>OY728125.1:350916552-355916552 GCA_963277665.1 Viscum album | reverse complement strand
GTCCATAGTGATGTTTTCCCATTTCCATTCGGGTATGGGTAATGGTTGTAACATCACCTTAGACTTCTGTCTCTCAGCTTTAACTTGTTGACAAACCAAGCATCGAGAGACATATTCAGCAACATCTCTTTTCATGCCATCCCACCAGAAGTACTCTTTCAGGTCCCTATACATATTCGTGCTTCCAGGACGAATAGAGAATGAAGAACTATGAGCCTCATCCAGCAGCTCCTTCTTTAGTTCGGGGATGGGAGGAACAGAAACTCGATTCCTGAACATTATTATCCCATCACAATCAAGGTTGAATTCAGGAACATTTCTCACCTTCTTTTGTAACTCGACATCTTCTTTATGTGCCTCTTTAATCTTCACATGTATAGATGGTTAAACATTCATTTGAGAAAGATAAGATTTTTCCCCTTCCATTATAATTCCAAGATCCATCCTTTGTAAATCCATAAATATTGGATCTTTTGTGATCCTCATCCTGGATAAACTAACATGATCTTGTTGACTTAATGCATCTTCCACCTTGTTTTCTTTCCCAGGGTGGTAATGGATTGAGCAGTCATAATCCTTAATCAGCTCCAACCATCTTCTTTGACGCATATTCAGCTCCTTTTTTGTGAAAATATACTTTAAACTTTTATGATCAGTATAAATATTCCACCTTTCACCATAAAGGTAATGCCTCCAAATCTTTAATGCAAAGATTACCTCAATTAACTCCAAATCATGTGTTGGGTAATTTTGCTCATGGATTTTCAAATTTCGTGAGGCATAAGCTATCACCATATCATTTTGCATAAGAACACACCCCAATCCCTTCTTGGATGCATCACTATAGATCACAAACCTTTCTCCACTACAAGGCAGTGTGAGCACAGGTGCACTGGATAACCTTCTTTTCAAATCCTTGAAATTCTCTTCACATTCCTCTGTCCAAACAAACTTAACTCCTTTCCGAGTCAACTTGGTGAGTGGATTAGATAATCGTGAAAAATCTTTTACAAAACGTCGATAATATCCAGCCAAACCAAGAAAACTTTGGATCTCAGTTACTGTTGTTGGTCTCGACCATCTTTCGATAACCTCTATTTTTTCTGGATCCACAGATATCCCCTCTTTTGAGATTATGTGACCCAAAAATGCAACTTTTTGAAGCCAAAATTCACACTTGGTAAATTTGGCATAAAGCTTCTCCTTTCTCAGGGTCTTCAATATAATTCTCAAGTGATCTTCATGATCTTCCATGCTCTTTGAATAGACAAGAATATCGTCTATAAAGACTACCACAAATTGATCAAGATAGTCTCTAAAGACTCTATTCATTAGATCCATGAAGATAGCAGGGGAATTAGTAAGACCAAATGGCATCACTATGAATTCATAGTGTCCATACCTTGTACGGAAAGCCGTCTTTGGTATATCCTCCCTTTTGACCCTTAATTGATGATACCCTGAACGAAGATCAATCTTGGAAAAGTATTGAGCTCTGCGTAGTGGGTCAAATAAGTCATCAATGTGTGGGAGAGGATATTTGTTCTTGATAGTGATCTTGTTAAGTTCTCGATAATCAATGCAGAGTCTCATTGATCAATCTTTCTTCTTAACAATTAAAACAGGTGCTCCCCAAGGTGATGCACTAGGGCGTATGAATCCCTTATCAAGATTCTCTTGGAGTTGCTTCTTCAATTCCTACAACTCAATTGGGGCCATTCTATAAGGTGTCTTTGAAATAGGCAAAGCACCCGGTACGATTTCTATTGAAAACTCAACTTCACGATTTGGTGGAAGACCCGGTAATTCCTCCGGAAAGACATCATCAAACTCCCGTACGATGGGAATATTCTTAATCACGAGTTTCTCACCAACCATTTTAGATAAATAACCTTCATTTAGTGGAATAAATACCCATGAAATGGATAAAATTTCCACTGGAAGGTTATGTTCATCCTTGCATTGATAGATGATCATAGATTGATCTGAAATATGAAATGTGACTTCCCTTCTTTGGCAATTGATATGAGCTCCATGTAGAGAAAGCCAATACATGCCAAGAATCACATCAAATTCCACTAAAGGAAGGATCACAAGATTTGCAAGAAGCACTTTCCCACAAACTTCGATCGGGGAAGAATTATAAACTTTTGATGCGACTATTGTGCCATTAGGTGTTGTCACAGCTAATTCAACATCTAATTGTTGAGGTAATACGGTGATACCCATAAGAAATTATTTAGAAATAAAAGAGTGGGTGGATCCAGAATCAAATAAAACATTTTCTACTTTAGAGTGGATGGTAAGTGTACCTTTAACCACTTCGTTATCGTACTCCACATCGCTGATAGAAATTGCATGTGACTTTCCTTTGTCTTTAGCCGTAAGATTTTGTTGAGGTCGACCATCATCATCAACCCTTGGATTTGGGCATTGATTGGTATAATTCCCCATCTCCTTGTACTTGAAACATTGACGTGTAGTAGGTTCATTCTGTGTATCCCTTCCTTTGTTTGCATCATTAGACATCTTCTTCCCATTATCGCGGCATTCAAATGCCCGATGACCTTCCTTTCCACATTTGAAACATTTACTTGTCCCTTTAAGACAACTCCCTCCATGTTTCTTTCCACACTTTGAGCATAAGGGAAAGCTCATCTTCTTTTCTGTGTGCTCTTTAGATTTTCCTTTGAATTCCATCTTCCTCTTCTTATCAAACCCATGTGACTGCTGGGTTACTCCAATCTCCATCTCGACTTTGAGAGCACATCGAATAATTTCCTCGTAGCTATTGAAGTCCCTTATGGCTAACGCCCTTCGAAGACTTGGTTTTAAGCCACTAAAGAATCGATCGATCTTACTCTCAGGTTGGATAATAATACCAGAAGCGTACCTTGAAATTCTTGTAAAATTTGCTTCATAGGTACCAACAGATTCATCATCCCTTTGCTTCAGTACAAGAAACTCTTTCTCCATCTTTGTTCGGAGAATACGAGGGAAGTACTTATTGAAAAATAAGTTCTTGAACTCGTCCCATTCCATGGACTCAATTTCATCCCTTTTCCACGTATTCTTAATAATATTCCACCATTGATCAGCATCTCCTTCCAAATGATACACTACTAGGATGACTTTATCATGTTCAGAACATTGAAGAACTGAAAATATCTTTTCAGTAGTACTAATCCAGTGTTCAGCAACTAATGGATCAGTAGACCCACTGAAAGAAGGTGGACGCTGCCTCATGAAGGATTCAACAGAATGTTTCTCCTTCCTTTGCTCGTTTGGAAGTCCTGCATGATTCATAGCTTGAGAAAGTTGCATGAGCATGGCTACAAGATTTTTCATTCCAGCTCCCATATCGTTTGGTTGCTCAGGGGGACAATCATTGCATTTCCCATCACATTCCGCATTACCACGGTTCCTTCGGGTTCCAGCCATTGACTAAAACCAAGAAGAATAGTGTGATCAACACTAATTATAATAGGAAAACCACATAATCATGAATAAAATTTCACACTTAAGGTCTTATCCTAGGGTATTCATGGCCATTTCTAAAACACTAATATTGTGTTCTATGATTAGACTTATCCTTAGGTTTCTTTCTAAGGCTTTCACATCCTAGTTTCCAAAGGTTGACTATACCTTTCCTCTGATACCAACTATAATGACCCATACTTTACATACATTGTTAATACTTCAAAATTGAAGCAAACTTATTACAACATATGACAAAACTACAAAGGACCGTATAGGTATAGTGTCTTTAGAAACTGGGAAACATAATCAATTGGTTTATAAATCTTCTACAGTGTCTCCCATTTATTTCATCATATCTAGGGTCCCTTTTAGCATATTCTACTTAATATCATGCTTCCTGACCTGGGGAAAAGAAAACATAAAAGGGTGAGCTCAAATGCTCAGCAAGGGCAAACAAAATAAATAAAAATCATATCATATCTTTTTGAAAATCATAACCTGCAAAAGAGATCATAATATCATAACATGGAATAAATCATAGAAGTGAAAATGAGATCCCCATAATCATAACATAAAACTTGAAACTTTGTGGCATGCACACATAATCATGGAAAATCATTTCTTGTTAGTCATAACTCGTTGCCAAGACTATCATAGCGGACAAAGTCCATTTCTGAACCGAGTTCACTCCTCGTTTCAGTCCTGTATCACTGAACCGAAATAACCATCTGTTTCAGCCATGTCTATCTCATGAGATATAATATCTTTACCCAATGCATTGGAGGGAAATATAGGTCCCACCCATCTTATAATGAATCCTTTCTTATGTGTGCCACATAATCATAAACCATACATCATATCGTAACCCATGTAATAAAAATGGGATTCTTAAACAACATGACATCATAAAACAATTCATATAAGATAAAGGAATTCATAAAAATAGTTCCATCAAAACATAATCAAATCCATGTAATAATAGGGATAAAAACAGAACCCTTTTATTATCTTAGATGGAAAATAATTTTGATAAAATACTTGAACTCTATTCTTGAGGAAAATATCCTTTCTACTTCAAAAACACTTTTCCTTTCTTAACATGTCATACAATTTTAAACTAAAAGAAGTTGATTAAAAATAAACATGAATACTTGTAAAGGAAGATTCTTGGAAATAATGTTTTAAAAATCCATTCATGCCGTATAAGTTAAAAAAAATTCTTCGTACTTTTGTCGGAAAAGTCAAAAAGTACCTCATACGAAAAAAAACGACAAAAGATTCCTTTCATATTCTTTACTAAAAACTCACAGAAGGGTAAAATTGGATTTAAACTATTGTAAGTGGATGAAAACAATATTACATATTGAGGGAACATGGATGTGGATGATAAAATACACCCCAGTAAATACTTACGAATAAACAATCTCGGATAAAAATGAGATTGTGATATTTCCCTTACCTTAGGTCCGATTTGCTTTGTACATATCCGAAGCTCCTGTATAATGGTTTAAATAATGTTATTGACTTATTCCAGAATCATACATATTTATATGATATCATATATGGTCATATTCTTAGCTTCTTGTTAGTAATATTTCATTGTTACTTGTTACTCGGGTCTTTATTGCCTTTTGTTCTTATGCGTGTTTTGCCGAATAAATTCTTATTCTTCTTTTAAGGTTATAGATACCTTATATCCAGAATGGTATTATTGTAAAATATATCATATTTATTCATTCAATTCATTTATATAATTACTATGTAATGATGATCATGTAGAATGAGTCGCATCACATCGTGGAAACGGTATTCTGTACGTACGCACGAGTGATGATATCGTTCCTATGATTGTGGAATTGTATTGGAGTATATATATATTATTTCAATATCAATATTACTTTATAATAATCATAAATATTTACTCATTACACCATTATACCCATCTTTGTAAGGTGGTTGTGGAAAATAGATTACACCACGGCGTGGAGACGGTATTCCGTACGTACGCACGCGCGGTGATTTCATTTTTCCGTAGGATGGATAGAAGGTGAATTAGGGTTGTTTCATATTTATAATAATATATCAGTATGTAAGTAATAATGATGTTATTACTTTATCATGAAACAACTAAAGAAGAAGAAGTTGAAGAAGAATGAAATTGAAAAGATCGGTAATGGATATTACCTCTTCTTTGGAACACCTCTTTGAATCCTCCACTTAGGGAACTAAGATTGGTCTTTTAAGAAGACCAGGACCTCTAGGATTATTCTAGGGAAGTGGAGAGGAGAAAATGGCAGTGGTTGGCCGAGCTTGAGTGCTCAAATTGGTGTGAGGAGGAGGGGGAGGAGGTGCCCTTTTATAAGGGAGGAGAGGGGCACCTTAGGAATATCTCAAAATATTATTTTATATTAAAGTCCAAATCGGTTTATAATGGTTCCAAAGGGTATTATTTCGAAGATAAAGAGGGGATGGGTCGAAATCCTATCAACCAATAAGATTTAGACAAGTTTAGGTTATTATTTTAACCTTATCAATTAGATTTAACTCTAAGTTAAATAATTTAACTTTTACCGTGTCTTTTTGTTTTCTTACACTATATGGTTAATACACTTACTATAACATGCCAAACGAACCCCAAATTGTTTATTATTAATATATATATCCTTATCTGAGTCATTTGGCCGAACCTTAGAATTTTATGAATAAAATAACAATTAATAATATAATATTTTATTTAAAAACTATTTTGTGTCAATTTTGACACTATTTGATATATGATTTTTGTGAAAGTCATAACAGAATTATATGTTCGAACCAAGTTGATTAAATAAACAATAATATATCATAGTAACCTAGAAAATTAGTGGGATTCATAAAAAGTCTCAAATTACATTTATTTTGGTGTTTATAACATCAATTATGTCAATATTTCATTAATAAGATAATTACTGCATCATCATTGTGTCATAAATAAATTAAATTATTTAATGTCTAAAAATTATAAATAAAATACCATTACGTAGGAAATCTTTTTATATTTCTAATGAATATTTATAGTCGAATTTATCTTATGTATAACCCCATATTAAAAATTATTTACTTATTAAACATTGATTTTAACTATTTTAACTATTCATTAAATAAAATAATATTAAATGTCATAATCTAATCCAAGTGGACCTAAATGGTCATATTATATTCATAAGGTTGTTTTTGGTCGAATTACACTTATCCATAGAATTAGGAAATGTGTTAGGATAATAGTAATATCATCTTTACCCTTAATTACCCTATTTACTTTTCACCATGGTAAAAAAAGGTAAAAAGTTACTATTCACCAAAAAATTATTTTCATCTCATTGAACCACATTTTAGTCCTTGATATTAACCGTTTCTCTCGGATTTTCGAAATTACACTCACAGAAGCGGTAAAATTAAGTTTTATGAAAAATTCAGTTTTTTTAACTACCACTTAGTAGTTTCACTATTCATCAAAAATTGAAAGTTTTCAGAAAAATACCAAAATTCACTGTAGGCTAATTTTGATATCCGAATCCAAAAATGAAATCCATTTTGAAAAATAAAATTTATAAAATTTCAAAAAGTGGTTATTACTATTCATAAGGGCTAGTTTTAATAATATTTTAATAGCATATCGTTGTTTAGTGAAACTCAGTATTGCGTACGACGCAAGCTATCGAGGAAGGTCGCGATTGCGTGTAAAGTAAGCCAAACTAGTGTGTAGTGAAAGATTCCTTTGATAACATAAAAACAAAATATTACTCATAAAAATCTCGGGTGTTACATGATGGTTCAAGGATTCATTGGCGTGTGATGGTCTTCTGGTTAGATACGAGCATGGTTTGGGATTCCATGTAGTTGACCACAAAGACTTATGTTATCACTTTGAAGGATGGATTTGTATGACTGACGACATGGGTGCAATAACTGAGGAAGGCACACGATGATGCATTAGGATGAACTCAATGAGGAGGGGATCGTGACTAGATCTCAGACCCTAGTATGTTACTCGACAGTGTGCTTCGATGACTATTGGATGTCAGTTATCTCTCAGTCCCCAATAAGTCAACTCTACAATTAAGGGAAGATGATTATCTCTCATTTCTCTTGCACACACAGAGTACATATTTTATTTCATAGAATTAATACTATTTCACATTTAAAAGATGATAAACATGATTCATTATCCGAGTGGCTAATCATTTATTCGTCTAACACATTGGTTATCCATCCATCATGGAGCCAAAACATGTATGTCCGGGGGTTGTGAAAACATGGTTAGAAAAGAAACCCTTGGATTTTTATTGTGTGTTTAAATAAAATTATTTATTATGGAATATAGTTTTATTTTGGGAGCATCAGGTTTAGGACACATTGTTGGTGTCCTACTGAGATTTGTACTCAAACCCTACTAGGGAATTTCATTGCTCTTGTAGATTTCAGGACCAGAGATCTGGATAAAGGTAAAGTCCCTCTAGAGGATGGTTGAGCGATGGAGAATGGAGTGAAAGTGAATAGGGACATGCACCAGAGAACTCCATAGAAGATTTTTTATTTACTTTATGGTTTTCTTTCTAATGTTTACTTGGTCTTTCGTTCCACTTTGGGGTATTTTACATTATATGTTTTCCATATTTATATTTACACATCTTATTTTGATTATTTATATTGTTTTATTTATTATTGATCCTATGACTCGTGTATAGTCTCCCCAAAACATCACTTGAGACCCTCACTACTTGTCGGAAGCCTCTGTTATATGGTGAGATGCGCTTGTCGTCATCTATAATTCTATCTCAGATCCAGTGATTCGGGATAGATGAATTGGGATTTTCATTGGATATACCCATCTATCATAAATCCTATGTATCTAATAATATTTCTAATGAGGAAGGAAAAGTATGGAAATAAGATCAAAATAAAAATTTATAGAAGTTAAAAACGTATTTGAATTGAAGGTTACCAAATCATATATTTGAAATCATCATTGTGTGATTGAATCAACCATGTGTAACCCCAATTCCCACTGAATGATCTGAGATGACATCTTCTACTTCACAATATTCTACGAAATAGTGAATTTGATACTAATAATGAAAATTATAGTAAGAGGAACTTCCAATGGTGCATAAAATGGGACAAACTCTCATGGATTCCATCCCTCTAACATTGGTAGGATGAGCACCACCCCTAAAAATATATATTTTATCCAACTATGAATCCCAATATTGTTCTTTTAATTTCATCCATATAACAAAAACATATAATTATTAATAAAAATTTTATAAAATGAATTTTAAAATATATTTCTTTAGATAATGATACTAAGGAAAATAAAGATAAAATAAATGTAAAACTTATATTTTTGGTTTCATTTTTTCAAAATCATAAATGAAAAAAAAATCTATGAAATTGGGACTTCAAAGAGCCTAATATGATAATAAATTTGGTTCTATGTGTTCTAGATCTAACTCTACTATTATTAGAATATTAGATAATTGAGATTATATACAACTAAATAATTTGTAACAGAGTGTTAGAAACCCATTTTGACTTAGCCCACAAACAAAAATACTAAATATCAATAATTTATGAGTGATAATTTCATCATCACAACCAACCTTGGCTCCAATGCTTCAAACTTGGGAGAGACCCCTAAGAAAAAATTCTTAATTATTAGTTCAAAAATATTATGTGTTAAAGAATATCTCCATCATAATTACAAAACTCTCAATCCCAAATTCCATTTAACTCTCCATCACACTTAGAGAGGCTCACATTTAGTCTTTGCTGAGCCTTATAGAGTTTGAAACTGAAGTAGAAAATTATAAAACATATATATTTGAGAATTAATTGTCTGAATATATCTTGGTAATTTCCTTCAAATATTAATTTATAGAATAAACTAGGGTATATTGGACCATTATACCTATTAAGAATGATTTTAAATGCCAATATCTATTGATCCTATGTGTATAATGGCTTTAAAATAAATATTTTTCTAGAATAAAATCATTTTTTCTTTGATACAATGAGGTAGAATTAACATAATTTGATATAACTATTCATGATTATGACAAAAGTGAGATGAAATATCTGCAGAAGGTTTTCTTGAAAACCTAGATCAGTGGCCACATGTCTAATTAGGAATTCGTGGTGGTTTATCAAGACATATTTTTAATGCCTTTTTGGAAAACCAATACATTATATGAATAAAATGATACACACTTACTGTCATAAATGTTTGAAGTAATACATTGATAGAAAAATTAATGTATTTAATAGAGAAAAATTTGACTTTGATTCTTGTATATATTAGTGTTCTGGTGTGGGATATGGAAACAAAAACATAAATGGCCATATATTTATTTTTGAAACATAGATTTATACCCATAATGGGTTAGAACATTCTCTCATAAATTCCTATAGAAAATTATAAAAAATGTTACTAATCCCCATCACTAACAATGAAGAAATGACCTATGAAATGGGAAATCACAGGGTTATTCCATTTAATGGAATAAATCCTCAAATTACCTTCTTATATTATGGTGTTAAATTAAATTCTATTTTTTTTTGATTAATTTCCTAAATAAATTATTCCACATCCTTGGTTTTCAAAATCACAATACAATTCATATTTTACTTTTGATAACTTAATGTTTTTGTTATTTTTATGTATATAAATATGTACATTAATTCACATGTTCTTGTAAGATGATTCTGATCCATGTAATTTCTTAATAATTATGAATTTGCCTAGACTACTTTAAAAAATATCAAGTAAAACATTTTTTATATATGATAACAATACCCAATGAACATTGAGTTTAACTTTAACTAAATTTTTATTCCAATGAATATAAACAAAAACTGAGGAATCAAGTAATATAACCTACTTAATCTTGATCATTTACTGATATATATTAATTTAATAGTTTTTCACCACCTTAGTGCTTGAAAGATTCTATTTTAGTGTTCGTTTTAGAGTGACATTTAAGATTTGAATTATGATGAATTTATTTTAAAATCACTAATCTTTTTAGTTTTAACCATTAGCCTTAAAACCTATGTGATGTAATAGATTCAAAGGATTGAATTTTGAGATTTATATTAATAATACTAATGTTTTTTGTTATATTTATTGAAAATAAAGAATAAAAGCATGAAAATAGGGAATATGATGGAAACTATAAATATTTTTACAATGATATTGAATGATATTCTTGAATGTAGACTATAAGGAATATGCATGGTCAAGAAAAGGGACAAAGAAGTGTAGGTAGCATCTTGGAGAATGTTATGATAAAGTTTTACAACCTTGGAAAGACCATGATGTGGTTAGTGGTTGTGGTGAATATGAAGAAGAAGGAAGGTGACTCCACTACATAGATTGTGGATATAATATAGAAGGGTATTTCCAATATGGTAAATCAAGGATGGTACATTTCATAGTGAGAATTTTGGTCGATCCCAAATCAATTGTGCAACACAGTGAAGCTGAGACATGGTAGAAAGTCATTTTAGTGGTTGTGTCATTCATTAAAGACCATGTAGAGAAGAACATATATCTTAGAGTTGACCACGTAATTACTCATTCCACTTTAGGGGAAACAATAGAAAATGTTTTATCAAAACACCATAAATCATTGCATTTATGGGAAGCCAAGAAGGTGGGAGTGTTGGTAGAAGATGCCCTAAATGCATTGAAATTAACTCAAATAATGCATGAAGCATTTTTAATTTATTTATAATTCATGGTCCTCAAATTTTGGTCATTATTCATCCAATATTATGAGGGAGTTTTCAAAATTCATAAGATAAGTTAATTGAGAATTAATTTATGCTATAATATATAGAGAGATAGTTTCGTGAAGTAGTTGGACTAAATATATTAAATTGTGGGGGAGGTTATTAAGGTGTTTTGTATAGTTTTTATAGATAATAATAACAGTTTTTTTCAATTAATGGTTTCATGACCACCATATATTAATAGGGGTTTAACAATAAGAAAAATAATAGAGAGATCAATACAAGAAAATATTTTATATCCAAACTCAAAGAGGAAGAGATGAGTTCTAGATAAGGGGATAGAAAGACAAATAATGAATTAAAATGCTTTGAAAATTTATCTAAAGTAAAAGAGAGAGTAATTTATATGTAATAAAAAGTATAATATGTGTTCTAGTGTAATTATATAAATAATGAAGGTTCTATAATAGGATGATATCATGAAAAATTCTTAAGGATAATCCCAAGGAGTTCAAAAAACATCTATATACATACAAGGATACAAATCAAGTAAGTGATACCAAGTAAGGGACCTATATGTATATAAACCATTTTGTGACCCCACCATAGAGTAGTGAGAAACGTTAGAGGAAAACAATAGTGGTCCAAGGTGAGGCAATGACCTGACTTGAGCAAATTAATCCTTGGGGAATGGGAAGTCGACCAAAAACATTGTAAGGGTAGTGAGAACATGTAAGGAGTTTCCTATCCTTAAACTTACCATTAGTTAGTGATATTGTTTAATTTTGGTTCATAGAACTTCACTATTTCATTCTCCTTAGATTATCCTAGTGTGGGTGAACCATTTAAATACTTATTATGTCCTATTTATTTTATGCATGCATACCAAACAAGTAACAATGGTAATACAATCAAAATAATATCAAGTAAAAGGTTGGAAATGATAATGGGTTTTTGGATTGGGTTATTTAATAGAACAATATCTGTAACCCTCTATATTGATAAGTCAATATCTATATAGGGTAGTGATAGTTTGATGAGAAGTAATTAAATTATACAAGACTTGCATACCTTGATTCACAGCCTCGTTTCATGGTATATGTCACCTAATTCTCTGTGGGTAATAAAAAAGTTGTATCATAGGTATAGGTTTGATTTTATTTGATTTTAGTTCTTGTACTCAATCAAATTTTTTATTGAAGTTAAATTTTTATCCTACTCCTATAACCATGGTTCCCATGAAAAAGGGAAGGACCTCAAATAAGAAGCATAAATCCTATAGAATTATATATTATAGAATACTCTCTAGTAAGAGAAAAATCATATTTATTGATAAAATTATCCCACTATTGTAAGGAATAAATAAATGATATAACGAGTTTATCTATTCATTATTTGATATTTTAGGAATGACTAAGGAATGGTTTATACTATGTGATGTTGTTATGAATAATGATGCAGAGATCCTAAGGAATTAAAAGAAGGAAGTTATTCAACTATAAAATTAGATCCCATGTGAAACATCAATGAATATAATAAAAAAATTCATTATTTTATGTTATTTCATTCAAACATGGGAACCTTCATTGTGGATTCCATTTCTTTTCACAAAACATAATATCAAGTTAGAGAAAAAACATCCTAGAAAAAAAAAAGAATCCCTCTAATACCACTTGTTAGTCTATAAATGTGGTCTTAGTTTAAGATTACCCTAAGAGGGGTGGGTGAATAAATTTATGATATTATTAAGTAATTTATCCCTTTTCCATTAACTCTCACTTCCCTAAAAAGATCTTTCCATCTCAATCTTTAGTGTTACTTTAAATATTTTTTTAGACATTAATCTTATTTAACTCACTTGACCTGGACTTTGTTACTATATATTATCTAAGATACAATTTTACCACTATAGTTTTACATGAAGAATTTAAATAGGGAAATGATAATTTACTTGGTTTATAGTCATTCGGATACTCCAAGGAGCATGCAATTTATGTTCTTCTAATGAAACAAATCACTAAAAGTGCATTACTCTAAAAATGTGGTTTGGGATAGGTGAACCCTTTAATAAGAACAGTACCTTAATTTAACCCTCCCCCCATATGTTTTATTATTTGTAACTATGTATGAACAGGTTTGGAACTAAGCGGTATATTTTACCCATGGGCTGATTTCTCTAGAAACAGATATTTTAATGGAGATAAATTCAAATTTTTTAAGTCGTGGAAAATTAAAGTAAATTATTTTCAAGTGGTATCAGAGAACCAATTTGGTATCAACATTGTGCTGCATTCAATTTGATGATTTCTATACTAAACATTTCTTGGAAATTATTAATGAATAATGGAATAAAAGGCTCTAATTAATTCCTCAATTTACAAATTGTATCTTGAAATAAGAATTTGTATCATATAGAAATCAATTTTTATAAATATTCAATATGGAAGAATGAAAGATATGGGAAATGATAACATGAACTTAATATTCATATAAGTTTTTATCTAACAATTATTATGGTATTTTTTATAAAATGATGAATTTTAGGATATCAAAAATCTGTTGAGATATAAGAGAAAATTTCACTAGTCGAACCCCCCATATTGAGAAACAACTTATTGGTGTTAAGAGGAAAACGTTTCAGGGGGATTTTTAATTAAAATTAATATGTTATCTAGCCTTATATAGATATTTTTCAATCCTATGTATAATAATAATCCATGGAGTACAAGGGTTATCACTTCAAACTATTTAAGAAGTTGTTACATTTTCTTCATCATGTTTCATGATCCTCATAGAAAATAATTTAATATTTTTACACTAATGGTTTAGTGAAAAAATTTGATGGAGATTATAGGTTGTGTGTTGAGAAATAGAAAATTAAAATTTGTTATGAAATTTTAAATAGTATTCATGACTTATATAGATATCCATAGTTTCTATATAAAAAATCATTGTTTTTTTAATCAATATTGTGCTCAGTAGGATTAAAGGATTTGTTGATGACACAGATTCTAAGTGGTACCAACATTCAATGGATTTTTTATGTATTTTGGATGTTAGGAATATTGGATTATTATAATATTATAGAGTTGGTAATTCCAACATGAAATTATATTGTATTTGCTTCGGTGAATTTGGACAATCAATATGTGGTTCATTCCTATAGATGAAGGTGCATTGAAATAGGTGGAGAAAACGTAATATGAATAATTCCTCCATGTCCTAATAGTGGGAGGTGAATCCCATGAGCAATACCTCTTGGATTTTGAATAAATATGGGGATCTAAGATTTATTGGAGTTTCTTAAGACACATTAATGGTAGAAAAATTTCAACTTGAAAGAAGACTACCCTATTCAAAGGTGGGGGGGATGAGATCAAAAGAAAGATCCCCATTCATAGAAGGGGGACAATTAAAAGTTCACCTATAGTGGGAGAAAAATATAAATCAATTATACTTTGATTTATCCATATGTATTTCATTTAAAATAAGGGGGAAATTTTAAATGAAATTTGTTCTGATCTTATTATAAAAATTTAAAGGAGGAGATTATGGAGAACCCTAATGAGTTGTGCTGTATTTTTTGAAAATAAGAGGTTTTTTTAATAGAAAGTTTGTTAATGAGAAGTATTGGGGGGTAAAATTTATATTTTTTTCAATAATTATATGGTTTACAAAGGAATTATTGAAGGTGGTTATTTTTTCTGAACATTCCGGGCACAATATTTTCTACTTTTCCTCCCTACCTCACAACATTGTTCTTCACTAGAGCCCACTTCCCACTAGGGGATAACTACCAACTCACTCTAAAAATAACTTGTTATATAGAGTAAAATAAATATGACTTATAATTAATCCCTATAATTCAACAACACCAAATGTGGGTGTTGGATTGTGACACCATAGTGTGGCCTCACTTTCCTTATGTATGATGTCGATCAGAGCACACTAACAGGGCCACTAATCCCATGTAATGATCCATAGTTCAATAATGTTTTAAATGTTCTAATAATATCCCCCTTTGATCATTCCCTAAACAAACTATTTTCCCCTCCCTTTAATGCCAGATACAAGGAAAGGGGGATGAGCTGTGTGGATACATGACTGATATGTTTGAGGGGAATAAAAGGATGAAATATTATATGTTAATCCCTAAATAATCTATTACTCAAATGAATTCTAAAATGAAAATGAAAATTTATATTATAGAAAAACTCTTTCATTAATTATAGAGTAATATATCTAGTGGGAAGACTCTCAAGGAATAATTTAATGATCAACTTGAATCAAGGGATAAGAAGATTGAGTAGTTAGACTAAGAAATAGACTTAGCCATAAACCAATTAGAAGCTAAGTGTAAGCCTAAACTCAAGGATGTTTTATATTTTTTGATTGATAATTATTCAACTATTTATAATGATATAAAAATATATGTAATCACTGAGGAGAAACATGAAAATATTATCATGAAAAAAATTCTCTACTTCAGGGGTAAAGATGGTTTTGGATATTAAGGAACCCCACCAAGGAATGAGAAAAATAGAGCTAGGTATATTGCCAAGAAAATGGTGATTTGTGAAGACACTAGAAATATACCTAAATTTTATCATTAAGGAGGTAAAATTAGATATATGAGTTCTTAAAAAAGATATATAAATAGTTTCTACTTTTATGGAATGCATGGACACATCTCTAGTTTTTGTTTCATAACAATAGAATATATCACATTTCAATATGGTCGTATTTATGAATAATTGAGTTCTAATAATCAATATAAAAGGTTTGGTTATCATTATCATAATTCCTATATATCTAATTATGTATCAAGTATAATTTCTATGGGTATTTCTAGAATAAAAATGGGAAACCCACCAATATTTAAAGAAAAAATTTGTCCCTCTCAATAATCAATTTCAAGAATTAGTTTTAGAGTAATTTCATGATAAAAGTAACTTAAGAAGAAGATAAAATTTTGTTATATAAACAAGAACCTGTTATAAAGAAAAAATATTAGACTTAGGGGGAATAAATAATCTTCAATAATGAAGAAATCATACATGTATTCCTTAGTTATAGAGAATGATAAGAATCCACTAATAATTATGTTGCAGATTTAATTCATGAAAATTGAGGGGGATAGATTAAAATTAATACATTTGTTTTCTTTGAAAAAAAACTAAAATGAATTTAATAAATAATAGTGGTAGTGTTTTTTAATTGATTAAGAAATTTTTATTAAAGTATTAGAATGGATATAAATGGAAAAATTATTCCAATGGAATTTCACTAATTGTAAGGAAAAATACAAATATATGAATAAATAAATTTACATTTTATGATAATTTGGATGATAATGAAATGGATGTAGTGATGAAATCGCTTTCCCTAAATATGAAATGGGGAAAATGAAATACATAAAGTAAAGCATTGATTAATCTTGTCCAGCCTCATTCCTCTATACTAGGAAATTTGAGGTACCCATCTCCCCATATGCTTTATTTGTTATAACTTTATATGAAGAGGTGTAGAATTAATAGAGAGATATGATCCATGGGGTGATCATACTAGAAAATCCAATTTTAAGGGGTCTAAATTAATGTTTATTAAAGAATACAAGATACATAAAAATTATATTCAAGTGGTATCACAGAACCCACATGGAATCAATCTAGAGGTACATTCAAGTGAAGAATTTATATACTGATATGTTCATAGAAAGGGTTTTGTCTGAGATAATGGCTGAATTAATAGCTAAAGCGGGGGTTGTTGGGAAAAATTACCTCAAGTTAACATTGCAATATTTTTGGGTTGATTGTGTTTGTTAACAAAATGGATTTCTATGGTATGTTGTGGAGTCAAGAGAAATTTTTGGAAAGGTATGTTGACAATGATCCAAGATAAAGGAATCGATGCCCTGGAGGTAGTAAAAATAATAGTGTACACAAGGTGACAATGTTTACCTGTGTTGGCCAAATTTTTGGGGCCCAAAATTTGGAGTTTTTCCAACAATGTGAAGAGTTTATTTACTTAGATATCTCATTAAAATATGGAAAATGCATGAGTTTTATAAATATGGGATTTTGGAATAGTGTATCATATAGGATCAAATAATTTTGATGGTGAAATACATGAACAATGAAGAGCATCATGAATAGAAAAGGTCAGAACCATCATGGGTGGACATCGGGGCGACACAAAGAGTTTGACGGTGATCTATTATATTATGATGAGTGTCATGAATGAGAAATGTTTTTGTACCATCGTGAAAATGATTTCATCATGAAGAAATTAATGAGCTTCACGAAATGGTGATGATATGGCCCAAAAGGTTCTGTAATTGGTGGGAAACACCTATAAATAGACATCTACCCCCCTCAGAAGGGTAGAAAGACATAAAATAATATTAAGGGTCTAGAATCTCAAAGGTGGTTTGTGAAGGTGATATGAGAAGAAGTTTGTGAAGGATATAAATTCTAACCAAATGTTTGGAGCATTGCAAATGAAAAATAATTCACGAAGTCTAAGTAATCTTCACGAAAGGAAGGATCTTTGTGAAGGCTAGTTGATCTTTATAAAAGATGTGTGTTTAGTAAAGACTATGTGAGCTTTATGAAAGTTGGGATCTTCACATAAGGGTATTTGAGATTCATGAAAGTGGATCTTCATGAAGGTAGTGAACATCACGAAAGTGGTTCAGAATCCATTTCCCATTACATATGTGGTAAAGTGGTATTCATCTATTGAATGAAAATGTACCATCAATAGATCATATATATACAACTGAGGATGTATTCATTATAGATAATGAAATAAACTACAGGTTTATAAACAAAGGTTGAATCCCTCCTTAGAGGAGTGAGAAATGGAAGAGGATGATGGTGATTATTTAAACATGTAGTGATCCAGAGAAAGTGACATACAGATTGACCATTTATAATGAATTGAGTATACCTTAACCCCTGTAAACGAAGTGAGCATGGGTATAGAAGTGATCTAGAGTGAACCTTGTAATTGGAAGTGAGGTTTAGTGGATTTGGTACATCAAAACATCATCAATGTATGCTCCTTGGATGTAGCCTAGTGAGGGTGAACCAAAATAAATTGATCTGTAATGTTTATGATTTAATTTGTTTTCATACATTACCATAGTATAGAGAGAGAGAAAAGTGTGTTTTTTAATGATGAAACAAGATCCAATGGGGTAGTTGTTTTATCCTATCATGCCCTGATTAATCCCCCTCTCAGGGTATTTGACCTATTGGACCTCACATAGGTTAATTGAGTTCATAAAAAAATATTTAATATTAGACCTCCCTCTCAAAAATATGCAAGTTAAATTATTTCCCTAAGAATATAATTTGTAGAAATATAAAAACATGTGGAAAAGAAATTGTACAAAGAGATTTATAGTGGTTTCGGGAAGATAAATACCCTATTCCACTTCACAAATTCTCTCCTCCATGAGCATGGTGATTTTAACCATAAAAAACCTTTTACATGGGGCTCCCAGCTAAGTTCAAGCTGTTGTCAATTAGTATAAAGTTATAAGATCTTTAAACCAGGCTCTCCCTTTATAAGTCTTATCCATGGTCTTACACACTCTTTCACTAAGTGTAAAGAATATGTGATGAGATAAGAATTTTTAGAAACTTTTGTGTCACAAATTTTCTAGAAGAAACTCACAGTAGATGAAGATTCTTCCTATTAGAATAATAAACTTCAAGTTGCATCATGGGATGATATTTAGTGAAACAGATAGAACTGATAAGCACAACAAGAATTTTTTTTTTCACTATGTATAGGTCTCTTGTATCTTTATTTGTGGCATTCCAAAGGAAATAGTCTATCCTACTTCATCTCTATTTTTTTAATAGTTAACTACTATTTTTATATTTTGGTTAAACATGAACATGGGATTATTTTAATTGTTGGATGACCAATTCCAAAATCCTAGTAAGATAGGGTAATAAGAGTATACATCCAAACTTTCCAAATATAGATTTTATCTTACTATCATGATGTCATATATATTCTCATTCATTGAATATTTTTATTCCTAGAATGTCTTATTCAAATCAACCATTCATTAATTGGATCATAATATTTTAATGTTATCTTAAGGTATGAAATGAATTATAAAGATATTGTAAAATTAATCATGAAATTCTGCTATACCAGATATTTCTAGGATATCAACTAAAAGTAATTTCCATCATAAGATAAATTTCATAAGAAAAAGCAGTTGATCCTTATAAGATAAACTATCTTCAATGTTTCATAAGATAATTTTATAGTGTAAGGTAAATTTTTACTATGATGCGACATTAAATTTTCTTCAACAACATATGGCTATGAATAATATTTTCATAAGATATTACCTTTTATAATTTCATTCTAACATAAAGATCTGTCTTGACCAACTCTTTCATGCTTTGTAAAAGAAATCCTTACGTGAAACTTTCTGATTATCAACAACTAAATACGTTCTTAAAATTTTTTGAGATAACATACTTGCATACTATAATATGAACACTTGAACTCACAACATAAGATAAATAAAAACTAAAACACTTAATCTAAACTTTTCAATCTAAAAGTAGGTATTTTTTGATGCATCAAATCACATAGTATGGAGATATATTGGAAGAATATATTTTTTTCCACAATATCCCCCGTTTTGATGATAAAAAAACTCATTAGATAGAAAGACAAAAAAACAGTTTTCATCTTTTAGAAAGGAAATATTTATTTTTATTTTCCTAAAAAATGTTTTTCTTTTCTTCTCCCATTTTTAGAATAAGGAACGTGTTTAAAAATTCTTTTCTTTTCCTTCTCCCCCATTTTTGAATATAATTTTTTTTATTTTCCTTTTCATCTCCCAATTTTTTTGATATCAAAAACAATTAAAGTAAGGAAAACAGTTTATATTGCAAAACAATATTAGGAAAATTTTAATGAAGATGGTGATAAAAATAATTTAGTATTAGATATAGTTCATAATGAAACATTGAAATGGTGTAGCATAAAAAGATAATAAATCGATTGATTAGAGAGAAATTCTCAAAGTAAAACATTTAAATTCTTCAGAAAAAGGATAAAATCCCATCAAAGTTAAAAATTTTATAAGGAGAATTAAATAATTAAGGAAGTAATATCATTAAATAACAATCATTCAACCGATATATTAAAGTAAATAGATGTAAAATTTTTTAATTCCATAAAAAGTGTCATAAATAAATTTTATTAGAATTCCCAACAATTGGGAAATTGATTCTATGAACTTGAATGGGAGTGTATCAACTACTTTTTTTAAAATGAAATTTTCAAATGGATTCTTAAAAGAGAGGGGATTATTATTAGGTAATAAGGATAAAGTTATAATAGCATCAGTTTTTGTTACATCAACATAACAAAACATCAACATGGATATTCCAAGACCGACATAATCTACACGAGAAAATTATATTAGTGAGGACTCGATGTTGAGATAATATTTCTTTTTCCTTTCCAAAAAGAAGTCATATAAATGATTAAATGGTAATTTAGTGGTTAATTAAGGTAAGGATAAATATTATTCTTTATAAAACCTTAAATTATACCTTTGATGAACCTCTAAAGGATCAAATATTTATTTAATGCACTGAGAGTTGGAGGGGTATTGATCAACTATCAAATCTCCGTGAATCTTTATTCCATGAATTTGAACAGGTTCATTAAGATTTGAATCAATTACCTTTACCATATCATTTTTTCATTAGTCGATAAGACTTATCAAACCATTCCACACATGTTGAGAAAAATTTCAGATGATGTTCTGTAAGTCTCATTTATTTTCAAAATTTGATACCAAACATTTCAATACATAAAACCGACATTCTGTCATACCAAAAATAAAAATAGTTTTCTGTTATTTTAATGGTGAAATTTTTTCTGAAGTACTTAGAAAAGGAATTATCCTCTACCTCATCAGTGTCTAAGAAGTATGTTCTGAGACTGTTTACCATTTCTTTATGTAAGTATTATACTTTCGATTATATTCCTAAAACATTTTTTGACAATGATCCAAAAATATTTTGGGGGAAGTATGATAATGAAATTGAAATCCTTATTCACTTAAAGATAATTTTATTGGACTTCTCGAAGCTTCTGTGAAAGCATTGAAACAAAATCCTTTTGTGATCTATCAATTGATTCAATAACATTATTTAGAGTAATTGGTATCCTTCTAACTTTATTTACTACATTCCTATATAAGTTTTGAGGCATCTAACTTGTAATAATATCACACTAGATACAATCAACAAATGTATTAAATATATCCATAGTCTGATATAACTCTATTATCATCAACTGAACATCTGAACTATGCATATCTCTAGTAGAGGGTTGTTCTTAAAACTTTTTTAAAATAGATTAAACCAACAACCTCATTTCCTAAATTTCAGATTTTTAGGCCATATAATCACCAAAACCTCTTACTTATTTATTTCATTCAATGATTTCAGCTTTTAGAGTTTTTAATTATGATACTATCTCTGAATAACTCTGTTGAGAATGTTCAGACATGGTCCTTTCAATTTCTTTTACTTCTTCATTTCAATATTCCTGAGGAATAGGTTAAACAATTTTCTAATGAACATTAATGCATTCTACTTAAAGTGATTTATTTTCAGAAATTTTTGGTGATTCATCCACATGGAATGATTCTAGTTAATTTTTCCGACCAATAATCCTTTGATCCATTCTTTCCAAATCTTGAGAATGAGACTCAACTAGAAGAGGAGACATTCTCTATATTACATAAATTTTATTATCTTGACTTATTGAAAACATCTGAGTGATATATGAGGTTTTCCATTAATTCTTATCATGTATAATTATAGAGGTAGGAATGTAGAGACCCTAAGCTTGACGTACATGGACATTACATTAATTTTGTGGAATATTTAATACATAACAAAAACAGACACACAAGGACCGTAATAGTTTAGTGTCTTTGGAAACTTGGAACTTAATCGTCTAATCATGGTGAAAGATCTTCAACATCTCCCATAAAGATCGTCCACTTTTTGTTTCCTGACCTAAAACCTTTCTTTTGATACAGGGGGAAAATAAAACATAAAAAGGGTGAGCTCAAATTCTCAGTAAGGGTAATCATGGATAAAATAAAACATACAATATACATTGGAACTTAAAAAAATGAACATAATGTTTAAACATTAAAATCTTGAGCAACGACATAAAACATGGAAGTACATAAGGCATAGATCATAATGGAACATAAACCATTATAAAATAGCATGGGAGTAAAACTTGTAATTGTGGCATCCATTAAGCACATGTAATGATTTCCATAGTAGCCAAGGCATTGCTGCCAAGACTATCTTAGTGGACAAAGTCCCATTCTGAATCGAGTTCACTCCACGTTTCTGTCCTGTAACACTGAACCGAATTAACTTACCATTCCAGACATGTCTATCTCATGAGATATAAAATATTTACCCAATGCATTGGAGGGAGATATAGGTCCCACCAATCTCATAATGAAATAATTCTTACTTGTGCCACAAAAAAAACATACATCATTCATAATAACCCAATAAACAAAATGGGTTTCATAAACATCATTCCATCATCACATAATCCATATAAAATAAAAGGATATCATTTCATAATAGAAAAGTGAAACCATTTAAATCATAGAGACATGACACTTGAAACATACACATATGAAATAATGTCATCTTAGATGAAAAATGGTTTTGATAAAATACTTGAAATGAATTCATGGGGAAAATATCCTTTCTTCTTCAAAATCAATTTCTTTTCACAAAACATCATGAAATTTTAAAAGAAAGAGATTTTTTTAAAACAGTAAGGAAATATTTTGGAAGAAGCTTCATGAAAATAAGGCTTTATGAAACCGTAAAAATCCTTTCATGTCATATAAGTTAAAAAAACATTCTTCTCATACTTTTGTCGAAAAAGTCAAAAAAATACCTCGTAACGTAAACAAAAGAAAGATTCCTTACATAACATGTAGTAAAAGTCAAAAAGTAAAAAATGGGTAAAAATAAATTTAAACATACATGAAAACACTTTTATAAAACTTGGACATGGATGATTGAAATAACCCCTGTAAATACATACGAATAAGAAATCTCGGATAAAAATGAGATTTGCAAAATTTATCCCATACCTTATGTCCAATATGATTCGTATGTATCAAAACCTCATGTGTAATGATTTAAATAATGTCATTGACTTATTACAGAATCATATTCATTGTTATGATATCATATGTGGTTCATTTATGACTTTATATTACCCATTCTTTTGTAAATTCCACGTTAAAAAGTGTTTTGGGTAAAATCTTTTCATTTTTCGTCCGTGTTTTGACTTGTAATTATTCATATGATTACTTAGATCACGATTACATAATTCTAGAATATAAAACATGATTTATATATATTATATATTCAGAATATAGATATATATAATAGATCGATAAAAGGAAAGAAATTCACCGTTCATGGAGACGGTAGGTCGTACATACGCATGAACGCTGTTTTCATTTCCTTATTCATTTGAATGGAATTAAGTAGATGACATACATATTTACATAAATACAGTAGCTTTATAATTTCATATATTTCATTATTATTGATTATATATACTTTATAATCATTCTTAAATGGTTAACATGGAGAATGAATCTCATCGTGTCGTGGAGACGGTTGTCCGTATGTACGCACGAGCGATGATATCATTTCCATAATTATTGAATTGAATTGGAGTGGATGATACAATATATCATAATCGGTATGATGTTATAATAACTATGTATAGTTATTCTTTACACCATTATACCCATCCATGTAAGGTGTTGGTGGAAAAACAAATTACACCATGGCGTGGAGATGGTATTCTGTACGTACAAACGCGCGGTGATTTTGTTTCCCGTAGGATGGATAGAAGGTGAAATGGGGTTGTTTCATATTTATAATAACAAATCAGTTTATTATTGATACTGATGTTATGAATTTATAACGAAACAACTAAATAAGAAGAAGTTTAAGAAGAAAGAAGCTTGAAAGAATCGGGAGAAGAAATTACCTCTTCTTCGATACGCCTCTTTGAAACCTCCTCTTAGGGAACTAAGATTGGTCTTTAAAGTATACCAGAACATCTAGGACGTTTCTAGGGAAGTGTAGAAGATAATTTGGCATGGTTTGGACGAGCTTGAAGGCTCAAATTAGAGTGAGGAGGAGAAGGAGGAGGTGCCCTTTTATAAGGGAGGAGAGGGGAACCTTTTGAATTCTTAAAAATATTAATTTATAATAAATCTAACCCCACTTAAAAAACACCAAAAATGACTCATATTCTAAGATTAAAAAATATAGTGTTGTAATATCATCAACAAATAAAATTTAGACATGTTTGGATCTTATTTTAAACCTTATCATTTTGATTTATCCTTATTTATTCTATTTAAGTTTATTTGTTGTAATAAAATTATAAATTTTAAATTATAACAAATAATTACTTATTTGTTGTGAATTTTCCATAATTGTTTACTTTATAACATTATAGACCATATAAATATAAATTTATAATTTTTAAATATTTTTGTGATTTTTAAACAATATTATAATATGTTATTTTTATAAAATAACAATAGTGTCAATTTTGACACTATTCATTTATTTGAATTTAAATAAAATATATATAGAAGATAAGTTCGAACTAAAAGATTTAATAGATTAATAAAAGGTCATATGTATCTATAAAATTAGTGGATCACATTAAATAGTTCATATAATATTTATTTTATTATTTTTAAAACCATTTATTTTGTTTATCTCTAAATAAAATAATTACTACAAGATTTTTGTGTAATTATTTAATATAAAGATTTGTGCATAAAAATTTAAAATAAAATCCTATTATGAAGATACATCTATTACCTTTCACAATAATACTTGTACTCGAATTTATCATCTTAAAATCACAATATATAAATTGTTATATTTATTAAATTATGAAGGTGACAACTTTGGCATCATTTAAAATAAAGTAATATAAGTGTCATAATCCCTTTTATAAGGATCCAAACGGTTATATATTAGGTCATTGGATGATTAAGGTGTGTATATATACACTACCAATAAGTTTTTGTCTGGTTTTTGGGCCTTTTAATTGGTATTATTATTTCAATAAAAACTATATTACTTATTTTCAACTTAAAAAATAATTTCTGTATCATTAATGTATCACCATTAATGACAATTATTTAATCCCTAAAAATTTTTATTTTAATTATCATGACGTAGATAATTTTATTAGATTTCTGGATACTATTAATTTTTGATGTTTTATAATTTTTATCACTAAATTAAAATTATTATACTTATAAGATTTAAGAGAGTGACATGTTGTCACTTTCTTTGGTTTTAATAATAATTAAATTATTTTCATGGTCAAAAGTCCATAAAATGAATATAATACGACCCTTAGTTGATATGGGTTTACTTCTAGCCATCCAATAAAATTTTGGCACGTGTTAGGGTAATTTTATAATATTATATTTACCCTTAATTACCCGATTTACCTTTAACTATGGTAAATAAAATTTACCATAGTTACTATTCATAATTCCCAAAAATAAAAAGTATCCTATTAACATTATTTGGACCCACTGGTTCCAAATATGGAAACCATTTTTTCAAATTAAATACACAGAAGTTGCAGAAATTAATTTAAAATTAATCCCGTTGTCGAATGAAAACGGGTTTTTGTTTAAAACATTTCAAAAGATGGAATTGATTTAACCTACGAATTCAATGTAAAATCAATGCTAATTACATACATTATATTAAATGGTAAAAATATATTCTATTTATACTTTAAAACCATTCAATATTATAATTTAACCATATAAATTGTTACGATAAAAAAGTTGTTTTTGATTAAAATATAGCGTGTTTTTACTATTCATCAAAATATGAAAGTTACCAGAATAATACGAAAAATTTATCCAAAGTAAATTTTTATTTCTTGATTCCAAAGAAGAATTTTATTTTGTCAAATTTAACTTATAAACATGTCAAAAACTAGATTTAATGTGGGTCCGCCATCAAAAGGCGGCAAACTGCATTTTTTGAAAAATA
Source organism: Viscum album (assembly GCA_963277665.1). Lineage (NCBI taxonomy): Eukaryota > Viridiplantae > Streptophyta > Magnoliopsida > Santalales > Viscaceae > Viscum > Viscum album. Next base: position 355,890,129 of record OY728125.1, on the reverse strand, counting down.
CTTATTTTACCCGAAAAAATTATTTTGATCTTATACCATATTCTAGAAAATGTGTAAGATGAATAATAATGTTATAAAATTCAAATTTTAGTTAATACTATTCATAACGGCTAGTTCATAATAATATTATAATAATATATAATTGTTTAGTAAAACCTGGTATTGCGTACAACACACGCTATCGAGGAAGGTCGCGATTGCGTGTAATGAAAGCAAGTCAGGGTTGCATATTGTGAAAGAATCCTCTATTGTTTCGTATAACAGAATCCAACCATATTTCATTTATACATTGAATATATATATATATATATATATATATACTCAATGTTGCGTAGAATAACTATTATCAAAATTGTGTGCAACACGATCCAAGAATAGTGTTGCGTATACTACAAGCTAATACGGTGTTGCGTATAGCGCAAGGTAATCTTGGTGTAGCATACAACACAAGACATTAATGAAATTAAAAGAATATTTTTCATAAAATATTTGGGTGTTACAAGGAACAAAAGGTTTTTACTCCTAATAATCTGTTGATTGTCCTGTTTGAAAATTGATTCTTACTTCTCTATTATTTAGTTCAAATGTTTATTATTTATCACAATTTTTTTAGTCTAAGTGTTATGAGATAATTCCTCCATAGTCATTGGTATCTCATGAAAACTAAAATTCTCCATATGAGTCAAATTAGGGTCTTCTTTATCCATAAATAAAAATATAATCAATTTTTTTAACATAGAGTCCCAATGAAAAAAAACATTGTCTTAATACACTCACATTAATTTCTGTTAACCTATGGCAATGAGTTATGTTATTAACACACCAATCAACTCTAGAACTCTGAATGACAATGTTTAAGATTCATCCAAAGGGTTAAAAGTGTATCGAAATTAGTTGAAAATGAATCATATATCATAGAATATATCATGCCAGATTCATAAGATTTTATAACATGAAAAACAAAATCAAAGACAAATTGTTAAATAGAATCTATTCGAGCTCACTATTTCATTGATCGATTCTTGACTGGTTGGATTTGGTTTGAACTTTTCTTTATAGATAAAACTTTTCACTTCATTTTCTCAAAAAAAAATGGTTCCAAAAAATGACTTCATGATATCCATAGGGGTAACTCCATCCATGGTATTTATAGTGGTACTAATGAATGGGTATCTTTCGTGAGGAAACTTCAAGGGTTCAAACAACTCACCTGAGGTAATAGAAATATTTTTATGGTTAATTGTTGTAGTAACCAAGTCTCTATCATCACCAAAGATAAAGATTAATAATTCATAAAAGTCACAAACTACCTTTTTAAATCCAAACATGATTATAAAAATATAGAAATTGAATTCCCATCCTTGATGATTTGTTACTTTCTTCAGCAGCATATCATTCTGATCCAGTCACCTAAAATCAATGCCTTGTCTACGTAAAAATTTTCATAATATCGTTAGTTGTTTGGTCCAACTAGATGAATCACAATTGAATCATTTTTTTTAAATTTTTTGAAGGTTTTAAATGTTTTGATGGTATGAAATCCTAGGTAATAAGGGTTAAAGTAATGATACAAATGGTTCAAAGGATTTTTAAGTCATTTTGTTCATAGAGTTGATACGCAATTGTTTTTTATTCATGGTAATTGAGGGGATGTGCAGTGATGAATAGGGAAATTATTACTAATAGTATGTAATATGGCCTATTGGATCTGACTAGTACTCAAAATAGAATCACAAAACAAATAACACATTTAATTAAAATATATTAAATAAGATATTAAATTTTATTTAGTAATATTAAATATACCTAATTTTGACATAATAAAATCAAATCTTTTTCTAGGAAAATGTTTTGTAAAAATATATGGAAATTTCTTTCTATGAAAAAAATTTCTATAGAGATATGATTTATTTAAGTGTATTATCTCTCAATAAATGATTTCTTAAATAAATTTTCTACATTTTTGAATGGTTTATTGGATTCTTTTGGATTTTGATAGCACTCGTGTTATCACATCTGATTAGAATACAATTAAAATTAAATATAAAAAACATTAAGGTGTGTTTCATCCACAACACCTTTCCACAACAGCTTCTTGGGGAAATATATTTAGCTTCAGTAGTAGATAGTGCTACAGAATTTTGTTTCTTACTTTACCAACACACTATGGATTTACCAAGAAAGAGATAGGTTCATTCCATATCTATGTTACTTCAAGAAAAAATCACCATCCAAGTTTGAAATTAAATTAAAATTATGGTTTTTTGAAAAATAAGAAAAAGAGATGTTCCCCTTTTAGATATCTTGAAATTATTTTCAAATCATTCAATTTTGATTCCTTGGGATAAGATTGAAATCTTTCACATATAGATTAAAAACATAATTTATGGTAAACTTATAGTAATTTATAACAGAATTACAATGAATCATCTATAAAAATTGTTTTCAAATGGTTTTCTTGTTTCATATAAATCATGTTTGATATTGTAACTCATATGGGTTGAGTAGGTCTTACTGTTTTCATGTACAAAATTCTTAAGTAATTCATGTATGTATTTTCTTTGATTTAAAGTGTTTCAAAAATATTTTTGATAAACCAGAAATCCCATAAAATAGTTTAGTTCTCCCATTATACTCATTTCATATTATTTTTTCATAATTTTTTAAAATTCATTGCATAATTTTTAGTTTATTGATTTTAAAATAACATCATTTACATGTATTTTAAATAAAAAAATATAAGAGAAATAAGTTTTCATAAATAGAATAGGATCTTATATTCTAATTTTAAAACCTTTTGATAAAATAAAATAACATAATATTTTATACCATGTCCATGAAGATTGTTTAAGCCCCCAGAGAGCCTTTTTATATTTAAACACATTATTTTAAAAATGAGGATCATCAAATCTAGGAGATTATTCTATATTATCATCCTCCATTAAAACCCCAATTAGAAATGAAGATATAACAACAATATATTATAATATAAAATTCATATAGGATGCCTATTCTAAAAAGATTCTAATTGCCTTTAATATATATGTAGATGAAAATGTTTCTTTATAATCTACTAATTTTTTATTATATTCTCTGCATACTAATCTAGATTTATTTCTAGATATTATACAATGATCATCCGGTTTGTCTCTAAAACCCCATTTTGTTCCAATTATAGAATGGTTTGAGGGTATTTCAACTATTTTTCATACCTTATTTCTTTGGAAATTATTTATCTCCTATTGCATTTTTAAGAACCAAATTTCATCACATAAGGATTCTTCAATAGATTTAGGTTTTATTTGAAAAATAAAGGGGAACAATTCTATTATATTTATTAAGTTTCTTATAGTTCTTAATCCTTTATCAAGGTTTCCTAGAACTATTTATAATAGAGTGTCTTTAATGTTTCTAATTATTATAGGAAAAACACTTGTTGGTACACTAGTGTCTACCCTTATTGGATTGGGCTTAAAGTAACCAAGTTCCAAATCAACAACTTTGTTGTCATTAAATAGTTGTTCTGATCTCATTTTTTTTTGACTGAATCATTTTTATCACTAATTTGAATCATTTTGTGACTGAAAGAATCATTTTATTAAAATTTCACATCATCTGGTTCATTAAAAGTACTTGACATTTTGTTTAAAACTCTAAAATCATTGAAAGTAGAAGAATAGCCTAATAAGATACCTTTATCATCATTTAGATCAAACTTTCCATGACTATACTTGGTTTTCAAGATTTAAAAATTGCATCCAAATAATTTTAACTATCCTACATTGGGTTTTCTATTTTTCTACAACTCATTGGGAGTTTTCTTTAAAATAGTCCTTATCAGTACTCTGTTAATGATATAACATGTGTTTTTAACAACCTCATCCAAGATATGAGTGGAATTATATATTCAAATAACAAAGTCTTAGAAATTTCATAAAAGTATTATTCCTCCTTTAGAAAATGTAATTTTTTTGAGGTGACCTAGGAGGAAAGAAAGGGTGTTTAATTCCTTTATTAGAGCAGTAAAATGTAAATTCAGGATTCTCAAATTCACCTCCATGATCACTTCTCAAAGAAACTATTTTGATAACTTTTCTATTTTTGTAAAATTTTACAAAAATCAATAAATACATAAGAGGGTTTACTTTTATGTCTTAGAAAGTAAAACCAAGTGAATTTTCAAAAATCATCAACTAGAACATTAAAGAATAATATACCATCAATACCTTCGGTTCTAGTAGGTCCAAAAAATCTATATGGATAAGCTCAAAAGATATTGAAATAGTGACTTCTCTGATTTGTTTTAATGATGACTCGTGTGGATTTCCCATTTATAATTAATCATATATCTTCTTCCTATCAAATTTTAGATCAATAAAAAGAAAAATCAATTATCATTTAGGAAATTTTATCAAGGAATAAACATTGAAATGTACAATCCTTCTATTCTAAATCCATGATTCATCAATTTCAGCATTTACATAATTTAAATTATATCTACACAAAGAGTTGAGATCTATTGTGTAAACATTATCTACTCTAGTTACATTAAACACGATACATTTATCATTAAAACCCAAGAATGGATTATTAGAAAAATAAATAGAATAACTATCATCATAGAGATGATAGGTACTTATTAGGTTTTACTTTAATTATACGTAATTTACTTGTTTTATGATAATAGTCTAAGGAATCCTAACTGATCCAATGAAAAGTATCCTTTATTTCATTCATTTTCACCAAATTTGACATATCCTAAATCTAATTTGTAAGGAGAATAAAAGTTATAGTAATCCCTACTCATATTATTTAAAAATATTTTTTCCATAAACCATTTTGTTTAGTTGTTCATACAACCAGTTACCTATAATGAAAATTAAAAAAAACATAATTATTTGGTACCCAAATTATTTCGGGTCAGGAAATGTTATCTATAACTAATTTTGGAATTTAGACTTTTGTTTTTTTTTTCAAAAAACATTGTAGTTAGTTTTGAAAAATCATTTTAAGAAAAAATAATTTTCATTTCACAAACCTGAGTATTTTTCTAATAAAAAATATAGGGAAATTTTCATATTTCACATAAATGGAAATAAGTAACTTTGGAAAGGTATTACTTTTTGGATCAGGGTATAAAATGTTTTTTATAAATTTTAATCCTTCCCCATGGCATCCGACTCTAAATTCTCTTTTTCTAGGTTGATTTTGACAAATAATTTTGATTAAATAATATTCCCCTTTTTTAAATACACTTGAAATAGCCTGGAAATTTTGAACCTCCTTCTGTAGTGTTGCAACTGTTTTTTGACTTGTTTAGTATTCAAGATAGTATACATTATAGCTTAATTTTTATGTCTAGGACCTGATTGTTTATATTTTTCTCTTCACTAAAAATTTTATTAAAAAATTTCTAAGGGGGTTGTTTTTATTTTTTAGTATTTCATACTTTATTTAAATCATTGTGAAATACTCATTTAATTATTTATATGAGAAATTTCTTTTTTCTAATTCACGTTCATACCCATAAGAATAATACGAATGTACATTATCTGATTGTTCCACGAATCATATATTGGCCTTTTGATTTTTCACATCAGCTTCAGATTCTGATGATGTGAATTTTATAGAATCTTCGAAAGCACTATAAGTGGACTTCATATATTTCTTTTATATCTTGTATCCAGCCTTTTTGAAATTTTTTTCTATCGTCTTTTTTTCCTTAATTTTTGGATAGTAAGGTTTGATTTATCCTGACGTTATTCATTCATGAGATCTCAAATCATTATATTTTTTACCTCTATTTCTATTCTTATTGATGGAGCTTCTAAAAACTATCATCATTTAATATATTTCTATAAAATTTCATGAATATTGAGTGATCTCATCATTATATTCATGATTTTTTAAGAAAAAGTGTTTTTCATATGATTTAAAGATCTCTACACTTTAACCCTTTATGTCACCTTTATAAGTATAAACCTTAAAGGAAATATTTTCCTTCTAGATTATTTTATTCTATTCACTTATAGTTTCAATTTATTCCTTATAAATCTTGAGTGTTCTAATGAGATATTTTATCTTGAAATTATGGACTTCTGTAGATTGTACGATATGAATAGTGGTTCCACAAAGCTTGGGTGGTAATACTATGAGAAATTTTAATGATTGTTTACATTGATTGATAGGTGTTCCCAGAGAAACAATGTTGTTCAAAATCTTAGTGAGTCTTCCATTTAGTTGAGTAATTCTATCTCCTTCATCCATTTTGAATGTGTTGAAATTAATTTTAGTTGTATCAAATCTATAAGATTTCACATTGTTAGTGCCTTCATGTGAAACTGCTATAGTTTTCCACATTTCATGTGTTGTTTGACATTGAGAGATCCTATTAAACTAATAATCTTATAACCCACAAATAATAATGTTCATATATTTGGAGTTCAAATAAAAAATTTCTTTATCTAAAACATCCCATGTTTTTGGTACTATCTTAAGAAATTTAGAGGGCATAACTACTTTAAGATGGACTTTCAAACCAATATTTTTCAGATAAATGATCATAAGAGCATTCCATTAACCATAGTGTTCACCATTGAAGTACATATCTCTAACCATAGACATACCATTTTAGTTATCAGTCATATCACCTATTTGGAGATGGATATTTAGGCTTCAAAATTTGATAGTTGTGAACTCAAAATTCACTGACTCTAATACCAATTATTTTCCCAAATAATGATAGAATAAACCTCTCAAGAGGGTGTCGAATTTAGTTGAAAAAAATTTATTTAATATTAGACCACCCACATTTATATATTGAAGTTCAATTATTTTCATAAGACTTTGTGCAGAAGGAATATAAAAAACATGTGGAAAGTAAATAGAACACAATGGTTTATAGTGGTTTGGAGACCAGGAATCCCTTAGTCAACTCCATTAATGCTTTACTCCACGATCATGGTGATTTTCACTATAACCACCCTTTTACATGGGCTCCTAGCAGAGTAAAAATAGTTTTCACTTAGTAAAATCATCCAATATATTTCAAATAGGCTCTCCCTTTACAAGACATATCCATGGTTTTTCACACACATTCAATGAGTTTAAAAAATATTGAATGAGGTACAAAATTTAGAGAAACTTTTGAATCACAATGTTGAAAGTAGGAACTAATCGTAGATTGCTTCCCTCAGAATGTGTCATCTGATTATGAATCATTTTATCTAAATGGTTTTTTATGTATTTTTTATGGAACCAAAAACAACTAAAGTTTATGTATAAAATAAGGGGAATTATTTTCAAAGGACGGTGTTTATTTCTTATTTTTATCTAAGACTCTTAATAACTCACATTTGCTGAGAGGATGATGGTAAATCTCATCACATCCTTTTGGGAGGAATTATTTCCTACTATGGGACTCACTTATAGATTTAATATATGTTCTTGAATCCTTAATTAACTCCGAAGCATGATGGGGGTTATCCCAATATTATCAATCAGTTATTATCATGTGTCGAATTCAAAATCATTCGTATGTGTTCACAGTTCTTCATCAATGGATATATCTCTATGTATCCAGGGTTCTCTATTAATGGTATATTATTATATAAATCTTAGAAATTATTTGGTCATTATCATGATTATGCTGGTTTTTAATCCACTCATTGGGGAACTCTGGAGTATATATTCATCCATGTAAATGAATGTCACTCAGTAATTTATCATCATCTAGCGAGAAAAGAGTATTTTTGGTATTGGGATCGAACATATATATGGACTACCTACGTATCTTCATGAAAGGAATAATAACCCATGTAGTTCAGTGCCACTTAATGGGATGCATCTTGACTTTTGATTTCATATGATAAGGACCCAACGGTATAGTTTAATGTCATGTGGCAAGGAAATCATGGCGGAAGGTTCCGAGTCAAATATTAGTGTGGGTCTTATGCCTAAGAATCACCAGGAACCTAGAAGAAACGTGATATTCCAATTTGAAGTAGACCCTACTAGGGATATGGTCTAGAGAGAACAAGATTCATTTGGAATGTTGGGTTTGAACCTTTAGGAGACTTCATACGTATCTTGTTTGGATGGGAATCAAATCCCCTATAGTTCGATAAGTCTTGCAAGAGATTATGGTCGTTTGGGAGGTTTATGTTAGGGATTATTCCTAAATATGATGCGCTAATAAAAGGGACAATGAGTGATGTATCAAATCATGATGGTTTGGGGGGTTTAACTTGGGGATTACTCCTAAGGAGGATGCCCAGATAAAGGAAATTTTGATTTGGTTTAATCCTGAGGAGGATGTCCCTTGAACTCGGGACCTAAGTGGGCTTCCTATGTATCCTGGTTAGATCAGGAATCAGACTTATCATATTTCATTCCTTCAGATGGATTGTATGGGGTTTGTAATCATTACAAACCAATAATCCCATTGTATTCATGCTCGGTGTGAGAAATAAGAGTATGTGAAAGATTCAATAAACCACACACTTTCCTTAGTTCAATGACGGAAGTGGTCAGGGATACGGAGGAAGAGGTTGGGACTATGGAAGTTTCCTCTCTTCACATTATATTAGAAATGGATCCAAATTAAGGAAGGATTGAAGGCAGTAGTGGTAGAGAGGGGGAATACTGCAACCTCTTACATGAAAGTCTATAGGTTTACACCATGATGGTTTCCCTTAGATTAGTCCTTTGAGAGAAGGTAAAATTTTTCTTTTGTTAAATGTAAAAAAGAATGTGTGATCCTTACCCACCCTACGGGGGAATAGAGGCTCCAGATATCAGATATGAGAAGGGACAAACATAGTCTTATCTCTAAAATCTGAGATTGGTAACACCTAAACATTATCCCTAGGGTAATGTTCCATGTAAATATATGTAGACAACATGAAATGTGTTCCATGAACTTCTCTACAAAATTTCCTCAACCAGGCTCAAAATGTTCATGGAGGGACTCTGCAATTTTCATGGGGTTTAGTGACGGTAGCGAAGGCTCCATCCTGAAGGGAAGGGATCGCAAATCAACACTAATCCCAAGTAGGGGTGCGGGGGAGCAGCCTCGTGGTATGGAGTGATTATTTGGCTATGTCCCTAAAGCAGCACCCAAGGTACCTACCCACAAATACTTACACACCACCATGTTGGATTTGAATGAAGTAAGGATTTTGGCTATGTCCTCAAAGTGGCTCCCTAGTCATGACAATACACCGTCGATGTGAAACCTACTTGTGTGCCCCCGTATGTCGTGCATCTAACTTTTGTGCCACAATTTGCGATGCAAGTCACTTACGCACCTAATATCCTTTCTCCTAGGGGTCAATTTTTGCCTATAAATATACCCTTAGGGCCCTCATTTGTAAGGATTAATTTCCCCAAATCCCAATTGCTGCTCTGTTCGCCCTAGTATTTTTCCCCAGTCTTTCAAAACATTAAAGGTAGTTCTTAAACACCTTGAGCAGAGGATTTAAGGGAGGTTAATTGAACTTAAGTCCTTTTAGTGTTTAAAAACCATAACATTTGCGCCCCTAAAGTGCCCACCCTCCCAGTTAGAAATACTTGTTCGCCACACATTCCTCTCAGAGGAAATTGAGCGCGCGCCCACTTCTTGGATAACCTGTGAATACTCTTAATGGCATGAGTGTGGTCTCACCCAAGTATTAGACTATAGTTTGTTCGTCGCTTAAGAGAACATCTAGTCTCCCAAGTGTACTTGTGTGCCTATACGTGTGCGCCATTTTTTACTTGGGTTCCCCTCCATGATTCACATACTTTCTTCACTCTCTTCAGTATACAATCCCTCAATCCTTAATAAATTCCATTCATGGATGGTATTATTATTCCTTGGATCCCTTATCTGAAAGGGATTATATTGAGAACTCCACCAAAACCTCCTGAATTATCAAACCTTAGGGAATGGAACATCAGCGTGTCTCTTATTTGTGTTTGTATTTCCACAGTCAGAGGTTTCCCACATTTGTTTCACAATGGGGTTAGGATTCATGGAGTGTATGTGTGTTTTTATTTCCACATTCACATGGACCGTTCTCCCAGAAACAGGGTTGGGAAGTTCCGAGTTCTGAGAATAAGGGTTTGGGTCCCAGCCTCACCCTTCTCAAAGAGCTGGAAACTTCTAAATTTCTGGTAGGGAAGGTATGGTTCACACCTACTTTTATTCCTTTTAAATAAAAGAGAAGTCTCCCTCCCATGCTAGGATCAATTCATGGGAAGACATCTTCATGTAATCCCCTAACATTCATCCCTTCCTCCTTACATTGTACCCTTTCCCAATGTAAATAGAATAGAGGGAATGCTCATCGCCACTCCCTCTTCAATGGTCAACATGACCTCTTCCAGTTGCAGAGAAGGAAAAATTTGAAAGTGTGAATTCTTTTATTTAATCATTGACATCCAATTGTTTCTCACACCAAGTATGACTCACTTGGGCTTAGAGATTTGTATTAGTCACAAAATTTTCACAATCGAAGGAACTAAGAGAACACATATTCTTGTTCAATCTAGGATACGTTGGAAGCCCTTTCAGGGACTGAGCCCACTGTACATCCTCTTCAAGAATCCAACCATTATTCCTTTAATATGGGAATCCTCATTAAGGATAAGCCCCAAATTAAACCCTTAAGTCACCAAGGCATCCTTTTTAGGAGGTAATCCCAAACTCATTTCTCTCAAAGGACTACACTTTCCTATGAGACTAATCGAAATATGTGGGATTTGATTCCAATCTATACGGGATACATAGGAAACCTCCTTGAGGTTCAAACCCAATACCCTAAATCAACCCTATTCTCCTTGGACCATATTCCTAAAAGGGTTTGATCCTACTTGGAAAGCCATATTACTTCCAATGTTCATTGGGCTGCTTTAGTATAAGTCCCACACTATGTTTTAACCAAGAACCTTCCACTTAGATATCCATACAACATGACATTAAACTGTATGGAAAGGTCCTTATCACATGACCATAAAAGGTATGATGTGTCTCATTCAGTGGAACCGAACTGCGGGGGTTCTGATTCCTTCTACAAGTATACGTAGGTAGCCTATTTTTTGTGCACGATCCCAAAATCAAATCAAACCTTCATCTCCCTGGATGAAAATCAATTCTAGAGTGCCCCAATGATTGGCTTAAAAACCATTATCATCACAATGATTATTAAAAGAATCTCTAAGTAGTATATTAGAGGGTAACATTAAAGGAAAACCACAAATACATATAGATATTTCCATTAATGAAGAACCTTGAATGCATAATGAAGATTCTAAATATTACACATGTTAATAAGTGATTGTAAATTACAAGGTATAAATATGATATACTTGGTTAATTACTATGGATTCATGAAAATATATTACATTTACAAAGGGAGTCATGAAATAGACAATAATTCCCCCCAAAAGGGTGTGATGATTCCAACCTCCTATAATCTCAACCAATGCATGTTCTTAAGTATCATAAAGTTCAAACATAAAGACCGCCTGACTTTAGAATTCCAGTCCCCTTTGGATAATGAACTGTTGGAAGTTTCCTACTCCATAAATAAATCCAATGGAAACCTCCAGGAAACAGTGATTCTTAAAACTAGAACACATGTTTCAAGGAACTACCAAACAAAAATGGTGAACCCGATGTGAATCCATGACCAAGTTAATAATGTTACCCACCTATTAGGCCCCTATTAATTGATAAAGGAAGGCCAGACAAAGGAATAAATCCCCCATGTATTCTTCTAAAAAGATGTTTCTTTAATGGAGTTTTTTGATGTTTTTATGTTTTTCTTCTCATAATTCCCTTCACTCCAAAATTACTTTATTCAATACAACATCTATGAACTTCTTGACCACTGCTCAAGCTAGATCTACATCTATGGGAAGGACGTCATCACCAACCCATAGTCTTCAACGTTAGGTATCTAATGTGCTGGTAAGGAAATATCACCATCACGGTACAATCCCAACTTTGGAGGCTGCCCGTCGGGCCATCCAAGTCAATAACAATACTAGATCATCTGGACAATGATGACCAATGATCAAGAAGAAGATGGTGCCAACCACTGTCTTTAACTATTTTGGGTCCTTATCCCTAAAACTCAACAATAAATCTCTCTCATACTATAGGGAGGTGGATCAAGAGGTCACTCAAGGCCACAATTCAAGAATGCAGAAGTCCTTTATAAGGAATCCCACAAGAAATCGCCACCAGAATCATGTGGTAGTGTACCCTCAATATGAGGGGAGTGTTGCCTCTAGACATTCGGCCCAGGTCTCTCAAACCTGGGCATGTAAAATGAACTACCAGGGATAACTTCCAGTCAACAGGGAGCAGGTTCTCACCTATACCTTTTCCAGATAAGTCCATCAACTTAACCAGATGGAAAACAACGAGCTGGTACATACACCCGTCCGTACTAATTTTTCTCATTAGTAGGCTCATTTGACCGTAAAACCAATCCCACTAGATAAATATAGTGGAGTACCATGAATAAGAATATACTCCTTCTTACATGTTATCATCCAGTCAGCAAGCTCATCTAACTTCATTTAAAGAAGCCTGCCAATCTACTGTGGTGGAAACTGGTAAACAAGAACATACACCTGTTTACAATCACCAATTCTATCATTAGTCTCGTCTGCCAGTATTGAAGGTTGTATTTTAACCATAATTGAATGGAAACAGCCAACAGTCACATACACCTACCAATGTTCATCAAGTCTACCAATAGTCTCATTTGGTAGCACCAGGAGAAGTCAGTCGGAAAGCTCAGACGAAAAATTTTTGGGAGACACAACTCTCTGCCTTCATGAATGAGTATTGTCAATATCCATTGACAGGAAAAGTAATATAGGGTCAGGCACATACATCAAATATAGATATATAATGGATTTATATTCCCGTTCTAGCCACTAATTTCCTAAAACACACCTTATCAATGGTGAAAGGGCATATGCAAATCCCTATCCATATTCTGGAAGTATGCCAGGATATAATGGCAACTACTTTAGCAGTATCAGGGGAATAGACACATAAATCTATCCCCACACATGGGATGACACATCGGCATGCCATCCTGGAGCATATACACACCTTTTTTCAAGTCTATTAAGGTCATGGGGCATACTCTCCCATATCATACGGACAAAAAGATCGGGAATATACACCCTTTCCAATTAGAGGTAATCGGTCTATTCCAATAACCACTCCAAGATAGGCACATACACTTTCCCATGATAACCACTTTTCCCAGCATGTGGAACAAACTGAGTATAAGATAATATCCAAGAATAATCCTCTCCAATATCTATTGAAAAATCAAGATTCAATCTATGATTTGGATACTTTTAATTCTAGAGTTCTTGAAGATCTCAGACATTTATCTATTGCAACTCTAGTTTCTGACCTATCATTACCAAATTGTGGGAGTGGTAGTTGTAATTATGATGTTCCTCATTGGACACTTCATCATGAAGGCTTGATTCATGAACATTTAGTCAATCTAGAGTGCTTTTCTCTATATAAGAGCCACGAAAACCCTCCGTGTGGCCAGAAGACCAAAGAGAAAGAAGATTTATCCCTTAATGTAATTCATCATTGTGATCCTACCCATGATAGATTTAACTATGAAAGTCCTCTCTATATTGGTATTTTTCATTGTCAAGAAAATTACATAATTGACAATTTAGCGATGAGAAAACCCTCCTATCTTGAGGCACTTGAAAACACAGGGCCGATCATGTCTGATGCCTTATCATTTACAGGTGAAACACTTTCACAACCAAAAGAAAACTTAAGGTAATGATCATTATATAAACCTCCCTTGGGTAATTTTTCATCTAATACAGAGAATCCACTTTGGTTATACTAAGTGGATAAATCTATAGTGAAAGATTATGAAGATATGTTAAACATGAGGAAACCATTTGCTAAAGGAGAAATACCAGTCATGTTTTGGCCTTTGGAAAATTCTCAGTATAATATTCCAGAATTGATGACAGAAGATTGCATTCATGACAACCACCACAATTTATGGAAGACACATAATCATTTGAAAACGAAATTATTACCATATGATGAATATCAAAATCATGTAAAGGTAATATAAGGGTTGCATCACCAAATTGACATGGTGTATCTCTCATTTCTCTGACATCCAAAGGTTGAAAAACAATAGAGAACTCTTCAGCGTGCATGTCTCAATTCTATAAAGAAGCTACACCAGTTAATTTTTGATTCGCCATCTAGTTTTCATATCATAGGATGGGGTGCATATGGAGCATTTCATTTCACTGCAATCCAAAATCAGCAATGTCCACCAAAATTAGTCTCATGCAATTTTATTGCCCACGGTCGGACACAATCAAGAGATTTTGTATGTAATCGAATGCACGATCAAGAATAGGCCTCAACCAGCTCTCATTAGAGTTAGGCCCAAATAAAAGAATTTGTTTTGTTAATTTTACATCATGCATCTGAGAATCTTGATCAGGTATCCTGCTTATAATATTTCAGGCATTAGAGAATGAAAATGTCTGAAATAGCACAACGATCATCTAAAAAAGGTTATTCAAGTGGTTGTCGGATGAGACACCCAGCTAATGTCCGAACCAAAATTCGCTAAATCAGAAGAGTAGATGCATGAATTTTATCCATAGCGGTTCACGAATCACCCCCATCTTGCAAGGCTAGGTGATGATTTAATTTAACCTTCAAATTCATTAAACAAAGTTCAAATATTTGAAGAAGAATATGAATAGTAACATCCCCAACCTATAGGGCTGGGGGCTTTTTCACATATGTAATCCCCTCCTAAACCAAAGTCATTTTTCTCCCGATTAGGAATGAAGCCACAAGGAGAGCATACAACTGAACTATCCACGGATTCTCTCCAAGTTACTATCCTCCAAATAGTTCCAGGGAATTGATCATATAGGATAATGAAGTCTCATGGAAGATACCAAGGGAGACGATATCGCAAAAACACTGAGAGAATACTATATATGCATTATGTGTTTGTAAATGTAATTAACACCACTCCAGAAGATCCTCCCAAAAATGGGTCCAGTTCATGGGAATCAGAAGATGAAGTTCTTGCCCATAATAAGGTACAAACAGAGGCAAATGAAGAAGGTGTGTGCACCCGAAATCATAGGCTTACCCAGAATATAGGTATTCTTTCAAATAACCAACTCCCCCCTCTCCAAAAGGCATCTAAAAAGTGGAAAGTTAAATGTAAAATCACATCCCACTTTTCCACTGAATAATGTCAATCTCTTTCTCATGAAGAGATATTTTCACAGTAGGAAGAGGAAATGAAGGATTTGAAATTACTCAATATCGAGTTACTTCGAAATAGCATTTCTGTTGTACGTACTCCCCAGGTAGGTCCTCAACTCTCAAATCATATAGGATATCCTTAGAAAAGAGGATTTTTAGTAACTAGAGATGCTGATAATGAATTCCCTCCACTAGGAACACAATCAAGGCAGGATCAATCACATCCTGATAGGCCTATTCTCATGGGTTATCCAAAGCAGATATTCGCACCACCATTAGTGGTTTTGTCGGTAGTTGCACCATCTCAAGCTCCAGTTGCTATACCTACATAGAATCCAGCTCATCCAGATATTCCCCAAATTATTATGAACACAACTATGGAATTAATGACTTGATTGGAAGTTATGGAGGAACGACGTGAACCAGTTCATCCCGAAAAGAGAGCTTACCCTGAATTGGTTGATGCAATTCTTCCCCCACCAAATTTTTTGAATACCACATTCCTAATTTTAAATTTTTTCGGAGATCTGAAACAAAATGTAACACATTTTGTTCCTTATTGCGATAACATGATGGTAACTTCTCAACAACATGAAGCTATTAAGCTTAGTTGTTTCGTGTAGTCATTACAAGGACCAGCTTTTCTCTGGAATAAAAGTTTACAATCTTGATCAATTATTAGATGAGAAGATCTATGTCAGAAATTTCTTCTTCAATTTAGTTCAACACTACCAAATATGATAGTTTTTTAACTTACCAATTGTAAGAAATTGATAATGAAATAGTTACAAATTTCATTGATCGATGAGATGGATTAACATATTCTTTAAGTCTAGAACTCCCTCATGAAGAGTTACAACCAATTTGTGTGGAAAATCTGCATGATGAGCTACACACGCCATTAATCCCTGTGAAATTCACCGGAGGGTTTTGAGACCTTACTTAAATTTCTCAAAAGATAGAAGACTCAATTATATAAACTAAGGCTAAAACTCGTGTAATTCTATCAGCTCCAGGGAGGAGGATAGAAAAGGAAGAAGAATCTATAGTCACACTCAAGCAGCCACATGTAACTTTTTCTACTTCAAGACCTTCATCATATCGAAGGGTTCTGCCTCCTGATCATCAGCAACAATGACGATATCATCAAGATGATCAAAGAGATCAAAGGAGAAAAAAATTGAGTAATTAAAGAACAATGTTTATTCTTTCCAGAATGAAATTTTTTTTGGTTACTTCATCTCAGCCATGGAAAACAAATTGTTTTAGTTTCCAAGGCTGAAGAAAAAAATGAAGAAGGAGATGAAGATCTTCCAAATTAATTTCCCTTTCACCAGATGATAGGACATCCCATCCAAGAGTGTTTTGTTTTCAAGGACCTCTTAAAAAAGATGGTAGACTCTGTACAAGTGGAACTGAAAAGTTCATCATCTCAAGTAGCATGTGTTACTGTTGTTGGTCCAGAGGAAGAAGGCGAATAAAAAGAGGTAAAATGTAAAAATGTGTAGAAATATGACGATTGGATTATTAGGAAAAAGATCAATCGAACACATGCCATTTTACGAACGCAGTTGAATCAAATGATTGTTTCTTCTCCCACTCCTGCCATAGTAAAACCATCTTCATCAAAAGGTCATTCCTCAAAGAAGCGAAGATACTATAAGGACAAAGAGAAGTTAGAAGAAGACAAGCTAATGTCATGTCCAAAGTTGTCCTTGACCATGGTATATTTTATTCCATATATTTCAAAAGCACGGGAACCGCCCCGCCAAATTGCACAACCAGAATTAACCTATCAAGTAGAATTTTCATCAGATAAAGAATTGTTCTTTGGTTTTATTAATGTTATCCATTTAAGGGATCCTTATGACAATGGTGATTCAGATTATAATGATCCAGAATTACTTGTACCTAATTGGGGAACTAGATAAAGAGGCCAAGGTTGAGGATAAATGGGAAGATGTGGGAATTCTAGAAACCACAATTTTAACTCTACCCATGCTCGAACCATATATGCGAAAGAATCTCGTGGAAGATCCCTTTAGCGGGCTCAACGGGAACAAGGAGTTTCTTCCATGAAAGACTATTTCACTTCTGACATAATTATTTTGAAAGACCGATTAAAAGTCACATTGTCTTCCTGTCACCAAATTAACAGACCTAATCAGTCTAATTCACAAAATCCGTGAGTATTTCCCGCTTCTCCTCTAACATAGAGTATGTCTACATTAGAAGCATCAACATCCAAAGCACATGCAAAACTGCATCTCCATGCTGGAAAAAACAGACCTTTGGACCAAAATAATGATGTCTTGAAACAATTTTCCCAAGAACTGGACCAGTTTTCAATTCTGAATGCTTTGAATCTATCAAATGATCTTCGAGAGGCACTCATTGAGGCTTTTTCAAGTCCTCAAAAGTTTTAAACTGAAGTTCTTACTGTTAAGGTTTACTGTATAGAGAATGATCCTGTAGAATGTCATGCAGTCATATCTTTTGCAGATGAAGATGAATATGATGTTTTACATGGACATATTAGACCCTTGTATTTGTCTGAAAAAATCAATGATATAGACATCTGATGAGACTTCATTGATAACGACTTTAGGGTCAACCTCATTTCGGTTCGTACACTTTGTCGATTGGGCCTAAATGAATCTGAATTATCTCCTTCAACATTAATGTCGCAATATTATGATAAGAATGAGAAAGAACCTCTGGGTGAGATTACATTAAGAACTCAGTTTGGAGACCTTGTTTCTAATTCAGATTTCATGGTTGTTCGTCATTACACAGCCTTCAATATTTTTCTTAGAAGGCCTTGGCTGCATCAACATGCAACTATACCTTCATCATACCACCAATGTCTTAAGTATTATTTCAATGGTCAAATTAAGTAATTATATGGTGACAAAGATTCATTCAAAACATGTGAATCTTAATAAATTGAGGTAGAGTTTTATCACAGAAAAGTAATGAAGTCCATGAAAAAGGAAATAACTAGACTTAATGCTCCAAATGGACAGGAAAAGATCCCAGAAAATCCATTAATACATTTGAGTACAGATTATGTTTTACATATTAATCAAATTTAAAAGGTAAACCCAAATATGGGAACTTGTGCAATAACTTCCATAATGTCAATTACGACAATTGAGCCTGACAACATGGGATAAGATGTTGATCCACCATGAAGTGAGAGAAGTTTAAAAGGAGATGTCTTCATTTCATCCACTAAACTACAACAAGACTCTACTTCATTAATCAGAGTAGAATAAATTGTAGAAATGATAGAAGAAGACAAATATGTTGATTCTCAATCCATCTTTTTCTCTTTATTACCACAGTAAAACCCTTCGTCATCAGTTGGGTTAGATATAGTGGCCTATTTATTAGGATGTTCAAATACTGACTCCTCCCCTAACTCTGGATTTTTTGCCTCATCATCTACTATGCAAGTGGAAAGAGAAGAGGTAAAATTTAATGAAGTAGAAGAGAATGACCTTGGGGAAACTTCTCCAGTATTTGAGGAAGGTGTCTCTACCACCATGGATGAGCTCAGAGAAATAAATATGGGTATAGAAGAAGATCCATGCCCCACACTAATTAGTGCGTCAATGACCTATGTAGAGGAAGATATGTATACTTAATTTATAAATCAACATCGAGATATATTTTCTTGGAATTATACAGAAATTCAACGACTTAATCCTGATGTAACCACCCATCATTTTGTTTTTCAAGAAGAACATTGTGGATTCAAGCAGGCAGCAAGAAGAACACAACCAAATCATTCCTCTAAAATTGGAGCTAATGTTGATAAGTTTATAAAGCGTAACTTTGTTAGGTAATTTCAGTATCCCACATAGCTGGACAATATTGTCCCATTGAAAAATAAGAATGGAAAATTTAGAGTTTGCATTGATTTCATAGATCTTAATCGGCAGTATCCTGAATATGATTTTATAGTTTTGATTACAGAGCTTTTAATTGATGAAATGGATGGATATGAAGCTCTTCCCTTCAGGGATGGATACTCTGGGTATAATAAAATCTATATGGCCTCAGAGGATGAAAAATCTATTGCCTTCAGAGCCCCTAAAGGTGTGTTTTGCTATCGGGTAATGCCCATTGGATTAAATAATGCAGATGAAACATATCAACGTTCTGTGTAAAATATCTTCATACCCTTCTTAGGGAATTTTGTTGAATGTTATGTGGATGAAATTGTGGTAAAATCCTAACAACGTTCCAATCCCTTGGATGATTTGGAGACTATATTCAATAAAAATCGGCAACATAGTTTGATGATGAACCCCTTGAAATGTTCTTTTGGGGTAAGCTTAGGAATGTTTCTTAACTTCATTTTATGCCATTGTGGTAATGAATTTGATCCTAAGAAAAAAGAATTAATCCTTGGTATGTAACCTATTCAAAATTTTAAATAATTAAGAGTACTACAAGGACACTTGGCCTATATTCGGTGATTTATCACCAATTTAGAAGGAAAGTGTTTACCCTTCACCAGATTAATGAAGAAGGGAATCACCTACAAATTGACTGAAGACTACTAAGAATCATTTGATACCCTAAAAAAAAAATATCATGAGTCCACCAGTATTAATGCCACTTGTTGAAGGAAGACCACATATTCTCTATGTGACAGCTTCAGAGAGATCACTAGGTGCAATTCCTTACTCAAAAGAATGATGATGGGAAGGAAAACAGCCTTTACTGTCTCAGTAAAACTATGATTGATGCAAAAACTCGATATTCAAGTATTGAAAAGTGCTTCCTAGAATTAATTTTTGCAATTCAGAAGTTGAGGCACTATCTGCGACATCATGAAGTCCAATTGGTGTCTCACAATAATCTGCTCAAATTTATCCTCAGTCGTCCAATGCTTACATGGTGTCTGCCACGGTGGGAGGTTATTTTTCAACAATTTTATATCTAGATTGTGCCACAAAAGGCAATAAAATTCCAAGCTCTGGCTGACTACCTTGTTGAGCATCCATTTGAAAAAGATACATCATTTAATTCTGAACTTCCTAATAAATAGGTCTTCTCTATTCAGGATAATTCCCAAAAATGGGAAATATATTTTGATGGTGATTCTATAATTCCAATAGGGAAAAGAATGGAAAACCCTAAACTCATAAAATTTGGGTTAGGAATTGTCCTTATTTCCCGAAAAAAGGAAGTATTCCCTTATTCCTTCCTGTTGTCAGAAGTTTGTACCAACAATGAGGCAGAATATCAAGATCTCATTGTAGGTTTGGAATTTGGCCCTTCAGGTGAAAATGGATCATTTAAATGAGAAAGTTGATTCATAATTGGTAATCAAACAAATCAATGGGAAATATTCAATCAGAAAAGAAGAGTTAATCCCTTTGTGTTATTGCAAAAGAGGGTTAATGGCTGAATTTCCCTCAGATCCGACATTAACTTATGTCCCGTGATCACAAAATGCTCATGAACTAGATAATGCAGCTACAACCTTGGCAGATCCAAATCGAGATGAGACAGTCATCAGCATAGCCCATAGTTATGTGGTCTCACATTTTGTTTAAACCAGAATATAGAAAATTAATGAAATTATCCGTATTTCTGAACCATATGGTCATACCATGAGATGGATAACATACATCATGGAATATATTCAAAATGGGATACATTTACCAGATAGAAATGAAAAAGAACAGATCTGATGATAAGAGTCCAATTTCAGTCTTTATGATATTTCAGACAACCAAAAGATCCTCTACAATTGATGCTTTGATGGAATCCTCTTTAGATGTATTGATGGACAAGAGACCACATCTGTCATTAAAGAAGTACATTCTGGAGTTTGTGGTGCCCACCAGTCTGGGAACAGACTCTCGGATCAGATCTGAAGGGTTGGTAACTTATGGCCTTCAATGATCTAGTATTGTACATATTTCACTAAAAAATATCATCCCTTCCAAGTGCATGCCAACTTCATTCATCAACCCCAAAAGTTGCTACATACAGAAAAATACTTCTGTCCATTTAACAAATGGGAAATGGTTGTAGTAGGGCCTTATCCTCCAACCATGGCTATGTAGTTCAAGTATGTTCTCACTACTATTGACTTCTTCTCTAAATTGGTGTAGGAAATACCTCTCAAGGAAGTCGGATCCAAAAGCATTGTTAGATTTTTTCAAAACTAATATCATCCCCAGATTTGGTGCCCCTCATACTATTTTGACGGACAATGGCACCAATTTTTGTTCTTCTGAGGTAAAAAACTTATATCAAAAACATAATATCAAATCCGACCACTTATCTACATATCATGCAGAGGCCAATGGACATATAGAGGCCTTCAATAAGACCCTTTCAAATATACTCCAAAAGATGGGGGATAAAGATAAGAAATCATGGATTGATAAACATTTGCATGCTTTATGGGTTTATCAGACAACTACCCATACTGCTACCCAAGAAACTCTTTATTCATTGGTATATGGAACTGAAGTAGTTTTCCAATTGAAATGCAATTTCCTTCACTTAGAGTTTCAATCTATGATCTGTTGTCTACAGATGAGAGGTAACATAAATAGTTCAGTGAGTTGGAACGATTAGATGAGAAAATTTTACATACATTACATCATCTAGAATTCAATCAGAATAGAATAACACAAGCTTTTAATAAGAAAGTATTACTCTATTCATTTCTTCAAGGAGAATTGGTATTGGTCCTAAGGAATTATATGCTACCAGAAAAGAAACCTCCAAAACATGAGCCAATGTGGGACGATCCTTATTTCATAGATAATTTTTCTTCAAATTGATCTTATTAATTAATCTCAATGTATGGAGGGATTATTACAATTCAATCCAATGAGATATTCAGGAAGAAATACTTTGTGTAGGTGTGCACATTCATCCCCACTACAAGACTTTAAACTGAACAGTACAACGTCTTCACTCCAAGACTTAAAACTATACAGTACCATGTCCATGCTACAAGACATAAAACTATATAGCCCCTATTTCCTAATTGTAATACATTAAAATTCATAATAACCATAAGAATCCATGTTGAATGATGTTAAAATGCATATCAACATCATCCTTGCTGCATGATGTTTAAATGCATGACCTCATTTTTACAACTAATGTTTTCTCTATTTGACGTTTGAATCTTCAATAAGAAAACACCATTGACATCATCACTACTCTTTGGTAGTACATGAGTCCCACCCTTTCCTATTTCTAAGTCAGATCACCATAGAGACATATTTGAAGAACTACGTATGGCTTGATTCTTATTTTCCAATGAGATACGTAGAGATGCCTCAATCTCCAATTTGGGGCCCAGCCACAGTAAAAAAATCCTCTTATTTTCTTTTCTCCTCTTGTATATGAATCAGATCTATACAGAATGTTTCCTTAATATATATTATTTATTCCTTATTCCATTTTATGTCTTAAGATTTACCGTTCTCTCAGAATGTGTCAAAAAGCCCCCATTCTTCATGTCAAACTCGATTAGTGTGAGGAATGATTGTTACAAGAACTATGTATGGCTTGATTCTCATTTTCAATGAGATACGTAGAGACACCAAGAACACCAATCTTGGGCCCAACCGTGATAGAAAAACCCATTATTTAATGTATAAAAATCAAACCTACATAGGGAATGTTTTAAGAGCTACGTTTTACTTGCTTCTTTCCCTAAGAAATGCACATAGTGACACTTGGGTTTTAACCCTTAATACAGTTACAATATGTATTTATATTCATATCAGCTCATTTTATACCTTACGGCACGACGTTAAACTACATGGAAATTTAATTCCACATTCTTCACCTATGTCACCTTAATATTATATAAGAAACCTTTACTACTCCTTATTTCTCAAACCAATCATAGATCAAGTGGGATTAGGAATTGGGTAAAAGGATTTTTTTATATAAATATGGTTTCTCAATTTATTATGGGGTTATTAATTTCTCCATTTCATGACTTAAAACTGCACGGTATAATGTCCTTGTGGATGACTTTAAACTGAACATCATAATATTAATTCAGAGGAAACAAAGAAAGTCTCCATTTTACATATGAGTTAGATCTATGAAATGGACATCAAACTCATGGACAATATTTCTTAATATATTTCTCGTATTCATTTGGTATAACCCATATCCATATTTCACACTCTTAATATTAAAAATTTATAGATCCTCATAATCTTTCTTACAGTTTCTGGAGACAGGGTTTCCAATATCTGAGAACTCTTTTTCCTGACTATGCAGCACGTGCCCTTAGGTGGCCTTGCATATGTTGCCTCTATAACAGGCATGTCTGTCAAAAGATGACACTATTTGTCTATGTAGTATATTCCTCAATTGGCCCTGCATAATACAACACCCATAACATGTTTTTCAAATAATGGTAACTTCGTTCTTGGATATAGTATCTTTGTCATCTTTAATATTTTATGGAAACATACAAGAATCTGTATTTTAAAACATTCATTTAAGTATAATTGTCCCATTATCATTCTCATGATCTAAAATTATACAATACCATGGTTTACACATTTACCTCACCATGTGTCCAATATAATATAAAATAACATAAAAATCACTTGGCCACATATTATATATTGTTTCCATTTCTGGTCCTAGTTTTATAACTTAAAACTACATACACCATACCTCTTACATTTGGGTCATACCATTGTAAAATTCATATTCCTACGATTCTCTGGACATCTTGTGTGGAAATACCCTTTACATAGTTAGGTATCTTTCTCAATAAAACAAACTATGTGCTTTAGAAAATCTAAATCTTCATAAGATTTCTTCAGCTTTTAGCAATAGAATGTAAAACATCAAAGAGCTCTTTTTTGACTATACAGCACATGCCCTTAGGTGGCCTTGCATAAGATGCCTACATAACAGGCCTGATAGTCAAAACATTCCACTATTTGGCTATACAGCATATTCCCTAGTTGGCCCTGCATAATACATCCCCCTTAACAGGATTTTCATGTAATGGTAACTTCATTCTTGGAAAATACATCCACTAATTTTTTTATCCCTTTTCCCATATCATTCCTCAGTTCCAAAAATTCCCAAATATCCCTTTACAATTTTCCCTTCCATACCTAAACATGATAGTATATTTCCAAAAAATTATCATGAAATTGGGAGAGTTTCATACCTTTGTTCAGAGCTAAAGACCTTAAATTAATTCCACACAATGTCTTCAATGCGTGACTTAAAACTGTGCAGTAACAATGTGCTCACTGCATGACTTAAAACTACATAGTACCAATGTCCTCACTACATGACATAAAACTACATAGTACCAATGTCCTCACTGAATGACGTAAAACTGAAGAGTAACAATTTTCCTAACTCCATGACTTAAAACTGCACAGTACCAATGTTATCACTGCATGACTAAAAACTACAAAATATGATATCATAAATTCCCATTTCTGATAAAATTTAACCATTACTCATACACCAAATTTGTATAGAAATGGTTTTCTTATTCATGACTTATGTCAGAATAATATTTCCCTTTTTAATTCTTAAAATTCCTTTTCTTGGAAAAACCACCCACTGTGGTCTTGAGTCCCCCAAATCTTAATTTTCCCTATATATCAATAAAAAATGTTAAACTTCAAAGATCTATTTTTCTTGACTATACACAACATGCCCTTAAGAGGCCTTGCATAAGTTTCCTACATAACCGGCCTGTCAGTAAAAAGATTCCACTATTGGTTTATGCATCATATGCCCCAGTTGGCCCTGAATAACACAGCCCCCATAATGGGTTTTTCATGTAATGGTAACTTCGTTCTTGGAAAAGACACCCCTTATGTTGATATAGGTTTTAAATTTGGTGACCATAAAAATCATGTCTCAAGATTCCCCTTGGAAATATTTAAAGATTATTAAATAAATTTTTAGCCCCATAGTTTTTTTTGGGATCTAATTCAAAGTTTATGGTCAAAGCTATTTGACCCTAAATATTATCCCATTACAGTACAACATGCAAGACTCTAAACTACCAAACAACAAAAGACTTAGTACTCACCTGATTGAGAACCTGTGAAGGAAACTCTAAACAAAAGTCGAGTCCCAACTCACTAAACGTAAATTTTTGTATGATTTAGGTAATATTGAGCAATAAAAATTCAAAAGATACAAAGTTTGTGGGGTTGTCCATATAACCCTAGAAAAAATCAAACCATGCTCTCTAGGCCCCATGGCATAGGAAAAAAAATTAGAGTATCCTTCCAAAAATGATATAGCATCAAATCTAGCCAAAATTATGTTGGAATGGGTCAAAGTTCATAACTTTTACCACAGAAAAAGATTATTTTCATTCTGAACGAATCAAATTCTGGGGGGGGGGCTTTTTTAGACACCATTAAATGTGTTCCAAGAACTTATTCATAAAATTCCCTCAACCAAGCTTAAAAAGTTCACGGTTAAACTCTGAATTTTTCCTGGGGGTCAATGATGGTAGCTAATTCACCAGCTCGAATGGCTGGGACTACAACCCGACACTGAGCCCAAGCAGGGGTGCGGGGCCTAGCCCCCATGGTATGGAGCACTTATTTGGATATGTCTCTAAATAAGCGCCCAAGGTACCTACCCACAAATACCTACACGCCAACATGTTAGAGTTGAATGAATTAATGATTTTGGCTAAGTCCTCAAAGTGGCACCCAAGTCAAGACAATACACTGTTGGTGCGCAGCCTACTTGCGCACCCCTATATGTCATGCAGCCTACTTGTGCACCACAATTTTTCATGCAAGTCACTTACGCACCCAATAATCTTTCACTCAGTGTTCAATTTTTTCCTATAAATAGACCCCTGGGGCAGGGATTTGTATGGACAAATTTTCCCAAAGCCCAATTGCTGCTCTAGTCACCCTAGTATTTCAGCCCAGTCTTCCAAAACTTTCAAGGTAGTTCTTCAACACCTTGAGTAGAGGATTTAATAGAGTATCATTGGACATATGTTCTGTTAGTGTTTGAAAACAATAACACTTGTACGCCTAAAGCTCCCAACCTCCCCAAGTCAAAAATATTGGTCACCCACCCATTCCTCTTAGACGAACTTGAGCGGCCCACTTCTTGGATCACCTATGAATACTCTTGAAGGATTGAGTGAGGTATCCCCCAAGTATTAACGTACAGGTTGTTCGTCTCTTAAGGGAACATAAGGTCACCCAAGTGTACTTTCCCGCCCATACTTGTGAGACCTTCTCTAATTGGGCGCCCCACCCCCTTGATTCACTTACTTTCTTTACTCTCTTCAGTCTAAAATCCATCAAGCCTTTATCAAAGGCATTCATGTAAAGACTTATTCTTTATTGACCCCCTTATCTTAAAGGGATTCTGTTTAGATCTCCACCAAAACCTCATTACTTATCAAACCATTTGGAATGGAACATCAGTTTGTCTTCTATTTTGGTTTGTATTTCCATAGTCATAGGTTTCCCACATTTGTTTTACAATGGGTTAGGATTTATGGAGTGTCTGTGGGTTTGTATATCCAATGTCACATGGACCTTTCTACCATAAACTATGTTGGGAAGTTCCCGGTTCTAAGAATAAGGGTTTGGGTCCCGGCCTCACCCTTCTCAAAGAGTTGGAAACTTCAAATTTCTAGTAGGGAAGGTATGGTTCACACTTACTTTTCTTCCTTTTAATTAAAGGGGAAGTATCCCTCCCCGACCAGGATCAATTCATGTGAAGCCATCCTGATGTAAGCCCCTTCCTCCATACATTGGACCCTTGTCCAGTGTAAATAGAACATAGGGAATGCTTGTCGCCTCACCCTCTTTCATGGTCATCGCGCCGTCTTCCACTAGCAGAGGAGGGAAAATTTTAAAGTGTGAATGCCTTTGTTAAATCATTGAAATCCTCTTGTTTCTCAAACCAAGAATGACTCACATGGTCTTTGAGATTTTTCGTGGTCACAACATTTTCACAATCAAAGGAACTATGAGAACTTTGATTCTTGTTCAAACCATGATATATAGGAAGCCCTTTCAGGGCACGAGATTACTGGACATCCTCTTCAAGAATTCAACCCTAATTTCTTTAATCTAGCCATCCTCCTTAGGGATAAGCCCCAAATTAAACCCTTAAGTCACCAAGGAATCCCTTTCAGGATGTAATACCAAACTCATTTCTATCAAAGGACTATAATATCTTATGAGAATAATCAAACTACATGGGATTTGATTCCCATATATATGGGATACGTAGGAAGCCTCCTTGAGGTTCAAACCCAATACCCTAAATCAACTCTGTTCTCCTTGGTCTATATTGCCAAAAGGGTCTGATCCTACTTGGAAACCAATATTCTTTCCAAATATCATTGGGCTGCTTTAGTATAAGGCCAACATTATGTTTTTACTAAGAATCTTCCTCTTAGATGCCCATGCCACATGACATTAAACTCTACGGCTGGGTCCTTATCACATGAACTTAAAAGGTATGATGTGTCCCATTCAGTGGCACGGAACTACGAGGGTTCCGATTCCTTTTATAAGGATACATTGGTAGCCCATTTTATGGGCATGATCCCAAAATCAAATAAAACCTTCGTCTCCCCAGATGAGAATAAATTCTATAGTACACTACTAAGTGGATAAAAAACTAGTATCATCACAACGATGATTAAAAAAATATCTAAGAAGCATATTAGAGGATACCATTAATGGGAATCCTCAAATACGTATGGATATTTCCATTAATGAAGAACCTTGAATGCATACTGATGATTCTAAATTTTACACATGTTAATAAGTGATTGTAAATTACAAGGGATACTTATGATATACTTGGTGAATTAATAAGGATTCATGAAAATATTTTAAATTTACAAAGATATTCCTAGAGTAGAAAATAATTCCCCCCAAAAGGTTATAATGAGTCTGACCTCCCATCCTCTCGACCAATGCATGTTCTTAAGTATCATAAAGTTCAAACATAAAAAATCCCTACCTTTGGAAAAAATTTCCCCTTTGGATAAAGAACTATAGGAAGTTTCTGGTTCTATAAATAAATCAAATGGAAACTGCCTGGAAATAGTGATTCTTAAAACTAGAACACACATTTCAAGGAACTACAAAACACTATAGATATTAAAATCTGCATACACCCTAAGTATCCTTACCACCTGATATGAAATTAGTGGAACAAATCTGACAATATAAATTCAAATCCAAATGGTAGACACACAGATGTGCCTTTTCCCAAGGCTTTGTAAATCAAGAGAACTTGGTTGAGGTTTCAACATGAACCCTCTATTTAAAGGGATCCAAGTAAGTAGAGGATATCCCATCGGTGGATTCGAATAGGGCGTAAAGGTTTTCTCACTAGGTCTCAAGTACAGATGCTTGGTGCAGGTGAACCGTGCAGGTGGGCTGTGCAGGTGTGTCGCGTTGGTCCTAAGAGGAACAGAAATACAGAATCGCATAGGGGAAAAGGGTAGTGTGATCTGGATAAACTTCCATTAATTGGATACCATGGTGAAAACACATGGATGAGGTTTTATCCAAGAATCCATTGGTCTACATTGGTATCCTAGGAAGAGTCTCACACAGATCTTAATTAGGGAAAGGGACCTCGTGCTAGTGATTTCTTCTTAAGGGAGAAAGGTCCTCCAACAAGTATTTTTTATTTCAAACCCTTAATGTAATTTTCCCATATTTATCCCTTTTAATGATCCCTTATCTCATATTTTAGAGAGATACCTGAAAAAGTTTAGGGGACTTGGGTAAATGTGATATGTAATTGGAGTTTGAGGTATTCTTTTAATTTTTTAGTTGTTCCAATGAGGAGCCCAGGGGTCATATTTATAGAAAAGGAGGGTACCTGGATGAAGGAAATTTTTAGTGTAGGACAACCACATATGTCTATGGAATAAATCTGTAACATAGGGATGCAGTAATAATATATCTATGTAGGCCCTTGACATAGGAGTATCGTGTAGCTCTATTTGGATGGATTTATTGGTATATCTTTAAGATTCAATGATACATGAAATATCCAAGGTGCACTTCATAATCATTTATTGTTACAGTATTAAAATTTGGTATCAAAAAATTCACCCCTTTCGGATTGGATCAGAAATGAGGGAGGAGGGTCTAGTCCTGAGGTAAAAGTCATGGGGGAAAAGATTATGAAGGACCAACGCTGTATCGCGCAGTTTCTCTACGTAGTTTCTATAATAATATTTTTCACATAGATTTTTTGGGTGTTGGATTGTAGAGTATGTGAGCATTATAGTTTTCCAATTCCTATAAATACACCCTTTCCTTTATCACTTTCCTGACCAACATTTTCTGAGTTTTTTTCTCACTGTGTAGATCCTTCATCTAGCTCGGTCGCATTGTGCCCCTATAAATGTTTCAGAAAAGTTTTATTAATGTATTGTGTCCTATGAAATAGGGTTGTGTAGATTCATATTACTTGATAGGTCTATGAATAATGATCTCATTGAGGGAACTTTATAGGGTACCTTGTTGAGGGGACAACATGGGGAATTTAGTCGAAGGAGCTTTGCGGGGTACCTTGTTGAGGGACCAGCAAAGGGATCTTTCTTTTACAAATTCCTGAATTCCTTTAAGTTATATTTTGCGCATTATTAAGTCAATATTTTAACTTAATATGTGAATTTTTTTTATTTCTTGTAGGTTTCTTTCAAATTACTAATTTAATTACTATAATTGAGGAATTTGATGTGCGTCACACTGAAATGATGAAGGTCTTCAAACCAGACTTTTATGACATTTTTTATACTACCCTTCAAAAATTGAAGAAGTATTTCATTCCATATCACATGAGTATCCACAAAGTGACTAACTGAATTTTTATGGGCATATGATTCTTATGTATTCTCATATTCTTACGTATAAGAAATATTTCACTAAAACTTGGTGTTTAAAACACATCAATGCTCTCAGTTTCAACATTTCTGCGATGGGTATCCTAATTAATTAGAGAACAGTACGTATTGGATGCATGCTGCATCATAATGTTTTTACTCATGATATAAAGAATCGTTTACTAGATTCAGGGCCTAACTATTTTTATTTTACATGTCCTGCATCGAAGACAGATCAATCTCATGGCTAGAAAGATGACTAGGATCTCTGCTCGGGAGGGGGAGTTAGTCTTGAATTTATGTGGTCATTTTGGGTACACCAAACATGTTCAATGTTTAGGAAATAGGTGCAATATGTTCATATTTATGAGGTTTTTTGGGTAGGACATACCTATGTTTACAAGACTGTAGATATCATTCCAGAATTATTAAGCTGGTGGAGTCTGCAAAAAAATATTTTCATTTGATACATAGTGAGGTTGACATCAATTTGTGGGATGTCTACCAAATATCTAGAGATCCCATTCTTAGGAAAATATTCTAATAGGACACTACCATTTTCCATTGAGCTATTAAAAATAGAAAATAATTTTCATAATGAAAATAAAGATCCTTATCCAAGGGATGATGTCTATGTGGAAGTGTTGTTGGGAGCCTTTTTAGAACCAATGATTGAGAAGGGTCCTACTTGTAGATGTCTTACTGTTTTACCTACAACAGATAATCGGGATGATTTAGTTTCATTTTTTCCCACAATGGATATGTGTGATTACAAACATCGGGTTTATAATTTTAAGCCCATTATTGGTGTGAAGATTCACCTGGATGGCTTCCTTTCCATGTGGATAAGCATTTACCTGCTCCGAGTTCATTTTTCTGGTGGCGGTGTTAGGCTAGGGACTTCTATTATTTTATCCATGTAAGCAAAGCGGAAGTATATTGGGTTGGATCCCATTATTTATAGCAATAATCTATCACTTCCTATTTAATTTAAATAATATGAAGGCTCTTTTTAGACATATAAGACCATTCCAGGGGATATGGGGTTAGATTACATCACATTTAAGCTCATATTATGTTTTGAATTCATTTAAGATCTTGAAAAGTCAATTTACCACGTCTCATTATAAATTATCCAGGATTCAGACTTTGAACATAAAAGTTGATGAGGCGTTGAAGGTGTTGAATGTATCTGGATATTTTAGTTTCTTTCTATAAGGTAATCTACCAATCGTTACATTTTTCAATGAT
This sequence comes from Viscum album, assembly GCA_963277665.1. Classification (NCBI taxonomy): domain Eukaryota; kingdom Viridiplantae; phylum Streptophyta; class Magnoliopsida; order Santalales; family Viscaceae; genus Viscum; species Viscum album. The sequence continues at coordinate 355,858,675 of OY728125.1, read as the reverse complement.
GGTAAGGAAAATAATTATGAGCTATGGGCGTACATGATGGAATTTAAGGATAGCGTATTTGTATAATGCATTGACTGTGAGATTATCTATGTGGATTATATCCTTTATCAGCTTTCTCTCTAGTTTAGATGTATTCAAAAATCAATAACCTTCCCTCCCATGTATATTTGGCATGAGAAGCCTAAAATGGGAGCCTGAAAATTATGAATCTTAACAGATTTGGAGTTATCCAGAATTCCAAACACACTACCTCCATCATAAGAAACAATTGGACTAGAGGTCTGATATTCCATGTCCTGGGATTCTTCATAACCTCAAGGGGATTTGAAAAAAGGAAGATATCAGGTAGAAACCCTAAAAACTGATGGTCGTGGCATGCAGGGCAAGAAGTCCAAAACCAAAGATGATGCAGAGGCTTCAGAGGCCTTTTTTCCTTCAAAATGTTCTCATAGATTGAATACAAAGAAATGCTAAATTTAAGCATATAATTCCCCAATTCCATTGTGATCTAGTCCCCATCATCAGGGGGAGGTTTTTATCTCATCCCCTCACTCTTATAAAGAATAAAGGAGGTCTAAAGAGGATTTCAAATCAGAGTATGTTGATTTTCCCCCATAGACAACCGCATCTAGTAAAAACTATGTTAGACATTTAGAAATCCATTAGTGGGAAAACATGACTCATAATCTCAAGGATGCATGGGAGTTTCTTTAGTCCACCCTTCAAATTCTATAGTTGGGGGATATTAAAGAACCCTATGAATACCACCCAGACAGTAACCTAACTGATGTAAAGGAGTTTATCAAGGTTCTAGAGGATTTTATATCTGTAGCCGATGATCGAGTCTCGACCTCAAAGGGAGTATCCAGTATTCTAGATTGAGGGGTATTTTAAGGGGTAATTATTTACCATGTGGAGTAATGGGACCTTACTGTTAACAATGTATTTATAGTTTCTTCTTTCTGTTTTCTATTTTTTCATCCACTATGACTAATCTTGGGGGGATTTTATTTAAAAATTTCAAAAAAGATAAGAAGAAGGATACCATGGGGAAGTAAAGATTGGTGTTAATAAATCTATCACCCTGACAGATGATGTTTCTAAAGCTATGGTAGGGCCTTCTCCCTCTTCTACATGAAAGAAAGAAGGTCATAGTAATGTTAAATGTACTTATTTTAGGTACCCTATGTTGTTTATAACATTCCTCTACTTAAAATATTTTAGAGCTAATTCTTACATCAGAGGACTCTATAGTGATCAATGTTGATATTACATTTGCTCTAGGATGGAGAATCAAGGATCATGGTCAGTCTAAGGATGGTTTCAGTGTTGATCCTGACTTAGTATGGCCCAAAAACAATGTTACTGTTATAGATATGGTAGAGATAAACATCAACAGAGAAAATGAGGTTCTTTATCAACATTTTTGGATATCTTAAATGGTGAGGCTGTTAGGATATTCAAATTCGTATACACTGAAATGGTGGACTCACATAGTCCACACATTGATATTCCAGGTTCCATCAATGATTTTGGGGAATTTCATGAGGAATTTAAAGGATGTGAGTTTTCTGGTTCTTTCATTTTTCATACAAAATTATTCTTTTATCAGATATTTCACCTCATAGTTCAACTTATGTTGCATTTAAAACATAGAATTTCATAAAGTCCCTTCAATAATGAGGCATTACTCCTCATCCTACCTCTACTGATTTCGATGAAATAATGAATGAGAATCCAAAATTGATATATGCCTTAGATCCTTCAATCATTGTGGAGTAACGAGTTTAGAAGAGTTCCCCTCCCTAAGAGGTTCTTATTTGGACATCCAAAGTTTAGAGTATTAGGGACTAATCTACACAAGTATCTGGATTTTTACTAGGTATATTTCATTAACTATATTGATTATTATTCATTCCTCGTACCCTTTTGATGCTAATAATGATTCTTATTCATCATTTTTTATTATTATCTTCTACATCTAGGTCTGAATGGGAATATTCTATATTGGCTCGACCAGATACCAAAGGTTAGGAATCTTATTCTTTGAATGGAGAAAATCAAGGCACTTCAGTGACTTCTTTGATTCCAAAATACATCCCACCTCATGTAAGTGACTCTAATTCATACTTATTGTTGTATGTTTCCATCGGTAGAACTCATGGAAAGACATGTAAGATCATTTGTAAAAAGATATCTAACACACATTTGGAAGATCTACCTTCACATTTTGGATGATTTCATGTACTTTTTAACATACTAGGATTTGGTAGATTTGATTATCATCTAATTTATACTAATGTGATGGAAAACATCCACTAGTGGGAAGAAGATAATAATTTTTTATAGACCCTGATAAAGGAATAAATTCATACCAACATTGAGGGTTTTTAAGCAGCAGTATCCCAGGAAGGGGCCCACCATAGCGTAAAGTTGGCATATTTCAGGTTTAAAATGAAGGGAAATTTTTTTGAAGTGTCACGCCTTCAAGGAGAGATGTCGGGCATTAATAATGATTTGGAAGATTCTCAAGAGAGACTTATACAACTCCATCAGTCAATAAGATAATCCCACCAAGAAGGGTTAACTACTATTGGGCCAACCATGGAAACGCTTTTCAAATATGAGGAGACGGAAGCTTATTGACTGACTGCGCTTCAATAATTGGATGATAAGGATAAGGAGGCTGCTAAAAAAAATGAAGTGTTATACTGAAAACCACTTGTAATAAAAGACAGATAGACTCCATTATATGGATGTTTTTTTATTTTGTTAGATAAATTAAAATGGATTTCTTCTCTGATCATATATGTCTTTATCCCTATTGTCTTCATGTAATCATATTGTTATAGTTTATTTTAAAAGCATTACATCTTTATGTTAGCTAATCATATTTACAATTATATGGATGAGGGGTGATTTAACTTTTACTAAATCTAAGGGGCCAATTGATTGGAGTTTTACTATTACTAGGATTTTATGGACAATATTATAAAATCGTTTCTTTTATGTTATCACTATAATTTTATCCTAAGATAAATATCTAGGAGACTTAGCAGGTGAGACTATGCCTTTTCATTGGCATCCCTTTTGAGATTTTCATCTGAATAAGTTTTCCTTTTAAATTTTTATCTCTTGATATTTCTTAAACCTTACAGATTGTGAGTCTAGAGAGTTGAAACTCGACTTTTTTCCAGATTTCACTTTGTGGTTTTTCAATATGGTGAGTATTGTGTTTCTTTTTTTGGTAGTTGATAGTATTTTATGTCAAACTTAAAGGGATAGTGTTTTATTTCAAACTACCTTGACCATAAATTTTTGAAATTATAATCCAAGAAGTAATTGATGACTAGGAATGTTTTGATATTATTTATATACATCCAAGGGTAATATTGAGAAAATTTTGTGATTTCCAAATATGAACATGGAATTTCGGAATAGAGAAGTTCTCTCTTACGAATGAAGATACCAATTATTAACAAAGCCTTTATAAGTGTTGTTTTATGAAAAACCCAACTCAGGAAAATGTTGTATAGTTAAGTAGTGGTGTTTTTTTTTCTAACAGGCCCGTTATGAGAGTGACTTATTAAATGTAGGATGGGGGCATGTACTGTACAGTAAGGATAATGAGTTTTAAAGAATTTTGAAATTTTTTTAATGATGAGAAAATAAAGTTTACAGTTTGGATATCTCAAGACCACAGTGGGTGGCTCTGACAAGGAAAGATGACTGAGAATAAAAGAATCATTCGTACTAACTTAGTTAATGATTCGGAAGTCACTCTTATATGAATTTTATGTGTGAGAGAGGGTATATTTTTTAGAAAAAATCTTTCTGATATTATGAAGTTTATATTAATGTCAGGCATTGAGGACATTAGAGGGATATGCATTTTAAATTCATACTGTAAGGACATTATGGGTGCTATAAGTTTAAGTATTTACCTTTTAATGAAGGTTTTATGATTCTCATATTCTTAGTAATATGTCACAAAATATTCTACTATATTCAGGTATGTAAGGAGAAAATTGTAAGTTGTGATTTTAGGATATTCGGATTTGAAGAGTGATATGGGAAAAAGGGATAAATGGAATTAGAGAACATCTCTTCCAAGAATGAAGTTACCGTTATTTCAAAAACCCATTATGGGGGTTGTATTATGAATATCCATCTTGTGAATATGCTACATATCTAAACAGCATCATCCTTTGGCTGACATGCCCATTATATAGGCGACATTATGCAGGGTCAATTGGGGGTACATATTTCATAGTCTGGTAAAGGAGCTCTCAAGAATTATGACATTAAATTTCCTAAATCCAGTGAATGTTTATAGAGATTCGAATATTCCCATGAATATATTTTGGTTTATAGAGAAAAGTTTCTGAATAAAAAAGAGGTATTTCATGTTATAACTTCCAAAGAATTGGGGAAATATTCTCTCTACAAAGGTCTAACCCAAATGTAAGAAATATGGTTCTTGTAGTTTTAGGTCATATGACTAGGACTAAAATATTATGGAAACATTTAATGATATGTGGTCAAATGATCCATGGTTATTCCAATATGATTTCAATAAATAAAAGGAGAAATGTATAAACCACGGTCTTGGAGACATTTAGGTCGAGAGAAAGGATATGGGACAAATATGCAAAGGATGACTACTTTAAACTACGAGTTCATGAATACCATCATCAAAGATTAAAGGGAGAGAAGAGGATTATCCCAATAATGAAGTTTTATCTATTTGAAAAACCTTTTGTTGGGGATGTATTATGTAGGACCAGCTATAAAATATTATTGATAAAAAATAGTGGAATCCTTTGGATGACAGGCTTGTTATGTGAGAAACTAATGTGAGGCCAACTTGGGGAATGTACTGCATAATCAGGGAAAAGATCTCTCAGGTATCATACCTTCTTCCACCAGAATCCAAAAGAAGATTATGAATATCTAAAAGTATTAAAAATTAGGAGTATGAAATGTGAAAGGGGTAATGTCCAATGAAAAAGGGAAGTATATGGATTTATATTGGCTATGAGTTTTGAGTCCCTTACATATATATGACTCATTTGTATAATGGGGAAATTTTGTGTTTCAATGGTGGGATCTCTAAGGAGATGACCTAAAACAAAATCTCCTGCATATAATTTTTTATTCATAAATGGGGATGGGGGGATTTTTTATGTAGTTATGTAAATGGGTCTAGGGTTGAAGATCTGGACATCACCATATATCTCACAGGGGTGAGAATCAAGCCACATGTAGTTCTCAAATGAAGATCCCCACCCTGATTGAATTCACAAGTGTAGTATAATGGGGTTTTCTTTGAATATAGGTTTATACATAAGATGGGAACTCATATTAAATCTCCTCATGTAGATATGACTCATAAATGGGAGGAAAGATGAATTATTTTCATCATGTTATGATTGAGACCAATATTGAAATATTGGACATCACTATGTATCTCATATGAGTGAGAATCAAGACACATGCAGTTTTAGCAACTGGTCTCCTTGCATAGGCTTGGTCCATACACAGGGAGAGATGGGATTTATTTTGAATGATGGTTGGACAAGCATGTAGGATCCAGGCATCACTACATATCTTGTTGAAGAAAGAATCAAGCCATTAATAGTTCTCGAAATTCCATGCAGTTTAATGTCATGTGGTAAGGATATATGTGAATTGATGTGAAGTGATTGAAACATTACGGTTGGGCCTAAGAATGAAATTTTGGGCATCATAACATATCTCATTGGGGTAATAATCAAGACCCATTTGGTCCTTGATAGGATCGCTTTGTAGATTTGATTCATGAACAGAAAGGGTCTGAACTATTAAATGTGGCTGGACTCAGGATTGGAGATCCGAGCATCACTACTTATCCTACTAGGGAAAGAATCGAGCCACATGGAGTTCTTAAATGTTATTCCTCACACTAATCAGAAATTGATGTGGGAAATGGGAATTTTGATAACTTCCAAATTAATGGTTAGGCCTCATTCATGTATTATAGGTATCAACATGCATCTCATTGTTATAATAATCAAGAAAAAAGTCTTAGAATGGTTCACTATGAAAATTGGGTTCATGAAAGGGGAACAGGGATGAGAATTTTTTTTCTAAAATCGCGACTAGACACAGGATTGGAGATCCAGGCATCACTATGTATCTCATTTAAATGAGAATCAATCCACATATAGTTCCTGAATAAATTTACTCACACCAATTGAGTTTTATTATGAGGAAGGGGGCTTTAATAACATTAAGATATTTTCTAGAATAAAGGTTGGGCCCATGATACAATATGGTATGAGAATCAAGCCATATTTTTTGGAAGAGTTCCTAGTATACAATTTCTTCATACGTAGGGAAAGGGGAAATTGTTTCTTTTAGGACCATGGATATGCCCGATATTGGATATCTAGGTGTCACTATGTATCTCATTAGAATGATAATCAAGAAACATATAGTTATTGAATAACTTCTTAGTTTAAAATCATGCATTTTGGATGACGGTGACCAGATTTGAAAGAAAAATTGTAGTTGTACAAGGGGATAGGACACAAGTGTCACTATATATCTTGTTGGGGAAAGAATCAAGCCACACATAGTTATTGAATAAATATTACCTATTCAAATTTCACTCATACATGCAGTAAATGATGGAGACCATTTTTTATCATGGTTGGACCCAAGATTAGAGATCTCGGCATCACTACATATCTCATTGGAATGATAATTAATCCATACATAGTTATTTAATAAAGTTACCTATGTGGGTCTAATCCAAACATTGGATGTAAATGGGGCTCAAATTCAATTATGGAGTGGAAATGATATGAGTATGTCTTATTCATGGAAGTTTCTCATCATTCAAGGAACCATAAGGAATTTCAACTTGTGGTATCTAGAGGTATTTCTTAGTATTAGATGAGGGAGAATTCAACCATAAATTTTAACTTCATGTGATAAGGAAAAATTGTGTTTTTCATTTTTTGGACATGCGACTATGACCTCATGTCATGCTGTTTATCATCGTATGACAAGGACGATGATGCTATGTAGTTTAACTCCATAAAACATTGAATATGGTTTTAACATACATTATCATCCTACAACTAGGATAAATTTTTTGTAATTATAGAATGTAATTATTCAGGAACCTTACATTGGTTGGAGTTGTAATGAGTTCTCCATCCATTAAGATTAAAGAATAATATCCATTAGAATAGACCTTATGAATGGAATAAGGTCCTTCCCACATGGGCTGAAGCTTCGAAGTCTTCTTTCCTAGTATCATTGGAGTCCTAAAGACCAAAACTAACACTCCTTGGAAGAATGGAAGAAGGCAGACCTTTTAGTTAAAGGCCCATGCTATTCGGTTCTGATAGAATTCCATGTTTTGTAAGGTGTTCAATCTCCTTTCATCCAATCAGTCCAACTCATCCAGTCATTTCTAGAATTTTTCATCAGTGGATAATTGATCACATTTAGAAACTTTGACTAATGTAAACTGAATTTCAATGGGCATAACCAATTTTGTTCCTTATACCAATTAGTATGGGGTTGACTATGTGGTATTACAGGTAGTTTCCTTGTAAGCCCATAAGGAATGAAAGGGTTTATTAGTACAAAATTTCTTATCTTTATCCACCATTTTAGGGATTATTTTGGGAAAGGTTTTTTTATATCCTTTATCTATCCATTTTCTACTGAATGATAGTGGGATTAATGGTTGGATTTGATATTTTATTCCTGATATAACATCCCAACCTTAAGGAATTAGTGTCTTTGTCCATAAATATGGTATAAGGGACACCAAATATAGTGGTGATATTATCTATGAGAAAGTTAACAATGCTTTCGGACCCAACTTTCATGAGGGGTATTGCATCATCCCTTTGGGAGAAGAAATCATTAGTAGTAAGAATATACTTGAACTACTTATCTATAGCTAGAGGATAAGGTTCTACCAAATCCATTCACCATGTAGAAAATTTACAATATTATTTGGTTGTATGTAGAAACTCTAGGGTTCTATGGTTGAAATTGGCATGTACTTGTTAGGGATGACATTTCTTAGTGAAATCTATAAAATCATACATTATAAAAATCCAAAAGTATTCAAGCCTTAATATTTGATTAGAGAGTATATACCCATACTGTCGGTCACTGTAGGCTCTTGCATGTACTTCTTTCATAATAGATTTAGTTTCTTACCCAATAATGAATCTGAGGAGAATTTTGTCGAAGCCTTGTCTATAGAGGATCTTCTAGTGATTTGGGAGATTGTAAAGTTTGAAATTAACTGCTCATGGTCGTATTTTCTCTCTTCCAACTCTATTTTGTGGAATTAATCCACCTTGTAGATACTCCATGATGGGTGTTATCCATCCCATGGTAGGACCAAGAGATTCAAGAATGGGACTAATTTCATTGATTTCCTCTATTCTTATTTTAAAAAAGGTGAAGACATATAATTTGGAGAAATGATGATGATTGTTTCATCCTGTTTCAGATCATCCAGAGTTGTAGCTACATTTTTTAATGCATGTTATTGAGAATTTTGTGACTCTAGGATATAATTCAATGTTGGTTCTAAGGGAAATTCTACCCTTAAACTTATGGAATAATCACAAAGGGGGTTTATCACTTCTTTTATGATGGCATAGTCATCATTAATCTGTTTGATTACAAATTTTGAATCACCCTACACTTCCAAGTGGTTCAATGGTACTTGGAGTAGAAATTGCATTCCTTAAATGAGAGCCTGATATTCTGAGTCATTGTTATAACCACCTTCTGATAATTGGAAGGAGTATGTAAATACTGCATTTTTTGTCGAGATAAGCACAATTTCTAACCCAATACTATTTTTGTTAGTGTAAGATCCCATATTTTCTCAGTCATTAATAAATAAATTTAATAATAATAATCCTTTTTAAGAGCATTTATTACAATCAATGTAATATATATATATATGGATTTTTTATATAGTTACTATTTTTTTAACTGAAATATAAATTTATTAGAATAATAATAATAAAATTATTTATTGAAAAAATAGTTTTGAATAACTTTTTTAAAAATTATAAATTTTGATTTTATATTATGATAATTTTATATTTGAATTAAATTTGTAAAAAATGATTAAACATATAAAAATAAGGAAATAATCTTTTTCCAGTTAAGGAAATTAAAATAGGGGAGGCGTGTCAAGGGTTTTGATAGAGAGGAGGCCGAACTATTGGTGGTTCATTCCAGTCATGCAGAGGGGGTCTTTGGATTAAGGGATAGAATGAATGTGATGATCAACCGGTAGCGCAGTCAAATCCAAATCAAGGGAGAATTGGGTTTCAGTAGGGTTATTTGAACAAGTTCAGCTACTGTTGAGTGTGGACTGATCTTCTTTAAAGCCTTTCTGTTATGGTTAGGTTTTATAAGGCATAGATATCTAGATACAGAACCAATGGTTTCATATCTTCTTCGACCTAGAGAGGTAGGAATTCTTTATCCATTGTTATGTATCTCATTTTATTCATTTTCTATCAATCAATTTCATTGTTGTGGTCTAATAATTATTTTCTATTTTTTGGGATTTTGAACAGAATACTTGTTTCCTTTTGACCGTTGATTTCTTCCGATATCTTATTTTTTTGAACCATTTAAAATGAATCTATCAATGATTTCTCTATTTGTGTGTCAATTTTTCTACTGATTAATATATTGTACCGAAACATGAATTACACTGATAATTTTTTCTATGCTCTTCTAACTCTTCAAGCCTCATTTTACTATTTTAAATTTTTTAAATTAAATTTGTCAAAAAAAATTATCCGAGTGAATCTGCTTTAGTGACTGTTTGGGTATAAAATTTAAATTTATCTATTGACTTTCTAAAATCTTAGCTTGCTATACATGCTTGATCTGTTGTTTTTATCAATATTTTTAACTTAGTTTGATGTTCGAAGTGAAGTGAGGGTGTGTAAAAATGAGATTGAAAAACCAATTTGATGTCCAGTGAGAGTCTATAGCAGAAGAAGTTCTTCTTCTTGTGTTTGTGTTTCAGGTAAGGGGAACTATAATTATGTGTTAATCAATTATAAATTTTAAAGTTCACTTGGAATAATGATTTATACTTATGAATATTATTTATTAAGAAGGGTTGATTGTTCATTTACAACACATAAACAAGGGTTTAGAACTTACTTGTCATTTCATGGTCTGCACACATGTGTTTTGATGTCATTTTTTTGGAAATCCAAACAAGTCAAATTTCATGTAAAAAACTGTATCTACATGCCTAGCATATCATACATAATTAAGTACTGCCATTATTTAACACGTAAGTGGAATTTCATGATTTTTTTCAAGTATGTGAACATTTTATAATGCATTTTATTTGAAACTCTTGAATAAGTTTAGCAATTTTGAGCATGGGTTTATCCTAAAGGTTGTTACAAAATCTTTCAAGAAAATGGTGATGACATGTTATGTGAAATATTAATTTCATGATTTAAATCATGTGTTTTTTAAGAAATGTTTTAAATAAATAGATTTTTCTCAATGGTTTTGTTTTGAAACCCCTTACTGGGAATTTCCAATGCTCACCCCTTGTTTTAAAATTATCTATCACATGTTACATTGAAGTCCAAAGTTGAACGCTATCATTTTACGCATGAGGAAGAAAAGTTCGGATTTCTTTGTTTAATTTTATCATAACTCTGAAAAAGTTATAAATTTTTTATCTAACTCCCCAGAACCTAGACCGGTGAAATGTCATCTGCTATGTCTAGGTCCTTATAATCCATGTCTTCCATTCTCTTCCCCATTGGACTCTTCAATGAACCATCAAAATAAATTTCCCATATTTGGGGATTATCCTAAATAGATGATATTTATTCATTAGGAATTTTAGTATTATATGATGTCTCTTCTAGAGATGGGTACTCAACAAGGAAGTCTTCCAAGTCTTGGTTTTCATTGCTTTCTGAGGCATAAACTATATATCAAAATTCTGCAGAATAACTTCCCACCATGTCAAACATCCTGTAAGCATAGCATTACTAAGGATAAATTTGAGTTGGTTATTGTGAGATACTGGGTGGACCTTGTGATGTTGTATACAATGTTTCAGCTTCTGAACTTCAAATATTAATTCTAGCCACCTCTTCTCTATATCAGAATATTGTTTCTCTTCATCGAGTGTGGTTCGACTGAGATAGCAATGGATGTTTTCATTCCCAACATCATTCCTTTGTGCAAGGAAGGCTCCTAGTGGTCTCTCCAAGTCTGTCACATAAAGAATGATTGGATTCCATTAAATTGGTGGCAACAATATAAAGGGGGATCAAGAGATATTTCTTGAGGGTTTCAAATTCCTCTTAGAAGTCATTGGTCCACTGATAAGTGACCCCATTCATCATCAATTTGGAGAAGGGGAAACATTTTCCTACCAGATTGTCTATGAAGAAACGGATATAGGAAAAATTTCTTTGAAGTCCTCTCAACTCTTTCAAGTTTTGAGGATGTGAATTACAAAGGATAGATTTAATACTTTTTAGATATAATTTGATTCTGTGATGGAAAACAACAAAACCAAGAAATTTTCGATAGGTTACACCAAAGGCATGTTTCAAGGGGTTCATATTTTGATTATGCGGTCAGAGCATGATGAATATGGCATTCAATTATTCAGTTGATCAGAATTTTTTTTGTATTTTACTAATAGATCATAAAAATAGCATTAAATTAATTTTCCCAAGATGGGTTTCAAGATGTGATGCATTTCACATTGGTATGTCTCACCAGAATTCATCAAGACAATGGGCATTACACAATAGAAAAATATTCCTTGAGGGGATCTTAAGGCTATAGATTCTTCATGTTCTAGGGCCATCTAGAATTATTTATACCCACAGTATCCATCCATGAAGGAGAGAGCCTTTTAGCCAGTTGTTGAATCAATCTAGAGTTCTAGGATCCGAACCGGGATTTCATATTTTGGACAATGCTAGTTGAGATATCTAAAATCAATGAAAACACTAATTTTCCCATTCTTTTTTTTCATCGAGAATATATTGGATAACTTTAGATATTTCACCTCTAAGGTGAAGTCAGATTTGATAATATTGTCAACTTCAACCTTAATTTTTGTGGCATGAGTTGGGTGGGTTATTCTTGTTGCCTGCTTATATCCCAAATTCCCTTCTGGAAAACTCAAATGAAGGGTGGCCAACTTGAGGTCAAGGCCTGGAGTTTCTGTATAATTACAAGAAAACACATCCTAGTGTTACTTTAGAAATTAATTTTAAAAACCTTTCTATTCAAAAGTCATGGCTGCACTAATCAAATTGGGGAAGAGATCTTCCTTTTTACCCAGATTTATTTCTCTGAGTTCATCCATGGTGGTGGAGGCACCTTCCTCAAATGATGGAGGGGCGTTCTTGAGGTCTTCCTCTTCTTCATGTGTTACTTCATCTGCCACTTATTAGAGGGTAGGTGGTGAATCAAGCTTTTTGTAGCTAGGGGATGAAGCTTTGTTTGGACACCCTAATGAAGAGACAACCATCTCTTTCCCAACTGATGATGAAGGTTCATTTTGAAGATCTTAAGGGAATACATTGGGTCAAGAATCAACATCCCTATATTTTACCATGAGTGAGGAAACTTCTTCTTGCCTGGTTTATGAAGTAGAGACTTGATGAAGCTCGATTGATGAAATCAATACATATCCATTTAGGATTTCATCACTTCTTGTTGAGTCAATGATTTCTCCATTACTATTAGGTTATGTTTACCCAACTGTCATTATGGATGCCACAAAACATGTTCTTTGATTTGGGACAACTATTTCAGCTTGATTAATGGGAAACACATAATCATCACTAAGATTCTTGAATATGTTATCTGGGATTATTTATAGACTATTCAGTGTATTGATTCTAGTGACATCAATTTCCATGGACCATTTTCCCCTTGTTTGATAGAACCATACAACAATGTACTGATATTCACAAGTTTTGAATGGGGCTTTATCACCAGGAAATATCCCAATTTTACCATTAATGCAATATTTGAGACATTGGTGACATGATGAAGGAATGTCCACATACTGATATAGCCAAGATCTCCCCAATATAAATTTGACAGATATGTCGTGCTGAACAACCATGAACTATAAATTAGGTATGATATCCCCAAACTGAGACCTGAGAATAATCTCGCCAAGAGGTTCTTTCTCATTCTTATTATAACACAATAACATAAAAGTGGAGGGTGACAAGTGGGATTCAGTAATGCCTAATAGATGGTGTGTTTGAAAGGGAATGAGGTTTAACCCTAATCCATTATAAATGAAGTATCATCAGATGTTAGTTTCATTAATCTTTCTAGATATGTACAAGGGAATAACGTTTCCTTATATGATATCATCCTCATCCTAGTCCATGAAATACTTGACTGCATAGAATTTCACTGAATCATCCTCTATAAGGTAAACCTATGTAGCATCAATCATCACTTACAAATCTTGAGGGATTGAAAAATCCTCAATGACTGCTTCCCGGAGATCAAATGATAAAATTTTGGTGTCCAAGATTGATAACATGGATTGTACTTGGTCCAGTTGTTTCAAAACATAATACTTTTGATCTTGAGGTCTATTTTTTCTAGTATGTATATTCACTTTTGCATGTGCCTTGGAAGCTGATGATACTAATGTAGATGGACCATATCTTGGGGAAGAATCTATAATTACTTCTTCTCTTTGTGGATTAGGCCAGCTAGGTCGACCCAATCACCTTGGAGGTGGTTTCATATCCTCGAACCAGTTTTCCAAGATGATGATATTAGGGAAAACCATATCATGTGTGGGTGAATTCCTTTATTATTCAGAGCCCAATGAGGGATATACCATGAGTATCTTCAGTATAAACTATTCGAGAAAGGGTGTGGTTGGAGTAGTGGATTCTAGAACAGCCATGAATTCCCTTGTATCCTCATCCATGAAGAACTCTCACCATAGTTCCCCAATAAAGTACAGGGAACTTAGTTTCACAATAATAATCATTATTCACATAGGGTTATGTTAAGTGAATAACATTAAATATTCCAAATATCAACTCTTCATTAGATGAAGATTATGCATGATTGTTCAATTCATGTTTTTCCAATTTGAGGGGTGGTTCTTGTGTTTTTGAGATGGTTGGAATGAAATATGGTAACGTCAAGGATAACTTTGTCCTTGACACAAACTCATATTCTTTTGTTTCCTCTTTATTCTTTTAGTTATGTCGATTCTTTGAGTATTTTCCTTCAAAGGACTAGAATTTTGATAATGATGGATTTTCTGTAATGGAAGAGACATGAGACATAGTCTGCTGTTTCAACTATGTTAGTAGAATTGAATGAGTTTCGTTGATTATTTTCCTAACCATACAATCATTGAATTTATGAGATTTCTTAGTTTTGACTTCCTAGCACTCACTTTCTACCTCTGGATTGGTAATAGTACCACATGCTATCAAGGTTGGTGAATTTTTCAGCTTCACCTACCTAGAGTCCACCATCTTTTATTGGAGGTTCTTAACAACAACACACTCCGAGATGGGGTACCCCCACATTTGATGGAAGGTAGAATAGTTTGGGAGGTCCTCATCTCCTTCTTTATTAGTTTTATTTGATTTTTTAAATAGAACTATGTTTTGTCCAAAGATGGGATGAAGTATTCTGGGACATGGCCATTCCAAAAAGAAAATACCTTGTTTTTTAACTCCTCAAACTATCTCCACCTTTGATATTTTCTATCATCTTAATGACTCGGTCATTGATACTAATTCTCGGGAGGTGGATCCCTATTGTATGGTGATGGATATGAAGTAGGATCAGGTACATGGGCCTTCTTGGGACTGTAGCAGCCTCTTCTTTTCTTTCTCTTCTTCCCAGAGCTAATGAGATTAATCAAGATTTGGATCTAGTCTCTTCTATGATGTTTTCCACTAGTTGATAATTCGAGGCTAGATCATGAAACCATCTTATGTATTTCATAGGGATTAATGGTGTTCACAACTCATCATGGATATTTTATACACAAATGGGAAACAACACTTCTTGAGGGAGTGATATATTCAAGGAGTATGTTAATCCTTTACACCAAGCAATGAAATATGAAACAATTTCATTCTCCCTTTACTTGTAGTTTGTGACGTCAATTTTTTTTCTACAGCATTGAGTTGAACTAGAAAATGAATTTATGATGGATATATTCCCATCCAAGGATCAATCATGACTACAATCTTGTGATCCATACAAAGTCTATTCCCTGTAATGATTGTATGAAAAAATATGAGTTTCACTACTTCCTATTGCTCAGGGGTCCCCATCATGGGATCACAATAAGAGACATAGTGCATAAAGTTTTTATATAAATCTCATGAGCCATTAATTATTGGAAATTCAGGATTCCAAAAGTTTGGCGGGGGAGGATTCAGATATACCCATTCAAAATAATCCTTCATTTATAGTTGAGCTGGTGTGCATCATCCTTTTATAGCATCCAATGATGTTGTTAATGACTCGATGGTGTTCATATGAATTATAGGAATATCTAGCTATGATAAAACTTGAATAGGTGCATCGGATGGAGCATAAATGGGTGCGGAGAGTCATAGAAAAACTGTTGGTGGAACCACTTGTATCTAATATTGGTATCTAGTAGAGGAAGTCTTGTAAGGATGTACCAGACCATGTTTTGGTTGTGTACCCAATAGAGGGAATTCTTGATATACTATTTTTGGATACAAATATAATGGTGGTTGATGTCCCGCATTAAAAGGATGTTCCCATTATACATAAATTATTGTGGAAAACACTCTTTTATGAATTTCACAAACTCGAAGTGTGAGTTGGTGGTTTTCTTGTGGAGCATATATGGTAGGAATATTTCCTCAGATTAACTCTGCACTGAGTCATCTCAACTCTCTCATTTCCTAATCTTGCTAAGAAAATCTTTCCTCTAGATAAAGGTATATGACTTCTCTGAGGGGAATTAAAGACATGGTATGACCCTTGCCTTTTCCACTATTAGGTACCTTTTTAGGAGGTAGAGTTGGATTATTTAAAGGAATAAATAAATTTTAGGTAATCCTCTAGATTCGGGCATGCACACCTTCTGCATTCATTTTAGTTTATACAATATCATGAACATGAACTTCTTCTTCTAACTCTAATGAATTGGACTCATGCCCTAAAATATTTTCATTGATGTCCTTGATGAAATTCACCGACGCATAATGAATTATTGGAATTCTATCTATATGTCTATAAGATCCCCTTATTCTACATCCTCCATGATACATTTTCATAAAATTCATTGATTCCCAAAGAACTGTTTGGAGGAAACTAACCTAAATTAAATCCTAGATTTATTAGTTTTGCATTCATTTTGTGTCTTCTTCCCTAATCGGTAGAAAACTAACTTCCACTGAAGAGGGGGTTGTGAATGTTAAAAGGACCCTAGCCCTATGGGTTAGGGTGGCTCTTGAATTGTTATGACTGGTATCAAAGGAGATTTTATTTTGATATTATGAATTCATGTATGAATGTTGGATGGGTTCGTTATCTAACAGTAACATAAATCTCTTAATTCATAAGACTGTTATGCTATTTTATAAATTTACGCAATCTGACGGCTGACGTCCTCTAAGAGGGAGGCCTACTCGATGTTCTCAGATGCTTGATGAAAATGTATCTCAATAGCTTTCTCTCTTTAGGCCCGACTTTGGGGGAATATATTCAAGGAATTTTCTTACTGGGAATCTCTTTGTTCATATACAAAATTCGTTTTTTATCCAGCCTGGTAAAATAACATTTCATGCAACCACATTTAGTGAGATTTTCTAGCTTTGAAGATCAGTGAAATGAAATGCTCCATGTGCACCCCATCCTCTAATACGAAAACCATATGGGGAATCTTTAGTGATTTTTCACAACCTTATTAATGAAATGAGGAATTAATGTTGATTGGATCCATGTTTATTCTCAATATTTGGATTTTAGGAAGCAAAAAAAGATGCCAAGTTAATTTGGAACTGTAACCCATCTACTACCTTCAAATGAATTTGGTATTCATACTAAAGTAATGTATTTTCCTCATATGACGAAATTTTTTTCACATGTCGAGGAGTATTTCATGGATGAAATATTCTTCCACCATTTCTATAATGTTGTATTGAGGAGTGTCCATAGGAAAAAACAGGACCTTTATTTCATTTTTAGCCAGTTTCTTTCTCATGTTCAATATATCCACTTCATCTTTTCATAGAGGCTTATCTACTTGATTGGAAAAAAGTTTGTGTTTTCATTACAATTTATCAGTATCAAAAGGATAAGTATAGAGTTCCTATGTTTCATTAGAAGATAAACCAACCAAGGGTTGTTCATAGAATGAACGTCGTCTTGGGATGTGTTCTGTTTGAGAAATAATTTTACCCACCAGTGAAAAGGCATCAGACATGAATGACCATGAATTTGTATGTTCCTTAAGATAAGAGGTCTTTATCATCAATACATTTTTAGTTGTAGATTTCTATTGACAATGTGAATCAATACTAAGGAGATAAATTTTTCAGTGAATTCCATCATGTGGAGGACCATCATTGTGGATTAAAGTAAGGGGTCGACCGTATTTCTCCTTCGTATTCTATCCACACGAGGGGTTGTTGTGTCACCCATCAAGATATATGGTCTAGACATTGATAGATTTATCATGAATTAGTACATCAAGAGGAATTTTATGATGTGTAAATTCAAATATACCTCTACTACTCCCATAATTTTGTAAAGGGAGAGTAGTATATTGAGGTACACTAGATAAATGTCCAAGGGCTTTATGAATTCCAGTACTGAGCAGATCCAAATCACAAATTGGATCCTTATTTTTCAATTATTCATGATAAGACCTCTTTTTTATGCATTCTTAAAAGAAATCATGGCCACTTACTGGGAAAATAGGTTATCATGGGTAGGTGTATGTTCCTTCCTTAGAGTGTCTATCAAAATAAGTAGATTATATCTGATTGTAATGGGTGTATGTTTCTGATCTATTTATCTGTATGATATGGGGTTATTCCCCATAACCCTCCTAGATAGAAATAGAGGTATATATCTGCTCTGTATTGACATGTTGAAAAGCCACCCTATTTGTCGGACATAGTTATGCTTCTTTCCCTCATCTTCTATTTTTTCTGCCGCGATGATATCTTGGAAAGTCTCTAGGATATGGGTAGGAATTTGTGTCTTCCCTTTCACGATTGAGAAGATGTTATTGGTGAATTCAGTAGAAAGAATGGGAATATACGTCCATTCTGTATCTGAGGTAGTTGTATGGACATGATCGTATCCTTCCTTTCCTGTCAGTAGATACTTATAGTACTCGTGTATGGGGGAAAGAGTTGAGTCTTCACTATACTTGTCATCATTACATTCAGACTGAATTCTATATGTGCTTCTAAACAAAATTGTTGGCAGGCATAGTAGGTGAAAAAGGTTGTATGTTCTTTCTTGTGGTATTCCACCAGATTAGAATGGTGGGATTCATTATATTTCTTTAAACAAGTCTACTAGTTGGCTGATTGATGGTGAATAGGTGTATATTCATGATAATTGTTTCCACTAAAATGGGGTTTTTGGGCTTATACAGAGAGAGAAATGGTAGGATACTACTCCTTATCAGCCATTTTCTATCCCGGGTGGGCCTTCATGAGTTCCTGGGTCTGGGGGACCTGTTCTGGACAACTGAAGGCTACACCCTCATGATGTTGAGGGTTTATTGTCGCACAATGTTAGCGGTGGAGATTATAGGTAGGGCCCTTTGGAAGGACCCTTCTGTCTTTAAGAAGAGGTAGTAGGTAACCTCTTGGTCAACCTCCCTAGAATATAGGAGGGATTTGTGATTGTGTTCTAGGGATAATATCCCAAAACAGATGAATATGGTGGTTCATATCATATGATTCTAGACCACCAGTCATTGTTGACCTGATTATCCGGGGTTATTCTTGGTCTGGATGGCATGTTGTAAAGTATTCAAGGCTATAATGGTACCATGTGATGGTAATCTTGAAAAAAATAATTAGAGACCAAGTAATGAATATGTTGAGTCGGTGATGGCATCCTTCATGCTGATAAGGATTCATCTTGAGTAGCAGTTGGGAAATTTATGGTTGTATACTTGAAGGAAACCATTGGATTTAATGGAGTTATAAAAAGGAGTTCTTTTATATGAGATAGAAATATGAACAAGAACCTTGTCAGGGAAAAATCTTTTTGGATGAATACATGCATGATAGGTTTCCTTGTATGGCCCTCTTTTATCAATTGATAGGGACCTGACAGAGGGAAAACACTATAATATTGGTTAACGATTCACGTTGGGTTTTCAATTTTTTTATTTCTCTCAAAATGTGTGTTATGATTAGGAATCACTTTTTTCTAATGGTTTTAAATGGTTAATTATGGAACCAAAAACACCTAATAGTTATGTATCCAAAGAGGGGACCTACTTTCCAAAGGAATTCATTCATTAGGTATTTGATTTAATACTGTTAAGAACTCACATTGGTTGAGAGGAAGGGGGTCAGGCTCATCACATCATTTTGGGAAGAATTTTTACTACTCTAAGACTCTCTTGTAGATTTAATATATGTTCATGAATCCTTCATTAACTCTCAAGAATGATGCAGGTTAACCAAATGTTAGCAATCAATTATTTGCATGTGTGGAATTCAAAATCACCCCTATGTATCTAAGGTTCTTCTTCATTGGTGATATTTGTGTGTATCTAGGGTTCTCCATTAATTGTGTCCTCCTATATATTACTTATAGATTATTAAGCCATTATCATGACAAATTTGGTATTTAATCCACTTAGTGGGGAACTCTAGAGTATATAGCCATCTAGGTAGACAAATGTCACTCTAGAGTTTATCATCATCCAATGAGAGAGATGTTGGAATGATGTTGGGATCAAACCCATTGATTGGATACCTATGTATCCTCATGAAAGGAATCATAACCCATTTAGTTTGGTTCCACTTAATGGGACACATCATACCTTTCAAGGTCTTGTGATAATGACCCAACCTTATACATTAACGTCATGTGGCAAGGACATCTAGGTAGAAGGATTCTAGGAAAAACATGGTGTGAGACTTATGCCTAAGTATCCAAAGGAACCTGGAAGGAATGTGAGATTATGAGTTGAATTAGACTCTGCTAGGTATATGGACCAGAGAGAACAAGTTTCATTTGGAAGGTTGGTCTTGAACATCATGGAGGCTACCTACTTATCTCTTTTGGATGGGAATCAAAGCCCATGTAGTTCAATAAGTCTCATAGGTGAGAATAGCCCTTTAAGATGATTAACGTGGAGATTATTCTTGAATAGGATGCCTTGATATACATAATCGTGGGTGATGTATCAATTCATGATAGTTTTGGGGTTTAAATTGGGGCTTACTCTAAATAAGGATGCTCAGATTAAGGGAATTATGATTCAGTTTAATCCTGGGGAGGATGTCCATTAAGCCCAGGACCTATGTAGTCTTCTTACATATCCTAGTTAAATAAGGATTTAGATTTATCATAGTTCATTCCTTCAGGTGGATTTTATGGGTATTCTGATCATTACAAACCTATAAGCCTACGAGAGTCGTTCTCATTGTGAGAAATAAGAGGATTTGAAAGTTTCAACAAACCAAAAACTTTCCTTCCTTTGATGATGGAAGAGGCAAGGCATATGGTGGAAGATGTCAGGATTATGTCACTTCTCTCTATTCACTTTATGTTGGACATGGATCAAATGTAAATAAGAATTTAAGGAAGTGGAGGTATAGAAGAGAAATACTATAACATCATATATGAAAGGATATGGGCTTACACCATGATGGTTTCCCTCATATTTCTCCTGGTATAATAGGGAATCTTTTCCTTTGTCAAAGCAAAAAAGAAAGTGTGATCATTACCCTCCCTACCAGGGACTGAAGGCTCGGGATCTTAAAGATGAGAAGGGAAAGACGTAGTCATAGCCTCAGAATCTGAGATTGGGTACTCCTAAACATGTTCCCTAGGGTGAGGGACCATGTGACCATAGATATTCAAATATAAATACTTCCTAAGTATCCTTACCCTCTGATAGGAAAAGTATGGGAAACCTCTAACCATAGAAATTCAAATCCAAATAGGAGGCATGTAGATGTAACTTTTCATAAGGTTTTGTAAATCATGAGGTCTTGGTGGAGGTTTAAACAAGACCATTTTTAGGAAAGGGATCTAATGAAGGAGATGCCCTATCATTGGTGGATTTGAATATATCTTAATGGTTGGATCACATAGTTCATGAGCGCAGATAGTTGGAACAATTTTACCTCATAGGTGGGATGCACAGGTGTGCTGCACAAGTCCTAGGGGAAACAGAAAAAGGGATTTTTGAAGTGGTAAAAAGTGCTATGTGATCTCGATAAACTTCAATAAATAGGATACCATGGTTTCAACACTTGTATGAGTCTTTATCCAAGACACCCTATGTCTCCACTTGTGTCCTTGAAAGAGTTTTGTGCAGGTCCCTGGTTATGGAGAGGGACCTGATGTAAGTGATTTCTTCTTAAGGTAGGGGTACTCATTAAAGTATTTTTTATATTAAACAATAAAAGGACTTTGGTTTTGTTTGTCCATTTTAATTATCTCTTCTCTCATGTTTTATATATATACTTGAGAAATTTTAGGGGACCTGGGTGAAGGTGCTGCATAATGGGAGCTCTGGGGATTCTACCAATTTTTCAATTCTTTAAATGAGGAGACCAAGGTTCCAATTTATAGATAAGTACAGGATTTGGTCGAAGAAAGTTGTCAGTGTAGGTCCACTATTAAGTTCAATGGTGGAGATCTCTTACATTGGGGTGCATGAATAATATAGCTGCATAGGTCCCTGATGTAGGTGTTCCATGCATGCAGGTGTACCACATAACTCTATTTGGATAGATTTCATGGTTTCTCTTTAATATTACTTGATACTTAAAATATAAAAGGTACTCCTCATAATCATCTTCCTTTAATTTATTAAAAATTAGTGACAAAATAGATAAATATTATTCTTGAGAGAATAATATAATTCAAGGTGTAGCTTAGGATGATCTTCAATGAAACATATAGATTTGATAAGCACAACAAAAATGATTTGTTTTTATTTTTAACTATGTACAAGTCTCTATCATGTTTCATTGTGGTTTTCCAAAGGAAATAAGTTATTGTTCTTTATCTTTATTTTTTAGTATCAAACTAATCCTTTTATACTCTATTTAAATTTTAATGCAGGATAGTTATAATGGTCGAATGAGCCATGCAGTGATCCTGATAAGATAGTATAATAAGTTTATGCATCCACACTCTCGAAATGTATAATTTCTTTTGAAATCATGATGTCATAGATCTTATCTTTCTTTGAATATTTATATTCATATAAATTCTTGTTTAGATTTATCTTTCCTTAAATGGATAATAATATTTTTATTTTATTGAAATGTGTGAATTGATTCATCAAGATACAGGAAAATTTATCAAGACATTATTCAGTACTATATCTTCATAGGATACTTATGGAAATTATTGTTAATCGTAAGATAACATTCATAAGATAAATCATCTTATCCTCATACTATAATCTTTCTTCAATGTAGCATAGGATAATTTTCCAATGTAAGATAAAGTGTTATTGTGATATAAAATTTTCTTTTCCTATAACTATTTGGGATATTAATATTCTTTTTAAAAGATATGGTCCTTTTACAATCTCATTCTTACTATAGATTTGTCTTGAGAAACTTATCCATTATTTGTAGGATAAATTATAATGTGACACTTTGTGATTTAGAACAACTGAAGTTGTGCCTCAAAATTTTTAAGATAAAATACTTTCAAACTGTAAGATAAACACTTGAACACATGGTGTAAGATTAATATAAAT
Organism: Viscum album; assembly: GCA_963277665.1. Lineage (NCBI taxonomy): Eukaryota > Viridiplantae > Streptophyta > Magnoliopsida > Santalales > Viscaceae > Viscum > Viscum album. Next base: position 355,835,649 of record OY728125.1, on the reverse strand, counting down.
AGAAACACTTAAGATAAAATTTTCATTATAAAATTAGGGATTTTTTGACTCATCAAAACTAATAGTATGGAGTTATATTATAACAAAATATTTTTTGAAACAAAAGAGGCTTCAACGTTTAAATAAAAAATGTTAAAGATTTATTGAATTTAAAAGTGATATCTAGAAATAATTATTATTATTGTGTTACAATAAATTAGTATCATGCATCTAGAAGGAAGTAAAAATGATATGGGAAATGACAAATGAACATCATATTCATATATTTGTTTTTATATAACAATTCATTTTGGTATTTGGTATCATATAATGAAATTTAAAATATCCAAAATCTATTGTGATATAAGAGATATTCCCACAAGTGGAACCCCTAATTTGAGAAAAAACATATTGGTGTCAATAGTAAAAGGACCCAAAGGGATTTGTAACCAAAATGGAAAGGTAGTTAATCCTTATCTAAAAATTTTTCAATATTGTAAATAATTAAAAGTCATGGACTTCAAGTGGTATAATTTGTTTAAATTTTTAATTTGTTTTAATTACTTTAACAACTGTTATGATCCTCACACCAAATAAATTAATATTTTAACACAAATGATTTTATATGAAAGTGTAATTAAGATCACAGGTTGTGTGTAGAGATATGGAGAATCCAATGATGTTATGGGTTTTCATTGATATTTATGTCTAACAAGTATAGTTTTAAGAAAATATTAAAAGACTACTGTTTTCTACACTGATCTCATGCTCAGTTGGATTAGAAGATTTTTTAAGACCCAAAATGTTTTTATAAATATCACATAGTTAATTTCTTAATGAATGTGGTTTTTGTGGAGATTGTATTATAGAAGTATTCTAGAACTCTTTATTCTAACCAGAAATATTTTGAAAATTAGTTTCAAATAATTTATATAATCATCATGTGGTTGATTCCAAAGAACAAAGGTTCATTGAAATAGTGGATCAACATGGTTCTCTAAAGGTTTTCCCACTCTATGAATCATTTACATGTGAGTGTAAAATAGACAAGATCTTTTAACTATGTTGTAGTGTATTTTATTTTAAGTTAAATATTCACCTCTATGACAAGGTAAAGCCAAAATGACTGTAGTGGTTCCCTTGGTAAATATGGTTGATTTGAAAAAAGAAAGAAACATAAAAATATTCCCCTAGAGAATGAAAAATGGACAACAGGCTATGAAATCGGCCATGTTGAATGGAGTGTTATCCTAGAGATACAAATACCATGATGTAGTGTTCAATGGTAATCCATGTTGTTGAGCACGTTGATAGAAGACACACTAAATGTGGGGGATTTGACTCATGAAATGCATGAGATATTCTTAATAAGGTTAAATAATTAAGGGCCATGAATTTATGGTATGCTTCATGTATTATTTTAAAAGAATTTTCAAAATACATTAGGTGAATTAATTGAAAATTAACTTACAAGGAAAAGGGGTGAGAAATTAAGTCATGATGCAGTTCTGGTGTACTGTGGTTATGGAACTATGGAGAGATTATTGAGGAGTTATGGATATTTTTTTATCTCATAATGATGATGAAATGTGTCCAATTTTTGCTTTTTTCATTTCTATATTTCAATATGGGATGTTGATAGAAATAAAATGAATAGAGAAATTAATAATGGAACATATTTTATATCAAAACTCAAAGAGGAAGAGAATATTTCTGGAACATGGTTTGAAAATAAGAAGAATAAGTACATTGAAATCCATTAAAGATATGTCTATAGTAAAAGAGTAAGCAATTGATGTGTAATGATAAGGAAAATAGGATTTCAACTCTCATTCTAGAAAAAAATAGTTGGATTATGAGAATTAGTTCAATGAATATTATGAATGAGTGATGAAAACAGATAAATAGATAATCTACATTCATATAAAGGTGAAAGTCAATAATTTGATGTTAAGGAATGTACCTATAAGTACATAAATGTTCTGGTGATCCTACCCTAGAATAGGGAGATAATGTGAAAGAAGATGATAGTGATCCAACTGGAGTCAGTGAGCCAACATGTGGAAGGGAACATTATAAAACACTGAGTTGACCTGAAACATTATAAGGGAAGTGGGAGAATTTACTTGACTTTTCTGAACACAACCATTAATAAATGGGTTAGTGGACTTTCTGGCATGAAACATCATCATTTTATGCTTATTTAAGTATCCCAGTATTGGTGAACCAAGTAAAAATAATAATTTTCTTTGTCCATGATCCCCAACCAATAAAAAGGTATATAAATATAAATAACATCAAATAAAAGTTTGTTCAAATGAATAGGTTATTGGATCATGGTATTTAATAGATAAAAATTATTGGCCCTTAATTTTTAGTGTTCAATGTCTAAGTAGGGAAATGATAGGTATGAAAGAAGTGACTAAATTAAATGATACTTACCTACCCTAATACACCCCCCTCTCGGGGTGTATCTCATCTATGTCCCTGGTGGACCCAATACATCCAAATTGAGGATAGGACTTTCTATTCATCATCATATCAAAGAGGATCATAGGTATAGATCTTTTCACTTGTGATTTATATCAAATAATTCTAGGGATAGGAATAATATCTTTGACTCTCTTAGATAAATGATCTAATGTTTCAAAACATGGTTATTTTAGATATAGGTATTGATCCTTATTTATCATTATTTTAAAATTAATGATTTCTCTTGATCAGAACTATTTATATTATTTAATATAGTTAATTTAAATAATTTTATAGATTCTCATCAAAAACCGTATTTATTTTTTTCACTCAATGTTTTTTCTTATTTCATTTAGTTTTTTTATATTTAATATTTTATAACATTGAGGCAATTGATTTATTTTTCATTTATTACTATTGTATTATGATATTTGGGAATTTAAAACTTCCCAACTAAACATTGTATTTATTGAGAAAAAATAATGTTTTTTTGAACTTAAATTCTTCCCAACCCCTTTTTAAGACCGCAATATCTAAGACAACACTATTGAGTAACCTTTATTAGTAAAAAGAGAAGTTCCAATGAAAAACATTTACATTCACCTAGTTCTTGGATAACATTACCAATAAACCGATGTTATTGATATCTAGTTAACACAAAAAAGTAAATTTAATTAGATTGGAATATATAATTAAAATTTATGATAGGGGTTGGGAACATTTTCTTTCTTCACATTATTAATATTCGTCCTATTGAACATTCATCTCTTCTGAATGGTTCTACCCAAATTATAGAGGCTTAAACCTTGAAGAAATATCCCAATACTCAAAAAGAAAAACATTCCCCACTCTTGATAAAAAAAGGAATAATAAATGGGTGATTTTGGACCATATTTTTAGGAATGTGCCCCAAATATAATTTCTGAGTTAAAAAATGAGAAACATGGGAAATGATGAGGACCCCTAATCCACACTAATTTCTTGTATCCATTATTCCATGGGAGAAATAGTAATACATTTTTTTAAACAACGCTAGTATGTGTTTTCATAGAACTACATATGGATGATAAGACTATATTGTCATTTGTTTATGAATCAATAAGATTTTCTAGTAAACCACTAAGGGTAAAAATTAGAAGTAGAAATTATATATCCAAATAATGGTGCTAATTTGGAAGCCCATGTAGACAATTTTATCAATATTGGTTTCATCTAGAAGTCCAAATAACATAAATAGATTTCTAACATTATCCTCATTCAGAAGAGGAATATGCATATCATATGTAAGATCCCAAATTTCAGGAAAGTATGTCATTGTTTAATTATTTGTTCAATCCCTTTTTTTGTTAATGAAATGATTCTATGGTTCTTAAGGGGGCCTTAGGGGTGTTCTGGGGGTTCAGGCCACAAAAGGAAGGAAATCTGGGCCAAAATGTGCAAGGTGCATAGTTAAGTAAACTGTGCAGTATTCCCAAGAAAACGATGCAACCTTAGAAAATAGAATATCAAATGGTTGGATCGTGGTTTTTAAACCATATAGATAATCCATGGTAATAATTCATCTTAACCATCCATATATAGTGTCATGTGCATGATTTGTGCACAGTTTGGAAAACTGTGCTGGTAAACCGAGCGACCCGGTAATGTTAGAAAAAATTAAAAATTGTCTTAATAGGGTTTTTATGTTCTACTCACAATTCCATCCCATTTATTACCTTACATCCCAAGGGATGAACCAAGGCTCCAAATCTTCCAATAGATCGATCTCCCTCATTTCAAGGCCATTTAGAGCACTTTTGGTTGTGGATCGATGCTCTGGGTAAGTCTAATCTTCTCATTTAATCTTTTTTGTTGATTAAGGATTGTATTTTGTGTGATCTTATTCCAAATATCTAAAAACATATTTAATGATTTAATCTATGCTGAGGGTTAAAATTGTTCTTGAATTGGTATATAAGGGTTCGATTAAGAGTGTTTTTGTTATTGGATTCAAGGTAGGGGGTCTAAAAATCATATCCCATAGTTTTTAAGTGGATTTTTGAATATGAGTATGTGTTCGTGTTTCCCTATTGTTGTTCTTGGATTTCCTTTTGTGTATTTTCTAAAATTAGCATCTAAAAATGCTTTGATACCCTTGTTATCGTCATGGTATTTTTGGGGATGATTTGACTGATTTGGGCCACTCATGTGGTGCGCCGATATTCCCAAACCTAAGAATTTTTAAAGTCAAGTGTGGAATTGATGCATTATAATAGAGATACCTTTTTTAACATGGTAATGTGGGTTGTTGAGTTAGAGATCAAATGTTGACAGTTTTTAATTAGGTTGATAAAGGTATTTTTGGTTGTTTGGAATGACTGAAAATTGGTTGATTGGGTTAATTATTATTGTTTCAAAGGGGTTATGAATTATGTTGGTAATGGATTATGAATTGATGAACACGGAAACATGTTTCATAAGGGAAATGACAAACATGTTGAATAGGTAAATACATGGGAATTATGAGATGTAGATAATGGTAGGAATGAAATAAATGGTTGTGCTAAGTGAGTTATGAATTGTACATGAAATCCATAAGTGGGTAAATTATTGAAAAATAATAAAGGGGATAAATGGATTAGTGTATGGTAATTGGTGTATATTGGCTACTGTATGGGAATTGTTAAGTATACATAATGGGTTAAGTCATGAGTATGGAAATTGGAAAGGTTATGTAATATAAATGGAAATGTGTTAATGGGTTATGACATTGTATTAATTCACATGTTGATTGTTATGGATTATGATTTTTATATGTATTAGTTATATTTGGTTTGTGATATGTTATATTTGGTAAATGGATAAATAAGAATGTGAACATGGCTTGGTTGATTGGGATACTTCCATGAGGTTCTATTACCTCAAATCGAGTTGGACTGAGGCTCTAAACTCTACCCACAATCCATGGGTTGGGGAAGGGGACAGAGCTCAATTCCCTTAATGGTTTCATTCCACCTGGACTGAGACTTTTATTTGAGGATAATGTGTGGTTGTGATGTGATTATCCCTAGTGAAATAGGGACATGATTTATTCCTTTATGCATTGTAATTTATTTTCATTATACCCACATGTAGATGATGATTATGCCTAAATCATGGAACACATGATAAAAAGAGGCTATGTATTGAAGATAGTTTGAATGATGAAAATGCTAATAAATATAGAAATGTTCTAACTGTACTTGGTTATATAATGGAACCTGAGTTGTCCTTTTGTTTATATTACTATTTACTTCCTACAGTCATGAACTATATATTATACTAGATATTTTATAGACATCATTGGTGGTTTTCTACTGATTTCTACTCACACCCTGGTCGGTCCACTGTTGGGTACCTAAGAAGACTTCATTATTGAAGGTTTAGATAAGTGAAATGGATCGGTGCATGGTATTTGTGTCAGGCTGGGTATATGCGAGGATGAGCATCTAGATTGATATTTAGGAACATTTTAGGTATTCTACTATTTGTATTTTTTTGGTCTTTGTTCACTTGGAACTGCATTAATACATGAGATATTTATTGTTGCATGTGTTTGTGCCCTATTTTGGGAGATGGTTATTTATGCTTGTCCATTGTTTATTCAAGGTTATTTCTACTGTTCTATTTTTTTTTATTACTCTAGTAAAGAGGGTATAGTCTCCCTGTGTGACTTTTAGACTCTCTCTGCCAGTTAGAAACCCCTAGAGTATGGGGAGTAATGCTTGAAGTTACGTGGAGACCTAGATCGGGGCACCGGTTTAGTGGATTCTGGATCAGGGACATTACAAATTGGTATCAGAGCAAGTATTTTCGGTGACTTAATATTTGTTGACGATATATAGGAGGTTATGAAGGTGTTAGGCCTCTCTAATGATCTTGTTCTTGGGATTCACTAACCTATGTAGAAGGAAAAACCAAAGGTGTGAAGTGTTGTTCTTGATTTTTTCTGTTACATTTGAATGATATTTTCCCATTGTTCTACTCACATGTTCTATAATGTGACTAATTTATGTTATTTTTATCATGACTAGAATTACATGAGATTTTGAATTTATGAATCCTTTTAGGAAGCTATAGATATAGGTGGCATTCATCATGATATGAACACACATGATGGGTGTGTGTGGCATAAATAGTTTAATTAATTTTTACATAATTCAAAATTTTGAAGAAAATGGTGTCTAATAATAGTAATTAATGTGGTTAAATGAAAATAATGTAAAGTAATAGTTAAGGAATAGTTAGTTCAACAAAACGATATGACTGGGTTAAATTATTGGTTGGGATAAATTTTAAAGGTCGATTAGTCTCTAAAATAGAAATATTTCATAGTAATGGTGAAATTGGTAATGGTTTTTCCTAATTAAAGGTTTAAATGAGTAAAAATATAGGTTGAAACTGGTTGTGAAAAGGGGAATTTGTCTAAGATAAATTATTTCTGTTCTGAAAGAGGAAATGGTTTAAAAAGGGTGTTAATGAAAGACAACTGATTAATTAAATTAGTTTACCCATATTGACCATGACCAGAGGCAGGTATTGTAGGGGTAGTGTTTTAAGCATGATGATAATTGTTAGGGTATACTATGTAGAGTGGGTTGTTTAAGGTTAATAGTGTACGATAATTTCCATATGTGTCTTAGTCATGTTTATGATTCTTCAAATTGTTTGTTTAGGAATGTGTTTTCAAATATTTTCATTAATAAGGTAGGTAATTTTTTATGTTGGGTGAGTGGGGAGTTTAAAATATGAATGGTTTTGTTGAAGAAAAAGTGAAGTTAGTTACAAAAGGATGTGTAATGATAGAACATCAGATGATCTGGACAGTGGATATTCTTTATGTTGTCGATTTCACCCTTGTATGGGTGGTTTCGAGCCGTGATAGTTCCCTAGTTTGAGGCCTTGGATTTGTGTTGTATGACCTTTATCATCATGGTATATAATAAGAGATGTGTTTAGAGAACCCTCGGTCAGGCAGCGGCCTTTGGGTCATAAGGTTTTCTTTAGTAATGTGAGTGTAGAAACTCATATGGGTCCTGATAGTACAGAGTGTATACTAGACCTTAAGGATGGTTCTTGGGTTTTTGTGCCCTTGTGACTAGGAACCCTAGCAATGTTTTTATCCTAAAGAGGTAGGTGGGCCTGTAGTGTCAATTTATGTGTATAGTGACCTTGGATGTAGAACCTGGAGTGAATGTTCACTTGGCTCAATAGTCACGTTGTGTATCAGAATGGAGGTGAGTGTACCATTTAGGAATCTTTCTTGTTTGTAACCTAATGTCTATAGTTTGGTAAGGGGACCATTTACCTTTTCTTATCATGACTCTATTTTAGGGAATTGGTATTAACCATTAGTCAAGGTGACCTATGAGAGAGTCCAGATGGGTTTCCTAGTTCCTTAGGGTTTGTGTTGCATAGGTGGACGCCTTCGACCGTATCAGTGGGACATGGGGAGTATTACATGAAGTGGGTTTGACCTAGAGGGCTAAGTGGAAGATTCCTGTTTGGGGATGCCACTTGAATTGTGGTTATGCATTGACAGTTTTGGGGAACTCAAGGGAAAACTTGTTGGAGGTTATACTAGTAATGTGGTATTCTTGGAATATGAAGCATGGGAGAAGTTTTAGAGGTGGAACCAATGCATAATTAGTACCATCATGTTTTAGGAGGTAATGTTGTGCCCTAGTTTTATTATAAAGGAACCAAAATGTTTGTGATAGGGTTTAAGTTTTTTTTCAAAGGGTTGTATCATATGGATGCCCGACCTTTCCATTTGGATGACAATTAAAGGAGGTATCGATGTTGTTTTCAAGTAGAAGAGACAAGGGTGACTAAAGTATGTTTAGTTGATTTTTTTGAAATTATAACACAATTTTAGGATGGTCACATAGATGATCTTGTTCGTATGAATGTTTTGGTAAGAAATATGGAACTGAGATATGATCAGATGATGGTTAGCTTATAGGAACTAAAGTAAGTTTAAGTGTGGTTGTAATAAAGTGTGAAACTTGAGGGATCTAATGAGGTCCATATATGGGTATGTGGTGTTAAAGAACGTTTTTTATCATGATAAACATCTATCATTTTCTATAAACCCAAAGTGGAAAGAATTGATATGTGAGAGATCGTTGGTTTGATTATTGTGGTAGAAATATTTTTTATGTTGATACCCATTAGGTTTATTTTGGAAGAGATTGAGTGGTGTGGTCATAGTAGTGTCAAATAAAGGTTATTTCAGGGATTCTTGAAATATGTTCATGGAGTGGTGGTGAATCTTAGTTGTCATTCACTCCTAAGTAGTGGTGGTTATGTATTTATGATATGTGTTTTACAAGGGATCCTGAGATACTTTGAAGGTCATGGTGTCCCACAGTGGGACGTGACATCAAAAATGGATATGTTGGTGGTAGCATTCCTTGACAACTAATTACTATACCTCAGCTAGTGAAGACCATTCCCAACATCTTGACATCATCCCAGGTGTGTTGATAAGATCTGTATTTATTCTAAGCATCCTGAATGTGTTTTGGTTGTATGAGGGGCATCATGGAGTTTAGTCTCATGGGGGAAGTAGATGTGGATCTATATGATGGGATTTACATCATCAATGATTTCATGTGAGGCCCTTGGGATGGACCAGGTGTAAATGAACCTCATAGGTTCCATTCATGGATGATGAAAATGGGTACTGGGTGGCATTTTTTTTCTCATTCTACGAAAAAGATATATATGCATGTCTCTATATTTTGGGTTATCTTTTGATCGAGTGTAATCAATGTGGTGGGAATATTTTTGAAGAATAATGGTATCAGCACTCCTAATGTGGGTAGTGATAAATCAATCCTGGATGTGGAGATGAGAAAGTTGAATTGATGTACTAACACTGATATTCCATTCAGGAACCTATGAGGTGCACACTAGGTCTCAAGGAGTCTAGGTGGGCCATGATTATGGTTATTGATTGATCCAATTTGTGGCCTTGGGATTATGGTAGTTCTAAAATAATTTTAAATGTATGTGTTAATACACTGAAGGGGGTGGGAAGATGTGACAATAGTTTTTGGAAAGAGTATTCGGGTTCAATAAATCCAACGAATATTGGGATTAGACATGGGAAAGTTTCATTGGGTGGTATTTGAATGTCATGATGTTTTAGGGAACCTTGTCCATGTGATATTGGTTCATTCCAATGGTCAAGATAAATGTTCCATGATGAGTCTGTCAGGGATAGCTCTACTTGGCTATGAGTTGGCGATAGATATGAAATGTTATAAATCTTCTTTAGTGGATGTTTGGGGTGAGAATTATGTTTCAAATCCTAGAATGGGTTTGAGAGAGAGCATAAAAATATTTAGTTAATGTTTTAATGATGAGAGTTCTTATGTTGGGAATGTTGATGGAGGAAAGGGAGCTGATGATGGTTTTCCTAGAAGTGGTACCATGATTGAGGAATTCTATGGCCGGTCTGGGATTATTTCAGTGGGCATGATGGATGATAGTGATAGGATTCAAGTCAATAGGCACCTAGAGAGTGTAAAAAGGTGAAGAAATCCAGTAGTGGAATATAGGTGTGATGAGATTGACCCATCTCTGGGTTGATATTGTAGTTGTAAGTGCTACTTGAAAATAAAGTTGTTCTTGAGAAATTTTAGGTTTATCATAGACTTTAAATGGATGGTGTGGGAATATCATTCCATTTGGTTTCACCGGAAATGCTAGATTTCATTGTAGGTTGATGTCCATTTGAATGTCTAGGCTCGATGAGTAAGGAAGCATCAGGTAAGTTGTGAAAGTTGAGTTGAGATTCTGGTAGTATTTCATCGATAGTGGGGGTTCTACACAATGTAAAATAGTGGGGAGAACCATAATAGGAAAGTGTTTGGTTGGTGACATGATTGGAGTTCCATGATGAATAGACCGGGTGTTTTACATTGGTTGATATCAAGTTTTTGTCACTATTAGTGTTTTAGAGACATAGTAAAATGGTGCCAAGAAATTTGGGTCATTAGTTACTAAAAGGATCGAACCGATGGAGTGCTAATTGGTTCCTCCATGTTGGTATGATGTTTTGTTCTATGTTTACATGATCTTAGAATTATGATCCATTGCATATGTTTTCCCTATGTAGTTTTAGTGGTTGGTTTATGGTTGAAGATGATGTGTGCTTCGAGAACTATTCAGTTCATTTTATGGGTTATAATGAGGAAGTATTACAAGAAAATATTGTTTCATTGGTTTTGGTTTTATTGAAGCATGGTAATTCTTAATAGGAAACTTGGGTAAGGGTAGTGGATAAATTGTCATAGAGGCATGACCTCCATGTTAGAAGGACCACTAATGCTTGGGAATGTAGTTTGAGGAAAAACAGTTAAAAGGTTGAGAGGTTGAAGATCCTGATTTTAGTAAAAGTGTGTCCTTTTTTAATTTTTTTCTTGAATCTCTTGTTTTGATTAATGAAATACTTCTCGGGTGTTTAAGGGGGCCTCAGGGGTGTTTTGGGGGTTCTGGACATGAATGGAAGGAAAATCAGGCCAAAATATGCAAGGCACATAGTTAAGTAAACTATATGACCTTTCCATGAAAAGAATATATCCTTGGATAGTGTCATATCACATGGTTGGATCATGGTTTTTAAACCATATAGAACTTCCCTGGTATTCATGAAACCTCACCTTCTTTAAACAGTGGCTTCTGCATGGTTTGTACATGGTTTGGAAAACAATGTGGGAAAACCATGCGGCCCAGTAAAGTTAGAAAAATTACAAAATTTTCATTATGGGTTTTTATGTTCTACCCAAGATTCCATTTTAATTCTTCCATTGTATCCCTAGGGATGAAACAAGGCTACAAAATCTTCAAATAGGTCAATCTCCCTCATTTGAAGTCCATTTGGAGCGTCATCGGTTGCAGATTGAAGCTCCAGGTAATTCAAATCCTCTCATTTCTTCTCTTTTACAGATTAGGGATTGTATTTTGGGATATCTTCTTATAAGTCAATAAAACTCTCTTTTCCAGTGCAATCTAGGTTAAATATTAAAATGGTTGTTTAATTAGTATCTAAGTCTTTGATTATGAGTTCATTCATTAATGGATTTAAGGTTGGTAGTCATAAAATCATATCCTACAGTTTTTAAGTGTATTTTTGCATATGAGTACATGTTCTTGTTTCCCTATTGTTTTTATTGGATTTCATTTTGTGAGAGTTTTTAAAATGAGTGTCTAAAAAATAATTTTAAACCCTAATGATCCTCATGGAATGTGTCAAGGAAGATTTTACTGATTTAGGAAACCCATGAGGTGTGACAACATTCCCAAACCTGGGAATTGATAATGTAAAGTGTGGAATTGATGCTTATTAACATAGAGCCCATGTTGAACATGGTAATTAGGGTATTTTATTTGAAGATCAAATATTTCTAATCTAGATTATGGTTGATAATGGAATAAGGGGTTGTTTCGAAAGACATAAAAATGGGTTAATTGGGTTTATTTAGATTTTGTCAACTGGGATATGAATTATGGTAGAAAGGACCATTTAATTGAAGAACATGTATACTGGTTGAATATAAGAATTTATGAACATGTTTAATGGGTAAATACATGTGAATCATAAGATGTACCTAATGGGTGGAATGAAATAAAATGCTTTTGCAAAGTGAGTTTTGAATTGTACTTTAAATCCATAAGTGGGGAAATTCTTGTGAAATTATTAAAGGGATAAATGTGGTGATGTATAGTAATTGGTTCATATTGACTAATGTATTGGAATTTCTAAGTATAATTAATGGGTTAAGGCATGAGTATCAAAATTGTGATAAAATGTTATGTGATGTAAATGTAAATGTGTTAGTGGGTTATAGAATAGTATTAATTCTAATGTTTATTTTTATAGATTATGATTATTATATGTATTGGATGTATTTGGTTTGTGATATGATATATTTGGTAAATAGATGAATAACCATGAACACATGGATTTTTATAGGGGGTATTGACATGTTTTTATACACCCACGGATCGAGTTCGAATGAGGCAATAAACTCCACCCATAATCACGGTTTAGGGAAGGGGACAAAGCCATTTTACCATAATGGTTTCATTCAACCTAGATTGAGGCTTCGAGGTGAGGATAATGTGTGGTTGTTATGTGATTATCCCTAGTGAGATAGGGACTTGATTTATTCCTTAATGCATTGTGATTGATTGTCATTAGACCCACATGTAAATGATGATTATTCCTAACCCATGGAACATGTGATAAAAAGAGACTTATTAATGAAGATAGTTCGAATGATGAAAATGGTAATAAAGATAGAAATGGTGTAAGTGTTCTTGGTTATATAATGGAACTTGTGTTGTTATTATATTTTTATGACTATTTACTTCATACATGCATGAACTATCTATTAGAATTTATATTTTGTAGGCACCATTGGTGGTGGATTATTGAGTTGTACTCACACCCTTCTTGGGCCACTGTTGGGTACTCAAGTAGAATTTATTTTTTCAGGTTCTAATAAGGGAAAGGGCTCTCTTATACAGAGTTTTTTTAGGCTTGGGATTTGCATGGATAAGGATCCAGATATGGATTCAGAACCATCTTTGGGATTCCACTATTTTTCTTTATTTTTGGGTTTTCTTCACTTGGAACTGCATTATGACATCACATATTTACTATTGGATGTGGTTTTACCCTGTTTTGGGAGATGATCATTTATGATTGTTCATTGGTTATTCTATTTTGTTTCCTCTGTTGTATTTATTTTCTATTGTATAATACTCTGGTAAAGAAGGCATAGTCTTCGCATGTTATTTTTAGACCCTCACTACTAGTCGTAAACCTCTGGTGTACGTGGAGGCATGCTTGAGGTCATGTGGTGACCTAGGTCGGGGCACTAGTTTAGTGTATTCAGGGTTGGGGATGTTATTTTTCAATGATTTTAAAATTTTAAATCATTATTTAAAAAAATTAAAACTCCAATTTCTCAATAATATGACTATTTCTTAATGAAACATATAGTTTTCCAACCCACTCATTAGTGTATAATTAATTTAGATAAAATAAAATACAGATATATTGTGAATATATAGATTCCAAAACCTTTAAAAACCCCTAAGAAGTGTATTAATATAAATTGATACCCTTTGGTCTCCAGAATATCTGATCCACTTATAAGATGCAAATTCACTGCATTTTTAATCCCCTCTTTATTAAAACCATGGAATTTTATGAGGATAATATGTTTTTAAATAATGAAAATATTTAGAAAACTTCAATATAACCTTAAAAAATATTTCTATGAACATTTTTTTCATTACATGAAGAATAATCCACTAATGTGTTCCTTTAGTATGTTTTTAGGGGAAAATTATCTTCTCATATCACCATCAAAACATCTAAGTTGATACTGAAAAAATCAAATAAATACTCACCTACATGGAATCTATGAGAGATAAGAGGAATTAATTGTTTCCTTACCTACATCAATAAATTCATTATAAACTTCACTAGAAACTATATAAGCATTAAAATAACGACAAATAAATGTGTAATATTTTAGTGGCATAATTATTTTTAGAGTTCTTTTGATTGTATCAAGAAATGTATTTCACACTCTAGTTTTCATTCTAACTATGGAATATAAAATAAGCAAATCTATAAATGGAAGCTAGGGGGAGACCACATGGTACCCTACTTAATCTAAAACGATTAATTTAAAGAAAATATCCTATTTTACCACTTTAGAATAATATTGGAAGATGAGAGCCCATAACATTATATTAATAAAAATTGCATGCTTTGATCTTCATTGTATTTAAGATTTTACATTATTTACAACACTTAGAGATCCACTTGATATTTCACATGAATCTTCTCGAGTATATCCTCATTCATCCCATGTTGAATTAGTTATTTAAAAATGGTTGGTTTATGATTAAATAGAAATTTTATATTGGGTTTTCATCCCAAAAGGGAATCTTATGGAAGGAATTGATGAATTTTATTAAAGCAAATACTTCCCATAGGAATTTCCTATTAATAGAGAACTCCTTGGTGAATAGTTTTTCTCCAACCTTTAAACTTCATAGATAATGGAAATTTATTTTGGTGATTCACCCCAAATCATAAAAATAACTAGGATGGTGGATATTAAACCCATAAAAGATTAGTTTTGGGATTTTTTCATCTATTTAGAAAAAGAACTTATTCCTGACTCATTTCTCCATTCAGAATAGTTGACTAATAATTATATAGAGGATCAAGCCCTCATCATCACACTTTATTTATCCTTAAAAATCCTAGTTAACCTGATGGATGTAAAGGGTGAATTAAAGGAAGTGATAAAGGAGATCAACAAGGAATACACCATAAAAAGTGAGAGTTTTTTACCTTTATTGATTATGTATATGAATTTAGGTCCAAATTTACCTTTTATTTGAGGTTGTATAAAATATTTAAATCCCATAATTGTATAGTATATTTCATGGATAATCTACCCAAATATCTCACAAATCTAAACTTGGATTATATAACCATCTATATTTCATATTAATAAGTGATTTCCCTATTATATAGTGAATATGTAAAATATATCGACAAGTTTGATACTACTTTAAACTAATATAGGTCTTCACCTCTATCAAATTATGCAATAAACAACTAGATATTCCTCATAGTTTAATAATTCTAAAATGGGACTTATCCACAAGAGAGTTCCAGGAAGAAGAAAATTCATCAACATGCGGAGAATTTCATCCCTTATATGGCTAATACTCCTATAAAGGCCTCTATAAATGAATATTTTATAGGATGATTCTTATATGAATTGATGGATATGAGAACCTTATTTTTATACAAGAAGTTTATATTCGAACATGGGTTTTTCCTAAAATAAAAACCATGATATTTCACTAAATTAGGATACATTAGTATTTTTTCCCTCTATGACGTATTCCTATATAAAATTTACAAATAATTTTGATGCATTTTAGATAAATGATAATTTTATTCATCAAGCCCTAGATATATTTCACACTGTAAAACAATACTAGCCATTTAAAATGTAGTGGATAGATTTCATGGGTCCATAACCTCTATGCACAGTCATGTAGTCCCACTACATCATTACTAGTACAAAAAAAATTCAAAATGGGGAAATTTTCTACCCTTCAAGGAGGTTATAATAGAATTCATTATTAGCTTCATGGTATTTAACATTATCACCAAATTTGTATTCCTCGTACAATCAGAATAAATAATGGAATTTAATTTTTTGTATCTTATGTAAAATAGTTATACCTATAGTAAAAATTTTTCTAATCACTTATACCACAATCATGTAGTGGAAAATGTATAGATTGGGGAATATAACAATAATATATCATACATACTTTAGAAAATTATTGAAATGGATAAATCATCGTATCTTACAAATCTAATTCATACTTTTTAGGATTATTTTACCACTATTTATACATCTATGAAAGAATCACTTCATTCACAGATATATGGTATGGTGGTATTCTTTCCCATTGGATTTCAAGTAACATCACTATGAAAATCTATTTTTATTGATTGAGAAAATATTAATGATATCACATCATACTTAATAAATTGGAATAACTTTGTGATAATGGTTTATATGAATTACACAACTTTAATGTTCATAAAAATAGGGTATTAAAAGTTTTTAATTAGAACATTTTTATTTACTCATTCATCTAAGAAGAATTCGTTTTTTCCTTAAGAACAAAATTATAATCATAAAGAAACCCTAAAATCTAGAGTCTAAATGGTAAGGACCATATATCATCCATATGCTCTACTCTAACAAAGTATACTCCTTTATTACCCAAGATAAATATAATATCATTCCTCCCACTAATGAAATATTTATTAAGAAATAATTTTCCTAAATTCTTGTGGGGTTAAAAAGTCCCTTTTTTATGACTCTAAACTATACAATTCATGTTTTATACCTCATGAAATCAAATCAAATGGTACCAAGACCTCATTGAAATATTATAAACTACACAACACAATGTATTATAACCTATAAACTTAAACAAATTGGATTGTTCAAGTAAATATTACATGATATTGTTATATAATATACTCATCTATATATGAGCCCCTAGTTTATAGCCTCCCAGTTCATGTTGAGTCTTCATAATTTTGACTACAATATAAAATAAAAAATATCACTTTTCACAGAAATATGTGTGGCTTGTTTCATTTTCTCATAGGATACATAGGGACATTTGAATTACCTATCATGAACATAGATGCAATCCTTAATTTTCATCTCATTATTCATTTTACCCTTATGATAGTTCTTTTACCAATTGAATCGTATATCCTCTCACCAATATATTTTTTCATGTCATTCCATTTTCTTCTACACATGTTCCAAATCATAATAGGGACCTTTTTATTCCATAATGCATGTGTATTAATTCATATTCTCACATGAAATATAGTGATATCCATATCACCTATGTTAGACCTTGAAATTGCAACCCTTACTTACATCCAAGCATATAGGACTAAAAATTCACATAAGGTTTCCTTGATATAACATTATATTAAGATGAAAATTTTAGTAATATTTGTGGCATTATTCATATTATCCTATTATAATTTATGATATAAAAATCACATATCATATACCCTTTTGAAAATTATCATTCAAATTTTTTACCTCTTCCAATAATTTGGAATAACATGATTTGATTGGTTTTGATTCAAGATATTCTAGTTAACATTGAATACTACCTTCACATATACCATACTTATTATATTTAGTATTCTAATTACCTAAAACCATTTATGGCTATTAGTAATGAGTAAATATAATTCCAAGTATCCCCCCTGTATGATTACGGTACATGTGAAACATATCCAACCCACTTATAACCAACCAAGGGAATGTATTTTTTTCAGGAAAAAGATCCATTAACCCTATATGCCACTAATGGAATTATAATAAAATGCATCAATAAAATTTTTCCAGTGGTAATCCTCAGTATACTTGTTTATTGGCATGATAATGGAACCATCATTAAAATATGGTCAGTGGATATATATATATATATATATATATATATATATTGATTAATTATCTTCTCATATTATCCAAAGTCAAATACCACAGCACCAAATTTACATTACCTATCACACATTATTTTTTCATGTTGAGATATTTATGATTCTTAGACCTACATTTGGTCTATATTATCACCACCTTCAATATTTATTATATTGATACTAGGATTATCAATCATGTTGGGTTAATCTTACACTTTTTTTATAAAAAACAACATTTTTATTCAAAGTTGTATGCCCTTAACCATTATCTATCTCAATTAGAAACTCTATTATATTAAATTATGATCCATGTTTTGGTATAATAATTATGACCTAAAACTACATGAATGAATTTTATAGGGTTGTATATTTAGTGTTACTTTGATTCATATCAGTTTGAATATTCCTCTATTACTGGATATAAAATCACACTCATAATCTTGGTGGTATGAACCTAAATTATTTTCAAAAAAATTCTGATGAGGCTTCCTATATCCACATTAATTTCATAAATTCATTTTTATATATTGATTCCTTTGTTATAGATAATCATATTTTCTTAGTCAAAGCTAAAAGATAATAAAATTCCTCCATTCTTGGTCAAAGATATATAATATTAAACATCATCAACAATTTGGAAAAATTAGTACGATCTTAAGATTTATCTACTTAATAAGGGTTACCAAAATAATGATATATTTCACTCATTAGGTTGACTACTTGTAAAGGGTGTCCTGATAAAAAGTTGATTTTTTCACTCACAAATACATTCCCTTTCATGTATTATAAAAGATTTATAGTTTAAAACAAAATGGAACAAATCTTGTAAATATTAATATTCAACCCAAAAGAAATCAATTTTTTATCTCTTGTTCTATAAATTTATAAAAATGATTGTTCTCTTTTCTGTTCCTCACATGTATTTTTCAATATAATTATTATGAAATTATAATGGACCACACTTACTCAAACTATTAATTTGTGATTATTTTATATTTAGAGTGTTTAGTAAAGGAGAAAGGGAAGATTATATGGTTAGAGATTAAATTTAAGCTGGAAATATGTGTTATGGTGTGAAATTATGACTTGTTCTATGAATAACATGATTGAAGTGACAGTTTTTGTTAATCTTATGTTTCACACCAACAAGCGTTAGGTCACAACAAGGTTTTTGTATTTCTATATGGGGTGTGATCTATGGGATTTTGGTTTTTTTGGTATTTCATAGAGGTATTATAATTATGTTTAAAATAGATTTGGTTTTGGCAATGAGGTTCCTAGGTTATTATAACAATGGTAATCCCATAAGAAAATTTCGTGTGAGGCCTCTTAAGTTTATCTGACATGAGCTTACTTGTGACTTGAGGGGTAGCACTGTAGCTTGATGGTCTAGAGGTATTTTCAGATTATCCTATATAGGACCCTAATTAATTTCACATGAGTAAAATTGTATCATGGTTATACTTGTTGTAAAATGGAGTCTTGTGAGGTTGATTACATGAATCTTACTATTCTAGCATCATTGATCTGTGATGATGGTTTTCCACTATAAAAATCAATATATTTGTATATTTAGGGTGATTTTAATCAGGAAATTTGAGGGAGATAAGGAGAGATCGTGGAATGATTTTTAAAGGTTCTATCAATATATCCACATATAGGTGTGATTATAAATCATCACATCATTATGATTTAAGTTTATAAAATTATAATAAATTTATACCATTTCTAGAAATTTTCATTATTGTTAAAACTTTATTCAAACCCAATATGGCTATTGGTTCATATTTTGATATATTTATGCATATGTTGATTTGTTTTTCTCCCTTTCTGGGAGATATTCTTATTGTGATCCAAGCTGAATTCATCTTCTCTTATCATCGATTCTCTTCTTTTACCATCTTCATATGAAGGATATGATAGTAGTGATATAATTCAGTTTTTGTATTGCTTTTATTTATTTTGGTTTTTATAGGTAATGATTTGGAATATTACTTATGTTTTATCTTCATTTTTCTGGTGGTATTTGAATGATTTTTTCATTTCATTTCATGCAGTGATTGTTAAAGCTTCAATCGAGGTAGTGATTCAAGAGTTATACTAATTTATTTATTTTAAAATCATGTAATTGTCATTGTTTTGATTTATTTGGGTTGGTGGTATAGATTAAAATAAAAATATAGTAAATATAATAAAGGAAAATCAAATGGAATGGGTGATTTTTCTGTGCTTTAATAAATTTTGTGATATTTCTTATATATTGGTGGTTTTATTTATGTTTTTTCTAAATGATTAATTTTTTATGTTGTGATATTAATTTTTTATTTCAATTATTTTGTTGGAATCACATTTTATGATGGTTTAATCAACTAAATTTTACCCTGAATTGGTGTTGTGTAAATATTAATTAAAGTACAACTGTTGAACTAGAAAGTCAACTTTTTATATAATGTGTTTTTAAGAGAAGTTATTTAGTTTAAATTTTTTATTTTCTCTAATTCTGTATTCTATATATGGGATATCATTTGATATTATTAGTAGGGTTATCACATGTTTTTTTTTCATTTTATTGGAAATATGTTATGTAATTGTTGATGCGATGATGGTGGATGAGCTGTTATGCAGTTATAGTAGTGGTGGCATGGATGGTTTGGAGGATATAATATGGTAACATTGTTGTTTTAGTAGATTAGGGAATGTGTTGTATGGTGGTTTATGATATTATGGGTTTTTTCAGAATGTTGTGTTATATATTTCTAGTGTAATGTAATTTGGTTTACATTAATGAAAATAGTGATCTGTGATGGGATGAAATTTATAATTAGTGAGATGATAAATGGTAATTAATTATGGAGAGAATGAATGTAATGGATGAAATGTTGTGGCTAAAATAAATATGATCAAATATAAATGAATGTAAAAAATGTGATGTTTTGTATTGAATGATTTGACACTAAATATTGAAAATGAAAGGAATAATGAATACAGTGATTCTGGTAAATAGTGGATCTACAATTTAATGGGTGATGTGAGGAAATTGGAAATGAATACATTATTATATTTTATTTCTATATAGGGGGTTGGTTATGTTTTATTTGTGGAAAAATATTATTTTAAGTGGTAATGATGGTGGGATATTTTTAGTTGATGATTTTAATATTGGTTTTTGTGATTTATTATGTTGGTCTTGTGTGTGAATATATACCTCAGGAATTTTATTTATATATAAATTACCACCTGATATGTGTAACTTGACCAACACCCATATAAGAACATGAGTAATAGATATTTTCCCAAATATCCCATTATAGAGGCAGTTGATAGTTGACTGCTCATTCCTCCTCGCATCCCCCCATTCAGACATAATGCAGGTTGTAATGATCATAATATATATATATATGGGAATTAATAGATTTAGGTTATGGTGAATATTATGTTGGATGGCCCGGTATGGTAGTTTTGGTTTGGCTGCATAGAGGGGATCATACATGTAACAAATATGGAATAATGAGAATTTCCTTCATGATCAGTATAACAAATTATAATAAAGAGGTGATGTGAGGTTATGATTTTGGTACTGTTTTTTGTATGTGTCTTTTTAATATGGATTTGTAGATATATGGAGATTTGGTTATGTTGTTATATAGAAGGTTTAATATATATATATATATATATATATGTGTGTATCTGGGGTATGAGAGCAGCTAGATCAGTGTGGAAGTGTATGTATGGTACCTCCATGACATATATATTTTGTTTTATGTTATATTTATATACTTGGACCTAACGTTATATGAGAAAGCCTTAATTATATTGGGTGATAGTTGACCTGGGGTAGTGTGAGTTGATTCTACCATTTATTCCCTGGGGATTTAGTATTATTCGTCAAAATATACATGATAGGTTTTGAGGAGGATCATAATCTATATACATATATACACACACCTGTATATATAATCTAATTTTTAGATTTCTAGGAGGGAGTTAGTAACTGAGATGTAAAATAATTGCTCATGTTTTAGAGGTGTTTTTTGAGAAACAATCATAGGATTATTTTTTTGCTATTGTTTTGGATAACTTGTTTATGTATTCCATTTTCAAGAATTCTAGATTAGGTTTTATTTTATAATATATGGATTTTGATAGTGATTTTTATTTTTTCTTGGAATTTATAAGATTAATACCTCCCATTTGTGTGTTACATACCCTCGGTGCTAGTCACAAACTATAACCTATTGGAGGTTGGATTCAGTGTTCACACTCATCTTCACTGTTATTCCAAGATGATATCCGAGTGGTTGTGAGTCTTCAATGATTTTTATTAGAGTTAAATATGTTAGTTAGGGTGGAGATTGAATTTAATCAATAGTGATGTTGTATAGGTTTTGTTATAAAACAATGTTAGTTAAACATATCATGGACATAGAAAGGGAGACTAGTTAAAACACGGGTGATTAGAGACCCTTATGATATTTTGTAAAGAAACAGAGCTTACTGAACACACCAGTAAATTTTATTTTAATTTCAGGTTATATACTTAAGAGTGGTACATGTATCATGATTTATACTTTTTTTGTTTGAATTTTTTTGATTCTATTAGAGAAGAAAGTGAATTTAAATAAATGATATTTAATGTTTTTCATGTTCAAATGCACAAGATATTCATTTATTTTATTATATAGATGGTTTTTATACATTTTCTACCTATGGTTAAAATTACAAAGGTTAAGTGGTATGAAATGGTTGTTCGTAGTGGGGTTGACCTGGAAGAGGATGATGACTCCTAGAAGAGGATTTTGTGCATGTTTTAGCATCATATATTAGAGAAGTACGAGGGGAGTGTATCTGATCAAGAGATGGGGAAATGGTTAGAGGTGATAGATATTAATTTTATATTATTCTATTCTTGGAAGGATATTTTAATATCCAATGATTTTAAATAAGACTGTGTTTGACAGCATACAAGATACAGAACACTCAGCCTAAAAAAACCATGAAATATTTTAATTTAAATATAACCATTATAACCTAGTAATTAAATTTATGAGTATGAATAGGTTTATCTACCTTATGATATATATATATATATATATATAATTTTTATTAAATACAAATTTATCGATTATTTATTGGGAAATAAGGACTCAATTTTCAAAAATGCCATTTTATTCTTCAAATAGGTGTTAAAAATTCATTCTTTATTGTTTTTCATGAGAGAATTATATAATTAATGTCTATAAATATTATAAATTTTATTTGATAAAATAAATATAATTTTTTAATTAAAATATAAAAATTATTCTATGGTGAAAATTTTAAATCTTCTAAAAAGGTAAATTTTTTAAAGAATTGTAAAAAATACTAATTTTCAGTGAAAATTGTATTTTTGTTTCAAGAATTTTAAAAAGATAAATTTCATTTTAAAAAGTGTTTAAATTAAATTGGTTATATTATAATTTTAATAATCTAATTTTTTTCATTTTAATCTATATTGATACAATAATTCAGTTTAAATACTTTTTTATACATAAAAACGATTTTTTATGAAAAACTGGTTTACATCACGTTTTGCGGTTTTGATTTTAAATTTAATTCTACCAATTATATGTTTTAATATCTATAAATTGATTCCATATTTAAAATCTATCTATATAAATTTTCTAAATGGAAATTTTTTAATTTTGAACATTATGTATAGTTACCTTAGTGATTTTGTTACCACGGTAATGGCTAAATCAGATAATTAAGGTTAAAAATAATATTATAAGGAATACAAAAATAATCATACCACCTGAAATAATTTCATTTTATGAGTATATCTAATTAATAATCAGTAAAAGTAGAATATATTACATTTTTTTACATTTTTCCATGATTGTTGCCTTTATTAAGTGAATATAAATCCAAAAACTTCCACACACTTGCTTTCAATTACGATAATGTTTTTAAAATAGGGGTAAATAGGGGAAGTTTGTTTATAAATGTTTATTTTAATGATAAATAATTGTTTCATCATGTTAATTTATTTTTATTTATTTTTATTAAATAATTACTTTATATGCTTACGCAATACTCACATAGTGCTTGCACAAGGAGTAGAAAATATAATAAAATGATTTTAAAAACTATAAAAATAATATTATATGAGATATTTTTTATTTAAATTATTGTTTTTGTAAAAATAAAATGTTTTATAGGTTTTAATTCATTTCATTCTCATTACATTGTTGTATTATTATTTTGAAAATTTAAATTTAATGAATTGTTCCAAAATTGACATTAAAATTATTTTATAATAAATAACATTTTATTAAATATTTTAAAATTTAAAAAAATGTGTCCTTTATACTGTTAAATAGTATTTTTCTATGAAAAAAATCCTGGTACATTTATGGTCCGTTTTCCCTCTAATAGTAACTAAAGTAACACCATAATAGTAGAAAACATTGATATCACCCGAATTGTCCAAAGGGTTAATGGAGGGTGAAAACAAAAAATATAAGGGTAATAATGTGATCTAAACTTGTAAACATTTAATTTTATAAGATTATTATAAATCATAATATTCTTATATTCTAAACTTATCAATATTTATCCATTTACACATCACAATTAATATATATTAAATCAATATTTTATAAAATTTCAAATTATCCCCTCTCCTCACTTATAAAAGGGGACCTCTTCTTCTCATTTCTACACACCTAATGAACCATTTGGTTTTTAAATTAAAAAAATACCTTACTAACATCCCTACCCACTTTATATAGGTCTTATTTTAGTCAAAATACCAACATTATAGGACTTAAGGTATAATGTGAAGATGGTATTCCAAAGAAGGGGTATCATTCTTAATTGAGATATTTTTTTAATTTCCCCTTACATATAATTAAACTATTCTCTAAACATGAAGAGATAATATCCTCAGTATCTTATATATACTAGGATGTTATTATTTTAGTTTCATAACCTATGTACAACTCTATCCTCCATCAAATGAAAAGGAATTCATCATCTATTTATACGACGAACTATCACCTTGAAAACTGATGTAATTTGTTTTCCACCACCACATCCCATGGTTGGTAATAATGATGAATTTAATGTGTATATGTGATATTAATGAAATATTTATCTTTCTTATAATATAATATATCATATAATTTCTTACCTTTCCATTCACTAAAAAACGATAGCGTCATCTGTGCGTACATGTGGACTATCATCTCTAAGAAGTGATGTGATTCGTTTTTCATCACCACATCACACGAATAATATATATACAAGTGTATTTAATGATATAATATTGTATAAATTTTATAATGTTCATTTTTAAGGATAAAATATTTTATACCTTCATTCCACAATGATCATTGAAAAATTGAAATATTATTCATGTGTATGTACAACCAACCACCTCCATTAATATAACATAGTTAATTTTTCATAAATATATTTAATTATTTTATTTCAAAGTATAATTATTTTATAAAAAAGATAATTTTTTCCCAATTATTGTTTTAGATATTATTTTAAAATAAACCCTTTGACAATGATCAACATGCTAAATCTATTTTCAAATTACTGACCGAATGTTCTCGAAATACCTGACGTGGACTTAAATAATTAAGTAATTAAATATGTCATTAAGATATAAAAAATATATGGTTTAAGAATAAGTTTTTAGAAATATAAAATTTTACTAAGAAATCCAAAAATTTATATTATCTTATTATACAGGAGTTAAAGTAAAAACATGGAAAGTCGGAACTTAAGGTGAGGGATTTCGCCTCAATTTTCAATCATAAAGGCATATTTTATTGTTAGGCACAAAATTTATTTTAAATTGTGTATATGCTGACCTTTTACATAGTATATCATTAATCATTCATACTTTATGTTATTTTAGGTTTCCATTTGAATTATTTTTCCCAAGGTTATTTGACTTGAAACTTACCAAGTGGTAAAGGGTTTCTTAACTATCTTTCATTACCTTTGGTTATAACTACTATTTATTGAATTTTTATGCCATTATTATGTATTAATTGATCTATAAATTGTTATATTTTTGTATTTACACTTTTTTTGAGAGTATTTATGTTTCTTACACATAATATCTCCATTTATTAATTTGAAATTCAATGATACAATCTTTATAATGGTAATTGTTTTCAAGGTCTCTTTATTTGGGACATATGTTTATGATATACACCTATATTATTTTATGATGTGTGTATACTACCCAATTTAAATGATATATAATGAATATATTTATGTTCATGATATTTAAATTTTCATTTGATGTTATTCTTTGATGGCGATTATGATTGAAAAGTTACCGAAGGGGGAAAGGATTTATGTTACAATATCATTTTATTACAAGATGATTTATATTCAAGGTTCTTTTAGAGAAAATCATAAGATCTTATTTTATTTAACAAAATATATTTTATTATACTCTGGTTTTTAATGTTTTTTACATTTTTAATTTCTATTTTCTGCCTTTATTATTGACTAAACTTCAAAAAAGTTGTTTGTAATTGATACTGATCTTGTGTTTTATTTAGATTGGAAATTTTTATCTTCCATATCTATGTTTTATAAAACGGTTTTAAAAGAATTATTTTCTAAATATAAATTATTTCCAAAATCAATTTCATGTTCTCTTTGACATTCTTTTAATAGTTTTAAAAAAGTAAGTTTCTCGATATTTTCCAAATTGGTAACTTTAGACTCCTTTTATAAAATGTTAAAAAATAATTTTTATTTTTAAAATTTACAACATAAATGGATTTTCCCAACATCATTATCATGACCCACACCCCAAAAAGATATTATAATGAGGGGATAAAGATAGTGACAAACCACCTTATGCCTCCAGTAGGACTCGGTTGGCAACTTGCACCAAGGGTATAATAAACATGCATATGGGAGGTGTTACCCTCTAACAGAACATATGGAAGAGAGAGATAAGACAGATGCACCAATAAACCCTTAATTTGACATATATAAATATATATATATATAAATAAAATATATTTTCAAACATACAATTCAATAAATTATTATAACAACTAAAAAAGAAATTATATTTACCAAAAAGTTAAATATGCAGTGACCACATATCCCAAACTGCTCCTGTAAAAACCACAAGCTAGTAATATCCAGCCCAATCTTCAACCTACTCCAGCAAACATAAAAAATAGTTTCAATATATTTTGTTTGACCATAATATTATACTCATTAGGATCCTCCCAGGAGCCTCTCATGAAAAGATAATGAAAGAATACTAAAGTATAGTGAACAACAATGAAACTAACTTGTCATCTAAACATGTATCCTATGGTCCCAGCATCACTATGGATAACTCTCACTAAGTATCTCATAAATGACAGTATATAATATAGTAATGAAACATCAAGGTTACCCTACTCATGATTCTTTCATTTTTTCCACTCTACCCCAATGTTGCATGCACCCATCCATCACTTTCTAAAATAAGCCAGTTTGAAGTCACTTGGGCTAGAGTTAAGTTCATCACATCATCACATCACAATATATTTTTATATTAACCAAATATTTTTTAGAATAAACCACATATTTTATGATTTGTATCATAAATTGGGTATCATAACATAATCCATCATGCCCCATACATTGTGTAATTACCTCAGGCCATCACTGCCTATACATTTCAAAATTATATTAATACTTTGGATACTCAATATGGTAATACATGTGTGTGAAATAACCTAGGTCCATTAAATACCTATACACTCATAAATGGTGAAACTAACCACCTCACATACCAACACATTTAACTACCAAGATAAGAGAGTGGGTCGAGAGGGGTAGTCATTGATCCATCCTCCCCTCAAGATGTTGGGGAAAACACCCTACAACAGTCCACTGGGTTTCAGTCTCCATAACCAACATGGGTTTGGTAGTGTATAAAATAAAAAAGTCTACATGAAATAATATATCTCAAATCCGCACTATGGTCATAACCAAGTCTTTTACTCAACTATATCTAACGTCACTCAGATACTCGACTGTCACTACTAAGACACAATATCCTATATGAACACAAGCAATTAAAATAGTTACATTAAATACTTCTTTAATTTTTTTTCATTTAATTAAGTTCATTAATTAATTATCCATTAATTAACCATTATTATTTCTCTAGATTACAATACATTAGTAATCGGAGTAAATTCCATGCCCACCAGGCATAATCTAAACTGAGTTCACGAATAAGAAAGATTAACATCTTTTATAAATCTTTGTCTCATCATCACTAACCATGTGGTTTACGAATTTTTTTATCATTATTACCATCATTATATAATACATGTAATATATTAAAACCATTAGAAGATACAACTAAGGGGAAAATGCAACATAACATCCAACTACCTCAAGCAGTGGGGAAAGGAATACATATAAAACAACAAACCCAACCATTATCCATTAAACATATTCATAAGAGATAATCCTATCTATCATAATCATATCATTGGGTAAGCTTGGATTTAACATGTTCAATCATCTCTGGCGCCTTCCCTAACACCCATGTTAATATACCAATGTATCTGTCCATCAAAAGTGAAAACTACTACAACATCATTTAGGCCACCCTACACCACATACCACATCAACCATCCCAAGATCATTTATCCCAGGTTCATATCACATTCGGAAATCCCTAACCCATATCACATCGTATAAAGAATCCCACATATGGACAACATAACAACATCAGTATGAACAAACAATCATATCCAAAAAAATAAACTTCGACCCTAAAACATGGAATCCAACTTTCACACATAAATGATATCTCAAAGTTCAAAACTCAAGGAACCCAGCCTTCACAAGACAATGGAAAACTAATTCCATAGAAAAAATCTTTATCAAAAAATGGGTCTTATTCTATATTGATTTAATCAATTCATTGTTCATATCTTCCATCTATGGGAAGCCTAAGGCTTCAAGCTATAATAAAGTATCAAGAGTTTAGCATGATCTTATAATTAAAACTAGTTTCATCACACTATGAGAAGTATCATCCTCATTTAACTTGAGTTTTTATTATTATCAATAAGAATGAAAATTATTCAAATTACTGATCAATTACATTAATCTCATGGAAGATCATTTTCAATTAAACATGAGTGTTGCATCAATTTAAATTACCATCAAATTACATGAAACAATGGATTATTAATTTTACTACTCTTGAATTATTATCAATACAATTAATTATAAATTAATTCTAGCTCTATGTTTTATATAATTTCAATAGGAAACTGAAATCATAAAAACATTCTTAGAAATAATCTCGTAATTATGCTACTATATAGAAAATAAAGTGTAAACTCTTCCCAATGGTATAAACCAGAACATATGTACTCTACAACCAATTTATTTAATCTAGTTAAATATTATTAGGTTAATTTCATTTCTATATAATGATATAAATAGTGATCAATTTATGATTGTACATAAAAAAATATATAATCAATGAATCCCCTAACTCAAAGTTATCAACGATCTTTATATGAGAACTGACCAATGTTATAGATCCCGACCACCTGTCTCACAAGAAGCTCCATCCATCCAAGGATGTTGCAGCACAATCATACCAAAAAAAAATAAATAAAACTCCATTTATATGGTGTAGATATAGATATATAGAATTTAGAGAATAAATGGGAGGAAACAAGACTAATCAGGGAGAATCTATTAGAAAATAATGAAATAACACTCCTTGGATCACCACAGATCGAAGACATAGGTCCATGAGTCAATACATAATGAAAGAATCCCAAAATGAAAGGATAGGGTGTCATTAGAACATAGAGAATCAGTAGAAGGGGAATAGGGTTTGAGAAATCCCAATATACTACACTATTATAGGTTTAATACATAGAGAATTTACACAATGTGTAACCATTTACACATCATTTAAATGTTTGGTTACATAACTCACAAAAAAAAACACATCACATCAAATGATTTAAACCTAAAAACTTACATATCATGTAACACCATTTTAATTAGCCTCAAAATTTGTGAACCTATTCCAATGGCCCAAAATCCTTAAATGTTTTTTTATTATTAATAAAACCGCTTTCAGGGGAAGTAGGGGAAACCGAGACATCATAGACATAGACAAATCACAAACCGAAGGTGGGAAAAAATACCCAGACGGACAACTTGGATAGGCCCCTCCTCAGTGTATGATTCTTGATGAAGTTTTCCACCATTACAAAGCTGTTCAGCAAGCAAGTGTCTTGTGACAAAGCATGAACTTGATCTAATGGTTGTTTTCATACCCTCTCAAACAAACAAATCCAAACAGCCATGCAAAGATGAACTGCAAACTCTAAACCACCTCTGAGACGTGCTCCAAGTGATTGAGTCCAACAAATGCATAAAAACATCAAAAAACATCACCACGCATAGTCTCACCCCACCGTTTCCACAAACTACTCTCGACACCGCATCGAAAAGAAACAAAAAAGCAGGCGTTCCATGTTACGAATGCCGGTCCAGCGCCACCCAGGGTTGGAAGGCACAACAACTAGTCCATAAAACACTGCCAGAGAGGGGAACCACGATGACCTGACCCGTAATGCCACTCCGATCTGGAATTGATAAGATCATAGTAGGGGCAGAACCCTCCCCGGATGCCAAACCGGATGAACATCGCCAGATGTAGGAGAGGAGCCTGCAGAACCAATAGCAGGTCTTTTCCATCACCATCAACACTACAAACCACCCATAGCAATCCAGATTCCAAAACAACTCGAATCCACACAATGAAACCATCACACTGCAAAAAAAACCTTCACTGAGAAAATAGAAACAGAGATCCCACCTCCCCCGAGCCACGCTGTAACCTGTAGCGAAGCCCACCGAAAAAATAGGATCTGCCGCTGAGCCGCGCCAACCCTGCCGCGCCAATATCCAGACTCGAAATGAAAGCCTAAGCACCGATCTTCAACGATCAAAGAGGAAGGGTCGACGATGAGCCACGCCATGCTCTCGAGGATAATGTTGCTGAAGACCGAATAACACTGAACCACCATAGCCTAGCGAGGACTGAGATTTCCCGATCCACTAACGCGGTGAGGACATCGAGAGCATGACGCACCACACCGAGCTCCCATGGAAGGAACCATTGAGGACCGAAGCATGACGGAGGAGGGATGAAGGGAAACACGGGATGAAACCATAGCCTACTTGAGGGAGAGAGGACCCACCGCTCCGAGGATCCTAGAATCTCGATATTGTGAACCTCTTCCAGGTTATGAATCATTTTCACATAAGTTGTGAACTATGAATACATGAAATTAAACACAATTACAAACCACATATTCTACAAGATTCCATATTTTGGAAACCAAACCCCTAAAAACATTTTCTAGGCCTTCTCCAAGAACTAAGATATTTGAAAACACACAATGGGTTATAATACATTGATCCATACCCTTACATTATATATCAATCAAACAAATATCATCCTTGAGAATCCAAAATCGAACTAGAGAGAAGACTAAAAGGGGTTCTCTAAACAACCACCTCATTATATTCCTCTCAAGGATCTCGTCATCCTAGGAGCTCAACCACATCACCCATAGGGATAACAAAAAACCATAAAACAGAAACAACCATATCCAAATAACTCTCTCCCAAGATATACCTCTCAAATGAGTGTGAATCCAAAATAATGAACAAGAGGAAACCATCAAATAAACTAGAAAATGTCAACATATACAAGGGAATAATGCTACAAAAGAAGAGAAAAAATAAACGATCGTGGGGTATTGAGTGTGCATCTATGAATCATGTTCCTAGGTACTATCCTCCATGCCACCATACTGCCACAAGACACAAACAAATAGAATAGAATGTCCATGCAACACCTGATCCTATAAATATTGGATCTCTATGGGATGATCCTCAAAGGTCACATGATCATCAACTTCGATCTCACTCTAATCGATGATATTAGAGTCTTAATGAAGATAATGACGGATCTGTAACAGTTGAAAATAGTGTTTATCCATCTCATTTATGGGGGGAGTGATATATGATACATCATAAATCCAACACGATCTAACACTTAGAAAGTCCCAAAAATATAGGGAGAAATATTACTCCCATATCCAAACATTCAATGCCCAGGATGAGGAGTCGCCTTCAAGAACATGTGATCACTAAATTCAAACTCTATAGGTATCCCCCTATGATCGGGAAGGGATTTCTGATGATCCTACACTTCCTTCATACTCTCACAAATTACTTGAACCATCTCTATTATATTCTATTACTATTCCAGACAGAAAATTACTACAGCTCCCACCCCAATCCAGCACAACAGAGATCGTCATGTTTTTCCATAAAAATTTTCAAATGGTTCCATAATAATGGTAAATTGGAAAATATTATTTTAATAAAACTTTACCAAGGGAACCTACCTCATCCTAAGTCCTCCAAAATCTAGGGAACATGATAACAACAAGTCTTTATGTGTCTAGTTGGTTCACTCTATCTGATAAACTTTTTGTGAATGGAAAGAAGTGTTAATGCATAACGGAGAACCAAAAGAATGTTGGATACCTCTCCACACCCTGGAGGTAAAATGAATATCTTGATCAAATATTATCATCCTTTTTATTCCATGTATTCACACCAATTCCTCTAAACACTACCTTGACTAAAATCCACTTAGCTCAACTCTTCAATTTTTATAAAGTGGGATGATTTTTTAAAATGAACCATTTTCACCTATATAGAATTATATCCCCCTGATCTTGAGGAAAACTAGTAACAAAGTCTATCAAGATGCCTTCCCACATCCATTGGGGGAATCTAATAAATGAAGAAAATCACTGGGAACATGGTGCTTGACCTTCACCTTCTGGTCGACAAAACATCGAGAAATAAACTCTTCAACTACATTATTCAATCCAAGACACCAAAAATGACCCCGCAATGCTTGGTAAATATTTTTCATGATAGTATGTATAACCAAATGTGACCTGTTGAACTCACAAAAAAACATTTCAAGAATACCTAATGTAATGACAAGGCATCCCTGAAACAACACTAGATTTTGTCTATCCTCAAACCAACCATCAAGTGTATCTCCAAAAACATCATGCTATCACTAGACCTCCACCTCAAAATCCCCAAAATGGACCTACTCCACCTGATGCACCAAATATGACTACACTATCATATTGAAAATGAAACCTAATACTCCAACCATTCTCATACCCTGATGCATTACTTAGAGTAATTCCATTACATTTGAGGAATCTTAAGATTCACACACAACATCTTACACAGAAAAATTTCATGCATATTTTTAATTATTTTTCAATGATTTTAAGTGTTTTTTAATTAATTAATCTATATATTCCAATGTTTTAATAATGTAATGGGTAATTTGAAATGCGGAAAGGAGGTGATTTTAAATAATTAAAATAATTGTTTTTTAAATTTTGATTTTTATCATGTGTAATGTTCAATATTAGATTATGTATTTGAAACTTGTAATTTTTTCTTGTGTTAACAAATATTTAGGGCCAATAGGCCATCCATAAACCCAGGAACCAAAACACCTCAAGGATAGTATTATACAGGGGCTACACCAATCTATCTAGGTTGATGGGGGTATTTCACATAAAGACACATTTCATGCATATTTTTAGTCAATTTGCAATTATTTTAATTGGTTTCAATGAATTAATCCATGGTTTTAAATTTTTTTAATAAATAATGTGTAATTCATAATTTTGAATGTAAATTTTTTTAAATGAGTAAAAGAATGGTATTTTAAAAAAAATAATTTGATCATGTAATATGTTGAATCATATCTTTTGAATTTGAATCATACCATTTTTTTAGGTGTTAACAATAATTAAGGGCCAATAAGACATCACTCAACCAAGGAACACTGATGCCTCATACGTAGGCTCATAGGGGGGCCACACTTGTCCATACAGGCCGATAGGAAGGTCAGAATAGTGGTAGGGGTGCATGGGGGTAGAAAGACCATCAATAGGTGGCCCATGGGGATTGATCATATAGAGATAATAGCTGGCTCAAATCCCATAAGATCACACAAGAACATTGTGGTCAAGACCACGTGGTTTCAAGAGGAGATCCTCACTGGAATTGGCTAGTTTGTGGTAGCAATGAGATTCCTCTGAACCCTATTCTGACTTTATTATAAGCTCATCCCATGGATTGTATTATATGTGATCAGCCTCTAGCTACACGATTCATTGTGGAACATTATTATGACAAGTATAAATCATTTTTTAACAAAAACAGTGCATCGTTGCTTTACTCTACATGGCCTCACATCGAATACCCAAGTACACTGGCTTCGCCTCTCTCCACTTTGGCTCTACCCCTTGCATCATTGATATCCTCCATGGATGATGCTCAACCAACTCTAGCTTGATCTCCATCACCATTCCAAAAGACAGTATCACCTGAGATTGTCACTAGGGCCTCGTCCAACCTCCATGAAGCATTTTTCTAAGCTCCATCTGGTCACTATGAAGGTCGAAGGGGTTTATAAGATCCACCAAGACTCTACAAATACCACATATCACATCTACTCCCCACTACCTCACTGCACTTCACCACATACCACATGGCCATGAACGATCCCATACATAAGGATGAGGCCAAACAATCCACATCTTCTTCCCTTAGGTATTTTATGTCCATACAAAAATAAAAATACCCACATATCTTGATCGTATTTATAAATATTTCAATGGGAATATCTTGATGATATATTTAATGGACATATGATGATATAAATATTTTGAGTCCAAGTATTCGTTATTACAGGCCTATAAATAAGAATCCATTATGACTACACTAAGATGTTCAAAACCGTGGATAGGAGGACCCATTCTTCTTGGAGTTCTTCTTATTCTTTGTTTTATTTTTATTTTATTCTATTTTATTTTTATTTTTATTTAAATTTAAAATATTATATAATATATTTCATTTATTTTTTAGTGAATCCACCCAACCCCTTCTCTTATTCTAATTTCAATTTTCCTCTTATTCTATTTCTTATTCTTGTATATTTTATTTTATTTCTTCTTCTTATATAATTTTTATTTTATTATTATATGTGTTTAATGTTATTCATATCCTATTTTATTATTCTATTTTATTTTATTCTTACTCTCTCTCTTATATTTTATTTTACTTTATTATTATTTTTCTCTTTCCTTATCATTCCAACATGATGTCTTACCCAAAAAAATGTGGGGATAACTTGAGGTTTGGACTGGGGGAGGTTATTGGTGTTTACATTTCATTTTGTTCCTAAATTCATAATTTTTATTTGTGTTTCCAATGAGAAAGAGTGAAGGGAATGAGTGTTGTGGCTTCCCATTATGACGCTGAACTTGAACTCATTTCTATTTTTTTTAAAAGTTCTTCCCTCCCTTCAACTAAACATAAAATCTTTATGTGATGAAGATGAGTCATTTAGTGGATGAAATGATATATGATAGAGTCCGGTCATTTAAGGTGTCACAATATTGATTTAGGTGTAGGAGGATGTGGAATTTAGATTTAAAATGCATTCAATATTTCACACCATGAAAAAAATAGTAGTTTAAAATTTAGATATCATGATTAAACAATCAAAATAAATTTAAACACTAACAAAGAGAGTGATAGAACCTATAAACCAACACATAAAGTCCATGATCTTTCATTCTAATATTTTTTTCATCCTTTCATGCTAGTTTACATTTTCATATTGGATTTAATTTCATTGTTTTGGAAAATAATAAAAACCTCATTTTTTCATAGAATTAAAAAGACAACAAAAACAAGTATTTTAGGTGAGATAGATTAAGTTGGTGAATAACTAACCAGCGTTATCTCACTTGAGGAGATTTATCAATTTTTCTCCTAAGTATTCTAACTCACCTAAACTAATTATTTTTTTATTAATTATTTGAGAACAATGTGGGTTTTATTACACATCTTGAGACTAGTTTCATATAAGTAAAGTCATGGGATGTGCGAGAAATGTAGTCGGGTCGGGGAGTCGAATGACTCCCGACATTGTCACGCACTCCACCCCCCCCCCCCCATGTAGGTGAGGCTCTCCTCCCATAGCTGCATAGAATTGACCACCATGCGCCTATGCTATCATATGGGATTAGGCTCAACTATTCACCCCATGGTATTAATATCCCACGGGACATATGTTCATAGGATGGATTCTACAGCGCAGCGCTACCACAAGGTTATCCTTACCATCTGCCAGTATTGTCGGGTGAATCCCCCTTTAAGGCCTTCCTATATGAATGTGGTTTCCTTGGTTGAGGGTTGGCCTATTGGGCCTAAATTTTAGCTAACACCTAATAAAAATAATAAGTTTAAAATAAATGAGAAAATATTCAACACATCACCTAATCAAATTCCAAATTTCAAAATTCCATTCTTTTTCTCTTTTAAAACCACTTCCATTCTAGATTTCAAATTACCCATTATTTATTAAAACATTGAAAACCTAGTATTAATTAATTATAAATTAATCAAAAATCAATGAAATTTGATTAAAAATATGAATTAAATTTGTGTGTAAAATATCCTCATTAGTCTATATGGTCGGGTGTGGCCCCTGGTGTGGGCCTTCCAATGAGGCGTGTAGGTTCCTTACTTGAGGGTGGCCTATTAAACCTAATTTTTTTTCTAACACCTAAAAAAATAACAAGTTTTAAATATAAATTATAAAATTAAAAATATCACATGGTCAAATACCAAATTTAAAATTACCAGCATTTTACTCATTTAAAACCGCTCCAACTCCACATTTAGAATTACACATTATTTATTAAATAATTTAAAATAATAAAATAATAAATTGAAAAACAATTAAAATCATTGAAGATTAATTAAAAATATGAAAGAAATTTTTGTTTGTAAAATACCCCCACACTTAAACCATGCTTTTCCTGAAGCATAAAATTTCAAAAAGGAAAATCATAGGTCATCCATTCTACCAATATTAAAATTTCAAAGAATTGAAATAAATATATTATATAAGTTAAATAAAATTTCCAAATGTAATATAAAATATCAATTAAATTTTCAAATCCGAAATAAAAAATCAATTCAAGTATTTTGCTTTCTACCTTTTGAAAAATGGTGGAACTTATTATTTTATTCATTCAACCACCTTAATTTATTTTTATTATGCATCCCAAATCATAATTTTCCTCACTTTTTCAATATTTTATCTTTTCACTCATGATAAAATTAAAATATATTTATTCTCATATCATTAATACATTCTCTTAATCTATAGTCATGTAAAGGAACTAATTTCTCCACTTTATTGAGAAAAACACGCAAAAAGTTACAAAGACTTTTTTTATGGTTTGAATGTCTCTAGGGATAAAGGTTGGTAGTAATTTTTATTTTAAATCTTATGGGTCAAGGAAGAGGTTTCTCTCTTAAGTATAAATCATGATATCAAAAATTAAAATTTAATGAAATTATACCATTAAACTTAGAAGCTACCACTTCCCCCACAACTCAGAGTAACGTTTATGATCAAAATAATTAATAATGAATAATTTATGCACCCTCTTGAATTTTTAATTAAATTTATAATATTTTTCTTCTCTTTATAATGTTATAATTAGAATACAAATAACATACATCACCTAACCACATATTATAAATAATCATAGGTCAAGTAATGGTGATTTTTGGTTTTCCCAAATCACAACCCATTTTTTGGTTATTTTTTTTATTTCACCTTTTTTGAAGAGGGGAAAATAATAAAATGGATTGATGTAAAGTTGGTATTTTAAGGAAAAGGGTTTTTAAAAAGATTCATTACTCAAAATAATTTTTTTTACAGTCATATCATTGACAAATTCATTTTCAAGTTCTAGCTGGTGACATGTCCCAAGATCATTCAAGCAATACGATCAAGATAAAATTGCAAGTACATGGTCTAGCAATACTTTCAATAATAGGGAAATTTTAAATTTTAAAATCACTCAAGGTGGGATTAATAATTAAGAATCAACTCAAATTAATTTCAAAAATTTATATAATGAAAAAAATTTGGGAAATTTCATTTACAAGAATCAACTAATTCCTTCAAATAATGGGTCCTCTTTTTAATTTCCATTATTTAATTTAATCATCCAATTATCCATTTTACTCATTTATTCTCATTAACATTGAATTATAAAAAATGAAATCATAGTATTCCTAAGGAACTAATGTCTCTTAGATAATTCAAATAAAGAATAATTCAAGCATGGGCATTAAATTTTCAGTATAAATATCAAAACATGTTTTAGAAGAAAAAAAATTATGGATTTTAAGCGATAATCCTAGAAAAAAATCCCTCTAGAAATGAAGCTCAGACCTCTTACTCCACTATTTAAGGGATATATTGTGATATCATGAAACTACAAAGGATAATTACTCAATTAAACACAAGTATCATGTCTTTCAATATCAAGAATATAATATGGAGTGGGTTGCATACTGAACTAATATTAAAAATGAAAATTAAATTCATAGAAATAAAGTAAAAGTGATAAGTCTTATTATGATCCCCCAAATGAGCCCAGAATTTTTACTACCTCCATAGGGCAGTACTAGTTATTATCCATAATCTGATGGTGAGTGGATATTCTTGAACTCGAACAACCACACATGGCTTTTCCCAGCTTATTCTTATTCCTTCTAGATGAGAAATGATCCATGGACATAGTATACCAAATTATCCCCCTTCACAATTAAGTACATATTTCATGGAATGGTGGGATGAAGTATATGTTATCCTCTTATATGATTGTTACTTATGCAAAATAAATTTTCCTTATCCTATGTTTCATCATCATAGGCTACATGAATCGAATGATCAAAGGTAGGGTTAGAATGTTTTTTTAATTAAATTTTTTTTAACATGATGAATTTAAATAATAATTACCCCTTTTCAGTGTGAGCATCTTTTATCTCAGTTTCCACTAGCTCAATAAAGTGGATCTCTTCATTAACTTCTTCAAATGCATCTACATCAAAATTAGGGAGCTCTATATGTTCTGTATTAGGTGCAGGTGTTTATGATTCATCTTTATCTATATCATATAAAAGAATTTATGAATCTAAAAATTCAAAGGTGTGAAAATTGATAATAAATTCATATTTAATAAATAAAATGAAATAGAGTTTGAGATAAGATCAACTCCCTAAATGGCTTCAGTTTCAATCTCTTATTCAGTGGTGAGTTCCACCTGAAGTTGGATCTCAACAGATGGAGGTAGGTAGCCGGGATACTCCATATTTTATTGAAATTACATCACTTATGTGGAATCCTCATATTCCATGGCTAGAGAAACATAGAGTGGTATTGGCTTTTCTATTATGTAATGACTGGGGAGATCATGTTTTATCTCATACTAATTTCAAAAGTTGTCCAAGTATTGTAAATATACAACATTTATCTCAGTAGGTAATTATTCCTTATCAAGAATCAACTCTATCACATCATGGTCATCTTGGATCTAGTTCCTCAAATGGTTGGTTTATTGACGGTCTTCGTTTTCATTCTAAATATCTTGGATGTCCTCAGAAAAATCAGGAATCCCCTGTGGAACTTCCTCTTTAGTGTTTAGACTTTGATAATAAACTTTACCTTCATCAACCATTTTTTCTAGCTCTTGAAATTCAATTCTAGTGGCATGCCCATTCATCATATTATTTTTCAGGTCAGTAAGTTCATCCATCCATTATTGGAGATCCTTATCGGTATTTTGTAGAACTTGTTTTTTTATCTTACTCCTCGGAGTAATTTTTCCATATATTGAAAAAATGATCAATTTAAATCATCATGTTAAATGAATTTTTAATGGTTTTTTTAGAAATATAGTGAAAAATTTCTAACATGTAAAAATAGAAACAGATAAGTAAACTACTGATTGGCTCCTTAGTAATATTGTTGGTTTTGAAGCACACTAATCGTAGGGTGTTTGAAAATTAAATTTATTTTTCTAGTGTAATATAGTGCCCAACCAGGGTCAACTCACATGAGAATCTTATCGGTTTGTTCACCCACTTAATTTAATTCACCTAAAATAATTATTGTTTACTATTTTCAATTATTTTATTAGATAAGTGGAATTGTTTTTTTTTTCTAATTGTCTAAGATATTGAAATGACATGAAATTATGAAAATTTAAACTAATGTTTAACAGAAGGCTAAATATAATGAGTTATGAAACAAAAAACTTGGTCTGAGGTTTCGTTTTGAATTCAATCATATACACCTCTTTTTTAATTTATTTTGATAATCCATTAATTAAATATCCTGATTAATAACTACCCTTTTATTTATAAATTGTGAATCCGCTAATGACTTTAAAAAATATTAATTCCACCTTCTCCAATATTCAAATTTCATGACACGCTATGGTTTTGGGTGTTCCATATTCCAGGACCTGGCTCCATCAATGTTGTTTCATCCATTGATTATCTCAACTCCATTGTGTGAGTATATAATCAAATGGAGAGAGGGAAAATATATTAAACCAAATAATATAAATAGATTAAGTTTCATATCAAGGGGGAATTCTCCACCCCCATTCATGTCACTCATATCTACTAAAAACATAAATTAAAACTTTAGAAAAAATTCAAGAACACGGTGACCTCGTTTGGGCCAAGCCTCAAGTAAGCCCCACATTATCGAGGGTAAGAGATCACATGGTGGAAAGATAGAAGATATGAAGAATAAAATCAAAATAATAAAATCAAATAAAAAAGAAGAGTGATAATTAAATAAAAAATTATAATAGGGTATGAGAGAGAAAGAATAATGAGAGAGAAATAATAATAAATATAAATAATCGAAATAAAACATAAAAGGAAGATTGATAAAATAAAATTAAGAAGAAGAATAAAAATAAAAATAAGAAGAATAATTAAGAATAATAAATTTAGATGGTGGAAAACTTTTAAAAACGCATGAATTGTTTTACATTAAATTAAATTAAAATTAAATTAAATAAATAAAACATAATTAACAATGAATGGAAACAAACTAATGAAGAAGAAAAAGGGAGAAAGTTTCATGATTTGGGGATTCTCCCTCTATAGTGTTGACTCCCCTCTTGGAAGCATGGATCCTCTTTTTATAGGTAGTTAGGGAGACCTCCAGTCTTTAAATATTCAAGGTTCTCAAGTTCAATGAGGGTCTTTGTTTATTTCTTCATTAAATTCTCTTTGAGAAACACTCTATGAGGTTTGAAAGGGAAACACCCGTGAAATCAGGTGTTATGAATTTTGCAGTGGACCTTGTCTATGGGGAAGAGTGGGGTATCTCTATTATATCTCTCCTTCTTTTTCATGATATGCATGGACATGAAATCGGATATTCCACATGGAAGAGGTTAAGCATGACAACAACAGTGAGCATTGGGGCAACCACTTCCTCCAGCCTTTGATGTGGCTAGAGGAGCCTTTGCGATGGTCTCATGGTTATTGGAAAGGTACTCCAAGGTGATTCTAGGTGTTTTTTTGGTAATGGAAGTGTGGTTCGGGTTGAGATTGATCTCAAGAAGTGGTTCGAGATACTGGTACTCGATGTTTACTGGGGAGGATGACTACATCAAGAGTGGTAGTGTGGAAGAGGAGACAATAGAGTGGTTTCATGGGAAATTTTTGAGTGAGGCGAGTTGAGATGAAAATAAATGATAAAAAATTGTTTCCCACATCAAACTAATGGAAGGGAACACACTACTTTATAGTACAAGGAACTTACTCCAACCACCAGTGAAGTTGTACTAGGGTAGTAGGATACCTACAATCACTATGGGACTACCCATTCCCTGGTAATACTCTCCTCCCACTATCACATAGACATTACCTGTGCACCAGCATAGTTCCTTTGCACAAGATATGCTCACAGATTAACCTATGTGGTCACTGCTTTATGGGCTTGATCACCCATGTGGGATCTTATATTAGAATTGTTTCTCTACCTTAGGCCTGTATGGATGGATGACCCCTTTTGGGTTGCGTATATGTAGTATGGGTCCTATGTATAGGGCCTTCCCAACTAGCCAATATTTTAAGGTACGCCTGAAAAATAATATAACATTTCATAAAAAGTTTAAACATTTGAAAACATATGAATTTAATTTTCATAACACTTGGAAACTATCATAAAACAACACTAAAAATAAATTTTGAATCATTGATAACCCGTCATTTGACTTCTTTCAACAATTTTATTCATTTTAAACTATTTTAATTCCATAATTCAAATATCCCATAATTTTTTAAAACATTGAAGTTAAAGTCCTTCTAGATTAGAGAATAATTCAAAACCATTAAAATATGTCTTAAAATATGTGTAGAAATGAGTGTATCATAACCACTACGTGACTTCCTACTTAGTGGATAAACTATAATATTTCCATTTTCTTGGAATATATAAAATCTTAAATTCATAATCCTGTAAGAATTCCATACACCAACACTGATGAAAATTCATATTATGTTGTAATAAGACATACCTTAGGATTTTATGGTTAGTGAAAACCAAAAACAATCATTGATGAGGTAATTATTCCACAACATCGAAGAAAAAACAATTGATAGCAACTCAATATCATGGGTGGCATAGTTAAACTCATGGGGATATAACTGTCAAAACCCATAAGAAACAACTAATCACTATTATATCCAAATTTATCCAAATACAAGGAATGATGAATTACATAAAAACTCATATTTAACTCCATCTTCTATATAATATTGAACTGATGCACTGACCAATATCTCCTTCAGCTGATCAAATGCTTCCTAACACTGGTTAGACGATTAAAATGCATGATCCTTCATAGTTAAAACTATCAGAGTAGTAAAACCTAATATATATCATCTAATAACATCCTATAATATT
The DNA here is from genome assembly GCA_963277665.1 of Viscum album. NCBI lineage: Eukaryota > Viridiplantae > Streptophyta > Magnoliopsida > Santalales > Viscaceae > Viscum > Viscum album. The sequence continues at coordinate 355,793,092 of OY728125.1, read as the reverse complement.
CTAAAAGTAAAAGGAAACTCCATACCTATTCCAATGTCTAAGGTTCTTCCCAAAAAACAACTACCTCTATCTTCTATGGATCCACAACTACTCCCTACTGGGATTCAACATTACCCAAGAAACGGGCATCACAATCCCAAAGTTAACACTTTGACAACTTCTTGAAAAGATTTTCATGATGGAGAATACCCAAAATGGAACAAAAATTCTCTTAATATTCCTCCATAGATTCATAGTACATAGGGATTTCATCGATGAAAACTACCACAAAATTATCCAAGAAATATATGAGAATTGTGTTCATCAACCCCATGAACACATCTATAGAATTATTTTCATCAAAAGACTTTGAAATGAACTCATAATTACAATGATAGTAATTTAAAATTAGTCTCTAAGATATCCTCATCCTTCACTTGAATCTGATGATATCCCGACAACCAATAAGTTTTTAGGAAGCAACTTCATCCCTTCAGCTGAACGAATAAATCATCAAGCCAAGGAAGAGGATAGTAGTTCTTCACCGTTAACTAGTTTAAGTGATAACAATCGATACAAAGATAAAAAATTCCATCGGCCTTCTTCACGAACAAAATTGTTGTGCCCCAAGGTGACACACTCAATTGGAAAAAATACTCATTGCAATATATCATCAAGCTTTACTCGTTTCTCTTTCAACTAAAAGGGTTCCATCCAATATGGATATATCAATATTAGAGATACACATAGTTTTATCTTGATCCCAAAAAAATTGTTGAGAAGGTAACACTATAAAATACTCTGGAAAAAATTTAGGGTAATATTCAACAAGCTCAACATCATCACGACCATTAAATAAGATAAAAAAAACATGCCTCTGACCTATCTAAGGGTTTAGATCACCAAAAAATACATATACCTCTCCATCAGCATCATAAAATACGACATTCAACCTAAATAAATCCATGATATCTTTTACTAAATACAACCATACTATACTGAGGAAGTTTTGATATATTTATATCCACAAACATAGGAAATCATCCCTAGAGAATTGTTTCCCCATCACTATCTCATAGTATCTACATAAATCATACAAGTTATCTCGACCCCTAACTAGAATAGTCAATTCCAAGAAAACTAGAAGCCTCTCTACATCATGTCCCAAAGAATGGAAAAGGGTATGTGATGTAAAGATTGTGTCTCTCCAAATTCAAAAAAAACAAGTACCCATGTAGAAAATAATAAATGAGAACCTACAATAATGTCTTGCTTTTCTGGAACTAGCGAAGATAAATCATGAAGTTGAACATGGACTTATTCATATCCTCTATGAACTTAATGATGACCACACGCATGACCATGATATACTCTCTAGGAATAAAAAGGGTATTAGGGTTGTACTTCTCCCACAATATCTCCTCTCTACTAAACCCAAACTATAGCACTTTGCAACTATTGTCGTGACTGAAACTGCCTCAATGGAGGATCCAGGTGTAGAACCCCTAGAACACACTGACTTCTCAGAACTTTCATGCACTCTCACCACTGATGACCTCGGAGCCCATAAGAAAAATATACATCTGGTCCCTTGGCATAGGTATAAGAGCTTCCAACCCCAAATAAATGGGATGGTGAGGGCTGAAACCTACCCCCTGATGAAAAAATATCTTATGTCCTGAGAAATGGGAAACCCAAACCATGGATCTTATTTGTGAGGAATCCTAATGACTCCCCTCTCATAATGATCTGATTATGGACAATATCCTCTCAATATCATCTTCAATCACCAGCACCATAAGATATGTCTTCATCATGAAATGGAAGACCTGGTGATGGATATATGGAAGAAAAGACTCCTCAAAATGCCTCACCCTGATATCATCATCTAGAAATAGGTCTGAATCATATCTCAAAAGTGTTATAAAATGGATCTCAAAATATCACACATAGGAACTCCCATGTTAAAGGGTAAGTAGCGACTGGCGACTAGCCACCTTCGCTATTGAAGAAAGAAACTCTTCTTAGAACTGGTCTTGAAACTTATCCCATGATACTGTCAACACCTCTTCATCCCTAAGGAAAAGGAACCAGAACATCCTCACTAATCCATGAATTATCATCACAACCAATGAAATCGAGTGCTCTTTCCAAGCACATATTGTACTATAAGTTATCTCAAACTCCTTTAATCAGTCTTCTATGACAAAATTTGAAGTGGATCATTCATACTTCTCTAGACTCAAGCACTGAAACTCTCAGAGTTTCCACCTCCATGTGTCATCATTATTGACCTATAGTATGTTGTGATCTTCGACAACATCATACTGAACATCTTCAGTCTGAATGTGTTGAAGACAATTACCTACTTTCATCCCTATAAAAAGAAAATGTTTTTAGATCTGTTAAGCCTCGAATATGGAATATTTAACCTTATTTATTTATTTATTTATTTATTTATTATCTTGTTAAGGTTTTAACCTATCCCAAGTCCTAACCATTTCAAACATAGATTCTATGATGAATGATTTGTAACCCATTACTTGGTATCTACCCTAAAACCAATATCACATCATTTAGTAGTCTCCTTCAACATAGAGGTCCGTGAATTGGATCAAAGGGTCCCCTAAATCCCCATGACTCATTTAGCATATTTTGATTACATCGATGACTAAACATAGATGGATCTTTTCCCTACTAACACATGAATCCTCACATGTTCCAACTCTAAACTCTATCTTATCCCTCAACCTAAACATTTAATATAACACCACTAAAATTCTAAAAGGGCAACTTTTATTCGATTGCATGTATGAAAAAAAACAAAAAAAAAATAGAAAGGAATATAACCTATATATAATTTATGGTATATTTAATATTTTAAATAAATTTAATATATTCTATAGCTTTTAATTCAAAAAATACTGAGTTATCTTGCATCACGTGTAACAACAAGTTTCTTCGATAGCTTGCATTACACAGATGACTGATTTTTACCAAGAAACAATTTATCTTTTTTAAAATAATTATATGTAATAAACTATATATTAAATTAGTGGTTAGGAATAGTATTATCTAAATTATGATAATATATGGTTTACAAAAATATGAATTCATCGGATACCAGTTAATTGAATATAAAGGAAGTGTTTTTGTACTCAAAAAGGTGTTTTATCCTATTAAATTAAGTTAATTACTATTATTGAATGATATTAATGGAATTTATATATTATATATTCAATAAAATATTTTTTTCATTCATACAATATATTTTATAAGCATAATATAATAACAAACCCAACATTATGCATAGAAAAGCTATATTTTTATAATGGCAGATTTTCCACCTTTTAGTGGGGCACCTATTTTAAAACTAAATTTTTACAATTTTATGAATTTTATTATGAAAAAATAAGCTTCATTTTTCAAATCAGAATATAAAAATTTACTTTGGGGGATTTGGATTTGTATTTTTTTGAGAAGTTTCATTTTTTTGATAAATAACTAAAAATATTGAATTTTAATTGAAAAAATAATATCAATAATTTATAAGGTTAAATTATATTTTAATTTGGTTTTAAATTATATTTTGTTCAATTATAAATCACATAATACAATTAAGGTCATTCGAATCAATTTCACATAGAAATTAGATATAAAACCATTTCAACAGTTTGAACATTTTTATATTAAAAACTATCTTTGACATCTCCTCTATGGAATTAAATTTAAATTAATTTATGTCACTTCTATTATTGGAATTTAATAATATGTATTAAATATTTATAACGATAATATTTTATATTTTATATAAATTTAAACTTCTTTTTTTACCAGAAATATTAGAAAATGCAGTAAAAAGTAATTATAGTGATTAAAGTAAAAATTTTCTTAACAAAGGACTAAACATTAAACTTTAGGGCCAAATGACCTAGAAACATGTAAAAAACCTATTTTATAGAAATATATCTACCATAACCTCAATTTTATCTAATTTAGTTCATTATTTGAGGCACATAATGTAGTATATACCTCTCAACAATGTTTTCCTTTCAATATTTACAATAATGACATCCTCCTCCACTATGAAAGGGCCCTAGCCCCTACCACTTATTCACACCTGCCAAGATATTTAGATCATATGAAACTTATCCAAATAATATTAAAACATCCCTATAATGATACTAGAATAATAAATTTGGGAATAAATCTAATTAAGGAATTATTTTGGTATAAACAAAAAAGAGTTACTCGAATAAGAGGTAATGTTCTCCAACGATCACTTTGGTTTCATTTACATCCCGACCCATTAATTTTTTTTATATAGTGAATATGAAATAAAATAATTATATTTAACAGATTTTCATATTTTTATGATAATATTTAGAACTACTATTTCATACACATCCATAAAATGGGATAGGCAATCATCATTCGTGCATATAGATGATTATTGCCTCGCAAACGGATCTCATTCATTCTTCCATTTACCACCTTTCAAGATTTGAAATAATGATGTATTTATCATTTATATATGATATATATATTATTTATAATTTAATTATGATTTTTTATCTTTTTATATAACCATACTATCATGCCTTCTATCTTGTAGGAATACGATAACATCATTTGTGGATGTGTGGACTACTGCCTCCTCAAAGTGATGTGATTCGTTCACAACTTACATAAAATGTATTAAAAATGGTTTAGTAAATATATGTGATGAATATGAAATAAATATTATTATTTAATTATAATATACATACATATATATATATATATATCAAATACTTTTCATTATTTTAATTACGACAAAGAAATGTAAGTAGCATTCATGTGTACATACGACATACCGTCTCCACGAACAGTGCATTTAATTTCCTATACACAAATATTATATATTATTATAAATATATATATAATGATTAAATAAATATAATAATAAAATCTTGTTTTAAATTCTTGAGATGATAAAATCATGGTCAACATAAGAAGAACAAAAAATGACAAGTCAAACCATAATCGAATAACAAAGCAGTTTTTACCTGAAAAGATTAATATAATGAAATATTGTTAAAAAATGGGTAATAAGATATTATAATAAGATAATATATGATATTATAAATATTATTATGGATATTTTATAATTTAATAACATGATTAAAACCATTATACAAGAAGGTAAAGGATGTTCAAATAAAAGGAAAAGCAAGGTAAGGAATTTCGTCTCTATTTCATTTAATTGAGGCATATTATAATGTTATGAACTTAGTTCCTTTTACATAGTGTATATACTACCCATTTTACATTTAATATTGTTAATAATTCATTATTCCTAGAATTTAAGGTTTTAATTTTAATTATTTCATCTAAGTGTATTTGAATTATAAGTTACTAAGTGGCAATAAAATTTCATAAATCAATTATTATTCATTGGATTATATTACTTCCTCATTATCATTAATATTATATGATTTTTTGTATTATTAATTTGACTATTTGTTTATTTATTTTCATTTATTATATGTGGTTTTAAATTTGAAACACATAATTAATTTGATTAATTCTCACTTCAATGTTGTGATCATTTTAATGGTTTATTTCAAAATCTCATTATAATCAAGATTGCTTATTCTTGAAACTACAATAAAGGAATTTATATTATCATTGATAAATGAACACTTTAATTTTTTTCATATGGTTATTCATGACCATTTTTAATTAATAGTACCATTTTTTCACTCTCTAGTACTCACAATTTTTTATAAACGGTTTTAAAAAACACCCGACTTCATTTATTTCCTTAGTTGGAGAACCAATTTTATTCTAAAAACATTGTTTTCTAAAATGGATTTAAAAAATGTTTTAAAATTTAAAAAATAATATATTAAATGAATTTTAACCCTTTTTTCTTTTACAAAAAGCTTCAATGGAATCTTTTATTCTCTTTCTATACAAGTCACTTTTATAACCTTTTACCATGAAAAATAAATGTTCTTCTTACCTCGTACGCCATGTATAGAATTACACATATCATTTATTAGAAGCTTCAATTTTTAATTTTTTCAAATATTTTTTAAATAAAATGTTTCTAAAAGTTATTTTAAAATTAAATGGATTTTAAAAATGTTTTTAAAAATGAAAAGGATATTTTTTTTCTTTTATAGAATATCTATTTCTCAACAATAAAAACCTTTTTTTATTACTCCACTGGGGATATTTTGTATTGATATCATCCTTATTATTACATTGGATGTTTTATGATTAATGATGACAAAGATAGAAATTTGAATTCACTTCCTTGATTCATTTTTTAGTCCTTTTAAAATATTCAATTTCCAGTGATCACTTAATATTAAACTTCCTCCAAATATCCTAATCAGTTATCATGGATATGATTATTTACTAAATTTTATATAATATTTACATATTATGTTTACATTGAAATATATTTTATACCTATTTATATATTTATATATATTCATCTATTACTCAATATAGATATTTTATAAGGAACATTTTTCATGAATTAAAATGATTATTCAATATATAATGAATTATTTGGATGTGTACGACATGGGTGGGACCAGTTATAGATATCCCATCAATGCATTGATATTATCATGGGATATTTCATTTGGATACACTTGGTGTGTTTTTCACCTAGTATGTTTTAAAACTACTTTTGAAAGTTCATGATGGTAAAGTTATCATATACCTAGGAAACATGGAATTCAATAATTAAGAAGTACCTTCATTCAAATTTAGTTATTATTATCCATGCTATTTTCACTATGAAAAAATATACGAAGGAATTTTATTCTTAGATTATTGATTAAATGTAATGTGTGTTTAGTTATGTACCTTGACATATTTGTTATGAACTTCCTCCACATTTAATATATTATATGGTATTTTTTTCAGTCATTACCTTTCCATATTGATTATGCTCATTGATTCATTATTTTTTCTATTATACATAACCCTTACTGATAATTTGATCCCACCTTTATTTTATTTCCCTTCCCCAGGATTCCATGAAGTTTAAAAAGAAATGTATAAAATGATATTTTGATGCAATACAGTTATCCTAAAAAAAATGTTGTTGTTTTATCCTGAAAGAGGCGATCGAGAACCCTATTCAAGGTGGGATCTGTTTGGACCAACAGTTGATTGTGTGGGGTTTATCACATGCATAATCATTAACATTAGGTTAGAAATATAATTATTAATGGAAACTATAAATGGTTTTGCCCATTTTTACCTAGGTATAGACCTTCTTTCCAAATCCAAGTGGTCTACTGGGTTTTCAGGCCCGATGGCACTTAGGACTCGCATTGGTCGAGAGGATGGGATACCGGGATCATCAGACCCTTTTGGTGATGAATTTTTTCCTACATTAGGACCCATTTATAAATTTAACATATATTCATGAAACTATTCCTAATCCTGATTTGGGACCAGTTACTCTAATAAAATTATTATGGGTTAAGTCTCATTCTTTGTACAGAATATGGTGATCTTATTAGTGAATCCATCTGTATTCATCTGAGTTTATTCATCCAATTACAAGTAATGGGAAGATTCTTTTTTTCTGATTTATTTATATCTAGGAGATTTTGAATTTGCTACCACACAAAGAGGTTCTTAATGTTTCGATGAAAGGATTGATCCATTATAAGGCATGATAAATATCCTGGTTATTATAGTAATCAAAATCCACATAGTTAGTTAAACCAGTATAGTTTATTTTCTTGTGGAAAGGAAATATATGAGTTATATGAGGCATTGGTTATTCAAGATCAAGTCCCAGGGAGACATCTTGTGTGACATGATTATGGTGAGAATTAGAGTTTTTGAATTTCATTTGTTTTCTAATTCCAGTGACAGATGAGTTAGAATGATCATCTTGATGGAACAACTTGGCCTCGATGGTTGAGATGTCAGAGACATGAGGGGACTTATACTGATGTGGATTCCTATTTTAACTTAGGACTCATAAATTCATCCTAATAATCCTAGTTATTAGAGTAATTATAGTTATCATAGTTTGGTCATTCCATTGGGAATCGCCCCAAAGTAGATATCCTCATATGTGTAGCATTATATCATGCAACACATTGCGGATTTCATGCTAGCATTTCCATAGATGATGGGGATCAAGGATGCAAATTATATGAATATTGAAAATCGCTAATCCCGCAAGATTTATGCTCAGTTTGAGAAACAAGGGATAACATGTAATCAATCTCATTGAATACGGATGGGGATCTTATGTTTTGGGACTAATATTTTGGTGTTTAATATGGAGCTCGGGCCTTAGGGAAGTGTCATTTGTATCCTAGTTTTTTCAGGAATTAGAGTCATCATAGTTCAATTGATCAGAGCTTACACATAGTAGTTTCAATTTTTGTAGGACATACCATATTAGGGTGTTGATTAGGGATTACACTCTGAGGATTCCCTTGCTTGATAAAGGTATGTGGTGAAAATTAAAAGACTTTTTAAACTCCCTAAACCCACTTTTTTAATGTTAATTATGAGGAACAAGGGATAAAAAATAATCAATGCCATTACTTGTGGAGGTGGGACTTATGAGCTAGGACTACCCATAGGGTGATTAATATAGATCTTGAACCTCATGGAGGTATCTTATTTATCCTGGTTATGGAAGGAATTAGTTTCATCGTAGTTTCCTTAATCAAAGCATGCCCATTGACTTTTCCTAGACATTTGGTTCTTATACATCGAGGATGGACAAGCTCATCAAATCTAGGGATTCACTTATTGACTTGGCATGCCTTCCAACCTGATAGGCATTGATTATACACTCGACATGCCTTGATTGTCTGCTCGACATGCGGGAGAGTATATTTTTGGAACATTCAAAGATAATTTTATTGTCTAGTTGACTTTTCTAGAGGAATTTACATAATCTAGATGGAATTTCTATAGACTGTCTCATAATCAAGGTTGACTTGTTTGGTGGACATCGCAAGACCTGACTAGCTGACCCTGGACTCCACCACATGATCCTTGCTAAATTATCTTGAGGGTGTTTCATGATTCATCTTACCTACCTTGGTTCCATCATGAGAGTAGGATGACACTCTTTTGGGGAATCATGAGAGTTAGTTTGAAAAGTATAGGATGGTGTCTCATGTCCTAGCTAGCATGTTTGGAGGGCATCATGAGACCTGGCTGGCATGCCTGAGGGACATTGCAGGAGCCAGCTGGCATGCACGGGTTCTACTGTGAGACTTGAATGGTATTAATTGGTGCTACCATGTATGTTTGGAGAAATGTCTGAATAGGACCAGAAGACTAAGATGACTACCCCTAAGGGATTCACGAGACCAGGACAACATGCTTGGGAGTGCCATGCTACTTACACTAACATGGAAAAAGGACTTAATGTTACCAAATAGTATTTCAAATGAGTGTATATTGATCTTAGTAACATGGAATTGTGTTTTTTAATAACCTAGTTAGTTTATCTGAATAACATGAGGATAAAAATATATGTTCTTTTATTAAATATGAAATATTTTAGTCTTTGTTATAGCCTTTATATTTTGAATGCCTTAGATTTATTCAGTGATAACTTGTTTAAAGTCTCTTGTGATCTAGAAAGTGTGTGGTATGTCCTCCAAGTGTCCTTTCAGAAGTCTTTCACATGATATATGGGTGATCAAGTGAAGCACCTATGAATTTTCTTGGTTTCTATGGTGGTTATATAGTATCTTACTAGAAAGAGAAATTACCGGTCGTGGGATCAAATTCTTTACCAAATCCACCCTATTTAGTGGGTGTGACGATGCATCTAGGTGAAAAAAATACAAACTCTTCTTTGAGGCTTGGGTGGGGGATTTATAGGCCTCTCCACCCTAGTTTTTCTCATGTTTTCATGATGCATGTCATGTAAATATAGGTTGGAGATGTAGAAGGACTTCAACATCACATATTTTAGCGAGTTATTTCGATGGATCACTGTAAGGGCATCACTTATTTTCTAGTGACCACAAGTCCATCCAATCAATGCCTCCTTTATTGAATTATTACCAATTAATGGGGACATATTGAATCATGCAGGCACACTGAAGGACATCCATTTTTCTATACTGAAATGTATAGGACTTTTCATGAGACAGGTATGGCTTGTTAGAGGGCCTTCATGAGATCAGGTCAACTTGTCGAGGGGTCTTGAGAGACCATATTTTTAACAACCTTGGAATTTGGTAAGAGTTTTACAAACATGAGAGGCTCCCATATCCTCCATGTTTTATTTCATTTTCTTATTTTACAAATCTCTGGGATCATTTGATATTTCATGAGTATTGTTGAAGAAAATTGCTATATATATCGGTGATGCATCACATGAACAATAAATGTTCTATAGAGATATGTGATAATTTCAAGGATAATTCCCACTATGTGTCCTTAGAGATCCAAACAGGTAGTATGAGGTTGCTTGTACATGTCTAAGGATATTCATGCAATAAGGATGACATACTGACAGGATTTCACACAATGAGGAAGACGCATCACTAGTGGTCTTATAGTGTCTTACAAATCATGCGGGTTGTATCACATGATGTTTTATGAACACAAGAGGCTTCCACTATTTTCATATTTTTATCCTTATTTTATAATGATTTTTGAGATCTTGTGCATCCATTTGAGTGATGTTGAGTATAATCACTATGTTTTTCTGTTATGCATCACATGATCAATAATGAATCTCATGATAGCATGCGAGTGTTTCCATGGAAAACCCGTATGCTTGTCTATGGTGTGTCATGTGATCATAAATGGTTCTTGGGATTGCTTTTGGAAATTATTTGTGATATTAAATCTATCTTCCTTTAACGCATCTCATATTCATGGTTTTATGATTCCATAGCATGAAAGAGGGTGTTTTCATGTCGGGGTTTCATGCCAAAGGCTTCCTGGTAAGTGTTTCAGTAAGTCACATGAATTTTTCATATCTTAAGACACTTGAATGTGTTTCACATCCAAAGGTTCTCATGAGGTTGTTTCACTAAATTCAAATACTCATGTGATTAAGTAAAGGAGAAAAATTCATGGAGTCCCACAAATATTTTTATCACATGTAAATGGAATATTTATTTTCTTCATATGGTGGTACCAATTGTAGAATGGATATTCTCATGAATACATGAATATTGATTGTGTGTTGGGTAGAAATCCATTGGATTGGAATTGTTCATCATGTCGTGAATGTTATTAATGATCAAATTTCACGAGGCATCAAATATATTCTTTATGTATTCATCATAGTTAGATGGTGAGTTTTTGTCCATAATTTATCACATAACAGGGTATACAGTAATTTGATCTCCTTCTTCATGATGAGAGGCCCGTGATATGAATAGGAATCTGGGTTTTCATTTTTTTATTCATGAGAGAAGATTTCTATCTCTGTATAAGGTAGAAATCCTTGTGTCGTCACATCCTACCACATGATGGGTCATGCAGTGCAACTACCTTTCACAATATGGGTCGCGTGATGCCCTACCCTCCCATAAAAAGGGATATTCTCCGCTAGAACTTGATTTACCACCAGATACATAGCCATCATGGAAAAAATTACAGGGTAATCCAAATCAATGGATCACCAGTAATTAGATCTATTATACTTAGTGGTGTGCATCTTCCACACCATCCAAATACCCCTGATCGTTCTTGCTTCTTGGAGAACATGGGTTAGGTAAGTTCACAACACAGTCTCTCTGTTCTTCTTTGGAGAAATCAGTTCAAAAAATTGGTTATTAGATCTCTTAATTGGGCCAGTGCTCCTCGCATTGCACATGTGCTTGTGCTTAACCCATGAACTATTGGATAAAACCCACCGGAACTCAACTATTGACAATGAATTATGGATTTCCTAGTTCTTTTATATGGAGACCATCATATCCTTCTCCTTTTCATACTGATCAACCTTGAAGAACCCAAATATGGGGGACATCTAAGATCCTAGGTAAAAGTTGTAGGGGTCGAACATGGGGTTTTGTATGTGGACGTTGGAATCCTTGATGATGATGGAGGAGTGGTAGGAGAGGTTGTCCAAGATAAAGATTCATTATGTGGTGACTCAGGTTTTCATATGAGTTAAAGCAAAAAATATCTTATATCATTTTTAGTGTAACACTTCTAAAGTTTTTCATGAACTATTTTATGGGGAAAACAAGCGCTATCCTTTCGGAGTGGTAGTTTACCTATCCGACATATGATTTCAAAAAAATTATGGATAAAGGATTACACTTCATCTGATCATCTGAGAATGTTTTTTCTCCATATGAACATCCTTTTCCATCTATATCACTGGTGTAATTGGCATGATATCCAAAAATAATATTGTGTTGACAGATATTTTCAAATACCATAATTTTTTTGGAATTATTCATGTTAAGTTCATTTGTATTAGTGTGACCGCATGACCCCATGGAGGATTCCCATTATCATGTATCCTTCTCTGGGGGTATCATGTACATTCTACAGAATTTTTTCATGCATAATCTATTTTTTATACTCACTATTTTCACATTTCCTTTTTTTCATTCACATTATTTTCACATGGTGGAAAACTTGGGTAACATCATCAACTCATTCTCTATGTCTGGGGATAAACATATATTTTCTTTGTATGGATATTAGCATAGATGATTAAATGACCAGCTAGCTATGTGGGGATGGTGCTTATCCACTTCTCATGCTATGCACACATACATGTACACAAGATAGCTTTCATGATAATTATTGAAAACAATATTCATTTCACAGTATCACAAGAAATATAATGTTTGTTCTCCATATGATCCCATCAGTTTTTTGTGAGAGGAGGATCATGCGGCATGTCTGCAATATTAGTTCCAAACAAAATCTATTGAAACCTTAGCGCAACCATGATGAAGAAGATGGTGTATGACATCATTTATCCACCATTTCATATTTCCATGTTATACATACTCATTTTCATTGAAAATGGTAGAAAATTTTTTCATAAACCCCTTCAAGACCGATATTGATTGTGTGTATGGTCCAACGCGTGGCTCAATCTTCATATAAAAACAAGTTTCACATAGAAGTCTAGTCAAAAGGAGTTATACTCCAAGAAAGGTCATTCACGTCGACTAGATTTTTGGACTGATCATTGTAAGAAAGTGTACCCCAACCTAAATCCATCTATAATCCATCATTTGTCTGTATGGAGGTTTATTGGAGTTAGAGTGTGAGAAATATCATTCTCTTGAGGTCCTACTAATGTGTGGTATCCACTCTATTCCAAACATGAAAGTTGAAGCTCTAATTCCACAAGGTTAAATAAGATGAAATGTATTTTATTTTAACCATTTTATAATATTCATACCATGTGTCCCTCTATGTCCAAGTGTGTAATTTTCAATTATGAGAATCAAAAACTCCCACATCCTCTAGAATGAAATTCATTCGGTATGGAATGAATCTGATTATATTGTAAATTTAGACCACTTTACCCCATATTTGAACATTTGGAGGGTATTGATATTAATCCCCATTAGATGATTTTTCATGAGTGTTTCAACTAATGGATTTCATGCCTTGTTATGAGGAGATTTCAGACCAAGAGTGATTGTCTTTGAATTGATGTTTTACGAATCATCAATGATACCCATATTTTACATATAATGTTATCCTGAATGTCTAGATCTGAATACTTAAATCATAACCTATTTTTCTTGGGAAATCCCCATTAATTACCACCAACATGATATTCCTTACTGATATATTGTCTCTAGCTATCTTGAGATTACTTGATTTACATAAGGATAATTGGGTAGAATACATGCCCCGGAGTGAGAGTGCACTTTCTTTTTCTGATGTCAATTGTCTTGCAGAGCATAGCTTGATATTTTATTAGTCCATATAATGGGCCTTATAAGATTTTCCATTCTTGTATACTAGATTGCTTCTATTTTTTAGTTTAGGTTCTTCTAACTTAGACCGTCCAATACGACAGTTTATAGTCTTTTATCTCAGACCTTCTATTTTTGAATTTTATGGTCTTTTAGCTTAGACCTTCTATCACTATTGTTTAGGGTATTTTATCACAAAGGTTATATTTATTTATATTAGGATCATTTAACTAAGAACTTCTATTTCTATAGTTTACAGTCTTTAGCTCAAACATTATATCACTTTAGCTTAGGTTCTTTTAGCTCAAAACTTTTATCACGCTAGTTTAGGGTCTTTTAGCTCGGACCTAATCGAAGAACATGGAATATGGTGAAGAAATTATAGGAATTACCCAAAATATACTTAGATGATATGTTCTTCCATGGTGTTTGAGAGGGATCACAAGGATCAGAAATCCATTTTTTAGAGTGTTACATTTGGTTTTCGATCGTAGGTGCATTTACAAGATCCACAAGTGTATATGCATAGTCAATACAAGGGTCTCTTGAAGCAGGGTATCATTTATAAGGTCCATTTAAGATTTATGGGGTAATATCGTTTGAGGGAGAAATACTAGGGATTCTAATTCTACCTATATAGTTATAGTATATATTATGAAATTCATTAATGAAAAAGTTTAGTTAGTGGGGGTGGGATGGGGTAGACATGTTAAGGATGACCCATAACACTCTGTGGTGTTTGGTTTCATGGTAGTGTTTCTAGAGCTCATAAGTATTATATATCCTTACCTTCAAGGATGATATGCCTTTATTTGGTGGTTCAAGGATCTTATGTTTCTGTATCATGGTCAAGGAAAATATGATCTCAATCATTTCGGATGGACAAGAAAGATTTATGAAGACTCAAATGTCTAGATAATGGGGATGGACATAGAGGGGAAATATTTAGGATGTGTTATAGCATGCTAGGGCAGCTCATCTTTTATATTATGAAGCTTGATCCCTATGCCTTGTGGATTGGAATCATACGGTGTGGACCATCAAAGGATCAGGAATGATGTGTCTCATTCCCTCTTTGATAAAGTGTACAAAACGTGATAACATAACATCAATGATGTAGAATCCTATAGGATAGTCTAGTTTGGAGATTGTAAATCAGGATCCAAAGTTTTTGGTTCAGGAGGATGATATTGGAAAATCATACCGGGAATGACCCAAAACACGCTAGGGTGTTGGGATCTTCTTCAATGATGTCAGGTATCACAAGGATCAGAAATCCCATTTTATAAAGTGTCACATTTAGTTGATGAGAATAGGTGCATATGCAGGATTCATAGGCATAAATGCATAGTAAAGAAATGGTACATTGAGTTAGGTATCCTTTACAAGGGCCATGGATGGTTTTGGTGATGTGAGGCACTCAAATCATGATGTATGAATTTTGGAAAGTGTAATATCTAAGAAGGGTTAGAGGACCCTAATTTTTTTTTCATCATCTAAGGAATATATTATTAAAGTGAGGAGACATAAAAATTCATTACATTAACTGTTTCATGAGACAAAGCGTCTAGTGAGAATAGATTGGCTTTTACTATGGCTAAAACATTGTTCCTATGACCATTATTCCTTATTCATTGGTGCCTTAATTTTTCTCTAAGCTCTATAGATATTATTATTGCGAGTAAATACCTGAATTTTTAAAATACCTCCATTTGTGGTTTTTTGATCTAACAAGTTTTATGTATTTTTCTCTAGCAGTTTATGGTCTTATGATTTGAACCATTATAGGCAATAGTTTAATGTTTTACAACTTTTCCCAAATTTTAGGGTGTTTAAAGTCTTGACACACACGGAACTAATATAAGGTATGATACAAAAGAGTCCAATTTGGATACCTTGGGTCAAGAGTGTCCTAACATCCTTTTAAGAAAGTGATGAAAATGTTTTAAAACATGGATTGAGGTCTGTGGGTCATGAGTAATGATATGGTACAATCATTCTAGGAGTAGTTCAAATCACACTAAGGTGTTGAGTTCTTCCACAGTGATGTTAGGGATCACAAGTATTGAAAATCCCTTTTTGTTGAGTGATGTATTTGGATGAAGACCATAGGCGCATATGCAGGAGCCATAGGCTTACATTCATAGAAAAAAAAAGGTTCCCTTGAATCTAGGTATCCTTTCTAGAGGCCATAGAAGGTTTTGGTAACCTGGAGCACTCGATACATGAGGTGTGGTTTATGGATTGAGGTTCCTTAAAATGATTACAAAGAACCCCACACTCATGTTGATCAGGGTAAGGCTCTTATGGTCCCTTGATAGGGCATAAAAAATGGGTGATGTTCTATCCAATTTATCATCCTGTAGTGGGGAACATTTCTATGTAGTTTAATGTCATCTAGTAAGGACATTTGACAAGAAATTAATCATCATTTTGGGAGGATGATTTTATTGTGTATTTTTGTTGTCATGTGACCAGGATTTTTGCCTTTTAGTTTAACATCATGTGGTAAGGATTTTTTTCCTTAAACTTTAACATCCTGTGGTAAGGAAATTGGAACATATTTCATAAATTGTTCCATGATATATTGGGTACACAAGTGATCGGCATATAGATTTTTCTTGTACGTATGAAAAATGATCTTGTGTTACTTGTACCTTGTGTTGTTGGGGTGAATTGTTTTATCAATTTTTGTATATGGACCAATGATTGGTTATCTAGGAATCACTAGAAATCCTTTAATGACATGAATCAATCCACATGTAGTTCTTGAATAATTAACTCCCTCTGAAAGTATGGATCATATGTAGAGGTGGACATTATTTCTATTCATTGTTGTAGCTGAGCCCATTATTGGATATCCATGCAACCCTATGTATCCCATGATGAAATGAATCAAGACAATTGTGTTTATTAGGAACTTTGAAGTTTAATGTCATAGAGAATGGATGTGTGATTCTTGATGTGAAAAGGGGAATTTTTTCTAGACACAAGGATGGAAATATAGGCTTCACTATGTATCATATGGTAGCAAGAATCAATTAAAACATAGTTCTTAAGGAAGAACCCTACTACAAAATCTTGGACTATATGTAGAGAGGATGAGTTTTTATATTTTTCACGTCTAGACCCAATTTTGAAGATTTGGAAATCACTACATATACTATGATGATAGGAATCAAGTCACGCATAGTTCTTGAATGCATGTGTTGTAGGAGACCAACACCAGCAATGGTGGTCCTCTCGAGCAAGGTCCACATGAATGTATAGTTTTAAGTCAAGAAATGGACTTCAATCAGGAAGTTTAACATCATGTGATGGGGATGCATGAAATTCCTTTATGGTATTATATTTAAGACCATGATGACCTGTTTTCAAGCTTCAATGACTTGTTTGTGTGAGGAATCCATTACTAAAATTCTTAATCTCATGTGATTTATGCTTGTTGTGAGAAATAAAGAATGGAAAAGGTTCCTATCACCATGAAAAAGAAGTTAAGGATAATATGGGGGTATATTTTCATTATGTGGCGGCTAGGACAAGACATTGGATTGATTCATCCCTACCTATCTCAATGAAAATGAGAATCAATACATAAATAGTTTTATAAGACCCATATAGTTTAATTTCATGAGTAAAGGAAAGTAGATGCGGAGTTTAACATCATGTGGTAAGGATGTTGATCACCCTTCATGAAGGGAAATGAAGATTGTGGATGGAACCATGACTAGAGGTTTGGGTGTCACTACATATCATGTGATGAAAGAAATCAAGTCATACCTATTTCGTGAATGAAGATATTACCTAGGCGGAGTTAACTCTCATATTAGTATGGGACATTTCATTATTCCTTCGCACAGATATGGATCCTATGTGGTGGGCCATTAGTGGGATAGTTATTTATGTGAAGATTAATATCATATGTTTATGACCACATCCATGCAGTTTAACATCATATGGTAAGGGCCTGAGATGCTGTGTAGTTTATAGTCATACTTCTAGGAAGACTCGATACAGTTTAACATCATGTTGTCCCTACATGGGAAACCATATAGTTTAAAGTCTTGCTAATTGGATTTGATGTGCTTCACTTTTATCGTCTTGCTAATGAGATGAGAGGTTATTTATGATAGAAATACAAATTATTTCTTAAGAAATATCTCATTCGTGGGGGTGTAACATTATCCCCATCCATGGCGTCCAATGAGTAGGATCTATTTTCATAGACCTTACGTATGATGTAAGGACCTTCTAATTTAGGTTCCAACATTGGAGGATAATTTAGTGGAATCATTGGAGTTATGAGATTCAATACCAATTCTTTTTGTAGAATGAATGGAGGATAAAATTTTATTAAATTCTGGTTTGATCTGATTCTAAAGGACATTAAGGATGTGCAATGTGTGCAACCTAATATCATCAAGCTGGTCCAATTCATCCAACTGCTTTTTGAAATTTATCATTATCTAATATTTGTCCACATATAACTCTAAGTTGAGATGGTATTTGAACCTATATAGGTAAAATTTCATCAGTATCATACACTAATGAGTATATAATTTCTTGTGTAATAGTACATGTGGTTGTACAGTAGTCCCATAAGGCATGGTGGAGCTTTTCTGGCCAGGGCATCTTATCCTTGTTCATCATCTTCTAGAGTATATTTCAAATATTCTTATTTAATGATTATATTTCCATGTTATACTACATGATAGTGAAATGAGTGATTGGACTTGATATTTTACTCCTCATCAATCTTCTTGTACTCCGTAGAATAGAATTTGGTCCAATTATCTGTCAATATTATGTGATAAAATCCAAACCTATAAATGGTATTAGGCTTCATGAAGTTGATGATATTATTCATCCTTCATTATTTAAGGGGTATTTCCTTAGTTCATTTGGAAAATAATTTTGTATCACCAAGGATATACTTAATATTCTTAGTTTTGGTTGGCATATATGTCCCCATAACATCCATTCCCCAAACAGTAAATGGAAATAAATATTTATCTATATGTAGAAATTTTTGGGCTTATGGATGAATGTTTCATGGATCTAGCATGCACGAAATTTATTTTTGACTTCCATGTAGTATTTTATCATGGTTTTTCAGTAATATCCCAACCTCCAAATTTGGGTGGAGATCCAGGCACCAAAATTATGGGCACTGCAAGAGCCCACAAGGAATTCCTCTATGACAATAAAAATATCTCTTTTTATTATGAATCTAAAGAGGATTCCATAAAATCCACACTTGTAGAGAGTGTTATTATCATTTGGACCATTTTATAGGGTGATGTTTTCTATATGACACTAAAACTATTCCCTTAAATCTTGGTCTTTTGGGAGATTCTTTTTTTGTAGATAACTGATTATGGGCTCCATCCATCCAAGGGTGGTCATCGGATCATCATGATATGGGGTAGTGTTGAGCTGATCAATTCATTCCATATCACATATGATGATTTAAGATACCATTATACTATGCATTATATATAATATTACTTCCTCTTGATCAGGGAAGGATAGGATGATGGTTGTATTAATCAATGCATCAATATGAGAATTCTGTGATCATGGAACATGATGAAATGTGGGCTCAAAAGGTAACTTTTACATTATTCCCTTGATGTATCCATGGATGTGGTACAGTTCTTCCTTTTTGATGTCATGTTTTCCATTTATCTACTTTATCAGAAGTTCTGATTCCCCTTGGATATTCATGTAGACTATATGCAGTTGTAAGGATAGTTCCAAACCAACAATAAGGGCTTGGTATTTTTCCACATTTTTTGTGCATACTTTGGATAGTGTGAATGATTAAGGAAATATTTCTTTCTCTAGAGAGACTAATAAAATCCCTTGAAAAAACCGACTGAGCCTACATTTTTCCATTGTTTTTCTGATAAGAGTCTGGAAGGTGCCATCCCAAAACATCTCTAATGTCTTGGGGTGTCATGGGCACAGAATAACTCCTCATCTGGAAACTCGGTGCCCATCGGTGTATTATCTAGGGTAGGATGTGCTATAAGGAAATAACCTAGGGCTTTCCTTTTCACTGACATCTATGATAAAAAATGAATTTTTTATTGTTTTAAAATGACTACCCATCGGGCCAAGTTCCCAGTCTACATAGGGAGGCCAGGGATGTAATTGAGTAGATCAACACAAGAAACCAGATGGATTTCAAAGTGCTGCAAGTAATGACTCAACTTTTTTACTATAAATATGGGTGGGAGTTAGTTCTTCTTGACATCAAAGAATATGTTATCAGTACCTATCATTGTTCTGTTGAGGTACTAGAGACTGTTATCTCTCCTTGAATAATTTTTCAATGTAAATAGGGTGCTTAATGAGCATTACATAGAGGCCACATACCAGATGAGTGGCCTCCCTTCCACCAAAAGAATCAAAACTTGTAGGTGAAGTATGTACTACATGAGTATTTGGAAGTCTTATTAGCATTCATCATCCCATTGGTAGGTGATTCCATTCTTCATTATATTGTTGATGGTGAGACCTTTATTGGCTATGTTGGCTATGAAATACAAAATCTAGGCGTGGTGTTCATGGATCCCCCTTAGTTATTTGAGATTTCTAGGATGTGAAATTGCTAAAATAGCACTACTCTTCTCAGGTTCAACCTCAATAACATGGTGTCATACTAAAAATCAAAGGAACCTCCCCGCTGTCAACCCAAAGGTACATTTCAATAGATTTTTCTTTGGACTATGTTGTCACAACTTATCAAAGATTGTTGGAATATCCATGAAGTGATTACATCACTTTAATGATTTATCAACCTGGTATTTGAAATAACAGTTGGATATCCTTCCTATAAATGTCTTAAATATGTTATGCATGGTGTGTTGGTATGTCACACTACCATAATTTGAGATAAAGGGAATTCCCTGATAGCATAATATTCCTTACGATGCCTTGAAGGAAATGTCTTCTTCATATTTAGGGATCATCTTTATTTGAGTGTACCTTTAATACCCATCTATAAAAGAAATGAAATTGAAGCTAGTAGTTGAATCGATCAAGATTTCTATGAATAGAAATGGGAAATTATTCTTTGAGAAATTATGATTAAGGTCTCTAAAATCAATGCATTCCCAAATATTCCAATTATTTTTCATAATAGGGATGATTTTAGCCAACCATATTGAGTATTTAATATATCATAAAAAGTTTTATTTGATTAAATTTTTTAACTTCAACCTAAAAATTGGTGGCATGAGAGGTGTTCATTCTCCAAGATTCTTTCTTGAATCCTCGATGGTCATCGGGTAGGTCGAAATAGTGCATAGCTGCATCTTGGTACAATCATGTAATTTATTAAATATTCCAAGAGAACACATACAAAAGTTGTTTTATAAACAAAATATACATATCTTTCTCTTAGAGGTTCATATTGGAACTAATCAGTGTAGGTTGAGGGTCTTCCTCCATTCCCACATTTATCTTCCTGATCACATCGATGGTGGTGGAGACATCTTCCTCAAATGGGGGAGCGGTGTTCATGAGGTCATCCTTTCTCCTCAAACCTATGAGTTTGTCAATACATGTTTAGATGAAGATGGAAATCTGGGGACATCTCCGTCACTATAAGTTTGATGGAGTCCATGATATGATAAATTATCATCCCCTACTTCCTGAGTCAGTGTAGAGAGATGTTACATTGGATTTTGTTTACAATGTTGTTATGGATTGGAGGATCTTGGATCTATAAGACTAGGTTTTTCACCTCAACTAGATTTATAGGGGCCATATAGTCATTGTTGAGTTTATTCCAAGGAAATTCAGGGGTTTCCCCCAATCCATTTGAATATGAAACCTATATATCATAATCCATCATTGGTCGCTTTCCTCCCATTTTTTAGAAACATTCCTCAGAATATGTGGATTCATAGATCTCAAAGGGGGAACTACCACCATGAAGTATTTAGACCTTTCCATTGATGAGGTATTTCATTAATTGATGGAATTTTGAATGTAACACCATGTGGATATGGATCCAGGGCCTTCTGAGTAGGACAATGTATGTGGTGTCTTGCTGGATAACCATAAATGTAACTTCAAATGTGATCTCCCCAAATTATGTTCTGTGTTTGATTTTCACGATATGTATTTTCTCGTGCTTATCATGTCCTCGAATAGTTATCTTTGTGATAGAAAAATCCCATTTGATGTATCCCAAACATCAGAGGTTTGGGAATAGGATGATATTGATCCCAAATCCATTTTCAATTATAGCCCTTTGGATGTTGATATTATTGAGTCATCCTAAAACATATAGGGGTACGATATATCCCTAGATGACCTATTTCTAGTCATGCCCTATAAATGAGATGTAAAAAATGGAATTATAATGATATGGTCTACATTTTATAGACCTCAGTTGTTGTGACTTCAGTCTAAAATTCTTATGGGATCTAGAGGGATTTAATGAGTGCATATTTAAGATCCTTTGAATGATGAAGCACGAATAAGATTGAGAGCTTGGTTGGGACAACTGGAAACTCTATCCAAATTTTGTAATTTTGTGCTATAGGCCGTCACATCCTAATATCAGGTTTCTCCAAGACATGTGGCTTGGGAATTGAGGCATTTGAGTTTTATGGTCATGGTGCATGTGCAAAGGTCAAGGGAACATCTTCTACCAACAGTGTAGGCTATACTGGACTTCCCTATTTTCTAGGATGGTTGGATAATTGTACCACCACTAGGTGGTCATTAAATACAATTAGGTGTGGATGAATTCTAGAAGGTTATGATACACCTCTATTTATTTTATGGGATTTAAGGAGTTCATTATCATGGGTCTCAGTTGAATATATGTCATGTACACGGACACAACTAAAATATTGGGTCTAACCAAGGCTTTTTTGTCCCATGTATGCTCAGTTCTTGCACATGTCACCTATCGTTCCTCATTTATATGTAGGGAACGTGTATTTTGATGAATATTCATCTTCATAAAATGGTTCTACCAAGTGTATCCTATTGAAAGAACCCAGGATGAGCTCTTCATCTGATTAAAATTTTGTTAAGTGGGGTAGTTCCATGCTTCAGATTTTGTAGGGAATAAATTTTTAAGAGTTAGAGCTTTTGTTGAAGCAGAATATGACTCTTCCTACTCTATTTGTTCCATATTCCGATGGTCACACACACTTTTTGTATAAATATATAATTTCTCCTTTTTAGGTGGTGGAGCTATTATGGGTCTGTGCCACTATGCTCTTAAGGTAGAATTACCTCAGTCAATTGTTTTCAGAGACATCTAGTTGTAAAACATTCATGCAATCCTAGTAGACACTTTCTACAAACCACCCTCTTCTTATGACTATGTAATGGTTATGTAGGAAAACTACTATGAGGTTTTATCTAACGCCACTTGTCTAGAATTGATCATCTCGTAAAGGATTTCTTTGAAGATGATGAAATCCTAGATATTATGACCCCAAAAATATATAGAAAGGGAGTAGTCTAGATGATTTGTGAGGTTTTCAAAATCAAGATTATGAGGCTATGGTAGCCTGAGAAGGTTATTTTCTATAGTTTCTGTAAAATAACTAAGTACTTCTTCATTTCGGAAGGAGTATGCTAGATTAATATGTTACTCAAATCCCATGTGACCCTTATTTCTCTATGCGTGTGGTTGAGGGATATTCTATTATTATAGCCACTCGACAGGAGGTGATGGGAAGTTTGGGACCTACTTGTGTACATGGATGGGGACAGATACTAGATTTAGAGTGATAGTTGTGGCTTCATCTTTTCTTATACCTCTTCCCTATGCTATGGGAATGAGACGAGATTTGGGTCAGGTTTGCTGAATGACGTACTCCAATAATTGTTCCAATTCTAAAAAATCTTGGAACACTACAAGATACATTATTAGGATCAAAGGAACTTGTATCCAATCCTGAATATTTTTGGCATAGATCATGAGAAATTATTCCTATGATAGAGGGATTCTAATTGAATAGGTTAAAACCTTTAACCTAGATATAAATTCAGATAGCCTTTCATTTTTTCATTTATTAACATTCATCGGGTTGATGATTATCATTTTCCTCAGTGTGATGCTAAACTGATAAGGGAGTTGACAATGAAGGTCTTAACATCATACAACGAATCATGTTGGCAAACATTTTACCAAACAAAGGTCGGCATATAAGATTATATACAAAACACCTCATCTTTATCTCCTCCTATTGATATCAAGGACCCATCATTGGCCCTCATCAGGATAAGAAGTGTGTGAGATGTTGTTTAAGGTCTCTCACGTAGTAAAATGTAGAGAAGCTAGGTTTTCTAAAATTGGGTGGAGGAATATTTTCATCTATGAAATCGAGATATGGATTTCTCTCCAGCAACACAGGTGTGCATCTCCCATCAATGGATTTCGTTGAAGTAGCTAGGGACTTGATGATTTTAAGTAGCTCTGGGGGAACTACTGTCTTAGCTTCATCCAATCTATAGGGAGTGGGCAAGGGTTGATGATGTTTTCCCAACTTCATTTCCCATTAATTATTTATTAATCCAATGACTTAACGTTTACTCTGATGAGGGAGAGGTTGTCACCACAATGGAGGGAAGTCACAATAATTTTCAACTTCCTCATCTATGAAGATAGGCTTCCTAGATCAGAAGATGTTCTCATTATTAGATTTTTCTTTTTTAAGAGGATTATATCTTATGGGAGGATATATATTCACCTCATCTTGGAAATGATACACAATAGGTATATTTCCCCTGAGTAGATCCTTGTTGAGTTGTCAGAGAGTTTGTAATTTACTCTCATATTGTGATAGCTTCTTCTCTATGGGAAGAACCTAAACTCTTCTATGTGGTGATTGGGATGAGGCCACACCTTTCCATTTTTCATTGGTAGTGTTACAACATGGAGGTTTCAATTTATTATTTAGATGTTCTAGGTTTTCGATCCTTCTCTGGTTTAAGGTGCATTCAGCCTTGGTTGTTGCATCTAGACCACCCTCCTGTCTGGGTGGGTTTTCCATATTTTGTCCCTCTACATTTGAATCTTGATAAAAACAATTATACTATATTGATAGTGATTATATTTATAGAGGAATACTGGTAAATGGTTTTTGGTCCATTACTTTTAATGAAACTGGAATATTCTTCACTAATTTCATCAGGGTTATTATTCGAACCCTTAACCATATTGGTCCATTTATGATTGAAACCCTGGTTTGGTTTTATCACCTTCTCCGTACATTCCTCCATTCCTAGCATCTGAGTAATGAACTTGAGGTAGTTTCTAGTAATAATATATATTTGGGCCCTACATTGAAGAAGTTTGTCTTACGGTGGGAGGAATGGGTGGTTTTTCAACCACATATATTTTCCACCCAACCAAAAGTAGAAGAATTCCCTATGTGGTTATGATGATGATAAAAAATTCCCCTATCATGATAGAATGGGGTTTTTTCGAGGATGCAACTAGCATTGATTGATCCTATTTTTGAGGATCCAATGATTCCATTTAAGGATTTAATGATTCCTAGTATAGACATTAAGATATAAATTCCCCCACCACAGTAGGTTGGGGTGATCTAGAATCATTGTTGATGTCCCCAAGACTCTTTTAGGGGATTATGAACTTGGTGATGATGATTGAGATATAAATTCCCCTAGACTAGTGGGATGTGGGGTTTTTTGCAGTTACTGATTATATGTACCGAATCCTCTCAAGGATTGATGATCTGAGGGGTGGATGCAGTGGTAGATATTCCCCTAACCATGTGAGTCAAGTTATCTCATGCACAACTACTATGGTATCTAATATTGTGGTCTATTTTATGGGGTCTATCTATGCTCATCTGGATATATGTGCGATGATAGGCCGTGATGAGAAAAATTATTTATGAGAAGTTGTATAAGCGATAATAACTTTGTTCTCTATGTCTAAAATGAATTCTCATTACTTCAATGGTTCTAGTTCAACGACTTTTTGTTTATACTCCCCTTCCTTTAATGATGTTTGAGAGTCATTTAAGTGGTGGAATTATGTTTTAGTGAGTAAATGGACTGAGCATTATCAAGTCCCCTAATATATCTAGATCCTATACCATTATCGGATTCCATATCTGAGGGATTCTATTTTACTAGGAGTGAGGAAAAGTGTAACTCTTCATACATTCCCCATCATTGAATGCATATGCAGGTAGTGGATTCAGAGATCAGTTGTCGAAGGGTTATGATGCAATGAATACAAGTGTGTTGTAGATTTTCATGGTTCCTTTCCATTTTCTAATCCTAGAGCATGGAGATAGGAGATATATCTAGCTGACAACAAAGTATCTTGATTGTTTTATGGTGACACTCGCATCCTTGATAAGGGAGATGTTGACACTTTAGTCACTGATGAGTGGACAACATATTTTGGCCTAGATAAGGAATTAAATCCTTTTAAAACTCATCTAGGATCTGATAGTCATAAGTGGTGGGGAGAAAAAACATGATGGGGAGGTTGTTTCCAACTAAATATCTCCATATGTCAATGTCATCCACCCTTTCATCGAACATAAATGCATCCATCCAGCCAGACCGTAGAAGATGCTTCTAAGGGTCGCATGATGACTAGAGTAAAGTGTAGCTGGAAGTTGATGGGGAACTAAATATAGTTGAAATCGATGTTTTAATAATAGAACTATATGAATTTGTCAAAATTTTGAACACCTCTATATATGGAGGTGTTAACAAAAGGGGAGGAATACCTTTTCCATGGAAGAGATCATTATGGGGAGGTTGACCATTGTGAATGTCAGAAGTAGAGTCCCTGTTATCCATATACACACTACCATGATGAGTAATATTATTGTAATGATCACATTATGATTTTTTGAAGAGTTTACAGACCCTTGTGGTGTTGATAATGTGTCTTGAATAACCTCAAGGACACTGACATTGAGCAGATTATGAATATGGGTCTCGATCTGCATCGTGGATGGAATATTCTGACCTACCTTTTGGAATTGTGTATGGATATGAGCATGTTGTATAAAAGTATCTAAAACTTACTTATATCCATCTAGTGCTGCAGTAGTATGATCTCGCTTCTGAGAAGCTACTATAATATTCCAATGAGTTGTATCATTACTAACAAGAATATGATCATGTCCCAAGGCATGTGACATTCTAACTTGGTGATCCTTGGTTAGGAAGAGAATATGATCCTGATCGTGAGCCTTTGGAATATATTGGTGGTATTTCTCAGAAAGAGTATGAGTCTTCTCTAAGGTATGTCTCACTCTCATCTGGTGATCCCCAGTTGGTATAGGAATATGAGCCTGGTCTAAATATTCATTCAACGTTTAGATATTTCAATGGACCTCTAGAATTGGATAAGGGATATGAGCCTCCTATTATATTGACATAGAATGATTCTCATGCATTCGTTCATTAGAGGAATTTGGAATATTCACCTGGGTTTCATTATCATCCGGAATATGTCAGAAGGATTCACAAATAGAAATATGAGCATGTCCCGAGGATTGTTCCATTATAACTTGGTCATACCCTACTATAATGGGGATATATTCTCATTCCTTGGCCATTGGAGTATGATGTTGGACTTCTTCGATAAGAATATGAGTATGTAATAATATATGTTCCCCTCCCACTTAGTGATCCCCATTCAAAATGGGGATGTAATCCTAATATTGTGCCTTTGGAATATTTCACCACACTATTTCAATAAGCATGTTCCCCTATCCCATGTCATGTCCCCCTCTTACATGGTGCGCCTTGTGTGGAACAAGATTATATGCCCAACCTGATGCCTCATCCTTTATTAGAATATGCATATAATCCTCCTGGATATGACCAAGAATGTGTTCATTCATTAGAGTATCCACTTGTTTGTAATGATTAGAGTGTTGAGTTTTCCTTACTATAGGGATAAGAGTATGCACCAATCCCTATATCTATTCATGTGTTCTAATATTATATAATATTTCTTCAGCTATTGATAAAATATATTATCATTTTAGCAATGTTTTTGTAGGTATATAAGCCTATACCTTTTTCATCACAACTATATACTAGTAGATATCTTCGATTGAAGTGAGGATATTCCCTCAATAATTCCCTCAGTTTTCCACTAGGATATTTCAATGTGATTTATGTGTGGGGGTACGGATATGCACATCCCCCATTATTGTTGTGGGAATATTCCCACAGACTTGTTCTAAGTGAACAAGAATGTGATCATGCCCACTGGTTACCACCAGAATATGTTGACATAAATCGTCAGCGGGAGTGGGGATATGATCCCACTCATAAATATCTATATCCTTTTATAATCGATGTGTATCCCTTGATAACCGTCCATGGGAATCAAAGGCATTATGGTGTCATGTGGTACCCTCAGTAGGTGACTAGTGGGTACCAGTGGCATGATGCTGGATACATTGCTTGACTGGTGCCCTCCTCAATGGAACCTGAACCGAAAGGGAGCCTTATTTGTCTCCCTGGTCCACCTTTACCAAATATGGAAGGTGGTGATTTCCACACTCTAGGGATAAGCACCTAAATCAGTTAGTTGTAGATATAATGGCTATTATCTTAGCTACATATTTCATGGGTGATGCAGACTCATTAGTTTCCAAGCTTAGAGATCCAAATGGGTAGCTCGTAGGGTCAGGATTGTATCACATCAGTGGAATTAGTGGACTATTGTGTTCTCTACATGGCTTTGGAGATTCCAGGAAGGTGAGATCATTTTCAGACCCACATGGGCTGTAGTTTTAGGTAATTTATTGGAACAGTCGCTATATAATGATGACATTTTTTCAAATTTGGATGCTTTTGATGAGAGCATTATCTTCACTCATATAGACAATAGAGAATAAAGTCACTGAATAATGAAATATCATAGGCATGATATGCTCAATCAGATATGCATGGTTAGAATAATTGTTTTTTTATTCCTGATCCGACCATTCTGCTAAAATGGACTTTTCAACATAGGGATACACTTATCACATGAGAACCTTGGTAACAGAGGATCCACATTAAGATTTATGTCAGGATCATCAACTTTGTTTTGAAAAACAAAGTGTCCTAACTTATGATTATCGATCATTCTATTATTTGAGAGTTTCACATCTTGTTTTCCATTTTTGTTTGTGTATAGTGTGTAGAACAAATGTCTCAAAGGATAATAACCTAATAATTTTAACAATAGTTTGTGTGGAGAAATACAATGAGGCTCAACTGGTAATCTAATCATTTTTTTATTTGAGAGATTAATGTTGGTTTCACGGTTTCTATTTAATTTGGAAGAAGGTAATGTGGAACCCTCATCGGGGTGGGTTCGTTTTGGCTTGACATATGGTTGTGGGGGGTTTATCTCATGCACAATCATTAACATTGGGTTACAGTTGTTTCTATTATCAGAAACACTAATTGGTTCCACCAGTCGTAACTGAATATTGACATTCTTTCCTAAGGGAGGTGGTCACCAGGGTTTTTAGGCCTGATGGAACTTTGGGACATGCATTGTTTGAGAGGATGAGAGGTTAGGATCCTTACACCCATTTAAGGGGAACTATTTCTGACTTCGGGACTCTCTTAATGATTTAAGATATGTTTGTGAGTATTTTCCTAATCTTGATATGGTACCAGTTACCCTAACAAAATAATGATGGGTTCGGTCACTTTTATGCGTAGAAGATTGGTATCTCATTAGTGAATCCATATATATGTATTTTATTATCTTGATTTTTTTACTAGTAATGGGAATCTACTTATGTTTTGAAGGCATATAACTAGGATATTCATAATTTTCTACCACACAAGGAGGTGGTTAATATTTTTAGGTGGGGATTGATCAATAATGAGGTGTCATATGTATCCAGGTTATTATAGGAATCCAAACCCATGTATTTTATTAAACTCATGCATTTTAATTTCATGTGAAAAGGATATATATGAGTGCTATGAGGAACTATTTATTCAAGCTCAATTACTAGGATATTTCTTATGTATCTCAATTATGGAGAGAATTATATTTTCCATAGTTTATTTGGTATCTCATCCCACTTAAAGATGATGTAGAATGATCATCCCATTAGAAGGATTGGGTATTGATGTTAGAGATATTAAATACATGAGATTACATACACCTATGTGGATTTATATTTTAGGTCAGACTTTAGGAATGAATCCTAAATATCTTTGTTATTTCAAGAATCAGAGTTCTCATAGTATAGTCATTCCCCTAGAACTGGTATCAAGGTAGAAGTCATTGTATGAGGGAGGTTTATATTATTCAACGCATTATGTAGTATATGCAGAAAATTCCCTAGATGGTAGGGATCTATGATACAAATTATATAAATATAGAAAGTCCCTAATCCCACATGAGTTACGATTGGTGTGAGAGACAAGGGATAAAAATTAATTCGTCTCACTAAATATAGATGTAGGGATAATGTGATGAGACTGCCCCTGGGGTTTTTAATATGGAGGTCATACCACATGGAGGTGTACTACATCATGTGGTTATGGTAGGAATCAGAGTCATTATGGTCCAATTGATTAGGGATTATGCACCAACATTTCCCTTGTATGTGGGACATATCGTATTATTCCGTTGATTGGGGTTTTCACTCTAAGGCTTCCCTTGCATGATAGAGGTTTATGGTGAAAATGATATGATTATTGAAACTCCCTAAGTCCACATGATATATTCTCATTTTGAGAAGAATGGGATAGAAAATAATCAGTTTCATTGTTTGTGGATGTGGGACATATGCACTGGGACTGCCCTCTGGGTGATTAATATAGATATTGAACCTCATAGAGGTGCCATATGTATCCTCATTATGGTAGGAATTAGAGTCATCATAGTTCCTTTAATCTGGTCTTACACACTAAAATTTCCCTTATATTTTTGTATTATGCACCAAGGATGGACACAGTCATCAAACCATAGAATGAACATATTGACATGGCCTGCCAATCTGTAAGAAATACAATGATTGTCTCCTCAACATGCCTTGATTGTGTGCTCAACATGTCAGAGATTATTTTTCTGACATGCCCAAAGACAATTGTATGATCCATTTTACATTTCTAGAGGACATTGCATAATATATATGGTATGTTTGAAGGTTATATTATAATGACGGCTGACTTATCTGGAGAACATCAAAAGACCTGGTCAGTTGACCTTGGAAGTCATAGAATGATTCTAGAAGAACTCTCTAGAGGGTGTCTCATGTCTTAGAGGACATGTTTGGAGGGCATCATGAGACTTAGCTAGTGTGCCTAAGGGGGTGACTCTAGTGGTATTTGGCATGCCCGAGTGCTACTGTGAGACTTGAGTAACATGAATTTGTGTTTCCATGTGGATCAGGAGACATATATAAAGATAAACCTGAGGCTAGGATGGTGAGCCCTAAGGGCTTCATAGGGATAGGGAGGAATGCTCGGGGGGGTTCCATGTGAGTTACACTAACATGATTAGATGACTTCACATGATCCAAATAGTATAAAAAAGAAGTGTTGTGTGATCTGAGTGACATTACTTAGGGTTGTCGAATAACATGGGTGGTTCATGTGATGTGTATAAGGATCTGTGTATATATTATTTTCTTATGTATTCAGTCTTTTATTATTTATCCTAGAAATTATATTATTAATTACTTAGATTTATTTAGTGTTAACTTGTTTTAAGTATCTCATGGTCTAGAAACTGTTTGGGATATCCTTTATGTGTCCTTCCAGAAGTCCATCTCATGATCTATGGGTGATACTGAAAATAACCTATACACATTTCATGATCACTCTATTAGTTTTTTGGTATCATACTAGATGGAAAACTTGTCAATCAGGAGATTAGCTTCTCTGAGAAATCTACTTTAGTGATTGAGTGTGTTAGCGCGTCTGGATACAAAAAGGGAAACCACTTATTTGAGGTTGAGTGGGAGGTTTATAGGCCTCCCCACCCCAGTTTTTCACTACTTTATGTGTTTCATATCACATGAAACCAGGCTGGAGTCAATGAATGGGTTTGGCATTATTTTTCTTCATGAGTACTTATGGTGGATTACTCTAAGGTTGTATCCTGTTTTACAGCAACTATGATCCCATACCATCAATTCCTCCATTATTGGATTATTTCCAATACATGGGGACATGTTGAGTCATTTTTGCATGATGAAGGAATTCTATATTTCCATATTTACATTTCTAAGTTCCTTTGTGTGATTAGGGCGCCTGTTGAAAGGATTTCACGTGATATCATGTGACTTGTTTGCGACTTTCCTTAAGACAAGGATGTCTTGTTAGAGGGTATTCATGAGATCATTCCAACTTGTCAAGGGGTCTTGAGAGACCATTTTTTGGATAGTCTTCATGCGTCATAATAATTTTACAACTATGAGAGGCTCCCACCTCCTACCCATTTTATTTTTTTTCTTATTTTAAAAAACATGGAGATCATGCAAGATTTCATGAGTATTGTTGAATATAATTACTATACCTCTTGGTGATGTGTCTCATGACCAATAAATGTTATATGGAGATATATGATAATTTCATGAAAACTTCCCTCATTCTTTCCTTTTGGAGTTGAATGGGGACTGTGTGGTAACCAGAACATGTCAAAGGATCTTTGCATGATGAGGATGACATGCCAGCGGTCTTTTATGCAATTAGGTGGACACGTCATTGGTGATATTACTATGTCTTATAAATCACCTTGGGCACATCGCATGATGTTTTATGACCACAATAGGTTCCCACCTTTTTCATATTTTATCTTTGTTGTATAAGGATTTTTAGAGATCTCGTGTAGCCATGTGAGTGTTATTGAAGACAATAAATCGCCTTATCTATGATGTTTCACATAATCAATAATGAATCTCATGACAACATACAATAATTTCCACGAAAATCTCTTCTTCCTTTCTGTGGTGCATCACATGATCAGTGATGGATCTTGCAATGGAATGCATCCATTGTTAGGGATAGTCACACTTCTTTCCTTTGATATGTTGCGTATTCATGATTTTATGTTTCCATAAAATGACTGAGGGTGATTCCATGTCACGGTTGCATTCCAAAGGGTGAATGGTAATTGTTTCAAGCCTTTACATGAATTTCTCATAACCCAGGCCACTTGAATGTGTTTCAAAGCTGAAGATTCACATGAGGAAATCACACTATGACCAAATCCTCATGCAATTGAGTAAAGTAGGAAAATCGATGGAGTTTCTAAAATATTTTAATCACATGTACATGGAATATTTAATTTATTCACATGGAAGTATCAAGAACGACATGGATCTTATCTTGCACACATGAATATTTCATATATACGGTGTGAACCTCCCTTGGATTGGAATGATACATTGGGTATTGAATGCTATTAAAGATCATATTTGATGGAATATCAAATAAATTTGTTGTGACTTGGTCATATACAAACACCAAGTTGATATCCACAATTCATCACATAACCAGGTATACAGTAATTTGATCTCCTTGTTTATGAGGGAAGGCCCATGATATTAATAGTAAACTATGTTTTCATGATTGTGTTTGTTCATGAGACTTGATTTCTATCTTTTCAGGATCTTGAACCCCTTGTGGTATCACATCCTATCGCATGATGGGTCATGTGGTTCCACTGCCATTAAAAATATGGGTCATGTGATGCACTAGAATCGCATAAAAAGAGAGATCCTCCACCAGTTCTTGATTTACCACCTGATTCATCTCTATCATGGTGAACATCACAATGTGATCCAGATCAATAGTGCCCCAGTTTTTAGATCCATTTTAGTTGGTGGTGTGGATCATCAATTCCATTCTATTATCCCGGATCATTATTGTTTCCCAGAGAACATGGGGAAGGTAAGTGTGAAACAACTTCTCTCTATAATTCTTTTGAAAACTCAGTTTGAAAATTTGGTTCCCATATATCATGATTGGGCTGTTGCTCCTCATGTTTGGCATGTGGTTGTGCTTGACCCATAAAATGATGTATAACACCCTCTGAAACTCCACCACTGTGAATGAATTGAGGATCTCTATGTTTTTATCTATTTATACCAACAGATACTTCTCTTTTTTAGACTTCTCATCCATAGATCACCTGGTATTGGGGGATATCCGATCACCCAGATATGAGTTAGCGGGGTTGAACAAGGGGTTTGGGATGTGGCCACTAGACTCTTTGAGGATGACGATAGTGAGGGAGGAGAGTCAGACTGGGATGTGGAAGCATTAAGAGGTGGATCAGTTTTTTGTGTGAGTGAAATAATTCAATATTTTATAACCCTACTCACATGACCCTTAAGGGGTTTCCATGCTATATTATAGAAGGAAAATGAGATCTTTTCTTTAGGAGTTCCAGTGGCCCTCTCTGACATGTGATCTCCTTATATTTATAGACAAAGGACCACACTTCATCTGCTCATCCAAGAAAGGTGGTGTGCCCTATGAGCATTCTCTTCTATCCATTAAACCAATGTACTTAGCCTAAGATCCAAAAAATGATGTCATTTCAAGGGATATTTTCCAAGAACCAAAGATTTAGGTATTCCTCATGAAATGTGTATTTGTATTTTCATGATCGCATAACCCCATGCAGGATCCATATAATCTCATAACCTACTCTTGGGGTTTCATGTACATGTTGCAGACTTTCCTCATGCATAGGATATTCTTTATACCCACCATTTTCATAATGCCTTTTATCCATGGGTTGTATTTTCACATGGTGGCGACCTTGAGTAACATCATCTATGCATGCTCTATTTTTTGTGCTAAAAATATATCTTTCGAATGTGGATATTATCATAGATGTTTAACTATACACTTTTACATATGGTCATGAGGCCTAATGAATTATATTTATGTACACACACATGAATGTGAGCTAGCCTTTCATGCTTACTCTTTCAGACCATGTGCCTCACACAACATCACAAGATATGTATTGGTCGTTCTCCATATAAACCCTGCATTTGTGGTGATAGGAGGATCAAGTGGCTGGTCCATGATATCAATTTCAGAAACAATCCACTAAAACCATAGCACATCTTGTATAAATAAGATGGTGTATTCAATCATTTATCCACCACGCAATATTCAAATTTTATTCATATTCATTTGCCTTGAAAACTGTATAGAAGTAGTTTACAAGCCCTTTCAAGACCGATCATGTCGAT
Organism: Viscum album; assembly: GCA_963277665.1. Lineage (NCBI taxonomy): Eukaryota > Viridiplantae > Streptophyta > Magnoliopsida > Santalales > Viscaceae > Viscum > Viscum album. The sequence goes on along the minus strand of OY728125.1, from coordinate 355,757,970 downwards.
GTGTATGGTCCAGTGTTTAGCATGATCATTATACGAAAAGAAAATTCATATAGCAGTCTAAGTTGAGGAGTTTTACTATAAGAAGTTTCATTCACATAGAATAGATGTCCATACTAATCATTGTAAGAATGTGTGATGCACACTGACTCCATATGTGATCCATCCATGGTCTACATGGAGGCTTAGGGGACTTATAGTGTGATAAATATCTTATACTCAAGGTCCTACTAGTGTGTGGTATCCACTCTAGGAAAAAGAGACAGGTTGAAACTTTGATGCCATGAGGTTGAAGAATATGACAAGAAACTTATTTTACCCAATACCTAATATTCATGTAATGTTTCATTTTATAGAAATGTGTGTAATGAAAAATTATGCATATTAATAGTTATAATTAGTGTATTTATTTTTAATATAAGGATCGTGTATGTATCTGGTTTACCAAGACTACTAGACTGATTGGTCCTTCAAAATTTGATTCCTTGTAATCATGCCAATGTAATGGTTGTAGATATAGACTCTGGGATACTAGGTCCTAGTCACTACATTTAATACCACTCTATCATGACCCCTCCCCAAAAAGTTATTATAATAAGGGGAGATTGATAATAACTACATGAGTCCCACCTCCATTAAGCCCTGAGTTTCCAACTATCACTGAGGGTATAATAACCATACATATGAGATGTATTATTCTCTAAGAGAATATGCGGAAGAGAGAGATATCATAGATACACCCACCAACCCCTGATCACACACACACACACACATATATATATATATAGAAAACCCAAGTTTAAACATGAAATTTCATGCAGTAATATAATAATTGGAAAACAAACTACAAGTACCAAAAAGGTAAAGATGACAATAACCACAAATCCCACTTAGCTCCTACAAAAACAATGATCAAGTAATATCTAGCCTGATAGCTTACTTGGTCCAGATAACATTAAAAAAATTATATATATATATATATATAGGGTGCCCATAATAGTATACTAAGTAGGATCCTCCCTAGAGCCTGTCAAACAAATAATAATGAAAGCATGCTAACGCATAGTAAAAAACATTGAAACTAACTTGTCTCCTAAATAGGTATACTAAGTTATTAGACTCAATATGGAAAACTCTCAACAAGTATCTCATAAAAAATATCATATAATATAGTAATGAAACAAAAAGGTTACCATGCTCCCACTTCCCCACTATTTTTACACTACTCCCCAATATCACACGTCTTGTTCCATCTCTCTCCCAAATAAGCCATCGCAAAGACACCTGGGCATAGTGTCACAACATACATCTTGTGCATCACATCATCCCATCAGCATATTTTTATATAGTAGTAGATTAGTTTCTAGAATCCACCACAACATGTATTCCACATATAATACATCTGGAATTATACCTCAAACCATCATATCCCAGACACTGAGTACGCACCTCAATCCATCACAGCGTATACACGTCATACCTATAATAATCCTTTTGATACTATATTCGATAATACATGTTTTTGAAATAACCACAATACATCAAAACAGTATACACATTTATATGGGGAAAGAAATTTGTATGCATACCAGCACAAGTAAATACCAAGAGAAGATAGCAGGGCAAGATCATGTAGTCAGTTATCCATCCTCTCACCAGGATTTTGGGGGAAACACCCTTCTATATTCTATTGGGTATCATTAATCCTAACTGATATGGATGGTTAGGTGAATTAAATCATATAATATAAATGATATAATATATCTTACAACAACACTATGGGAAAAAATCTAGTCTTAAACTCAATTATGTCTAATGTTTGTTGGACTCCCGACTACCACTACTAAGACTAGATATATTATAAGAACACAATCATGTAAAAGATCTACATTAAATAATTATTTCCTTTCTATAATTTATTTATATTAATTGGTTTATTATCCATTAATTGACCATTAACATTAATCCACATTGCATTACATTAATCATCATACTAAAGTCCATTCCATTCATGCATAATCAAAACTAAGTCAAGAGATTAACAAGATTAACCTGTTTTATGTATTTTCATTCCATTATAACCAACCCCATGGGTTAAAAATTATTTAATTATTATTAGAATCATTACACAACTAGGTACTCTAGGAAAACTATCCTAAGATACCACTAAAGGGAAACGTGCAACAAAGCACATCCAACTACCCTAATCGTTGGAGAAAGTTATATAGATAAAATAATAAATCCATCCATCATTCATTAATCAAATTCCCAAGATAGAATCCCAAATCAGAGAAACACATTAATGAGTAATCCCATATTCAACTTGTTCCATCATATCTAGTTAAATCCTCAAAATCTATATGCATATACGAATGCATATTACCATCATAGGCATAAATTGTTGCAACAACATCAGGGTATCCCTAACCCACATATCACATCATCCATCCCTGGTTTATCCATCACAAGATCAAATCACAATTCAACCTCCCCTCCCCATATCACATCACATAACTAATATCATATTCAGAGTACATCAAAAAATCCTCAGGAATAAATATGAATAAAAAACAATCTAGGTCCTAAAATAAGGCATCCAACCTTCACGTATAAACGGGTTCTTATGACTCCAAACTCAAGGAACTCAATCTTCAAGAGAAGATGATAAACTTAGACCTTTGAAAATATCTTTATCACACAACTAGTTCTTATTCCATATTTAATTAACCTACTAATTATTCATGGGTTCCATCCACAGGAAACATAAGGAATTAAGCTATAATAAGCTATCAATGTTAAACTTGTTATAAGCATTAAAACCAATTTCATCAAACTTTGAGAAGTTCCATCTTCTTTTAACATGCTTTTATCATTATCAATAAGTATAAACATGCTTATCATTATTTATCAATTCCATTAATCGTATATAGGATCATTTTCTATTGAAAATGTGCATTGTTTCTATTTGAATTACAATCAAATTACAAGAAGCACTGAATTAAAAACATGACTCTTCTTTAATTATTATTAATCTAATTAATTGTCAATTAGTTCAAAATTTTTGTTCTTTATCAGTTTCAACGTGATAATCCAAGAATAAAAAAATTATAACAAAGCATATCATAGTTATAACACTATCAAAAAAATCAAGAGGCAACCCACCATAATGGTATAAAAAACAATATGTGATTACTAAAACCAAATTGTTTAATCTAGATTAATATTATTTTGTTAATTCTATTACTATATGAAGTGATAAATCATGATCAATTGTTGATTCGATGTAAATAAAAATAGAATCAATGAATCCCCTACCTCATGGGTATCAATGATATTCATAGGCTAATGGACTAACATTTTTCATCCAGATCACCTCCCCATAAAAATTTTCATTCATCCAAGATGTTGGGGCATAACTACACCAACAAAAAAACATGAAAACACCATTAGAATAGTTTAGATCAAGAGAAATATCATGGAAAGAGGAAATGGGAGGGAAAAGATTGATCGGGGAGAACCATCTATAAAATTAAGTGATAACACACCTTGGATCACTAAGTATTAATGATAGAAGGTTGGAAATCAATACACGATGAAGAAATCTCAAAACACAAGGAGTGGGCTCCACTTTATTTCATGGAATCAGGATAAGGGGAATTGGTTTGGAGAGCTCCTGAGCTTCTATACCTTTATAGGCGCATTGCACTGGGCATTTATATGGTGTGTAACTATTTACACATCATGCAAATTTTGAGTTTTAGATCTCATAAAAACACATCACATCGAAAGATTTAATAAAAAAAATTAACACATCAGGTAACACCCCATGAACATACCTCACAAGACATGAACCTATTAAAGGACATCAATAATATTGTACACAATCCATGATCTGAAAATAAAAGACATGAATCACATTTACATGACTTGTATTCTCTATGATTCCATATTTTAGCAACTGATCTCCTCAAAAATTACTTCCGGACATCTCTTAGCACTATAAAATTTGTAAACAAAAAAAAAGGGTCGAAATACATGGATATGATCCATTACAATCATGGCCATTATTTTATTGGAATCATCATTTAAATGTTTTTAAGTTTATATTCAATGAAAATTATTTTCAAAATATTTTGTTAATTTTTAGTTTTAAAACTCAATTTTCAATGTGATAATTATAATTTCCTAACAAATGTTTTAATGATATTTTAATGACATTTCCATTCATCAAAATAAATAACCCTAGATTTTATTTACACTCCATTGGGAATATTTTTCAATGATATCATTGATATTATTTCTATGGATGGATTATTATTATTCCAAGAGATTATCACTGAACCCATTTCTTTTCCATGGGTGAATCTTGTAATAAAAGAATAATGATTATCTTTATGTCAAAAAGTGAAACATTCTAAATGTTTTATACATTAATAGTACATGGACATTAATTGTGATGACAATTTTTTCCCTGTTATAACTCATTATATGATGGGTGATCCCAACTATAAAACTCTAATTTATTGGGTTTTCCCATGTTATTATAGTCAAGAAGGAAGGATTTAAACATTGTGATTTCTCTTATGGATTTAACTAGGATATGGATATTTCTTACATGGCTTATGATAATTATATTCTATGATACCAACATGTTTTATTTATTCTTTATATTGGTTTTTAATGATTTCTTTGGTCAATATTGACATCACATGGCTCGCGATTATAGATTACTATGTCTCTTTCCTTTTATTAGTGATTTATTCCATGTTTCATGATTGAGGATCCAAGCATTGATGGATATTATTTTACTAAGTGTTTGATCTCACCATTCTTTTATTTCATTTTCCCCATGTTGTGACGAAAGGTTTTATGTTTATAGTGCCTAATAATTTTGATAATTTGAAGAACTTAGTGGGAGATGATGTTTATATTTATAAACCAGTTGTTTATTTATCCAGGTTGTTAAAATTTTATCATAATTATCTAAAACTATAAATCATAAAGGTACTTGGGTATGTAATTGATACAATATTTTCATTTAATTTTTTATGGTTTGGATGGTGAAAATTGGATCAAAATTATCAGTATCCAATCTAAAAATTAAAATTTTATGCACTTAGAACTGTATCCAGAAGTGAGGGTTCAAGGATATTACAATAGGTATCAAATCAGGGTTTAGACAGATTTGTAAATTATAATATCATCACTAAATGATATTTTAAGAGTTATGGAAACCATAATTTGTTTATGATTTTATGTTTTATCATAAGTTCAAATTCATGGACACCCCTTTTAGGTTTTATGTGATGTAATTTTTAAGTGATTAATAATATTTTGTGATATAGTTTATTTGGTTGAGTTATATATAAAACATAGGTTTAACAAGAAGTATTATTTGAGGAATTATATTTTTACTTTTTTGGAACATAAGTTTTAAATTTATTTATAACCTTTAAGATTTATATGATCTATTTTATAGAGTTAATTATGGAGTATTTATATTTGGGAAGATGTGTTAAATTGTATAGATAACCATGGGATTGAAGAGTGATATTGTGATTAAGTTATTAATTTTATATCATAATAAGATCAACGTAGTTTATTTGGGACACTATTTGATGTTATGGGATTTTATTTTATGAGTCATGTTTTGATTTATCTTTGTAAAGAATATATGAGTTTACGGTGGTTTTTTTGTGATTCAGTTCATATATGGGATATTTGGTAATTAATTCATAAACATTTTTGGTTTGATAAATTAAGAGTGATTGATGTTATTTGGAGATAAATGTTAAAGTTATCTTGAAATAATACGTAATCAATTCATTATAATATTTGGATATTACTATTGAATTTCAAATATTTTCTTTGTATAAAGTTTTATTAATTTTGAGAGTTATCCTATCCTGTTATCATCATTTTGGTTTTGGTTAATATAGAATAATTGAAGAAATATTTTTATATACTTTTTTGCGGTATATGATCCAATGGAAGTTGATTTTATTTCTTCATGATTAAAAAATTCATCTTGAATACTCATCATTTGGAAAAAAGATAAGATTGTGGTGGAAATTTATTAAAGGATGAAATTATACTTATTAAGAAAGTATATTTCTTTGTATAATTAGTCTATATGGTAATGGAATTCCTTAACTCTATGGAAAAGTATATTGAAATAAAATTCTATCCTGTTACCTTTTTCCAATGAATTAATAGTCTCTTCACATATTATAGATTTATGATTTTGTGGTTGTTAACTTGATCTTGAACACGTTTTCTATCACTCTCTATCATTTCATAATCCATAGTTTTCCCTTAAATGAACATATTTCCACTTACCACATATTGTTTCTAACCTTGAGACCAATATGTGTATTATTCTCGATGACCTTCATACTTCAATTTTCTCTCTTGTCAAAAGGAAGTTTTATTAACCCTTTTTATGATGTGGGATATCAACAATGGTGTTTTAAAAAGTTAAACCCTTAGTTATCTATATCAATTTTAAATTTTGAGGTTAAAATTTATTAAAGTTGTTAGAATGTAATATCCCAATATTTTAAAGAATACAATGTTCAATAGCATACAAGATAAACAACACTAAGCCAAATCAAACCATGAAATGTTATTATTTAAATACGGTCATTGTACCCTAGACATTAAATTGTGGTATGAATAAGGTTGAATAATTTATAATATATATATAATTTTTCAAATAAATATAAATTTATTGATTAATCCATAAGAAATAAGCACTCAATAATTAGTAAATCCATTTTATTCATCAAAGAATGTTCCAAATCAATTTTTTTATTTCTTTTTATGAAATTATAATATAATTAATTTATCAAATTTTAAAAACTGTATTTTATAAAATAAATATTATTTTTTAAATTATTATTTCAAAATTAGTTTATGAAAAAAATTTATAATTTTCTAAAAAGTATAATTTTTCAATGAATATTGAAAAATATTGATTTTTATTGAAAAGGTTTTTTTAATGTATTTACAAAGTTAAATTTTATTTTAATCTATTTTAAAAGTAAAATTTGTTTTGTTATATTATTAATAATTCAATTAATTTAATTGGAATAATATTTATACTTTAATTTGGTATAGAATTGCCTTTTATAATTAGTAAGGAATTTTTCAAAAAAAATATTTTTATCACATTCTAGAGGATTGATTTAAATTAAATTCTAAACAAAATCTGTTTTTAATATTTAAAAATGGATTCCATATTTATAATCATGGTATCCAAATTTTTTAAATATTAATTTTTTATTTTTCGATATTATGTATAGTAACATTACTGGTTTTGTTACCATAGTAAAGGGTACATCAGGTAATTAAGGTTAAAAATAAAAAGATAAAGACTAAGAAATTTTCATAAAACATTCATTAATTTTATTTTATGATTATATATATCATCCATAATCATCAAAAAAATCAAATACTTTTCCATTTTTTATTGTTTGACATTGATTTTGACTGTCATAATATTTAAGTGAATATAAAACCAAAATTGTCACACTCTTACTTTTTATAACGATAATATTTTTTATATGGGATAAATATATAATATATTTGGTTATAAATCTTTTTTAATGATAATTTATATTTTAATATTTTAATTTTATTTAATTTTTTGTAATGAAATACTTATCTTAAAGATTTACACAACACTGAAACGTTGTTTATGCAAGCAGTAGAAAAATAAATAAAATGATATTAAAAACTCGAAAAATAATATTATTTCAGTAATTTTTTGTGTTACATGATTTTAATTTATAAAAATTAAATATATTATTTTATTAATTCTATTTATTCTAATTCAACTTTTCCCTTATATTTTTAAAATTCAAAGTAAATGAATTGTTCCAAAATTGAAATTAATGTTATTTTATAATAATTAATATTTTATTAAATGATTTAAATTTCCTAAAAATATTATAATCGGAAATTTTAATAGTATATGGTTTATAAAATCAACCATGTTCACTTTATGTCTTGTTTTTACACTTATAATAACTATATTAACTCATTTATATTAAAAAAATTAATATAGTTATAATTGTAAAAAGGGTTAACAAGGAGTTAAAAAAAATGATAAGGGTAAAACATAATCTAAACATGTCCAAATATTATTTTATGAGATATTATTCCACTAATACACGTCTTATATTCTAATATTATTTATTTGGATCCATTTTTACATCAAAATTAATTTATATCAATTTAATATTTTAAGAAATTCCAGAAGTGTCGCTCCCCTCTCTTATAAAAGGACAGCTCTTCTGCACATATCTTAACACATCAAAAACGATTTTTTTTCAAATAATACCTAAAATACCTCCCCATATTCTATAGGTATTAGTTTTTTCATAATAACAATCTCTAAGGGATTAAGGTGTAAAGAAATAGATGTTTTTTTGAAGAAGAGATGGATTTCTTAACCGAGAATATTCGTTTTATTCTTCTTCCTCCTACTTAAAATATTATAAAAAACATGATGAGATAATATCAAAAATATATATATTATAATGGGAATTTATTATGTTATTGGAATGACCAATATACATCTCTAACCTCCATCAAATGGGAAAGGAATCCATCATTCATGTGTACGACGGACTACTACCCTGTGAACTGATGTAATTCATCTTCCATAACCACCTTAAATTGAGGGTTATACTATGGGATTTAATATATATATATATATATATATTAAATATTTATATTTTTTAAAATTTAATATATCATATAATTTTTTACCTTTCCATTCACTGAAAAATGATATCATTATTCATGTGTATGCATGGGCTACCACCTCCATGAAGCGATGAGATTCCCTTTCCATAATAACAACACATTGATGATATATATAAAAAAATTTAATTAAATAATGTGTCATTAACGATATAATTGAAATTATTTAAGGTTAAAAAAATACTTACCTTCTTTCCATAATGATCATTGAAAAATGGAAACGTTAATCGTTTGTATGTACGACTTGTCGTCTCCATAAATGTAACGTAGTTCATTTTTCATAAATATATTTCATGATTGGTATAAAAGTTTAATTTATGTATAAAAAAATTAATTATATCATATTAATATTATGGATATGATGTAATAATTATCACTTTGACCATGGTCAACACATCAATTCTATTTTGAAATAATGGACCAAACATTCTCAAAATTCCTAATATGGACTTCACTGATTAAGTAATTAAATAATTCATTAATATAAATTAAATAAATGGGTTAAAGATAACATATTCAAAATTAAAAAATTTATTAATAAATAAAATAATTTATATGAGTTTATTAAATTCTTGTAAAAGTACATACATGGAATGTTTGGACTCATTATTAGGGATTTCACCTCAATTTTCTGTCATTGAGACATATTTTATTTTCATGCATATAATTTATTTTTTATGGTTTATATACTTACCTTTTACATATTATATAATTAATTTTTCATAATTCCTAGTATTTTAAGTTATTATTTTAATTATTTCATCCTATTGGATTTGAATTTAAAGTTGCCAAGTGGTAAATGGTTTCTTAACTCAACTTCCTTATATTGGTTTATAAATCTTATTCATTGACTTATTTATACCATTATTATATTTGAATTGATATATCAATTGTTTTATTATGTATTATCACTTTTTTTATAGGATTTATATTTATGTACCATAATATCTCCATTGATTAATTTTCAATTCAATGACATGATCTTTATTAGGGTAATTTGTTTCAAATTATATTTCTTTGGGACATATGCTCTTGATATACACTTATATTATTTTTTGAGGTCTATATACAAATCATTTGAAATGTTATATCATGAATATATTTATTTTCATGATATTTATTATTTCATCTGATTTTATTCTTTCATGGGTATTATTATTGAAAAGTTCCCTAATTGGAAAAGGCTTTATGTTACAATATCCCTTCTTTCTGAGATTATTTATATTGAAGGTTCTTTTGGAAGAAATAATATGATATTATTTTTTTGGACCATACTAATTTTATTATACAATATTTATGAATTTTTTTCACATGTTTAATTTTCATTTCCTTATTTTTTATTGAAGAAACATCATGGAAGTGGTTTACAAGTGACACTGATCTTGTATCTTCTCTTAGATTAGGAAAATATTTCTTACATATCTGTGTTTTATAAAAAAAATTCAAAAATTTCTTTTTATAAACATAAATTAGTTCATAAATTTATTTCACATGGTATTTTTCTTTTTTTAAAAGGTTTTAAAGAGTAAATTTCCTATAGTCTTCCAAATGGGTCTATTTAGACACATTTTATAAAACATTTGAATAAATATTGTATTTTTAACATTTTCAGCATGAATGAATTTTACTACCATAATTACCATTATTTAAATTGAATATTCCCTTTTAATATTTCATGTTTATTTTCAAATAATATATTTTTCACAAAATTTTGGGAATTTTTAGTTTAAAAAAGTGATTTTCAGAGTGGGAAGTATATTTTCCTAAAAAATGTTTTTAATGATATTTTAATGGTATTTCCATGAATAAACATTAACAACCCTTTATTTTATTTAAAATACATCAGATATATTTTTTAGTGATACCTTGCTCATTATTTTTCAATACGTATTTTGATGATTTCATGTATTTTTATAGAACATGTTTCACTTTTATAGGTGAATCAAGAAATAAAACAACAATTATTATTTTTATTTTGAAATTTGAGATATTTTAAATTATTTATACATGAATGGTACTTGGGAATTATTTATGATGACATGTTGATTACCATAATAGCTCCTGATATGATGGGTTGAGACTAAATATTTTTTATTATATGATGGGTCGATCCGCATTATAGCTCATAATATGATGGTTTGAGAAATATTATAGACAAATATATAACAGGTGAGCTCTGTTATAGCTCTCCAATGTATTGGGTAATATTCCATCACTTTATAAGAAAGAATGGGTGAATTTACTAGTTTGTTTTATCATATGGATTTAATTGTCACCCAATTATTTTTGATTTGGGTCGTGAGGATAATGTTCCTAGATACCAACATGTTTTCTTAATTATATCTATGTGTTTTTTAATTCCTTTAGTCATGTTTAACATCATATGGCTCATGGTTATTGATTCCTATGAGTCCTTCCTTTGTAAAATATTTATGCCATATTTTGTGATTGATTATACAAATAATGAAGGTTTTTTTATATTATGATTATGCTTATGCACCTTGATTATGATATCATTTATATTATTCTAATTTTAGGGTCATTAATGAAATACAATTATTAATTCTTATATTTACCCTTATAAATAATTTTATCTTAGCCTTCTTATGTTTCCTTTTCCTAACAATTTGAATAATGGTTTTAAGTATGATTTTCCTAATAAGGTTTCTAAATGTGAATAACTTATTTATAGATGATGTTGTCCATTTTAAAGTAGTTTTATATGATTATTAGTTTTTAATATTTTTCCCTAATTCTCAAAAAATCCTAAGCTAATAAGTCCTTATGTATGTTAGTGATACAATATTTAATTTTAATGTAGTAAGGTTTGGATGGAATAATTGCATCACATTTATTTATATCAAGTACAAAAATATATAGCTTATGTGTTTAGCACCAGATTTGGAAGCGCAGGTTTAGGGATGTTATAGAGATAAAGTGTTAGTGAACAATGATGGTGATATTTTCATAATTTCAAAAGGAAAAAATAAAAAGTAATAAAATGGATGACTCCTGAGAATAATAACACACCCCCTGAGATAATTGAGTTTTATATAAATATTAAATATATTTAAAAAATTTATTAGAAAAATGTTTCGAATATAGAAGCTAAAATTTCCCCATAAAGAATAGTATTTCTAGTGATTTAAGGGGAAAAATGACAATGAAAACTAATCATAATTTTTGAGAATGTTCATGATGTAATCTTAGAGAGATAAAATTATTATAAGAGAATATAGATCAATGGGAAATCATTCAAGAATTAGACTATGTGTCCATGGAATATTGTTTGGGGGATAATAGAAGAATGAGGAAAGTCTAAGCGGATTTGAATAAATATATTATGATATTGGGTGAAAAAGGAAGGGATAAAGAGACTTACTCAGAGTACTTACACAAGAGATAACAGGAAAAAATTCATAAATAAGTAAAATTATAGGATTATTTCTATCAAAACTAAACTCAAAGAGGGGATAAAATCATGAAAGGAAACCAGATTAAGGCTAAAGAATATTTATTCCCAATTAAAGTATAAGGATGAGAAGATTAAGGGGATTGAATCAAACATAAAATTATTGAAATTAAATGGGAAGGAATAAAATCCCACCACAATCGAAAAAATAGGTGAAAGGTATAAAAAATAATGTTTGGAATCAAAGGAAAAATAGAAAGTTCGTGGTAATTCAAAAGATAAGTTTCTCATATAAATATTGTAATTCTCTAGCCTTAAATAACAACAATTCTAATAACATTGACTAGAATTCTCTTTATTACATTCCCATAGATATTTTAGGTTTAGAGTTTTATATAGTTAGATCATAATTCATAAAAGAGAAAAAAATATAATTATATAATAGAAACGTATAATCTATATTCATTTTTTCACTATATTAAACTTTATAAAACAAAACATGATTTAATTTACTGAATAAAAAACACCAATTTCATCTTGAACTCTTCCTTGCCTTACTCGTCATTAAATCATGTGAAAAAAAATCATTTTAAAACATTTTATGAGCACAAAAAAATCTTAGTAAGGCACATAAAGAGGAAGAAATAAATTATTTTTCCATGAATGAAAACATTTTCACAAATCCATAACTTTTACACATAAAACATAAGCTCTATAGATTACCTTATAAAATCATAATATTCAAATAAAATCCATAAAAATAATAAATATTAAAGTTAACTTATGAAATCATTTTTATATCAGCCTTACATATACTATAGTTATCTCAACTCCACATGAAGTAACCATCATAGTTACATTTGGAATAACCACTACAGTATATTCCCTTAATCTCTATGGAGAAACCTAATTGGATCACTCTATCCCTTTATCCAATGTATTAGAGAGATACAATGGGATAAACATCTCTAGATTTATCATTGAACCACCCATCATCATAAATAATTATTGGTAACCATAATAAAATAATAACAGATAAACCCTTCCTACAAGAAACATTCTTGAGGAAAATAACTTTTCCATTTGGAAATCACTTTTTATACTTACAAATCTACACACACATAAAAGAAAAAAATATTTTAAAATAAAATTCTAACATGTAAAGGAAGATTAAAAGGTTAAATATCCATGAAATCCGGAACTTCCTTTCATGTCTTGTATGTTAAAAAACATTCATTTTCATTTTTTGTAAAATAGTTGATATAATAACATTAAAAGAGGGTTTTTTTAAAGTCCCTTACCTTGAGTCTGAACCATAACATAAAATATTTATCTTTATGAATAATAAAAATAGGTTAATTTATACTTGGTTATGAACCTTTATCAAATTTATTATTCATTTTATATCACTTATTACCATGTTATTAATAATTTAAGTTTATGTAGGACATTTGGAGGATATTCTGTTCATAAATCCAAAATGCCTTTTTTCGATTGACTATGGTCATAGAGGACAATATTCTATCATCTAAAGAATATGTTAGGTCCACAAGGATGAATATCCTGAGAGGGGGGGGGGGTGAATCAGGGTATGACTAATTTAAAATTAATGCCCGTTCTGATCTTGTTTCACTGTTACGCAAAACACTCTTCTCTCCTTTTCCTGTTGCACAATGTAAATAGAAAGTAAAGCATGCACAGGACACAAGAATTTTAATTGGTTCACCGCAAATGGCTACATCCAAGGAGAATACGCCGACAAGTTGTCGGTCGTACCAATTCCATTAACTTCAATAGCTGTGGATTACAATGTTCGGGCTAGATATATTCTATGCCCAGTCTCACTGCCTTTACAAGTTTAGGGTCAGCTCACTGCTTTCCCAAGGGTCACTCCTTGTTTCTCTCTCTCTGGTTCACTTCCGGTGGAGAGGATCACCTTATTCCTCTTCCTTTACGCACTGCTCTGGAAAGGATCCACTCACAGTTTATAGACCTGTAGGTTTCTTCATTTGCATGAAAGAATGAATCTTCCTCTATAAGTAGATGCTCTGTTGAAGCCCAATTTTCACCCGTAGATGAATCTCTCTTAGCACCGAAGGTATCGGGAAATCTTCCAGCTTCCACGCAGCCCAAAAATCACTACTGGAAATAAACCTTACTTGGCGCGCAAGTCAATATCGGCGCGTAAGTATCGGCGCGCAAGTCACAACTGGCGCGCAAGTCTACCTCAGACACTTGCGCGACACAACCTTCTTCAAGACAAAACCTGTGTGACTCACTTACTTTTATGCCCAAACCAATGTTGGCGTGCAACTGCCAACCGGCGCGCAACTCATCACACCGGCGCGCAACATCACTTGCACGACCCACACACCACTTGCGCGACCACCACACCTGTGCGACGGGAGCTCTGATTTCTCAAATTTTTGAACTCCGGTTAATAATGAAGAGGGGTGGTCCAGTATTTATAGGCAAATTGTCCACCCTGCGCGATGGCACACAAGTCACCTGCGCGACCCAGTCTCGGTGCGCAAGTCTTCTGTCCTCTTAGACACTAGTGTGACCAAATCCCAAACTTGAGCGAACATGTTTCCTTAGACATATTTTGATCTTCTAATCTTAAAAAACATATGGCGTGCAAGTTTCCTATACTCCAGGTCCTTGGTGGGCAAGTCCCTTTTCCAAAAACACTTTTTTCTTCATTTGTCGATTTTTAGGCCCAAAAATTTGGCAAATACTGGAAAACGGCGCCACCTTGTATCTGTTCTTTTTGTACCGCCTCCAGATCATCCATTCTATTATCGACGTTCATGAATCAATCATGGATCATTGACCACAGCTCTTGAACTCAACATTCCACCATGAAACCCCCTTTTTCAACAAATTTGTATGTCAGGGTTTGCATTGTCAACAGTCACAACACAGATGTCCACTTTATCCAAAAACACAATCACCTCAAAAATACTTCAATGATGCCTTTGGGGATTTTTTTCCCAACAATATACCCCTTTGGGTTTGTTGAAAACTTTTCACAACTCTGCTCAGAATGATTTTCTTCACTTTGATACCTCACTGAGTCTTCTTCCAGCTGCTACCACCATTTGCCTCTTGCGATTATGATAGCGCTCAAGGAATCACTTAACACGTACTCCAAGCCCATATGAGCAATGCTCAGCGTGAGAAACAAGATTTGTATGAAAAGTTCATAAATGAATCACTTCATATCAAACACCAATTTTCAATTCCAACCTAATACCAATTCTTAAATTGATACCGATTGTTGAACCACACTGATACCAATTGATGATAGCTGGAAACCTTCTCTCACCATTCCAACACCACTGTTCCGCTTTTATCAAGATCTTCAGCTGTTGTGATTTCTATACATTGATCGATCACTTCTAGCATCATCAGATTTAATACTCTCCCCTTATCTCATTGCACTCCCCCTATCTGGCTGCTCCACCTGTCAGCTTCTCCCCATATCATTCATGATTTATCAAATCTCTACACTGTCTCCCCCTTGAACAATCACTATTTTCTCCCCATTTGTCAATGAACCCAAAGGTCATGCCTTTGTAGTATGTAACATAGTAGAGAACACATATCAGCACAGTAGGAAAAAACACATCATACCTCGAGGATAGGGGGTGTGGGTCCACATCCACACTATTTCAAGTGTGGGGAATCGACTGAACTCCCAAAGCCAGTCGATGCCCTTCAAAAGCTTCCTTGGGTAAAGCCTTTGTCAGAATTTCTGCAACCTGGAGCTCTTTAGGCGCATACTCCAACTTCACGATTCCCTGCTCAACCTTCTCCTTGATAAAATGATACTTTATCTCAATGTTCTTTGTCCTTGAGTGATGGACGGGATTTTTGCTGAGATTTATAGCACTTGAGTTATCACACTGGATTCCGATCGGATACTTCACTTCAACTCCCATATCACCAAGCTGCTGCTTCATCCATAATAACTGTTTGCATGGTTGAGTGGTTGTAATATACTCATATTCTGCGGTGCTTAATGAAATGCTATCTTTCTTCTTGATTAACCAAGAAATACATAGTCCACCAAGATAGAATTCACCTCCAGATGTTGATTTCCTGTCATCTGCTGAACCGGCCCAATCTGCATCAGTATATCCCAATAACTCTGTCTAAGATTTATCGTTATATGTCAAGCTGAAGTTCACCGTGACCTTGATATACCGAAGTATTCTTTTCACTACAAGCATGTGACTTTCCTTAGGATTACTCTGATATCTCGCTTCTTGGCATGTAGCGAAAACAATATCAATCCTTGTTGCAGTCAAGTTCAACAAAATTCCAATAATTATCATGAATTTTGTGATATTAACTACCTTGCCATCTTCATCTTTTGATAATTTAATCCGGGTAGCAACCGGAGTCTTCATATCCTTGGAATTCTTCATTCCGAACCTTCTCAAAACCTCTTTAGCATATTTGGATTGAGAAATTAAAGTTCCATTACTTCCTTGTGTCACCTGTAATCCAAGGAAAAATGTTAGCTCTCCAATCATTGACATTTCAAACTCATTTTTCATGAATTCGGAAACTTTTCTGCATTGAGCTTCATCTGATCCGCCAAATATTATGTCATCGACATAAACCAACACCATCATCCTTTGATTACATTCATTTCCGAAATAAAGATTGTAATCAACTCCCCCATGCTGAAAACCAAGATTATTGAAGAATTGATCAAGTCTTGAGTACCATGCCCTTGGTGCTTGTTTTATCCCATACAGTGCCTTCTTCAGCCTGCAAAATTTGTTCTCATCCTCATGAATGAGAAAACCATATGGCTGCTCAATATACACCTCCTCTTCCAGAACTCCATTCAATAATGCAGATTTCACATCCATCTGGAATACTTTTCAAATTTATTTGCACTGCTATGGACAAAAATAATCTGATTGTCTCTAGCCTTGCAACTGCTGCAAATGTCTCATAAACATCTATTCCCTCAATCTAAGAGTATCCCTTGCACACTAGTCATGCTTTGTTCGAAATCACTGTGCCATCTTCATTAATCTTGTTGCGATAGACCCATTTTGACCTGATGACATTCTTATCTGCTGGCCTCAAAACAATCTCCCATGTCTGGTTCTTCTCAATCTGATCAAGCTCTTCATTCATTGCCTGAACCCAATTTTCATCTTCAACTGCATCAGAAAAACATTTCGTCTCCACCTAAGATAAAAACGATGTTTTTTGTAATGACATAATTATTCGAGTCTGAACTGGAGCTGTCTGATCACCAATGATATTCTGCCTATCAATTTCAGCTCGACTCTTTGGCTTCCTTGCAGACACAGACTTGACACTTTCTTGTTCATCATCAGTGTCTTCTTCTAAGTCAGCCTCTGCCAATTTTTCTCCCCCTGTTTTGCTTACCTCATCATCACTTTCATCCAGGAACTCTTCACTGGATCATTGAGTATTCTCTTCATTTTCAACTATAGTGACATCACTTCTCTCAACAATTTTTCCAGCCTCTTGTTGAAGCATTTATATGATTTGCTTTTCCCTAAGTATCCAAGGAATATCCCCTCATCTCCTCGTGCCTCAAACTTCCTATGATTTTTTTTGTTGAGAATGAAACACTTACTTCCAAAGATTCAAAAGTATTTCAGCATTGGCTTCTTTCCGTACCACAGTTCATATGGATTCTTCCCTTACTTCGGACACAATAGAGACATGTTCGAAACACAGACCGATGTCAAAACTGCTTCCTTCCAAAATTTATCTGGTAGGCCTTTATCAATAAGCATCGTTCTGGCCATATTGTTGATGATCCGATTTCTCCTTTCAACAAATCCATTCTATTGGGGAGTTCTCACTGATGAAACTTGATGCCTTATCCCGTGTTTCTCGAGATATTCTTCCACTTGACTATTTGTGAATTCTGTACCGTTATCTATATGAAACTTCAAAATTTTCTTCCCAAACATATTTTCTGATTCCCTCCTATACTGCTTTATGAAACTGAACACCTCTGTCTTATGGGTAATGATGAATACCTGGGCCATTCTATTATAGTCATCAATGAAAAGAACATAGTACCTTTTCCCATTTATAGCTCGTGGTGAAATAGGTCCACATACATCAGTATGCACCAATTTGAGAACTCCAGTTGATTTTTTTTCCTTTGGACTATATGTCTTTGTGATGATCTTCCCTTTTGACAAGCATCACACATATGAGTGAGATCACGTGATAGTTTGGGAAGGTCTCTAGCAGCATCACAGTTTACCAGATCTTCCGTAGATGGTTGGCATAGATGACCAAGTCACTTATGCCACAGCTGGTTTTCTTCTTCTCTAGATAAAAATCATGAATCTTCTTCCCCACATACTAGGTAAAGATTTCCCTTTGTTCGTTTTCCCTATAGAATGACTACTCCATATTTTCTTTTAACAATACACATCTTTTTGGTAAATCGGATAGAGTTCCCAGAGTCACATAGTTGACTGACACTGAGCAAGTTATGACTGAGACCCTCTACTACCAAGACATCTGCACGTCTCATTTCTTTTCCCCCACACTTGGCTTTCCATGAGCCAAAAATCTTCAGGCCTTCATCATTTCCATATTTGACAACTCCTTCTTTGTCATATTTTATTCCTGTAACAAGATCCTTATTACCCGTCATGTGAGATGTGCAACCACTATCAAGGATCCACACACCAGAGCGATCTGATGCTTTAAGGGAAATCTCTGCCACCACGGCCTTGTCAATTTTCTTCTTCTTGGTCCATACTTTTTCCTTCACACTTGGAATAGACTGAGACTTATGTTCTTTCTCATAGTATGATGGACCGGCATCATCTTACAAAGCCGCAAATCTATTATGCATTTTTAACTCACCTGTGGGGTTATTGATATGTTGCTTGTGAACGTTTTGATTCTGCTTTGGCTCATTTCTATGAATATTAGAAGTGAAGTACCTAGCCATGTGCCCAAATCCTCCGCACCAAAAACAGTGTCCTTCAAAATATGTTCTGGAAAACCGTTCTCTGTTTGGCTTCCATCTCTGTTCTTGTTCCCTTCGATATCTTTTGGCTATGGAACACACATACTGTGAATGTACCATCTTTCCACAACAATAACACCTGATATAAGGTGCATTCCTTCATGATATTTCAGCACTACATGTTTCCCCTCGGTATATCTGAATATTATGATTCTTCTTTGTGCCCAAATCCACATTCAATTTCAGGACGGGTGCTTGCAGTCTGACTTCAACTGCCACAGATTTTTGTTTTTGATTAAGCCATGAATCAGCCTTAACTTCTGAGCTCAATTGCTGCTTCTTTGCTGTTGAACTACTAGACCCTTCTTTCCTCTTTTCATTCTTCATAACAACATGCTTTCCCAATAATTTATTGGGATTCAAAGGTTTTTCATGGTCTTTAACTTTTCTCTGTAGACCGATAACTTCATCTTCAAGCTCTTCGGTGCACTTGACGTCATCTTTCACTTTTCTATTCAAGAAATCGATCTCCCTTTTCTATTCTTCAATCTTTATCTTAAGCTCATCTACCTTTTCTGTGCACTCTGGTCCGGAAGACTTATGATTTTCAATTTCTTTCACTAGCTCAGACTTCTCTTCTTCTTTTTGTTGCCTGTAGAGTTTGGCATCATGTACCACCTTGTTGGATTTCTTTGTTTTTTCTCTCCAGACATCTATCTCTTCAAGAGCTGCTTCTAATTCAGCTTCCATGTCAACTCCCCCTTCAATTTCTTCTTCTTCCTCATCAGTTTCAGTTTCATTCTTTTCTTGAGCACTACTGACAACAGCCACCATTTCATTTTGTCCACGATCATTGCAGTTTTCTATCTCTTCAATTTCTTCACCCTCAGACTCGTCTGAACTATCTATTTCTTGTGAAAGAAGATTCTTCTTCTTAAAGAAATTTCTCTTGAACTGCTTCTTCCCTTTCACATAGGCTGAAGATTTTTTCTTGGGAATTTCAACTTCATCTTCATCATTTTCTTCTTGAAACTTTTTGGGGCACCTTTTAGCAAGATGACCAACTTTTCCACATCTAAAGCAAGAAAGTAGAAGTGTCCCTTTGAACTTTCCTTTTCGTCTTTGAATATTTGAGGAGAGGAATGACATTACCTCATCTGTCTCTTCTTCTTCCTTAGAATCTTCAATGGTAAGCTTCTTCATGACCTTAAATGTAATATCTTTGGACTTACCCTTTTCCAAAGCCTCATTATCATTGTTCCTCATTTCATATGCAACAAAGGTACTATGAAAATTTTTCAGTGTCAGCTCTTTTGGATCTTTATCTTCTAGTACTGAAACATTCAGATTGAACCGAGGTGGAAGTTTCCTCAAGATGTACTTTACGATCTTTATGTCTTCAATGACTTCTCCAAGACCTCGCATATCTTCCACAATAATGTTTACCCTGTCAAAAAATGCGTCAACAGACTCATTCAGGTTCATTTTCAGATCTTCATATTTATTCCACAACACCTGCCTCTTTGCCACTTTGACCATTGTATCCCCTTCATATATATTCAAAAGCTTTTCCCACATGGCATGTGACATTTTGCATGACATCACCTTCGAGTAGATGAGATTGTAAAGGGCTCCCTCTAAGGAATTGATAGCTTTGGAATCAGCATCCAACGCTCTATGCTCAGCTTCTAATAATGCACCACTATTAATATCAGCTGTGATACCATGCATAGCTGCTGAAAACACATCCATTCCCAAGGATCAGAAATAGTGTTGCATTCGATTCTTCCATATCTGAAAATTACATCTGTCGAAGATCTGAAGCCCTTTATGATTAGTGACCTCCATTGAGAGAAGAATAACTTTCAACCTTCCTCTGATACCAATTGTTAGGTCCACAAGGCTGAATACCCTGAGAGTGGGGGGGGGTGAATCAGGGTATGACTAATTTAAAATTAATGCCCGTTCTGATCTTGTTTCGCTGTTAAGCAAAACACTCTTATCTCTCGTTCCTGTTACAAAAAGTAAATATAAAGTAAAGGATGCACAGGACACATCAATTTTACTTGGTACACCGCAAACGGCTACATCCAAGGAGCATACGCCGACAAGTTTCCGGTCATACTAATTCTACTAACTTCACTAGCAGTGGATTACAATGTTCGGGCTAGATCTCTTCTATGCCCAGGCTCACTGCCTTTACATGTTTAGGGACAGATCAGTGATTTCCCAAGGGTCACTCCCTGTTTCTCTCTCTCTGGATCACTACCAGTGGAGAGGATCACCTTCTCCCTCTTCCTTTGCTCACTGCTCCGAAAAGGATCCACTCACAGTTTATAGACCTGTAGGTCTCTTCATTTGGATGAAAGAATGTATCTTCCTCTGTAAGTAGATGCTCTGTTGAAGCCCAATTTTCACCCGTAGATGAATCTCTCTTTGCACCGAAGGTATCGGGAAAACTTCCAGCTTCCACGGAGCCCCTAAATCACTGTTGTAAATAAACCTTACTTGGCACGCAAGTCAATCTCGGCACGCAAGTATCGGTGCGCAAGTCACAACTGGCACGCAAGTCTACCTCAGACACTTGCGCAACACAACCTTCTTCAACCCAAAACCTACGTGACTCACTTCCTTTTACGCCCAAACCAATGTTGGCGTGAAACTTCCAACCGGCGCGTAACTTATCACACCGGCGTGCAACTTCACTTGCGCGACCCACACACCACTTGCGCGACCACCACACCTGCGCGACGGGAGCTCTGATTTCTCAAAGTGTTGAACTCCAGTTAAGAATGAAGAGGGGTGGTCTAGTATTTATAGTCAAATTGACCACCCTGTGCGATGGCACGCAAGTCACCTGCGGGACCCAGTCTCGGCGCGCAAGTCTTCTGTCCTCTTAGACACTTGCACGACCAACTCCCAAACTTGCGTGAACATGGTTCCTTAGCCATATTTTGATCTTCTAATCTTGAAAAACATATGGTGCTCAAGTTTCCTATACTCCAGGTTTGGCACGCAAGCCCCTTTGCCAAAAACATTTTTCCTCATTTGTCGATTTTCAGGCCCAAAAATTTGGCAAACACTGGAAAACGGCGCCACCTTGTATCTGTTTCTTTTTTGTACCGCCTCCAGATCGTCCATTCCATTATCTACGTTCTTGAATCAATCATGGATCGTTGGCCACAGCTCTTGAACTTGACATTCCACCATGAAACTCCCTTTGTCAACAAATTTGTATGTCATGGTTTGCATTTTCAACAATCACAACACATATGTTCACTTTGTCAACAAACAGAATCACCTCTAAAATACTTCAATGATGCCTTGGGGGATTTTTGCCCAACAGAATAATATTAATGAAAAAATAATAATTATCATTAATTAATCATTATTTTAAATCTATCCTTAAATATAGTTATTGAAATTGAACTGATATACAATCATGGAGAAAGTAGGTCATACATACGCATGAGTAACATTTCCACTTTTCAATGATTATTTGAGAAAGAAGGTAAATTTTATTGTCTCTTTAAATAATTATGATAATATAATTTATGAAATATTAATAATTTAAATATACTTATCTATATCATTCATGTGATGTGGTGATGAAAAAATAATCACATCGCTTTGTGTAAGTGATAATTCACACGTAGGAATAAACGATATTATCATTATTCTGTGCATGGAATGGTTAGAATGTAAATGATATATTATCATTTAAGAATGATAAATATTTCATTAAAATCATATATGAACATTAATTCCATAATTATAACCAGTTTTTTGAGAATGTTATAGAAAATGAATTTCATTAGTTTGCGAGGCGATTTTCATTCGTACAAACGGAAGATGAATTCTTTTCCCATTTGATTGAAAATGGGATGGATATGGGTTGTTACATAAATATGATAACATATAAATACATATAGTATACTATATTTATTATTTAATCATGGTTTAAATTTTTTTAAGGTATGTTAAATAAGAAACAAAACTAAGACATGTAGATAAAAACTATACCACTTCTTTATAAATCCACCCTTACTTAAAATCTTCAGACCACAATTGTTGGTGTTATGTATAAAAAATACCACTAAAATGATGGGATAAATTTTAAAAAGTTATTTGGATAGGTATTTTCTAAAACAAAATGGTTTTTAAGTTTATTTAAATGAGAAGAATGGGTACCCTTTATAGAAGAGGGGAAGGGAACTATTGGAATTTCTTAAAGATATTAAATTAATATAAATTAATTTTAAATATAAATGGATCTAAAGTGATTTATTTTCTAAGATATGATTAAAATAAGTCTAAATAATCTCATACAATATTTTTTTTGGAACTTTGGAGGTCATATTATTACCCTTATCATTTAGATTTAACCCTTATTTAACCCCTTTAACTCTTACTCTAACAACATGGATTTTACTCTTTAAGTGTTAATATAGTTAATATAAAATATCAAAATACCTATAAATGTATTAAAAATAACATTTTAAACATTATCCCAATAATTTTTCAAAATTTAATATTTATCGAAATTTTATATTATTTAATAAAATATTATTTATTTTAAAATATCATTAATGTCAATTTTGACACTATTCATTACTTTGACTTTTAAAATTATAAATATAAATCATATAATTTGTACCAAATACTTTATTAAATCCCTAAAATTTCAAGGTAATCTATAACATTATTTTATGAAATTAATTATCTCAAATTATATTAATTTAAATATTTTTAATAACATATATTGAATATTTTTATTAATAAAATAATTATTGCATCAACGTTCTATACGAATTTAAGGTAATTATTTCTTCACTAAAAATTAAAAGTAAATTTTCATTATAAATATAATTATTTTATATTTTTATAGACTATTTATATTTGAATATATCTTCAAGATTATTACATATTAAAAATTTATAATTATTAAAAACACGAGTATAACATTGGTTGATTTACGTAGAATAAAATATTATAAATTTCATACTCTCATACAAGTGGCTTAAAAAGGTTATAAATTAATAAAAAGAATGATTTATTTGACACTCACTCATCTAAAAAAATTAGGACAAGTTTTCAGGTAGTTTTCTAATCCTTATCATATTATTTGTAACCTTAATTACTTATTTTACTCATTACCATGGTAATAAAAAAATTAATAGGTTTTCTATTTATATATGCCAGAAATAAAAGGGGCATATTTAATGAATTTATAACTTATGATTAAAAATATGGAATCCTTTTTTTAAAATTCAAATCATATAATTTTCATACATTAATTTAAAATTAAATTGGAAAAACGTAATGAAAACTCGTTCTTCAGAAAAAATTCCCTTTTTTAAACATAAAATGTTTTTATAATGAATTCAAGTATAAATTACATTTCAAAACCATAACTGTATTATTTTAAATCAAAATTAACTAAATAAAATATTAAACTAATCTATAAAATAATATTTCCTTGTAAATAAAATAATTTTTTTAAACAAAACCATTATTTTCAATTATTCATTGAAAAATCAATATTTTCAGAAAATTATCAAAAAATCATTCTACGATTATTTTTAAATGATAAAATTAATTTCTATAATTTTAATATTATATAAATAAAAATAATTCTTGTAAATATAGTTGTTTAAGAAACATTTTTAATATATCTTTTTCCCTTTTTTATTTTAATAATTATTTAGTATGAATATAAAAATAATACTAAATATAACAACTATGTATTCAGTAAATATGTGGGATGTAACATTCTCCCCACCCACCCCCACCCCCCCCCCCCCTTTGTAAATTTCATCTTCATAATTTTATTCACTTACTAAACTAGTGGATATACTTTTCCCTCATAGAATTTTGATATTCTTGTGTTCCTTCTTCACCCATATGTTTTCTCCAAAAAACTATAACCCGGTGAATTGCCTTGCTCTGAAATATTTTCTCTCTATAGTCAAGAATCTTAATAGGATGTTTCTTATAAGAAAGGTCCTATTCCAAATGAACAACTTCATGGCTGCAAACAAGAGATAAATCTATCACATAGTTTCTTAACATCAAAACTTGAAAATATTGTGTACCTTGGATAAACTCAAAGGTAGGGCCATTTGGTAGAAAAAATATCCAAATTTCACTGGGATTTCATGTGATCCAATGAGCCATGGACTTAACTTTCTTATCTTATCAAAATTCATAAATTTTTTACATTGAGATATTTTAATAATAACATGATCACCAACCTCAAAAGAAAGGTCTCCCCTTCAGTTAGCTACATAAATTTTCTACCTTTTCTGGGTTAGCCACATATGTTTTTGAATCGTTTTCACTTTATAATCCAATTCATATACTAATTATGGTCCCATTAACTTCATTTCACCTACATCATCCATAAATATTGAGTTTGACACCACTATCCAAATAATTCTTCAAAACATTTTATCTATATATTGGAATGAAAACTATTATTATAAGAAAACTCAACTAAATAAACATATTGATCATAAATTCCCTAGTAATCCACTAAACAAGGACATATAATATCCTTAAAGTTATTAATTGTTCATTCTGACTGTCCATCAAACAGAGGATTAAAGGTTGTTATGAAATTTAATTTTGTTCCTAATTACTTCTAAATGCCTTAAAAAAAATTATAAGTGAACCTAGGATCATGATCAGATACAAAGGATAGAGGAATTCCATTTAACCTAAATAACTATTTAAGATAAAATAAAGAAAATTGATCTAGAGACATAATGTCTTGAATTAGAGGAAAATGTAGAGATTTAGTTAGTCAGTCAATAATAACACAAATAACATTTTACCTAGAGATGTATTTTGTAATCTCACTATTAAAACCATGGATATATTTTCCCATTTTTGTTCTGGCACAAGAAAGGCCTAAATCATCCCCTTCGGTAATTATCAACCTACTTTGACCTGTCTAAAAGTAAAACATTTCATGATAAATTAAACTATATCTCATTTCATTCAATCCCACCATAAATACTCCCAAAGTTCTATGTACATCATAGTGCTACTAGGATGAGCTGAAAAGGGAGAACTATGAGTTTTACTTAACAACTCTTTATTCAACTTTGAATCGCAAGGCACGAATAATCTATTCCAAAATCTCAAAACAAAAGTCTTTATTAATGTAAATATCTTGTAACTTAACCTTTTAACCAATTCTAACGTTTTCTATAATGTAAGGTGTTCCTTATGTGATTGTTTGATTTTATTTGATAGAGATTATTGAACTGAAACCTAAAACAAAATAGAATAATTTATTACATCGAAAACTTCCAATCCAAAATTCATCAAATCTAAACAAGGGGCCTTGTTCCAAACATAACATGGATAATTTAGTAATATTTTCAGAATTAAAGCATCATACAATTTATTTTGTTTTCTAGGATTGTAATTAATCAAGAAATTAAAACCCTTAATTAGTTTTAGCCATCTTCTCTACCTCATATTCAATTCCTACTGAGTGAATATATACTTCAATCTTTTATGATCAGTATATATTTCAAATTTTATCCCATATAAATGATGCCTCCAAATTTCGAAAGAAAAAATAAAAGTATCTAATCTAAAATCATGTGTATGATAATTTAACAAATTATGTTTTAGTTTTCATCATGTATAAGTAATTAACTAATCATTATGGGAAATAACGCATCCAATTCCCTTAAATGAATCATCACTATATATGAAAAAAGATCACCATTTCTCGTGGGTAAATCCAAAAATGAATCATTCATAATTCTCATTTTTAATTCCTAAAAAAATCAACACATTCCTTTTTCAATATAAATTTAACTCCTTTTCGTGTTAACTTAGTTAGTGGGATAGATAATCAAACAAACTTTTCAACAAACTTCCAGTAATAGCCTACTAATCTGAGAAAACATTGAATCTAAGTTACATTTGTAGGTCTAGGCCTTTCATCAACCACATTTTTTAGTGTGATCAACTATTATTCCATACTTATTTATAGTTTTCCGAAGGAAAGATGTTTTTTGTAACCAAAAATCACAGTTTCAATTTTTTTTGTATAAATTCTTTTATTTATGGGTTTGTAGAATAATCCTTTAATGTTTTTCATGATACTCATAAATTTTTTAATAAAAAAATATATAATAATTAAATAGAACCAAATAATTATCAAAATATTCATGGAATACATTATTTATAAGATCCATAAATATAGTGGGAGAATAACTCAAACCAAAGGGTATAACTACAAAAATATAATTTCCTTATCTAGTTTGAATTATTTTTTGGAATATCATTCTTCTTAACTGTTGGATCGAATTATACCAAATATACACAAGAGGGGGGTGAATTGTGCCTTTTACAAATTCTTTTCTAGATCAAGTTCTTCCCTTTAAATTTAATTAGACGAATTAATGCACTAGAAATTTAAATAGAAGATACACACGATGTATAGTGGTTCGGCGAACAGAACGACCCTAATCTACTCCACCAATGCTCTACTCCACAAGCATGGTGATTTTCACTATCTGGTCCTCTTGTCAACAGACCATTCCACAAATGATTATAGGAATTTGACACCTTTACAATCTAAGGAAAAAAACCTCCTGGTTCAATCATAGAACATATACAGCTTGGTATGAGAAGCGATCACTCAATAATAGAAAAGAAAGGTTTTTGAACTTTGAAAATACTTTCTAGTTGTTCTTCACAATTGAAACAGAATGAAATTGACAGTAGATGGATCGTAGCCTTAAAAAATAATTATCTTTAAATAAGAGTCATTCTGAGTTGATCATGTTGCAGTATATATAAAAAATATAATTCACAACATCAGTAGTAAAATATTCACAGTAGATATTAAATGTAGAATGCGTGAATCTTATATCATGATTCTTCTTCTTCAATAAAAAGATCTTTGAATCTATTTTGATTAAGTAGATATGTGTTTTCGATAGTCTCTATTTTCCTTCTTTCTATGAATGTTCTATGTTGCTGTTTGGAAAAACTCGTATATATTCTCTGTGTAAATATCACATCTATAAAATAATGATGAGAATTTATCCTTCCAAATTAGATCCACAAAAGTTTCCTTCTGACTCGCGATAATCAAAAATTCAAAATAGCACCATAGTTGTAACTTCCCTGAAGATTCAGAATAAAAATATACTTTTAAATTGATCCTTTAAATCATTGATAAAACGGCTTTGAATCGGTCAAAGATGCACTTTAAAAACAACTTTAAATCCATCTTGAAATTAGCCTAATAATATGCTTGTAGAATGTTGCATAATAATATCATATTTAATTCTCCAATACCAAATGTAAGTTTGAACTGTATAGCATGCATCTTTCAAACGTAAGGTTGACCACAAAGATAGGTTTGATGTCACATCCTTCAAACGTAAGGTTGATTACAAACATAGGGTTGATGAACAATACTTTTTTTCGATAATAAAATGTATGATAAATGATCTATACTTTTTTAAGCTTCAAAACGTAAGGTACATGATCCATAATTTTGATGAAACGTAAGATTATTTACTAATGTAAGGTTGATGAACCATACTTTTGATAAACAAATGTAACATTTAAAACTTACATACAGTTCTTCTTCAATAATTTTTCAATAACCCAAAATGTATGTTTCCTTCCAAAAGTAGGGTTCCTCTTCCATACTTTTTCGATAACATATGGTTTATTAACCATACTTTTCTGATATCTCATAAAGTATACATCACATTTCATCCTTACGCTACATTTCTCCATGTATGGTATGAACAGTGTTTCCAGAACACGCTTAAGCAATTCCTGAATATATAGAGCATGAACATTGTTTCGAGAACACGCTAATGTGAATACTTTAGAAATTCAATCTCATTTTTCAATAACATAAATACTTATTCTAGAAATAAAAAAATAAATAATAAATTCCTGAAATATACTTAAAAAATAAAATCATTAGAAAAAAATTATGGGTATTTGTGAGCATCAAAATAATCATAGATATAGAGTATTGTTATCAAAAATCTCCCCCTTTTTAATAAAAATAGTATGTATCATTGAAAAACAACACTTGATTAACAATATCCCCCTTTTTAATGATCACATTGACCATAAAATAACCAATGAAATAAATGTACAAAATTAATTACATATAGTTTTGATTTTTTCAAAGAGAAATACAATATTAGAATTAACTGAATTTCTCCCCCTTTAAAGGGTTAAGGTAATGCTTAATATTTTAATAGGTTAAATTAAAATTTTGTGTTTATCCAAATTTCTCCCACTTTTTATGATATCAAAAACAATTATAGAATATGGAATAGAACACATTTAATTTAGCATTGAACTTAATTAAATGATATTATTAACCGTTTGTCAATAATTGAACATGGATTATTAGAATATCTAAACAAAGACAGAAAAAATAATAATAATAAAACAATCAAAGATAATGTGAATCAAAATTTCATTGAAAACATGGAAGATGTACACTTATGATGATCATAGGAATCAAGGTATGGTAAGAGTATGAGATAGGGTATATCTCCTCTGAACTACTGTGTTGATTTATTTCAACTGCTCCCTTAGCCTTTTCGTCATTCCATCTCCCAGTTTGATAATAAGATCTTGATTATCCTGAGTCATATGAATTTATTCTATCACGTTTTCTCTAAAAAACACATGAAGTCTCTCTTCCTTCTCCATAAAAATGGTTAACTTCTCTGTGAACTGAATCATCATAGTTCTAATACTTGGTTCACTTGAGGTAAATTGGTCAACCAAAAACATCTGATTATCTAATAAAACTGATAGTAGAGCACTATTTCAATGCAAATCATGCAATCTATCATTCATATTTCTCATTACTTCTATGATAACCTGAAATCATCTAATTAAATCAGGTGAAGTACCTGATCCACTAGCTTCACCTACTCTGATAGATGCAAATTGTGTATCCATATAGGTTTTGAATTCTAACAGATCTGACTTCATCACCATTTCTGATTTCGGCTTGTGTACCTCTGTCAACATATATTGCGTAAAATTTTCAAATTCCTGTCGAGAAACTATACTTCCTTTAAGTCTTTTAAATTTCAGTTGTTATTTCTCTAAGCATCTCCTCAGAGAAAAATTTTTAGATTCCAAATTAGGAAACTTTATGTATAGCGCTTTTACTTCCTTATTCACTGAATCAGAGGCACCCTCTGCTTGATTCTCATTTTCAGCTTCAATGTGATGCAGCATTACTAATGTCAAATAGTCTACATTAGATTTTTCTTTTGCTTCCTCTTGAGCTGGCTGGTCTACAGACTTTTCCTCAGAGTGTTTTCCAGACTCTTCCATAGAAAAATCCTCATGAATTACCTCTGTTTGAACTTCAGAAACATTCTCATCACGAACATCAATAATCAGTTCTTCCAATAGATTTTCTTAAATAATATTTTTTGATTCTCTTAAGGACAGTCCACTTCCTCACCAGGCTCTGCCTCCATTTCTTTTTCAATTGTAACATCATCTTTAGTAATAATTTGAGGTTCAATTTTAGTTTGTACTTGAGGAGTCACTGTAATTTGAGTAGTATCCTTTTCTTGTGGCTTCTCAACAGCTTCTTCTCTAACAAAATTGTAAGAGATTAAATCTCTTGTTGTTAAAATAGGTGAAATAATTTCCTCATTGGTAGTTCTTTTGCTTTGAATATGAATTCCCTCCTGAATTTCTTCTTCTTGAGTTTCTTCAGTTTCAAATCTTATTCTTCATATAGCAGTGTTCACTCTTGATTTAGCATGTCCCTCCTTGGACTTTGCAGACTGAGATGAAGCACTCTCTTCTTCTTCCTCAGCCCCTACTGGAAAAAGTTTTTATTTCAATGTGCTCTAGAAGTGGCCAATCTTTCTCAGGGTCCCAGCACCAAAATTGTTACTATGAAGACATTTAACTCTGGCTTCCACCAACATCAACATATCCTTTTTGAACATAATTTTTGAAATAAATCTACCAAACAGATAAAAATTCATGCGGGATTCCGATTGAAAAAAATAATGAATATACCTTACCATGTACCTATAAAAATTAAGCCTTATATAACTCATTAACGGAACCATTATATACATTTCTGGATACAAGATTTTCTCTAACTCAGATATCCTTGGTGAAATCCATGTTTGCACAAATTTTACAAGGATTTTCTGATCTAGATTCAGGTCCTTTATCAACATATTCCATATATGAGTAGAACCAAAAATAAAATACTTTATATCTTCAAACTTATGCACTAAATCTCCTATATTTTTCAAATACAAATCAAAAACTCCCTCATGGGGGGAAGTTTAGAATCTGATCAATCTCAACAGAAGATATCGAAACATCTTTATCGTCAATTTTTGCTACCATAGTATCATCATCTTCTCCTATACTAAATTGTACAGACTTAAAGAAATATCATAGTTATATCTCATTCAGAAACCCAGACTTCTCACCATTGAAGGTCCACTCTAAATTTTGAAAATTGAGAGATTGTTTCAGCAGAAGATTTGTCTGAAATAGCCATTCCAGGTCTATGAACTTTCCTTGAAAATTTTTTCTTCCTTCAGAGTGATGTTTCATTGCAGTGCTGGTCTTAGCTTCATTGGTTCTCTTGTCTTGGCCATTTCTGTCGAAAAAATCTCTAAAGGTTCAACATACGATTAGGGTTTTTAAGGTTTAGGTTCGAATATACAAAGAGCGGTAAAGTGCCACAGGTTTGAAAGGGTTTTTGGTAGAAAATGAAATGATTCAGAATTCTAAAGGTTTCTGATAGCCTTGATTCCCATGTCATCAATAATTATTAAATATATTTTAAAAATGAATAAAATTGATCACGCAAAAAAAACATATTCTATTTGAAAACCAAATAACTAATTTATTTTAAACAGTGTTAAAATAAAGAAACAACATAATAAAATAAAACTTTATTTAAAATTAAATAAACCTAGCTCCTCCTTAATAAAATCAATCCTTGTAGTGGGAAGTGGTTTAGAAAAAGTATCTGCTAATTGAATTTCAGTACTTAAAAATTCCATAGATATTTTCTTTTTAAGAATATGATCTCTTAGAAAACAATGTTTGATATCAATATGCTTAGTCCTAGAATGATTAATTGGAGTTTTTGAAATATTTATAGCACTAGTATTATCACATAAAATAGACTTACTATTAAAATTTAGTTCAAAATCCATAAGAGTGTTTTTCATCCACAAAACATGTGCACAACAACTGCCAGCAGATACATATTCTGCCTCGGCCGTTGACAGGGAAACTCAGTGTTGTTTCTTACTTGACTATGACACAAAGGATTTTCCTAAAAAGTGAAAACTACCCGAAGTGTTTTTCCTATCTAATATAAAACTCCCAAAGTCTATATCTGAATACGAAATTAATTTAAAATCATACATTTTAGAATAAAGAAGATATTGAACAATAGTTCCTTTTAAATATCTAAAAATTCTTTTAACAGTAGTTAAATGGAATTATTTAGGATTTGATTGAAATCTTGCACAAAGACATATTGAATACATTATATCTAGCCTGCTAGCAATAAGATATAATAAACCACCTATCATACCTCAATATAACTTGTTGTCAACTGATTCTCCAGTTTCATCCAAATCATGTTTTATATTAGTACACATAAGAGTTGTATATGTCTTACTGTTTTCAAGTCCAAATTTCTTTAGTAAATCAGTAATGTATTTTCTTTGATTTAAAACATTTCCAAAATCTTTTTGATAAATTTGAAGTCCTAAAAAGAAATTTAACTCTCCCATCATACTCATTTAAAATTATTTTTACATTATATTTGAAAAACTCATGATAAAGGGATTTATTAGTTGATCAAAAAATTGCATCATCAACATAAATTTGAACCAATTAAATATTAGAATTTACAGTTTTATAAATAGTTTTGGATTTTCCATTCCAACAGTAAAAAAATTTCAAAATAAAAGATCTTAATCTTTCATAGCAAGCTCTAGGTGCTTGTTTAAGACCATAAAGATATTTAGTATGTTTAAAAACAGAATCTGGTTTTTGAAAATTTTCAAAACCAGGAGGTTGATCAACATAAACTTCTTCCATCAAATAACCAATTAAAAAGTCAGACATAACATATATCTGAAATAATTTAAAATTCATATGAGATGTATACGATAAGAGGATTATAATGTCTTCTAATCTTGCTATAGGTGCAAAGGTCTCATCATAATATATACCTTCTTCTTGATTATATGATTTAGCTACTAGTCCCACTTTATTTCTAGTTATTATTCCTTGACCATCTTGTTTATTTCTAAAAACACATTTGGTTCTAATAACTGGATAATTTTGTTTTCTTTCAACTAATTTCTAGACTTCATTTCTCTTGAACTGGTTTAGTTCTTCTTACATTGCTATCATCCAAATTTCACCATCTAAAGATTCTTCTATAGAATTTGGTTATAATTTTGATAGAAAGGCAGAAAACTCAAAAAGATTTCCTATATTTCTTCTAGTTTTTATTCCTGTTTCTAAGTCTCCTATTACAGTTTCTAAAGGGTGATTATTTAGGGTCCTTGACTATCTAGGTAGTACACTTATAGGTTCTTCAGTGTCAAGTTCTTCTAGACTAGACTGAATTTAATTTATTTCCTTTTCAAAATCAACTTTCAGGTTCTCAAGTATCATGTTATCATTAGAATCAAACTCATCCATTTGATCTGTCCTTTTCTCAAAAGGATCAGATTCATGAAATTTTACATGAACAGATTATTCCACAATCATTGACTTTTTATTAAAAATTCTATAAGTTTTGGAAGTAGTATAATGTCATAGAAAAATGCCTTCATCAGATTTTGGATCAAACTTACCAAGATTGTCTTTGGTGTTTAAGGTGTAAACCTTGCATCCAAATACTTTAAAGTAATTTACTTTAGGGTTTCTGTTATTCCAAATTTCATAGGGTGTATTTTTTAAAATTGGTCTAATTAAAACTCTATACATTATATAGTAGGCTGTACTTACAGCTTCTGCCCAAAAATAGGTAGGAAGACTATAGTCATTTAGCATAGTCCTAGCCATTTCTTGAATAGTCTTATTTATTCTTTAAAAAATTCCATTTTTTGAGGCATTCTTGGTGCAGAGAAGGTGTGTTTAAAACCCATATCTGAGAAAAAGGAATTGAATTCCAGATTCTCAAATTCTCTACCATGATCACTTCTTAATGAAATTATTTTAAAACCTTTTTCATTTTGAATAGATTTTCAAAAAATTTAAAATAATGTAAAAGCATTATTTTTAAATTTAAAAAAAATCCATGTAAATATACAATAGTCATCAACCAAAACATATATATATAATTTACCAGCCATGCTTTCTACTCTTGAAGGTCCAAACAAATCCATATGGATAAGTTCTAGAGGTTTAGATGTAGCAATTTTGTTAACAGATTTGAACGATGATTTGTGCTGCTTTCCATGTTGACATGCATCACAGAATCTATCACTTTTAAACCTGAGACTAGGAAATTCATAAACTAATTGTTTCTTGGATAAAATATGTAAATAATATATATTGCAATGTTCAAGTCTTTTATGCTAGATCCAGGATTCATTTATCTTAGCAGTTAAGAAGTTTACTTTTTGGTTACACAAGGAATTTAAATCCAGGTTATACACATTGTTAGTTCTAGGTGCTCTAAATTTAAGCAGATTATTTTTGAAAATAGAACATAAATTGTTAGCAAAATCAGCATCATAACCATCATCACGTAGTTGAGAGATACTTATTAGATTGTGTTTCAATCCTTGTATATAAAGTAACATGTTTATTGAGACAACTTCTGGATCGCTAACTATTACAATGCCAATGTTCTTTCCTTTGACATTGTCACCCAAAGTGACAAGTCCACAATATTTTTGAGTGAGTGTAGAGAAATTCGATGAGCTTTCACACATATGTCCTGAGCAGCCATTGTCCATATACCATATGGTCTTTTTGCTTCTATGACCTACTTCCTGCAAAGTAATTTAAACAAGTTGCTTTGGTACCCATATTCTATTAAGTCCAGTTGTGTTAGCCATCCAGGATCTGGGAATCCAAACATGATTTTTTTCCTAAAATCAACAGAATCAAACAAATTAGTTGAAATTAAGGATTTCTTAATACCACTCATTTGAGGTTGTCTTAAGAAACAGTTTTTAGAAATATGTTCCTTTGTTCCACAATAATTACAATTTAATCTTTTTGATCTTGGAATAAAATAATTTGTATACAACTTAGGTTTTTTCACATTTACTGCCAATTCCAAATCTTTCTTTCTTAATAACAGTTCTTTAGTTTTCTCCTTTGGTAAAAATAAGGGATGAACTTGTATATGTTTTTAATTCTATTTGCAGTGTTTTTATTTTAGCTTCATGATCTATATAGTCAATTTTAATTTAATTATACTTATCATATAACTCCTTAAATTGATTTGGTATTGTATATCTTTCATCTGAAATATCTTTGTGAATTTTCTTTAATGACTTATGTTTCTTAAAAAGAGAGTCATATTTTTCTTCAAGCATGTTGCAATAAGCTGCAAGATTTTCATTAGAATATCTTGTTTCAGAACTAGAGTCAGAGTCAAAAGAGTAATATGTTTGTACCTCATATGTTTCTGCCATAAAGCATATGTTGGATTTAAGATTTACTTCTTCCTTCTCTGAGTCTGATTCTGAAGAGCTATTGGAGTCTTCAGAAACACTCGATGTATCATTCATTTCTTTCTTGTATTTTTTCTCATAATCATTACTTTTAAAGAACTCCTTCTTCTTGTCTTCTTTTAACTGTAGAAAATTAGGTCTGATATGACCCATATTCTTGCACTAATAACATATGACTTCTTTTTCATCCTTTTTGAAAGTTTTTCTAAAACCTTTCTTCTTACTGTAGAATTTACTAAACTTTTTGGCTAGTTGAGCTAGTTCTATATCAGAATTTGATGAATCAAAACTTTTTGATTTCATCTTTACTTATTTTTTTAAGCCTTTTTATATTCCCTTGAGATGACACTTTTAAGGTAGTTCCTTCTATCTTGATCAGAACCTTATGCTCATTTTTATTATCTTGCATCTTGGCTTCATACATCATAAGTGTTACAATCAACTATCACATGGTTAAGTCTTTGATAGGTTTGGACTGTCTGATTGCAGCATAGATTCCATTCCATTTAGTAGGCAGTACTCTAAGTACTTTTAAAGCATGGTCAACTTGTTTGATTGCATCTCCAAAAGCTGTTATATTATTGACAATCTTTGTCAGTCTTCCATTCATTTAAGTAATGCTTTCACCTTTAAACATTCTGAATGTTTCTATTTTAATATTAACAGTAACATATCTCATTTTCCTGACATTTTCAGTTCCTTCAGAAGAAACAACAATAATTTTCCACATCTTATATGTTGTTGGGAATTGAGATACTCTGTTGAATTCATCAGGTCCTAGACCACATATAATAGCATTCATTGCCTTCAATTTCATATCATATTCTGCTTCAGTAGTTGCACTCAATGTCTCAGGTTTGTTAGGTATTTCACAGGGAGTCAGAATCATTGAATATACTTTGTATCCAAGGTTTTTCAGATATATTATCATTCTTGATTTCCAGCATCAACAAATTTCTCCATTGAATTATGGTGCTCTGACCATAGATATTACCTATCTTGTATCGGTCATCATGCTCTATGTATAATCACTTTCAACTTGTTAAGGCTTTATCAAAAATCTCAATCCTCTAATACCAATTTTTGGATCAGATTATACCAAATATACACAAGAGGGGGTGAATTGTGTCTTTTACAAATTCTTTGTAAGATCGTGTTCTTCCCTTTGACTTTAACCAGGAAAATTAATGTAGCGGAAATTTAAATAGAAGAGACACACGATGTATAGTGGTTCGGGGAACAGAAGACCTCTAGTCCACTCCACCAACGCTCTACTCCACGAGCATGGTGGTTTTCACTATGTGGTCCTCTTGTCAGTAGACCTTTCCAAAACTGAGTAGAGGAAGTTGAAACCTTTAAAATCTAAGGAAAAAAAACCTTTTTCTTAAATCACAGAACCTATACAGCTTAGTACGAGAAGCTGGTCACTCAAGAATTGAAAAAAATGTATTTTTACTTTTAAAATACATTCCAGTTGTTCTTCACAATTGCAACAGAATGAAATTGATAGTAGATGGATCTTATCCTTAAAAAATAATGATCATCAAATAAGAGTCGTTCTGAGTCGATCATGTTGCAGTATATATAAAAAATATAATTCATAACTTCATAAATAGCATATTCACAGTATATCTTTGATGTAGAATGAGTGAATCTTCTATCGTGATTCTTCTTCATCAATAAAAAGAGGTTTGACGCTCTTTTGAATCTACAGATCTATGTTTTCGATAGTCTCTATTTTCCTTATTTTTGTGAATGTTTTATGTTTCTATCCGGAAAAACTCATATATATTCTCTGTGTAAATATCACATCTATAAAATAAGGATGAGCTCTTCTCCTAAAAATTTATATCCACAAAAGTCACCTTCAAACTTGCGATAATCAAAATTTTAAAATAACACTGCAGTTGTAACATCCCTAAAGATTTGGCATAAATAGATCCTTTTAAATTGATCCTTTAAATCATTGATAAAACAGCTTTGAATCAGTCTAATACACGCTTTAAAAGCAGCTTTAAATCTGGCTTAAAATTAGCCTAATAATTCTCTTGCAGGTCGTTGCATAATAATATCGTCTTTAATTCTCCAACACCAAACGTAAGGTTGAACTGTATAGCATGCATCTTTCAAATGTATGGTTGAACACAAACGTAGGGTTGATGTCGCATCCTTCAAAAGTAAGCCTGATTAAAAATGTAGGGTTGATGAACCATACTTTTCTTTTCAATAATCAAACCTATGATAAATGATCCATACTTTTATAAGCTTCCAAATGTAAGGTACATGATCCAAACTTTTGATGAAATGTAAGATTCTTTACTAAAGTAAGGTTGATGAACCATACATTTGAGAAACAAACATAACATTTAAAACTTACCTACAATTCTTCTTTCATACTTTTTCAATAACCCAAAACATAGGGTTCCTTCTTAAACCAGGGTTCCTCTTCCATACTTTTCCAATAACATATGGTTGATTAACCATACTTTTCTGATATCTCATAAAGTATACATCACATTTCATCCTTATTCTACGTTTCTCCACGTAGGGTATGAACAGTGTTTCCAGAACACGTTTAAGACATTCCTAAATATGTAGATCATGAATAGTGTTTTCAGAACACACTAATTTGAATACTTTAGCAATTAAATATCATTGTTCAAGAACTTAAATATTTTCCTTAGAAATAAAAATAATAAATAATAAATTCTTGAAATATACTTAAAAAATAAAATCATTAGAAAAAAATTAAGGATTTTTGTGATCATAAAAATCATCATAGTGATAGAGTATTGTTCTCAAAAATCTCCACCTTTTTAATAAAAATATTATGTATTGTTAAAAAACAACATTTTCTTAACATTAACCTCCTGCTGATGGTACCTAGATCTCAAGTCATCCTTTGAAAATACTAATCTCCATAGAGATGATTCCACCTCGTTTGATGTGCCAAAATCTATTGAATTATTTGTAAAGGATTTCACCACAACTTTATTATTATAGTTGAACTGCTTCCCATCATTTGAGTTCCTCTTTGGACACTCATTTTCATAATGACCCATATTATTACATTTAAAAAAATTATTGTTTGTATATATAAATTAGTATTACCACTAACATTATCTCATTCACTATAATTATGAGCCATAGTTCCAGCCTTAACACAACAGAAACAATTAATATAATTCAAAACTCATTCCCCAGTGTGTATTACTACAATTTTCACAAACTAAAAACTTAATTTTCTTACCATAAAACTTCTTTAATGAATTATTACCTTTTTCCTACAACCTAACCCTCTTTTTATACTAGTTTTCAAAGAACAATTAATTATTGGTAAAATCCATTTCCACCTTTTCCACACATTGAAAAAGTTTTTGTGACTTTTGAATTCAGGGGAAACCAAATCCCTTTGAAATTTGGGCTTTAATCCTAAGAAAAAACAATTTATTTTAATATCAACATCCCAGATAAAATTTAGAGAGTACCATTCCAATAAAGTGAGTTTTTTTATATGCATCCAATAAATCCTCCTCTTATTTCAATTAAAAGAATGTTTTCCCATACTATTTTGAATTTCCCTTATAAAATATTTCTCAATTGAAATATTTTTGAATTAATCACATTACAAAGAATTAATCTCTTCATTATCCCTGATATTCTTGACCATAAACCACCACTATTTGGATTCACCTTATAATGGTTAATATAAAGACTGACCATTCGATGGTTTGGACACCCCATGACATTTAAAATCGTTTTTATGTCTTTAATCCATCCTTTAGATTCCATTGGGTCAGAAGATCCATTGAATGTATAAGGGGTTTGACTCGTAAAATATTTTGTTGTCATCAAAATACTTTGTGGTAGATCTGGATGATATCTTCAATATCTACCTCCACCATTTATTATTTGTGCCAACTAATCAATTACTACCAAAAACTACTCAGTTTCAATTCCAACCATTCCATGTTATTGATTTTGGATAATATTTTCTTCTCGGTGCATTCCCACATTGGCTTCCCAATTTTCTTTAGGGAAAACAAGTATGAATAGACATAGTTTATTTGAAGAAACATTGTAACAATACAATGATATATAATTTCAAAATAAAAAAAATAAAAAACTTTTAAAGGTATTATATTAACATTATACTAATCCTCTAAAGTTATCTAAACCTTGATATGATACCAACTATATGGACCTAGCCCTAAACATTACATATTCTTGTAAAATTGACTATAATTTTCTCTATTACATTAACATAGATCTTTTCAATTTATTTTTTAGATAATTAAATTGTAATTCATAAAATAAAATAACCATATAATTAAAAAAATTGACACTTATACTCTGTATCCATATTTCTTCACCATATGAAAATTTTCAAAACAAAACATGATTTCCTTTCATGAAAAAAACCATCACGACTATCAACATGAACTCTTAATTTCATTACTCATCATTAAATCCTTTGAAAAAATATTTTAAAACTTTATATGATCAAAACAATATCAGTAAGGGGCATAAAAAGGATGAAATAAACCGATAGTCAATGAATGAAAATATTTTCACAAAATTATAACCTTTACACATAAAATATAAGACCTTTATCTTACCTTATGAAATAATAATATTTCTCTAAACCACATTGAAAGAAAAAATCATAAAGGTAAATTGTGGAACTATTTTTATACCACTATTACAAATACTATAGATCTCTTAGATATATAGGGAGTAACCATCATAGTCACATTAAGAATAACAACCACAGCATATTCCCTTAATCTCATAGGAGAAACATAACCGTTTAACTCCACCCCTTTATCTGATGCATTGGAGAGCTATAATGGTATCACCTTTTCTAGGATTATCATGAAACCAACTATCCACACACAAAAATGCTCAATAACCATAATATAATAATTATATATAAATCTTGAATAAAATAAACATTCTTGAGTAAAATAACTTTTCTATTTTGAAACCACTTTTCATTTTTACAATGCCACACATAGATTAATGAAAATATTTTATTGGAAATAAAATTGTAAAATTTTAAAAGAATCTTCAAAAAATTAAATAGTCCTGAAATTTGAAAATTATTTTCATATTGTATATGTTAAACAAATTCCTTTTGGATTTTGTAAAAATAGTTAAAACTGTTACTTTAAAAGAATATTTTTTTTAAAAAACTGCATTTACCTTGAGCATGACTCATTATGTATTATCTTTATCCTCGTGAATAATAAAATTAGTTTACCTAATACTTGATTCATAAAATTTTAATATTTATTATTCTTTCTGTATCACTTATTACCAAGTTATTAATCATTTAATTTCTTGTTGGATGTTTCGAGGATATTCGATTCATTATAGTCAAAAATTATATTATTCCATCATATCCAGAAAAATATTAACGAAATAATAATTATTCTATTTTATAAATCAAAATTTTAAATCCATCCATTAAATATTATTATTAAAAGTGATCTACATTACAATCATGGAGATGGTAGGTCGTATATACGTATTAGTAAAGTTTCCATTTTTCAATGATCATTACAAAAAAAATTACAGTGTTTTTCTAACTTTAAATAATCATCATAGTATATATTTATATAAAATTATTCATTTAAATATACGTATATATATCATTCGTGTGATGTGGTGATGAAAAACGAATTGCATTGATTCGTGAGGTGATAATTCACACACATACATGAAAAACGTTATCATTTTCTTGTGCATATAAAGGTAAGAATGAAAATGAAATATTATCTTTTAAGAATGGTAAATATGTCATGAATATCATATATAAAAATTAATTCTATCATTATAAATAATCGTGGTATATGGTAATGGAAAATGAATTACATCACTTTGCAAGGCGGTAGTCCTCCATACACGTGGATGATGAATTATTTTCCTATTTGATGGAAAAGGAGATAGATATGGGTTCTTCCAAAGAATAATAACATATAAGTATATGTAGGATACTATATTTATTATTTTATAATTGTATAAAAAGATTTTATTTATGTGAAATAAGAAATAAAACTAAGACATGCTGATAAAAACTATGCGTCTTCTTTATAAATTCATCCTTACTTAACACATTAAAACCACTAAGGTTTGTGTTCTGCCTAAACCAAGACCTAGATAATGTGGGTATAAATATTTGAAAGGTATTTTTTCAGTCCTTTTCTAAAAAAAATTGTATTTCATAATATTTAAATGATAATAATGGGTACCCTTTTATAGAAGAGGGGTGGGGCACTCTAGGAATTTCTGAAAATATAAAATTAATATAAATTAATTTTTAATTCCAAATGGATCTAAAGTGAGTTATTATATATTATGTAATGAATATGGGTCAA
This sequence comes from Viscum album, assembly GCA_963277665.1. Taxonomy (NCBI): domain Eukaryota; kingdom Viridiplantae; phylum Streptophyta; class Magnoliopsida; order Santalales; family Viscaceae; genus Viscum; species Viscum album. The sequence continues at coordinate 355,715,682 of OY728125.1, read as the reverse complement.
ATATATTTAATAAAATGATTTTAGGACATTTTTAGGTCATATTATTAACATTATCATTTAGTTTTAACCCTTATTTAACCCCTTTAACTCTTTCTGTGACAACAAGGATTTTACTGTTTAATTATAAATATAGTTACTATAAAATGACAAAATACCCATAAATGAATCTTGGATGAAATTTTAAAATTTATCCATATCATTTTTTTGAATTTAATATTTTTATAAATTTTATATCATTTAATAAAATATTATTTATTTTAATATTTCATTAATGTCTATTTTTCATTATTTATTGCTTTGCCTTTTATAATTATCAAGATATCTCTTATAATTCAAAACAACTATTTATTACATTAATAAAATAACAAGGTCAACAATAAAATTATTGAATGAAATTAATTTCCAAAAATTATATTTATTTTATAATTTTTAATAACATTTATTTGATATTTGAATTAATAAAATAATTACTACATCAACGATGTATAAGAATTTAATGTAATTATTTATTCATTAAAAATTAAAAACAAATTTCCATAATAAATATAAATATTTTATATTTCCAAAAATATTTATTTTTTAAGATATCTTCCATATGAAAAAATATAAAAAATGTTATATTTATTAAAAATATGAGTATGTCATCTTTGAATTTACATAAAAAAAATATTATAAATGTTTACACTCTCATATAATTGGATTAAAAAGGTTATAAATTCATCCTAAGGATGATTTTGGTCGACACCCACTCATGAAATAAAATTAGGAAAAAATTTAGAGTACTTTTCTAATCCTTATCGCATTATTTTTACCATTAATTAGTCATTTTACACTTTAATGTTGTAATAAAATCACTAAGTTTACTATTTATATTAGACTAAAATAAAAGGAAAATATTTAACAATTTTTTACCTTATAATTCCAAATATATAATCCATTTTTGAAAATTAAAATCAATTAATTTTAATATTTTAATTTAAAATTAAATTGTAAACATGTAATAAAATACATTTTTTCCGAAAAAAATTCCCTTTTTGAAACAAAAAATGTTTTTATAATAAATTCAAATATAAAATCCATTTAAAAATATTAATTGAATTATTTAAAATAAAAATTAAATATCTAAAATTTAAAACTAATACATAACATAATTTTTCCTTGTAAATAAAATATAGTTTTTAAATAAAACCAATACTTTCTACTATTCATTGATAAAATTATTAAAAATTCATTATAAGATTATTTTTACAAGATTGAATTCATTTTTTAAAATTACAATTCTTTATTTAAAATTAATTCTTATAAACATAATCATTTATGAAATCAAGTTTATAAATCTTTTCCCCTTTTTTATTTGAAGAATTATTTGATGTGAATATAAAAATACTAATAAATATGACAACAATTTATTCTATAAATAACTGGTTTTTCAAAAATATATCTATAAATTTCAATCATTTCAGAATCATAAGACGCACCATGAGTATGTGTCTAAAATCCCAAGGTCTCAAAGGTGGAAGAAATTCTACTACTAAAACAACTTAATCTAATAATGAATATAGGAGATTTGTTTTTAATGGAATATATATATATATATAAATCATGGAAATATAATGATAAATTGAAGTAAGATGGTACATAAAGTAATCCTAAGAAAATCCTTCATTATTATGGAAAATGGGAATAAATGTTTCATTGAAATGAAATCTATTTTGATAGTAAAAAAGATTTACCACATTAGTGGAAAGTAATATTTCTTCCAAATTAAGAGTGCACCAATGAATAACAATTATTTACTCATTGTATCCCTCTTAGAGAGAAAAAAATAAAATGTGAAGGAAAAATAAGGATCTTGCTCCAATTGTTATAAAGAAGGATAAAATCTTGAATAAAGACTCATCAAAGGCATATAAGTCTGAGATGACTCTAATAGCTATTAAAAGGGAGAAGCATGAAGCATGCCAATGTGGTTTCACTAATTATATAGCAAGTAAATAGGTGAATGTTGGTGGAAGATCCCTCTTATAGTAGATTATTCATGGTGAATTTTGTATAATTTTTTCATCAAACATGGAAACATGAATATGTTTTGTTTGTCTCATAATATATTTGAATCACAAGATAAAGAATAAAAATTAATTTAAATCACATATCTTGAATGATGTTTATATAATTTATGTTACACAAAGGAGAACCACTAAAAAGTATTAGAAGATAGTTATAATCAGTGGGATTGTTTAACATGGGAAAACATATTCCTCAACTTTTGGATGACTGCGATGTACACTCTCCCCATGTGGTTAAATTTTTTTTCTATTTGTTTGAAGTGGTGTAGGTTTGTAAACACCGTGAAATGAGTTCCATGCACTTTTCTATATAGTGAATATGTGATTCACACATATAAAAAAATGTCAAGTATGAGTAAAGATGTTTTCACTAGGATGGAATAATATGCATGTGGGATTTCTATGTGCCAAAATACAACATCATGCTGATGGATAAGTGGAATGATTCCCCCATCCAAGAGTAGGCAGTGGATTTCCAATATCGATGATGAAAATGTGTCTACACATTAAATTAAATTTTTGAGTTTCATTAGAGAAGACTTGGGGAATTCACCAACTAAATAAGTGTATATATCTTCAAGAGCTTCGATTTGACATGTCGCGAAGCCCATACTGACTTATGGATCAAAAGTTATGGTACTCAGAAGATGGAAAAATTATAAAAAGGGACCTACGTAGAAGAGCTACATGGGGGATCTATGCGGAGGACCTATGCAAAAATATAATTTTTACACCCCTATGCGGAAGAGCTATGAAAAAGGACTATGCAGATGAATTCCCTTCGACCAGGTCCCATTATTGCCTATAAATAAGACCCTTGGGCTCCCCATTTTAGAGCTGGAAAAAGTTGGAAGAATTCCCAAAGCTTCTATTGCGAAGCTCCTTCACTAAGATCCCACAAATTTTCTCTGTTATCTCTCTAAAAACATGATAGAAGATAGAATTAAATGGTAAAAAGTGGTTCATAGTCCCATCAAGGTCTATAACACATGGACATGTGTGGAGCACCTGCCCGACGCACCACTGCGAAAGACCTGCGTGACGCACCTGTGCGGAGCATCAGCGGGACACCCCAGTGTGGAGCACCTGCGCGACGCACCTGCATGGAGCACCTGGGTGGCACACTGGTGTAGAGCACCTGCACGACGCACCTTCATGGATAACCTGTGTGGACCACCTGTGCGACACACATGTGCAGAGCACCTGCACGGTACACATGCACAATGCAAGTACGTAGGGTACCTTGGTGATGCACCTATGCAGAGCATCCCCATAACGGACCTTGGCAGAGAACATGTGTGGCCCTTCTGGTCTATACCATGGGACACTGTTCCCACCCCCCTTGGGATCAGTGTCGGGTTGGTCCATTCGCTTTGGCCACTGACCCCCATGAAAAATGGATAGTCACATCGTGAACTTCTCGGATCCGGTCGACAAATTTTCCATTTCACCCTTTATGTGGCCCAACTTTAATCTATGGAATACCATGATTTTAGATACTCCATCACACTCAATGATGTTACTTGAGTTGACTTAGTCCTCTTTTTTCCTTTCATATGTTACGATTTTAGACTCTCCTTATGGATTCCTTGAGTTCCTTGAGTTGATACACTCCTCAAGAAACTCCTTAAACCTCATCACCTGACTCTTATGCTAGGTTAAATCTCAAATGGAAATCATCCTTATGATTAAGCCCCAAAAAATATCAAATGGGCATCCTCCTCAACATTAATCCCTAACCAATTCTCAATTTGGAATCCTCTTCAAGAGTAAGCCCCAACCAATTCCCAAATTGGCATCCTCTTTAAGAGTAATCCCCAACCAATTCCCAAACAGGCATCCTCCTTAGGAGTAAGACCCAACCAATTCCCAAATGGGAATCCTCCTATGGAGTAATCCCCAACCAAATCTCAAAAGGGCAGTCATCCTGGTGTAATCCCCTAAAATTTTCAAGTAGGAGGTTTCATTATTTCTCATCTCTACTTCCTTTACCTTCACTAATTCCTTGCATTGGACAATTTTCCAATGTAAATAATATAGAGTGAGGGATCATCACCTCTCCCTCTTCTCAAGTCTACTCAACCTCATCCACCCTCTTTGCCATAGGCGCGCCTTCTTCCACCAGTGTAAAAGGAAATGTGTGGGTGACTTTGTTGAATTTTTTACATCCTCTTGTTTCTCAGACTGAGCTTGACTCATGTGGGCTTATAGATTTTTCATGATCATAAAATTTGCACAATCTTCACTTGAACTATGATAACACTGATTCCCACTATAATTAGGATACATAAGAACCCTTCTCAAGGCCCGAGCTCATTGGAAATCCTCTTCAAGAATCCAACCCTAATTCCCTTAATCATGGCATATTCCTTAGGTTTAAGCCCCAAATTAAACAACCAAATCATCCCGGAATCCTGTTTAAGAAGTAATCCCAAAATAATTTCCCTCAAATGACTATACTCTCTTATGAGACTTATCGAACTACGTGGGCCTTGATTCCCATCCAAATGAAATATGTAGGAATCCACCTTTTGGTTCAAACCCAACACTTCAAATCAACCCTGTTCTTCCTGGGCCATATTCCCAATAGGTTATAATACTACTTGGAAGCCCATATCCTTTCCAAGTTCCTTGTGCTACTTAGGTATAAGTCTCAGACCAAAAATTGACTAATCACATTTCTCCTATAGGTCCTTATCACATAACCTTAAAAGTTTTGATGTGTTCCATTAAGAAGAACTGAACTTTGAGGGTTATGATTCCTATCACAAAGATACATAGGTAGACCATTTTATGGGTATGATACCAATATCAAAACAAACCATTATCTCCCTGGATGAAAATAAACATCAAAGTGACCCACTAAGTGTCTTAAAAACTAGTATCATTCTAACGATGATTAAAAAATATCTAAATTGTATATGGTAGGATAACATTGATGGAGAACCAAGAACACATATGAATATCTCCATTAATTAAGAACATTGGATACATAAAAATGTTTATAAATTTCACACATGTTAATAAGTTATTCATAATTCCAAGGGAAACATATGTTATACTTGGTGAATTAATATGGATTCATGAAAATATCTTAAATTTATAAAGAGAGTCCTGAAGTAGGCAATAATTCCCCCCAAAAGGGTGTGATGAGTCCGACCTCCCATCATCTTGACCAATGCATGTTCTTAAGTATTGTAAAGATAAAAATAATGAACACCTACCTTTTGAATGCAGGTGCCTTTTGGATAAAGAAACATTCGGTGTTTCTAGTTCCATGAATAAATCCAATGGAAACTACCAGGAGGTAGTGAGTCTTGAACTAGAACACATGTTTCAAGGAACTACAAAAAAAATTAAGGGGGAGAAAATATCAATAAGGTATGTATATTCTAAAATTAAATAAATTCCAAAGGTGAAATCATAGTTATTATAGTATTTAATTGGTATTAGTCCTAAAATATTAGTATGGTATCAAGGTTTTATCTGAATTAACAAGTGGTGTTAAGAAAAAAATGGATAACAAAGATAAATATTAAATCACATGTTGTGATTAATAAGTATAAATAACATATAGATTGATCTATAATTAATGTGGTTTTAAATCATTATCTTAAATATCCAATGGAATCAAGCCAACATTAGTGATCAACAACTGATATCATAACATATTTCAGTCAAATTAGACCACTAAAAGGAAGAAGATGGTTCATGTGAAGAAGAAACAAGAGTTATGAAATTTAGGATTATTTTTTTATGTGGTAATGATGTGGTATCCACTGATAGTTTTAAAATATACCATGGTCTAATGTAACACCCCAAGATTCCATGATACGCTTCTATTTCAATAATTCAACAGCTTGCATTGTACGCAAGTTCGCGATTCTAACACACCGCGACCAATCAAAGTAGCAGTTATAAATAGTAATACCCACTTTTTAAAATTATATAAATTTTATATTTCAAAATGGACTTCATTTTTTTATTCATAATATCGAAATTATCCTAAGTTGAATTTTTTTTAATTTTCTGAGAACTTCCAATTTTCTATGAACAGTGAAAAATACTTAAAAACAACTTTTTTAATCAAAATTATTTATAGTGATAAATTATACTATTGAGTGGTTTTAAAGTGTAATTAGAATATATTTTTACCATTTTATCCAATGGTGTTCATTAGAATTAATTTCACTTTGAAATTTGATATAAACAATTGCCAATCTTTTGATATATATTGTTTCTTAAAAACATGCTATTCGTTGTGACAACGGGAATTAATTATAAAAATAATTAATTCAACTTATATGTTTTTAATTTTTTAAAATAGACATCATTTTGGAATTTGGATTATCAATTATATCTTAGGATGAAATTTTGGCATTGTTCTGAAAAACTTCAATTTTTTATGAATAGTGAAACCACTAAGTGGTAGTTAAAAAAACTAATTTTTCATTTAAATGAAACATTACCACTTCTGTGATTTCAATTTCAAAAATCCGACATACATGGTTGTCATTAAGAAGTAAAATGTGGTTCAATGGGATTAAAATAATTTTTGGTGAATACTAACTTTTAAGTTTAATTAATCGCGATTAAAGGTAATTAGTGAAATTTAAGGTAAAAATGATATTATAGAAATATGAAATACCTTTACACTTGTCCTACCCCTATTGGATGAGTCATGGCCGACCACGACAATCCATGGGTCAACTTGGGGACCCCATGAAGCCACTTTGGTAGGAAAATGACAATAAAAATCTTTTTATTTAATGTTAAAATAAAAATGTCACAAACATGAGTTGTTTTACTAAAACAATTTTTAAATGGGGTTATACAAATCATATTTTTTACTATAAATATTCATTAGAAATCTAAAAATATTTCCTACATCATGAAAAAAAATTATTATTTTTAGTTATTAAATAAATTAAATTTTTTATGACACAATAATGATGCAGTGATTACCTCATTAACGAACGATTTAAATAAAATGGAAAGATAATGTAAAATATAAGGCTTACACTTGTAAAAAACTTATTGTTTGGGAATATTTCAAACCCTTATCACCTTATCCTAGTAATATATCATTTTGGTACCTTTAGAATCTGAAAATCATTTCATAATAATGTAACATTTCAATCTTTCCAAGAGTGGCCCTCCTCTCCTCTTATAAAAGGCCCCCACCAATCCCACCTTATTCACACCATCAAGCCATTTGGCTCGGCCAAACTCTACCCAAATACTCTCTAAACTTCCATAACTTACTCCTAGAAGCCTCACTTTTGGTATAAGTATTCCCAAGGAAGCATTTGGCTCAAATCAAAAATAGTTACCTGATTTTAAGGTAATGTCTTCTCTAATGTTGTTTTGTTTTATTTTGCTTCTCCAACTGCTTAAACTCTTTTTATTCCTTTATTTTGTAACAAAACTAGTATCTACAATATACTAGGATGTTTTAATGATAATTATTTGGTTTACACTTACACACATCTTCGTCTAATGGTTAAACAACATATTGTTTCTGTGGGTGGCGAAATACTCACGAAACGATGATTGTTCAATATTCTTTTAACACCTCTAATGGTGGCCATTTTGATGACAATATTTTCATATATGATATATATATTATGTTTATGTTTTCCTTATTCTTTTTTATTTCTCATTTATGGCATACTTTATGATTTCCATTATGGGTAAATGCGATAATTTCATTTTAGGAAGTGCAGACTACCGCCCCCTCAAAGTGATTTGAATCGTTAATGCCATATATGGGATGTATAAAGGATGGAGTAAATGTTATTATACATTATATTATACTGTAATTATATTATACCTTTATATAAGTATAACTTCATTCCATTAAATACGAAATATAAATGAAAGTAGCGTTCATGCGTATGTACGGCTTACCGTCTCCATGAACGGTGCATTTCATTTCTCACCTCTAAGTGTTATGTAATATTATAAATGAATGTATATACTGGATATATATGATGTATATGATATATACATCATGAATATAATTATGGATATATTCGATATATTACCACATGAATAAATTGTAATTATAAGAAGTTTATTTTTGACTCAAGTAACTACGATAGACAAAATGACCGTTTTAAACTTAAATAATTACATAATGTTCATGACATGGTAATTAGTGATATAAAAGGAATAATGAACTTGAAAAAGTTTCTTAAGAAGGTAGATATTAACTCTAGTTTATTATTTAGGAGGTTAAAGATCAGTCGAGTCAAGTTGGACACGAGGTAAGGGAACTTCGTAACCCAATTTCCATTCTTTGGCTTAATCTCCTACTTTCAAATTATGTCATGATAATATTATGTCCTATCTTGTATTTTTTTTACTTTCTTTCTGTGTAATTATAGTAAATACACATAATAGATTTATTTTATTTTAAAATTATCTTTTTAAGGACTTCGTCTCAATCTCATTTCATTGAGGCATATTTGGTTTTATACACAACTTTCATTTATACGGTGTATAAACCCCTTTGAATTTTACTCAAAAGGAATCTTTTTATATGAAATGCTTTTACTAAACGACAAAAGGAATGTTTTTTTTATTACATATGCGGAAACAATGACTTCTCTACCGCCGTGACTATTATTTGAGTTTCGGCATCCTCTATAAGCCATAACTTTTTTTAAAAGAAAAATAAACACCATGTTTTACTTTTCTTTTATTTTTGTATTGAAAATGGTTTTGATAAAGTTTTTATTATATCAATGTGTTGTATTGATATCTTGTGATTGAAGTGTGGAAATCTTATGTTTCCTTTATGCATGTTTTATGTGATATGATTATGTTATGGATTATGATATGTTTAAACATGTTCAAATAAGGAATTCATTGGACTTAATAAGTGATAGGTGGAGCCCGCTATAGCTCCTCAATGCATCTGTAGGTCTCATGAGACAAACTAGTGTCTTGGAACGAGCCCTTGACAAAATCTTATTTGTGTTCTTGGAACGAGGCCTTGGCTACGTGGTTATGATAGTCTGGAATTATACATTCCATCATTATGAAAGTGGTTATTGATATTGCATGTGATTATTCGACTAGTAGAATATCCATGTGAGTAAGTGAATGGAATTATTTAATTTTATTTTTAACATAATATGTTGAAGTTCAAGTTTAAAAAGGCTTTTGTTTTAGTTATACATTTCCTTAAATGTTTATTTTTATTGATGAAAGCTTCCGCAATATTGTTATCCTTACTGAGCATCTGAACTCACCCCTTTCAATGTTTTAATATTTTCCCGAATGTGAAGAAGTATTTTATGAATGACCTGCAGGGATAGTCAGAAGAGGATATTAGTGTGGACTATGGAGACTGTGTTATTGTAGATTTTCACTTTATGATGTAATGTAACATTTATGAATGTATCTAGTGTTTCCAAGGCTACTAAACTAATCGGTCTTTCGAGACTTGATCTTTTGTGATCATGCCAATGTTACGCAATAATGCACCGACTCTGGGTAACTGGGGTCTGGGTGTTACAGTTGGTATCAGAGACAGTTTAGTACTAACCTTGGAAGCTAGATTTAGATAAACTCTGATTAGATCACATATCCCAAAGATAGACATTGAGGATTAGTATTTAAGAACTTCTTAGAATTTTGGTATTATGGAGATTTTGTGTGTTTTCCGAGAAATGCATCCCTGTCTGGATACGAGCAGGTAGAGGTGGCTCTGACACAGATGTGCCTAGGGGTAAAACCCGAAAACACCGCTTTGAGCTAGACTCGAACGGGAACTGGTGCACGACAATGGTCTTTGCTGCACTCTTGGTAACGACACTCTCGGGGGATATGCTTAGGATAATTCTCATTTTCTTTACAAACCACTATAAAGGGTTATGAGTATATACTTCCTCAAATAAAACATTTTTATGATTATGGATTATATCCATAAATAGTTCAATTTATGTTAAGTGTTTTACAAGTATGGAATTATGTATTTTGATTCATAAACTAATCTATTTTATGCCATTGTTTAGAAATCGAACCTAGTGGAAGAAATGGAAACTGTATCAATGCACGCACTCCATGTAGGGATTGCCCTCCTGCTCAAGATAATTATTGTGGATCTGGAGATACAACTAGTGTTGATGAACTTATTACCATACTAGGACAACTCACTCAGGTTATGAATAATAACCTTACTCGTATGGAGCACCCTGATCCGCAACGTGGAGGATCAATGTTAGACCGCTTCATGAGGCAACAACCACCAACATTTAATGGGGGTACAAATCCATTAGTAGCTGAGAAATGTATAAACTCCATAGAGAAAAATATTCCACACCTTAGGGAGTAGCGAAAGGGAGAAGGTTGTCATGGCAGTTCACCGCCTCACTAGAGATGTCGATCAATGGTGGTCATTTATTCAAAACACAAAGGAAGATGATGAAGTATCAAATATGGAATGGAGAGATTTCAAAGATATTTTCCTAGAAAAATACTATCCTCATGACCATCGAGAAGATATGGAAAGGCAATTTATTAATCTGAGGCAGAAGGAGGATGAGAATGTCGCAAAGTATGAGGCTAACTTTATAAGTTTAGTGAGGCATGTTGTAGATCATATAACTAACCCAAAAAGTAAGATTGATTGTTTCTTTGATGGACTAAAACCATTTCTCCGTCGAGCATTAGTCTCACAAACCTTCTCGTCATACGAAGATATTGTCTCATGTGCTATCAAGACGAAAAAATAATTCTCTAAGTCTCATGACTTTAAATCAAAGCAAGAAAAGAAGAGATCTTCTGATCAATCTAGAAATGAAAATAAGGGGAAGAAGGGAAGAGTTGAATATCATTCCTGCAGTAAATGTGGAAAGAAACACCCCGGTACTTGCTTGAAGGGAATGGGAGTCTGTTACAAGTGTGGTGAAAAGGGCCACCAAGCTCATGATTGAAAGGGAATGAAAGTTGTTGTCAATGTGGAATGCTATAATTGTAGAGATATGGGGCATTATGAAAATGAATGTCCTAAGAATCAGGGGAACTTACCTCAGAAAAGGCCAAGGGATCAAGGCCAAGAATATGTTGTTACTACAGATGAAGTTGAATAATTATTGTATTTGTGTTTTTGGACTCAAGAACTAGATTATGGTTATATGAATAATGTGATATATATATAAGGATTGTACTACAGTACATGTTTTTTTCATTAAGGTTTTAATATGATGAAGGTAATCATATTTTCAGTATGTGAAAATAAACCGTACTTTGTTTGGGGAATCTAATGTTACAATTGATTTTGGAATTTAAGGACCTTTTAGAGAAAGTCTGGACAGAGGTATTTTGGATAACTATAAAGGTTGGAATGGATTTAATTTGAACTTTCTATAGTATTGTTTAAGGTTAAAAAATTTCTGAAGATTATTTTTGGAATATTATAATACCATATTTGTAAGAAAAGGACAACCTTCAGGGTGGGGCATAACTCGTCGCGTCGGACAAAGCTGCAGGAATCGAACCCACAACCATAGTGAGATAGGATTTTATTACCTACCACTAGCCTACAGGAAGTCCCTGGTTATTAAAAAATGTTTTCCTAATCTAAATGGTATGTGTTAATATTTGGAACCTTATACAATTATGATAAATAGAATATGTTCATGTTCTATTACCTTTTAGAGTGAAAGATGGGTTTGTGGTAAAAATTTATTAAAGAATGAAAGTCTACATGACCAGTATGTATATTAACTTACATTATTAGTAAATATCCTAAATAAATTCCTCAACTTTATAAAAGGTAACTTTAAAAAAACGTTGCCGGTTAACTTTTCCAACTGGGGATTCAATGACCGTTTGACCAATCACAAGTTTGTGATTTTATTATGGTTAACTTTCTCCTAATCCAGTTTTCTACAACTCTCCATCAAACCATGATGGTTTTTTTTCTCCCATATCCATATTTTCATAGAATCCTAGTATGGGATATCTCGGGTGACCTTTGTACTTATCTTTCTTTCTTTTAAAGTTATATTTTTATTAACCTTATTTTCAATGTGGGTTTTCCACAAAAGTATTTTCTATTTTCAACCTTTTATTTTCAAAGAAAAATTTCAAATTGCGAGGATGAAATTTATTGAAGGAGGGAAGAATGTAACACCCCGAGCTTCCACGATACGCTTCTCTTTTAATAATGCAACAGCTTGCATTGTATGCAAGTTTGAGATTCTAACACACCGCGACCAATCAAAGTAGCAGTTATGAATAGTAATACCCACTTTTTGAAATTATTTAAATTTTATATTTCAAAATGGACTTCATTTTGTATTCGGAATATCGAAATTATCCTAAGTTGAATTTTTTGTAAATTTCTGAGAACTTCCAATTTTCTATGAACAGTGAAAAATACTTAAAAACAACATTTTTAATCAAAATATTTTATAGTGATAAATTATAATATTGAGTGGTTTTAAATTTTAATTAGAATATATTTTTACCATTTTATCCAATGGTGTTCATTAGAATTAATTTCACTTTGAAATTGGACATAAACAATTGTTAATCTTTTGATATATATTGTTTCTTAAAAACACGCTATTTGTTGTGACAGTGGGAATTAATTATAAAATTAATTAATGCAACTTATATGTTTGGAATTTTGTAAAATAGAAATCTTTTTTGAATTTGGAATGTCAATTATAGCTTAGGGTGAAATTTTGGCATTGTTCTGAAAAACGTCAATTTTTTATGAATAGTGAAACCACTAAGTGGTAGTTAAAAAACTGATTTTTCATTTAAATGAAACATTACCACTTATGTGATTTGAATTTCAAAAATACTACAAACATGGTTATCAATAGGAATTAAAATGTGGTTCAATGGGATTAAAATAATTTTTGGTGAATAGTAACTTTTAATTTTAATTAATCGCGATTAAAGGTAATTAGTGAAATTTAAGGTAAAAATGATATTATAAAAATTTGAAAATACCTTTACACTTGTCCTACCCCTATTGGATGAGTCATGGACGACCAAGAAAACCCATGGGTCAACTTGGGGACCCCATGGAGCCACTTTGGTAGGAAAATGAAATTAAAAAACTTTTTATTTAATGTTAAAATAAAAATGTCACAAACATGAGTTGTTTTACTAAAACAATTTTTAAATGGTGTTATACAAGTCATATTTTTTACTATAAATATTCATTAGAAAGATAAAAATATTTCATACATCATGAAAATTTTTGTATAATTTTTAGACATTAAATAAATTAAATGTTTTATGACACAATAATGATGCAGCGATTACCTCATTAATTAACGATTTAAATAAAATGGAAAGATAATGTAAAATATAAGGCTTAAACTTGTCAAAAACCAATTGTATGGGAATATTTAGAACCCTTATCACCTTATACTCGAAATATATTATTGTGGGACCTTTAGAATCTGAAAAGCATTTCATAATAATGTATCATTTCAATCTTTCCAAGAGTGCCCCTCCTCTCCTCTTATAAAAGGCCCCCACCACTCCCACCTTATTCACACCTTCAAGCCATTTGGCTCATCCATCATCTGCCCAAATACTCTCTCAACTTCCCTACCTTACTCCTAGAAGCCTCACTTTTGGCAGAAGTCTTCCCAAGGAATCCTTTGGCTCAAATCAAAAAGAGTTACCTGATTTTAAGGTAATGTCTTCTCTAATGTTGTTTTGTTTTATTTTGCTTCTACAACCCCTTAAACTCTTTTTATTCCTTTCTTTTGTAACAACACCAGTATCTAAAATATAATAGTATGTTTTTATGATAATTATTTGGTTTAAACTTACACACACCTTCATCTAATGGTTAAAGAACATACTGTTTCTGTGGGTGGCGAAATACTGCCTCACGAAACGATGATTGTTCAATATTCTTTTAACACCTCTAATGGTGGCCATTTTGATGAAAATATTTTCATATATGATATATATATTATTTCTATGTTTTCCTTATGCCTCTTTATTTCTCATTTATGGCATACTGTATGATTTCCATTATGGGTAAACGCGATAATTTCATTTTAGAAATTGCGGACTACCGCCCCCTCAAAGTGATTTGAATCATTAATGTCATATGTGGGATGTATAAAGGATGGAGTAAATGGTATTATACATTATATTATACTGGAATTATATTATACCTTTCTATAATTATGACTTCATTCCATTAAATACGAAATATAAATGAAACTAGAATTCATGCGTACGTACGGCTTACCGTCTCCATGAACGGTGCATTTCATTTCTTACCTCTAAGTGTTATGTAATATTATAAATGAATGTATATACTGGATATATATTATGTATATGATATATACATCATGAATATTATTATGGATATAATGGATATATTACCACATGAACAAAGTGTAATTATAAGAAGTTTATTTTTGACTCAAGTTCCTAAGATCGACAAAACGACCGTTGTAAACTTAAATAATTACATAATGTTCATGACATGGTAATAAGTGATATAAAAGGAATAATGAACTTGAAAAAGGTTCTTAAGAAGGTAGATATTAACTCTAGTTTAATATTCTGGAGTTTAAAGAGCGGTCGAGTCAAGTCGGACACGAGGTAAGGGAACTTCTTAACCCAATTTCCATTCTTTGGGTTAATCTCCTACTTTCAAATTATGTCATGATATTATTATGTCCTATCTTGTATTTTTTTTACTTTATTTATGTGTACTTATAGTAAATACACATAATAGATCTATTTTATTTTAAAATGATCTTTGTAAGGACTTTATCTCAATCTCATTTCATTGAGGCATATTTGGTTTTATACACAACTTTCATTTATACGGTGTATAAACCCCTTTGAATTTTACTCAAAAGGAATCTTTTTATATGAAATGCTTTTACTAAACGACAAAAGGAATGTTTTTTTTATTACATATGCGGAAACAATGACTTCTCTACCGCCATGACTATTATTTGAGTTTCGGCATCCTCTATAAGCCATAACTTTTTTTAAAAGAAAAATAAACACCATGTTTTACTTTTCTTTTATTTTTGTATTGAAAATGGTTTTGATAAAGTTTTTATTATATCAATGTGTTGTATTGATATCTTGTGATTGAAGTGTGGAAATATTATGTTTCCTTTATGCATGTTTTATGTGATACGATTATGTTATGGATTATGATATGTTTAAACATGTTCAAATAAGGAATGCATTGGACTTAATAAGTGATAGGTGGAGCCCGCTATAGCTCCTCAATGCATCTGTAGGTCTCATGAGACAAACTAGTGTCTTGGAACGAGGCCTTGACAAAATCTTATTTGTGTTCTTGGAACGAGCCCTTGGCTACGTGGTTATGATAGTCTGGAATTATACATTCCATCATTATGAAAGTGGTTATTGATATTGCATGTGATTATTCGACTAGTAGAATATCCATGTGAGTAAGTGAATGGCATTATTTAATTTTATTTTTAACATAATATGTTGAAGTTCAAGTTTAAAAAGGCTTTTGTTTTAGTTATACATTTCCTTAAATGTTTATTTTTATTGATGAAAGCTTCCGCAATATTGTTATCCTTACTGAGCATCTGAACTCACCCCTTTCAATGTTTTAATATTTTCCCGAATGTGAAGAAGTATTTTATGAATGACCTGCAGGGATAGTCAGAAGAGGATATTAGTGTGGACTATGGAGACTGTGTTATTGTAGATTTTCACTTTATGATGTAATGTAACATTTATGAATGTATCTAGTGTTTCCAAGGCTACTAAACTAATCGGTCTTTCGAGACTTGATCTTTTGTGATCATGCCAATGTTACGCAATAATGCACCGACTCTGGGTAACTGGGGTCTGGGTGTTACAGTTGGTATCAGAGACAGTTTAGTACTAACCTTGGAAGCTAGATTTAGATAAACTCTGATTAGATCACATATCCCAAAGATAGACATTGAGGATTAGTATTTAAGAACTTCTTAGAATTTTGGTATTATGGAGATTTTGTGTGTTTTCCGAGAAATGCATCCCTGTCTGGATACGAGCAGGTAGAGGTGGCTCTGACACAGATGTGCCTAGGGGTAAAACCCGAAAACACCGCTTTGAGCTAGACTCGAACGGGAACTGGTGCACGACAATGGTCCTTGCTGCACTCTTGGTAACGACACTCTCGGGGGATATGCTTAGGATAATTCTCATTTTCTTTACAAACCACTATAAAGGGTTATGAGTATATACTTCCTCAAATAAAACATTTTTATGATTATGGATTATATCCATAAATAGTTCAATTTATGTTAAGTGTTTTACAAGTATGGAATTATGTATTTTGATTCATAAACTAATCTATTTTATGCCATTGTTTAGAAATGGAACCTAGTGGAAGAAATGGAAACTGTATCAATGCACGCACTCCATGTAGGGATTGCCCTCCTGCTCAAGATAATTATTGTGGATCTGGAGATACAACTAGTGTTGATGAACTTATTACCATACTAGGACAACTCACTCAGGTTATGAATAATAACCTTACTCGTATGGAGCACCCTGATCCGCAACGTGGAGGATCAATGTTAGACCGCTTCATGAGGCAACAACCACCAACATTTAATGGGGGTACAAATCCATTAGTAGCTGAGAAATGTATAAACTCCATAGAGAAAAATATTCCACACCTTAGGGAGTAGCGAAAGGGAGAAGGTTGTCATGGCAGTTCACCGCCTCACTAGAGATGTCGATCAATGGTGGTCATTTATTCAAAACACAAAGGAAGATGATGAAGTATCAAATATGGAATGGAGAGATTTCAAAGATATTTTCCTAGAAAAATACTATCCTCATGACCATCGAGCAGATATGGAAAGGCAATTTCTTAATCTGAGGCAGAAGGAGGATGAGAATGTCGCAAAGTATGAGGCTAACTTTATAAGTTTAGTGAGGCATGTTGTAGATCATATAACTAACCCAAAAAGTAAGATTGATTGTTTCTTTGATGGACTAAAACCATTTCTCCGTCGAGCATTAGTCTCACAAACCTTCTCGTCATACGAAGATATTGTCTCATGTGCTATCAAGACGAAAAAATAATTCTCTAAGTCTCATGACTTTAAAGCAAAGCAAGAAAAGAAGAGATCTTCTGATCAATCTAGAAATGAAAATAAGGGGAAGAAGGGAAGAGTTGAATATCATTCCTGTAGTAAATGTGGAAAGAAACACCCCGGTACTTGCTTGAAGGGAATGGGAGTCTGTTACAAGTGTGGTGAAAAGGGCCACCAAGCTCATGATTGAAAGGGAATGAAAGTTGTTGTCAATGTGGAATGCTATAATTGTAGAGATATGGGGCATTATGAAAATGAATGTCCTAAGAATCAGGGGAACTTACCTCAGAAAAGGCCAAGGGATCAAGGCCAAGAATATGTTGTTACTACAGATGAAGTTGAATAATTATTGTATTTGTGTTTTTGGACTCAAGAACTAGATTATGGTTATATGAATAATGTGATATATATATAAGGATTGTACTACAGTACATGTTTTTTTCATTAAGGTTTTAATATGATGAAGGTAATCATATTTTCAGTATGTGAAAATAAACCTTACTTTGTTTGGGGAATCTAATGTTACAATTGATTTTGGAATTTAAGGACCTTTTAGAGAAAGTCTGGACAGAGGTATTTTGGATAACTATAAAGGTTGGAATGGATTTAATTTGAACTTTCTATAGTATTGTTTAAGGTTAAAAAATTTCTGAAGATTATTTTTGGAATATTATAATACCATATTTGTAAGAAAAGGACAACCTTCAGGGTGGGGCATAACTCGTCGCGTCGGACAAAGCTGCAGGAATCGAACCCACAACCATAGTGAGATAGGATTTTATTACCTACCACTAGCCTACAGGAAGTCCCTGGTTATTAAAAAATGTTTTCCTAATCTAAATGGTATGTGTTAATATTTGGAACCTTATACAATTATGATAAATAGAATATGTTCATGTTCTATTACCTTTTAGAGTGAAAGATGGGTTTGTGGTAAAAATTTATTAAAGAATGAAAGTCTACATGACCAGTATGTATATTAACTTACATTATTAGTAAATCTCCTAAATAAATTCCTCAACTTTATAAAAGGTAACTTTAAAAAAACGTTGCCGGTTAACTTTTCCAACTGGGGATTCAATGACCGTTTGACCAATCACAAGTTTGTGATTTTATTATGGTTAACTTTCTCCTAATCCAGTTTTCTACAACTCTCCATCAAACCATGATGGTTTTTTTTCTCCCATATCCATATTTTCATAGAATCCTAGTATGGGATATCTCGGGTGACCTTTGTACTTATCTTTCTTTCTTTTAAAGTTATATTTTTATTAACCTTATTTTCAATGTGGGTTTTCCACAAAAGTATTTTCTATTTTCAACCTTTTATTTTCAAAGAAAAATTTCAAATTGCGAGGATGAAATTTATTGAAGGAGGGAAGAATGTAACACCCCGAGCTTCCACGATACGCTTCTCTTTTAATAATGCAACAGCTTGCATTGTATGCAAGTTTGAGATTCTAACACACCGCGACCAATCAAAGTAGCAGTTATGAATAGTAATACCCACTTTTTGAAATTATTTAAATTTTATATTTCAAAATGGACTTCATTTTGTATTCGGAATATCGAAATTATCCTAAGTTGAATTTTTTGTAAATTTCTGAGAACTTCCAATTTTCTATGAACAGTGAAAAATACTTAAAAACAACATTTTTAATCAAAATATTTTATAGTGATAAATTATAATATTGAGTGGTTTTAAATTTTAATTAGAATATATTTTTACCATTTTATCCAATGGTGTTCATTAGAATTAATTTCACTTTGAAATTGGACATAAACAATTGTTAATCTTTTGATATATATTGTTTCTTAAAAACACGCTATTTGTTGTGACAGTGGGAATTAATTATAAAATTAATTAATGCAACTTATATGTTTGGAATTTTGTAAAATAGAAATCTTTTTTGAATTTGGAATGTCAATTATAGCTTAGGGTGAAATTTTGGCATTGTTCTGAAAAACGTCAATTTTTTATGAATAGTGAAACCACTAAGTGGTAGTTAAAAAACTGATTTTTCATTTAAATGAAACATTACCACTTATGTGATTTGAATTTCAAAAATACTACAAACATGGTTATCAATAGGAATTAAAATGTGGTTCAATGGGATTAAAATAATTTTTGGTGAATAGTAACTTTTAATTTTAATTAATCGCGATTAAAGGTAATTAGTGAAATTTAAGGTAAAAATGATATTATAAAAATTTGAAAATACCTTTACACTTGTCCTACCCCTATTGGATGAGTCATGGACGACCAAGAAAATCCATGGGTCAACTTGGGGACCCCATGGAGCCACTTTGGTAGGAAAATGAAATTAAAAAACTTTTTATTTAATGTTAAAATAAAAATGTCACAAACATGAGTTGTTTTACTAAAACAATTTTTAAATGGTGTTATACAAGTCATATTTTTTACTATAAATATTCATTAGAAAGATAAAAATATTTCATACATCATGAAAATTTTTGTATAATTTTTAGACATTAAATAAATTAAATGTTTTATGACACAATAATGATGCAGCGATTACCTCATTAATTAACGATTTAAATAAAATGGAAAGATAATGTAAAATATAAGGCTTAAACTTGTAAAAAACCAATTTTATGGGAATATTTAGAACCCTTATCACCTTATACTCGAAATATATTATTGTGGGACCTTTAGAATCTGAAAATCATTTCATAATAATGTATCATTTCAATCTTTCCAAGAGTGCCCCTCCTCTCCTCTTATAAAAGGCCCCCACCACTCCCACCTTATTCACACCTTCAAGCCATTTGGCTCATCCATCATCTGCCCAAATACTCTCTCAACTTCCCTACCTTACTCCTAGAAGCCTCACTTTTGGCAGAAGTCTTCCCAAGGAATCCTTTGGCTCAAATCAAAAAGAGTTACCTGATTTTAAGGTAATGTCTTCTCTAATGTTGTTTTGTTTTATTTTGCTTCTACAACCCCTTAAACTCTTTTTATTCCTTTCTTTTGTAACAACACCAGTATCTAAAATATAATAGTATGTTTTTATGATAATTATTTGGTTTAAACTTACACACACCTTCATCTAATGGTTAAAGAACATACTGTTTCTGTGGGTGGCGAAATACTGCCTCACGAAACGATGATTGTTCAATATTCTTTTAACACCTCTAATGGTGGCCATTTTGATGAAAATATTTTCATATATGATATATATATTATTTCTATGTTTTCCTTATGCCTCTTTATTTCTCATTTATGGCATACTGTATGATTTCCATTATGGGTAAACGCGATAATTTCATTTTAGGAATTGCGGACTACCGCCCCCTCAAAGTGATTTGAATCATTAATGTCATATGTGGGATGTATAAAGGATGGAGTAAATGGTATTATACATTATATTATACTGGAATTATATTATACCTTTCTATAATTATGACTTCATTCCATTAAATACGAAATATAAATGAAACTAGAATTCATGCGTACGTACGGCTTACCGTCTCCATGAACGGTGCATTTCATTTCTTACCTCTAAGTGTTATGTAATATTATAAATGAATGTATATACTGGATATATATTATGTATATGATATATACATCATGAATATTATTATGGATATAATGGATATATTACCACATGAACAAAGTGTAATTATAAGAAGTTTATTTTTGACTCAAGTTCCTAAGATCGACAAAACGACCGTTGTAAACTTAAATAATTACATAATGTTCATGACATGGTAATAAGTGATATAAAAGGAATAATGAACTTGAAAAAGGTTCTTAAGAAGGTAGATATTAACTCTAGTTTAATATTCAGGAGTTTAAAGAGCGGTCGAGTCAAGTCGGACACGAGGTAAGGGAACTTCTTAACCCAATTTCCATTCTTTGGGTTAATCTCCTACTTTCAAATTATGTCATGATATTATTATGTCCTATCTTGTATTTTTTTTACTTTATTTATGTGTACATATAGTAAATACACATAATAGATCTATTTTATTTTAAAATGATCTTTGTAAGGACTTTATCTCAATCTCATTTCATTGAGGCATATTTGGTTTTATACACAACTTTCATTTATACGGTGTATAAACCCCTTTGAATTTTACTCAAAAGGAATCTTTTTATATGAAATGCTTTTACTAAACGACAAAAGGAATGTTTTTTTATTACATATGCGGAAACAATGACTTCTCTACCGCCATGACTATTATTTGAGTTTCGGCATCCTCTATAAGCCATAACTTTTTTTAAAAGAAAAATAAACACCATGTTTTACTTTTCTTTTATTTTTGTATTGAAAATGGTTTTGATAAAGTTTTTATTATATCAATGTGTTGTATTGATATCTTGTGATTGAAGTGTGGAAATCTTATGTTTCCTTTATGCATGTTTTATGTGATACGATTATGTTATGGATTATGATATGTTTAAACATGTTCAAATAAGGAATGCATTGGACTTAATAAGTGATAGGTGGAGCCCGCTATAGCTCCTCAATGCATCTGTAGGTCTCATGAGACAAACTAGTGTCTTGGAACGAGGCCTTGACAAAATCTTATTTGTGTTCTTGGAACGAGGCCTTGGCTACGTGGTTATGATTGTCTGGAATTATACATTCCATCATTATGAAAGTGGTTATTGATATTGCATGTGATTATTCGACTAGTAGAATATCCATGTGAGTAAGTGAATGGCATTATTTAATTTTATTTTTAACATAATATGTTGAAGTTCAAGTTTAAAAAGGCTTTTGTTTTAGTTATACATTTCCTTAAATGTTTATTTTTATTGATGAAAGCTTCCGCAATATTGTTATCCTTACTGAGCATCTGAACTCACCCCTTTCAATGTTTTAATATTTTCCCGAATGTGAAGAAGTATTTTATGAATGACCTGCAGGGATAGTCAGAAGAGGATATTAGTGTGGACTATGGAGACTGTGTTATTGTAGATTTTCACTTTATGATGTAATGTAACATTTATGAATGTATCTAGTGTTTCCAAGGCTACTAAACTAATCGGTCTTTCGAGACTTGATCTTTTGTGATCATGCCAATGTTACGCAATAATGCACCGACTCTGGGTAACTGGGGTCTGGGTGTTACAGTTGGTATCAGAGACAGTTTAGTACTAACCTTGGAAGCTAGATTTAGATAAACTCTGATTAGATCACATATCCCAAAGATAGACATTGAGGATTAGTATTTAAGAACTTCTTAGAATTTTGGTATTATGGAGATTTTGTGTGTTTTCCGAGAAATGCATCCCTGTCTGGATACGAGCAGGTAGAGGTGGCTCTGACACAGATGTGCCTAGGGGTAAAACCCGAAAACACCGCTTTGAGCTAGACTCGAACGGGAACTGGTGCACGACAATGGTCCTTGCTGCACTCTTGGTAACGACACTCTCGGGGGATATGCTTAGGATAATTCTCATTTTCTTTACAAACCACTATAAAGGGTTATGAGTATATACTTCCTCAAATAAAACATTTTTATGATTATGGATTATATCCATAAATAGTTCAATTTATGTTAAGTGTTTTACAAGTATGGAATTATGTATTTTGATTCATAAACTAATCTATTTTATGCCATTGTTTAGAAATGGATCCTAGTGGAAGAAATGGAAACTGTATCAATGCACGCACTCCATGTAGGGATTGCCCTCCTGCTCAAGATAATTATTGTGGATCTGGAGATACAACTAGTGTTGATGAACTTATTACCATACTAGGACAACTCACTCAGGTTATGAATAATAACCTTACTCGTATGGAGCACCCTGATCCGCAACGTGGAGGATCAATGTTAGACCGCTTCATGAGGCAACAACCACCAACATTTAATGGGGGTACAAATCCATTAGTAGCTGAGAAATGTATAAACTCCATAGAGAAAAATATTCCACACCTTAGGGAGTAGCGAAATGGAGAAGGTTGTCATGGCAGTTCACCGCCTCACTAGAGATGTCGATCAATGGTGGTCATTTATTCAAAACACAAAGGAAGATGATGAAGTATCAAATATGGAATGGAGAGATTTCAAAGATATTTTCCTAGAAAAATACTATCCTCATGACCATCGAGCAGATATGGAAAGGCAATTTCTTAATCTGAGGCAGAAGGAGGATGAGAATGTCGCAAAGTATGAGGCTAACTTTATAAGTTTAGTGAGGCATGTTGTAGATCATATAACTAACCCAAAAAGTAAGATTGATTGTTTCTTTGATGGACTAAAACCATTTCTCCATCGAGCATTAGTCTCACAAACCTTCTCGTCATACGAAGATATTGTCTCATGTGCTATCAAGACGAAAAAATAATTCTCTAAGTCTCATGACTTTAAAGCAAAGCAAGAAAAGAAGAGATCTTCTGATCAATCTAGAAATGAAAATAAGGGGAAGAAGGGAAGAGTTGAATATCATTCCTGCAGTAAATGTGGAAAGAAACACCCCGGTACTTGCTTGAAGGGAATGGGAGTCTGTTACAAGTGTGGTGAAAAGGGCCACCAAGCTCATGATTGAAAGGGAATGAAAGTTGTTGTCAATGTGGAATGCTATAATTGTAGAGATATGGGGCATTATGAAAATGAATGTCCTAAGAATCAGGGGAACTTACCTCAGAAAAGGCCAAGGGATCAAGGCCAAGAATATGTTGTTACTACAGATGAAGTTGAATAATTATTGTATTTGTGTTTTTGGACTCAAGAACTAGATTATGGTTATATGAATAATGTGATATATATATAAGGATTGTACTACAGTACATGTTTTTTTCATTAAGGTTTTAATATGATGAAGGTAATCATATTTTCAGTATGTGAAAATAAACCTTACTTTGTTTGGGGAATCTAATGTTACAATTGATTTTGGAATTTAAGGACCTTTTAGAGAAAGTCTGGACAGAGGTATTTTGGATAACTATAAAGGTTGGAATGGATTTAATTTGAACTTTCTATAGTATTGTTTAAGGTTAAAAAATTTCTGAAGATTATTTTTGGAATATTATAATACCATATTTGTAAGAAAAGGACAACCTTCAGGGTGGGGCATAACTCGTCGCGTCGGACAAAGCTGCAGGAATCGAACCCACAACCATAGTGAGATAGGATTTTATTACCTACCACTAGCCTACAGGAAGTCCCTGGTTATTAAAAAATGTTTTCCTAATCTAAATGGTATGTGTTAATATTTGGAACCTTATACAATTATGATAAATAGAATATGTTCATGTTCTATTACCTTTTAGAGTGAAAGATGGGTTTGTGGTAAAAATTTATTAAAGAATGAAAGTCTACATGACCAGTATGTATATTAACTTACATTATTAGTAAATCTCCTAAATAAATTCCTCAACTTTATAAAAGGTAACTTTAAAAAAACGTTGCCGGTTAACTTTTCCAACTGGGGATTCAATGACCGTTTGACCAATCACAAGTTTGTGATTTTATTATGGTTAACTTTCTCCTAATCCAGTTTTCTACAACTCTCCATCAAACCATGATGGTTTTTTTTCTCCCATATCCATATTTTCATAGAATCCTAGTATGGGATATCTCGGGTGACCTTTCTACTTATCTTTCTTTCTTTTAAAGTTATATTTTTATTAACCTTATTTTCAATGTGGGTTTTCCACAAAAGTATTTTCTATTTTCAACCTTTTATTTTCAAAGAAAAATTTCAAATTGCGAGGATGAAATTTATTGAAGGAGGGAAGAATGTAACACCCCGAGCTTCCACGATACGCTTCTCTTTTAATAATGCAACAGCTTGCATTGTATGCAAGTTTGAGATTCTAACACACCGCGACCAATCAAAGTAGCAGTTATGAATAGTAATACCCACTTTTTGAAATTATTTAAATTTTATATTTCAAAATGGACTTCATTTTGTATTCGGAATATCGAAATTATCCTAAGTTGAATTTTTTGTAAATTTCTGAGAACTTCCAATTTTCTATGAACAGTGAAAAATACTTAAAAACAACATTTTTAATCAAAATATTTTATAGTGATAAATTATAATATTGAGTGGTTTTAAATTTTAATTAGAATATATTTTTACCATTTTATCCAATGGTGTTCATTAGAATTAATTTCACTTTGAAATTGGACATAAACAATTGTTAATCTTTTGATATATATTGTTGCTTAAAAACACGCTATTTGTTGTGACAGTGGGAATTAATTATAAAATTAATTAATGCAACTTATATGTTTGGAATTTTTTAAAATAGAAATCTTTTTTGAATTTGGAATGTCAATTATAGCTTAGGGTGAAATTTTGGCATTGTTCTGAAAAACGTCAATTTTTTATGAATAGTGAAACCACTAAGTGGTAGTTAAAAAACTGATTTTTCATTTAAATGAAACATTACCACTTATGTGATTTGAATTTCAAAAATACTACAAACATGGTTATCAATATGAATTAAAATGTGGTTCAATGGGATTAAAATAATTTTTGGTGAATAGTAACTTTTAATTTTAATTAATCGCGATTAAAGGTAATTAGTGAAATTTAAGGTAAAAATGATATTATAAAAATTTGAAAATACCTTTACACTTGTCCTACCCCTATTGGATGAGTCATGGACGACCAAGAAAACCCATGGGTCAACTTGGGGACCCCATGGAGCCACTTTGGTAGGAAAATGAAATTAAAAAACTTTTTATTTAATGTTAAAATAAAAATGTCACAAACATGAGTTGTTTTACTAAAACAATTTTTAAATGGTGTTATACAAGTCATATTTTTTACTATAAATATTCATTAGAAAGATAAAAATATTTCATACATCATGAAAATTTTTTTATAATTTTTAGACATTAAATAAATTAAATGTTTTATGACACAATAATGATGCAGCGATTACCTCATTAATTAACGATTTAAATAAAATGGAAAGATAATGTAAAATATAAGGCTTAAACTTGTCAAAAACCAATTGTATGGGAATATTTAGAACCCTTATCACCTTATACTCGAAATATATTATTGTGGGACCTTTAGAATCTGAAAAGCATTTCATAATAATGTATCATTTCAATCTTTCCAAGAGTGCCCCTCCTCTCCTCTTATAAAAGGCCCCCACCACTCCCACCTTATTCACACCTTCAAGCCATTTGGCTCATCCATCATCTGCCCAAATACTCTCTCAACTTCCCTACCTTACTCCTAGAAGCCTCACTTTTGGCAGAAGTCTTCCCAAGGAATCCTTTGGCTCAAATCAAAAAGAGTTACCTGATTTTAAGGTAATGTCTTCTCTAATGTTGTTTTGTTTTATTTTGCTTCTACAACCCCTTAAACTCTTTTTATTCCTTTCTTTTGTAACAACACCAGTATCTAAAATATAATAGTATGTTTTTATGATAATTATTTGGTTTAAACTTACACACACCTTCATCTAATGGTTAAAGAACATACTGTTTCTGTGGGTGGCGAAATACTGCCTCACGAAACGATGATTGTTCAATATTCTTTTAACACCTCTAATGGTGGCCATTTTGATGAAAATATTTTCATATATGATATATATATTATTTCTATGTTTTCCTTATGCCTCTTTATTTCTCATTTATGGCATACTGTATGATTTCCATTATGGGTAAACGCGATAATTTCATTTTAGGAATTGCGGACTACCGCCCCCTCAAAGTGATTTGAATCCTTAATGTCATATGTGGGATGTATAAAGGATGGAGTAAATGGTATTATACATTATATTATACTGGAATTATATTATACCTTTCTATAATTATGACTTCATTCCATTAAATACGAAATATAAATGAAACTAGAATTCATGCGTACGTACGGCTTACCGTCTCCATGAACGGTGCATTTCATTTCTTACCTCTAAGTGTTATGTAATATTATAAATGAATGTATATACTGGATATATATTATGTATATGATATATACATCATGAATATTATTATGGATATAATGGATATATTACCACATGAACAAAGTGTAATTATAAGAAGTTTATTTTTGACTCAAGTTCCTAAGATCGACAAAACGACCGTTGTAAACTTAAATAATTACATAATGTTCATGACATGGTAATAAGTGATATAAAAGGAATAATGAACTTGAAAAAGGTTCTTAAGAAGGTAGATATTAACTCTAGTTTAATATTCAGGAGTTTAAAGAGCGGTCGAGTCAAGTCGGACACGAGGTAAGGGAACTTCTTAACCCAATTTCCATTCTTTGGGTTAATCTCCTACTTTCAAATTATGTCATGATATTATTATGTCCTATCTTGTATTTTTTTTACTTTATTTATGTGTACTTATAGTAAATACACATAATAGATCTATTTTATTTTAAAATGATCTTTGTAAGGACTTTATCTCAATCTCATTTCATTGAGGCATATTTGGTTTTATACACAACTTTCATTTATACAGTGTATAAACCCCTTTGACTTTTACTCAAAAGGAATCTTTTTATACGAAGCGATTTTACTAAATGAAAAAAGGAATGTTTTTTTTCTTACGTATGTGGAAATAATGACTTCTCGTCCGCCGTGACTATTATTTGAGTTTCGGCTTCCTCTATAAGCCATAACTTTTTTTAAAAGAAAAATAAACACCATGTTTTACTTTTATTTTATTTTGGTATTGAAAATGGTTTTGATAAAGTTTTTATTATATCAATGTGTTGTATTGATATGTTGTGATTGAAGTGTGGAAATCTTATGTTTCCTTTATGCATGTTTTATGTGATACGATTATGTTATGGATTATGATATTTTTAAACCTGTTCATATGAGGAATGCATTGGACTTTATAAGTGACGGGTGGAGCCCGCTATAGCTCCTTGATGCATCGGTAGGTCTCATGAGACAAACGAGTGTCATTGCACGAGGCCTTGACAAAATCTTATTTGTGGTCTTGGCACGAGGCCTTGGCTACGCGGTTATGATAGTCTGGAATTATGCATTCCATCATTATGAAAGTGGTTATTGATATTGCATGTGATTATTCGACTAGAAGAATATCCATGTGAGTAAGTGAATGGCATTATATAATATTATTTTTTCCATATTATTCTGAAGTTCAAGTTTAAAAAGGCTTTTGTTTTAGTTATACATTGCCTTAAATGTTTATTTTTATTGATGAAAGCCTCCGCAATATTGTTATACATAATGAGCATCTGAGATCACCCCTTTCAATGTTTTAATATTTTCCAGGATGTGAAGAAGTATTTTATGAATGACCTGCAGGGATAGTCAGAAGAGGATATGAGTATAGACTATGGAGCCTGTGTTATTGTATATTTTCACTTTATGATGTAATGTAACATTTATTAATGTATCTAGTGTTGCGAAGGCTACTAAACTAATCGGTCTTTTGAGACTTGATCTTTTGTGATCATGCCAATGTTACGCAATAATGCAGCGACTCTGGGTAACTGGGGTCGGGGCGTTACATCTAATGAATAGATACTCTCAATATATACAAAAAAAGTAGTACCTAATTTTAGAATTTGTATCCAATTTCAAGAGGAGTGTGATGTCATTGTTTCAAATGGTGATTTCAAAATTATGAATTGAAAGAGAAAAATATTATAGAAGTAATATCTTAGATATCAATTAGTTAATTGGGATTATAAAAAGACATGATATGGATTGATTAAACATGTGGTCTAACTCATACACATTTTAATTTATTGTCTATTCACATATGATCTTGTGTATGTGTGATTGGGATTATAGAGGGAATTATTAGATGAAAGTAAAATCTAAAACCACCAGTTTTTATGGAATTAAGTAAGTTATGTTGATATCTTTGACATAATTTATTTATACTATTGTTTTCTATATTGAGTTTAAAACAATTAGGCTTATAGTATTAGTTAATGACTCATTCCCCAATGCTAAATCCAATAGCTATAATCTTTGAGGAAATTAAAATAAGAGTCAATTAGGTTAAAATATTTCAATAGAGAAAACCATAATTGTCCTACAGGTGGTCGAGAAAGAGACTATAGACTTTTAAAGGGTATAAAGATACCAAATACCCAAAATACAACCAACAAGTGTTTAATATAACCTAGAATTTTAAATTTCAATAAATTTTGTTAAAAGGGATGTGAATAATTTGGAATTAAAAGGGGGATCATATTCCCTGTAAATATTCTGTTTTATGCTTGTTCTAGTAAGGAATCTGCTCAGAATAGGATATTTAATTGATCTTTCATAGAAAAAATATTTTAAAGGGTGGGTAATATTGATGAATATACCCCTATGAAATTACCCTATTTGCTTTATATGGATTAAGAGGGAGGAGATGAAAAGTGAAATCTGGAATAAGTAAACCCAATGTATTTTTTTCAAAATTATTGAAGATAATTTACCACAAATACATACTAGTTTTTGGAGAAAATTGGGTTACTTGATTGAGCTATATATTTATAGAAGAATTGATTAAAAATAAAATGGGGAAGATTAATCCAACCAATGGTTGTTTGTTGGGTTTGTTTTTAATTAATTTCATTAATTGGTGAGTATAATATATGAATTTAATAGAATAAAAGTTTAATAATAAAAGTTAAGAAAATGGAGAATAAATCATTGAAAAACACGACATTGAAGATTGTGGATGATCATTGCATATTTTATGTGGAAGTATTAAAGCTTATGTAGTGTCTATATTGATTAGTGGTAGAGGATAAAACATGATATCATTATATATCAATTCCATGGAATAAGTTGATCAATTCTTGGAATTTGATGGAATATCTAGAGTTGACAGGTGGTAGCTAAGTAATATTATGTCAATTCTAGCCTA
Organism: Viscum album; assembly: GCA_963277665.1. NCBI lineage: Eukaryota > Viridiplantae > Streptophyta > Magnoliopsida > Santalales > Viscaceae > Viscum > Viscum album. The sequence goes on along the minus strand of OY728125.1, from coordinate 355,685,729 downwards.
CTGAGGTGTTATAAAAAAATAAGAGATCTCATAAAGAAATTTGGATAATAATGGTGGTGTTTTCAAGAAGAAATAAATTCATCTAAGAAAAATAGTTCCCATTCAATAATCTAGACTTTCATAAGATTAAATAAAGTCATTTTAAGAAGAAATAATGAGTTTTTTGGTATCCACACATTTAAATTAATAGACCATTCCATAATATATTTTTATTAAAAATTAATAATGATATACTAAATAGATGGTTTCACTGTAAAGAAAAAACTATTCAATTGTTTTTTGATATGTATGAATAATTTATAAATTTTTAAAGTTATGTTAGATTAATCATAGAATTTAAAACGATCTCTATAAGAATCATTTATGGAGTAACACATCATAATAGATACCATTTTAATATAATGAATCCTACATAAGATTAAAAAGATAGTGAAGTAAAAACTACCAAATAAATCCACTCTATAGTGAGAAGCTCATTGAATTTAGTGTGGACCTGGAATGTTATTGTTGAAGGAATAACACCATACCTCATGGTACACACCACTATTGATAGAGACCTAATAAGGACTATGCCCCAAGACATCAATTTTTTTGTCTAAATCGTGTTTATAGAAGAAAGGAATAAATATATGTTGGATGAGGAAGAAGGTGTTTTGTATGAAAAAATGGTCATTTCATTGTATATTAAATATTCTATGAGATTCAAAGAGATCTAAAAAATTATTTCTTGAACTTAGGAGATGTTTTAAATGAGTTATTTTTTAGATTTTAGGTATCTTGATATTGACTTGAGATCGTGATATAGAAGAGGATATCACACCACAACCTAGATAATGTAAAGATAGATCACACAACAATTTAGAGTATCATACCATGATCAAGAGATTTCTGTGATATTTTTAAGATTTTGTTTTTATTTAATAATTAAGGATTTCGATATAAATTTAGGAAGTAAACTTGACTAAACTGGATGTATTTGACCACAATTAATCATGTGGTATACATTTCATGGCCATGTAAGATTATATAAAGTAATATTAATCTCTAAAATTAGTTCGTGTGTTGGATACCTGAATATATTTATAAACAAATCTCATAAAAATTTTAGAAATGGATAAAAGATTCAATCATTATTTTGTTTTTTAATAGAGAATAAAATCAAAGATCCATAGATAGAGCCCCATTGATTACATTAGGTTTATTAAAGGAAGAAGGATTGAAAAAGATAAATTATCATTGACATATCTGGTTGTTGAAGAAGAAGATAGATTGAAACAATATTATTTTAGTTGGATACTATTTATCTAGAGGTTTTTGTTACTATTATATTTTATTGGAAGAAAAATATTCAAACTCCACACAAATTTTTCAATATCATATAGCTTTAAAATAAAAGGAATCTACTCACACATTAATGAGTTTGTCAAATTTTGTCTTTAGGGAAAGATGATTATATTTAACATGGACGTTAATGGATTGTTTATTTTTTAATTTAAGATGTTAGTGGAATCAGTACCTAACATTTATCTTGGAGAGATATTCCTATCTTTATACTATTGAAGGGACCTGCACATTTATAAATTGACTAATCCATCCTAAATCAATGTGTGGAGGATAAAAAGAAGTAATGGCCCTTGTATTTTCAATGTGTGTTTTATAAACTGAATAAATAAAGTGTTCTGTGTAATATAGTGACCTTTTCCTAAAATTTTATCTATTTAACATGAGTATATTGAGTTTTGTTACATTTTCACATTGTCATTGAATTATCCTTGGACAAATTCTTTTGAGGTGAACCAAGTAAAATCATCATATACTTTGTGTTTTATATTTCTATTTTTTTATGTTTAGGTGAGAGTGTTATCAGGAGAAAGATATATTTTTTATGTGTTCCATCCAATAAGGTGACAATATTCATATTGGAAATGGAAATTGAAGAATATAATTTTTTATTCCAATTTTCACCCTTATTAACCCCCTAAGGGTTCTTGCATTCAACATGGTACTAACACATTGTGATTTCAGAGTGACCCATTGGGTTAGTAGACTAAAATGACACATGGGAATGTTTCTAGTAGTAGACACCTATTCGGAATAAAATTTTCATCACATGATGTAATATCTATATGATCATACATATATACTATAACATATCCAAATAATTCTTAAAATACACTAAAAATTGTTAAACTAATTCAAAAAAACACTTTAGATATTAAGATAATACAAATAGGTCCTTAAGAAGAAAAAGTAAAAGTTGATTGTGAGGATACTCACATAGGAATATATATGGATATCCCCCTATGTGGAAGTATAAAAAGTCCTCCAAAACTCTAAAATAATCCATCCTAACTCGACATCCCATGTGAGGTAACTACTTATGATTTTGGATACTCAAGTCACATATCCAGGTGCCTTTTCTTTACTTAGATCATGAAAAACTGGGTCTACACTCATCCCTGAGTAAAAACATATAGGGAGTGAGTATATTGTACCCCATGGAAGTCACCACCCAACCTTATTTAGTTATTTATAACACCAAGTTTATGATATTGTAATATTATGTTGGTATGTATAAAGTTTTCACGAACATTCTATTAGAAGGGCACTCATAATAATTTAGTCATGCTAAATAATAAATCCAATAATAATCAGAATTATTTAATGATTCATTAATAATTTTCATCCAAACCTTCTTCAATACAATCTCATAATATGAGTAGGTTACTTGTCAACCATATGGTTCTGACCATCGAGGATTTCCATCAAAACCCATCCTTTATTGGAGGGTGTGTGTGTGTGTACACATATCAATATATATATATATATTAGTTTTATCCAGCCAGATAGGTTATCTCTCCTTGTAAGAAGGAACTACATATACATATATAACAACCTAACCTAATAATTCATCCACTCTTGTGAACGAACATATACATATATACATATATATATATATATATATATATATATATATATATATATCCATAAATATATATATATATATAATCCCTTCTCAATATTATTCTTCTCACCACATGGTGATGAAAATATCATATATATATATATATATATGTATATATATATGAGTCCCCATTAGTGATAAATAAACATTCCTTTTATAGGAAGCTGGAAGATAATTCTTGATACTTATATATCCATTATGGAGAAACACAAAACCATAGATATGAAATATTATCAAAATAAATTCCTAATCATAATGGTTATATCAGTATCAAATAAAAATAAGTTTGACACATATTTCTCATCTCAATAATCTATCCATACTACATAAAGAGGTCACCCTTAGCACTCAAGTGTCAGAATAAAACTTTTTTTTAACTTTAGTAATAAATAATATAAATAACCATACATAGTCTTTCTACATTTAGTTTTTTCATAGACTCATAAATTAAGGAGATAAAAAATTTATAACTATTTAAGACATATTTGGTAGCCTCTAAACATGTTTTAACCATTATAAAACATGAAATTATATTTTATAACATATTTTAACCATAATTTTCATGAAAGGAAAAAATCAAATAATCTTAAATAAGGCTTAATAATTTAATAGTTTATGATGGATATCCATTTTTTCTTGTTTAATTGGTCCAAAAAATTTAATTAAATTTATTATTAAAGAAAATAATTAATTAGGAATCTGTCACTCTTTTCTATTCCTCTGTAATAACTACATTTAGATAATATGGGATAACTAGAAGAGATTCACCTGTCTAAAATAAATTCATATTCCCAAAGGTATGGACATTCTACCACAAATTCATTCAAAAACTTAAAATCAACCAAAGAGTATTTAATTTTTAACCATAATTGTAATAACATATATCCTTTAATAAAAGGTGAAAATTTATACTAAAATAACCAATTACAGTCTTCGGTCGCTACTCTGAGGAAGATAAACTAGGAGATATTATTGGATCCAAACCGTATATTGAAGAAGTGTTTTAGGGGAACATAAACCCATTACTAAATTAGTAGAAACCCCAAAGAAAATGGGAATCATTGATTTTATCAAATAAAAATTAAATTTCATTGTCATTTTATGGAAAATCAAAATGAGGATCCACCCTTAGGTTAAAAGATATTTAAGGGAGATAAGGGAGGATCCCTCAATAATAGAAAAATATAAGAATGAATGAAGGAATCATCTTTTTAGGGATATTTGGATTTAATTTAAGAATGGAAGGATAAAAATACCCTTATTTTAAGAGCTTTTTATGAGGGGACTACTAGGTAACTTTTGTAGTTCCATTGGATAGTCGTTGGACTCAACAGAACCACCAAACCCCTAGGACCCCTACAGACTATATGATTTTCCCCATACCCTATGATTCCTCCAAATTTTCATCCACACATTCTAAAAATTGCTTAAAATATATCTCTAACTTAGAACTCACCCAAAAGTGAATTTAAAGAGTAAAATTTAATGGGGTAAGTTACCCAGAATGGATAAGAGTATTTATTGAATGTAAGTCCGGATCATCGTAATACCTAATCAATATATTTAACAACATACTCTTATTGTATTCCTTCTAGTTATTAGAGGAATTAAGGGAATAAACTACTTAGGTTCTCTCTAATACATCTTATGATGATAATTAAATTTCAAAATTATTATCCCTAGTAATGGGAAACTCTGTAATTTTCCCTATATATTCTTCTTTAACTACAAGTTCCTAGTTCTCAACAAATTTGGTGTCATTCGGAGATATTATAACCCTATAAAAGATGCTGGGATATTCATCCTAGGATGTTGTAATTCCATTTCTGAAATTTGAGGTTCCCACTCCAACACTATGTGATAACACAACATCTAGACACTCCTGTAGTTTCTCATCCTCCCCACCTAATTCATAAGGAATTATGATCAAAGGGAAATATTGTGTCAGTACCCTGGAGGGAAATATAGTAGAGGATCTAGTTAAATATTGGGATTTGGTTTTGTGAAGCGGGGATCATTACCCAATAGAAAACATTTAGTCACCTCTTCAACCTCTAGGATCAGTTCAAAATACACCTTCTTCAAGAAATGGGACACTATAATCATAATGAGATGTGATATTTATGACTAAAATATAATTAAAGGACTTATTTCAATGAAAAAACACTTTTTCCTCTCTATTTGAGCATATCTAATATATCTGAATTTCACCAGAATCTAATCAGGATTAGTGATCTATCAAGTTTCATCCCCAACTCTAAATATCTCAAAATCGGGAAAGTATACTATGGATCCCACCAAAATTGGTCCATAATTATATTTAAAAATGAAATTAATCCTCTTCGTTTGGACTTCCTGAACCTTATAAATTAGTAAGAGGATTTTTGGTCAAGGTATATTTGGGAGAATCTGGAAATATCATTGTAACCTATACCCACTTCATAAGAAGAAAACTCTAAAATTTTATATATAAGTTAAAAAATATAATGTAATATTATAAAATTTATCTTTTTGAATATACATCTTTAGGGTTAAAAACATCATACCACTCTTAATTAATCAATTGATCGATTTATTATTTGGTATTTTTCTAATCCAACATATCATGCACCCTCTTTATGATAGTAATCCATCCATCAATGGAATTCACCCACAACACTAACTCCTTTAGGTACATACCAACCTCAATTTGGTTGTTTTCAAGTTTTATGTTCACAGGTGACTTCAAATTACCAATTTGTGCGATGTTAACACAAATTTGAAGTGAAAACCATCAATACTTGATCACAAATATGTCTATCTAGGTATCATAAAATTGTTAGGCCCCAATAGATATCTAATTTTAAGATGCATTTAGATACCCCTCCTTAAGCCTTGTGGAAGAGGTAGGCTCTTTAATTCTTGGTTCCTTTCCCAATCTTATATATTAAATTTGGGAATCATCCCACTACCTTTGACTAAATCACTTCACCATAGGCTCCTGATATTGATATAATTGTGTATTTTATCTATCTGGGTGATCTAATACATAAATTTTAGTCCTATCTGTTTAGGTATTTCTAGTTTTCTACATTCTCTTATCAATAACCTTCAAAACACTAACCCTAGTGATATTCTTTTCTAAAAAATCACTACGATGGTATGAGATATAGGTTGGAACATAGTTATATGTCAACAAAATACCATTATTAAGGTAGGGTAGTGTAATATTGGAATGGGTATCATCTTGAACTATTATTTACAATAGTTTTCTGACCACTATGGAATTATTCTCCATTCTAGAATCTACAATTAGGGTTGGTAGTTTTAGTTTTAAACATATGAACTATAAATTGAATTGATATGGTCCATATAAATCATAAAGTACATTGAAATAAATTTTTTCTAAAAGTATGAAATATATTATGTATATTATGTTTGATCACCTATCATACCCTCCATATTCATCATTTATGATCGTTATGGTTAAGACCTTATGTAAGGGAAGAAGTTGAACTTTGAATGTTTCCCTATATTATTTATGATAATTAGTACATCCATTGGAAGTGCATAAATACTAATAATATCCCATATATATTGAATAAACCTAAATCTATATATTTTATGTGATTATGATATTATTAAGTCCTTAAATGTGCCACTACCCAACCATACAACACATTAAATGGACCAAAGATGTTGTATATGTATTTTTTTTCTAACAGACATATTGTATGAACTGGTATATTTTATTCAACATTAGTATCTCCAAGTATTTGATCCTTCCTTCCACTAACCATTCTACTACCACAAAGAAAACCATGAGGTAAATCATAGGGACTATATTTGGTTTAATTGGACTTAATAATACATAATTTTTTTTATTTTTTTATGATTTATAGAATCATGGATCCCAAAGAATATTTTGGATACTCTATTGATTTTTATAGAGAAGTTCAATGAATTCACACCACAATAAGGAATTTTACAGCATGGTTTGTTTGAATGGGGTAGATATTTTCGACCTAGAAGGGAATAATACCACTACAATAGTGTAATAGTGTGATTGAATTTGATTCAAAAGATTTCACACCATAAAAACAGTCCCACCACTTCAACATGCTACCGCATAGGATACATATAATAACCCAAAATACCTTACACTATTTCATTATTATTACATGGATTAATAAATTTTAGGAAGTAAAATAGTAAAAATGTTTTTATTTAATCTTCTTATGTGAATGCTCAAACTAAATACATAGGTAATAATCAGGTCTGGCTAGGAACTATGAAGGGATGACATAGATAAATTATAATAGCCACAATTAATGGTGGAATTGTGATATTATAAGAGTATAGGAAATGGAAATGTGGTGTGGGTTTTAATAAAATACAAACCACAAAATATTTTGGGAGCACTCATACTTAAGAAGGAAGAAACTCAATGAGTGAAATTTCAACGTTGGATAAGTTTTATAGGATACAATTTAGAAATAACATTTTTTTCAGTGATATATCTATCCAAATTTTAGTAACTTTACAGGTTGATACCCCATGGAGGAGTTTTAAAAGATAAAATGGTGGTCTATTATCATTATACCATGGAGTGATGATGTTATGTGGATATAAAATCTCTTTAGTTTCTTGAAACAAATTTTTGCACCTCTAGACCATAATGATCCTTTGATAGATAAGTGAATATGAGGTTATTTTTAAATTACTAGAAGTGTTACATAGTGATCTCCAAATGATTCAAATTTTGAATGAGGAATATATATTCATCATGTTGCAGAACCATCCCTTTCATTATGAGCCAGTTCCATAGGGATAATAAATAATATTTTTTATGTAAGTCATATCTCTCAATTCCATGATGAACAAAATTGTGTTATGATGATGATGAATTTTATAAATATGACGTATTAGTTGAATTTAAAAAAACTCTTATCTTTTTATTGGAATTATATGTGTCCCTTAAACCATTTTTTCTCTTCTTTATTCCAGAAGTTTTATTTTTGTCAATTTTATTATTAATTCAAGTAAGTTATTCATTTTTTAACTAATTTTAATTTTTATATAATTCTATTCTTATTTACACTCAATTATTAAGATGATCGATAAAATCATGTCAAAACTTCATTCACCCATGAGTGTTTAGTCACTTAAGTGTTAAGGGATCTATAGTAAAAGGATAAGTGTTTAAATATTTCAACCAATTTCATTCACGAATAGTTATTTTTATTTGGAATTACTTTGAGACTCTAATATACAACTTTTTCAATTATATTTATTTGAAAAATTACCTATTAAGGGATAATAAATAAAGTTATTAAGTGAATTAAGTTATCAATGGTAGATTAGATTTTTCATTTTCATATAATATTGAACACAATTAACATAGTCTAGTCCACTTCTCCAAAATAGATATTCAAATTAAATAAAATATAATCAATGGACATAAGCATACAAAATAAACAAATTTAGAATAATATTTCCTCCAATTTATTAATATAATTTATAAATTAAATTGATGTCCATATTTTTTAAACTATCCTTTGAAATTGATCCCTTGCTTCTATTTTATTTGTTCATTTTTAATTCTCTTTCAAATTAGATTTTAATTCCATTTTACCTTCTTTCACTTGTAAAATATTTAATGATAATAAATCACTTAAAATCTCTTAATTATCATGTATATTCCTCATGATAATGATCTTGGACATTAATTATTTTTTTCCTTTGTAATTTGGTATAGAGTACACGTAATTTTAAACATTTTTACCCAGTTGAATTAACAATGACAGTGGGTAAACCAATTTTTTCCATCCGTTATATGAATTCAAATATAGATCTAGTTTCAAACAAAAAACTTATTGATTATCAAAATTCTATTCTCAGTTTTTTTTTATTTTTATTTTTTATTCTCTTTCCATTCCTGGGTTGTTTTATTTTATAAATGTGAATCTGAGTTAATTATTTGGATGATGATAACTTGATCAATGAGTAATGATTCATGTGATACCTTGAAGTATAATATTAAGATAAAAAAGTTTCAATTTTTACATTGATAATCCACCATGGAAGACCGTATACACCTCATTGTACTTGATTCACTTAACGGCCAATTCTTGAATGAGAATCCATAAGAGGGAGCAAAACAAATTCCCTAATATAGAACCATGAAAGATTATAATTTTACATTAATTTATGGGGATGACTCAATAATTTTCCATCTTAAAATCCATGTGTAAATATTTTAAATCAATCTAAGTCTTCTCCAGATGATACATAATAATGGACAATTTGGCAAAATTCAGTATAATGATCCACATCGACACTTGTTCAAATTTTTTGAAATATGAGATTCAGTCTAGGATAAAGATGTGATCTAAAATTTAATAACATTTATTGAATTATTATTTTTTATCAAATATTGATCAATTTATTATATAAAGATTTAACTGGATAGTTATATCAATACATGGGACATTTTAGTTAATAGATTCATTGATAAACACTTTGCACTTGTGAGAATAGTGTAACTGAGAAATAAAATCAAAAACATCTTACAGTATCATAGATAATTCACATTTGAGGTTTGGTATTAATTGAAAAATATTATTACATTATTACAACATCATGATCTTGAAATTTGGGTCAAAATGAAAATATTTTAGTATAGTTTATATCCTATGTCTTGAGTTATGATAGATGATTCCTCTAAATGGGGACTAATATTAAAGACCCATAGAGTAGCATGATACCTTCTTGATGTGAAATCTCTAAGGTATAGACTTTTTCAAAGCGATAGTGGAACACCAAGGAGAGTAATATATCACATAAATGAAAAAGTGTTTTTGGTATCACAAGTAAAATTCTCAAAAATAAAGTTAGATAACTTCTAATTTTTAGGGATACTTCCTCAACCAAAATTGATAAAACATCCATCACCTACACCTATTTTAAAATCTTTTATGATATGTGGTGGAAAGAACATATACCAAGAGTTTTGGGCTGGTTAATTAGATAATTAGCACCTGTACAATAATTATGTGAATAATAACTAAGTCCCCTATAGTTCCAAGTCTCATACCACCAAGAGAGGTCAGTTCATCCTAATCCACAACCAAATCTGTGATAGAAACAATAGTAAAGCATTTATAACTTCAACTGAAAATAGGGACCTCCAATATATGCACCCCAAAATCATGTATTGAGACCTTTCTAAGATTAACCACATCTTTAATCTCAAAATAATCATCCTTATGAACAATTTTTTCAACAAACACCCTCTCTACACCAATAAAACCCAAGAGGATTTTCCAAATGAATTTATTTAGAAGTAGGGTTATACAAAAATCAAGATAAATCATACATGAATTTACAATCTAATCTTTATAAACATTAAAATCATTTGGGGAAAATAGTTCAATTTTTTTGGATATACTACTTAGAACACTACATGGAAACATAGATAAAACCCAAAAAGAGGATGTGAAGGCTGTGACACTTTACATGTGGCAAGAGATAGAGGAAAATACAGAAAATAATAATGAGGAAATGGAAAAGGGAAAAATAATTCATAAAAATTTATGAGAAATTAGAGAGTGATAATTTGGTAAAATATTACATATAATCCCATCTAAATAATAACAAAAATTATAAAAAGATGGAATCTTATAGAATCCCTTTATTATTCAAAGGTAGGATCTGTAAAAGTAGAGTTAAGATTTAATATAAGAAGATTTTAGAAATTTTCAAGTAACTCTACATTGAAACCCATTTCATTAAATGTATCTCCAAGATGATGATATATAACAAAATATATGGAATATAATTAAAATAAAAAAACTATAGGATCTTAGAGTTATTTATTTAAGTGAATAATTCTCAAAAGTAATTCAAATTAAAATACCTCTAAAGATAATAGATCTTGGATGTTTTTCCATCCCATGAACTATTGGTTTGTGCACATTTAGGAAGGCACTTTTTGAGTTGGGATTAACTGCTAATATAAAATTTCTAAGTGTGTTATAGAAATTTGGATTGTATTATACTAATTTGAGATAAGTATAACTCCAACTTACAGATATATTATTTAAGTAAAGCCTACTAAATTTTGAAATATGTTCTTGATAATGTGAAAAAATTTATATTTTAAGATATATTTTTTATCTTTTAGATCGAATAATAAGGGTATATTCACATTATCCTTTAGCAACCATCCATATGAAATAGGAAATCGTTAATCGATGTTAACCCTGGATGGTTGATTTTTTTAGTTGATGATGAAAAATATATCTTTGATCTTATGAAATTTATTAAGAACATTGATGAATCATGTGTATACCATTCCATATTTGTTTAATGAATAAAACCAAATCATTATGAGACTATAATAAAAAGTTGTGGAAACCATTATATATATCTCATTGATGAGATGGTGGAACCCAAGGAAGATAATTCAAATTCTAGGGATGTTGATGAAACTAAAGTTATGTTGTGGAAAGAATACCTTTCAATGGATTACTATCCATAATTAATTTATTTGATTCTTAAACCAACAATCCCAAAGATAAATATAATACCATAAATATTGAGGTACTCATTATTGGGTGAAAAATATAATTTATATATGATTATTAATATAGAATTGAAAATTGAATAAACAAATAATGAGTTCTAATAAAAATGATATAATAAATCACTTGGGGTATTTACGTATTAACCCCACTATTTTCACACATAATGCACTACTGGAAAGAAAGATCAAACTAAGTTGAAAACATTAAAGGGGACTCACACCACCAATAAATATGGATGTTAAAAATGATGTTCTTGAACTCCTTAATGTGGGATATTTTTTATTTTAGATGGTGAGTGGGTTATCACATTTCAATTCATACCAAATAAGAGATGCATGGTCATTATTAACAATGAGGACAATATGATTAATCCTAAAAGAATATTCAGGGGATGGAGAGTCTTTTTGGACTACCATAAGTTAAGTGACTTAAGGTTTATGTTGGTTATATTTTTCTCAGTGTTTTTTAATAAGCATGTCAATGTGTATGTCTTGGAGTGTTTGGTGATAAAGGAATAATACAACCACTAAGGAATAAGAATATGTTTATAACACCTTGATATTTTAAAATAAGAACATTGTGTTTCATAGTGTATGTGATACCAAACATCAATTTTAAACAAACCACAATATATATATTTTAAAATTAAATCTCTTTAATTGCTTTTAGAACATAAAACCCTGAGTCTAAAGGAACTGTAATATAGTATACCATTATAACATAGTTGTTAAATTTGGTGGGTATGAATAGTACTATCTAAATTTTGAAAATTATAGTTATTTATTGATTAGAAATAAAATATGAATCATTTAAAATAAAAAGAAATTTTTTTCTAAAAAAAACTCTATTTTTAAAGATAGTTTAGTCACACCTTACACACATAATTTAAAATTCGTTTTTTCCACTTTAATAAATTTTATTTAGAAAAATACAATAAATTTTTAATATCATCATATCAAAATTATCTTAGTTTTAATTTTTTTTCTAAAATGTTTTTTTATTAATAATGAAAAATATTGAATTTTAATTGAAAACCCACCTTTCCATTTAAATTATTTATAAAGTTATATTATATTATAAATTGGTTATAATGTAAAATTAAATCAATTATATATCCATTAATCCAATTTTGGTTACTTTAATCATTTTAATATTGAATTTTGATATAAAAATTTTTAAACTTTTGAACATTCTCTCTTTGAAAACCAGTTTTCACTTCTCTTCTGCGATATTGATTTTAAATTATATTTTTTCCCTTTAGTGAATAAAATTTTCAAATTATATTACATATTTTGAATTATAATAATTTAAATTATATAATAAGTTCAAATTAATTTTTGACCAAAATGAATATTGAAAACAGTAAAAATTATTTAATGCGATTAAGGTAAAAAATGGATTTCTGAGGGAGTTAAACTAAAAATATAACAGTTAAAATACCATAAAAACATGTATATAATATAATTTGTGAACATATTTACACTCTATAAAGTCTAAGTATGAATAATACTCCATTTGGGTCGCTTTTGTAATGTTAAAAACATGGGTACAATTTTTTCGTTTCAGAAAATCGTAAGTGTTCCACTCACCTCACTTATAAAAGGCCACCCTCCATCGTCTCTTCTTCACACCTTCAAACCCTTTTCAACCAATACCATCCAAAATAACATAAAACATTCCCTACAATTTTCATAGAAGCCATCATTTTGGCATAAATATATCATGGGAATGTTTTTTTTTTTGAAAAACTAATAAGTATACCGAAATATAAGTTAACATTCATCAACGAGTGTTTTTATATTTATTTATTCCTCCACCTCCATAAATTTTAATTAAACCATGATGATATAATAACCTCAGTATATTCAATATATTTATATGCTTTTATGTTAATTTCATGACCTATAGATATCCCCACTTCTATAAAATGGGGTATTAAATCATTATCTGTGTGTACAGAGGACTACCACCTCGTGAACTGATGTCATTCATTTTTCCATTAACACCTCTCCAAGTTGGGAATTATGATGGATATAAAGCATATATATATATATATGAATATATATATATATATAATATATAACATTACTATACCAATTTATTCATTAAATCATATAAAAAAATTTTACATTCCATTTTGTATAGTAAATGATAATGTTTCTCGTGTATTCAGCGGACTATAGCCTCACAAAGCGATGTGATTAATTTTTCACTAACACTTTACATGGAAGGTAATAAGGATATATGAAATGAATATATGTGATATATATGAAATAATTATGATATTATTGAAAAATTGATCATTATTAAAATATAATATATCATTTTAATTCTTTCTTATTCGCTCACTAAAAGATGATAACATCATTCGTGTATGTGTGGACTACCGTCTTCACAAAGCGTTGTGACACTATTTTCATCACCACACCACATGGGTTTTATATATAAGTATATTTAAATAAATAATATTTAATTTATGATATAATGATAATTATGGAAATATAAATTATTACTTGTAAACATTCCTAAATTATTATTGAAAACTGGAGACGTTGCTCATACATACATATGACCTACTCTATTTATGATAGTAACGTACTTTATTTCTCAAAAATATTTCATTATTGGTATTAAAATTATAATTTGTGTATAGATATAATAATTATCTAATTATTATTATTATTTATATTTTGAAACTATATAATATACACAAAAACCAGAACACTCATGACAAAATAGGAATGAGAAAACAAGGCAATTATCCCCAAAAAAAATGAAAATAATGAAATATTATTAATGAATGAGTGATAATATTTTATAAAGGATAATATATGATATTATAAATATTTATATGGTTCTTATATAAGTTAATAAACATTCAAAACCACTATACAATATGTCAAAGTGTATTCAAACAAAAGGAAGTGTGAGGCAAGAGATTTCTTAACTCAATTTCAATTCATTGGGTTAAACTTTTAATTCATTGATTATGTCATGATAAGATTATGTATTTAATGAAATTTGAATATTTTATGTTTTATTTACCCTTTTATATGTGGATTTATATTTGATACACATAATAAATTCATTAATTAATCCTCACTTCAATGATAATATCATTTAAGGGACTTCATCTCAATTTCCCTTCATTGAGGCATATTGTAATGTTATGCACATAATTTCTATATAGTGTGTATAATTTACCTTTTACATTTAATAAACTTATTACATAATAATTTTTGGTATTCAAATTTTCAATTTGTAATTTTTTTTCAAATGGATTTTTACTTAAAATTACAATGTGGTAAAAATTTCATAACTCAATTTATTTTCATTAGGTTATATTACTTATTCATTATCTTTGACATTCTAATATTATGTTTGAAAATAAATTTGAATATTTTATATTTTATATAAACGTTTTTATGTGTATTTAAGTAGGAAACACATAATAGACTCATTGATCTGTCCTCTCTTCAATGTTATGATCTTTCTAATGGTTTATTTTATAGTTTCATTTCAATTAGGATTGTTTACAATTGAATTTCCATTTAAGGATATCATTTGATCATTGTATAATAAAATCATTTGATTTTCTTACAATATGGTTATTCATGATATCTTCAAGTAATATTACTATTTTTCTAGTCTTTATTATATAAAATAATTGATCAAAAAATTCAGACAATCTGACTTTATTTCTCTCTTCATTAAGAAAACTCTTTTCTTCTAAAATTTTGTTTTCTGAAAAAATAAAAAATAGTATTATTATTTAGAAAAATGTTTAATTTAAAAAAATTTATGCATTTTTATGTTATATAAATTTTTTAAAATAAATATTCATATCATTTTAAAAAATATCCTATAAGTATTTTTCTGAAAATGTGAAATGAATCTTTGTTTTAACATGCATG
This sequence comes from Viscum album, assembly GCA_963277665.1. Lineage (NCBI taxonomy): Eukaryota > Viridiplantae > Streptophyta > Magnoliopsida > Santalales > Viscaceae > Viscum > Viscum album. The sequence continues at coordinate 355,670,283 of OY728125.1, read as the reverse complement.
TTATGGATTGAATATCAAACCATCGTGACCACTAATTGTTTTAAAAATGCATTTATAATTTTAAATAACTATTTTAGATTTAAATTATTTTAAAAAGCTTAATTAAGCTTTAGTTTTAAATTTTTTTCAAAATGAAAAATATGTTTTTCTCGATAATGTTTTTAAAGATCTTTTTAGGGTGTTTATATTCATCAACAAAAGACCCCTCTATTATTACCCAAATGGGTATATGTAAGATTGATACAATCATAATTATTTTTTAATATTGTGTGCTATCATTTTTTACAAGTAAATTTTTAATATTTACTTTCTTGGTTCACTTTTTTAGTCATTAACTTTCCCTTGATTTATTCACTTTCTTATGCACATTAACTTTTCTCCTAATTATCCATATTATTTATAATTTATATTTTTATTAATTAAACCATAGATCATTTATACATATTTTTTTCTCCATTGAAATTTAATTTTTTACCTGAATAAATATTTATAAATTAGTATTCTTTACTCAATACAGATATTTGATGATAAGGTGCATTGTCATGACTTAAATCAATTATTCGATATATGAGGAACACTTTTTACATGCACTGATGGGTGGAGAATGGACTTATATATCCCCTATATTCATTAGTTGGTCTCATGATATAACAAACCAAACTTTCTGAATAATATTTTTTCCTGATAAAATGTTTGTTATACTATATTTTAATAAATAAAACCATATCTCATTAATAATGAAATAAATATAATGGGAAATGTGCCCCTCTAAATTTGATTGTTATATGAAAATTGTTCAATTAAGATTATTGGTAAATATTAATATTTGGATCTATAATCTTGATAATAATTTTAATATTATAATTAGAGTTTATAAGTAAAATTTGATAGAGGATAATTGATACATAAAGAAGAGTCATTGGCCTCAACCAATAGAGTAAGTATATTTGATTCCCATATGTCAGAACTTAAAAGGGAGGTACCATAATTGGGGTTCACCCTTGACTAAGACCAATTCATGATTTAAAAAGTGAATCTTGAATTAAATATCCTACAAGATAAGTTCAAGTTATTGGAGATTACCATTGAGTTGATGTTATCCGAGGTGCCCTAAGAAACTATCCACATTTCACACCTTACTCTTAGGGAATATTAAGGTGTAATAATGGGTCATATATCAAGGAACTAGTTAAAAATTTTAATTACATTATATAAATAAAATTTTTATTCTATAATTTTTTGTTTTAGAAATAGTTTCTCTTAATAAAATTGAGATGGAATTCGATAAATTGATTTTTTTGGTAGAGGTTATAATATTCAGAAAAAAAATATTTATTATAATAAACTAATTAATTATGAATAATGTTTATTTTAATGAAATAATGTTATTAAAATACTCTTATTTAAAAGTAAATGACCAAAAAATTATTTTTTTTAAGTGTCAAACATTTTAATATGTATTTTCAATCAAATTTAATTTTTAATAAATAATAATTTTTATATTTAAATATTATAATTATCATATTTATATAATTATTAGGATAAAATAAATATCATTTTTAAAATCAACATTTAGATATTAGTTTTTTGGTGAATTTATGATAATTTTCCAAAATAATTTATTTTTTCCGTGAATAATAAAAATATAGTTTGAGTTTTTTGGTATATCAATGACTTAAAAATTATTTAACAACTAATTAACCATTATACAAGACTTAAATTATTTTATTTTATTAATATCACATATTTTAATATATTTTCATCAATTTCCCAATATATAATTTACTTTATAAAATATAAAATAAACATTTTAACTTTAAAAATGTTATTTTGTAAAAACATTAATTTTTCTTGTGAAAAATAAGTAATATAAAATGATGGTTGACTCTTGTGGATTAAAATAAAATAATTTTTTTCAATTTTCCAATACCATGGTAAAATACTGTGGTAAATCTCATGGTTTTTTATTTACCACTACCTAGGTTTCCAAGCCCTATATTTGAAAACTAATAAGAGAATCCTCAAATTTTTCTATAAATACCCACCCATTTATCCATTTAATTTAACCCCCAATTCATCATACATGAATATTTTAGAGTTTTACCTCCAACAGAGTCATCCCAAGGTTACTTAAATCCCCCATGTCTTAATACTCAAGTTTTAATAGTTCCTCTTCAAGGTAAGGGAGATATCCTTCTTTTCTCTTCATTTCAACAACCTCTTTTTTGTTAATATCTTATGAATGTTATGGTAACTCTATATTTTATCCTTGGTATTAACTAAATTAATTCAAAATTATTTTTTATAAATTGGATACCCATTTCTCCTCTCTTTTTACCCATTTCTAAAACCATTTTTTATACCTAGTATGCTGCCGATTTTACTTCTCAAAATTTCTCTCTTCTCCTAAAGAAATTCTGTTTTATTTTCTTTTTTTTGAATACCCCAACATATTTATTTTCTAGGTTTATTCACAAAAATGTAAAAATTATTTATTTTATTCTAGTATTCACATGCATAAAACATTCATTCCCTCTTCTTGGGTTAAAAATGAAATAATAATATTGTCTTTAAGCACTTTTTAAAATTCCATGATTTTGATACAAAACTAGTTTCTTTTATTCCCCATTGGTTATTTATGAGTTTTTTTATTATTATCTATGTGGATCACATTAATTAATACATATTACGGGTGTACCTTGATAGCCCTCTAATTCATTGGATAAATAATTTAATCACCATAAATGACATGTTATACGATATCTTGGTGAATAACCTTGGTAATGTTTACGACAACTTGGTGACTAACCTTGGGGATATGATTTTGAATGAATAAATTAAATTTTACTCCCACATTTACAAGTTATGATTCATTTTATTTTATTTATTATATTCCTCGCGTTCTCTTTTTCATGCCATAATAATATTCCTCACGTTCTTATAGATGTTCCTTAAGATCACATGTAAATTATTTCCCCTTTCTTTCCCTTACCAGGCCTTAGGATCACCCAGTCTTTTGATGTTTGTCAAAAATTTATGAGATTATATAATTGTAATTTGTATTAACCATTTAATTTCAAGTTTATTATAATAATTTTTTATTTTTTCATGTATTATTCACCTTTTTTTAAGAAACTCAACTTTAAAAGATCCTTTATTTTGTACCATGTAATGAAAAGTTTATATAATAAAAACTCAAGATTATATAGTTAGTATCAAAGTAGGGTTTAGTTATTTGTGTAAATTGGGATTTCAAAAATTTAGGAAGAATATTATGGACATGTTAGAATATAGGAAAAAATCTAGGTATTTTTTTGAATTATTGATTAAGTGGTTTCTCAGTAAAGAAATCTGTTTCAAGATATAAACAAGTGGATATAACTCTGGAACAGATGTATCTAGGGGTAAAACCTAAAAACATCTCTTTGAGATAGAATCAAATAGGAATTAATGCATGAAAATGGGCCTGGATGCACTCCTAGTTTGGAAATTCCATGAGATATTTTGGGTTAATAATAACCTTTTTATGAACAATTATGAAGGATTTATAGAAAACATAATTGTAGTTAAATAATAACATAGTTAAGCATGATTTGTAAAGACATAAAATTTATTTAAAATTATAATATTCTTAAAATAAAAACATTTCTCAATATGATTTATTATTTTTGATAATGGTGAGGAATAGTATGAACCGTGTAAATGGTGAACACAATACACCATGCACCGATGGACTTCCAATGGATGGAGGAGTGGAAAATTCATTAGAATGATGAATCAACCAACTCATTTTTTGAGAAATAACATGAATCAATCCAAGAGACCAGATTCACCTTAAAGGGAGAAACTTTCTGTTAATTCCTTTATGCATCAATGACCTAATTCTTTCAGTGGATCTAGTAAACCATTGATTTGTTAATAAAGTATACGATTTATAGAAAAGATATTTTTTGTACTCTATTATCAAAAGTAAGAGAAAGTCACGAAAACTGTGTACTGCTTAGAGGGACAATTTGATTAGTGGTGGACACTAGTTAAAACACGAAGCCAAGAAGGGATATTAATGCTATAGAGTGGGAAGAGTTCAAGGGATCCTTTTTCAAAAAGTTTTTCCCCGTTTTATGAGAATGAAAATAGATAAGGAATTCATAGAGCTAAAGAATAAGTAAAATGAATATGTGGGAAGTTGTGAGATGAACTTTTCAAGGATTTCTCACTACACCTCGAGCTTTGTCATGGATCCTAATATAATTTTTTATAGATTATATGGTGAACTAAGACCTTATCTATGGATAATCTATAAAATTGAGACTATGACCACTATAATAAGATAGCGCGGAGTACTGTGAAGGTTGAACTGGAGTTTGGAGAGACTTGGTTGTCCCATAGATTTAATGAAAATAAGAAATAAATGAAACCAAGATCGAGGAAGAACTTTGATCATGGAAGAGGAGGGAAAATGTAACTTAACACCTGAAAAAAATGTGGAAAGAATCATTTTGGTAACTTATTTAAAAGGATCGCTAAATGTCACAAGTGTGAAGAGATGTCCATATTTCTCAAAAACTTCATAGTGAGGTGAAGACTTAACTTCTTAACACTAATATCAAAGGGAAGATATAGCAGGCGTAGCCTGAAGTCCAATGATTTAAATGTGGAAAACTTGGGAACTTTCCCAATCACTATCCAAATCCAAATATATATATTGAAATCAACATCAACACTATAATATGCTGATGTTTCATATTCGGAATGTTTCTATTAAAATAGATTAATTTGAGCTCTAAATGATGTGGTGGTAGGTACTCTCATTGTTATCTCAAAGATAGTATCTAGTTTGTTTTATTTTGGTTCCATGAATTCCTTTATTTCCTCCATGTTATCAAAGAATATAGAATTAATCCCTTAACATCTAGAAGTAGAGTTATCAATCAAGAATCCTGGAGGGATTATCAATGCATCTGAAGTGTATAGAAACTCTAGTATTGACTTTTCAAAGAACAATTTCATCACAAATATTGCATTCATTCCCATGTCGAAATTTAATATTATACTAGGGATAGACTTGATCTCAAGGTATAATGCTAAGATCAATTAAACAATCAATTAAATCTCATTATTCTTGAATGGAAATCCTATAGTTTTTTTCAAAGGATTGATATCTCGGTCAATGATTTTTCAATAATCACCTCACATAGATTTATTTATGGAAATGATCAGTGAATATGAAGAAGGAAATGAAAGAATACATATATAAAACATCCGCATAATTCAGGTATACATTGAAATATTTATTGAGAAGTTACCTAGACCTCCCCTAGAAAGAGAGGTAGATTTCTCTTTTAAACTCATTCCTAGATCCAAGAAAATATAAAAGACCCCATATAGAGTGGAAAATTTAAATATGGGAAAATTAAACAAATATATTCAAGATAATTTTTAGAAGTGGTTTATCTAACCAAGTGTGTCTCCTTTGGGAGAACATGTTCTCTTTTTGAAGAAAAGAATGGATCAATGCGTCTATGAATTGATTATAGAGAACTTAATGGGATCACAGTGAATAAAAAGTGCCCTCTTACAAGGATTGATGATTTATTTTACCAACTTCATGGGGATAAATTCTTATCTAATATTGATCTTCAATCTATTTATCATCAATTTAGGGTGAAGAAATAAGATATTTTAAAAACTAACTTCCGATCAAGATATGGGCATAATGATTTTTTTCCCTTCATTTGACTAATGAACCTTCTATATTTACATATTTTATGAATAAAGTATTTAATTACCACCTTGATAAATTTTGGGGACTTTTTTATTAAAGATATTCTAATATATTCAAAAAGTCTTGAGGAGCATGAAGTTTATCTAAGGGTTATATTGTAAATACTAATGAAGGAGAGTCTATTTGGAATGTTCATAAAATGTGAATTTTGGTTATAATAAGTTGATTTCTTTGAGCACATTACAACCATTGAAAGAATCACAGTTGATCTTACAATGAAAAGGTTGTATAGGATTGGAATCATCCTATAATAGTAAATAGTTTTTTAATTTTCCTTATTTTAGCAGGAATTATAGGAGGTTTTTGAAAAAAATCATGACTTTTTAATCCACTAACCAAGTTAACTCCAAAAGGGTCCAAGTTCATCTGGAAAAAGCAGTGTGAAGACTATTTCCCAAAGCTGAAGAATAGAATGGTTACTATACCTATGTTAACTCTACCCTCTATTAGAGAATGATTATTAATTTTTAGTGATTAATCTTTTAAAGGAATTGGATATATCCTCATGGAAAATAAAAAGGTGATTGCTTATGCATCTCGACAGTTGAATCCCCATGAATAGAATTATCCTACACATGACCTAGAGACTTATATGGTTGTTTTTTATATGATGATATGGAGGTGATATCTTTATGGTAATTAATGTGATATATACAAAGAACACAAAAGTTTGAAGTATATTTTCACACAAGTTTAATTAAACATGAGATAGAGAAGATGGTTGGAACTTAATAAAGACTATGGTAATTCAATTAATTTTCATCTCAAAAGAGAAAACAAAGTCACTGATGCATTAATTAGGAAATACCCTATTGTGCTGGAACTGATGAGGATTCAACGAGATCCTTTGATAAAAAACTTGTAAAATTGGACATTGTAATTATTAGGGAAGGGACATAATCAACCCTATCCAAAATGATTTCTCAACCATAATTACTAAAGAATATAAATAAATTTCAAAGATAATATCATTTGTTGCAAATTAATATTGATGGTGTGAATAATGGGAAGTTTCTTAATTTTAATATTGATCAAAAAAGTGTATTGAAATTTTATACAAGGATATTTATTCCATCTATTCTAGAAATAAAGATGGATCTGATGGATAAATCTCATAGATCTACATTATATATACATCACGTAATCACTAAAATTTATAGGGACCTTCATGATCATTATTGGTGTGATAACATGAAAAGGTAGATTTATGACTATACTACATGGTTTTTGATGTGTCAACAAGTGAAGTTAGGGAGTTACTTCTTAAAGGGGTATTACAACCATTAACCATGCCAATATGGAAGTAGAACCATATCACTATAAAATTTGTCCCTAGTCTCCCAAAATCATTCAAAGTAAATAATGAAATTCGGCTTATAGTGGATCATCTCCCCAAGACTTCCAATTTCATCATTGTTTGAGAAGATTTTCTCGTGACCAAATTAAAAAGATATACATAAAGGGAGTGGTAGGGATGCATGGGGTACCACTCTCTATCATATCTGATCATGATCCAAGGTTCACATAAAAATTATGGAGAAGTAATCAACAAGATCTGGGTACCAAATTGAATTTTAGTATGTCCTATCACCCCCAAACTAATATCCAATATGAAAGGAATAGTCAGACACTCAAGGATATGCTGAGAACATTCTCTATTAAATTTAAAGGTTAATGGGATCAACATCACCCATTAGTTGAGTTCTCATACAAAACAATATTTCATTCAAGTATTTAAATGGAACCCTATGAAGATCTATATGTGTAGTGACATAGAAATACTAATTGTTGGGATGAATTTGGTGAGATAAAGTTTCTTGGTACTGATCTTGAGCATGAGATGACATAAAATTTTCATGTCATCCAACAGCACATAAAGACCGCTCATATTTTTCAGAAGAATTATTCATACAACCGTCGAAGGGACTTGGATTTTGTTGTTGGTGACAAATTGTTCCTTCGAATATCATGGAAGAGATTCATATGGTTTAGGAAGAAAGGGTAGATTAGAACCAAGTATATTATCCCCTATTAAATCCTTGATCGCATAGGAGTAGGGGTTTATCAGTAAGGCTTTCCACCAAATATAGCTCAAGTTCATGATATATCTCACAGGTATTACTAAAGGAATAACATACCTAATCCTTTATATATATATATTGAATCATGAGGTGATACCACTGGAACAGTACCTCTCTTATGAGGAGAAGTTGGTGGAAATATTGGACCATAGAGACAAGGTTCCACATAAAAAGACTACTCACCTCATCAAAGTGTTGTGGAGGAATCATAAATATGAAGAAGCAATGTGGGAATTAGAGGAGACAATGGCATATAATTGCCCATACCACTTCTCAATTGAGAGAACAATTTAAAATTTAAAGGATGAAATTTATCAAGGGGGGAATTAAAAAACATGAACTTCTTGAATAATATGTGCTTCTTAGGAAAATGTGTGTTATAATATATTATATAGAACAAAACCATATCTCTTTAAAAATGAAATAAATATAAAGGGAAATGTGACCCTCTATATTTGACTGTTATATGATCGTTGGTCAATTGTGATAGTTTCCTAGTATAATAATTGGTAACTATACTCTTGATAATAATTTTAACATTATAATTATTGTTTACAAGTAATATTTGACAAAGAATAATTAATACAAAAAGAATATTTGATGACATCAACCAGTAGAGTCATTCCATTTGATGATCATCTGTCAGAACTTGGGAGGGAGGTATCATCCCTGGGTTTTTCCAAAGAACAAGCCTAAGCCAAGCTTCAAAAAGTGACACTTGAATCTAATCACCTATGAGAGGGGTTCAAGTTTGTGGATATTGCCACTTGAAAGATGTTAACCGAGGCACCTCATAAAACTACCATCATTGAACACCTTACTCTTAGGGTGTATGAGGTTGTAATTAGGGGTTATGTGTTAAGGCCATATATACTTAAAGTATAATTTCATTGTATAAATAAAATTTTTATTCGATTATTTAACTTTTAAGAATAGTTTTTCTTATTAAAATTTTGATATATTTTGATAAATTGATTTTTTGGATGGAAAAATGTTCTTTTTAGAAAATAAATAATTATATTAATAATAAACTGTGGTATTATTATTATTTTTTATTTTAATGAGATATTATTATTATACACTCTTATTTAAAAACAAATGATAAAATAATTTTATTTTATTCAAGTGTCGAAAATTTTACTATGCATTTTCAATTCGATATTTTTTTTAATAATTAATTATTTTTATATTTAAAAGTTTTAATTATCATATTTATAGAATTATTATGATAAGAAAAATAACTTTTTTGAAATAATCACATTTAAATTAGGATATGGTTATTTTAGGATAATTTTTGAAAATAATTTATTTTTGATGAATAGTAAAAATACAGTTTGAGGTTTTTGATATGTTAATGACATAATTATTATGTAATAATTATGTAATAACTAATTATCACAATCCACAACATAAAATATTTTATTTTATTAATATTTTTTTTAATATATTGTAATCAATTTCCAAATATAGAATTTACTTTCCAAATTCTAAAATGTAACATTTTACTTTAAAAATGTTATTATGTGAAAACATTTATTTTCATTGCCAAAATAAGTAATATAAAATGATGGTAAACTCTTGTGGATTAAAAATCATAAAATTTGTCCCAAGATTTCAATACTACTGGAAAATACCATGGCCAAGCACACACTTTTTAATTTACCACTACTTAGGCTTCCAAGGCCTATATTTGGAAACTAATAAAAAAATATACCACTTTTTCTATAAATACTCACTCATTTCTCCTTTTATTTTCAATACCAATTGATTCTATATGAATATATTCTATTTTTACCTCCCAAGTAGTCCTCCCAAGTTTTCCTAAATCCCACAAGGTCCTAATCTGCAATTTGTAAGAGTTACTCTTCAATGAAAGGGAAATATCGTTCTTTTCTCTTTGTTTCAATAACCTCTTTTTGTATATGTCTTATGACTATTATGGTAACTCGCCCTTATTTTCTTTTTATTTATCAAAATAAATCCAAATTATGTTTTATAAATGGGAGACCCATGTCCCCTCTCTTTTTATCCTTTTCTAAAACCATGTTTTATTCCTATTATGCTGCTGATTTTACTTCTCAAATATTCTCTCTTCTCCTCAAGAAATTCCCTTTTATATTACTTTTGTGAATATTCCAACATATTTATTTTCAATGGGTATTAAAAAAAATAAAAATGATTTATTTTATTTTGTTATTGACATATATAAAACCCACATTCCATTTCAATGGGTTAAAAATTATATAATAATCATGTCTTTAAGAACTTTTTAAAACACCATGATTTTGATATGAAACCCATTTATTTTATTCCCCACTGGTCATTTATAAATTTTTTTATTATTATATATGTGGCTCCCATTAATTAAGATATTGGAATTTTGATCCCTTATATAACTCCAACTCATTGGGTAAAGAGTTTAGTCTCTATAGATGGCATGTTATATGATACCGTGGTGAATAAACTTTTTAATTTTTATGAAACCTTAGTGATTAACCATGGTGATATGCTTTTGAAAGTCTGAATTAAATTTTTTAGCCACATTTCCAAGTTTTGACTCAATTTTTTTTATTTATTATATGATTCATGTTTTCTTTTTTATTCCATAATGATTTTCCCCATGTTCTTATTTATGTTCCACAATATCACATGTAAACTATTTCCCCTTACATTCACTTACTGGTCCTTATTCTCACCCTTTCCATTAATGTATGTCCTCAGGTTATGAGATTAAATAAAGTTACTTAGGATTAACCTTTTAATAATCCATTTCATTTGGATTAGAATAATGTTTTATTCTTTTTGTATTATGTACCCTTTTCCAAGAAACTATACTTTAAAAGACACTTTGTTTTGTACTGTGTAATGAAAAGTCTATGTAATAAAAAGGTGGGATTACATACATGAGACAAATTATTAATCTATCATTAAGTGGGTTTTTAACTATATATTTATACCATATTGTGAAAGGCCTTTTTGGTATAGGTATCATGATTCCTAATATCATGGCATCCCCTAATTAATCATTTAATTCATTCAGAATTCAATTATATTTATTATCCATGGGATTTTCACAATGATATTTTCTTTGAATTCATTTAAATATCATATTATTGATAAAATGGAATTTTTTTTCCTTTATTAACCCTGCCATATTGATTATTCCTTATCATATTATCAATGATATTTTTTCAATGATATTATCTATGGATTCATTTAATCCTTAGTTTATTTGTTAAATGAAATGTGTTTTAAATTATTTACCATATCATATTTCTTATTCCTTATCCAGTTATGATATTAAAGTTATTGATTAAATATAATTTCTATTCAATTATTTATCATTCCATATTTATTATTCTTTATTTATTCATGATAGCTTCCACTATACTTAACCCTTACTAAGTATTTGAGCCCACCCTTATTTTTTTCATTTCCTATGAATCTAGGAAGTGAACTATGAATGATATAAAAGTATATAATATATGAAATAATGATATTCCAAAAAAATATGTTGTAATTTTTGTTTTCAATTATAATGCATGACTCAAGTACGTACCTAATTTACCAAGACTACTAAACTATTTTGTCCTTTGGGATGTGTTTCCTTATATCTAATGCAAATATAATAAATAAGACCCTAGCTATGATATACTTGGGTTAGGGTCACTATATATGGTATCAGAGGAAGTTTAGTATAAAACATGGGAACTAGATTTATGAAAACATAGATTATGGATCATAAACCAAAAATAAACTTTGAGGATAAGAATATAAGAACATGATAATGTTTTATAATGTATAGATTATGTGGGTTTCCCTTTAAATACATCCCTTCTAGGATACTACAAGTAAATATGGTTCATGAAGAGATATACCTTGGGGTAATAACTCCAAAAAGGGTGTATTTTTCTTGACCTTATCATCACCCGGTGCATAAAAATAGGCCTTACTGTGAACTAGTTTTAACACTCATGGGGGATATTCTTAGGATATTTCATATTTTCTTCACAAAACATTATGAATAATCTTAATTTATGGGGATAATGAATGACTAAGGTTAAAAATAACGTGTATTTGATTCAAAATATTGGACTCAAAGTAATGAGAAAATGTTTTGTATGTGGAAAATAAGAGCATAAAGTAATGAATTGTCAAGGAAAATTAAAGTGTTTGATTGAAGGAAAATTAGTTCACGATAAGGATACATTTATGGTTTTTTGTCTTAAATGTTGGGAACCAAAGAATTATTTGACTCAATTAACACTTCTAAAGGTTAACCCATAGGCCAGGGAAGAACCTATTTTGAAATAAAATAGATAATGTATTTATGAATTGTGATTCAAAAATTAAATTGTTGAACTATTTTACCAATGTTATTTTGGTTATAAGAATCATGAAATATCTAAATATTATGTCAAATTTTAGAATCAAATGTTTATTCATTAAATTAAGAGCTATGGAAACCATCATCGGTTTATGAGTGTAAGGTTGATCATAATTTTAATGTCTTAGACACCCATTCTTAGGATTTATGTGATGGGATTCTATAAAGATTAAGGATATTTTAGGAGAAATGTTTATCAACAACATGTTTTATTGGAAATTTTATTTGATTAATAATGACTTTATATTTTATAGACATAAGTTTAAAGGTATTGGTAACCTTATATGATTATTTTATCTTCTATGTTGAGGTAATTATGGTTTATTACACTTTGGGAATGTCATAGGAATTATATAAATATTGTTTTGAAAAATTAAAACCTAAATTCTGGGTTAAAACCTTTTATATCTGGAAAATTTCATGGGGATTAAACCCAAAATCAATGGATGATAAGATTTTAATGCCTACTTATAGCATATGCGATATCTGAGTTAATATTTCATGAGTAAAATTATTTCAAAAATAAATTTTAATGATGAACCACTAGGGATGTTGTTGAGGTTTACAAATTAATGTATTATATTGGATAATATTTACTAACAATATTGGTTTTTAAAAATAGTTTGAGATAAATGGAAATACATTTCACTATTTCATGGATCTTATCATCTTTTTAAATTAAATTTTAGTGATTTTGAAATAAAAATCATTTTCTATATACATTTCTTGGAGTAAGTGATGAATTTGTAATTGGTTTAAGCACAACCAAAGGATAAAATAGTGATTATGAAATAAAAATGTATCAATTATATATATTACATTACATTCAAAGATATTAAAATAATACCTCATCTTTAGGAAAAAGATATTGAATCAAAAAAATTATCCTATTACATTCATATCATATGAATAAAATGGTATTTAAATCATCAGATGTTTATTTTTTTTAGGCCCTTAAATTTCCATTCAGCAATCACTTTCTTATGATCAATTACCACTATCACTTTTTATAATTATTTAAAATTTTATTCCATATAAAAATATTCAATTTCAACTAATTTTACCCTAATTATAAAACTAGTTTTGTTTTATTATATGTGACACTTTTACATCCCTTTCTCTCTTATTAAGTGATGTTTTATCAACCCTTTTATGATGTGGGTTTTTAAATAATGGAATTTTAAAATTCCAAAACCTTAATTACCAAGATCAATTTATGATTATGAGGATTCAATTTATTTAAATAGGTAAGAATGAAACACCCTAATATTGTAAAATAACAACATTGTTTTATATAGTGTATGTGACCTGGAACACCGATCTTAAACATCCCATGAAATATATTTCTTTAAATTTAATCTCTTTAGTAGATTATGGAACATGAAACCTTGAGTTCAAATGAATCCTAATATAGTATACCATTATAACCTATCTATTAAATTTGTGGGTATAAATAGTACTATATAACTTAAGAAAAATTTTGTTGTCTATTTTTTATGAATAAAATAAGAATAATTTAAAAAACATGTTTCTATAAAACTATATTTTATTAAATCTGGTTTAGTCACACCTTCCGCACAAAATTTAAAATTATTTTTTAAAACTTTTAGAAAATTAATTTGAAAAAATAAAATTCTTTTTTTAAATCAACATATCAAAATTATCTTATGTTTATTTTTTATTTTTCTGAAATGTTTCATTTTTTGATTAATAGTGAAAAATGTTGAGTTTTAATTGAAAATTACCTTTTCATTTAAAATATATATAAAGATAAAATATATTTTGAGTTTTTTTTTTAATTAAAATTATTTCAATTATATATCTTAATCCAATTTAGGTCATTTTAATCATTTTAATATTTAATTTGTTTATAAAAATATTTTAAACTTTTAAACATTTTCTTTTTGAAAACCCGCTTTCTCATCGCCTCTATGAGATTAATTTTAAATTATATATTTTCAATTATTTGAATGGAATTTTAAAAAATTTATTCTATTTTTGTAATAAGAATAATTTATATTATCTAATTATTTTAACTTAACTTTTTACGAAAATGAAAATTGAAGACAGTAAAAAACATTTAATGTTGTTAAGGTAAAAATAGATTTAACAGGGATTAAACTGAGAATATATGGGTTAAATATGTTTGATATCATATTTTGACACTGTAATGCATACTTATATATAATAATACATTTTTTTACAGTTTTTTAATGTGAAAAAATATGATTTCACGTTTTTCATTTCAAAAATTACAAGTGTGCCACACAAATCACTTATAAAAGGTCACCCGCTCTCCTCACTTATTTACAACTTCAAACCCTTTTGGTTCAAACAATACCTACCCAAATAAATTCTTAAATTCCATAATATTATTTTATAAGTCTTATTTGTTTCTTAAATCCATCCTAGGATGGATTTTTGGTCAAACCTATGGAGGATACCTGAAGAAGAGGCAATGTTCTTTAATGATCATTTATATTTTATTTCTTTCACCACCTCCCTAAATTATTATTAAAACATAATGATATAATATCAAAACTATATTAAATGTACTTAAATGTTGTGATTTTAAGTTCATGAACTGAAACTATCCACAATTCAATCAAATTGATTATAAAATCATTATTCATGTCTAATGTTGACTATCGCCTCGTGAATCGATATCATTTGTTTTTCCATTTTCACCTCTCACAGTTCAATATTATGATGGATATAAAGTATATATGTATGATATTTGTTAAATAATTATTCCTTTTTATTATTTATATCATATATACCATTTTTACTTTCCATTTTTTTGGGATACGATAATGTCTCTTGTGTGTAAGGCAGACTATAGCCTCACGAAGTGATGTGGTTCTTTTTTCATTAACGCTTTAATGGAAGGTAATAAGGATAAATTTATTGAATATATGTGATATAAATGAAATAATTATGATATTAATTACATATTTATCATTCTTAAAATATAATATATCATTTTATTTATTACATCTTCACTCACTAAAAGATGGTAACATCGTTCGGGTACATGTGGAAAACTGGCTTCACGAAGCTATGTGACTCTCTTTTCATAACCAAACCACATATATGATATATATAAGTATTTTAAAATAAAAAATATGGAATTTATGATATCATGATAATAATTTAAATATGAAATATTACTTACCAAATTTCCATAATGATTTTTGGAAAATGGAAATGTTACTCATGTGTACGTATGACATTCTCTATAGTCATAACGTACATAATTTATCAAAACCATATTTCATTATATCTATTAAAAGTATGATTGTGTATAAATATTATAATTATTTCAGGATTATTATTATTGAGATTATGTTACTGTATAATATTCTTAAGAACATGAATTTTCATTACAAAATGTGATTGAGAAAACAAGACAATTAACACCTAAAACAATGAAAATAATGAAATATTATTAATGAACAGGTGATAATATTTTATAAAGGATAATATATGATTTTATAAATATTAATATTTTCATTATATAATTTAATTAATTGTTTAAAACCACTATACAGGATGTTCGATCATGTTCAACAAAAAGTAAGAACGGGGTAAGATATATCTTAACTTTTTTTAACACATAATAAATAGAATTTTATTAAATGATAGGGACAACCCTAAAACACAAAAAAATAAGAAATAAATAAAAATAGTTATGGGGATATAAAGTTGTGAATTACTAGAACATACTATCTGAATATAAATAAACTATCTTGAGGTAGGTATCCCAAACTATAAAAACACATAATTATACAATTCTAGGGATCCTTAAGATGCAGAGAAATTTACTGCTTTATTCCCCTCATACCATGTGTGAATGGCTTAAATTATATTGTTCATAATTTTTATAAATTTAATAATTTTTTTATGATTTAATACATGTTATTTTGTTGATATCTTATAGGTAGTTAAACAATTTGAGTGTCCATTTTAACTTCCGCAATCCAAATGTTTTTTTTGAGACATAACTCTAGGCTAGATAGAACCAAATTGACCTTAGCATAGAGGGAATATTTATTCCTTAAAAAGTACATGAAAGATATGATAATGAAACATCTATTGTATTTCATGATACCACCACCAATCATGAATCTCATACATCATGAACCATCAGTGTTGATCTTGATACCAGTTCTATGAGGGTGTAAACAGATCCATCATCTTAGTGAGGGGATGAGGGTGTTATGAATGGGTTTCCCAATGTTTTTGATAAGTATGATAGATAGGGAATCAACCCTTATCTTTATAATAAGAACAAAATAGATCTTTATGATCCTTATTTTGGAACACTACTATTGATCTTGAACATGTAACCCCTTTTATTTTTATAAATTTATCGCTAGCTAGCTATTTCAACATCCAGCAACCAAGATATGAACTCTTGCATGTTAAGTGATATTTTTAGTCCCCGCATCTTGGAACCAATGATCAATGAATTTTCTACCATCTTGGTACAGTGAATAAACATAAGAAAATCTATTGAAGGAGTTACACACACTTTTCACCCATTTCCCTTTGAAAAAGAGATTGTGTGGTGTTTTGATGTTGAGTTCACTATAAAAGGTTCATGTGGATTCTAGATGAATACCAAGGTGTTTGAAATTATCATTTGTGGGAAGTGTACTATTCCTGATGTTACAAATAGTAAAATTGAGATTTTCCGGTATTTTATTTCACCAAAGTAGGTCACCCCAACTATCCATCTCTAACGAAATTTTTGACACCCTATGATAATTCTTCATGGAGGAGGTTTATGAAGGAGAACCATTAAACACAAATTTATCGGGATTTCTTAACTCAATTTCCATTAATTAGGTTAAAATTATACTTCATTGATTATATCATTCAATGATTTTTTGGGTAGTGAAATTATATTATTTTATGTATTATTTCAAAATTTTTTATGAATTTACATTTGATATGCATAATCAATTCATAAATTTATACCCACTTCAATGATATGATCTTTGTATGGGAAATCATCTCAAATTTATTTAATTTTGGAATACTATAATGTTATGCACTTATTTCGGATGCTTTCCATTGGGGTGTGCATGCTCATTCACTGGAAGGTGGTATTGTGCCCCATATTCCCTCTTTCCAAAGATGGGTAGCATTCATCACTTTTTTAGAGATGTCTTCTCCAAGATCAAAATGGGATGATGGAATGTTAGTTCCTCCTTCACTGGATTCATCCATAGAATTTATCTCATAATCTGCGTCTCCCTCTAAGATTTGAGTCATAGTTCATGAAACTCATTCTTGATTCCATCTCTTTGTGGATATTAGTTAATTATGACTCTTCATTCTAGGAATTCCAAGGGTTATAGTGAGGGAAAAACATTTGGTTAATATAGTAGTCATGTTAATCATAAGTATCATGTCTTGGAACAGGAATACAGAACACCTATATTCTTCTTAATAAGAGGGATTATCAAGGGTGTGGAACCTAATGCATCCTATGATGGTCACATGGTATCTTATTCTAGAGGCATTTATGTTGAGGTTTTCTTCATGCATCCCATGTTTAACACAAGGTAGGTCGTAAGTTTAAACTCTTATAGAGATGGGGTGATATCAATCAGAACACCCCATGGGGAAAGATCAGAGTGGTTGAACCCTGGGATGGAATGACTAGAAGCTTTACTAGATTTATGGATCAAGATGACCAATGAGATTGGTCCTAGTATTGTGAATCTCATAAAGAGAATGTTTCACATTGTGAAGGCTGATTTGGACACCTCTGAGGGAATATCGGGAATGTTCACCAAAAAGAGGGGGACAACAAGATTTTCCATTGGCTGGGATTTAACCTTAAGAGGATTTATTCATACCCTATATAGAATATATTTATCAAAACCCATGTAGTTCAAAAGGGTGATGAAATATGGGATTACACATGGCTACCTACCCTTTGTAAGAGGAGATATTTTACTTGGATGAATGTGGACTGTGTGGGGATTATGCATGGTTAGATTCCTGAGTGATGTTGAGAGTAGTTATGAGGTTAATGGGGATTATACACTAAGATGAACCAAATGGATATCATGATCTCACTAAGATGTTGTAGACTAGGTAAGAATCATGATATATATTGATGAATTGTAAGAGATGGAATGGAGGTAATGTACGGAGTGTGAGGGGTGATGGTCTTGAACTTTATAGATTCTTCTTACATGCTTTTTTTATAAGATAGGTATCAAATTTCACATAGTTCATATGGGGTTATGAGATGCCTTAGAAGGTATCCTGTGAAAATAGAGTGCATGGATGGGGACCCTAAGGAAGTGGAAACTTTGAGTGGGGGCATGATCCTCCTGAGACATGGTGACTCGAGGGAGAGACCATGATTGGAATTGATGATGGGATTTAACCTCATGGAGGATTCCAATGTATCCTGTGTAGAATATAGGGATCAAATTCCCAGTAGTTTTGGAATGGGTCTTAGAATCGGGGCTTACACATGGCTGGTTACCCAAATACATGCTGGGGTTTACGCATTGTTAGCTCCATGGTTGAATGCTTATTATGGATAGGTTATCGCATTGTCATGACACATCAAATTGATAATTTTTTTAAAGGTTATTTATATTATAGTAAATACCCTAGGTTGTCCCTCAAGCAGTGTTTGTGGTTTTTAGTGTGAATTTTTAATATAAATGAGAAAAAGAGGGGATGTTTTTGAAAGTAGTTTTATGAAACTAAATTAATTTAAAGAGTTCAATATTTGATAAGCAAGTAGATTTTGAACATATATGATAAGTAAGTGATCATTGCTAAGTTACTACACCACTTGAAAAGTTCCTTGTTCTTAATTGATTATTTGGTTTTTGGTTTAATCCTTTGATTGAGGGTTAACTAAGATCTTGGGTATCCATAACCTCTAAAATGATCAAACTAGGACTGACACATAACATAAAGATCATATAGTCAAGTTACAGCCCATAATAATGAATTATGGTTTGTCATGTAACACTAAAATCTCAAATTTGTTTTAAAAAAAAGGTGTCTTATGCTATCCAATCGGAAGAACTGAAGTCGCACTCTTAAAATTGCACATTGATCAGTTGTGAAATAAAAAGTGTTTCAATTAAATGCATAAAAAAGTTAAGATAAATATAAAATAACAATTCCAAACCACAATAAACACCAAACTAGTATATAATTATGTGACACAACTCCCTCTTCAAGTGTGTATCTCCCTCGCAACGATCACCCACTACTTAGCTTGACATCGAGAGGAGGAGGAATCTCAGGTGGAACCTCTTCTTTATTCTTGATCCCCTATGCCGATATGGGCCTATAGAAATTCTTGTAGGTGGATAGTTTCCCTTGAGAATACAGAATTTCAGAGATATTCATTTGGTTCGAACTCCAAAATGATGATCCCAATGCTCCATTTTATAGGAAAAGTGGAAGGTGGTTTTGGGTGCATAGATTTCATAAAACCAATTGGCCCATAGTTTTATGTTGGTATACAGCCTTATCTCACTTTAAAGAAAACTAGAAACTTGTTTCCCCATATAATTATTGTCTCCACTGAACATCGAGTTTCATTTTTACACCTACAGCTCTATATATGGATAAATCACAGCACACCACTTTTGACTTCATGCAAATTCGGTGTGCCATATAGATATGGTCAGTTTCGCCACTTAATAGTAGAATTGGGATTATATTTATTAATATGAAATGTATACCAATATATTTTTTCCTAGATAAAAAAATTTCAGCCCATTTGGATACACAATTCATTATTAATGTTCGTTTTAGTTCACTGGGGTGCTTGGATAATTCGCAGTTTGGCCCATTTTTCTTGGACATCATCATGGGACCTCCAAATCACCTCCACATACAATGTAATTATCAAAACAAATAACATTGACCTTCTTAACAGTGAAAAAATAATAATTGAAAAAACATCAAGTGATATTTTTATTATATTTGTAATTTATAATACAATTCAGTTTAATACAATGGTGTAAGGGTGAAAATGAAACAGTGAATCGCAGTGCAATCACACCCCCACACCTAAACATTTGAACTCCTAGGAAAAGTCATATTTAAAAAATTATCCATGTAGATATCTTCAACATTATAAATATTTAATATTCAATGAAAATTTCATTCCTGATATAAATGTGATCAAGGAAAAAATCACACTGAGGAGTTATTCTCAATGAGCATGGAAAAAGACGTCTCAACAATTGTATCAAAATAAAATCTCAAGAGTTACATGATACCAATATAAGAAAATAATTATAAAGTTAATCATGTCATTAATTCTATACATGTGTGGGTGACAACCATTTCATGTTATTCTTTCCACTTTTAATCAAGTAAATATAAGTTATTTTCAAAACTTTTCTACTCACATGATCCTTTCCACAAAACCTACCCCACATCCTCTACAATCAAATTTCAAGACCCACTAACTTAATCATTCCCAAAAGTTAAACTATAATCTTCTAACCTATATATCCCCATGTGTTGTACATCTCATCACTCCCCTTATTTTTTTTTAGAAACTGCACTTGGAAAAAATCTCAAACTCTTCTCTCAACCCATGTCTGATCTCCTCGTGACACTAATTGTAATAGTTATAACAAGATAAAAATTATAAGGGTTTTTTTGACCTTCCAATATAAATCCATTTTTTGGTTTTTTAAGGCATACAACAATCATATAATAGTTACACACACATAGGTTAATCTGGTACAGTAATGAAATAGATCATAAAAGTAATGAACGTAAGGAAAAATGATTTTGGAAAGTAGAGAAAAATCAACCTACATTATATTTATCTTCTATTAGGTAATAAATTTTCACATTTCATGGTTGGGTGAAAAGATGTGTGGAGATATTATGTGACACGGTTTTCCCTTAAACTACTCACAAAAAGGGTACCACTCTCCTTAATGGTTTCAAAATGATACAACCATTTATATCATCAAAAAAGAACCGAATTTAAAAATAAAGTCACACCACAGTATTGAATTCTTGATGAAATTCACATTTCATCAGAATTTGTTTTTGAATGTTAAAATAATATGAAAAGGAGAAATTACTCATGCATTTTAAATAACGTCCATGATTAATCGGTCATTATTTTCCATGATAAAGTGGGCATAAAAATTAACATTCCTACACAAAAGTGATGGGGGGAAGGGGTATCAAGTGAAAATAAAATCCAGCAAGACAAAAAGAGAAAAAAGAAGAAAGATTATGAATATTACTAACTAACCCAACAATATATAACAATCCACCCACACCTAGAGTGTGTATTGTCCTCACTGTATTAAAATATAATGTGGGAAGGAAGGATAAAACCCGATGGGTGTCATTGGTAGGTTGCTTCGTGAACTTGGAGTTCCTCCATCAGGAACTCTAGACGGGATTTGTGTAAGTGCTTACAATGATGCCCATTGAGAGTTAAGGTTTGTTTCATTTATTCATTTTCTACCTAAAAAACTCCATATGGATAAACATTATTAATATTTTATGGGAAAAACCAATGGTAAAGAAGACTACCTAGATGCAACTTCAGCATTACATTGTAGAGGAGGACCTTCTGCCCAATGTGTAATTGACTATGAAGGATTATACAATCATGGGCATCCTTGGTTAACTCCTTATAAATCCATAAGTTCTTATATGAATCTCTTCTCATTTCCTCCAGCTTCAGAATCCATAAATTACTTTGATAACATGCACTAGAAATATTATAATTGAATTGTTTGATAGCCCAGTAGGTCTGGTTCTCAATCTCAACAGGTAGGTGACAACTCTTTCCAAACACTAGCTGATATGGTGACATGGCAAAGGGAGTTTTGAAAGCAATGTGGTAAGCCCATAATGAATCATCGAGTCTAATACTCCAATATTTTCTATTAGCTTGAACTATTTTTTCAAGAATCTGTTTTACATCCCAATTTGACACCTCATCTTGACCATTTGTTTGTGGGTGATATGTAATAGGAACTCAATGCCCGACCCCATACCGATGCAAAATTGATTGCATTGGTTAGTTATCAAAATGAGAACCCTGATCACTGATGATTAATCTAGGTAATCCAAACATATAAAAAATTCGGACTCTCAAAAATTCCAAAACTACCTTAGAATCATTAGTCCTTGTGGCCCATACATCTACAGATTTTGAAACATAGTCCACTCCCAGAAGAATGAAAATCTTACCAAATGAATTGGGGAATGGTCCTATAAATTCAATTCCCAAAACATATAAAATGTCATGGAAAAGCAATGATTGTTGTGGAATTTAATTTATTTTAGATACATTCCACATTCTTTGATAGTGAAGACAATATTTATAGAAATCATGGGATTTTATAAAAGGTGTTGGCCAAAAGATACCAAAATTAAGGACCTTATGAGCTATCTGTTGGGGACCAAAGTGTCCCCCACAAGAAAGAGTGTTGAAAAACCTAAGGATAGACTAAAAATATATATCAGGAACACAATTACTACATTCATGATCACTACATGTGTTCCAAAGGTAGGGGTCATCCTAAATGTACCAACGAGACTCATGTTTTAGACAGTTGGACTGATTTTTGTTTAAATCAGTAGAAATGTAAGATGCTACTAAATAATTTACAATTTCAGAATACCAAGGAATAACATATTTCACTCGGTACAGTTTCTTATCAAGAAACATGTCATTTATGGGAATACATGGTGATTAGTCAATGTCTGAGGATGGTTAGATCCTAATTATATGGTCAGCCACCACATTCTTTTCTTCTTTTTTATATCAAATTTCTAAATTGAATTCTTGAAAGAGGAGAATCCAGAGAATGAGATGTGGTTTGGCTTCCAGTTTCTTAAGGGGATAATCAAGGGCTACATAATCTATGAACACAGTGACTTTGGACCCTAAAATATATGACCTGACTTTATCCATGGAAAAAAAATGGAAATAAATTATTTTTCTTTTATGGTGTAGTTTTCTTGGGTAGGGTCCAGTGTATGTGAGGCATGAGAAATGACATGGGGAGCTCGATTGACCCTTTGTGATAAGACTGCCCCAAAATCATATTTAGAGGCATCAAACATGATCTCAAATGGTAAATCCCACTTAGGTGGTTGTATTACTGGGGGTAACGTGAGACTACATTTTAAATTATTAAAATATTCCTCACATTCTCTATCAAAAAAAAATTCTTTTTTTTTGGGAAATCGAGAGAGGGGGAGTAAAAGTTTACTAAATTCATGAATGAAATGATGGTAACATCCAACATGACCCCGGAAATACCACACATCCCATACATTTTTAGGTAATGGTAAGGAAAAAATGACATCCACTTTTGATTTATCTACTTGGATACCATCCCTAGAAATGTCATGCCCCAAAACTATACCTTGTCACACCATGATATGGTATTTCTCATAATTTAATATGAGATTATTTTCAATTCTGTGATGTAGGACTGAACCAATACTACTCTAACATTCATTAAAATATGATCCATAAATAGTAAAATCATCTATGAATACTTCTATGCAACTATATAGGTAATCTGAAGAAAACAATACTAACCATGCATCACTAGAAAGTACCTGGAGAATTGGAAAGACCAAATTGCATCCTCCAATATGAAAATGTTCCAAAGGGTTAAATAAAGGGATTATTTTCCTAATTCCTAGGGGAAATATGGATTTGAAAGTATCTAGAATACCCATCAAGGAAATAGTAATGGGACTTCCCTACTGGACTCTCAAGAATTTGGTCGATGAATGGAAATGTGAAATGGTTCTTCTTAGTGTGTTCGTTTAATCATAAATATTCTATAAAGACATGCCAACTATTCTGCACATGAGTTGGAACCAATTAATTATTTTAATTTTTTATTACTGTAAGACCAGTTTTTTTAGGAACCACTTGTACTAGACTGACCCACCGGCTGTCAAAGATAGGGTAAATGATTCCAGAAGACTATAATTTTGTTACCACCTTTTTAACAACATCTAAGAGGTAGTGGTTCAGTCGGCGTTGTGACTACCTCACTGGTTTACCCTCATCATTTAACAATATATGATTTTTGAAAATTGATGGTATAATACCAAGAATGTACAAAAGTGTCAATCTCAATGCTTTTTTTATTCCCTCAAATGTTCAAGTAGTAGTAATTCATGCTAAAGAGTGAGTGAACTAGCAATGATGACAGGCATCTTGTTTCTATATTCAAGATGGGAATATTTTATATCTTTAGAAAGTTGTTTTAGTTCCAATTCAGGTGGATTTTGGATTTATGGGAGTGTGTGTGAATGTGATAGATCATTAATCTCATCTAACTTCTCAATGGTATCATCCTTAGATGAGTAATGATCTTTTACAAGGTTAGTGGTATCATCGATGGTCATGTGATCCTCAGTGTTCAAGAAATCATAAATTAAAAAACATGCATGACATTTTTCTAGATTGTTACAACATTCAATGCATGAATAATTACCTAACATTTCAATCAATGATGAAAAATCATAATGGGGATCAGGGGAATGAAAAGAATTTTTTTTAGAACATGGGAGTTCATCAATTGAATTAATAGAGAGAGAGAGAGAGGAATGTTCTTCTGAGGGGATCTTCATGTCATCAAGGATATTTAAGTAGAAAATATCACCGCCAAACTCTATAGATAATGTACCAATATGGACATTAATTATGGTTTTATCAGTTTTCAAGAAGGGTCTCCCCAATATAATCATGTCTTGTCCATTCATCCTATCATCTTCTATTTTAAGCACATAAAACCAGTATGAAAAATTAAATTTTAATCCCTAGAAAGAACATCCTCTAACACACCAAAAGGGTGTGTTGTGCCTTTACTAATTGAACAACAATTCAAATGGGCTTCAATTCTTCAACTCGAAGTTAAGATTAAATTGAGTGAGGCATCAAATTTATATAGGTACCCAAATCAAGAATAGCTTTGGAAAAGGAATAATCCCTTATGGTGCACAGAGTTTAGAATGTTCCCATATTGTTGCATTTGGTGGAGTGTGATTGCTCTATCAATTATAAGACATTCCTACCCAAGATCACCTTCTAATCACCTCAAATTTTCCTTTGGTGTGTACACATTTTCTTTAGAAACTTATTGTATCATTTTATTTTCTTCATGGAATCAATCCAAGGAATGTTAACCTGCACTATTCTGAAAGTTTCCAAGATTTCATTATTAAGTACAATTTATTTATTTTTTCTTGCTTGGGTGTCCCTTTGGAGAAATGTAAGAGTAATGGTTGGGATAGGTGACTCATCAAAAAACACACTCTTCCCATTAGAAGGGCTTCTCTCAAGACAAGGATTTACCTCATTTAGACCATTTTGATGGTTGGGATGGAGGTTTCTTCTAGAGTGTATGATGTTATTAGAGGGGTTATTTGGATTTTAGGCTGAGCTAATTAGGTTTTTAGGTCTTGAATGTTATCTTGGGTGGTTTTTTGTAATTGGAGATTATTTGAATCAATTAGTTTCATCATGTCTTCTAGGATAGGATCATGTTTCAGAGGGGGGGGGGGGTTACTAGTAAGTCCTTTGGGTGGTTGAGGATTTATGGGTGGTGGTGGTTGACTACTTTTCCTTAGTTGGTTCCATGGTTTTTTAGGTTGGTTTGAACCTCCCCCCTTCCTATAAGCTCGGTTTTCCTTCCACCCAAGGTTATATGGATACTAAGGTTCTTTCATAAAGGGTTGGTTATAGGGGAGCCCTGGAAATATTTCCTCACAACTCTCGGAAGGTTCATTTAATTGAGGATATTGGTTAGAGTAGTGGGTGTTAGAAGAACATATACCACAATGGATGGGAGGAGGATATTGGGATTTATCTTGGGAAAGAGTGAGTTGTCAAAGAAGGGTACTGACCTCTTCGAACTTCATGCCCACCTTCTTCTTAAATTTATTACTTTGCACCTCATGGACCCCTAGAATGGGTACACATGACCTTGAACAAAATTGTTGAGTGTTCTGCATCATTTTCTCAGTTAGGGTTATTGAAGTAATTGGTGTCTTATCAACTAGTGCACTACCTGCTGCAGCATCAATCATATTTCGATCAATAGAAATTAAACCTTTATAAAAATACTGAATTAAAAGTTGGTCACTCATTTCATAGTGTGGGAAACTTGAGCATAACCTTTTAGAACGTTCCCAATATTCATGTAATGTTTCTACTTTGGATTTTCTTATACTGATAATTTCTTTCGTTGTAGTTTTATTTTGAGAGGTTCGGAAATATTTTTCAATAAAAAGACGTTTCATGTCCAACCAACCTCTAATTGGTGAATTAACATAATAAAGTCAGTCTTTTGCGGTGTTTTTAATAAAAAAGAAAATTTCCTAAGCTTTACTTCTTCTTCATCCACATTTTCATGTTTGAATATAAAACACACGGTATGAAATTTTTTTAATTTTTTATGAGGATCATCTCATGCGAGTCCATGGAATTTTGGTAATAAGTGAATTAAAATAGATGTTAGTTCAGAATTGGTGCCTCTCCTTGTATTTGAATGTATGTGGGTTGGATATAAATATCATGAGAGGTTAGTTATTTTAGTTATTGATTTTTTTCATCCATATTATACACATTAATTTCATCTCCTAATTTGGTTCCATAAGAAGAGGTTTTCGGAAAAGTATCAAGTTGTGGTGTGACCTCCTTAAAAGGGTTGACTTGTGTGTCTCAGTGTCGTTGATGTAGGATCCTCTCTGGTTTGGGTTCGAAAGGTGTTAAGTCTCTAACATTAGAATGTGTTAGGAATAGAACCTACAAAATAAATAATTCATAAAACTAAAATATATGCAATGGTTGAAGATAAAACAAATAAATATTCACAAAATTTACAAAAAACATATCAAAAACATGCACTAAAAACTAAATTGATCCTCAGAAATGGATCTAAAATATGATCAAATTTTCAAGACATGTCAAATTTATTATTATTTTAAAGGGTATTTATAGTATATGGTAGACCCTAGGTCATATCTCAAGGAGTGTTGGTTGTTTTAGTGTGAATATTTAATAAAAAGGAACAAAAGAGGGGGTGATTTTGAAAATAGTTTTATGAAACTATATTAATTTAATGAGTTTAATAGTCGAGAAAGATGTAGATTTTGAAAATATATGATAATTGTGTGATCATTTCTAAGTTAATAAACCACTTGAAAAGTACCTTCTTCTTAATTTATTATTTAGTTTTTTGGTGTGATCCTTTGATTGAGGGTTAACCATGATCTTGGGTACCCACAACCACTAAAATGATAAAAATAGAACTAAAACATGAAATAAAAATCATATATTCAATTTAATTACCCTAAGAAAGAATTAATACTTTTCAAGGAACCCTAAAATCTCAAAAAAAAATTAAATAATAGGATTCTTATGTTGTCAAATCAGAACAACAGAAGTCACACACTTAAAATTACACACCGAATGGTTATGAAATAAAAGGTTTTTCAATTAAATTCATCAAAACAAGTTAAGATAAATATAAAATAACAATTAAAAACCAAAATATGCACCAAAATAGTAGATAATTATGTATCGTAACTCCCTCTTAAAGTTTTTATCTCCCTCGTAACAATCACCCACCTCATAGCTCGAGATTAGGAGGAGGAAGAAGCTCGGATGGAACTCCTTATTTATTCATGATCCCCCTATGAGGATAAGGGAATCTAGAACTACTTTTATGTGGAATTAATCTTTTTGGAATCCAAAAAGAAAGATATTTTCTTTTGGTTCGAACTCCCAAATTAGGATCCCAAGGTTCCATTTTATAGGCAAAGTGGAAGGTGGTTTTGGGAACACAAATTTTTTAAAACCACTTGGCCCATGTTTCTAAGTGGGTATATAGAATTATCTAGATTTATAGAAATCTAAAAAATTATTTCCCCACCTCTAGAATATCTTCACTAAGAATTTGGCTTCATTTGGACACATACAACTCAAGATATGGACAGATCACAACAGAACAATTTTGACTTCAGGCAGATTCTATTTTCTTGACATATCAAGTTAGTTGGGCCACTCAATGTATTAATTGGTCTTAGGTTAATTAAAATGAAATGTATAATGGTATATTTTGGACCTTATCACAAAATTTTATCCCATTTGGAGTCACATTTTAGTATAAGTGTCCAGTTTAGTCTACTAGTGTTCTTGGATCTTGTGCAGTTTGACCCATTTTTCTTAGAAATCATCCTAGGCCCTCCACATCACCTCAACTTGTAATGTAATTATCAAAACAAGAAACATTTATCTTTTTAATATTAATAAACACAAAATAATTGAATCAAATATGAAGTGAAATTTATTATTATATTTCTAATTTACAATACAAATTTAGTTTAATACAATGGTGTAAGGGTTAAAATTAAACAGTGAATCACGGTGTGATCACTAGGTCACCTAGGTAGGTGGATCAGATTGAATATTGGGGATGTGATTGAATGTAAAGATATTACTGGGATGTGGAATCCTAGGTAAAATTAAGGTGGATGATATATGAAATGGGTGATGGTGGATGGTGTATGGATCATAACACCCTATAGAGGTGGATATGGGGGGGATGTGTCCCATAAAGAGAAGATGTCACATCCTGAGGGTTTATAAATTGGAGGGAGAACCAGTGTATACCAATGGTTATTATTGAAACATGGGGATGATTCCTACATACCATGTGTACAAGACAAGGATCAAAACCAATGTAGTTCAGAATTAAGGGGCATGGAGATTACTCTATGAGGTATGCCCAGAAGAAGGGTGGCATGGTCACTACTAACATATAAGCCCACATAATTCATGCTCGGTGTGGGAAACAAGAGGATTCAATACACCAAATATTTCCATTTTGAATGATGAATGAGTAGGCGATGGTATGGGGATTATGCTTGGAAGCTTCCCAAGGTGGATCTCATTCCATGTGAGGAGGATCTGATTCCATTAATTACATAGAGACGAGTGGGTGTAGATAATTCTCGAGTCATGGCACACCATGTGCATTACACAAGGTGAGACTACAGTTTAACATTATGTGTTGAGGATGATGGCACTTGGTAGTTTAACATCCTACAGCTCAGATGGGAAGGACTCTCTCCTCACCCCTTATACTTGGATAACTGATACCCACCCACACTTGGGGAAGTAAATGCATCAACAATGCCTAACGATAGTGGTGTGGAGGAGTGGTTGATCATGGGGTCCATGCTTGTATCCATATGAAAAAAAGAAATTCTAGGTAATGACAATAGGGAACACCACATGAGGGAAGAATAAGTCACTATCTGCAATCCTAAAAAGTTTCATTGAGGAGGGCCTCATGAAGTAAGGGGCCTCCCTTAGAGTGGTTTCATGAATATATGATGATTCATGAAGAATTAAAGCTTCGATCCGGAATGGGATTCATGAATCATGGGTTCCCTTCCTTATCATGAAGTCCTTACACAATGTAAGAATGGTTTTTTAAGTGTTAATGTTATGTGAATCCTTGGGTAACCCAAAGGTTCTTATTCCTCCACAAAAGGTGTGGGATTTTAAGAAAGGCATCCCTATCTTAGCCAGGGGTAAAGAGGAACAATTAAAAGGGTGGATCGTAAGGCACCAGTACCTTTGGTGATCCATTTTCCAATTATTTCACGGTGCTCAGGGGATTCATGAAATTGTATATTTCAAGATGAAAGTTCAGTGTAACCATTCATTTTAGGCGGGGTGAGATGGATATTTATAGGCATTTGGGTGACGTGGTGCTTGGAGGCACACCATAAAGAAAAGTGGGATCCCCGATCAGGGGAGGATCATTTAGACATGCAAGGTCATCTATAAAAATCATCTGTGTGGTCATGGATGGTGTTAAACTCATGGTAGTACCATCCCATTCATTTGTGTGGTCATGGTGTCAATGGGCCTTATGAAGCGGCTTTGTGAAACATACTCCTTTGAATGTTTTTTATACTATTTGAGCTTAGATACCATCTCGAATGACTGTGTTACTTCTCCACTTATCCAAGGGAACATATTTTGGTACCAAAATATTCCCTCCATCATAAGGGGATCCATGGTAAAGGAGGGTCAGATTATGAGGTTCTATCACTAAAAATTGGGTAATCATGAAGTTGTGTCATGATGATCGCCATGCAATTCTAGTAGGGGAATGGATGCCACAAATATTGGCAGGCATTCAAAATCCTCAGTTAGTGGAGCATCATTAAATATAACCTGAGGGGGCCATATCCATACGGGATCTTCGCAAACCTGATTCAGTCACTCTTTTCATGAAATCATCGCACCCCAAGAATGAATCTTTGCGAATTGGGTATTTATACCTTTGATATGAAAACACTATTTAGTAAACTAGGGCATTATAATTTTCAAATACTTTTCATCTTGCACACTTTTTAGTGAGTCTTAGTGAACTGGTTCTCTCTGAACGATATTCCTGAGCAGTCTCTATAAACAAGGCTTAAAAATTGACTATGTCCCAAATCTGATGGTCGTTCCGAAAGCATCTTTGGATATCCTTCATGATGCTTCCCTAATAGAAGATATTATGAATAATATTAAGATCAAAAAGTATGTTCTGATCCATTCGGATGATGAATCACTTCTTGAACTACTATCAGAAGTGTATAAGGAATATCCCCTTTACAAGAGGTTTTCTTTGTATGTATTTGGTTTGAGGGATATTTTCTTCATCAAACTAGCTAGCAGGGAATAACTGTCTTACTAGTTCAGGTGTACACTGTGGAAATATCAATGTAATTGAGTTTTTTATGGCCATGTCTAGAAGGATCACTCACCTATCATAGTGATCTTCCATTTCAGCCATCTCAAAAACATTTAAGGGATACCATTGGAGAGAGAGACATACCCACCACAATACAATACCATCATCATGGTAGGCCTAGGAAATCCAATGAATGGGTGGGACGATGATTGGGACCTGCACTAGGGTAGAAACTTAATAGAATATTGGGTTTGGGTCTACTTGGTATGTGCATCATGTGAAAAGTTCAGGGTAGAGATAAGGCGAGTGGTACTCTACGATGTAGTATGGGCTTCCTAGTTCCATGTCTATCAACTGAAGGATATTATGTCTGAACAGCAATGTATATTGTCATCGGAAACCAAAACCATCCATTTCCGTCATGGAGAAGTCATCATTAGCCTATGGGACCTCCATAATATATCTGGAATCTCCATCTTTGGGGGAATTTATGACAAATTCCTACTCATATAGAATGCATGGGAGAATAAAGGGAAGACATCATGTCTAATGAAGATTTTTTTGGATCTGGTGTCGGGCATGACTAAAGACAAGTAGACAAAGAGGGATGTCCACTTTAAGCAGTGGTTCGGCTATTTCCAGAACTTACTTGTGGAGGAGATGGCTGAGGGATAAGAAGCACCCAATAAGATACTAAAAAGGCCCTTCACTTTTCCAATTGTGTCCCAATGAGGCAGAGAAGGTTCCTACTAGTGTATCTCTGAGGATAAGCAGTGGAAACTATTGGGGTACAACAGTAAGACTAATATTTAGTCAATAGTTAGTTTGGATGGATTTATTGCTACCCTAATCTGTGGATGTATGCTTCCAGTAAGATATGTGCACATGGGGGTGTGGTAAAGAAAGTTTATCACGGAGGTGATTCATGAAATGGTAAAATGTTTCAATCTTGGAGTCTCAGTGTTGTGAAGCTATATAAGGTGATATGAAATTTTGGCGAGGGTAAAAAGTTTATACTCCTATGCGGGCTACTTCACTTTCTGCATAGTTGGGTGGTGGTGCACATGGGAGGATGCAAATATCTAAATCTCATCTCTCCTCCTGAGAAAAACTTATTTCCAATGATTCTAAACATTGTAGGGTGTTTACTGTTCAAGATAGGTTTGATGGAGGTATTGAGCAGGGTCCGTCAGGCAAACATATTCACCTATAATCCATTCCCCCTGCTGATGTGTGTGATAACTGATGAAATAATAGGAACCTAATAGAAATAGTCATATCTCCTATCATTCCAAAGTGGAGTGCTGGTGGAAGGGGTAGAGTATGATCATAACTATGAACCATAAAACCCACACCATTTTGAAAAGAATTTCATGTTCCTATAGAGACTGAATCTAAAATTATATATGAGAGTATGACATGAGGATCATCCAGGCGTGATGAGGCAAATCCATCTCATGTTCACATGGGAACACAAGAAGATGTAGAATGATCTTCCACTATCCACTATTGTGTACGGGCTGGTCAATGCATATGGATAGAGTTGGGAGTTTTCTAATCCTATAGAAATACTGAGGTGGTGGAAAATTCGAGCCAACAAGTGGGTGGTCCCTCCATCTCAGGGATGAGGCTTAACAATAAAAAGGGGTAATCACAGTGATAGGTCTGATTCATATCATGGTGATGAGGCTATAATAGCAAGGTCGATGATCCATACATCTATACTAATCAGAGATGATGGAAGAAGTGCAACAACACCAGATACAATGCTTCTAGACAAGTAAACTCGGGAGGAAGGGGAAATGTTAAGGGGGTTTCACATGATATCTTCCCAAGCTCTTGGGAAGTGCTTGTTCCATGTGTAAATTCCCTAGGATACTATTTTTTGTATTTATTGGTACACCTCAGACACCAATAGATAGTTTTTTTACACTGGTGAGATGTGGGACCACCTGGACAAGCTTGGGATGGATCTAGTTCAGATTTTCTTTACTGAGGGTGGATTACTTACATCCTAGAAAGAGGAGGAACAATTAATTGGAGAGTTATAGGACCCAATGCATTCTCGAGGCACTGTGCATCTAATGACAGATCAAGTGCAGGTGCCACTGGATAAAACCTCTCCCCCGAATCTTTTAGTAGCTAAGATGTTAGATTTATTTCCCTTTCCTGATTTCTCAGATGGATCTTGGGGATAATATGCCAATTAAGGAAGCTCTCCGGTATATACCTAGTTCATAGCTTTGATGGAATCCTCTTTGGAGGAAGGCACGGTAGTAGCCTTCAAGGACACTTCCTTAGACGAATTTACCGAATCTCTCAAAGTAAGAATCAACTCACTCCCATGTGTTATAACATTTCATAGTCTTTATCTATATCTCTCGACTGAAATTATTTCCATATAATAGAATATTTCACAATATACTCCCTCTCATGGGGATGGAGGTGTGGCAATAGATGCAAAATACCAAGCCCTGGTACCTATGTCTGAGGTGATATTTTTTGTAAGGCACAACAATGTTGTGGAGGCTAGGTTAGCCTCTCTAAAATATTTAGATCCCTAAATCATATGTGGGGGCCACATCTCAGTATCCCAACAACGACCAACCTAGAGCGTGATACGCCACCGATTGTCTTCTCTAAGTTCCTCGTATTACAGAGTTACATCCGTTATTTATCTATCGGGATGAATTACATGCTTCTTGTCTGAATAGTGATGGGAGTAGTGTATGCTATTTAATGGGACATGGTTATAGGATTTGGGATTCCTTTCCTGATGGGGGCTCTATTCTATGTAGATTTAGCTACTCAGGGCTAACCAGGATGAAACTTTGGGTGGTGCAACTAGTAGGGCGGAACCAGGTGCTAGACAGGGAAATATTGTTGAGGTGGGACTATGTAATAAATATAAAACACATGTAATGGATCCAAACCATCTAATATGATTCCAGATGAAGACCCCACTACCAAATTCTTAATGGCATTCCCAGTATATGAGCCTTCTGAACTAGAGGAGCTGGACGAATCTGATTCTGATGAGGTCAAAGACATCTGGGCCACATATATCAAGGAATATAAATTTTTTAATTACTTAATTAAAAATACTCCATAACCATAGTGGATAAGATGTATGGGAATACTTCACCACTGGTTGTGTGATCTATGTGCTGGATGGGTGGATGTGTGAGGTCTATATAAGCCGATTCGGGGCTACATCTCTGAGAAAAATATGGGATAATATTTATTATCAAGACATTTCCTAGAATCAGGAGAATTCTATCAGCACTAGAAATATTCAAGAGGTAGAATAGAAGAACATGAATCTTGAAGGATAGATGAATGAGCATGATTTCTTTTCCACCACTCAATAAAAACTAAAATCATGATTGAGGGTCCAGTTAATGGAATCCCAGGAGCTACTGAGATGGGTATCTCTACAATTGGATGATCTATGGGCTGAGTGGGACTGGGTGATGATCAGGGCTGATGAACTCCTTCCAAGAAAAATGAAGAGTAAAGGGATCTCAAGTGTTGACAGTGGATCATAGAGGCCACACACTAAAGGGTGACAGAACTTAATTACTCCATTGAAGGGGCGGGTCAATAAGGGGCATGTTTTTAAAAACTTATGAAACATACTTATTGTTTGATTTTTTTTATGGACACATTCTTTCTCATTTAAAGTATCGCACTTTTACCATTTCAATGAAATAACCAATGATTAATCCCTAAGCTTATGTGGGTCATGCCCTGTGTGAGAAACAAGGCATGATCACATAATCATTCAATTTGTTTGATAGTGTTAAATAATTATTGAATACTCAGGGTCTTCTATTATAAACAGACCACCTGGAGTTTTCATGCCAAGATAGGTTGTTTCTAGAGAATAATTATATCAAAATACACAAATTTACTCTCCTAACATGCATTAGGGAATAAATGAGATAACTATAAGGTTGTTGGAATAGATCCAAACAAAGATGAATAAAAACATGTGAATCATAGTACCCAAAATTCAGAATGTAGGGAGGCTGGAATAATGGTACAGGATAACTGAAAACTGTATTTGAAACATCGTTTCTGTATTGATAGCCTCAAATGGGGGAAAATGAGGTTTGTCTACTAATCATATTTGAAACATGATACCTAACTCCAAATGTCATCTGATACCTTCTGAAATGTGGCCCATAATGGTAGGTGAGTTGAAATGATATTGTAAGGCCGTTAGGGGGTCCCCTCAGACATGAAATAGGATGATAATACAAATTAGTGGTACGAAAATCATGGGGTCGATTAATGGAATGTTCTAAAGGATTATAACACTCTTGAAATTATGCCACCATGACTTAGAGCACATTGGTGTAGGTGCATTGGTCTGAAAAAAGATCAAAATCATATAGTAGGAAGAACATCTTAGGTGAGGGACTAGAGTGCCTTGAAGTTTCACATCATGTAAACAAGGATGATGAACACACTATTTAATGTAATATAGTGAGGATGATTCATGGTTTAGTTTATCATCATATGATCAGTACATGTCTTACAGTTTAATGCCATGTGATGGGGATGTTTCATGTAGTTTAATGTCATAATTCCTAATCCTTTCGCAATATTTTAAAGTCATGTTGTACGAACTATAGGAATGTCTATTCCTAGAATATTTTGTGGCATGTAGAAAATAAACCCAATGCGAATAAGCCAAAGGAGGATATGAATTTCACAAGTATTAGGGAAAATTCAAATGAAGAACATATAATATGGTAGAGGGAAAATATCGCATCAATTTCCTTAGTTTAAGTTCATAAATTTTGAACCGTGATTGATGGAAAACCCCCAAAAATTGTAATGAGCCTGTGGCTAGGCCCATAGAAAAACTTTCAAGGGTTTGCTACGTATCACATAAGGATACAAATCAAGCTGCATATAGTTATAAAACACATCATGGTGGGAGACCAACATTGGTGGGGAAAACCCTCTCTAGCTAGGGAGATGAAGCATCCCATAATTATCATGTGGAATCTAGAACTTGTCCAGGGTGGGGTTTCAGTTTAACATCATTCATTGAGAATGTGGGTTCTTAGTTTAAGGTGATAGAGTTCATACCATGGAGGAGTCTCAAATGAGAATATATTTTTGTGGTGTCATGATACACTAGACATGAATGAAGACTCAGAATACCCATGTCGCAAAACATATCTGAGAAGAGGCATGGGTACAGATTAAAGTCATGGTGCATGAACTTGAGCATCTAGTTTAATTTCATAAAGCTTAGACTATGGTGACTCAATGTGAAAGAAGAGAAATTATATGTTTATACTCAAAGTAAAAGTACGTGGGTATTGTTACATATCCTATAAGGATGGGAATCATGCCACAAGTAGTTATGGAAATCCATGAAGTTTAAAGGTACATGATGAGAAATGATATGAACCGATGTGGAAATTGGAAGTAATGTTGTGGATGGACCCAAACTTTATGATCTGGGAATCACTATGTATCTTGTATCCCATGAGGATGGGAATCAATCCAAACATATTTCTTGAAGGAAAATTTCTCTGTGTAGGTCTTACCCATACATATCTAGAGGGGCATTAATTTTTTTTTTATTTTTTGTTTGTTCTTATTTTTGAGTGGATGGACCATAATGGAAATTATGGGTGTCACTATAGGAATCAAGTGGTATGTAGGTATTTAAATTTTTAATGGTATATGAATAGTTCCAAGTGGTGATGTCCTCTCATGTTAGAACACTGCAATGTAGTGTGGTATTTCATCATGTAGCTAGGAAAATTATGACATAGTTTAAGGTCGTATGATAGGACCATCCTGTTCATTTTAACATCATGTGGTATGGATGCCAGTTTGGGGAGGGGTACGCTAGAGGGAACATGCATGGAGTGGAAAAACAACTTGATGTGAATGAGGAGTACAAAGGACCAAACCATACAACACATTCTTAGGAGAACCATAGAGAGGATCTTAGTTTAAGGTAGTATAGTTTGTACTCCAGGGGATCCTAGTTTAAGGTCATAGAGTTTGGACCAGAGACTATGTAGCTCCTCTATGTGGGTACAAACCCTACCCAAAACTCATAATACCACATGATCCATTCTTGGTGTGGGAAATAAGAATTGGTGTTAGTATTTTCCTACCACATGTAGATATGTGCAAAAAGGGTGAGGAAATAATGGGTTGAGAATATCTCAGTGATTTTGATATTCCCACTAAATGTGTGTAAATACATGGCGGAGAAACACCAAAGGTGTTAGAGTTCTAGTAGAACAATGAGAAGTGGAAAGAATGTAAATTAAAAATTCTTAGGTCTAAATCATGGAAGGGACGACTGAAAAGTAGGACCATTGTTGACCATATTTGTACCATAGGGTATACAACATCACCATTCAGGGGTGGGGAATTAAAATGTAGAATATATTGTTAGCAAAATTCGAGACTCATGATCCATTATTTGTTTCTAAAGATCCATTAGGGTGTTGGAATAGGATGGGAGATGAGCCAAAAGGCATATCCATCACCATTAGGGGTCCACCTGGATGTGAAAGATGGTGAAAATATGAACCTAGAAAGACAGGAAGTATGAAGATAGGTCAGGAAAATATCAGTATGGAACTTAACACCTTAATCCTCATGATCCATTGCATTAGATCATGTAAGTGTTAGAACACAACTAAACGTAGGATAATAGAACATGGTATTTCAAATAGTTTAAGGTCATATTTATTGTACCAAAGGATCCTAGTTTAAGGTTATAGAGTTTGTACTATAGGTTCCTAGTTTAACGTAATGTTCCTGGGATGTATCCATATAGTTTAACATTATGCAGTAAAGATAGTGATGTTATGTAGTTTATTATCATGAAACTAGAACATTGCATCCCTGTTTAATGTCATTTTGTAGGGATGTGGGGCACTTTCCTTTTAAGTTTGTGGAGAAAGGACCATCAATGTTGAGCGGTTTAGCATCATGCATCAAGGACGCAAAATGTTATGCAGTTTATTATTATGCAACTAAGACATTGGGGAAAGGGATGTATCCCATAGTATAAGTGTGTGGAAAATAATATAACCCAACATGAATGAGGTCCTAAAAGAACCATGTCATTCCATACACCCCAAATGGAAACTCAAGACAAGGGACCAAAAGGTTTGTGATCCTGATGTTGGGCCCAAAGATAGAATTTCTGGGTGTCGCTACATATCCCATGAGGATTTGAATCAAGCCACATATAGTACTTGAAATTTTCATGGTAGATGATTGACGTTAGGTTCAATATCCTCTCAAGTGATAACATCGATTCTATGTAATTTAACATCATGAAGCTAAGATAAGATGGAAGATATCTCAACCCAAAAAGACATACAAGCACAAAAGGAATGAACCAACGTGATCGAGGAGGCATGTGTATCACCACATGATCTTGAGGAGACTTACATAGTATAGATTTATGATGTTTAGACTAGGAGGTGAAGTGGAAATATGTGGAGTGGCATCACCCGGTGTGAATCAGGCCATAGAAACCTAATACCACACAAAATATTCTTGAGAATAATGTTCACATAGTTTAAAGTTGTAAGGCTTGGACTAGAAGGTGGTTATCTGAGAAAGAGGACACATATAGTGTGGCAGGAACAACCTAATGTGAATGAGTCCAAATATTCCAATGTCGCATGATACATTTTCGATGAAAAAAACATTCCATTTAAAGTCATAAGTCTTGGAATTAGGGGGAAACCATCCCAAAGGGGATGTGTATGGCACAGAAAAATAAATGTCATGAATAAGAAACATAGAGGCCCACACCAAATAATATATTCCCAATGAATACTCAGTCTAAGGGCCTGTAAGGTTAAATTTTTTGCTACTACAAAATACAAAATCTATGGGAGTTCTTACGTATCTCATTTTTATGGGAATCAATCAATATGTAATTCTTGATGATGAAATGGTAGATGCTCGATGTCAGAAGCAATGTTATCATAGGTGAGGACATCGTAGTGTTGTGAAGTTTATCATCATACATCAAGGAAGAATATTATAACATAGTTTAACATCATGAAACTAGTAAATTGGAGACCTTAGTTTAAGGTTGTAGAGCTTGGACTATAGGATGATACTTCTAAGGAGGAAAATGTAGTTTGGCTCCATGAAGAAACCTGATGTGATCAAGGGCCAAGGATTGCAACACCCCATGACACATTCCTAAGAATAACATGCATACAATTTAAAGTCGTAAGGATTGAACTTGGTAACCCATTTTAACATCATGTGATTCGAACATTGAGAATGCATCTTTTAGGGTCATACAAAAGGGGCTATCAGTGTTGTGTGGTTTAATTTCTTTCAGCTAGGACACAGCAACAGTTTAACATCATGCAAGATACAGGGCATGGTTTAACATCATATAGGATATTGAAGCATAGTTTAACATCTTTTAGGATGTGTATATTTAGATTAACATCATGAAAGACATTTCCACACAGTTTAACATCATGCAAGATGCTCAACTTCACTCATGCAAAGTACTACTTGTGGAACATAGAATTGGTTGGAGGATTGATACACTCACTATTCATGGTAACTAAAGAATATGCACTATTGGGATAGAAAATTTTAATTTTATAAGGTCCTTACCATTTTGGAACCAACTTCAGTGGATTCCTACTAGGAAACACTGGTTCCCTTAGATCCATCACCATATCACCCAAGAGGAAAGAGTGAAGGGGAAATTTCTTGTTGAACAGTCTAGATATTTTGTTCTGGTGTCTCTATAGATTATGAAATTCTTTGATCCTATTATCTTCAAGGTATTATAGTTTAGATAGATGGATTTCTAATAACATTACTGATGTATGTTGATCATAGATAGTTGTGTGGAGCAATGTAAATTGAATCTCGATTGACAGGACTGCCTCTGCTCTGTACACTAGAGAATATGGAGTCACCTAAGTGGAATTAAAAGCCATCATATGATAAACCTAAAGAGAATTAGGGATCTTTTCATACCAAAATTTATTATTCTGGCCCACTATCTTCTATAAAATGTTTCGAGAGGGTTTTGTTGAATGCCTCGATATATCCATTTTCTAGCACATGGTACCGAGAAGTGTTGTTGGACCTGATGTTGTACTTGGCATACAATTTCTTTAGCTCATCCACCTATATGTTGGTTTCACTGTTGGTTAGAATAGAATGAGGGACTCTGAATCCCCATATAATGTTGTTGATCATGAACTCAAAAATAAAATGGGCATTATCTTCTTTGAGGAGAACCGCTTATGCCCACTTGGAGAAGAAATCTATTACAGTCAGAATGAACGTGTCCTGGAAAGCTATTGCTTGGGGATATGGTCCCAGGACATCAAGTCCCTAGACCACAAAGTGATTAAGGTTCTTTGTATTATCAAGGGGCTATGATGGCTGATGCACAAAATTTTAATAGATCAAACTCGCATGATGCCTCTTTCCAAACACAATACATTCATGGACCATGGTGGGTCAAAATTAGGCCTTAATTCAAATATAGTGATAGAGATTCAACTCAGCTTGATGGAAACAATAGGACCCATCATAAACTTCTTGAATAAACTAGGTAATCTCATCTCCTTGAATTCGGTGAAGGATAATTACATAAAACCCATGTTAATAGAGAGTCTGATCGAGGTTAGGGCCACTCCGGAGGGTGAACTGAACTGTACACCAATTAATTCAATCACATTTGGATATTTGTAATGGGATATTTCCATGCATAAGATGATCGATAAATGCAATTTCCCAGTCTAAGTATTACCCAGCAGCGGGAGGATCCGAATTACCAAATGTGGAAGCATCGGAGATAAGGTGATTTACCTATTGTATGCCATCATTGCCTCAACTAATAGGGGTGAAGACTCTTCGATGCACCATATGAATGAACAAACCAGCCTAGTCAGGCT
Organism: Viscum album; assembly: GCA_963277665.1. NCBI lineage: Eukaryota > Viridiplantae > Streptophyta > Magnoliopsida > Santalales > Viscaceae > Viscum > Viscum album. The sequence goes on along the minus strand of OY728125.1, from coordinate 355,629,304 downwards.
CTGCAATAGAAGTGAATAAAATTTCCAAGAAATCAGCTCAACCATTATATGACTAGGGAACATGAGTCACCTTTGGCAAAGAATGGAACTATCCAGCAGTCAGTGAGCATGCATGAACAAGGGAATGAGCTCTGGATTCCTGACAACATAGTCACAGCTGATCTTCATGATAAATATCTTGAAGTCACCCTTCACATATAGGTGGGGAACATCAATCTTGAGTGCTATATCAAGACCAATAATAAGATCCCAATACTTTGTCTCATTGTTGGTGCAGCCCTTTGATAGTAGGAATGAATAAGGAAGAAAAGATGTTGTAGGTGTGATGACAATAATTCCCAGGACTACTCTGTTGAACCTAGGTTCATTTAACCTTCTACCAGTCTGGATTTGGGAGGCACCGTCAAAATGAATCTACCATTTTTTTATGGATTGGTCTAATGAGAGGATATCCTAATCTAGAAAATAAATATCCAGAGGCATTTTCTCAAGGGATGGATGAGAAGCTTGAAATTATACTAGATCGTGACCCTTGATGACCTTCTATGGAATGAATTGAATGTCGAACTATTAAAGGATCACTAACCAAAAAGCTAGAGGAGAGATCATGGAAGTAGATACAGAATATGATCTTTCCTTTCTTCATTTGGATGGGAATGATGTTGTCCATCCATTTGGGGTATTGAACTTCCTTGATGAAGTTGTCTTGGTGATCTTATCAGCCTCGGCCTTGACCTTGGAATCGTGGGATGATTGAATCTTCCTAGGAGGTTATATAAACCTGTGATGATTTACTTGGAGTCTAAGATAGTTGATGGAGACCTGAGGGTCTATCCCTATAATCTCATCATAGATCCAACTAAACACATCACAATGCTGTTTTAACAAATCCACATACTGTTTTTGTTCCCCTGTAGGCATGAATGCACTGATCAACATTGGTCTTTGATCAATAATAGTACCAAGATTCACCTATAAAACTCATCTATGGTGGTGGAGAAACCTTCCTAGAATGCGGGAGGAGAATATTACAAATCCTCTTCAGCATCTTAGGTAGATGAATTAATTGGAGGAGATGATTAACTCAACCAACATAATCAAGGGGAACATTGGTGCCAGCTGGAGTGGTGTTTTGATCTTTATCAATATACTCCTTCACTATGGAATCCATGGTGACAAAATATTTTGAGTTGATTCCATCAATACTTTGACCAATGGGACCCTTATTGATTTCATAGAAATGGTGATGGGTTTGTTTGTTATGGTTCATCCTAGATCATCAAAACAATAAAATTTTATGGGAATATGTATCTATGGGGGGACATCTTGATACCTGATAAGAGTAAGGGGTTCTATTATAACCCAAGATTGACTCAAGTGGGAATACAAGGTAATATTTCGGTGTTACTTAAACAAGGGGACATGGTTTCTTTTCCTCTCATAATAAAAAAATAAATTCCCCAAGTCTAAGTTTGTTACTTCAAACTGATGAATCAAGAGGAAAAATACATCATCCAAGTCATTTCATGGGTTGGTTGTGATGGAATATTTCTCAACCTTGTTGGTCTGAGTGTGCTTTTCTTTGATCTGGTAGTAAGATGCATCCATATAGTGAGCTTCACTGGAGTAAAAGGGAGCATAATCACCTTATAGAATACCCACTCGACCATTGAGGGAGTATTTGAGGTACTGGTGATAAGAGGAGGGGACTGATACATAGAGATATAGCCAAGTAATACCCATTAACATGTTGTAAGAAATGTTTTGTGAGACATACATGAACTCATTTTCAGCTACTACAGTATCAAACTAGGTCTTCAAATGGATCCATCCACATGGTCTCTATTCTTTCCAATCATAACCATGAATCTTCAAGTCATAGGGGCTCAAATCTGCTTCAGAGAGTACCAGCTTGTGGAGCATACAGATCGAGACAATATTGATCTCACAAACTATATCAATGAGACAATGATGGACCTCCACATCATTGAATTGGTTGGTGATGTACAATGGGTGTATATTCCCCTAAAAGACCGAACTCTTATCTTCTCCAGATAAATATATGATGGCCTATAATTATGACTCCTCGACATACTCTACATGGAAAGTCTCGGCTACCGAAACATCTGTTTCAAACTAGAGGGGTGCTAAAAGGATTTTGTAGGGGCTTCTCAGATCTATTATAATAGAGAGTGATCCAAAAGAATTGAAATTTTTTAAGGAATGTTTCTGAGATGATTCAACACATTATACATCAATTCTAGATGAAATTTTTTTCCCTTTATGGGTTACTCTGTGAGTTGAAGCATGGAGGGCACTGCAGGTGGAACCACAGGATTCTGACTGGTGCAGGAAACATTTTATTGATTAGACAAGATTCCAAGAATCACCATTTGGTGAAAACTATCTGAATGAGACAATATTGAGTGCATATTATCATGATATGACTATGGCTGTTTTTTCTAGTCAATGAGCATGGTCAATGGTGGCAGTGAATCTAGCAAGGAAAGTTGGAAGGATTGTGATTGTTGAGCTCGACGTAATGCATATTGTATGATCTCAACGGAATTCATGGCCTAGCTTAGATCCATGAACTGAGGATTCGATTTGGTTACATGTCCTCAACTTCTTTTTATATTGCATCATCAAGGGATATTTTAAGGGTTAACATGATACTCCTCATCATCAGGGAATGTGTAGGGATCCACCAATTTGAGGATATTCACATAAACACACTTTTATTCATCATTAAAGTATTATTATAGTATAGTATGAATGCTGAGTGTGATACCCATTTCTGGGGGCATGAACTCGCCAAGTGTACATGATAGTTTCGTCACTTTTGGGGGACTTCACTTTCACTTTCATTGTCAATGCCTACTATTCTGAGATGTACATGGTTGAGAGGAAGATACAGAAGTGGCTACTATAGAAGGATCAATGACTTTTGGAGGTTTGGGATAGCTTAGGTAGGCATGGATGATGCCATGGGCTCAATAAAATTCCATGTGAGTCAAAAAATCATCATAATTTTGAGCTCCATAGATGGAGACTTACTGCAATTTTCTAGAACCCTCACTATCATTTTCAGGCTTCACAGAGGTATGTGCTAACTGTGTTGGGAGTTTTCCCAACGTGATCACACCTCTTTCTATCTGATCCTGGATCCAATACTTCAACACATATCATTTCATGATGGTATGTCAAAGAAAGCTATGGTAAGGATAGTAGTGAGGATGGTCAGTTAGTTTGGCCTCCTGAGGATTTCTGCACTTGAAGATATTTAGTACTCCTGACCCAAAGCACAACAGAAATAACCATGAACCTTGGCCTCTGGGAAGGAATATGTCTAGTTTCTAATTTCTATAAGAGTGACCCTAGGGATGGATTCTAGCAAAGAGGTGACGGTGGATGAGAATCTGTAACCACATTATCTCTTCTAGGTTGTGGTGTCTTCCGAGATGTTTGTCGATTCTGAATGTGACAAGGTAGAGATTGTTGAGGTTTCTTTCATCAACAAGGTGGTTCCTAGAAAGGCTCAGTCTTCAATAACTCTAGCAGCTCTAGGAGCCCTACCTACACTAAAATGATAGTCTTTATCTTAGTGTCTCTTCTTGTAGGGGCCAGAGGCAGCAAAGGTAGTGACTTCTTGACATACTATATGGATTTCTCTAGGCATTGATCCATGTAAGAAAAATACCAAAATCCACCAAGGAAATTATGAGTAATTAGGGTGGGTAAACATTCAGCCTTTATATTCATGATGCACATTTTAAATAGATTCTATTGAGTTAGAGACATGTAGAGAAAGTATGTGAGTCCTTTACACCTATTAATGAAGTCTGTGAAACAATCGTATGGTTGTTTCTTTCACTTGAAGTGGTCAGGAATACTCATCTTGCAGGTGGTAGAGATTAATTGATAGAGAAACTTCCTATGAAGGTATTCCCAACCATTGATGGATCCAATGGTTATCTGCATGCACTTGACAAATTCAGGCCCTTTCAATGTCTAAATGAAACATCAGATCTTTGAGTCCTCCTTCTTCTTTAGAGTTCCCAACATGGTTTTGCACCTTGAGAGGAAGTTGGTCAGATGCTACAGAGGGTCTCCCATATTGTTGAAGTGGGAAAATGCTAGATTCATGAAATATGGGGGTTCTCACATTTAATCGACCCATGTCGTATATGACTTTGCATCAAGTGGGATTTCCACTTATCGTGTCTCAAGGACCTCCAGACAAGTGGCTAGAGCGACTATCACAACGTCTTAGTGGGTATTCTTTCCTAGATGATGGTTATTTAATACCAATGAATTAAATGTCTCTTCAACATGATAATGAGGATTGGAAACTCACAGAACAACATGCATAGAAACCTATGGAGCGGGTTATAGAACAGCCTGTAGAGTGGCAAATGGGACAGCTTGTGGAATAACCTGACCAAAATCATGAGGAGGATTCTCATGATGCTCATGTGGATTTGATTACACTTATCGTGATCAGTTTCCATAGGCTCTTACTTCTAATAATTTTCTTATTTCTGGATCATCAAACTCAAGTGGGAGAAACTGGAAAAAAATGATCTATGGTTTCCTTGGGTGAACTGGTAAAGGAGGATCATAATCCTATCAGGGGTCACCATAATCTATAAATTACTCGACAAGAATATCATTAATGATGTTGTGTTGATCTATAATATTTTTTCATAGAGATATTATTGAGAGATCATCCTCTTACTTTTGCATGACATTAGGAAGATCTAAGGGATTTAGCACTCCCTTACCCTTGTTGAGATTCTAGCCAATGGGCGATGATTCAGTGGTCTCTTCTAATAAAAGACTCCACCTCTAAAGGTGAGTGATAATACCTAGAGGTTAAATAAGATTTTGATCCACCATAGTAGGTTGATACTCGTCATCAACCTTTACACCAATCTCCATATCCTTGGGTAGTGGGACCTTGGTCATATTCACTGGGACAACAGATAGAGTGTCCTCGACGTTTCCATGTAAATATGGCTTCCTCATGATGGGACTGAAGTGTAGAGAGACATACTTCCCCCAACCATGTATATGCATGTATTGGGATTATTCTTCAATGATTATTAAGATCATTATGAAGATCTGGACACATCTACATTGAAGGATCTGGTGGTGACCGGGTGATGCAAGATGTTGTTCCACTAGAAGTGCTGCTAATTATACCTTGTGGCATTACTGGATGATATCATCAAAGTGATATTGAATCTTCGAGTAGACAAACTGAGGGTTACATGGGTGGAAATGTTTTTCCCAGATGGTCTGGTGAAATCACAAGACCTCTTCCTTAGTGAGGGGCTCCATAATATCATAGTTGGGAACTGAATTCAGCCAAAAAAATCTAATAGCTAGTTGGCAGTGAGAGTTTCCCAAAATCTTCCCTACTCAAAAGCAGGGACTGACTCTTGGATGCCCTAGTCAATGATCGGCACTTTTTGGGAAGCTGGAAATGACACAGATTTGGAGCTTTGTGGTGGTAGACTGGTCAATAGAGAGACTAATTCATGAACTGACTGACCACTTTATGTTAGGTCATCTCTCATCAGTGATGACGATAACACCATAAAATCCCTATATAATGGGGTACTAATCATTATCTTGTGTGAAAGGGAAGCAACAATCATATGTGGATCCAATCAGTACTCACAGTCTATCATATCCTAGAAATACACTTCATGATCATCTTTTGATGTATAGAATGAATCTAGTAATAACAAATATGACTTAATCAAATAATATTGGAAGGGAGCCAAACCATCCTCAACCTACATATATTTGTTAAAGGATATGGGGATCTGGTGCATCTCAACTTCTGGGAAAACGATCCTCACCCACTATGTTCTTACCCCCGAATTTAATGCACAAGACTGGGTGGAAGGCTCCTTCGTTAGTTCTTATTTGGATTCATAATAAAAGAAGAGAATTGGATTCACTACAACTTGGTTATTCCCTAAGTTATTCCTTCGATGGTGATGATCCTCCCTTCTACCCTAGGATGATTCACCAGGGAATGGAACTTTTTCGGCATGAGGAGGACCTCCGTGTTGTGGGTTGATGCTGAAGTGGGTGACACCTCTAATTTTATGAGTTGAGGTGTGAGGGTAACCTGTTAATATATCGAACATGATATGTGGATGCCCTATGTACTACTTTTTGGATGTATGGGGAGGACCTTCGCTTTGTTTTTTAGGATATGGGGAGGACCTCTATATCGATTGTCGCTGGAGTGGGGAGTACCTCCGCTCTAGCCATGGGTGGTGTGAGGAGGACCATCACATGGATATATATTGATGTGGTAAGGACCACTACTCGATTCATTGGGGATATAGGGAGGAACTCCATGTTTGTTTTTGGTAGATCAGTGAGGACCTCTGTTTTGGTGTGTTGAGGTGAGAGGGGGACCTTCACACTGATCAAGATGAAAATGGGGAGGACCTCTACGTTGACCTGTGATAGCAAGGGGATGACCTCTGTAATAATCATGGATGGAGTGGGGAGGACCTCTGCTTTGGTTTTTACTAGAGCAGGGAGGACCTCCGTTGGAGCCTAGGATGACATGAGGAAGGACTTCACATCACTGTTCGAAGACTCAGGGAGGACGTCTGTATCTAGAACCAAAAGTAATAGGGAGGACCTTTGTACTGAACATCAATTAATCATGTCTGAACTCCACCTTGATTAATTTATGGAGCATGGGGAGTACCTTCATGTTGGGAGTGAGAGTGTGGAAGACCTCCACTCTATATGGAGACTGTATGGGGAGGGCCTTCGTGTTCAGTCTCATCATCACAGACTAGACTGTAATGACTTCTAGGGATACCAGTGGCTGAGAGAGTACCCCTAACATGTGGGAGCTAAGGTATTGATCCTAATGGGGAATCAATGAATCCTTTATCTATAGTAGCAAGGACATGGTGGAGTGTTTTGTGTGTGGTTAGGGTCAAAGGATTTGATGAAGATGATGCCCCCTACTGTGAAACTTCCTAATCATGATCCCAACATTGATGTTGAGTGAGTCGGACCAAGGTAAGTAGAGAAGGGGACTGCTCCACTTGTTCCTCTGCCCAGAGAACTATTTTCGGGCATCACTGATGCAGATTTGTTGCATCCCTCCATGGAGGATCTCAAGAGGCAGTTGTTGTTAGTATGACGAGGAATATCCTACCTCTTAGGCATAGGGGAGAAATTCTATGGGTCACTCTAAGGACATAATCTTAAAGTGGTTGGAATTTGGAGTGGGGATCAATGGACCCTACACAGCCTTTGAGGGGTGGTGATGACGGGTAAGCGCAAATGCCGCTAAGTCTTTACGAGTCATGTCCCTTGTTGGAATAACTCCCTCTAGCTTTTACTATCATACAAGGGTGTCCATCACTCTCCTCTCGATAGTCTTTGAGGGTGAGATGGGTAATGGGAACATGGTAGCTAATAAAGTTATGATTATCATGGTAGATATAGGGTTATGTGGTATTACCTCATTGACATTTCTCCTGGCCCTGTTCCTGCAGGCATTGAGTAAGTGGTATCCTACATCTTAGGTCCTACAAAGAAATAAGATTTAGTTGTCATTAGGGATATAAGGAAATCAATGTCCAAGACCACAATGTCATCCATTATTCCATGGATGGAAAGAAAGATTTGTTCTGATAGTTCCAAAAAAGGAATTATCAATGTTCAACTACCCCAAATGTTGGTAATTTCTACATTGGGCCCACTATTTGTTTAGTGTTACCTAGTAATTTATATTCGGATTAGATAACATTCTAATCTATTAAACTAATGAATATAATACTACTATTCCCCACATTGAAGATACTATATTCACGTTGGGTTCACCATTTCTATTTCTGACAATTTTCACTAGGGAACACCCTCTCATTTACTGGCAAGACGGATTGTTCCCCACATTTTGATTATCCAAAGGTGGGTGACATTCGTCACTTTTTTTGTCATGTATACTCCATGATTGAAATTTGATGATAGGGTGTTGGTTTCACCTTCCATGGATTTCTCCTTGGAATTTGTCACCTAGTCCGAGTCTCCCTTATAGATTTGAGTCATGTTTCATGAAACTCATTCTTGGTGCCATCTCTTTATGGTATTCGATTAACTAACCTGATTTTGTATGGACATTCCAAGGGATCTAGTATGGGCAGAATCCTTCAGTTAGGAGAGTAGTAACATTAAGAATCAGAAGTACATCTTAGATCTAGAACATTAGAACACCTATATTCTTCCTCATAAGAGAGATTCTCAAGGCTGTAGAACTCGAGGAACCATGTGGTGATCACAAGGTATCTTATCCTATGGGCATGTCTTTCAAGGCCTTCCTCATGAATATCATCTTTAACATGGGGTTGTATGTAAGTTTAATGTCTTATAGAGACTGTTTAATATCAATCCAAACATCCCATGGATATAGATAAGAGCGGTTAACCCCTAGGAGGGAACACCTAGAATTTTTACTAGATGGATGGATCATAACACCCAATTGGAGCAGACCTAAGATGGTGTGTCTCATAAAGGGAATGTTTCACACCATGAAGGTTGATCTGGACACCACTGATGGTGGGATAGAAAATTGAACCCAAAGAGGGGGACACAAAGGTTTACAATTAGTTGGGATTGAACCTTAGGTAGGCTTCTCATGTACCATGTATATAAGAAATGGATTAAACCCCACGTAGTTTGAAAGGGTGATGAAATCGAGTCTTACACATGGATAACTGCCCTTCACAAGAGGATCACTTTTGGTTTTATGAATATGGATTGTGTGGGGATTATTCATGGTTATCTTCCTAAGTGCGGATGAGAGTAGAGATGAGGTGGAGGGGGATTATGCTCTGAGACTACCAAAATTAATGGTGTGATCTCACTGAGATGTGGTGTCTCGGGTAAGAATCAGGGTGGATATAGATGAAGTGTAAGAGATGGAATGGAGGGAATGGATAGAGTGTGAGGGGTAGTGGGATTGAACCTCTGGTAGGCTACCTACATACCCTATTTATAAGACAAGGATCAAAGTTTCTGTAGTTTAGATGGGGTGATGAGAAACCTAAGAAGGTGGCCTATGAGAATGGAGGGTATGGTTGGGGATGTGAAGGAAGTGGAACCTATGGGCTAGGGCATGATCCTCCCAAGACATGGAGACTTGAGGTAAATACCATGATGAGAATGGATGGTGGGATTGATCCTTATGGAGGATTACAACATACCATGTGTATAAGACAAGGTTCAAAGTCCATGTAGTTCTGAAATGGGGCATGGAATCAGGGATTACACAAGGATAGATTCCTAGAGAAATATTGAGGTTTACGCATGGTTAGTAGCCTAGATGAATGTTGTTTGGGTATGGGTCACCTAGGGAGGAAGTTGGATGGAATATGGGGGATGTGGTTGAATGTTACGATTTTATTGGGAAGTGGTGGCCTAGGGTAAAATCATGGTGTATGATGGATGAAATGGGTGATGGAAAATGGATCAGAACACTCTATAGAGGTTTATCTGGGGGGATGTGTCTAATAAAGGTAATATGTCACATCATCAGGGTACATACCCATGAGGGAGAACCTATGTTTACTAAAGGTTGTGATTGAACCTCATGGAGGCTTGTTACATACCCTGTGTAGAAGATAGGGATAAAAAACCCATGTCGTTCAGAATGAAGGGGCATGGGGATTACCCTAGGATGGATTCCCAGAAGAAGGGTTTCACGGTCACTACTAACCTTTAGGGCCACATGAGTCATGCTCTATGTGGGAAATAAGAGAAGGAATTATACCAGATGGTTGCATCATGAAATATTTTTTAGTGAGTGATAGTGTGGATCTTACACATGGAAGTGGCTAAGGAAAATCTCATTCCATGTGAAGGGGATCTGAAACCATCACTCCCATAGAGATGAGTGGGAATATAGAGTTCTCAATGTGTGGCACCCCATGTGCACTGCACAGAGTGAGACTACAGTTAAACATCATGTGTTGAGTATTAGAGGGATTGGCAGTTTAACATCCTATATCAAGGATGGGGGGACTCTCTCCTTTCCCCTTAGACTTACATAACTGATACCCACCCACACATGGGGGAGGGATGGGATCAACAATGCGTGGTGGAAGTGGTGTGGAGGATTGGTCAATCATGGGGTCTATTTCATTATCCCTATTCCAAAAATAATGGTTAGGTAAATGAAACATGGGACACCACACGAGGGATGAAGAAGTCACTAAACAAAATCCAGGAGGAAATCATGAAGAAAGGGGCCTTATAGAGATGGGTTTTTTGAATCTATGATGCTTCACAAGGAACTAGGTCTTCGTGAATGAATGGGATTCTCAAAGCATGGGGACACTGCCTCAGTATGGAGTCCTTGATCAATGGAAGAGTTATTCCCAAAGGCATAATGGTTTATAAATCTTGGAGTAAGACAAAGGGTATCCTTCTTCTATAAAAGGTTTTGGACATCGCAAAAAGAAACCCTACCTTGGGAAGGGGTAAATTGGAATAATGGAAAGGGCAGATCGCGAGGCTCTAATACCTTGGGAGATCCATTTTCCAACTGGTTCATGGGGATTAGTGGATTCATGAAATGGGAGCTTGGAATTTGAAATTTCGGGTTAACCATGCATTTTAGGTGGGGTGATCTAGATATTTCTAGGCATCGGGTTGTCTTGGTTCTTGGAGGTGCACTGTAAAGCAAAGCAGGCTCTACCGTCAGGGAGGGATCCATCAAACTTGCGGAGCCGTCTTCCAAAGGTGTTCATGTGGTTGAAGATTTCATAAAACTCATGGGATTACCATCGCCTTCCTATGAATGGTTGTGGTGCTGATGGGACCTATGAAGTGGATTCATAAAACAAACTCCTTTGAATTATTTTTATGCTTTTTGAGATTAGATCCCATATCGAATGTCCATAGTACTTTTCACCTCTCCCAGGGCACATATTTTGGTGATAAATACACCTAATTTCTTTTATATAGTGTATATACATTCCCTTTAACATGTAATATAATGATTACATAAAAAAATTCATGGTATTTTAAGTTTAAATTTGAAATATTTCATCCAAATGGATTTTGAATTAAAAGATTCCAAGTGGTAAAAATTTCATAACTCAATTTCTTTTCATTGGGTTATTTTACTTCTTTATTGTCTTGGGAATTCTAATATTATGTGTAAGTACCCGACCCCAGTTGCCCAAAGATGGTGCCTTATTTAATTACATTTTCATATAAACAAGGAATATGCATCCCAAAATACTCAGTAGTTTAGTAATATTAGAAACAAGATAAATATAAAATCTCAATATTACTGTTGTAAAGTAAGAACAACATTAAGTATTCCATTAGAAACATCCATGCCTCCTAGATTATTCCTGCTAGTCACTCATAACATACTTATTCATATCCCAGAAAAATGAAACATAATGAAGGGGGGATCTCAAACGCTCAGTAAGAGTAAGAAATACAGTGTAAGATAAAAAACATAAACCTTAGGCATGGTGAATAATTGAAAACATATTCCTTTACAAATATTAAACATGAACACATTATGGAAATAATATGAGCTGAGTAAATAATTCCATAATAAAACATAACCATGAGTATTCTACTAGTCAAATAACCACATGAACTTTCAATTACTAGATTCAAAATGAGGTAAGTGCATATGTCGGACATTCGGAAATATACCACCAAGGCCTCGTCCAAAACCATAACTCAAAATGGGAAAGGCCTCGTCCAAGTCCACATCTATTTGTCTAATGAGACCTACCAATGCATCGAGGAGATATAGTGGGCCCCAACCATCACATAATAAGTCTAATTCATTCCTCATATGAATGGGGATAAACAATATATACCATCATATTGAAACTTACATATGAAATATAAATCACTTTCCTCGAACATTAATCTTAAACACAAACTATTCAGAGTAAATTGGTGATTGGTTTTAGGATAGTACATCCAGAATCAAACTTTTCATAAACCATAAAATTAAATATGGTAGATGATATCATAAAATATTAATCCAAATAATACTTAAAAAACTACAAGTGTGTTGAAATAGATGAAAATACTATTATAAACTCATTAAGTAATTCTTGAGTTAAATACTATTTTATTTTAAAAAGATGTTTTTTTTTCAGAAAAGTATTTTTATAAAACCAGAACTGAAGTAGGATAGTAATTTTATAATAACATTTGTGATTTTATAAAGATAATTGTTTCAAAAAACAAATTATAGAGGTTCCATGAAATTAGGTAAGAATTTGAGAAATTTCCTTTAATCGGGCTTGTATTTCGGAAATAATTTTGAAATTTCCTTTTAAAACATGGTACTCCACATAAAATAACGAAGGATTATGTTTGTTAAGCATATATAGAACACTCGCACAGAATTTATGATGAGTATATAATAATACATATGAATTTAATTTAGGTAATTAGACAATAAAAGTAACATGAATGAAAATGGTGGTTTGGGTGGAAAACCCTTACCTTAAGTCTGAATGTGTTCCTCTCTTGAACTTAAGGTCATGGAATATGAGATTAGATAGATTAAAAACTTAATTAATATCCTATTAAACATTTATTTAGTTTATCATGACTTTATTAAGTCCATTATGTATTTATTTATTAGTTATAATATTGAATTTTGTCGTTCCGGATTGTTCGTTTTCTTGATTTTCATAAATGGTTTACTTATTTTTATGTAACGGTGTTCATGTGGAATGGATGTAAATATCCAGAATTAAATTTACAAATTAATTATTAACGTCCATAGTTGTTAATGGAAATAGTTTGGTCATATGATTTAATATTATGTACATATACTGACTTCTGAGTTTTAAATAAGTTAAAATATATATATTACAGTCTGTTTCAACCATAAAAATGGTTTCATGACCATTATTGAAGGATAAATTGAAGAAAAATCTTCTTCATCCACGAAGGTTGTAAATTGAAACCTCACGCATGATAATTTTGTTTATAAAAGGGAGAGATTAAGAATATTGATGATGGTTCTTCCATTAAAATGATATAATTCCATAATATAGATGATACTGGAATTATCATGGTTATTTTTAAAGATGAGGTGAGGAGAGGATAACAATAGAAAGGAACTTGAAATGAAAATGAAACAAATAAAATGTAAATTTACCTCTTGAATCCACCTCCTTGAGAATATCTTTAAGGGAAGGGGTTTTGGTATTTTTGAAATACCAAGAGCTTCTTAGATGTGGGGAGTTACTAGGTAAGGGTATTTGGGAAGAAACTTTAGAATCTTTAAGGCTTAAAGGAGTAAAGAGAAGAGGGAATTAGGGGGATTTGTTATAGTGGACGAGAGGAGTGAATTTTGAATATTTTATTCATTATTTTATTATTTCCATCAATGAAACCAATAGTGTTATTTCATTTCACCCCTGATAGTAATAAGTTCATGTGAGTTAAATCCGAGTGGCCTTAAATTACACATGATGTCATAAATATTGTTTTTAACTAATAATTCGTATATACGTTATTTTACTGTATTTCACTATTCATCAAAAATTCAAGAATATTAGAAAAATCCTAGAAATTCACTCTAACCATTTTTCAACATGTAGAATTCAAAAATGAACTCCATTTTCAAAAATAATTCTTTAAATAATATTAACTAAAATTTTAAATAAAATTATAGTTAATTCGAAAAATAACACTTTTAAAGGTATAATTAGTTTTATATCACATTGAAAAATTAATTAGGATCTCAATATCTTATTACCTTAAGAAAACAAAATAATATCATTATTTACTATTCATAAGGGTCATATTACTATTCACATGTGTATGTTTCTATTCACCAAAAATCAAGTTGGTTCTATCAAACTCCAAATGAATCATTGGTCACAACTCTAGATGACCATTTTTCAAAATTCAAAACATGGTAGAGGAAAAGTTGTGTTTAATGACTAGATTATAAAATGTGTTGTTTTGTAGGGACCAAGTGTTTCATGAATTCAATATTTGTTTTCAATACCTTGGCGTGTTACATTCTCCCCTCCTTACAAAAATTTCATCCTTGAAATTCACAGAACATTACCTCACAAAAATATTTGGGTAAGTCCTCATCATATGCTCCTCAGGTTCCCTTGTTACCTCTTCAATTTTATTATTCCACCAAAGTATCTTTACCAGACAAGTCTTCTGATTCCCCAATATTGTTTCTTTAGTGTTTGGAATCCAGATAGGCTATTCACAGTAAGATAGGTTAGGTTACAACTCTATACCTTCAGAAGTGAGGACATGTATTGGGTATGGCATGTAATTTCTCAGCAATGAGATATGGAACACATTATGTACTTTGGATAGGCTAGGTTGAATAGCCAAATCATATGAAACAACTCCAATTATCTCCAAAATTTCAAAAGGGCCTATAGAACTAGGGCTCCGTTTCCCTTTCTTTACAAATCTTATAACGACCTTCTATGGAGATACTTTCACGAAAATGTGATCTCCCACTTGAAATTCCATATCCTTCCTTTGATTATAGGCATAGATCTTTTGCCTTCTTTGAGATTTTTTTATGTGACCTTGAATAGTATTTACATTCACTTTTATTTCCTCCACAACTTTGGACCCACAAGCATCCTTTCTCCAACTTCATCCCAACAAGTTAGTGTACGACATCTCTTTCCGTACAATGCTTCATATGATGCCATTTGAATACTTTAATGGAAACTATTATAGTAGAAAAATACACTAAAGGTAATTATTGATACCACATACCTATGAAGTCAAGTTAACATGATATCAACAAGTCCTCCAAGGTTTGGATCGTCCTCTCTAATTTCCCGTCAGTTTGTGGGTGGTAAGCAGTACTCCATCGATGTTCCCTATCCAAATAATTCTGAAGAGTTTTCCATAATTTCGATGTAAATATTTGGTCATGATCAAACACAATTGAGATAGGTGCTCCATGAAGTCTCACAACTTCATTGATATAGAGTCTTCCTAGGATCTCTAGTGGAAAATCCTCCCTCATAGCATGGAAATGTCCATATTTCGTAAGTCGGTCCACAATTACCCATATACCATCATTCATCATTGGATTTTATGGTAATCTAGTGACAAAATCCATGGTGATGTCATCCCATTTCAACATAAGAATAGGTAGATGTTGCATGACTCCTTTTGGATGTTTCCATTCAACCTTCATTTGTTGACAGACTAAACATCTTGATACATAATCTGCAATTTCCCTCTTCATGTTGTCCCACCAGAAATGTTCCTTCAAATCACTCTACATTTTAGTGCTTCCATGATGTATAGAGAAATTAGAACTATGGTAATTATCCAATAACTCCCTTTTTAGCTCGGGTATAGCCAGAACATAAAGCCTCTTCCCAAATTTTAGAACACCATCTTCACACACAAAGTCATCCATCATCCCATCTTTCACAACATTAATATTCTTTTGAAGGTTCTCATCATTAGGTTGAGAAGATTTAATTATTTCTAATAAAGATGGTTGGAAAACCATCTAAAAAAGTAGTGATGTTTCACCTTATTTGATAATTCCTATATCCATCCTCACTAGATCCATGTACAAAGTATCCATTTCAATCCTCATTTTGTTGAGAACCCCATGATCTTTCCTACTCAATGCATCAGTTACCTTGTTTTCCCTTCCTAGGTGGTAGTGTATAGTAAAATCTTAATCCTTGAGTAGTTCAATCCATATTCATTGTCTCATGTTGAGTTCTTTCTATGAGAATATATACTGTAGACTCTTATAATCTGTATATATCTCACATTTTTCTCCATAGAGATAATGTCTCCATATCTTCAGAGAAAATATTACCGATGCTAACTTAAGATCATGTGTGGGATAGTTCTTTTCATGAATTTTTAACTACCTTGACGCATAGGAAATAACTATATCATTCTTCATAAGGACATAACCAATTGCTTTCTTTGATACATTGCTATAGATCACAAACCCATCATTCCCCGGTGGTAGGGTTAGGATCATAGAATTTACTAATATCCTCTTCAACTCTTTGAAACTGTCTTCACATTCATTTGTTCATACGAACATAACCCCTTTATGTGTAATATTGTTCATTGGGTTAGATAAATGGGTGAAGTTCTGAACGACCCGCCAATAATAACCTACTAGACCAATAAAACTACTTACCCTAGTTATGTTCATTGGAGTAGGCCATTCTTGCACAGCCTCTGTCTTTTTAGGATCCAAAGATATTCCATCTTTAGAGATAATGTGGTCAAAAAAGGAAACGGATTGAAACAAAAAAATTCACTTTCTAAACGTCCTATATAATTCATTTCTTCTAAGAGTCTTCAAAATAGTGCACAAGTGATTTTCATGATCTTTATAGCTTTTGTAGTATACCAATATATCATCAATAAATACCACCACAAATTCAACAAGATATTCCTTGAAAACTCAATTGATTAAATACATGAAAACAGAGGGTGCATTAGTCAGTTAAAAAGGTATTAGTGTAAAATCATAATGCCCATACCTGGTTTGAAATGTTGTGTTTTGAATTTATTCATTCCTCACAAGAAACTGATGATATCCAGATCGAAGGTCAATCTTCTAAAAATATTGAGCTCCATAAATTTGTCCAAATAAATCATCAATTCAAGGTAGGGGATAATTTTTCTTTATTGTTATTGCATTTATCTCTGTGTAGTCATTTCACAACCTCATAGATCTATCTTTCTTATTAACGAAAAGAATAGGGGCTCCCCATGGAGAAACACTAGGGCAAATAAATCCTTTTTCACTCAATTTTTATAGTTTTTTCTTTAGTTCCTATGACTCTACATTGTCTATTCTATAAATATTATTTTATATAAGCCTTTAATCCAAAATTAAGTCAATGGAAAACTCAATCTCCCACTCTGGGGGATGTGTCACGACCCGTCCTCGGGACCCGTGTCGTGACTACCCCAAGCCCACCTTCCATAGGCCAGGGGCTGGAAACTAGCACCAAAGGCGTAAATCTCGATATCAGGGAAGGCATTGCCTTTAAGTAAGAAAACAAACACCACAGAGTATGCAAGCAGAAGTAAACACTAAGTAAAGTGAGTACAAAGGTAAGTGATGGAAAGTAAATGGGCCAGAATACAAACCCGAATGAAAGTAAAGTACAACTGAAAATAGAGTACAGTGGCAGAAAAGTAAAGTAGCAACACCAAGCCATCCTCTGGAAATCCCACCTGAAGGGTGCGTATAGATAGTCTCCTCTGCTCCTCAGCTTCAGCCGTCCGCTCCGTGTACATCCCGTCCTGTGATCCACCTCCAGGTACCGTCCAGCTCCATGAGCTCCTACCTCGATCAGCGATGTCCGTCGTCTGTATCCAACACAACATAGTGTGGGCATAGCCCGTGTAGGGGTGAGTATACGCTACTCAGTTGGGACCCTGAGACCCCTGAAGGTCTCGCAGAATCCACGAAAGATAAACCACAAAGGAAAGTTACAATAACGATGTAACAACCAACCCTACTTAGATATATGCCCATACATATACCTAAGTCATCAATTCCAGTTTCGCTCCTACATCTGAGCCCAAGTTCGATCTAGTCGACACAGGATTGTACAACCTAATCCACACAGGAAAGCACAACCCAATCCACACAGGAAAGCAAGTCAATCATATCAAAGATATTGATTTAAAGTCAAGACTCATCTCACATAGGTATACTCTTCGTAAGGTGATATAGATGATCAGATGTAGCCACTAATTCATCTAAGTTGTCAGACCCACATAGGATACAGGACCAGCTAAGATGTCTGACCCACAAAGGATACAAGACCATCTACTCTGTCAGACCCATGTAGGATACAAGTACAGAGTCAAATACTAACGGACCCACATAGGATACAAGAACAGTAGTCAAGTAATGTTGGACCCACATAGGATAAAAGTACAATAGTCATCTCCGTAGAACCCACGGAGGATTCTAGTACGGTCGTCGTCACTACCGAACCCACGAAGGATCCCAGTACAGTCGTCATCGTCGTCGCAGTCGCAGCCAGCTCTAGGGTTCATGCACACTGCATGCTCGATTCCGGGAGGGTCCGCTCCACAAGACAAAGGGGTCGATACATCAGCTGACACGAAGTCTCAATTTGATGTATCCTAAAGTTCCGTCTCGTCAAAAGGAACTCAACATGACAGACGGCGCGTCAATCGGACACCCGGTCTGAGAGTTATTGGTTTTTTCGTCCCAGGGGCCTGGTTGGTTTTTAATTAAAAACCAACCCGACCGTACTCCAACTACATCAAAACCTCGAGTGGAGTAAGCCAAAAAAACAATCTCACTACGAGGAAACCAACAAAGTCGATGACACGTCAATCGGACGTCCGGAGCTCAAGTTATAAGTGTTTCTGCTCCGAGGGCCCAATTGGTTTCGTGTTCAAACCAACCCAGTCGTACCCAAAGTTCTCTAAAACCTTGAGTGTAATATATCGAAACTACCATCTCGATCCAAGGATCTCTATGCAACTAACGGTGCATCGTTCGGAGGTCTGTAGCCCAAGTTATGAGCGTTTGAACAGATCTGTCTGGAAACATGGGGTTTGGGCCCGGTCCGACCCAACCAAATACCCCCCAAGGTCGGTCGAACTGGGTCGACCCGACGCGGGTCCGGGTCTGGCCTGTTAGGGAACGACTCGGCCCGGATGGCGTGGCCCGGCCCATCGCGGGCGGCCAGGCCCGGCACTGGCGGCCCTGCCCGGCGTGGGCGGTCCGACATTACGTGGGCCGCAGCTCGGCTCGAGGCCGAGCTGGACGCGGAAGGGGGGGGGGGCATGCTACCCCCCTCGTTTTTATACGGCGCCCCCCACGTGGAGGGGGGGATGCCCCTGTCTGTCGCTAGGGGTTACAACCCCCGGACTTCCGAACCGCCGGCCGTGTTGGCCGGCCGGTGTGCCGCCGCGGGACCCTTGCGGGTCTCGGCTTCCTGGAGCACCAGTGGCCGGCAGATCCGGCCACCCTCCTCTACACCGATTTGGCCTTAGGCCGTGGCCCACCCCGGCTGCGGCCCTCCATGATGCTCTGGCGCCGCCCGACGACGCCGCGCCCCTCCACCGCGGCCCGACTCCGGCCGCGGCCTCTTTCGGCCTCAATGGCGTGGCGCGATGGCACCACACTCTTTCGCTGCAGTTTTCCTCATTCCCACGCGGTACGACGACACCACGTCGCCTCTATTCCAATCCACAATGAAATACAACAACAATGGGGAGGAGGTTCGTCCGTGTTTGTGCGGTTCGGCCTCCTCTCGTTAATTCGATAACAAGCGGCTAAAATTTAACGGTGAACGCAAAAATAATCACGAATGTAAAATAATCCCATACCTCGAAGAAGTTGTCGAACGAAGATCATCGCGGGAAACGACGTCACGAGGTGATGCTTCGTATATGTTGACGGAGAATGTCTGAGGAGGAGCGGCGTCTCCCTTACTTTGACATGGGAAGAAGATAGAAAGATGGTGCATCATCATTCTTTGGGAATGGTGTCACACACCGGCTACTGAGAGTAGAAGGGACGGCACGTCGATCTCTCCTTGCGGTGACGGCATTCTTCGTCGAAGTCTTAGCATTCTTCACGAAGAAGATGAAGTTCTTCAGGAAAAACAAACAAGAGATATCCCCTTTTCTTCGCACATCTAAAACGAAAACTCAAATAAAATAAGGCTTTGCCTTATTTTATTCACTTATGCCAACATTTTCAAAATTAAAAACATTTAATTCAATTAATTAAAGAGTTTCTATTAATTGAATAAAGATGTGTTGGAATTCAATTAATAATCGAATAGGGAAGGTCATAAATTAAAAGGGGGTTTCCAACATTTTGAGGGTTAGTGGAAATTGAAAAGGTGGGGCTCGTGTGGGCCCCAGCTCACTAATATCCTAACAAGAGGAGTTAGGATATTCCCTCACATGGAAGTTAAACCACATAGAAAAATAAAGTTGTGACACAACTTTATTCACTTAACACTTAAACCACATTTTTAAACATCTCTTCCCGAGAAAATGCAACTCTAGAAAAGGTATTCTTAAGAAAATACCAGTTCTGCGGCTTCATCGGTGCCCTCGGATTTCGATTCCGAGCACCGGTTCAAAATTTCGAAAAACCCGCTCGTTCATTCACTAAACGTACCCGAGCTAAACATCGGGAAATGATTCCGGGCACACTGGGCCTCAGAATCAGGTGTCGTTAGAAACAGCGTACTCGTAAAATCACAATGAATTTAAGAAAAAAATATTCCTTGAAATTTACAGGTCTTTACATTACTCCCACCTTAGGGATATACTTCCCCATAAAGATACATCACAAACTAGGGGAACAAATGAGGGTATTGTGCACGCATCTTAGCCTCCAGCTCCCAAGTGTTCTCTTGGAGGTTCTCGTGCTGCCACCTGATGCACACTAGAGGAATTGACCACCCACATAGGACCCACTCTTGTCGATCCTCGATCTCCACTGGGACCTCTGCAAAAGTCTCCCAGTCGTCGATGTCCAGATCCCAATGTTCGATGGTATGTGTTGGGTCGTGCACGTATCTCCTCAGCTATGATACGTGGAAGACGTCTTGCGCCCGATGTAACTGATGTGGTAGAGCCAGGCGATAAGACACCGCGCTTATCCTACTGAGAACCTGGAATGGTCCGATGAATTGCGGAGATAACTTGCCACCCCAGCCAAATCTCCAAAATCCATGTCAAGGTGAGACACATAAGAAAACATGGTCACCATCCTTGATCTCCAGTGGTCTCCGCCTCCTGTCAGCATAAGACTTATGTCGGATCTGAGCTATCCTCATTCTCTCCTAGATGACCTGGACCTTCTCTTTCGTGGTCTGGACTATCTCTGTTCCCGCAAGTGCTAACTCCCCAGGGTCTTTCCAGCACAGAGATGATCAGCAAGGTCAGTCGTACAATGCTTCGTATGGTTCCATCTCGATGGTGTAGTGGTAGATTTTATTGTACGCAAACTCCACCAAAGGTAGGTGATCCTCCCAGTTGCGACCAAAGTTGAGGACACATGCATGGAGCATGTCCTCGAGAGTCTGAATGGTCCTCTCCGTCTGACCATCCGTTGGATGGTGAATGGCGGTGCTCAGGTGTAGCTGCGTCCCGAATTCCTCATGCAACCCCTTCCAAAGCCGAGAAGTAAAGTGAGCATCTCGACCAGAGACGATAGATGATGGAACACCATGAAGCCATATGATCTCCTAAACGTAGAGGTGTCCCAAGCTCTCCATTGATCCCTTCTCTCTGATAGGTAAGAAGTGAGCCGACTTGGTGGGTCGGTCTACAATCACCCAAATGGAGTCGTGTCCTCTGAAAGTACGTGGAAGCCCAATTACAAAATCCATAGATATCCCGTCCCACTTCCACTCCAGGACCTCCAAGGGCTGTACCAAGCCTGCTAGTACCTGGTGCTCCACCTTCACCTACTGGCAGGTGAGGCATCGAGAAACGAACTCTGCTACAGCCTTCTTCATACTCGGCCACCAGTGCTATTGTTTGTGATCCTGGTACATCTTTGCCACTCTTGGATGTACCGCTAAAGGTGAAGTGTGAAACTCTCTCAACACCTCCTCTTGTAATGCAGCTGGTACCATGGTACGTCCACTAAAAAGGACGACATGCTCTCCACCTACAGAGAATCCATCAGGTGCCTGTCCTATGGAAATTTGTGCACATCGCCTCTCACAGTCAATGTCCCCACGTTGTGCCTCTCTGACCCACTGAAGAAGTAGAGGTGTGACAGTGAGTGATTATAGAAAGGCTTCCACATCTGTATCCACGATGGATATATGCAACGCGGATAACTGCTTTGTTGCCTCTCCAAGAAGCTGAATGCCCATCCTCCTGCTGAGATCATCAGCTACTGCATTCCCCTTACCAGGAGTATAGACTATCTCAAAGTCATAGCCCTAGAGGAACTTGGGCCATCATTGCTATCTCAAGTTCAGGTGCTTCTGCGAGAAGATGTACCTGAGACTCTAGTGGTCAGAGTAGACTGTAAATTGCTCGCCCATCAGATAGTGCTACCACATCATCAAGGCGAATACCACTACTGCTAACTCCAGGTCATGGGTAGTGTAGTTCTGGTCATGCTGCCTCAACTGTCATGATCCATAAGTGATCACTGCCCGCTCCTGCATTAGGACACACCTGAGTCCGGTCCCTGATGCATCGCAGTAGACTATGTACCCTACTCCCTCCTCCGGTAGCCTCAAGATGGGTTCACTGGTCAATCTCTGTCTCAATTTCTGGAAGCTATGCTGACATCTATCTGACCACACAAAGGGTCTCCCCTTCTTTATCAAAGATGAATGTGGTGCTGCAACTCTGGAGAAGTCTGGCACAAATCTCCGATAGTACCCAGGCAGACCTAAGAAACTCCACACCTCCATCACACTCCTGGGTGGCTCCCAACCTAGCACTACCTCGATCTTCGCAGGATCCACCGCAACTCCCACCTTAGAGATGACATGTCCCAAGAAGGTGTCCTCACGTATCCAAAATTGACACTTCGAGAGCTTACCATAAAGCTGGTTCTCTCAGAGTGTGTCCAGAATAACCCGCAAATGATAGGCATTCTCCTCCTCAGTAGTGAAGTATATCAATATGTTGTTGATGAAGACTACAACCAATCGATTGAGGTAAGACTAGAATATCCTGTTCATGAGACTCATGAACACCGCTGGAGTGGTTGTTACGCCGAAAGGCATAACCAAGAACTCATAGTGGCCATATCGACATTTAAAGGTCGTCTTCTGCAAATCCTCGTCTCAAACTCCAAGTTGATGATATCCTGACCTGAGTTCTATCTTTGAGAACCAATGTTCTCCCTTGAGCTGATAAAAGAGGTCGTCAATCCTCAGAAGTAGATACTTGTTCTTCACAGTCACCTGGTTTAGGAGATGGTAATCGACACATAGTCGCAAGCTCCCATCCACCTTCTTGGCGAACAAAATCGGGGAAGCCCAGGGTGAAACACTAGGTCAAATGAATCCCTTGCCATGCAAGTCCTCGAGATATACCCGTAGCTCTCGAAGCTCAGCGGGAGACATCCGATATTCTGGAGTAGATATCGGGGCTGTCTCGGGCTAAAGATAAATATAGAAGTCTACCTCTATGCGAGGAGGTATTCCTGGAACTTCGTCAAGAAAAACGTCCACATACTGATCCACCACTATAGGAAAACTCGGAATCTGCATGTCAATAGTTCCTAGGATGAGGCTAGCCAACTATTGAGTGATCAGCTGTCCTCTCCTCTGCGTGAGTCCTTCCTGCACTGCAAAGGATCCCTTCTCATCGGTGAAGGTGAACCTACTCCCATCGGTGCGGACACACCGCATCTTGCGCCTAATACAGTCTATCTGAGCATGAACTGTAGATAACCATTCCATGCCCAAGATGATGTCTTAAGGCCTCAACGCCACTACAAAAAGATCCCATCCAAATATCTTACCTCCTAGAGTAAGCTCACACTACCAGAACCAGTGCGTAATCGTCGATTCTTCTCCCGTAGGAGTCTCTAGCTGTAAGGATCGAGCCAACGACTCCGTTGGAATATCTGAGCTCTGAACAAGGCCAGCGACAATGAAAGAATGACTCTCTCTTGTGTCTATAATTACTGTATCAAGGGTTGAGTAGACACAGATAGTACCTCGAATCATCTCAGGTGCGCCATGGTCATAGGCCTCTGCTTCCTGAAGCTGAGCCTGCCTCTTTCCGCTAGCTCCCTGTGGTCGGGGTGGACTACCTGGTGGTGCTGGTGGTAAAGCCTCAAAGCATCGCCCACCACCTGCTGCTTGGCTAGCTCCTCTGCCTTGTCCGCCTGCTCCCTGTGAACTGCCATGGTTGAACCTCTGCCTCTACCTGGGTGGTCCCTCAACCGTCTGCTGCTCCTCTGCATGGCAGGTCAGGCAGTCACGATCCATGTGGCCCTGCCCGCCGCATGCATAGCACTGTCTACTCCTCATAAGACTGGCTCTACGCCATGTGACCCACACCTCTGAGCCAGTGTCCTGAGGTCATCCACCTGATGTTCTGGTCCGCTTGGACCCCTGTGACATCTGTCAACTTCTAGCTACAGAAGACTCAGCTACATGCCGCCCTGCGGTAGGTCTTGCTGTTGGTGTAGGCTCAGCAAGAAAGCTCTCTACGATAAGGGATCTCTCTAGTACTCCTAACTACGTCCGAATGCTGAGGGAGATCATCGATGCCCTAATCTCATGCCCCAGTCCCTACTCAAAGGTCCAGGCCCGGAAGAATGGGTCCCTTACCATGTCCGTGGAATAGCGCAAGAGATCGGTAAATCTCACCAAGTACTGGGCTACAGTCATGCTGCCCTGCCGCAACTGTAGTAACTCCTGAATGCGCAGCGCACAGAGGGTGGCTGGTATGAACTCTGAGCGAAAGAGGCTCTCAAAGTCCAACTAAAGAAGAGATGCCTTTTCATGCACCTACAGCATCAGGATCCACCATCTACCTGATGCCGCGTGCAGGAGACTCACTGCAAGGATCACCATGAGGTCAGCAGGTGTCCCCACTAACCTGAAAACTCGTACAACAGCCTCCAGCCAATCCTCGCCTACCTGAGGGTTCGTCTTCCCACGAAACCTGGGCGGTCTCTAACGCTGAAACTCGTGCAGTGCACTAAGGCGACATGCACTCTCAGTGGCTAGGGCTGGTGGCATCAGTGTCTCGGCGGTTAGAGGTACCGCCAGTCCCTCCGCTGTAATAGGGCCCGGCACCGAAGCCTCGTCGCTCTGTGGGTTGTCTTCTTGCACAAAGCTCGGAACCCTAGTTGGCTACCATCATGGGGCCATCCTGAAAAGAGACAGGTGTGCCATAGTCAATAAAGTATACCTGGTGAGCGGACACAAAGTAATCATAAAGAAAACTCTGAAACACACATGCAAACAATGTTTTCATGTACTGAGTCAGAAACCAAAAGTCAAGGTCCTGGTGTATGGATACGTTTACCGCCACACCAACACTGGACTCCCTGGACTGATAACCACACTCAATACCCTTAAAATTATTTCTTCATATAGAAGAAAGATCAGAGTCCTGAGTTCTACAGTAGTACCGAACTCCTCTGATACCAGTTTGTCACGACCCATCCTCGGGACCCATGTCGTGACTACCCCAAGCCCTCCTTCCATAGGCCAAGGGCTAGAGACTACCAAAAAAGGCATAAATCTCGATATCAGGGAAAGAATTTCCTTTAATTAAGAAAACAAACACCACAGAGTATGCAAGTAGAAGTAAACACTAAGTAAACTGAGTACAAAGGTAAGTGCTGGAAAGTAAATGGGCCAGAATACAAACCCGACTGAAAGTAAAGTAAAACTGAAAAGAGAGTACACTGGAAGAAAAGTAAAGCAGAAACATTGATCCGTCATCTAGAAATCCCACCTAAAGGGTGGGTACAGATAGTCTCCTCTGCTCCTTGGCTCCAGTCGTCCGCTCTGTGTACGTCCCGTCCTGTAATCCACCTCCAGGTACCGTCCAGCTCCACAAGCTCCTACCTCGATCATCATTGTACATCGTCTGCATCCAACACAACGTAGTGTGGTCATAGCCCATGCAGGGGTGAGTATACGCTACTCAGTAGGGACCCCAAGACCCCCGAAGGTCTCCCAGAATCCAAGAAGGATAAACCACAAAGGAAAGTTACAATCACGAAGTAACAACCAACCCTATATATGTATATTCCCATACATATACCTAAGTCATCAATTCCAGTTTGGCTCCAACATCCGAGCCCAAGTTTGATCTAGTCCACATAGGATAGTACAACCCAATCCACACAGGAAAGCACAACCCAATCCACACAGGAAAGCAAGTCAATCATATCGAAGATATTGATTGAAAGTCAAGACTCATCTCACACAGGTATACTCTTCATAAGGCGATAGAGATGATCAGATGTAACCACTGATTCATCTAAGCTGTCGGACCCACATAGGATACAAGACCAGCTAAGCTGTCATACCCACAAAGGATACAAGACCAGCTACTCTGCCGGACCCACGTAGGATACAAGTATATAGTCAAATACTGTCGGACCCACAGAGGATACAAGAACAGTATTCAAGTACTGCCAGACCCACATAGGATATAAGAATAGTAGTCATCATCGTCGAACCCACGGAGGATTCCAGTATGGTCGTCATCGCTGCCGAACCCACGGAGGATCCCAGTACAGTCGTCATCCTCTTCACAGTCGTAGCCAGCTCTAGGGTTCCCACACACAGCATGCTCGATTCCGGGAGGGTCCACTCCACGATCCAAGGGGGTTGATAAATCAACTGACACGAATTCTGGAGTTGATGTTTCCCAAAGTTTTGTCTCGTCAAAAGGAACTCAACGTGACAGACGGCGCGTCAATCAGATGCCTGGTCTGAGAGTTATTGGTTTTTTCGTCCCAGGGGCCCGGTTGGTTGTTAAGCCAAAACAAACCTAACCGTACTCCAACTGCATCCAAACCTTTAGAGGAGTAATACAAAAGAACAATCTCCTTAAGAGGAAACCAAAAAAGTCGACGGCACGCCAATCGGACGTTCGGAGCTCAAGTTATAAGTGATTCCACTCAGAGGGCCCGGTTGGTTTCAAGTTCGAACCAACCCGGTTGTATCCTACGTTCTCTGAAACCTTGAGTGTAATATACTGAAACAATATTCTTGATCCAAGGATCGCTACGCAACTGACGGTGCATCGATCGGAGGTCTGTAACCCATGTTATGGGCGTTTGAATAGATCTGTCTGGAAACAGGGGGTTTGGGCCCGGTCCGACCCGACCCAATACCCCCCTGGGTCGGCCAAACCGGGTCGACCCGATCCGGGTCCTGGTCCGGCCCGTTCGGGCGCAGCCCGGCCCGGCTGGCGCGGCCCGGTACGAGCGTCCGGCCCTGCGCGGGCAGTCCAACCCGGTGCGGGTGGTTCGGCCAAACATGGGTCGCGGTTCGGCTCGAGGCCAAGCTGGACGCATAAGGGGGGGGGGGGGGCACGCTACCCCCCTCGTTTTGAAACAGTGGCCCCCACGTGGAGGGGGGGCCCGCCCCTATCTGCCCCCGGGGGTTACAACCCCCAGACTTCCGAACGGCCGGCCGTGTTGGTCGGCAGGTGTGCCGCCGCGGGAGCCCTGCGGGTCCCGCCTTCCTGGAGCGCTGGCGGCCGGTGGATCCGGCCACCCTCTTCTGCACCGCCCCGGCCTTAGGTCGCAGCCCTTGTCCGACCAGGGCGTTGCGCCGGTGTCGCACCCCTCCGCCCGACCCGCCCCGGCCGCGGCCATCCATGATGCTCTGGCGTGGCGCGACGACGCCGTGCCCCTTCACCACGGCCCGACTCCGGCTACAGACTCTTTCGGCCTCAACGGCGCTGCGCGATGGCGTCATGCTCTTTCATCGTGGTTTTCCTCGTTCCTGCATGGTGCGACGGCACCGCGTCGCCTCCGTTCCAATCCACAACGAAATACAACAACAATGTGGAGGAGGGTTGGCCGTGATTGTGCGGTTCAGCCTCCTCCCGTTAATTTGATAACAAGTGGCTAAAATTTAATGATGAATGCCAAAATAATCATGACCGTAAAACAATCCCCTACCTCAAAGAAGTTGTCAAACGAAGATCATCGCGGGAAACGACGTCACTAGGTGAAGCTCTGTATATGGTGACGGAGAACATCTGAGGAGGAGCAGCTTCTCCCTTCCTTTGACGTGGGAAGAATATTGAAAGATGGTGTGTCGTCATTCATCGGGAAAGGCATCACACACCAGCTGCGGAGAGGCGAATGGACGACATGTCGATCTCTCCTTGTGGTGACAGCATTCTTTGTCGAATTCTTGCTGTTCTTCGCAAAGAAGATGATGTTCTTCAGGAAAAACACACAACATCTCTCCCCTTCTCTTCGCACATCTAAAACTAAAACTCAAATAAAATAACGCTTTACCTTATTTTATTCACTTATGCCAACATTTTCATAATTCAAAACATCTAATTCAATTAATTAAAGTGTTTCTATTAATTGAATAAAAATGTGTTGGCATTCAATTAATAAGAGAAGAGGGAAGCTCATAAATTAAAATGGGGGTTTCCAATATTATGAGGGTTAGAGGAAATTGAATTGGTGGGGCTCGTGTGGGCCCTACCTCACTAATATCCTAATAATATGAGTTATAATATTCCCTCACATGGATGTTAAACCACATAGAAAAATAAAGTTGTGACACAACTTTATTCACTTTACACTTAAACCCCATTTTTAAACATCTCTTCCTGAGGAAACGCAACTCTAGAAAAGGTCTTCTTATGAAAATACCGGCGTTTCGGTTTCATCGGTGCCCTCAGATTTTGATTCTGAGTAGCGGTTCAAAAGTTATAAAAACCTGCTCATTCCTTCACTAAACGTACCCGAGCTAAACTTCATGAAATGATTCCGGGTACACCAGGCCTCAAAATCAAGTGCCGTCAAAAACTGCGTACTCGTAAAATCCCAAAGAATGTAAGAAAAAAAATTCCTTGAAATTTAAGGGTCTTTACAGGATGTCTTGGTAGATCTTTTGGAAACTCATCCACATATTCATGGACAATCGGTACATCCTCTATCTGAATATTCTTCCCCCAACCCATAGTTATTTCATTCCCTTCCTCCTCAATAATTGATTATAGTAAATATAATGGGGGTGTATCTAGATGAGAATCAAAGGGTGATTTTTCCTCCCTAAAGATAATGGATTCCACATCATCCTCAAAAATTGTAACCTCCTTCCTCTTATAATAAAAATTAGAATCATCGTTTGAAATCCAATCCATTCCAAGGATTATATCAAATTCAATCATGGGTATAACAATAAAATCAGCACATTAAGTATGTTTATCTGCCATAATGGGGACCTCCTGACACAACTTTGTTGAAATCATACTTCCCTTATGATTTTTTACTGATAACTCCCTTTGTAAATTAAATTGAAAATATCTAATTTTCTTGGAAAAATGTGAAGATATGAGAGAATGCGATGATCCAGAATCAAATAAATCATTGGCTAAGTTTGAAGAGATGATTAAAGTACCTACCACCACATCATTAGGAACTTGAATATCATCATTTGTGATCGCATAATCTTTTCCCTACCCCCTTGACCTTTTCTGTGGCATGTTTCCTTACCGCTTTGTACAATCATTAGCATAGTGTCCCATCTTCTGAAAATTATAGAGTTGAACATTAATATATTATTTATTACCCTTTAAATCACCTTGAATATGGCTCTTCTATCCACATTTTTATCATACCATTTTTTCCCTTTAAGAAGGCAATAGGGTGTTTCTTTCAACAATTATCACAGGGTGTAAATTCAACTCTTCCATTCTTCCTTGTTTCCTTATTTCCTTTCCCAGAGTTTTCAGTAGCCCTCTTCTTCTCTTTATTTCCAATAAATTCATAAGACTTAGAGAATTCCTTTTATATCTTGATATAACATAAAACTATATCCTCATATGATGAAAAACATTGGTATACTAGTGCCCGTCGAAGGAATAGATTTAGGCCATAAAATAATTGATCAATCTTGCTCCTCGGATTTCGTATGTAGTCCACAACCTACCTTGCTGACCTTGTGAAGTTAGCTTTATACTTTGTAACATTCTCATCTTCCTTTTTCCTCAAATTTAGAAACTGACATTCCATATATGCTCCTTGTTCATGAGGAAATTATTTCTCTAGGAAGATTTCCTTAAAGTCCCTCCGTTCTATCTCTTCTATCTCTTCACCATCCTTTGTGTTTTGGATTAACAACCACTGCTACTTTTCATCTCCTGATATATGATAAACTTCTACGATGACCTTATCACATTCATTACATCCCAAAGTGAGAAATATCTTCCCAAGGTAACTTATCCACTGATCAGCTACAAATGGGTTTTTAGTCCCACTGAATGATGGAGGTTGTTGTTGCATGAAGCAATCTAACAAAGCTCCTCCATGTGGAGGATTTTTATGATCCGTATAGGTAAGGTTATTGTTCATAACCTGAGTAATTTTTCCTAGTATAGTTATAAGCTTCTCTACACTAGTCGTAGCACCAGATCCAACATCATTATCTTGTATAAGGGGGAAATTGTCTACATGGGATACACATGTTCAAGTAGTTTCCATTTCTTCCACTAGGCGTCATTTCTAGATAATGGCATACACTAGATTTGGTTATGAATCATAATTTATAATCATAACATAGAAAAATACTTAGAATAAATTTTAATCCTATGCATGGATAACCCTATAATCACAAAAATGGTTTCTTTGAGGAAAATTTTACATTTAAATCCTTCATAATGGCTTGTAAATATAATGTGAATTATCATAATAATATCTCCTAGTAGTGTCAAACCAGGTGCGCAGTAAGGTCCATTGTCATATACCAGGATACCCAGGGTCAAGCTCGAAACTCCTTGTCAGATTTTTCAATCATAGGTAAATCTGTGCTAGAACCACGTCCACTGGTAGTATCCATAGAGGGATGTATTTTCCAGAAATATCCACATGATCTATTCCTTACCAAAATACAAGGATGTTCTTGTATTTTTATCCTCAAAAACTATCCTAGAGATTTTTCCCTAATCTTGGTTTTCTAAATCTAGTTTCCAGGTTTTCTACTAAACTTCCTTCGATTCAAACTGTAAGGACCCGACCCCAGTTGCCCAGAGTTAGTGCCTTATTTAATTAAATTGGAATATAAACAAGGAATATGCATCCCTAAAGACCAATTAGTTTAGTAGTATTGGAAATAAGATACATATAAAATCTCAACATTATAGTTTGAAAGGAAAAACAACATTAATTATTCCATTAGAAACATCCATGCCTCCTAGATTATGCATGAAATTCACTCATAACTTACTTCTTCATATCCTAGGAAAATTAAACATAAGAAATGAATGAGATCAAACACTCAGTAAGACTAAGAAATACAACATAATTTAATATAAATATAAATATTAGTCAAGGTTATTAATTGAAAACACATGCCTTTACAAATAATAAACTTGAACACGTTATGGAAGTAATGTGATATGAGAAAATAATTCCATAATAAAAACAATAATGGGTATTCTACTAGTTGAATGACCACATGAAATTTCAATTACTAGCTTCATAATGAGGGAAGTGCATATGTCTAAAATTTTGAATTATACCATCAAGGCCTCCTCCAATACGTCTAAAATGATTAAGGCCTCAGCCAAAACCATAACTCAAAATAGGCAAGGCCTCAACCAAGTCCACGTTTATTTGTCTCATGATATCTACCGATGAATTCAGGGGATGTATAGGGCCCCACACATCACATAATAAGTCCAATTCATTCTTCATATGAATGGGGATAAACAATATATACCTTCATATTGAAACTTACATATGAAACATAAATCACTTTCCCTAAACATTAAGCTTAATCACTAACTATTATGAGTAAATTGGTGAATGGTTTTAGGATAGCACATCAACAATAAAACTAGTCATAAACCATCCAAGTAAATATGGTAGATGATATCATAAAATATTAATCCTAAAAATACATAAAAATTAACAAGACTGTTCATACAGATAAAAATACTCCTATAAAATCATTAAGTAATTCTTGAGATAAATACTCTTTTATTTTAAAAAGAAAATGTTCTTCTGGAAAAGTTTTTGTATAGAACCAGAAATGAAGTAAGATAGTATTTTCATAATAAATTGAGTGATTTTATAAAGATAATGGTTTCTAAAAATATATTATAGAGTTCCCTTGAAATTAGGTAAGAATTTTAGAAATTCCCTTGAATCGGGGTTGTATTTCGAAAATAATTTTGAAAGTTCCTTTTAAAATGTGTTAATCCCCATAAAATAAAGAAATATTATGGTTGGTAAACATATATAGAACACTCAAAAAGAATTTATTTTGATTAAATAATAATACATAAGTATTGCATTGGGGTAATTAGACAATAAAAGTAACTCGAATGAAAATGGAGGTTCGGGTGGAAAGCCCTTACCTTAAGTCTGAATGTGTTCTCCTTTTCAACTTAAGGTCTTAAAATATGAAATTGGAATTATTAATAACATAATTAATAACAAATTATACATTTCTTTTGTTTATCATGACTTTATTAAGTTCATTATGTTCTTATTGATTATTTATAAGATTGAATTCTGTTGTTCCGGAGTGTTTGTTTTCTTGATTTTCATAAATGGTTCTCTTGTTTTATGTAATGGAGTTCATGTGGAATGGATGTAAATATCTATAATTTAATTTAAATATTAATTATGAATGTAAATTTGTGTTAATTTTCATTTATATCATTTGGTTACATGGAATGTGGATGACTCATTAGATGAAATATTAATGATAATCACTTAGATTATTTTAGCGGTATTTGATTATTTGGAACTAGTTTTGTCATAGGATTTAATATTATGTTTATATATATATTCATAAGTATTTAATAGGTTATAATATATATATTATAGACTGGTTCAACCATAAAAATGGTTTCATGACGAGTAATGAAGAAGAAATGGAAGAATAAACCTCATCGTCCATGAAGGTTGTAAATTGGAACCTCACGGATGATAATTTTGTTTATTAAAGAGAGAGAGTAAGAATATTGATGATAGTTCTTAAAATAACATGATATAATTACATTATATATATATTATACCAGATTTATCATGGTCATTTGGATAGAGGAGGTGAGGAGAGGATAACAATAAGAAGGAACTAGAAATGAAAATGAAAGAAATAAAATGTGAATTTACTTCTTGAATCCGCCTCCTTGAAAATATATTTGAGGGATGGGGTTTTGGTCTTTTAGAAAGACCAAGAGCTTCTTGGATGTGGGGAGTGACTAGGTAAGGTTATTTGGGAAGAAATATGTTGAGCTCAAATTCATAGAGGAGTGAAGTGAAGAGGGAGTGAGGGGGGTTTTATAGTGGAGGAGAGGAGTAAATTTTGAATATTTTAGTCATTATTTTATAATTTCCCTCAAGACAACCAATAGTGTTGTTTCATGTGACTACTAATAGTAATAAGTGAATGTGAGTTAGAACCAAGTGGACTTACATAACTCATGATTTCATAAAAAGTGTATTTAAATGATAATTTGTATATACGTTATTTCACCCTATTTCACTATTCATCAAAAATTCAAGAATTTCAGAAAAATACCATAAATTCATCATAACTATTTTTCAATGTGAAGAATTCAAAAATGACCTCCATTTTTTAAAAATAATATTTTTAATATTTTTAATTTAATTTTTAAATAAAATCATAGTTAATTCGAAAAATAACATTTTAAAGGTAGAATTAGTTTTATATCACACTGAAAAATTAATTAAGATCTCTTTATCTTAATACCTTAAGAAAATAAAATAATATCGTCATTTACTACTCATAAAGGTCACGTTACTATTTATAGGGGTATGTTACTATTCAGTAAAAATCAAGTAGGTTATACCAGACTCCAAATGACTCACTAATCACAGCTCTAGATGACTGTTTTTTAAAATTCAAAATATAGTGGAGGCAAAGATGAATTTAATGGATAGATTATAAAATGTGTTGTTTTCTAGGGACCCAGTGTTTCATGTATTAAATATTTATTTTCAAAACCTTGGGGTGTAACATTTTGTGTTCAAATAATTTTTACTATCTTATCTTGTAATTCCACTTGTTTTATATGGATTTACATTTTATACATATAATAAATTTAGTGATTAATCCTCGGTTTAATGTTATTATGTTTATAGGGTTTTATTTTTCATTCTCATTTTAATTAACATATTTATACTTGAATTTCTATTAAAGGAAATTATTTGAGCATTGTATAATAAACCAATTTCATTTTAGTATCCTCTATCTATTCATGGTATTTTAAATTAATAGTACCATTTTCCTAGTCTTAGGTACTTAAAATAATTGATCAAATGTTTTTTAAGGACATTTTACTTCCCTTCTCTCTTCAGTCGGAAGTCCGATTTCTTCCAAAATAATGTTTTTTTAAATAAAAATTGATTTTATCCTTTTAAAAATGATTTATTAAAGAAACTTTTAACCTTTTTTATTTTTTTTATGAAAGGAATCTTCATGTCATTTTCAAAATAGTGTATGTTTGGATTTTATCAAAAAAATTATTGGAATCATTATTTTAACATGTACATTATTAATTTAATTTCCAACCATCGTGACCACTCAATGTTTTAAATATTCCTTTATTATTTTCAAATATTATTTTCAAATAAATTTTTTTATTCAAAATATATTGTGAAATTTTATTTTTAAAAATTGATTTTAAAAATGAAAAGTATAATTGCCTCATTAATGTTTTTAAATATATTTTTTATATTATTTATATTTATCAATAACAACAACCATTTATTCTCACTCTAATGGGTATATGTAAGATTGATACAATTATTATTCATTCTATGGATGGTTTTTATCATTTTGACAAAGGAATGTATTTACATTTACTTTATTGATTCATTTTTTGTAATCATTGCCTTTTATTGAATTATTCACTTTCATGTGGACATTAAATTTCCCCTAAATATCCAGGTTATTTATCATGGATATGTTTATTTCTTAAACTATATATAATTTCTATATATATTGTTCTATAATGAAATTTATTTTTTATCTAGGGAAATATTGATAAATATGAATTATTTACTCAATACTTATATTTGATGATATAGAAAATTGTTCATAAATTAAATAATTTATTTGATATATGAGTAATTCTTTAGACATACAGTGATGGGTGGATCCTAAAATAATATATCCCCTGGATGCATTGGTGGGTATCATGAGAGAAATTATTAATTTTTCATTAAATTAGTTTCCACTAGTTTTAAACTGTCATGTGAAAGGTCTTGATGATAGAGGTATCGTGATTCCTGAGATCATAATGTCCAATAATTAATCATTTACTTCACTGAGAATTAATTTATTTTTATTATCTAAGATATTTTAACAATGAAATTATCTATGGATGAATTTCATTATAAAATTATCAATTAAATGAAATGTGTGTTCTGTTATTTAACATTCCAAATTGATTATGTCTTACCTAACTATCCATGATATTTTCACAATAATATTATTTATGGATGAATTTCATTCACATTTATTGATTATATGGAATGTGTTTTAAATTATTTAAATTCCCATCTCTATTATGAATCATCTAGTTATGATCGTCAAGTTATTGATTAAATGGAATGTGTGTTCATTTATTTACCATTCTATATTGATTATTCTTTATTGATTCAAGGTAACTTCTATTGTATTTAACCTTTACAAATAATTTCTGCTCACCCTTATTTTTTTCCTTTACCAAGAATCCAAGAAGTGTACTATGAAAGATGTGTAATTATATGACAGATAGGATAATGATATTCTTGAAAAAAAATTATTTTGTAAGTTGGATTTTCAAATGTAATGAAAGACTGAAGTATGTACCTTTTTTATCAATACTAATAAACTATTCGGTCCTTTATGACACAATTCCTTATATCTTATTCCCATGAAATAAATCAGACACCGACTTTGGGATACTAGGGTCCAAGTCACTACAAAGCTTCCTATATTTTTTTATATAAATAAGATTGTAGTTTTTATATTTGAATAATAGATTGGACATATTCTTGATTGAATCAATATACATATGATTATTGATGAGTGGATATTTATGTGAAATATAATTACTAAATTTATCATTAGTAATGTATATAAATTTTTCTAATGAGTGAAGAAGTTAATTAAAGATTTATACACAAAAATGGTTGTTAAATAGTTTTAATAATTATGATTAAATAAAAGGTTGAAGGTTACTTAAGGTTTTGTGAGAGATCTACCTAAAATATTAAGAAACCATTAAAGGAATTATTAACATGAAGTATATTGTATAAAGTGTCAAATATCATGTTTAACAAGACTATTTTAGGGTAGAGAAAGTTTTTAAAATTCTATAAATTAAGAAATTAATTATTTAAAGACTTTGGGAATCAATTTGAAGAGATTTGTAAATATTATGATATTTTAAAAAGTCATTAAAAATATTATTGAGATGATTCATATTTATTAAGAAATACCCAAAATCAATTTACAAATATCTTAGGTTATTTGATGATTTATAGAATTTATAGGTTCTAGAGATATTGATAATGTATGTAACCTTACTATGATCTCATAAGTTTCTTGCTATATTTGAATGGTTAAGCTAAGAATTCCTAAGGTTGTCTTTGGTCAGAGAACTAAAAAATAACAATGACATGGAATTTTTAAAGTGTATACCTAAAATTTGTATGGTTGACCCTAAAGTTCATAATTTTTATTCCAGAAGGAAATGGGACTTTATAAGGTTAAAATAAATCTTCAAAAGATTTACCTTGATTTGAGAGATGGAAATAAAAAATGGAATTCTTTATAAGGAATATTTCCAACTTCATAAATTTGTTTCCAAAAGAAAAGTAAACTTCATAAGGTTATTTACTTTGTGAACTTTGAAAATGGTATGGATGATCCCTAAGGTGTATAAAGTTAATATGGGTAATTCATAATGTTCTTTACTTTATGAATAGGAAACGGATGGATGTTCACTAAGGCCTGTAGGGTTAATATGGGGACTTTATAAGGTTCCTAAAAAAACATCATGAGGTTTATGACTTTATGGAAAACTAAATACTTCAAGGTTCAACTAACCATATAAATTTAAGTCTATATAGAAATTCGGAAAAATAAAAGACAACATTTATGTTTAAAACATTGATAAGTAGATTTCATAGGGTGGAAAACTTTGTGAAATCTATGAATACTAAGTTTTCCAAAATAAGTACTCTGAAGAATGAAAATTATTTTCTCAATATTGGTGATGATCTTTATTGATTTAAACATCACAAATACGTTTGGTTTCAAGATAAATTATGTTAAAATTATCTTTAGGTTACGAATACAAAGATAAAATAAGTAAAAAATTTTTGGAATAAAATAAAACTAAAATATAAGAAATATAGAATAAATTAATATGGAAATATAATGTAATGAAGTTTAGATTATTCTTTAGAGATTTAAATTTAAAAAATGGGTTTCTAATTTTTAAAGAAAACTTAAAAGATCATGTTTTTAGGTTCTCTAATAATCAAAGAAAAATGTTGGAGATCATACTAAAATTTAAATAATTTCATTCCATGAAGATATAATCCGCAACACAACAGATTATTGTTGTATGATTTTCATACACTAATGGATCTTGTGAATTTTGGGATTTTGAAGGATTATTTTGATAAATAATATCTTGAGATTATTGATTTATTTAAATGTTGATTTAATCTTATGGAATAAAATGAGAAAGAAATAATAAAAGGGTATACTTGGAAATATAGTGAAAATAGGAGGTTAAGAAAAATAGAATATTATATGATCGTGAGAGTACACCCACGTGAAGTAGTAAAATATAAAATTAGCTATAGGATCATAGAAAATAGATTGATTAATTTATTTTTTGTATTATTAATATTTAAAATATGTTATATGATCTAAAATATAAAATCTAAAAATATTATAAACAACAGATCTCTTTGGATGATAATAAAAAAGAACATGACATAAAGATATAGATGAAGAACCTAATGGGTATCATGGAAGAAGAATAATTAAATGATAATATAAAATCATATCATTTACATCATGTTACATTCAATAATAAGAATAATAAAATAATATCATTGGATAAATAGTAACACTGAAGTCCGAGATAATGAAGAATAAAGAAAAAGGAAGAAGATATGAGGAGAGATATATATGTATTGTGGTTGATCACTTATGTTAAATAATCTCAGTGATTGAGGAACTAATGCATTTTAAATATCTCAGATATATCAATAGTGGGAGAGTCCAGTTGTAAGATTTTGAATAATATTTAGGAGAAAGTTGATTGATAAAGATCAAGTTTTGTGAACTCAAGAAGTTTACAA
This sequence comes from Viscum album, assembly GCA_963277665.1. NCBI lineage: Eukaryota > Viridiplantae > Streptophyta > Magnoliopsida > Santalales > Viscaceae > Viscum > Viscum album. The sequence goes on along the minus strand of OY728125.1, from coordinate 355,591,209 downwards.
TAAGGAATTCAAAGACTATTATGAGGAATAAGATCTGATCACATTGATGCAATGACAAATAGTTTGTAATTTTGAAAATATTTAAGAAATTAGAAGGTTGTGTTGAAAAGTTTAGGGATCCATTATAAGTTTGTAATACCTATCAGTAGGTAGAAGAACATTTAGTAGATTACTTTGGTTTTAGGATAATACCTTCCCAACACACTTTTAATTGATTATAATATTAAAGTGTAAAATCTATGACTCAAATAATATTAACTACATCAAGGAAGTAATCACCCACCATAGAGGAAAAATAAAAATAAAAAATTCTTTACTTTCTTCTCTACATGTCATGTTGTATATGTGTTTTGGGTAAATGTAAAATAAGAGCCAATAACATCTAAATTGATAACCTTGGGTTGAGAAATGATAGGGGAACTTAAGAGTGTAAAATTTATTAATGATAAAAGATTTGTAAATGATAACTCACACATGTTTTCATATCCTGCCCCCTCAAGTGACTCCACCAATTCCTATTCACTTTAATTGGTATCAAAACAAACCAAGCTCTCTATGGTTGGATAAATTTATAATTCCAGGTTATTTCTAAAATATTTATATAAGGTGTATATTTTATGAGTTTTCAAAAGATCCTCAAATGTAAAATTAATTTTTTATTCTTATTTCAAAAAAATGTGGAATTTCCCTCAAAGCATCTAAAAAATAGAAAGAACAGAGAACCAATAAATATGAATAAGAAATAAAAAATTAAATATAAATCATCCATACTAGAATGTAATCAGAGTGGTAGAAATTTCGTTAAATCAATTTATTTTAATTTTATAATGAATCAAGAACAAACTATAAATAATATGATCGGTAAATATATGACAAATCACTTAATGATTTTTATTCTAAAGTAAAATATTATCTCAAATGTTCTTTATTAAATTTTTGATATATATTATAGAGACTATGGATTTTCCATGTTAGACATTGGAAAATTCCTAGGAATAGTTTTGGATCTAATCGATGAGATAATGTGTGATTTCAAGGCTCGGTGATATTGGAATTAATTTTATAAAATAGATAAATATATATTCATTACACACACACAAATTTTCTGAAAAAGATTAATATCTCATAAATGTATTCTCAGATCAAAAATTAGAGACCACAGTTGAATCTAGAACATTGAATTTACCCCAGTTGTGACCTATGGTTGGTTGGCATGAGATTTTTGGATGGGGTTGCTGTTGGTAGGGAAATGGATAAATTAATTTATTTAATTTATTTATTTAACAACCCTGACTAACATAAATTGAAGATAGATACTTAGATGAGAAATATGATACCATCTTTGAGTTTGGAATGCAGTTTTTACCCTAGGTGCGACCTAAAATGGGTCCATTCAGGATGTTATAACTCCTTCTTCATTGACGGTACATTTAGTGAATTAATTAATTAATTCATTCATTCATTTTTTACGCGATAGATAAAATCTATAAGAATATCATCCGGATGAATTTTCTAGGATTATTCAAACAAACCATTAGATAATTCAAAATATATCTCTTCCTCCTTCATTGGTGAATAACCTCAGACGACGATGAAATTCAAGATCAAAATAGACCAGGATGTAGCATATGCTACGAATCCTCCCAAATCATTGGTGAACTTGTTCTTTAACAACGATCGATCCATAATTGATGTAGGACTCATAGGTTTCGTGTTTATGAAATTTTGATTAAATGATTGAACATATTGAATTTTATTATTCAATTTGTACCCTTTTGCAGCCTTTTCATATTCACATGTATAGAAATTAATTTGTTGTAAAAAAAATTTCTAACCCTAGGATCCCTGTTCTTGATCAACTGGAAAAGAACTCTTGGCATTGATCTATAAACCTTTGTTCTTGTTCATTTCTCCCCATTTTTCTTCGAATTCATCACTGGTTGAATCCCCATATTCCTATTTTGACTTTTTTGGGAGGTACCATGCTCAATCAAACCCTTGGATTTGTGGTGGATCGACAAAATGAGAATTGGTCGATGAACCAAGTATAGACCTGGGAAGCATGTTGTGTGATGGGATTGATTGTGAGTGGAGGATGCACATAGAGTCTCATGGTGGAGGCTACATGGCGTGAATGTGATGGTGGCTAGGTTCAGATCTTTGCAAAGGTGTTAAATCATGGTCAACGCGGTGGGCATTAATAATTAATAATAATATTAATAATAATGGTGGAATAAAAAAAAAATTAATTAAATTAAATGGATTTAATTTACTAAAATAAAATAATTTAAATAAATTAGTTTTAATTTAATGACATATGAGATATAAGATATGATATATGAGGTATGAGATATGATATGTGATATATGATATATGAGATATCATATAAGAGATATGAGATACAAGATTTAATATTTCAATTTTTTTTGAAATACAAATTTAAAAAGAGGAATTGTAAAGATGTAATGGAAGGTGGGGCACATAGAAGTTTTGGTCATGGAATCCTTTGAAACTAATGATAATAAAGGTTTAAAATAATAATAATAATATATTATATTGTTATTATTATTTTGGGTGTCAAACCAAAATACGGGTGTAACTTCTCCGTGCAGTATCTGATTAACGAACCATCAGTGAAATCATGATCATGGAATTGAGATGGTCATTTTAAGAATGATTTTGGATAAAGTTTTCGAACTCGTGTCTTAGGTCAATGAAACACCCAATAATAATAAAATTATTTTAATTAAAGAGTCTTTTATCTGACATATCTCTCTCATACGTTGTCGGAATTATGAATGGTCTACCATGATATAACCCTAAAATTAAGGTGTAAATCTTAAGAACAATTTTGGGTATTTAATTCAAACACATGGATTGGGCCCACAAAGAATCATTCGTGAATAATGCAGTGAAATGTGACTTTTCACCAGGTGTTCGATTGAGACAAGTGAATAGTCTATCTCAAGCATTTTTTCATGAGGATCACAATAGTGTTATCTGTTTCACCATACGGGGCCATTTAAAGAATAATATTAGATAAAATAATGTATTTAAACTTCGTACCAATGATGACACACATGCATTTGTCAAATTTTGGATGATACATGTCATGTAGTACCCCTAAACTCCATGTATTACTACATAGACAGCAGGACATGTGCTACCAAGGAAAAGACCAGGAAGCAAAGAGGGACCACACAACGTGTGGGTCCCCAACATGCAGTGTACCTATTTTTGATAAAAAAAATCAAGGTTCTATATCTCCTTCATTTTATCTCGTATTTTGGCCTTTGAGTATCCTATAATGAGTGTTTTTCTTTATATAATGTGATGGTTCCCTTGGAAAAGGCTTTTGAGATATGATGTAAGATTTTTTATGTTTGGAATGCACTAAGGAGACACTCAATGACAACAACAATCAGGAAGAATCAAAAGGGATTTCCAATTTTTACTCAATAATAGGGATGGGCATTAGAGTTCCCTGAGGATCCCCATATATTGGGAATCACACTCTAATAAGGTTGGGAAATAGAGTTCCCCTAGGACCCCCTTCCACCGGTCGTTACCCTCTAGTTGGGCTTGGAAGTGGAGTTCCTTGAAGACCCCCTTCTATCAGGCATTGTCATCCAGCAGGGTGGGGAAGAGGAGTTCCCCAATAGCATCTACTAGGTATTACCCTTCAGTATGACTGGGTAGTGTAGTTTTCCAACTACTTATATCGGGGGTTACCCTCCAGTAGGGTTGTTTGGTGGAGTTCACTAATGCCTACTTCCCAAGTGTTACCCTCCAAAAGGGTTGGGCAGTGGAGTTTCTCAAGGATTGGAGGAGTAGGACCAACCTATTGTTCTAGGGAATGTGATCCTTGTCTAGAACATATATCCCCTCGATTGTGCATAACAATAATGAAACTTGGTTAGATGGTCCTTTGGACTCATGAAAAAGAGGGACACTTTCCCCACTAAGATGCATTTTTATTACGCGGACTAAAACTATGCAAGTGAGTAAGTGATTCCCAAAACGAATAGTATCAAGGTGTGGTGATTGAGTTACTTAGACTAGTGTGTTCAGGATAGACATACAAGATGTTGGGTATTGTTTATGTACTTTTGTAACTATTGCATACTCTTCTTCTCAGGTTGAGTTGTGAGATGGAGTCCCCCTACTCTCTCATTTGGGTTTCTTTGACTAAGAACACACACACACGCTCGTGCGTACACATGCCCCCCCCCACATATATATATATATCATTATTTGGTACCACTCCTTATGTTTGGTTACTCTCCTTCCAAGAGAGGGGAAGATGCACAAGGTATGCTACATGCTTTAATTGTCTATCTTCTCAAGGTCGGATGAGTCTGCTCTCATATTATATGTAGAAAAGGCTTGATGGTTAGTTCATCCACTCACCATGTTTATATTTTTTTGCTTGGATGAGCTTACTTTTACTCTTGCAGGTTTGAGTTGTACTCTTTCATTATACCTTATTCTATTTAATATCTTCATATTCTATTTCATCTCTTGTTACCCCCCACCCCTCGGATTTTAAGGCATCCTACTGGGTATTTTTATACTTACCCTAGATTGTCCTTACCCACACGTGTCGTGTCTTGTGAAGATAATTGATAGGTTGAAGGTGAATTCAGAATAGTTTAGGGATACTTGGTGCTTGGACTGCATACAATGGTCGTATCTTGGGATTCAGGATCTTTTCTCTCTTAGCTGTTTTACTTTTTCAAATTTTTTGTTATGTTGGGACACATTTTTTGTTGTATTTTTTTCCTTTACTTTTTATCTTACACTGCCACACTTTTGTGTTGTATATAGGTTCATGCATGATTTATTTATTTTTACAGTGGTGTTTCAAATTTAATTCATTCCCTCTAAATTTTTCATTGAATTGGATATGTGTGTGTGTGCAGGTACTTAAGAAAATTATTCACTGTGTTATTTATTAATTTGGCAATTTTCGCCACCCCCAAGCCTATGGAGGAGGGTATGGGGTAGTTAAGGCTCGAGCCCCACCTTGGGCCAGGTCGTGATATATATAATTGCATACATCAAGGGGATATATGATACAAAATCACAAGTGGAGTCATAAACTAATGGAATAGAAGTTTCATTAGTAAAAAAATTTAATAAAAGATAATACTATCATAAAATTTGTTTCAACCAAGGAGAAATCTATATCACTTTTCAATGAAAGAATTTATTTGGTTGAAGAAGGATTAGAAATTCATATTTGTTATAATTATCTAATTCTAGAAGTGATTTTTTCATCGAAAAAACTACACATAACCTCTATGAATGTAAAATAAGTTTAGATAGAGGTTAAAGTAAAGAGAATTAAAGAGATGTAAAATTATATACTAGAGGTAATTGAGAATCATGAAGATAATATTATAAAGTTAAGAAAGAAATTTCCAAATAGGGTGAGAGTTCTTGAATATTATAAGAATTCTCTAAATAGGAAATCTCTTGAATTTGATGTGAAATTGAAAATCCTAGAAGACACTTATGTTGAATCTTCAGAATATATTGAAATAAAGAGTGTTAACATAAATAGTTATGATAAGAGTCTTTCATATAAATGGAATCTATCTATTGGAAATTATATCTTAATATCACATCATAATTCATCTCTAGAATACTCATGGATAAAGGTAATGGAGAGTCAGGATAAATCTATTTTTACTAATATATTGTTATCTAATAGTGACATTTTAAAATGAAAATCTCGAAAAAATATAGATAAAAATTTCTGAAAACCACACCACATCATCAAGGGTGGAAGTAAGAAACCACAAGAAGAGAATTTCTCTAAATCATACTCAATAAAATTCTAATGTTTCCCCAAAACAACAAGTATTTTAAAACTGGACAGACTGAAACTATTAGAAAAGGAAGGAGGTTTGTTAGCTATTTATGGTGATTTTGTACATTTAAACATAAGGACATCATATAATGACAAAATATTTAAACTAATAAAAGATATATAAGTCTTATTTATGTGGGTATATTCAATGTTGAAAAAATGTATTTTGGATAGATACAAACATCACAAAAAAATGAGAAATATTATATATAATAACATATTTAATATTATAAAAAATTATGTGAGTACTGAAATAAAAGTTTTACCAATGGATAATAATTATAGTAGGTTCTAACACATAATAGATTATATTCTGATGATAAGGTAATATCACTACATAAAGTGAAGGAGAAAAGTAAAAAGGTGGATAATTTTTCCTTGGGGAACAAATAGAAGAAGCATGTTAAACCAACTGCTCCTAAGAAGCCAAAGAAGAAGGATAAATAGGATTTCAAATCAAATATGAGATTATTCTAATATAATTAGAGTGGTCACACCATGGGCCTTTTTAAATTTTCCATGAATATTAGCATTAATGTAACCATGATTGAATCATAAAAAAAATAAATCTAAGAAATGAATAGTTATATTGGTTTAATTGAGGAAATTTCTAATACGAAATTATAATATCGTGAGAGTTTTCCAAAGAAGGTTAACCTAAACCTACTAAAAACATGAGTGTAAGGTGAAAATTATCTATAAAGTTAGCTAAAAATGCATGGCATGGCTTCTAGAATAAGAGGAATTATTTTAATAACAAATAACAGGGATCAGTGAATCTATATTCTAAGAATGTTATTATGATAATGTATTCCACACATAAGAATAAATATGAGAATGTGGATAAATATTATTAGATAATTTATTCAGATTAGATGCAATTGGATATGAATATGTATTGATATTAAATGAGTGAATTTTCTCTATTTTCTACGGTGAAGAAGCCTATTCATGGTATGTAATAATATAAAAAGATAAAAATGCCCTGATTCCAAAATAAACTAAAATATATATAATTAAGTTAGAATAAATCATGAATAATTCTCATAATTATATAGTTAAAATAAACATATAGGTTGAGATACATGTTTATGACCTATTTCTCTCATTAAGGAGCTAATATAAAACCACCTTATTTTCATACATGACTATTTGTGCTACTTTTTATTTTTAATTTAAGGTGATACATGAAGAGGGGGGACTGATTAAAATATTTTATTATTATAAAATTATGAGATTAATACATCCTGTAATACCTTAATTGGTATTCAATTGTTTCCTTTCAACACATCATTTAGAACATCTCAATTAGTATTAGGCTTCAACTAGTTCAATAAATTATTTGAATTTTTTTAAGATAATTGACCATTATGATATCTATTGAAGATAATCCCTTGAGGTGGAGCTTATAAAGTAAAGATACAATATTTTTACATATCATTTCTAAATCTTGAATTATGTAAAGGCTTTAAAAAAACTTAAGTATAATGGATTATGATCACTTTCCATTACTATTTTTGAGTTAATGTTAAATTTTGTTACTAAGTGGGAGTGGTTGTAAAATAAAAAAATGGGGAGAAAATCAATTTTCACTTGGATTTTTTTATTTGTTTGTTAAATTTCATTACATGTTCATAAATGTTCTTGAAAAATGTATTTCTATATCCATTAAGAAGTGAAGAAAGAGTCAGTATCTCATTATAGAGAGTAAATGGAAAAGTTTTTTATATTAATTAATCACTCTTGTTTTTTGCATTGATCATTGATCACACATACTTATATTTGATTAATTAATGGAACATTAGTATAAAAACTTTGGTCATAACCTTATCTTATTTAACATTTACTAATTCCCATAATAAGGGGAGAAAAATAAATGGTGATAATGAAAAGGAAAGAGATGATTTTTTAAAATCAATAAATTTAAAGTGGTCAATAGTATTTTTTTCTTACAAGAAGATATTTCAATTTATTTATAATACGTTGAAGAAGAAAAACATATTAAATAAAATAATATATTGAAATTTGTTATTTTAAAATAGTTAATAATATTGAAAACAAATACAAATAAGGGTATTTAAGTACCCAATGGTTTTTTATGTATTTTTTTCAAATATTTTCAATAAGAATGTCAATATATTTACCTTGGGGTGTTGGCTAGTGGAGGAAGAATTCATCCATTGAAGAAGATGAAGAAGATAACCTAATTTTTTGGTAAATAAAAGGTGGTTTGTTTTCTTTAAATAATTTGTTGTAAATATTCTAGGTAGCATATATTTACATGTGATAATTGATGGAAAATTATTTACATTAAATATGGGTACTAATGTAGTGAGAATAAATGTCTATAACAATTTATAAGGAGTAAAGAAACTGAGAGAAGCGTTTTCTACTAAAATGGTTGAATTTTTTTTAATAACATTATGTAAAGAAAATGTTGAAAGAATTTCATGGTTTTGAGAAAAAGTTGGTTGGAATATTAAGAAACTATTCAAGGATTTTTTACCATGAGGTTTTCTAAATACTGGACTAATATCACTTGAATAAAGTGTTTTTAGAGGTATTAAAGGTTATTAAAATACTATAAAATATTTATTTAATTTTTGAAAGACATTAAGAATCATTTTTTATAGATTCATAAATATTATTATATTTTCTAAATTCATTAAAAATGTGTTTATATGATTAACAATTTGATTTTTTAATGTTCGAAACTTCATGAAAAATATAAAGTGGAATATTTATAAAAAGAATATACTAAAAAATGAAAATAATTGTATTTATAATGGCGCTGATTTTTATTGATTTAAAAATCACAAATGGGTTGTGATTAAATCTGAATTATGATAAATTTATCTTCATATTAAGAAGAATAATAGAAAAGAAGAAGAAATTTTGGGAAATAAAATCAATTTAAAATAGAGAAATTCCAAAATAAAATATTCTATAAATCAAATATGTTGATGTTAGAACTATTGTTCAAATATTTAAATATAAAAAATGTGTTTTTGATTATTTTTAATAAATGAGAAGATAAAAATATTAGGTTCTATTATAAAAAAAATTAAAGATTGTGCTCATACTAAAATTTCAAATATTTTAATAATGTGAAGTGATGATTCAAGTTATAGTATATTATTAATTTATGATTTTGGTACACCAATAGTGATTGTTTATTATAATATTTTTTGGAATTATTTTGATAATGAATATCCCAAACTTATTGATCAATTTAAATTAAGATATAATAATATGGGAGAAAATGAGTAAAAAATAAGAAATTGGTTTTCATGGAAATGTAGTGAATATAATCTATTAATGAAAAATAAATATTTTGTGAGTAAATAAGAACCAAAATATTATTTAGTTGAGAAAAATAAGTTTTAGGATCGGGGAAATGTGATTTATTGAAGTATTTTATATATTATTAATATGTAAAGTATATTTTTTTATCTAAAAATACAAAATCTAAGAAGAAGGGATAGAATAAGTATCTCACGGTGAGAAGAGAAAAGAACTAAGTAGGGATCTATAGAGTAATAACATTCTAGGTTTCGTGGAAGAAGAATAATTCAATGATAATTTAAAATCATATCTATTTCATTGATTCATACTAAATAATAATAATATTAAAATAAGATCATGTGATACACATTATTGAAAAATTTGTAGATAGAGAAGTAGAATAAGGAATAATAGATAAGGAGAGATTGACAAGTGATTTTACTAATCACTTGTGTCAAATACTCTCATTGATTGATGAGCTATTTGGTTTTGAATATCTCATATTTTTCAATAGTGAGAGAGGATGGTGATTTGATTTTGAACAAGATCTAGGATTGAGTATTTTGATAGAGACCAAGTTGCATGCACTCAAGAATTTTATAGCTCTAGTGATTATGAATATATAATCACATTAATGTAGTGACATCCATTTTAGACTTGTAATATTCTTGAAGATATTGTAATGTTGTATTGAAAAATAGTGGTGATTAGTATTAGCTTGTAATTATTTAGAGATAGAATATCATTCTATATATTACTTTGGGTTCAAGATAAACCCTACATGACCCAATTGTAATTGATGGTAATATTCTAGTGAAAATTTCATTCCTTGTATAATACATAACAAAAACAGATATAGTCACCCACATAAAGGGTGGACCATGTAAAAATATTATGTATTATTATTATTTTCCAATGCATTTTATATGGTATATGTGTGTTTTTTAAACATAAAATTAGATACACTATTATCTTAAATGATAATAGGAGTTTGAGGATTGAGAGGGGAACTTATGTGAGTAAAAGTTAAAAAGGATAAAATATTAGTAAAAGATCAGTCACACTTGATTCACCCTCCCCCAACTCTCCAGTGACTATTCCCATTCTTGATAACATCAATAATATCAATTCATCTAAAATAAAGCACCACTTATAACTTCTTTTTATGGATAAAATGTAGAGAAGGTTATTTAATCATGAGTTTTATTATTTATTGGATGGGTAATCTAGTTATAACCAAATACTAATAGATCAGTCCAATTATGTAAGGACATATTTTACCTTCCCATAGAGAACTTTCTTCTAAAATCATATTTCTTTTGGCAGGTCTAATGAACCAATGACTTTTCAAAGTTTTATAAAAACATATTTTATATAAAATGGTGGAATAATTTCTTAAACATTTCATGAAAAATTGTTTAATATTTGGGATAACATTTCAGTTATTCCAACACAACATAAATGTAGTAATTAAACAATGAAAGGAAAAGTGATCTGAATACAATTGTGAAAAATAACACTCCATGGTTCAATAACTTGTTTTCCATAAATATTGAATATCCAAAATAGGGAATTGAAGTTCATATAATTAAAATAAAAGTGATATAAGATATTTCCAATACTTTTATAGTAAAGTGGATTTAATTATTTCTTATACACATGGGATTCTACCACAACTTTGTTAAGGATTTCTCTATGATCACCTAGATACTTACCCATAACTTTTATAAAGAAGTTATATTCAATTTTTATTATTCATTAAATTAATCCTTCATTGAATTGAATACTAATTTTGGGGCTTCCCTAATCATGAATCCTACTAATGGGGAGAATAATTTTCAATTAATGTGTCATAAAAGAGGTTTATTTGTGATTAATTTTCTAGGATATTGGGTCAATCATATTTTTGACCTATTTATTATGAAAGATTCACCCTCATTAAAGCCCCATTAATTAAACTACCATGAAGAATAAAATTTTAGAAATGGGGGTTTTTTTTATACGTTCAGATAATATTCATTACTCTCTATGAAAACATTCAATACTGGTCATATTACTATGTGTTATTTTTTCAAATTTATTGGCATGAAGACATAACTAATTCAATGGATCTTATTATTGTAAGATTTTTTATCATGATCGGGATAAAAGGGCTCTAAAATTATCATAGCTGGTCATTTATTAATATTACAACTAAAAATCTAAAAGAAGATGAGGAGGTGGACATTGATGATGAGTTCATAAAAGAAAGGATTTTTATGCTGATTTTAAATATTCTACATGGCTTGATATCATATAAAATTACATGAAAATTAGGACGAACTATCCACACATTACATATAAATAAATAAAATATTTTGAGCTGATGAATCACATTATTTTTGGGATGATCCAATGTTTTTAAATCAATGTATATATTGATTAATTTGGTGATGTATTCCTTAGTCCAAGGTGAAAATTATTATTTAATTATTCCATTCATCACCTACAAAAGGTTCCCATAGAATTGATATAACTATAGAAACAATATTAAAATGTGGATTATTTTATCCTACCCTCCACAATGATGTAATGGAATTTATTAAAAGTTTTAATTGATTCCAAAGAACATGTAATGTTGGGAAAGGAAATGAGATACAATATAACTCAAGACTTGAAGCCAAGGTGCTTGATGCATGGAGAATCAATTTCATTAGAACCTTACTAAGATTATTCAGTGACATATACATTCTATTACTTATGTTATACACATCTAAAAGGGTAGAATCTAAAGAAAAATCAAGGAATAAAGATAATGTTGTGATTAAATTATTAAGGAAATATATTTTTATTGATTTGGAATTCCTCACTTAATCATCAGTGATTGAGGTTTCCATTTCAAAAATCACTTTTTGAGATTTTTTTTCAAATTACATACTTTTATACAATACCATCACCCTCTATCACTCAAAAACAAAAGTTTAAGTTATGTTATCATACTATAAGATACTGTTTTGAGAAAATTTTGATTTAAAACTAGATCTATTGGAGTAAAAAATATTTATAATTCATTATTAGCAAACTGGAAATATTTTAAAATAAAAATTTGTATAACACCATTCAGGATTATCTATGGGAATTCATACCATTTAACAAAGGAGGAAAAACATTAATCATATTAGGTGGTAAAGAAAGTAAACATAGACTTACACCAATATAGGTGGAAGAGATTATTATATTTGGATGAATTAAAATAGATATGGAGAGGTCCATATGAGAATTAAAATATATATATAAAGAGAAAACCAAAAAGTTCCATGAAAAATGGATCATCCAAAAAACATTCACACTTAGAGAAAATGTATTTTTTAAATCATGTTTGATATTATTTCAATGTAAAATTCAGTAATGTTGGGAAATACCCTTTGCAGTAATCAAATTCATTCATTATAAGGATATTGAAATTTCAAGTTAGAATAAAACATTGTTCAAGGTTAGTGTTCGATTGTAAAAACTCTATATGAAAATTTTCCAAGAGGTATGTATTCTCTCTCTTAAATTTAATTAAAAACACAGTGGTAGGATTTTATCTTAACATTAAATAAAATTCTAGTTGGGATGTAACCCAGATATGTTTTATCTTTTAATGTTTCACTATTATTGAGAATAGTTTAGGAATTTTTTGAAAATAGTAGTGTAGAGACTCTAGGGTACTCTCCCCTACTCCCATACTAGATCTCCAAAGGTGAAAACATGAAAAGAGAAAACAGTAATATTAAAAGGATAAAATAAATCATTCTCATAGTATATCCAAATCTATTATTCCATAACAAACAATAGCCTCAAGGTATCATATCTGACCTATAAAATAAAGAAATATACCAATTAATTATAGAGGAAATTTCCATAGATAGAAAATATCTTAACTCTCATGGGGTAGGTTAATTCCATGAACCAACCTCATAAACACTTATTATGGAGAGATAAATAAATATATAGTGTAGTAGTAATTTATCTCAATGAAATGATTCAAGTGGACAGAATAGGGGAATCCTTTTTTTCACTAGATAGGTTTCACATAATAACTTAACCTTATAATCCATCACATATGGTCATATTGATTCCATCATGTCATAATGGATTCACCCACATAGAAACAAAATTAGGGAACTAAATATAAAAAATATCATGGTTCTGGGACTAAAGATGCGATTATATATAATCATGGGTCATTCCATGCATTTGATTCCTTTAAATACTCAGTCCCAAAACCAAAATTATGTCATGAATTTTTCTCTCACTGTCTACTTGTGTTCCCCTACCTCAATCATCTAGACACATAATTTGGTTTTGATCACCTTTAAGTAGTAAAGTAACACTTCTAGATCCTCTCTTTATTTATTTAAACACCTCACTATACCCATTCTAACCAACCTACTAGATGGTTTCCTATCTGATAACCTGAAATGTACTCAATCCCATTTGTACAAACACCCCTTTTCCAAATCATCACCCTAACCCTTTTAAACCCCATTATAAACCCATCCCTAAAACATAAACCTTTATATCCCCTTCCCTTACCACTATGGATTGAATCAAGTCCATTAACAAAAACTCAAAAGATAAATTCCCAATGAATAAATCAACCGAGAATATATTAGTGAGGCCCAAAAAAATAATAAACCAAACTATATACACCACCACCCAATACATCACCAATACATTCACATTTACTGTACTAATCACCATCACCAACCCAAATACAAACCCAATAAATTACCGCTCACTCATTTCCATGAGGGTATTAATCACAAGAAATACTTTTTTAATGCCTATAGTTCTCTATCTTTAAACACCAAGATAGGATAAAGAGACATCAAATGAAGGTAATTGCACTAATAAGACATTTGTTATGTTTATTATTGAACAAATTAATATGAATTAGTAGGTTATAGATTCCTTGATAGTTATTAACCCATTGAATATTATTAAAGTTTGGTATTATGGCTTTATAAGTTGATCATAGAATTCTCATTGACATTAGAGTAGACACTAGAATCTATTAAGTTCTTGTTTGGCAATAAATATAGAATCCTTTTGTTAGTATAGTTTAGAGTGGGATTGGGCATTTACAGCCCTGAGTTTTTAGTGAAAGTGTATTATGATGAGATTTCATTGGATCCCATCTAGGACAAAGCCTATTAATGATGTATGATGATAGCCACTAACCGATTATGTATGAATGACCCCACTAAAACCAAGATAACTCAGCTGTAAAAGTTCTCTCTTAAAGATTATATATAGTTGCATGAATCATTCTTGGTTGGATATTAGAGAGTCACAAGGCTCGGTGATATAATTAGATATTCTTATTCATTACACCATTTTTAAATATGGGTTAGGAATTAACAAGACCTTGTAATTTGTATGGTATTATGAGGTCCATATTAAGGAACCAAAGTGTTTAATTATGGGTGATAATTTTATTACACATATATTTAATCATTTAATATTTTTTTGACTCATCATTTCCCCCAACCTTATTAGGTAGGATTCAACTAATTAACCACTAATTAGTATCCAAAATGATCCTAAGGAAGAAAGAGGAAAAGGGGTATGAATGGGATGATGATTTTTCTTATTTTATTGAGGAATATGCAACCACTAATATCCAATCACAAGCTACCTCTGCTACCTGATCATCCCCAGCACTATAATGATGGCCAACAGTAACAGATTATCAGGAACCACCACCCTATATTTCTTTTTAAGAGTGGAATTAATATTTATACACTACCTTTATATTATTGGGATTAAACATTATTTATGTGAGAATATGGAGGTACCATTTGATCCACCACTCATTCCACCATATTCTTTAACACAACCCTCATCTCCTCCACTATATCCACCCTAGGACACACCTTCTTGGTTTATCGCCACTCAATATTTTTATCTAACTCACACATATAAATATACAGTTCTCTACCCTTGGTGGAGAATTTATACCAATATCAAAATAACCCTCTTCATATTATGCCACATGAGATACTTGGATTCTTAGAGAACCCATATGTGAAATGATAGTTCAAGTTAAATTCCTAGAGAAAGGGAAAGAGCCTAATGACTAAGGGTTTGTAGCATCTCACCTTATAAACATGTCTGGATATTATATGGCCTCTATTTAAATTATATATATTATAACAAAGGATTATAATGAGTATTCACCAGGTACAAATTCTAATTTCTCTTCCCAACGCACTATTATATCCCCTTATAATAATACATTGTTCATCAATGTTAGTATTTATTTTCACAGAGGTGTTTCCATTGGTATAAAACCCATTTTAAATATATAAAATACTACTGAGGCCTCACTCACCATATAAGAACCACCATCATCCCCTCTGACCTCTAATTTAGATGTTCACCTAGTCAAGAATTTATCTCAGTGATAGCTAGTTGCTTCCTTGGATACTTTTTTTGAGTCTACCAGACACACTTATATTGGTTTCAACATAGACTCTAGTTATTTTAATAATAATTAAGGAGAAGATATGGGATATTTATGGATTTAGGTAGTAGTATCTTTGAGAGTTCTTGTAATCGATAATTATATCCCCATAGGATGAGGATATTAGTAAACAAATGGAGGATGATACTAAGGATTCAAACAAATTTTCTCATACTCTTTTTTTTATACCATCCATTTTGGTACTATTTTCTTATATTTTTTTATTTTCCTATATTTTATTTATTTTTGAGTTCTTTATCTATCATTTTTGTAACCTATTGATGAAATACTTGTAAATTCATATTTTTGAGTAGTATATCCTCCGGAACTTAAATGACATATCATTTGGGCGTTAATATGGAATCAAGTGTAATGTTTTTTTTTTCAATAAAACAATATCCAATGTATTCTATCAATGAACAACATTTCAAAACATTCAATTCCAATCAATTGTCAAAAAAATATGTGTTCTTATACCATGGAATATCTCGATTTTTTTTATATTTTATTTCATTACTTTTTTCCACAACCATTCTTGTTATAATTTTAATTCTTTACCTGTAACTTTAAAAAATAGATACAATATCTGATACTAAGTGAGGGTAGGTACTGTTGGAAATACTTGACATTTGACTTGAAATTGTTAGTCTAAGAGTTATTTTTTATAAAACATAGGCCAAGTTGTCCCTCGATTGAATTATTAAACTAGCTTGTGACATCCTCAAGGCATGTTCATAATCACCCTATGGTAGAATCAAGCATATTTGGAATCAGAATGAACTAGTGGGACCAATTTATCCAAAATAAAATGGAATTAAAAAATAGTATAAAATATAATGAAAATATGGCCTAAACTATCCATAAGTTGGATGTATATTCTATAAATAGATAATATTAAATAAAACATAAAAACAATATGAAATCAGTAAACAAATCAAACAAACAACCCCCTCACATTCCCTAATTTCATCCTCTATAAAGAAAACTTTATCTGCCTCCAGTGGTTCCCCTATAATAACACTAATATAAATATACTCTATCCATAGAAAGTGATAAAAGTCTTATATGTATAATGTGATAAAAGAAACTAAAATAAAATAAACAGTTGATGTGCCTCCATGTGACTCTACAAGTAACTATTTAACAAATGCCTCAACTCCCTATAGGCGGTAAAAGATAACCTGATACCTAAAACTAAAAATAATGATTAGAATTTGAAATAATATCTTTATGAATTATAGGTAAATAAACCACATGTAAATTATTTAAATATAGAATCCTTTTATTCTATATTGTAATACATTATTGAAAAAAGGTTATTAATAATTGAGTATGTAAAGTCCAAATCTTATTCGAAAACCTTATTTTATATTTTCATTAAATGAAAAAATCACCTTAGAAAACCATTTATTGGGCCTAATACAGTTTTAATAAAATAAACTTTAAAAAATTCATTGAGGTAATATTTTCTACATAATTTTAAAATATTATTTTAAATATGGATGAATAAGGATTAATAAACAATAGAGAGGCTACAAGTCATATATAGTATAAAATAAAACAACAATAAGAGTAACTCAATCAACCATGCTTTAAAAAATGAATAATGGGATAAACACCCAAAGGGTCACTAGGGATAAGGGAATTCTAGAAATCACATCCCTAATTAGGGAAACCCTTAATTATAAGAAATATTTTGACATCACTAACCAATGAAAATTGCATCGCATTTACTTCATTGGGAATATCTACTATATGGTAACTCATCTCGAACTAGGATCTCCTTCCTAATTATCCAGTGTTACAATGAGGTTTTAACCATATTAACACATTCATATAAATAAATTTCAACATCAATAGAAAATTCCATAACTACCATAATCACATAACTTCAATAAAAACGAAGGGAATATTTAAACCCATACTTAAAATCATTTAAGAAGGTGAGTACAACATAAATCCAAGGGTTTTAATTCAAATAAAAAAATATTTAAATATTAATTTTCAAAAATTGGAAACTAGTATTTATGGTTTATTTCAAAAATATACTTAAATACCCATTTGAAAATCATTCTTGGGTATCACTATTTTAATTTAAATCCAATCATTGAAATAATCCATCGTTACATGGAATTTCAATTATTACATGAAATTACAAATAAAAAAAGTATTAATTAATGTCGTACATTAAATATCCAAGAAATGTTTTGGAAAAAAAACCCCAAACATTTATAAGTGTTATTTGGGGCTTTATCAAAATAAGTCACAAATAGTTTTATTAAAATATGTTTTTATCAAACTTTCAATTAGGAGGAAACCTTTAAATTGAACTAAAAATCATGTAAAACCTGATTTTACTTTCAAAAATATATAGATATATTTATTACTATCGGTTTTTTATAAAATAATAAATTAAAAATACAGGTAGACAAGAAAATTATATTTAAATCCCTAAAACATATGGAAAACAACTTGGAATCTAAGAGAAACCCATCACCTTCAGTTGTCATTGCTATAGCGGGACTCAAATCGAGATTCAAAACCCCTAGAAACCAAAAAATAAAATCTCAAGGAACCCCTTTCATCTTGAGTTAAATAAAGAAGAACATAGTAAGTGGAAAATAATAAAATTATGTGGAATAAGGAAGGAGGAGGAAGAGGAGGAGAGGGAGAGGAACCTTATCCTTGGAGAGTCAGATGAAATTCCTGATTAAATCAAAAGTAATTGTGGCAAGACAGTGATAGGTAGAGGAGGGTTTTCATGGATATTCTCCCCAGGATGGGGCATTAAGCATGGAAGAGTGGATGGGGAGAGATAACTCATTTAGTATTTTTATTTTAATTAATAATAAATTGGGAAATCAAAATTGTCAAAGGTTGGGTGTTGTGCACAATTTTGATGAATGGTTGTCCAAACATTATGCCAACACTAGAATATATAATGGATGTATGGAACAAACCACATGGTTATCTTATCTATGCACTAACCGTGTAATTATTTTTTCCAAGATACAAATTCAATCACATGGTTTGAACATGATTTCTCCTAACCGTACGTTGACCATTTACACGGGATAATTTTTCCAAAATTTAAAAAATTTAAAGTAAATATTTTTAAAATTCAACAATTAGACTAAATATAATTAAATAATTAATAAAATTAATAAAATAGGGTCGAGTGTGATATTTATCCCCATCATAGATATTTTTACCCCCAAAAAATCCATTTGGATGAAATTGTTGATTAAAAAAAGAAATATATTCTAGGATATAACATAATTCTCCAATTCACTCATCATAAAAAACTACAAAGGGTTCTAAGAGAATTATTTACAAAAGTTCAAAAGAAAAAAAGGAAACCTTAAAGAAGTTAATAGGTCAACTCTATAAATTAATATCTCAAATTATAAAGAACTACCTAGATATAAAGGGGGATAATGAAAATTTTCAATGAATTTTAAGGGTTAATACACTTAATTTAGGTGGGAGTGGTTGGGAAACAAATCACAAATGGACCTCTAACCAAAAAATAGAGAATCAAAAAAACAGTTAAAGTACTAGGACCCCAAAAATTAACCAAGGATGGGGTTTTCTCCACCATATTGTAATTCTAATAAAACACTAATTCCACAAGGAAAACACTTACTCTAAGAAATGAGAAAGATCAAAATCAAAAAAAGGAAGTGGGAAAATCAACATAAAGAATGGGATCCCAAAAGTCATGGAATAAGGAAGAAAATTCACAAGAGATACATAAAAAAATATATAAGTACCATAATGAGACCCTATGTAAAATACCAATTTATTTTTAATGAAAACTAAATTCGAAATTGTATATAACACATAACACCATTCCAAAACGAACCAAAAAATATTATTATTTATATATGATTGTTATAACATAGACATTGAATTGAAAGATGTGAATAGGAATAAACACATTGTGAAATATACATGAATGTCATAATAAATAAAAAATTATATATTAAGGCTTAGTAAATAAACACTCAATATTTTAGTAACTTCATTTTATTCTTCAAAAATATATTTTGTTCAAAAATGATTTTTATTTCTTTTTGTGAGAAAATAATATAATTAATTTTTTCCAATTTTAGAAAATTTATTTTATAAAATTAACTTAATTTTTTAAATCATCAATTTAAAATAATCTTTGGTTTATTTTTAGGGTATTTTTCGGAAAAGATTGATTTTTCACTGCATAGTGAAAAATACTGCTTTTTATTGAAAACTATACTTTTGTTTCAAGAATTTACAAGTCCCATTTTGTTTTTAAATGGTTTAAATGTAATATTATTTATCTAATATTATTTATATTCCAATTAAGTTCATTGGAATCATTTTTATGATAAACACGTTTTTATAATTAAATATTCATTTTTCAGAAAAAATGTTTTTTATTGAATTTTTCATTTAAATATTAAATAAATTTCTATCAATATTTATATTTAATCTTGAAAAATAGATTCTTTATTTGAAATTAAGGGGTCCAAATTTCATAAGTAGGTCCCTTTTATTTTTTGTCATTATGAATAGTAACCATAGTAATCAATTGTCACCACAATGAGGGTAATTTGTGTAATTAAGTTCAGAAATAATGTGACAAAGCAATAAAAACAACCCAAAACCTGCCTCAATTTCATTGGATGAGTATATTTTGGTCATAATCATAAAAACATTGAAAATATGGCATTTTTTCATTAGTTTGTAATTTTTGATCTTTATAATACTTAAGTGGGAGATGAAGACAGAAATATCACTTTTTGTATTTTAATATCTATAAAATTTTATGATAAGGATAAATAAAACAAATATTTGGTTATAAATATTAATTATAATGAAAATTTTATTTTTTATCATGGTAATTTTTTTATAAATTTTTGTGATTAAATAATTACCATAAATGCTTGCACAATACTAACACAACATTTAGAAAAATAATATAAACGATTTAAAAAATACTAAAACTAATATAATTTGAAAGAATTATTATGTTCCACAAATTTGGTAAACAAATATAAAATTACAGTTATATTTGAAATTATTATATTTTAACTCACTCTTTTTATTGATGTATTTAATGTCAAATTAAATAAATAGTGTCAAAAATTATATTAATGTTGTTTTATAATAAATAATATTTTATTAAATAATTTTAAATTGATAAAAATGTTATATTCAGCCAAATATATGGGATATGGTTGAAATCATCAATAAAAATCTATTTAAGGGTTGTTTTTTCATTTTATGGTAACATTATTGACTCTTAAAGGATAAAAAACTTTAATAGTATGGTAATTGAAAAAAAGTTTAATGAAGGATTAAAACTAAAATATAAGGGAGAAAACATGAAAAACATATCCAAATTTTATTTAATGAGAATATTTCAAATAATACTCATATTTTATTCAAATATCAATTAAGAAAGATTTGGAAAGAAAAAATAATAGTTCTTATTAATTTAATACTTTAAGAAATTTGTAGAATGCCCCTCCCCTCACTTATAAAAGGACACACATTCTCTCAATTATTAAAAACACTTTTATCCATCTATCTCAACCAAACCCTCCCCACTTCTCTTCTAAAAAACCATATCTAAGTTATGTATTTTTTGTTATTACTAAAATATAAACCCTATGTCCCTTAATAGAATATAAAAAGGATCTATTTTAAAGAAGTGGTAATCATATTTACCAACTCTTTAAGATTAATTTTCTCTAAAAATTCATCTAAAAATATTGTAAACATCATAAAATAATAACACAAGTATCATAAATATATTAATATTTTACTATGATTATGTTACATTCATTTCCCATCACTTATCTATCATACCAAAAGAAAAAACATTTCTCATACATACGTACAGAAAACTATCTCCATGTCGAGTTATAATTCATTTTTCATCAACACTTTATGTATTCTTATATTAAAATTATATATGTACTTTTACCTTCCAATACATTAGAAAATTATTATGTCACTCATGTTTATGTGTGGATTACCACCTCCACGAAGTGATGTGATTTTTTTTTCATGTCAGTATTGCATGGAAGGTAATAAGGATAGAATTAATGTATATATATATAAAATTTGTATCATGAATAAAATTTTGGATACTATTTAATCATAATAAAAGTACAAGTACGGGAAATTTCATTATAAAACATTCTTAAGAAAATAAAGCAACTAACAGCCAAAACAATGATAATGAAAAAAAATGTTGAAAAACGAGTGATAAGGAGTTATAAGAGGATCTAATAAGATATTATAAATATTAATATGAATTTGGAATAAATTAATAACATTTTTAGAATCATTATACCGTATTTTAAATCAGGTTCACATATGAGGAAACATGTGGTAAGGTATTTCATCTCAATTTCTAGTATATTAAGACATATTTTGTAATATACACCTATTTACTTTTATGTGGTGTATATATTAACCATTTTAGTTATTTAACATGAATATATATTTATTCATGATTATTAATTATTCAATTAAAGTTTATATTTAAATATGAATGATTAAAATAAAATTTTATCTTGTTTCTATTCTTGAATGAGTATATTTTAATACCATATCCTAATTTTAAAAAACATTATGAAAATAATTTTTATTTAATCAAATAATTTATAAATTAAATTTTTAGTTATACTTAAATTTTTATATGGTATGAAATTAATCCTTCAATTGTTTTCTCTAAATCATTCATTTTCAACATTCTTTACAAAAAGTTAAAAGAAATGTTTTTTAACTTATATGGTTTTAACGGACCTTCCCACCACCATAACCATTTTATAGTCTTTATATTATTCTATAAGGTTTAAAAAATATGAATAAAACTCTTTTGAGAAGTTTTTTCTCATAAATTTTCTTTTATTCTCCAAAAGTCATAAATTTATTTCAAATCTTGTATTTCTGATAAATTGAAGGTCATATTTTATCTTTTTTTGTTATAAAATTTATCATAAAACATTCACTTTTCAGGGTAATTGAACATTAAATTTCTATTAAATATGAATGATTTTTGTATCCTTGATATGATAATTTCTTAAACCACATACCATTTCTATATATGGTATTTTACTTTGAAATTTATTTCATTAACTGGGGAAATAGTGATATTTTATAATCTATATGCAATAAAGATATGTATTGATAAAATATATTATTTATGAATTAAATCAATCATTATATATATGAGGAATGTGTTATACATGTATTGAATGGTGGGGCCTATAATTATATATCCTATCAATGAAAAGATGGGTCTTATTAGATGATCAGTTGTCCAAATTAAATGGGTCATTACCCATAGTTTTAAACTATATGGGCACGTGGAGTTGATGGTAGAGTGTCTATGATGTGTGAGATCATGATTTCTAATAGTATGAATTCCTATCACTGAGAATTTATTTATTATTATCCATGAGATTAATATATAGATATTATCCATGGTTTCATTTTTTACTCAAGTTATTGATTAAATGAAATGTGTTTTCTGTTATTTCCCTTGTCATATTAATTATGTCTTATTGATTCAAGATAGATTCTACTACACATAACTCTTACGAAGCATCTAATCTCACCCTTTATTTATTTTATTTTACATGGGATATGATTAAGGTTACAATTAATAATATCAAATATGAATGAATATTTTTATGATATGCATTTAATATTTTTAATGCAATAAGAGAATCAGGTATGTATCTAGTTTTCCAAGACTGTGAAACTGATCGTTCATGCATGGTGATATCTCTTGTATATAATATAATTTAATAAATTATACAACATATTTGGGTTATTGTAATTGGGTCTGTTACAGTTGGTATTGGATGATGTTTAGTATAAACATTGGTAACTAGATTTTAAATAAACATAGCTTACATGAGGCTA
This sequence comes from Viscum album, assembly GCA_963277665.1. Lineage (NCBI taxonomy): Eukaryota > Viridiplantae > Streptophyta > Magnoliopsida > Santalales > Viscaceae > Viscum > Viscum album. Next base: position 355,567,633 of record OY728125.1, on the reverse strand, counting down.
TGATAATCCCTTATCGTATTTGAAAACTTTTACCATTAAATGGGTTTTTAATCCAAGTCAATATCCATTATGACTATTATATAAGCTAACTTAGTGTGTTCCATTATTTATCTATGGTGTCTAATGAAATAAATTGAATCAATACCCATGGTCAATATAGAGATTTCCCTATAGAGAAAACTGGTACAGTTGGGGTTAGATCTGAGCATATCTTGGTCATATTAGATAATCTTTCCAAGGTTATGTCTAATAACCTTACACATATATAGAAATGATGTTCCATTAAATTATACACCTATGTTTGATCATTCCATGTGACAAAAGCCTCCATATTTTAGTATAACTACTAATCCAGTGGTTGCTAGTAAATGGATCGGGATTCTTTAAAGGATATTTCACACCTTGGGATTCAATCAAAGGGAATATGTTATGATGGAAGTGTATTGTCTTAGAAGAGATATTGATCAATTTTTTCATTGATCTAGAATACTAGGTAGGAAGAAGAAATATAACATATGGATTGGAGAGCATTTAAATTAATATTATTTGATTATAATTTCCTAGTCAATAATAAACTAAAATGAAAAGAAATTTCATCAGCTAAAAGAAATGGAGGAAGGAAGTGTTATGGAATATGATGATATCTTTAAAATACTTACTAGGTATGTTACGAATCATATACATAATCTTGAGAGAAATATTGACCATTGATTGTAAGGCCTTAATCCAAACCTCTGAAGGGAATTGGTTTCTCAAACATTCTCATTATATGATGAAATAGTATAATTTTCTCTCAAAATAGAGAAGGATTTTTCTAGATCTTATATCTTTAAGGGAAATAAAGAGAAGAATAGGCACAATGAGAATCATGAAAATGGTAAAGAATAAAAGAAAAATATGTAAACAAAGATGTTCACATTAGGTAAAATTTTTGGAAAGAAACATCCTGGAAAATGCATGAAGGGAATGGGATTTTGTTACATTGGTGAAGATAAGTTTCATCAAGATGAAGAATGAAAGGGGGAAAAATAAATCAATTTCTAGTTTTTCAACTATAGATAAATGGGTAATTACTCACAACAATTCTCTAAGCTTTAAGGGAACAAACCACGGAAGTGGCCGAGGGGAGAAGGACAAGCATATGTGATCACTAAAACTAAGGTTGAGCTTATCAATGATTTGGTGGATGTTACTTTAATCATAAACACAATTTTAGATATTTATTTATTGCATTTAGTGTCTTAACACTCTTTTATATCTTCCATTTTTCTATGAAAATTAAAAATTTTCCTATAACCTTGATAAGGGAGTTATCTATCAAAACTCTTAGTTTAAATCTCACTACAACAAGAATGTGTCAGTCAGTTCCCATTATTAACCATAACATTCCATGTTTTCATAATATATAATTATACATTTGGTTTATTTTGATATAATCCTTGGTATGGATTGTATTTTGAAATATATTGCAAACATTTATTTCAAATAGAATGATATTTTGATTCATGATGAAGATGTAGAATTCCATATCTTTAGAGGGGAGACTTTATATTATGATTTATGCTTATATCCACCTCCAATAACTCTTATAAATGATATTATAAGGGTCAAAGAGAAAACATGATTTATGGATGAAGAATGTGATATTTGAATTTTTTTTCCAATTATACAAGAATAAATAAATGGATTTTTTGAATAATTACTTAGATACCAATAGAATGTAAAGTTGAGTTTTCCATTAATTTAATCCTTTATGAAATAATTTATCAAAGACTCCCTATAAAATAGAAACTATGAAATTATTGGACCTAAAGAAACAAATATAGGAGTCATGTGAAATGATATTTATACACCTTGAGTATGTCATCTAGGGGAGCCCATGTTCTTTTAGTTAAAAAGAAAGTTATATTTATGATAATGTTAATTAATTGTAGGTAAATCGATGTTATTATGATAAAGAAAAATTATCATCTACCTTTAATTAATGAATTATTTGATCAAATTCATAGATCCTAATATTTTTCGAAAATTGACCTTCATTTGAGGAATTATAAATTCTAAGTAAAGGAGGATGATATTCCAAAGATATCATTTTATATAGGATAAAAATACTATGTAATTTTTCACTTGATTACCAAATACTCCTAGAAAGAATGATGAAAAATGGATTATTGTTAAACATCCTAAAAAATATGCATATTTCCTCACTATAAGAGAATATTTACCTCTTGAGAACTATTCAAAGATCTATATTAATTACGTTTTAAGACTTAATGTTACACCTATTTCAATTATTTTTGATCATGTTCCATTGTTTATATCAAAATTTGGGAAAAGTATTCAAAAGGCTCCAGATTCTGAGCTTTATTTGAGGATTACCTATCACCCATAAACTGATGGACAATCCCAAAGGAATATTAAAAATTTATAATACATGTTGATTTCATGAACAAATAACTTTAAAGGTATGTGGGTTCAACATTTACCTTTGTTTTATGTTTTCTATAATAATATTTTTCATTTGAGTATTCAAATGGTATTGTATGAAGCATTATATGGCAAGAGATTTCATACCCCAACCTATTGGGAAGAAGTTAGTAAAAGAAAACTTATGGGTACAAATATTTTTGAGGATAAAAAAATAAATATAAAGGCTATTTAGACTCATATTAAAGTATCTCATTGAATTCAAAAGAGTTATGTGAGTAATTGAAGGAAAGATTTATAATTTCAAGTACGATATAACATTTTTTAAAAGTATCTCCTGCGAAGGGTGATATAAGGTTTGATAAGAATAGAAAAATTGGTCCAATGTACATCAAACCTTTTGAAATTATAGAAATAATTAGTGTTATGGTATACTGATTGGAAGTGCCACCAATCATCTCTAAAGTTCATTATGTGTTTCATATCTCCTTATTAAGGAAGTATAAGCCATACCCAACACATATTCTCACCTCTAAATAATTAAAACTAAAACCTGATCTATCTTACTATAAAGAGTCTATCTAGATTCATGACACTAGAGATAGAGTTTTGAGGAATCAAATGAATCTACTAGTAAAGGTACATCGTATAAATCATAAAATAGAGGAAGAAATGTGAGAACTAAAGGGCGTTATGAAGAAAAAGCACCCTCATTTGTTTAGAAATTAAAATCCATGAAAATTTCATAGAATAAATTTTTAAAGGAGGGAAGAATGAAAAATCTATAAAGAATCCCATGGTTTTATAGCTCAGATTGAAGAATACTAAATATCTCATGGTTTTGGGTAAGTTTTGGTTTTTCAATTTATTAACAACAATATATGAGGATCTAATAAATTCTAACTGTGATTGATATAGTTTTTATGTATTTTAATGTTATGTAAGGTATTTCCCTAATGATAGAAATGGTTTGAGAAGGGATGGATATTGGATAAAGCCATTTTGTTTGAGTTTGGGTGGTTTCTAGACCTACATAGCCTTCAAGCTGCGTAGATGAATTGGTAAAAGGGTGATTCACATATCCATTTTTACTATATAAGTGATTTATATAGTAGTTTCTACTATGTAATGGGTTCACATAGTTGATTCAACCATTTAACAAATTTATATTGAGATCTATTTCATCAATTAATCTATATATCCAAACGATCCACATATCTGATTAAGAACCACATAGTCATTCTTTACATAGTTAAATGTTGAATCATGTAATATAATATGCTACATAGTTGTTTTTAATTGAGATTATTGTAGTTTATTGTTTTATATAGCTAATTTTGATTCTTTTCAATGGGTGGATTAAATTTATGTAAGTTACAGAATTAAATTATTCATGGATATTATTGTTATGAACCATGCATGGACTATTTTGAATGGATATAAAATCATAGAGATGATGTAGATGTAGTGGTTGACTATAGTTATTGAGTTCATGGGTTCTTAATGCTTATGGTTTTTCTGTTATAGTGTTTTAATGTATTTGTATTGAATCAAGTACGATAGAGATTTGATAGTGAGAAAATTAATGATTCATAGTGAAGAATAGGGTGAGAGAGAAATATAAAATAATAGAGGGAGCTATCCAAAGTCATTATTTTTCTTCTACGGAAATCAATTTCTAATCAATATTGAATTTTTAAAAGATATATTTTTGAGTTGATAATTTCTATGTAGTGGAATACAATTCTTCATTGTGGGAAATTCATTCTTACATATTCTAGTGTCTTGATTAAGTGGATCTGAATATTCCTTTTCAAAAACAACTTGTTTTATTTTGGTGGTCTTGTTCAGTTTTTGTAATCACCTTTTGTATTACAATGGTAATTTTTGTTGTTGGGTGTGAATCCAGAAATATGTTGTGAGATGTTTCATTATTTTTTATAAGGTAATTTCACATGAGGATATAGTTAAAAGAATCTAAGGTTTGGGGAATAACCATCCATGACAAGGAATAGGATTCCCTGGTAGATCCAAACCTTTAAAACAATATGTGTGTCCCTTTATCATTGTTTCCTATATTATCATTTGAGGTTTTTTATTTCTATTTTGAGTGTATCATACACGAACAAATCATAGAGGATTATTTTTTAAAAATAAATTGTAAAAACCACCCTCTACTAATTCAACCCCCTTCTTAGTGGAGGAAACTGATCCTGATAGGCACTTAAATTGGTATCATAGAAGTAGGTTCCCTATATAGAATCCAATCAATAATCTTGTAAGATACGGATAATATTAACTTAGTTAACTGAATGGGTATATCTATATTCAAAGGAAAAAATTATCATAGTTGTAAGAATCAAATATTTCTATATCTTTAATCTCTGGGTATGGAAGTATTTTATATAATGACATCAGGTTTTCCACCATTTTTGAATGATGGTTAGATGATGTTTGCTAAAAAATGAAATATGGAAGTGGATGGAAAGGCTCAAAAATCTATTCACATTTTGTTACTATAGAATATTTAGATGAAATTGATGAGTCTAAAAACTAAAAAAATCTAAGATAAGTTGGAAAGTAGTTATAATGGAAATGTGAAATCCAAATAATTAAAGCTACAGTTCTAGAGATGAAATTTTGAATACATTAAAATATAATAAGATTAATATTTTAATGAATTATTTACCTAAGTGAATATAATTATTAGTAATATTCATGTCTTTTGTGAGAAGCTTGGTGACACTAAAATTGTTAATAAATTGATGAGAATTTTTTTGGATATGTTCGATTCCAAAATTTAAGAACTTGAATATAGAGAATATATTTATATTGATGATATATATAATATTCTCATTTATTATGAAATATTAAAATTTATGACATTCAAAAACAAGGTAAAAACAGATGGAATTTGAAGCCATGGGAAATATGAAATTGAAATTATAAAGATGTTGCTGAAATGAGTGATTTTTATAATGAATATGAATATAAAAGTGTCCTTGAATTTATTTCTAAAACGCTTCAAAAGGTAAAAATTAATAATAGAGAAACATTTTTTGGTAGATGTTTCGAATGAAACGGTCTTGGAAATTTCATAATTAATTTACCATAGAATAAAGGAGTAGAGTGAGAATCTAAAGATGATAAAAATGCAAGGAAATAAGTGTATGAAAAAATCCAAAGAAGCTTCAAAATGTTGTAGAAGTAAAAAGAAATTTTAAATAACCAAAAATTAAAATCTAATGATAAAAGAATAGGAATCTGATATTATCTCATGTGGTAATTCTGATGAAGACACATGAGTAAGATTTAAAATTTTTATGGATCATATTCAGAAGACTGTTGATTCATCTAGCAGTGAAGGGAATGATTCATAACCAAAATATGATAAATACATGCTCAAAGATGAACTTTAGTTATTTATTTTGTAAAATAAAATGATCCAGAAAGAGAATAAGATTCTTATAATATAGAATAAAAAAATGGTTGATGAAAATTTTGAACAGACTAAAAGGGACACAGTTCTTCCAAAAGAAAACAAAAATATTAAATTGAAGGCTATATAAAATGAGAAAATAATCACTTAACTTCAATAACACTCTATTTTAAGGATGAAAAATTATCAATGAGATAATAAAAATGTCTTGACTCTAATAAAGATCTATCGAAGATCAAAAGGGACTTCAAAAGATCTACTAAATTTATAACATCATTTTTTCTCATGAGGTAATGACTCTTTAATTATTGGTTTAAATTTATTTTTTTTATCATTATAAATGTTCCTTATGTTCTAAGAAAATAATTAGGAGTATTCAATGATTTTGTAGAGACCTAAACTCTGTGTTTTGGATGAAACAAACCATTCATAAGGTTTTCTTAAACCATTCCTCTGAGGCTGCATGGTTTGGAAAAACAATGTGGTGTGTTGTAGAATTCTGTAGGGGGTGTAAATGTGATGCAAAAAAGTTTTTCTAACTTTTCACCTTGCCCATGTGATTGGAGTTTAACCCAAATGGTTCTATCACATGGGGTGTGCATGGTTTGATAAACCATGTGCATGAACCATGTGAGGGGGATGGCCTTCAATAGTTCTAGCTACATGGTTGGTGGAAAATTTGGAAACTCATGTAGTCAAACCACACACCTCTTAAAAAGTGGTAAGATTTAAATTGTTTCCTTTCCTATATTTTTATAACCCCTTTTTATTTCTTTTCTCTCCACACATAATTCTCCACCTCCCATGTTGGAACTCTCCATGCCTAATCTAGTATTTGTGGTTACTCATCCATTAGAGCTTGAAATCTACCACTATTTTTCACATTGGTTTACTCTTAGTAAGATATTTGACCTTCTTATTAATTTATTAGTTTCTCTCTCCAAATTATATGCTACTTTGGGGTGATATAGTATGTCCTATTTTCAAGTTATTTTTCTATTTTTATGATTTCTTCCATTCTAACTTGATTCATAGGGAAACAACAGATGAGGGGTCATTTACCAACCTTAGATAGGTGGTCTTGTTATTTTACCTAAGTTATCATTATATTTATCAAATTTCATGGTGTCTCACACCCGACTTCTCTAGTGATTCCTCATAAATATCTAATAAATTAAATTAAATGATAAACCCATTTTCAATGTAGTCTTAGTAACCCGTGAATTAACATTATAGGTTGACCACCCCAAATCGAGCCACCCAAAAGGGTGCTCCTTCCCTAAATTCCTAATGGATTCATTACTTGAATTTATTTAAACCACTAATTCAGGTGTGTGGAATGCCCTTTGTAAATAATTTAATGAAATTCTTAATTGGTATAAATTTCATGCTTGTTAAACCCATACCCTTAATTCAAACTGAGGGTGATTCAATGGTCTCGACTTAAAGACACCTTAGACAAGCTCATTAGTCTTTTTAAATGATAAATTGAAAATTAATCTCAATACGTCAGGAGAAATACTATGTTTCTTTTATAGAATACCTTAGATGGGATCATCGGGCTGATGCCTTACATACTTTACCCATGATCGATACATACTTTCCTAGTGGATTAATTGGATGGGATTAGTGGGAAATTTTATTATACCATTCCATGAGAAATACTTGGTTCCCTATATGGAATACCATAGATGATCTCAGATATTTATTCCTTTAAGACATGTTGAAAGTGATACATGGGTTCCACTTATGGATCGGTTTAGATGGAATCTTACGGTGATGGATTCTTATAGTTATCCTAGAGAGTACTTGGGTTCCTCCTTACTAATCACCTTAGACAGGATCAATATTCTTCTTTAATAAGAACTAAGGGTGTTCTGTTTTAATTAATAACTAATAATTCATTTTTACTATGTTTTAGGATACATCTGACAAGATTAAGAACATGCTTGGGATCAGACCATGTTTAAAATTGTCTCTTTGAAGACCCAATCATGCTTTCTATATATATAGGCAAGTATACTTATATAGTATCTATATTTATACATGTACATATATACTAAATATGTAACGTTTGAACTTGGCACATAGATATCTATCTTAGGTCGAAGTAGGTAGTATCACTCAGGTATCCCATGAGAATGTGTTTTGTTTATTTTTTATACCATTATTTTAAATTTCACACCACTTATTTAATATGAATAGACTAGATAGTTCTAGAGATAGTAGGTGGTGGCTTACTGATTATATATCACACCTTGTTTGGACCACCTATGTAACCTAAAAAGACTTCATGATTTCATAAATACTCAAAGGGAAGCTCCCACCATTTGATGTTTTATTTTCATTACTAGAATAGATAACAGGAGAAGATGGACATCCTATGATTTTGATTCTAGTGGAGGAATATTTTTGTATTTTTTATTTTTTAGCATGTTGTATATTCATATACCCTTGTATCCCATGTAATTCCCTTTTTTATAGAATCTTAACATGATCATAATTTTTGTATCTGATATTAATTTGACTTCTGCCTATTATCATTAGGATGATTTATTATTCATCTACTAGTTATTTATTACTATTTATGTTGTTTATCTTTATTATTTACCATTGAACTACATTGTAATCGAGAAGTAACAATTTCCCCACTAACACACCCTATACCTTCACTATTAGTTGGAAGATTCTAGTTTATGGGGAGGCATTCTTGAGGTCATGTGGTCAGCCAAATTGGGGAACAACTTAATGGATTTCAGGGAGAGATTCTAAAAAGTGGTTTCAGAGGTATTTTTCTATTATAATTATTTTTTGGGTATTATATTAGATACTAGAAACGTGTTGAAATTTTGTAATGATCATATTCTTAGGATTATTTAACCCATATATAGGGTAAAACCAAATTACCTAGGATGGGTTATTGTTGTTTTGGTTTGTCACTGTTATAGTTTTACTAATTTCAACATTATGTGACACGCATGTTTTTTAATGTTATTATTTTTTATATTATTATTATGGACTTATTTTTCCTTTCCCTGGTATAGAAAGGACATGACATTTTTTGAATCATTATAGGAACTCAAGGATTCACATGTAATGCATTATTCCATGCCATATAGGTATATCTTGTCACATGCTTTGCTTATATTTCCTATGATTGTTTCGAGGTCCTTGATTATTTTAAATAGAAATGTTCTAATGCATCTTGTAGGGATAAAATAATTATATTAATTAAAGTTCCTAAGTCCATTTAAATGGTGTTTTCAGGTATAAATTTATGATGCATCCATAATTAACAAATTATTCCATGTTTGATCCATATAAAATGGGTTCCATGGAATCAATAATTAGTTGATTGTATTGCTTTAATTTGAATTGTAATTTATCAAGAATCTACTCTATAAATTATTCATGTTGATTAAGTCAATCAAATTATTTTTTATGACCTCTTACATATTAGTACTAGATTTAAAGGTTAGGTCAAAGTTATATGACATGACAATTGCAATTTATAAAGAGTATGAGTCTTTATAAATTGAAACTAGTGACATGAATAACTAAAATGTGATAAATATACCCATATGAATGGTTATGAACATAAATAAATATTAAAAAAATCTAATTTAAATGGTCACCAAAAAATGGGGATGTTAATTTCAAAGTGAATGGGTTTTTCCTCTATACCTTGTAATTGAATATCTATATACAGGAACCAATTCCATGTGATGTGGGACCTTGACCCTAACCCAACCTTAGTAGTTGGGAGTAGGCTATGTATATTTTTTTCATATGTGACCTTTCATATCCCCTATACCTATATTTAAGAGTAATAAGGGAGGTGTGACTCATTTATATGAAGGATATGTACCTATCCTTTTTTTATTGTCGATACTATCTATTTTTAAATCTTATCTGAAGCATAATTTTAGAAATTATAGAGCTATGTCACCATGAAGTACTCTGGTCATGTTCCAAGAGGGTGGTGAAGACCATGATATGGATGTAGTGGGCCCTGAACCACCAATGTTACCTCTTCTAGTTCTAGTAGTGGAACCTCCTGTTCTTTATCCATGGGCTGTTGATACTCATTTTTCAGATAGATTCTTATGCTTCATGCATTTTTTACATGGAGCTTAGTGATCTTCACCTACTATGGAAGAGTTGATCCGATAATTTTAGCATCATCATCCTCCCACCTTCTCAGAATATGGAGGTCCTCAAGTTGATGATTCATTTTTGGAGGTCATGTTATCCATATTTAAACATTTTTAGATCCCTCCAGAGCATAGATTCAAGCTCTTCACTAATATTCTATGTGAATCTGATAAACCTTGGTGGGATTTTATCTCTCTGGTAGATCAGCATCAAGGTAAGGTCTAGGGGGACTTCCAAATAGTCTTCTATGACTACTTATTTCGGAATTGTCTAAGATAGGGTCGTGCTGAGAATTTATGAACCTATGGTAGGAAGATATGTCTGTGATGAATTATTCATCTTATTCTACAGAACTTAAACATTTTTCATCGACATTGACCGGTGGATAGTTAACAACCATGAGATCATTTTAGGATGGGATTGCATACACCATCCAATCATAGTTGAATGTCTTCCAGTTGAGCACTATTTTAGATATAGTGAACTAGGCCCTAATCACTTAATAAAACTTAAGGGAATCATATAGTGTGATTCAGGTAAATCTATCGTTGAGATAGGGTAGTGGTTCTTCTAGCATCATAAAATGTCTCTTTGAGTATGCTTGTGTTAGCGACACGAGTCATATGAGATGAATTTATAGTTATGTTGTGTGTAAACTATAGTTAACCAAGACTTTTACACATATTATTACATGATTTTAGGAATAATTATTCATTAAATACAAACAAATTATTGAAAATTATAGTTTCTTTAGGAGACTAGGTACATAATTAGAAAACATTAAACTAGAATAAAATGCCTTTTTATTACTCTTGATAATGAGTTCCTAAATCCCTTTGATCTACTAAAATTGTATAGGATATCCAAGGGAATACATAGAAAAAAGGTATGATCTAAAGATATTGGTAAGGGAACAAACATGGGAATGAATCATAGCACATGAGTTAGAAGGCATGACATGATAACATAAAATGCATGGATCCTGAATAACATATGGAATAAAAACATATAAAATAAGGAATCATGTGATCATGGAAAAAATAGGAAATTAGAAGTAATATATAACATGACATAAACATGAGTCAAGGTTAACTACCAAGAATATACCACATGGTGGATAGAATCCCATAATGGATAAGATTTAATCCTTAATCCCATACATAACATCTCATGAGTATAAAACATTACCCAATGCATTGGAGAACTATCTGGGTGCACTCATCATAAAAAGTACATGTACATGTGTTCCACATAATGAATAAAACATAATTAATAAACATAAGGGTTACCCATGAAAAGAAATGGGTTTCGTAATCATGTCATAGGGGATTGCCAGAGGGTGTATCATAGTGTTATCAATGAAATAATGGGTTTAAATTGGTTTTTAACATTTTAAAAGGAAATATAATAATATATCATGAATAATGAAGTCCAAATAAAGTTAAAACATAAACAATAGTGGCTAGGTAACTTTATAAATGTTCCACTTAAGCATATCTAGGAAAATATTGGGACTTAACAAATTCGACCATAAAATTTATTAAATAAAAAAGTAAAAAAATAAATCATTATAAGGGGACTTATAAAGCTAGGAGTATGTTACTCCCCACATATCCAAATAAACCATGTGTACACAATAATGAGGAGATATATATGACCATATAGTGCTCATTTCCATTATCTCTCTCTTTGAAAATGTTTCTTCCACCTGGTTTTATTCCCTGTATACATGAGAAACAATGAAGTAAATATAAATAACCTATTTGAGCTAGTTTATCCATTTAATAAGTACTCTCTAACAAAATTTTTTGGTTCTTTCAATAAGATCATTAACAACAAGTTCTGGATCTAAATCAATCCATATGGGACTCCATTTCTGGTAGACAACATGCTTGATAACATTGGTCATGGCCTAGAGTTCATCTTCAAAAGAAATTAGGGATATAATAAAATGGTGAAAATATCCTTTGTAAAAATCATGATGTGTGTGGAATATGCCATCACAGACTGAGGGTCCTATAATGCTCGAGGTTGCACCATCTACATTCACCTTCATCCATGAGGAGAGTGTAGGAATATAGAAAATATACTTCATCATCAAAGGATTTGTGGGATTTACTAAAACACCATGAGTTTTAAGAATCATCATATCCATGATGGAGTTTTTTATTGCACCAACCTAGACCCTTACAGTTTCTTGTACATCTCTATACATGGAAAAAATATTAGAATTAATGGAGGGTGTCATGCTATCAAAAACTATTGCATCCCTTTCTATCTAAATAGATTAAAAAATATAAGTAGATGTATCAAGTAATAGGTTCTTAATCTTCTCATTATTCCATTTTTTATATATGTGAATCATTAGTTCATTGATTTGGATACATGTACCTTTGTCAGTGTTGAATGGGATTCTAGAATATCTCCACATATCCTAGGAAAATTCATAGTCCATGAAGAGGTTCTTGGTAGATTCCTAAGCTCTTAAGCATAAACTACTGGAAAAATACCATATACCAATGGTTTGGAACCATTGGTATAGCCTATACCGACGGTTTGGAGAACTGTTTCCAAGTAAGCCGTGAGGATAGGTCTATACCAACAGTTTTGGGAAAATAGTTGGTATAGACCTATACCAATGTTTTTCAAAACTGTTGGTATAAGTAATATGAAAATCTATACCAATGGTTCCATAAACTGTTGGTATATGTAATTAAAAAAATAATAATCTAGTTGGTTTTGATCCCAGCACCTCCCGTTTGTAATTGAATGACTTAACCACTAACCTAACTTTGTTTTGTGAACATAATTTCATAAATATATATATGTATTATCATAAGTATTTTAAATTTTTATATATTTAATGTCCTCTGTAAGAAGATTCAATTAAAAATACATGTACCTATACCAACTCTTCTCAAAATCGTTGGTATAGACCTATACCAACGGCTTTAAGAACCGTTCGTATAGGTTCTTTGACTTTGGGACCTATACCAATGGTTTTGGACAAACCGTTGGTATAGGGGGGGACCTATACCAACGGTTTGGCCAAACTGTTTGTATAGGGTCTCTATAATGGACCTATACCAACGGTTTTGTCCAAACCGTTGGTATAAGTCCACCCTATACCAATGGTTTGTCCAAAAGCGTTGGTATAGGTCACTTATGTGGACCTATACCAAACTTTTTGGACAAACCGTTGATATAGGTCCATATAAGTGACATATACCAATGGTTTGCCCAAAACCGTTGGTATAGCTCATATTTCTAGTAGTGATAGGTAGTATGTGGAAGAAATATGATGTCTAGAATTCCTCCTTTGATCATGATTGGGATATCTATTTTTCCAAATCTTCCATAAAAGAATAAATTTTTATGGTTTTACAAAAGGTACATTCAAGTTCAACAGCCATGATGGTGATGGATTAGATCCCTCAGATTTCAGCAGATAGTACTCCTTGACATAAAAGTGACTATTTTTGTTGGGCCTTCAGATTAGTGTATTGGCATCCATAAAGGTGTAGGTTTTAATCTCAAAGCAAGATTGAGTTGGAACCATATTTTCAGGGGTTTTTTTGGATAATAATTCTGAAATGGTCATCTAATATATGTTTGAGGATATAGTAAGTTTTTTGAGGGGGCTATCTAGCCATGTAGTGCTCCAGCATTTGAGGTTAGACTATGTGTTCACCAACCATCTTGAATTCTGTATAATATCACTGAAGTATTGCTTTATATATGAACACAAAAATTATGCTAGCTAATATAGATACTCATTCTACAACTTCATTTTGAACCTGATTAATAAAAAATCAAAGGAAGGTTTATTAGATTTCAAAAGATCTCATGTAAATTTATTGATAAGACCATAATTGAAAATTATGAGGTCCTTAATTCCAATATTTCCCATCTCAATGGGTTTGATGAAGTCTTTCCATGTTATAGTTATGATCTTACTTTAATTCACTAACCATATCAAGATGAAATTTCTTATCATGCATTGAAGGTCATTAATTAGGCTTCTTATCCATCTGTAGATAGAAAATTAGAACACAAACAAAGAGGTGATGACCAAATTAACTAATAACACTCTTACATCTTGTGACATAGCCTTCCCCTTCCTTTAAGAAAGCTGATTGGTAATTCATTATCATATTCCCCAAAGATATTTTCTTTTCACCTTTCCCTATAATATTGGGACACCAAGATAATTGAAATGGGTGGATCCTCTCTTCACTCCCAGAGTTTTAGTAAAAAAAATTCTTCCTAATTGAGACTACATTACCAAAGAAAATGAATTATTTTTTCCAGATGATGGTTTGGCTAGACACTTATTCATAATGTAAAAAAGAAGTCCATGATGGCATGTATGGTCTTTCCTTAGGTTTATCGAAGGATGAGTATGTCATCCACATATATAATATGTGATGGAGTGAAATTCTCTCTACCATATTTAATTTTCTTGTAAAAACAAATCTGTTCAAGCTTATTAATTCATATTCGCATATAATCTTCATAAATGGAAAACATACGGCCTAAGAGAGGGACCCCTTGTTACACCCCAAGTGCATTGGAAGAATCTTCCAGGACCTCCATTAATAAGGATGAACAGCCCTAAGGATCTGAGGATAGTGTTTATTTATGTAATGAAGGCATATAAGAACCCATATCTTCCAAGGATATAAAATAGAAATCTCTATTTTAGTGTATCAAAGGCCTTGAATATGTCAATTTTTAGAGAAAAGTTCTCATGGTTTGTTTTATTTTTCATGAGATTAACACATTATAATGTAGGAAATAAGAAACTTTGAATGTTCTTACTGGGAACAAACCCAAACTGATATTGGGTTATATGTTCTTTAATTATTTGACCCATCTTAACCATGATAATCTTGCTAATTACTTTCGGAATAGTGTTCCTAAGGGTGACCAGACTAAAATATTTGATTTCAATAGCATTTTTATTCTTTTGTATTAAGTAAATAAAATTATATTTGATCCCATAATATAGAGAGACATATATAAAGAATTATATGATTGCATTGGTCATTTAATCTTACATAATATACCCATAGAATATGTATAATTTATTGGTTAAACCATCTAATCCAGCTGCACTCTCCATATTGAGAGAGAAGAGGGCTTCCTTAACTTCCTCTTTATATAGGTCCATGATGAGGGAATGATTTTGTAAATCTTGAATGCAGGGGGAAATTTTTTTAATAATCTTATAACTATTTCCCACTCTATAATTAGGGTTAATCTCATTGAAATAGTCCATAACTGCACTCAAACTTTCACTCTTAGAAGTGTGTATACATCCATAAATTTTTATTGAATTGATCCCTAACTTGACCCTATTTTCCGCGTGCAACCTATAGAAAACGTTTTAGTTACTATCACCAATTTTCATCCAATTAGTAGTCATATTATTCCATTTCATCCTTTCCTTCACATTTATAGGTTCATCTAGATTGGAGAGACCATATATTTTCTCCCTGGAAGGGGTTTTTTAGTACAGGTTCTTAATCGGATAGCTTTGAAGGTGTTGTTCATCTACTTTGATGGAAAGTCCCATCATGTAAAAGTATTTGTTTTCTCTATTATATTAGGAGTCTTTTGGAATGTTTATGTTTTCTAGAAAGGGTTTGAAGTTAAAATATAGTGCATTCCATATTCCATGATTCTTGGATAATCTCCCTACAGTGAGGAATTATAATCCATCCATTATTGAACTTAAATTAAAGGGGGTAACCTTTGAATATGAGTGGAGATCTCCACAATAATGGGATTTTGATCTAAGTGGTGTTTGGGGAGGGTGAATCCTGAGATCCCAGTGGCATCAATCTTATCATCCATTTGAATAAAGAATCTATCCAACTTTCTTGCTTTCATTCCATCCAATATGTACCTAATCCATGTGAAATCAGACCCAACTATTTGTACTTCAATAAGATCACAATGATCCATGAAATAAGAGATCTCCCTAGTGGATGTTTTGTTGAAATTCAATCAAATATTATTATCATGTTTAAAAATGGTGTGAAATTATCCTATAACCATCCATTTATATTTTATCATTCCACATACTACCTCAATATCTCTCTATAGATCCCTTATTTTTAGGTATGGTGTGGTGGAATACAGAAAGGAGAAATAAATTTCATAGCCCAGATAGCTGAGGGAAATTGAAATGATTTTTTTATTATTACTGAATGAGAGGATATGGGTGTTTTCATTCTTTAGGACCCAAATATGATCCAAATTTATATCATTCATGTTTTGGGATACAAATTTTTACTAAAGTGCTTCCCATTTGAATTCATTCCATTCCTTGAAGAGCATATTTGGATCTACAAGTCCAATAATAACATTTTTATATTCCATGATGTAGTGTTGAAGGGATTTTTCCATTGGGGAGTTCCCAATACCTTGACAGCTCATGTATAAGAGCTTCATTGATTAAGGGATTTGATCCTTGTCAGGGGCCCTTCTTTTAGTGAAAAAATCACATGTCCACTTTTCTTCATACCTTTTCCCTTTTTCTTCCTTCCTTTTTGAGTTTGTCTTACTCCTATTTTGTCATCCTTCTCATTTCATTTGTAATCATTAGTCCAATTACCAACCTAACCATCCCCCTTCACATTATTTGTATATATTCTAATATGATCATATGGAAATTCCTCAGCATCATCTTCCCAGAACTTACCTCTTGGGGGGTGAACTAGTTGATGGTTTGCATGTGGTTAGGGGTATTTCTAGTAGGATTTTTCCATCTAGAAACCTTGGAGGAGGTTACCTATGAGAAATTCCATTCTATAGTGTTTTCATCAATAGGATGTACAGACTTGCCTCTACACATGGTGTTATGCTTAGTAGGTGGTGGTAGACCCAGTGAGTCAATAGGGATGTTCCAATCAGAAATTATCATCTCATCTTCCCAATGTTGATCATGGGGCCCTTACTCCATCATTATTGGGATATCCCCTAGTAGTTTCTCCTGGGTGTGATTTCCAAGAAGGGATGGGGAAATGATTCCCATTGTGTGGGAACTTCATTATTTCCCATTTTTTTCTCCATTATTATTAGATAGGAAGGTTGTTTATTCCTACCTTATTCAGTTATCATAGTTTAATCTCAGAAATATATCTACATCAAGGATACTTTACCTAAAGACAGTGTTATCATATTTTTCAATTTCATTGATACCAATAAGATAGAGGACATCATTGTCTAACACTATCATTTGAGTCTCAAGAGTAGTTGGTTATTCAGGATTTTCCATTTGAGTAGTCCCATACATGTTTATCTCCCCTTCTTTAGAGGTTAAAAGTTTTTTGGTTCTTCTTGAATCAGAGAACATGATTTTTTATTTCCATTTTATCCTTTGTAAATTTTCATCATCATTCCTTTTCACCTTACATAAATTCCATTCCCTGTTCATGTTTCATTCAAAAATAATATGGCTAAATAATTTATATCCCACATAGAATTTCATCCTTCTTTAATACAGAATCCCCAGTATCATGTTGTAATATATTGTTTTCAACACTACTACTTTCACTAATGTTTTGTGCATGTAAAATTCCACTAGAATTCTTTCATAGTTCCTGAATATGAGGTTATCTATTTGTTTTTCCATTCAAATGGGATTTTCTACAAATGAGGCATTGTCCCATAGAATGTGTGGGTGCCAGCAATTCTAATTTAACTTTAAAATCTATATCCATACATGTGTGTGTGTGTCATTAATATTTAAAGTATCAAAATTCTTATCCCATTCTTGAATTATTAGAAAACTAGGTTTCATAGAGATTGAACCCAGAATCCATTCCCTTTACTTGTGCTCATCTTAGGGGAAGACCACATGATAGTATGCACAACCCATCACTATTATCTTCCATTCATCAAATCTATATACCTATATAATCATTCTAGTGAGATCATGTAACTTCCAATTCCTTTCCCCTTTCGGAGTCAGGACAGGAATGATGATAGAATATTTTCATAGGTTCATGAATTATTCAACCGCGTATTGATTAACTAAAACATGAGAAATTATTCACTTCTAGATCACTTTTCAAGTAAAATGTGAGTCAAAATCCAAGAAATAATGATAAAAGGTAACTTTCAAAACTTCTACAAAGCTCTTCTTAGGGCCCACAACATCATAAGGATCGCATTCCATCACCTTCTCTATACTAGTCGCAAGATAAAATAGATCCTTATGCCCTATATGATCATACTTTCTTAAATATTGATTCATTTGGATTTGATAACAGATCAATCCTACCACATAATTCTATAATGCACAATATAGGGGTTTTCCCCTTTTCCCTTATTCCTCCATCCCAACTAGAGCCCCCCCCCCCACTTAATCATTGTTTTGGGGAAAATAATAAAAAAGATGATAAAGGTATAATTATTTCCATAAAACCAAAAATGAAATAAAATTTTATTTCATGATAAATTGAGTGATTTCATAAAAAATATTTGAGGGTTAAAACATTTTATGAATTTTTCTTGAAAATGGGTTCGGAATAAAGAAGTTCACTTTAATTGGGTTTGCTTGTCTAGGGGAATTGATAAGATAATCCTATAAAACATACAATTACACATAAAAGAAAAATGAATTGAGATACATAAATATGTTTGGTACATATACACAAATTATAGGTTAATTATATATGATGAATGAATAGATAAATTGATTAAATGAGAGAGAAAGTGTAACCCAATGTAAATATTGAGGTTTGAAGAGATCCCTTAGCTTGTGTCTGAATGTGTTCTATAGTTACACTAATGTCCTGGATAATAAAATTATATTCATTAATTTATTAATTTATAATCTATTATACATATATTTTATTTATTATAGTTTTATTAAGTTTATTTATGTCCATTTTGATGAGTTATATGGTTCAATTCCATCGTTCCGAGAGTGTTCGTTTCATGGTTTCATGGAATGTTCACTTGTGTGTAATTATGGAAGTTATTTTAAAATGAAGAATAATATTAAAAAAGTGAAATGAAATGGTATTAATAAACTTATAAAATATTAAATGTTCCCATATATCATTTTTTCTCACAATAGTGTTATTCATTTGGTAAAACATTAATGATAAATGTTTAGTTTATTTTGGCGGGTTTTCAAACCATCACGAATTAGTTTCATTTTATTTAATATTGTGTATATATATTAGTTATAGAACATGAAATAAGTTATAATATACTTATTAAAATCTTATTTAATCATGATAATATTTTATGTCCAGCCTTGAGAGAGATAATGGAAAATGAAAACTCATCATCCACGAAAATGTTTAACCACCTGAATTTGAAAAATGATTTCCTTTCTCTAAATAGGAGGAGATGAGGAAAATGGATGGATAGAAAATATTATTAAAAAATATAAAAATACAGTATATACATGATACTATAGTTATTAATATTTAATGGATTAAATGGGTGAGGAGAAGGTAGAATAATAAAATAAATTAAAAGAGGTAGTTTGAGAATGTTGCATGTGGAATATCACCTCATTTAAGGACCCCTTTGGGAACATGGAATTGGTATTTTGGTGAGACCAAAATCTCATGGACATGGGAAGAGTGGGGAGGAGTGTTTTTTGCAGACAATTGGAAAGATTAAAATCTTGGAAGTTTTGAGGAGAAGGGGCACTAATGGGTGATATTTATAAGGGGAGGAGAGGGGTGTTTTTATAATTTCTCAAAATATTAAAATATAATAGGAATATTATAAAGAAACAAACAGATAAAAAATAACCTATAAATTCACATGAGAAAACAATTTGAACCACATATTATACCCCTTCTTCGTGTTTACAATTTTTATGATTTTTAAATAATTCAATAAAATATTAATTCCATAAAATATCATCAATATCAAACTTGATACTATTCATTACTATGACTTTAAAATCATCAAGACAATAATTCAAATTTGATCCAAATATTTTAATATATTATAAACATGTGAATGTATCAAGAAAATTCAGTAATAACATTAATTATGTCAAATTATATTTATTTTAATGTTTTTAATATCATGTATTTTATTTTATTTTCATTACTTTAATAATTATTGCATCGTCGTTGTGTAATAATTTAATGAAATTATTTCTTACCTAAAAATTAAAAATAAATTACCATGATGAATATAAATATTTTAGATTTAAAAATAGTATTTATTGGAAAATATATCTTCTGGATAACCACATATTAAAAATGTGATGCTAATTAAAAACAATAATGTGACATCTTTGACTTTTCATTAAATAAAGCTCTATAAGGGACTTAATGTAAACTAAGTGGCTCTAAAAGGTCATAAATTATACCCATGGGTGACTACGGTAGAAAAATACTAATATAATAGAATTGGGTCAAGTGTTAGTGTCATTATCTATTCATTATCATATTATTTTTACCCTTAATTACTTGATTTACCATTTACCACAGTAACAAAAATTACTAAGATTTATATTCATATTGAGCAAAAAAATGGGTATATTTACTAAATTTTGAAATCCTAATTACAATTTTGGAATACATTTTTTAAAACACAAAATAGATAAGTGTCATAAATTAATTTAATATTAAACTGGAAAAACACAATGAAAAAAAAATTTCCGAAAAATGGCCTTTTAAGTATAATCAATTTTTATACTATATTATTTTATAAAATTAATTTCAAAGACAAAAATTATATTATTTATAATAAGAAGGAAGTAATTATAGTTTAAAAAAATACAAAATTGAATTTTACATTGTTTATTCTTTATAAGAAAATAATTTTTTCAATGTAAATCGGTATTTTTCACTAATCATTTAAAATTAAAACTTTATATAAAATTTTTCAAAAATTCAACATAAGATAATATTAAAATAATGAATTAAAAAATAAAGTTTATTTTTTAAAATTATTTTTATTAATATTTCCAAATTAATTATATTTATTTTCTCATAAAAAACAAGAAATTCATTTTTTTAAGGAAACATATTTTTGAAGAATAAAAAAATTGCTAAAAATTAGATATTTATTTTATAAGAATTGATAAATAAATATATTTCATAATATGTTTATTCCTATTTTCTAAAGACCCAGAAATTTTAAGGGAATTTTCTTAATATACTTTGGAATTTTACGAGTGCGTAGTTTTTGACGGAACCTGATTCCAAGGCCCAGTGTGCCCTGAATCATTTTCCAAAGTTTAGCTCAGGTAAGTTCAGTGAACAAACGAGCTGGTTTCCCTATCTTTTGAATTGGTGCTCGGAATTGAAATTTGAGGGCACCGTTGAACTCGCAGCTCGGGTTTTCGCTTAAGAATATTTTCAGCTCGGTGGCAGGGGATCGGTTATAAAAGATAGTTTTTGAGTTTTACGTGGGTTAATAAAATAAAATAAGTGAACAATTTATTTTATTTTGTTAAACACATGACGTGTGAATAAAGTGGTTAGAAACTTCACTTGGAGGTTGGATCTCATGGAAACCACATGAGGCCTCCCATAAATGGGAGGGGAATCATAACACCTTGACTCCCCCTCATTTATGAGGGAGAGCCTCTAGGTTTAAATCCCCCTCTTAATTGAGGAGGATGAAACCTCTTTTTTTAATAAGGGGACCACCCAAACAATAACCACCCCCTTTTGTGGTTATTTAATTATGGGGTCTGCCATGAAATATCCTTCCTTTTAAGGATATTCTTATGTGGGGACCACCTGGGACATAACCCCCTTTTGACTTTCTTCCCAATTTAATGCGCCACCACAGCAGATTAATTGGGTGGGGCCCTCTGTCATAAATCCTCCATTTATGACTTGCGTGCCAATGACGACCCCTTCCACTCCTATATAAAGGAGGCTAGGGGAAGAGTTCTGGATGGATTCTTCAAGCGGTGGAACGTTGGCAACAAAGCACAGCGCCCAGCACTTGGAGAGAGTTTTCATCTTATTCCAGAGAAGAATGAAGAACGTCGACGCCACCCTCGGCTCCTCCCTTTCCGATGTTTATGGGATGACGCCGATATTCCACGATGTCTAATCACCGCAATGTTCGACTTCCACAATTCTTCGATGTGCGATGTCTTATCAAGGTAGGGGTTTATTTATGAGTATTTTATATTCCCATGATTCATCCCTTCTAAAACAAAGAAATCGGGTCAACTCATTATCAAGTTAATCCATGAATGAATTCTTTTGCGGGTTGGGAATAGTTGATTATAGGAAAAATGATGGATGGATTGTTTCATTGTTATTCAGGTTAATTTGTTCTTCGTACAACGTGAAACCTTGTTTATCCTTGGCAAATTGTTATCGGCTAACGCGGAGGGCACGGGCCGAACAAACACGGTCTGACGACCCTCCGTAGATAGTTTCTTTGTGCGCTTATGGATGGTAGATGATGGAACAAGACCGCAATGGTGTATGGAAGTCGTCTAAGTGAAGAGTGGGTCCCGGGAGATCCACTGGCGTAGACAGCGGGCAAATCGGACCACCGGAGCACATCTGGTGGTCTGTGGAAGTCACTGTCGGCGCGGCGGTGCCAGCGAACGGAGGCGGCGGCTGGCACCGGCCGGCCGGCCGCCTGGAGGCAGTGGCGCCTCGGCGTGCCCCCAGCAGGAGACCGCCGAGGCTTCAGCTGCGGTGGCAAGCGCGGGATCCCACGGTCACGCGGGATCCAGGAGGGACCACGGCGCAGCCTAGCGCCACGTCCGCGGAACCAAATGGGGGGACTGCGTCCCCCCTGCTCGGCCCACTGGCTAATCCAACGCACCCCCCGGCCAGGCTGGGTTGGGTCACGCATACCGGGCCGGGCCGTGCCCATCCGGGCTGGACCCGGTTCGGGCTGACCCAGGGGGGGTTGGGCCGGGTCGAACCGAGCCCAGACCCCCCCCCCCCCCACTTCGGACTGTTTTCGGTCTTTTTCCCATAACATGAGCTACGGACCTCCGATAGATGCACCGTCAGTTGCATATGAATACTTGGATCGAGACAGCCTTTTTGGTATATTACACTTGAGGTTTTGGTGAAACTTGGGTACGTCTGGGTTGGTTCGAACTCAAAACCAATCGGGCCCTTGGAGCGGAAACACATATATCTCAAGGATCGGACATCCGATTGACGTGCCGTCAATTGCGTTGAAATACTTTTGTTGAGACGGTCCTTTTGACTTACTCCACTTGAGGTTTGGATGTATTTGGGATATGGTCGGGTTGTTTTTAGCTTAGAAATCAACCAGGCCCTTGGGACGGAAAAGCCAATAACTCTTAGACCGAGTGCCCAATTGACGCACCGTCTGTCGCGTTGGGTTCCTTTTGATGATACAAAACATTGGAATACATAAAATCTATACTTCATGATAGTTGATGTATAAACCCTTGGCTCGATTAGCGGACCCACCCGGAATCAAGCATGTCGTGTGCGGGAACCCTAGAGCTGACTGCGACTACGACGATGACGACTGTACCTGGATCCTCCATGGGTTTGGCAGCGATGATGACTATACATGGATCCTCCATGGGTTCGGAAACGAGGACAACTGTACCTGGATCCTCTATGGGTTTGGCAGCGATGACGACTTTACTTGGATCCTCCGTGGGTTCGGCATCGAGGATGAGTGTACTCGGATCCTCCATGGGTTCGGCAGCGAGGACGACTGTACTTGGATCCTCCGTGGGTTCGGCAGCGAGGACAACTGTACTTGGATCCTCTGTGGGTTCGGTAGCGATGATGACTATATTGGGATCCTTCATAGGTTTCGATAGCGATGAATACTATTCTGGTATCCTACATGGGTCCGGCAGTATGACCTCTGTACTTGTATCCTGAGTGGGTCCAGCAGAGTAGCTGGTCTTGTATCCTTTGTCGGTCCAACAGCTTAGTTGTTCTTGTATCCTTTGTGGGTCTGACACCTTAGATGAATAAGTGGCTTCGTCTGATCATCTCTATCACCTTAAGAAGTGTATACCTGTGTGAGATGAGTCTTGATCTTTCAATCACTATCACCGATGTGATTTACTTACTTTTCTATATGGACTGGGTTGTGATTTCCTGTGTGGACTGGGTTGTGATTTTCTATGTAGACTGGGTTGTGATTTACTGTGTGGACTGGGTTGTGCTTTCCTATTTGGACTGGGTTGTACTTGGGCTCGTTAGTTAGAGTCGAATTGGAATTGATGACTTAGGTATATGTATGGGTATATACCTTAGTAGAGTTGGTTGATACTTCATGTTTGTATCTTTTCTTTGTGGTTATCATTGTTGGACTTAGTGAGACCTTGAGGGTATCGGGATCCCTACTGAGTAACGTTATACTCACCCTTGCACGGGCTATACCCGCACCTCATTGTGTTGGATGCAGACGATGGACAGTGCTGACAGATACCGAGTGTATGAGGACTGGACGGTACCTAGAGGTGGGCCTCACGACGAGTCAGTACCCGGAGGTGGACTTCATGACGAGACGGTACTCGGAGGAGGCTGGAGGGTGAGAGCATTGAGGAGGATATCTGTACCTACCCTTTAGGTAGGATCCTAGGTGGACGACCCAGGAGCTGCTTCTATCTTCCAGCTGTTTGTCTTTTCTGTTGTACTTTCATTCAGTTGTAGTTGTTCTTTCCAGTTGGGTTTGTATTCTGGCCCATTTACTTTTCATCAATTTACTGTGTACTCTGTTGTGTATGTTACTTCATAAAGGTAATGTCTTCCCTTATTTTGGGACTTACGCCTTTGGTGCTAGTCGCCAGCCCCTGGCCTATGGAAGGCGGGCTTGGGGTAGTCACGGCACGGGCCCTGAGGACGGGTCGTGACAAATTGGTATCAGAAGAGTTGGTTCTACCACAGAACTCAGGACTCTGATATTTTCTTCTCTGTGAAGAAATAGTGTTAAGAGTATTGAGTGTGGGTTTTAGTCCAGGGAGTCCAGTGTTGGTGCGGCAGCCGACGTATCCATACACCAGGACCCTGACCTCTGATTTCCGACTCAGTACACGAAAACATTGATTGCTTATGTGTTTACTTTCAAAAGTTTTCTTTATGATTACTTGTGTCAGATCACCAGGTATACCGTACTAACCATGGCACACTTGTTCCTTCAGGATGGCCCCACGAAGGCAGCCATCTAGGGTTCCCAGTTACGTGCGGGATAGCAGCCCACCGAGCGACGAGGCCTCGGTACAGGGCCCCATTATAGCGTAGGCACCAGCGGTACCTCTACCCGCGGAGCCACCGATGCTACCAGCCTCGGCGGTGGAGAGTGCACGCCACCTGAGCACATTTCCCGAGTTTCAGAGACAGAGGCCGCCCAGGTTCCCTGGAGAGACAGATCCTCAGGCAGCCGAGGTTTGGCTGAAGGCTATCGTCAAAGTCTTCATACTGGTAGGGACACCAGTAGATCTTATGGTGATCCTTTATGCGAGTCTCCTGCACGCGGTAGTAGGTAGATGGTGGAGCCAGATGATCCAGGTGCACGATGAGGCATCTCTTCTATAGATGGACATCGAGAGCCTCTTCCGCTCGGAGTTTGTTCAAGCCACCCTCCGTGCGTTGTGCATCCAAGAGTTACTATAGCTACTCCAGGGCAGCATGTCAGTAGGTCGGTACTGAGCAAGGTTTACCGACCTCTCGCGCTAATCCATGGACATAGTACGGGACCCGTTCTTCCGGGCCCGGAACTTTGAGCAGGGAATCAGACATGAGATCAGAGCTTCGATGATCTCCCTCAACATCCCGACGCAAGTAGGGGTCCTGTAGAGAGCCCTTCTAGTAGAGAGTTTTCTTGTTGAGCAGTCACCAGTGTTGAGGCCCTCCGCAGGATGACACGTAGCGGAGTCTTCTGCATCCAGTAGTAGAAAAAAGATGTAGGGGTCCAAGCATACCAGGCTGTCAGGTTTGAAACCTTAGGATATAGGTTCGGCTGTGCAGGGCACATGGAATAGAGCCATCCATATGAGGAGCAGGCAGTGCTATGCAGGCGGTGGGTAGGGTCACGTGGCTCGAGACTTCCCGACCTGCCCTGCAGATGAGCAGTAGGCAGTGGAGGGACCATCCAGGCAGAGGTTCGACTGTGGAGGTCCTCTGGGAGTAGGCGGACGTGGCATAGGGTTGGCCAAGCAGTAGATGGTGGGTGACGTTTTGAGGCCCTACCACCACCACCACCAGGAGGACCACCTCGACCGCAGGGAATGGTTGTACAGTGGAGAGCCCAGCTTCAGGCAGCTGAGGCCTATGACCATAGAGCTCCGGGAGAAGACGGGCAGGAGAGGGACTAGCTCCAGGCATGGAGACTTTTGTTCATGCTGCATCTATATTTGTTAATGTCGTTGTTTGTGGGTGATTTTTGTCTTGTACTTGAGCTGCAGTAATAAAAGACACTTGTTATTTGTGACGTTTACCTTCCTGTCCACTTGTATGGTTGATACTAAGAGGTTCCAATTTAAAACTATTGACTTGATCCTCACTTTCGAGAAACCTATAGGAGGGGACCCAGTGAACACACACTGCTGCCAACAGTGTGACTTGACCCTTGGAGGTGAGAGTAATGGTTGGATCTCTTGGTAGTAGTGTCAAGTCCTTAAAATGTCATCCATGACATGAAATAGTACCGTTCATGTCAGGATTGGCTATATTAGGAAAAGAACGTGGTTCATCTAGGGGATGAGACCAAATTTCCCTTTTCGGAAGAGGAGAAATCTCAGTAGCTCTTTGGTGGAACATAGACGAAGAAGGGTGGAGATGAGTTCTTACAATTTTCTAGTCTCACCCATTGTTCGTTGAGAGAACGGTTTGCGGTTCTCTCCAACTCAATAGTCTCAGGTGTATCTTCTCTTAGAAGGACCTGAACCAGAGACAACTATGATGGCTTCATTTCCTCCAAGACTATGACTTAGAGGTAGTTTATACTCCAGGAGAAGGGGATGTTGTAGCAGATGATCTTAGTAGGAGTCCGGGAATTCAGCTCTTAGGAGTGGCGAGACAGTAGCTAGACGTGTTTTAGATATCCTTTGTGGATAGTGATGGATTCAGCACGTATACACCTAGAGATGGTTTAGGCTATGACGGAGAAGGTGTAGACCATCTAGGAGTGGATGAAGACTGCACAGAGCAGACATTAGTCCTATGCTGATAGTAGGGGGAGACCACTGGAGTTTGAGGATGGCGACTACGTTTTCTTACGGGTCTCACCTCGACGTGGATTATGGAGATTTGGCAGGGGAGGAAAGTTATCTTTACACTTCATCAGACCATTGCAGGTCCTCATAGGGGTAGGATAGGTGGCTTACCGCCTGGCCCTTCCACCTTAGTTGCACCGGGTGCACGACGTCTTCCACGTATCTCATCTGAGGAGATACGTGAACGACCTGATGCATATCATCGACCACATGGAGCTGGACATCGATGACAGGGAAACTCTTGCAGAGGTCCTAGTGGAGATCGAGGATCGATAGGAGTGGTTCCTACATGGAAGTTAGATTCCTCTGGTGCACATTCGTTGGCAGCACGGGAACCTCCAGAAGAGCACATGGGAGTGAGAGGCTCATATGCATGCCCAGTACCCTCATTTGTTCCCTAGTTTATGTTGTAGCTTTACGAGGGCGTAAATCTTTGAGGTGGGAGTGATGTAAAGAACTGTAAATTTCAAGGGAATTTTTTTAAAAAATACTTTGGAATTTTACGAGTGCACAGTTTTTAACGGCACCTGATTCTGAGGCCCGATGTGCCCTGAATCATTTTCCGAAGATTAGCTCAGGTACGTTCAGTGAAAGAACGAGTGGGTTTTCCTATCTTTTGAACTGGTGCCTGGAATTGAAATCTGAGGGCACCGTTGAACTCGCAACATGGTTTTTCTCATAAGAAGACTTTCAGCTTGGTGTCAGGTGATCGGGTATAAAAGATAGTTTTTGGGTTTTACGTGGGTTAAGAAAATAAAATAAGTGAACAATTTATTTTATTTTGTTAAACACGTGATATGTGAATAAAGTGGTTAGAAGCTTCACTTGGAGGTTGGATCTTGTGAAAACCACACGAGGCTTCCCATAAATGGGAGGGGAATCACAACTCCTTGACTCCCCCTCATTTATGAGGGAGAGCCTCTAGGTTTAAATCCCCCTCTTAATCGAGGAGGATGAAACCTCTTTTTTTAATTAGGGGACCACCCAAGCAATAACCACCCCCTTTTGTGGTTATTTAATGATGGGGTCTGCTAGGAAATATCCTTCTTTTGAAGGATATTATTCTGTGGGGACCACATCGGCCATAACCCCCTTTTTAATTTCTTCCCAATTTAATGTGCCACCGCAGCGGATTAATTGGGTGGGGCCCTCTGTCATAAATCCTCCATTTATGAATTGTGTTCCAACAAAGAGCCCTCCCACTCATATATAAAGGAGGCTAAGGGAAGAGTTTTGGTCAACTTCTTCAAGCAGCGGAACACTGGCAGCGAAGCACGGCGCCCAGCACTTGGAGAGAGTTTTCCTCTTCCTCCAGCGAAGAACAAAGAACTCCTACGCCACCCTCGGCTCCTCCCTTTCTGACGTTGACGAGACGACGCCGATCTTCCATGACGTCCAATCACCACAACGTTCGTCTTCCGCGATTCGACGACGTGAGATGTCTTATCAAGGTAGGGGTTTATTTATGAGTATGTTATATTCCCATGATTCAACCCTTCTAAAACAAAGAACACGGGTCAACTCATTATCAAGTTGATCCACGAATGAATTCTTTTGTGGGTTGAGAATAGTTGATTACGAGAAAAATGCTAGATGGATTTTTTCATTTTTATTTGGGATAATTTGTTCTTTTTACAACGTGAAACCTTGTTTATCCTTGCCAAATTGTTATCGGCAAACGCGGAGGGCGCGGGCTGAACAAACACGGTCCGACAACCCTCCATAGATAGTTTTTTTGTGTGCGTATGGATGGGAGACAATGGAACGGGATTGAATTGGTGTGTGGAAGTCGTCACAGTGAAGAGTGGGTCCCGGGAGATCCACAGACTCAGACGGAGGGCAAATCGGACCACCGAAGCACATCCGGTGGTCCGTGGAAGTCACTGTCGGCGCGCCCCGCCTACGTGGCGGCACCGACGACTGGAGGCGGTGGCGCCCCTGACAGGATCCCACCGCGGCTTCAGCCGTGGCGGCGAGCATGGGATCCCGCGACCGCGTGGGATCAAGGAGGGACTGCGGCACCAGCCTGGTGCCACTTCTACGGAATAAAAGGGGGGGACCGCGTCCCCCCTGCTCGTCCCGCTAGTCTAGCCAGCGCACCCCTCGGCTGGGCCGGGGCGGGTCGCGCAGACTGGATCAAGCCGCGCCCATCCGAGCCCGGCCACGCCCTACCAGGCCGGACCCGGACTCGGTTCGGGTCGAACTGGTTCGGGCCGACCCAGGGGGGTTGGGCTGGGTCAGACTGGGCCCAGACCCCCCCCCCCCCCCACTTCATACTGTTTTCGGTCTTTTTCCCATAACATGAGCTACTGACCTCTGATCGATGCAACGTCAGTTGCGTAGGAATACTTGGATTGATACGGTCGTTTTGGTATATTAAAATCGAGTTTTAGGTGATGTTTAGTTATGGCAGGGTTGTTTCGAACTCGAATCCAACCGGGCCCTTGGAGCGGAAACACATATATCTCAAGTACCGGACATCCGATTGGCGTGCCGTCAATTGTATTAAAATAATTTTGTTGATATAGTCCTTTTGGGTTACTATGATTGAGGTTTGAACGCATATGGGGTATGGTCGGGTTGGTTTTATCTTAAAAACAAACCGGGCCGTGAGACGGAAAATCCAATAACTCTCAGACCGGGCGTCCGATTGATGCACCATCTATCACGTTGGGTTCATTTTGACAAGATGAAAATTTGGGATACATCAACTCTGGACTTCGTGACAATTGATGTATCGACCCTTGGCTCGAGGAGCGGACCCTCCCGGAATCGAGCATGTCGTTTGCAAGAACCCTAGAGCTGGCTGCGACTGCGACGATGACGGTTGTGCCTGGATCCTCCGTGGGTTCTGCAGCGATGACGACTGTACGTGGATACTCCGTGGGTTCGGCAGTGAGGAAGACTGTACCTAGATCCTCCATGGTTTCGGAAGCGATGACGACTGTACTAGGATCCTCCGTGGGTTCGGCAGCGAGGACGACTGTACTCGGATCCTCAGTGGGTTCGGCAGCGAGGACGACTGTACTTGGATCCTCTATGGGTTCAGCGGTGAGGACGACTGTACTTGGATCCTCCGTGGGTTCAATAGTGATGAAACCTATACTGGGATCCTCCGTAGGGTCTGACAGCAATGACTAATGTTCTTGTATCCTACGTGGGTCCAGCAGTGTGACCTCTGTACTTGTATCCTGAGTGGGTCCGACAGAGTAGATGGTCTTGTATCCTTTGTGGGTCTGACAGCTTAGATGTTCTTGTATACTATGTGGGTCTGACAGCTTAGATGAATTAGTGGCTTCATCTGATCATCTCTATCACCTTAAGAAGTGTATACATGTGTGAGCTGAGTGTCGATCTTTCAATCATTATCACCGATGTTATTTACTTACTTTCCTGTGTGGACTGGGTTTTGATTTCCTGTGTGGATTGGGTTGTGATTTCCTGTGTGGACTGGGTTGTAATTTCCTGTATGGACTAGGTTTTGATTTTCTATGTGGACTAGGTTGTGCTTTCCTGTGTGTAATGGGTTGTACTTGGGCTTGTGAGTTGGAGCCAAATTGGAATTGATGACTTA
Organism: Viscum album; assembly: GCA_963277665.1. Taxonomy (NCBI): domain Eukaryota; kingdom Viridiplantae; phylum Streptophyta; class Magnoliopsida; order Santalales; family Viscaceae; genus Viscum; species Viscum album. The sequence goes on along the minus strand of OY728125.1, from coordinate 355,536,850 downwards.
GGTATATGTATTGGCATATACCTAAGTATAGTTGGTTGATACTTCGTATTTGTATCTTTTCTTTTTGGTTATCCTTGTTGGATTTAGTGAAACCTTGAGGGTCTCAGGATCCCTACTGAATAACGTTATACTCACCCCTGCATGGGCTATACCCGCACCTCGTTGTGTTTGATGCAGACGACGGACAGCGCTGACAGAGACAAAGTGTATGAGGACTAGACGGTACTTGAAGGTGGACCTCACGATGAGTCAGTACATAGAGGTGGACTTCATGACAAGACGGTACTCGGAGGAGGCTGGAGGGCGAGAGAGTTGAAGAGGCTATCTGTACCTACCATTCATGTAGGATCCGAGGTGGACGTCCCAGGAGCTGCTTCTATCATCCAGTTGTTTGTCTTTTCTGTTGTACTTTCATTCAGTTGTAGTTGTGCTTTCTAGTTGGGTTTGTATTCTGGCCCGTTTACTTTTCAGAACTTTCCTTTGTACTCTGTTGTGTATGTTACTTCATATAGGCAATGCCTTCCCTTCTTTTGAGATTTACTCCTTTGGTGCTAGTCGTCAGCCCCTAGCCTATGGAAGGCGGGCTTGGGGTAGTCATGGCACGGTCCCCAAGGACGTTTCATGACATATTTATACCTACCAATTCAATGTCTAGGCTATAATGGTCATGATAAAATAATAATATATTAATATTATATAATGGTTTTTTTAAACATAGTGTTGTGTGCAAAAAAAGCTACCAAAGAAATCAAATTATTTAAAGAGAAATAATTTAAAAGAAATATAGTTGTGTTACATTCCCCCCCCCCCCACCTTAAGAAAATTTTCCCTAAAAAATTTTCCCCTAATTTTTACCCTCTAAATTGTTTTTACATACTAAGGTCAAAACAGGTGAGGTTATTATCTAATGAGAATCTTAAAATGAAACCATGAACATATAAGAAATAAATTATAAATTAAAATTATATTCTAACTTATGATTCCCTATGTTTCAATATATATTATTCATGGTGATAGAATTATAACTAGGTTTATTGATTATTTATTCTAGTCCTAATCCCCAAAAATAACTATAACATGCTTTGATACAAACAATAGAGTCTTAATCCATTTACGCAAATTATTGCATGATTTTAGGCATAATCATCCATTAAATACAAACCAATGATTGAAAATTATAGTGTTTTTGGGAGACTAGGAACATAATTAGAAAAAATAAACTAAAATAAAATATCTTTTTATTAATATCTATAATGAGCTCCTAACTACCTTTGAGCTCTTACAACTACATAGGATAACCTAGGGAATACATAGACAAAAGGGATAAGCTAAAAATCCCAGTATGAGAATAAAAATAGAAATGAAGCATAACATGTGATTTATAAGGCATAACATGATTACATAAAAGAAATGGATCATAAATAACATATGGAAGAATAAAATATAGAACATGAAGTCATATGATCATGGAAACATAGGAAATTTGTACCATATCCAACTGAATGCTCTTTTTATATGATGTCTATTACAATGTATTATTCTCAGGTCTCGGTCAATAGGAAATCATGAAATTGTGACTTAAATAATCCCTAATTGGATCATCCTTAGGCGGCTTTAAGTAATGATCTCCAGATTCATGTACATGTTCAGCATCCATTCATATATAAATGACTTAACATCCCCTTTCCCGAGAAGTACCTCTGGACGATGTAGTCTACGTCCATCCAACCAATCCTATGTAGCGTCATAAGCATCACTTGAGGAGAGTGTAATTATCTGTCATGTATATATCAAAAAAAATTAGAGATTCATGTCCATCAATAGTATCATGTAAGGTACAAAGGCCATATCCCATAAAGTACATCTGGGAATACCTAATAATATAACGGTCAAACATGTAGTCTCAATAGTCACATCCTATAAGTCATGTCTTAGAATCCCAATAATATAAATAGTAGCATGGATAAAAATAAAGATACCAAGAAGCACATCTAGGAATCCAAAACATAAAGTCTCATAAGGTAGATCCTTTGTAACACCTCTGTTAATCCCAAATCAATAAAGTTTCATCATTCCAAGATCATCTGATAAATACTTGGAAGCATCATTGGTTATCACAGTTGCATTATTAGTAAACAAGTGAAAGCCTAAATAGAATATTAAGGATGGAAAATTCCTGAAATCACAAAAACTATCATATCCTTAAAGAATTACATGTTTTATATGGGTTCAAAGGAGACACTCATTACTATATATACCCAAACTCAATGTACTATCTCAAGGTTTGTCAAACATCAGGACACCCACTGTGTTATATATGGAATAACACAAGAGAGGAATCCTGATTAGGATCCTCGATAGTGAAGGTAAAAGGATGGATCTTACATGGGATCCTTAATTTTAATTCAAAAAATGCATCCTACATGGGATCCTTAGAATGGAACATAAGAAAAGGCATCCTACACGGGACCCTTACAATAGCACAAGAAGCAGAGGCATCCTACACCGGATCTTCTAAAACAAATAATTGTGTGGCCTCTTAGACCTGAATGGAACATAACACAAGGGACACATCCTCAAGGAAAGAGCTATGGAATCCTTATCCAAGATAGATAGATCACAAACCATCTTAAATAAATGGTCTCTCTCTCAACGGAAAAATGGATTTGATTACTATAGGAAGAACCTCTTAGTTTAAGAAAATTCCTGAAATGACACCTAGGGGTACTCAAATTACCTTAAGGGATTCACCCTCATAGTTTACATGGAAAGATACAAAACAAATAGACTAAAATCAAGTCTAATTATGAATCATGGGAATACATATAATAAAAACATAAAAGGGGTATCAAGGGAGTAGTACACAACATGTATACCCAGTATACAACATGTGCCCCAAAATCCCCACTTGGGATTATACTCTAGCTGAACATGGCATATAAAAACCAAAGTACGCTATGTACAGATCTTGTACATAGTGTTTACCCTGCATCGGGTACCTTCCCATGTACCTCACAAGGCTTAGCCATGTACTTTTCATGTCCATGTACATCTACACGGCGTGCAACCCACATAAGGTCCGCTCATTTACTCTACACGGACATGTACCCCTAACCGGGCCGTTTGACTAGGTACCTGGATAAAAGGAAAATTCAATCTACAAAACATATATACCTCATACATTAAATGTACTTCTAAAAGATCATCTTCCCTATATAGGAAGAACATAGGGCATGTGTTCCTGAATTTACCTGTCGTGTGATCAGCATTCCTAAACGAGAAACCCCTAAAATCATCGCAAATCCCCATTTCCCCCAAAAGAAAAAGATCAACACCAAGGTGTAATAAGAAAGGAAAAGGGGGTTTAAAATTATAAAATGGAAAATATATGGGTATATATAGTAAAAAACTTAAAAATTAACTATCTTTGGAAGAAATCTGTTGAATCTTTGCCTATTTCCGCAGTCCACGGCTACCACATGAAGTTCTGGAACATTGTGAGCTTCACAGAAGTACTTCTCTTACACTAACTATCTATATATCTCTCTATATAAATTTCTCTCTAATTCATGGATAAGTATATCCCATGGGGTCATGCATGAGAATCTAGGGAGGATGAAAAGAAAAGAGGAAAAGAAAAGAAGAAAAATAAAGGGGGGGTCGAGCCTGGCCCTAGTGCTCAACCTATGTTTATGCCTTTCCTAGAAAAAACACCCCATTATGGATTCAATGGTGGGTATAGAATCTCAATCTGATGCTCCATTCAGAAGATGTTCCTAAACTAACCTGCCCAAATATTAATTGTTAATTATTCTGCTAAAATTTGAATGGTTCAAAATTCTACTAAACTCATATACTAGGGTAAATACCTTATTCCAAGACCGACATAGTGGTTAGAAAAAATATCCAATATCATCTTCTAGGGTAAAATTACCATTTTACCCCTTTCAATTATATGAAATCAAAAAATCAAATTTCTATTCAAAATTATACTCTGGAAAAACAAGGGTTCTTATAGTCTCCCTAGCATAAACCTTATCATACTTGGGAATCCTTAGTAGAAAAACTAGTAGCCATTCTCTCATCCCAAGAATCTATGAATCTATGTTATCTCGACTATCCAATTACCAGTCTTATAGAACCAAAAACTCTTCCATCAAGGAAGATGTTTAATTGTGACCATTATGGTACTCTCCGCCATAGGAATACTCTTATCATCATCTGAAACCAAACTATGAACTCAACAGATCATAAAAAATGCTGAATTTAAACTGAAAATGAGGTTCTCCACCCCAAATAGCCAATATTTCACTCCCCACCATATGGATTACCTTTTTCCACTCCTCATATGCTCTCTTAGTGTACTCAATATGATTTCATGATAGAGAATAATCATCTAAAACTAGGATTGAACTAATATTACATGAAACGAATATATATATCTCTCTGAGGAAAACTCACATCAATACAAACTATACTTTCCTTTAATCAAAACCTGGCCCCAAATATTCTGAAAAGGCATGTCCTGGCTGAGCCCTGAGTCAATCGTCTCATGGAACTTGATTCATTTCTGATGTCTCCTCTAATATATATTAAATTTTATCATTTTATTCACAACTCCCGATCAACCATGCCCATGACATTTTTTTGGAACCATCAGTACTTGGATCACAACCAACCACTCATTGATTTACAATTTATAATGGTAACAAAACCAACCATAATGCCTTTATCACATGACTCGTACTCTAGTGATTCATATATTATAAGGCTAAGATTACCTTGCTATATGGCACGTCAGTCCATATAATCTTAGAGCTCCCTTGTAACTCCTCTTCAAAATCGGGCATCGTACCTATGGCGTGATTTATTCCATGATCACTTGTCAAAAGGAAATTTTTAATTCTCGATCATATACCCTCAATTTGACTACATTATTAATAGAAAAAAACTATCCAAAAGGGTCAATTACTAGAATAGTCCTTCCAGTAAAATCTAGTCTTTTACCAAAGAACCATTGTTTCTTCCCAAGAACCAAAAGGAATCACCATGCCTATATCGTAAAACCCAAGAACCTACCATGCATCAGTCACAAATGATTTTACAAATAATATCGCTAATTAATAAAAGAATCTATAATCCAAGGACAAACACTCATATAGGTTTCCCTCATTGAAAATAAAATGTTTCCTTATAAGTTTTTCAGCTAATACTAAGAGACTCTAAGTCTCCCACCTAGCCCTACTGATCAATTCTGATAACTGGGTCACAAGGTCCAACTACTTATCCCAAAATATCAAAAATTTCTAAGGTAGGTAGAGATAATAATGACCTATAAGGTTCAATACCATCAACATCAACTTGTTAGGGTATGGATCCTCTATTATTATCCTTATAAGGAACTTCTCCCTAGAGGTCATGATATCAACACAAAAGAGCTACTGAATTGACACTCACTAGGAATTTGTATATGGTAATACCCCCTTGAGGTCCACTTAACAAGAAACATCTTGGTATCTATTAGCATCGTACAAATCAAACTACCTAGATAACCCCAAAATAATGTTTGTTAAGTAGAATTTCATTCCTATCTATGGAGGAAAACACTATATAGATTTTTACTAACACTTTGAATAATTGGACCTAAGAAACAACACCCTATAAGGGGTCCAATATTTGGTCATCATTTTCCCTATCTACCCACTAGGGTCACTTAATATTTTGTGCATGATAAATTATTCATCATCCTTACCATAAAACCTCTCAAAATAGATCCATATGACCTGCATCAAAACGAAATATATATTAAAGTCATCCAAATTGAGTATAATTCTTTTGAAAACCTCTACATGGAAACACCATTTAGGTTTTTGTTTAAACTTAAAGAAATTATCATTTTTCTTCAATAAAATCACATAGTATAAATCCTATATCATGTGAATCCTATAAGCCAAATATGATGCATGAGATGCCTCTTACATTTTCCATCCAAGAGTAAAAATCAATCTTGGGCCTCTTACCAATGGTCTAAGAGTTGGTAATCCAAAATAAATCATCACATCTATACAACATGTGAATCACTCAAAAAGAAAATCATATACAATTGTAACATCACATATCAAAAGAGTAATCCCATATCCTTGGTAACCTTGAATGCTTACTGGAATAAGTGTTCTTGATTCCCCAGTCAAGTATCCATCATAGCTTTTGACACATTCTTAATACTCCTATCTACTATATCAAAAATAGTAATATTAAAGAAAAGGAATATCTATGACACCAGTTTATAACATCTCAACTATGATGCAACTAAAATGGTTCTCTGATCAGTTCTCTTCAAGGCCTTAAGCACGCCTCTCCACACACTAGAGGCTACCGACTGGAAGCAAGGGCTTAGGTATTTCCGTGGAGTGACTATGCCCTCATATCAGAGTAAATAATAGAAGAAATAACTAAATATCATTCAATTAGTAAACAAACAGAGGGTCAAAGTAGTAAATAAACTAAAATAAAAATTCTATAAAATAAATGAAATTCTATAGAATCTTGAACAACCGTCTCATATATACAAACATTGGTCACCCACTGGGTCGACCATACATACAAGAGTACATAAAGGAAATTAAAATAAAAGTACAAGTCTCTATTACAATCCTTGATCCAGACCACATACCTAGTCTCCAAGACACTTTTGAGTTACTCCATCTATATCATAAGAATCTACACGAGTGGTTCCACTCGATCAAGCATCCATGGACCTTAACCCAATCCATTATGCAATTGATGCTCAACATAAAAAAAAGACATGAGGTATGCATGCATACCGAGGTGCATGTACAGGGGTGATAAATAATATCAATAGGTCACCCCAATGATGAAACAATAAATATTATTCCATAAGTGAATGCACATTCAATATTCTAAGCCTATCCAAGAAACAACTGAAAAGATAAAAGAAAGAGATATAAATGATAATATAAATCCATAACTGATTATTAGGTATGTGAACCCAATATTCTGGACACATTTACATCTTATATGAGTATATATTCATTGATATATATATATATACCCATAAATATACATATATATATATGTATATGTATGTTCTCATGTATATACTTATATAATAAAGGAATAAAATCATAAACAACTCAAGCCACAGTAGATTACTGGACCCATGATCCAATAAACTGGATATCCTATAAAAAGGGCATTGGGGTGGATTTCATACAACTAAATCCATGTATATTTAGTCAATATTTGGTTATTTAATCGCAATCGATAATATATTCTTTATCCAGTAATAGAAATGTATTTGAGCAAGCTACATCACCACAGGGGGATACATGTCCAAACCCACCCTTAATCACCTCTAATTACTATAATAAACTATATCGTATACCAATGGACAATCATATAAATGCAGCATTGATCTAGATGTCATAATACTCAATCCATGTGTAATCTTGTCTGATTTCTGATTTCTTGGTCCTAGTCCATAGGTAATCATGACATTGTGACTCAGATAACCCCTAAGCGGCACAACCTTAGGAGATCTATAAGGAATTATCTATGAATTCAAGTACCTGCTCAGAATACATTGATATATAAATTCCTCAATTTCCACACTCCTAGGATGTACCTTTGGGAAATGTAGTCATGGTTCATCCACCTGTCTCTAGGGATCATCCCAGGCATCTCTTGAGGAGATCATAATCAACCTTCGATTATATATCAAAAAGGGTGTGGAGTGTCATGTCCAACCATTCTTTTATGTAATGCTCAAAATATGGATCTAAGGAAGTACCTCTAGGAATCCCTAAAAATATAATATTCAAACATGTAGGCTCAAGGGCCGGATCCCAAGAAACACATCTGATTATCCTAGTAAAATAAAAAGTAGCATGGCTCAGAAGTCGGATCCCAGGAAAGATATTTGGGCATCCAAAACAATAAGGCTCAGAATCTGAATCCTAGGTAACACCTTTGGGCATCCCAATCAATGAATTTCCATTGCTTTAGAATCATCAGCCTTAGACCAGGAATTACCTCCGGTTACCATAGTTGCATTAGCATTAAACAAGTGAAATAATAAATAGAAGATTGAGGGTGGATGAAAACCAAAACCCACCACTATTGTCATATACTCAAAGGATTTAAAGTTTGGTATAGGTTTTAAGGTTACACTCCATACCATATATACCCAAACCTGATGTACTAGATCATGTTTTGTCAAATATCAGGGCACCCACTACATCCCACATGGCATAGCATAAGAGATGCATCCTACTTGGGATCCTTAGTAATGAAGGTAAAAGGAGGAATCTTAAATGGTATCCTTGAGGTTAATACAGAAAAGGAAACCCACATAGAATACTCATAATAGCACATAGGAAAAGGCATCTCACACAGAACCCTTAAATTTAGTATAAGAAGTAGCGGCATCATACACAATATCCTTGGAAATATCTAATCTCATGACCACCTAGGCCTAAAGGGAACATCTCACAATGGATACTTCCTCAATGAAAGAAATAAAAAAGCCTCATTCAAGAGAGATATGTCACATCCCATATCACATCATAGGTCTCACTTTCATGGTACAACTGGATTAGATTACCAAAGGAAGAACCTATTTATTCAATAAAATGATTAAAACACCCCCTAGGGGTCATCAAAGAACCTTAAGGGTTTCACCATCAAGATATTTGTGGAAAGATACTCAAAATGGATTACTCATGTGTCAAGTTCTAAATCATGTGTGTAAAGATATGAAGAACCCTAAAAATTGTAGTAATGGAACAGCACATAGCATGTATACCCAGTACACGGTGTGTACCCCCAAATCCCCACCTAGGTGTGTACTACAACCAGACATGGTATGTAAAATCCAAATTACACAAAGTTTTGATATTTTACATAGTGTGTAACCTATATGGGGTACCTTCCCATGTACCTCACATGGCCTATCCATGTATTTTTCCTTTCTTTGTACCTCTACTTGTCATGCAACTCACACGGGTTCTGCCTATGTACTCTACCTGGCAATGTTCCCTTACGCGGACTGTCTATCTATGTACCCAGCTACACAGATGAGTAACAGTACATGGAATTTATACACCATACATAGTGTGTACTTTTATAATATCATCTTCCCAAAATAAGAAGAACACACCACATATTTTAATGAATCTATACATCATGTGGTCAGGATTCCCGAATGGGAAACCCCTCAAATCGCTTGAAACCACTATTTTTCCCCAAAAGTGATAGATAACAACTCAAGGGGTCCTAATAAGTAAAAATGGGGTTTAAAAATATAAAACATAAAATCTATTGTGATTTATTTAAAATTCATAAAAATGGCCTACCATTTGGTGGAATCTACCATAGCTCTTGTCGTTTCTGTAGTCCATGGCTACTGCACAACAGTCTGGAACCTCTTGAGCTTCATAAAGGTACCTCTCTTACTCTACCTCTATTTCTATCTATATAACTATCCATTCCTATCTATGGAATTGATAATTATATACCATGGGATAATTCAAGAGAATCCATGGAGGAAGAAAAGAATAGATGAAATGAAAATAATAATAAGAAAAGAAAAAAAGAAGTGGCGCGAGCCCAGCCCAGGTGCCCGAACTGAGTTTATGCCATGCCTAGGAAAAAATAAACTTATGAAATCATTATAAAATACAAAATATCAATTCTATTCTATTTTCAATAGATTTTTCAAAATTAACCAGTGATAATAAATTAGTATTTAATTAATTAAATATTAAATATTCATTATTCTACTAAAATTAAAAAAGTTAATAATTCCACAAAAATCATATGCTATGGTAAATAACCTATTCCAAGACCAAAAGAGTTGTAAACAAATTATGATAAATCATTTTTTAGGATAAAATTACCATTTTACACCTTACAAACATTTGAAAGCAAAAAAATTAAATTTCTGCTCAAAATTCCTATCTAGAAAAACACAGGTTCTTACATCTAGATGAACTTAGACATGGGGAGAGTAGAGTAGAGAATGTTTGGAAGAGATTTTTAAATCTTAAAGTCTTGGAAGTTTTTAGAAGAATGGGTGGTGAGGGGTGGTATATATAATGGGGAGAGGAGTGTTTTTGGAATTCCTCAAAATATTAAAATATTATAAGATTATTCAAGAGGCAAAAGCTTCCAAATGACCTATAAATGTACATGAGAGGGAATTGTTGACCATATATTATCTTAATTGTGATTATTTAATAATTTTATGATTTTTAAATAAATTAATAAAATCTTAATTCCATAAAATATCATTAATGTCAGACTTGATACTATTCATTACTACGATTTTAAAATCAGCAAGACAATAAGTAAAATTCAAACTAACTATTTTAATATATTTTAAAAATAATAATATATTATATAAAACTTTTGGATAGCATTAATTATATCCAATTATAATTATTTTAATATTTTAAATATCATTTATTTGATTTTTCATTAAATTAATAATCAATGCATCGTTGTTATGTAAGAATTTAAGGTAATTATTTCTTCCCTAAAATTTTTAAAAACTTACCATGATATAGATAAATCATTAATATTTTAAAATACTATTTATTGATGAATATATCTTGTAGATAAAAAATAATAAAAATTTTATAATTATGAAAAACAATAATGTGACATCTTTGACTTTTCGTTAAATAAAATACTATAAGGGACTTAATGTCAACCTAGGGGCTCAAAAAGGTCATAAATCAGACCAATGTAAGATTATGGTCAAAACATACTCATAAAATAGAATTTGGGAAAGTTTTAGGGTCATTTTATGATCCTTATCATATTATTTTTAACCTTAATTACCCGATTTATCATATATCGTGGTAAAACAATACAAAGGTTATTTGACATACAAACCAAAAAATAAAAGGGGAATTTTTCCTAAACATGGACCTCATGATTCAAAATATTGAATCTATTTCTAAAAATTATAAACACAGAAGAAGAAAAATATAATTTAATATTAAAATGGAAAATGTAATGGAAAAATATTTTTCTAAAAATGGCCTTTTTAGTATAAAATGTTTTTATACTAAATTATTGTATAAAATTAATTTCAAAGAAAAAAATTAGATTATTTCTAATCAAAAAGGAACTAATGAAAGTTTAAAAATAATCCAAAATATTATTTTACTTTGTAAATTCTTTAGAAAAAAATAAATCTTTTAATGTAAATTAGTATTTTTCACTATTTATTAAAATTTTAAACCTTTTAGAAAATTATCAAAAATTCATCATAAGATAATTTTGACATTATTAATTCAAAAAAGAATTTTATTTTTTCAAATGAATTTTATAAAAGAGTCAAAATTAATTATATTTGTTTCTCACAGAATGTAATAAATATTTTATCCAAAGAAAACATATTTTTTAAGAATAAAATGACTTTACAAAAAATTAAGTGTTTATTTCATGATAACTAATAAATAAATATATTTCATAATATGGTTATTCCTATTCATACATTCCAATTCAATGGGTAGGCTATAACAGTCATGTTAAAATAATAAAATATTAATAGTATATCATGGTTAGTTTAAACTCAGTGTTACGTGAAACACAATCTACGGAAGAAATCAAGTTTTTTAAAGATAAATATTTCATAAAAAAATATCAAGGTGAAACATCATTATTGTGGTTGGGTAGGCCATAACAATACCCAGTGTATGTGGGACCCAATTGAGTATCGATCGTACAAAATTATGGGTCACCTTCATCATTTATTATGAACTTTACCCCTAATTACTAGTAAGAAGGTATTTGCAACGACTCCATATACAGGTGAAGGATCAATAGCTCCACATCAGGAAATGATCAGGACTACTACCATCAAATCAGGCTGAGGAGGTGATCATGGATGAAGTGGCCAAACTTTAGAGGTACAACACCAATAGAGCGAACCAGCCTAGGTAATTTAGGTTTCATCTTTGGGTTATGGATTTTTTCATATCTATACAGTGCAGTCTACTCCCAAGGTGTAGATTCCAAGGCCTTCTATACTTAATGGTATGATTTTAGTAATCTCTACTTTAGTTTCTTCCCTTTTTTATATAGGTTCTTCACACTTCTTTTTGTTTGTGGAAATTATGGATAGTATTGGGATAGAAATAGAATACTTTTGTGGTGTTTTGACCCTATATACTCTTCCATGAGCATGATCAGAGAGTATACATTAGTAAAGTGACTTACATCTTGATTTAGGCAGATATCATTTTGTATGGAATCTTTTTTCCCTCAAGATGGGTGGGTTTTATTTCATTATCAGGATGGACTGGTTGGATTCATATCATGCCCATATTGATTTCTATCGTCAGGATGTGTCTTTTTCGTCACCTAAGATAAGTACCTATGTTAATAAGGGTAAATAGGATATCCAAGAATGTTGAGATAGAACAGAGCATTGTGGAATGGGTGGGATGCTAGCCCAAATGGTTGTCTCTTTATGAGTGAATATAGAACATGATGTATGAAATTCCCTCCTATGGTGGATTGTTTCAGGTAAATCTTCCCTGATGAATTCCTAGGTTAAATCCTATGATAGATGCGGAGTTCACCATATATCTAGTTCCTTGAGTGGAAACAAGGTCCATTCCTTCTTATAGGATGGCACCTATAGAGCTCCAAAATCTGAAAAATCAGTTAGAGGATTTGGAAGATGGTAGTTTTATATGATCGAGTACTTCATCATGGGGTTCACTTGTTCTTTTCTCATAGAAGGTGGATAGTTCCCTCATATTTTGTGTGGATTACTATTTATTAAACTAACTTAAAGTAAATAACAAGTATCCAATGAATCATATTGATGACCACTTTGACCAACTCTAAAGAGTGACAATTTTTACTAAGATCGATTTGATTTTGGGCTTTCATCAGGTGTGTGTGAGACTATCCTGAAAACCATGTATGGAATTCTGAAGCAGATATGGATTTTATGAGTATATAGTTATTTATTTTGACCATGTTATTGAACTAGAAGTTTTCATGGATATGGTTAATTGGTTTTTCCACCCATTTCGATATTCTTTTATGGTAGTCTTCGTGGATTATATATTGGTGTATTATCATACCCAAAATGATCATAAAAAACATATTAAGATCATTTTGAATACACTAAGATAACATTAGATGTATACTAAGCTCAGCAAATAATGCTTTTGGATTGATAAGTCTCACTTATTGGGTCACATCATCTCAGAGGTAAGAGTATCCATTGATCGAGAGTAGGTGAGAAACATAGTTTCCTGGGAGCGGCCCAAGAATTTATTTGACATTTGAATTTTCTTAGGGTTAGATGGATATTAAAGGAATACCATTCAGAACTTTCATTCCTATAATCACCTCTCTTGAGATTAAACAAAAAATTTATTTCTTTTTTAAGGTCAGAAGAAAATGATACAACTTTTAAAGAGTTGAAAGGGAGATTCACTTTAGTGTTAATCTGAATTCTACCAGATCTTGGTAGAAGCTATATAGTTTATTGTTATGTATCAGGTTTTGTGTTCCTGCAAACATACAACAAGAATTGATGTGGGAATCTCACACCTCCATTATGGAAGTACACCCTGGTCTTACTAAGACATACAGAGACATACATTTTTAGTATTTTTTTTTGGGTATGAATAGATAGATATAAAGTTTTATCACACAGTGTTCCACCTGTTAGTATGTGAAGGTGGAGCACCAGTGGCTGTTAGAATTTTATGGCCTTAATCCATTCCTAAGTAAAAATGTGATGACATCACCATGTATTTTTTATGGATTTTTCAATATCCCCTAGTTTTAGTAATGCGGTATGGATGATCATAGGAAGTTTGGAAAAGGTTTAACACTTTCTACCAATTTAGGATACCTTATAAATTGATAATATTGAGAGGATTTATATTTGGGAGACTGGGTGATTTCAAGGTGTTCCCTATTATATCTTATTAGACATATGTTCCCGATTTACATCTTGGTTTTGGAAAGGGTTGAAAAAATCACTAGGTTCATAGGTTCTCCTAGGTACATCATATCACCCTCTGACCGAAGGTCAGTCTAAGTGTACAATACAGGTGTTAGAAGAAATTATAAGGGAATTTTTAATTGATTTTGGTGGTTCTTGGAAAAAATAACTATAACTCTTTATAATTTCCTACAATGATAGTTTTCAGAAAACTATTCATATGGCTCCATATGAGTCCCCACATGGTACGTCGCTTCATTCACCCATGTGCCGGTCAGAGGTAGGTGAGGCATCGCTACTAGGAACTCATCTCATTTAGAAGACTTCAGATCGGGTGAAACTTATTCAAATTTGTATGGATACATCTCACTCCAATAATAAATATCATACTAATTATCACTTCCAACCTATTTATTTTCAGGTGACGCATCAGGCACTTCTATGAGTTTCACCCTAGATTGGGTCACAGATGGATTTAGAGAACAGGTAAGTTATCCCCTCATTATGTCGAGCCTTTTGAGATCTTAGAGGGAGTATGGATGATATATTATTGGTTGGATCTACCTAAAAGGTATTGGTAAATACATGATATCTTCCATGTATCAATGCTTCTCTATTATTATTCTGATCCTTTACATTTATTTATCCTTAGGATATAGATCTTGAGACAGATGCATCATTTTAGGAGCATCTGATGTGTATCTTTGATTGAGGAATGAAGGCTCTCCAAGTTAGTTCATTTCAACTAATATGATTTCTAAGGTAGCATGGAAGTTTATAAGAAGATTCCTAAGACTGGTTGGTCAAATTATTTCTCAATGGCCAGAACTTTTCTTAAATAGTGTGTTACCACCCTCGGAAGGGAAAATTGGGAATGAGTTGTTTTAATTAGGGGGGTTGTAATATACAAGTTTTTTTCATGAGGTATGGGAACTTTAAATATTGGTTTATTTTTTATCCTTATAAATGTTCACTATGGTATAGATAATTAATTGGGAGTATTTATAGATTTTTCAGATCCCATAACTCCATGTTCTGGAGGAAACAGACCAGGAACATGGTTTTCTTAAACTGTATTCCAAATCCACATAGATTGGACAAACCATTTAGATTGATTCAGAGGGTTACAAAAGGTTTTCAAGGTATGTCCATAGTTTTTCTAACCATTTTTCCAGCCTGTGTGAGGGGTTTCACCCGAACAATGTCTAGTGTATGGGGTATACAAGATTTGACAAATCATTTGCATGAACCATGTGAGGGGTCTATCCTTGGATAGTTCCAGCCACATGGTTTTCAAAAAGTGTCAAAAACCATGCATCCAATATATACACCTCATGAAAAGTGGTAATATTTATGTTTTTTCCCTTCCTTTTTAGAACCTCGGCTTCTTTCGTTCCTATCCATGAACACTACTTCACCTCTCCCATTAGATCTCTCCACACCTAAGCTAGGATTTGTGGTTACTCATCAATTCAAGCCTAGAATCTACCATTTTTCATCACATGGGATTCCTCTCAGTAAGATATTTTATTTTATTCCTTATTTTATTAGTTTCTATCTCCATCTTATATGATATTTTGGTGTGATCTAATGTGACTTGTTTTAATGGAATTTATCTATTTTGATAATTTATTTCATTATAACTTTATTCAAAGTCCAACAATGGATGAGGGGTCATCTAACAACCTAAGGTAGGTGGTCTATTTCTTTTCAATAAATGTCTCATTTTATTTATTATGCATTGTCATACCACGTGCCTAACTTTTCCAGTGGTGCCTTCTAAATGTATAGTAAATTAAATTAAATGACAAAACCATGTTTAATGTAGTCCTATTAACCCATGAATTAACATCATAGGGTCACCACTGTGAAACAAGTTAGTCCAAAGGGTATTCCTTCATTAAATTCCTAAGATCCTCATGGCTCAAAATAATTTAAACCACCAATTAAGGTGTGTTAAATTTCAATTGTAATTAATTTAATGCATTGATTAAGTGGTATGAATTTTATTCTAGCAAAACTGTTATCCTTACATCACGCTGAGGATGATAAAAGGGTCCCGACTAAAGGATGTTGTGGAATGGATAGTTTAGATTTATAAATTACAAATTTAAAATTAATATCAATACAATGGTAGCGATACTTGGTTTCTTTTATATAATACCTTGGTTGGCCTCACCGAGTGGTTTCTTTACGTACTTTTCCTATGAGCGATACTCGGTTCCCTGGTTGATCACCTTGGATTGGATCACTGGGAAATATTTTTATACCATTCCATGAGTGATAATTGGTTCCATATTTGTAACACTATATATGGGGTTATAGGGTTATTCCTTTAGGCCATTTCGAGATTGATACATGGGTTCAAATTATTGATTTCCTTAGATGAACTCTTATAGTGACCGATGTTTATAGTTATCCTAGAGTGATAGTTGGGTTACTCCTAAGGGATCAAATTAGATGGGCTCAAGATAGTTATTTATTAAGGACTAAGCATGTTTCTCTTTAATTAATAAATAAGTATTTCTTTTTTATATGTTTTAGGATGTGTCCTCCAAGCCAAACAACATGCTTGGGTTTAGTCCATGTTTACACTTTTCTCTTCGACGGAACAGTTATGATTTCCATAAATTTTGGTATATATATATATGAATTTAAATATATATTATATCTATATAGTTTGACCTTGGTTCAGAGATATCAATCTTAGGATGAAGTAGGTAGTATCGGTCAGGTATCCTATGAGGAACCTAAACCGATGTGTTTTATTAATTTATTTCACAACCCTTATCTTTACCAAAAAAAACTACTCATTTTATATGGAAAAAATATATAGTTACAGACACCATTGGTGATGTCTTAGTATTTATATCTCACACCCTATTTGTGACTCCAATGGTACCTGAAAATACTGTATGATTGAAGGGACAAACAATGGGAATATCCCAACTTCCAATGTTTGATTTTTAGTACTTGGATACAGTACAGGAGAAGAGGACCAATCTAATGATCATGATGCTAGTGGAAATAGATTTTGGTATTTTTTTTTATCATATTTTATATGCAGGTACCCTTGTGTCCCATGTACTTCTCTTTTTGTATAGCATTCTAACATGATCATCATTTTTATATCTGATATTTATTTATCTTCTTCTTGTTATCATTTCGATGATTTATTATTATATTATTGGTTATTTATTAGAATTTACACTAATTATATTTATTTTTTACCATTGTTATACACTCTAATAAATAGGTAATAGTCTCCTCATGTACACACCCTAGGCCCCCACTACTAGTCGACAGCCTCTTGCATATGGGGAATCATTCTTGAGGACATGTGGAAATTGGATCAGGATACCACTTAGTGGATTCTAGGGTGGGATGCTATAAAATAAAATGGATAATCGTATAAATATGTGAAAAAAATATAGTAAAGTTAGAATAGGAAGAATCTATTTAAAAATATTTTGATACGAACACTTCATGTCCAAATCATAAATCTGGTCAAATATGGACAAATTAGAATAAAGAAAAATTACCTATAAAATTAACTAATGATAGAAGAAGGATGAATTAATATTATTTTAAAAATTAGAAGAAATATAATACCCAATAAGTTTAGGAGATATTGTATTATAGATATAATATTTATGGATATATCCCTGTTTTCTCAAGGAAATTTAGATTTGAGGGTTATTTATTGTGTCGTGGAGTTCTCAAACATATATCATATTCATGATGGTATAACATTTATTTACTAGGGAGAAGGAAATAACCTAGGATTATTTGTTCCAATAATAGTAATAAACTTTCTGAAAGAATTCGGTTAAAAAATAAATTGTTCATAAGATGAAAACAAAAAAAAATAGCTTTGATTGTGTTAAAGAGTTGTGTGGAAGGTGTGACAAAAAAGGGCACAGATCAAAGCAGTTTATAACTATATTTCCTATTAAATTCCCTCCAATGTATAAAGTAAAATAATTTCAAGTGTTCAATGAAGAAAATTTATTCTTGGTAGAAGTGTCTTTCAAGGAAAGTTAGAAAACAAAGGCTTAGATAATTGAGAGTGGGTGTTCCTCCCACATGACTGGTGATGATAAAATTCTTCAAAACATTGAGAAATATAAAGGATGTGTAGTAAAATTTGTTAATGATCCATCCTTGAAAATTAAAGGTATTTTCAAGGCTCATATTAAAAATTATAAATTGGGATCAGATGATGTTCTGTATGTTGAAGGGATAAAAAATAATTTGTTAAGTATTAGAAAACTTTGTAACCATGTGAATGAGGTAACATTCAAGAAAAATACATGTATCATTAAAATAATAATTTATGGAAGAACTATTTTTGAATGAAATAGAACAAATGGAAATCTATTATTTATTAGTGATCCATCCAATACATGAAACATAAGCATGAAACATGAGAACTTATTATGGAATAGAAGACTTGGGAATCTTGGTAAAATAATCCTAAGAAATATTGTAAAACCTAAATTAAAAAGATAATTACCTAAGATAAAGAGTGATCAAAATAGTTTTTGTAGAATGTGTCAAAAAGAAAAGATAACTCAGATGGATTATAATGATGTGGACATTGTATCCATAAGACTATTGGAATTAGTTCACATATATCTTTGTAGACCTGTGAGATAGAAGTATACCTTAGGTGATATTTATTTTATTAAATTTATAGATGACTTCACTCATATGACCAATGTTATTTTCATCAAGAACAAATCTAATGTGGTCATAATGTTCAAAATATACTAAATACTTGCTAAAAAAGTTATTGGTATGTGTATTAAAAAATTGAGATCAGACAATTGGAAGGAATACATAAGTTATGTGTTTTAAATTTATCTTAGAAAGCATGTAATCAAGAATTAGTATATAACACCTTATACTCAACAACAAAATGGGGTGGAATATACAAATAATAGAAGTATTGTGGAAATTTGTAGAATAATGTTGGTTGAATATGACATCTCAAACAACCTCTGGAGAGAAGAAGTGTGTACAGTAGTTCACATTTAGAATAAATGTATCTTTTTTCCTAAAACACATTCTACACCTTATGAATTTTTTTCACCAAAATATGCCTAAATTATAACATTTAATGGTCATTGGTATTCCTTTCTAAATTTAAATCAAAGGGAACAAGATGGAAATTTTTTAAAAAAAAGGATAATGATGGTTTCTACATGGGGTATTTATCTAATGGAAAAGGATACAAATGATAGAATAAAATTAAATATTGTTCAAATGTGAATATTGGTGAAAATATGGATAAAATGATTCAAAAAATTAAAGCATATTTTTAGTATTTTGATGAAAATATCGAGAATATTTCTAAAGAAATGGAAATGAAAGTTGCTGAAATAAGACTAGAAACAAGTGTTGTGAACTCATAATAATTTAATGATGATAAAGTAGATGTTCGTGGAAACAAAAATAAGTTCCAGACATTAAATAAACATATTGATATCAATAATATCATTATAAATCTGAATGAAATAGTTTATTCAATAAGAAGACTATAAATTGAAAAGCTAACATTAATTGTTTCATATATTGAACCAAGAACAGTGGTTGAGGCTATTGAACATGATGAATTTTTGGAAGCAATGAATGAGGAACTTGATGAAATTGATAATATACTTATATGGTAACTTATTCCAAGACTGAAAAAAAAAACTTTAATTAGAACCAAGTTAGTCTTTAGAAACAAGATAAATAAGAAAGGTGATGTATCTAGGAAAAAATCTAGGCTAGTGTGAAAAGAATATTCTTAAATGGAAGGTATTGAATTTGATGAAAACTATTAATGTGTGGAAATGATAGAGACTATAATAATGTTCTTGATAGTTTATACTCAGAAACATTATAAAGTTTAACAAATAGATGGGAAATCTTCTTTTCTAAATGGTGATCTTAAGAACAAATTATATTTTAAATATACTAATAGTCTTATATTAAATAAGGATGGTAGAATGGTTTTAAGATTGAAGAAGGTATTGTATGGTTTGAAATAGGCCTCTAAATACTAGTATTCTATGTTTTATGACTGTTTAAGGGACATTAAGTTTACTAAAGGTAAAGTTGATTGTAATCTTTATGTGAAAGAAATGAGAAAACGGACTCTCATTGTAAGTATATATATAGATTAAATCATTTTTAATAGAGATAAGTGTATCTATGAATATTTCTCCAAATAGATTAAAAATCATTTAGATATGTCAATTTTTGGTGAAATAACATACTTTTAGGGATTTCAGATTGAGAAAAAGATAAATTACATATTTATATCTCAATAAAGAATATGCTACTGAATTTTTGAAGAGGTTTGGAATAAAAAATTCCAAATAATTTTTGAATCCCATTTAATTTGGAACTAAATTATGTAAGGATGAAGTTGGAAGTAGTGTTAAAAAAAGGAATTCATAAGACTCATTATAAGACTAATTTATCTAACATCATCAAGGATAGATATAACCTATGAAGTGACTCTATGTTCCATATTTAATAGTGATCCTAAAGAGTCTCACAAGTTGGATAATATAAGAATACTAAGATATGTGAAAGTAAATTTAAACTATAATCTTCTATAAAACCACATAAAAAATTTGAACATATTGGGATTTATAGATGAAAATTGGGATGGTGACTGTATAGATCGAAGATCAACTTCAAATGAAACAATATTTTGGGAGAGAGAATTGTGTTAGGTAGTATAAAAAGAAGCAGAACTCGGTGACTCTAAGCATATATGAGGTAAAATATGTATCCAAAATTAATTATTATACATGATAAATTTGTATGAATGTATAATTAGTATATCTGAATATTGAAAATAGGATACCACTAAAATTTACATATGATAATCAAAGTGTTTCTTGGTTGTTTTAAAATCTAGTGTGATATTCGATATCCAAGAAAATTGATATCAGATATCATTTTATCAAAGAAATTTTTTCCATTGTAGATATAAAAAATTAATACATTTATACAAAAGAAAAAATTACGATCATTTTCACCCAATCTATACAAAGAGAGTGGTTTGTTGAGTTAAGGTTCAAAATTCATTTCCATCCTTCCCCATGAACTTGAATTTAAGTTGTTTTGAGTTCCCCCATGTTCCTTTGGATTCTATTTCCAAAGTGGGAGAGAATTATTTAGTTAAGGGGGATTGTATGTTCACAAGTATATAGTGAATAGGTAGTGTGTGTTAGTTTTAATTTTGAAGATTCTAATGATGTTCTCTTATGATGATAAATCATGACATGTGTTCATGATGAAAGTAGTAAACAATTGATGTGATTATTGGAGGGAATATTGTGGTTTCAAAAAATCCTCCTCAAATATGTTGAATGCATATTTATTTTAGGTTTCCATATTTAATGTGATCACAAATAAGGCTCCTCACATCATAGTGAAGAAGGATAGACTGATGTGAGGGGTTGCAGTAGCAACAGATGTTAATCCAAAGGATTTCAAAATTATTTTCAATAAATTAAAAGGGGGGATTGAATAATCCCATGGTTTTATGGTATATTTTGAAGAATATTGAATATCATTTGGTTCTTAGTGAGTTTAGGATATTTTATTTGCTAATAACCACATCTAAGGATCTCATAAATTATGACAGCTCTTGATAAATTCTGTATGGATTTTAATATCATAGAAGGGAGTTCCATGATTCTAGAAAGGGTTTTGAGAGGGGTTAGGGATTGGATAAATCAGTTCTATTTTAATTTGATTATTTTCTAGACCTATGTATTTGTTTGATCCATATAACCAAATTGGTAAAAGGGCGATTCACATAGTAGATTTACTTAGCCATTTTTTTCTATGTAAGAGATTCACAATGCTATTTATATTAATTAAGGGAATCACATAGCCAATTCAAAAATGTATATGGTTAATTTTTAGACATACATAGTAAATTAATCAGAATATACAGATGATCTATATAGATGATTAAGAATAACAAATCCATTTTTCACATAGCTGAATGTTTAATCATGTAGGCTAATATGTTCATTACCTATTTTTCATTGATATTCATGTATCCAATTTTTTTATGTATATGATTCATATTCTTTTCATAGATAGTTTGAACTTATTCAAGTTACAAAATTAAATTATTCTTGGATATTATTACAATGAAACATTCATCGACCATTTTTAATAGATCTATAATCAAATCCATGATAAAGAAGTGTTGGTTTACTGTAGTAATTGCGATCATGGGGTCTTAATGCTTATGGTTTTTCCATTTCATCATTTTAATGGGGTGGGATTTATTAGAACATGGTAGAAAGTTTATAGTGATAAAACTACAAAGAATTAGTAAAGAACAGGGTGAGATAGACAAATAAAATAATTAAAGGAGTAGTCTAAAGCTGTGGTTTTTATTAATTAGTGATCAATATCTGATGAATCTTGTGTCTTCATGAGATCTTTTTTTTATAGGAGAATTTTTTGGCAGCAGAACACAACTCTTCACTGTGGGTTATTTTTTCTTGCATATTCTGGTGTCTTGAGGAAGTGGATCTACATCATTCGTTTCGTATGAAACATAATTTATTTTGGTTATGTTATTTAGTTTTTGTAATCCTATTTTGTATTTCAGAGGGAAGTTGTTTTGTTGGGTGTGTCTCCAAACATGTGTGGTGGTATGTCACATGATTTATTATAATTGAATTTCACATGAGGATATAGTGAAAACAACATATGATTAGGGGTGTATCCATCCATGGAAAGGATTAGGAATCCACACTGTATCTGAACCTTGAAAAAAAAATCTATGCATCCCTTTCTCTTTATTTTATTCATCACCATGTGAGGATTTTTTTATTGGATCGTACTATAACATGTCATAAAGGTTTATTTCATTTGAATAAAATAGTAAAAACTTCTCTCTACTGATTTAACCCCCCTTATTAGTGGAGAAAACAGATCCTGATTAACACTTTAATCCCTAGTTTTTTTAAAATAACACTATGTTTGATAGTGTATACAACACACAACACTAAGCCTAAAAAAATATTATTATTTAAATATGATTATTATAACCAATTCATGGAATTAGTGGGTATAAAAAGGAATAAAAAATAACGATATATATATATATATATATGATTTTTATACCCAATAAAAATTTATTGATCAATTTTTTGAAAATAAATACTCAATTTGAAAGTAAGTAATTTTATTCTTCAAAAATATGTTTTCTTAAAAAATTATTTTTATTAATTTTTGTGAGAAAATAACATAATTAATTTTTTTACTTTTAAAAAATGTATTTGATAAAATTAAATTCATTTTTTAAATCATCGTATCAAAATTAGCTTAGTGTGAATATTTTGGTTTTTCTAAAAACATTGATTTTCAAGTAAATAGTGAAAAATAATGCTTTTTATTGAAAACTATAATTTTTTAAAGAATTTAAAATTCCAATTTTTTTTTAAAATAGTTTAAATGTAAAATTATATTTAATATTATGGAAGATCAAATTAAGTTCATTGGAATCAATTTTATGATAAAAATATTTTTATACTTAAAAAGGCATTTATTTAAACTTGTTTTCCATTGGGTTTCAAATTTTAATATTAAATTAATTTTTCCTAATTATTGAAATTTAGTCTTTAAAATGGATTATATATTTGTAATTAGGATTTCAAAATTTGGGTAATAGTTTATTTTAATTTCTAATTATTATTAACAGTAACCATAGTAAATAATTGTCACTGGGATAATAATAAATCAGGTAATTAATGTTAAAAATAATGTGACAAGGCATTAAAAATAATCCCTACACTTTCCTCAATTTAATTTTATGATTTTATATCTTCCATAATCAAAAACAATTTTAAAATATGATGTTTATTCATTAACCTATTCTTTTGACCTTTATAAAGTTAGTGATAAAGATAAAAATGTCAGTTTTCTTCTTTGAATATCTATAATATTTTATGGTAAGGATAAATACAGGTTATATTAAATTATAAATATTCATTTTAAATATAAATTCTTCTTTTATAATTTTAATTTATTTATAATTTTAGTGATAAAATAATTACCTTATATACTTGTGCAATGTAGACACAACATTTAGAAAAATACCATAAATGATTTTTAAAATACCAAAACTAATATAATTGGAAAGAATTATTATGTTAGAAGAATTTAATAGACAAATATAACATAATAGTTATTATCTAAAGTATTATATTATGATTCCATATTTTTCTTTATGTATTTAATGTCAAATTAAATGAATTGTGTCAAAAATTATATTAATGATATTTTATAATAAATATTATTTTATTAACTAATTTAAAATTCATAGAAATATTAAATTCTCCCAAATTAATGAGATATTGTTGAAAAAATTATCCATGGTCTATTATGGATATTTCTTCATTTTATGGTAGCATTCTTTACCCTTAAAGGATATAAAACATTAATATTTTGATAATTATCAAAAGGGTTTATAGAGGGTTAAAACTAAAAGATAAGGGTGAAAACATAACCAAAACTTTTCCATATTTTATTTTCTGATCGTATTTTAACTCATCCTAATATTATATTATAATTTTATCAATTTATAATCATTTTTACAAAAAACATAATTTATATTAAATTAGTAATTTATGAAATTCCAAGAATGCCCCTCCCCTCACTTATAAAAGGACACCCCTCTCTCAATTATTCATAACACTTTAAGACATATAGATCAACCATCCCATACCCAATTATCTTATAAATATCATTATATAAGTTCTATTGTTTTTTTTTCTTCCTAAAATACCAACCCTATGTCCCTTAAGAGAAGATCTAAAGGAGCGCTTTCGAAGAAGAGGTGGTCATCATAATCGACTCTTTAAAATATATTTCATCATAGAAATCCAGTAAATCTATTTTAACCATCCTTAAATAATAAATCTAGTATCACAAATATAATTATTTTTTATTATGATTATGTTAAAACCATTTTATACTTATTTATATCCAACTAAAAATGAAAATATCGCTCGTGTGTAAGTATGGCCTATCGTATCCACATAGTGGTGTAATTAATATTTCATCACGACTTTTCTAGGATGGTTATAAATATGAAAATAATAAATAAATATATATATATATATATGTATGATATTTATGAAATAAATATTCCTCCATAATTTTAATATCATATACCTTCTTACCTTCCAATCCATTGGAAAACAATAACGTCGCTCGTGCATACTTGTAGACTACCACCACTACGAAGTTATCTGGTACATTATTCATTTATGCTTTACACAGAAGGTAATAAGGATATATTTAATGGATATATATTATATTTATATCACTATTAAAATTTTGGATATTTTGGAATAATGATCAATGTACAAGGATTGGAACCTCTCTGACAAAACTTTCAAGAAAAAATAAAGCAATTAACACCGAAAATAATGATAATAATGATATATTATTGACAAATGGGTGATAAGATGTTATAAGATGATAATATATCATATTATAAATATTAATATGATTCATGTATAAGTTAATAACATGTTTAAAACCATTATTTTTGAGTTTAAATCATCTTCAACTAAGAGGAAATGTGAGGTATGTGATTTCATCTCAATTTACACTCCATTGAGTAGTGTTTGGTAATATTCACTTATTTATTTTTATGTGGTTGATATAATACCCCTATGAGTTATTTAACATGAATATATATTAATTCATTATCATTTATGATTCAATTAAAGTTACCCTTTCAAGAGGAATTTCTAAAATAAAATTCAATATTATTTCTCTTCTTTATCGGTTGTATTGTTCTTCTATATCCATATTTTTCAAAAAAAATACAAAAAATCATTTTTATTTAAAAAAATTATTTATAAATGATATTTTAAGTAATACTGGGATTTTTAAATGGTATGAAAGTAATATTTGTAATTTTTTCCTGAAAGGATTCATTTTTAACTTTCTTTAGAAAAAGTAAAAATGATTTATATTTTAACTGATACGACATTAACAAACCTTCCTATTGACAAAAAAACCTAAAATCTTTAGATTACTCTACAATTTTTTAAAATTGTCAATAATAAAACTATTTTGAGTAATTTTATCTCATCTATTTTCTTTTATTCTCCAAATTACATGAATATTTTTCAAAACCTGTATTTTTTATGAATTCAAGGTTATCTTTTTTATCTTATTAATTTTGTGGTTATTAACTTTATCTTGAAAATTTCACTTTCTTGTGATTATATAACATTAAATTTACATTAAATATATATATTATTTGTATCATGGATAGGATTATTTCTTAAACTATCTACCATTTCTATATCAGATGTTTTACAGTTAAATTTATTTGATTGACTATGGAAATATTGATATTGTGTATTCTTTAATCAATATGGATATTTTTTATAAGTAATATAGTTAATAAATTAAATCAAACATTTGATATATGAGTAGTAGTTATATATATAGTGATGGGTGGGCCTGAAATTATATATCCCCATGATGCATCAACATATCTTATGAGACAAATCTATTGGCCAAATTAAACAGGTCTTTTCCCATAGTTTTAAATTGTATTAGTGTAAGGTCTTGACGGTAGAGATATCAGGACATCTAGGATTATTAAATACAAGAGTATTAATTTCCTTCAGTTAGAATTCTATTATTATTATCCATTATATTACTGTATTGATATTATATACATATTCATTTCATACTCATGTTATTAATTAAATGGAATGTGTTTTCAGTTATTTACCTTTCCATTTTAATTATTCCTTATTGATTCATGATAACTTGTACTACATGTAACTCTTATAGAGATCAAAGCCCGCCCTTTATTTTTTTTTTACCTAGTATAAGAATATTTATATTAGGAATAATATAATATATTTAATAATGTTTTAATGCTATGTATTTTATATTTCCAATGTAATAAGGGGATCCTATATGTATCCAGTTTTCAAATATTACTAAATTGATTGATCTTGTGTGGTGATATCCCTTGTATCTATTACAATGTAAGAAAATAGACACCATATCTAGGTTACTAGAGGTGGTGTTTTAATATTTGGTATTACAGAAATTGTAATATAAACCTTTGGAACTAGATTTTAAATAAACATATATAAATTTAGAATTATAATAATCTCTTATAGTAATTGAAATATTTTTCTATTAGAGGGATTATTTAT
Organism: Viscum album; assembly: GCA_963277665.1. Taxonomy (NCBI): domain Eukaryota; kingdom Viridiplantae; phylum Streptophyta; class Magnoliopsida; order Santalales; family Viscaceae; genus Viscum; species Viscum album. Next base: position 355,509,619 of record OY728125.1, on the reverse strand, counting down.
TTTCTCAAAATATTCATGATTATTATGATATGAGATAACTCAATATGTGTCATTATTTAGTTATGGAACCTAATAGAATAAATATAATCAATTCTCATGCTCAATGTGGGGATTTCCCACTGATAAAGCCAACACAGTTCATGTTGGAGATGAGAAGATTGTGGCCATATTAGGGTAGTTGGACCAGGTTTTGTCTAATATCCTTACACATATAGAGCATCATGGTTTTTCATGACATGATAATCCTATATTAGATCATTTATTACAACAAAAACCTCCATCTTTTAATGGAACTACTAATACAGTAGTAGCTGGGAAATGGTTCAAGTCTATTAAAAAGATATTTTCCACCTTAGGATGAAATAAAAGGTAAAATTCCATGCTGGTGATGTATTGTATTAGATGTTATGATGATTAATAGTGGTCATTGATCTTAAATAATAGTTTCTAAAAAGAAATATAATATATGGAGTGGAGAGAAATTAAAGTAATATTCTTTGATAAATATTTCCCTCATGAGAAACGAACTAAAATAAAGAGAAATTTCCTAAACTTAGAGAAAAAAGAAGAATAAAGTGTTGTGAATTATGAGGATACCTTTAAAATACTATCTAGGTATGATAAAGATAATATATTTAATATAGAGATAAATATTTTCTATTTAATTAAAATCCTTAAGAAAAACCTTTGAAGGGAACCAGTTTCTAAAACATTCTCATCATATGATTAAATAGTATTATATGCCATCAAAATAAAGAAGTAATTGTATATATATTATATATTTGAGGGAAATAAATATAATAATAGTTTAATTGAGAACCATGAAAAAGGTAAATCATGAAATAATAATAGGGGAACAAAAAAATTACTATCATGTGAAAATTATGTAAAGAAACATCCTGGAAAATTCTTGAAGGGAATGAGAGTTTATTACAAGTGTTGAGATAAGGGTAATATAGATAATAAATTAAATGGAAGAAACAAATCAATTATATACTATGCATAAATTGTATATAAATGGATTTTTATTCACACCAATTCCCCTAGAATCAATGAAACATAATGTTAAAGACACCGGTGGGAGAAGGCCATGCTGATCTAATCAATATAGCCAAGGTTTAAGTTCCCTGTGATGGGGTGGAGAATACATTAATCATATCCTAAAATTTATTTAATTCATTATTCTATTCTATATATCCAAACTCTTTTATATCTTCCATGTTTTCCAGGAAAATTATATTTTTTCCTAGAACATTACAAAGAGAGTTGTCAGTCTAAATTCCCATTATAAATCTCATAAAAACAAGGATGTGACTGTCAATTATCTTTTTGGAACATTAAAATACCCTATTTGAAAACTTTATTATTAATCCAATGGTTTATTTAAATATAATAATTTCTGTTTAATGGATCTTAAAATAAAATTATTGAATTTATTACAAATAGAAAGATATTAAGATTCATGATGAAGATATATAATTCCTTATCTTTAAAGGGGGACTTTATCATTTGAGTCATGTATAAATAAAACTCTAGTAGCTCATCTAAATGATATTCTTGGGAATTAATAGAATACATAGACTATGGATGAAAAATTTGATCTTCTAATTAATTATTTACCTATTGTACAAGAAGACAATGATTAATTTCCTAAGGAATTTCTTAGACATCTAAAAGAATGTGAAGTTGATTTTTCCATTGATTTAATCCTGGATATTGGAACTATATCAAAGAATCCCTATAGAATTCACACTATGTAATTAATAGTGTTGAAGAAACAACTATAGGAGTTTTGTAAAAGGAAATTTATAGGTCCAACTGTTTCACATTGGCAAGACCATTTTATTTTTGTTAAGATGAAAGATGGGTCTCTGAGGTTATGCATTAATTATATAGAAATTGATGTTATTACGATAAAGAACAAGTATTCACTACCATTAATTGATGACTTATTTGATGAACATCATAGATCAAAATATTTTTCAATGATTGAACTTCGTTCTAGGTGTCATAAATTATGAGTTTCTAAGAATGGTATTCCAAATATGGAACTTTGTATAAGGTATGGAAATTATGAATATATGATAATTTCAATTGGATTGACTAATGAACCCTATGTTTTTATGGTTCTAATGAACTAAGTGTTCAAGGAATATTCGAATAGTTTTTTTTATAGTATTTATTTATGATATCTTGTTATAATCTAAAAAAAAGATGTTGAAAATAAATTGTAGATCATTCTTGAGACTCTCATAGAAAAGGAGTTATTTGAAAAATTTAGCAACTAAGAATTATAACTTCAAAATGTGTTTTTTCTTTTCCATATTGTCTCCAAGGATAGAATATCAGTTAATCCAATGAAGAAAAAGGTAGTAAAATAATGGTTTACACCAATGAAAATAACCATCGTGTGACGTTTTCTGGGTTTGGAAGGTTACTATTAGTGATTTGTTCAAAAAAATCTCGACTGGATAACTAATTAACCAAGTTTTATTATAAAGGGGTTAACATCATATGGAAAAAGAATATGGATAATTTATTGAATAATTAAATAGGGGATTGGTGAATGGTCTAATTTTGAATCAACTAGTTGGAAATGATGGATTTTTTATATATATAAATCCATCAAAGAAGGGACTTGGTTAAGACCTTATGTAGAATGATAGAGTTATTCCTATGTATAATGGTGGTTAAATAATAATGAACAAAACTATCCAACTCGTGATATTGTTTTGGAAACTATAATATTTTATTTGAAGATATAGAGACATTATCTCTATGGGTAAATATGTGGAATATACACAAATCATACGATCCTGAAATACAACTTTTCATAGAAATATATCAACATGAGGAAAAGGTGATGGATCGATGTACTCAAGGATTATTATTTATCAACACATTACCACCCAAGGAATGAAAATAAGTTATAAAATGCATTGAGTAGGAAAGATCATATTTTTTTCCAAAAATGGGGATTGAGAGATATCCTATAATCAAGTATTTAGTAAAAATAAATATGGGAATTATTAATGAAGTGGAAACATCACTACTTTTTCAAATGGTATTCAAACCAACTTTTATAAAAAAAGATAAAAATTTATAATCCTGATGATGAACATTTTTAAAAGAAAATTAAAGTTGTGAATGATGGGAAATTTATAGACATAAAATATAAAGATGGAATTCTAACATTTCTAAAGATTATATGTGTAACATTTATACCTAATCTGAAAAGGTAATTATTTGATGATATTAATTGATCAAATTTCTCTAAACCCCATCATAGCACTAAGATGTATATATCTTTTAAGTAAATTTTTTATGGGGTATTATGAAGTATGAAATTTTTCATTATATTTCACGATATTTGGTTTCTAAATTGGTGAAGTCCAAGAGACAACATCCTAGAGGATTCATGCAACCTCTACTTATTCTTATATGGAATTGGTATTATTTATCTATGTACTTTTTCACTTAATTACTAAATACTGCTATAAATAATGATATAATATGGTTTATTATTGATTTTTGTACCACGTTTTCACATATCCTCACCATAAGAGAGGTTTTACCTCTTGATCACCTTGTACAACACTATATTATTAAAGTTGTAAGACCTCATGGTGCACCTCTTTCAATTGTGTCTGATTGTGATCCATGATTTACCTCAAAATTATAGAAAAGTATTTATAAGTTTTGGATACAGATCTTTATTTGGTAACTTCCTATCACCCTCAAAATTATGTATTCTCTAAAAATAATTTTCAAACTTTAAAGTAAATTTTTAGTTCATGATCATGTGACTTTCAAGGTATATGGGTTTAGTATTTACCTTTGGTGGAGTCTTTATAAAATAATAGTTTTCATTGAATTATTTGAACGGTGTAGAATGAAGCATTGTATGGAAAGAGATTTCATACTCCAACTTTTAGGGAATAAGTGGGTGAATGAAAACCTATGGGTCCAAATCATGTTGAGGATACAATGGTATGGGTAAAATCTATTTATAAGAATATTAAAGTATCTCAAACCAATAAAAAGAGTTATGCTGATAACTAAAGGAATGATTTGGAATTTCATGTTGGTGATCAAGTTTTCTTGAGAGTATCTTCATGGAAGGTAGTTATATGGTTCGATAAGAAGGGAAACTGATCCCTTGGCACATCAGACCTTTTGAAATTTAGGAATTGATTAGAGTTGTTTCTAATCGATTAGCAATCCCACTAAGACTATTTCAAGTGATTGATGTATTCTATATATTTTTGATAAGGAAGTATATAAAAAACCTAATACATGTTCTCACCTCTAAAAAAATTAAATAGGAACCTGATCTATTTTACTATAAAGTTCTTATCCATATTCTTGATACTAGAGATAAAGTGTGGAGGAATCAAATGACTCGACTACAAAAGGTACTTTGCAGAAATCATAAAATTAAGGAAGAAAAATGGCATCATAAGGATGTTATGAAGAACAACCACCATCATATGAATTGAAATTAATATCCATGAAATTTTTTATGTAGTAAGAATGAAATATCCAATGTTTTTTTAAAATAATACTATGTTCAATAACATATACAACACACAACACCAAGCCTAAACAAACTATGAAATGTTGTTATTTAAATATGACTCTTATAACATAGTCATTGAATTATAAAGCATGAATATAATTGACCACATTATAAAATATATATGAAATTCACACTAAATAAAAATTTATTGATTAATTATTTGGAAATAAACACTCAATCATTTTGTAAAGTCGTTTTAATCTTCAAAAATGTGTTTTCTTCAAAAATGTTATTTATTGCTTTCTATGAGAAAGTAATATAATTAATTTTTTCCACTTTGATAAAATTTATTTTATTAAATGAACTGTTTTTTGAAATCTTCATATCAAAAATATCTTATGGTGTTTTTTTGGGATTTTTTGAAAAGATTTATTTTGAAGTGAATAGTAAAAATATTTATTTTTATTGATAACTATAATTTAATTTCAACAATTTACAAGTACCATGTAACGCCCCGACCCCAGTTACCCAGAGTCGGTGCATTACTTCGTAACATTGGCATGATCACAAGAAAGATCAAATCTCGAAAGACCGATTGGTTTAGTAGCCTTGGAAACACTAGATATATTCATAAGTTTTACATTACATCATAAAATGAAAAACTACTACAACAACATAATGTCTCCATAATCCACACTACTATCCCCTCATAATATCCCTGCAGGTCATTCATAATTTACTTCTTCACATCCTGGGGAAAAATAAAACATAGAAAATGGGTGAGCTCAAATGCCCAGTAAGGATAACAATATAGCGGAAACTTTCATAAATAAGAATAAACATTTAAGGCAATGCATTACTAAAACAAAAGCCTTTTAAAATTGAACTTCAACATGGTATGGCAAAAGTAAAATGAAATAATTCTATTTACTTATTCACATGGATATTCTACTAATCGAATAATCACATGCAAAAATCAATAACCACTTTCATAATGTTGGAATGCATAATGCCAGACTATCATAACCACATAGCCAAGGCCTCGTGCCAAGACTACAAATAAGATTTTGTCAAGGCCTTGTTCCAAGACACTAGTTTGTCTCATGAGACCTACCGATGCATCGAGGAGCTATAGCGGGCTCCACCCGTCACTTATTAAGTCCAATGCATTCCCATATGAAAAGGTTTAAACATAACATAAACATTCGTATTAAAACTAGCATACGAAATGTTAATACTTTCACAATAAACTATGAATGGTATAAAAATAGCACATCCACAGTCAAACATATCACAAAACCTTCAATACAATATAGAATTTTTGTATCATAATAAATCAACTTCAAATAATCTTAAAATCCATCAAAGGATGTTGACATAGATGAAATCAAAATTCTTTTTAAAGAAATATCTCCTTTTATTTTGAAATCATTTAAGATCCATATAAAATAAAACATTTTCTTTGAAAATATTCTTATAAGCTTGTAAGGAAAGCTTTGAAGATTTTATAACGGCGTAAAATAACCGCACCCGCCGTATAAGTTAAAAAAGACATTCTTACCTCAATTCTGTCGAAAAGGTTAAAAAGGACCTTGTTTTGAAAACGACAGAAACATTCCTTTATAAACCTCTTATAAAAAGTCAAACAAGGGTATAAATGACTTTAACCCATATTCTTGTAAATAGTAAAGATGTTTTGAAATACATTTTTAAGAAACATGGATGTGGATGATAACGAGATCCCAGTAGATTATTACGTATAATACAACCTCGGATAATGAAGAGATTGTGAAATAACCCTTACCTTGTACTTTTCCTTTGTTGGGGTAGGTTAACCTCCTGTATAATGGTGAAATAATTGTTATTAAATTATACAAGAATCATATACATTAATATGATATCATATATGATCTTTTAACATTGCTTTATTAATAATATCTTAGTATTATCGTCGTTTCGGGTGATAATCGATTCGTTATTCTTAAATGTTTGGTTACGTAAGACATGTTTGTAATGTATAGATTATATCTTATTCATAATCAGAATGATATTAACATTATTTTTAACCCTAAAATGAGAATAATACTTGAATGGATATGATGGAGAATGAATCTTATCGCGTTCGTGGAGACGGTAGTCCGTACGTACGCACGAGCGACAATAATATATAAATGGATGGTATATCATATATACAGAATCATTAATATGTTATATTTATTATTTACATGAGTTAAACATCATTATTATACCCATCCAAATAATAATATATTGAATAACAATTACACCACGACGTGGAGACGGTAAGCCGTACGTACGCACGTATGGTGACATGTTATTCAAAAGGTGGATAGAATACTGAATATGGTTGTACCATATTTATAATAACATCACAGTATATAAATGATACTGGAGTCATTATTTTAGAATGGTAACAACAAAGGAAGAAGAAATGGAAGAAGAAATGAACTTGGAAAAGGGGTGGTGAAAACATTACCTCTTCTTCGGGTTCTTCCTTTTGATTTGATCAAAAGGGCTCCTTAGGTTGGATTTCTGATCAAACTAAGGCCCCTAGGTTGTAGTGAGGGATGTTGGGAGAGTATTTGGGCAGAGTTTGGACGAACCAAAAGGCTTTAGAGGTGTGAAGAAATGAGAAGGAGGAGTGCCCTTTTATAAGAGGGGTGAGGGGCACCTTTGGAAAAGTTAGAAATATTAATTTATAATAAATTCATATTCGGTTTACAAAGGCTCCAAAGTTGACTATTCAAAGGATGAGGTGGGGATAGGTCGAAAACAACTCATCCAATAGAATTTAGACAGGTTTGGGTACTTATATTAACCTTATCTTTAAGTATTAACTCTAAGTTAATTAGTTTCACTTTTACAATGTCTCTTTGTATTTTTATATAATATGGTTAATAAACTTACTATATACATCCAAGCGACCCCCAAGTGGTCCATTAATGAGGAACCTATCATAATATAAGTCTCTTGGCCGAACCTTAGATTTTTAGGAATTTAATATCAATTAATAATATAATATTTGTTTTAAGAACTCTTTTATGTCAATTTTGACACTATTCAATAGTTGATTTTTGTGAAACTCCTAACAGATTGATTACTTCGAACAAAGTCAATTAAATCAATTCTAATATATCATATTATCATAGAAAATTAGTTTAATTCATTAAAAGTTTCATATTATAATTATTTGGGTATTTATAAGATCAATTATTTTTATTTTTCACTATTTTAGTAATTACTGCATCATCATTGTGTCATAAATAAAATAAATTATATAATGTCTAAAAATTATAAATAAAATATAATTATGTAGGAAATCGTTTTATCTTTCTAATGAATATTTATAATCGAAAATCCAACATGTTTAACCCTATGTAAAAATTGTTCTTCTAAAAGATGTAAGCTTATGCCATTTTTATTTTTATTTTAACTTTATTAATATAATGTGTCATTATCACTTACAAGTGGATCCATGGGGTCCCAAAATAGACCCAAAGATGCCCATGGTCGACCATGTATCAACCAATAGGGTTGAGACACGTTTTAGGGTAATTTAGTATTATTATAATATTATTTTTTTTAACCCTTATTTACCGGATTTACCCTTAACCATGGTAAATAAAATATTTACCGCAGTAATTATTCAAAATGTCTAAAAATAAAAGTTACCTATTTACACAATTTTAACATCCTGATTCCAAATATGGAATCCATTTTTCTAAATTCAAAACACAGAAGTGGCAGAAATTAATTTAAAATTAATTCCCGCTGTCAAAACAAAAAGCGTGTTTTTAAGAGATAATAACTATCAAAAGATTGACACTTGTTTATGTTCGGTTTAATTGTAAAATTATGCCCAATGACCAAGATTATATTAAATGGTAAAAATATATTCTAAATATACTTTAAAACCACTCAAATTCACAATTTATCACTATTAATTATTTTGTTTAAAAAAGTTGTTTTTAATTAAAATTTAGTAATTTTCACTATTCATCAAAATATGAAAGTTATCCGAAATGTACCAAAATTTCATCCTAGGCTAATTTTGATATTCCGAATCCAAAAATGAAGTCCATTTTGAAATATAGAATATATATGATTTCAAAAAGTAGGTATTACTATTCACAACGGCTAGTTTAATTAGTTGTGGTGTGTGTTAGAACTCGAGGTTGCGTACAACACACGCTATCGCATTATTCGAAGGGAAACGTACCGTAGAAGCTTGGGGTGTTACATTCTCCCCTCCTTCAAATAATTGCGTCCTCGCAATTTCTAGGGTATTACTGCATAAAAAGACTCGGGTGGTTCTTCATCATAAGTTCCTCGGGTTCCCACGTTGCCTCTTCCATCTTATGATTTCTCCACAAAACTTTTACCAGACGCGTCGTCCGGTTTCTCAGTACTTGTTCTCTTGTATCAAGAATCTTGATGGGCTCTTCGCAATAAGACAGATCGGGTTCCAGTTCTAAATCTTCATAGGTGAGTACATGCGTTGGGTCAGGCATGTATTTTCTCAACAGAGATACGTGGAATACATCGTGAACTTTGGAGAGACTTGGCGGCATTGCCAATCGGTAAGCTACAGCCCCAATTCGTTCTAGAATTTCGAAAGGTCCGATGTACCTGGGACTCAATTTACCTTTCTTACCAAAACGTATGACTACCTTCCACGGAGATACCTTCAGGAAAACATGATCACCGACTTGAAATTCCAAATCCTTCCTTCGATTATCGGCATAGCTCTTCTGCCTACTTTGAGCTGCTTTGATGTGATTTTGGATTACCTTCACCTTTTCCACCGTTTCCTCCACCAGTTCTGGGCCTACAAGTTTTCTTTCACCAACGTCATCCCAACAGGTTGGTGTACGACATCTCTTTCCCTATAACGCTTCATATGGTGCCATTTGTATACTCGAATGGAAGCTATTGTTATAGGAAAATTCTACTAGTGGTAAATATTGATCCCACATACCCTGAAAATCAATTGAGCAAGATCTCAACATGTCTTCTAAGGTCTGAATAGTCCGTTCTGATTGTCCTTCTGTCTGAGGGTGGTAAGCAGTGCTCAAATGAAGTTCAGTATCCAGGGATTTCTGAAGACTTTTCCAAAATCTTGAAGTAAAACGGGGATCACGATCAGAAACAATCGATAGGGGAACTCCATGAAGTCTCACAACTTCATTAATGTATAGTCTTGCTAGACGTTCCAGGGGTAGATCTTCTCTTATAGCAAGAAAATGTGCTGACTTGGTAAGACGATCAACAATAACCCATATTGCATCGTTCCTTCTAGGAGTCTTTGGTAGCCCCATGACAAAGTCCATCGTAATATTGTCCCATTTCCACTCCGGTATGGGAAGAGGTTGCATGACTCCTCCAGGCTGTTGCCTTCCAGCTTTCACTTGTTGACAAACCATACATCTTGATACAAAATCAGCAATCTCCCTCTTCATGTTGTCCCACCAAAAATGTTCCTTCAAATCTCTATACATTTTGGTGCTCCCAGGGTGTATAGAGAAATTGGAACTATGAGCATCATCCAGTAATTCCCTTTTCAGATCAGGTAAATCGGGAACACAAAGTCTCTTTCCAAATTTCAAAGTTCCATCTTTATACACAAAGTCTCTCAATCTCCCATCATTCACAGCTTTAATCTTCTTCTGAAATTCTTCATCATCGGTCTGAGAACTCTTAATCCTTTCTAGTAAAGATGGTTTGGCAACCATTTGAAAAAGCATTGATGTTTCACCTTCCCTGGTTATTCCCATGTCCATCTTCACTAGCTCCATGAAAATTGGATCCCTTTCAATTCTCATATTGTTCAAAACTCCATGGTCTTTTCTACTCAAAGCATCTGCCACCTTGTTTGCCTTCCCTGGGTGGTAGTGTATCGTACAATCATAATCCTTGAGTAATTCAAGCCATCTCCTTTGCCTCATGTTGAGTTCTTTTTGTGAGAAAATATACTTCAAACTCTTGTGATCAGTATAAATCTCACATTTTTCACCATAGAGGTAGTGCCTCCATATTTTCAAAGCAAAGATCACAGCTGCTAACTCAAGATCATGAGTAGGATAGTTTTGTTCATGAATTTTCAACTGTCGTGATGCATAGGCAATAACTCTATCATTCTGCATAAGGACACAGCCAAGTCCTTTCTTCGATGCATCACTATAAATAACGAACCCATCATTCCCCGATGGTAGAGTCAATATAGGAGCATTGACTAATCTTCTCTTCAGTTCTTCGAAACATTCTTCACACTCTTTTGTCCAAACAAATTTAACCCCTTTACGTGTGAGCTTAGTTAATGGGTTAGCCAATCGGGCAAAATTCTGGACGAAACGTCGATAATAACCTGCCAAGCCAATAAAACTACGTACCTCAGTTATACTCGTAGGTGCTGGCCATTCTTGGATTACCTTGGTCTTAGAAGGATCAACAGAGATTCCATCTTTAGAGACAATATGGCCAAGAAAAGAAATCTCCTGAAGCCAGAATTCACACTTGCTAAACTTCCCATATAATTCATGCCTCCTCAGAGTCTTCAAGATAATGCGCAAGTGATTTTCATGATCTTTGTAGGTTTTGGAGTATACCAAGATATCATCAATAAATACCACCACAAATTCATCGAGATACTCCTTGAAAACTCTATTCATCAGATCCATGAATACAGAGGGTGCATTAGTCAATCCAAACGGCATTACAGTAAACTCGTAATGCCCGTACCTGGTTCGAAATGCTGTTTTCGGAATGTCTTCCTTCTTTACACACAACTGATGGTATCCAGATCGAAGGTCAATATTTGAAAAGTATTGAGCTCCATGCAGTTGGTCAAATAAATCATCAATACGAGGTAGGGGATACTTGTTCTTTATCGTTATAGCATTGATCTCCCTGTAGTCGATACATAACCTCATAGATCCATCTTTCTTTTTAACAAAAAGAACAGGGGCTCCCCATGGAGAAACACTAGGGCGAATAAATCCCTTATTACTCAATTCCTCTAGTTGTTTCTTTAGTTCGACTAACTCTACATTGGCCATTCTATAAGGGGTCTTCGATATAGGCCTTGATCCAGGAATCAAATCAATGGAAAACTCAACTTCTCGTTCTGGAGGATGTCCAGGTAAATCTTCCGGAAATACATCTACAAATTCTTTCACAACAGGTACACCCTCTATTTGAACATTCCTTTCCTCACTGATAGTTACTTCATTCTCTTCCTCCCCAATAATTGAATTAAGTTGAGCTACTGGGGGTGGGTCTAAATAAGAATTAGGTGGTGACGATTCTGCTCTAAAAATAAGGTGTTCCTTATCATTATCATCAAGAATCGTAACCTCTTTCTTCTTACAATAAATCTTCGCATCATAGTCCGAAAGCCAGTCCATACCGAGGATTATATCAAACTCAATCATAGGTATGACGATGAAATCAGCAGATAAAGAAAATTTATGTGCTCTAATGGGGACTGATTCACAAAACTTTGTTGCAACGATACTTCCCTTAGGAGTTTTAACTGACAACTCCCTTATTAAATCAAATTGGAAATATCTAATTTTCTTAGCAAACTGGGAAGATATGAAACAATGCGATGATCTAGAATCAAATAATGCATTTGCTAAACTTGAGGAAACCATTAAATTACCTGCCACCACGTCTTTCGGAGCTTCTACCTCAGCAGTAGTGATAGCATAAGCCTGGCCTTGATCCCTTGGCCTTTTCTGAGGTAAGTTCTCCTGACGCTTAGGACATGCATTTGCATAATGCCCCATCTCCCTGCAATTGTAGCACTGAACATTGGTAGCTTCCTTCTTCCCCTTGCAATCATGAGCTTGGTGTCCTTTTTCACCACACTTGTAACAGACTCCCATTCCCTTCAGGCAAGCACCGGGGTGTTTCTTCCCGCACTTACCACAAGATGGATATTCAACCTTTCCCTTCTTCCCCTTATTTCCATTCCCAGATTGATCAGCAGGTCTCTTCTTCTCTTGCTTTGCTTTAAAGTCATAAGACTTAGAGAATTCCTTTTCGGTCTTGATAGCACATGAGACAATGTATTCATACGATGAAAAGGATTGTGAGACTAATGCTCGACGGAGAAATGGTTTTAACCCATCAAAGAAACGATCAATCTTACTTCTTGGGTTGCGAATATAATCACCAGCGTACCTCGCTAACCTTGTAAAGTTAGCCTCATACTTTGTGACATTATCATCCTCCTTTTGTCTCAGACTCAGAAATTGCCTTTCCATATCTGCTCGATGGTCGCGAGGAAAGTATTTTTCTAAAAACAGATCTTTGAACTCCCTCCATTCCATGTTTGATACTTCATCATCTTCCTTCATGTTTTGAATCAATGACCACCATTGATCAGCATCTCCAGTGAGGCGGTAAACTGCCATGGTAACTTTTTCCCTTTCACTACTCCCCAAAGCCTGAAATATTTTCTCTAGGGAAAATATCCATTGCTCAGCTACTAAGGGATTTGTACTCCCATTGAACGTTGGTGGTTGTTGTCTCATGAATCGATCTAACATTGATCCTCCACGCTGCGGATCAGGGTGCTCCATACGGGTAAGGTTATTATTCATAACCTGAGTAAGTTGTCCCAGTATGGTGATTAGTTGATCAGCACCAGTTGCATCACCAGCCCCACTATAATTATCTTGAGCAGGAGGGCAATCCCTACATGGAGTGCGCGCATTGATACGGTTTCCATTTCTTCCACTAGGCGCCATTTCTAAACAATGGCATAAACTAGATCAGTTTATGAATCAAAATACATAATCCCATACTTATAAAACACTTAACATAAATTGAACTATTTATGGATATAATCCATAATCATAAAAATGTTTTTCTTTGAGGAAGTATATACTCATAAACCCTTCATAATGATTTGTAAAGATAATGAGAGTTATCCTAAGCATATCCCCCGGGAGTGTCGTAACCAAGAGTGCAGCAAGGCCCGTTGTCGTGCACCAGTTCCCGTTCGAGTCTAGCTCAAAGCGGTGTTTTCGGGTTTTACCCCTAGGTACATCTGTGCCAGAGCCGCCTCTACCTGCTCGTATCCAGACAGGGATGTATTGCTCGGAAAACTCACAAAATCTCTACAATACCAAAATTCTAGGAAGTTCTTCTATACTAATCCTCAAAGTTCATCTTAGGTCTACGTGCTCTAATCAGAGTTTATCTAAATCTAGCTTCCAAGGTTTGTACTAAACTTCCTCTGATACCAACTGTAACGCCCCGACCCCAGTTACCCAGAGTCGGTGCATTACTTCGTAACATTGGCATGATCACAAGAAAGATCAAATCTCGAAAGACCGATTGGTTTAGTAGCCTTGGAAACACTAGATATATTCATAAGTTTTACATTACATCATAAAATGAAAAACTACTACAACAACATAATGTCTCCATAATCCACACTACTATCCCCTCATAATATCCCTGCAGGTCATTCATAATTTACTTCTTCACATCCTGGGGAAAAATAAAACATAGAAAAGGGGTGAGCTCAAATGCCCAGTAAGGATAACAATATAGCGGAAACTTTCATAAATAAGAATAAACATTTAAGGCAATGCATTACTAAAACAAAAGCCTTTTAAAATTGAACTTCAACATGGTATGGCAAAAGTAAAATGAAATAATGCCATTTACTTATTCACATGGATATTCTACTAATCGAATAATCACATGCAAAAATCAATAACCACTTTCATAATGTTGGAATGCATAATGCCAGACTATCATAACCACATAGCCAAGGCCTCGTGCCAAGACTACAAATAAGATTTTGTCAAGGCCTTGTGCCAAGACACTAGTTTGTCTCATGAGACCTACCGATGCATCGAGGAGCTATAGCGGGCTCCACCCGTCACTTATTAAGTCCAATGCATTCCCATATGAAAAGGTTTAAACATAACATAAACATTCGTATTAAAACTAGCATACGAAATGTTAATACTTTCACAATAAACTATGAATGGTATAAAAATAGCACATCCACAGTCAAACATATCACAAAACCTTCAATACAATATAGAAGTTTTGTATCATAATAAATCAACTTCAAATAATCTTAAAATCCATCAAAGGATGTTGACATAGATGAAATCAAAATTCTTTTTAAAGAAATATCTCCTTTTATTTTGAAATCATTTAAGATCCATATAAAATAAAACATTTTCTTTGAAAATATTCTTATAAGCTTGTAAGGAAAGCTTTGAAGATTTTATAACGGCGTAAAATAACCGCACCCGCCGTATAAGTTAAAAAAAACATTCTTACCTCAATTCTGTCGAAAAGGTTAAAAAGGACCTTGTTTTGAAAACGACAGAAAGATTACTTTATAAACCTCTTATAAAAAGTCAAACAAGGGTATAAATGACTTTAACCCATATTCTTGTAAATAGTAAAGATGTTTTGAAATACATTTTGAAGAAACATGGATGTGGATGATAACGAGATCCCAGTAGATTATTACGTATAATACAACCTCGGATAATGAAGAGATTGTGAAATAACCCTTACCTTGTACTTTTCCTTTGTTGGGGTAGGTTAACCTCCTGTATAATGGTGAAATAATTGTTATTAAATTATACAAGAATCATATACATTAATATGATATCATATATGATCTTTTAACATTGCTTTATTAATAATATCTTAGTATTATCGTCGTTTCGGGTGATAATTGATTCGTTCTTCTTAAATGTTTGGTTACGTAAGACATGTTTGTAATGGATAGATTATATCTTATTCATAATCAGAATGATATTAACATTATTTTTAACCCTAAAATGAGAATAATACTTGAATGGATATGATGGAGAATGAATCTTATCGCGTTCGTGGAGACGGTAGTCCGTACGTACGCACGAGCGACAATAATATATAAATGGATGGTATATCATATATACAGAATCATTAATATGTTATATTTATTATTTACATGAGTTACACATCATTATTATACCCATCCAAATAATAATATATTGAATAACAATTACACCACGACGTGGAGACGGTAAGCCGTACGTACGCACGTATGGTGACATGTTATTCAAAGGGTGGATAGAATACTGAATATGGTTGTACCATATTTATAATAACATCACAGTATATAAATGATACTGGAGTCATTATTTTAGAATGGTAACAACAAAGGAAGAAGAAATGGAAGAAGAAATGAACTTGGAAAAGGGGTGGTGAAAACATTACCTCTTCTTCGGGTTCTTCCTTTTGATTTGATCAAAAGGGCTCCTTAGGTTGGCTTTCTGATCAAACTAAGGCCCCTAGGTTGTAGTGAGGGATGTTGGGAGAGTATTTGGGCAGAGTTTGGACGAACCAAAAGGCTTTAGAGGTGTGAAGAAATGAGAAGGAGGAGTGCCCTTTTATAAGAGGGGTGAGGGGCACCTTTGGAAAAGTTAGAAATATTAATTTATAATAAATTCATATTCGGTTTACAAAGGCTCCAAAGTTGACTATTCAAAGGATGAGGTGGGGATAGGTCGAAAACAACTCATCCAATAGAATTTAGACAGGTTTGGGTACTTATATTAACCTTATCTTTAAATATTAACTCTAAGTTAATTAGTTTCACTTTTACAATGTCTCTTTGTATTTTTATATAATATGGTTAATAAACTTACTATATACATCCAAGCGACCCCCAAGTGGTCCATTAATGAGGAACCTATCATAATATAAGTCTCTTGGCCGAACCTTAGATTTTTAGGAATTTAATATCAATTAATAATATAATATTTGTTTTAAGAACTCTTTTATGTCAATTTTGACACTATTCAATAGTTGATTTTTGTGAAACTCCTAAAAGATTGATTACTTCGAAAAAAGTCAATTAAATCAATCCTAATATATCATATTATCATAGAAAATTAGTTTAATTCATTAAAAGTTTCATATTATAATTATTTGGGTATTTATAAGATCAATTATTTTTATTTTTCACTATTTTAGTAATTACTGCATCATCATTGTGTCATAAATAAAATAAATTATATAATGTCTAAAAATTATACATAAAATATAATTATGTAGGAAATCTTTTTAGCTTTCTAATGAATATGTATAATCGAAAATCCAACATGTTTAACCCTATGTAAAAATTGTTCTTCTAAAGGATGTAAGCTTATGCCATTTTTATTTTTATTTTAACTTTATTAATATAATGTGTCATTATCACTTACAAGTGGATCCATGGGGTCCCAAAATAGACCCAAAGATGCCCATGGTCGACCATGTATCAACCAATAGGGTTGAGACACGTTTTAGGGTAATTTAGTATTATTATAATATTATTTTTTTTAACCCTTATTTACCGGATTTACCCTTAACCATGGTAAATAAAATATTTACCGCAGTAATTATTCAAAATGTCTAAAAATAAAAGTTACCTATTTACACAATTTTAACATCCTGATTCCAAATATGGAATCCATTTTTCTAAATTCAAAACACAGAAGTGGCAGAAATTAATTTAAAATTAATTCCCGCTGTCAAAACAAAAAGCGTGTTTTTAAGAGATAATAACTATCAAAAGATTGACACTTGTTTATGTTCGGTTTAATTGTAAAATTATGTCCAATGACCAAGATTATATTAAATGGTAAAAATATATTCTAAATATACTTTAAAACCACTCAAATTCACAATTTATCACTATTAATTATTTTGATTAAAAAAGTTGTTTTTAATTAAAATTTAGTAATTTTCACTATTCATCAAAATATGAAAGTTATCCGAAATGTACCAAAATTTCATCCTAGGCTAATTTTGATATTCCGAATCCAAAAATGAAGTCCATTTTGAAATATAGAATATATATGATTTCAAAAAGTAGGTATTACTATTCACAACGGCTAGTTTAATTAGTTGTGGTGTGTGTTAGAACTCGAGGTTGCGTACAACACACGCTATCGCATTATTCGAAGGGAAACGTACCGTAGAAGCTTGGGGTGTTACATACCATTTTCTTTTAAGATGATTTAAATCTAAAATTTGTTCTTTAATATTATTAAAAATATAATTAATTTTATTAGAATCAATTTTATGATAAAAACATTTTAATACTTAAAAAGGAAGTTTTCTGAAAAACTATTTTTCACTGCATTTTCCATTTTAATATTAACCTAATTTCTTCCAATTATTGAAATTGAATATTGTAAATTTTATTATATATTCTGAATTTTGTGGCCCAAATTATTTCAAATTCATTATGAATAGTAACCACAGTGAATAATTGTCACCACAGTGAATGTAAATTGGGTAATTAAGGTTACAAATAATGTGACAAGGCGTTAAAAATCAACCCAACACTTTCCTTGATTTTATTGTATGATTATATTTCATCCATAATCATCCAAACTAAAAATACATTACCTATATTTCCATTACACAATGTTTTTTATATTTATAATACTTAATTTAGAGATAAAGACTAAAATATAATTTTTATTCTTTTAATATGTATAATATTTTATGATGGGGATAAATACAAATTATTTTACATTATAAATATTAATTTGAAATATAAATGATTTTCATCATAGTAAAAAAATTTAAAATTTTTAGGATGAAATAATTACCTTAAAATCCTATGCAATACCGACACAGCATTTAGAAAAATAAAATAAATGATTTTAAAAATATTAAAACTAATATAATATGTATAATTGTTGTGTTCCATGAATTTTTTAGATACATATAACATTAAAGTGATTTTTCAACGTATTATATTCTAATTCCCTCTTTTTAATCATGTATTTAATGTAAAATTAAATGAATGGTGACAAAAATGACATTAATAATATTTTATAACAAATAATATTTTATTACATATTTTAGAATTCATAAAAATATTATATTAATAAAACAGAGTAGGATATGGTTTAAAACATCAAAAATGGTACATTTATGGGTTTTTTTCATTTTATCGTAACATTCTTGACCCTTAATGTATAAAAAACTTTAATAGTATAGTTATTCTCAAAAGAGTTAATGTGGGGTTAAAACTAAAATACAAGGGTAAAAACATAAACAAAACTTGTCAAAATATTATTATAGGATAGGATTTCAAATCATGCTCATATTATATTTCAATTATATCAACTTTGGATTTACATGGACATAAAAAATAATTTAAATTAATTTAATACCTTAAGAAATTCCAAGAATGGCCATCCCCTCACATATAAAAGGGAACCCCTTATCTCAATTATTCACAACACTTTTAGGAATATAGATTGACCAACCCCTTAAAAATTATCTTCTAAAAATTATTATATAAGTTTTAAAGGCTGTAGAATTCTTAAAATACCAACCCTGGGTCATTTAAGAGAAAATCTAAAGGATCTCTTTCAAAGAAGAGGTAGTCATTGTTACCAAATCTTTTAAATTTATTTCCTCTTCAAATTCCTCTAAATCTATTTTAACCATAATAAAATAATAAATACAATATATTAAATATACTAAGATGTTATTTTTATTATGGTACAAAAGTTTTCCCACTCTTTTCTATTCTATGAATATTAAAAACATTATTCATTCATATGTATGGATTATCATCCCCACGTAGCGGCGTAATTAAATTTACATAAATGTTTTACTTGCATGTTAATAAAGTTGAAATTAATGAATATATATATATATATATATTATAATTGTTATATAAATTTTCCTCTATAATTTTAATATCATATAAACCCTATTACCTTCCAATCCATTGGAAAATGATAATGTCACACATGCGTATGTGTGGACTACTACCTTTACGAAGCAATGTGAATCGTTTTTAATTTAAACTTTATGAGGAAGGTAATAAGGATAGATTTACTGGATATATATTATATTTCTATCATTATTAATATTATTGACATTTTATAACCGTAATAAAAGTACAAGGACTGGGACTTTTGTGACAAAACGTGCATGTGAAAGTAAAAAAGTTAAAACCCAAGATAATGATAATAATAAATGATTTTTGAAAAATGTGTGAGAAGTTATTATAAGAGTATAATATATGATATTATAAGTATTAATATGATTTTATTATAAATTAATAACATGTCTAAAACCATTATAAATAAGGTTAATTAACATTCAACTAATAGGAAATGTTAGGTAAGTGATTTCGTCTCAATTTCCACTCCATTGAGATATATTTTGGTAATATACACCTATTTACTTTTTTGTGGTGTTTATACTTTCCCTTTGAGTTATTTAACATAAATATCTATTTTTTATGATGATTAATGATTAAATTAAATTTATTATTTCCTATGTGATGTTTAAAATAAAATTTTATCTTATTTATTTTCTTGATCAGTTATATTTTTACTTCATATCAATATTTTTCCAAATTGTTTTATGAAAATAATTTTATTTACAAAAATTATTTATAAAGGATATTTTATGTATCCTTGAATTTTTATATGTTATGAAAGGAATATTTATAATTATTTCCCAAAAAGATTCATTTTAAACTTTCTATACAAATGTCAAAAAGAATTTTTTTAACTTATACGACATTAATGGATCTTCCTGCCACCATAACTATTTTACACTATTTATTTTATTCTAAATTATATAAAAAAATATAAAGAAAACTATTTTGATAATGTTTTCTCATAAATTTTATTTTATTCTCTAAAAGACGTAAATTTATTTTAAAACATATATTTTTGATGAGTTGAAGGTCATCTTTTAGCTCTTGTTAATTTTCTGGTTATTAATATTATCTTGAAATATTCACTTTCTTGTGATCATTGAACATTAAGTTTCCCTTAAATATCCATATTCTTTGTATCATGTATATGATTATTTCCTAAACACATAACATTTTTATATATGGTGTTTTACTTTTAAAGTTATTTGATTGACTGTTGAAATATTGATATTTTGTATTGTTTACTTAATATGGATATTTTTTTATAAGTAATAATGTTCATGAATTAAATAGATCATTAGATATATGAGGAATCAATTGTATATGTCATTATAGTTGGGGCCCAGAATTATATATCTCATTTATGCATCTATAGGTCTCATGAAAAAAATTATTTGCCCAAATTAAATGGGTCTTTACCCATAGTTTTAAACTATCTTTGCACATGGTCTTGATGGTAGAGATATCATGATTTATGAGATCATGACATATAATAGTGTGCATTTACATTATTAATAATTTAGTTATTATTATCCATGAGATTATTGTATTGATATTATCCTTCGATGCATTTCATACTCAAGTTATTGATTAAATGGAAGGTTTTTTCATTTATTTACCTTTATATATTAATTATGTATTATTTATTCAAGATATATTATATTACACATAACTCTTATTGAGATTCTAAGTTAACCATTTATTTTTTTCAGTATATGAAGAAGGATATTATGAATAGTATCAATGATGAAAGAATATTTTTATGTTATGTATTTAATATTTCCAATGTAATAATTGGATCATGTATCTATATAGTTTTCTAAGACTAATAAACAATTTTATCCTACATGGTGAGATCGCATGTATCTATTCCAATGTAATAAATTATATACCATATCTAGGTTATTGGAGTTAGTGTTTTTACTGTTGGTGTCTGAGGTATAAACCTTGAGAACTAGATTTTAAGTAAATGTAACTAATATGAAAATTATGATAATACCTTATAGTATTTGAAAACATTTACTATTAGAGGATTTTTTATTTTTGTTTAATATTTATGATAATTATGATATGATCTAACTCAGTGTGTTCCATTATTTAGTAATGGTGCTTAACATAGGAAATAGAATGAATACACATGGTCAATGTAGGGATTTCCCTATGGGGAAAGTCAATACAGTTGGTGTTGGTGTAACGTCCTGGATCCGAAAGCCAGACAGTGGGTGCACTAGTGGAAATACGGGCTTTAACGTCGTCGTAATAACGTCGGTTTTTTAAAAACCGACGCGAATAGTATATGCGGGGAATTTTTGGCGTCGGTTTTACACAAAACCGACGCCAAAAATAATTATGTTTTTTTTTTCGCGTCGGTTTTTCTAAAAACCGACGCGGAAAATCCTGTTTTAATCGGTTTTCCGCGTCGGTTTGTAGAAAAACCGACGCGGAAAACCTCTTCGACTATATTTTCCGCGTCGGTTTTCATGAAAACCGACGCCGAAACTCATAAAAAAAATATATTTCGCGTCGGTTTTAATGAAAACCGACGCGAAAAGTCTTTTAAAAATATTCACGGACAGAAACCCTCATTTTGTTCGTCCGTCGAAATCGAGTTCCGCTGCGGCGCTTCGGACTCCCGACGACCTTCGAACTTGATTTGCGATCTTGAACGGCCATTGTTGAAGGTTTTTTGTCGTCTGCACGATTTTGGGTATGTGTTCTTCCTATTTATCTCTTGTTTCATATCCCATTGTTTATTTCTTTATCAATAACCCTATTTTGCGTGATTTGGATTATTGGTTAGATTTTAGTTGTAATTTATCATTATTTTTTGTTTGTATTATCATTGTTGGTGTAGATTTGATATTGTTTGTTTTTGGAAGTAATTATACCGGTCGCAGTTTGGATTTAACATCTCAATTCGGGTTGAATAATTATGTAAGATTTTATATTATGTTGGATTTTAAATAATTATGTAAGATTTTATTTTATTTTATTTCAAACTAGATTAAAAGGGGCTTTAATTAAAAGTTAGAAATTTTGTAAGGTGAGTAGTGGCCTAATTAGTATTTGTATACTCATGTTTATCTACATTTCAGTTTTAGGATCTTATCCAGTTCTTTTTCCCTCTTAGGATGCATTCTGTTTCAGTTTGGGTTAGTGATTAGTGGGGACTTGAGCTCAGTTATTGTTTTACTTATCAAATTATCCCAAGTGTGCCTATTATAGGTTTTTTACGGATTTATTTAAATAGAATATGTGTAAATTTTTTCCATTTAAATGATGTTTTTACTACTTAAAATTATGGTTAAAAGTGTATTGAATTACTTTTGTGAGGACTAGGTGATTTAGGAGATGAAGTGTATTGAGGGAATTAGTTTATATCTATTTATAGTTATTCTTTATATTATTTCTACTGATTCAAATTTTGTGTTGATGTATAACCTATGGATAGGTCATTTCAGATTTCTGATAGAAATATGATGTTAATTACACTATGATTAATGGGTGAAATCATACCTAGTGATTGTTTTAGATGCCTATAATGCTTATTGTTAGTCTATGAGGATTAGGTACTCCCCTCAAGTATGTCATGGTCTAGTTTAGGTGTTTAATGGATAGATATCTTGGGTTGGTTCATGAAAATGGTATCAAAACCAAGATTTTTCAGAGGGTTTGGGTTTCCAAGTTCCCTTTGTTATTTGGCATTATAATGTTATTATGGATATAGGTTATAAAAAATCTAGTGCTACACATTGGGAAAAGTGTCATAATATCTTTTCCATTTGAATCCTTGAGTGTTTATGTAATTCTAGGATTTATTGTTGGATTTTGATATTGATTTTGATTGGTTTTATGTGTTTGATATAAAAATGATGATTGAATTACCAATGATGTGTAATCTATTTGGGGGTTCACTTAATATTGGGGTGATGGTGGATGAAGATTTGTAGCTATAGGTCTATCCCCCATAGTTAGGCCAACCATATGGAGCCCTTTTGAATAGTTTTAATGACTCTTCAAATCCCACAAGTAGTTTTGTTAATCGAGTTCCACATGTGTGTTTTAATACACATTGTTTTAAATAAGGATAGTTATTGCACTATTTTTCACATTAAGTTTTCCATGATTCATTCATGTTACATCAAATGAATAAAAAAATAAATATAGTGTGATCAATAGTAGTCATAGTGAGAAATCATATTATCTTGTATGTCATTCATATAATATTTATATCATGGAACTTTATTTTCAAAAAATGAAACCTTTGATTTAACCATTTTGTCCTTGTATTTCAATATAACACACATGTATATAATATTAAAATTAACTGTTTACTATATTTGTAAACGTGTTTCATATTTGATGTCTTTTATCTGATTATCAATAGTTTTTATGGAATATGTTTTTGTTTACAATTTATCTGATAGATATTTAAATGTTTTTATGTTTTAATATATTCATCAATTATATTGTGATATCAGGTATTAATGGATCATAATTGGATTTATCTACGAAGAACTACTAGTGAATATGAAAGAGGAGTTGACAATTTTTTGGAATTTGCTAAACGGCATAATCAAAATATTGATTTGATTTTCTGTCCATGTGTGAAGTGTGTAAATATGAGAAAGTTAAACTTCAGAGAAATCAAAGATCATCTCATTTGTTATGGTTTTAGCCTTAATTATACACGTTGGATCTTGCATGGTGAAAGAACTGAAAATTCAACATCCAATGTTGATGACGATATTCATAATGAGGCAGAGGATCGTATTGAAGAATTAATTCATGATTTAGGTGTTGAAACCATCGAAAAAACACCAACTGTTGAACGATTGTATGGAGATTCTGAGAAACCATTATTCCCAGGTTGCAGTAAATATACAGTGTTATCAGCAGTTTTGAGATTAGTTAACTTAAAAGCAAAAAATGGGTGGAGTGATAAAAGTTTCTCCAGTTTACTTGAGCTTTTAAAAGAGCTTCTTCCAGAAGGCAATGGGCTTCCAGATTCCAATTATGAGGCGAAGAAAATATTATGCCCAATGGGATTGGGGTATAAAAAGATACATGCTTGCCCCAATGATTGTGTACTATATAGGAAAGAAAATGAACATTTATCAAGTTGTCCTACATGTGGAACATCGCGCTATAAGATGGATGAGAAAGTCAACTCAGATTCATTTTCAGGTGATGTCATGTAACGTTATGAAAAATCAATTTTTTTACTTTCCAATGATATCATCCAATATTTTTTTCAAACAATTCTGATAATTCAATTCTGGTTTATTTTTAGGTACCAAAATCAAAACTCCATCTAAAGCATTTTGGTACCTTCCAATTATTCCTCGTTTGAAGCGTCTATTTGCAAATTCAAATGATGCAAAAAGGTTAAGATGGCATTCAGATGAGCGCATTTCTGATGGTAACTTACGTCACCCGGCCGATTCACCACAGTGGAAGAGTTTTGATAAAAAATTTCATGATTTTGGAAGTGAAGTTAGAAATCTCAGAATGGGATTGTGTACTGATGGAATGAATCCATATCGGAGCCTCAGTAGCCAACATAGTTCATGGCCTGTTTTGCTGGTACTTTACAACTTGTCCCCACATCTATGTATGAAGAAAAAATATGTTATGATGAGCTTGATGATTTCTGGACCAAAACAACCAGGAAATGATATTGATGTGTATCTTACACCATTGATTGAGGATTTAAAACTGCTATGGGAGAAAGGTGTTACAGTTTTCGATGCATACAAGAAAGAGTATTTTCTTTTGCGTGCTATGATAATGTTCACTATAAACGACTTTCCTGCGTATGGAAACTTATCTGGATATAGTGTTAAGGGACATAAAGCATGTCCAATTTGTGAAGAACAAACTTCATATTATCAATTGCAGAATGGAAGAAAGACAGTGTACATGGGACATCGAAGATTTTTGCGAATTGATCATCCTTATCGTAGATTGAGAAAAGCATTTAACGGTTTACAAGAATACAACCTCCCCCCTCAACCATTGTCAGCTGAAGAATATTATGACAGAGTGAAAGATATTGATTCAACATTCGGAAAGAGAAAAAGTTCTGGTTTACAAAAACATATCTGGAAGAAGCAGTCTATTTTTTTCAAACTACCTTATTGGAGATTTTTAGAGATAAAACATAACATTGATGTTATGCATGTTGAGAAAAACATATGTGATAGTTTGATTGGAACTTTGTTAGACATAAAAGGAAAGACAAAAGATGGATTACATGCTAGATTGGACTTGATGTTAATGCGAATACGTTTGGAGTTAGCTCCCGCTGTGAAAGGAAAAAGAACATATTTACCTCCGGCTTGTCACACATTAAGCAAGATTGAAAAGATGAATTTTTGTCAGTGTCTTCATGGTATTAAAGTACCCAGTGGTTTTTCTTCAAATGTGAGTAATTTTGTGTCATTGAAGGATTGTAAATTAATAGGTATGAAATCACATGATTGTCATGTGTTAATGCAACAAATTCTACCAGTAGCAGTGCGTGGTATATTACCGAAAGCTGTCAGGAAGACAATCATCAGGTTATGTAATTTCTTTAAATCCATTTGTAGCAAAGTCGTTGATCAAAATTTGTTAGATTTGTTGGAGAATGAAGCAACTCTTATTCTTTGTCAACTAGAAATGTATTTCCCACCCACATTTTTTGATATAATGGTTCATCTATTGGTTCATTTGGTGCGTGAGATAAGAATGTGTGGGCCTGTTTATTTAAGATGGATGTATCCTTTTGAAAGATATATGAAAATTTTGAAAGGATATGTTAAAAATCCTTATCGACCAGAGGCCTCTATTGTTCAAAAATATGTATCAGAAGAGGTGATTGAGTTCTGTACTGATTATTTGAATGAAGTGGAGCATATTGGTCTCCCTCTATCTCGACATATGACAGTTGACAGAGAAGGTAGAGGGGTTCGAGGCTTAAAGGTAAAGTTCATTCCACGTGATGAAGTGATGCAAGCACATTTATACATTTTGAACAACACAGATGAGGTTCAACCATATATATCCTCACATATTGCTGAATTAAAGTTACGATATCAGAAAAGAAATGAAAAGTGGTTGATGATTGAGCATAAGAAGACATTTGTTTCATGGTTTAAAGAGAAAGTCACCTCAGATATATCTGTATCAGAAACATTGAAGTGGTTATCAGGGGGACCATCTTTTAATGTGATCACTTGGTCTGGTTTTGATATCAATGGCTACACATTTTACACAAAAAACCTGGATGACAAGAGTACCGTTCAGAATAGTGGTGTGATGGTATTCGCTGAAGCAGTGCATTTTTCGAGTGCCAAAGATAAAAACCCAATTTCTGCATCAACATCATATTTTGGAGTTATTGAAGACATATGGGAAATTGATTATATTAAATTTCGAGTCACTATTTTTAAGTGCAATTGGGTTGATAGTAATAGTGGCGTGAAACATGATGAATATGGGTTTAAACTGGTTGATTTGAAAAGATTTAATCACAATGAGGAACCATTTATCTTGGCGACACATGCAAAACAAGTATTTTATGTCATTGATCCGTCGAATGATCAGTGGTCAGTTGTTTTGCAAGGGAAAAGATATCATTTGGGTGATGATGATGATTCTGATGATGCTAGTGATTTACATGAGCGTTATTCATCTATTATGCAATTTTCAGATGATTACAATGAATATAAGACAGACATAGTGCATGCAGTACGTACCGATCATGATGAAGGGACGTGGGAAAACACTAAATTAGTCTCCTAATTTTTCTGGTAAATATTTATATTTTGTGTCTATTTTTAAAACTTACAAATGCATGCCTCTATTTTTACATATTTATTTTTCATTTCCTTGTTTCTAATTATTCAGTTTTCTAATGATATGCAGGTACCCAAAATTTCATTACACTTTCTAGTAGCAATGTCAAATACAGATAGAGATGAGCAGTTACCGAGGTATATCTATTTTGACATATTATTAAATATTCAGTAATATACATATTTAATGAAATAAAACTGTTAATTTATTAAAAAAAATTGCAGGACTACTGATGCGTCCTCGGCGGAGGAGACTTCTCCAGTTACTACTGAAAAATCAAGTTCTCTAGTTGGTAAACGTGGTATTACACGTTTACCAAAACTATCACTCGCTCGTGATGATAACAAATTACACATCCGTTTTGATGATAATAATAATGCAGTTGGCCCAAATGCAGTTCAGTTTGTCAGTTATATAGCGATGCAGAGCCGTTGCAGGATTAGTATTTTATATCCTGATTGGAAGTCAGTGGACAGGACGGCGAAGCAACAACTTTGGGAGGCCGTGACGGTAAAATATCTTTATTTATTTATTTTATCTCATTTTTTTAATATTATATAGTTTAAATGACATATTTTATTTTTTCAATTACAGATGACATTCAATTTTGAGGAAACCAAAGAAATTAGGAAAAGACATCTCTCTTTAGCGGCGGTTCGATGGAGAGATTTTAAAAACAAACTGACGAAAGATTATGTTTTTGGAAAGAGAAGGTTTGAAAGCCCATGTCTTAAGTATCCATATATAGATGAAGAAACATGGAAGCGATTTGTTGACAGTCGTCAGGAAGAGAAATTTCAGGTATTGTAATTGTTTTATATTTTAAAATTTATGCTATATTTTCCTTATTACTAATGTGTTTATTTTTATGTAACAGGCCTCCAGAAGATCTCATCAGGAGATCCAGTTGAAAAACGTATACCCTCATACTTTATCACGTGGAGGATACTCGTATTTGGAGCAGAAAATTATTGAAGAAAAATTTGAAGCATTAAGAGCTCGATCAAGTAGTGGTTCAGAAGAGGTCCAGTATGGTCCTCCATCTCCTCCCACTCGCCATGAGAAATGGAAACGAGCAAGAAGAAAAAAAATGAACAATATCTTACAGACGAAGCTCATCAAGTGGCTGATAGAATTGTAAGTAAATATTAATTCTTTGTTAACAATTTTCCTTTTTTATAATTTATAAACACTAATATAAATTTTTTATTTTTCATTTCAGGATGAACTTCAGGAGAAAGAGACACAGGGCTCTTTTATCCCTGAGGGTAGGATGGATATCCTAGCCACTGCTTTGGGAAAGACTGAACACCCCGGCCGTGTTAGAGGATATCAGGCGGGTGTTAGTATTCGGAAGGTTTTTGGTAAGAGTAAGCAACCAAGAGACCCGGAAATTGAATCCTTAAAAGAAGAGCTGCAGGATATGAAACGGTCTATGGGTGATCAAATTCAAGCAGCAGTACAGAAGGCTTTATTAGAACACTTGGCAAGACAGTCACAGTCTGCTCATCCTTCCGAGGTATATTATTTACTGTTAACAATTTTTCTTTTCTATAAATTATAAACACTGATATAACTTTTTCATTTTTCAACATTCTCAGCCTACTCACTCAGACTATCATGCCTCATATGCTTACCCAACACCGTCTGGGCAGCCTTCCGAGGTATATTATTTAATGTCATCAATTTGTCTATTTTATAAATTATAAACACTGATATAACTTTTTCATTTTTCAACATTCTCAGCCAACTCACCCGGACTACCCTGCCTCATCTGCTTACCCTGCCCCGTCTGCGCAACCATTTGAGGTATATTATTTAATTTAATTTTTAATCAATTTTTCTATGTTAAAAATTTTAAACACTAATATACCCTTTTCATTTTTCTGACTTCTCAGCCTGCTCACCCTGACTACCCTGCCCCACCTGCTAACTTTGAGCCTCCACCTCCTCCATCGGATCAAACCTTATATTGTGAGTTGTTTGCGGGAGATCCTCATGTACATATTGTTGCGTTAGGACAAGTGTATTTTTTGGGGGACTCGGTACATCATCAGCCTATGCAGATGGGTCAGGTTAGAGTATCAGTACTTTTTATTATAGATCCTACTGCTCTACTACCATTTCCTACTGCGGAGATCACCAGTGTTGGGGAATGCATGGGCCATTTTTTACTTTGGCCAACTGCACTTCTTCGTTATATTTCACATGAGGTATGAGTTTTTTTAACTAGTAATTAGAAATGATTCCAAATTACTTATAATGTTTTCTGACATTTAACTTATATAGGAATATCTGAAAGCAAAAGAAACTGTACAAATGCAGCAAAATGTTCAAAAACAGTCGGCTGTAGATACTTCTGATATTTCTTCTGGGTTGAAAAGATTATCTCAGTGCTCTTCTTCCTTGAATTTTATCTATGAGTTTCGGATGACGCCCGATATATGTGGAAGAAATTATAAATTGAGAATATTGAAAGAAGATATCATGAATTTAGTTAATTTTGAAGAGATCGGGCTGAATGTGGTGCAGTTGTTTTCCATGTAAGTAAATTGACGTCTGAATTGCTATTTCTTTACTAAAATATTGTTATGTCATTGACTAACTATGTTTTCTTTTTAAATTAGGTATCTATACAGGATTCTTTTACAAAATGAAACTACAAGCATTTATAGCTTTATAGATCCAGAGTACATTTCCTCGGAAGTCAAACATGTGAAAAATGATGACAAAGTTAAATATATATCCGAGAGATTATCACAAACAGAGATTCAGTGCTGGTTTTTGCCATTTGTTGATAAGTAAGAATATCAACATAATTTTGAACTCATGATCATTATAATGTCATTAATTATGAACTTTTTGTATTATAGGGGGAATTGGATGTTAGGTGTATTTTGCCCAAATGAATGCACCTTATATTGGTTTTGCTCTTTATTAGGAAAAGTGCGTAAAACGTTTTCCAACTTATTAAACAGGTAAGTTGTTTTTTTATTTTTAGAAGTTTGTTATGTTTAATTTTAATTGTTTACACAAGTTTTATTAGTTCTTATATAAAACAATGCAGTTCATGGAAACATTTTACAAATGAAAAGAAACCAACGAAAATCAAATATGTGGAAGTACAGGTAATTAGTTTTTATATTTTTGTTATATATTGGGTTTCATTATTAGTTAAATGTTTTATAACTGCAGTGTCATCGTCAAAATGGAAGCGTTGAATGTGGTTATTATATTCTACGATTTATGTACGAGATAATCACAACTGGGGAAACTACTGATTTTCATAAGGTTAGTTGTATTAACTTTTTTATATATTTTCATCCACTTTCTTCTATTTATTAATTTCATATCATTCAATATTATTGTAGGTATTCAATGATTCACAGTCATATTCTCAATCTGATATGATTCATATTCAATCTACTTTTGCGGACTATTTGTTAAGTCTGATTAAGATTTGAGGTATGTATACTAATATTTATAAATAATATTATATATGGGTTTAAAAAACTAACTCTTATGATATATTAGGTGTTTGAACCTACTAATAATCAAATGAATGCTTCAACAATAACAAACAATGAGCATGTCATATATTTCAGGTACGTGTATTTTAATTCTGATTTACTGAGTTTTCTCAAGTGCCTCTGCAAAAACTGTTTTATTGAATCTACTAATAATCAAATGAATCCTTCAACAATAACCAACAATAAGCATGTCGTATATTTCAGGTACGTGTATTTTAATTCAGAATTAGTTATTATATTTCTTTTCATTGTTATTTCTTAAAATCATTTGTCTGTACAGTGACAAATCTGTAGGGTGGTACTTGGATCATGAACATAGAGATTCGTATAGCGAAATAACATTCACAAACACTAAAAATTGTCTCCCTTGAATGCACAGCAATATCTTCTAGGCCTTTTTATTTTTTATGCAAATAAATATCGAAAAATGATTGCCGAGAAGCATATCACATAATACCTGAAACAACGCTTAGTGGGTTTGCACAAAGATAAAATAGAAGGCGTCAATTTTTAAGGTATGTTTCTTTATGTATCTTCAATCTGCATTTGATTTCAATTTTCTAACCTATTTTTTGCACTCAAATTTATTTCTCTGTTATTCCATAACTTAAACAAATAACAATAGTGAATAGGTAATGCACGTCTATACAGAGCAAATATAAAAACCTGAGGTTGGGGGTGGTGGGGATTCTATGGTGAAAAGACACCCCCAACATCTTCAGTGGGGGAGGTGAGGAAGAGGTTGCATCGGCTGAGTGTTCCTGGAATTTTGATCATTTCATTTTGGTAATTTACTTTGTGAAAAAATGAATGATTCAAATAAATTACACATTTTCATTTAATGTTTATTCATTGCACTAATAACTTGGATTGATTTTTTCACTCGTTTCATTACTGTTTTGACAGGATTGGTGCTATCTATGGGAGGAAACTTACAATGATTGATACTGAGTATGGTTAGATTAAGAAAATGCACCATGTAGGTACGTGTATTTTAATTCTGCTTTACTTTGAGTTTTCTGAAGTACTTCTGTTAAAGCTGTTTAATTGTTTTTGTATACTTCGTTATTTTTTTTCAGGGTTCCGATTTGTTTGGAGGAGAAAATATATGTATTTTATTTAAAAAAAAAAAAAAATTTACGGCGTCGGTTATTTTAAAAACCGACGCCGAATAATTTTAAAAAAAAATTATTTACGGCGTCGGTTTTTTTAAAAACCGACGCCGAAAGGGTTTTCCGCGTCGGTTTTTAGAAAAACCGACGCGGAAAACGCGGTTGAAAGCGGGTTTCCGCGTCGGTTTTTAGAAAAACCGACGCGGAAAATCCGGTTGAATGCGGTTTTCCGCGTCGGTTTTTCTAAAAACCGACGCGGAAAATCCTGTTCCAATCGGTTTTCCGCGTCGGTTTTTCTAAAAACCGACGCGGAAAACCTATTCGAATATATTCTCCGCGTCGGTTTTTTAATGAACCGACGCGGAAAATAATGTCTACATGTAGCTTCGGCGTCGGTTTTATAAAAAACCGACGCCGAAGCTCATAAGCGAATTATTTTTCGCGTCGGTTTCTATGAACCGACGCGAAAACGCTATTTTTAACGTCGCCTATAAAGACGTCGGTTTATAACCGACGTTAAAAATAAAAAAAAACCGACGCG
Organism: Viscum album; assembly: GCA_963277665.1. Classification (NCBI taxonomy): domain Eukaryota; kingdom Viridiplantae; phylum Streptophyta; class Magnoliopsida; order Santalales; family Viscaceae; genus Viscum; species Viscum album. Next base: position 355,477,347 of record OY728125.1, on the reverse strand, counting down.
AAAAAGTGTTTTTGCACTAGTGGTGCCCCAAACCCAGTTGGTCACATGACCTCAATCACATTTCCCCAAATGCCAGAGGCTACTGACTAGCAGTGAGGGCCCGGATCTGATAGTGGGGAAACTATGCCCTCATTTGTCAAAGTGTAGCACAACAAAAAATAAAGATAACATACAACAATGAAAGTAGTAAACCATATACAACTAAAATGGAAAACTAAGTAAAATAGAACCAGCTATCACATATATAAAAAGATACAGCAGGTCACCAATTCTATGAAAATAGCCAGAACAAGATACACTGCAATATAATACAATACAACTCAAAGTACAAGGTACATCCAGACATAACAAAATAGAGTAAAAATAACGTTGGTGCATCACAAGCCTAACATCGGTCTCATGCTCTCATACTCCTCTACTAAAATCATGTACCTATATAGGGACCCTTTCCCCTGTCAACACCTGCATCAATATAGTCTATTTGGGCCATAGACATGACCCAAACAGGGTGTGAGAAATAAATCCCAATAGGCACCCACAAAAGGCTCATGCCCGACTGTCAGTGAAAAAGTGCAACAACGGTGTGAAAAAGTAAATGTAGTAAACTAGTAAGTACTCAAAAGTAACTATCAGTACCCATTTCATTTAAATTTTATTTATTACTTATTACCTCCAAGATTGTGCTTCTTCTTGGTAGGTACAATATAGAAAATCACCACAGTGAATATTCTAAATACTCGTGTCCTCGGATATACTGTCCTTACCCTCAGGTAATAGAACCAAATACCCGCAAGTGATTTCCATTAGGAATAATGATAATTGCCCTCCAGCATACTCAAATTTCCCCCAGGCACATAAACTACTTCCCTGAGGCATAAACAAAGGTTACCCTCAGGCTAACCAAACACTGCCCTCAGGATAAGAAAACACTTCCCTCAGGATAATAGAAGACTGCCCTCAGGATAATAGAACCAGGACGAGCCCAAATCATAAACAATAATTTATATAACATTCTCTCAAGAAAATTCAATGAAAAATATAAACATTGATTACCCTCGGGTATCCTATCCAAATGGATAAACAGAGGAATGCAACCTCAGGGTGGTCTTGGATCCAAGAAGTGATCCCAAACAGCAGTTTAAACATATCATTAGATTATCTACGCAATTCTATATATCTTTTCAGCAAAGGCCTCATCCATACTACACCCCAACCATGGGCGCGTGTCACAGCGGTACACAATTTCATCACAATAGTTGAAAGGAACATCAAACCACCTACCTTGATCATCTTTGATCGGTATACATGAATGAAACCTCCCGAATCGTCCAAGAACGGCGTAGATCTGGGATAAAATAATTCTCATTCAAATGTAAATAACTTCCCTTAGAGGAATAATTGGTAATAACAACACAAGGAGAGGGGAGGGATTGCCCGTACGGTCCTAAAATGATCGACGGAGGTGGAATCAGATTCCCGGTGCATGATCAGGTGATCCTCCAAGGTTCGGTCATCCTCCTGATCTCCAAAACGCACTCAAAGCCTCCTATGCCAAATGAGGAGGCTACTGCCTATTTTAAGCAAAAAAACAACTACATGGTGTGTACTCTCTAGTACACGGTGTGTACTTTTCATTTTTTTTAATTATTCCTCTGGCAACTTCTTTCCACCCTGGAATTGTTCATCCATTGACATGAGTACACGGCATGTATTTCTGATTACACGGCATGTACCGTCGCTCCACTGGCAGCTGCCTCCACCATCATACAGTTCACATTCCGACTGATTACATGGCGTGTAAATACAAAGTACACGGCGTGTAGTCAGTTTTTAAACCTTTCATTGCCGACAGGCCTACACGCCCTGTGTACTCATCCCACACGGCCAAAGTACACAGTGTGAGGAAAAGTACATGGCGTGTACCCAAAAAAATTCGATTTTCCCCATTTTCCGTATTTTCTCAAAAACACTTAAGGAAAAGGGAAAAGAAGATACCTGTACCTCAAAAAGAAGAACTTTGTTCTTACAAAATTACCCCCTTAAAGCAATTCGTCCACAAATTTCCCTTCCAAGGGTGGCGAAGATAAAGCTCAGAATAGTTCGGGCCACTGAGCATGTATGTCGGTCTCCCGCTCCGAGGTTTCATCCTGTACTCAGCCATTCTGCCATAGCACCTGAATGAGAGGAACTGACCGGCCTCATAGAATCTTCGTAATCCTATAAATAATACGAATCGGATGCTCCTGAAAGGATGCATCGTCCTGAAGCTCAAACTCCTCGGGCTGAAAGATTTGAGATGGGTCCGAGTGATAACAGTGCAACTAATATACATGGAAGACTTCATGCATGGACCGGTACCTCTGTTGTAACTGCAACCGATAGGCAACCGACCCGAATCTCTCCAGAATCTCAAATGGCCCCACATACATTGGTGAAAGTTTACCCTATCTCTTGATCCACCTGTGTCCCAACCACAGTGAAACACACAAGAAAACCTGATCCCTGACCACGAACTCCAAAGGTCGCCTGCGGGGATCAGCATAAGATTTATGACGTGACTGTGCAGCAGCCATCCGCTTCTGAATCAACTGGACCTTCTCAGAAGTCTCCTGGATGAGACGTGGTCCTAGTAAAGCTGCCTCACCTGCCTCTAACCAGAACAAGGGTGAGCGGCATGGACTACCATATAAATCCTCGTAAGGTGTCATCTCAATAGTTTCCTAAAAATTGTTATTATAGGAAAATTTGACCAAGGGTATATTAATCTCCCAAGAGCCACCAAATTTTAGGACGCATTCATGTAGTATGTCCTCTATCACCTGTATCGTACGCTCTGATTGGCCATCAGTCTGAGGGTGGTAAGCTGTCCTCAGAAGCACCGTGTACCCATTGCCCTACGAAAACTCTGCCAGAAACAAGATGTAAATCGGGCATCCCTATTATAAACGATTGAACGAGGGACCCCATGAAGACGTACTACCTCTCAGATATACAACTTTCTGAGATCGTCCACATCGAAGGTCTTCTTAATAGGCAAAAAGTGAGCTACCTTTGTAAGTCTTTCTACAACAACCCACACGACATCACTGCCTCAAGGTGACCTCGGAAACCCGGTCACACAATTTATCGCGACATCATCCCATTTCTACTCCGGAACGGGTAACTGTTGTAATATTCCGGCTGGCCTATAATGCATAGCCTTCACCTGATAGCAGGTGGAACATCTCGTAACAAAACCATCTACCTCTTTCTTCATACCCGGCCACCAATACTGACGTCTCAAGTCACGGTACATTTTGGTAACTCTGACATGCACTGCCCAAGATGAACCATGAAACTCCCACATCAGCTCCTCGTGTATATCCCTTGGAACCCACACTCATCCATGGAAATGAAATACCTCATCATCGTCTATCGTCCATCTTGGAGGAGGGTCCTCACTTTCCACCAACTCTCATAGAACTAGGCCTTCTGAATCTGATAGTTGTCTCATCCTCACTCTATCCAGGAGGGTAGAAGTCACATCTAAGGAAGAAATATAGGTTTTCCCCTGACTGTCATGCACCTCCAAATGAATCTTAGAGAACAAATCCAAAAGCTGCCACTCACCACTAGCCTCCTGCACTACCTGTAACTGAGTTCTCCTACTCAGTGCATCAGCAACTGTGTTACCCTTACCAGGTGTATAGGCAAGCTCAAAGTCAAAGGACTAAATGTATTCAACCCACCTATACTGGCTCAGATTCATTTCACACTGGGTAAAGATATATTTGAGACTTTTGTGGTTAGTGAAAACCACAAATTGATCTCCCAGGAGATAATGTCTCCAATAGTGCAATGCATGAACAATTATAGCCAACTCGAGGTCATGCATCGGGTAATTCCTCTCATGTGGTCTTAATAGCCGAGACCAGTACACAACAACTTGATCGCCCTGCATCAACACTGCTCCCTGATGCATCACAGTAAACTGTATAGTTCTTCCCTTGCTTTGGAACTATCAAGAGTGGTACTGATGTAAACTTTCCCTTCAACTCCTGAAAGGCCATCTCGTAAGCTTCTGACCAAATGAACTTCACTCCCTTCTTAGTCAAACCCGTCAACAGCACTGGTAAGAATGAGAAGTCCTGTATAAAATTCCTATAGTAACCAGCCATCCCTAATAAACTCTTTATCTCAAACATGTTCTTAGGCTGCTCCCAGGAAACTACTACTCTCACCTTCTCTGGGTCTACTACAACTCCTTCCTCTGAGATAATATGACCCAGGAATTGAATCTGGTCCATCAAAAAGTGGCACTTTGAGAGCTTATCATATAGTTGATGCTCTCTTAGTGTACTCAATACAATCTCAAGATGGGTGGCATGGTCGTGCTAAGTGTGAGAGTACACCAAGATGTCGTACACAAATACTACCATGAAAGAATCCAGATAAAGATAGAACACACAATTCATTAGATCCATGAAAACTGATGGCACATTTGTGAGTCCGAACAGCATGACCAAGTACTCGTATAGACCATATCTGCTCCAAAAGGTTGTAAGTGGTTTGTCGGATAGTCTAATTTGTAACTGATGATATCCGGATCTCAATTAAATCGTCGAGAACACTTGTTATCCATAAAGTTGATCAAAAAGATCATCAATCCTCGGTAAGGGATTTTGGTTCTTGACTGTCAACTGGTTCAGTTTCCGATAATCCACACAGATTCTGAGGGTACCATCCACCTTCTTCGTGAAAAGGACTGGCGAACCCCAAGGAGAAGTACTGGGTCGGATGAAACCCTTTGCCTGCAACTCCTCCAACTATCTCTTGAGCTACTAAAACTCTGGTGTAGCCATCTTATAAGGAGGAATGGACACTTTTTCTACTCCTGGCACTAGATAAATAGAGAAATCCACCTCATTCTCCGGAGGTAGACCTGAAAAGTCATCCGAGAAGACATACCTGAAATGATAAATCACTGGATGGAAATCCTTCTGAGAAGTTCCGTGGTCATCCAGGTATAAGCTCACAATCTAGGTTGTCACACCACTTCACCCATGATGCTCGGGTCCATCTCGGCTCTCCTGGACATCCCATTCTCCCTTGTATAGAAACTCTCCACCCTCTGGTGATGTGAAACTCACCCTGCAACGATAGCAATCTACAAAGGCTCGAAAGGGAACCAACAAGTCCATACCGAGAATGACATCATATCTCTTAATCTATAAGACATAGAGGTATCATAGAAAGTGACACCCACCAACCTCTATAGTTTACTCCCTGCACTGACACACACCAGTCATCCTAGTTCCCAATGGAGTGTCTAGCGTCATAATATTAGAAGAAGAAGAAACACAAATCCCAAGGCTCTCCACAACAGGAATAAATATAAATCTATGTGTAGAAACCATATTGAAAAGTGCAGAAGATAAAACAGAAGAAACTAGGATAGTACCTCTGTCAGTAGAAGGTCTGAGATCCTTCTCCTGTTTAGTCTATTGCACTACATATGTTTTCCCAATGTCGCAGCCCTGCGACACAGCCTGGATACCCTGAGCTGACCCGCCCTTCTACCTCTGAGATCTAGGTGTCTGGATACCACGTCCATGACCACCATCTCTGCCTGCATGCCCTGACGTACCCCAATTTCCCAACTGGTAAGAAGCTGTTGGTCCTGTTCCTGCACGCGGAGTCTGCATAGAACCCCTCTCACTAGCCGCTAGTAGAAACTCCATGAAAAAGCACTGCAGATGACCCATATTGCCTCAAGCTCGACACTCCACTGCATCGCGTGGACACTAAAGCCTCTTGTACCCCTCTCTACCACACTGGTAGCACATGACCTGGCCACCTGAAAGATTCTGCTGACTAGTACTTCCACCATGAGAGAAACTCATCTGCCTCTTCCTCTTTCCATTATAAATAGTACCCATAACTGGTGTCGAACCGCCTTGGACCACACCAATAGCTTCCTGCAGGTTCCACTCTATAATCAGTGCCAGGTTCACAACATCATGCATGGTAGGAAACCTAAAAACGTTCACCAGTTCTCGGATGTCAGTATAAAGATCATCCTCGATGCGTCTAGCCCTCAACACCTCATCACCCACCAGAACGGGTGCGAAATGCTGAAGCTCAGTGAAGTGAGTAGAATAACCCATCACTGACATAGCACCCTGCTACATATTCATGAACTCTCGAGCTTGGTCAGCCCATAGTGTCTCTAGGAAGAAGAAGTCATAGAAGGTTGCCTGAAAATCTTCCCATGCCATGTCTTGGTGATGCTTAGACTGGGTGGTGACATCCCACCACCTCTTAGTGAAATCACATAGCATGAATGTTTCAAGCTTGATCCTCCTCCCCAGAGGCATCTCTAGATGCTCAAATATCATCTGCATCGAATCTTTCCATGACTCCGCAGCCTGTGGTCCTCCATCCCCTGAAAATGTAGGCGGATGCTACTTCTGGAAGATATGTGTCAGCTTTCCCATAGATGTGGCAGCCTACGGTGCTCCCTGGAAGGTCTTCATGAACCGCATGAAGCCTTCATGGAACTGCGCCTCCGTGGCTGTGTCCAGTATAATGGTTGGCGCCGCATCTGGCATTGCTGGAGGATCCACTGGTAGCCCATGGCCTACCATCTCAAGAGTATAATCGTTGCCGCTCTCCTAACGAACAACTAGTGGTCATCTTGGCGTCATGACTCTATAAGTTCAATCACTTTCCTTAGATTAAGGTCATTAAGGACTGAAAACTAGGAGTATAAGAAGGGAACATGAGAAGAAAAGCATTCAAGTTTTACAAAACTTGACTACACGGCGTGTATAAATAGTACACGATGTGTTGTCACAGGCCATCCACATGGGCGTGTACTCCAGCTAAAATAGTTCATGTAACACCCCAAGCACATGGCATGTTATCCTAACACATGGTGTGTACTTTAATCCTTCTTCCCTGCACAGGTCCTTCTACACGGCTTAAGCCACATGAATCTCCTACAACAAAACTACACGGCGTGTTCAAAGGTAGACACAGAGTGTAATCTACAAGATTACATCGGCCCGTGTTGCTCATCACACGGCTGGTGTACCCAGGTCACACTACACGGCATGTTTCAAAAGACACGGCGTGTTTAAAGAAGCCCCAGACCGACCTATATTGCCCACTACACGGCCGGCTACACGGGTGACACTACACGGCGTGTTCCAGGAGGACACGACATGTACTAGGAAAGATAACACTGACCCATGTTGTTAGTGACATGGTCGGGTACCTGGGTCAAAAAACATGACATGTACAAGTTAGACATGGCATGTACAAGTTAGACACATCATGTATGTCTTGAGGTTTCCTCCGTTCATTTTTTTAGTTACACGGGCGGGCAGCGGGTCTACACTACACAACGTTTACAACCAGTACACAGTGTGTTCCTCCAAGCCATTCCCCACCTCGTGTCCTCACCCACATGGCATGTGACATGGGAAGATACTATACAGTGTGTACTTAGGGTACAAGGTGTGTACTTAAAAAGTTTTCATTTATTCCTGAACAGAAGAGAACACAGCGTGTGTCCAAGAACTACACGGCATATATCTTGGGTTTTTATGGAAAATAATCCTCAAAAACTACTCCAAAACCCATAAAAAACATGAAACAAACACCTAATTTCCAAATTCCGATTAGTGAGGGACCATACTCCCCGCAAATCAAAGTTTGGCATCTTACACATGTTATAACAAGGAAAACGCATTAATGATCCACCAAATCCCGGTCATTGAGAGCCTATACTCTTCAAGAAACAAAGTTTGGCGTTCATTATATTAAAACCTCACACCAAAATACCCTAAAAAAAGTAGGTATTTATCAAAGTATCTATCAAAATAGCATGCTCTTCTAGCACATCAACTATCACAACAGCATATAATTTATAATGCACCTACATGGCATGGTAGGAATGCATGACATGTGATTTCTAGCATGTGAATAATTGATGCAAGAGATGGCACACCCTCATATCATTAGGTTGAAACTAAATATAACCCATGTATAACATACAAAAATAACAATCACAAGTGTGTCACCCAATGGTGAAAATAAAATCAACTATAAAATTGACCAACCAATAATAATTGCAACAATGAGGTAGATTGGATTTTCCCTGTACACGGGTTAGCTACTCCCTAGCCCATCTTATTACCAACTACCCTTTCCATCCTATCCCTGACTATGGCTCCAAATAGTACGTCAAAGAAAATAAACCTCTTATACCACTTTGTAATGTCCCAGATCCGGAAGCCACAGCGTGTGCCCCGAACCCGGTTGGTCACATGACCTTAAGCACATTTCCCCAAACGCCAGAGGCTGCTGACTAGCAGTGAGGGCCCAGGTCTGATAGTGGGGAAACTATGCCCTCATTTGTCAAAGTGTAGCGCAGCGGAAAAGAATTATAGCATACAATAGTGGAAGCAGTAAACCATATACAACTGAAATGGACAACAGGGTAATAGAGAACCAGTATTCACATATATAAAAAGATGCATCATGTCACCAATTCTATGAAAATAGACAGAACATGATACACTTCAATACAATACAATACAACTCAAAATACAAGGTACAGCCAGACAAAACAAAATAGAGTAAACAGAACGCATCATCATCGCAAGCCTAAGCTCGGTCTCATGCTCTCCTACTCCTATACTACAATCATGTACATTTATAAAGACCCTTCCCCCTATAAATACCTACAGAAATATAGTCTTTTTGGGCCAAAGACATGACCCAAACAGGGTGTGAGAAATAAATCCCAGTAGGCACCCACAAAAGGCTTGTGCCCAACTGTCAGTGAAAAAGTGCAACAGTAGTGTGAAAAAGTTAATGCAGTAAACTAGTAAGTACTCAAAAGTAAGTATTAGTACCAATTCCATTTCCATTTTAATTACTACTTGTTACCACTAAGCTTGTGCTTCGTCTTGTCAGTTACAACATAAAAAATCACCACAGTGAATATTATAAATAGTCGTGTCCTCAGACATATTGTCCTTACCCTCAGGTGACATAACCAAATACCCGCAGGTGATTTCCCTCAGGAATAAAGATCATTTTACTCAGGCATATGTGAAATTTCCCTCAGGTATAGAAACTACTACCCTCATGCATAAACAAAGGTTACCCTCAGGCTAACCAAACACAGCCCTCAGGCTAAACAAACACTACCCTCAGGCTAATAGAACCGGTCCGAGACCAAATCATAAACAATAATTTATATAACTTCCTCTCAAGAAAATGAAAAGAACAATATAAACATGTATTACCCTCAGGTATCCTGGCCAAATGGATAAACAGAGAAACGCACCCCCAGGGTGGTCCTGGATCTAAGTAGTGATCCCAAATAGTAGTTTAAACTTATCATTAGATTATCTATGAAATTCTAGATATCGTTTCATCAAAGGACTCATCCATACGACACCCCAACCATGGGTTCATATCACAATGGTACACAATTTCAACACAACAGTTGAAAGTAACATCAGACCACCTACCTTGATCGTCTTTGATTGGTATATGTGAATGACGTCTCCTGAATCTTCCAAGAACGACATAGATCTGGGATAAAAAAAATCCTATTCAAACATAAATAACTTTCCTTAGAGGAATAATTGGTAAGAATATCACAAGGAGAGGGGAGGGCATACCCATACGGTTCCAGTGTGATCGACGGAGGCGGAATCGGATTCTCAGTGCACGATCGAGTGATCCTCCATGGTTCGGTTGTCCTCTCGAGCTCCAAAACAAACTCAAAGCCTCCTCTGCCAAATGAGGAGGCTACTGCCCATTTTAAGCAAAAAAAAAACAAAGTACATGGCTTGTACTCTCAAATACACAGATTGTACTTTTCATTTTTTTTAACTGTTCCTCTGGAAGCTTCTTTCCACCGTTGAATTGTTCATCTGTCAATATGAGTACACGGTTTGTATTGTTGATTACACAGCATGTACCATCGCTCCACTGGAGGCTGCCTCCATCGCCTTACTGTTTACCTTCCGACTAATTACATTTCATGTAGTCAGTTTTTACACCCTTCATTGCCAATAGGCCTACACTCCCAATCTACTCATCCCACATGGCCAAAGTACACGGCTTGTACACACAAAATTTTAGATTTTTCCCCATTTTCCTTATTTTCTCAGAAACACTTAAGGAAAAGGGAAAAGAAGAGACCCATACCTCAAAAAGAAGAACCGGGTTCTTACAGTTGGAGCTGAGAAGATCATGGTCATATTAAGTAAATTTACCAATGTTATGTCTAATAACATTGAACATATGATGAAAAATGATATTACATAGAATGGTACACCTATATTGGATTGTTTCATGTGATAGAATCCTCTATCTCTTATTGAATTTACTAATCTAGTGATAGATGAGCAATGGATCAAGTCTCTTGAAAAGATATTTCTCACCTTGGGATATAATAAAATAAAAAAGGATATGTTGGTAGAGTATTGACTTAGAGGTTATGTTGATCAATGGTGGTCATTGATCCAGAATACTAGCGAGTAATAATAAATAGAACATATGGATTGAAAATATTTAAAAATATTATTATTTGAAAAATATTTCCCTCATGAGCAATGAACTGAAATGAATAGAAGGATAATCAACTTAAGGTAAAAGGATGAATAAAGTGTTTTAGTGTATGAGAATTAATTTACAAGACTATTAAAATATGTTATAGTTGACCATTTCCTAAAATTCATTAAGACATCCCTCTGACGGGCACTATTTTATCATAATTTATCATCATATGATGAAATAGTATTATGTTCCATCAAAATAAGGAAGGAATTTTATAGATCCTATATCTATAAGGGAAATCAAGATATGACGTTTTTGGTAGAGAACCATGAAAAGTTAAAGCATCAATGAATAATATAGGAATAAAGTGATTTCCATCAAGTGAAAATTATGGAAAGAAACATCATGTAAAATGCTTTATGAGCATGGGAACATAATAAAATTTTGAAAATAAGGTTTATATGGATAATGAATTTAAGGGGAAGAAATAAATAAATGATTTATATTTTTTAAAATGTATATAAACGGGGAATTATTCACACAAATTCCCCATGAAATAAGGAAACATACTACAAAAGAGATCGAGGGGGAAGGAAAAGATTATGTGATCATTATAACTGATGTTGAAGTTCCCAATGATGTGGTGGAATGTACTTTAATCATAAAGTCAAATTTAGTTAATGATTTATTTGTTTTTTTATCTTCACACTCTTTCATGTCTTCCATGTTTTCTAATAAATTTAGATATATTTCTATAACCTTAAGAATGGAGTTATCAGTTAAACTCTCAGTGGAAATCTCACTATAATAAGAATGTGTTAATAAGTTTCCATTATGACCCCTAAACATTCCCTATTTTAATAATTGATTATTATACCTATGGTTTATTTTTATATAGTCATTGGTATTAATTGGATTTAAAAATATAATGAATTTTTTTTTCAAAGATAAGTAGATTGAAACTTCTTATAAAGATTTAAAATTCCTTATCTTTAGAGGGGTGAATTCATCATTTGAGTCATATTTAGATCCACCTCCAGTATCTCTTCTAAATATAATTCTAATGGAGGAAAAGAAGAAAAATTATATGGATAAAAAGGTTATCTTTGAATCGATGATGAACCTATTATACAGTAATACATTAATGTATTTTCTGATAAATTACCTAAACATCCACCAAAATGTGAAGTTGAATTTTCCATTGATTTAGTCCCTAATGAAAGACATATATCAAAGTCTCTTTATAGAATATCCACTATATAATTAGTGGAGTTGAATAAATAACTATATGATTTGTGTGAATATAGATCTATACACCCTAGTGTTTCATCTTGGGGTCCCTTGTTCTTTTTGTTAAGAATAAAAAATGATCTATGATTATATTTATTGATTATAGGGAAATCGATGCTATTATGATAAGGAAAACATATTTTATGCCTCACATTTATGACTTATTCAATAAACTTCTTGGATCCTAATATTTTTCAAAGTATGAATTTTGTTATGGGTATAATCAATTATGAGTAATAATGGAATTTTATATGAACCACAAACATTATTAATATATAGTCATTCCATCTAGATTGACTAATATACCATCTATTTTTATGGATTTGATGAATATATTATTAAAGGAATATCTAGAAAATATTATTGTGGTATATATTGATGATATCTTGGTATACTCTAAATTTTAAGAGGATATTGAGAATCATATGTGGATCATTCTAGAGACACTTATAGAAAATGATTTATATTTGAAATTTAGAAAGATAGAATTCTACCATTGGAATTTTTTTATTACCTATATTATCTCCAAGGATTGAATATCTATTTATACAGTAAAGAAAAAAGCAATAAAATAATGGACTAGACAAATAAACATAATCAAGTTATATAGTTTCATTTGTTTGGAAGGCTATTATCACTGGGTTTTTTTAAAACATTTCCTTATTGGATAACTTAATAACAAAGATTACTTGTAAAGGGGTTAAGTTAACATAGACAAAGGAATGTGAAGAATGTTTTGAAAAATTGAAGAGGATACTGGTGAATGATAAAATTTATAATCTATCATTATGAAATAGTGTATTTTTTATATATATAACAATGCATTGAATAAGGGACTTTGTTGTTTCCCAATGCAAGATCATAGTGTTATTGCCTATGAATCAAGGTAGTTAAAGGCTCTTAAACAGAATTATCCAAATCATGATCTTGACTTGGAATCCATAATATTTACTTTGAAGATATAGAGACATTTTCAATTTGGGGAAAGATGTGATATATACATATATCATAAGTGTTTAAAATATATATTTTCATATAGGTAGATCAACATGACGCAAAGTTGATGGATCAAGCTACTCAAGGATTACGATTTCTCAATAAACTACCACCCATGGAAGGATTTTATGGTTTCAGATGCATTAAGAAAATAATATCATGGAGTTTGGGAAAAAATGAAGATTAAGAGAGATATTATTTTCATGGATATAGTATCGAAGGATATGGGAATTATTAAGGAAGGGGAAACATCACTTTTTTCTAATGGTTTCCAAACTATCTTTATTATAAAATATCAAAATATCTCAGTATTATGATGAGTATTTTTGAAAAAAAATAAAGTTTTGAATGATGTTAAATTGAAAAACAGTATATATGAACATGGTGTTCTAAAATTTGGAAAGAGGGTATGTGTACCAACTATAAGTGAGCTGAAAAAGAATTATTAGATGATTCTAACAGCTTTAATTTATCTACACACCTTGATAGCAGAAAAATTTATATCTTTTTGAAGGAACAATTTTTTGTGGGGTAGTATGAAACTGTAAATTGTTGATTATGTGTCAAGATTTTTGGTTTTTTAATAGGTTAAGTCCATGAGATAGAATCCTAGAGGAGCCATGCACCCTATACATATTCCTCTATGGAAATGGGATGACATTACTATGGACTATTTCATTTTATTATGATAGATTCATATTTGGTGTATATTATTAATCAATTTTTGGTGTTTTTTTAATATTTTTCAATTATAATTCCCTTATATTTCAATGTTTTATTAGAAAGTAGGAAATTCGGAATAAGAAATTGAAATTGTTTGAATATAATATAAGATTTTTGTTTTTAAAAATGAATTTTATTTTTGAATATTTGATATATAAATTATTTAATCTTTCTAAGTATTTTCATTTTTTTAAGTTTGGTAAAAAATGGACATCCAAGATAACCCTCAACCTCAACGTTGTTTATCCACCTAGTCAGGCCAAAGGAGGCCCATCCGGCTAATACATCTTGAGGGAAAGCCTTCTTAGTGGTTGGGGTGTGCACATAGGGCATTAGGCCCATGCATGGCCCACGATGGTCATGTCTATGAGCATGCATAGATACTTTAAGAACTGATGGTTGTTCATGGTTAAACTCTGTGGAACTAGGGGGAGGGAGTTGCTGGGATGGGGTGTTCAGTGGTGGCGGGCAAGATTTATCCAACTACCACAGGACTTCATTGTGGTGTGGGAGTAGTGATCGGGATTATAAGCAATCACCTCTTATCACTTCTTCTTAATGTGGGACAACTTTTATCCTAGTATTGTTCATCCATTTCAATTTTTCATGAGCACCACTAATCAAATAATTCTTGTACCCCAACTTGGTGTCTCCATTATGGCTCATTATCTGGTGTTGATGGCCACTACTACAGTACTAGAGATTTACAGAAATGATCACTTACCTATCATTAGCTGAAGACGATGTCCATTTCCTACACTCAAAACCACCATGTATGCCTTACAACCACCCCAACAACATTTTGAGCTTCATTCGGCCACTGTGAAGGCCATATGAAGGAGGATATCAGAGGATCTTTGCTTCCACCACTCACCATTATACCATGTACCATCCTCTCCAATGCCAAAATTTGAGTGTTGATTCCACCTTGATGCATGTATATCAAATCACCCATGATTTTCTTCCTGAACTTTTCGTCCTCCTCCAATGATTTCATACAGAATCACTATTACAGATTCCACTTAAGCTCAAGACCGAGCTCCACATACACTTTCGAACACCATAATTGCCAGGGTCTGTCTCTGTACCCTTGGGAAACCCCCATGGGCCTATCTCAAGTTTCATCCAACCACTTCGAAGGATGGATGAAAGAGGAGTGTTGATTCCATACATCATGGCCCAATTCTTTCCAAGATATTCTTGGACCTACTTTCATATCTCCAAGTTCCCCTACCTCCATGTGTGGGATGATCTTTACACCCCACGTACAAAATGAAGGGGATCCTGAAGGATTGTCCCGTATAGATTTCATTCCACTTGTAAAATCTTAAAAATGCATAATCTATGGTTGTTTCAGATTTAAATCATCCCAGGTGGTAGGGGAGATTTAAAGCAAGAGTAGTTCAAGGATCCACCCCTCGCTACCTATAAAAGTATAAGGCACCCACTGCCTTTCGGGAGTTTTTACCACATAGGAGGAGAACCTGATGAGGCTGATCCCAAGGATTTGTCACTGCTTCCTATTTCCTCCTATTTTTATTTTATTTTTCATTTATTTTTTTTAAGTTTAATTTTTAATTGTATAAATTTTATTTTATTAAATATAGAAAAATCATTCGCGTTTTTATTTTAAGTGTCCCCCCATTCTATACTCCTTCTTCATCTTCTTATTCTTCTTATTTTTATTTCTTCTTCTTCATATTATTATTATTATTATTTTAACATTATTTTTTTACTTTATTTATTTTATTATTTTATTTTATTCTTTCCTCTCCCTCTTCTTCTTATATATTATTTTATTCTCTCTCTTTATCATATCGATTATTTTTTATTTTATTTATCTAATCCTCATTATTTTTCTTTTCTCTTCTTTTCATTTTATCTTATTTATTCTATTCTTCTCCCATTCTAGCAAAGTGGTCTCCTAATCCTGATAATGAGAGGCTAAATCGAGCCTTGTCCTGAGGGAGGTTAAGGTTTTCTAGAATAATCTTAAATTTTAATTTATGTTTGTGGTAGTTATGAGTAGCATGCATGGGTGAGGCAAATGTCCCCAGTGTGGTGGTTGTCATCCATGACATGTAACTCAATATATATCTATTATTTTTTTTATCTTATTTTTCTATCTTCATTGAATATCTCTTTAACATAATGGAGTTTAGAAAATCAATGGATTATATGGAATTGATAGAGAATGGTCCTAGAAGTAGGCACACCCTAGACCAAGGTGTGTCATCAACCTTGATTACAGGAGGAGTTGGAATTGATATTTCATAGGAATTAAAATATTCCACAATATATAAATTAAAATAACAGTAATTCATCAGAAGATTTAATGTTTGGATTATCAAACTAAAATAAAAAAAATAATGGAGAATAATGATTGAACCCAAAACTTAACAAAAAATTAAGTTCTTTCTTACTTAATTTATTTTATTTATAATTTCATGTTATTATAGTTTATAATTTTTA
The DNA here is from genome assembly GCA_963277665.1 of Viscum album. Classification (NCBI taxonomy): domain Eukaryota; kingdom Viridiplantae; phylum Streptophyta; class Magnoliopsida; order Santalales; family Viscaceae; genus Viscum; species Viscum album. The sequence continues at coordinate 355,461,303 of OY728125.1, read as the reverse complement.
TTTTACATGTCATTTCAATATTTATAAAAGTAATCAAAAACTAAAACACTCTCTATTTTTTTATTAAAATAATAAAAACAAAAAAAATAAATAGTTTAAGTGATTTAGATAAAGTACATGGGAAAAGATATAATCTCCACAAGTGATATGACCCTAGTCATCCACTATGTTTCACTAGGAAAATAATTTACATTTTCCACACCCTACGATAGGTGTGTGTTCAAAACTATCATTATTTCAAAGGATCCAATCAGTTATTTTTTAAATTTTTCTATTTTAACATTTTAGATATATTTTATAGATTTTATAGAAATAAAAAGCTAAAAAAATCCAAGATGTTTTCAAATGACTATTTTTTGAATTCATGGAATAATTAATCTCAGGTGAAAGAACTAATATTTCAAAATGATGAATAGGTGTCTCTCATACAAAAGTTCGGTGAACTCATTAACCTTATAAAGCATATGATAAATGGTAATAACACTAGAATTTATTTTCATGAATTGGTTTATATGGTTAATGAAGTCAAAATTGATTATCAAAGACTAAAGACCAAGAAGGAAGTGTCACTGCAGCTGTCTAATTTTAATGAAGACATAAAAGAGGTTAAGTCCCATCTTGAGGAGTATCAACATCCCAACCATCTAAATAACCAAATCAAAAAATACCATGATGAGATATAGTGGATTCATGATGAGTAAAACTTTCATACTAAGCTAATTATAGGAGATCAATAAGAACTAGATGGATTATGGAATGAATATGAGGTACCACTTTATCTTCTTTGTCCCTAAAAAGTAGAACATCCATTACTATTTCATGTCACTCCATCCATGTTATAGGAGGAATCCATAACAGTGATGAAATTTAAAGAAAGTATGGATGATCTTGACTACCTACCTACATCCATTGAGATCCAATTTGAAGAGGAACTTACTATAAAGGTAGTGATTGAACCAAAAACAACTTTGTGATATTATATTTCTTTGGAATCTTTATTTTCTAATTTTATTAAATTTTAATTGAGTATCAATCCTTATTTTGTAAAATTTTTAGATTTGGTAAATTCATGTCATGCCTTAGAGGAAGAATATGAAATTGGGCATGAACCTATTGAGGAACATATAGAGCTACCTAATATTTATGAACATACATTTGAGGAGCCCCATCAGAAAATACAAGTAGTTGAACATGAGGAAATCAAGATAGAGGCTTCTCACATTGAAGGGGATAAATTACTTATTAAAAAACCAAATTGAAATTTCATTCAGGTAAAAATAACATTTTCCTTTCCCTTCGATTATTTAATTCAAGCAGTCTATATAAATTCATCATTGGAAGAGAAGAAGTAGGTTGCATAAGTAAAAAAAAAAAGAAAAACGATGATTCATACTTCATCCTAACCACTCCATGAAAACTATTCCTAATCATGAATGTGGTTTCTGTTATACACTATCCCTGGATCATTCCCCACTAAGAAGCAATACGCACAAGTTGGGAAAATCCACATGTGGTGGTTCAAGTCCAATAATCCATGTCCACCATCAGACTTTGGATAACAGCTGGTACTACCCTCTGGAGGAAGTAAAAAATTAGGGCCCACTTGAGGGATAATACCAAGATTTATCTTACTAATTTATAGTAATTTATATTTCAATTTCATTGCTAGGATTATTCTAGCATACATCCCACTACCTATTTTCTTTTTGAGCTTAAATTACATGATTCTTATGCTTAATTGAGTAATTTTTTTAAAGGTTTGTGATTGCAGAAGGCAGTCCTCAAACAACCAATGAGGAAAGAGGAGTAATATTCATGGTAAATAATGTTAACTTTTATTATTTTTCATTAAAACTCCCTACATTTGTTTCTAACAGTGTTTTTTGAGCTTTATAGTTGAAATTGCATGCCCACACTTGATTTGTGATTTACTTGACTTATCTAGCATACATGAGTTTCTTCGGAATCATATAATTCCATGTTTTATATTTCAATGTTAAAGATATTTAATAAGTAAAATAGATAATTCGAGGATTAAAGTGAATCATGGATATAAAATTGAGAACTCGTGATTTAAATAAATTAATTGATTCTTGTAAATGAAATTTTCTATAATTTTAATTTCTGAAATTCATATTAATTTATTTATTATTATGAATCAAGCCTTGACTGATTATCCAAAATCATATATTCCATTCCCAAGAGAATTTATAGACCAAGTACTTCCTAATTATTCTTTATCATATTTATTGAGTAATCTTGGGACATTTCACCTACCAAAACTTTCATTTTGTACTTGTAAAATCTATGACTGTATAAAAAAAATTTGAAATGATTGATCCATATTTTGAAAATCTATTATCCTTGAAACCCTCATTTTCATTAATCCTTGTTTAAACCAAAGAAACCATGAATGTAATTGTTAGTAATGTGCTACATTTAAAGACATTTTTATCCATTCATACCCTCCTCTTAGTATTTTCATGAAATTTATAAGTTAAAGTGTGGGGGTGAAGGGATTCATGGTGGAAGGGATGATATACATTATAATTAAGAAGTATGGGGGTGATATTTTTTGGGTGTTAAGAAAGTTATTTTATTTATTCATTGTACTCTTCACTTTTTTCCCTCTCTTGATAAAGAAAGGTAAAATGGCAAAAAGAACCCAAAAATGAGAAATATGGGTTGTGATTTGGGGAAACCAAAAATCTAAATTACTAGACCAATAATTTTTATCATATGTGGTTAGGTGGTAGAAATTAATTTTATTTAAAGAATAAATTTTGAAATAGAAAAAATTGAAAGGTTATTTTAAAAGAAAAAAAATATTAAAAAAGTATAAAAATAGAGAAATTTTAAATAGGGTGCCCAAATGATTCATTATGCTTAATTTGATTGTGATCTTTATATTGAGTTTTGGGGAATTTGGGAGTTCTTAAAATTTTAAGGGAATAATTACATGATACTTTTTCTTTTAATATCATGATTTATACTTTAAGAGATAAACCTCCTCCTTGATCCTTAAATTTTAAAATAACAAATCCTATTAACCTTAAGTCTTAGAGAAATCTAAATCATAATTACAAGCACTCATGAATTTATGTTTCTTTTTTCTTTACAAAGTGGATAAAGTAGTTCATTTACAATCCTATGGATAAGGAGAATGTATTCATGATATGATCATAAATCTAATTGAATTAATATCATGAATGATGAGTGAAAATATGAAAAATTTAGGTAAATAATTATTTAGAATGTTTTATAATAATGAGTTGTGGAACTCAAATGAATGATAAGATAAGTTCCACAAATTTCAAAATGGAATAAGTAAAATACTTGAATTAATTGATTCTTCGGAAAATGTAAAATTCAATTTATATTTTACATGACATTTGAAATTTTTATTTAACATAGATTATTGTTTAATTTTATTTCCTTGAAATTTTAATAATGATAACATTGGTGACCTCTAATATATCATGTTGAGATTTTATACTAGAGGAAAACCATAGTTTAAGTGAGGGGGTATTTTATATAGTCATATTTGGTCCATGTTTTTAATCAATTATTGATGGTTTTTGAATATTTTTTAATGATAATAACTTTATATTTAAATGTTTTATTATAAAATAGCAAATTTTGAATGTGGAATTGAAATGTTTTGAAAAGAATAAGATAATATTTTTTTTAAACTGAGTTTCATTTTTGAATATTTGATATGTAAATGCTTGAATATTTCAAACTATTTTCATTTTTTAAGTTTGGTAAAAAAATGGCCATACAAGCTAACCCTCAACCTCAAATCTATTCAGCCACCTAATGAGCCCAAAGGAGGCTCGGATGGCCAAGGAAGTATGAGTTAAGGTATACTCAGAAGAAAAGGTGTGCACAGGGGAATCAGAACCATGTATGGGTCTCATAGTGGTCAAGTATATGGGCATGTATAGCTATTTCAACAACCAATGGCGGTGCATGAGGCAACTTTAGGCGGCACTAGGAAGAGGACAATGCCAGGATTGCATGGTCTAAGTTGGTGAGTGGGATTCCTTTGGCTCCCACATGACTTCATTGCAAGGTGGGATCCGTGATTCGGGTTATAAGTGAGTGCCTACTAGATTATCATTCCTATGTGGGACAACTTTTTTCCCGCTATAGTTTATCCATTTAAAATTTTCTCAAGCAGCGTCGCTCGAATAATTCTCATTCCCACCCTCACCGTCTCCATCATGGCTCCACCACCTAGCATTGATAACCACTGCTACAGCATTGAAGATCACCATCTTTGACCATCCACCATGATTTGATGTCCACTACCTCCACTCCAAACCACCATGGATTCTTTCTAAGGCCTCAGACGACCACCCTGAAACTATCTCAAGCTACATCCAGCCACTATGAAACCATCCTCTCCACTACCACCATTTGAGCATCATTTCCACCTTATTTTATTCATATTAAAGAATCTTTGATCCACTGCATGGACTTGTCGGCCTCCACCACTACTTTTATAGATAATCTCCATTACCAATTCCACCCAATCTTGAGCTCAAGCTCTACTTCCACTACTGAACATTGGGACCACCAGGAACCATCTATATACCCTTAGTGACCACCATTGGACTAACTAAAGTTTTATCCAAAAACATCGAAGGTCGAATTAAGGAGGATTGCTGCTTCTATGCACCAAGACACGTTGCTTTCCAGGAGACGCTCAGTCTCACTTCCAAATCTCCAATCTCTCTTTCCTCTATGAATGGCATGATTCATGCAACCAATACACAAACTAAAATGAATCCTGAAGGAAAAAACCGTGTGTATTTCTGTTCATGTAAAAAATCTTTTACACCCATTATCTATGATTGTTTCAAATTTAAATCATCTTGGTTATTGGGGGAGCATTGAAGGAGGAAGAGGTCATGTATCCACCCATCATAGCCTATAAAAGGATAAGGAACTTGTTTCCTTTAGGGAGTCTACACCATGCTGGAAGAGATCCTGATGAGGCTGAGACTGAGGCATTTCTACTACTACTTATTTCCTTCTATTTTCATTTTATTTTTGTTTTATTTTTCTGTAATTTTTTTTTAATTATCTTTTATTGAATATAGAAAATTCATCCAGGTTTTTATTTTAAGTGTTCCCTCATTCCACAATTCTTCTTCTTCTTATTCTTTTTTTCTTATTATTATTATTTTAGCATTCTTATTTTTTTTATTTTTTTATTTTTTTATTTTTTTATTTTTTTATTCTTCCATCTTCCTCTTATTCTTATATTTTATTTCATTCAATCTCCCTCTTATCCCAATTATTTTTATTTTATTTTATTTATTTTATTTTTCTCATCCTCATTGTTTTTATTTTCTATTCTTTTCTTTTTATCTTATTTATTATCTTCTTATCCAATTCCATCGAAGTGATCTCCTAATATCAGTAATGGGAGTATGACTCGAGGCTTTTCTCAGGGGAGGTCAACTTATTCTAGAATATTTCTTAAAGTTTATTTTATGTTTGTGGTAGTTATGAGTAACATTCCTAGCTGAGGAAAATGTCATTGGTGTGGGTATTTTACCCCTTGACATGAAACTTAATTTATTTATATTATTTTATTTAATATATTTTTCCTATCTTCATTGAATATTTATTCACACGATGGAGTTGAGTGAATCAATATAAGAAATGACATTGATAGATTTGGGTTCTGTAAGATAGAACACTACAAACCAAGGTGTGTCATCAACCTTGATTACGGGAAGAGGTGGAATTGTGATTTCTTAGGCATTCAAAGATTCCAAAATTTCTAATTGAAAATAATAGTACTTAATTATGAAATTTATTTTTTGGATTATTAAATTAAAGTAAAAAAAATAAATTAGAATAATTATTGAACCCAAATAAAATTTTTTTTCTTCCTTGATTTATTCTATTCATAATTTCATGTTAATATAGTTTAGAATTTCCATTTTACAATTCATTTTAATATTTATAAAAGTAATAAAAAACTAAAACATTCTACATTTCTTTTCATAAAATAATAAAAACAAAAAAAAATAGTTTAGATAATATAGATAAAGTAGGTAAACAAATTGATAAGCTCCTCAAGTGAGATGACCCTGGTAATCTACTGTGCTTCACTAGGAAAATAATTTGCTGCTGACAAACCCTGTGATAGGTGTTCATTCAGATTACCAATGAATATAATAAATAATGATGCAACATGGGATATTATTGATTAAATTGATAAACATTTACATTTCATTAATTGAAGAGAAGATTTACCATGTTATTTCTTTTAATGACTCTATATAAATGAATTTGTAAGACATTATAGTGAACTTATTTCAACTACGTCTGATTGTGATCCATGATTTACATTGAAATTATAGAAAAGTCTTAAAAGGGTTCTAAATACTGAACTTCCTTTGAGAATTTTCATTCACCCTCAAACCAATAGATAGTCTGAAAATACTATTCAAACTTTAGAAGTCATTTTTAGGATATTCTCACTTAACTTTAAAGCTATTTTGGATTATTATTTACCTTCGGTGTATTTTTCCTATAACAATAGTTTCTATTGAAGTATTCAAATGCAGTTGTAAGAAGAATTATATAAAAATATATTTTATGGTCCAACATGTTAGGAAGAAGTTGTTTAAGAAAACGTTTGGTTCTAGATCTTGGTGAGGAGAAAATGAAAAAGGAAAAGGCTATTCAGACTTATATTAAAGTAGAATAATGTAAAAAAAAGAGTTATTCTTATAACCAAATAAAATATTTGGAATTTCAAGTATGAGATCATGTTTTCATGAAAGTAACTTTATGGAAGTGAGTCATAAGGTTTGTTAAGAAGAGAAAACTAGACCCTGTATACATCAATCCTTTTAAAATTCCATAATGATTTAGGGTTATGGCTTACCAATTAGAAATTCCACTGATCTACTCTAAAGTGCATGATGTATTCCATTTTATTTTGTTAAGGAAGTGTAGGCTAGAACCAATGCATATTATCACTGATAAAGAAATAGAACTTGAACCTGATAAATCATACTATAAATATCCTATCAAGATTATTGAAACTAGAGAGTAAGTGTGGAGGAATCAAACAACTCAATTGGTAATGGTACTTTAGAGAAATTATAAAATAGAGGAAGCAATGTGGGAACCTGGGAATGTTATGACAAAAAACCACCGTCATTTTTTTAGAAAGTAATATCCAAGAAAATTTTAATGGTGAAATTTTTATAGGAGAGAATAATGTAATATCCTATGTTTTTTTAAAAGAAAACTATATACAATAGTGTATATAACACACAACATCAATCCTAAACAAACCATGGAATATTATTATTTAAATATGATCATTATAACCTAGTCATTGAAAAGGATGGTATAAATAGGAATGACCACATTATAAAATATATATAAATTCCATAATCCTTACAAATTTATTGATTAATGTTTAGGAAATAAAGATTCAATTTTTTAGTAAAGTCATTTTATTCTTGAAAAAATGTTTTTATTACTTTTTATAAGAAAATAATATAAATAATATTTTTTAATTTTAGAAAATTTATTTGATAAAATGAAATTCAGTTTTGAAATCATCAAATTGAAATTATCTTAGGGTTAATTTTATGAAATTTTTCTGAAAATATTGATTTTTCAGTTAATAGAAAAAATTATTCCTTTTATTGAAAACTATATTTTTTCAAAAATGTATAAGTGTTATTTTTTTAAATTATGTTAAAGTAAAATTAGTAATTTAATATTAGGAATAATCCAATTAATTTTATTGGAATCAATTTTATGATAAGAAAATTTTATACTTAAAAATATATTTTTTTGAAAAATGGTTTTCCATTGTATTTTTCATTTTAATATTTAATTGATTTCTTCCAATTATTGATATATAATTTTGAAAATATGGATTCTATATTTATAATTAGGAGTTATAAATTTTGTAAATAATTCTCTTTTATTTCTGATCATTATGAATAGTAACCATAATAAATAGTTGTCCCCATGGTAAGGGTAAATTTGGTAATTAAGGTTAAAAATAAGGTGATAAGGCATTAAAAATAAACCCAAAACTTTCCTTAATTTAATTTTATGAGTATATTTTTTCCATAATAATAAAAAATTTAAAATGTTACATTTTATTCCCTTAGACTTTGAATTTGACATTTACAATACTTAAGTAAGAGATTAAGACAAAAATGTCATTTTTCTTCTTTTAATAGCTATAATATCTTATGATAAGGATAAATAAAAATTATTCTTGGTTATAAATATTAATTTTAAATAAAATATATTTTTTTATCATGTAAATTAATTTATAATTTTTAGGGATGAAATAATTACCTTAAATATTTGCGCAACGCCAACATACTATTTACAAAAATAAAATAAATGTATTTAAAAACACTAAAAGTAATATAATTTGAAATAATTATTGCGTTCCATGAATTTTTTAGATAAATATATCATTTTAGTTATGTTTTAAAGGATTGTATTGGAATTTACTCTTTTAATTTATGTATATAAGGTCAAATTAAATGAATAGTGTAAAAAATGAATTTAATGATATTTTATAATAAATAATTTAAAATAATTTAAAATTAATAAAAATATTATATTTAGTAAAATGAATGAGATATGGTTAAAACATCAACCATGGTCCATTTATGGGTGTTTTTTCATTTTATGGTATCATTCTTTACCCTTAAATTATATAAAACTTTAATAGTGTGTAATTATAAAAATAGTTAACATAGGTTAAAACTAAATAATAAGGATGAAAACATAACAAAAAATTGCCTAATTTTTATTGGATTGGATTATTTATACTTATCATCATATTAGATTATAATTTTATCAATTTTGATACATTTTGATATAAAAATTGTATTAATTTAATACTTTAAGAAATTACAAGAATTTACCTCACCCACTTATAAAAGGACACCACTTCAATCAATTCTTTACAATAATTTAAGCCATCTATCTCAAAACATCTCTCCTGTGTACGTGTGGTCTACAAATTCTAGGAAAAGATGTGATCTATTTTTTAGTTCTGCTTTATATGGAAGGTAAAAAAGGATAGATTTAATAGATATATATGATATTTATATAATTATTAAAACTATGGATATTATAGAACCAAAACGAAATTAAAATTACTGGAAAATATCTTACAAAACATATGTGAGAAAATAAAGCATTTAACACCCAAAACAATGATAATAATGAAAGATTACTGAAAAACGGGTGATATGATATTATAAGAGCATAATATATGTTATTATAAATATTATTATGAGTATATTATAAATTAATAACATGTTTAAACCCATTATACAGGATTTTAATTTCTATTAAACTAATATTGAATGTGAGGTAAAGTGTTTCATCTCAATTTCTACTCCATTGAGATATATTTCGTAATATACGCCAATGTACTTTTAGGTGGTGTATATACTTCCCCCTTGAGTTATTTAACATTAATATATATTTATTAATGATTATTAATGAATCAATTAAAGTAACACTTTCAATATTAATGTTTAAAATAAAAAATTTTCTTATTTCTCTGTTTGATCAGGTATATTTCTCTTCCATATCTATATTTTTAAAATTGTTTTATGAAGATAATTTTTATTTTCAAAAATGATTTATAAAGGATATTTTAAGTTATTCTTTACCTTTTACATGGTATCATAGTAATATTTATATTGTTTTCTTGAAATTATTCATTTCTTATCTTTATTTATAAAAATTCAAAAGGGATGTTGTTTTAACTTATATGGTATTAACAGACCTTCCTATCACCATAACCATTTTACACTCCTTAGATTCTTCTAAAATATTTCAAATATTTTACACAAAAATAATATTTTGAGAAATTATTTGTCATCCATTTTATTTTATTCTCAAAAATACATGAATTTATTTCAAAACCTATATTTATAATTAATTCAAGGTTATATTTTATCTCTTATTAATTTTGTGGTTATTAAATTTATCTTAAAACATTAAATTTATTATGATCATTGAAAATAACATTTACTTTAAATATCTAAATTATTTTTATCATAGATATGAAAATTTCCGAAACTGTATACCATTTCTACATATAATGATCTTCTTTGAAATTTATTTGATTAATTGGGAAAATATTAATATTCCATATTATTTACTCAATATTGATATTTATTGATAAGGATTATTCTTCATGAATTGTATCAATAATTATATATATGGTGAATTTATTAAACATTTAGCGAGGTGTGGGCCCTGTGATTATATACCACCTCAATGCATCGATAGGTATCATGAGACAAATTAGTTCACTAAATTAAATGGGTCTTTACCTATAGTTCTATCTTGGTTAAAGGTATTGACGATAGAGATATCATGATGTTTGATATCATGAAATTAAATAGTAAGAATTTTCTTTATTTAGAATTAACTTATTATTATCCATAAGATTACTACATTGATATTATCCATGGATGCATTCCATACTAAATTTATTGATTAAAGGGAATGTGTTTTCAATTATTTACTTTTCCATATTAATTATGACTTATTGATTCATGATATATTTTGTTTTATGTAACTCTTACTAAAAATATTATGTCAATCTTTATTTGTTTTATTTTCCCTATGTTATGAAGAAGGATATTATAAATAACATCAAAGATGTAAGAATGTTTTTATGCTATGTATTTTATATTTTCAATTTAATAAGAGAATCATATATGTATCTCGTTTTCTAAGACTGAAAAATTTATTGATCCTGCATGGTGAGATCCCCAGTATCTATTAGAATTTCATAAAGTAGAAATAATCTCTGGGTTATTGGATTTGTTGTTATTACATAATATCTCAAAGAAATAAAGGAAACCCACCATCGTGAATATGAATAACCAAGATGAACCAATGATATAAATTAAGGCACAACTCAATTACTATAAATGAAACATTCCTAAACAATAATCAATAATGTTGACCTTATAACAAATGTGTAATATGCGGTAACATAGAATATCTTATCCAAAACACTGAAACATCAGTGAACCCATCTGATTAATAAAGTCACCATCTATGGTACAACTTATGATGGGAGTAACACTTATATTTATTTCCCATTAACACACCAAAGACTTCCACTTATAAATCCTATCAAAACAAGATCACACAGTAAGTCTATTATCCTATCAAACCCTATAAATACAGTCTATCACTAATAAATATGCTTATATATGGTAATTTCCATTATTTTGGGAAAATTTAAGGATCGGATCAATTAATAGTCACCTAAAGGCCATAACTTCCAAGAACCATTACAAAGACACTCTATACACTTAGACCAAAAGTGAAAAATATCTAAGGTATAAAACCTTCTAATCTAGAATAGGACTACATTGAGACAATGGGAAGGAGGAATAATTGAAATTAAAACACTCACCACTTTCATCTAAACCTTCAAAGGAGGATAAAGTGATACAATAGAAAATATAGGCCCATAATAATACTCACTAAATATAAACACTTAAAACCCCCCATTTTCCCTTTAAAACCATTTTAAAATCACACACTCGAGGTTAAAACCAAAAAAAACTTAATTTGAGAAATCATATTAAAATTATAATGTTTATAATTTAAAAAAAATGGATTTTCAGAATGTTTAAATTCTTCCAATTTGACATCAAAGGATCGTTTATTAATTCAAAAACCCCACTCTTGAAGTCAATTTGAAATTATAAAAATCCATTATTAAAAATTTTATCAAATTCCAAAACATTACATTCTTTCCCAAAATATTTTAGAAATTAAATTTTCATTATTAAAAAATATAATTTATTCTTAAAACCATGTTTACATTTAAAATACATAAAAATACCTTGAGTCGCATTAAAAACATTAATAAAAATGTATATTTTTAGTTTTAAAACCCAATTCCACCTATTTGATATTAAATCATTATTTATTTAATAAACCCATTTTCTAGAAATCTAAAACCGAGTTTTTATTTTGATTAATTTAATAAAAATAATCTAATCCTTACCAAAACACCACAATTAAAAAAAATATTTTAATAATTAAAACCCACACTTTTCCCAAAACAAAAAAAACATTCGATTATCAAAATGAAATAAAATAGAAAAATCGAATGAATAATTTTAATAGGGTACTAGTGTTGGTGTTAATATTTTCCACATTGATTAGAGGACCATGTGAAAACTTAAAAACCATCACCAAGATCTATTATAAACCATGTAATTTGGATCTATATAGATTTCCAAGCCCTGTGAGCTCACCAGGTAACACCAGTTCACTCCCCTTATCATTCCTAAATCACCAAAAAATTAAAAACTTTCAAAATTTAAGACTGAAATCTTTATTTCCCATGGTAACTGGAGGCATAAAATAGAAAATCTCTAGATATAATCTTCCTACACATACCTCTCAAGTCATAACAATCCTACCTCTATATACCATTAATTCCCCAAATAACAAAGGTAATTATAAAACCTAGGCCCTCTTAAGAAACCTAGCCTCTAGTACAATTTGTTAGAAACTATCCAGATATATCCCTCCATAGGATTATTGAGCTATCCCATGATATCCCTTAGGAATTTTCTCTATCACCTCGGGTCGGAATCAAGCACCATAGAAATCATAATGAACTAGTGGTAATGATTTCACCCAAATAAAATAGAAATAAAAAATAGTGAAAATATTAATAAATTATGGCATCACCCATACAAAATTAAAATTTCTATTCTAGAAAAATATAAACATAAATAAATATATATATATATATATAATATGTAAACAAATAAAACAAACAATGCCTCTACATCCCCTAACTCCCTCTCCTGTAAATAAAATTGTAGCTTCCTCCAGTGGTGCCCTCCTATCCTCCCATAGATATAACAATCCTATGTCCATAGAAATTGATAAAATATCTATGTGGATAATGTAAAAAAAATAACTAAAATAAAATATAAAATATTAATACCTCCATGTGAGTATACAAGTAACCATCTAACTAATGATTTAACACCCCATTGGTGGTAAAAGATAAAATACAAACTGAAACTAACAATTATGATAACCATGATAAATAAAATCAATAGAAATTATAGGTAATGAAAACCCCATAAAATTATTTAAATATATAATCCTTATTATTCTGTTTTGGAATAAATTATTGAAAATAGATTTTTAATACTTTAGAATATAAAATCAATTTCTCATTCTATGAATTTTTTTTATATTTTCATTAAATGGAAAATAAAACTTTGGAAAAACATTTATCAGGGACAATACAATATTAATAAAATATCATTTAAAAATATTTATTTGAGAAAATATTTTTGATATATTTTTAAAATAACTTTTTGAATATGGATAAATAAATCTCAAGAAATAGTAAAGAAGCTACAAATCATGTATAGTATAAAATAAAACAAGAATAAAAGGAATGAAAGAAATCATGTATTTAGAAAAAGTATAATGGGATAAATACCCTAATGATCACTATGGATAGGGAAAACCTAGAACTAATTTCAATAATTAGGGAGACCCTAAATTAGTTTAAAGATTATTTCATCACTATCTAGTGGAAAAGGTATTTCATTTACTTCTCAATAAATATCTAGTGGAAGAGAACCCATCCCAAACTAGGTTATCCTACCAAAGTAGCCAGTGTTTCCATGATGTTTTAACTATAGTCTCAAATATATAGAAATAAATTTCAACATTACTAGAAAATTCAATAACTACCAAAATCACTCAATTTTAAGAAAAAACAAGGGAATATTTAAAACCACGCATCAAATCCATTAAGAACATGAGTACCATATACATCCATGGGTTTTTAGACAAATAAAACAAAGTATTTAAATATTCTTTTAAAAATATAAACCGGTATTTATATTTTATTTTTTAATTTCACTTCAATACCTATTTTAAAATCAATCTTTATATCACATTTTTTATTTTAAAACTAAATATTTAAATAATCTATTGATACTTTTAGTTTTAAGTATTAATTGAAATGCCAAGTAAAATAAAAGAATTAATTAATATGTTACATTAAAGATACAAGAAATTTTTTTTAAAAATAACACAAATCATTTAAAATGTATATTTTGGATTTTACAAAAATAAAGAACACATTTTTTATTTAAAACATTTTTTATCAAACTTATAATTTCAGGGGGGAACCTTTAAATTTAATAGAAAATCATGACAAGCCTAATTTTCAATTAAAACCCCATTATATTTATTTTTTCTATAAATTTATACTAAAACAAGAAATTAAAAGCACAAGAAAGAAAGGATCCTAAATTTAAATCCCTAAAACAAGGGTCAACCTACTTGTAATCAAATATAAACTCATCACCTTCAACATTCATTTCTATAGTGTCACTCAAATAGAGTGTAACAAGCCCTAAAAACCAAAAAATAATAATTTAGAGACACCCCTATTCTATATAGGGTTCAGCCTAGGATAAAGAATTAAGGATAAGATAATAAAATTAGTATAAATAAGAGAGTAGGAGAAGAATAATAATAATGAGAGGAACCCTAACCTGGAATAATCAGATGAAATGCTTAAAGAAATCACAATAAATCATGATGTGAGGGAGAGAAGTAGGGGATGGTGCATGCAGATTTACTCCCCTACTTGGGGTATTGAGAATAAGAGAGCCAAGGGGGAGATATATCCCCTTTAGGGATTTTATTTTAATTAAGGGTAAGTTGGGGATTCAAAAATTTTAAAGGTTTGGCACTGCACATGGTTGGATAAATAGTAAACCTACCATGCAAACCATACTGGGGGGATTTAATAGACCACACAGTCAGGTCACATGGTTAGTTTAACTATATCTTGAACATGAAATCATTTTCTCAAAGAGACAGACACAATCACATGGTCTATACATAATTCCCCCTAATCGTGCACCAACCAAGCATCGGGGCCAATTTTTATAAACATTAAAAAACATAAAATGGATATGCCTTAAATTGAATAATGAGACTAAATATAATTAAATAATTAAAATTAATTACTAAAATATTATTGGTTTTGAAATTTTTCTTAAGATAAATCTCTTTATATAAAAAATTTAGAATAATTATGGAAATAATAGTGAAATTTTTCACAATAAAATATTAAAAATCAATTAATTGTTGGTTTTTTATGTTAAAATACAAGATGATTGTGGAGTTTAATTTTTAATTGATGTTATTTTTCTAAAAAATATTGATTTGATAATTACTTAGAATTCCTATCATGAGTTATTATCCTAAATAAAAATATATTTTATAAGAATTATTCTGGATCCTTTTTTTATATAATTTCTTATACCCTATCTTTTTAGAGAACTCAGGACATGCTTCACTACCAAAACATTCACATGGATATATTTCAAAGGATAAAGATTTATCAAACCACATTGATATTATTGAGTACTTTTTTAAGCCTTTTTTACCTTTGTATCTAACTAATATATGGCCCACTTTTAATCCAATAGCTTCTATGAAATTCCTTGATAGGAAATCTACATTATAATCCAATTTATCCTTCCTACCCAACATTATTTTATATAATTGAATAATTTTTTATTTTTAGATTTATAGATTAAATTAGTTATACATGTATATTATTGTAATAATTCCACTTAAAAGAAAGGTGTAAAATCTCTATTTATGATAGAGAAATTAATTTCAAACTATTTTACATTTTTCTTTCTTGATTCCTCTATTATTTTGGAAGAAAATTTCAATATTGGAGTGTATCCTAGAAATTTTGTTGATCACCCATACTCAAACTTTGATCTTATTACAACTATTATAATTTATATAATTTGGATATCAAATATAATTAGTTTTCTTGGTTTGATACTCATTCTTTGATTAATTTCCATAGAAAACAAATAAGGGGAGAATGTTTGAGAAAAGAAGAATCAAAATTGTGTTACTATTTTTCATTGTTAAAGATTAGAATCATTGACAAACCAAAAGATTATTATGATATAATTTATCTTGAATAAGATAAGTAGAATCTATTTTTAATTGATCTTAAATTTAAAATAATTATTTTTATTTAAATAATTTATCTTTATATAAAGCATTAATTTTTAATGATTTAATAATGAATTACTCACCTTTATCCTCAGACACATTAAACCCTTTTTTCAAAGTCTACTTGATTGGGGTGATTTAATTTCTCAAAATTTGTGATATAGAAATTATTCATGCTAATGGATATAATGTAAGAACTTAATTTAACAGCCTGATATTTTATACAAAAATATTACATCCATTTAGATGAATATTCCATATATAAAAAAGCAATTAATGCCAAAAACTATCAAGGTTTATAATCTTTTGATATAAGATATAAAATAATTTTATTGTTTAAAAGATATTAAACATATCCCATAAATATATTCCCATATATTACTATTCATAGGCATACCTAACTAAAAATTTTCTTCATAACCTAGTGAAAGGAAACATAAGAAAAGGGTGATCTTAGATACTCTATAAGGGTAAACATGGGAGATATAAATTGGTGATCATATGAAAGCATAATATTAGAATATAGGTATAAGATATTGATAATAAATTAAAAGTTCCAAAACCATTCTAAAAAAGATCAAAAATATGATTTATGGCCTAAAACATTAACATTTCAAAAGACATGAATCATAAGAATGAAAATTCATCTTAAATAAATCATGAACCAAAATTTCATGTCATAAATGTGTGAAACATAATCATGAGTATAGAAATTTTTTAATATGTCAGGGTTAGCTACCAAGACCATTGAATTAGGAATCAACACATATTTCCCATAACATATCAAGCACATTGACTTACTTCTCATAACGGATCAAGCACTTTGACTTCTTTCCCATAATGGATAAATCACATTGACTTGTTTCCCATAACTATCACATGAGATGAAAAACTTTACCCAACTAATTAGAGGGATACATAGGTATATCCCATAAAATAATTAAAACCATACATATGTGTTTCATAGGATCATAAAATATTAATTATATCAGAACCCTTGAAAAGATATGGGTTTTATAAACATTTCATCATAGCATAACCCACAGAAAAGAAATGGATTTCATAAATATTTATTCTTTTCATCATAAAAATAAACTATAAAAAGAAATAATAAATATTATATCCTTGAATAATATCCCCATTAAAGTATAAGTAACTTTAAATTATGTCATCTTATATGGAAAATTATTTTGAAAGATAACTTGGAAAAAATCTTTAAGAAAATAACATTTCCATTTTAAAATAACTTCTCTTTAAAAAAATTGTGCACTCTTAAATGAAAAAAAATTTATTTGAAAATAAACTTATAAACTTTTAATGTAATATTTAAATCATTAAGTCATAATTATGGTGAGAAAATATACTCATACCGTATAAGTTAAAAAAATTCTTCTGTACTTTTTTCATAAAATTCTTTAAGAACCTCATTTAAAAAACAAAAACAAAATTCCTTTCAAACCATTTTTTAAAAATTAAAATATGGGTAAAAATAATTTTAAAAATAATAATAGGATATTAAAAACCATTTTGAAAACATTTTTATAAAATATGGATATGGAAGATAAATATTACCCAGTGGATACTTAAACATAAACAATCTCGAATAATGATGAGATTCTGAAATAAACCCTTACCTCAAGAATCTCATTTCTTTTTCATGTTTAAACCTAGTTTATAATAAATATGTATTTATTTCACATTTATTACATAACCATATATCTATCATACCATGTATTATTTATTTATAACATCTTATCATCCATTTATTAATAATTTGTTATTAAAATCACTATTTTCAGTTATAAGTACTTCGTTTTCCAAGCATGTTTTGGTTCGACGGTCCTAGTTATTATACCAAGTTTCAGGATACATAAAATAATAATCCTAGAAATTTATTAAAGGAAAAGTAAATAATAGTAAAATATCAGGCATTACAAGGGAGCTTGCACATCCGGGAGTGAACCACCCCATGCATGTCATTATTGACTAGAGTGATACAGTGGTCAGGCGTTCTGAACATCCACATTTAGGTTACTTCTAGGACCACCCTCTTGGATAAGGTGACTACCACCTAGTTTTCCTCTCTATATGCATGTGGGATATGAAATTTAAGTTTAGTTTAAAACCTTATGCATTCATCCCAAAGGGGTATGGGCTTCCAAGGGACATTCCTCGTTTGTGTCTTCAGAGTAATGAAAAATTTTCATAGTCTGATTCAAAAAAGAGGGCATTCTATTTGTGATGAACATCATACTTGACCACATATATGGTTTCCCAAAACTCATCTTTATAGTAAATCCTTATTCCAATATAATGATGAAAACATCCTTTAAAAAATCCACAATGTGTTTGAAAAGTACCTTTCTATCTCGACGGTCCTGGTTATTATACTTTGATCATGGCCCCATAATTTAAGAAAATTAAATCATGGTGTAAACATGATATATATTCATTATATACATATTTATAATCATTCGTAGAAAGTAGATATTGAAAAATGAATTTTATCATTTATGGAGATGCTAGGTCGTACGTACACAAGAAGGTTTTTTCCATTTTATGACTAAAGGAATGAAAGAAAATTAAAGAATAATTAACCTTTAAAAAATAATTATTATATAATATTTATGATATATATTAATCAAATTAATACTTATGACCATCCATGTTAAATAAAAATTAAAAAGAAATTGCATCGCATCGTGGATATGGTAGTCCATACATACGCATGAGTGATCTTACGGTTTCCCAAAAGATTAGATAGTAAGAAGGTAGATGTGATATTATCATTAAATAAGTAAAATTATGTCATAAATATCATAAATAAACTTTAAAACCATCATAATACCCATATATAAGATATTTTTATGAAAAAAATTGTATCCTTATGTGGAGATAGAAGGTCGTACGTACACACAAGAGATACTTTCCCTTGTTATTTAATGAGAATGAGGGTGAATAATAGTGTTTTATTAATCATAGTAACATTTTAGAATATTTAGGATACTAAATTTATTATTTTAGGATAATTATAATAGATTTATATTATGCAAATAATATTATAAAAATAAGGTGATTGGTTAGATCGATTATCTCTTCTTCAAAATGACTACATTAGATCTCCTTTTAAGGGGTCTAAAATTGTTCTTTTGAAAGACTAGAGCCTATATAAAGTGTATATATAAGATTAAAATATAAATTTTAAGATTATGGTTAGGATATAAGCCTCAAAGTGGTTTAAATAAATGATGTATAAGGTTTCCTTTTATAATTGAGGTGAGGGGCACATTTGAAATTTCTTAAACAAATAGAATATAATATGACTATTCTAGAGCCAAATACTTCCAAATTGTCATGAACTTGAACTTAGGGTATGATATGGTTTAAATATAATCAAAAATAAAATTTTGATAGGTTTAAGTTCTATTTTAAACCTTATATATTGGTTCAACCCCTTAATTATCCTATTTTAACATTAATTGTGGTAACATATTTTCCACTCTTAAAATGTTATAATTTCACAACATCAATATTGTGTAAGCATTTAAAGAAATTATATAATTCCTAAAAATTATAAATAATTTACTATAATGAATATAATTTAATTAGGCACAAAATTAATATTATTATTCATTCATAACTACCTTTTGTTCCTACGTGAACACATAAATGATATTTAAAACAAAGAGAGTGAAATTGTGTCTTTTCCTTTGGTTCAAATAATATATAAGTTATTTTCATGGACAAGTGTCCATTAAATAACTAAATATTGAAACTTGTGTGTTAATTTTCTAATTTTATTTTTCCACTAAGAATTATGATGAGAAATTATGGCATTATCACTTATTTTTAATCCGAATTAACCTGATTTACCCTTTACTGAGGTGATAAATTTTACCACGGTTAATATTAATATTGACCAAAATTAAAAGGGGAATAATTAAAAAAAATTAACCATATGATTTTAAATATTCAATTCATTTTATATAATTCAATTTTTATAAGTGGTATAAATTAATTTTAAATAAATTTTTCAAAATGTGACAAAAAATACTTCTTAGGAAAAATACATTTTTAAGCATAAAATTGGATTATTCTTATCCTATGATTAGAAAAATATTTTTGGAATGTTTTAAAAAATTTATAAATATAAATTTCATTAAAATCATTCACCAATAGAAATTAATTTAATATATTTATATAAAATTCATTATAGGGTATAAAACAGTTTTTTTTGGAAAAAAACATCATTTTATTTTAAGTTATTATTTTTTTTGTAATTAAAATAATGAATTTATTTTATAAATTCATAAACCATACATTTTTCATAATTTAGTTATTATTATTCATACACACCAAACTAATTTATAGGTTATAATAGACACAAAATATTTTAATAATGTTACATGGTTTGTTTAAACTCATTGGTGCGTGCCACGCAAGCTATCAAATAAATAAAATCATTTAAAGAGAAATATATCAAAAAGATCTTTGTAAGTTACATCTACCCCCATTAAAATTAATTTCACCCCTGAAATTCCATACTCATATAAAAATAGATTAGGATACCTCTACCATATCACATATTCAAGTTCCCACGTAGCTTCCTCAAATTGGTGGTTTCACCATGAAATGTCAACCAGGTAAGTGGTATTGTTTTGTAGAACTTCATCTCTATGATTTAGAATCTATATCAGTTCTTCTTTATAAGAATTATATTTCTCTAGTGGTACGAGCTCTAATTTTAGTACATTTTAAAAATCATGTATGAACTTCATTAGGAGAGGTATATAGAAAACATCATGAACTTTAGAGAGATTTGGTGGAAGTTTTGATCAATAAGCTACCATCCCGATACAATCAAGAATTTAAAAAGGATATATATACATAGGGATTAGCTTTCCCTTCTTTAAAAATATCATCACTCTCTTCTAGGGATATATTTTTAGGAATACCTTTTCACCCACTTCAATCTCTAGATATTTCTTATGATTGACAGCCTAAATTTTTTTGACTCTGTGATTCTCTTATGTGCTATTGAATAGATCTAACTTTATCTATTATTTAATCATATATATCAGGTCCCAATAACTTCCTTTGTCCAACATTATTCTAACATGTTGGCGTTCTACACTACTTACTATATAGGGATTCATAAGGATCCATCTGAATGCTGGAGTGAAGGATATTTTTTAAGAGAACTCTATGAAAGGATAGTTTTTATCCTAACCATATTTGAAAAACATAGAGAAAGATCTCAACATTTCTTATAGAGTTTTAATGGTTATCTTAAAATAAACCATCTTTCTGAGGATGATACGTATTACTGAAACTTAACTCTGTATCCATAGCCTACTAGATAATTCTCCCTAACATCAAGGTAAACATTAGATCCTAATCAAATACAATAGAATGTGGTATTACATACATTAATACTACTTCCTTAAGATATATTCTGGATTAAGAGAGAATTCTTCTCTAGTAGAAATGATTTTTTTCAAATTTTTAAGGTGATCAAATATAACCTTGTTTCACCTAAAGATGGTTTGTATGGGTGGACAAGATAGTCTAGGGTTAGGAAACAAATGGTCTAGGGTTACGAAAGAAGTGGTCTGATAGGGATTGTGCAGTGTATCCTTTTTATTCCATAAAGGATGTGTTGTAGTCAATTCGTTTTCATCAGGTTGCCATTTCATTTCTACCAAAGGCTCGTTTTTGGCCTAATCAGTTGAATGCATGGGGTTAAATGGTGTTAAATTACCAATGGTGGGTACAGGATCATTATAAGTTCTCCAATGGGTGTTGTTTGTGGATCCAGAAACATCCAACGACGCTTATATGTATGATTCATGGACCTAATTTCAAAAGGCAGGCACTCATTGGGTAACATGGCCAATGAAAATTAAGAACTCACATTGATAGAGAGGATGGGAACTCAGGCTCATCACACCATTTTGGGGGAAACTATTGCTTATTTTGAGAATATCATATAGATTTAAGTAATGTTCATATGTTCATGAATCCTTAATTAATTCTCAAGTATGTGTCCACAAATTACCCCTAGGTCACAACTAATCATGAATACACATGGTTTCAGAATCATATGTATGTATCTAAGGTTCTACATTGATAGAGGGATCATTATGTATTATCGTCTCTCTATAAATGTTACCCTTTATTGGAAAAATTAGAGATTCTTTGGTCATCTACATAGACAATTCCAGTTTAATCCACCTGATTAGGCACTCTAGAGTTTATTTTCATCCAGGGGGTGGGAATTGTTTCGATGTTGGGTTATAACCCATAGGATGGGTTTCCTATGTATCCTTGTGAGTGTAATCAGATCCTGCGTAGTTTGTTGCCACTTAACTAGACATATCACCTTTTAAGGTTATGTGACAAGGACCCAAACATGCATTTTACTTTCATGCAGCAAGGATATCTAGGTAGAAGGTTCCAAGTAAATATTTTATATAGGACTTATGTTGAGTTAGTCTAGGGGAC
The DNA here is from genome assembly GCA_963277665.1 of Viscum album. NCBI lineage: Eukaryota > Viridiplantae > Streptophyta > Magnoliopsida > Santalales > Viscaceae > Viscum > Viscum album. The sequence continues at coordinate 355,438,701 of OY728125.1, read as the reverse complement.
CCATAAGAGTTGTGGTCTATTGGGAGGACATGACCCTACCGGGGATGTTCTTGGGGAACATTAGGGTGGATTTGGGAGTTTTGTTTTTCCATCAATGATGATTTCTATATATCCTGGTTAGTTGGGAATCAAAAACCACATAGAACAGCCACCCCATGCAGTTTAACGTCATGTAGTGAGGATGAGAGTGAATCGTCATGAAAATTAAGGAATTCATGCAATAGGTTATGCATTATTCTTGAACCATAGGGATATTTTATATGTATCCTAGTTAGTTAGGAATATAATTCCACATAGTTCTGAATGTTGGGGATTATGTATGGAATCTTCCCAGTAAAGGGGGAATGATTGGGGATTATACAGAATGGGAGGCTTGTTTGTGATAGGGGATTATGCAAGGGAACTTCCCATTTGGTTTATGGTAGGGGATTATATATATGGAGTGGGCACATTAAGAGATCATGATGGGGACTTATACATGGGTGCTTCCCAATTAAAACGATTTGATCGGGGATTATACCTTTTAGGAGGCCCATTTGGATTGAAGTGTGGGCTTTTATCTATGGATAAGGCCCAATTGAGTTACTTTTGGATCATGAAAATATTGTGGTTGTCTCCGACCTCTAAGACCAAGTGAGTCATTATCAGTATAGGAAACAAGATGAGGCAGTGGATATGAAGATCTCATGTCCCACTCCATTGGCTAATGGATGATGTTGGAACCCAAAGTGAAAGAGAGAGAGAGAGATTTTGAGTGTGACCATATCCTCTCTCATTTCCATTTCCTGGATAGTCATAATTGGTGATATTTCCAGATACATCCTAGGATGAGGTGAAGAGGGGAAAGAAATACACCTCCCACAAGAAAGACTAGGGGATTACCTTAGGAAGACTGACCATTTGAATAAAATATGAGGTATACTAATGTTCAAAGTCATATAGCTTGGATGAAGGCATCGTAGTTTAACATTGTATTTCAAGGACTATGATAGTAAAGTATAATGTCTTGTTGTAGGGATTAATACCATACAATTTATCATCATGTGGTTATGATGAGTTCCATACAGTTTAACGTCATGTGGTCAAGAATAATTTTTATAGAAACCATGATTGAATTGAGGATAATCAGGTTGGGATGTTCTGACTTTCCTTGAACATGAGAGGGAAGAAAAGTGTAAACCATTATTTTGGGGATTCTTGGATCACGAAAAATGATACCGGTCATGGAATCCAATAGGGCATATGGAGGTAGTAAAACCCTCTCCGAAGGATGAATTTGTCTCGGGTTTACAAACCTTTTTTGGTAAACTTAAGCATATTGACTAGGGAATTTTGTGCATAGTCAAACAGAGGTGTCCTTAAGAAACTAAACCTCCATTTATAATGGCTGAGGAGGTTTATAAAGATCTAAAATTTCCCAGGACACAGAGTTTGGTGGATAGAGAAGGGTGTGTCTGGTCATATAAGAAATATTTGGACCATGATTTTCCATGGAGTTCTAGATCAACCTGGCATAATTATAAGGTTATGTGGTTTTTGGAGTTTCATGAGAAGTAGGTCGACTCATGGTATTGAAGGGAAAGATGTCAGGTCAACATAAGGGTGCAATAGAAAATGTCATTGACCCAACCTGAAAATTTCATGGTGTGACTCTCCATTTTTAATGGGGGTCATTGATGGTAGTAAAGGGACTGTCTCGAAGGGTGGGGACTATAGTGCAGCACTAATCCTGAGCGGGGGTGTGGGGGTGCATCCCTCATGGTATGGACTAGTAGGCATGAATGGTTTTTCTATATAGGACCATCCCCAAAGCCATGTCCACGTAGCATTTTTCGTGAAGTTTTGGTCTCATAGGAGCCAGTCGCATAGGGTCATCTACATGGCATCATCTTTGAAGGATCTTACATGAAGGAGATTAATACAAGTGTTTTTTCATAAAGTAATTTCTGCATAGGATTTGGCCGCATAGGTTTGGTTGTGTAGTGTCATCTTCAAATGGTCTATCTTTGAAGGATTGGTCACAAATGGTTATCCATGATGCATTTTTATTAGTTTCTTGGGCTATAAAATGATGCCTAAATATATAAAACAACACTAAATTTTCATATTATCTTTTTTAGAGGGTCTCGCACATATGGTCTATGGTATGGAGTCAGTTAAGGGTCACCCGTATATAGTTTACAGGATGGAGTCCATGAAGTTCTTCAGGTAAGAGATATATTTCTCCCACACCATCTATATTATCTTTGTGATTTTCCTCCTTTTCCATCTCTTCATATTCTATCTTTTTTGGTTCCCCTCAAGGTATATTTATATAGGAATGAAAGTACTAGATACCGAAAAGGTTGGTCATCCACAGTGGGTTGCAACCCTTCTTTGGTGGAATCCCATGGAGGACTTAGTCAGTAGGGGGTTTCATTCATGGAACATGAAATCATTTGAGGGGTGAAGATCTCTACCTCAGTCCTATGAATTATTTAGTTCATGGGAGATTTTTATTTTCAAGTTTGGAGATATTTCCTCATTCCCTTGAATGACTATAGTTTCGTTTGCGGGAATCATCCCAACCTCTTCATCCCAAAAACTATTTAGTTCTCGAGGGCTTCGCAGCACTGTAGATCAGCATATAGAGTGGAGGTCCACGAAGGGATTTCCACTTCTCAATTATTTTTCCTTTTTAATTATCTTTCCTTTGAACATTTTTTCTTTAAATATTCCTTCAATTATTTTTCCTCCTTTTCCAAATTGATGGAATAATATTTTTCTTCTATGAGGAATTTTCATGACCCAATAAATGACCCATATCACAATGGGATCTGATTGCGATGAAAAGTAGTCTATTATGATGTATAAGTGGTTCAGATTTTAGTGTAAGAACATACAACACTCTAATTTTTTCCTAATCCAAGTATCTCAGTGATCACCATTTTATTGCTTCTATAGTTACATGAAAGACCCTACAAACATTATGTATGTTCTTTTATAACCCTAATTTTTTACCTAATCCCTATTTGTTGTGAGCTTAGCGGATATAACTTCACTTTTGTTTAAGCCTATCTTTGTGGGTTTTAGACCTAACATGATTTTTGTCTCTTGGACCTTTTTGATTGCTTCGAAATTTTGGCTAAACTAAACAAAGTGTAGGCCTAGTGAGCTAATAGTTGACTTTTTTCCAGGATGCCCTTTGTGGGTTTTCAACCTAGTGAGTTTCATGTCTCTTTTTATTCTAGTAATTTTAAAATCTTGAAAACCGGACTAACATTGCTAATATTTTAGGTTTAACATCTTTGACTATGAAATGCAGTGTGAGGGGGTCAATAGGGTTCATGGGAAAATAATTTCCCAATATTTTTTCATACATGAATAAGAGATTTTTATTGAACCTGACATTAATATTTCTAGATATATGATGGGATATGGGGCATGCAATCCATGGGGAATACTTAGGAAAAAATACTCTCCTTATGATTAATTTTCCTTTAGTTGAAAGGCCTTTTTTTGGAAACTTATGCAGATCCACTAGGGAATATTGTGTATAGTCAACCATAGGTGTTCTCATGACATTGACCATCCCTTTCTGATGTCTAGGTAATTTTATGGAAATTTATATATTTATTTATCTATTATTTTTTATTAAGACCATTATGGGTGGTTTGTTGAGGGAACTATCATTGAAAATAATAGGGGTATCTATCTTAGCTTTGGATAAGAAACTGATCCCACAAAAATTTTACTGATGAAAAGGAGGGATGAATCATGGTGTAGTTTAACTACATACAACTGGGAAGTTTGATACTTATGATTTAAAGTCATTTTACTCTGACTAAGGGTGTAAATTATTCTACCTTTTCATGGTATTCTATCCATGAATGTTATATCATCTTTAGGCATAAAAGTGGAGAAAATATGTAAACTATAATCTGTGGGGTTTCTAAAACTATGGAGTTATACATAAACATCATAGGGAATAAGTAGGTATGAAAAGTCTCTCCTAAGTAAAAAATTTCCTTTGGTTGATGATTCTTTTTTAATTGGAAACTTATGTAGATCCACCTGGTCTTATTATGCATATTCAAATAATGGTGTCCGCGAGACACTAACCTTCCATTTCTGATGGATAGGGATGGTTTATGGGGATTTGGACCTTTCTAAACATAAAGTATGGTTTTTGAAAAGGGAGTACCTGAACATGAATGAGGAATTTCAAGCCAAAATTTCCCAGGAATATGTAGATACATTCAACCCACATTTATATGATGAGGTTCTCTGTATAGGTTTAACCCATGCATAAGAAAAGAGGGGAAATTTTATTTCATGATTGGACCTGAGATATAGGATTCATGTTTCACTACATATCCTATGATAATAAGAATCAAGCGAGACATGGTTCTTTTAAGTTTTCTCCATATGTAGATCTGGTTCACACAAAGGGATGGGGAATTTTGTCTTGTATACGAGGTCAAAAATATGGTATGACTCATATTGTAATTTATTATGAAGATTTATTTCATTCATAGAAGAATGGTGGGAAATATTCTTTGTTGTGTCTGGAAATTTCTCATGCATGTCTAACCCATACGTCGGGAAGTGTTGTTTTCAATATTTGTTGCAACTGAGACCATAGATGAATATTGGGTACCAATTATCATGTAGTTTTAATATCATGTGATTAGGATGCTGATATAGAATCCCTAATTAAATAGAGGATAATAGGTTTGGGGTGCCCTGACATGACCAAGACATGAAGGGGAAGAAGAACGTAAACCCTGGTTTAGGGAGTTCTTGGATTGGGAGAAATGATATGGGCCATGGAATCCATTAGGGAATATGGAAGAAGTAAAATCCTATCCTGAGGAAAAATTTCCCTCTGGTTAACATGCCTTTTTGTGTGGGAAACTTATATAGAGCCACCATGGAATATTATGCATAGTCAACCTAAGGCTTCGTTAAGACATCAACAGTCTATGTCCTATGGCCCAGGAGGTTTATAGGGATCCTAAATTTTTCGAGGCACATAGTTTGATAAATGGAAAGGATGTGTATGGATATATTAGAAACATTCAGATCACGATTACCTATAGAGTTGGGAACTCCTTATATAGATCTGACCTGTATGTATGGAGGGGAATTTTGATTCCTTTTTGTGGCTAGACTCGGGTTTAAATATCCAGGTGTCACTACGTATCATGTGATAATATGATTCAAGCCACACATAGTTTTTGAAATTACACTCTCTGTATAGGTTCGGTCCATACTTAGAAAGAATTCATTTTTTCTATATTTGTTTCCCTTGGGGGTGGATGGGCCTAAGATCTTTCATTTAGGTGTCACTGTGTATCTTGTGTGGAAAGTAATCAATCCAAATTTAGTTCTTGGGGTACCTTGCAATTTAATTTCATATGGTTAGGACTTTGGGTCATACAGTTTAATGTCATGTAGTGAGGAAAATGGAATCATAGTTTAATGTCATGTTGCAAGGGAAATTATCCTAGATACCATGATTGAGTAAAGGAAAATTGGGTTGGGATATTATGACATACTCTGAATGTGATTGGGAAGGAAAGTGTTAACCATGGTACTAGGAATTCTCATATTTGGAGAAATGATATGGGGCATGGAATCCATTGGGGAGTATGGAGGTAGGAAAATCCTATCCTAAGTATGAATTTGTCTCTAGTTGATAGACCCCTTTGTGGAAATATTATGTAGATCCACAAGGGAATATTTTTTATATTCAAATAGAGGTATTCTCAAGACATTGACCATCCATTTCTGATGTTCTTGGGGGTTTATGAAGATCTAAGATCATCCGGGGAACAGATTTTGATGGGTGGAAAGGGTATGTGCATATACTTAAGAAATATACAGATCATGATTAGAAACAAAATGTGATATCCCCTATATAGATATGACTCGCACGTAGGGGGAGATTTCTATTTCTCTTATAGATCCTTAAATAAGGGACTCGAATTTTTGATCTCCTACATATACTTACAGGGGTAGGGAAATTTTTATTTTATTTTTCCTATGGTTGGGAATATGACAAAGGGGTCTAGGCATCACTACGTATCTTATTGGAATGAGAATCAAGACATATGTAGTTCTTGATATCCAATGTAGTTTAACGGCATGTGGTAAGGATGAAGATAAACCAATTTTAATGAAGTGAAACAATGTCTATGATTGTTTCTAGGGTATGAATCGAGTCACATGGTTCTCAAAAATATTTCCTATATAGGTCTGATCCATGCGTAGGGAGTGGGTGATTTATTTATTATAGATGGACCCAAGATTGGGGATCCAAGCATCACTGTGAAGTATGTGATAACAAGAATCAATTAAAATGTAGTTCATGGGGTACCTTTCAGATTTAGTGTCATGTGGTTAGGACTTTGGGTTCCCTGATACAAAGAGAAAACATCTAATGTGCCTTTTAAGGTTGTTCAACTAGGATTAACTATTTTGGATTGATTTTTCATGGATCTATGGGGAATACCATGCTGAGGTCCCTAAGCCCATGTGAGCTATTCCTAGTGTAAAAAAGGGCAGAAAAGGTTTAATCCACCACCTAGGGATGGTGTAACAAAGGATATGAGCATTTTATATTCAGCATGACTGGACTAGGATGAAAATACAGACATTGCTACATATCATGTGTGAATATAAATCAAGTTATATGTAGTACTGCAAAACAACATGGTGGGTGATCAATTTTGGGGAAAATGTCCTCTCGGGTGAGAATACTATGATGTTGAGCAATTTAATATTGTAAAATAGTGACATTTTATCATGAAGTTTAATGTCATATGAGTAGGATAGTTTCTGTATAATTTATAATCATGTGGAAATAACATAGATTCAATGAAATTTATTGTTGTGTTCTGATGGAATAAATGACTAGACATTAAAGAGGGGGGGATGTGATTATTCTTGAAATGGTTCGGCAAATAGGGCATGTTTTGGAGTTCCCTGCTCTGAATAATTTTTCATGTATAGGAGGGGATATTTTTTGTACGCCAAAGTTGAGCATGGGTCATAGGATTCAGGCATCCCTACATATCCCGTGGTATGGGAATCAAGCCACATATAGTTCTATATAGAAATCACCATGCATAGTTTAATCCCACACATAGGGGGAATATTTCACCTTTGGGGTGGCTGGACTATGATGAAAGTCTAGGCGTCACTATGTATCATGTTTGGGAAGGAATCGATCCATACATGGTTTTAATACATCTCCCTATGCAGATATGAATTATAAATAGGGAAAAGAGAATTATGATTAATTTACATATCCTTGTTGTGGGATATGAGGTTTATAATCCTCTGTATATATTTGTATTTACATGCTGGAGATGGGAGCATTTTTTCATTTTGTGCAGTTGGTCATGGACTTAGAGTCTGGGTGTCACTACATATCTCGTTATAATAAGAATCAATCCACACATAGTTCTTGACATACCATGTATTTTATCATCATATGGTAAGGAAATAGGTTCCTTTTTAGGAAAGGTAAATACCTGGTGTGCCTTTTTAGGTCTTGTGTCGATAACCATGGAATCCCTTTTGTGGATTGGTATGCCTTGGTCATGTGGGGAATCCCCTGTCAAAATTCCTAAGCCCATGTGAGCTATGATTGGTGTGAGAAATAAGATATGACAAATGATTATTTCACCACACAAGGGTAACATAATAAAGGATAAGGTCATTTTACTTTATATATTTTGTCGCAGGTTGGCCTGGGTTTGGATATCCATTTATCACTGCATATCCTTTGTGGATAAGAATCAATATGGACAAAGTATTATGAATTTCCCTACACAAGTCTTACCCAAACAAAGGTAAGGGTTATTTCATTTTCTTATTTTAGTGGTCGCTATACCTAGATATAGAATCTGAGTGTCACTATGTATCCTGTGAGGGCAGGAATCAAGGCACACATAGTTATAGAGGAAACTCCCTATATAGTTTTGGTCCATATATAGGTAAAGGTGCATTATAATTTTTTGTGGTCCTGGCCAGGCCATAATGTAGAATTTTGGAATCACAACATATCTTGTGAGGGTAGGAATCAATCCACACAGAGTTCTAGAAAATATGTTCCATGTACCAGTCTGACCCATTCATGAAGAGAAGGTATTTTTAAAAATTATTTTGAGTTTATTGACCTATTGTGTTCCTTAAATATTTTTTCATGTGGGGGAATCACTTAATACAATTCTTAATCTGACTTAAGCTATTCTCGGTGTGAGAAACAATGAATAAAAAGGGTTTCCCTCACAATATAGAGGTAGTTGAGGGTACAATATATGCATTTTGTATCATGTGGTGGATAGACCGAGATATAAGATCTAGGAATCTCTATGTATCTCATTGACAAATGACAATCAATCCGTACGTAGTTCTGTGAAGAAACCTCCCTGTATCAGTCTGATCTGTATACAAGAAGGGGGTTATTTTTTATTGTGGATAGGCATGGGCCATAGAGTCTAGGCATCTCTACATATCTCATTAGGATGAGAATAAGGAACTCATAGTTCTAGAGAAATATAGTTTCCATATGGATCTAACTCTCAAGTAGAAACAAATACATTTCATCTTTCTCCCACACAGATCTAGATCATGTGATGAATCGTTGATTGGAACAATGATCTCTATATAGTTTAACATCATCTGGTTAGAAAAATAGATTCCATGAAGTTTAACATCTTTTAATAAGGATATTGATCACCCGATGTGAAATAAAAGGCATGTTGTATCCTTCATTTTAACTTCTTATGATTAGAACGACAACTCCTTGTTTAAGGCCATAGAATGTGGACCATATGCACAATTTATCATTGTATGGACAAGATAATGGGGGAACAGTTTAACATTATATTTTGAGGAAGGATTCCATACAGTTAAACATCTTCAAGTTAGGAAATTCATGCTATGCAGTTTAATCTCGTACACCAAAAATGTTTCATCCTACAGTTTAACTTCTTGTGATTAGGATATTCTTCATTCTATTATGATGTTCACTCTTTTGGATATATGAAATATTTCTTTTGGAACCTCTCATTAGTGGGAGGTGTGGTGATTTTTTCATCCATAGTAATTAAATAATATGCTTTGTTGTAGTAGATCTTTTGTATTACATACGGTCCCTCCCATTTTGGTTCTAATTTTGGAGGTTTCTTTATGAGCATCATCTGGGTTCTAAGGACAAACACCCATTATCCTTTGAGGTAATACCAGAGGTGAACCTTTTTTTAAAGGACCATGAAATCTGATTTTGGTGGATCTTAAAATGATGCAATATATGAAATCTTTTCTCATCCATATGATACAAATCATCAATCCAATTTTTGGATTACTCATCATTGGATAGTTGATCACTGATGGAAATATGGATTGAGGGTAACTGAAATTCAATCGATATGACCACCTCTGTTCTATATACTAACGAGTATGGGGTTTCCTGAGTGGTGGTTCAAGTCATGGTCTAGTAATCTCACAGAGCATGGAGGTGCTTTTTCGTCCATGATTTATTATCCTTTTATACCATCTTTTGAAGTATATTGGATAGGGTCTTGTTGAAGGCCTCTGTGTATTCAATGGTTATTGGATAGTAGCAGGTTGAATGGTTAGTATTGATACCATACTCATGATATAGTTCCTTGAATTCATCAGAATAGAAATTGGTGTTTTTTTAGTCATTATTGTATGAGGTACACAAAATATGGTGATGATATTTTCTTTTACAAAGAATACAATGTTTCTTTCCCTTACCTTCTTGAGGGGTACATCTTCTGCCCATTTCAAAAATAAGTCACTTCCTATGAGAATATACTTGAATTTCTTGGTCGTAGTAGGAGGATATGGTCATGTAACATACATTCCCTATATATAAAATGGATAGGAGTACTTGGATATGGGAAGTAACTGTCAGGGTTGGTGGATGAAATTAGAATGAACTTTACAAGAATGGAACTTCTTGGTGAATTTAGTGTAATATTGCATCACAGTGGGCCAATAGTATCCCAACCTCTTAATTTGATGATAAAACTTGGATCATGAATGATGTGCACCACAATCTTTATTGTGCACCACCTTCATGACAACAATTATCTCTTCTCTATCAATTCACCTGAGAAGGACCCTATCAAGGCCCCACTTATAGAGGACATTTTTTGATTTGTGTCATCATACAGAATATAGTTGATTGATCATCTCCATATTTTCTACCTTCTAGACCTATCTAATGGGAGTTCTTCTTTTTAAGGTAATTCAAAATGGGATTCATCCAGTCAGGGGTAGGACCATATGGCTTAGGGACGGGACTAATCTCATCGATTTCATCTATGTTGGCTTGAATGAATGGGGAGACCATTTGATAGTGGAAATACTGAGGAGCATTTAATTTTGGTCTAGATCAGCCAGAGTTGTGGCTATATTTTCTAATTCATCGGCCTATGAATTTTCTGATCTGGGGACATGAGTTAATTTTATATCTAAAGGGAATTCCTCCATTGATCCTCGGGCATGGTCTAATAAGGGCATTATCTCTTCCTTTTTTATAGCATAATCACTATTGACTTTCTTAATGTCTAGTTATAAGTCTCATTTTATCTTCAAGTGTTATACTTGTACTTTAACTGTTATCTCCAGTCCTACAATGAGAGCCTTGTATTTTGCTTCATTGTTTGTGCACCCCTCTGATAGCAGGAAGAAGTAAGGAGGGACTTCCTTTTCTGGAGATATGAGAATGACTCCTAGCCACACTTTTTTGAGGTTGGGTTCTTCCATCCTTTTACCTATCATTCTTCTAGATGCACTATCGAATTGCATCTACCAGATCTAGGGGTATTCTTTAATAGAGAAAACATATTCATTAGGTAGTTTGGAATCCAATGAAGTCATTTCTTCTGAGGGGTTCTCTTCTAGTAAATCTGCTAATTACAAGACATTAATGGATTTATAAGGAACAAATTGGATGTAAAACTATTATTGGATAATTGACCACTATAACATACATCCAGTCAGTATTAGATGGTTGATAATGTTCTTGATTGGTTTTCTATGATACATAAAATGAACCTTGTGATGTTTCAAGTAGTGCCTAAATTTTTGAACTGCAAATATTAGCATTGGACAACTCTTATTAAAACTTGAGTAATAATTCTCAGCATCAATCATGGTTAGACTAAGATAATAAAGGTTTTTTTCACTATCATCATCATTCTTCTATATGAGGAAGGTGCTCAGGGATCATTCCAGGTAAGTAACAGACAAAATGATTGGTTTTCCTTTGACGGGTGATATTACCACTAGTGGAATTAAAAGATATTTTTTAAGGCTATAGAACACTTCCTAACATTCATCATTCCATTAATACATAACCCCTTTTTTCATCAACCTTGTAAAGGGAAAACATTTTCCTGTAAGGTTGGCTATGAAGTGTCGGATATAGACTAAGTGTCCTTGAAGTCATCTTAACTCAGTGAGGATGTGAGGAGGTGACATTCCAAGGATTGATTTTGTATTATCATGGTCAAATTCGATGCAATGATGAAATATGATGAAATTGAGTAAATTCTCTGAGGTAACACCAAAGGAACATTTTAATGTATTCATTTTCAGGCTATGTTGTAATTTTTTTAAGACAAATTCAAGGTCTAATAAGTGGTCCTGGTGTTGTCATAATTTAACCACCAAGTCATCAACATATAATTCAACAAACATTCCCAGAAAGTGTTTGAATATGTGATGCATGTAATATTGATATGTGGAACTAAAATTCTTCAAACCAAAGGGAATTACCATATAGAAAAATACTCCATGAGGATCCTTGAAGGTAGAGGATTATTCATCTTCTCAGGCCTTTCATATTTGGTGGTATCCAAAATATTCTTCTATGGAGGAAAGATCCTAATATCCAACTATTTCATCGATTAACAGTTCTTTGATCCGGACTAGAAAATCATATTTGTGATACTATTGGTTAAAATCTCTAAAATCGATTAAAAATGTGATTTTTCTATTTTTCTTTTTGAAGGGGATGATATTGGCTATCAATATGGGATATTAAACCTCCTGAATAAATTTATCTCTAATAATCTTGTCAAATTTAGCCTCTACCATGACTTCATGTGTCGTATGTGTACTTTTGTACACTTTTTATAGCCATGATGACCTTATGGAAAGCTTAGGTGGTGAGTGGACACCTTGGGATCGAGTACTATCATTTATATGTAGTTCTAAGAAAATTAATTTCGATATTGACTTAATATTTAGGTATATAACTATTTCTCTTCAGAAGACATGACTTCACTAATCAAGTTGGGTCATGGATCTTCTTTCATAACTAGGTTTATTTCCCTAAGTTCATCAATAGTGGTAGAGACACACTCCTATAATATTATAGGGGGATCCCTAAGTTCTTCCTACTCCTCTTCTTCATCTACTTTAAATTCTTACTCTCATTTCGATTGAGAAACAATTCTTGAGATGAGCTCTTCAGAATTAGGATACAAGTCTAAATCATGGTATTTGGAAGATAAAGCAACTTATTCTAACCCATCTAATATCAGTGGAATTTTCTAGAGAGGTTGGAGTGTGGTAATGAAGAGTGTCTTCTTTCTCTACTTTCCTAGAGGGTGAGTTAGGGATTATCTATAACTATAAGGGTAGATTGAGGGAATTTACATTCAATAATTCACTATTATTTTAGGGGATAATGGCTCTTTCAACACTATTAGTCTCATTAGGAAAGACTAAAATTATGATTAATTATTAATACGCATCCAAATTTGGACTCATGCACTCAACCCGATTGATGGGAAGTACGTATTATTTTTTGAGCATCTTGAAGGTGTCAGCTAGGACCATCTACAAACCATTTGGGGTGGTGAACCAATCAATACCATAAATTTAGGGTCACTTCCCTTTTTTTCACAGAATCCTTCATTAATATAATGTGACTCACATGATTCAAATGGGTCTTTATCGGCGTAAAACATCCCATTTTTTGGCATTAGTGTAATATTTGATACACTGGTGGTAGGATGAAGGAATGGTTGTCTGCTTATTCAATGAAGTCCTTCCTAGAAAGACATTAATGTTTTGGTTTTCTTAATCCCCCAGAAATTATGATTCAGCTATGAGGTCCCCAAACTGAGTTTTTATATTGATTTGTCCTAATGGTTTCTTATCACTTTTTTCATAGCTCAGTAGGGTAGTGGTAGAGGGTTTCAAGTTATCCTCATTGCAGTCGAGTCAATGAAGCATTCTAACTAGGATGATATTGACTCTAGATCCATTTTCAATGAATAATTTAAGAATATAAATACCACTTATCATACCAGACACATATAATGGTTTGATGTGTCCCTATATAATGGAATCTTTATCTTGATCCATGGTGGAGATAACTACATGTAATTCTACAGGGTTGGTCTCTGTCTGATAGATTTTGATGGATTCCACTTTGGATTAAAACTTATGAGGGCTTATAAAAACATCTATGATATCTTTTTTGATGTATTTTGATAGATTCAAGGCATCCAAGATTGATAGTTTGGTCAAGACTGAGGCTAACTATTTTAGGATGTCATATTTTGTATCTAAAGGGCGATGCTTCCTAGCATGGGTATTATATTTCACAGTAACTTTAGGGGCTTAATATTTGGATATAGATGGATCCTCCCATAATAAAAGAGATATAAGTGCTTCCATTCTTTTCATATTGGGTTGGGCAGGTCTTCCTACAGGCTGAAGGTGGTTAGACAACTACTCCTCTTCAGATGGATATTCTAGAATGATTGGACAAGAGTGGCTTCTTTCTGATAAAGAAGAATTTTCTTGTTCATGTTGGATCTGATGAAGGTATCTTCTACAAGTTTCTATAACATTGATGGTTTGAGTAGGAGTGTGACCATAATCTTGGTTTCTTATATGACTCTGTCTTCCTTGGTATCCCTATATTCTACATCCTCTTCCTCTGGTTCCCTGATCGGGTGTGAGGAACTCAAGCTCATAACTGTATTAAACATCATATAATGGGTCCATTAAATGAATGAAATTAATAGATCCTAAAATAAACTCTTATTTTAATGATGAATCTACCTGACTAACTACTTCTGGTGGTTTCATTTGGTGGGACGGTGCCTGTTCTTTAAGATCTGATGGCATAAAATTTGAGACTATCAAGGATAATTTTGGCCATAAGATGGGTTCATATTCTTGAACTTTCTCTCTACTTTTTATTATTATTATACTTCTTGTCCATTTTACTTTTGGACAGTTTTGGGGCTAAGGATGTCAAATATGTTGTAGTGGGAACGGATGAGGGCACAGTCGGTTGCATCAATTGTGCTTGGAGAATATCATGGGCTTGGTTAACTATTTTTCAAGTCATCCATTTATCAAAATTTATCTCCCTTCTTCTAACATCTTTTTTCCACTCTTCTCTATCAACAGGGTTAGTGGTGGAAACAAATTACACTTTTAATAGTGGTGATCCAAGTTTGACTTCCCCAAAATCAATCATTCTTTACATTATTTCCTTGAAGACAAAACATTTATGAATGGAGTGTCCTAGTATCCATTTAAAGGGAAATTAATTTTCCAGGTCATCAAGAATAACTTCTTTGGATCTCTTTTTCCCTGGTAGATAGAGTAAATTTTATTTCCTAGTGGCTATAAAATAGTCACAGACTTGATCATCTTGGAACGAGTAAGTTTTATTCCTTCATTCCTCGAACTGATTTCTCCTGGGTCCCCTCCACTAATCTTGTAGAGACGAAGGCTACTATTGGTTCCCATGGCGACCTGTATGATGTGGTGCAGGCCCTAGAGTTGGTTCAGGCATAGGGGATGTCTTAAGTTTGGCGGAGGTCATTTCATCTTTTCCTGGTCTTTTTCCCTGAACCAGTGGGGCTACCTGGGACTTGAGCTTAGTTTGTTGTAAGAATTCCTATATCCTTTGGGAAATGATGGAGAAAACCCGAAACCCACACGTATATTTCACCAGTATGAGTAGTGTTCACAGATATTCATGGAGGTTATTGATTCACATAGAAAGCATATCATCCTAATGCTATGGTCGGTTCAAAGAGTATGTCATCACTTTCCACCTAGTAATGAAGTATGAGACTCTCTCATTCTCCTACTACTTATAGTTCATGAGGTCACTGAATTTCATCTTTGGAAACATTCAACTAAGCTAGAAAAGGATTTTTTTTTTTTTGGATATCCTCCCACTATTTTATTGACTGAGCTGGAAAACAGGTGTACCATACAAAGGATAAAGCTTATAAAGTTTGTACGAAGCATCTGAGTTTCACTACTTCTTATTGCTCTGGGGTTCCTATCATGGGATCAAAATAAGATATATAATTCATCATATATTTTTACAGGTGACATATTCCATTTAAAATTGGGAATGTAGGGTTCCCAAAAGTTTGTGGTGGCAGAGATTTACTCACCCAATCGTGGTAAAGGTCTTTGTTCTGGTTGTATCGGAGCGCGACGTCCTTCCATTACTTACAATCAAGCTTACAATGACTCAATGATGTTAATAAACCCTTGATGTGTGTCATGTTGAACCTGAGCATGGGTGGGCATAGTTGGGGGAAATATTGGACGTGCCAACTCTATTGGAACTTGAGGTGGATGTTTGACCGAGGGTATCTTTGGAATATTTTCTTGTACTCATGTCGATTATTTCCTTAATAGGGAGAAATATTGATATCCATCCATGACTAAGTCTATATATGTTTATGGATTAGGTGCTATGTTGGGAGGATATATTAGACCTACTTCATTTGTTGGGATAAACCCTTCTAATTGAGGTACACCCACTGAGCATGTATGTTAAGGCTCTACCTGAGAATCATATTCAATAAAATGGGTTCTTTGGAGTAGCTCAGTATTGATGCACCTCAATTCATTCATTTATTCCTCCTACTAAGAAAATATTTCCTCGAGCATGAGGAGATCATTTTTAATAGAAGGAGGTGATGAGGTAAGTGCGACTTTTCTTTTTTTTCTTTCCTCTGTTAGTTATTTTCTGAGGAGGTGGTAGAGGATTGACTAGGGGAACACTCAAATTCATGGCGGCCCACTAGTTCCGAGTACACACACCTTCATTATCATCATGGATTGGTTTTTAGAAAGAACCATACTCTCTTTACTCTTTTTAATTTACATCATTTTTTGTGTGGATCGTAGGATTGACATCCAAGACATTTACTAATGTATAACACATTGTGGGTGGCATACCAGTTGTTGAACGGTAGGGTTAATGCATCCCTTATTGGATATTTTCCTGTTATTCTAGGATTTTCTTTGATCCTATTACTGAAAGGTAACTCAAAGGCAACCTTTTTTCAACCTCACTGTATGCCTAACTTCTAGAGGGAATGAGTCACGAGGTGGGATAGAATGGGATACCTCTCTATTTTCATCCTTCCTAAACGGGAAAAGACTGACTTCCACTACATAGGTGGTAGAGGTAAAAATTCCCCCAACCTTGCGGGGTGTATTTTCTCTCATTCCATTGATGTCAGTCCTTGGTACAAATTTTATGGTATTATGGGGGCATTTTGTGTTAAAAATTCCCCCATACCTATGGGCTAGGGATGATCTCGTACTGCAACAGTCACTGCTTCTATCACTGATTTCTTAATCTCACACATTCTTATTTCAGTGTGAGCTAGATATGGTGTTGGGTCTGCACATGAATTATTTATTGTTGAGGAAATTATACATGCTTGATGATTAGATTCCCTTTGGTGGAAATCATGTTAAATGTTCTCATTTTCCTTATTCAAGAGTTCTTCAATGGACCACTCTTGTCAATCCTGATACTTTTGAGACTTCCTCAAGGTCATTTCTTATTGATCATACTACCTTTCCTGGACTACAATTTTATTTGATAACCTTCTTGGGATAATTGAATTACATGATTCTATTTCTAGTGGGTTCTGTTGAATGGGATGTGGGGTAAAATTCAAAGATTCATTCTCTTCCCATCCCTGTATATGAACACTGGATGGGTTGTCACTAATAAGACATCGTAATTTATGCAACACATAGAGGAAACTTATATGAATATATTTTTTCCACGTCTCCTATTTTGGTTTTCGTACAGTCATATATGATTCTAGATTGATTTTATGATGAATCACTTCCAATATTTTGACATTGTCTATTTACCCATCATAAGGAAATAATTTTTCTTTTAATTCGCAGAGAATTGTCCAGAGATTAAGATGAATGTTATGTAAGAATTCTTCCAACACCTCTATTGGTATGCCAAACTAAGAAGTGGTTGTTGAAAAAATAATAACTAGTATGTCACCCTTGTATAGTTTTCTTCTCATGAGCAACATATCATTTTTTTTCTTCCTTTAGAGACTCCTTCACTTGATCTATCCAAATTGAATTATTCTTGAAGATTTTATCTCAAGTAGCGGGACTAGTAGAGGTCTTGTTGATATGTGAATAGTTTAGAGGTGGCTCAGAAGATGTGTGTAGCCCTAGTTTGTCTCATCTTTGAGAAAGGATGTCCCTTGTTATTAATATGGTATCTGACATACTCAACCCCATCCTTCCAAGTGCCTCAGCATATGATGACTTTCTTTCATTTGATTCAGCAAAGGGAGGACCTTTCTACCAATATAGAACTTCACTATAGGGAGGACCTTCCAAGTTTGTGCTATAATGGATGGGACTACCATCATATTTTGATTTCTGGCTACTAGGAAAATTATTGCATTGTATACCCTAGGGAGGACCATCAGGGTAGACTTCATCAAGGGAAGGTTCTTCTTGATGAATTGAGACGTCGCTGAGGGGAGGGCCTTCAAAGTTGATCCTATCATGGTGAGGACTACCATCACAGCTTGATGTCTGGCTACAAAGAGAATATCTAGATTGTATACCCAAAGTAGGATCATCATGGGGAATTTAATAAGTGGATTTACTTATAGCTTAATTGATAAATCACTATGGGGAGGACTTTCATAGTTGATGCTATCATGGCGATAACTACCATCATAGCTTGATGTCTAACTATAGGGATAATATCTATAGGGTATACCCTAGAGAGGACCATCAGAGAAGATTATGATGATGGGAGAGACCGCTCACTATTTGATCTTTTAGTAACAAGGAGAGCTACCATGATTCTCATCATGATATAGGCTCTCTTGATAAATCATTTTTTCCCATGAATTAATACCTGGTGAATTCTCTACGGAGGACCTTCAGAACTACTAGTAATAATATTGTAGGAAGGTCCTTCAAAACAAATATTGCCACTTCCATAATTTGGTGATGGAATGACAAGATCTTGAGACACCAAAGATAGGTGTTTTATGGGATCAAGAATGTCAGCTTCTAGAAAAGTAGGGTTATGAATATTCTATTCAGTTTCAAGCTTCTTTTGGTGAAATTTATTTTTGGGTGCTTTTTTGTGGGAAACCAGGGCGATTTTCTATGTGTGATGGCCTTAATATATGGTTACTTATTCAAGTGGCACTCGTGGTTCTTTAGAGATACATTGGAGAGCATACTGAGTTATGAAAGGGATATATTCCTACCCTGGAGTGGCCACCACGGTTGACTAGTGTACCCTAGTTGGAATGGGTATTTGTGCCTAATCTGATTGTCCATTTACCATGGAATATAGTTGAAGACCCTCCTAGATAAGAGCATGTAAGTATGTCTACTCTAGAGTGACCATCATATTGTGTGGATGAGTCACCCCACATGGGGAGGCAGGATTGTGGTCCTAGATCCTTGCTATTTTCATGGACTTGATTCCATATTGACAAGTCTGTAAGATATGGTCAGGAATTGATGTATGATCCTCCATCATTTCCAACATTTTTTGAGAGACATCCTTGGATAGAATGATAATAAATGACCATTTTGATTTCGGAGAAGAAGTTTTTTCTGATCTAGTCCTCCATATTCTTCTATTGGGTACTGACAATTCTCTCTTGTGGGGGAAGAGGAACGAGTCTGCCCCAAGTTTATAGCTAGGATTCACCAGCTGTTTTCTCTGGTTTCTATAGTATTTCACTGGTGGGGTTCATATTCATAATAATGGACTTGTATCTACGATTTTTTCATTGTATTTCTCTGTCAGACTTGATATGAATCTGTAGTAATTTTAATCTTCTTGTATTTGGGTGCCATCATATTTCACTGATGGACTTAATATTCATGAGAAGGGATTTCCATATTCTCATTTTCTGCCCTATTTAGATGATGGGATTCATATGTGGTAGTAGTAATTTTTTCCTTTTCATTGAAAATTTTCATACTATTAGGTTGACAGGCTTCATAATCATTGGTATGGAATTTTATCTACCTATAATTTTCCACCCTATTTTCATGGTGGTTCTGGTGAGCATTGGAAGGAATTATTACTTTCTTATAGTTCTCCACCATATTCACATGGTGGTATTCAAAAGAGGGAGAATGAATATACATATTCCCATGGTGTGATGTCATATTTTTATGGCATATCTCTTCTATAGGAACCAGGGTGATAGCATGCTTCTGATTATATGTATGTTTCCCTTGGTGTGCAGCCCGAGGGGACTGTTTCCATTTTCCTTCAATAGGAACCCTTGGAACAATATGCTCTTTAGAGTGAGGATATTGGGCTGCATGGAATTGATAGAGATGTCTTCTGGTAGGGGTCCTTAAGATGAAACCTTGTGTAGTGGGGACAAATTCATTGGTTATGACTCCATCTACCTTCCTAAGATAAGGGAGGTACTCATTGTCATGTTATAAGGTCAAGATCCTGAAATGATTGGACGCGGCTAGTGGAGTCACCTCGTACTGGAAAACCAGCCATTGCAGAGTGGGTGGCTAGAAGGATTTCATCAACTTTATGGTCTATCATGATGCCCACAGTGTTAGGAGAGTACCATTCGGATGGTACTCCCATATTATTGCATTTGAGACCTAGTGTTGGAGATACAAGGTGGGAAATGGATTCCTTTACTTCATGGAGGGCTCAGATGGTGCATTGGTTGACATGCGTGTCTGTGATAACTTCTAGGATTCCATAGGATTAAAGAAAACTCTAAATATTTCTTACAATATGTGTGACAAGTATAGACAAAAATAACTTCTTCAAAGTAGCATCTCATGATCACATGCGTAACTGATGATCTTATTTTTCCCTCTTCTACTTTTTATGTGATAGGGGTATGACGCTAGGTAACACCTCCACCTTTTTTAAGGATTCAAATCGGGATCACCATTTTTTTCACTGAAATATGGTTTGTATGGGTGGAAGAGATGGTGTGGGGTAAGGAACAAAATGACCTAATGGGGACTGGGAGGTGTATCCTTTTTATTCCATGAAGGAGATGTCGTAGTCAAGATGTTTTCATCGGGTTACCATTTTTCCCCAAAGGAAAATTTGTGGCCTAAACAGTTGATTTTTGGGGGTTAAATGGTGTGAAATCACAGATGATGGGTACAAGATCTTCATACAGTATCCAAAAGGTGTTTTTTGTGGAGTCAAAATGTCCAAAGGATCTTATATAAAGGATTCATGGTCCTACTTTTCAAAGGTAAGCACTCGTTGGGTAACTTGGCCAACGAAACTTAAGAACTCACATTGGTCAAGAGGATGGGAACTTAGTCTCATCACACCCTTTTGGGGGAAACTATTTCCTATTGTGAGACTCTCTTATATATTAAATCCATGATCATATGTTTGTGAATCCTTGGTTCATTCCCAAGTGTGTTTTCGTGGTGTACCCCTATGTCACAACAAATCATGAATACAGATTGGTTTAGAATCATCTGTATATATCTAAGGTTCTCCATTGATATAGGGACCTACATGTATCTGAGGTTCTCTATAAATGGTACCATTTAGTAATAAAATCATAGATTCTTTGGTCATAAACTGAGACAACATTGGTTTAATGCACATGATGAGGTTCTCTAGATTTTATTTTCATCTAGGGGAAGTGAATTGCTTCGAGGTTGGGATCGAACCAATAATATGGGTTTCCTACATATCCTTACAAGAGGAATCAGAACCCACATATTTTGGTTCATATTAATTTGACACATCACATTTTAAGTTTGGGTGATGAGGACACAACCATGTAGTTTAATATCATGCAGTAAGGATATCTAGGTCAAAGGTGCCTTTTCAAGATTTGATGAAGGACTTACGCTGAGGTGGCCTTGGGGACCAAGAAGAGTTGTGGTCTGCTGGGTGGACATGACCATACTAAGTATTTTCCTAGAGAACATTAGGGTTGATTTGGGAGTTGGGTTTGGACCTCAAGGATTCTTCCTAATTATCCTAGTTAGTTGGGAATCAAAGCCCACATAGTTCGAAAACCCCATGCAGTTTAATGTCGTACAGTGAGGAAGAGAGTGAACCATTGTGAAAATGATGGAATGGATGTGATAGGTTATTTATCAGTCTTGAACGTCAAGGATATTTCCTAAATATCCTAATTGGTTGGAAATAAAATTCCACATAGGTCTGAAAGTTGGGGCTTATGCATGGAAGCTTCCTAGTATAGGGGGCATGATTGGGGATTATACCGAATAGAAGGCCTATTTGTGATCGGAGATTATGCATGAAAACTTCTCGATCTAAGGTAAAGAGGGGAAAGAGCACTAACTCCCATAAGAAAGATGATGGGAATACCTCAGGAGGAGTTCCCTTTTGAATGTCATATGGGGTATACTATAGTTTAAATCCATACAGTTTGGATGATAGAATCATAATTTAATGTCATGATTCAAGGACTATGACCGCACAGTTTAATATCATGTTTCTGAAAATAATACCATAAATGTTAACATCATGTGGTCAGGATGAGTTTCATACAGTTTAAGGTCATGTGGTCAGAACAACTTGTTATAGAATCCATGATTATCTAGAGGATAATTAGGTCGAGATGTTCTGACTTGACTTGAACATGATAGGGATGGAAAGTGTAAACTATGATTATAGATATTCTAAAATCAAGATAAATGATATAGGGCCTGGAATCCATTGGGATGTATGGAGGTAGGAAAATCCTCTCCTGATGATGAATTTGTCTCTGGTTTATAGGCCTTTTGGTGGGAAACTTATGCAGATCCACTGGGGAATTTTGTGCATAGTCAAATAGAGGTTTCCTAAGGACACTGACCTTCCATTTTTAATGGCTGGGGAGGTTTATGAAGATTCAAAATCTCTCAAGACATAGAGTTTAGTGGATGGAGAATGGTGTGTCCAAGCATGTAAGAAACATTCATACCACTATTTTCCACATACTTAGAGATATACTTAAAATATAAGGTAGGTTATGGGGTTTTGATAGTTTCATGTGGAGTAGGTAGACTCATGGTATTAAAGGTATAGATATTAGATCAGCATAAGGGCACAACTAAAAATTTCATTGACCCGGCCTGAAAAGTTTTAGTTGTGACTCACCATTTTTCTTGGGGGTTAATAATGGTAGCGAATGGACCATCCCAGAGAACTGAGACCATATCTCAGCACTAATACCAAGTGAGGTTGTGGGTAAGTATCCCCTAGAGTATGGACTGGAAGGAAAAAATGGTTTTACTATATAGGAGCTAGCCACATAGGACCGTACACGAAGTCATGTTCGCATAGCATTTTTCGTGAGGTTATGGCTATGTAGGAGCTAGTCACGTAGGGCCATCTGTAAGGTGTCTTCCACAAAGTATATAGTTATAAATGGTTGATGTGAAGTACCTTCCATGTATGATCTATCCTTATAAAGTTTTCTATGTACTGTCATCCATGAAGGGTCCGTTTGTGAAGGGTTGGCCACAAAGGGTCATCCGCAAATCATTTTTAATCATTTGTGGGGTCATAAAATGAATACTCAATATCAAAAATGACACTACCTTCATATATTATCTTCTATGAAGTTTATTTATTATATGGTGCATGGGATGGATTCTGCGAAGGGACACTCACATATAGTTCATGGGATGGGGTCCGTGAAGTGCTTTAAGATCCAGAGTGATTTCTTCTATAGCCTCTATATTTTTCTTCGTGCTTCTTCTCTGTTTCCATCTCTTCTTCTTCTCTCTCTTTTTGGTTCCCCTCATGGTATATATATATAGGAATGAAAGAAATGGATACTATCAAGTTTGTTCATCCATAGTGGGATACAGTCCTTCTTATACAGAATCCCATGAAGGACATAGTCAGTGGGGGCATCATTCATGGAATGGGTCATCGTTTATGAGGCAAATATCTTTACCTCGGTCCCATGAATTATTTAGTTCATGGTATATATCTGTTTGAAGGTTAAGAGATACCTTCTTCTTCCCAAGAATGATTTCGTTTTCATTTTTGAGTGATGGTACATCATCTTTATCCCATGAACTATTTAGTTTGTGAGGGTTTCATGGAAACATGGAGCTCCATGAAATGCGGCAGTCCATGTAGGAATTTAGGATTCGTGGTGCTTGTTCCTTTGAAATTATCATTACTTTGAAGTTTTTTTCTTTAAATATTCCTTAGATTTGTCTCTATTATTTTCTCAAATTGATGGAAGTTTCATTTTATTATATGAGGAATTTTCAAGACCCAGCAAACCTATATAACATTATGGTCTTTAGATGTTTTGGAGAGTTTTATGAAAAAATACATGTCATTGTTTTCCCATTTCTAGCCATGTATAGTTAATGGTTGTAATATTCCCTTAGATTTATATCTTTAATCCTTAACTTTTTTGGAAAACTAAACTCCAATAGACATACTTTGTAATATCTCTCTTTATTCCATACCACTAGAAATACTCTTTTAGTTCTCTATAAATCTTTATGCTTCCAGGATGAATAGAGAATGATGAACTATGAGCCTCATCTGATAGATCCATCTTCAAATTGGGTATGGGTGAGACACAAACATATTCCATGAAACTTATTCTTCCATCCTAATAAAGATTGAACGTAGGAACATTTATCACCTTATTTTTAAGCTCTATATCTTATTTCTACACCTATTTAATCTTAACTTGGATAGATGGTTGAACATTCACTTGAACCAGATAATATTTCTCCCCTTCCTTTAATATTTATAGGACTTTCCATCGTAAATCAATAAATATTTGATTTTTTTTATCCTCATTGTAGATTAGATATCATGAACCTTTAGGATCAAAGCATCTTCCACCTTATTCTACTTCTTATGGTAGTAATGTATTGAGTAATCATAATATTTAATCAGCTTTAACAATATTTTTTTGTGGATGTTTAACACTTCTTCAGTGAAAATATACTTTAAAATTTTTTGATCAGTATATATTTCTCACCTTCATCCATAGATATAAATCTTCAATATTTTTAATTAGAAAATTACCGCAGATAATTCCAAATCATGAGTTATATAATTTTTCTCATGGAACTTCAATTGTTGTGATGCATAAGCTATAACCATATAATTTTTCTGGATAACACATACCAGTCCCTTATTTGATGCATCACTATATATCACAAACCTTTCTCCACTATACATTAGTTTGAGTGCAGGTGTGCTGACCAAAATTCTTTTTCGATCCATAAAATTCTCTTCACATTTCATTGTCCATATGAACTTAACTCCTTTCTGAGTCAACTTGGTGAATGGATTAGATAATTATGAGAAATATTTCACAAAAAATTGATAATATCTATCCAACCCAAGAAAAATATGGAATTAGTTACCATGGTAGGTCAAGGACATTTATCAATAACTTATATCTTTGAAGGATCTATAGATATACCCTCACTTGAGATAATATGACCCAAAAATGAAAATTTCTGAATCCAAGATTCACACTTGGTAAATGTTTCATAAATATTCTCCTACCTCAAGGTCTTCAAAACAATCCTCAAGTGATCTTAATTATCTTCTTTGATCTTTGAATATATAGAAATTTATTCTATAAATATTACCATATACTAATCATTGTGGTCTCTAAATACTATATTCATTAATTCCATGAAGATATAAGGGGTATTAGTAAGACCAAAAGGCATCACTATAAATATATAGTGTCCATAACTTGTATGGAATGTCGTCTTGGGTGCACACTCTTTCTTGACCCTCAATTGACGATATCTAGGATGAAGGTTAATCTAGTAAAAGTATAGAGCTCTACATAGTTGATCAAATAAGCTATAAATATAGGTGAGATGATACTTTTTCATTATTTTAATTTTTTTAAGATCCTAGTCATCGATGAAAAGACAAATTAACCCATATTTCTTCTTAACAAATTGAATAGGTTCACCCCAAGGTGCACAGTAGGTCGTATGAATCCCTTATCAAGATTATCCTAGAGTTTATTCTTCAATTCATTCAACTCAATTGGGTTCATTCTATAATGATTCTTTGAAATAGTAATAGTATCATGTATGAGTTTAATTGAAAACTCAACTACATGATTTGGTGGAAGTCCCAGTAATTCTTTCAAAAAGACATAAAAAACTCTCATACAATAGGTGTATCCTTAATGTTGTGTTTCCCCCCAACCATATGAGATATATAACCTTCATTTATATGAATTAAGACCCATAATATGGAAGCAATTTCCATTGGAAGTTTATATTCATCCATGTATTAAAAAATTATTATTGGTTCATTTGAAATGTGAAATGTTTCTTCCCTTTATAATTAATTAGTTTAAGCTCTATATATAAAAATACAATCCATTAAAAGAATCACATTGAATTCAACTAAATGGAGAATCACAAGATTTTTATAAATCACTTTCTCACAAACTTCAATCAAATAAGAACTATAAACTTAAGATGTGACCATTGTTCCATTAAGATTTTTCACATCTAACTGAACATCTAATTGTGGAGGTGATACGGGGATACCCTTATAAAGTTATTTAGAAATAAAGGATTGGGTGGATACAAAATCAAATAAGACATTAGTAGTTCTAGAGATGATGATAAGTGTACCTTTCACCATGTCATTATTGTAACTCACATCAATAGTCATGATCAGATGAGACTTCTCTTTCTCTTTGGGCCTAAGATGTTTTGACATTGATCATCAAAAAACTTTGGAGTTTTGAACTGGTTGGCATAATGTCCATACTCATTGTATTTGAATCATTAAAACATGGGTGGTTTATTAGTTTGAATCTTCTTTCCATCCATTGCATTAACCATCCTATTCATCACATTTCAATTTTCCTGATCTTTACAACCCATCTTTCCACATTTAAATTACCTCTTAGTTCTATTAAAACAAACCCATTGATGTTTATTCCCACATTTATGGCATGTAAATAGATGGAATTTTCTTAGACCATGTAATTTATTCCATTATTCATGAGATTAAATCTTTCTTTTCTTATCAAAACTATGGGAATAGTGAAAATATATAATTTCCATTTCTAATTTAAATGAACATATATTGATTTATTCATGACTAATAAAGTCTATTATAGTTAATACCTTTCAAAGACTTGGTTTTATTCCACTAAATAATCGATCAATTTTACTTTCATGGATGATAACATAACCAGATGCATACCTTGGGATCCTATTAAAAATTTCCTTATATGTTCCAATGGATTTTCCATCCTTTTTCTTCAACTAAAGAAATTATTTATCCATCATTGTATATAGAATACGAGGAAATTAATTTATAAAGAATATCCCCTTAAACTCATCATACTCCATGGATTCAATTTCTTCCTCCTACCTCATATTCTTGATAATATTCCACCATTGATCTGCTTCGTCTTCCAAATGATAAACATCTAAGACATCTTTTTCATGTTCCCAACATTAAATAATAGAAAATATTTTCTCAATAGTTTTTATCTCTTGCTCAGACACTATAGAATCATAAGATACACTAAAATAAGGTAGATGTTACCTCATGAAATATTAAACAGTACTTTTTTCTCCTATGATCATTTTGAAACTCATCATGATTCACAACCTAAGAAAGTTACATAAGGATGGCAGCAAGATTATAAATTATAGATCCCATAACATTAGGTTGAACAGGTATACAATAATTTCATTTTCCATCACATTCAGTATTAAAATGATTCCTTTAGTTCCATCCATTGACTAAAACCAAAAAAAACATAGTGTGATAAATAATAATCATAGTGTAAAACCACCTAATTCTGAAAAATAATTTATATAATGTCTAAATAATGACATATTCTTCTATGAATCCTTATATTTAACATAGTTCATTCATGATCATTTACAAAACTTTAGGATTTTATTGTATACATAGACCGATCCCCAAGTTTTTTATAAAATATTCCTAACACTATTCTCCAAATATTTACTAAATCCTACTCTGATACCAACTATAATGGACTGAGGTTTTATACAAAAATATTATATATATTTAGATGAATATTAAATAAATAACAATACAATCCATTCCATGACCATAAATCTGTAGAGTCTTTGTAGATTACATATATAATATTTATATTTTATGAAAGATCTTCCACATCCCCTATAAAGATATTACCACAAATTACTCTTCATAAGAATAACCTACTAAAATATTTCTTCATAAACATGATTAATGGAATTAAACATTCATATTTCGAAATACATGAATCATAAGAATGGGAATTTATCATAACTCAATCATGAATCATAATTTCATTTCATAAATGTGTGTGGCGGTATCATAAGTATAAAAACAATTTAATGTGTCAAGTTTAAGTACCAATACCATCATATTAGGAATAAAAACATGTTTCTCATAACATATCAAATAAATCGACTAGTTTTTCATAATGGATCAATCACTTTGACTTGTTTCCCATAACAGATCAAGCACATCAACCTGTATCCCATAATTATCTCATGAGATATAAAAATTTACCCAAAAAATGAAGATAGATATTGGTCCTACTCATCACATAATTAAAAACATACATATGTGTGTCATGGGATTATAAAACATTCATCGTATCAGAACCCATAAAAAGAAATGGGTTTCATAAACAATTTATCATAGCATATCCCATGGAAGAGAAATAGGTTCCATAAGCATTCTTCTTTTCATCATAAAAACAAACCATATAGAGAAATAATATATATGGAATCCTTGAATCATATAACCAATAATTTATAAGTAATATAAAAGGATTTCATCTAATATGGAAAGTTATTTTGAAATATTTCTTGGAAATATTCTTGAGGAAAATAAGTTTTCCATTGTAAAATCACTTCTCTTTAAAAACAACTGCACAGTTTTAAATGAAAAAATTTTCATCAAAAATAAAATTATAAACATGTAAATGAGTCTTAAAATAATTGATTCATTATTATGGTTGGAAAATAATCTCATTTCTTTTAAGTTAAAAAATATTCATTTGGTATTTGTTTCATAAATTTCAAAAAGAACCTCATTTAGAAAATGACAAAAACATTCCTTTAAAACCATTTTTGTAAATAGTCAAACATGCATAAAAATGATTTTAAATGATTGTAGGATAATAGGAAAAACATTTTTGAATTTTTTTATAAAATATTTAAATTTAATAGGAATATTCCCCATTGTAGATTTAAATACAAACAATCCAAAATAATAATGAGATTGTGAAATAATACCTTACCTCAGGCCTCGACTTTACTTGTTCATGTTAAAACATAATATTTAATAAATATGTATTTATTATACATTTATTACATAACTATATATATATATATAATATCATGTATAGTTTATTTATAACATCGTATCACTCGTTTATTAATCATGTTTATTAAAAACACTATTCTTAGTGATCACTGCTTTGTTTTCCAAGCATGTTTCAGTTCAGCAGTCCCGGTCCTTATACTTTGATCATGGTAACATCATTTAATAAAAATTAATAATTTTATAAACATAATATATATTTATTATATACATATTTATAATAATTCTTAAAAATTAGATATAGAAAAATTAATTAAACTATTTATGGAGACGGTAGGTCGAACATATGCATGAACATTGTTTCCATTTTTTGACCTATGGAATAAAATAATGGTAAGTTATAATTTAAGTTTAAATAATTATAATTATATCATATATATTGATAAAATTCATCCTTATTACTATCCATGTGAAATATATACGAAAAATGAATCACATCGCATCATGGAGATGGTAGTTTATACATATGCATGAACGATGTTATAAATTCCAAAAAGATTAGATGGTAATAAGGTAGAAAAGATATTATTATTAAAAAAGTATAATTATGTCATAAATATCATATATAAACATTAAAACTATCATAATGTCCATCCATAAAAGACGGTGATGAAAAATGAATGGTATCGCTATGTGGAGATGGAAAGTCATACGTACGCACGAGAAATACTTTAACCTCATGTTTGGTGGGAAAGAGGGTTTATAATGGTGTTTTCATAATCATAATAACGTTTAATAATGTTTAGGATAAATAAGTTAATATTTTATTATAAATATCATATGTTTAAAGGAGTTAAATAATAGTATAAAAAGAATGTGATCGGCTAGAGCGATTACCACTTCTTCGAAACGACTCATGTATATCTCATATAAAGGGCTCTAGGGTTGATCTTTTGCAATACCGTAACCTATAAGATGTGAGTAAGTAAGCTGATAAGATAAATCAGTAGATTATGGTTGATATAGAAGGCTCCAATTTGTGTAAAGATGTGAGGTGGGATATTTTCTTTTATAATTGAGGTGAGGGGCACTTTTGTAATTTCTTAAAAAAAACAAAACATATTAAGACTATTCTAGAGAAAAATACATTCAAATGGTCATGAATTATAAAATAGGGTACGATATTGTTGAAATATCAGAAACCAATAAAAAATTTATAGGTTTAATTTCTATATTAAACCTTATCTTTTACTTTACCCCTTATTTGACCTATTTTTGTATTAACCATGGTAACATATTTTTACTCTTAAATGGTTATAATTTTACATATAATATAAATATTGACTAATAAATGGATAATGGATGACATTTTATGCCATATATTATCCCCTTTGTTATTTTTTAATATTTTATTATTTTTTAATAATTTAATAAATATTATTTTCATAAAATATCATTATTTTAAATTATGACACTATTTATTACATTGAATTTAATAACATCAATAAACACTTATAATTTGAAAAAAAAATTAAAACATACCTAATATTTAATTTTAATTTATAAAAAAAATATCATCTTAATTATCACAAATTATAATACTTTTAAAAAAATTAATATCATTTATATAATTTTTCTATTGATTGAATAATTATTTCATTAGCATTGTGTAAAGATTAAAGATAATTATTTAATTATTAAAAAATATAAATAAATTACTATAATGAATTTAATTTAATAAAGAACAAAATTACTATTAATATTCATCAATAAATAATTGTTTTCCCTATATAAACACATGAATGATATTTAAAACTAAGAGGGTGACATGTTTTAACATCCTTTAGTTTAAATAATATATAAGTCATTTTCAAGGAAACGTTTCCATTAAATAACTAAATTTATAACCTTATGTTTCAAGGTTCTAATTTCATTCATCCAATAAAAATTAAGATGAGAAATTATGAGCTTATCACTTATTTTTAGTCCATATTAACTTGATTTACCCTTTACTAAGGTGAGAAATTTTACCATGGTTATTATTAAAATTGATCACAAATAAAAGGGTACTAATTAACAAATATATTATTTATGATTCTAAATATTAAGTTAATTTTTTATAATTCAATACCTATAAATAGAATAAATTAATTTTAATTTTAGTGCGCAAAATGTGACAAAAAAATAATTTTTAGGAAAAATACATTTTTAATAATAAAAATGGACTATTATTATCATATTATTAGAAATTGTTGAATGTTTAAAACATTAGATCAATATAAATTTCATTAAAAACATTCACCAAAAGGTATTAATTTAATATTTTGATATAAAATTAATTTTACGCAGAAAACATTTTTTTTCAGAAAAACAACACTTTTATTTTAAAATAATTTGTTTTTGTTTTTAATTTGAATCATGAATTTATTTTATAAATTTATAGACCTTATATTTTTTATAATTTAATTATTACTATTCATATCCATAAATATAATGTCTAGGGGATAATGGATACATAATATTGTAATAATGTTACACGGTTCGTTTAGACTTCTTGTTGTGTGCAACGCATGATATCAAAAACATAAAATTATTTAAAGAGAAATATTTCATAAAAATATTAGGCTGTTATAAATAAGATTTATATAAACTCTAAGTTTAAATTATTCTAGAGTAATGAGTGAAAAAATTACTGAAAATTTTGATTATTATATGGGAATGGATATCTAACAAGAGGTTAAAAATGATAATGGACGAGAACAAGAATTGGAGTGTGAATTCAATAATATGGAAAAATTAGATACCTAGGGGAATAATTATATTGAAATTTAAATATTATTATTTAATTATTTATTTTATAGACATTATTGGAACTAATTTTCTCTTTTTTATTGATGGGACTTCTTTGGAATCTTTTTTGAGATATTTTCTTTGGAAAATAAAATGTTTAAGTGTATGGAGGATTTGATATTTTTTTAATATGTTTTCATCAGGATTTTCATTTATAATTAAACTTAATACTACCTAATTTTATGTATTTTTAATTATATATGGAATGATGGAACTTAAGGAAGCTTTTGAATTCTACCATTATTTTTATAGATAAGTTGTAGAGAATTCATGCCACATTAAGGAATTTCAAGGTTTGATCAGTTGGAACAAGTTGATATTATAGACCTAGAAAGAAATCACACCACAACTGTGGTGTAATGGCATGGTTTAATTTTTTTTAGAATATTTTTCATAGAAACAACGTCCCTCACATCATATCATGCTATAATTGAGGATAATTATGATAACCCAAGAGACCTCGTGATGAAATATTTTTATTATACACCACAATACATTTTAGGTTGTAAAAGATGTAAAAACATTCCTTCAATCCACTTATTAATGTACAAAAATCAAGTCCATAGTCATCCATTGAAGCTAAAAAAACTACTTCTGAGGTGAGACACAGCTCTATGGTAATGGTCTCGATGCATGGAAGCATAATGAAATTATAGGAATAGTATAGGGTAAGGATTTATGGCATAGGATGAAACCACAAGATAGATATAGAAGATAGTAGAAGCACTCATGCTTATGAAATTGAAGACCAGTAGAGTGAAAGTTTGGTGTGTATGAGTCTTATAATATCTAGTGGATAAATCATGTTATAACATGATGAATTTCTCCATATCGCAACTAATTTACATTAAAATACCCCTTAAAAGAGTTATAGAAGATCATGTTACAATATATTACCAATATTTCATGAACTAATGAATTAATTTATATAGGTAATCTATTTAGAACAATGTTATAACATTAAACCTCTTCATGATGTAACGATCCTAAGAAAGTTAATATAATATAAGGTTTTGGTCAAAGTAATCATATCTATGGAATTGATCTCTGAAAGATTCTTATTTTGATGTAGGAAGATATATCCAACATGTCATGGAATCATCCCTAGATCCATGATATAGTAATCCAATGATAATAGGTAAGAGTTTTTATCTAAGGTATATCTATTCACTTAATGATGAACAATATTTCATTATGATGAATATGAAGTAAATAAATAGGATATGTCACACTAATTTAAAAAACTATTGGGTTTTTCTCTAAATTCTATTAGTTCCTTTGACACTTTTGTTCTCTTTTTCGTTGTAGAAGTTTTACTTTTATCTATTTGATCGTTAATTTAAATAAGTTCTGTATTTTTAAACTGCCTTTAATTTTTTTATCATCCCCATACTATTTTCAATTCCTTCTTGAAATGATAAAGTCAATAATTTTAATACTTCACTCATCCATGAGTGGCTTATTGATTGAGGGGTGTGCGATTGAGATTATATTGATGATTGTTTAAATTTATCTACTATTTTTTATGAAGAGTGATTTCAATTCGGAATCACCTTTATACTCTAATATTAATTTTGTTCATTCATATATCTTTTAAAAAAATACTTATTAATGTGGTAACTCTAAATTGGTTGAGAAAATTAAGATCTCAATAGTAGATTATATTTTTATGTTACTTATAAAATTATAATTAATGCACTTAAGTTGATCCACTTATCTAATCTAGATATTTAGATTGATTTAGGTAGAATCAGTGGAATTTACCATACAAAATTGGTGACTTTATAATGATCTTATAACCAATCTATTTTACTTATTGATGAATAAAATAGGTTTCCATCCTCTTTACACCTTCCTTTAAAATTGAATTTTTTTCCTTTTGTTTTAAATAGTTTTTTTAATTATTTTTTTAATTATCATTTAATTCTATTTGATCTTCGTTCACTTTTAAATTTTTGGTTACAAATAAATACCTAGAAGATATTAATCCATATATGTATTCCTTATGGGACCAAAATTTTATGTGTATTATACCTTTCCTTAGTGGTTTAGTATGAATTTATGAAACTTGAATTATAAACTTGAATACCTATTGAAATTAATGACACTAGCGGGTTGGTTAAACCATGATCTAGTTTAGGTCAGTAATTTTTTGGGATCCCCCACTTCCACATAGTGGGACATACAGTTGGGAGTTGATAACACATACCATATTCATGATTAATTAATATTACATCCAAACATGTTTCATAACATATGTCAATCCGTAGTTGTGGTTCTTTCCCCATAGTTCTCCCAGCTTTCTTCAATAAAGTTTGAGTCGATGGTGATGTTTTCTATAAATTTCTCCAAGTGGACTTGGTAAAGTGGAATTTATCATACATTTCTCTAATAATATCCTCCATAGATATCTTATATATTTTCTATAGTCTTATCCATATCTCTCCTTTTGATATGTGGAAATCTTTCTTTTTGGGGTTATAGTAGATGATAATATTGGGAAGAAAATATATGTTCTTGTATATTGATACACCCATCAGGTCAATGGTATGCCTTCATTGGGATTTTATTTACTAATGTTTTCATTACTTTATATCCTAGATAATGGGGGTTAAAATATTCTTTTTTTGTATAACAAACCCTAACACGTAATTGGCGCATGTTTTGTCAAACCATACGGCTAATTGTGAAAGGGTGTAGGTTTGGGGAGAGTATTATTTTTCGGGGTTTGATCATAATTTCCAAACCCTATTAATTTCCAAAATTAACTTTTTCATATTTTTTATGGAGATAGTGTCCTCTGCATGGTTGGTACATGGTTTTCCTTAGTGTACAGCCAAACTGTGCAAGTTTCCTAGGTCATTAAAAATTTAGGAATTTCCCATTCTTCTATTAGAGTATTATATATATTTGGATAATTTATTCTCCCCATCATTTATATCCCCATCATTTAGATTTGGATATCCTCCTATTGTATCCATGGTGGATTCCACTTGATTCCATGGAGGTTTGGATTAATTTAACTCCTTTTCTTTAGGGTTTCTCTTCCTCTTCCCTTCTTTGTTCCAGGTTCTTTAATTTCTATAGAAGGTGGGAACCCTAGATTTAATTTTAGTTGAACATAGGGTTAATTATGGGGTTTTTTTATTTGTTTAATTTTTTTTAGGTGTTTGAAGACCCATCATGATTTATTTAAGTGGTTTTTATAAAAGTTGATAAGTTTTTATTAAGTTTCAAGGTGCATGTCTTTATTTAAGGTATTTTTTCATGGATAAACTTTTATTCTTAGTTTCATTTGGTTTTTTATCAAAATTAATTAAATTTTATTTATAAATTATGTTTTTTCCATGTTTGATATATTTCATGACTTATATTGGAAATTTTTTTCTTTTATGTTTTTTTTCCAAATGGATTTGTCTTTTATGAACTCCATTTGTTTGTTAAAATGGATCAAATAAATTTAGTTCTTTCAAATCAGATTTTGAAATGGTTATTAAAGAGGTATTGAAAGGTTTTGAATGATTTAAAAATTTGGGGAATAAATGGTTTATGAAATTATTTTTTAAATATCTCATTTTATGAGAACTTTTCATGGATTTAAATGTATTTTAATGTAGGTTTTTGGAAAAGGGGTTTTCCAGGAGGAAGGAATTATATTTTAAGGGGAATTTTTTACATTGATGAAGGTTTTAATTTAAAATGGGAATGTTTTTTTATTGAAATAGATTTTTTAAATGGAATTTTTGTCAAAGAACGTGTGAATGTTTGTGTTTTTATAATTGAGTAGTAAATGGGAGACCTTGGTTGTGTATGGTGACTTAGGAGATGGGACCTGAACTTATGTCTTGGAATATCTATGTTATGTTGTCTAAGTGACCTATAGAGATTTTTGGGAGGAAGGCTAAGAAAACATCCAAACTATTCTTCAATGGAAAACAGAGATCCTATAAGGAGAATAATTGAGTAAGCTTTTAAAACGTTGACTAATGGACCAAGAGAGGTCTTGGGTGTTTGGGATTGAGGAAAAATGAGTGCGGTTCTAACTTGTTATACATACTTAGACATCTATAAAATCTTGTTTTAAACTAAGTCATGTTATTCCCTAAAGGTTAAATCTCATTTTTCACAATACTTATTCATGGTTTATTTTATATTCTTTATGTAATATGTTAGTTCCATGTGTAGTTATTTTATTCCTTGTGATTATACCCTCTTTATCATTATTTGGTTATAAATTAATATTATGACCATGTGTTTGTGTTTAAAGACATTTTTATTATAAATTATTTCTCTTATTCATATTCCCATTTTTCATTACTTGATTATGTAATGATATTTCTCTTTAATCTCATGTTTATGCCTCGTTTTAGTGTGTTGATCATGTTTATAATTGGTGTATTTTTTTCTTTATTTGATCCATGTTTATCATGATTTTGAGAAGATTGTCTATTTTTTAGAAAACCCAAATGGATTTATAAGAAAAAAAAATTAAGTGATTTTTTTTATAAGTGAATTTTGTTTTTGAAAAAATGAGTTTTAAAAATAGATTTATTAGCTCACATGATTATAAAATCCTTAAGTAGATTCATGATGGAAACCTACTAATATTTTTTCCTCACACCCTACATATTCCTTTGGACATATGCTGACTCTATTTTATAGGAAATAGGTAAGGGGAAGGAAATCTGTTTTCAGTATTTCTTCTTGGTTACAATCTTTTGGAGGTTGTCTTATTGGTGTAGACATGGTATCATAGGTGTTATTTCATGAGTGGTTGTTTTGAGGTTTTTTTAGTTAAGATATTTTGTATCAGATTTTCCTCAACCTTGATGTTTATAAGTATTTTATTTTTATTAATTTATGTTATGATTCCAACTTATTCCTAAGATTCTATTTTTTATTGTTTAGTCTTCAGTTGCCTATTTTATTTTTCCACTTACTCGAATGTATTTTTGGTATCATTAATCTGGTTTTTTATTAAAGGTTTAAATCATTACTAGTGATTATGTTCAAAGACCTTGGTACTACTTTCCATCCTAAGGAAAATAGAAACGTGCCTTGAGTATGTGTCGGTCCATCTTAAAAGTCTAATGGATGGATGTATCAAGTTGTATTAGGTTGTATCTCTATAAAATGGAATTAAAGCATTCTATTTTATTATTTTTTGTGTTTCTTAATAGTATGGGGACTATTATGGTTGTTGGGACTCGGGTGGAGTGTGTGGGTAAGGTCCTACCCAGCTCTTCATCACATTGAACCTTGATATTACTTAGGAATATCAAACTTGAGTATTGATCTTATGTTCATATTTTAATACCACTAAAAGGAAAGAGATGGTTAGTGATGGTTTATTCACGGTGGTTCTAGTAACTGTCTCACAATAAATCTAGTTAAAAATATAATATAGCATCAGTTTCATAAAACTACCAAGATATTTTTTTATATGATTTCGATTAGTAGTTGTTTAATTGAAACAGACACTAAGATTTTAAAAAAACTCTAATCTCTTCCCCTCACCTGCTCCCTCTGTGTGACCCAAACCCCTCCCCCCTCCCTCCTCCCCCGACCTCCTCCTCTACTCTCCCTGATGGAGACCCCAAGTCTATGACCCACTTTCCCCCTACCCCTCCTCCTATCCTCTCCCTGATACCGACCTTGATCACACAACACCGAGCCCATAACCCATGATTCATATGACCCCCCCACCCCCCTCTCACTCCTCCCCCTGTAACCCTCCCCCCTTTAACCTCCTCTTTGTCCATCTCATCAACCACGTGAACCCCCACCCCCACCCCCACCCCCAGCCCCCTCCGACCTCTGTCACCCTATCTCGGTTCCCCTCCTCGGCGGTGATGCAGACCCCCCCCCCCCCTCTCTGACCTCCCTATCCCCAACTTGGATCCCCTCATCAGAGGTAATGTAGACCCCCTTAAAGGTTACTTCATACTCACCCTAAATATTTTATTGGGTAGAATTATAGTGTATGATACCATCCCACCCCTTGTAATTATAGTGTTATGTATGATACAATATCATGAATTTTTATATAATACAATTTATTAAAGATAAATTTTTTATATAAAACTCATCATAAAAACAATATGGTGTATATTCTCCCATTAGGCTTGATCCTTGAAAAAATAATACAATTTGTTATCACTAGTTTATTATTTTAATGTTTTCTGTCACTACTACAAAAACGGGCAATAACAGCGCTAAAATCGGGCTTTAACAGCGCTAGAAAAGCGCTGTAAAGCTCAGCGCTGATAAAGGGGGGGTCCTTTCACAGCGCATTTTAAGCGCTGTTAAATGTCACCTTTAACAGTGCTAAAAAAGCGTTGTTAAATGTCGCCTTTAACAGCGCTAAAAAAGCACTGTTATATGTTGCCTTTAACAGCGCTTTTTAGTGCTGTTAAATATCTCCTTTAACAGCGCTTTTTTAGTGCTGTTAAATGTTGCCTTTAACAGCGCTAAAAAAGCGCTGTTAAATCCCTGCCTGCTGCTAAAAAAAACCTGCACGAGTACATCCAGCCGAGCAGACCTGCACAAAAACCAGTATATCAACCATAGACCTGCACAAAAACCAGTATATCAACCATAAGCATGTCATCAACCGATCACAACCCAACCAAACAGTGTTCTTACCATGAGTTAGATACCGTCTACCCAGAAACAAAAACTACCTCATTACATAGTATCACAAAATATTCCTACACAACTCAGAAGATAAATACTAGAACATTCCACTATGCATTGTTTCTCCTTGAATTTCCACTTGGTTTTGAAAAATCGTGCAGAGCCCGTGCTCCTTGAATCATTCTGCAATACATAAAAAGGATATCCCAACTCTCCCAACCATCACCCTTAGTAATTATGTATATTAATACAAAAAAGGTAACATATCATAAACTGGGGGACTGTAATGAGACATCAAGATTAAAATTCTATATATAGGATCGATGTCTGGTAGGATTGGTTGTGTTGATACATGACTCTACCTGGACCTCAAAAATAGATATATGATCTCACTCCAGGACTTTCAGAGAGACTCCAACTATGTCTAGGACGTCCTGCTGAAGCGATCGTACTACCGTAAGTAGGAAAAGATACCAAAACCATCCTAGGAAGGATCATGGGATCCAACCCTAATGAAATATGTCCTTGATATAGTGTTCAAAGAGATCAATCATGGTACATAAAATTATGTGTCATTTAAAGGGTCACATGCCTTGTCCCTTTACCCTGGGTAACTCCAATGTTCAGCTGCCTGTGTGAATATACATGTCATATCAATAGGAAATTACATGGCATGTTAAAAAACATATACTTGTTACCCTTTGATCTTGTGTCCTCTTATGCACCCTTGCCCTATGTTAGTACATGACGTCGATCCCGTGTGATTCTTCCTGTGTATCTGTACAAGGGATAAACTGCGTAGCTGGCTCATTAAAGACGTGTAGTGGGATATATTCCATGTAGGAAAGCCATGTAATCCACCCCATGTTTGTGTATCTCAAAAATTCATGCGAAGTCTTGGGGGAGGGTCTACAGTACATGTGAGGTGGATATCTCATTTGTTGATTTCACTTAAAAATAAGTCCATTTTGAACAAAACAGAGGCACTTTGAGTGGTGTCGACCACACCGGGCCTCGGATTGAGTCGGGGTTGACTCATACACATCAAATTTGACCCATGGATCATTTTCCTTAAGTTTCAATAGAATCCGAATCCGTTTGGTCAGTTTCCCGTATGTCAGTTGTTGATTTCTCACTTAAAATTAAGTCCATTTTTAACAAAAACAGAGGCACTTTCAGTGGTGTCAGCCACACCGGGCCTCGGATTGAGGCGGGGTTGACTTGTACATGTCACATTTTACCCATGTATCGTTGTTCTAAAGTTTCAACAGAATCCAAATTCGTTTGGTTGGTTTTTCGTATGTTAGTTGTTGATTTCACTTAAAATTAAGTCCATTTTTAACAAAAACAGAGGCACTTTGAGTGGTGTCGGCCACACCGGGCCTCGGGTTGAGGCGGGGTTGACTCGTACACGTCACATTTGACTCATGGATCGTTTTCCTTAAGTTTCAATAGAAACCGAATGTGTTTGGTCGGTTTGGTGTATGTATGTAAAATATTGTCCATTTTAAACAAAATACATACACTTGGAGTGATACCGGCCACACCGCGTCTCGGATTGAAGCAGGGTTGACTCGTACACATCACATATGACCCATGGATCATTTTACTAAAGTGTTAACACAATCCTAAGGCGTTTGGTCGGTTTCCCGTATGTCAGTTGTTGATTTCACTTAAAAATAAATCCATTTTGAACAAAATAGAGGCACTTTGAGTGGTGTCGGCCACACCGGGCCTCGGATTGAGTCGGGGTTGACTCTTACACGTCAAATTTGACCCATGGATCATTGTCCTTAAGTTAGATAAAGAATGTTTTATTTAATAATAATTACAATTTTTCTACAAACATTTACATACAAGAATGTTTCATCTTTTTATCCCCATGAACCCCTCTCAAAAATTTCCGCCAATTATACGCGTCTGCAACTCTTGCAATAAAAGTCAGATCT
The DNA here is from genome assembly GCA_963277665.1 of Viscum album. NCBI lineage: Eukaryota > Viridiplantae > Streptophyta > Magnoliopsida > Santalales > Viscaceae > Viscum > Viscum album. The sequence continues at coordinate 355,398,630 of OY728125.1, read as the reverse complement.
TCATGCTATATCTGGACAATCTTGCATCAGGTATGCGGCCCACTCGTTTCTGAACATATCTACATCGTCTTGTGAATATGACGCTTTTCGGCATTCATAATAGTACTGAAAAATATATAAATAAAGAATTAATAAATAATTTAAATGAAATAGTACTTGTTTTCGAAAATACCTCTTTAGGGATGCTAATTTGTCCATTGAAAACGATCTCTTTCATGAATCTACAAACATAATAACTGTAATCTTTGTCGTTTGTTTGTTTTGGACACTGCAGAAACATTAATAATGAGGCGAGTAAGTAACTTGTGTTTCATATATGCTTGGATAGTGTAATTTTATTATATATACCCTGATATTTGTCCAGACATAGTACTTGCTCGGCTCCTTATGCTTATCCCCTATCCTCATACCATGATTTAGAAGATATTGGTACACCGCCCTATCATAACAGAATCCTCAGTAAAAGATAATATATATTATATAAATTGATGTTTAGACCTAAAATGTAGGATGTAGTGTCTTACAGATTGACAAACTGCATCACATGCGGTCGGTTTGTTGGATATCCGTGCTTTGAGTCCAGAAAATAAATCTTGGGAGTATCCAAATGCACCGCAATTAGCAGCCAATGTTGCCTAAATACACAAAAAGGAATAAGTAATGAAAGAAATGAAAATATAATTGATATACTTTAATCGTAGAGTTTTACCCCTGCATGGTTGGTATGAGGAAGAGTCGGTCATCCGTTATCTTGCTGTCAAATGCTTTCAGCAAAGCAGTCGCTCTTTCCTTAATTTTTGATTCTGATAATTCTATTTCTTGTGTTGATGTGATATGAGGACTGACGAGTCTGAACTTTGGATCATGAGTAAAACCCTTCAACTGCTTTTCATATATACGTCTGCCAATAATATAAAATGTATTTAATCATAATTAGCACAATATATCATCTTTTGGAAAAGCGACGGGGTTGAAAACATACCTCATATATACATTTACACTTGTGATGCCGAGCCACTGATACTCAAGGATCTCATTTACATTTTCAGTAGCAACAAAATCTTGTATTTCCTCTCCATACATATTCTCTTCAAAAACAACTACATGGATACTACCATTTTTCAACTTTGTATCCACATGAGTCTTCAATTAAATTAAATGTGGATAGATAATAGGCGGTGTAATTCCACTTTCAGTAGATATTTTGGATCGGTTGGTCGATCTTTTCGATGCTCCTTTCACTGCATCCCCTTTCTTCGTCTACAATAAAATTCATTGGTTCATACCTTTTTTTATAAAGGTTTGGCTTAAAAAACTGTAAATAAATACCTCTTTTTCGGCATGTAGTCTCACAAGTTGTGATGGCCATGCAATGAATGTCCCAATAGCCTGTTCGACTGTACAAATATCATCATCATCAAGTGGAACATGTAGTTGTGCTGTTGGCTCATGAGCTACCGTAATTGTCACTTTCAGATGATCTTTTGGAAGTGCTCTATTGTGCAGCGTGTCCTCTGAGATGTTGAATACTGTAGCCCTCGCTACAAGGCGATAGGTGGGTGTTGAAAGATATAAATCACAATAATTATCACCCTACAGAAGATCATTATAGGAAGAAATCAGTGTTTGTCGGATTCACATTTTATCAGAACAATTAATAGAATATTGATTACCACAGTTAACATAGCTCTTTCAGGGGAATGGCTTGCCTCAAAGCTGGTGGGGTGTGGGGCAGGATCTTCAGGCGCTGGTTGTTCCTGAGTTGTCTCTTCTCTTGTCTTCCGACCCATTAAAGTTGCTAGAAACTCTCCCTGCCATTGAAACTGTTCTTCAAGAGTTGCTAGTCTATTTTTCATTGCTGTCATTTCTTCATTTTTTTGATCCTCTTGTTTTTTTTTCTCATAATATACTCGGGGTGTCACCCCAAACCCCCCAGCTCTGACGCGACCGTATTGTTCTGGTCGCTTCAAAGCTGTCTCTAATATATCTGCACCAGCTTCAAGAGTACTTGACTCCTGTGACTGTCGGATATAAGAAAATAAGTAATTATTATTATGTAATAGCAATTTAAAAACAAAACATTTTATCATGTCATAATTACACATATTTCCCACACTTTTTGTGTGTTTTCATCAACCAAATTCCCTTACTTATCCACACGTGCCTCCTTCCATAACACATGACGAGGGATGGATGTGTGTTTGGTTTCAGAGGCATCAATCTACATATAAATAAAGAATGATTTTTATAAAGTTGTTTCTTGACACATAACAATATCACTGTAAATTTAAAATACGCACCATTTTCTTTTCTAGTGAGGCGTACCCCATCCTTGCTTTACGATAGGGGTACGTCGGTTTTGATGTGCGTTCCTTGTTTTCAGTACTGAGTTGCTATTTCATAAATGAAATATTGACAATCAAAGTGATGAATACATGTATATCCTCAAACAACATATTATCAGTCACAATGTACCTGAAACTTTTGATCCCCACGATGACCAACAAATTAATCCCATGATTCTTGGGATATCAAGTGATTGTAGAAAATGGGTGGTTGCGGGTTTATTTTACCCTTGGAATCTTTCAGATGATATTTTGTAAGAAGAGTGCGAAAACCTCGATGACACCTTCCCGCAAGCCTTAGTACATAAGTCTTGTGTGAATCATCTTCTATAAATGCACTCTGCAATGGATTGTGAAGAATAAGACATTGTTTCATTATTTTATTTTCTAGTAAATTAAAGAAATGAAATCAAAATGTTACCGTAATTTCTTCCCACATCACAGCCTTCAGGCCGGACGAAACATGGTGCCATGAAGCTATGTCAATCGGCACGCGTTGCCGAGTGACAATTCCAACGTAACTGCTAAACATTGCCTTGTTGGGGTTAACGTGTTGGCCCCGTGCATTCCACCCAACATCGAATTTGATTCCTTTGCTCTTTCCCTTCAAAACATTAGCCAACACTGTTAAACTACGACGCACCTGTTTTTTCTGCGATGTCGCTCCTTTATCCCCAACCATTTCGTCTATATCAGCATCATCAATGTTTTCATCTAAAATCCTAGCATCATCATGTTCAGCTGGTTGTTGGACCTCAACAATAGGATCACCAATAGCAGCAGCAGTACCAACAACAATATGTTGAGATTGAGAGGCTTGAGAGGCTTGAGAGGCTTGTTCAGCAGTAGTAGCAGCAGCAGCATAAGCAGAAGCAGCAGCAGCAGCAGCAGCTTGAGAGGCTTGTTCAGTCGAGGTTAGGAGCACCAGAATGTGCAGAAGTCATTATCTGCAAAAAAAGGTTTAACACTTAAGTTGGATTACATAAATGCAATAATGATAAGATAATAACATGAGATAACAATATTTATATTACAAACAAAATATAACCTGTTTATTGAACTCTTTTTTTTCAAAGGCTGAATGGATTTGACACCTCTATCGATAATCCAAATCCCTTCATTATGGTCTCCTCTAACATACAAAACGTCGTCTTCATTGGGACCGCTGCAAAATGATTGCGAAGTCCCACTGAAAGGATCATCCTCAATTGAATTTTCATCGGACCCTTCAGTAGTTTTGGACGATAACAGAACAATCGACCACTTTAGGTTTGCGGGGTTTAGAACATAAAATACTTGTACCGCTTGTGATGCCATTGTAAATTGTTCGTCTTTGTACCCTTCTTTACTGAAATCAACTTTCACAAATCCCAATTCATCTATTTTAACACCACTGTTGTTATCAACCCAGTTGCATTGAAAAATCGGCAATTGGAATGTCGTATAATCCAACTCCCATATTCTTTTGATAATGCCAAAGTATGACATATTCGCGAAAATTGGATTTCTATCCTTACTACCAGAAACATGCATCGCTTCAGCCACAAGTGTTACTCCACTATTTTACATGGTACTATCTTCATCATGTTTATCTGTATAGAATGTATAACCATTAATTACATAACCATTGTAAGATAATACATACACGCTTGGTCCGGCAGCTAGCCATCGAAGTCGTTCTGAAATTGAATTCGGATTTTCATCTAACTCCTTAAAAATATAGTCTCGAAACCATCCTATAAACTGGTGATTATGTGTATTTGCTATCCATTTTTCAGCCCTTGATGGATTCAACTGCATCAAAATTTCTTTGTGGGTTTCAATATATGGAGCAACCTCCCAACTGTTATGCAAAACATAAAGGTGGGCCTGCTCCCGATCAGTAATATTGATTGTCACAACATCTCTTCCAGAAATTCCCTCACCCTCAATGCGTCCAGTGTGACGAGATTTCGGCAGACCAATGCTTTCCACATCAGATAGGTATTCGGTACAGAATTCAATGGCTTCCTCAACAATATATCGCTCCACAATACAACCCTCTGGCCGACTTCGATTTTTGACATACCCTTTCAAAATCTTCATATACCGTTCAACGGGGTACATCCATCTATAGTGCACAGGACCACAAAGTCGAACCTCTCTCACCAAATGAACCATCAAATGAACCATCATATCAAAGAATGTTGGAGGGAAGAACATTTCTAATTCACATAATATGATGACAATTTCTTTTTCCATAGCTGGAAATTTCGCCGGGTCTAAAACATTGCTGCATATAGCTTTGAAGAAGAAACAAAGTTTGCTTAACGTATGACGAACATTCTTGGGAAAAATGCAACGTAAAGCTATAGGAATTAAATCTTTCATCAAAACATGGCATTCATGTGATTTCAAACCTTTTAACTTCAAATCATTCGTTGACACAATGTTTTTGATATTTGATGAATATCCCTCTGGAACCTTTACATCATTGAAGAAGTTGCAAAACTGATATCTCTCATCCCTAGAAAGAGTGTACGCAGCTGGAGGAAGAAATGTTCGATTTTCACCCTTCACGGGAGCCAACTCTTCTCTTATTCCCATGTCAACCATGTCCAACCTTGCCTTAATTCCATCCTTTGTTTTTCCAGGATCATTTAGCAACGTTCCTATAACACTGTCACATACATTTTTTTCCACATGCATCACATCAAGAAAATGTCTGACGTATAGACATTTCCAGTATGGTAATTCAAAAAAAATTGATCTCTTTTTCCAACCGATTTTCGTAATGTTTTTCGAAAATGGTTTACCAAAAACAGTGTTCACGTCTTTTACTTTCTCAAACAGCTGATCACCTGTTAGTGGAGACGGTGTTTTGCGTTGTTCTGAACTTCCATTGAATGATGTCGTCCGAGATCGGTACATATGTCGACGGGGTAGAAATATATGATGTCCTAGAAACACAAATTTGGATGAATGTTTCAACCTAATTGATTCTGTATCTTCTTCTCACACAGGACACCCTTGACTTCCTTTAATGCTATAGCCTGACAAATTTCCATAAGCAGGGAAATCATTTATCGTCCGATACAACAACGCTCTCAACGTGAAGTATTCTTTTTCATAAACATCATACAACATAACACCTGAATCCCACAGTAACTTCAAATCATCGATCAAGGGAGCCAAATATACATCAATATTGTTACCTGGTTGTTTTGGTCCTGATATAAGCAAAGATAGCATAATGAATTTCCGTTTCATGCATAACCAGGGTGGCAAGTTATAATTTACCAACATAACAGGCCAAGTACTATGAGTGCTGGTTTGAAAACCAAAAGGATTCACTCCATCGGTAGATAACGCAAGACGCAAGTTTCTCGACTCATTTCCAAATTCAGGATACTCATGATCAATTCTCTTCCATTGAGGAGAGTCGGCCGGGTGACGTAATTTTCCATCTTTATTTATTTTATTTGCATGCCACGATAATTGTCTTGCAGTTTCTTCACTTCCATATAGATGCCTAAACCTTGGAATGATTGGAAAGTACCATACAACTTTCGTAGGACTGCGTTCATCTTTCTTGTATCGAGAAGCACCACACTTTGGGAATTCTGTAAGTGATTTGTTCTCCTTGAAAAACAATATACAGTCTTTCGGGCGGGCATGTATTCTTTCATAAATCATACCCATCGAGTGTAGCATTTTTTTAGCTTCATATGTCCGTCTTGGGAGCTCATTATCTTCTGGAATCATGTCATTCAAAAGAGCAAGTAGTTCTGTGAAACTGACATCACTCCATCCATTTCCTACTTTCAATTTATACAACTTCAGTACAGCTGACAATGCAGTATATTTAGTGCAACCAGCATACAATGGCGTCTTTTCACAACTCTTTAACTTCTCAAACAATTTTGGGCAATCACGGAGTTCATGTTCAACTGTCCTTGTCATTTCCTCAATACGATCTTCATCATCATTGATATCTGTAATAACATCCTCTATACGGTCTTCTTCATTATCCATATTTGTAATCATATCTGATGATCCATAAAATGCAGTTTTATTCCAGACAATAGCTACATTCGCTTTTCCCCCGTGTTTATTCCAACATTTATAACTCCTATCTATTCCGTGACATATCAAATGTTCTTCCAACTCCTCTGGAGTAATTAGTCTAGAATAAAAACAACGTAAACACGGACATAGGAGTTGAGAAGGATCCTTTGCATGATACTGTGCAAACTTGATGAACTCTTTCACTCCGTTCTCATACTCTATTGTCAAACGATTAGCATCCATCCAATCTTTATTCATTGCCATTAATTCTGAATAAACAACATGGAACATCATGTCCATTAATTACAAATGAACAATAACGAATGTCGTGTCCATTAATTCCATGTAAACCATAAGGAGCATATTGTTCATTAATTTTGAATAAAAAATATGGAACATCATGTCCATTAATTCCAAATAAATAATAAGGAATTTCATGTCCATTAATTCTGAATAAGCAATACAGAACGCCATGTCCATTAATTCCAAACAAACAATATAGAATGTTAATTCCATTAATTTCGAATAAGCAATATGGAAGTTCATGTCTATTAATTCCAAATAATCAATGAAACATCATATTCATTAAAGAAGGTAATAATGATGTAATCACATCCATATCATATTATGATCAAGTCTAAGGAATATCACCCTTGCATTTTATCAATTAATTTGATAAATTTAAGTCTTATAACTGATAATTAGTAAGATGGGGTCCAAGGTATATAATCAATAGCACTACATTGTTTAAAAATGGTTAAGGAACATGGCCTTACCATTCAACTTGTATTTAATTCATTTATAAGTGATCAAGTAGTCCATGGGTATGTCCACTACACATAAATATCATTAATTCCCTTTAATAAACCCATGGGCATGGGATATATCAACACATGTCAAAGGTGGTTCAATTTCAAGCCAAAGATCAATAGGGGTCATGGGCCTATAAGAAACACACCCTAAGGGGGTGATTCGAGTAAGGTATACAACCTCCAAAGAATAAGTTTGGTGCACAATGACTAACCAATTTAAGACATGATAATCTACTAAATTAATTTTACATTTTATATTCAACATGCAGAAGGTTCACCACACAGCACAATAGTGCATCATATAAACTAGGGGTGTCCATGGGTTGGGTCGGGTCGGGTTGGAGGTGTTTCAAGGACCGACCCGAAAAAAAAGTTCGGGTTGGGTCGGGTCGGGTCACAAGCTTCCAGAGCAACCAACCTGACCCAACCCGACCCAGTGGGGTCGGGTTACCCGTCGCATGCCCGAAGGACCCAACCCAACCCAACCCATCGAGGGTCGGGTCAATTTGGGTCGGGTTATATGTGTAAACCCGACCCAACCCAACCCAAACCAATCCAACCCATCCCAACCCAACAGACCCGAACCATCCACTCAAACCCAACCCCCCTAGACCCAACCCGATGGACCCCCTGCACTGCACCAGCCTGCTGCACAAAAAAACCAGCCCCCCTGCACAAAAATTTCAGCCCCCTCCCCCTGCACCCTCTTCCCCCTCCCCCAGGCACACCAGCCCCCCCCCCCTCCTGTACCCTGTACAACACAACACCCCTCTCCCCCTGCCCCCTCCCCTCTGCACAGTATCCCCCCTCCTACACCCCTGCACAAAAAACCCAGACCCCCCCCCCCCCCCGCACAAAAATTTCAGCCCCCCTGCACACAAATTTTCAGCCCCCTGCACCCTCTGTCCCCCTCCCCCAGGCACACCAGACTCCCCCCTCCTATACCCCATACAACAAAACAACCCTCTCCCCCTGCACTCCCTTCCCCCCTCCCCCTGCACTCCCTGCCCCCTCCCCTCCCCCCTCCTGCACACACCAAACCTACCCATCCCGTACCCCTACACACACCAGCCCCCCCTCACACCCCCTGCAAACCAGCCCCCCCTAATGTGACTCACTATCAACACCAGTAACAGAACCAATTGAAGTTAAAGTGGAGTAAATTCATGATGTAGTAGAAATAAACATTACTAACATAAGGAAAATCAAATCAAAAAAACACACAGCAGTAGCAGATTTGAAGAACGAATAAGCGAAAACATATGCAAAAAAATCATCACCAGGAGTAGAGTGAATAACATTGATTCAGTCTGAAAAGAGGGAGGAGGGGAAGCAGAGGCGACAAATAAATGACAAACACATAAAAACCTACACTGCAAAACAATATTTAGGGCATCCACATACCTTGGGTGAAGAAATCGGAAGTCCAAAGAGGTGAGGGAGCCTTCTGCGCTGCCTGGAAGACGCGACCGCTGGAGTAGGGGTGCACGGGAGGAGCCGCCAACCGTTGAAGAGGAGGAGTAGGGTTCGGAAGGGAGGAATATCCACAGAAAAGGGTCGAGAAGAAGGAGAAGGAGTACAGCGGAGGTCCGGCAAAGGGAAGATCGGGGGGAGGAAGCAGTCGCAAGGGTACAGTCCCGTGAGAGCATAGGGCACGATAAAAAAGAGGAGACTGTCGGCCTCCTTTTAATAAAATGGGAGACAGGTTTTAACAGCGCTAGAAAAGCGCTGATAAATCCCCCCTTTATCAGCGCTTAAATTTTAGCGCTGATAAAGCCACCCTTTATCAGCGCTAAAATTTAAGCGCTGATAAAGGGGGGATTTATCAGCGCTTTTCTAGCGCTGTTAAAACCTGTCCTTTATCAGCGCTAGAAAAGCGCTGATAAATCATCCCTTTATCAGCGCTTTTAAATAGCGCTTATAAAGATTATCCTTTATCAGCGCTTTTTGATTAGCGCTGATAAAGGTAGCACTTTGCTTGCCCGTTTTTGTAGTAGTGTGTTGTGTTAAGAATGCATAAACAGTTACATACACTGTAACTAGGATAGAAGTTAAAATATTAGATATAGAAATTAAAAATTGAGTTTAAATATGTAAAAAGAATCACATAGATTTACCCTATCCCTATTAGAGTTAATACACAATATAATAGGAATTTCATGTTGATTAAATAACATCCTAGGAGTTGACTTACTAATAAATTTTGTTATGAAGGGATAGATACATATATTATGAAAAATTATTATTTTGTTAATTTATATATAATAATTTCAGCTCTGTGAAGAAAAATATTTGAATTCAATATGTGAATATAGATTATTTTTGGGTTCATAAACAATAATAATATCTTATATCTAAAGATAGATAGATACAAGGATATAGAGTATCAATGGTAATCTTTTGGTTTTTGGTGATTTTGGGTTCTTGCATACAATTTCATATAACCATAATTATATTGTGAAAATATTACTTGGAGAGACTATGATCACTAATCATTGTCAATCAAGACACAAAAATCGTTTTATAAATAATATTAAAAGGGTTTAAAAATTTTATTGTCAATTATAATATGAATTAATTAAAATGGGTTTATTGAGATGATCGTATTATCATAAATTGTGGATGGAACTGTTTTTAATAAGAATCTATCAAAAAAATATTAAAATAAAATAAAATAACTATGTCTAGCACAAGTACTATGTGATATATAATGATAAAGTATACTTGATGATAATCACTAATAAATAGTTCTCTTTCTCTTGCCTTTAATTTTTTTATATCAGTCACCAAAATCTATAAATACTATGTCAATATAGACATATCACAAAAAATTGTTTTATCACCCTATCATTGAATATTAATAAGGAAGAGGTAAGAAGAGAGACTAATATATTATTGGTTCTTTATCACTAACAAAAACATATATGGATCACATTATTAATTTTTCATTACATAATTAAATAAATTTTCCTAAGAGATACAACTAATTTATAACTACCAAAATTTATGGATGTTTTTATATAATAATTTATGAAAATTATTATGATTATATATTTATTATCAATGATTATATGAATCATTATAATGATTAATATTTTAATAATAACCAATATAGAAATATGAATTATATAATTATATTACATAAACTATATCATAGATTTACTATATGATATGATATAGGACTCTGATAAATATCCTAGGATTTATTAATAATTATAATGTTTTGTTAGATATATATAATATTCAAATAATATATTAAAATATAATAGTGATTCATACTACATGATTCTCCCATATTATTGAATATTTATCAGTTTCACACAAGTAATAAATTCCTTTAAATATTCTTTGTTATACTTCACAATTCCATGGGAATCCATCAAAACTCCATTAAAAATGGTTTATAAAAAATAATTTTTTGAATAAAAACTTTTCCAATAATTTTAATAGATTTTCTACAACATAACTTTGTAAAAATACTCTCCTTAACTATTTGAAATGTAGGAATTCTGAGAAAAAAATCCAGGCTCTTATCTGATCATCATCTTAGAGCACACTATGACTACCGTCATCTTCTGTGGATCCTAGTGATTCTGTTATACCAAAGAATGCTTGAAAGCCAGCTATTTCCCTAGGTGTTTTTGGTAGAACACTGCCTAATTCACCTTTAATAATGGAATAGTTCTTCACCTCTCTATCTATGGGATATTGGTGAGTTACCATTATTGGTATGTATGTCATTTTTTGAAAAAACTTTATATTTTATTAATTTTTTAATGTATTTTTCAAACACACAAATACAACCATAGAATAGATACAAATAAAAACCTATAATATGTATGGGAATTAAAGGAAATCAATATTATCATTCCATTTGATGATTTTTGGGTGCCTACCGGTGATGCTTCCAAAATCTATGGGCATCTTGCTAACGAGACGGTGAACTTTCCCATTATTATTTATATCATTTTATTATAACTCAAGGTTTTTTATAACTTGTTTTCATTTTTTATAAAGTTTAATGAATTAGGTCACTCTTTTGTCTAAAAAATTATGTTGCTTAAAGTGTATAGGAAACCCAATGGTAGTTTTGTAAATGAACTTACCAAAGACGTTGGAGTAAGTACTTTTCTTTCCCATTTTATATTATTTCATTACTATAAAAATGTAATAATGAAAAATATATTATAAAAAATAACAATCCTTAAACCCAATTAAATAGAGCTAGATATATGGATTAAATTATTCTAATTTGGTGTCATTTGATATATCTATCCAACCCTAATTAATTAGGCTTAAGGATTTTTTTGCTATAATATAATTTTCAGTTTTATGTTTTTATATTTTTTAAATAACAATAAATAATATTGAAAATTTAATTAATTGGATAAAATTATAAAGTTCAGATATTTTAAAAAATCATTATTAATATTTTTTTATTATCAGGTTAAAAATCAAGAGCTCTAGGATGTGAACTCTTCACAATCAGCATCAGTTTCCCAGAACAAAGCAGTTTGAAAATTTTTAGGGAAGTGGAATCCTAGACGTGTATAGAGGATAGGTTCTAGGCCTATTCCATCAATAGTATTTGGTAGGGTGGCATCATTCATTACTATTACACCCTTTGGGGGTTTGAGTAGTGTCATTGATTAGGAATCAAAAAGATAAATTGCAATATTGAAAGAAAAAGTGAAACAACAAGATTGATATAGGCAGACACAGGATCAATGACAATCACAAATGGAAATCCCTTAGTTTTTGTATTTCAGTGGATGATCGACAGGAACCTTGAGGAAATTTCCAGCATTATAACTCATCTTTCCAAGGTAAAATCAAAATTCCATAAATCATTCACACATTTTAAAGGTACAAATGCCTTTAAAAACAAGTTTCAGTAGTAAAAACTAGGAAATTGAAGTTAGATTTCCCTAAAATCATGAGACAAAAACCATACATTTATTTGTGAAATATAGGAACTGGTGGAATGTCATTTTGAATTATGTTTTACTTATTATGGTTTTAAATACATTTTTAGTGTTTTAAAACACTAAAACATGTATTAAATGGTGAAAACCACATAAAATGTCCTCATATTAATGTGAAATCATGGGAAACCCATTGTTGAGTTGCTTTGAAAATGTACGTGTTGAAAACACATTAATCTAATGTGTGGTGTGGTCAGAATTACATATTATACACTTTTAAAAGGTACACAAGCCTTTAAAAACAAGTGTTGGGTAGTCAAAACTAGGAAAATGACATCAGATTGCCCTAAAATCATGGGAAAACGACCATATATTTAATTGTTAAATGTAGGAACCAACGGTATGTTATTCTAAATTACGGTTTTCCTATTATGGCCATAAACATGTTTTTAGTGTTTTAAAATACTAAAACGTGTGTGGAATGGTCAAAACCATATAAAAAACCTCATATTGATGTGAAATCATGGAAAAATCACTATTGAGTTGTTTTTAACATGTATGTTCACACAACACATCAAACTGATGTTCCGTTTGGTTAGAATTACTCAATATAGACTTTTGAAAGGTACAAAAGTCTTTAAAAACAAATGTTAGGGGGTCAAAACCAAAAAAACCCTCAGATTTCCCGGAAATCATAGTACAAAAATTTTACATTTAATTGGGAAATTTAGGAATCGACAACACATCATTCTAAATTACGGTTTTCCCGTTATAGTCGTAAACACATTTTTAGTGTTTTAAAACACTAAAACATGTATAAAATGATCTAAACCATAGAAAAAGACCATATCTTGATGTGAAATCATGATAAAACCATCGATGAGTTTTCTTATGTTTACACGTAGAAAACACATCAATATGACATGTGGTGTGGTCAGAATTATTCGGTATACACTTTTGAAAGCTACAAAAGCCTTTAAAAACAAATGTCAAGGGGTAAAAACTATGAAAATGATGTTATAATTCCCTAAAATAATGAGATAATAACCATACATTTAATTTTGAATTATAGGAACTGAATATATATTATTCTGAATTACGGTTTTCCTATTATGGCAGTAAATACATTTTTAGTGTTTTAAAACACTAAAAGGTGCATAGATCTATCCAAACCATAGAAAACAACCTCATATTGATGTGAAATCAGGGTAAAACCACCTTTCAGTTGTTTCTGACATGTGCATGTAGAAAATACATCAATATAACGCATGGTGTGGTCAAACTTACTCAGTATACACTTTTGAAAGGTACAAAAACCATTAAAAATAATATTTGGGGGGTCAAACTAGGAAAATGATGTCATGTTTCCATGAAATCATGGTAAAAACCCTTAAATTTAATTGTGAATTGTAAGAACTTATGGAACTTCATTACGAATTATGATTTTCCTATTGTGGTCATAAACGTGTTTTTAGTATTTTAAAACCCAAAAATATTCATGGAACGGTTAAACCCATAGAAATTAACCTCAAATTGATGTGAAATCATGGTAAAACCATATATGAGTTTTTTTAAATATACTCATATACATCACATCAATCTAACATGTGGTGTGGTCGAAATTACTCAGTATACACTTTTAAAAGGTATAAAAGCCTTTAAAAACAAGTGTTCAAGGGTCAAACCTAGGAAAATGACATCATATTTCCATGAAATAACAAGAAAACAACCATACATTTAATTTTAAAATGTAGGAACCAAAGATATTTCATTTTCAATTATGGTTCTCCCATTATGGTAGTAAACTAATTTTTAGTGTTTTAAAACAATAAAACATACGTGGATTAGTTAAAACCATAGAAAAAACCTCAGATTAATGTGAATTAAGGATACGGCCACTACTAAGTTGTTTTTGGCATATATGTGTAGACAACATTTAAAACGAATATGCAGTGTGGTCGAAATTACTTAGTATACACTTTTAAAAGGTACAAAATCCTTTAAAAACAATTTTCAAGGGGTAAAAACCATAAAAATGACATCATATTACCCTAAAATCAAAGGAAAATGACCATACATTTAATTGTGAAATTTAGGAACTGATGGAATGTCATTACAAATTAGGGTTTTCCCGTTATGATCATAAACGCATTTTTATTGTTTTAAAACACTAAAATATGTGTGGAATGGTCAAAACCATATAAAAATGCCTCATATTGATTTGAAATCATGATAGGATCACCTATGAGTTGTTTTTGGCATGTATAGGTAAAAAACACATCAATCTGACATGTGATGTGGTCAGAATTACTCAATATACACTTATAAAAGGTAAAAAAATCATTTAAAAACAAGAATCAGCGGGTCAAAACTAGGAAAAAAATGTTGGATTGCCCTAAAATCATGATACAATAACCATAAATTTAATTTTGAAATATAGGAACTGATGACACATCATTCCCCCTAAAATCATGATACAATAACCATAAATTTAATTTTGAAATATAGGAACTGACGACACATCATTCCCAATAATGGTTTTCCCATTATGGATATAAACATGTCTTTAGTGTTTTAAAATACTAAAACATGCGTGGAATAGTAAAAACCATAGAAAACGACCTCAGATATAAAAATTAAACAACCACCATTAGGATTTTTTTTGAAATATAGGACATTTTATGATATCAAAATCTTCAAAAAAAATTTATTAAGTAAATTTCAAACACACCACATGTTAACTTAAAATTAAATTATAATATTTACTCATCCCTTTTCAGTTTCAACTGTTTAATCTTATCTTAAATGGATATTTTTATGTTTTAAAAGTTTTTTTCATTATATATTATTTATTTATGTTACAAGTTATTCTTTTTTTTTAAAAAAAATAACAAATTTTATGTGCATCATTCTAAATATATTATGTATTTTTTTTCTTTTTCATTTCTTTTATTAAATGTTCTGGTTTTAACTATATGTGAAAGATGTTGATAGTAGGATGGGGTTGACCATTCTGATCCATGGAATTCTTTATAAGGTAGTCTTAATGGTTCTTAGTTTCCATGGTATGTTAAAATTTTATCAATTATTCTACTATAATTCTGATTTACTATACAAGGTATTGATTTTATTTTACTTTAGTGTTACAGTTAGTGAGATAACATGGTCAGTTTCAATTGATGACATGATGTGGAGGCATATATATGTTGTGGATGTTGTGACATGGATGTATATTGGGCATTGTTTATTTTTGGAAATATTGTATATGTATATTGACAATTGTATGGGTTTACTTATTTTAAGGTTATGATGACTGGATGTTTTTATGTATGATGTGTTTATCATATATTTATATTTTAGTCTATTATATGTCAATTTTCTATATTTATATTTTTTTATATTTTTTTAAAAGGAATCTTATTTAGTGATGGTTACAATTAAGCGCTACTAAAATGATCCATGATAGTTTCTTTTATTTTATTTATATTTCCCCCATATATTTTTTAAATAAAAAAATACCTCTAAATAAAAAAATGCTGCTAAATTAAAAAAAATGATACTTAAAAAAATTTCCACTAAATTATAAATAATTTAACGAAATGAATAGAGACCATTCAATATGCGGCATTTTTAATAACCCCTGCTAAACTATGAGGTGTCGGTTTAAATCACCGCTAGTTTACAAAAAAACTATCTCTAATTACCCTTTTTATAGTGAAACTTGAGGGATTTTGATATTTTGAGATGATTCTTGAATCCCCATTAAGTGTATCTATGATTTCAGGGGTCAATTTGAGTTTAATAGGTAAAATGGTGAATGTTCTAGGGTTTCACAGCTAGCACACAAGGCCTAGTAAAACATAATGTTCCCATGCAGAATGGCTTTATAACCATGGTAGTGCCTATTGTACAGTTGGCACACGGTTTACCAGCATGTGCCACCAAAGTGTGCATAGCGTAATTTCTCCTCTGGAAGTGTTTTTTTCCTCCATTAGTCCCTAGATATATTCCAATGTAGTATGGCATTGTTGTTTTATCCTATAAGAGGTTTTTTATTCATGTTTTTATGGAAATTGGTGCGATTAAATTTTTTTTTATTTAATATGTGTGCTTATGTGCTTGGTTTTTCCCCTTGGGGACTTTTCTTGATGAAATAAAAAGGGGGTTTGGGGATGGAAGAGAATAATTTCATGAATTATATTATTTTTAAATACCATTTCAGGTATATTGAGGGGAAAAATTGGTTTTGTTGATAAACACCAAGTTGTGTTTTGTTTTATAAATTCAAACTAAGTAAAACATTTTGAGTGAATAAAAAAACATTTGAGTTTAAAAAGGGAATTTTGTGGAAGATTTTAACTCTTAATTTTGAGGTTTAAGATTTGGTTATTTTAAAGGTGTTTTCCATGATATTGTTTATTTTAAAAGGGAGTTTTTGAATTATTTTTGGAAGGAAACTTTGATTAATGATATATGAAACTTTTGTTCTATTGTAATAGCCTTGGTAATGTTTAAATAATGTTTGATTTTGAGATAAATTATAAATTGTTTTGAAATTATTTTTAATCTTTCCTTTTTTTGAAAAGTTATGTGTTTTATTTTTGAAAAAGAAGGTCACTAACTCTTGGTTTAAATTATTTTTATATTATTGGGTCTTGGTTATGGATTTAGGTTTTAAGAAATGGTTTGGTGGAAAAAATTGAATTTAAAAATGATATTTTGAAGTTTTTTGAAATTTTTTTCAAAGGATGTTTTGAAATGGGAATTATAATGGGAATGTGAAATGGGTGATTTTATTTCTTTCCATGGTCATGAGACTATTTTTTCTGTTTAAGGATCATGGTTAGTTTTGCTCTTTTCTCATTTTGGATTCTATTACCTCCCAGAAAGTTCTTGACAAAGGTAAGAGTATTTATTCTAATAATTATACCCTAATAGACTCATCTATTTTTTGTATTCAGCCTTTATTGAACGAAAGAACACCCAGACTCCAAGTAGATTTTAAGGACCCCTTGAGTCTTGTTGGGGGTGTCCATCATTGTAGCTGATTACTTTAAACATAGATTTTCTTGAATCAATGGTTGGTAATTTGATGTCTTTTCTTGTTTTGTCATGATTTTGAGTGCTTGGTAATTTCAAAATGCAGTAAATTTTAAAGTTAATCCATATATTATAGGTTGTTTGTTTTTTTTAAAGTGATAAAAGTGGATATCCTTTTGGAAAAAAATGATTTTCACTTGTATTTTTAAGTGGGTATTGAAATGAAAAGTAGTGATAAGTGTTAAGAGTGGGTTTAAAATTTAATGGGGAATTTTTAATGTCTTTTGACCCTATTTGGGTCATGAAATGAAGTGAGAAGTTTCATTTTCAACTTATGAAGGTTTTTATTGGTAATTCAAGTGGTGATTAAAAATTTAAAGTGTTATGGAAATTATTGGTAAAATAATTCTAAATAGAGTGTAATGTTTTAAAATTATTGAACACCAGATGGTTCATGATTTGATTTAAAAAGGTGTGTTTTAAGATTGCTGAGATATTTAAATGAAAATGTGCTGGTTCTTGAAATTTTCATTCCAATGGTTTTGTTAAAAAATAATTTCAGGGAATTTTTTCAAATTGATTTCAAGAACATGATTTCAAATAATGGTTGGGAGTGGGCTTCAAACCATTAGGATGTGACTTGGTATTCTGAGTTTTTAATAAAGTAATGGTTGGAACTTTGGGTGATTTTTTAAATTGAATGGGTGAGTGTCAGACCCTATAGAGTCCTATAAGTTTTACTATGAAGTATTGATATCCTTTATAGGATGTTTTATGGAATTCTAGTAGTCATACCCTATTTATGACCCCTATCATTGTTTGGTTATGCCACTTTTGTTCTACCTGGCCCTTTGGTCATGCTTGTTTTGTTTTAGGTTCCATGTTTGATCCTATTGTATTACTAGAGTTGTATTCACTTTCAAATTGGTTTGATGTAATGATTTGGAGATTGGTATTGAAAATAAAAGTGTTGTTCTTTGAAAATTGTTTTGGGAAAAATGTTGGGAAAGGGTAGAAAATGAATTTTGGTTTGTTAAGTGGTTTTAAACAAAAAGATCATATTTTGAGGTTTGCAAGTGTTTGGTAAAAAATATTTGAAATCCAATCTTTTATCTTTAAGAATAAAGGGAGCTGTTTTTTAAAAGGATCTAAAGACTAGGAAAATTAGTTTTTAAAATGGTTGTTTCTATTTAAGACAAATTGAATATTTTGTTTGATATTCTTGTGTGTATTTTGGATTTCAAATTCCTTTTGTTTTAATGGTTACCTTATATCTTTTGTGTGATTCCCTTAGGGTTTTGGACTTGGTTAAATTTTTCATTGTTTTGGTTTCCTTCATTTGGATGTTATGGTGTTTTCTTAATTCATTAACATTTTAAGATTAGTTTCTTTTTAGTTTGGATATGAGAGACCTTTGGGTCGGTTCTTGGGTAATTAGGAAAGATGTTTACTTTAGGCTATTTAGCACTTGGTATTTTTATCTTTTTGGGGGTTTCCATATGATGATGTTACTATTAAAGGTCCTATTTTACCTGTACAGTATGGTGACCAAGGTTGAAATCCCATGTTGTTTATCATTTTGGAATGCTTATAAGTTATCCCTCGTGAAGGTGAGTGTTAATCACATTAATGGCCTGACTATGTGGGTGTTGAGTTTCTTGAGGTTTGTTTTCCTTTTAAGAAGTGAGAATTGGTTCCTTGATGGTTCTTAAGTTTTCTTAGAACTTTTTAGAGACCCTTCCCTGTATTGGAGGTAATCATTTAGTGTATTCACTTTTGTTACACCATTTAGTGAATTCCTAAATGGTGGGGAGACATATGCTCAGTCTTTGTTCCCTTTTTAGGCCATGTATCTATAAGTATGGTTTCATTCTTCTTAGAGACATTTGGTTGTAATGTGAACATGATGGTTCAGTGTAGAGGAATCATAATCATTTGTAATTTTATTCCTAGGGGACAGTCTAATGTTTTTTCATCCAACTTACTTCGCTCTATGGGGTGTGGGTTGTGGGTTGTGACTCATTATCTTTACTTCCATCTTGAATTAGAAATTTATAGGGGTAGAAAGTGACATGGTAGGGAGGTTATTAAAACCCATTGGGAAACTGTTATTCCTTGGTTGGGATTTTGTTTACTCGTGTTTTCATTCTTTGAGTTCCTAAGTGTTGGGGTTTGAAAATATTCTTTCATTGGAAGATATACCCTAGAGCATAGTTAAAATAAAGTCTATAAAAATGTAAATATAACCATTCTAGGATGTTGGTTTAGGGATAGTATGATTTTTCAAGGTTATAACATTATTTTTTAACCCATGTGAAGTTTTAGTGGTAACCATGTATCTTGGTTTTTGGGGAGATGGTGGTTCCCATAAGGTTGGTGCATAGTTTTCCTAACCGTGCAGCCAAACCTTGTGAATTTTCCAGGTCATTAAATGTTTGGAAATTTCCCATTTTTCCCTTGATAGGTTTAACTCTTCTTTTTCACATTTATTCTCCCCATCATGCTCATCCCTCTCCTTTGATTTGGGAGATCCTCTTCTTAGATCTATTGTGGATTCCCCTTTATTCCTTGGTGGTTTGTCTTGAGGTAATCCATGTTTTCTTCATGGTTTTTCTTCCTCTCCTCCTATTATTTCCTTTTTCTTCTATTTCCATAGTTAGTAGGAACACTATCTTTCATTTTGAATGAACCTCAGGTTAATGATTGTGTTTTTGAGTTATTTTTTTATGGTTTAGGTGTGTTAGGACCCCTCATGATTGATTCAAGTAATTATCATTGAAGGTGATAATTTTTTATTACGTTATGAGGTAGGTGTCTCTATTTAAGTTATTTCTTCATATATAACCTTTTATTCTTAGTTACCTTTGGTTTTTTGTTTATCAAATTTACTTTAATTTTATTTATGGATTATTCTTTATCCATGTTTGATGTGTTTCATGATTTATATTGTAAATTTGATACTTTAAAGTGTTTTTTCAAATGGAGGTGGATTTTATGCACTCTATATGTTTGTTAAAATGTCTCAAAGAGATTTAGTTCTTTAAATGGGATTTTTAAAGGGTTTTAAAAGATTTATTTCAAGTTGTTAAGTGATTGACATATTTTATGCATGAATGGTTTATGAAATTTGTTTCTAAGTGGCTCATGTGATGCAAACTTTTTATAGATTTAAATGTATTTTAAAGTGAGGTTTTAGGAAAGGGTTTTACCTTGAGGAAGGAATTATATTTTAATGGGAAATTTTTACCTTTAGGAAGGTGTTATTATAAAATTTGAAGGTTGGTTTATTTAAATATATCTTGAAATGGAATTTGTGTGTTGGAGAATGTGAATGTTTGTGTGTTTGGAATTGAGTGACACATGGGATACCTTAGGTGTGTATTGTGACTTATACATTGATACCTTGGATTATGTCATGGACTAGTGAGGTTATATTTTCCAAGGGATAGAGATATTTTTTGGGGTGTAAGATCGAACAATCTTCCAACATGTTGTTCAAGGAACCGAGATAACCTTTAAGGAGGAAGACTGAGAAAGCATCCAAAACATTAACCAAGTGACCAAGAGAAATCTTAGGTGTTTGTGTCCATGGAAGACGGAGAGATATTCCAACTTTTTTTACTTGGTTAGCCACCTCAAAAATATTTTTTAATACTAAGTCACACTAATCCCTTATGGTTAGATTCAGTTATGCACAATACATATTCCAAGTTCATTTTATATGCTTTATGCATGATGTTATTTCCATGTTTAGAAATTTTATACCTTGAAATTATTCCCTCTTTATCATAATTTAGTAATGAAATGATATCATTCCCATGTTTTTATGTATAAAACCTTTTTTTATAAGTGATATCGCTTATTCTTATGCTTATTTTCTTTTACTTGCTTATTCAATGATGTTTGTCTATATGCTCATGCTTATGATTTTTTTACTATATTGATCATGTTTATGTCAAGTTGATTTTTTTTTCTTAATTTGATCCATGTTTACCATGATTTTTAAAATATTTACTATTTTTTAGAAAAACTAAATGGTTTTCTAAGGAAAGCGTTTTCAAGTGAACTTGATTTAATGGTGAACTTGGTTTTGAAAAAAAATCAATCTAGAGTTATGGGTTTGCATAGTTATAAAATCCTTAAATAGATTCATGGGGGTATCATATTTTTCTTTATTCATCATACCCTATATATTCCTTTGTGTGTATACAAACTATATTTTTTAGGACATATTTAAGAGTGAGGTCACCTGTTTTTGGTGACCCTTATTGATTACCTATGTCTTGAGGTTATCTTGTTGTTGGAGACATGGTCTCATGGGTGTTAACTCATGATGATCTATTTTTTATTTTGGTTCAATAGGGATGTTTCTTATCAGCATGCCCTTATCCGAGATGTTTGTGAGTAGTTGATTTTTATTCATTTATGTTATGCTTCCCACTTATACCTACGTGATGTTTTTTATTATTTAGTCTCTAGTTTCTTCCTTGTTTATGATTTCTATGATTTAATTATGGTATTGTTTATATAGTTATTTATTCAAGGGTGAAATCATTCCTAATGATTATTTTTTGAAACGCTAGTACTAGTTTCCAGCCTAGGATGATAGAGAACACACCTCTAACATGTGACAGGATGGATTAGAAGTCCAATGGATGGACATCTTAGGTTGGTTTTCAATAAATACATATTGTTTTGAAATCCATAAATATTCATATATCACCACATATTGGAGTTGATTTTTGAACTCAACACATGTCTACCAAACCCAATATGCCCACATCTAATTGAGCATAAATTCACCCCCAAAGAAAAATTCTCAGCTGGTGTTCCACCCCTATAGTTGATCGCCAGCTTCCTGGTGGTAAATGGAGGTGTATCAATGTTTTTGATACTCTGGATCATGTCAATATTTATTCTAGGTGTCCTTATTTTAGAATATAATGTATATTATATAAGTAAAAAATTTATTTGATATATTATACCAACATTGAGATTTTTTCCCATTCTAAACTTGAGTAAAGGGGAAAACAAGCTTTTAGTAGGTTGTGATTAGGTTTTGGGATGTTGGAATTAGTGATATGTTAGTGTCTAAATATAGGAATACATTCTAATATTAGGTAATTTTAATAATTCTTTGGTAGGGTTAGTAAAATGGTCAATATATATTCTTGGAAATTTTAAACTTCTCTTAACTGAATGACATCAATAAACTATTCAATATGAGCCTTCATGACTTCTTCCATAGTTATATTTCGAAATCCAAAAATTCCCTATTAAGATTTTATGAAGAGTTATTCAAATAATTTTAAAATAATTAGAAAATATATGGAATGAAAGGATGAAATCATAAACCAAGGAATAAATATAAGGTATAAAAAATTCAAAAAAAGTATGAATTTTTTCATAGATTATCATGCTCAAGTGTTTTCTCCTAATTTCATGTGCCTATGTTATTTTACCCGGGTACTTTAACCTAGGAAATTTCACCCAAGATCACATAACGAAATGTTACCTCTCTACTGAATTCCTAAATTAGCATGAGGATACTTTAAAGTGTAAAGGTACTAAGACTTAAGAGATAAGTGCACATAATGATGTTGAAAATGGAGCTAGATCTATAGGATTTTCCTAGGTCATTTGTTCATGTTGAAGAGTTTTTACCCACTTACTTATAAAAAAGTACTATTCATTCCATACATCCCACATTAGTACCCAATAAAGGGTAGAGCACATGTCTGAGTCTCCACTAGATCATTCACCTATGTCACTACCAGGGTACTCGCTCACATCTCTAATGGAACACATTATCTCCTCATAAACCTTGGAGTTCACCCTTAATTATTCCAAGTTCACACCCCATGTCATGTATTTCATAAACTTTTATCTTCTTTGTGCTGATATAATCCAATTCAAAGTGGGAGATTTTTTTAGTAGTAAAATTTAATCAAATATGAGACCATGAATCCCTTATGGTAGTTTCATTGGAAAAATGTTCGTTAGGAAACCTTACACCTTGTTCCCTACTACCTAACACCATTTTTAGCTTCATTAAACCTTCAATTCTCTACTTTTTTATTTACTACTATGTGTTCACTCATCTAGGAACCCTACCTTGGACATTCAACCAAGAACCTGATCACGTGTTCCCTTATTAAAGAACCTAGGTTCTTGAGATACTTATTAAAAGTTTCCTAGGAACCCATGCTTCCTTTTTTATTAAAAGACCCATTTATACTTCTATTTAAACATGAAGTGATGCTGAATAAGGTCATGTATCACTGGGTATTTAGATCATCAAATAGTTTTGAAATCCAAAAACTTTATTAAATTACACTTCACCCATGCTTCCCATAAGTCTAGGGTGAAGGACCCTTCCAAGAGGATCTCTCAAAAAACAAGGGTGTTCCCACATTATTCAAAGGTTATACCATAGTGGAGATAAGAAAATATCTCTAAAGGCCTTACAATAGTGCTCATTCTCCCAATTATACCACCTTGGTTAATTACCAATCTCCAAGTTCAATCAACTATGTCACCCAAGTTATCACATCCAATAGTAATGCTCCCAGATTACATGAGGCCCACCCAGGAACATTGTTTTCCCTAGTCACCTACCTAGTCTAAGATTCACCCATTCACCCTGGTGGATCAAAATATTCCTCTAATACTGTTTAACCCAAGTCAAACCCTTGAAAATATTATTTTTCATGGGTCTACTCTATGGAAACCTAATTCACATGACTGGGTTGTTATACACATTTATGTGCCTCATTTTGATCATGTACCCCTTTGATAATGGGAATATCCCTAGTTATCCTCCTTAACAATTAGGGTCCTTGAAATATAATCAATCATGTATTCCTTTGATAACAAGGAAATATAATCTTAATAAACTAGTGGAACATTTACTATCTCAATATATTTCTCTAAACCACTTTAAATTGATTATATTGCTCTAAAACATTTGGTCAGCCTCCTTGGGCCCAAATAATGAGCCAAAGGTATAATGGGATACTGAACCAACATAAATTCCAATAATTCTTTCTCTATTTCACACCATAAATGTTTCCAGTTATCCTTCCCCATATCCAATTACCAATAGATAGGAGATTAATATAAACATACCTCCAACAAGTTTTAATCCCCAACCAAAAAGGATTTCTCTTGCATAAGTTCCTCACCAAACCATTTTGAGTTATCTTTCACCTTATAGTCTACTTTGTATGAGTTTAAACTAATATGAGGCAATAATTATTTCATAACATCAAAATTAACCACATTAGTCTTTGATACACATCATTTAGAATTATGGAATTCCTCATTAAATTGAGGTAAACTACATAGGTTTTGATTCCTTTCATTGAGTTATGTATAAATCCCTTCTCATGGGGCCAATCCCAACTCCATACCACCTACTTCCTTCTTAGTGGTGATAAATTAAAAAGCATCCATTTTTATATGTTTCAACCATATCATAATTAACCATGGGGAGAAATATGAAGGAAATATTATATATATATATATATATATATATATATATATTCTTCACAAATTCATGGTTTCAATCGTTCATGTTTACAACAAGAGTAACCAGTTTTCATACAAGAAGGGATTCCAAGAACTGTCTTAAATATATTAGAGAGTCTTGGTCTAGAAAACAAGCTCCCTAGTGATATTATTAAACATATAATTCTATCATTTGAAAAAAAAAGTTTTATTTTCATCACACTAAATGATAGGGAGGTCACTCAACATAGGAAAGTGGGACCATTACTGGAATAGAATCAGATCCATAAACCATGGGTGAAAAAAATTATAATAAAGAAACTACACTAGATATATTCTATTCAATAACTTTGTGTGTAAGGTTTAAAATATATCATTAAGAGTCACACATGAAGTATATAAAAATTATGCTCAAATTTATCAAATGGAATTTAGTTGTGATCTTTTATATCTAATAAGTTTAAAGATAAATTTTTTTGGCTACACTCTAGGCTAAAACATTGATGATAAAAAATCAAAATCAGGTGGTACATTTTCCCTTGTAGAATGTTGTTTGATTTGGAACTATAATATGAAAAGAATAGTGGTTCTACATACTATATAATTTTAATAGTATTTGTTGGTCGGAGTAGAGTACTCAAGAGGGAGGTGAATTGAGAATCTATTCAGAATTTCTGTTTGAAAAATATTCTTAAAAGGATTTCCCAAAAAAGTTAAATATAGCTCAGTTAATCAAGTTTTTATTGTTATGAAAGTTTTACTATTTAAATGTCATCTTAAAATATTGATTAATTCTCAGTAATATTAATATTAGTTGTTAACATTACTTTTGAATCTATTCTAATAAGGTAAAACAATTATAACTTCTTTCCAAGATTTACTATCAAAGTGAATTTAGTGATTTCGGGATTAAACAGTAAAACAGAGACAACTAAAATTAAACAACACAGTGGATATAAAAAAAGTATTTTAGTCTCAAGATGAGACCTAATCCACTCCAGATGGTGATCACCTTACACTAAGAAATGTATATAAATAAACTAGATACACAGCCTGTATCGAGCTTTACAATAGTACACAATACTGTCTAGGTCACACGACCTCTTCCACAATTCTTCATGGGCATGAACTAACATGTCACACAAGAACCTCTTCCACACTTATATGTGGGAATACACAAGTGTCTAAATATGTAAGAGAAAGTATATATTGTATCCTTCAATTTGATGTAGGAGACAGTGCGTGTTTAATACAGATACACACACTGCTCGAAAGATAATAAAAATGATACACAACAGAGCAAAAATGATTATATAGGCTTAGAAGTTCTCTGAGTGTTATTCTATGTTGCTATGGACTTCTGGGATGAATCAGATGCAGAAATCTAGTCCTCTTATAGAAAATAGAGTATCGTAAGACAACTATATTTGTCTCATGTTCTTTGTGGTATTATCAGTGTGAAGATGTTCTCAATGATTCTGATCTATGGTGTCTCGCTTATTGATTAAATAATGATTCGTTTTTTTGTCAGACATGTCGAGTTTCATGTATCGGTTCTTTTTTTAGGAAAGCTCGTGTGTTCTTCTTTGTTACGCTCTATCATGTTTCTGGTCCGCACTTCTCTTTTATTCTTGGAGTGCATGTGTTGGAGCCGACAGGATGCATGTATTCTGCACCTCATACCTCGTACTGTCTCATGATATGTCTACAAAGAAACAGTAATTATTTTAGTGCATTTAAAAGCTTCAAATATGACCATTAGGAATTAAATTAAAAACCGAAAAAACAGATTAAGAAATGGTTTCACAATCTGTCTTTAAACGATGTCTCCGTGAAATGGTTTCTGGATGGTCACGGTGTCTAGATGGTCATAGTGTTTGGATGGTCATGATGTTTGCATGGACACGGTGTCTGGATGGTGTCACCGTGTCTGGATGGTTATGGTGTTTGGATGGTCATGGTGTCTGGATGGTCAAGGTGTCTCAATGGTCACAGTGTCTGGATGGTCATGGTGTCTCAGACTTAGTCAAATATATGTATTCAGACTTAAGTAGTGATATTCATAGAATGGATTAAACTTAATCATTCATCAAAGAAATCATTATGAATTAAATATAGTATATAATAATGACACTTAATGTATAGAAATTAAGAACTTGGATAGGTGTATTTAAAGAATAAATATACTAATCATTTGTACACATCATTTGAGACAAATTACACAGGATTAACAAGCTTTTACAGAATGAATAGGATTTGTGATCATTAAAACATGATTAACACAAGAGGAGTACAATAATATCCCCCTTTTTGATGATCACAAATCATGTGAGTGAGAGATCTATTCTTATGGAATGTGTCTCTTCCTTTTTGTATATTTATAGTTTATATGTCTCCAATGTACATATAAAATACATGTTTCTCTATTCTTTCTTTAATGTGCATAGTTCTCCCCCATTTGGGATTATCAAAAATAGTGAATAATAAATGGATAAGGAAAGTGAAAAAATCATTAGATGGATAAAGAGTTTCATTACAAATAGTACGGAACAAGAATACATAAAACATCCCTATCAAAATATAGTAAACACTGTTCTTCAACACTTGCTTGTCTTCTCTTTACCCTTAGCAGTAGCATCAGAATAAGAAGCCATAGAAGCATAGGTAAAACTGGAATAAAGGAGTGAACTAGTTGAAAGAGAAGGTAAAGGAATACGTTCAAAGATAAAAGGGGCCAAGGTAGAGGTAGTAAAAGACCGAGGAAACTGTTGATCAAGGATTATAGGCCTGATCTGACTCAGAATCTGAGAGACAAACAGAGATGTAGAGGCAAGGGTATCAGAGGAAAAGGTAGGGAAACCAGATCTCAAGGGTGCAGTTATAGGATCCATAATGGTAGTACTCTGGACATGAAGATAAGGCCACAAAAGTTTGATGAAGTCAGCAACAATTTCACCACCATACTACGTATCTTTCTCAAAGTCATCCTTGTTCTCCATAAATGTGTCCAACAAAGGAGTAAAATCTTTGAGCTTTTGGAATTGAGTTTTGATGGCTTGAGTAACAGAATAAATCCTCAAATTCTCTACGATGTACTTGAAGTGGTTTGTCATGTTATTCTTAGAGAAGATCCAATTGAAGTAGAAATCCACCTTTATGCAATTTCTTATTGATCATCATTGGAAATATTGGAATGGATTATCACCAAATCAACAACTTTTCACTGTTCTTGATAACTTCAAATAGATATTATTTATCAAATCCATTGAGCATAGCCTGAAGTTCTTCTTTGAAAACTATTCCGAGCAGATAACTATCTAAATTAGGTTGAGATTATTGTCCAGAGGTACAAGAACCAGTGATAGTTGAGGTAAGATATTTCAGTTGATTTATCACTTTCTGAAGACAACCTTTATACTCCTTAATTAATTTGTTAGGTCCAATAACAAGCTCATGTATCTCTTGAACAATTTGCTTGTTTCTTTCAGCTACCTTCTCAGCAAAGGAAGTTAAATTAGGTTGAATTAGTGAGGCTACTTCCAGTGGGGTTTGACTAACATCCTCTATAGGATGAGAAACAGGTTTGGGTCTTGAGGTTATCACCCTTTTCATTTTTACAACCATACCTCTTAGAGTTGTTACTTCATCACTGATCAGTTTTTTCTCAACTCTAACTTCCTGAATATCATGATGCATCTTGGGTTGAATCTTCCATATAACATTTTACAACAATAGTGAAGCATCTCTTTCACTCAGATTGGTTACAGGAGCTGGTTAGGCATTCATGAACTTTTCAACTCCATCCAACAGGGTAACTCCAAAAGATTCCAGATCATCTTGATTCACCAAGTTTGGAGATTCTTGTGAGGGCTCAGAAATAGGAGCTAAGATGGGCTCAGATTCCTTTGCAGGTACAAGATTTAAAACTGATTTCAACTGAAACATAGTAGATAGATCAAGACCTTCGAATGAGACTTCCTGTGAATCAGTCACATCAAAATAACTGAAAAATTTATACCATGTATCCACTAATCTTGAATCAACCGAATTAGGAACCTCAACAGCTTCCAAATTGGGGGGATGATCCCCCTAAAAACTTGCATCTTTCTCAGGACTGAGATATTTTAATCCTTGATCTATTTCCATGATTTCATCCCTAATTTCCTCATTCATGTCCTTTCTAGCCAACTGAAAGGCTTTATCTATTCTCTAAAATAGAGGGAATAAATTTAAGAATAGTTGGTTACTCTAGCAGTTCCTCAAGGGAAGCTTCATGCAAAACAGGAATTTCTTCTTCTATATGATCTTCTAAAACACTCTTCTCATTCAGATTAGCAACAGATTATTCTTTTTAAGCAAGTTGTTCTTCCAGATCAACAACTTTTTCCGAAACAGGCAACTCCTTTTCAATTAATATTTGAGGGGTAGGTGTACTATCTTCCTCATCAAGAATAGTTTCTCTTGAAGGTACATCAGCCTCTTCCTCTTTTTCCATATCTATAAGGACCCACACTTATTTCATACATAATCTTGAATTTATTTAAGAAAACGCGTCATTATACATTGAGGATCTTTTCAAGTTTATAGATTTAGAGAATTAAGACAAAACATTCGTAACATTACACATTGTTACATAGTGGATACCATAAAATCAGTTTCCATTATCCTCAGAATATAAAACATTAAATCACAAAACAAGACTCCTTGACAATTCTTCAACATTTAACATGTCTTCCTTCCTTGTATTACTCATCATTAACCTGTGAAAAATCATTTAAAAACTTGGGATGAGCACAAAAGCTCAGTAAGGTATGAATAAGAGGGAAAAATCACATTAGTCCATGAATACACATGACGTATGAAAATATTTTCAAAAGACATGCTTTCCACCCATAAAATCTTACTTAGAGTAACATGAGATTTACACAAGATCCACACAAACATAATTATAATCATAGAGGTATATTGGGGCATTACTTACATAATCTTGTAACCATCTTGCCTACCTTAAAATTTGTAACCCTCACGGCTACCTTACTTTGTGTAACCATCACAATCACACTTGGAGTAACCATACGGCCAACCTCCAACTTACTCATACCCAATGCATTGGAGGGAAATATAGGTCCCACCCTTCATCATAAACAATGCCCAATAACCAAAACATAATCATACAACATAAACAATAGCATAAAAACATTTCCTTTGAATCTTATAAAACAGAATTTTAAAAGAGGATTTTAGAAGAAAAGTCCCTTATAAACATAATATACTTGAAGTGAGGATTAATTGAGTGGATGGAATTTGTATATACTCTGTAAATACACATAATTAAACATAATATAAACAGAACCCATCACACAAACAATTTAAATAGCACATAAATTATAAAGTAGAAGGTTAACCCAAAGAATGGAAATCGGGTTAAGAATTCCCTTACCTTGGGCTTGTATTACTTAAAAATTGTTTAAACCTCCTGTATAATGGTTAAAAGAGTGTTATTAGTACTTTACAGAAACATTTTCATGTTTATAACATCTTATATGGTCATTTCATAACCTCATTTCACCCCTTAATTGTTAGGATTTTGTTCCTTGCATTATTTTGGGTGAGTTCTTTTGTGATTTTCACAATCGGTTCATGATGAATCTTTCTTGTTGATTGGAAGTGAAACTCCAGAATTGGAATGGAGTAGTATTTACATAATTCCAGTACCATAAATTATACCATTTATCACTTTGGTGCTTTATATGATGATGATTTATAAGTTAAACATTAATTATGTTCGTTTAGATAATTTATGTGGTTCTTTGATAATTACAACTTCATTTAGTCTTGTAAATTTGAATCATGAGTACAAAAGAATTCCAGAACCTTATATGATTCATAAAACATATATTATAACCTGGTTCAACCATATAAATGGTTTCATGACCAGACTGGAAAGAATTAATGGAGATTGAAAATACATCGTCCACGATATCGGTAATTCGACACAAATGGACAATGTTTTTTGATTCTTTAAATAAGTGAGAGAGGAGAGGAATAATGATTTGTAATTTTCCATAAACATGAAAAAATCCAGAATATACATGATTCTGTAGATTTCATGCCTCTTGGATAAGAGTGGGTGAAGAACGAAGAGAAGGGAATCTTGAAATGAAGAAAACATGAGAAATTTCTTACAAAAATTCGGCAGCCTAACGGCGTCTCTTAAAATTTCATAAAAAATAAGATTGATGAGAGTAATGGAATATCTCATCATTCATAAAAAATTTGGACAGTAAGGGGAAATATTAAATGAAATATCCCAACAAAAGACAAAGGGAAAGGAAGAAAATAACATAAAATGGAAGGAAAGAATGGAAATGAAAGAGGATGTTTACCTCTTGATCTCTTCTCCTTGAGATCCTTCTTAAGGGCTTTGATTTTGGTCTTTTGGTGAGACCAGCAGCTCTAGGACGTGGAGAAGAAGATTGGGGAGGGAATTTGGTAGAAATTAGACAATGCTCAAGGCTTGAGAGGTGTGAGAGGAAGAGGGGAGTGAGGGTGGTATTTATAGTGGAGGAGGGGAGGTATTTTAGATTATTTTAATTATTATTATAATATTTTTATCAAGACTATGAATAATCTCAAATAAAGTGGCCCTAAATAGTGATAATATCATGTGATTTCGAATCAAGTGGCCTTTCATCACTTATGATGTCATAAATAGTGCATTTTTACTGATAAATTGATTATACGGTATTTTACCGTATTTCACTATTCACCGAAAATTCAAGAGTTTCCGAAAAATACCAAAAATTTACCCCAACCATTTTTCGATGTGAAGAATTCAAAAATGAACTCCATTTTTCAAAAATAATTTTCTAAATATTATTAATTTAATTTTTAAATAAGGTCACAGTTAATTTGAAAAATAACAAAATTGAAGTGCAATTAGTTTTATGTGACATTGGAAAATTAATTAAGATCCCATTATCCTATTGCCATGGGAAAATAAAATAATAATATTATTTACTATTCATGAGGTCATATTACTATTCATATTTCTATTCATATTACTATTCATAAGGGCATGTTACTATTCACCAAAAAAAACAAGTTTGTTCCATCAGACTCTAAATAACATACTGAACACAATTGTAGATGACAGTTTCTTGAAATTCAAAACATAGAAGAAATAAAATTATGTTTAAAGGATACTTATAAATATATACCTTAAACAAAATTTCAAGCATTTTCAATTTATTTTTAGAAAACCTTGGGATGTTACATTATCCCCACCTTCTTGAAATTGCGTCCTCGCAATTTTATTTACTTATTAAACAACTGAGGGTATTTTTACCTCTTAGCATTTTCAGACTCCCATGTTGCTTCTTCAACCATGTGGTTTCTCCACAAAACCTTTACCTGGTGGATTAACTTATTCCGCAAAACCTGTTCTCTTCGATCAAGAATCTGAACCGGTTTTTCTTCATAAGAAAGGTTCTCTGCTAGCTGAACTTCTTCCGGCCTCAAGACATGTGATGAATCTGGAAAATACTTTCTCAACATAGAAACATGAAAAACATTGTGTACCTGAAACAAGCTCGGAGGCAAAGCTACGCGGTACGCAACTGTTCCAACTTTATCCAAGATTTCAAAAGGACCGATGAACCGTGGACTTAGTTTCCCTTTCTTACCGAAACGCATCACACTTTTCCAAGGAGATATTTTAAGGAAAACATGGTCACCTACCTTGAAAGAGAAGTCTTTCCTTCTGTTATCTGCATAACTTTTCTGCCTGCTCTGAGCTGTCCTCATGTGTTGCTGGATCATCCTCACTTTCTCAGCCACTTCTTCTACTAATTTTGGCCCCATCAACTTTCTTTCACCGACTTCATCCCAAAATGCAGGAGTCCGACACCGCTTTCCATACAAGGCCTCAAAAGGTGCCATCTGAATACTGGAATGGAAACTGTTATTATAAGAAAACTCAACTAGTGAAAGATGCTGATCCCAACTTCCCTGATAGTCCATTGAACAAGCTCGAAGCATATCCTCCAAAGTTTGAATCGTTCGTTCTGACTGCCAATCTGATTGAGGATGAAAATCTGTACTGAAATTCAACTCTGTGCCCAAAGACTTCTGAAGTCCCTTCCAAAATTTGGAAGTGAACCTGGGATCTCGGTCAGACACAATGGAAAGAGGAACTCCATGTAACCTAACAATCTCTTTGAGGTATAATCGAGAAAGCTAATCTAATGTCATTGTATCTCGAATAGAAAGAAAATGAGCAGACTTTGTTAGCCGATCAACAATAACTCATATCGCATTGTTACCTCGAGAAGTCTTTGGTAGTCCCACCACAAAATCCATGGATATATTCTCCCATTTCTATTCTGGCACCGGCAAAGGCTGAAGCATCCCCTTCGGTAACTGTCGCTCTGCTTTAACCTGCTGACATGTCAAACATTTCATTGTAAAATCAGCAATATCTCTTTTCATCCCATTCCACCAGTAATACTCCCGAAGGTCTCTGTACATCTTAGTACTTCCAGGATGAACAGAAAATGGAGAACTATGAGCTTCACACAACAATTCTTTCTTCACCTGGGAATCACAAGGCACACACAACCTTTTTCTAAACCTTAAAACACAATCTTTATCAAGATTAAATTCTGGAAACTTACCCATTTTAACCAATTCTACCTTTTTCTATAGCTCACGGTCTTCCCTCTGCGCTTTCATAATTCTGTCTGACAACAAAGACTGCACAGAAACCTGAAACAAAACAGATATATTCCCTGCACCAAAAACTTCTAAGCCAAAATTTATCAAATCATTAATCAAGGGATCACGTTCCAAACGTAGCATGGTTAATGATGCATGATTTTTCCGACTGAAGGCATCCGCTACTTTGTTTGCTTTTCCAGGATGGTAATTAATCGTGCAGTCATAATCCTTTATCAGTTCTAGCCATCTTCTCTGCCTCATGTTTAATTCCTTCTGAGTGAATATATACTTAAGACTTTTATGGTCAGTATATATTTGGCATTTGGTTCCGTATAGATGATGCCTCCATATTTTCAAAGCAAAGACCACAGCTGCCAATTCCAAATCATGTGTGGGATAATTCAGCTCATGAGGTTTAAGTTGTCTCGAAGCATAGGCAATTACCTGATCATTCTGCATCAAAACACAACCAAGTCCCTTCAAAGAAGCATCACTGTAGATGACAAACTCACAATTCCAGGAAGGTAAGGCCAAAACTGGAGCATTCACCAATCTCTTCTTTAGTTCCTGAAAACAAACATCACATTCTTCTGTCCAAACAAATTTAACCCCTTTCCGTGTTAACTTAGTTATTGGGCTAGATAACCGTGCAAAGTTCTTAACAAAGCGTCGGTAATAACTTGATAAGCCCAGAAAACTACGAATCTCTGTAACATTTGTGGGTCTTGGCCATTCATCAACTACTTTTGTTTTGGCAGGATCAACTGTTATTCCATACTTATTTACAATGTGCCCAAGAAAAGAAATCTGTTGCAACCAAAAATCACACTTGCTGAATTTTCCATATAGTTTCTTTTATTTTAAAGTTTGTAAAACAACCCTTAGATGTTTTTCATGCTCCTCTTTATTTTTAGAAAAAACCAGAATGTCATCAATAAATACAACCACAAACTTATCCAAGAACTCATGAAATACTCTATTCATAAGATTCATGAATACAGCAGGTGCATTAGTTAACCCAAATGGCATAACAACAAATTCATAATGCCCATATCTAGTACGAAAGGCTGTTTTCGGGATGTCATCCTCCTTCACCTTCAGCTGATGGTATCCGGATCTCAAGTCAATCTTGGAAAAGTACTGAGCTCCCTGGAGCTGATCAAACAAGTCATCAATATGAGGCAAAGGATACTTGTTTTTAACAGTGATGTTATTCAAAGCTCTATAATCAATACAAAGTCTCATGGAACCATCTTTCTTTTTAACAAACAAAACAGGGGCTCCCCATGGTGAAGTACTGGGACGAATGAAGCCTTTGACAAGCAAATCCTAAAACTGATTTTTCAATTCAAGAAGTTCTATTGGAGCCATACGATATGGGGGTTTTGAAATTGGCTTAGCATCAGGAACTAAGTCAATTGTGAATTCGACTTCTCGTTTAGGTATGACACTGGGTAACTCCTCAGGAAAAACATCAAGGTATTCATTTACCACTGGCACATAATTAATTTGAATAGTTCCCTTGTTTTCAACAATATGTGCCAGATAACTTTCATTTCCATCTTTCAGTAGTTTCTCAACTTCTTGATATGTTATCAATTGTATGGGTTCATTCTTGTATACAAACTGAAACTCTTTCTGAAAAACAACTTCTTTAGCTCTACAGTCAATCTTAGCATGATAATCAGAAAGCCAGTCCATCCCCAGAATAACTTCAAACTCAGCTAAGGGTAAAACAACAAGGTTTGCAGGTAAAGTCTTTCCACATACCACAATAGAAATATTCTTATAATTCCTCTTTTCTATAACATTTCCCCCTGGTGTTTTAACAATAAGTTCAGGTATCATTTGTTGAGGTGATATTTCCAAGTCACTAGAAAATTTCTCAGAGATGAAGGAATGTGTAGACCCCGTATCAAACAAAACTTTAGCAAAATCTGAGTGAACAAACAAAGTACCTGATACAACTTCATTGGATGGCCCAACATCTGCTGACGTAGTCGCAAAGGATCTCACTACACCTTTCTGCTTGTAGTCTGGCTTCTTTGCATCATTTGGATCCCACTTTGGACAGGCATTTGCATAGTGACCCATCTCACCACATTTAAAACACTTTACAGTTTTCTTATCAGGATTAGTCTTTGGATCATTTTCATTGCAATCTCGAGCCATATGTCCAAACTTACCACATTTAAAACACTTCCCAGTTTTAATAAGACATTCCCCAGGGTGCTTCTTGCCACACTTTTCACAAACTGGAAACTGTATTTTCTTACCACCATATTTCATTGGTTGATTCTTACCCATTGCTTTCCAATTGGACCTCTTCTTCTCTTTGTTTCCAAATTGCATGTGATCGTCAGCAAACTCCATCTCTACCCTCTCCGCACATCGGACAAGTTTCTCGTAACTTTTGAATTCACGGGAGGCCAACGCCCTTCGATACCTTGGCTTCAATCCTGAGTAAAACTGGTTGATTTTGCTATCGAGATCCATGAATAAGATTTGGAGCATACCTCGCCAGTCAGGTGAAGTTCGCCTCATACATAGCCAATGAATCTTCCTCCTTTTTTTTCAGTTCAAGGAATTGTTTCTCCATTCTAATTCGCACCACCTTAGGAAAATATTTTTCAAGAAAAAGACTTTTAAATTCATCCCATACTAAGGCATCAAAATCCTCTCTACCCCTGATATTCCTTACCATTGACCACCACTGATCAGCTTCCCCTTCAAAATGATAAATGGAAAGACTTACCTTTTGATTGTCTGAACATCCCATAACATCAAATATCTTTTCAAGGGCTTTAATCCATCCTTCTGCTGCCACTAGGTCAGAAGATCCATTGAATGCAGGAGGATGTTGTCTCATAAAATGTTCCACCACTGTCATGTTCTGTTGGGGTACATCTATTTGTCCTCTTGCATGGATGCCACCACCATTTATTGCCTGTGTTAGCTGAGCCATTACTGTCACAAACTGCTCGGTTCCAATCCCTACCATTCTGGGCTGTTGATCAGGAAGGATGTCATTCTGTCGGTGCCTATCCTCTTCAGCATCCATGTTCCTTCTGCGGACAACCATTCTAAACAAAAATTTCTTAGATGAAGCAACATGTTAATCTTTAAATGCTATAACAGATTAAACATAGGGTGAGAATTATTTACGGTATTCTATTAGCATCACCTTAACCCCTAAAGTTATCTAAACCATCCTTTGATACCAACTATAAGGACCTGCACTTATTTCATACATAATCTTGAATTTATTTAAGAAAACACGTCATTATACATTGAGGATCTTTTCAAGTTTAGAGCTTTAGAGAATTAAGACAAAACATTCGTAACATTACACATTGTTACATAGTGGATACCATAAAATCAGTTTCCATTATCCTCAGAATATAAAACATTAAATCACAAAACAAGACTCCTTGACAATTCTTCAACATTTAACATGTCTTCCTTCCTTGTATTACTCATCATTAACCTGTGAAAAATCATTTAAAAACTTGGGATGAGCACAAAAGCTCAGTAAGGTATGAATAAGAGGAAAAAATCACATTAGTCCATGAATACGCATGACGTATGAAAATATTTTCAAAAGACATGCTTTCCACCCATAAAATCTAACTTAGAGTAACATGAGATTTACACAAGATCCACACAAACATAATTATAATCATAGAGGTATATTGGGGCATTACTTACATAATCTTGTAACCATCTTGGCTACCTTAAAATTTGTAACCCTCACGGCTACCTTACTTTGTGTAACCATCACAGTCACACTTGGAGTAACCATACGGCCGACCTCCAACTTACTCATACCCAATGCATTGGAGGGAAATATAGGTCCCACCCTTCATCATAAACAATGCCCAATAACCAAAACATAATCATACAACATAAACAATAGTATAAAAACATTGCCTTTGAATCTTATAAAACAGAATTTTAAAAGAGGATTTTAGAAGAAAAGTCCCTTATAAACATCATATACTTGAAGTGAGGCTTAATTGAGTGGATGGAATATGTATATACTCTGTAAATACACATAATTAAACATAATATAAACAGAACCCATCACACAAACAATTTAAATAGCACATAAATTATAAAGTAGAAGGTTAACCCAAAGAATGGAAATCGGGTTAAGAATTCCCTTACCTTGGGCTTGTATTACTTCAAAATTGTTTAAACCTCCTGTATAATGGTTAAAAGAGTGTTATTAGTACTTTACAGAAACATTTTCATGTTTATAACATCTTATATGGTCATTTCATAACCTCATTTCACCCCTTAATTGTTAGGATTTTGTTCCTTGCATTATTTTGGGTGAGTTCTTTTGTGATTTTCACAATCGGTTCATGATGAATCTTTCTTGTTGATTGGAAGTGAAACTCCAGAATTGGAATGGATTAGTATTTACATAATTCCAGTACCATAAATTATACCATTTATCACTTTTGTGCTTTATATGATGATGATTTATAAGTTAAACATTAATTATGTTCGTTTAGATAATTTATGTGGTTCTTTGATAATTACAACTTCATTTAGTCTTGTAAATTTGAATCATGAGTACAAAAGAATTCCAGAACCTTATATGATTCATAAAACATATATTATAACCTGGTTCAACCATATAAATGGTTTCATGACCATACTTGAAAGAATTAATGGAGATTGAAAATACATCGTCCACGATATCGGTAATTCGACACAAATGGACAATGTTTTTTGATTCTTTAAATAAGTGAGAGAGGAGAGGAATAATGATTTGTAATTTTCCATAAACATTAAAACATCCATAATATACATGATTCTGGAGATTTCATGCCTCTTGGATAAGAGTGGGTGAAGAACGAAGAGAAGGGAATCTTGAAATGAAGAAAACATGAGAAATTTCTTACAAAAATTCGGCAGCCTAACGGCGTCTCTTATTATTTCATAAAAAATAAGATTGATGAGAGGAATGGAATATCTCATAATTAATAAAAACATTTACAGTAAGGGTAAATATTAAATGAAATATCCCAACAAAAGACAAAGGGAAAGGAAGAGAATAACATAAAATGGAAGGAAAGAATGGAAATGAAAGAGGATGTTTACCTCTTGATCTCTTCTCCTTGAGATCCTTCTTAAGGGATTTGATTTTGGTCTTTTGGTGAGACCAGAAGCTCTAGGACGTGGAGAAGAAGATTGGGGAGGGAATTTGGCAGAAATTATACAATGATCAAGGCTTGAGAGGTGTGAGAGGAAGAGGGGAGTGAGGGTGGTATTTATAGTGGAGGAGGGGAGGTATTTTAGATTATTTTAATTATAATTATAATATTTTTATCAAGACTATGAATAATATCAAATAAATTGGCCCTAAATAGTTATAATATCATGTGATTTCGAAGCAAGTGGCCTTGCATCACTTATGATGTCATAAATAGTGCATTTTTACTGATAAATTGATTATACGGTATTTTACTGTATTTCACTATTCACCAAAAATTCAAGAGTTTCAGAAAAATACCAAAAATTTACCCCAACCATTTTTCAATGTGAAGAATTCAAAAATTAACTCCATTTTTCAAAAATAATTTTCTAAATATTATTAATTTAATTTTTAAATAAGGTCACAGTTAATTCGAAAAATAACAAAATTGAAGTGCAATTAGTTTTATGTGACATTGGAAAATTAATTAAGATCCCATTATCCTATTGCCATGGGAAAATAAAATAATAATATTATTTACTATTCATGAGGTCATATTACTATTCATATTACTATTCATATTACTATTCATAAGGGCATGTTACTATTCACCAAAAAAACAAGTTTGTTCCATCAGACTCTAAATAACATACTGAACACAATTGCAGATGACAGTTTCTTGAAATTCAAAACATAGAAGAAATAAAATTATGTTTAAAGGATACTTATAAATATATACCTTAAACAAAATTTCAATCATTTTCAATTTATTTTTAGAAAACCTTGGGATGTTACAATATCATAATATTTAACAATATCATCTGGTTTCAAACCAATATCAGAGACATCCTTAGGTATTGAAGGGTGTTCCACCGTGTTAAACTTTTTTATAAACTCTATCATTATCTTCCACTCATGCTTTCCTCCATGGATTCAAATTTATTTTCATTCACTTTATAATAAATTTTGAAAGACATAACTCATAATCCTTTATGACTTCTTCATCTAGTCAATCCAATCCCTTTACATGAATCATAGATGAGATAAGTCGTGAATAAAACAGGGAGGTTGACTTGGAGGTGGTTTTGATAAATTCACACATATGGTGTATGACATAATTATAAAGATTGAACTTATGTACATTCTTCATGAAATTTATCAAAAATACATCCTGATATTTGAGTATAGAAAAATCATCTTTTCTGGGACTAACCAAATTCTGAACAAACTTAAACAAGAGTCTAGATTCACCATCTAGTTTGGCAGTTATGGCTCTCCTCTTGGTTTCATTTCAAGTTAAACTTCTCAAAGCTTCTTTTAAGGCAAAGAACTCACTTGTAGGAGGAGGACCTCTCTGATATTATTTACAAATACCCTCATGAGGTATCCTAAGACATGCATCCCATAACCTTGAAGAAAAGGTTCAAATCTGGCCATTGATCCAACTTCACACAACATACCCATTTTATGAATCAAAATAAAATTGTACATACTGGTAAAACTGGGAATCCAGCTTCGGATAAATAGTCCTATTCTCCTTATTAAACCAATATATATAGTATTTCTCTGTTATCACTTTCAGCACCAAATACTTACTTGAAAGAATCCACTTAGGTCATATCTATTTTTTAGGTACCACTACTCGGTTCACTAGGTTCGGATTCAGAGGACCCTTAGAGGTTAACTTAGGCGTGATTTTCAACTTCTTCTTTGAGATATGCTTCTCAGGAGTTGACGACGAAGGGAATTTCATCTTGGGAATTCACTGAAGGTTTGAGAGAGATAAGGGTTGAAATATGGGTTATGGATTGGGAGAAGAGAATAGAGATCGAGCGAAGAATGAGTGAAACTTCTTTTATTTTATCATTTAGGTTTATCAAGAGTCGTGGGATCAAAAGAGTGGGAAAGTAAAAAAGAATAAAACAAATAATTACTGTGATATGGGTTATAATTTATAAATAAAACAATAAATCATATTTACGCTGAGACCATAACTGACTCTCACGGTGAGGCAGTAATAGCCGTTCACGGTGAGACCATAACAGTGTGATTTTTAAAACTGTGCGACCGTATTGTTTGAGATAGTAAGTGTCAGACAGAAACTGAGTGATATTAACTATTTGAGAACATAAACATGAAATAGTAATTCTTGAGATATTAAAATTATAGAACTGTTAGAGTTAAACAGTAATATCAAGAGAGTGATTTGTGAAACTATAAACTATTTGATTTGTGGTGCCACGGTTTGCAGTCATTAGGAGATTCTGGATTGTGGGGCTTTCTTGTTTTATGTTCATGAAGTCTATTGGTTTCCCCCTTTCCCATTAAAAGGGGTCTTATCTTAATAAAAAATTAATATTCAGTCAGAAATAGTAAGATAACTACTTAAGATTTATCATACCCAATTCATGTATGATATAATCTAATCTTTCAGAATTTAGTGGTTTGGTGAATACATCAGCAAACCAATATTCAGTTCCAATGAATTCCAAATTGATATCACCTTTTTGATAATGATCTCTCAAAAAGTGATGTCTTACATCAATATGTTTTTTCCTAGAGTGTGAAACAATATTTTTTGAGATGTTAATAGCACTTGTATTGTCAAAATTTATAGGTACATGCCTAAATTGATATCCTTAATCTATTAATGTGTGTTTCATCCACAAATTTTGTGCACAACAACTGTCAGCAACTATGTATTCAACTTCTACAGTAGATAATGTAATAGATTTTTGTTTCTTACTACACCATGATACTAGTGACTTTCCTAAAAAGTGACATGTTCTAGAGGTGATTTTCTATCTAACTTACAACCACCGAAGTCAGCATCAGAATAACTCACTAACTCAAATGATTTTCCTCTAGGATAGAACAGTCCTAGATTGGGTGTATGCATGATGTATTTAAAAATTCTCTTAATAGAATTTAAATAAGATTCCTTATGATTTTCTTGAAACTGAGCACACATACACACATTAAACATAATGTCTGGTCGGCTAGCATTCAAGTAGAGTAAACTTCCAATCATTCCTCTGTAAGTGATTTGATCAACAGATTTTCCAACTTCATCAAGATCCAACTTAAAAGTGGTACTCATTAGAGTGTCACTACTTTTAGTGCTATCCAACCCAAAACATTTTAGAAGATATCTATTATATTTTCTTTGATTTAAAATAATACCATCTTCATTT
Organism: Viscum album; assembly: GCA_963277665.1. Taxonomy (NCBI): domain Eukaryota; kingdom Viridiplantae; phylum Streptophyta; class Magnoliopsida; order Santalales; family Viscaceae; genus Viscum; species Viscum album. The sequence goes on along the minus strand of OY728125.1, from coordinate 355,356,834 downwards.
TGAAATATTTGAAATCCAAGAAAAAAATTTGAGTTCACCCAAATTAAACTCATTTCAAATTCTTTTTGCATCACTTTAGAAAATTCAATACATAAATAATTTTTTGAAGATCCAAAGATAATTTCATCTACATAAATTTAAACTACTAAAAAATCATTGTAAATAAATTTTTTAGAAAGGGTAGGATCAGCTATTCCTTTTGTAAAACTTTTGTAAATAATAAAAGTACTTAATATATCCTACCAAGCTCTTGGATCTTGTTTTAAAACATATAAAGATTTTGATAATTTAAAAATATGGTTTGGAAAATGAGGGTTTGTAAAACCAGGGGGTCACTCAACAAATAAATCCTCAGCTATATACCCATTTAGAAATTCACTTTTGACATCCATTTGATATAGTTTGAAATTTAGATGTTCTTTATAAGAAAGCATAATTCTAATAGCTTTAATTCTATCTACTGGTGCAAAGGTCTCTTCATAGTCAATTCATACTTCTTGAATGTATCCTTGTACAACCAATCTATCCTTATTTATAACTATATTACTAGCTTCATCTACCTTATTTATAAACACCCATTTAGTGCCTATGGTGAATTTGTCTCTGGGTATTTCAAAAAGTTTCCAAAATTAGTTCCTTAAAAACTTATTAAGTTCTTCTTGAATATCCATCACCCAAAATTCATCATTGATAGCATCATTAATGTTTTTAGGTTCAAGTTGTGACAAGAATACTTAATTTTAAACCTAATTTATAAGAGAAGCTCTAGTTTGAGTTCCCTTATCTAAGTATCCTAAAAAACATCTAAGGGATGGTTCTTAAGAGTTATAACAACTCTAGAAAAAAAAGGACTGGTGATTTCAGGTTCTACAACAGGATCTGGTTCATTTTGATCATAATCTAAAGAATTTATAGAACTAGAAGTTTTCACAAATTCCTTTACAAGATGGTTAGGGGATTTTGTATTAATGTCCAGATTTTATACATCATCTTCTAGGTTCTCTAGAGTGGTCATAGGCTCATGTGGATTTGTTTCATCAAATTTGATATGGACAGATTCTTACACACATTTAGATCTTTTATTAAAAACTCTATAGGATTTACTATAAATTAAATATCCTAATGATATTCCTTCATTAATCTTGGATGAAAATTTTTCAGGATATAGACTTTTCAGCCAAATACTTTGAAGTAGTTAACTTTGGGCTTTCTATTGTTCCACAACTCATATAGAGTTCTTTTAAGGATAGGTCAAATCAATACTCTATTGATTATGCATCATGCTACATTTACAGCTTCAAACCAAAAGTAAATAGGTAAGTCATATTAACTAAGCATGGTTCTAGATATCTATTGCAGGGTTCTATTTCTTCTTTCTACAACTCCATTATATTGAGGTGTTCTAGGGGAAGAGAAATTGTGACTATAGACATTTTGTGAGAAAAAGGATTCAAACTCTTGATTTTCAAACTCACGACCATGATTAATTCTTAAGGATTTAATTTTATATCCACTAAGATTTTCTATAGTTTTCGAATATTTGGTAAAATGATAGCATACTTCACTTTTGTGAGCCAAAAATAAGGTCCAGGTATATCAAGAAAATTCATCTACAAGAACATAAACATAGTGCTTCTCATTTAAGCTAGAAACTCTAGATGGTCCAAAAAATCCTTGTGAACCAATTCTAGAGGTTGAGAAGTTGACACTTATTTCTTTGGTTTGAAGGAAATTTAGTGTTTCTTTCCCTTTTGACAAGGATTACACAATTTATCATTTGGAAACTCAAGTTTAGGTAGGACTTTGACTAAGCCTTTTCTAGTTAACTTTCTAAGGGAGTGAGTTTTATAGTGTCCTAGTCTCATATTCCAAAACTAAGACTCTTTATGAAACACAATTAAACATGAATCATTTTGATAAACCAAAGAATCTATGTTAATAGAATAAATATTTTCATTTCTTAATGTAGAGAACACTAATTAATTTTTATAATTAAGAACACTAAAAGCATCATTTTCAAATTTAACATGAAACCCATCATCACAAAATTATGAGATAATAAGTATATTATATTTCAATCCATCAATAAAAAGTACTTTGGAAATCAAAACTGAGTTAGAGTTACCAATTTGGATAAGGTCAATAATTTTCCTTTGGTATTTTCACCAAAGGTGACATGTCCTTTATCAATTCTTATTAAATTTTTGAAGCATGAGTAGTCTCCTGTCATGTGTCTGGAACACCCACTGTCTGATTACTATATGATTTTACAGAAACTCTTTAAGCATATTTCCTATAAAATAGTCAAATGGAAATAGATTTTGGTAACCACACTTTTTAGGGATTAGTAATATTAGTGATAAGTGCTTTAGGAACCCATATCTGCCTCATAGGTTTCCTATAAGCATTATGTAAAGATTTTAAAAAATAAACTCTATTTGGTCCAGAAAAGATAGAAATAGTAGAGTGTGTTTCATAACTTGAACTATTTGAATGTTTTTTATAACTGTGAGTAAATCATTATGTACTAGATTTAAAAACAAAATGATTTCTTGAAAAATTTCTTTTTCTAGGTTGATAGCCAACACCAGTTGTATATTTAGGAGAAATTTGTTTACCTAGAATTTGAGTAAGAGTATTTTTCCCATTTGTAAAATTTTTTAAGTATTTCTTAAATTTCTCATTAGATAGTTTTATTTCATTGTTCTCTTTGAGTAATTGAGCATTTTTCTCCCTTCCTATAATGAGTTTAGTTCTAACAGTTGAGGTAAGAGAATGTTGTTTCTTCGAAGACTTGAATTTATCTTTTAGTCCATTGCATGTCTCTTCTATCATATTACAGTATTAAAACATTTCTTAATTAGACATATTTTCAAAGTCACTCTCATCTCTAGAATAGTATTAATTGTGTACAGGAGGTTCCATCGTTACCTCATATGTGTTTTTCATAAAACACATACTGGATTTTTTAGCCTATTTATTATCGAAGATTCTAAGTCACTTGAACTATCCTCAGAAGCACTCCATGTTGCTTTCATTGCCTTTTAATACTTTCTATATTTGTCATAATATTTCTTTTTATACTTGATCTTGGGACATTCATCCTTGATATATCCTTTTCTCTTACATTCATAGCATACAATCTCATCAGACTTGTCAGTTCTTTTCCAATCTTTCTTCCAACTTCCTTTTTGATCATATTTTCCTGTGAAGTTAGGATTTTTTAAAAAGTTATTCTTCTTGTAAAATATCTTAAACCATATGGATAATTGACACATCTCCTCATCACTATCAAGTGATGATTTTTCACAATTGTAACTTTCTACATAAACTTCCAATTTCCTTTTCTCTTTCTGTTTAGAGGTGGTGGTCTCGAATGCAACAGATTTTATTTTGGGTTCATCCGCCTCTTCCTTGTTGACTTTCAACTCCTATTCATACATAATTAGTTTCCCAAAGAGTTATTTTATAGGTATCTTGATGATATCACATGTTTATCTTATAGAGACAGAGGTTCCTCTCCATCTGTCAGGTAGACATCTGAAAATTCTCATGATCTGTTCTTTGGTAGTGACTTCTCTTCCAAGAGAAATCATTGTGCTGAAAATTTTGTTGAACCTAAGATACATGTCAGAAATAGGCTCATCAGGTTTTATTTTAAAGTTATCATATTTAATAGTATAGGTATTAAGTCTCATTTCTTTCACACTAAAATTTCCTTCATGTGAAACAGACAAGGTATCCCAAATTTCATGGGCGGTTTTACATGCATAGATTCTATTAAATTACTCATATCCTAAAGAGTATTATATAGTATTCATAGCTTTGCAATTGTTATTATGGTCAGGTTTGGTAGGTTCATCCCAAGTGATTCTATCAGTAGCAAGAATCTTATATTCATCTATAATTGAAGACCATATTTCAATGCTCATACTTTCTAAATGAATTTCCATTATAATTTTCCATTGAGAATAATTTATTCCATTAAATAATGGTGGTATGTTTGTTTTAGACCCTTCAAATCTATTATCCATGATAAATAAATAACCTAAAAGATCTATAAATTTATAATTGACATAAATTTACAGATCTTTAATGTACAACTAAATCACAACTGATTAGGGTTTAAAAAATCTTAATTGGATTAAAAAACACTCAGTTGATACCAAATGTTGGTCGGAGTAGAGTACTCAAGAGGGGGGTGAATTGAGTATCTATTCAAAATTTCTGTTTAAAAAATATTCTTAACAGGATTCCCCAATAAATTTAAATACATTCTAGTTAATCAAGGTTATACTGTTATGAAAGTTTGACTATTTAAATAACTTCTTAGAAGATTGATTAATTCTCAGTAATATTAATATTAGTTGTTAACATTACATTTGAAGCTCTTTTAATAAGGAAAAACAATTATAACTTCTTTCAAAGATTAACTGTCAAAGTAAATTTAGTGATTTCTGGATTAAATAGTAAAACAGAGACAACTAAAATTAAACCCAACGGATATAAAACAAGCGGTTCAGTCTCAAGATGAGACCTAATCCACTCCACTAGGTGATCACCTACCACCAAGCAGTTTATATAAATAAACAAGATACACAACCTATATCGGGCAATACAACAGTACACAAAACTATCCAGGTCACATGACATCTTCCCCAGTTCTTCATGGGTATGAACTAATAGGTCACACAGGAACCTGTTCCATACTTATCTGTGGGAATACACAAGTGTAGAAAGATTTAAGAGAAAGGATATCTTGTATCCTTTAGTTTTATGTAGAAGATAGTGCGTGTTTAATACAGATACATACACTGCTTGAAAGATAAGAAAAATGATACAAAACAGAGCAAAAATGATGAGATAGGGTTAGAAGTACTCTGAGTGTCAGTTTATGAAGCTCTGGACTTCTGGGATGAAGAAGATGCAAAAATCGAGTACTCTCATGGAAAAAAGAGTATCGTAAGTCCACTGGATATGGCTCATGTTCTTCGTGGTATTGTCAGAATGAAAATGTGTTCAATGATTCTGATCTATGGTGTCCAGCTTCTTGATTCAAGAATGCTTCGGGTTTTTTCCAGACATGTCAAGTTTCATGTATTGGTTATTTTCTTAGGAAAGCTCGTGTGTTCTTTTTTGTTATTATCTATCTTGTTTCTAATCCGTACTTATCTTTTATTCTTAGAGTGCATGTGTTGGAGCCGACAGGATGCATGTGTTCTGCACCTTGTACCTCTTATTGTCAGATGATATGTCTACAAAGAGACATTAATTATGTCAGTACATTTAAAAGATTCAAATATGACCGTTAGGAATTAAATTGAAAACCCAAAAAAATAGATTAAGAAACGATGTCACGGTCAGTCTATAAATGGTGTCTCCATGAAACGGTCTCTGGATGGTCACGGTGTATGGATGGTCACAGTTTCTGGATGGTCATTGTGTCTGGATGGTCATGGTGTCTGGATGATCACAGTGTCTGGATGTTCATGGTGTCTGGATGGTCATTGTGTCTGGATGGTCATGGTGTTTGGATGGTCAAGGTGTCTGGATGGTCACAGTGTCTGGATGGTCACGGTGTCTCAGACTTAGTCAAAAATCTGTATTTAGACTTAAGAACTAATATTCATAGAATGTATCAGACTTAATCATTCATCAAAGAAATCATTATAAAGTAAATATAGTATATAATAATGAAACTTAATGTATAGAAATTAAAAACTTGGATGGGTGTGTTTAAAGCATAAAGATACTAATCATCTGTACACATCATTTGAGACAGATTACACATGATTAAAAAGCTTTTACATAATGAATAGGATTTGTGATCATTAAAACATGATTAACACATGAGGATTCCAACAGTATCTACTATAAAATATTGTACATAGATGATTTGGATGAATGAAAGGGTAGAATATTTTAATGTGAAAGTTTTAAAATCATTGATAATTGGTTATGATAATCAAAGTGAACCAAATCTATCAAATTACTCATTGAAACACTCAAGATCAAAGCATATTGATATTAAATATAATTTTATCAAGGATAAAGATGAAAATGGAGAAGTGGAACTTTATTTTATTTCAATATTTAATTATATTGAATATATTTTATCAACATATTTTCTAAAGGACAAATTTGAGGAGTTAATGATGAAAATGAATATTCTGAATTTATTTAAGGTATGTTGGAATTTCTTCAAATTTTATTGTATTATATTTTTAAGAGGGGGTGTGCATAACTTATAGTGACATGTACCTTGTATATATGATTATTATATAATTTTTAAAATAAATATACATTATATTATAACTCCAAAAATTAATAGGTTTAGTGTCATGGGTAAATTAGAATCATACAACAATAATACACATAGAACATTAAATTTTATTTAAATACTATTGTATAGACCTATAAGGATTTAATAATCTACTTAAATCATGTAATTAACTAGTTATACACATCAAACAAATGGTGAGATAAAAAACCTATTAAGGGTATAAATAATTAAAATGAACATGATATGGAAATCAACATGAGTGAATAGGTGATCATAATAATCATCATAAAATCATAATCATGGGATCATAATAATAAGAATATGGAAGTCATTTGAAATAGAAATATAATTTTTCAAATTAATAAATATGAAAAATCATAATTCTAGGTTAAAACTAAGAAATCATGATATTATGGACAAAGATAATTTTATCATGTCCATGCATAATATTGTAGACAAAGCTAATTGTCTTGTGTCTATGCACAATGATCTCATAAGATGTAATAATTTACCTAATTTTTATAGGGATGTATAATTATTTTCCCACCCATTTAATCATATTATTTCCATGATTATTGGTTTCATATATAAAATAATATTACATTAATCATAAACAAGAAATAAACCCGTGAGAAGAGAATGGGTTTCAAAATAATTTCGTAAAGCATATATCGATGAAAAACGTTTTAGGTTCCCAAAGGAAAGATGAATCTAATTATTTTGGATATTCAAGGGTATCATAAAATCAAAGATCATAGGTCATGGAAATAAGTAGAAACAACCTGATAAGAATTTCTAGGAAGTTTTTTGAAAATAAATGCTTTATCAACATCATTATAGGTTACTAAGAATTCATCCCAAATAAATGTAAACATGTATATAATGAAAATAAATAAAAGATCAGAATTAGATAAAATATGTTTATAATGGATTTAAGAAGTATTTATAAGAGTTAGTAAAATATAGAGATAGAGAAATAGGATAAAACAAAATTAAAAGGAAAAATATTTAGAGTTCTCTTACCTTAGGTATCAGTTTGTTTAATCACATTTAAACCTCTTGTATATCAAACTTATGAGCATTAAAACATTGATATAGAAGTAAATTACATTAATTTATGTTATTATCGATCAATTATAATCATTATAATTTATTTCTTAACTTTTTTTAAATATATAATGGTTCGACGACATTTTTTTGAATTATTCTATTTTCATTTTGATTCCATGGTTCTAATTCACTATTATTTATCTATTAAAAAATTAACTCCAAAAGAGTGGAAATAAATTAAATGTAATGTTTCTATATTATATATAAGTTCTGATAACCACACATGAATTTGGTGTTAGTTAAATAATTTATAACATCCTCATAGGTGGTTAAACCAACCATAAATTAGACTTTGTCAAAAAAAATGAAGATATGCATGTGTTTGTGTGTCTTATAAATAGTTTATAATCATTATATATTATCATAATAACATTTATATATACATACATAAAAAATGGAAGATGTGTGTGTGTGTGTGTTATAAATAGTTTATAATCATTATATATTATCATAATAAAATTTATATATACATATATAATGTACACTAACCATCCATAAAGGTAATGAATTGACAATATTCTCATAGGCAGATAAAAAATACCATTAATGGGACAAGTTAAAAGGGGAATAGAGAATATATATATATAATAGATTGTGATAATTATATATTAATAAAGTTAATATCATGTTAATATACTATTTAACTAATTTTAGGAGGATTGGTTTAGTGAGGAATAGAAGAATATAAGAATTAATAAATAATAGTGAAATGAATAAAGTAAGGAATTATACCTCATCCTTGATGTTTATTACTTTTCTAAGCAGATAATTCCTAAAAGGCTTGAACTAGGGTGATAACTTAATATCTATAAGTCTTTAAGAAGTATTAGTAGAATGAAAATCAGAATATATTTGGTAATGGGATTAATTTGGTGTTTGAATTTTCATGAGGTTAAAGGGATATTTATACTTAAAGTGGAGGGGTATTTTGGGTTAAAATATTTAATAAAATATCATTTCAAGACTTATAATTATAATAGTGGTTTTATTTGGTATTATGAATAATATTTAATTAAAAAAATAAGTTTTTATAACTTTTTAAAGCATACACCACAAAATGTATAAGTTTATACATAGGAAAAGAATAAAAAATGATATATAGTTTTTAATGGAATTATTTATCTCTTCAGACTTTAGAAATTTATTTTTAGGTTTTTAAATTAAATTTAATATTTTAAAAAAAAATATTTATCTTATTAGGGTTTAGAAAATCATTTAAAAAATAACTATTCACCTAAAAAACAATATTTGAACAGTATTATTTTTACTATTCATCTGAATAGTCAAGACTTTTAGAAAATTACTAAAAAACAATCTTGGATAATTTCAATATGTTGGTTCCAAAAATGAAATTAATTTTATTAAAATTATTTTTTAATGTAGTTAATTTTAATATTTAATTATTAACAAAAAAAAAATATTTTTTAGAAAGTAAGTTAATACATACTTTATTAAAAATATACAGATACATTTTTTGAGTAACCTAATTTGATATTTATTTTAGGTAATTAAAATATTTATATTTTCTTATTTTATTCATGGTAAATATTATTTACATTTTATTTTACTATTCCAACATTCAAGTTACTATTCTAATAGTTGGGTTGTAACGTCCTGACATGGAAGCCACTAAACCGATGCTCTGATCTGGTGGGTTACTAGGCCTCTAGTGTGCCACCCTATACACCAGAGGCTACTAACTAGTAGCTAGGGACTAAGAGGTGATCATTGGGAGACTATTCTCTCATATCAGAGTAAGAAAATATTGAAAATGACCAAGTATCATACACATTGAAAAGTAAACAGAGTGTGAATGCTATAAACTGAAATAGAAAGCTGTAAGTTTAAAATTCTGTAAAAATCATAAACATCTATGAAATAAAATACAACACTAGTCACCCACTGGGCCGACCATACAGATACAAGTACAAAGAAACTAAAAGTAAAAGTATTGGACTCAACTAATAACTCTGAGCCAACCCACATACCCAATTTCCATACAATGTCGAACTGCAGGAGCATGATCAGTAGAACCACTTGAGCAGCTTCGCTCGATCATGCAACACTGGGTCTCATCCCTATCCACTATGCAAATAGTTCTCAACCTAAAAAGCAAACATAAGGTCTACACATACACTGATGTGCATGTGAATGTGTGAGAAGAATATTAGTAGGTCACCCCGATAAGCAACCTATAAATGTACTGTTATAGGGTATGCAATTGCAACATGTTGAGCCTAGTTTAAACAAAACTAAACATAAGGTAAAACCAACGTGAAAGCATGGTCAAACTCAGGGTCTGTAATCCCTACCAACTGGGAAATTTTCACCATGGATGTCCATAACTATATACGTACACATGTATAGTCCCATACAAATACATATATACCTAGATATGAATATTCATTGGGATGTGTATCAAAAAACATGAAACCAAATTAGCAGTCGATCCTTGGGTCTATAATCCCAATTGTATGAACAACCTATGCAAGGGCATTGAGCTGGACATCGTGCCACACAATCCTTGTATCATTACGTCAATCTCTGGTTTTTTAATCCCATTGACATGTACATGCTTTTTCCAATGCCAAAATTATATCTCTGAGTAAGCTACACCAAAGGGGTATGATCATCCTACACCTAGGATCATCTGTACTTACCTCCAGTCACTAACTAGGATATCGTATACTGATGGTCAATCTTGTCTAAAGTGGAAGAGTGTAATCATTACAGTCATAGGCTTAGAAGATCATAATAATCCCCACATGTAAAGAAAGATTTCAGAAAGCATCTCCATGCATCCTATAAAAGTTTACTGATTCATTTTCTATGCTTATCAGGCCTGTGAATCTGGTCTAATGTTTGATCCCAAGGTCTCGGTCTGTAGGAGGTCACGACATTCGAAACTTGGATAATCCCGAAGGGGATTACCCTTGGGTGATCTATAAAGAGAGAAATCTCTAGTGAGCTGTAATTCTACACCTTTCGAGTCTTGTAGCTAATTGGAATAGCATAATCATTCTGATCAAAGTATGAGGAGAGCGTAATCATCCCCACCACTTAGGAATACATAATCTACCTGAGTCTTGGGTCATCATGCTTGAAATTGAGAAGAGGTTAATCATTCTAATCATACCACTATGCTCTTCTAAGGAATGACAACAATGGAAATCCAAGTATCACTCAGGGTATATACAAAAACAGCCCATTGAGCCCGTCCAAGGTCTTCCTACAATAGGAATCCAAGTATCACTCAAGGAATGAAAGTAAACACATAAGGCTCAACAGCTGGATACTAGGAAGAACCTCTAGACATCACAACAAAATATATATCACAATATATACACATTCAGAATCAACATCAAATTCCAAGTTAATAGTTCTAGGTATAATAAATATCAAAAATAATATGGATCAGTAGCCAGATACCAAGAAACCACATCTGGAATCCCAATAAGCAAAGTGGATCCCTGGAAGAACAACTCGGCATCCCAATAGAAAAGAAGACGCCTCACGTCAGGCTTGACAGCCACCACCCAGGAAGCACCTCTGGTGAACATCACTATATCAGTAACAAACAAGTGAAATCTAACACAGAGTGAGGGTGGCCCGAATGCCCAACCTAACACTACAGTTACAGCCCCATGGGATTACTATTTTGGCATGGGTTCTAGGTGACACCCAAACACCATCTCTACCCAAGCTCGATGTACAACTCAGGGTCGGTCAAACCAAGGGCACCCACTATGTCCCTCAAGTCAAACACAAAGAGGCATCCAACTTGGGATCCTCCGGGTAAACACAAGCGAAGGCATCCTACAGAGGATCCTTAGAGGAATTAAATGGAGTAATCCTACATGGGATCCACAAACTAAGTACAATAAAGGCATTCTACATCATGGATCCTCTCAAAGGAAAATAAGAGAGAGATCCTACAAGGGACTCCCTAGGTCATCACATAAGAAAAGGCATCCCTCAGAGGATCCTTGGAGCATCCAGTCTCATGGCCTGGTAGGCCAGAAGGGCACATCTCACAAGGGGAACATCCTCAAAATCATAGGTCATGGGAGATATCACATAGAACATCTTAGATCAAAGTTCTTAACTAGGTTGTTCCGAACATCCAACCTATCACCCACACCAAGCCTCAATCTCAAGTGAAAAATAAACTTGATAACTATAAGAAGAACCTATCCATTTAGATATAAACTCTAAAAAACTATTTATATGACCTCTAAATGTCATTATAATCCCACCATTGCAATCTATACAGAAAATAAGTCATAATGAACTACTCATGCACCCAATTCTGACTTCCTGGGCACAAAATACCCCAAAACTCTAATATAGAAAAGTGCATGGCATGTAATTTAGAATACACGGTGTGTACTATTATCCCTCCCCATGGATTCATACATATACATGGACAGAACAACATGGGGTCTGCCTATGTAAAATTACACGACATGTACTATCTAAAAATAAAAAAACTTGTGTTCATTTTCACACAGCTGAACACACGGCCATGTACCACCAAACGGCGTGTACTCAGAGTACACATCATGTACTTAAGAAAAAATATTCATCCCTAAACGAGAAGAACACGCACCGTGTAACCTGGTTTTCCTAATGGGAAAACCCTTGGATCAGTTGAAACCCCTATTTTCTCCCCTAAAACAACAGATCAGGCCTTAAGAGGCCAGAAGAAAGCAATATATGGAAATAAAAACGTGAAACAACCAATTTAAATGGAACCTATAGAGAAAACACAAATTATCCTACCTTTAGTCACAAACCACCAATGCTTCATTTGGTTTCACCATCCACAATCGCCATACACCGTATCAGCGCATCGAGGGCTTCGAAATGGTACCACTCTTCCCTTCATTTTCTCTCTCTTTCTCAATCTCCATTTTCTTCCTTAGATCATGATAAAGTTGGAGCATCATAAGAGGTATGATAAAGTAGTATGAGGAAATAAGATAAAAGAAATACAAAATAAAAGAAAATAAAAGAAAATGGGGCTTGGGTCGACCCCAACGCCCAACTCGATTTTTTGCCTCACCTAGGATAAACTCCAAATTCTGAACTCAACGATGGATACTGAATCACAATTTGATGCTCCATTAAAAATTTATCACCAAAAGAACATGTGTGAATAAATTAATATTTAATTTAATAATATTAATTATTAATTATTCTGCTAAAATTTGAACAACTCATATTTCCACCAAACTCTTGTCCTAGGGTAAACACTCTATTCTAGGACCAACAGAGTGGTTATAAAAATTATCTAAGAACATATTCTAGGGTACAAATACCATTTTACCCCTTTATAAAAAATTTATAGCAAAAATTCAAATTTCTTCTCAAAACTGTGATCCGGAAAAACACGGTTCCTTACATGGGTTGTTATTCTGACAATCAGTTTACTATTTTAATTATCATATTTATTAAATACTTACTATAAATACCTATTATTTCATTCACATATCATTCATTTAGTTTTTTCTCAAATTTATCCATCTCTTTTATAAAATTCTGATCATATTTCTAAGTTTTTATTTTCTTTTTACAGTATTTTTTATAGATGTGATATTTCTGAGACAGCTTGACCCTATTGATTTTCAAATTATAATTATATTTTTTTGTTTTTATTATCTCTTTATGTTGTTTTTAGATTTATGTAGTGTTTTATCTTCTATATTTAATATTCTATATCGATGAAATAATGTAGTGTTTTTTATTACATGTTTCATATGTTTTATTTATAAATTATTCCTAAGTATGACACACACATATATTAAGAAGAAAATTTTAATATAAAAATGTCTGGGTAATTAAATTACTTTCAGATTTATAAATTTCATCCTAAAAATTTCATCTCATATCCTCAAATAAGAATATATGGTGGTATTTTTTCTTCATTACATCCCCAGGTACCCATGTTTACCCTTCATACTTATGGTTTCACTAAAGTACTTTACAAATGTGAGTAGTATTATTGCATAGAAATTTGTATCTATAGTATAAGATATTTACCAACTACTTCTCATAAGACATATAATACTCCAGTTATACCACCTTTATATTAAGTATATGTAATATATTGGGTATGTACTTCCTTTGGATAAATACATGGAACACATTATACACTTGAGTCAAGTTTTTTGTAAGTTCATATTGATAGGCTACAACTTCCACATGATTAAGTATATCTAAGGGGACAATGTACCTAGGGATAATATTTACCTTATTTAAAAACCACATAACTCTCTCTTATTGGGAGATATTTAAAGGAAAACATAATTTCTAACTTTTAATTCTATGTATCTTCAATTATTATTAGAATATATCTTTTATTGAATTTGTATTACTTTATGGTTTTTTTGAATGGATTGAAACTTCTGGAACATATCTTACATAACAGGCCCCAATAGCTTCCCTTCACCAAATTTAACCTAGAATGTTGGAGTTCTATATCACTTCCCATATAAAACTTCATATGGGCCCATCTGAATACTCTATAAGAAATGGTTGATGTATAAGTACTCAACCAACTCAATATATTGATTCCAACCTCTATTGAAGTATATTAATAAATATATCATCATATCTTTAAGTATCTAAATATTCCTTTTAAATTGACTTCCTATCTAGGAGAGATACACCATATTGAATTTAAAATCTATTCTTAGGGAATGTTGAATAATCCTATAAATTTAGAGTTAAACCTTAGATCATGATTATATATTATCAAAAGTGGTTCCCTGAGTATCCTTAACACTTCCTTGATATATATTTTAGTGATTTCATCAAGTGATAAACCTTCACGGATGGCTATGAAGTGATTAGTCTTTATAAGTAAATCCACCATAATCCATATGGCATTGTTTCCTTTATATTTCTTTATAAGATCCATGATGAAGTTCATGGGGATATTTTCCTATTTTCATAATGGTATGGGTAATGGATACATCATCCCCATAATTTTATTTGAATTTTCCTTAAACTTTCTACCATATCAAGTCCTTTGAGATATACTATGAAATCTCTTTATTCATTTTGTCCCATCATAAGTGTTATTAAAGATCTCAGTACATATTGGTACTTCATGAGTAGATGGATAACAATGAACTATGTGAATTATTCAATAGATCCTTCTATATCTCTATAATTGATGGAAAATAAATTATAACTTCAAATTGAATTACTCTATCATTTTTTGTGTTGAATTCATGAATATTTCCTTCTTTGGTTTCTCTAAAATTATTTTAAAGATTCAAATCACCTCTTTATTCCTCTTTGATTTTCTCTTGGAATATGATTGGAAAATCATTTAGTAAAGGTAGGATATATTCCCATACATTATGATTTACATATCCATACTTTACTTATCCATAAAGTAGGGTCTTTCTCAATCCTCATCATATATTAGGTAAATGGTAGCTACCTTATTCTCATTCCTAATATAGTAATGTATTAAGCACCCATTCTCCTTGATTAACTCTAACCATCTTCACTAATGCATATTTAACTCATTCCATGTGAATATATACTTTAAAATTTTATGATCAATATATATGTCACATTTTTATTCATAGAGGTAATTGATAAAGATCTATCCATTTATTAATGATTAATCTAGTGGTAAAAATACAAATAAACTATAAATTATAATAACTCCATGCATCTGAAATAAAAAATATATAAAATAGAAATTAAGAACATGCATACCATTCTTCTTCAAAAATTATTAATGGATATTTTTAATAATGGTCACTAAAGGAATAACCTAAAGGTTATTCCCTCTGAGGTGTATCCATGTGTTTCTAAAAATAATCAAAACCCTTTAGATGGGATATCTAGATTACTTCATGTTATGATAGTAACTCAGTGATAAATAAGGAATAGAGAGAGGGATTCATGGAGGGTGGAGTTTTATCTAGGAAGATAATAATAAAAGTATCACATATTCTCAGGGGCTTGGTATCCTTTATATAGTCTATATGGATGCTCCTCGATCCATGAATCCATACCATTCCATTACTCATAAGTTTCATAAGCATACGAGTAATGGAATTAATTATAACTCATTTAAATAAGGGCTGAAAAATCCAATGTTAAATGATAGATTAATTCATATGAGTCCTTGAATGTTAAAACCATAACATTTAAGAGGTTTTACGGGTTGTGATAATGCCAAAAGTATCGATTCAATTGATGCATGGGACTATGATTGATTTATATATTACATTACGATAATCCCATGAAACTACCTTATGATTCATCTAATAATATCTTATGAAAATTATCTTAGTTATACTTAATCGATATTCATTCAATCACAAAGCATGGCCCCATGGACCTTTTCACATTAACAAAAACAATGAATCTTTGAATCTATAAATGTAATCAAAGAGAAGCCACTATTAAAATATTAATTATACTCAACCTACAAAGGGTTGTTTCATTATCCCAGTCAAACACATGTGTCTACCAGTCATATCACATGCTAGTGTGAATTATCATATATTCACTTTTTCCAAGACATCAAGTGACCATGGTACATGAATAATGTTAATGACATAAAGCAAACTCATATGTTCTTAATTATATAATTATAAACTGATATGGTCGATGAATATATCACATGTAATTCGCCTTTATAGATGAGCATATCATGTGTCCCTTGTCTGAATAGATATGAACATCATAGTATTATCTAGGTGTAACATCACACTCCCTGATCTATCTCAATTGAGGGATAATATATCGTATGCATCATACGATAGGATAATTCCCATCATGGTTAATCTCCAACCGATGACTTGATCGGTAATGTAGAAAAACACCCCTTGATTAGTTTTGCCTCAAGGATTTCATAATAAATGTATAAAATTATAAAGTTTATCATACTAGATATCTCACCAAAATCGGGTAATGGGTACTTCTATATGATCTATACACCCTTAATATACCAAATACATACTGTATGACATTACATGTGGTATACTTAGTGGGTTATACAGTGTAAAAAAAAATTACCTCATGGGAATATTATGTATCTCATATAAGAATCTTACACACATTAACCTTAACATTACATCATAACATATAATATTATATGGTGAACATATATTAGGGATAAATCAAATATTTACTTTTATAGGTCAATTATTATTACATTTCTTAAAATATTTATTAATATATACATATATGCATCCAATAATAAAGAATGATAAAGTGTATATTTCCTTTTATATGATACATTTTATATTATTAAACTCTTTTAATAATATTTAATAAAACCCTATATAAGAACTAGTCTACCATATCATATATAGTATACTATTAGATAAGACTTATGTTGGATTCACTTTCTAGGATTTTTTTAACTCATTACATCTATATGTAATTTATATCACATATTTATGTGACCATTTAATAAAACCCTCCCATTAAAATATTTAGTGATTAACATCTATAAAGAAAACTAGTTTGTATAATGGTGAGATGTATGAATCATATTCCTATTATTCAACTCCTTGAGCATGTTAAAACTCTTAAGCTCCATAATAGTACATGTTATGATGTCAATAACTCTTGTTGTCAATAAAGAAATTTTCTAAGTTTAACATCATACTCCTTGGAAGCCTTTCCATAAAAATTTTTCCTTGAAAATACCAAAAATATTTATTTTATTATCTACTATCATGTCCTAAACATCTTTAGAATAAAATGATATTCACTTTATTTCAGTAACTAAAAGTAAATATTTATATTTTTTATTACCATACCCTAAAACTCTTTTAGAACATTAATTAAAATTCAATTTGTAATTTTTCTATCATAATCCTTTAGGAAATAATGATATTCACTTCTTCATGGTAATTAAATATAACCTTTACATTTTTCTTTATCATCACATATCCTAAACTATTTATGAAATTAAGTGGAAATAACTCAAACTGTATATAGGTATAAACATTTATTTGTGAACTTTGAATTTATAATGTTCAAACATACTCTAAATATCCAATTATACATTATATTCTTCTAAATATATCATGTTGTGATTCACAAACTATTTACATTTATAAAATAAATTTTATTTTATTTTTGTAGTAATATTTAATAAATAAACTATTATTTTCATATCATGTATGATATTTAATGTGTTTTGATAATTTTCCTCTCAAATGAAGACTATTTATCAAAATATACTACTGTTGAGTAGTGGGAACATCTTCCCTAATATTTTAATAAAAATATGGATAAACAAATTATATTAGATAAAAAAATTATCCTTGTATCCCTTTCAAAACACGTTATAAAATATGATGAATAATAATTCATGTGTATACAATAAATATTCTCATTTTTTTCACAAAAAAACTATTTGATAATGAACAATTGCTTTTGTCATATAAGAAAATGAGATAAATATACACATATTTACTATGATATATATGATCTTGATAAATTCCTTTATATTCAAAATTTTTATGTAACAACTATTTAATTTATCACTTGAATGAAAACTAAAATATCTCTCAATTCCTATTTTTATTTTGATCTATTTTATATTTAAAAAAAATTAAAGTATATATTTGATATCATATACCCTTAAAAACCTAATTATTTATTTCTATAACATTGACACTTGATATGGAAATTCCATAGAGTTTCCAAAATCCCCTTTAGGTATCTCAAACAATTATATCCCAGAGAATCATAACTCCTTGGTTTTACCTTTAAGATTAAATAACCTTAATAGGATAGTTGAAGAAATATTTTTGGACACTAAAACTGAATTTTATCTTTGTGGTTTGACGGTTTATACACTTTTATTTTCTTATGGAAACCTCTAGTATCACCAAGTCATACCTAATAAAATCTAAGTATTTGATACTAAAGTTTTTTAGGTCATTTTCATTTAATGCCTTTAAAACCTTAAGTAAATCATTCTATACTTATCATAAGCATCTAGATTCATAAATCAAATAATCTCAACACTTGGTTACTTAGGAAGATATTGATATAACTCATATAATTTCTCTTACTTAAGAAATTATCTTAAGTTACCGGTCTTTAAATGTTTCTTATATTAAGATTCTCTTTCCTATGGATTAATCTCAAAGTTTTGTTTAATTAGGAATTTTATTAAATGGACTCCCACTAAAATGATGACCCAATTTAGAATAAATCATGACTATTAGTAGGTTAAGATTCATATTTCACTAAGCAATGAGTTCATTTTGGCATTCCTTACACCACTTAACTATTTAAGTAGATCATTGTCCTAATTATATCATATGTGATTCTTGGATATTTGAGTGGGTAACTCTTACCCAATATATGATATGGTTAAACCAAACTATATTCTTCTTGTATCCTAACCCTTAGGGTTTTCTAGATATGTATAACTCAAAAAAATATAAGAATGGGTTTACACATTAAAATACAAGGGCACCCTACTTTAGAGGAACATACCCAATTGGATAATCCAATGTCACCCATTACTTTCTTTCCATATAAAAGATAATATATGGGCACCCCACTTTGGCATGAAAATACATGGATGGATGATCAAGGTCATTAAAAGGTATCTTTAGAAGGAATTTAACGCATATATTTTATAGGATGATTTAATCTCACCATATTATCTCATGTTATCCCCTTTATATATTCATGATTATAAAAAAAATTGAATCATATTCAATCCACAAAATTAATATATTCAAACCATATTACTATGTGACACTTTACACAACCCACAATTTTTATTACTCACCAAAAAATATAATCCAAATATATTTACACATATCTGAATGCATTTCATGCATAATACACTTGAAATTTTCATGTAAAGGTTTAGAATTATATGATATTAATAATTTAAACATGAGTAAGATCAAATCCATAGAGAGATACCCCCACATCTCTAGAATCAGGCATAAGCCTCTAGGATAGTGAGAAGTTTGACCCAACATCCATCCACTCGGGGATACCTTACTCAAGAATGAATTCAATTCATCATAACTCCAAAACCTAATATGTATAAACTACAAGCAATAAACAAATTCTAGCTAGTGTATATAATTAAAAAATAAGGTCAAGGTAAATGAAAACTAGATCTTATGTAATCAAGCTTAGCATGATATAACAATTTATAAGAAGTGGTTTATCTTACAAACTAAAGTATACATAACAGTTCGTGATATAATAATTATATCCCTGGATTAAATAGTTAATAATAAATACATGAACAATTCATGAATTTTACATGAGATAAAAATTATGAAAATTTCACAAAATAATTATTATAAACATTTTATAATTCATTATGGATATTCTATAATAAGACAAATATAAAAACTTTACATTATTTCTAATATGAAATCATTCATATTTATTATATGAAATTTTTATTTTAATATATGAAATTTCATAAAATATAAAAAAATTATATTTTAATTTGGAATTATGTAAAAAATTTACATAATTTAAACATCACATATTAATTATTATTTAATCATTTTATTATATTATTTATCAAAACTCTTTTGATAAGGTTAAAATAATATTGAAATAAATCTCTTTAAATTTGAACATATTATAATTTTCTAAAAATTATCAATTTATATTTTTCCTTATTTTGTAATTTATAAACTATTTATAAATTAATCTTATAATTTTTCATATAAAAATTTATATTTAAATTATAAGGTATGATATATTAATTTTAAAATTATATTTTTAATATTAACACTTAATATCAATAGAATATTTAAAATAAATGTTTTAAAAAATTAAATTAATTAATCATAAACATTCTATAATTTGTTAATTTATAAAACACTTATAAATTTATAAATGTTCCAAAAATATCTTTTTTCATTATTTATAATTAATTTATAGATAAGAAAATACAATTTATAATTGAAAATAAATTAATGAAATTATTCAATATATTATATTCTATGATTCATCTGGAATCATAGAATATGTTTGATTGTATATCATCTTCTGCTATTGATCATACTTTATGACTAAAATTTATTTCATCTCCTATGATAACCCTATCATATTTTAAGATAGATCGGGATATTATAAGAGTAGTGTGATATTTCTTTTTCTAAAAACTCAACATAGCAATCATAAAATATGATATTTAGGTATTGAATGATATGAATAGTGAAAAAATATAAAATTTAACCAGTTTCATGGATTATGATGTCATATATTATATGTCGTGAAATAGAACCAGCATATAAATATAACACACCATATTTAATGATTTAAATACAATATTTAATATGATACTGAGAAACATCATTTCTAAAATATTTTCATGAATCATACTGCATGGATTAGATTTGATACCACTGATAGAGATCTATGCATAGATTATCACTAAATCTAATGGCATAAATACAAAGAATATCTAAATACAAAGAAATACATGTGTCTA
Organism: Viscum album; assembly: GCA_963277665.1. Lineage (NCBI taxonomy): Eukaryota > Viridiplantae > Streptophyta > Magnoliopsida > Santalales > Viscaceae > Viscum > Viscum album. The sequence goes on along the minus strand of OY728125.1, from coordinate 355,335,964 downwards.
AAATAGAAAATACATGAACTCTAAATGAAGAACAAACATACCTTTCTTCTTTAATTTCTACTACCAGATGTGTTTGATAATGATCACCAAAGGAACAACCTAAATTTTCTTCCCTCTTATACGTTTCTATGTGTTGATATGAATCATACAACCCCTTTGGATATGATCTCTAGATTCCTTCACATAATGCTAGTAAATCATGGATAAAGAAAGACTAGTGAGAGATCTTCGGGGAGGGTAGAGTTTTTCTAGGAGGATCGCAAAGAGATTCTCATATATTCTCCAGGGTTTGGTCTCCTTTATATAGGCTATGAGGAGGATAACCAAGAAAATCATCTATATCATTCCCTTACTCATCTATTTTATAAATTTATGAATAATGGAATTGGTTACATATCATGTAACTAATGGCCACAAATACTGTTATAAATGATAGATTAATGCATAGGAGTCCTTTAATGTTAACAGCTTAATATTCAGAAGGTTAAATATGTTGTGACAATTCTAAAAGTATCAATTCAATTGATATATAGTACTATGATTGATTTATATAATACTTTATGATAAGTCCATATAACTACCATGAAATTCAACTAATTATATCTTATGATTGAAATAAACATCAATATAGAATTTCATTCAAACCTTATAAGTTAATTTATATCATATAAAATGATTCACCCTATAATTCATGTGAATCATGATTTTTCATGAAATTTATATTATATGACTATTTATATCATACCATATGATATAACTTACATATATCATATAGATATATAATGGATTTAGGTCATATGTCCATCAATAATGCCTCTAAATATTTAATTTAAAGATAACAACTGCTAACTTGAAATCATATTTTAGGTAGTTTTATTCTTGGATCTTTAATTTTTATGAGTCGTGGGATGTTACTTTATTATTTTTCATTAGTATGAAACTTAATCCCTTATTTAAATCATTATAGTATATTGCAAACCATTTCCCACTTATGGGTTTTTTGGGTACAGGTGCAGTGATTATCCTTTTATTTAGATCATTTAATATATCTTTACATTCAACCAAACAAACATACTTTACTCCCTTACATGTTAAGCTATCTAGTGGGGTAGATAATCATGAGAAATTTATTACAAAGATCCATTGGTACCCAACTAATATAAGAAAACTATGATTCTAAGTAATTATTTTTTGTCTGGTTCATTCTCAGATCACCTTTATATTTGAAGGATCCATAGAAATTTCTTCACTTATGACCATATTCCCAAAGAATGTGTCTTCTTACATACAAAGTTCATACTTGATAAAATTATCATATAACTTCTCATTCCTCATATTCTTCATCAAAATCCTTGGATGATATTTATGTTCTTATTTTATCTTTGAGTATATAAGAATATAATCAATAAATATCACCATAAAATTTTCAAGGTGGGGTCTAAATACACTATTCATCAATTCCATAATGTTTTTTGTGAATAAGACCAAATGTAATATCTATGAAATCATAGTGTACATATCTTTTACATAATGATATCTTTTGAATATCTTCTCTCTTTAGCCTTAGTTGATGATATCTATAATTAGGATCCACCTTTAAGAAGTATTAGGAACTTATAAGTTTATTTAACAAGTCACTAATCTATAGTAGTGGAGACTTGTTATTTATTGTGATATTATTGAGATCTTGATAATCGATGTAATGACATATTGAACCATCCATCTTCTTAAAAAAGAGCACCGATTCACCCCAAGGTGATACTCTAGAGTATATAAACCCATTATCCAAAATATATTTCAGTTGATTATTTAATTCCTCTAATTCTATTGGGGTCATTATATAGGGAATCTTTCGTATAGGTGTCGCATCAGCTATAATTTATATTGATAACTCTGACTCACAATTTGAGGGAATTCCAAGAAACTCTTTAGGTAATACATCATTATATTAACTTATAATGGGCATGTTTTTAAGGTATAAATTTTCCATTATCCCTATAATTTGAGAAATGTATGATTACTCATTGGGTATCAATACTCATACCTTTAAAGTATTTTTTTTAATGAGATTCATAATTATCCTTGAATTTTTATAAAATCATGGGGTGGTTGGGATTTTGAAATATATTTTCTCTTCTATTCAGTTGAAATAAGCTCTATATAAATAGATCTAATAAATTCCCAATATAATATCAAATTCCATTAGAGGAAGGATTGTGATTTTTTTAGAACAATCTTCCCATAAATGTTAATTGGGGAAGATTCAAACACTTGAGATGAAAAAAAAACACACCACTAGTTTTTTTCACAAATATATCGGCATCAACGTATCTGGGTGTTCATTCAATATTTCTAGAAAACTTGAATGATATAAATGAATTCATCAAACCCAAATCAAATAGAAATTTCAACATAATTGAGTGAATAGTAAGTGTACCTTTCACCAATTCATTTTTTTCCACCTTAATGATGGTGATGGAATAATAGTTTCCTTTATACTTTAGATTTAGATATTTTTGGAATTCATTATCCTTAAAGACTCTTAGTTTAGTACATTAGAATTCATATCACACAAGGTACATATAATTGAAACATTAGACCATGGGTAAAGGGTTACGTGGAACCTTACTTTATTTCATCATATTAATTGTATTTATTGGGTCCCTTTAGTATTATTGATCTTAGTGTCTTTATTTTTTATGCTTGAATATTGTTCGTATTACTTTGAGTCAGTTTCTATGGTAATTCTTACCACATAATTGACATATAGGTAGGTTTATTTTATTACCCTCATTTCATTTTTCATTTGATCCTCTAATTTTAAAATCTATCCTTTCTTTTATATCCCCATCTCCATGGTGCGATTCTATAAACTTCGTGTCTACTTTGAGAGCACATAAAAATACTTCTTTATAACTACCATAGTCTTGGATAGCTAGAGTTTTTGGGGATATGGTTTAAACCACTAAAGAATATATATATATATATATATATTTCTATTTCTATCATGGTTGATAACAAATATATAATTTTAACTTACAAGATCTCGGAAATTCACCTCATATGTTAAAATAGATTCATTCTCCTTTTTCTCAAGCTCTAAAAATTCTATCTCCATTATAGTATAAAGGGTATAAGGAAAATACTTATTAAGGAATATTACCTTGAATTATTAACACTCTATTGATTCAAATTTATCCTTTTACTTTGTATTCTTGATCATCATATTTAATTAATCAACTTCTCTTTCTAAATGGTAGATATCGAAAGTAACCTTCTCCTATTCGAAATAATGAATCATATAAAATACATTTCCATTTATTTTTACCATTATTATATAATAATTGGATCATAAGATCCACTAAATAAAGGTTTCCATTTTCACATGAAGGAATCAATGGTTAATTTATCCCTTTTAGGTAGAGGAGGATGTTCCACATGGTTTAAGTTATTATTTATAACCTGGGGAAAGTGGTTAAGTACTTTTATAAGGTTTTTAACTCTATATCCCATTATAATAGAAATATAATTCTAAAAATCATTTCATCTTCTACCACATGGGTGGTTGGATTGTTTTATCCTAGTTCCCACCATTTTTTAAATTATTAAAGGTTTGAACAAAACATAAGTAAATAATTCATGTATAAATAATGTATCCATATGAGTAAATCAATGTTAAGTATTTGAATTATGAAATTCTTAGGTTGACTTTAATTATAAAACTAATTCCCATATTAATTAAACCATTCTTTGATTCCAACTATAGTAACTCATAACTTACTTAAAAGTTTATTACATCATTTTTAAAATAAATATATATAATACTAAAACTCCAAAAATCAATAGGTTTAGTGTCTTAGGAAAATCAGGCTCACACAAATCTAATACACATAAAACTTTAATCCATATTTAAATACTTTTGAATATTCCTCCTATAGGCTTTCATAATCTCATTCAAACATGTGATTACCTAGGGTCATACATTAAATAAAGGGTGAGATAAAAAATAAAATAAGGGGAGGAATAATATGAAGGAACTTTCCATATGAAGCAACATGTATGCATGGGTGAGTATAATCATCATCATCAAATAAATAGTATATGAATATAATCATAATAATATTAAATACATTTTAAGAAGATATGGAATATAGAACATGCATAAAAATGAAACTTCATATGTTAAGGCTCAATGTTAAGACATCGTAATATTATAGACATAGTTAACTACATCATGTCCATGTATAACATTATAGACAAAGCTAATTGCATCATGACTGTACATAATGGTCTCATAAGTTATAATGCATTACCTAATGCATTAAAGGGTTGTATAATTTTTAGATCACCCATTATATCATAATATGAACATAATCACGCATTTCACATAGAAAATAAATGTATATTAAGCATAAACATGAAATAAACCCATGAAAATGGGTTTCCTAATAACATCATAAAGCATACTTAATTGAATAAAATTAAAGGTTTCATAAAATAAATTTGGATTTTTTATTTTAGACATTCTTGGGTAGAATTAAATAAATAATCATAGGTCATGAAGAGAAAAATAAACAATATAATAAGAATCACGGAGAGCTTTTAAAAATAAAGACTTTATCAATATCATTGGAGGTAACTAAGAGTTAATCCCAAAGAAATGTATACATGCATATTCCCAAAATAAAGTAAAGTTAAATTTTATATAAAATATATTTAAAAGGTATTTAATGAATATTTATAAGAAGAATAGGAAAAAAGAGAGTGGGGTAAACCCAAAATAAAGGAAAGATTTTTAGAGTATGCTTTCCATTGGTCTTATTGTGTATCATCACATTTAAACCTCGTTTATAACTAAATTATGTTTATTAAAATATTTATATAGAAATATATTACATTAATTTATATTATTATAGATCAATTATAATATTTATAATTTATTCATTAACTTTTTGTAAAATACAATGGTTCGATGACATGTTTGTTTGAATTATTTTTTTTTCATTTTGATTTCATTATTTTAATCCATTGTTATTTATATATTAGTAAAATTTCCACCAAAAGAATAAAAAGAAATAAAATTACATATTTTTATATTACATATAAGCTATGATAACCATCTGTGAAAAAATTATAATTAAAATTTAATAATGTCCCCATAGGCTGTTAAGCTAACCATTAATGAAACATTCTTAAAAAAAGGGAGAGAGATATGTATATGTTATAAATATTTTATAGTAAATATATATTATAATAATAAAATTATTTATGTATGTATTTATAAGTTACACTAATCAACTACAAAGGATGTGATACATAATTAATTTATAAAATTATTATAGGTGGATAAAATCGACCATTAACGATATGTGTCGAAAAGTGGGGTAAAGTGTATATACATATATATATATATATATATTATAAATAGATTGTAATAATTTTATAGTAACATGTTGAAATTAATAACATGTTAATATACTAATTAATTAATTTTAGGAGGATTGATTTAGAGAGGAATTGGAAAATTAGAGAATGGAAAGAGAAAAGTGAAGGGAAACAAGTAATAAATGTTACCTCATCATGGATACTTGCTCCTTTTATAAGGTTATAATGACTTGTAGTATTGGAGTGAGGTAAGACCATGAAATATATAAATATCTAAGGAGGATTAATATAAAATAATTGAGTGGATATTTGACAATGAAATTTTTTTAGGAAGTGATTTTCCATAGGGGGTGAAGGGGAGAATTTATATTTGAAGGGAAGGGGTGTTTTGGGTTTATCTAATTAAAAATATATATATTTGTGACTTTTAATATATTCTATCAATAAAATTATTAATTTATACAAAATAGATGAAGAAAAATAGAAATATATATTTTTATTGAAATTGTTTATCTTTTTCAACTTTGGAAATTACTTTTAGGTTTGAAAATTAAATTATTTATTTTTAAATACCTTATTTATTTTATTAAAATTATTTTAGATCAATAAAATCCTTTTATAATTTATTAGTTCATTATTAAAACAATATTATGTCATAAAACATGTTGTATTTAGAAAATTGTTTTTTACTATTCACCTAAAGATTCAAGTTTTTAAAAAAATTACAAAAAAATCACTTTTTCATAATTTCAAAGTGTTCATTAAAAAAATTAAATTAATTTTATCAAAATAATTTTATAACTTGTATAATTTTTTATATTTAATTATTAACATAAAAAATTATGGTTTTTAAAAAATAGGTTAAAACATACACTTATACTTTTTTGAGTTAACTAATTTGAATATTTATTTTATGGAATTATAATACTTATATTTAGTTATTTTATTCATGATAAATATTATTTATAATTCATTTTACTATTCCAATGGTCGATTTACTATTCTAATGGTTAGGTTACAATTATATAACTCATGTTACTATTCCAATTACTAAGTTACTATTCCAAAGGTCATATTTCCTTTTTTACATCATATAAGTACCTATTGCTTCTATCATTGATCATTAAATTAGTTTTCCCTCAAAGTTATTTACATATTTTAACAACTACTGATCATAATTTTAATGTTCTATTTTCATTTTATATTGTTTTTTGTGTGAGTGATATTTATAGAAGACCATAACCCTATATATTTTCAAATTCTAGTCATGTTATTTTTTTTATTATCTCATTATACGATTTTTTATTTTATGAAGTGTATTTATCCTCCATATGTAATGTTATATATTTATGAATTAATTTAGTATTTGTTTTTATTATGCAACACATATTTTTTATTCTATATCTTATACTTAAATATAACACACATATATATTAAGAAGAAAAATTGCATATAGAAAAATCTTCATTGTGTTATAAATCATATGATATGTCTATTTTTGAGAAATCCAATTATAGTTTTATTGACTAAGCGGGGTGTCATAAGGTGATTTGAGTTTATTAAGGGTTAGTAAATCAATTTAAAAATCCAAAAATTAATTATCAGTAAGGAATATAGTTCTATAAGAAAGTATTTATTTATCTAGAAGTATTGTGTCAAGATATTTTCCTCTTTGAGAAAAGACTTTGAATTGATGTGAGATATTTTATTTTACAAAAAAAATATAATGACATGGATTAACTAACATAAGGAATTGATGAAGTTGGATTTTGTAAAGTGAAGTTTGGTTTCATTTATTTTAAACATCACTTGAGAACTTTCAAAATCTTTGAAAAAAATTGAGATCATTTGAGGTAGTAAAATAAGTTTGTAGAAAGTTGAAGTTGTTATAGATGTGAGATTAAAAATACTCAACTAACCATATAATATTAGATTGAAATTTTCATATCTCACAATCTTTTATAAAGTTTTATTGGTAATGTATTATTTATATAGAGTTTAAACTAGTGATATTTGATTAAAATATATTTTTATCGAGTCTTGTTAGATTGAATTGAAATATCAACCTAATTTAAATGATTGAATAAATTTTTTAAAAATACATGTATGTTTGATATAATATTGTGTATAATTGAACATTAGATTTAAAATTTAATACATTATTGAAAAAAATATTTAAAACCTCACATATGAATGAATTAGTTTTTTATAAACTCATGTATATGTTCATAGTAGCTATGTAACATTAAACCATATGTTGTGTATGTGATATTTACTTGATTTTATAGGATTTTTTAATTTATTTCAAGACTAATTTTTTGATGAAATAAATATAGGAAAATTAAGGGAGATTTAAGAATTTATTTTAATGAAAATTGTGGCGATTTAAATTAGAATATTTGTTTTAATATTTAAAGATCAAATATTGAAATATTTGAGGTAATATATTTTACCAATATTAAAATAGATACTAGGTACATTATATTTCACGGGGTTTACAAAATTCAAATTAATAAAATATCCACATGAACATGTTTTGGGATTTAAAATGGATTGAGATCAGGAAATAAAGAGAATAAATTGAGGTATATATTGATATGTTGTTGAACTCAGTGAGTTGAAATTATTGAGAAAAAAGAGGGGAACATATTCATCATGACTATTCATAAGGCTCTTGAGATGTTATCATTTTTTGAGAATTTAATTAATAGTTACTATAATCAAACTCTTGTTATTTGAATAAGATCCATCTATTGATATTGAATCATTATAAAGTTCTACGAAGATCTTTTTTATTCCATGTCTATTAACTCATGGAAATCATAAGGGGTCCTGTAAAACTAGTCGGGAGAAAAAATTATTATGAGGTAGTATTAAGTTAGGTATAACACTTTCCAAATCATTTTATTGACTTAATAAATTAGTGGTTCACTTATGCCTTAGATTTAACCAATCAAAACAAGAAAATAGTCACCCATATTAAAGGTGAACCTCGTAAAAATATTGTGCACCTTGTGTTCATTTCTATTTTATCCATACAGTTGGGGAATAAATAAAAGTAATGAGTGTATCTAAACTATATAGACTTAAAGAGGTTTATTTTGAATGAAATTATAAAACTATGTAAAATTTATTCAATCTCCCTCATTAGTGTTATTGTTGGTATCAAATAATGAAAATAATCTAAGGGGGTTAATCAAGGAATTGTAAAATCATAAATCAACACTCGCCAATGATCTTGTTCCACTTTAAATAAAATTATCTCTCTGTCTCATTATTTCCAATGACATGGAGTGATAAAGTAGTAAATAGAGACACATAATATTTTTACCTAGTTTACTCAAACTAGGATATATCCAAGAATCATATAGAGGTTATGTCCCAATGAAACAATAAACAATAAGTTCACTAATTTTGTTACAAGTTTGGAGAATCAATATTAACCCTCCTAGTTTGTAAATTTAATTGAAAATGAATAACATAATGCTCTTAATATAGGATGGAAATAACAAATCCTATAATTTTCCTTCTCTTAAATCAATAATGAATGAAAAATTACACCCAAAATGGTTTATCAGTATACAAAGATTCCAGGAACTTCCATCGAGTTTAACTCCATAACACATCCTTCTTATTTATCAAATTTATAGTGAAAACCTAGAATTATTCTTATTTCCCATATGAGGTCTATAATTCCTTCTCAGTTATCTATTTTTTATTATATTTTCATAAATAACTCCCTTTATCCTGAAGTATCATTTCATTATTTTTAATATCAGAAAAAAAATACTTTAACCTCAACTAGAGGTTTTATATTTTCATTACCATGATTCTCAATTTAGTTTGTTGAATATTTTATTATAATTATTTTCCTACAAAATTTGAATCTTTTACCTCTAAATTTGATTGATTTATCAATTTTATTTTGTGATTGATAATTAACGTTGCAATCCACATGGCTTGTTGTAGTTGGTCTACATACATGCACATAACACACATATTTAATTTTTAAAATTCTATAATTATTCAACATAAACCCCTATTAAACATGGAATAATATTCTTCATTATCCCATGATCTACAATAATGATTAGTAATCGTCTGGTCCTCCACTAATATCACCCACAGGTATTCTTAAATTCTTAAAGTATATCCTATTACATATATAGGGACTACCACATTTTTCACTTCAATACATATGAGGATGAACCTCTTACATATATAGGGACTTTAGTATATATGATGATTGACCTCTTAAATGACAAGTACATTTCAATACTTTAAACTTTAGTACAAATGAGGATTGTGATAATTATGAATTGGTAAACCTCTAGGATTGGGGGTTGAATTATTGGTTCCTTTTCACCACTTCCTTTAACTTAAAGTTAACCTTTGAATATTTTTAAGGTCTCAGAACACTCATAAAACAATAATCACTCTCACTCATATGTAGTAAATTATATAAGAGATCAATTCACATAGATTCTTACAAGATCCTCTCCCACTAAGGGAACATAATTCATGTAATTTTTAGGAAGTTTGATTCAAAAAAATTATATTATAATTAATTACCAATTACAATGGTTTGGGAAGGGATCATACATATCCCAAAAGTGAATATCATGCTAATTTCTCTGGAAAATATAATTATATCGATTCCCATAAGTTTTTATGTTTTTATTATTCTCTGAACCTTATGAATATAAAAACAAATTATGCTCACAAAATTTAATCTTTGGAACTTAGATAACCAAAAATTGTATCTTATAGTCCGGTAACTTCTAGTCCTACAACTTCCAATCACCAAAATGTTGTGATATTTTTATTTGACCTAGTTTACCTTTCATATAATATAGGTCAGTCTATTAATAACCTTATTCACTCAAAATACTCAGCATAATCAAAAGAATCACTCAAATAATGCTCCTCTTTATATCCAAACTTCCTATGAAAAATGTGAGGAATGCACAGGATTCAATTTGAAACTCCTACTCACTCTAGTTCTTCTATCAATATCCTTTAATTACTTTTAAGGATATTAGAGTTTGAATTTACCAATTCCTTTGAAATACTCAATGTAAATTATCTTCAATTCTTCTATAAATATTGTCTAAAATCATGAGATTTCCTTCATTTATATTGGAAATTTTCACGCCCAACCCAGAATCATCATAATGGGTATGACTTCACATAGATTTAAAGTATTCTAGCATATTTTGTTGAATGTACTTCCATAAAATTCACTTCTTTCTTATTCTGGTTTGAAATCTACTTCATCTTAACTCAATATTCTATAGCCTTCAATACTTTTAACAACATTGACATGAACCATGCACTTCTATTTATCTAGATCTATTGCACCTACACTATATTCAAACTTTGACTTATAGCACTTTAGCATCCCAAATACTGTGCAACTCAACTTCCAGTTTTTTATGCTTTCAATTATGGTGAATCTAGGATCCCTCAATTTCATCTTTCAATGATTTGACCTAATTCTTCCATTTGGTATACCTAATCATCCTTACACAATTGTTTCATCCACAAATGATTTTTATGGAAATATTCATCCTTCAGAGCCTTCATCACTAGTATCCCACCTTCCTTCTTCTTATCCTATAATCTTGAATCATTATTGGTATTCTTATAATGTGATGTTATTACAATTAATAAATAATGACTACATCACCTTATTAATCTTCTAGAGTTCCCTCTGGTAAAACTCTAAGTCTTCATGCCTCCATGATCCTCTAAAGATCATACAAACGACTCTGGACTTAGATCTCTAAATATAAAGACTTTGATAGCTCAACTCAAAATAATTCTTCCAAAAAAAATTGAAAAAAAATAAAACACCTTCATAATACCAGTAAAACACTTTTTATTCACTCATAACCATCACTTTACATCCCATCATAGACTTTATCAATGATAAAATTCCTGAAACCACACTACTGGATAAATAAATTTTTTGAGATAATTTCATCTCTCAATGAGACACAATTTTGATCGAGTGATCCTGATGTACTCCCCCTCAATTCAACCATTTTAATTTTTACCCCCTTTTTTATAATAACTCCATACACATATTATAGGATGATATAAAAGTTTTTACTCATAATTTTAATAAAGAGTTACACCACTCTCCCCCTATTATAGCATAATCTGAAGCATGGTGGGGTAAATTCTCATATCTTTCATTAAATGAGAGGGAAAATTGGAACAAGAACGTCCATACTCATTTCCTCAAACCTTTCCTTTGGCATCACTTTAGTAAAAATATGAGTAATTTGATCCTTTTTTTAAATATTATTCAATTTTATTTCTCTGAAATAAACCTTCTATATGATAAAATGAATCATGATTTCAATATATTTTGATCTATATTGTTATACCAGGTTATTTGAAAGATAATTTTCACTTTGATTATCATAGAAAATTTTCAATGGATTTTCAACATTTACTTTCAAGTATTCCACCTGAACTTTAAGCCACAACATTTGAGTGAAAGTATGGATGGAATCAACATATTATAATTCCATTTTACTCAAAGTTACTGATCTATTCTTTATTATGCTAATAAAAAACTCTCTCCCAAAAGGAATGTTTTTTTGGATGTTGTTTTTTGGTCAAACTAATTCCTAACTATAAATCCAAGTTCAAATAAGTTCTTCTTTGATACATCTATCCAAAGTTTTATATTCCTTTAACATGACTCAAAATTATTTTATAAACTTTCAAATGTGATTTATTTGGATCATTATGATATTTTTCACACAAAGTAACTATATAGACAATGTCTGATCAATATGTAGTTAGATAGAGTAAACTTCTAATTGATTTCTATAATTCTATTTGATTTACATATTTATGTAATTCATCTTTTCTTATCTTTACTCTAATAGAGATAGGATTAGAAAAATCCTTTGAAGATTATATTTCAAACTTCCTTAATATCTCTCTAACATACTTTTCTTGTGAAAAGGAATATATAACTTCAATTACCCAATAAATAAATTTTTCTTCACAGGTATTAACATTTAAAATTGCTCTTCAATTTTCACTAATAACTCTTTATATTAATGATCATTTCCACCAACAAAGATTATATAATCAACATAAAAAATGACTAGAAGAGTTATGGAAATTTAATTCTCCATATATACGTTTCTATAGATTTTTCCTTTGGAAAATTTCTATAACATCATGAAACAGTCAAGTTTATAGTACTAGTGGTGAGGGGCCTTCTTAAACCCATATAAATCTTTCTTAAGTTTTTAAAAAATATTCTCATCCTTATCAAGTATAAATCCTTTTAGTTATTCTATCTAAACTTTTTTATTAATATTCGATATTAAATAATTTGGAATTCACATATATTTAATAAAATTTATATTTTCAATGAGTAGAGGCATCCAAAAACATTTGGATAGTTTTAGTCCTTTCAATAGGAGAAAAGGTTTCTATAAAATCAACACAATATTCCTATTAATACCCCATTAAAACCAACCATACTTTATTTCATGAAACATATCCATTTTCATTGAGCTTATTCTTGAATACCCATTTAGTTTCCATAATATTCTTTTAATGTGGTTTTGGAACAAGTTTCCAGGTGTCATTCTTCTCAATTTGATCCAACTCCTCATTCATGTAATTTGACCACTGTTATACTCATCTAGTTTTGATATTGACTAATATTAAATATCATATATAAGTGTTGTTTTATTTCATTATCAACTTAATCCTCATCTAATTTACAGCTTCAAAACTTGTGATGATATTTCTTGGTTAGAACTATTTTTTTGTAATTTCAATAACTTTGAGATTTTTCTTTTGGTAGAAAATTCTTCATCACTAGATTAATCAGAAAATTTTTGTTAAATATTAGGCTCATAAGTTTCTCTATCCTCAATAGTTATTCTATAATATTCTATGACTGTATCTATTAGTCCATCGGATTCACCTTTCTCTTCATCCTAAAAATTGAACTTATTTTAAATCACATTAACATCACATAATTCCATTATTTTGTGTAATAATTTTTTTCAGTACTTATTTCTTTTTCCATTGGTTGAGTAACCAAGGAAAATTCCGTTTTTCTTTTTTTAATCAAATTTTACTAATCTTATATTTTTTATCTTCATTGGGAAAGGAATTATAAACACTTTAAAATATTTAACTTTTGGTTTCTTCTTATACCCCTTATTATCGGAGGTAATATTTGATTCTAATCATTGTATAAATTTATTTTGAACATACACTATAGTATATATATCATCCCTCCAGAATAATTTAGGAATTTTATATTTTGTAATTATAGTCCTTACCATTTCAACCAAACTCCTATTTTTCCTTTCTATGAACCCATTTTATTTAGGGTTATAGGGGAATTGTATTGATATTTTATTCTCTTCTTTGACAGATAAACTTTGAAAGAGTTTCATGTAAAATATTTTCCATAAATTTTTTTATCTTATGGATATATAAACTAGGTTATTTTTCAGCTTCCCTTTTATAAAATTTAAACATTTCCACAGTATCATATTTATGCTTTATAAATGCACCACTAGTGGGGATGTGGCTTCAGTCATGGCTCTCCCCTCATTTCAGCGTCACTCCCCCTTCTAGGGTTTTGTTCTTTATAGTAGTGGGATCCATTATCATCCTCTGACTCTTCTGCAACGTCTGATTTCTTGTGGAAGTTGGTTCATTCTTTGTGGTGGTGGGATCTATTCTTCTTCCTCTTACTTCTTCTGTGGTGGCATGGGCTCTCTTCGAGCGATGATGGCATAGTTTCTTTGATCTCAGTCTTCGGCTTCTTCAGAGTGGAGAGGGTTTTAGATTTCATCTTTCTTTTTCTATGGTGTGAGTTCTGAACTACGTGTGGGGTTGTGTCTAAGTGGCAGCGTCGATTTTTTCTGTGGTTGGGGTTTCATTTGTCCATATTAGGCTTCAATTTTCATCGTTGTGGGTTCAGATCTTGGTGTTGGATGTTGTGTTCTCGTGTGGTAGTGTCATATTTCATTTTGTTGAACCATCTATGTTGTTTGTGTCTGCTGGGATTCTTTTGATGGTTTTTGGTATGATTTTTCTCCTCTCTATGAGGACCATTGGAACAGGGAAGGCCAAGTGATGTTGTACTTGAATTGATTCAAGTTCTCCTTCGAAGAAAACATTGATAATCCTTGATTGTTTGGTGTTGTTCTCAAGTATGTGATGGATTATAGGGATTTTTTCATTGATAGTTTGAGTAATATCAAGTTTTTTATGGATGATAGGGATTTTAGCATTGATAGTTTGAGTAATCTAATTCTGGTTGGATGTGTTGTGTTTGTGTCATTCATGATGTTATTCATTTTTGACTTCGGTGGTGTCTGTCGATGTTGGGGGGCCATAGAGACAAGATCTACCAAGGAAATTGGTTTCACGTTCTTATAATATTTCTCTAAGACTTATCCACACTCTTCGAAGTAGACTCAAGTGGTGGTATTCATAGTGATTTGGGATGTGAGAGAGAGCGACCACATATGTCTTGTGGTGGTTCTGTCTCTGTTAGCTCTCAAAGGTTGAAGATATCGAGGATGTTCGACGGCTTTTTATTCAAGTTTGTGAAATCACCTTGACACTCTATAAGGAACAGATTCATATGAGGATTCAGAGTAGGAATTATTCACTAGAGTTTATCCATACAGATTATGAATAATGTGAGGGTATGACTTTTTCTATCGGTACTAGGCCCGTGCATCCCTGGACTAGATATCTAGCCGAGTGGTCATGTGAAGGTAGAGACTTGAGATAACATTATAGTTGCTTGGGATAGGCAGTTCCTATAGTTTATATCTAGGTTGACATTCCTTTAATGTTTTTATTTGGTTGAAATTGTTAAGGTCCAAACTTACCCTTTAAAAGTTTCATTTGAAAATAAAAAAAATGGATTCTAGATAAATGTAACACTGGTCATATGTGTGAAGTAATAAATAAAAGTGATAAAGTATAAATCATCCTTCTTTGATTGATGCATCATCTGTCCACATACATAATAATGTACAAGTTTAAGTGGTTTAGTAGACTGAATTTCTACCCTTTTCTATCTTCATTCAATTATCTTCCCTTTCTGACAATCTTCACAAATGATGGTTCTTTTTCTTTTCAGTAGAGTTAAATCTCTCATAGTTTCTTCTTTTTTATCATGTTTTACTGTCCAAGATGAACAAGAATTATATGTTATAATAGATTTTCATCTTTATAAATTATATAACATGAGTTACACTAACCTTCCATATGAATTATATCCCCTTCATTTTTTAATCCTTTCGAAATAGTTTTCCATTCTTCAAGTACGGATGATAAAATATTTTCTCTAGAAGATCACTTTGTTTCCATAATTACACAAATTACTTACACTTTATAAGTTATGATTAATTCCATCAAAAAAGATAAATTCTCTTGTAACATCTTGATATTTCATAATATATTACCTTAAATAAATATTTTGTTCGATGTCTTCCTTCGCATGCATCATTTAATGATTCTATAAATGGTTTAGTGAATAGATATTTAATTTATTTCATAATTTATATTCTATAAATTTAAACTAGGTATTACATAATTAATATTATCAATAAGAGATCATTGTAAAATTAACTACCTAAAACGAATATACCAAGAGGGAAAGTGATTTATTTATTAGTTACAACTTATTTTTAATTTTCCATATTCTTATAACCCTTTCAAAGTTAATTCATTTCCTTAATAAAATATGAATAATTTCATTATACTATTGTGATGATGATATTATAAAAAATATCTTCTATTGACATACTCTCACATAGATTGTAGCATGTTCTTATTGGGTTAGTTTAACAACATATATGAAAATTTTTATAAATTCCCTTCAAGGATGGAATTTGAAACTTAATATAATATTTATAAGCAAATAATTATTTTTTTTTTGTTTTTATTGGTAATATAAACATTTAAAACATTAATTAATAAAAAACCCATTTATTAGTTATAAATTGCCAAAATAAACACATCGTTAACTTCATCATCATGGATAATAACTAAAATAATTATGAAATAAAATTATAAACTTATAAATAATTATAAAACATAAATTATAATAACTTGTATGATCTATAAATGATGAAATTTGGGATAATAATGAAGAAAGACACCACTATTAAGAAAGTACTTCAAAATGATCAATATTACTCACACCCAATATTAAAAGTAGATAATAACTAATTAATATACACATAAAGAATGATTATAAATGAGGATTATATATAGTAATAGTTGTGTATAAAGTTTTGAAGTAATTTATTAAGATAGTTATGTTTTTTATGCATGAGGTTAGAGGACATTTTAGGAAATTAAGATAAAAGGTAAGGGTTTTCATCCCTATCACCCTTCATTGTGACATGTTTTGATATTATGTACCAATATTATTTTACATAGTTTAACTAATACCCATTGAATTATAATATGTTAAATTATTTTTGATATTTGAAACTTCATATCTAGTCATTCTCTTCCTTTCTTGGGACTATGATTGATATCTTCCCTAAAAATAAGGGTTTTTCATAACACAATTTTCTTTCATGAGTCATAATGTTTCACTATAAAATTTGTCTTTAATTTCATAAGGTATACTATATTTATAACTTGGGAGATTAATTTTGATTCAAATCACCTTTATTGATGAATTTTATTCTTTTTTTAAAGTACAACTATGTAAATAATAAATCCTAGCCACTTAAATGAATTTTTATTACCCATGTTAATGTTTTAATCTTCCTACCAATGTTTTACAATCATATCTTGAAGACCAATTATGTATTAACTCTTGTAGATATTATATTTCTTTTACCTATTATCAATAATAATTTTTATTAACTCATTATAGGATTTTGGCTTTCAAACAATGTATTTTTAAAAATATCAAAAGGTTTTTCCTTCAATGATCAAATGTTTTGTCTTCCAAACCACCTTTCCTTTCGATACCTTTTTATATTTTTCAATGATACATTATTAGATATTCTTTAAAAATTAATATTTATCAAATTTTTCACTTCAACATTTTTTAAAGGACCTTTAAAAGTGACCTATAACATTTTTATATAATACAATGTTAAAAATGATTTCTAAAACTCTTTTACGATTTACTTTCCATTTTCATTTTAATTTTTAAAATGATTTACCTCCTTTTGATTCATTATTTATGATTTACCGAATATCTATTTTTATACTTTGGGATACTGAACTCATGGTATCAAATAATCCAATTCTTGATCCCTTCTTATGTGGTATCGTTTGAAGCATTATTTTTTCAAGGGTTTTTTTCAATCCATGTCAGCATCCTTTTATGTTTCTTGTCATAAATTGGGATATGTTCTTTTACAAACATCCACCTTATTTATCTATATGGTTTATGTTCATGTTTTTTTTAAATAAGCATGAAACCCATTTATTTCTTGATTTAATAATGATTTGATGATTTTTTTTATATTTTACTATATCGAATGCTTATTCATGTACATAATATGATGTGATGGGTGGGCCCAGAATATATATCCCTCTAATGAATTGGGTAAATATTTATATCTCATGATATTTTATGGGATTATGGATTTAATTTAATCCACTATAGGACTCTATCCATTGTGTGATGATAGGTGGGATCAAAATTATATAGCTCTCAAATGCATTAGGTAAAACTTTATATCTCATGATATGTTATGTATGGGATTAGGGAGTAAACCTAGTCCACTATGGGACTTTTCCCACTATGTTATGATGGTATTATGAGTAAACATTGACTTATGCTAATGATGAAATGTATTATGTTTTGGTAATAATATTATGATTCCAAGATACTTTGATATCATTTGTCTTTGTACTAAAGCCTCATGTTATGACTATTGGCTTATGATCCTTGTTTTACTAGGTATGAATTCTTTATATTATGTTCATGTTCCTCATTTAGATTCTAATACACATATATTCATCTTATGATCACTTGTGATCTTTGATCATTACCGCTTATGCTTATCCTTACTGAGTGTTTGATCTTGCCCCTTATTATGTTTCCATTTCCCCATGTAATAAAGAAAAATAATACATTTGGTGTGTCTAGAATAATACCTTCTATAGAAAATTTTTGGGAGATGTTAAATAATAAATATAGTTTAACCAGTTATTATTATAGTGAAAAAATTTCCATTTGATAAGAAAGAAATGGGTTTTTGTTAGTTAAAGTTTCTTGTTTTTCCTAATTCCTCCTAAGACAATCAACCTCTCAATAATTTTATTGTATTCATTAAAGAATTTTATGTTCAAAATAATTTAATATTATGTGTTTAAGTCTTGGGTTTCTATAGTTGGTATCCGAGGGAGGTTTAGTTATTTTTGGAGATTATAATGAGGGAACATTAGAGAAAACTTAGGAATAATTATTTTTATAGTATAAAATCTTGAAATTTTTGTAAAGTATATATTTTGTGGTTATCCTAGAAATAAAATATCTATTCAGATACTACAAGTGGTGAAGGCTCTAGAATAGATTTTCCTAGGGGTAATAACCATGGAAAGTGGATGTTGGGTATTAACTCAATATTTATATAGTGCACGACAAATATGCCTAATTACATGATTTTCTTAACACTCCTAGGGGATATTCTTTGGTTAATCGCATTATATTTACATACCACTATGAAGTATTTATTATGTTAAGAAATTAGGATAAGAATTATTAGAGAACCCAAACTAAAGAAACTAAGATTGACCCTAGAGTGATTTAGGTTAAACTAAAATATAACTTTATAGTTTTTAACAGTAAGACATTTTGAGGTTGATTATTAATGAGATAATTTATAATAATTCTATGATGATGTTAATTATTCATCACTAATGTTAACCCCTTTTGGTTTTAGTAACGGTTGAATCATGAAGGAGCCAAGTTATTAATGGATGTTATGGAAAATATAGAGATTGTCCCCATGAGCAACCTAATTGAATAGGTGTTGGTGTAAGAAATTTTATAATTATGTCAAACCAGCTATGAATAATTATGATTAACAACTTTTACTTAGTTTAGTTTCCAAACATACCAAAAAATAAAATTATTGAGTCTCATGGAAGTTTAGGTGATGAAAATGATAAATTCAAGAAGATTAAATCTCCTTCATGTCAAGAATGTGGGAAGACACACTTAGGGGAATGTATCACAGAAAATAGAAAATGTTTGATATGTGGTAGAGGTTGGAATTGATCCATGTTTTTTTTGAGGAAAATTAATAGTTTAGTTAATGTGATGGGGAAAATAATGTTCTGCAGAAGGATCCATTAGCAATATGATGTTTTATATGTGAGAAATTTGGGAACTATGATGTCCAATTAGCTAATCAAAGGTATAAATAAGAAAATAAACACCAACAACCTCCTAGACCATGATAAAAAACGAAAATCCTATGTAATGACTATAATTAAAGTGTATTGTGATAATTAAGTGGTGATAGATACACTTATTCATCACTCTAGATTTTAGAATGTCTTATGACATGTAAGTTTTCACCAACTATTACCTATTAAAATAAAAATACCTAGTGGTATAATTATTTTATCTAAGGTATGTGAATATTCTTTATGTTTTATTGGATTATGATTCATGCAAGTCTTATTATCCTTCATTTAGATTAATTTAATATGGTTTTGGGAATTTATTTTCCTCTGTCTACTTAGAGGAAAAAATATTTATTAGAATATGGAAATCACATTTCATATTAACCTATGGTTTTCTATCAATTAAAGGATGATTATAAGAACCATTTATAACTAAGTTATATAATATGGATCTTTATACTGAATAATTATAAACTAATGGATCAAATGTATGGATAAAAACTCAATGTTAGGGTTAATCATATTCTAAGTAAAAAGATACGCTTCTGAGTTTTTAATATTGATATATCTCATGAAATTATATCCTAAGACATATATATCTTTTAGATACCCTTAAATAATATTATTATTGAGTGATACTTAAAATTGTGAGGATTTAATTTATTTAATGGGAGGAGTGTAACACCCTAATATTTCATAATATATTCTCTTAAATAAATATTGTGTCTGACAGTTTTCTTCACACGCATCACCAAATAAAAATAAACCACAACAAACTTTTTAAAATTAATATAAAAGTTTAGTATTTATAGGATTGGGGGTGAAATAAGGGTAACTATATTATAAAATTTTTATAGAAAGAAAAATAATGGTGACGCATTAATAAAATTCAATTAGTTAAGCTAAATAGCTAATAAATCATTTAATGCGTTAAATATATATTTTTTTAAAAAATCACTTTCTATGCACTATGAATTTTATTAAATTATTGTTAAATAATGGTTTAAATGAAAATTATTTATGATATATATAATAAAATAATATAAACTCCATCTAATTTTTATTACTAGAGAAGTAATAAATTTATTTTATTCTTATAAGATACATGTTTCTTAAAATTGTTTTTATGTGTTATGAGAGCCTATATTAAAATTTATTTTTATAAATTGAATAATATTAAATTATTTGAATATTTTTACTCATAATTTTTAAATTATTTAATGGGATAAATTTATTTTTTATACATAAATTTATGTTACCAAGAAAAATATTAGTTACCATGGAAAAATGGTTATTTTTCAAGGAATGATACACTTCTAAATATTGTGATTTTAAATTAAATTGATCTATTTTAAAAAAAAATTCTTGAATATTATGTTAAAACATATAGACAAATAAATTAATACTCATTTAATTGGTAATCAATATTAAATAATATTGATAATACTTAATGATTAAATGAACTTTTTCTACAAAAATAGTTTTTTAAAAAAATTATATGTTTTAATTTAAGAGATAATTTTATTATATTTATAAAATGAATTAGATTAAATGGAGTAAAAGTTAGGATTTGTAACTTTAAAATTTGGTATTAACTTTCATCTTATATTTTTAGTAATATAATAATTATCATGGTTAAATTTTAATCAAGATTAATAAATATTAAAATGGGTAATCTAATGTGGCTCGAATTTTACTAAATCAATTTTACACTTAGATATTTTATAATACCTTTTCTAGGTTTTAAATTAATACTTACATATATTACTAACATTTACCCACCTAGCTATCATGAAATTCCATTCTTACCCCTCATCTAACTTTCTTTTCCAAATATTTTTTCATTTTTCACCTATAAAAGGAGCACACATCCACCCATTTTAAGCCACACACCTAGTTAGAAATTACCATGAAAATATAATCAATATTATTTTTCTATATCCCCTATTCATTTTAAGTATCCTATATCCTCAATAAAATGCCTCAAATATTTAATTTATAAAGGAAACCTCTAGAGAGGATTTGAATTCAAAATATAATTACTACTTAAACTTTAACTTCCTTTATCTATCATTATCATCCACCCTCCTCTAAAACCAATATATCTATGTATATATAATTAAATTGGTATAAATAATATACTAAAATATTATTTTAAAAACCAACCTAGGATATATATCCATCAGATTCTCGAGTTATCCCACCACATACCTGAGGATCATCCCTAATCCCCCTGAGATGACGACAAGTGTCAAGGGTATCATTCATAGTTTTTGGGGATGGTTTATTCCTCAAGGAAACAAATAATAACATCCAAATATGTAATAATGGTAAAAAAAATAAAAGATAAATTCTGAGATAAATCTCATATAAATAAACAACCAATCAGATATACAAAAAAACAACAAAATATAAAATAAAATAGACTAAAGAAGCTAATACAAATCCCGGGCCAATTGGTTCCATGAAACTAAAAGTATGATCACTAACTTTGTGTGACTCTCTAGTCACCACAATCATATGTACAACACCCACTTTCAAAATATGATGAAACTGAATCTATCCGAAAATCCAAAACCTAAAAGAAACTACACAAAACAAGTATACTATATACCCACCAACGTGAGTATGTTGGGTGTGAGATGAAGCATGTAGGATGAAACCAAGAGTATAATTACCTTCTTTTATAAAATAAACCAAGCTAATTAGTTTGGTAATATTAGACAAAAATAGGTTTTTATTTTCCTTTTCATAATATTGGAATAAGAAAATCATGGAACATGCAATTTTTCAAAGAACTACTTTTATAAAAAAAACAATGAAATGGTTTTAACAAAAACCATGTGAATTAAAAGTTCTGACCATTTCCATTAAAAAATATGACACTTTTGAAGATAAATCCACATGTGGTTTAAAATTTTCAAAATAATTTTCAATATAGTGTGTCACTATAAATCAATTTCCCCATTTTCCTTTAAAATCCATTATACACCCAATATAAAGGGAAATAAGGAAGTATGAGAAACTACAAATAAAATCAAACAAAAAGGTTAAAAGTAATGCAAACAATTGAATGGAATAAAACTTTCCAACATCATGGATAAATACAAATGATCAAAACATCAAAAAATTCCATCTAATAAATAAAAATCACAAATACTAATATATAAAACAAAAGGCATGGAATTTGATACATATAATAAGGTTAAATCATTAGGACTAAGGGCACTAAAAAAGATACACAAAAGTGAAAGTAGCTTCTAGTAAGGTACGGTAACACATCCATCCACTGAATCTCTCTAAATAGTATTCTAAGTGATGAATCCTAAATCCAGGCATTACATACAACTAAGGGGGTTATATCCAGTGAAAAGCATCAAATAACCAATAAATTGTCCACTATTTACCACTTATAAAGCTTTGTCGCCTCATGGAATAATAACTTTGGGTATTTATGAACAATAATCATCATCACATGATAATAAAAATCCCCTAAGGATAACACCACAATCACATCCTTCCCACATCCCACACCACCCTCAAAGTGAGCCCCAAAACAAAATCACATTATAAACAACATTATAAAGAATCATTCACATGGATAAGAACAACATCAACAATAATACAAGGGGCTTCAACAAGGGAACAATCAATAACATATCACAAGTTCCAACCGGGCCTACATTTTTATCATATGCATTTGGAAATCCCTTTCTAAAACCATTTTGAATTCAAAACAAAATCTAAAATAAAACGTATGTTTTCAAAAATTCAACCAAATAATTCAAGGGAAACATCATTTTCACTTTATATCACCAAAACACCTTTTAAAAATAAGGAAACCTTTTAAACATTAAAAGCAAACCCACTTGTAAATAATATTTATTTAAAACCCAAAGAAAAAAGTTAATTTCAAAAGGAAACCCCTAATTTGAATTTTATCAACCATGAATAATGCATAAAACACCATTTCCATACCAAGTTCAATTTTACTAAGAAATTCACTCAGTTTTTCCAAAGGAAACCCTCAATTAATAGAGAATATTTTTCAAACCAAACTAGCTAGAATATATTTATTTACTTTAATTAAAAAACACCAATAGAGACATCAATAATTCATGGAAGTCTTAAATAAAATCCAATGAATTATAAACACTGCCTCATTTGGTGAAATCATGTCTAATTCAATAAAATCAACCAGAAAGAGACTCCTACTATATCTCACAACCATTACAAATTGAAACCCCCAATTTTCAAATAATCCTAGACATTAAAATCATTCAAACATGTCCACTAGGGTTAGAGGTATTATATAAAAATAAATAAAACCAAAGGAAGACAAGAGACATTGTACCAGAAATAATTTTTAGTAGTGGTTTATAAAACTACTACTAAAAAATGAAATATTTTAGCGTAAGTCTTTCAGAAACCACCACTAAATTTTTTGAAAAAATTAAAAAACACTCTTTTCCTCCTTACCTTGAATTCATCCCCATTTATACCCTCCTCCCTTGATACCTCACCATTTCTACCCTTCCCCCCTCACTGCTTCTCCCCTTCACCCCTCTTCGTTGATCCCCTTTCCACCATTTTCACTCCCCTTTCACCATTGTCGCTTTCACTGCTCCCCATACCCTCACTGATCCCTCACAGAGCCATCAATGACACTCCCCATGTTTTTCCCTGATCCCTTGACTCCCCTACATGATTCTTTCACAACCCTCCCCTTCCTACTCCCTTATCACTCAACTCCCCACCTTGGGTCATTGACACCCCTCCCCCCGCCGCTCCCTGAGCCCTTGAATCCCCTCCCTAAGTTGTCAACACCCATCCCCTCACTGATCCTCAAGCCCTGTAATTCCCTATGTAATCCCTGTACACCACTCCAATTTCCCCTTTCCCCCTTTTAGATGATCCATCAATCCCCTTGCTTAAAATTTTGTCCTCGATTCAGGTAGTATCACCTCTCCTACACCCTCCTCCCCTTCTTTAAAGGCCATAGTGGATCTCCCTCATCCATGGTCCATTTTTTCCACCATTGGGTGTGATAAAGAATTTATGGTCAGACTATAAGTCTTATTTAAACCATTATTCTTTTATTTTAGTGGATTTTTATCCCTTAGAATTTTATTTTGATATGTCCCATTTCTAGGGATTTTTTCTCATTTGTTTTTAGGCATAACTAGAAGCCAATATTGAGTGAGCCCCCAAGACCTCACTATAAATCCCTTTACACTAATCCATTTATCCATAACCACTCCTTCCAAACCCCTTTCCTTGACATCATGGTCTCCCATATTTCCTTTTTCCCATCTTCATCCCTCATCCCTTATCGCCACACCTTCGTCAGCCCCCTTTCTCACCGATCAGGGGTGATTTTCATAATCTCTCCATTTTAGTTTAATATTTTAAACTTTTAATGTGTTATTTATGTGTTTATTATATATTTTTATTTAATTAATTCAAAACTATAATGATGTTCTATTCAGGTCATTATTATGTGATGTAATAATGAATAAATATTAAAGTTTTTTTTATCCAAAATTCATTTGATTTTATAATTATACTTGAGTTTGGATTATAAGGTTACTAAATTATTTGATAAATTTTTAATGTCATACTATCACTTCCATTTTACATTTGAAACTAATTAAACATATTTATAGAAAATATATAATTTTTTTTGAATTATATACATTCGAATTAAAATATAAGAAAAATGATATTGTTCAAAATGTAATCAAATTAATATGCACAAAGAATTTTTTATATTATTGATTTAAAATAAATTAGAAATTATTTTTTAAATGAAATAATATTTATTATGTGTTTTAATTTTATTTAATGAAGTGTAAGAGATTTGTGATATATGGATAAAATCTAGATCACGTTATTGAGGAACACACCTCAGTATGCTAAGGGTTTGAAAGAGTTTTTAGATTTTCAAATTTTCAATTGAACCGTTGATGGGAAAATAAGATGTTCATGTCCTAAATATAAATTTAGAATATGGTTGAAGAGAAATGAATTTTATGAACACTTGATATTTAAGTAATTACTTGCTCAATATTGTTTTGGATTTGGCATGGATAATCGAACGTTACAGAAAGTTTGAGCACTAATGTTATCCAACAGAATGAGATCCCAAATTCATAAAAAATGGAAAATGAAATGAAAGACCTTATAAATAATTATTTTGGAATTTAAAGGAAACAACAACATCATCAAAAATTATCAAAACAACTATTTGAGGGTGCTACAAATAGTTACTTATCAAATGATGTTTTTGGGACTATAGGATAACCAGATCAAGATCATAACATATCATTGGATCCTCCTATTGATGTTTCAGATAATAATGTAAGATATAAATTAACTGAGAATAAAAAAAATTCATGATTTAGTTGATGATGAAAATCAAGATTTTTATGGTGGATGTATGAAATATTCAAAACTTTCTTTATGATGAAGTTGTACCATATCAAATGCCTATACATAATTAAAAATAAGGTGATGTCCATGATATTGGAATTGTATCATGAAATATTTCCTAAATATAAGATCCTTGTGTCTTTTTATGATATGAAAAATTCTGTTAACAATCTTGGTATTAATTATATAAAAATACATGCTTGTCCCAATGATTTTATGGTTTATTTGGTAGAGGATTTAAGTATATAGGATTAAAAAAATGTCCATAGTCTATACGGCAGTTAATGGGTAAATTTTGAAGTATTAATCAATATACTAATATGAAGAATAATAAAAGGAACACACTTTATAACGTTTTGTGTTACTTAACTTTAAAACATCGATTGAAATATTATTCATTTTGTTGAAAACTGTCGAGCAAATGAAGTGGAATTCTATATATAATAACATTGATGGGTTATTAAAACATCCAATAGATTTAAAATCATGGAATAAATTTTATTAATTATATATATATTTCTCATCTTATCCTGGGAATGCTAGATTAAGATTGGTTTTTGATGGATTCAACCCATTTGGTACTTTGAGTACCATTTATAACATTTATATGGTTGTTTTGATCCCTTACAATCTACCTATATGGATGTGTATGAAAAAAATATCGTTAATAGTTTTGATGATTATTCATTGAAAAAAATGGCTGGAAATTATGTTTATGTATACTTTCAACCTCTAATTGAATAATTACTAGAGTTATGGAGCAACAGTGTTAAGACATATGATGCATCTTAGAAAACAATGTTCAAAAATTCATGCAACTCTAATATAGACCATTAGTGACTTCCCTAGACTTGGGAACTTATCTGGTTAGAACACTTACCTAGTTTTATATTTTTCCTATTTATAAATTTTATTTTTGATCCCAAATGACTACCTTACAGTAAAAAATAGTGCTTTTCATTCATCTCATATTTCTAGATACATCTCATAGATTTCAGTTGAACATGTCAAAATTAATTGGGTCTATTGATCGTAAACTTTCACCAAATTTATTGAAAATTTCGAAAATATTAGTGTAGTAATAAATGTTGAAATATAATTGGGAAGTTTTATCATTTGAATGATAGTGGGAAACAAGTTATAAGTGTGTTGTTAATTTAAATCAAAACACAACAATGAAATAAAAAAAATATATTCATCAAACTTCTATATTAGGAATTTAGTTTGTTGTGTCATAATATTGATGTTATACATATTGATAATAATGTTTGTTATAATTTTATCTTCACATTAATTAATGATCATGGAAAATCAAAGGAACATTTCAATTATTAGGACTTACAAAAAATGAATATAAATCATGATCTATGGCCATAAGAGAATGGAGCGTATGATCTAGAAATTGTTTCAATGATAAATATGGGTAAATATACATTCATTCAAAGTTTAAAACAAATGAAAGTATCTTATGGGTATTAAATTATCGTATCAAGGTGTTTCAACTTAAAGCAACATAGTTTACATAGATTTAAAATTCATGATTCACATATTTTATAATAGTAGCTACTTCCATTGGAATTGTGTACATTATTACCTAAAAAGTATACTATAGTTGTAGTCCAATTTTTCACATTATTTAGGAAACTATGTGATAAATCACTAAAACTATATTGTCTTTAAAACCTTCAAGATAGAAAATTCTTGATTCACATATTTTATAATAGTATCTACTGCCATTGGAATTGCATACATTATTACCTAAAAAGGATTCTATAGTTTTACTCTAATTTTTCACATTATTTAGGAAACTATGTGATAAATCACTAAAACTATATGATCTTGAAAACCTTAAGGATATATTTTTACTTACACCTTGTGCAATGGAGATAATCTTTCCTCCATCGTTTTTTACTTTGATGATGCATTTAAGGCTGAATTTGGTCGAGGAAACTAAATTAAAAGGTCTTATACATTATTGATGGATGTATCCAATTGAGAGGTACTTTATTTATATGTTTTTAATATTAAGTAAAAAATTCTTGTAACTTTATTAAATATGTGATTATGTTTTATTTTTATTTTTTTCACATATACCTTGGTTATTTGAAATCATATATGAAAAATAAAGCTCAACCTAAAGACTCTATTTATGAAGGTTATTTAGAATAGGAGTATATTACATTTTGTTCTAGATATTTGGAAGATATTGAGACAATATTCAATAGATTTTTATGTGTTTATGATATATTAACACAATCTTAACTACATGGGAAATAAAAAATCTTTCATACTATTGGTCAATCAGTTTGGAGGATCTCAAATATTACACTGATATAAATGGAATTATTATATGCACAAGGATATGTGATACTAAATAGTGAAATTTAAGACCCGTTTATTTAAGAGATTAGGATATAAAAAAATAGAATAATGATAATCTCAACATGAAATGAGAAAGGTATAACAGAAGTTGTTAATAAAGAGCTTGTAGAATAGTTTCACATCATGTAAGTTCATAAATATTTCAATCAATATGGATATTAGGTTGAAAAATATATTTTTTAAATCTAATAATGTATATTAGATTTTTTATATCATGAATATTGATACTTGGTATGAGTTTTCATTATATTTGAAGTTTTTGTCTTGAGGTTCTCTAAAACATGCTATAAAGTTTGACGCTTACAATTTAAATGGA
This sequence comes from Viscum album, assembly GCA_963277665.1. Classification (NCBI taxonomy): domain Eukaryota; kingdom Viridiplantae; phylum Streptophyta; class Magnoliopsida; order Santalales; family Viscaceae; genus Viscum; species Viscum album. Next base: position 355,307,043 of record OY728125.1, on the reverse strand, counting down.
TTCAAATTTTATATAGTCAATTATGAAGAGGGTTTAGAAACACATAATAGTGGTATATTTATAGCTTCTAAATTGGGATGTTATGGAAAGTTTACTGATATTATCAAATTAAACTACCATAGTCATTTTTTAGTTATTTTATTTAAATACAAGTGGGTCGATATTACTAGGGGTATTAAAAGAGATTCTATGAAATTTAATAAAGGGAACTTCTCTCACTTGATAGATATTGGTGATCATGAATTATATAATCCTTATATCGTATCATTTTAAGAAATAATGGTATATTAGGTTGAATATATCATGAATGAAGGGTGGAGTGTAGTTGTTCAGATAAAACAAAAGGACTTGTATGATGTGGCTGATGAAGTAAGAGATTTGACCTCTGAAATTTAATCCCATAAATAGTAAGAAACTTACTTATTTTTCTATCATGATATTGAAAATATTAGTCTTTCAAGGGTGGATAAAGTAGATGAAGTAATGATGTAGTAGGATAATGACATGATTGAAGAAAAAAATGATTGTATATGCAGTCATCCACTAACTTATCAACCACCTATATATATATTATTTATTTTCATTACTGTGGATCTGGTATTATATTTAAATTTATTTTTATGCATGATTTGTTTAATTTTGAAAATTTAAATGTTATATGTTTTTTTATGTGCAGTCATTCATTATCATACCTACGTATATTATGTTTTTAGTACTATTTATCTAATATCATTTTTAAATTTATTTTTTTGTATGAATTTTTTGAAATATATGTTCTAGAGTTATTTTTACTTTTTTAAATGAGAATAATTCCAAGAAATAATCATTTTACTAATCCTATTTGACTACCAGTTGATGTTCCCTCAACCACATAGACACCAAATGATCCATCGGGCTCCCTCCTTATAGCATTTGGGACACCCTTTGTCTGCCCTCCACCAGCATTTTTCACCCCCTCTGTCTCCCTCCCATAAAAATTCACATCACCCTCATTATCCATCCCATCAGTATCTAGCACATTGCCTCCCAATTTAACAGGTCCATCACATGATGAATCTATAGTGAGGGAATAGTTGGTTACTCCCATTTCTTTAAAAATGATATTGTAGGGTGATGGTTATAGGTACAAATTTTAATGTTAATTAATTTATTTCACTTTTTTATAATAATAACTATTTTTTCATAAAATATGGAAAAAAATGTTACTAATGAGACAAATATTAATAATCAATATGGATGTAATCTAAATGGATTGAAGATAATTTTCCCCTTTGATTGTTATGGGGTCCCTACAGATGATGTTGTGGGATTATTTTTCTAGATTCTTGGATAATTGTTGGTTAGGCCTATTACCCTTCTAATTACATATTTTTATTTGAGGCATATGCCTCAATCTTGGAAGAATGAAGTATTTTATTCACAGATAAAGGTAATTTTAATACATTATGGATCAATTTAATACTATTATTTAGTTTAATTCTAATATTTTAAACATGAATCTCTTTGTATAGATGTCATTCCATTTTAACATTGCTAATCTTATCACATGAAAGTAGATGTTGAAAATTTTGGGTAAGAAGTGGAATGATTTTAAATGGATATTATGTAATGAATTCAGTGATAAATCATTGACCACTCATAAAAAATATTTTAAGGTGACTTAAGGGGTACCTAGAGAGTAGTGGAAGGTTTTTGTTGATATCCATCACCATAAGAAACAAATGGTATTGAAAAATATATTATTATATTAATCTCATTTTACATATAAACATGCATATGAAAAGGTGATGACATTTCATACATTACTATTAAATTACATGTTATTTATTTTAGGATGTTTCAAGAAAAAATATATCAATTCGAGCTAAAAAATCATCCCCCACACTACTGGTTCAAAGAGGTTTTCAAGAAACAAATTAACTATGGTAAAATTTCCATTAGTTTAAATATTTATAACATAACATTATCTGTTTAATATATTAAATTTTTGATTTATCCTGGTTTAATATAGTCAATTAATTTTGGGTACCAAGTATCCCAAACGGAAGTTTGGTTGGATGTTCATATGAAATATAATGGGGGTTATGTGAATGTTCCTACCAAAGATGTTAGGGTATGAATTTCTTTTTCATTTTAATAACTTATTGTTAGTTGTAAATTTGTTAATATGTATTTATTTAAATATAAATGTTATGTGATTTATAGGTAAAAACATAGCAATGGGATGTTAATCTCGTGTAGTCCTTATTAGTCTCCCAAGATAATCTAGTTGGTCAAGTCCTTGGGAAAGAACATCCTAGTCGTGTGCATGGGATGGGTTTAGGACCCTTACTATTAGAGGTCTTTGGAAGGTCATAAAGGATTGAAAAAACATAAACATCTAGTTTTAGTTACTCCCTAACTTTATATTCTTAGAGTTCGTTTATTTTAATGAAAATTACAATTCTATAATAGGGGATCACAATCCAGAAATAGGGGGCTCATATACAAATATAGGATATCAAATTTGTTACTCTATAGAAAAAATTAGTTGAATTATATCAGAAGATGATTGGATATGTCCCCAATGATATTTCATAGATGTATGGTTTGAGTGATCAGGTAAATCACAAAATTTCATAATCATTTAATACACAAAATTTTATTGGTTTTTAAATTTAAATTTAAATATATAACACTATTTAATTTTCAAGAAACTTTTCATACAAGTGCCGGTAGTAAGGAGTGGAGATAGATATAGAGATGGTTTCAAGCTTAGTTCATTGGGTTGTAATGGGGGTTGAATTTGGATTTAGTGATGGTGATGTGTAAATAAACTCATGAAAAACTAACCCAATGATATGGTGATTGAGAAACCATTCTTTTTTGTGGTAGGGGATATATATATTTCTCTTACATTATATGAAATATATATGCTTGGTTGATTTGAAATTTTTTCTTTCAAAGTTTCCCTTATAATCATCATTATTAGGCTCTTTTGAGTTATTTTTTAAATTATTCCATGTAAAGTATTCCAATTATAGTTTTAATACTTTTTCCATTTATTTAAATGTTATATTAGAGTTGGGATGGTTATCATATGATTACTGGGATGAAAGAAATTATTTTAGTAGGATAATTTTATGAGGGAGAGTTAGGTTGGATAATATAATGAGGAGGTTAGAAGTAAGTCATGGGTGTATAAGTTTTGGGTTTTATCCATTATTTATTATGTTATCATTATTATGCTTGTTGGATTGAGATATTGTGTGGTTCCCAAAATGAAAGTGGGGTTTTTCTAGCATTTTTGTATTGATAGAGGAAAGGTCAATGAGATTATGGGGGAGTCATTCATTGTTGTATTATTATGTGGAATCTTAGTTATGGGAAAATTATTATAGTATACCTAAGTTTTTTTTACTGATATCACAGACTTGGTTAATCCTATGTCAACACTATTTATGTTGTTATTTTTTATTCTCATGTACTATTATAACTCATTATATACAAGAAGCCATTATCAGTTCTATAAATGTATATATTTGAATCTAGCATAAATTTTTCTCATGTTTTGATTATGTTTTAATTGAAACTCCATTTATAGTTGGTCTGTTATAGTTTTTAAAATATCAATATGATTCTATTTTTTTCATGTATTATCCACTGCCTTCATGATTTGTTTATGTCTGTTGTAAACATTTTTTATTACAAGTTTTGTAATTTTATTATATGAATACTGTTTAATATTTATTTTTTTATGTTGTTTTATTGGTTTTCCATCTATTTGGTATACTTTTTCGGAGTCTATAGTTTCTTTAGATATTTTTAACAATAATATATTGAGATAGTTTAAAATACTACTATATATGGTAAAAATTTAAAGATGGTTTAAGCCACCACTATATATGGTAAAAATAGTTTTGTTTTAAACCACAATTATATATTATTAAATATAGTGGCGGTTTAGACCACTATGAAATACTCAACAGTTTTGAGAGGAAAAACCACCACTAAGAAATTAAATAACCACCACCAAAAAAGGTTCTAAAACACTTCCTAGAAACCAATGCTAAATGGGTGAAACTGACGCAAGTCACATTCTAATTTCAACTTTACTAGTGGTTTTAAAAAATTATCACAGAACTATTGGGAGGTGATTTAAACCACCACTAACATAAACAACTACAGCTAGCCCTATATTTTATTACAATGAGAGGTGATCATACCTCTTGAACCAGTTGAAGATTCACCAAGAAACCACATAAAATCACCTTGAAGAAGATTTGGAGAGAGGCTCCATGGAAGGAATCCAAGTCTTGGTTAATTGAGTGGGGATATTAAGGTAAAAATACCTACTTAAAAAGAAGTAGAAAAGAAAAAAAATAATTCTCTTTGGGTGGGTTTCACAGTTTACTCACATAGTTAAACATACCATGCACAAACTATGCTGATCACCACTATTTTTAGCTATATGCATTGCACACTTAGTCATCATGTTAAATTAACTATTCACCTTAATCGTGATACCTATAAAAAGTCCCCAAACTTCACCCTTCTTCCCAAAGTACCTCTAACTCAAGGGGCTAAGATATCAAACAAAAAACTCCACATAAAAGTGACATTAGGGGTGTTTCAAACTCTACACCATGCCAATTTATTCCCATAAAAATTCCTAAGTCAAGAAAAAAGTAGAAAATAACAATCCAAAACACACTTCCACAAAATAAGGTGATTTGGATGATGAACCACTACAGAGGTCCCTGGGAATAAACTCTCAAGCAGTGATTCTTCCTCTAAACCAAACCACCAAATTCAAAAGTCTACCAAGAGTCCCCAAGAAAAAAAAAACCATGCTTACTGGAATAAGACCTAAAAGGAAATATAGATCAGTCACATGCCTCCCTATTCTTTATAAATCTCCTAAATAGTGTAAAAAATGAGAACACCTTAAACAGAAACCTACACTATGTGAAATATCTCTGAAAATATCCAAATAATAATTATAAAAAAACTATCACTTCCTAAAAGGTAAACCAACCTCAAAAAACTCAATACCCACATGGTCGAGGCATCAACAAACTTAACACTCACCTTCACAAGGGAAAATTTTCAAGGAATTCCACAATAAGAGACGACACTGGCCCTTGACCAGGGTCAATGTACTCTAGGGTTAAACTAAGACCTTAATATAGAACATCATCCCTTAATAAACACCACAAAACTAGTACCATCGAGTTCTCAAATCTACAAAGGAAACTTCTATCATAATTACCCATGTACCAACCTAAAAGTCACTTACACCCACTTAAAAAAGAAATTATACTTAAAATAGGACAAAACATAAGAAAACACCAAAGGCTTCAAAATAAGACAACTGAATAATAAGTCATGCATTAAATATAAAAACCTATGGCATCACACAAGCTGAAAGATAAACACACGAACCATAATAATTCAAAATCCAAAACACACACAATAATTTCACAAAACACTCCCAATTGGTTTAGAAAAAAACCACATTAAAATCACATTTCTGGTCCTTAACCCCCTTTTATAAAACACAAAAAGAGGTTCATTTACTAAAAACCATATAATAAAGCAAAACTCATTTTTCCTCTTTAAAAACGTTTTCCCAAAAACTAGTCAAAGTACAATGCCTTTATTTTCCAACACCGCTTTCCAAATCATTTCCACAGTACAATTTGAAAGTGAATTAAAACAAAAAACAACCATTTCATTTACGAAAACACTAAAATTTATAATTTTCAATGGTTTAAGTCCCCCTTCAAACCATCCTTTAAAAACCAATCTCTTGAAATAAATTTTGGAAAACCTCTTCCAAAGGAATTTTCACAAACCCAAAAAATAATAATTTCAAAAACCAAATAACTTTACTATAAAACATCACACTCTCTTTAAAATACTTTTACAAAAATTTCCAAAGAACATGGAACATTAAATAGTTGATTTTATCACACAAGAAAATACTTTTAAATTTGAAAACCACACCTCCAAATTCATTTCATGACCCATTCGAGGTAAAAACCCATTTAAAATCCCACATCCAATTTTTAAATCAACCTTTAAAACCTAACACCACCCTTTATTCCAAGACTCACTTGAAATGAAAAGTGTGAACCACCTTTCAAGAAAAAAATTATCCTTAAATATTTTTAAAAAACCAAAACTCCCAACATGAAAGGAAAAAAATTTAACATAATGGAATTCAAAACTATTGAGCACTCAAGATATGACATCAAGAATATAGTAGGTCTAAACCATATGAACAAAACCATCAAAAGAGAACCCCTAGGAACAAAATTCTCTCTTCCATCAAAAAATTTCCAAGTGGCAGTTAGAAACAAACACAAGACATGATCCCAACCACCCATTATCTTCAAATAAAAAAAGTGTCCCTATAACCAAGTAAATTAATAAAAACAATATTTCAAAACATCATTTTAAAATAAATTTCAAATTACTATTAAAATTGATTTTAAAAGAACAACCCATTACTGAGTCCCACTGCTCTCAAAATTCATTAAAAGCAAGGATCAATCCCTTTATCTTACAAAATTATTACATAACTTATCATCAAAAAAGAAGACCTGATCCCCTTTCCAAAAAAAACCAAAACTCCTCTTTGAAATAAACTATATCAATAAAAATACATTCATTAAAAAGTTCTTAAAACACCCACTGTATGAATTAATGTGTTTCATAAAATTAAACTTTTGAAATAAAATTAATTTAAACTCAAAATGTTTTCTTTGTCCAAGTTTCAAAAAACACATGTAGTTTTCAAACTACCATTAAATGGGTTTTAAAAAATTAAACATCTTTTCCATTTTGAAAACCAAATTTTCCACTTCACAAAACAAAGTCCCCAAGGTAAAACCCAAGCACACCAACACATATACAATATAAAACCACATTAAAACACATCACTTGACATAAAAATCCCAATTAAAACACCCCTAAAGGATACCATACCAATGGAAAACTTCATTGGATTCAACCAAAGAATAAAGGGAGAAAAAACAACAATTTATGATGAAAAACTGCATGTTTCATGGTTTAGCTACATGGGCTGGTAAACCATGTGCGAATTGTGAAATAGTTACTCTCGTGGTTTTAGAACCATGTTTCATGGGAACCAAAAAGTTTACTAGACCATTCATGTAAACCATGTGACCCTGGACCATTCACTATTTTCACCTCTAATACTCAAACCATCCCTCAAAATCACTATTCCACTCAACTAGAATCAAATAATCATCTCAATATATAAAAAATCCACCAAAACATCCAAATCTAAACTCAGGATCATGGACCAAGCCCAATAAACCCATGGAAACTTTTGATTCAATATGATAAAGAATTGTCCAAGACCTTGCCTGGACACTCAACCCAATCCATGTTAACAATCCTAGTCTCCAAACTATCAAGACACACCTTAAATAACAAAGAGGGTTACTCAATAACTTAGGAATATTTAAATAAATCTGGATTATATGATACCATTTTGTAATGAACCCTCCTGGTACATCCATCCATTGGATTCCCAAGTCATCTCACCACATGCCTAAGTAGCATCCCTAATATGTTTTGGATGATGATAATCATCAAGGGTATCATACATAACCATTTTTGGAAATTTTCACCCTTAAGGAACTAAATAAAAACATAAAAACAAGGAAAAGTAGGTAAAAATAAAAGATACATTCAAAGATACATATAATATAAATAAATAACCAATCATAGATACAAAACTAAAATGAAATATCAAACAAGATCAAGACCGAAGAAGCCAATAAAAATCACAGGTAAACCGATTCCATGAAACTAAAAGTCCAATCACCAAATTTTTGTGACTCTCTGGAAGCCAACATCATCCATACAACACCCACTTCCTAATGAAAAAGAAACTATATCCAACTTAATATTAAAAACTTGGAGTAACCCAAAAAATATATAAAGACCACATACCCACCAACGTGAGTATGTGCGGTGTGATCCAAAGCGATTAGGATACCACCATGGTTCTAATTCATTCCTTTTATAAAACAAACTAGTATCACTAGTTTGTAAATAATAGAAAAAAATAGGTTTTCACTTTCCTTTATATAATATATAAATAAAAAATGCATATAACATGAACTTTCTCAAAGAACCACTTTCATAAAATAAGGCATGAAAAGGTATTACCAAAAACCATACCAATTCAATGTTTTGACCATTTATCTTTAAAAATACCACACTTTTGAAAATAAATCTACCCATGGTTTAAATTTTTCAAAAGAGTTTCCAATCTAGTATATAATTGGAAAACCAATTCCCCATTTCCATTTAAAATCCTTTACACAACCAATATAAAGGGATACAAGGAAACAAGTTAAACTACAAAATAAACACAAATGAAAATGTTTCAATTAATGGAAACAAGTGTATGGAATAAGAATTTAAAACAATATGGATAAATACTATATGATCAAAACATTAAACAAGTTCATCCAAGTAATAAACATCACACATGCCAATATATAAAAAAACATAACATATGATACATATCATGAGGTGAAACCATGAGGACTAATGGGACCACACAAGACATGAAAAAGTGGACCTATATTATGATGGGGTATAGCCACACATCTATCCAAAGAATCTCTCTAAGCAGTCTCCTTAGTGAAAAACCCCAAATCTAGGTGTTATGTACAACTAAGGAGGGTCTAGCTAGTGAAAAACAACAATTATCCAAGAAATTATCCATAACTTCCCACATAGAAACCTTATTCTCCTCATAGAATAATAACGGAGGTGGTTTATTAATAGTAAGAATCATCATATGAAAATAAAATGACCCTAGGGTTAACACCACAATCACATCCTTCCTACCTCCCGGACTACCCTAAAAGTTATCCCCAATATATAAGGACATTATAAACCACATCATAAAGAATCCATCACATGGATAAGCACAATTTTAACAACAACACAAGGGGGATAAATAAGGGAACAATCAAAAACACATCACAGGTTCCAACCGGGCCTACATTTTTATCATATACATTTGGAAATACCTTTTTAAAACCATTTGGAATTAAAACACAGTCATAAAACAAAACATAAGTTTTCAAAAATGCAACCAAATAATTTAATGAAAACTCCATTTTAACTTTAAACCACTAAACCACATTTTCAAAATAAGGACATCCTTTAAACACCAAAATTAAACCCATTTTGTAAACTCCATTTTGATTAAAACCTAAATAATAAGTGGATTTTACAATAAAAACACTCTTTAGAATTTTTTGAACATAAATAATACACAAAACACTATTTCCAAACAAAGTCCCATTTGAACAATCAATTCACTCACTTTTTTAAAGTAAAACCCAAAATTAATTATATATAACCATTGTAAAAACAAACTATTTAGAATATACTATTTTAGTTTAATTTAAAAACACCATTAGTGACATCAAGAATTCATGGAACTCTTAGATAAAAGCTAATGAATCAAAAACTCATCCCTCATGTGGGGGAATTATGTTGCCTTCTATAAAAAAACACCGGAAAGAGAATCCTATTATGGCTCACAACCATTAAAATCTAAAATTCCTAATTTTTTAACAACCCTATGAATAAAATCATCCAATAATGACCACTAAGGTTAAAGGGATTAGATAAAAGAGAGAAAACTAGAGGAAGAGAAGAGAGAATCTCTTACCACTTGAACTCGGTAAAGATTCACTAATAAACCACTTCATAATCACCTTGGAGGAGCTTTGGAAAATTAAAAAAAGTTATATGGAAGTCTTAAAAGTTAGGATAAATCGAGTGGGGGACCAAGGGAAGAAACCCCATTTAAAAAATGTGAATGGACAAAAATACCCCTATTCAGGTGGGTTGCATGGTTTACTCACACAATTAAACAAATTGTGCATATAACATGTATATCACCGCTATTCATAGATGCACGGGTTGAACACTTAGGATATATAGTTAAATTAATTGCACACCATAACTATGATACCAGGAAAAAGTCCCCAAACTTCAGCCTTTTCAGCCCAATGTACCTCTAACTCTAAGGAATAAACCATCCAAAAAATACTCCCACATAAAATTTATATTAGTGTTGTCACAATTATTATATTTATAGGATAACGATTATCTATTCCCTTCACATTCAATCAAAAAAATTAAAAATTTCATCATGTGCTTGTGTAAACTATTGCCTCTATGAATGACACATTTCATTTTTCATCACCAAATTTCAAGGATGATTATAAAATGGATTTAATGAATGTATATTTTATTTATTTCATGATTTATATTTTTTAAATATAAATTAGGCATTCCATTGGTAATATTATCAATAAGCAGTTATTGTAAAACTAAATGCCTAAAATAAATATACCAAGAGGAAAAGCAATTTATTTATAATTGAAAAAAATATTTTTCATTTAAATTATTCTTATAAATAATTTCAATTATGATTCATCAGATTAATAAAATCTAAATAATTTTGTTATGATTTTATTATGATGATATTATGATAAAATAATCTCTTCTACAGTCATACTCACACATAGATTGTATCATGGTCTTATTAGGTCAATTTAACAACCTACATGAATATTGATGTAAATTTCTATCAAGGATGGAATCACAAAGTTAATATTTGATATTAATAATTAAATTATTTTTATTATTTGGTTTTGGATTGGTTATATAAATATTTAACTTGTCTATTAAGATAACATCATTTTTTTTATTATAAATTACCAAAAACAAGCTCACCATCAACTTCGTTGTCATGGATAATAGATAAAATACTTATGTAATGAAATTATAACTTTGTAAATAATTATAAAACATAAATTAAAATACCTTTCATAATATAGTAATTATGAAATTTGGGATAATAATGAAGAAAAACATTGGTATTTCAAAACTAGTTCAAAATGATCAAGATTACTCACACCCAATATTGAAAATAGATAGTGGATAATTAATAAACACATAAATAATAATGATAAATAAGGATTATAAATGGTAAAAATTATGAATAATGTTCTGAAATAAATAATTAAAATATTTACATTTTTTATATTGAATGATAAAGAATGTTTTATGAAATCAAGATAAAAGGTCAGGTTTTTTGTCCTGAACACCCTTCATTGCATCATGTTTTGATATTATGTACCAATTGTTTTTTTTGTGTAACTACTACCCCTTGACGTATAATATCAAAAATTATTATTTATCTTTGTAACTTCACTTTCATTCATTATCTTCCCATATTAGGACTATGATTTATATCTTCCCTAAAATATAATGGTTTTTCATAACTCAATCTCCTTTATTGATTCATAATATTTCCCCATGATATTTATCTTTAATTTCATATATTGTACCCTATTTCTTAGTATATCACTTATTATTCAAATCATACCTATTTATAAATTATTTTTCTTCTTGAAAATGCAACTATGTAAAGCATAATTACCATCCTCTTAAATGATGTTTTATTACCCATGTCCATTTCTTCCTCTTCCCTCTAATATTATATTATCATATCTTGAAACCTAATTATTTGTTAAATATTGTGATTATCATATTTCCTTTTACCAATTCAAAAAAATAAGTTTTATTACCTCTTTATATGATGTGGGTTTTTAACCAATATATTTTTAAAAATATCAAAATGTTTTTCATTCCATGATCAAATGTTTTATCTTCCAAACCATATTTCTTATGGATACCTTTTTATATTTTTCAGTGATTCATTATTGGATATTATTTTCAAGTTAAATATTTTCAGAGTTTTCACTTCAACATTTTATAAAAGAATCTTGGAAGTGACCTGGAATATTTCCTTGTATAACAATGTTAGAAATGTTTTCTAAAACTATTATGATTTCATTTCTATATTATTTTTCATTTTAAAAATTACCTTCTTGGGATTCATGATTCATGATTTAACCACTATTTATATTTATCCTTTTTGATATTGAACTATTTGTATCAATAAATTCAATTCTTGGTCCCTTCTTATATTGTACCATTTGAAGCATTCTTTTTAAAAGTTTTTTTTTCATATGCGTTAGCATCATTCCAAATTTCTTTCTATAAATGGGGATATATTCTTTTACAAACATCCACCTTATTTCTCTTATTATTTTGTGGTAATTTTTTTATAAATAATCATGAAAAACATTTATTACTTGGGTTAATGATGCGTTGATTACATTTTATATTATTTTGTATATAGAACAATTATATATATACATAATATGTTTTGATAGGTGGGACTGAAATTATATATCTATTTAATGAATTAGGTAAATCTTTATATATCATGATATGTTATGAGATTAGAGAGTAAACCTAATCTACTATGGTACTCTATCATTATGTGATGATAGGTGGGACCATAATTATATATCCCTCTAATTCATTGGGTAAATATTTATATGTAATGGTATTTTATGTATGGGATTAATGTGTGAATATAATATGTTATGGGACATTTTCAACTATGTGGTGATGATCTTGGGAGTGAACCTTGTCATATTTTCATGGTTTCATTTATTATGTTGTGGTCATAATCTTATGATTCCAAGATCCTTTGATTTCATTTTTTTTATTGTGATAAATCCTCATGCTATGATTCTTAGCTTATGATATTTGTTTTATAAGGTATGATTTTTTTATATTAAGTTCATGTTTCTCATTTTCATTATCATTCTATTCAACTTATTCTCACTTATGATCTTTGATCGTTACCACTTACGCTTACGCTTATTGAGCATTTGATCTCACCCCTTATTATGTTTCTATTTCCCCAGGTAATGAAGGAAATTAATACATGTGGTATGTCTAGAAGATTACGTTTTAAAGAAAATTTATGAGGTATTTTAAAGATAGAATATGGTTTAACCAGTTCTTATTATAGTGAAAAAATGCTCATTGGATAAGAAAGCTAAGGGTTTTTTAGTTATAGGATCTTGTTTTTCCAAATTATTCTATAGAAACTTGACCTCTAAATCCTTGGTCAGTATTAATTAAGTAATTTAATTTTAAAAATTTATTATTATATGTTTAAGGATTGGGTCACTATATCTTTGGACTTTAACTTCTAATCATATATGAGAGTTGTTCCACTTCCTTTGATTTTTAAAGAACTAGAATTACTAAAGGTAATAGCTCCTATATTATTTTATTTAATGTTTCTAAATATTTTAAACTCACATGTCATATGTGAAGATAATACTCTATCAACTATCCATGATTTTCCTTTCCATATAGCTTTTAAGGTGAATTCAACTACTAGAGACTTTTTATCTATCTTTTGTTTTTCATTTTCCTTCTCTCTTCCAATGTGTGGATCTTATCCAAGAAGATTTGGCATGTAATATTCTTCATATTTACTAGTTTCAAAACATAATACATAGGTTTATTATAGGTAATAAAAATGATTTTTTATTTAATATTCTTAACTTATGGTTCCTCCTTTGGTGATATTTTACCTCTTATCTTCGGATCATAATTTTCTTCTCTTCAAAGTTTCTCATCATCAACTAATTACTTCTTCTTCTAAGTGAAATGTTTTCCCATAAATTATAGGATTTTTTATCATATCCTCAATGAAACTATTAATATCATTTTAATCTCTAACTTTTTTATTAATAAAAGTTATAATTTAATAACTATCATGGTGGTTATGATTTTCTTTTTCTCATGGAATGGAAGATTTTTCTTTTGAAATTTGTGTATAACTTTTTTTTAGTTTTATATAAGTACTCCTTCTTTGCTTCTAAATCCATAATTTCTCATTTTTAGTTGATAAACCTTAATTTTTATGAAAAATTGATTAGTTTTTATATTTAAAATAAACAACGTTCACCTATTTTTCAAGACCAATTTTTTCAATAGCTTTTAAAGATTTACATTTAACTTTTATTTCATTTTTGAATTCATAATTAAATTTTTTTAGAGTTTTTTCAACCTCAAGACACTTAGATTGTGGATTTCCCATTTTATCTTTCATTATATCAAGATTATCATATTTATCATTAAAAAAAATTTCTTTCTCGGCCACCTTAAAATTGAGTTTATTGATTTACTCAATGCATAGATTCTTCTTTTTCAGAAAATATTCTTCACTTTATATCTTATTCTCTCATTTATTTTTCAATAGGATAATTTATTTCTTATTTTTTTGGTATTTTTCTCTATATGGGTTTCAAGTTATGTTTTTATTATGTGTTCAAAGTAATTTAATTCACATTTTTATTCTTCTTTATTAAATATTTCCTCATGTTTTACATAATCCATGAAGTTCACAAATTTTTACAAAATTTATACATTAGATAAAAAATCTTCTAATGAGACCTCCTCTTCTTATTTTCTCAGTAGAATCATTTTCTTCTTTTGGGTAAGAATAATTTTTCCCTCAACTAAATTTTTGAATTATTTTATATTTTATTATACTTATTATTTTGATTATTTTCTTTAGTTTTATCTTCTTCATATTTATTTCCTTTTTTCTTAGGGAAATTGATGGAAAAGTTCCTAACTCCACTGAACTAGAAGCATTTAAACAAGAATCCATACCTTTTAGTTTCCATTACCTTTACAAAAATTTTGAGAGATATGAGGTATTATTCTCTTATGTTACTTATTTATATGATCTTTGTAATGTCCTGACCTAGATGTGACTAAAAATTGATCTGACCTGGTGGATCACCTGGCCTCAAGCACATCTCCCCTAATGCTATAGGTTAATGACTAGAATTTAGGGGCTAAAGTGTGTATGTGGGGAGCCTATTTCCACATGTCAAAGTGTATAACAGTGGTAGTAAACATATCAGTAAATAGAAAAAGTAAAAAATCAACCAAATAGAAGATAAAATCCTTGATAGGAATATATAAACAATGCCAGAAATAATATCATATACAATGATGATCATGTCATGTTTCTAAAAATAATACAAAATAGGTATACATGCATCGGTGCAATATATGTATCAAAATACAAAAAACTCCAAAAAGGACTATCCCAACTAGCATCAGGATCCTATATTGGTCTTGTGCTCCTTGGAACCTAAGCATAGCATAAATCAAGCATCATATTATGGGTGCTTTCCCCGATCTCTTCTTGTATCCATGAAGTTTGTCTAGGTACCCAATGACGGACTGAATAGGTTGTGAGATAACACTCAACAGACCATCACCAATGGTATCTATAACAAATCTAGGTTTCGTATAAGAACATAAGTAGTGTGCAGTGTACAAAATATATAAATCTATAATAAAAGTCAAATGAACATGGAAAAAGTAATAACTTTAAAGTGATATTATCAAGCCAAACATAGATCCCTACAAAATATATTCAGGCTTCCATAAATAAGGGAAGTTGTAAAAAAATAAATAATCAAGTGATATTGTCCAATCTAACCACTTGAGTCAAAATATCTACCACAACCATGCAATATAACTAAGTGTAAACATCCATCATATTTATTGTGTATAAAACTATATTTATATATATCATTCATCACGAACTTTCCATATAATCAAATTATCCACAATTGCCTCGCCATGTAATCACAAATTTCAGACCATGAAGGGATGGATCTAAGGTATAGAAGACCAAGGAATCCTCATTGAGTCCCAAGATCATCTCGGTGGGAACTTGGTAAAGGCCTGGGTAGGGTCCAAGGGGTGTGTCTACTAAGCTCCCAATCATGCTAGATCCAAGGGGTATCAAGGAACAAGGTATCCTATTAAATAAAGAACCAAGGAGAAATATCATCCAAGGAATCCACTACCTTAATCAAGACCCATGGGAGATACTTCCATGGCATCTAATGGAAACAAGATCCAAGGTATACCAACCAAGGAATCCACTTCCATTTCAATTCATCAATTCATTTCATTCATCAATTCATAATCAACTAAATTCCATGAATTATTACAAATCATGTCAAAATTTCTATTTAAACAAATTAAACAATTTATATCATGTCATCACATGTAAAATGAAGAAAACTTTCTCCTAATATCTCATTTTAATTTAATTCAATCCATTAAAAGTATTCCTCTAACTAGGTAATCACACAAGCACCCAAAGTGGTGTTACAACAATAAGAATAAGTAAAGTTACACCCCATGGGTGGCTTGGATTGGGGAAACAACCTACAACAAACTCAAATGAATAAGTGAAAATCCCTAACAGGATTCAATTCATTCAATTCAATTATTCAATTAATTTTCAGGGCACTGGTAGAAATTATAGAATGTGTAATAACTGAATCTTGGAAAATAATACATCAAACCCAGAGGGAAAGGTATAGACCACCTACCATAGGTCTATAATAGAGAACTCATCTAGTATAAGATTATGATTTGATCCAGATATGAATAAAATTGAAGACCATATAAAGAACATGGTTAGGGGTAACCGTGTGACTTGTCCCACATTGTTTCTCCTAATCACACAACCTATCTTTTTCTAAAAATTTTAGGCTCTGGGATATGAATAATCCCTAGTCACCCCAAAACTCCCATGATCTTAATAGATATTCACATTCAGTAATAAAAAAACATTTAAACCCAAAAAATAGAGATATATACCTCAAGAAAACCAGGGATCTTATAATATTCCCCCTTTAATGCAATTTTTCCTCGAATTACCCTTTAAAGGGTGGTCAAAAATCACCTGAGAATAACACTAACCACTAAGAACATATGTCGACCTCCCACTCCAAAGTCTCATCCAGTAAATGGATATGATGTATGATGTGGCTCTATTTTTACATAGTTTTGCCACATCTTTTTACTTAATTTTTAATGATTTAATTAATTATTTAATCACTTTTTACTACATAATTTTACTTTTGTAATTTTATAATTAATTTTACCAATTAATAAATTTTTATAACTAATTATGTATTTTTAGTCTTTAAAATAATAATTTTAATCTTATTAAACTAATCAACTTTAATTATGTCTTATTTAGTTTGGTTAATTTAAATCTTCTTGACTTTTTAATAAGTTAATATTTTTTAAAAAAAATTATTTAATAAATGTAATTCTATTTAATTAAGTTAGTCTTTGTTTTAATATTTTATCTTTGAACTTAGTTTCATTAAAATATGTTAACATTATTAATTAATATTTTAAGTCATCACGCTAATCATTTAAGTAATTAATATGTGTTTTTAATTAAATTATGTAGTTCTATTTTTAATTTTATGTATTCAATTAGTTAATTAATTAAATAATTAAGAGTTTTTAAACATTAATTATTTTATTTTCTGTATGCAGTTTGACTATTATTTCATTTTCTTTTGGTTTTATTTTACCGGTGAGGTAGACTATAACTAGCGGTAACCGGGTAATTGTTACTGTCTACCAGTGACCTTGTTTGTACCGGTGACCTTTTGTCACCGTTACTCTTTCCTATCGGTAACTCTTATTTTTAATTTCAACCTCACTGATAAACTTATTTGGGTCACTATTGCTATTCATTTTCATTTTCTGCTACTCTTTAATTAATTTATATAGTTATTTTAATTTAAGTATTTTATTAATTTAGCTCATCAATTATCAAGTTTATTAATGTAATTATTATCAATTAATTATTTTTATTATTATTTCAATGTTTTAAAGGTTATTAAAAATCCTGTTTTAAATTTTTGATGCTTGGTTTCTTTTAATTAATTATTTTCAATCTTTATATTTATATTGCTTAATTTTTAATTTTTAGTCACTGTTAGTTATTTATTTTAGTTCTAACGGTGACTCTTAATGCAGTGTATTGGTGAGCCTTTAGTTTTAACAATAACAGTGACCCTTTTATTTTTGTCACATAATGGTGAGATTTTATTTTAATGGTGCAACGGTGAGTATTTTAATTTTATTTGTAACAGTTACTTGGTTTTTAATTTCTAACAGTAATCTAATTTATTTTCTTTTTGAACTAGTGAATCTTATTTTTATACTAACAGTGACTCCTCCTTTAAAATTATCGGTGACCTATTTTTCCTACCAGTGAGTTTTATATTTAGTCTACCGGTGCCAATTTAATCTTTCAGTGATCCTGCGTGCACCCCTTTTTTCACCTCACCGTTAATTACTTCTTCTCCTCATTTCACACACCTTTTATCTTTACCATTTAACCCTCACTTTTCCTACCTCTCACTCTCACTGTTACTTCCCCATACTCAAACCTCACCGTCACTTTCAACCTCACTGTTAGCCTCCAATTTTTATTTCCTCACCGTTACTCGCTTATCTCCTCTTCTTCCTCACCGTTAGCCCTTTTTTATTTTTCCTCACCATTACAGCCCCTATTATTCCTCACTGATTTTTATTTTTCTCACCGTTTCACCCCCTTCTATCAGTAGCCTTGCTACTAGTCCGCACCTCACTGTTATGATTTTTCCTTTCCTCCTCACCGATATCGCTACCTCACCGGTAGGTTTTCTTCCCCTGCTCCTCAGTTTCACCACCCGCGGAGAAGTCCTGCCACCGCCTTTTCCACTAGATCCTGGATGCATGAAGGAGCACTGTGAGGGAGAATTATGAGCTAGGTCTCCTGACCATCCAAAATTCCAGCGTCGAACACAAGATCGAATTTCGAGAAGACCGCTGCGCCACCCTGGAGTGAAACTAGAGGAGACCTCCACATCTACTGGAGGTGTAAACCCAACACATCGAGCCTTGTCTGAGTTGCACTGCTATATGGAAGGTTGTCGCTGCTAGAATAGCATCGTTGAGATGAGCCAAGGAGTCGGGTCGACGTGAGGCGTCGTCGGGGGAATCGTAGCACCGTGCTATTAGAGGGAGATCGAGGTTGAGGTCTGCACTGCTGTATGAAGAGGTTGCTACGTCGCGCCTCTAGAGGAAGAAGAAGTTAGTTGTAGCACCGAAGCCCTACCCCTCCCCTTTGCGGCGCCGATTTGGGGGAGGGAAGAAGAAGATATATAAAAAAATAATAAATAATTATAATAATAAATCATAAAAACAAAGTAAAACAAAACGAAGATAAAATATTAAAAGAAAAGTAAAGTTAAAGTAAAGATAAATTTACATAAAAGTTAACTTTACTAAGTCAAATAAATATAAAATAATTTATAAAAGTTATAAATTTAAAACAATTTTTATATTAATAAAAATATAAATTATAAATTAAAATATAAAACTAAATTAATAATAAATTATAATAATAAATTAATTTTCTTTTAATTGTATAAATTTATAATTAAAAAAATTATAAGTAAACTATGAAATATACTTAATAATTTAAAAATATTGAAAATTTAAGTATTAAATTCTAAATTAAAATAATCTAATTAATTAATCTAACAAATTAATTTCTTAAATAATAATAATAAAATTATTAATACAATCTAAAATATTAAATTTTTAATTACTTATTTACTTATGATGTCAAATTTTAATGATTTAGTTAAATTTGATAAACTAAAAAAATTAGTTTTTAGTGTTTATATTTATTAATTTAATTAAATCAATAGCGTTTGATAAATTTATAATAATGTTATATTAATGCAAATAAAAAACTTCAATTAAGATATTTATTAATTAACTTAAGTTAACTTGTAAAGAGGAATATAACACTTAACTTTAAATAATAACCATTTTTTATTCTTTGCATTTGCATTTATTTATTTTTCTTATATAACTTTGCAGGTTCATTCAAGAGACAATTTAACATCCAGGTTCCTATAACTAACTCAGCGGAAGTTAGTTACGAGGGCAAAACTCGTGCGACATGCTGATCGCCAAAAAACGCACATTTTGCAGTGTGTTTTTGAAGGACTTTTTGGAGTCAGTGGAATGGACCAGTGAAAAGCAGCAGATGACAGTTGATATATAAAGCAGAGCAAGTGGCAGATCCAGAAACTCTCATTTTTTCCATTCCACAAACACATCAGACGAGAGAGAAGACTCCCGGAAGATAGCAGAGCAGGAGATGAAGGAGCCAGGAGGCAGAGCTAAGCTAGGGGAGTTCTTCTTCCCTCTGTCCATAACCCTTACACTCTGTTTCTTGGTTGTATTCACTGATTTAGACAATATGATCATAGGTTTAACTTTCTTAGCTTGGGAATTTTAAAACCTTCTGGTCTTTCTTTAATATTCATTAGCTTATCTTTTTACAAAATTAGAATCAGTTGGCGAGACTGATTATGTTTCTAATATTTTTATCATTCACACTTTAATGTTTACAATTTCAAAATTCAATATCGACTAGAGAGGTTGATATTGAATGCATTTTTCAAATCTTGAACAACTTAAACTTTGGAAATTTATGGAGAGTTCATTTCCAAATGTTATCTTTTAGAAACTTCTTGCAGATCAATTAAGTTTTGGTGTGGCAAACTCCAAAACTTAATCATATGCCTATTGAGTTTCCTGGTGAGGGAAATTCTTCAGTATTTCTTGAAGTGTGATTCGATTGTAAGCTATGGAGAGAACATCCATTCAAACTGGTAGTTTTTAATTCCTAAGTACTTTGTTGATCTCGCTTATTTGTCTTGCTGCTTAATACTAGTATATTGTATTACTCTAGTTTATCAGTATTAGTGTAAATTTCAATTTATTATAAGAAATCTAGTTTCCTCATCCTATTTCCACTTCATCATTAAAATGAAAAATATAAAAAGTAAGAAGATGTTTTCCCCGATGCTGACAACAGTGGGGGTTTAAAATTCAAAACCTTAGAATTCACTCATCTTCCTTCATGTTCCTTTTGAACATGAACTTAAAGTAGAGGTTGAACACACATTAGATGATGGTTGTAGAACTGATTTGATAGAAGCATTAGATGTTCAGATTGATTTAATAGGTGAGGATCTTTTGGAAGATATTTATAGCATTGTTAGACCTAAATCTGTTGGTGATAAAATAAACTCTCTTCCCTACCTATCACTTCCATCCTCACCTATAAAGGGTTTTGAGCCTTTTCATGATACTAATAGTAGTCCACAGGAAGAATCAGTATTGAGCTCCATTGTTTATAATTCTATTCAACATTCTAGTGAATCTCCTCTTGAACTTGCTACTCAGAATTCACCCAAATTCACCCTTGATTTTGAATTTGTTAATGTTGAGGTTAAGATAGATAGCTCTGAGGTTAATAATACACCCTTTGTAGCACCTATATCTATGTTGTCTCTTCATGAGTATTCGAATCTTGAAATGTATGAACTTATTCTGGAAGTGGATAGCACTATAACCACAATTGTTAAAGGGTGATACTTAGGGGTTATTTTAGGATATGAGAATTCAGTTATTTCAGTTATTGATGTGTTGAGTCTTGTATCCCACATAATTCATTATTCTGTTAAAAATAATTGGGCCAAACACATTTAGTGGTTCCTATTAAGGAAACCACATCTACCTAGTGACTATGGTTAGTTCTAGGTGAGTTCAGCTGGGGACTATAAATCTAGCCCTGCATGGGAGGCAACCCATGGTCTTTGTTGTGTTAATAAATAAAAAAATGTGATTAAATAAATTCTAACTAAAGAATTTAAAATCTGTGATTCATGGGAGTAAACCCATACTCTTTCTTTATTTTCATTTTTTTACTATTTTGTGTTGAATAATGTGCCACTTTACTGCGTTTTACTTGCTCTATCTCTGTTAGAAATTTCTATCTCTATCTGCGTGCTTTGTGATCTTTTAGTTGTTGCTGCTGGTGTCATCTAAGGAGTGGAATTACCATACTGGAAGGAAATTGAAAAATATATTCAGGGAAGTACTCAATTCATAATTTTTGCAATTATTTTTCTGCTCTTATTGACTTTAAGGATTAAATTTGTTGCATGTTTTGTTTTAAAAAAATTTGCTGCATAAATTGCATAAAAAACTTTTACTGCTTGTCACTATGATGTGCATAAATTCTTCATGTTCCTCCTTATTGAAAAATTGAATTTCATTGTTATTAAAATCCTTTCACTGCATGAAATTAAGTTTGGGGGAGTTCATGTTACTGGTCTTTTAAATCAGATTAATGTTGGGGTGTTTAGCATGAACTTTGTCTGCTTTATTGAATATCTAACTGAATAATTTGTTCTAAACTTACTTGCACCCAATTAATTGTGAACCCACACCTTTTATTCTACTAGAAATAAATGTTAATGTATATAATTTCTAATGAACTTGCGGAATATTTATTTATTATGGCTAAAAATATCTTTTAACTTCATTGAGACCCTTTTTACATGTCATTAATATGCTTAATTGTAAATCTGTTTTGAACTTTAATTGATTAATTGTTCTTCTCCATATTTAGAAGTCAACTTTGGGGACAAAATTGGGTTTTATGTGTGGGGAAGGGGGTCAATTCTTGATTGTGCTTAACTGTGCTTAATTGAAATCCCATCAATTATTACTGCAACTTCAAACTTTTTGGTAAAAAATGGTTAATTGTTTTCAAAATTATTACATAATTTTAGGATTTTCACTGTACTCAATTTGTTCTTACCTTAGGACAAGTTCCTTTCTGGTAGTTACGAACTACATTGAGTCTAAAATTGATGATAATGGATGATTGCTGAGTGATCTTACTTAGTGGTTTCTTGGAAATCTGGTTTAGGAACTATTACTGAAACTGATTTAGGTAACCTTTTTGTAGAGTTATGATCATACCCTTTGGAACTGGAAGGTGGATTCTGATTCTAGGGGCCTCATTCATCTTTTAATTATTAAAAATTAATTGCTTTAATGATCCAATGTAAATGATTTTTGTTATAAATTGATTCAAATTGGATTAATTTGGAAATTTGGGATACCATGGTGAGTCTCTGAGACCTTGGATGCTGGGTGCATTTCTGTTAACTTTAAGCCCTCTGTTCACCTTGAATAAGTGCATTGCACAGTGCTTAGTACAATGATACATGGATTGGGAAAAATAAATAAAGTTTCTAGGGTCAAAAATGAGCTCATTAAGGTGAGGGGAATTATGAACGCCAAATAAAGAAGGGGTCAATTGGTTTTTATGGAAATCATTTAAGTTGTTTTATTAAGGTGATTCAAAAAAATATATATTTTGGAACCTTGGATTCAGTTAAAGTACAAAGTTCCTCGGTTAAGGTCTTAATCCCATTGATATTTTTACCCATGTCACACTTGAAATTAGAACCTGATATTGGATTTAAGTGAGTCATTAAGTTATATCACATATGAGGCATGACATTTGCATTCCTTGATGATTCATAGCTTTCTTAATTACCATTGAGTATTTTTTATAGGTAAGATTCATATGAGTAATTCCTTTTCTTAAAGCCTGCTATTATGTTTTGTCCTCTGTTTTGAGTGCTGGACATGTTACAGTGTGATCTTAATCATAAATACATTTCAATGTTTTTCAAAGATAATAAGACATGAGATTGTTTGAGGATAAACAATGCTTAAGTGTGGTGGAATTTTATGTGGCTCTATTTTTACATATTTTTGCCACATCTTTTTACTTAATTTTTAATGATTTAATTAATTATTTAATCAATTTTTACTACATAATTGTACTTTTGTATTTTTATAATTAATTTTATTAATTAATCAATTTTTATAACTAATTATGTATTTTTAGTCTTTAAAATAATAATTTTAATCTTATTAAACTAATCAACTTTAATTATGTCTTATTTTGTTTGGTTAATTTAAATCTTCTTGACTTTTTAATAAGTTAATATATTTTTTTAAACAATTATTTAATAAATGTAATTCTATTTAATTAAGTTGGTATTTATTTTAATATTTTATCTTTTAACTTAGTTTCATTAAAATATGTTAACCTTATTAATTAACATGTTAAGTCATCCTTCTAATCATTTAAGTAAATAATATCTATTTTTAATTAAATTAAGTAGTTCTCTTTTTAATTTTATGTATTAAATTAGTTAATTAATTAAATAATTAAGAGTTTTTAAACATTAATTATATTATTTTATATATTCAGTTGGACTATTATTTAATTTTCTTTTGGTTTTAGTCTACCGGTGAGGTAGACTATAACTAGCGGTAACCGGGTTACCGTTACTGTCTAACAGTGACCTTGTTTGTACTAGTGACCTTTTTTCATCGTTACACTTTCCTATAGGTAACTCTTATTTTTAATTTCAACCTCACTGATAAACTTATTTGGGTCACCATTTCTATTCTTTTTCATTTGCTGCTACTCTTTAATTAATTTATATAGTTATTTTAATTTAAATCTTTTATTAATTTAGCTCATCAATTATCAAGTTTATTAATTTAATTGTTATAAATTAATTCTATTTATTATAATTTCAATGTTTTAAAGGTTATTAAAAATCCTGTTTTAAATTTTTGATGCTTAGTTTCTTTTAATTAATTATTTTCAATCTTTATATTTATATCGATTATGTTTTAATTTTTAGTCATCGTTAGTTATTTATTTTAGTTCTAATGGTGACTCTTAATGCAGTGTACCAGTGAGCCTTTAGTTTTAAAAATAACGGTGACCCTTTTACTTTTTCCGGATAACAGTGATCTTCTATTTGAATGATGCAACAGTGAGTATTTTAATTTTATTTGTAACGCTGACTTGGTGTTTAATTTCTAACAGTAATCTGTTTTATTTTCTTTTTGAACCGGTGACTCTTATTTTTATACTAACAGTGATTCCTCCTTTAAAATTATCAGTGACCACTTTTTCCTACCAGTGATCTTTATATTTAATTTATCGGTTCCAATTTAATCATTCAATGATTCTGCATGCACCCCTTTTTGCACCTCACCATTAATTACTTCATCTCCTCATTTCACACTCCTTTCATCTTTACCGTTTGACCCTCACTTTTACTGCCTCTCACTCTCACCGTTACTGCCCCATACTCAAACGTCAACATTACTTTAAACCTCACTGTTAGCCTCCAATTTTTATTTCCTCACCATTACTCGCTTATCTCCTCTTCTTCCTCACCATTGGCCCTTTTTTATTTTTCCTCTCCATTACAGCCTCTGCTATTCCTCACTGATTTTTCTTTTTCTCACCATTGCACCCCCTTCTATCAGTATCCTTGCTACCGGTCCGCACCTCACCATTAGTCTTTTTCCTTTCCTCCTCACCGATATCTCTACCTCACCGGTAGGTTTTCATCCCCTGCTCCTCACTTTCACCACTCGCGGAGAAGTCTTTCCACAGCCTTTTCCACTAGAGCATGGATGCATGAAGGAGCTCTGTGAGGGAGAATTATGAGCTAGGTCTCCCGACCATCCAAAACACTGGCGTCTCACACAAGAACGACTTCTGAGAAGACCGTCGCGCCGCCGTGGAGCCGAACCAGAGGAGACGTCTACATATACTGGAGGTGGAAACCCAAAAAACCGAGCCTTGTACAAGTTGTATGGAAGGTTGATGCTGCTGGATGACCGTAGTTGAGCTGGGCCGAGGAGCCGAGTCGACGTGAGGCGTCGTCGGGGGAATCGAAGCACCGTTCTGTTGGAGGGAGATCGAGGCCGAGGTCCCGCTGTTGTGTGAAGAGGCTACTACGTCGTGCCTCCAGAGGAAGAAGAAGCAGGTTGTAGTGCCGAAGCCCTACCCCTCCCCCTTTCTGTGCCGATTTGGGGGAGGAAAGAGGAAGATAGATAAAAAAATAATAAATAATAATTAAAAAATTAATAAAAACAAATTAAAACAAAAATAAGATAAAATATTAAAAGCAAAGTAATGTTAAAGTAAAGTTAAATTTACATAAAAGTTAACTTTACTAAGTCAAATAAATATAAAATAATTTATAAAAGTTATAAATTTAAAACAATTTTGATATTAATAAAAATATAAATTATAAATTAAAATATAAAACTAAATTAATAATAAATGATAAGAATAAATTAATTTTATTTTAATATTATAAATTTATAATTAAAAATAATTATAAGTAAACTATGAAATATACTTAATAATTTAAAAATATTTAAAATTTAAGTATTAAATTCTAAATTAAAATAAGCTAATTAAATAATCTAACAAATTAATTTCTTAAATAGTAATAATAAAATTATTACTACAATCTAAATTATTAAATTTTTAATTACTTATTTATTTATGATGACAAATTTTAATGATTTAGTTAAATTTGATAAACTAAAAAAATTAGTATTTAGTGTTTATATTTATTAATTTAATAAAATCAATAGTGTTTGATCAATTTATAATAATGTTATATTAAATCAAATAAAAATATTCAATTAATAAATTTATTAATTAACTTAAGTTAACTTGTAAAGAGTAATATAACACTTAACTTTAAATAATAACTATTTTTTATTCTTTGCATTTGCATTTATTTATTTTTCTTATCTAACCTTGCAAGTTCATTCAAGAGACAAGTTTACATCCAGGTGCATTTAACTAACTCAGTGGAAGTTGTTATGAGGGAAAAACTCGTGCGACGTGTCAGTCGCCAAAAAACGCACATTTTGCAGTGCGTTTGTGAAGGAATTTTTGAGTCATTGGAACCAACCAGTGACAAGAAGTAGATGATAGTTGATATATAAAGAAAAGAAAGCGGCAGATCCAGAGACTCTCATTTTTTCCATTCCACGAACACATCATACAAGAGTGAAGACTCCCGAGATATATCAGAGCAGGAGATGAAGGAGCCACGAGGTAGAGCTAAGCTAGGGGAGTTCTTCTTCCCTCTGTCCATAACTCTTACATTCTGTTTCTTGGTTGTATTCACTGATTTAGACAATATGATCATAGGTTGAACTTTCTTAGCTTGAGAATTTTAAAACCTTATGGTTTTGTTTTTTAAATCTTTATTAGCTTATCTTTTTCCGAAATTAGAATCAGTTGGAGATACTAATTCTGTTTCTAATATTTTGATCATTCACACTTTAATGTTTACAATTTCAAAATTCAATATTGACTGGAGAGGTTGATATTGAATGAATTTTTGAAATCTTTAACAACTTAAACATTGGAAATTTATGGTGAGTTCATTTCCAAATGTTATCTTTTAGAAACTTCTTGCAGATCAATTAAGTTTTGGTGTGGCGAACTCCAAAACTTAATCATCTTCCTGTTGAGTTTCTTGGAGAGGGAAATTCGTCAGTCTTTCTTGAAGAGTGATTCGATTGTAAGCTATGGAGAGAACATCCATTCAAACTGGTAGTTTTGAATTCCTAATTACTTTGTTGATCTCGCTTCTTTGTCTTGTTACTTAATACTAGTATACTGTATTACTCTAGTTTATCAGTATTAGTGTAAATTTCAATTTCTTGTAAGAAATATAGTTTCCTCATCCTGTTTCTGCTTCATCATTAAAATAAAAAATATAAAAAAGTATGAATATGTTTTCCCCACTGCTGACAATAGTGGGGGTTTAAAAATCAAAACCTTAGAATTCACTCATCTTCCTTCTCTGTGGATCGACCCTGCACTTTTATACTAGTGTAGGAGTAATAAATGTAATTTTTAGGGTCGTGACGACCTTCAGCCTATTCAATGTCATAGAACCCGTACTAGAGGAACTGACCAACCTCAGAGAACCTTCATGCTCTTATCAATGATACAAATAGGATAATCCTTAAAGGATTTATCTATCTATAAATTGTCCTCCTTGGGTAAAGAATGTGATATGGTTATGAATGATAATATCTTATCTAAGACACATGAAATATGTTGTGCATGGCCCAGTACCTCTTAGGTAACTACAACTGATAGGCTACTACCTCGAATCTCCCCAGAATCTCGAACGGCCCGACATATCATGGTGAAATATTACCCTATCTCCTGACACATATGTGTCCCAAACTCAGTGAGACACATAAAAAGAACTGATCTATGACCTAAAACTCCATATATCATCGAAAATTATTAGCAAAAGATTTTTTTCTAAACTATGTAGTAACTATACACTTTATAATCAACTGGACCTACTCAGAAGTCTCCTGCAGGAGACTTGGTCCCAAGAAATCCACCTTGTTTGCCTCTAACCAACACAAGGGCAATTGGCATGGCCTACCGTACAAAGCATCGTAAGGTTTCATCTGTATAGTCTCCTAATAACTATTATTCTAGGAGTACTCAACCAAGGGAATATTTCTCTCCCAAGAATACCTAAAATCTAGGAATCATGCTCACAACATGAACTCAAGCACCTAAATTGTGCACTTTGGCTGTCCATCAGTCTGAGGGTGGTATTTTGTTCTTAAAAGCTCTTATTTACCCAACACTATCTATAAAATTTTCTAGAAACAAGATGTAAAATGGGAATCCCGATATGATATGATAGTATGATGTTCCCCATGAATCCACACTATCTCATGGATATACATCCTCCTAAGATCATCAACTAAGAAGGTCTCCCTTATTGGAAGTAAATGTGAAAACTTTACAATCTTTTCCACAAAAACACAAACAAAAACACTACCTTGAGGTGACCTTGAAATTTTTTTCATGAAATATATCTTGACATAATCTCATTTCTACTAAATAATGGGTATCTCCTGTAAAATTATGACTGGTTGCTGATGTTCCACCTTCACTTTCTGATGGGTGGAACATCTCATAAAAAAACCCAGCTACCTCACATTTAATACCTTCCCACCAGTACTAATGGTGTAAGTCATGATACATCTTGGAGACTCTATGTTGTACCATCCAAATTGAATAATGAAACTCCCATATCATCTCCTCAAGTATGTTCAGTGGAACCAAAACACAACCATGTATACGCGGGATCTCATCCTCACCCATAGTCTAACCAAGTGGTGGGTCCTCACCTACCACACTCTCCCATAGGAATAGGCCCTCGGAATTTGATAGTTTCCTCATCCTCACTCTATCAAAAATGGTAGTGGTCACATGTAAAGAATAAAGAAAGATATATTATTGACCATCCTGCACCTCCAAGTTCATCTTGAAAAACAAATCCATAAGCTACCACCCACAACTTTCCTCCTAAACTGCCAGTATCTAAGTCATCCTACTCAATGCATTGGCCACTACATTTCCCTTTCCAAGTTTATAGGTAAACTTGAAGTCTAAATATTGTAGGTACTCAAACCACCTTCACTCCCTCAAATTCATATCACACTGTGTAAATATATACTTGAGTATTTTTTGTTTTTTGTATGCCGAAAAATTCTTTCCCAATAAGTAATGACTCCAATAGAACAAATCATGAACAACAATGGCTAACTCAAGGTCATGCATTGCATAATTCATCTCATGTGGCCTAATTTTTCAAGACCCATACAACATAACTCTATCTACATACATTAGAACTACTCCAAGCTTGATGACTAATGTTTCATAATACACAATGTAGATCCTACCTTCCTTTGCAAGAATTAGGACTAGAACTAAAGTCATTCTCCCTTTTCACTCCAAAAAGGCTGTCTCACAGGTATTTTTCCATAAAACATTCACACCCTTATTAGTTAATAGCATAAAATGTTCTACTATGTGTGATAAGTCTTGTATGAAATATATGTAATATCCATATATCCCCAAGCAACACTATATTTTAAAGAATTTCTTGTGTTGCTCTTAGGAAACTAGAGATCTCACCATCTCTGGGTCAATCGATACTCCTTTCTATGAGATAATATGACCCATGAAGTGAATATTATCCATCTAGAAGTGTAACTTTGTGATCTTATAAAATAACCAATACTCTCTCAGTGTATCCAAAATGATGTAAAGATGTTTGGAATGGTCGTGTCAATTGTGATAATACACTAAGACATCATCTTTGAATAACACTAAAAACAAATACAGATAAGGATGGAAGACTCGGTTCATCAACACCATAAATTTTTTTGGCATGTTTGTGATATCGAACAACATAACCAAATACTCATATATATTATACCTACTATAGAAATTTATACGAGGTATGTCTACAGGTCAAACACATACTTTATGATATCTAGATCTCAAATAAATTTTCAAGAACACTTGATATCCTTAGAACTGATCAAAAAGTTCATCTATCTGCGGTAAGGGATTTCAATTTTTAACTGTGAACTAGTTAAATTTTTGGTAATACACACATAGCCTAAGGATACCATCCACTTTTTTTTGAAAAACAACCAGATAACCCCACAGAGAAGTATTGGGTTTTATAAACCCCTTTACCTCCAAGTCCTCTAGCTGCCTCTTGAACTCTTGTAACTGTGTCGTAACCATCCTATAAGGAGTAATGGATATCATTTTAGATCCTAGTACTAGTTAAATATAGAACTCTACCTCTTCTCTTGGGAGGTGAACCAGAAAATTTATCTGGGAAAACATCAAAACGATCAACCTCTAGAGGTAAACTTTCCTGACACAATCCCTGATCATCCAGATACAAACTAGAAATATAGGATAACATTCCTCCCATACCATGATGATTTAGTATATATTATCTCTCCAAGACATCCCATTAACCCTTATGAATAAAAACTCTACCCTCTGGTGATGTGAAGGTTACCCTTTAACAATAAAAATCAACATAGGTTCAATAAGAAACTAGTCATTCCATCCTGAGTATGATGTTAAACCCATTCATCTAAAGAAAAAAAATATCCCATACAAAGTGACACTCTCCAATCTCAAGGGGTACTCCATAAAATGGAATACGTCTCCTATTATTATTCAAAACATAGTTTCAACCATCATCACTCTATTAGAAAACTAAATACAAATCCCAATCCTTTTCACCAAAGGTAAATATATGAAACTATGTGATTCACCTGTATAAAAAACACAAATACTAAAGTAGAGGATAATAAGATCATACCTATCATTGTATATGGCTTGACACTCTATTCCTTAGGGGTAGGATGTACAGAACATATATGGCCTGAACCGTGGCCCTATGACACAACCTCACTACTTGGAGAAATCCCACTCTACTATTTAGGTACAACTGGGTGCATGGATACCTTGATCACGAACACCACCTCATCCTGAACAACTAGTACTACTCTAGCTCACAGCCTGATTCTTCCATCAATTTTTTGTGTGAAAAATGGTGTGGTAACCCCCTGATATCATTGTTACCTCATAGTATTATTCCTGAAGATACTAGTCATTCTATAAAGGATGTCTTACAATTTTATAGACATGACCTCCCTGACAATATTGCGCAGATCATTGATAATCACCCTTTCTCTTCTAATGGTGACTTCCTTGTTTGGGAACCTACAGCAAATGGCATCCTAGACTCTAAAAACTACTATAAGCATAACTTTTCTGGAAATAAATCTAATTATCAATGGGTGAGTCAATTTAACAATCCTTGGATCAAACCTTATAGGATCACCCTTATTTGGTGCATTTCTCATAATAGATTGCCTATTGAAGTTGGTCTGCAAACTTTTAGCATACAACTCTGCTCTAAATGTCACTTGTGTAATCAGCACAGGGAGGATGCTGATCATCTTTGTTTGTCTTGTGCGACGGCCTCTACTTTATGTAATTATGTTCTTGAATTATTTAATTGCATATGGCCCTTATCTGACTCTATTTGTTTTTTTTAAATGCATTAGATATGAAGCCTCTCTACAGGTTAAAAATATTTTTCTTACGGTGGTGGCGGAACTCCTACATGTGATCTGGTACGTTAGAAATGATCTCATTCATAATAATCACTCATTTAGTCTCAATGTAGGAAAATATCGGATTCTTATTGTGATTCATGAAGCTTCTTCAATTAAAAAAGACTGTTGCAACAACTCGGTTGGTGACTTTGAGATCCTTCGTCATCTCCGTGTGCCTGGCATTTACCCAAAGCCCAAACGTTCCTTTGAAGTATTCTGGAAATCACCGATGTCAGGATGGATCAAAGTGAACGTTGATGGTGCTTCTAAAGGTAATCCAGGCCCTTCCAGTTGTGGTACCATCTTCAGAGACTCAGTTGGCTAGTGTTAGGGTTTCTTCTATGTTGGATGTGGACATTATTCATCTCTGGAGGCTGAAATGTTGGGGGTCATCCATGCAAATTATTTTTCGCTTCAAAGAGGTTGGAGAAAGCTTTGGATTGAAAGTGATTCTACCACTATTGTTCATGCCATCTAGAATGGAAAAATTCATCTTTCCTGGACTCTTACCACACTTTGGATGAATTGTCTGAACTCACCCCATGGGATTGATTACATAGCTACTCATGCCTAATGTGAAGCGAATGGTGTTGTAGATGCTCTTGCTAACAAAGGAGTACATCAGAGCATGACTTGGTTGGACACTCTGCCAGCTGACTTATTATATCTTTTTGATAGAGATTGTAAAAAAATCCCATCCTTCCAACTCTTGTAATCTTTTTTCTTATCAATAAATTGTTCTTTGGTCTTTGACCAAAGAATTACCTTAAAAAAACTTACCAATGAATGTTTAAGGGAAGGTCCTACAAAAATGTTGTACATGGACTATCCTGCCACAATCTTGGAACTCAGTTGTGTCTCAATAACACTGATTCCACATGTGTCCCTATCTTTGACACTGATGATAGAAAACCAATCTACCATCAATAACAGTATATCCAGTACTTATCTCATGGGAAGCCTCAAAATGTTGTTTCCTACCACTAGAAGTTGAACCACTAGGCTAAGAGACTATACTACTTTACTCATCACATCTAACCTCCCTCAGGTTCTACTCTATAATCAGCACCTGATTCACTATCTCAATAAAATGGGTCAATTTGAACACATTGACCTGATATCGAATGGCATGTTTGATACCTTCATCAAAGCAGCTCACCCTAAATGCATCATTAGTAATATATATCCGTGTAAAATTTTGAAACTCTGTAAAACATGCCAAATAATCCATAAAATTCATCACGCCCTACTCTAGACACATAAAATCACTAGCCCTTTCAGCTCTTTGGGTCTCAAGAAAATATTAATCATAAGATATAGTTTTTAAATCACCCCAAACCATATCTCAGATCCTTTCATCCTAGTTCAAAACATCCCACTTATGTTTTTTTTCTCCTCAAATCATATATGTTGTGAGCTTTAATCTCCTATCAGGAGGTGCCTCCATATTCTCAAATATCAACAATGTGGTATCAATACACAACTTAGCATCCTATGGTCCACCATCCCCCAAAAACTTGGGAGGATTTTGGTGCTAGAACACACACTTCATCCCAACAATAGACGAGTTAGGCTGATGTGCTCCCTGAAAAGTCTGCATGTAGCATAAAACCCCTTATAGAACTATTCCTCAACACTTTTTTTATAGTAAAACTATTGTTTCATTAGTTGGAACTATAAGAGGATACAATGGTATCCCATGGTTCACCTTCTCCTAAGCATGGTCATCACAACCCTCTTGGCGTACTACTGGAGGTTATGGTGGTGGTATGCCTCTATAATTACAAACACACACCTTCGAAAACATCGATATCTAGAATTTCATGGTTAAAATCATATGAAAAGTCAAAATATTCATATAAACACGTCACACCCCACTTGAAACTCTTAAATCCAAGACTAGGTAAAAAGAAACTGTCATAACATCACTAGAGACACTGTCTAAATCCCACTCAAATTCTGGGTCAAGGTTAAGTTCTTTGTTTACAAGTTCAATTTTCATTTTAATTCATATTCATTTCACATTCCTCTTTTAATTGTTTGAACCAAAATTTTCATAAATTATGATCTATAAGGTCCCATACACCTCATGAATTGAAATATAGCATCCACTTAATTTATACCATAACATGTTCCAAACCATGTAACCAGCAGTACATGACACAATATTCCATGATTGGTTTCTTAGGGTGTATTCTATAGCCTAATCAGGAAAAAACTACTTAGTTTATGTAAGGGACTCTAATTACCAACTATGTTTCTCATTTATCTGCAAAAATAACTTATCAAACAACAGGTATATCACACAAGTCGCATATCAAAAAGTCATGCACTCAAGAAATATATCCTATATAACATGGCATAATGAATGGAATGTGAATCTTTTAAAGTGCCTAAAATGATGCATGATATTCAAAACTTAATCTCATCATGCAATAAAAAATATATATTCATAATCAACATCAAACTACATATGTGTCACCCAATAGTGGAATCAAATCAACTATAATAGTCAAATTCTAGAATTAGAAATTTCTATGCGTGGAAGTTTGGATTTTATCTATACATGGGATAGATACTCCCAAGAATAGCTCATTACCAAATTATATTTCCTTCCTAATCCCATGTATATTGTATCAAAATATTAAGTCAAGGAAACAAACTCTATTGATACCAATTTTTAATGTTCTGACCTGGATTCTACTAAACAGTTCCCCAAACCGGTAGGTCCCATGGCCTCAAGCGCATCTCCCCTAATACTATAGGTTACCAACTAGCAGCAAGGGCCTAGGGTGTGTCTATGGGAATACTATTGTCTCAATTTAGATTTTAGTACAGTGTTAGTAAACATATCAGTCAACATCATAAGTAGTAAATCAACCAGACAGAAGATAACATCCAAGACTGGAAAATATAAACAATGCCAGGAGTAATCTAATCTAAAATGATAATCATGTCATGTTTCTACAAATAATCCAAAATATGTATACAATAATTAGTACAATACATGTATCAAAATACCAAAAATACAATAAAGGACTATCCCATCTAGCATCATGATCCTAGTTTGGTCTTATGCTCCCTTGCCCCTAAGCATAGCACGAATCAAGCATCATACTATAGGCACTTTCCCTGGTCCCGACCTATATCCATGAAGTTTATATAGGTACATAACGGTGGCTCATACAAGGTGTGATATAACACTCAATAGGACACCACCAATGGTGTCTATAACAAATCCATGTTGTGTATAACAAGCTATGTAGTGTGCAATGTATACGACAGGTAAACCAGGAATTCAACTTAAATTACTATGCAAAAGGCAATAATTATAGAGTGATACTATCAAGAAAAATAAGGATCCTTGTAAAAGATATTAATTCTCTCATAAACAAGGGAAGTGGTAAAAAAAATAAGTGTTATTGTCCAGTCTATCCATTGCAGTCAAAATATCCACCACAGCCACATCGTACAACAAAGTGTACATATACATCATGGCCATGCCATATAATCTTGTATTTATATATAGCATTCATCAAGTCCTTTTTATATAATAAAATCATCTAAAATTTCCTCACAGTTCAATCACAAATTATAGACCATGAAGGGCTATATACAAGTTATAGAAGACTAAGGCATCCTCATCGAGTCTCAGGAGAATATCGGTAGAAAATTGGTAAAGACCCGGGTGGGGTATAAGGAGCGTGTCCACTGTAAGACCTAGAAAGAAAGATCCAAGGGGTAATAAGTCCTAAGTCATCCTAAAAAATCAAGACCCAATGATAAATCTCATCTAAGGTGTCCACTATAATAATAAATACCCATGGGAGAAATGTCCATGGTGTCTAATGGAATCAGGATCCAAGGTATACTAACCCAGGAATCCACTACCATTTCAATTCATCAATTCATCAATTCATTTCATTCATCTATTCATAATCAACTATATTCCATGAGTTCTTCCAAATCACATCAATGTTTCCATTTAAACAAATTAAACAATTTATATCATGTCATTGCAAGGAAAAGGAGGCAAACCTTATTTGAATATTTCATTTCAATTTAATTCAATTCATAAAATGGATTCCGCTAACATAGAAAGAACACACTCACCCAAAGTGGTGGCACAACAATAGGGATAAGAAAATTCACACACCATGGGTGGCTAAGGTTTGGTGAACAACCTCCAATGAACTCAAAGTAACTAGTGGGAATTCCAAACATGTTCCAATTTATTGAATTCGGTTATTCAATTCAATTCATTTTTAGGGAACCACTAGAAAGTCCAGTGTGCAGCATAACAACAACTAGGAAAATAAAACACCAAACCCTAGGGGAAAGGTATATACCACCTATAATATGTCCATTTTAGATCACTCATACATTATCATCTTTTTATTTGATCCAAATCTTAAGAAAAGAAAATAACATATGAAGAACCTAGAAATAGGGTATATTATCTTGCACCTAAATAACTCTATCAATACGGGTAAAATAAATAACAGAACAGGATGATTGAAGAACATACCAGCATGAATCCAATGATAATGATAGTATTTGAATATGATTTCAGAGAGAGAATTGGAATCCTAATCTATGAAATGGATTCAAAAGGAGATCTCCCTTTCCCAAGCTATTGTCTAATAGAGGAAGATGATAATAAGTTTAGGTTTTAAAACAATTTAAGGGTGTAATGGTAATTTTTATAAAAAATACTTGTCCACATGGTTTGGACGCATGGTTTTCCAAACAGTTTGTCTATCATATTCCCTTTTCTACTTTATGGGGCACCTTTCATGCTCCTGGAACATGGTTTGATAAACTTCATGTCGACCGTGCATTTTGGATCTATTAAAAATTATAGGTACCTCATATGGGTGTGTGCCCAATTTTACAATGTTTTATCAAACTGTGAAACCTTCTACACCCCAATATCAAGACTTTCATGATTAGGGGTAACCATGTGTCATATCCTACATGGTTTATCCTAAACATGCAGCCTGTCTATTTTTCTCCAAAGTTAGGGCTCCGAACAAGCCTCAGACACCCCTAAATCTCTCGTTATCTCAATGAGCTTTCACATTAGGTTGTAAAAATCATTTAAACCAAAAAACAATAGAGATATTTTTTTTTCGGATTATATTACTCAAGAGGGGGTGAATTGAGTATCTATAAAAAATTTCTATTACAAAATTGGTTCTTTGAAAACTTCTCTCAATTAAAAAAGAATGCATCCCAGTTAATCAAGGTAATATGGTTATAATAGTTTGACTATTCAAATAACTTCTCAGAATATTGATTAATTCTCTATAATATCAATGTGAGTTATTGATATAACTTTTAAGGTTATTCTAGTAAGGAAAAAAAGTTACAACTTCTATCCAAGACTAACTATCAAAGTAAAATCTAGTGTTTTCTAAAATATACAGTAAAGCATAGAAAAGCTAAATTGAAAGACACAGCGGATAAAACAAGTGGTTTAGTCTCAATATAAGACCTAATCCACTCCACTTGGTGATCACCTTCCACCAAGCAAGTGAAAATTAATAAACTTGATCCACACTTTGGATCGGGGTAAAAAATAGTGCACAGGACTATCCAGGTCACACGACAACTTCCACTATTCTTCGTGGGTATAAACTACCAGGTCACATAAGGACCTCTTCCACACTTATCCATGGGAATAAAAAAAGTGAGAAGTGATGAGAGGACGGATATATTGTATCTTTTATATTAGTACATGAGATAGTGTGTGTTTTAAATACATACACACACACTTATCGAAAGCTAAAATCAGTACACAACAGATCAAAGATGGTGAGAAAGGGTTAGAAGTGCTCTGAGTGTTATTCTATGCAGCTTTGGACTTCTAGGATGAAGCAAATGAAAGTATCGAGTCTTCTTGTGAAAAACAGAGTATCGCAAGTCAGGTTCTCTAGTTTCCAGTTAGATCTAGCTCGTGTTCTTCTTGGAGTTGATACTATGAAGATTATTTTGGATCTGATCTACAATAGTCTAGCCTTTGGTAATTGACAGTGCTTCGTGTGTTCTTCAGTTGTTTCTTGTTGCATGCATCGATTCCCTTTTTTCAAAATTCTCACCATTCTTCAGTATTTCTGTGTGTATTTTCATCCATGATTATCATCCTTTTTAATTGTGGGTGCACACTTTGAAACTGATAGGATTCATGTATTTTTTACCTCGTACCTCATACTTTCAGGTGACATGTCTATAAAGAAACATTAGTTGTGTCAGTGAATTTAAATGACTCAAATATGAACGATAGAAATTAAATTGAAAATGAAAAAATAGATTAAAGAATGGTGTCATAATTTTTCTTGAAACAGTATCACTTGGAAACAGTGTCACAAATAAATGGTGCCTTCTTCTTTGCCTTTGAGTTTTGATATAGTAATGATGCTATGGTTGCATTGATATCAGGAACCGGTAGCACAGATGTGGTGTTAGGATCACGATGTCTGTTCCTTTTCCAAACTTTGAACGGTGTCTTGGTGATCATATCAAGGAACTGATGTCACAGACTTCATGAGATCTGAAATTGGTTATGGTTTCAGGGTCATGGTGTTTTGGTCACAGTGTCTAGGTCACAGTGTCTAGTTCATGGTGTCTGGTTCATAGTGTCCGGTCATGGTGTCTGGTTCACGGTGTCTGATTCACGGTGTTTGATTCACGGTGTTTGGTCCTTTTCCAGAAAACTAGAACTGGTGGCAGACTCATGGTTTCTCAGACTTATCCAAATATCCAAAAATAGACATAATCAGTTATATTCATAGAATAAATTATACTTAATCATTCATAGAAGAAAGCTTTATAGAATAAATTTAAACATAGTTTACAATAGTCAAAACATGATTTATAGGAATTAGGATCTTGTGAAAGTTTATTTAAAGCATAAGAAAACCAAACATCTATACATATGATTTTAGATAGATTAATATAGGATTAACAGAATTTTTTATCATTAAAACATGATTAAAACATGAGGAGTCCAACAATCTCCCCATTTTAATGATAAAAAATCATATGAATTATATTTCAGTTCTTAGTGCACCTTCTCCTCCTTTTGGGATTATCAAAAAGAGTATCAAAAAAAATAGAAAAGAAGTAAAGAAAATAGGATAATAGACAACAACAGTTCACAATTCATAAGATATGAAGATATTTTTCATTATAATTAGTAGGAAAAAATACAAATCATCCCTATAAAGATAGATTTTTCACTTTTCTTCAGCACTAGTTGTCTTCTCTTTTCCCTTGGAAGAAGCATCAGAAGGAGCCATAGGTTCAAAAGTAGAGGTTAAAGAAGGGAGTCATCCAACTTTAAGAGAATGAAGAGGTAGGCCTTAAAAAAAGGTTCCAAAGTGGGTTTGGTGGAACACTAAGGCAAGGTTTTATCAAGTATAATAGGTCTGATCTGGCCCAGAGCCTGAGATACAGAAATCAATGCCAAAGCAAAGCCATTGGATTAAGAGGGAGTTAAAATAGGATAAAAAGGTGTAGCTGTAGGAGCCACAATGGCAATGCTTTTCACATGAAGATAATGCTTCAACAATTTAATTAAGTCAGTAATGATCTCACCACCATATTGAATTTCTTTTTGAAAATCATCTATGTTCTCTATGAACCTGTCCAATAGAGAAGTTAAATATTTGAGCTGTTGGACTTGAGTCTTGAAGTCTTGAGTGACATAAGGTATTTTCAGATTCTCTATAAGATATTTTAAATGAGTGGTCATATAATTCTTAGATAAGATAGTATTAAAGTAGAAATTCACTTTCTTAGAAATTTCTTCATGATCATCATTTGAAATTAGAATGAATATTCACTAAATCAAGTACTCTATCACTATTCTTGACAACTGTAGATAAACTCTCCTTGTCAAATTCACAAAACACTAATTGAAGTTCTTCCTTAACAAAAGTTCTGAGCAGATCATTGTCAAAGGTTTGAGATGACTGTCCAGATGCAGTACAGGTAGTAACAGCTGAGGTGAGGGACTTGAGATGATTGAGAAATTTCTGTAGACATCCCTTGTACTCATCAATCAATTTGTTGAGACCAAAAACTAGTTAATTTATCTCATTAAATATCTGGATATTTCTATCATCCACTTTGTCAAATATTGAATTCAAGATTGATTGAATTAGAGAGGCAACTTGTTGTGGAATCTGATCAATAACATCCTCAACAGGATGAACAACAGAAGATTGACCTGGTTGCAACATTTTTTGCATATATTCAACCATAACTCAGAGAGACTTCACCTCGTCACTCAAATTATTGTTTTTAGTTCTAACCTCTTGTATTTCATGAATAATTTTTGGTTGAATCTACCATATGATTTTCTCTAGTAGAAAATCAGTATCTCTTTCACTAAGATTTGTTATAGGAGCAGGTTGTGTGTTCATGATCTTTTCAAATCCATCTAATAAAGTAGCTCCAAAGGCTTTAAAATCACTATGACTCATAGAAGAAAAAGGTTCTTTAGAAGGTTTGAGAATAGTAACTAAGACAGGTTCAGGTTCCTTTGTAGAGATTACTTCTAGAGAAGAAACCGATTTCAATTGAAACACAGTTGACAGGTCTATATCTTTAATTAAGGCCTCCTAGGAATTATCCACATCAAAGTAGCTAAGGAACTTATACCAGGTATCCACAGTGCTTTGATCAATAAGATTAGGAACTTCAATACTTTCTATACTGGGGTGTTGCTCCCCCTCAATAGGTGTATCTCTCACAGGACTAAGAGATTCAATTCCTTGATCTGTTTCTAAAATTTCATCTCTTATAGCCTCACCCATTTCTTTTCTAGCCAGCTGGAAGGCTTGTTCCATTCTTTCCTCAACAGATAAGATAGGTTTAGGATTACCCTATTCCTCTAAATATTTCTAAACAGTGGCCTCTTCTTTAATAACAATATCTTCTTCTATATGATTCTCAGGAACAACATTTTCTTTTACACTAACATCAAATTCTCTTCTAGAAGTCTAATCTTACTCTAGATCAATACTTCTTTCAGTAACAGGTGCTTCCTTTGCAACTATATTTTGTGGAACAAGTATACCACTATCTTCTTTATCCAATATAGTTTCTTCCATAGGTAAAATAGTTGCCACTTCTTCTTCATCAGAAGGATAATAAACAACTTCATCTGGTTCCAAACCAGGATCAGAGATGTTCTTAGGTCTTGAAGGATTCTCAACCAGATTAAAATTTTCATATATCCTTTCATTATCCTCCATCCAATACTTTTTTCAAGGATTCCAACTTATTTTCATCCTTTTGACTGTAACCTTCGAGATACATAACTCATGGTCTTTGATGACTTCTTCATTTGGTCCAACCATTCCTTTTACATACAACATTGTAGAGATCAACCTTGAATTGAACAAGGAGGTAGACTTTTAAGTTGTCTTAATCAACTCACACATGTGAAGTATAACATACTTACACAGATTGATCTTGTGTCCATTTTTCATAAGATGTATCAAGAATAGATCATGATACTTGAGTGTATAAAAATATCCTTTCCTTGGACTAATCAGATTTTGGATAAACTTAAACAGAAACCTCAATTCACCATCCAACTCTGCAACAATTGCTCTTCTTTTATTTTTATTTATAGTTAAACTTCCTAGAACCTCTTCTAAGAAAAAATATCACTTGGAGGAGGAGGACCTCTTTGATAGTCCTCAAAAATTCATTCATGAGGTATCCCTAGTCAGGCAGGCCATAACCTTAAGGAAACGGTATATCTTTTTCCATTAATCTAGATTCTTACAATAAAACCATATTTTGTATTGAATGTGAACTGGAAAAACTGATAAAACTGAGCAACAAGTTTTGGATAAATTGGAGTTTCCTCTTTTGTGAACTAGCTCATCCATCCCTAATCTTTCAATACTTTGAAGACTAAAGATTTACTTATCAGTAACCACTTAGAATAGATTTCCTTTTCTGGTATTACCATTATATAAACAAGATTCGGGTTCAGTGGTCCTTTGGGATCTACCTTCGGTGATCTTTTTACTTTATTTTGAGATCTATGCTTATCAGGAGTTGATAAATATGGTCACTTCATACTGGGAATTAAAAAAGGGTTTTAAAGAGAGATGAAGGGCTGAAGGAATTATGGATTGAGAGAAAGGTTTATATTTTGAGAGAAGAGAGCTCAAGTGAAGGGAAGAGTGAAATGTATTTGGATTTTATCATTTAGGGATTTCAAGCGTCCCAAATTCAAAAGCACCAGATAAAAAAATAAAATAATCAACATAGATATATGGGTAATAAAATAAAAATAAAATAAAAATGTGTCATTACGGTGAGACCGAAATATATTTTCACAGTGTCATATTTACGGTGTGTCTCCACATGGTGCGCCTATATTATTTGAGATAGTAAGTGCAAGACAGTAACCGAGAGACAGTAACTGTGAGACCATAAACATGAAACAACAACTTCAAGATAGTAACCGAGAGATAGTAATTCTAAAATAGTGAATTGTGAAACCGTAAATCATGAAATAGTAAGCTGTGAAATAGTAAGTTGTGAAACAGTCAGTTGTGAAATAGTAAGTTGTGAAACAGTATGTTTTAAAGTAGTAAGTTTTGAAATAGTACACTTTCTACTTGAGATTTCTCATACGTAATTCCTGTATGATGCAGTCTATCCTTTAAGAATTTAATGGTTTAGTGAATATATCATCAAGATGATATTCATTTCCAATGAATTCCAAGTTGATAGCACCTTTTTTATAATGGTCTCTCAAAAATTAATGTATTACATCAATATGTTTTTTCCTGGAATGTGAAACAGGATTCTTTGAAATCTTAATAGCACTTGTATTGTCACAATTTATGGGTACATGCCTAAATTGATATCCAAAATCCATTAATGTGTGTTTCAACCACAAAATTGGTGCACAACAACTATCAGCAGCTGTGTATTCAGATTTGGTAGTAGATAATGCAACATATTTTTGTTTCTTACTACACAATGATACTAGAGACTTTCCTAAAAGGTGACATGTTTCAGAGGTGTTTTTTCTATCAAACTTACAACCACTGAAATCAGTATCATAATAGCTAACTAACTCAAATGATTTCCCTCTATGGTAGAACAATCCAAGATTGGGTGTATGTTTGAGGTATTTTAAAATCCTTTTAACATCATTTAAATGAGATTCTTTAAGGTTTTCTTGAAAATGAGCACACATACATACACTAAACATGATATCAGACTGGATAGCAGTTAAGTAGAGTAAGCTCCCAATAATTCCTCTATAAGTGGTTTGATCAATAGATTTTCCCTCTTCATCAAGATCCAACTTACAAGTAGTACTCATTGGAGTATCTCTAATTTTAGTTCTATCCAATCCAAAATTTTTTAGAATATCTTTAGTATATTTTCTTTGATTTAAAATAATACCATCTTTATTTTGAAAGATTTTAAATCCAAAAAATAATTTTATTTCACCCATTAAACTCATTTCAAATTCATTTTGCATCATTTTAGAAAACTCAATACATAAATAATTTTTAAAGATCCAAAAATAATGTCATCTACATAAATTTTAACTAATAAAACATCATTGGAAATTCATTTTATAAAATGAGTAGGATCAGTTATACCTTTTGTAAAACCATTGGAAATTATAAAAGTACTTAGTCCATCATACCAAGCTCTTGGAGCTTGCTTTAAACCATACAAAGATTTTGATAATATGAAAACATGATTTAGAAAGTGAGGATTTGTGAAACCAGGGGGTTGTTCAACAAAGACATCCTCATCTATATACCCATTTAGGAATGCACTCTTGACATCCATTTGATATAGTTTGAAATTAATATGGGAATAATAAGCAAGCAAGATTCTGATGGCTTCAAGTCTAGCTATTGGTGTAAAGGTCTCCTCATAGTCAATTCCTTCTTCTTAACTATAGCCTTGTGAAACCAATCTAGACTTGTTTCTAACTATGTTATCATCTTCATCTACCTTATTTCTAAACACCCACTTAGTGCCTATGGTAAATATGTCTTTGAATCTGTCAAAAAGTTTCCAAACTTTGTTCCTTTCAAACTAATTAAGTTCTTATTGCATAGTCATCACACAAAATTTACCATTTATAGAATCATTAATGATTTTAGGTTCATGTTTTGACAAGAATACTTGATGTTCAACCTGATTTCTAAGAGAAGCTCTAGTTTGAGTTCCTTTATCTAAATCTCCTACAATAGCATATAAAGTATGGTTTTTAAAGGTTTTAACTCTAGAAAAAGAGGGGATAGTTATTTCAGGTTCTTCAATAGGTTCGGGTTCATTATGACTTGAATCTGGAGAATTTCCAAAACTGGAAGTTTTTACAGATTCCTTTACAGGATGGTTAGAAGTTTTATCATTGATGTCCAGATTTGATATATCAAACTCAAGATTCTCTAGCTGGGTCTTAGGCTCATGTGGATCTGTCTCATAAAACTTGACATGGACGGATTCTTCTACAAATTTAGTTCTTTTTTTAAACACTTTATAGGATTTACTAGAGATTGAGTATCCTAGAGAGATTCCTTCATCACTCTTGGATAAAAAAAATTTCAATATTGTCCTTAGTATTAAGGATATATACTTTAGAACCAAATACTTTGAAATAGTCTACTTTGGGTTTTATATTGTTCCAGAACTCATATAGAGTTCTTTTAATAATAGGCCTAATCAATACTCTATTAATAATATAGAAAGATGTATTTACAACTTCAGCCCAAAAGTAAATAGGTGAGTCATATTCACTAAGCATGGTTCTAGAAATTTCTTGCAAGGTCATATTTCTTCTTTATGCGACTCCATTTTGTTAAGGTGTTCTAGGGGAAGAGAAATTATGACTATAGCCATTTTGTGAGAAAAAGGATTCAAAGTCTTGATTTTCAAACTCACGGCCATTATCACTTCTTAGATATTTAATTCTAAGTCCACTAAGGTTTTCTACAGTTTTAGCATATTTTGTGAAATGAGAGAAGACTTCACTTTTGTGAGCCAAAAAGAAGGTTCAAGTATACCTATAAAAGTCATCTACAAGAACATAAACATAGTGTTTCTCATTTAATCTAGAAACTCTATATGGTCTAAAAAATCCATGTGAACCAATTCAAGAGGTTGAGAAGTTGAAACTTCTTTCTTTGGTT
The DNA here is from genome assembly GCA_963277665.1 of Viscum album. Lineage (NCBI taxonomy): Eukaryota > Viridiplantae > Streptophyta > Magnoliopsida > Santalales > Viscaceae > Viscum > Viscum album. Next base: position 355,262,263 of record OY728125.1, on the reverse strand, counting down.
TGAAGTAAATTTTGTGTTGTTTTCCCTTTTGAAAAAGGATTACATAATTTATCATTTTGAAACTCTAGTTTGGGTAGATCCTTGACTAAACTTTTTCTAGTTATATTTATAAGGGAGTGAATATCACAGTTTCCTAGTCTTCTATTCCAAATCCAAGATTCGTTGTGAAATACACTTAAACATGAAGCATTTTGAGAAACTAAAGAATCTAAGTTAACAGAACATACATTTTCATTTCTTAATTCATAAAATACTAATTTGTTTTTATAATCAAAAACATTTCAAGAATCAATTTCAAATTTGACATGAAATACATCATCACATAGTTGTGAAATACTAAGAATATTATATTTCATCCCACCAACAAAAAGTAATTTGGAAATTAAAACTGAGTTAGAGTTACCGATTTGGCTAGGGTAAATGATTTTTCTTTGGAATTGTCTCCAAAAGTGACATATCCACCATAAATCTTTATTAGGTTATTGAAACATGAATAGTCTCCTATCATGTGTCTTGAATACCCATTGTCCAAGTACCATAAGCTTTTACAGGATCTCTTTAAACAATTTTTCTACAATAGTCAAATAAAAACACACTTTGGTACCCATATTTGTTTGGGTCCAGTAATATTAGTAACTAGTGCTTTAGGAACCCACATTTTCCTCATAGGTTTCGTATAAGCATTATGTAAAGTATTTGAAAAATAAACTCTATTTGGTCTAGAAAAAACCCAAAATAGTATAGATTGTATCATAATTTTAACTAGCTGAATGTTTTTATGAACTAGGAGTAAAGTTGTACGTTCTAGATTTAGAAACAAAATTGGTTTTTCCAAAATTTCTTTTACCAGGTTGATATCCAATACCAGTAGTGTATTTAGGGGAAATCTGTTTACCTAGAATTTGTACCAAGGTATCTTTACCATTAGTAAATCTTTCAAGATCCTTTTTTAGTTGCTCATTAGATAGATTTAATTCATTGTTTTCTTTGAGTAATTGAACATTTTTCTCTCTTTCTAAAGTAATTTCAGATTTAACCATTGAGGTAAGTGCATGTTGTTTCTTTAAAGACTTGTATTTATCTTTTAGTTCATTACATGTATCTTAAAGCATATTGCGGTAGTTAAACATTTCTTCTTTAGACATATTTTCAGAATCACTTTCATCTCCAGAATAATATGAATTTTGCACAGGATATTCCAGGGTCACCTAAGATGTGTTTGTCATGAAACACATATTGGCTGTGTTATCCTGTTCATCATGTAAAGTCTCTGAGTCACTTGAACTTTACTCATAATCACTCCAAGTTTCTTTCATTTCCCTTTTATACTTTCTATATTTTCCCTCATATTTCTTTTTATATTTGAGCTTGGGATAGTCTTCCTTCACATGTCCCTTTCACTTACATTCGTAGCATACTATCTCATCAGACTTTTCATTTCCTTTCCAATCTTTCTTCTAGCTTCCCTTTTGATCATATCTTCCTTTGAAGTTAGGATTTCTCAAAAATTTCTTCCTTTTGTAAAATTTCTTAAAACTTATAGCTAAACTATCCATCTCTTCATCATTTTCTGGTGAAGATTGTTCATTACTGGAACTTTCTACATAGACTTTCAATTTCTCATTGTCTTTGTGTTTAGAGGTGGTGGTCTTGAATTCCATATATTTTCTTCTAGGTTCATCTCCCTCTTCCTTGTTGAATTTTAGTTCTTCTTCATACATCATTCGTTTCCCAATGAGTTATTTTACAGGTAATTTGCTGATGTTTCATGACTCTCTAATAGAGACAGAGGTTCCTTTCCATCTACAAGGTAGGAATCTTATAATCCTTGTGATTTTTTCTTTGGTAGTGACTTCTCTTCCAAGAGAAATCATTGTGTTAAAAATTTCATTGAACCTGAGATACATGTCATAAATAGGCTCATCAGGATTCATTTTAAAGTTATCATATTTAATAGTATAAGTATTGAGTCTCATTTCATTCACACTAGAAGTTACTTTGTGTGAAATAGAAAAAGTATCCCAAATATCATGGGCAGTTTTACATATATATATTCTATTAAATAACTAATATCCTAAAAAGAAATATAAAACATTCAATGGTTTTCAATTGTTATTGTAAGCAGTCTTGGTTGGGTCATATCAAGTAATTATATCAGTAATAGGAATATTATACTCATCTATAATTGAAGACCAAATTTCAAAACCCATAATTTATAAATTCATTTTCATTTTTATTTTCTATTGGTCATAGTTAGTTCCATTAAATAATGGTGTTCTGTTCATTGCAGCACCTTTGATTCTATTATCCATAATAAAGAAATATTTTTAAAGATCTAGAAATTGAGAATTAACAGACACTACTGCAAAAAATAGTTTTTCCCGATGCCAACCTTTATCAATGCTAATGAAAAAGTGCTAATAAAGGGGGGTACCTTTATCAGCGCTAAAAAAAGTGCTGATAAAAGTACCCCTTTATCAATGTTTTTTTTAACACTGATAAAGGTACCCCCCCTTTATCAGTACTTTTTTTAGTAGCACTGATAAAGGGTAGACTTTATAAAAAATAATTAAAAAAATATATTAATATATATATATAGTTATATTGATATAAATATAATATATAATTTTTAAATATATTTTAGATAAGCATAAATATACATTCACACTTAATATACTTAATATATAAGATATTTAGTGAAAATGGCTTATAAAAAATTAATAAAATATTTTTAATTAATAATTTGCTAATTATTATGGAGGAATAGTCATTTCATAACAATTTTAAGAACCAAAAAATCAAAAAATTTAAAAAAGATCCAAAATATGTTGAAAACGCAATCGAACTTCAAACGGTCATAACTTTTGATCTGGGTGTTTGTTTGAGCTCTACCATATATCAAATTGAATCTTGCGATGAGATCTACACCCACATAACTAGGTAGTACCCCGATAAAGGTTTTTTTGAGTCCAAAAAAGGCCTATAAGGCCTTTAAAACTGAGTTTTTAGTCGGGATACCCTGATTTTTTAACATTTTGTGGATTTTCAGCCTCGTTTAAGGGGGTATTATTGCCTTTTTTGGTGGGAAATGAATTTATTCCAAGGTATTACATTCATATTGATATTATGTATTTGAAATTTTATCATTTTTTATAATGAAAATCTATTTATAATCAAATATATAACAATATATAAATATTGTTTTATATATTCACACATAAAAATTTAATTTTTTAAATAAATAATTAAACATATTTACATATAAAATATATTAGCTTTATCTAAATAATAACTAATATCCATTTTATTTAAAATACCAATATATATGAATATTTATATAACTATATATTAATCTAACTATATATATTAGTATAACTATATATATATTAATATAACTATATATATACATATATTTATATAACTATAAATATATATATTAATATAACTATATATATTAATATAACTATATATATTAATATAACTATATATATTAATATAACTATATATATTAATATAAATATATATATATTAATATAACTATATATATATTAATATAAATATATATTACTACACGAATAAATATAACTAAATATATATATATATATATATATAGATATATCATAAATAAGAGAACAAATCAATATAGGGGAGTGGTAAAGGCTTCAGGCGCGTGGGAGGGAGGTCTCGAGATCAAATCCGGGTGGAGGTAGGGGTGCGCGTGCATGGGTGAATTTAAGGGGCTAGCACTGATAAAGGTGGGATATAATTCTTATAAAGGATGAAGGGGGTGCGTGCGGGCGCTGGAGGTGCGGGAAAGCGCTGATAAAGGGGGGGCTCAAGCACTGTAAAAATCCCCCCTGAGATTGGTAGGATTTTTTTTAATTTTTTTTAAATTTTTTTTTGTTTTATCAGTGCTAAAAAAATCACTCATAAAAGGGGTCTTTTATCATCGCTAAAAATAAAGGGATGATAAAGGACCCTTTTGTCAGCGCTTTTTTTTAGCGCTGATAAAATACCCATTTTATCAGCACTTTTTTTTAGAGCTGATAAAAGGGGTCTTTATCAGTGATTTTTTTAGCACTGATAAAGAGGACCCCCCCTATCTATGTCGGCTTTAACAGTGCTTTTCTAGCACTATTAAAGGCCTTTTCTAGCACTGTTAAAGCCCATATTTGTAGTTGTGAGAAATTTACAGATCTTTGAAGTATAACTAAAATCATAGTTGAACAGTTTTAAAAACATATCTTTAATAATAATAACACCCTATGATACCAAATGCCGGTCGGAGTAGATTACTCAAGAGAGAGTGAATTGAGTATTTATAAAAAATTCTGTTAAAAAAATTGGTTCTTAGAAAACTTACCCAAATTAAAAATAATACAGCCTAGTTAATCAAGTTAATGTGGTTATAATAGTTTGACTGTTCAAATAACTTCTCAGAATATTGATTAATTCTCAGCAATATCAATGTGAGTTATTGATATAACTTTTGAGGTTATTATAATAAGGAAAAATAGTTACAACTTCTATCCAAGACTAACTATCAAAGTAAAATCTAGTATTTTCTGAAATATATAGTAAAGAAGTGAAAAACTAAATTAAAAGACACAGCGGATAAAACTAGTGGTTCAGTCTCAAGGTGAGACCCAATCCACTCCACTTGGTGATCACCTTCCACCAAGCAGTTTATATTAATAAACTTGATCCACACCCTAGATCAGGGTAAGCAATAGTGCACAGAACTGTCTAGGTCATACGACCTCTTCCATTGTTCTTTGTGGGTATAAACTACTATGTCACATAATTAAATCTTCCACACTTATCCATGGGAATAAATAGAAGTGATAAGTGATGATAGGAAGGATATATTGTATCCTTCATATTATTATAGGAGACAGTGTGTGTTTTAAATACATACACACACACTGCTTGAAAGATTAAATTGGTACACAATAGAGAAAAGATGATGAGAAAGTGTTAGAAGTTCTCTGAGTGTTATTCTATGAAACCTTGTACTTCTAGGATGAATAAGATTCAAGTATCGAGTCTTATTATAAAAAAATAGTATCGTAAGTCATGTGCTCTAGTTTCCAGTTAGATCTAGATCGTTTTCTTCCTAGAGTTGGTACTATGAAGATTATTTTGGCTCTGATATATGGTAGTATAGCCTTTTGGAATCAAGAGTGCTTTGTGTGTTCTTTAGTTGTTTCTTGTTGCATGCATCGGTTCCCTTTTTTCAAAATGCCCACCCTTCTTTGGTATTTCTGTGTGTATTTGTGGCCCAGCTTATCTTCCTTTTTAATTACAGGTGCACATGTTGAAACCGAAAGGATGCATTTATTTTGCACCCCGTACCTTGTACTATCAGGTGACACATCTAAAAAGATACATTAATTGTGTTATTGCATTTAAATTACTCAAATATGACCATTTGAAATTAAATTGAAACGAAAAAACATATTAAAGAACGGTGTCACAGTTTTCCTTGAAATAGTATCACTTAGAATTGGTGTCACCATGAAATGGTGTCTTTTTCTTTTTCTTTGAGATGTCAGATAGTCATGATGCTAAAGTTTCATTGAGATCAGGAATCGATAGCACATATGCAGTGTTATGATCATGGTGTCTGTTCCTTTTCTAAACTTTGAACAGTTTCTTGGTGACGGTAGCAAGGAACCGGTGTCACAGACTTCATGAGATCTGAAATTGGTTATGGTGCCAAGGTCACGGTGTCTGGGTCATGGTGTCTGGGTCACAGTGTCTGTTTCACAATGTTTGGTTCATGGTGTCTGGTCACGGTGTCTAGTTCATGGTGTTTGGTCCTTTTCCAGAAAACCAGAACCAGTGATAGACTCATGGTTTCTCAAACTTATTCAAATATATGTAAACAGTCTTAAGTAATAATATTCACCGAATGAATTAGACATAATCATTCATAGAATAAATCTTTATAGAATCAATTTAAACATATTTTACAATAATCAAAACATGATTTATAGGAATTAGGATCTTGTAAAAGTTTATTTAAATCATAGGGAAACCAACCATCTCTACATATGATTTGAGATAGATAAATATAGTATTAATAGGAATTGTGATCATTAAAACATGATTAAAACATGAGGAGTCCAATAATATTCACCTAAATAAAACCCAATATCTTACAATATTCATCCTACAATTCATTATAAGGTTCATCTTCTGATGCATTGAGTTTGAGTTTCTCTATTGCTTTAAAATACAGTCCTTCCTTAACCATTTTCTTAAAATATAAACTCATTTAATATTCCACTAGGATATTTTTGAAGTTTAACTTGAGATAAATAATCCTTACCCTTAAAGTATGAAACTTTAGGATTTAATATATATGGAAAAGTTCTCATTAATTTCTTCATAATAATTGAGTTCATTAGAGTGTTTCCAAATCCCTTGATATTACTGATGATTTTGTTGAATCTTGTGAAATAATCATCTATTGTTTCCTCATTTACCATAATCAAATATTTAAAATGACTTCTGTAAATTTTGTTTTTTATTCATTTACTTTAACATTTCCTTAAAAGATGTTTTCTAACTTATCCCAAGTTTCCTTAGCTAATTGAAGTCCCATCACCTTAGTGTAAACATTTTCTAACATGGACATGAGAATATAATTCTAAGATTTACCATCATATTCAATATTTTTTCCCATAAAATACATACCTTTTCTCTGGGTGGAAAACCTATTGTATCAGTATCCACCACTTCCAAGCCAAGAGATAAGAGATAGGGTACCATCTTATTCTTTCATCCATGAAATTTTTTACCATCAAGTATAGGGATATTGTGGATGTTAATTGAATTTAAGTTCTCTATTTCAAACAAATGGATCCTATTAATTGAATTTAAGTTCTCTATTTTAAAAAATGGATCTAATATAGGTGACCTAGAATTTATAAAACTTTTGATAACTAGGAATGGGTGAACCACTAATAATGATGGTTTTAATTAGTGTTTCATGTTTAGAATATCCTTTAACTTAAATTTAACATATATGACTTGTTAAGGTCTCAATAAAGACATAAAATAAAACTCAATCTCACTCATATGTAGTTGAGTAAATAGGATATTAATGCACAAATATTTTTATTAGTTCAGTCCCCAATGAGGAAACTTACCCATTATTGTGCTCGGGTTGTCAGAATGAAATATTTTACATTATAATAAATTACTAATTATAATGGTTTGGGAAGGGATCATCATTAACCTAAAATTGAATCTCACATTAATTTCTCTTGATAATATTATTATATTGATTCCCAAAGGTTGTAATGTTTGTCTTATTCTCTAAGCCTTCTGAATATAAAAAATGGCTTCTGCTCACAAATTTCAATATCTGAAGCTTAGATATTAAAAACTTGTATCTTTCATTACTAAAATTTTTGGTCCTGTATATGGTGACCCGCCTTTTTATTAAATAATTTTATCCATAAATACTTGCAAAAAATATTACATAAATATCTCTGAAGGACATTTTTAAGTTTAGTATCTTGGAAATTGGGTAACAATTATAAGAAATACATGGTATATAAAAGAAAATATAAACAAATTTAAAATATTCTTGAAAGGATTCTTTATTATCTCATCCTAGGTCATCTCACTTCATAGGATTTTTTGGGGACATTTATCAAATGAAAGGGGTTATCATAAGGCCCTATAAGAGATAAATAATGTAATAGGACATAATAGGTGGAACATGAAGCATAGTATATGATAATTTATATAATAACATGAGGATCAACATAAGTACATGAACATATAACATGAGTTATAACATAGAAATGTGGTTACAACATAAACATGACACATTCATAAACATATCACCAAAGCTCATCACTAAGGTGTCATAAAACATATTACCAAGGATTTTGACCAAGTTATTATAAAAAATTACCAATGAATTATTCCAAGGTATCATGAACATGTCATATATATAGATTAATTATTTACCCAATGCATTGGGGCACTATCTAGGCACACCCTTCATATGTCTAATATTATGTGTACCATATCGATCAAAAAACATAAGTTTATATCATTTTTTACCTATGAGTATGGAATGTGGGTGTCAAAAAGGGATTTCCCTAATAAATAGTTTAAAGATACATCAGAATGAATCCACTTGAATGAAAATAGGATTGGGTATTCATGGCATGAAAATATAGCTTGGAAATTGGGGGTTTATTTCAGCAGCGTAGCGGATATAAAAAAATATCCTTGCAATAGGTTTAATGAGAGTGAAAAGGAGTATATCATTAAAAATAAATCATATATACAATAAAGGGGGAGTTTATAAACTCTTGATAACATAATAAATTGGAAATAAAAAATCCTTATATGAAATGAGTACTTGAATTGAAAAAGTGGAGGAAAATATCCCTTACATTGGGGGTGCTTATTAAAGATAGAGATAGACTCCTTGGAACCTTAGAACTGCCTTTGAGAGACTCTTGAGTGAGTAATTGAGAGATTATTCATGATCAATGGATTTTTTATGTAAATTGAGGGGGAATGGGTGCTATTTATAATTGAATAAGGGTGGTTTTGAGGGATTAAATAATGACTACTTTTTATTTAAGGATAACCACTTTTGCGTGGAATTAATTTCAATGAATCTGATTGATAATTAATGTTAGAAAGTTTTTTTGAGGATTTAAAATATCTCAACCACCCATTTAAATTTTCCATTTTTAGTTTCCTTATGTCTTCACCTTTTAATTTTATCATTTTACATTATTTTACCTATACTATAATAAATCTTTTTTTACCAGGGTAACTTTTTTGTGCATAAAAATGAAATTTACCTTATTACTTAATTTATACCTTATGATTAAAAATATGAAATCCATTTTACTTTGTTAAATTTATAAGTTAGATAAAAATAAATTCTAATATGATACGCGTATATAACTCATAAAAATATTTTTTTAGAAAAGTTAAAATCATGGGTTTCAAAATGATAAGCATGTGTTTCTAAATGTAACACATGAGGTATTATGTTTATTAATTAAAAATATTTTGATAAAGAAAAAGGATTATGAAATTTTTATCTATGATAAGGATTATAAAATTTGAACTCATGATCAAATCATGATTTATCATAGGATTTATGGTATTTCATAAAAACTGTATTTTCACTTTTTAACTCAAAAATAAACTTTTTTAGAAAATTAAAATAAATAACCCAAAGGTAATTTCGATATTATGGACCCAAAAATAAAATTTATTTTATAAAAATAATTATCTAAATATGATAATCTTAAATTTTAAATAAAAAATCCTTATTTATTGAAAATTAACAGTTTTTATAACATAGAGAACTCTGTGACCATTTTAAAAAATAATTTGAACTTTATTAATTCATATTATCATATAAAATTTATTTATAAGATTATTTTATGAGAATAACATTTATTTATAACTTATAAATGTATCATAAAGCACAACATTTATAGAATTAATATATATATATAGTTTCTAAAAATAAAATTTTGGTTTCTTCCTTTATAATCTCAATGGTCTCTTTATTGAAACTTCATAACCAAAGAAAATAATGTACAACTATAATATTTAATGGTCACAACATCCATCATTAATATTGGACAATGTTTAAAATGAAAAAAGACTATATTTTTCTATTAATACACCATCATAATCACTTCATCATTCACTTTTTCACTTACAAATGTTCTAGAATATCCTTTGATAATTTCTATTATTTTCCCAATGCTTCCCTTATTTTTACAACCATTATGACATGAGAGATATTTATAGGGAAATTCAAGCCTATGGAGTTCCTTTTAATGAATGTACTATTCTTCTATGTGTATATCCCTTTACTATTCCTTGATGTAGTAATCTATATCAATACATAATATGTAATGTTCTTATGAAATGTAATAGTCTTTTTATGTGCTTATAAGAAACAGAAATTATAAAATAAGAGTTATTTTATTAATAACATAAAGGAATTTTTTTAGTTGATACACAATACATTTTGGTCCTATAACTTATGGTGATATTAACTATGAAAGATCTTTATTTGACCCAGTTTATCTTCTAGAGAATGTATTCGGGTTCACGATAACCTTGTTCACTAAAAATTCTTAGCATAATCAGCAACTTTCCACTTGAATGATATTCCCCCTTTATAGATAATATTCCTTTTACAAATGTGTGGGAATGCATGGGATTTAATTTGAAACCCATGTTAACTCTGATTCTTCAATCAATAACCTTTAATTACTTATGAAGATATTGAGTTTCAATTTTTAAAATCTTATATAATACTCATAGTTAATAGTCTTAAACTATTTAATAGATCTTCTCTAGATTCATGAACTTTGTTTTGTTAGTATTTGAACATTGAAATGTTGAGCAAAGTATTGTTTTCAATAATACATAATAATGTTATTTAAAGGGGAGTTTATTGAAAATAATACTCTATCTCATTATGATAATTTTGATGCTCATAAATACCCTTAATTATTTTATAATGATTTTATTTGTTAAGAATTTTTCAGGAATTTATTTATTTATTTTACTCTTGAAATTACTGGAATTTATCATTAAAGTATTCATATTTAGCGCATTCTGGAAACATTGTTCATGTGCTACTTATTCGGAATCTACTTTAGCGCATTCTGAAATCACTGTTCATACCCTACATGGATAAACATAGAGTAAGGATGAAAAGCATGTATACTTTTTTAGATAAGAGAAAAGTATGGTTAATCAACCATACGTTATCAGCAAAGTATGGAAGAAGAACCTTACGTTAGGAAGGAACCTTACATTTGGGTTATCAGCAAAGTATAGAAGGATAACCGTACGTAAGTACTAAACGTTACGTTTGTTTTTAAAAATTATGGTTCATCAACCTTACTTTTGTAAACAACCATACGTTCTTGGAAAAGTATGGATCAAGTAAAAGTATGGATCTTTTACCATACATTTGAGAGTTGAAGAAAAAGTATGGATGATCAACCCTATGTTTATGATCAACCTTACGTTTTAATAAAGTAACATGAACCCTACGTTTATGTTCAACCTTATGTTTGGAGGCCACGTCATCAACCTTACGTTTGGCGTCAGAAAGTTTTAAAGACGATTTTTTTTATGCAACGGTCAGCAAGCTGATTGTTAGGAAGATTTTAAGACAGATTTAAAGTCAATTTTAAAATATGACTTTGACCAATTCAAATCCATTTTATCAATGGATTAAAGATCGAATTAAAAGGAGCTTTTTATGCCGAGTCTTCAGGGAAGTTACGACTAGTCTGTAAATTCAATTTTTTGAATATCGCGGATCAAAATGTGACTTTTATGGATCTAAATGTGCAAGGAATATGATCTGCTTTATTATATATGTTTTCTCTGAAACACCAGGAACAGGTGTGTGGTGATCAATCTATTATTCAAAAAGGTGGAAAATAGAGACTGAAAAAAATCACACTGATCTGATGATTCAAAAAGGACCATCAAAGCTCTGTTTATTTAAGAAGAAAGAACTCGATAGAAGATTCACTTGTTCTACATCAAATATTTTTTGTGGATCTACTACTGCTGAAGTTGTGAATTATATTTATATATCTATTGCAACCAGATCGACTCAAAACTGCTTCGACTTGAAAATCAATATTTCTAGAGACGACGATCCATCTGTTGTCAATTGCATTCTATTGCAATTGAGAAGATCAACTAGAAAAGTTCTTTCTAAAATTCTTTTTATCTTGAGTAACCAGCTTCTCGTACTAAGTTGAGTAGGTTCTTGTTTGAACTAGAAGGCTTTGTTTTTCCTTGGATTGTAAAGGTGTCAACTGCCTGTACTTAGTTGTGAACTGGTCTGTTGAAACGAGGACCAGATAGTGAAAATCACCAAGCTTGTGGAGTAGAGCATTGGTGGAGTGGACTAGGGGCCTTCTGTTCCTCATACCACTATACATCTTGTGTTTCTGCTATTTAAATTTCCGCTGCATCATTTTATCTGATGAAAGTTAAAAGGCATAACACAATCATGTAAAGATTTTTGAGAAGACACAATTCACCCCCCCCCCCCTGTGTATATTTGGTGTAATCTGATCCAACAATTGGTATTAGAGGTTGAGATTTCTGACAAAGCTTTAACAAGATGAAAGTGATTATACACAGAGCAAGATGACTGATACAAGAGAGGGAATGTCTATAGTCAGAGAACTGTACTTCAATAGAGAAAAATATGGATGTTGGAAGTCTCGAATGATCATCTATCTGAAAAATCTTGGATACAGAGTCTATTCTAAGATTCTAACTCCATATGAAATACCAGAAAAACCTGAAACATGGAGTGCATCTACTGAAGAAGAATATGATATGAATTTGAAGGCTATGAATTAAATCATCTATGGTCTAGGACCAGATGAATTTAACAGAGTATCTCAGTTCCTGTCAGCATATGAGATGTGGAAAACAATATTTGTGGCGTATGAAGGAACAGGCAATGTGAGACAAATGAGATATGAAACTGACAAATTGAAATTTAATACTTTCAGAATGTTTGAAGGTGAAATAATTACCCAAATGAATGGGAGATTGATAGAAATTTTCAATGATATAATAGCTCTAGGAGAACCTATCAAGCAGGATGATCAAGCATTAAAAGTACTGAGAGTACTGCCTACAAAATGGAATGGAATCTCTGAAGCAATCAGACAGTCGACACCTGTCAAAGACTTAACCATGAGAGAACTAATTGGAACATTAATGATGTATGAAGTTGAGATGGAAGATGAAGCTAATGAATATAAATTTCTTATTAAAAGAGAAGATACTTCCTTAAAGGTAACTTCACAACAAAAGAATGGAAAGATGAATAACAGAGAAGTCAAAGCTAAATCAGAGAGCTCGGACTCATCAAACTCAGATGAAGAACTGGCTCAACTAGCCAGAAAATTTAGAAAATTCTACAGCAAGAAAAGAGGCTTTAAAAAATCCTTTAAGAGATATGATAAGGAAGTAAGATTCTATGAATGCAAGAAGATGGGGCATATCAGACCATATTTCCCATAATTGAAAGATGCAAAGAAGAAGAAATTATTCAAAATAAATGACTATGAGAAAAAAGACAAGAAAGCTATGAAATCCACTTGGAGTGTATCTGAAGACACCAGTAGCTCTCCTGAATCAAGCTCAAAGAAAGAAGAAGTCAATCTAAAAGAAAACATGTGTTTCATGGCAGAAACCGATGAGGTACACTCATATTACTCCTCTGACTCAAATAATGAATCAAATTCTGAATCAAGCTACACAAATGAAAAACTTGCAGCCTACTTCAATATGCTTGAAGAAAGATATGAATCACTATTTAAGAAACATAAGTCACTAAAGAACATACCTAAAATTGTTTCAGATGAAAGAGATAAAATAATGAAACAACATAAGGAATTAACTGATAAATACAATTCTATTAACACTAACTATATTAATTTTGAATCAAGAATAAAAACACTGTAGAATGAAGTAGAATCTTACAAACAGGCTGCATTGGTTTTTACAAAAGGAGAGAATTCATTAAATGAAATTCTTGGAGAAACTATCATTAAAAATGAGAGATTTGGAATTTTCAGTAAAGGAGAAAAACCTAAGCTATATAAAAATTATTTTGTTCTTAGCTCTAAAAGGGTTAATTGTAACTTTTGTGGGACAAAGGGACATATAGATAAAAACTGTTTCTTAAGGCAATCTCAAAATTGTGGTATTAAGAAGGCCTATGTTTCAAAAGATTTATATGATTCAGCTGATTTTAAAAGAACAAAGCAAATCTGGATACCCAAATCACTGCTAGCTAACACCCCTGGACCCAACAGAATAAGGGTACCAAAGCAATTTGTTTGAATGTCTTTGCAGGTAGCAGTCCACCAGAGTAGAAAAGATATATGGTACATGGACAGTGGCTGATCAAGACATATGAGTGGAAACTCATTGAATTTTTCTTCACTCACTCAAAAGGAAGGAGGACTTGTCACATTTGGTGACAATGCCAAAGGAAAAATCATTGGCATTGGAACTATTGGAGATCCAAAAACAGTCTCAATCAACAAAGTACTTTATGTACAAGGATTAAAACACAACCTGATAAGTATCTCTCAACTTTTTGATGATGGATATACTATTGATTTTACTAACAATTCTTGTACTGTTTCTAAAGATAAACTATTTAAATTTAAATCACCAATAATTGATAATGTCTATACTTTGGATTTAAATTCCTTGTGTAAACAACAAGTAAACTGCTTGATTTCTAAAGTAAGTGAATCTTGGATCTGGCATAAGAGACTTGGATATTGTAATATATATTCTTTAAATAAGTTAACTAAGAAAAATTTAGTTTCTGATTTACCTAGTCTCAAATTTGAAAGTGACAGATTCTATGATGCATGTCAACTTGGCAAGAAACACAAATCATCCTTCAAATCTGTTAACTAGATTGCTACATCTAAACCTCTAGAACTTATTAATATGTATTTGTTTGGACCCTCAATAGTATCAAGCTTGGCTGGTAAATTATATGTATATGTTTTATTTGATTAATATTCTAGATTTACATGGATTTTATTTTTGAAATTTAAAAATGAAGCTTTTACTTTATTTGAAAGTTTTTGTAAAGCTATTCAAAATGAAAAAGGTTTTAAAATAATTTCATTAAGAAGTGATCATGGTGGAGAATTTGAGAATCAGGAATTTAATTCCTTCTACTCAAACATGGGTATTAAACATACCTTCTCTGCACCAAGAACACCTCAACAAAATGGAATTATTGAAAGAAGAAATAGAACTATTCAGGAAATGGCTAGGACTATGCTAAATGAATACAGCCTTCCTACCTACTTTTGGGCAGAAGTTGTAAGAACAGCGTGCTATATAATGAATAGAGTTTTAATTAGACCTATTTTGAAAAAGACACCTTATGAACTATGGAATAACAAAAAACCTAAAGTAAATTACTTTAAAGTTTTTGGATGCAAGGTTTACATCTTAAACACCAAGGACAATCTTGGTAAGTTCGATCCAAAATCTGATGAAGGTATTTTCTTAGGATATTTTTCTACCTCCAAATATTATAGAGTCTATAATAAAAATACAAGTATTATTGAAGAATCAGTTCATGTGAAATTTGATGAATCTGATCCCTTTGAGAAAAGGACAGATCAAATGGATGAACCTGACTCTAATTATAACATGATACATTAGAATGATTTTGAAAATGATATAAAAGAAATTCAGTCTAGTTCAGAGGAACATGATACTGAAGAACCTTTAAATGATTTTCCTAGACAGTCTAGAACCCTAAAGAATTACCCTTTAGAAACTGTGATAGGTGACTTAGAAACTGGTATTCAAACTAGAAGAAACTTAGGAAACCTAGTGGAATTATTTGCCTTCCTATCCCAACAAGAACCCAATACTATAGAAGAAGCTTTAGATGATGAAAGCTGGGTAATAGCAATGTAAGATGAATTAAACTAGTTTAAAAGAAATGAAGTTTGGGAATTAGTGGAAAGACCTAAGAATTATCCAGTAATAGGAAAAAAATGGGTCTTTAGAAATAAACAGGATGACCAAGGCACAATAACTAGAAATGAATCAAGATTAGTAGCTAAAGGATATAATCATGAAGAAGGAATAGATTATGATGAGACTTTTGCACCTGTAGCTAGGTTAGAATCCATTAGAATCCTTTTAGCCTATGCATTTTATATGAATTTTAAATTATTTCAGATGGATGTTAAATCTACCTTTTTAAATGGTTATTTAATGGAGGAATTTTATGTTGAGCAACCTCCTGGTTTTGAAAATTCTCAAAAACCAGATTCTTTTTTTAAACTTACTAAATCTCTTTATGGCCTTAAACAAGAACCTAGAGCTTGGTATGAAAGATTAAGTTCTTTTATTTTGAAAAATGATTTTACTGTTGGAATGGCAAACCCAACAATCTTTAAGAAAACTGTGAAAAATAATATTTTATTGGTTCAAAATTATGTTGATGATGTAATTTTTGGATCAACTAATAAAACCCTTTGTCATGAGTTTTCAAAGTTAATGCAAAAATAATTTGAAATGGGTATAATGGGAGAACTAAACTTCTTCTTAGGACTTCAAATTTATCAAAAAGATTTTGGAAATGTTTTTAATCAAAGCAAATACATTATTGATTTGTTGAAGAAATTTGGACTTGAAAACAGCAAGACATATACAACTCCTATGTGTACTAATATAAAACTTAATTTGGATGAAACTGGAAAATTAGTTGACAACAAGTTATATAGAGGTATGATTGATAGTTTTTTATATCTTACTGGTAGTAGGCCAGATATAATGTATTCAGTATGTATTTGTGCAAGATTTCAATCAAATCATAAAGAATATCATTTAACTGCTATTAAAAGAATTTTTAGATATTTAAAAGGAACTGTTTTTCAATCTCTTCTTTATCCTAAATATTATGATTTCAATTTGATTTCATATTCGGATGATGACTTTGGATGTTGTATGTTATATAGAAAAAGCACTTCAGGAACATGTCACTTTTTAGGAAAGTCTTTAGTGTCATGGTCTAGTAAGAAACAACATTCAGTTGCCCTGTCAACAGCTGAGGCAGAATATGTTTCTGTTGGCAGTTGTTGTGCACAAGTGTTATGGATGAAAAACACTCTTATGGAATTTGGATTGAATTTTAATAATACACCTATTTTATGCGATAATAAAAGTTCAATTAATATTTCAAAAAATCCTATTAGTCATTCTAGAAATAAGAACATTGATATAAGGCATCACTTTTTAAGTGATCATGTTCTTAAAAAGAATATATCTTTAGAATTTATAAGTACTGAAATTCAATTAGCTGATATTTTTACTAAACCACTTCCCACTGTAAGGTTTGATTTTATTAAGGGGGAGCAAGGTTTATTTGATTTTAAATAAAATTTTATTTTACAATTCTTTTTTTTATTTTTTATTTTGCTATTTTTTTTTTCAAATAGAATAAGTTTCTTTTATCCACGTAATATATTTTATTTATTTTTAAATATATGTAATGATTATTAAAAACTTAGGAATCAAGGTTTTCAGAATCCCTTTCGACTTCTAAACTATTTCATTTCTATCGAAACCTTTTCGAATCCGCAAACCACACCTCTGCTCGTGAACCCTAATCTTTGAACCTCTGAAACCCTAACCTTCAAACCTTCAGAGATTCTTGCATAGATGGTAAGGATTAAAAGAGCCAGTGAATCTGATACAAGCAATGCCAAGAGACAACACTCTAAAAGAAGAAAAATCTTACAGGGCAAGGTAATCGATCTCGACTAGTTATTTCAGACAAATATACTGTTGAAACAAGATTTGTCATCTCAGAACCTTGAACAGATGTTCAATAGTGAAAATACGGAATTTATATATGAGGTAGAACTTAGATACTTTTCAAATCTGTACAGTTTCGTCTGGGAGATATCTAGGACAGTACGATGGCTAAGATAGAGGATAGGGATTTCTCAAACACGTCAGCAGAAATTGGACAGATTCTCAATTTCCCTCATGAGGGAGTTTTTCATTTCGATTTGAAAAATATTGAATATTATGTTCATAAATCCAAGGACATAATTTTGTTTCTTTTTAGTACTAAGACTATAAAGAAAATGTTTATCAAGGATTTGGAGCCTGATCAGAAAATTTTGGTCAAATTTGTTCAGACTGGAATAGCTCCCAGAATGGCAGAAATGGAAAAGTTTTGTACCCTGATATGTACATAATGTATCTTCTGTTAAGTGATATCAAATTAAACTTCCCAAGGTAAATGGTAAGGTACCTCAATTACTGCTGTCAAAGTGATGCCCGAATGAAATTTTACCCTTTCGGTCGATTCATTTATAAACTGTTTCTTAAGAAAGACATGGTGAAATT
This sequence comes from Viscum album, assembly GCA_963277665.1. Classification (NCBI taxonomy): domain Eukaryota; kingdom Viridiplantae; phylum Streptophyta; class Magnoliopsida; order Santalales; family Viscaceae; genus Viscum; species Viscum album. Next base: position 355,244,287 of record OY728125.1, on the reverse strand, counting down.
ACTGGATGCTCGCATACACTATCATCACAGTAATGTGTTTAATGCTGGAACTTTAAGGAAAATTGGATACTTCTAGAGTACCATTAAAGGAAAACTTTTTCCAGTAGGAGATTAGGATGACTCAGAGAGTGCTCAGGCTCAACCTGCTAAGTCCAAGGAGGTACAAGCTGAATCAAGAGTCAGCAATGTAGCAAGAAGTATCCGATTTAAAGTGGAAGATACTGAGGAAGAAAGAAGTCAGGAGGAACTTCAATCTCGAAGAAATAGACCTGTTAATGAGGAAATTTCTTCCCCTGCATTGGCAACAATAGAAGCTTTATTTTCTTATACTTTTTTAAGAGAAGCTGTTATTGATAAGACCATGGAAGCTGTTTGTGAAAGAACAACACCAGTAGAGGGATCAGGAGTTCAAGAAGAAGCTCAAAGGGAGAATCTAGAATAGATTGTAGTTGATGTTGAAGTTACACTTCAAAAGGAACAAGATAAGGAGGCACAGCCTGGTGAGGAAGTGGCCAGACCTCAGGAAACTCCTGAAAATATTATTCTTGAAATTCCAGTGGAAAACAAATATGTTGATGTTTGTGATGAACATCTCCCTAATGCTCCAACAGAGGTACTTCAAGAGGATTTTGCTATGGAAGAGTCTGGAAAGGACTCTGAGGAAAAATTTGTGGACAAACCTACTCAGGACAAGGAGAAAGAAAAATCAGATGTTGAATCATTACCTTTGGTACTACTGCATCATCCAGAGCCTGCAAATGCGAATCAAGCACAGGGTGACTCTGATTCAAGGAAGAAAGAAGTTGAAGAACTGTACAAAAAGGTGTCTCAGTTGGAATCTGAGAATATCACTCTAAGAAATTCCTTAGACTTAGAACAATTGAGATTTCAAAAGATGAAGGATAGTACAGTCTCAAGGCAAGAAGTTGAAATGTTCAAAGAGGATATGCTAAATGCTGTTACAAAATTGAAATCTGAACTGGTTATGAAGATAGATTTATTAGATCCAAAAAAATTTATGGTGAACCAATTTGCATCAGTTGCAAATAGTGTTTTTAGTGGATCAGGTACTTCACCTGATTTAATTAGAAGATTTCAAGCTATCACAGTAGTGATGAGCAACATGAATGACAGGTTGTAAGATCTTCAATGTAACAGTGCTCCATTATCAGTGTTGCTAGACAATCATAAATTTTAGTGTATCAACTGACATCTAGTGAGCCATCAATCAAAACACTGTTAAATCAGATGTCAGAGAAGTTGTCAGTGTTTATAGAAAAATAGGAAAGGATGCATGAGTTTTTCAGAGTCAATTTAATCGAGGATATTCATATGACTCAGTAGAACAGAGAGCTCATTATCAAAATTGGAGATGGGATGATGAAGCGACTTAGGGAACAGTTTACAAAAATCAAGTTTGCAATCCAAAAGAGATAGAACCTATTTCCTATCTTTCCCAAACCTTGATTCCTGTGTTTATCATACTTGTATCTATTTTTTTATTTTTAATGAAAGTCTGTTTCTTTATTTCTATTTGTTTTACTGTCTTTATTTTGATATGCCAGTACTCCAAATTTAATTATTGATAAACCGTTAATAATAGAATTTACCTACAGTTCAGTGCAACATTAAATGTGTTAAAATCCTAATTTATAATTCTTTTTGATATCACAAAAAGGGGGATAGATTTGGATAAACACAACATTTTATTTTAAAAAACCTTATTTCATGTATATTTAATGTTTTGGATTTATACAGATTTATACTTATATAGAAAACTATTTTAAAAGTTATTAACAGTCGTTTATTATAAAGGGAAATTTTCTTTTTCTTTTTATTCAGAGGGAGAAATTTGGATAAAACTAGAAACTTTTATTTCTAAAGAAAAATTATTTTATTTTCATGAAGGGGGAGAAATTTTTATTCATTGAAAAGATTTTTTTAAAATTAAATATTTTTTTACCCCCTCAAAATTCTAAAACTTTATGTAACTAATTTTGAAAGTTAATTTCATTTAATTAGTTTTATTATCTTATGGGTTTTGTGATAATCAAAAAGGGGGATATTGTTGAGAAAAGTATTGTTTTCAACAATAAATAATAATTTTATTTAACGGGGGAGATTATTGAAAATAATACTCTGTCTCTTTATGATAATTTTGATGCTCACAAATACCCTTAATTATTTTCTAATGATTTTATTTGTTAAGAATTTTTCAGGAATTTATTAATTTATTTTACTCTTGAAATTATGGGAATTTATCATTAAAGTATTCGTATTTAGCACATTCTGGAAACACTGTTCATACGCTACTTATTTGGAATCTGCTTTAGCGCGTTCTAGAATCACTGTTCATACTATACGTGGATAAACGTAGCGTAAGGATGAAAAGCGTGTATACTTTTTGAGATAAGAGAAAAGTTTGGTTAATCTACCATACGTTATCAGCAAAGTATGGAAGAAGAACCTTACGTTAGGAAGGAACCTTACGTTTGGGTTATCAGTAAAGTATGGAAGGAGAACCGTACGTAAGTACTAAACGTTATGTTTGTTTCTCAAAAGTATGGTTCATCAACCTTACTTTTGTAAACAACCATACGTTCTTGGAAAAGTATAGATCAAGTAAAAGTATGGATCTTTTACCATACGTTTGATAGTTGAATAAAAAGTATGGATGATCAACCCTACATTTATGATCGAACTTACGTTTGAAGAAAGTAACATGAACCCTACGTTTATGTTCAACCTTACGTTTGGAGGCCACGTCATCATCCTTACGTTTGACGTCGGAATGTTTTAAAGACGATTTTTTTTATGCAACGGTCAGCAAGCTGATTGTTAGGCATATTTTAATCCAGATTTAAAGTCGATTTTAAAATACTACTTTGACCGATTCAAAGCCGTTTTATCAATGGATTAAAGATCGAATTAAAAGGAGCTTTTTATGCCGATTCTTCAGGGAAGTTACAGCTACTCTGTAAATTCAAATTTTTGAATATCACGAATCAAAAGATGACTTGTATAGATCTAAATATGCAGGGAATATGCTCTGCTTTATTATATATGTTTTCTTTGAAACCCCAGGCACAGGTGTGTGGTGATCAGTCTATTATTCAAAAATGTGGAAAATAGAGACTGTAAAAAATCACACTGATCTGCTGATTCAAAAAGGAGCGTCAAATCTCTATTTATTTAAGAAGAAGGAACTAGATAGAAGATTCACTTATTCTACATCAAATATATGTTTTGGATCTACTACTGTTGAAGTTGTGAATTATATTTCTATATCTACTGCAACCGGATCGACTCAGAACTACTTCGACTTGAAAATCAATATTTCTAGAGATGACGATCCATTTTCTATCAATTACATTCTGTTGCAATTGTGAAGATCAACTGGAAAAGTTCTTTATAAAATTCTTTTTATCTTGAGTAACCATCTTCTCATACTAAGATGAGTAGGTTCATGTTTGAACCAGAAGGCTTTGTTTTTCCTTGGATTGTAAAGGTGTCAACTGCCAGTACTCAATTGTGAACCGGTCTGTTAAAACGAGGACCAGATAGTGAAAATCACCAAGATCGTGGAGTAGAGAGTTGGTGGAGTGGACTAGGGGCCTTTTGTTCCCTGAACCACTATACATCTTGTGTTTCTGCTATTGAAATTTTTGCTGAATCATTTTATCTGATTAAAGATAAAAGGTAGAACACAATCATGCAAATATTCTTGAGAAGACACAATTCACCCCCATATTGTGTATATTTGGTGTAATCCGATCCAACATGAAATCTCATCTCAGCATCATAAAAATGGTTTTAACTTCACAAAATTGTGAAGTATTCTATCATATTAAAATGGATATACTTTTATGGACTTCACTTTTTTATTCTTATAAATATTCCTCTATTTCTTCTCATATAAATATTTTTTATAATTTAGTACTTCAATCCGCTCTAATATGAACTATGGGATTCTAGTGATCTAAATATATTTCACCTATTATATCTTTGAACTTTGATATGTTCCTCTTTAGCAGCTCAAATTTTGATCAAATCATCATATAGATTCCAATTCTTTCATTTATAGTTAATCTAGGATCTATCACTTTCATATTTTGATTCCCTAACTTCAAACCTTCTACCAAGGTAGATTCAATTATCCTTATACAAGTGTTTCTTATATTGATTATGTTTACATAGATAGTTATCCTTCAAAGCTTTCAACATCAGGCTCCATTCTTACTTCTTCTAGTCCTATTATATTGAATCATTATTGGTATTATTCTAATTTGATGTTATTATGATAAACTAACAATGTATAAATCACCTAACTAAACTTCCAGAGGTCCCTCTGGTAAACCTTCAACTATTAATGCCCCCATGATCTTCTGGTGAACTTTAAAAAGACTCTAGAATTAGTTTTCAAGATATAAAATATTTTACATCTCAACTCAAAAACATTCTACCAAATATAGTTGATAATAAATACAACACCCTAATAATACTATGGTAACTTAAAGGATGAACCTCTTATATATTCTCTTACATATTTAGTGACCCACCTTGCCTTTTTAAAATTTATTACTCCAATACATATAAGGATAAACCTCTTACATGTTACTTCCCATTTTCATATTTAACCTTCATCCCCTATAACATATTCCTTTCATTTACTATATTTGTCAACACTCCTCTATCACCTCTTATGTATGACTTCCCTTTTCTGTATTAATACTCTTACATATCTCAAAACACCTTTTTCATTCATTAAAATAGAAATATATAACTTAGTAGCCTATTTTAGAAAACCCTTTATCACTTATGTCAATAAAGAAAACCCAAAAATCATTCTAAGAGTATTTTTTAACAATATATCCCTTTTTATTTTTTGAAAACTCCAAAATAGATGAACCATTTCTCAAAAAAAAACTTTATAAATAATCATATTTGATAAAAAAAACTCAGTTTGAACCTCTTTACTTTTAGGATTTTTTAATGACTCCTTAATTGCTAATTCTAATCATACTTAAGTTAAGATCAATGTGAGAAACAAGAGTTAAACAAAAAATCCTCATGAACACACTTTCTTGACATACATGCACTATAATATACATTCCCAAAAATTCTACCCCTGATCAAGCAGTAAAATATTCTCTACCTTTGTAATAATATCAACCTAAGATATATCTTATCTTAAGACACAGTTTACAAGATGTATAACCTATATCGAGTGGCTTTGTATGAAATTTTATTCCATTTTTTATTTAACCCAAAGATAAATTCTTTGAAATTTCACAAAAATAAAAGTTGGTATCCTAACATTTCATACAAGTGACTAACCATACCTTGTTACAATAAGAAATTTTCCATGGCGCATGGGGGTTCCTTTTCTAATCCATCTAAGTAGATGGATTAGGTTGGATTTCAAGATATAACCAATGTATCTCAAAATATTTTCTATCCAGTTCCTTTTTTATTCACATATGTAATATGATTTTGTGCAGACACATACTCCAACTTCACCATCACTTTTTTTGATTTCTATTTGATGAAATGGTATTTGATCTTGATGTTTTTTTTATTGATGAATTTTATTTTTTCCAAGATTGATAGTGTTAATTTATCACACCTTGTTTCAATGTGAGATGTCACATTCACTCCAAAATCCTCAAGGTTTATTTTATCCATATCAACTGAGTATATGCTTGATTGGTCATTATGTATCCAGGGTCCATGGTGCCCAACTAAATGTGATCTTATTTCTTACTCAACCATGAAATATAGGAACTACCAAGATAAAAATTACCATCTGATATTGACTTTTGGTCATTAGTTGAACCTACCCAATATGCATTCATGTACCCAAAAAATTATATTATGATGATCTATGATAAAATATACAAAATATTATTGTATGGTTGATATATTGAAGCACCCTCCTCACTATTAACTTGTGGATATCTTTAGGACAAATTTGGTACCATGTAAGGTGAAATGTGGAAAACACTATATCAAATTGTGTAGGTGTTAAGTATAGTAGGATTTCAATAAAATTCCTATATTTCATCACATTGACATCCTTAACACCATCATCCTTTGAAAAAATCATCCGAGTAGACATCGATGTTATCATTGTTCTAGAATCTACCATTCCAAACCTCTTGATCAATTATTTATTATTTGTTTTTAGGAATAAATTTTTCATTATCACCTTGATCCACTTATAATATAATAAAAATGTTATCTCTTTAATAATAGAAATTTTGAATTCACACCTCATATATTCTGAAAATATCTTTCACTTTACATCATTAGACCCTCAAAATGGCATAATACATATTGATGAGAACCAACACCCTTTGATAATTTTCCTTTCTGATGTAAATTTTTTTATCAACTCCACCTATTTTGAATCTAATCTTTCTAAAATATTTATTAGGATGATAATACCAAGACCTTGGTGTTTTCATTAGTCTGTACAATACCTTAGTCAATATTCAGACCTTATTCTCATATCCATTAATAAGAAACTCATATGGTTGTTTCATATACCCTTCCTCCTCAAGTACTCTATTAAAGAATACTAATTTCACATCTATCTAGTACACCTTAAAGCCTCTTTTCACTATCATGGTCAAAAAACAACCATATAGTTTCTAATTAATCCATGGGAGAAAATGTATCATCAATATCAATGCCTTTAATTTGGTAATACCCTTTTCATAGTAGTCGTTATTTTTTTAGTCGCCTTCTCATATTCATTATGTTTATCCAAGAACAACCATGTGATTCTGATGATGTTATTATCCTTTAATCTTGTAGAAACTTCTCATGTTTAGTTATTTTCTATTTGTTCAATCTCTTCATGAATATATTTGACTCAATTCTCATCTATAACAACCTCTTAAAAATGTTTAGGATCTACTTGAGATAGAAGAGAAGTTTATTGTTCATCCTTCATCCTTTGTGTTTAAACTAGATCTATCTGATCAATAACTATGTTACTTCACCGATTTCAGTCCTGATACTTATCTTCTTTATCATGGAAAATCCTATTTCATTTTATACATTATTAGTATCTTCTTTTGACTCTTCTACTACCCTTGGGACTCCCCTGATATTCCCACTTTAACATCACTTTCTTCCTCAATTAACTCTCTATTTTTCTATAAATTATGATCACCAGGTTATAGAATCTTCTTGTTTTACACAGCCTTTACATCTTAGATTTCAATGATTTTACCAAGTATAACATAAAAGGAAATATATAATATAATATCAAAATAATGTATCCTTCTTCCACTTCCCCACTAGTTTACTACTCTTCCCCAACATCCCACATCCTAAGTAATATCTCTCCAAAAGTAATCCAACCTAAAGAAACCTAGGATAAAGTATCATAGCATGCATCTCAGGCATAACATCAAATCATCATATACCATGCACCCCATGAATAACATCATCTAATCATCATATTCCACATCTTCATATAGTAACCAAGTAGTTTTTGGGAGACACTTCAACTCGTATTATTTGTATTATACCACAAACCATCACATACCATACACGAAATACCTATAATGATCCATATGATACTATATCAGGAGATATATGCATGTGAAATAACCACAATCCATTAAATACCTCTAAAAACATATATATTTAAGGTAACCATTATGCATACTAGTACATAATGCTACTAGGAGAAGAGATCAAGGCCAAATGAGGGATTCAACCATCCATTCCTCACCAACCTGTATATTGGGGAAAACACCCTCTTAGAGTCTACTAGGTGTCAGTCGCCCTACTAATAAGGGTGGGTTAGCATATGAAATCACATAACATACAGGATATAATATAGCTAATAACTATACTATTGGAATCTGCCTAGTCTTAGACTAAACTATAACTATCATCAATCAGATACTAATCTATCGTTTCTAAGGACTAGATATCCTATAAACACAAAATCATTCAAGGAATTATTTCATTAATTTATTTAAATTTAACATTTCAAAATACATTAAATCTTTAATTTAACCATTAATATTTCATTATCAATAATTTAACATGATAATTAATTGATTCACATGCCCTCTAGGCATAAATAAATTGACTTTATATTTTCTCAAGATTATCATCATTTTAATTAACTAATGGAAAAAATTACCTATATAAATGGTTTGGAACCGTTGGTATAGCCCCAAACCATTGGTATAGACTATACCAACTGTTTGGGCAATCTTTGGGTGATTTGACGTGGGGATAGACCTATCCCAACAGTTTTCAAACTATAGGGATAGGTTTTTCCCAACATTTATCCCCAAACCATTCAGATAGTTCTATCCCCATGCCAAATCACGCAATAGTTGCCCAAACCATTGGTATAGGTATATTAAAAAAAATTACAGTAGAGGTTTGAACCCACAACCTCTCGGTTATATATCAAAGACTTTACCACTATCCTAAAATTACCTTTGGGTATATATTTGGATAAATATATATATATATATATATATATATGTAATTTATATATTTATTTATTTGATGATATTCGACAAAATAATTCAAAAAAAAATAAGGGTGCCTATCCCAACGGTTCTCAAAACCATTGAGATAGGCCTTTACCAATGGTTTTGAGAACCGTTGGGATAGGTACCCACCATTACCCAATGGTTTGGCCAAACAGTTGGGAAAAGTGGCCTCAAAGTGGGTTTTTCCAATGGTTTGGCCAAACTATTGGGAAAGGGTATGTCTTTCACAACGGTTTGGCTAAACCGTTGGGAAAAGTGGCATAAGTGGGATTTTCCAATGGTTTGGGAAAACCGTTGGGAAAGCCATACCCTTTCCCAATTGTTTGGCCAAACCCTTGGGAAAAGGGGCCTTAAAGTGGGATTTTCCCAATGGTTTGGCCAAACCATTGGGAAATCGACACCATTTCCCAATGATTTGGTCAAACCATTGGGAAAAGTGGCCTCAAAGGGGGATTTTCCCAATGGTTTGGCCAAACCATTGGGAAAGGGGACCTATACCAACTGTTTTTGAAAACCATTAGTATAGATGTGTTGGTATAGGTCAGATTTATAGTAGTGATTCCATAAATCACCAACCCATTGGGTTAAAACATTTATTATTCATTTTCATTCCATAATTCTAGGTGCTTAAGGAATCATCCTAATCTACCATAAAAGAGTTACATAACCCAAGCACAACCATATGCCTCAAATAGTGGGGAAAAGAAAGAAGATAAGTAATAAACTCATCTATAAAACCTTTAAAATAAATTCATTAAAAATCATGCATATTAGCTTTCAGTACAAAAATGATAAATTCAATATTTAACCTAGTGCTGGTGTTATCATTGACACCAGCATTTTTATCACCATGCATCCCTCCATCTTAGGTGTCATATTCTACCACAAACCCGAGCCTCCCCACCCATGTATCATCAACCATAATCAATCCCAGACTCATATCACATCACATAAAAAGGTTCACATCCAGAGTAACACACACAAAGCAGCAAGAAAACAACAAAAACATTCAATAGGGAATCTAGGCCCAAAAACCAAGGCCTCCATCTTTCTCAAGAAAATTGTCTTTCTCGACCCAGACATTTATCTTTATAATAAATCAGTTCATTACCATCTTGTATTGTCTAATTAGGTGGAATACCAAGCCGAGTTCACTCATAAGTAACTGAAACTAAGCACCACATGGTCTCAATCATGCCTCATCGTACACCAAAGGTTGCTGACTAGCGGTGAGGGTCTATGGTAGTATGGTGGGGAGACTATACCCTCTTTATTAGAGTGGAGAAAAGTGGTAAATAATAATGAATAAGTAACAGAAGGAAAAATAATCGAGTGAAAAATAAACCATCCAGATAATATGCAATAGAAATAAATAGCAATAGTATCAAATAAAAATGATGTCATTAGGATATAAAATGAGGTAGTAAGACATGGTATAAGGCATGAATACAATATTAGTATACAAAAAAGAGACAAAAAGACCAAAAATAACTATCTATATGATCATCTTATGAACTGGATCAATCATATACTCCTAATATACCATATAAAAGGAAATCAAATGTCCATAGTTGGGTACTTCCCTTTATCCTTACCTACATCCAAGTAATCTACCTGGGTACCAAATGATGACCTAAACGGAGAGTGAGTAGAAAATAGTAGTCCACCACAAATAGTGCCTAAGGAAAATACAATCTATGAATATAAAATATAACGGTGTTCATGTATAATAAATAAGGGAAGAAAAATAAATATAACCTATGTCGAGTTTTGGTTCCTCATTGGATACACGGCCAACCCTACCTACTTCATCCAAAGCTAAATGTCCCTAAAAATAGGACCCGTTTAATTTGACTCAGGACCCAAGGAACATATCCAAGGAATTTGATTATAATAATCATAATGGATCCATGGGATACCCATGGAATAAATGACCTTTGAAGGTTAATCCCACTCATAGTGATCAACCAAGACGTTTCTCTATGGGGTATGAGTGTAATCTAATGGATGAAACCTTGGAATTACACCCTAAAAGGTTTATAACCAAATATAATGAAAATTCCATGGTAATCTCATGATAGACTTGATTATATCCCAAAAAGATAATTCAAGGTGGTCTATGTCCAAGGACATCAAGTTGAATCCAAGTAGATAATCCAAGGCATTATAATTTCTAGAGTATACAAGTGAATTAATGGTTTCTAGCTAAGGAATTCACATATATAATACATTAAATTATCCCATGATTAGAATATCAGTTTGTGGTCACATCAATGAATCAGATGGCATCCTATGAGTTCTCCCAGGATATTCCAGGTCAAGAATCCAAGTCTTACTCAAGGCAGGCAATACCTTTAACAGTGTCATCAAGGTCCATATAGAAACCATCGGTATATTTAATAATTAAACAAAATCCAAGTGAAATATCCATCTCATTTCAAAATTCCCTTCCATTATTCATTTCATTTATAAGTGATAAAAAGGGACAAGTAAAATATACACGCCATATTACGATTCAATTTAATCATCTTGGTCTTTCTTTTATAAGTGATAAACCAAACACATCTAAAGGGTATTTTGCTTAAAGTAAATAATGGATATCAAGATAATTTAAACTAATACTCCCTAATTGGTGGTTAAAGTTGAGTTTATCAACTTATAATGGTTTCAAAGGGTCTCATGTCATATCTAGGTCTGGTTTAGAAATTAGTTAAAGAAATATTAATTTTAGGAAAAATGTGTGAAAATTCTGACATACAACATAATGGTGACAAATTATAGTCCTAAATAATTTTAGGGGAAAATAGTACACTATATACAATATCCCTATGGTAAACTCCCCATCCATTATTGGACTCAGATTTAGGATGGAATAATAGGAAACATCAAGCCTAAAAAATGTAAAAAAAATAGTGTATATTAGGTTACACAAAGATAATGCCAACGATAGAGAATAAAACTAAGAAAATAAAAAATAGGAGTTTTATAATTTCTGATAGGGATCTATCATGATAAAAAATGATCAAAATAGAGTCTGAATAAGGGAGATATACCAAATCCTAAAAGAGTGGTATAAGAGATAAGGGAGAGCTCCCATGAGACTACTGTGAAAATATAGAGGATGAAAGTGGTGTTTTAGATTTTATGGGAAAAGTAGAAAGGGTTAATTTTCTAGAATTTTTAATAGGGTGTGTTATTTGGACACATAGTTTTTTAAAATTTGTTCCAAACATGAAATTCCCATTATCTGGGATCCAACAGCCCACACGGTCTAGGCACACTGTTAAAAAAACTTTGTGCAAACCATGTGTGGTAAACCTATAGTAAATTATAGGTTTTTCATGGTTGTATGACCCCTATTACATAGTTAAAAAAACTATGATCCTACCTTTGAGGGCTACATGTTTTAGGTGAATATTTAGTGATAACCATGTGTTAATCATGTGCCTCAACCTATTTCTCCATAAACTAGAACTTTGTGCCTTGAAACAAGACTAAACACTCCAAAAACCTACATGAACCATTTATTAACTTATATTAAAGTAAAAAAAATTATTTTCTATTTTAATTAAAAGGATATGTACCTTAATTAAAAATCAAGATCCTAAAACCCCCCTCCTTAAAACAACATGTCCCCCAGTTTCCCTTATGAGGGTGGTTGAGTTGTATCTGATAATAAATTTGGCCACTAAGTGCATATATCATACTCTTATTCCTAGGTATCATACAAAAAATCATTCTTTCATAACACTTAAACCATAGGAACTATCATGTAATGTATATTTTTTATACTATGATCAATGATACAAACTAGATACTCCTTAAAAGAAGCATCAGCCTCCAAATAAACTTCCTTGGGATCAAAAGTATGATATGTGTTGGAGTGATAAAGGAAGATCTGAGAAACATGGAAAATTTCATGCATAGACCTATACTACTAATTAATATTTATCTGATCTACTACCAACCCAACTCTCTCAAAAAATATTGAAAGGATTGTTGAATATATGTGATATATTACCTTGCCTCAGAATCTATCGATGGCCTAATCTTGGAGAAACTCACAAGAAGACCTAATTTCCTAACAAAGACTCTAGAGTTTAGTGATGGAAATCAACATATGACTTTAACCTTTACTGATTCATAGTCATATTTTTTATGATTAGATGCATCAGCTCTGATTTCTCCTGAATGAGACAAGGTCCTTATAGGACTGCCTCCCTTTCCTCTAACCATCATATAGGTAAACAGAAATCCATACCGTAGAGCGCCTCATATAGATCCATTTAGATAGTCACTTGAAAACTATTATTATAATTTAACTCATCTAGAGACAAGTTATTTTCCCAAGATCCTCCAAAATCAAGGACATGTACTTGAAGTATGTTCTTGAGTGGTTGTATAGTGAACTCATACTAACTGTTAGTCTGAGGGTGGTATGTTTTACTAAAAAGTACCTATGATTAAAGAGACTTTTAGAAACCCTACCAAAAATAATAATTAAACCCTACATACTAGTATAATGTGATGGTACATGTAACCCCATGAATGTATATGGTCTCTCAAACATAAAGTCTCAAAAGTTTATCCACTGATAAGGTCTCTCTAATAGGTAGGTAGTGGGTGACATTTATTAGCCTATCCATAATCACCCATTTTTCATCACTACATTGATGTGATTTTGGTAACCCCATCATGAAATCTATGTTGAAATAATACCATTTCCACTATGGTATAGGTAATGGTTGTAAGATACCTACAGGTTGATGGTGTTCTTCTTTCACATTATGATAGGTGGAACACCTAGTAACAAATCATGAGGTATCCCTTTTCACCCCAATCCACCAATACTTGTACCTTTAGTCATGGTACATCTTAGGGAGTCCAAGATTTACTACCCATTTGGAACCATGATATTCTCACATCAACCCCTCTCACATGTCTAGAGGTACCTAGACACACCCATGGATGTGCAATATCTCATCCTCATCAATAGTCAAACCAGGTGGTGATTCCTCACCTAAAACACTTTCCCCCAAGACTAGTACTACATGATTATATATTTTCCTCCTCTTCTCTTTATGTAGAAGTGATTAAGTCACCTCTAAATCTATAAGGGTAAGATGCCTATGACAATATTGAACTTACAGATGCATTTCATAAAGAAGATCCATCAACATTAATTCACTATTAACCTCTTAAAAAACTTGATTCTGAGTATTTTCTCTCAAAGCATCAACAACTATATTTCCCTTACCTATCATACAAGTAAGCTCAAAGTCAAAATACTAAAGTTATTAAACCCATATTCACTATTATAGGTTCAATTCATGCTGGTAGAATATGTATTTGAGGATTTTATGTTCTTTTATACTAAGAACCACTCTCCCAATAAGTAATGTCTCCAACAATGAAAGGAATGAACAAGCTCCATTGAATCAAGATCATGTGTTGGGTGATTATGCTCATGATTTCTCAACTAATGATACTTGTACACTATGAATTGCTCTACTTGCATCAAAATAGCTCCCAACCCAATTCATGATGCATCATAATTCACTGTATAGCCTCTACTAGGCTCAAGAAAAAAATCTTTCTCACAAGCTTCGAACCATGTGATCTTTACACCTTTCTTTGTAAATCTTGTAAGAGGTGCTACAAGGCATGAAAATTTTTGGATGATATGTCGATTATAATTGACTAGACACAAGGAACTCCATATATCAAATATGTTATTAGGATATTCCTATGAAACAATGGCTCTCACCTTCTCTGGATCTATAGATATATTTTATTATGATATAATGTGACCTAGGAAGTGAACTTTATCAATAAAAAAGTGTCTTTTTTTAGCTTAGTATATAGCTGGTGTTATCATAGTGTATTGAGAATGATGTCAGGGTGCTTGGAATGATCGTGTTGAGTCTTTGAATATATTAAGATATCGTCCATGAAAATAGTAAAAGAAGAATCTAGGTATCGGTGGAAAACTTGATTTTTCAGGCTATAAAGACAATTGTCACATTCATTAAACCGACCAAAATTACCAGATATTTATAAAGAATATATCTTCTTCAAAAACAATTATGTGGTATATCTGATGGCCTAAATCACTCTTAATGGTATCCAGATCTCAAATAAATATTTAAAAAGACTCTATCTCCTCAAATCTAGTTTAAGGGGTCATATATTCAAAGAATAGGGTTTTGTTTCTTTACCATAATATAATTTAACTTCTAGTAATCCACACATAGCCTTATGGTTCCATCTTCCTTCTTAGAGAAAAGCATAGGTAAACCCCAATGATAAGTATTGGGTTGTATAAACCCTTTTTCTTCTAGGTACTTCAACTACCTATTGAGTTCCTAAATCTCAATAGGATCCATCCTTTATAGTGGTATAGACACCGGTTTATCTCCTAGAACAAGTTAGGTGGTGAACTCCACCTATCTCTTAGGAGTTGACCTTAAAAATTCATTAGGGAAAATATCTCTGAATTGGTCCACCACTAGAGGAAATGTAGCTTATCGTACTTCTTAATCATTAAGAAAGAGACTGGAAATATAGGCCAACACTATGCCCAACCCATGATGCTCAAGTCCAACTTGACTTTCCTAGACATCCCATCATCCCTTATGGCTATAGATACTTCCCTCAGGTAATGTGAAGGGTACCCTCCAGATATAACAGTCGATACAATCATGATAAGAAACTAACTATACCATCCTAAAAATTATATCAAATCCCATCATCTTGAGGATGAAATGGTTCCATAATAAATGGTAATTTCCAATCTCGAGGGGACACTCCTTGTATTAGTGAACACTTTTTGACTATACTTCCAATGGAGTATCAAGAAAAATTACCCCACAAAATTACTCAATTTTGAGTCTAAGTATCTTTTTTAGGTTCTTAGATAAGAACAAGTGTGAAGAATCTATGAAAAATAAAGAAGACACTAAATTAGAGGCTACTAATATCATACCCCATATTGTATATGTTTGGGAACTCTTCTCCTCAGGTATAGGTTTTGTTACATGCAACTAGTCGGATACATGACCCTAAGCCACAACCTGACCTCCCTGAGTAGGTATTATCTATTGGTTCTACCCATCATAAGTTTTTCTTATACTAATTTGTAAACCTCCTCATCCTATATGGTCAGTGGTACACTATCACCCACCCTAACATAGTGTCATTGATCCCACTCCAGAATCTGCAGCAGGTACAGATCCTCTCCCAATAAAAACTTATGGAAATGTCCTAAAAAATCTCTATATATTTCCCATTATACCATAGGATCAACACTCGACTAGGTCTCTACTACACTAGGGATTCCTATGACCCAGTCTTCCACACTGATGGAATATCATGTAACTTCCAGTATGCACACTCTGACTATCACTGCCCTCACAAAAAGTCTCTAAGTGGTGATTCTTTCCACTAGATGAAGAACTTCCCTACCTAGGGGCTAAACTACCATACCTTGTACCATTATATTCCATTATATTTCACTCATAGGTAAGTTTCTGGTTCACTATTTTAGAAATAGTAGATAGTCATAAGATGTTCACCTAAGATCATATGGCATACCTAATCCCATCCTCAAAGTATCTTGACTTGAATAGATCATCACCAATAAGAGTGGGTATAAAGTAATGAATCTTAGTGAATAAATATAAATATTCCATGATATAAATAGTACCATAATCCATGTGCATGAATTTCCTAGAATGATTAGATCTTAGGGTCTCTAGGAAAAATTATTCATGGATACTAGTCTGGAAATTCCTCCAAACCATGTCCTATTGTTGATCTTCCTATATAAGAACATCCCAGCATAACTTGGAAGGTACATGAAGCATATATGTTTTAAGATTCACCCTATTTTTCTTATGTTTCTCTATATTCTCAAATATATAAATAATATCCTCAAGCTAAAACTCAGTATCCTAGGGACCACATTTCCTCAAAAAAAATAGGTGGTGTTGCAATTAGAACCCTCTTGTTAACTCTATCATATTCAGTGTAGGTTAAAAACTCCCTCCATAGGATGTACTAATTATAGGAAACTCTTTTTGAGATGATAATCGGTGCTTATTCCTATTATAATAGGTGTTACTACTAAAGGTTCCATTAGTGGCACTACAGGCAGGTCAGGTGACACCACCTCAAGAGCATGGTTTTTGCCACCTTCCTAGTTATTGACCTGAGTCCAACATTGTGACATATATATACAATAACAAGAACATTCCTCAGAACAAATACTAGGTAGAAAGGATTACTTATATAAAACAAGGATAGGCTCATATCCTAACTACAAGTGATATTTAATGACTCCAAAATTTTATGTAACATTTTAGAATATTTCCAAAAATATTTTTAGAGTTGGGAATAGAGTCGGTGAAAAATTCCAAGGCCCAAAGAGCCATGGTATGGATATATTAAAAATATTAAATATATTATATCATTAATACGTATTTTTTCATAAATAATGGAATATCCCTTAGATGGTTCCTCATATGTAAAATTTGAGACCAACATTAAATTAAAAACATTGGTTTTACCCTAGGTGTGACATAAGTCTTGTTGGCATAAGGAGCTTGGATATATCACTATCATGGGAGAATTAAAAGAATTAAATTAATTGATTAATTTAATTCTCACTTATTTGAGAAAACCTAATGACACCTCTCTATAAACCACATTATGGTGAATTCCCTAGGGTTATCTACATAACACTAGAGGGAATGTAAGGGATGAAGGGAGATCACTGGTGGCAAGCACATTATTGGATAATCAGGCGTCATGGATCATATATTAGAGTACCACAAGGATCATCACCATCTATGGAGTTCTTGGAACTCACCAATGGAAATAAAGTGAAATCATTCTTCACCAAATTTCAATCCAAACCCCAAGGTAAGGTGTTTTTTTATTAATCCCATTTTGTTATCCCATGTCGAACATGAATCAATTTCTCTAACAAAATTGATTTGTGGGTCGATTATTGATTGTGGTTAATGATTTATCTTCCTAAAATTAGGAATTTATTTTTATTGGATATTTATTCTTCATTCATCTTTCTTATGGAAATGTATTGAGGAAAATCCAAACAATGGTTGAGGTTCGTTCCTCATGTTTCTATTTTGTGAATTTCTCCCACTGTTCTTCACACATTTCTCATTGTCATTTCTTTTAGTCATAAGTTCAAAAATACCTAATAATAATTCATTGCGAAACCATTATTTATTTTAATAGATGAATGCCATGGGTTTGGATTTTGTATTGAGAGAATGATCGAGGTGCGATGATAATGATGGGTGATCTGGTAATGGATCGGAGGAAGGAGGTTCACGGGTTTGTTTCTTTGATGATACGGAGAAGTTGTAGACATTTTCCAAGTGAATCGGTGTACAAAATTCATCCATTGGTGATCTTATGGATTTATCAAGCCTATATTCATTCTTACTGGTAGATTTAGTAGTGGAATCAGTGGTAGTGATGGATCAGGAAAGATGTATTGAACTAGATGGAGATTCTAGAAAATATCAACATACATGATGTCTCATTCGAGAACACATGTCGTGTAGTCCCCACTATGCGATGGATAGGTTTCTTTGTGGGGTTAAATATAACACACCATGTGGTGGGTACGCATGTTGTATGACCCTTAGTTAGGTAACTCAGTGTTTATAGGGAGTATACGCCCAGTAATCCATGTAGCACTACATGCAGCATGTGTCGGATCACATACCATGTAACCCTTTAAGAATGACTCAACATGTAATTCCCCAACCCCAGTTACCCAGAGTCAGTGCATTATTACATAACATCGGCATGATACAAGGAAATCATGTCCCGAAAGACCGATCAGTTTTTTAGCCTTGGAAATACTAGATACATTCATAAGTTTTACATTACATTATAAAATGAAAAACTACAACAACATTGTTTCCATAGAACACACTCATATCCCCTCAGAATATCCCTACAGGTTAGTAATAAAATACTTCTTCACATCCAGGAAAAAATAAAACATATAAATGGGTGAGATCAGATGCTCAGTAAGGATAACAATATAGTGGAAACTTTCATAAATAAGCATAAACATTTAAGGCAATGTATAAGACTAGAACAAAATCCTTTTAAACTTGAACTTCATCATAATATAGAAAAGATAAAATCAAATAATTCCATTTACTTATTCATATGGATATTCTACTAGTCGAATAATCGCATGCAATATTAATAGCCACTTTCATAATGATGGAATGCATAATTCCAGACATCATAACCACATAGTCAAGGCCTTGTGCCAAGACTACAAATAAGTTTTTCTCAAGGACTTGTTCCAAGACACTATTTTGTCTCATGATACCGACCAATGCATCAATGATCTATAGTGTGCTCCACCAATCACAAACTAAGTCCAATGCATTCCTCATATAAAAAGGTTTAAACATAACATAAACATTCGTATTAAAACTAGCATACGAAATGTCAATAATTTATCC
The DNA here is from genome assembly GCA_963277665.1 of Viscum album. NCBI lineage: Eukaryota > Viridiplantae > Streptophyta > Magnoliopsida > Santalales > Viscaceae > Viscum > Viscum album. Next base: position 355,225,239 of record OY728125.1, on the reverse strand, counting down.
ATAAACCATGAATCGTATAAAATAACACATCCACAGTCAAATATATCATGAACCCTTAAATACAATATGGATGTTTTGTATCATAATAAATTAACTTCAAACAAGCTTAAAATCCATCAAAGGATGTTGACATATATGAAATCAAAACCTTTTTTAAAGAAATATCTCTTTATATTTTGGAATCATTTAAGAGTCACATAATTATAAAGAAAACATTTATTTTGAAAATATTCAAATAATATTATAAGGGAAGCTTCGACAATTTCACAACGGCAAAAAATAGCCGCACCCTCCATATAAGTTAAAAAAACATTCTTACCTTAATTTTGTCGAAAAGGTCATAAAGTACCTTGTTTGGAATACGACGGAAATATTCCTTTAAAAACACATAAGGTCAAATAAGGGTATAAATTAATTTACCCCATTGTTTATAAAATATTAAACATGTTTTGAAATACATTTTTAAGAAACATGGATGTGGATGATAAAGAGTTCCCAGTAGATAATTACGTATAAACAACCTCGGATAATGAAGAGATTGTGAAATTAACCCTTACCTTGTTCTTTTACTTGGTCAAGGGTAGTTTAACCTCATTTATAATGGTGAAATCATTTTTATTAAATTATAAAAGAGCCATATACAATAATATGATATCATATATGATCTTCTAATATTTCTTTGTTAATGATATTTCAGTAGTATCATCGTTTCGGGTGTTAACTGATTCATTTTCCTTTATATGATTTGTTGCGTAAGTAATGTTTGTTGTGGATATGATGTATATTATTCATATTCAGAATGATATTAATTATTTAAACATTATTTTTAATCATAAACTGAAAATTATTCGTGAATGGATATGATGGATAATGAATCTCATCGCGTTCGTGGAGACGGTAATCCGTACGTACGCACGAGCGACAATATCATTCTCTTGGTATTAAAATAATATATAATTGGATGTTATATAATATATACAGAATAATTATAATGTTATATTTATTATTTATATCAATTATACATCATTATTATACCCATCCAAATAATAATGTATTGAATAACAACTACACCACGATGTGGAGATGGTAAGCCGTACGTACGCACGTTTGATGACATTTCATTCAAAAGATGGATAGAATAATTAATATGGTTGTAACATATTTATAATAACATCACAATATATATAAGATACTAGAGTTATTATTTTATAATGGAAACAACAAAGAAAGAGGAAGTGGAAGAATAAAGGAACTTGAAAGAGGTGATGAAATATTTACCTCTTCTTCGGGTTCTTCCTTTTTATTTGATCAAAAGGGATCATTAGGTTGGCTTTATGACTAAAGTAAGGACTCTAAGATGAAGGGAGGACAGTTTAGAGGATATTTGGGCAGGGTGTGTCTGAGTCAAATGGCTTTGAAGGTGTGAATTTTAGAGAAGGGGAAGTTCCCTTTTATAAGAGGGGTGAGGGGCACCTTAGGAAAAGATTGAAATATTATTTTATAATAAAATCATTTTCGGTTTATAATGGATCAAAAATGATTTATTTAGAGGATAAGGTGATTAAGGGTTGACAAATAATCCACCAATAGTTTTTATATAGGTTTTTTTCACTATATTAACCTTATCTTCTATATTTAACTCTTAGTTAATTAGTTTGACATTTACCATGTCTCTTTGTATTTTTATATTAAATGGTTAATAAACATACTATAAACTTCCAAGAGAACCTAAAGTGTTTCATTAATGAAATATATAATATTATTTAATACCTTTGGCTGAACCTTAGATTTTTAGGAATAGAATATCAATTAATAATATAATATTTGTTTTAAAAACTCTTTTATGTCAATTTTGACACTATTTGCTATTTTGTTTTTGTTAAATTCCTAACAATGTTATTACTTAGAAAAAAAATCATTTAATCAATCCTAACATGTCACGTTGACCTATAAAATTATTGTATGGCATAAAAACTTTAAAATTATATTTATTTAAACATCTATTTACCATTTATTTGATTCTTTCATTAATAAGGAAAATACTACACCATCATTGTGTCATAAATAAATTTAATTATTAAATGTCTAAAAATTATAAATAAAATACCATTATGTAGGAAATATTTTTATATTTATAATTAATATTTATAGTTGAAGATAAAACATATATAACTCTATGTAAAAATTGTTTTACTAAAAGATATATGCTTATGTCATTTTTGTATTTACTTTAACTTAATTAATATAAAGTGTCATTATCACTTACACGTGGCTCCACGGGGTCTCAAAATCGACTCAACGATTCCCATGGTCGGAAATGTGTCAGAAAATAGGGTTATGACATGTGTTAGGGTAATTTTGTATTATTATAATATTATTGTTTTACCCTTATTTACCGGATTTACCCTTTAACCATGGTAAATAAAATATTTACCAAAGTAATTATTCAGAATGTATAAAAATAAAAGTTACCTATTTACACAATATGTACCTCATAATTCTAAATATGGAATCCATTTTTCTAAATTCATAATACAGAAGTGGAAGAAATTAATTTAAAATTAATTCTCTTTGTCAAAACAAAAAGCGTGTTTTTAAGAAATAATAACTATCAAAAGATTGACACTTGCTTATGTCCAGTTTAAATGTGAAGTTACATAAAATGACCAAAATTGGATTAAATGGTAAAAATATAATCTAATTATACTTAAAACCCACTCAATAGTATAATTTATCACTAAAAATTATTTTTATTAAAAAAGTTGTTTTTAATTAAAATTTAGTATTTTCACTATTCATCAAAAACTGAATGTTTTCAGAAAAATACCAAAAATTTACCCTAAGATAATTTCAATATTCCAAACCCAAAAATGAAGTCCATTTTGAAAGATAAAATTGATAAAATTTTAAAAAGTGGGTATTACTATTCACAATGGCTAGTTTGATTGGTCACGATGTGTTAGAATCTAAAAGTTGCGTACAACACAAGATATTGTTTTATTCAAAGGGAAATGTACCATGGATATAGCATCCCATCTTTTTATAACATAACTTTCATTCCATTACACGGAACTGAGGATCTTTAAGGTTTAGTGTCTTGGAAACAAGGAACATAAAACATGAAACAAAAAAAAACATTCTTCTTAAACACTTGAAAGGCTTCTCCTCATGTTCACCCTAGGCTCATTACTGCATCTCATAACCTGGGGACATACATCAAAAGAAAGGTTGAGCAGAAGGCCCAGCAAGGGAAACAAGTGAAACATTTTACATATGAACTTGAGATACATCAATAAAGTCATGAAAAGAACTTTAAGGCATGAAAATGAAATCATGAGGCATATCATAATAAAAATAAAACTTTTTCATAACTTGAATATGTGGCTACATCATTTAACATAGAAAATCATGAACATATCACCAAGGTCCATCCCCAAGGTGTCATTTGAAAATTACCAAGGTTATTCACCAAGGTATCGTGAAAATTGTAATCTCTAGTGGTTACATCATTACCCAATGCATTGGAGCGCTATCAGGGTGCACCCTTAAATTTGCCTTTATTATAATGTGAGCCACATATATCATCATCAAACATTTCATAAATAACCCATATAGAATAAAATAAATGGGTTTCATTTCATAATCACAATGTTTTAAAAACTGCTTTAAAGACATGATCTTTATGTCACTTTAAAACCCATAGAAAAGGAAGGTGGGTATCATGTATGTAAATCCCATAATTTAAAATAGAACATTTTGGTATATATGTGAATACCCCTTTAGAAGAAATATCTTTGAGTATTCACTTAATAATATAAAAGAACTTTAGAAAAAGATAGAGACATTTTGAGACGGAAATTCTGCAGCATAACGGCTATGTTACGAGGTTTTAGAAGACATTAAAAAGAGAAGGAAAATGGGGTCAAACATTCATAAATGACCCATAAAACAGTATATGGATGGAATAATAAGGATACATGATCATGGTAATGAATTTTAAATGACATACCATTTGAAATGAAAAACATGGAAGGAAGACAAAAATTAGATTTCTCTTATGAAAGTTCGGCAGCCTAACGGCGTTACTTAAACTTCAACAAAAATGATTTGAAAAGATCAAATAGGGTCTATCATCATGTGAACATAATATTTAAGTATGATATATATAGAGATAATTACCCAACATAATTAAAAAGAAACTTTAAAGACTTGACATGAAAGTAGAACTTTGAAAAGAATGAGAAGGGTGAAAGAATCCCCTAACAAATTCGGCAGCCTAATTGCGCCACTTAAAACTTCAAAATACTGAATTGAAGAGATCAAATGGGGTATCTCATCATATGAACATAAGAGTCCAGTATGATAGATATAGAGATCATACCCCAACATAACAAAAAGGAACTTGAAATAATTGACATGAAAGTAGAACTTCAAAACGAGAAGGGTGAAGAACCACTTAAAAATTCGGCAGCCTAACGGCGCCACTTAAAACTTCAAAATACTGAATTGAACAGATCAAATGGGTTCTCTCATCATATGATAATAAAAGATCAGTATGATAAATATAGATATAATACCCCAACATAACAAAAAGGAAATTGAAAGAATTGACATGAAATTAGAACTTCAAAACGAGAAGGGTGAAGAACCACTTAAAAATTCGGCAGCCTAACGGCGCCACTTAAAACTTCAAAATACTGAATTGAAGAGATAAAATGGGGTCTCTCATCATATGATAATAAAAGATCAGTATGATAAATTTAGAGATCATACCCCAACATAATAAAAAGGAACTTGAAATACTTTACATGAAAATAGATCTTGAAAAATGAGAAGGGAGAAAGAATCTGTTACAAAAATTTCGGCAGCCTAACGGCGCCACTTAAAACTTCATAAAACGAAATAATTAGAGTAAGAGGGGATATCTCATTATATGAACATGAAAAGGGAAGTAAGAGGAGTATAAAAGAACATCCTCCAACATAAGAACATGGAGAATAAAAGGAATGACATAAAAGAGATTACTTGAAATGAAAGAGAGAGGTCGGATCCCTTACCTTGAAACATAACTCTTAAAACTCAAAGGTTTGGACCTTGAGGGCTTGGGGGCACCTTGGGAGGACTCCTTGGGTGGTAAGGAGACCAAAAATACGTTGGGGGAGAGTGGGGAGTCGAATGGATGAGAGGATGGCTTGGTATTTATAGGGAAAGTGAGGGGACAAGGCATTAATGGCCAAGGGACACCTCATTAGTGGTTTTGGCAAAACCATGGGCTTGCCCATGGTATTTGCCCATGTTATTGGCCACTTGGGACACCTCATACCTTATCTTACTATTAATAAGTCAACCATATTGATTACATACTTAATACATCATTTAATGATGTCATTAAACACCCGTAACTTAAAAACTATATTTTCACTATTCATCGAAAATTCAACTTTCTCAGAATAGTCCCAAAATTTCACCTTAATCAAATATCAATGCTCTGATTTCAAAAATGAAATCCATTTTATAAAAAAAAATTCTAAATATTTTTAATTAAATTTTTAATTAAAAACACTATTCATCGAAAATTTATTTTTTTCAGAAAAATCCCCAAAAATTATCTTAACATAATATCGATGCTCTGAGTTCAAAAATGAAGTCCATTTTATAAAAATAATTTTCTAAATATTTTTAATTAAAAATTAATTAAAAAAAACTATTCATCTGAAAAAACTAATACTTGAATAATAATTTATGAAACCGTTATTTAACCATTTTATTGAATCACATTACTTAATCAAAGTGCCTAGATTATTTTAATACTTTCTTTAAGTGAGATTACTAATCCATTTGGACACATTATTAATCCTAATCATAAAATCACTATTCATAATTTACTATTTATCAAAAATCAAGTTGATCTTATTAGACTCTAAATTTCGTACTGAACATAATTGTAGAAGACCATTTTTTGAAAATCATTATACATTTTTAATTATTTAGGGTTTACATAAACATAGTTAAAATATCCTTTTTCTAAAATTCATCAAAAATATGCATACTATATTTATTCGGTCATTTGAAAATTCATAAAAGAAATCGAAATTTTTATTTAAAACAAAGGATTACACAAGACAGTTACGGTCTCCTTACATAGCCCATTATCACACCAGCATAAGACCTAAGTGTAAGGTGTGCTAAGGTGATAGAATCTGAGGGAGGCTCGGCCAACATCGCACGAGTAGTAATTTCTATCATTTTGAACTTCTCGCGAAGGCGATCTCGTTCTAGATTTATACGATGAAGTTCAGCTTGGTTTTGGTCCAGAGAAAAGCCCAGTGGTGCTACCTCCTTCCCAAGTTCTGTTAGATGGGCTTCGATCGGTCCAAGACTACTGGGTGAGGCCATCGAATCTTCTTTCTATATTAATTAACCAAGATTGCTTGTATTTAGAGACAATAGTCAAAACGTTTAGTTTCCAGCAGTCATATTGACCAATGGTCAAATAACAGTCAAAACCCAACAGTCTCATTTTAATTATACTCATGTTATCAAATGAAACATTTTTGTTGAGTATAAAAATAAAATAAAATAACACATAAAATTAGGAAACAATATTTATTTAAAATTTTGGGTCGTTACAATCTCCCCCCCTTAATAAATTGCATCCTCGCAATTTTTTAAAATTGAGTTTTGAAATTTCATTGAAAGTCCCACATCGGAAAAGGAGTCAGTAAAACTATTACTTTAAAAGAAAGAAAGGGGAGTACAAAGGTCACCCGAGTTAACCCACACTAGGATTCCATGTAGGAAAACATGGACATGGAGGAGAAAACCAAGGGTCAAGTTCTGAGGGAGAGTGATAGAGAACATGATTAGGAGAAAGTTAACCATAATAAAATCCCAAACTTATGATGTGTGTAAACGGTATTTGATTACCTAGTAGGAAATGTAAACCAACAACATTTTTTTTTTACTTTTCTTTTCATAATTTTGAAGAATTCATTTACTGCATAGAACAAAAACATAAGAAAATATACCTACCTTCAAGTAGAGTTTCATCCTTTAATAAGTCCCTACCAACACTAATCTTTTCTCCAAATGATGAGACTTCAAAAACACTTGGTCTCATAAAAGCACAAGAATCATCTTCTAGAGAATCACATAATCTACAAAAGATTAACTATCTATTTCTTCTATCTTTAAACATTATCCCAAAAACAGAAAGGTTAAGGTAAAACAACTCTTCAAAAAGAAAGAATCTCATAGGAATGGAAACTACTTTTAAATCTCCAAAGTTCCATAGTACTACCCAAAGTTCATCATAGACCATTCCATAAATAACGGTCCTTAAAATTCCTCAAAATAAACCAAACTTAGATTGAAACCCAAATACAAGAAGGATTTGATAACATAGTCTTCCAAAACAACTTCATTGTTCATCTCCAGACAACATCAATCACTCCTAACATCTTATAACAAAAGTAGCTAACATAAACATATTTTACCCAAGATAGGTTAATCATTCCCATAAGTAACCTAAATTACTATAAGTCCACCTTAAATTCATCAATTCTTCAAAATATAAGTCAACTTTACTCCTAAATGAAAATACTATAGTAATCTATTTACCTCGATCATATAGGGTCCCCAAAATAGTGAACGTCTTCCAAAATAATAATCATCTTTTAATACCCTAATCATCTCTGTCATATTAATACGGAAATTGTCGCATTTCCTATCACATTGGTTGTTGGGACACCTTATTCAATTTCCCACCATTAACTAAGAAGAGAAAGTATAATTAGAGGCTTAAATACTTAACCAATAATCATGAAAAGAAACATAAATCATATAAGGATAACTTGTAGAAGAAAAGTATACCCTAACTTGTGATCCCCTATGTTCCCATCTAGGTTATCCATGATCATATATTCTTATATGAATCTTTATTTTATTTTATCTTTGTTCCTTTAACAATGGTTCATACCAAGCTTATGAATTTACCAAAGCATATCCCCCGGGAGTGTCGTAACCAAGAGTGCAGCAAGGCCCGTTGTCGTGTACCAGTTCCCGTTCGAGTCTAGCTCAAAGCGGTGTTTTTGGGTTTTACCCCTATGTACATCTATGCCAGAGCCACCTCTACCTGCTCGTATCCAGATAGGGATGTATTTTCTTGGAAACCCCTTACTCAATACTCACCAAAATACCAGGAAGATTTCCTATATTTAAACTTTTCTATAGGGTTCTTCCTAGAGTTTTCATATCCTAATTTCCACAAATAACTAAACCATCCTTTGATACCAACTATAGCATCCCATATTTTTATAACATAACTTTCATTCCATTACACGGAACTGGGGATCTTTAAGGTTTAGTGTCTTGGAAACAAGGAACATAAAACATGAAACAAAAAAAATCTTCTTAAACACTTGAAAGGCTTCTATTCATGTTCACCCTAGGCTCATTACTGCATCTCATAACCTAGGGACATACATCAAAAGAAAGGGTGAGCAGAAGTCCCAGCAAGGGAAACAAGTGAAACATTTTACATATGAACTTGACATACATCAATAAAGTCATGAAAAGAACTTTAAGGCATGAAAATGAAATCATGAGGCATATCATAATAAAAATAAAACTTTTTCATAACTTGAAGATGTGGCTACATAATTTAACATAGACAATCATGAACATATCACCAAGGTCCATCCCCAAGGTGTCATTTGAAAATTACCAAGGTTGTTCACCAAGGTATTGTGAAAATTGTAATCTCTACTGGTTACATCATTACCCAATGCATTGGAGCCCTATCAGGGCGCACCCTTAAATTTTCATTTATTATCATGTGAGCCACATATATCATCATCAAACATTTCATAAATAACCCATATAGCATAAAATAAATGGGTTTCATTTCATAATCACAACGTTTTAAAAACTGCTTTAAAGACATGATCTTTACGTCACTTTAAAACCCACAGAAAAGGAAGGTGGGTATCATGTATGTAAATCTCATAATTTAAAATAGAACATTTTGGTATATATGTGAATACACCTTTAGAATAAAGATCTTTGAGTATTCACTTAATAATATAAAAGAACTTTAGAAAAAGAGAGAGACATTTTGAGACGGAAATTCTGCAGCATAACGGCTATGTTACGAGGTTTTAGAAGACATTAAAAAGAGAAGGAAAATGGATAAAACATTCATAAATGACCCATAAAACAGTATATGGACAGAATAAGAAGGATACATGATCATGTTAATGAAATTTAAAGGACATACCATTTGAAATGAAAAAAATGGAAGGAAGAAAAAAATTAGATTTCTCTTATGAAAGTTCGGCAGCCTAACGGTGTTACTTAAACTTCAACAAAAATGATTTGAAAAGATCAAATAGGGTCTATCATCATGTGAACATAAGAGTTAAGTATGATATATATAGAGATAATTCCCCAACATAATTAAAAAGGAACTTTAAAGACTTGACATGAAAGTAGAACTTTGAAAAGAATGTGAAGGGTGAAAGAATCCCCTAACAAATTCGGCAGCCTAACTACGCCACTTAAAACTTCAAAATACTGAATTGAAGAGATAAAATGGGGTCTCTCATCATATGAACATAAGAGTCCAATATTATAGATATAGAGATCATACCCCAACATAACAAAAAGGAACTTGAAATAATTGACATGAAAGTAGAACTTCAAAACGAGAAGGGTGAAGAACCACTTAAAAATTCGGCAGCCTAACGGCGCCACTTAAAACTTCAAAATACTGAATTGAAGAGATCAAATGGGGTCTCTCATCATATGATCATAAAATATCAGTATGATAAATATAGAGATCATACCCCAACATAACAAAAAGTAACTTGAAAGAATTGACATGAAAGTAGAACTTCAAAATGAGAAGGGTGAAGAACCACTTAAAAATTCGGCAGTCTAACGGCGCCACTTAAAACTTCAAAATACTGAATTGAAAAGATAAAATGGGTTATCTCATCATATGATCATAAAAGATCAGTATGATAAATTTAGAGATCATACCCCAACATAATAAAAAGTAACTTGAAATACTTTACATGAAAATAGATCTTGAAAAATGAGAAGGGAGAAAGAATCTGTTACAAAAATTTCCGCAGCCTAATGGCGCCACTTAAAACTTCATAAAACAAAATAATGAGAGTAAGAGGGGATCTATCATTATATGAACATGAAAAGGGAAGTAAGAGGAGTATAAAATAACATCCTCCAACATAAGAACATGGAGCATAAAAGGAATGACATAAAAGAGATTACTTGAAATGAAAGAGAGAGGTCGGATCCCTTACCTTAAAACGTAACACTTAAAACTCAAAGGTTTGGACCTTGAGGGCTTGGGGGCACCTTGGGAGGACTCCTTGGGTGGTAAGGAGACCGAAATTCGTTGGGGGAGAGTGGGGAGTCGAATGGATGAGAGGATGGCTCGGTATTTATAGGGAAAGTGAGGGGACAAGGCATTAATGGCCAAGGGACACCTCATTAGTGGTTTTGGCAAAACCATGGGCTTGCCCATGGTATTGGACACTTCGGACACCTCATACCTTATCTTACTATTCATAAGTCGACCATATTGATTACATACTTAATACATCATTTAATGATGTCATTAAACACCCGTAACTTAAAAACTGTATTTTCACTATTCATCGAAAATTCAACTTTCTCAGAATAGTACCAAAATTTCACCTTAACCAAATATCAATTCTCTGATTTCAAAAATGAAATCCATTTTATAAAAATAATTTTTTAAATATTTTTAATTAAATTTTTAATTAAAAACACTATTCATCAAAAATTTATTTTTTTCAGAAAAATCCCCAAAAATTACCTTAACATAATATCGATGCTCTGAGTTCAAAAATGAAGTCCATTTTATAAAAATAATTTTCCAAATATTTTTAATTAAAATTTTAATTAAAAAACACTATTCATCCGAAAAAACTAATACTTGAATAATAATTTATGAAACCGTTATTTAACCATTTTATTGAATCACATTACTTAATCAAAGTGCCTAGATTATTTTAATACTTTATTTAAGTGAGATTACTAATCCATTTGGACACATTATTAATTCTAATCATAAAATCACTATTCATAATTTACTATTCATCAAAAATCAAGTTGATCTTATTAGACTCTAAATTTCGTACTGAACATAATTTTAGAAGACCATTTTTTGAAAATCATTACACATTTTTAATTATTTAGGGTTTACATAAACATATTTAAAATATCTTTTTTCTAAAATTCATCAAAAATATGCATACTATATTTATCCGGTCATTTGAAAATTCATAAAAGAAATCGAATTTTTTATTTAAAACAAAGGATTACACAAGACAGTTATGGTCTCCTTACATAGCCCCTTATCAGACCAGCATAGGACCTAAGTGTAAGGTGTGCTAAGGTGAGAGAATCCAAGGGGGGCTCGGCCAATATCGCACGAGTAGTAATTTCTATCAGTTTGAACTTATCGCGAAGGCGATCCCGTTCTAGCTTTATATGATGAAGTTTAGCTTGGGTTTGATCCTGAGCAAAGCTCAGTGGTGCTACCTCCTTCCCATGTTCTGTTAGATGGGCTTCGATCGGTCCAAGACTACTGGGTGAGGCCATCGAATCTTCTTTCTATATTAATTAACGAAGATTGCTTGTATTTAGAGACAATAGTCAAAACGTTTAGTTTCCAGTGGTCATATTGAACAATGGTCAAATAAAAGTCAAAACCCAACAGTCTCATTTTAATTATACTCATGTTATCAAATGAAACATTTTTGTTGAGTATAAAAATAAAATAAAATAACACATAAAATTCGGAAACAATATTTATTTAAAATTTCGGGTCATTACAATGGAAGCATGGGGTGTTACATTATCCCCTCCTTCAAATAATTTTATCCTCAAAATTTCTAGAATATTTTTTCATAAAAGGATTCAGGTGGTTCTTCATCATAAGTTCCTCGGGTTCCCACGTTGTCTCTTCCATCTAATGGTTTCTCCATAGAACTTTTACCAGACGAGTCGTCCGGTTTCTCAACACTTGTTCTATTGAATCAAGAACCTTGACAGGCTCTTCGCAATAAGATAGATCGGGTTCCAGTTCTAATTCCTCATAGGTAAGTACATGTGTTGGGTCAGGCTTGTATTTTCTCAACAATGATACGTGGAATACATCATGAACTTTGGAGAGACTTGGCGGCATTGCCAAATGGTAAGATTCATCCCCAATTTGTTCTAGAATTTTGAAAGTTCCTATATACCTAGGAATCAATTTACCCTTCTTACCAAAACGTATAACACCCTTCCATGGAGATACCTTCAATAAAACATGATCTCCTACCTGAAATTCCAAATCCTTCCTTTAGTTATCGGCATAGCTCTTCTGCCAACTTTGAGCTGCTTTGATGTGGGTTTGGATTACATTCAACATTTCCATCATTTCCTCAACAAGTTTTAGGCCTACGAGTTTTCTTTCACCAACATCATCCCAACAAGTTGGTGTCCGACATCTCTGAAAGAGCGCTGTTGTGGGCACCCTCAAATGATTAGTGTGATTTTGGGGTAGTTAGGTGTAGCAGAGTGGCTGACCAAGGTCGTCTCTCAAAGGAGGAAGTGAATTAAAAAAACTTTTCAGAGGTATTCTAAAAATAAAATAAAAGAGAATAAAAACACTACTTGAAAGGATGTGGGTTGTTTGAAGTTTATAAAACTTGAAGAAGTTTTCTAGAAGAAGATTGCATTTTTTTGTTTTTAATTTTGAAATGAAGTTTGATTAAAAAGACACAACAAGAAGATGTTTTTTTAGAAGATATTTTAAAAGGCGTAATCGATCTAACTCTAACTCTTAAATAAATTATTTATCATTATAATTTAAAATAACATCCACTTAATTATGACCCCTTAACTTGTTAACCCCCTAACCCTATGAGAATTAACCTTACCACAAAGATGAAGTTAATTAAACCCTAGGTTATCCTCAGAACATGTAATTGCAGCACCCTACTTTGATTGATGTTCTAAGGATAGCTTATGGTCAATGGTAAATTAAGACACATATCCATTCTCGAAATGAGGATGAATTGTGTTTATGGATTATATTTGAACTCTACAAATTTATCTCGTATGGTCTTGAATTACCGATTAAGATCGCGCTCTCACAATTTACACAAAATCCCGACCTCACGTGTTTTTGTGTTAATTGTTCAATTGCTTGCTTAGTTTCTTACAATTTAAAAACACAATTCATGGATCATATTAAGTGAATTAAAGTATCTCAATTATTAAATATAATTAAATGAAGAAGGATAGAGGTTGATCGATTACTAAAAATAGCTACTCTTCCATGGGCGGTGTAGTCATCGTGGAGACGTTTTGCATGAGCAAAGGATTGAAAGAGTAGAACCCAATCTCGTCTCCACTATTGATTACAACCCAATTAAGAAGATTAAGAGAAGAAGAAAAGGGAAAAACACAGAAGATTATTTGAAGAAAAATTCAAGAAACAAACATGAAATAAAAAAATACAAAGAGGAGGTGGGAGAGGAGAGCCTTTTTGGAAGAGAAGTTTGCACAAAGCCTTACTTCCTCCAAGAGTTTTGAGGGGATCCCAAGAGAAACCCTTTCTTCCACACCTTCACAATTCCTATACCAGCCCTAATAAAGAGTTAAAACTCCCTTTAAATAGATTTTGTGAGGGCTAGGGTTACATAACATTTTAAGTGTGAAATGAAAAACGCGGACAAATATTTTATTCCAAGTTTCACCACCTAGTTTACCTCTAAAACGCGTGAATTGGCCGCTCTTCCAGAATGAGGATTTGTGCCATATCATGTCCCCGATCTTTCCTCAAAATTGGGGCTCAATAAAAGCCCGTATTAAGAATATATGGCCCAAATATAGAACTCATGTCCATTCTACCGAGTCCAGCCCACCATTGGCCTAATGGCCAATTTACTCCATCCAAATGCACTCTTTAGCTCTAGTGTCCTGAATTAAAGTTGTATAAAATTAAGTTAGAAACACTGTTGCAAAATATTAATTTCAAATAATAAATATTAAAATATTTATCTTCAAAATACTACAGTATATTTTAAAAGGGTAAAACAGGAATTTTCAACAAATTTTCAAATGAATGATCTAATCCCAAATATTTCATAAATGAATATATCTAGAAATGTGAGGAAATTATATCATTTATTATCAATAAAATATTCAACAAAATAGTGTTTATCAACTCCCCCACACTTACCCTTTTGCACTCCGGGGAAAAACCTCATGTCAAGTAAACATAATTATCAAATCAAAACAAATTTTAAAACACATATCCTTGAGATCAAACAATTCCACACCAAGAATCAAAAGATATCATGCCTCATAAAAACCTTATTTCAAGTTCTCCATTTATATCATTCAATATATTTCCACTTTATTTATCCTCCCATGCACAAAACACTTACCTCGCTTGAATTTTCTCTTATCACACAAATGTTAATTTTATTTTTGCAATGTCTTTCTCATCCAAAATCATACAAGGGTCACCATAGGCTTGATAAATTCCTATATCTCTACTCGATGTGAGTCAAGGACATATTTTTATCATGAGGACTTTTCAGGGTTGTTCTGTGGCTTTCGGTTGGTAAGATTAAGATGTGAAAAACTCTGAGGCTGAATGAGGAGGGCTTGACTCTTTTTGAAGCAAAATTGCATTAATCTAATTTTCACTTAAATATGGTCTTCTCCTCAATCCTCATAGTATCAATTCATCTCCATCATCATGAAAAGTCATGGAAAGTTTACACCATTAATCATTTCAGCATCAAAATTCAATCTTCTCAAACATGATTTTCTTGAAAGCTCCATATGTGCACAGCTTTCCACCTCAATTAGAAGATCCAAAAAAGGTACAGCTTCACTTGTCATGAAAGCTCCAGAAAAGGCACAGCTTTCAATATAATAATTTTCATCAGCCGTAAACACATCTCTTCAAAATTTAATTTTCCACCCAAAGTATCACAGAATGTGGTAGCACAACACAAGATAACTTCCCCCACACTTAAGTTCAACTAGATTATGCAATTTCACTTCAAGAGTTGGTTGGATAGGGAAAATTGGCTTGTAATGTGGCTAACCTAACAGGCTATGCATGGATTCTAAGGGCTAAAAGGATTAAATGTTCAAGTTAGGCCATTATAAAAAAATGATTCTTTGAAATAGGGGCTTTAATACCAAACAAATGCCTCAATAATTTAAACATAAGTACCTCAAAACCTCAAGTTTTGACAGGAATAGATCAAATTCTGGTTAAATCAAGCATGGTTTGGTTCTCTCAAGAAGTGAGGTGAATGTAAATAATATGAAAATAATGGTTTAGAAGCCTCACAGGAAAGTGATTTCAAATATAAAGACAGTGAGATGTGGCATGGGATTCAAAATTCAGTGTACTTTTCATGAAATTACTAAATATTTGAACTTGAAACAAATTCATTTCAGCATTCATTTAAGCTTAGTTTTAAGGGATAAATTGTTTCACTCATTGATATGCATGTAAAAATTGTGATGAGAATCATTTCAGCTCAGAAATTTCAAAAACACAAAGAAAATTGAAAAATAAACACACAAATTTTGAAAAACAAAAAAAAAATCTTTTTTTTACCGGAAAACAATTGAAATTACTTAACTAAAAGGTTCTCTCCCCCACACTTAAAATATTTCATTGTCCTCAATGTGAGCCCATGAGATGATATATGCACATGAAATGCAAAATTTTTAATTGGGACAAATAATATAAAAGTGAAAGGGTTAGGAACAGCCTGATGTGCTCAAGTGATGATGGGGTCATGCAGTGTGATAAAATCCACTGCATTAGTAGGAAGTCCCTCAATGTATCTCTTCAAACGTTTCCCATTGACTGTAAAACTTCTTCCTGTGTCTTCTTTTGTGATCTCCACTACACCATAATGAAAAACATTAGACACAACATAAGGACCTAACCATCTGGAATGCAACTTACCAGGCATAAACTTCAGTCGTGAACTGTAGAGTAGGACTTTCTCTCCAACATGAAACTCATTTTGTTGGATCATTTTATCATGAGATAATTTTTATTTTTCCTTATAGAGCCTTGAGTTCTCATAAAAAGACAATCGAATCTCCTCAATCTCTTGAATTTGCAGCTTCCTTTGGATTCCAGCTTGGGCCAAATCCATGTTACATTGCTTTATAGCCCAATAAGATTGATGCTCAACTTCCACGGGGAGATGACATGCTTTCCCAAAAACAATCTGAAATGGGGACATACCAATGGGTGTCTTGTATGCTGTCCTATAATCCCACAATGCATCATCCAAGCGCTTGCTCCAATCCTTCCTATTTGGCTGCACTGTTTTCTCCAATATTTTTTTCAACTCATGATTTGAAACCTCAGCCTGTCCATTTGTTTGGGGGTGGTATGGTGTTGATGTTTTGTGTGTCACCCCATACATTCGAAGGAGGGAAGCAAAATTCCTATTGAAAAAGTGTGTCCCTTGGTCACTGATGATGGCCTTCGGTACTCCAAACCTGCAGAAAATTTAAGCCTTGACAAAATCTACTACAACATGAGAATCGTCAGTCCTAGTGGCCTTGTCCTCCACCCATTTACTCACATAATCAACAGCAACCAAAATATAAAAAAAACTATATTAAATTGGAAAAGGGCCCATAAAATCAATGCCCCATACATCAAAAATCTCATAGAATAGTATGGGTTGTTGGGGAATCTCATGTCTCCTAAAAATATCCCCAGTGTGTTGGAAACGAGAGAATGACTTACAAAACACAAGGGCATCATGGAATAAACTAGGCCAATATAATCCATAGTCCAAAACATTCCTAGATATCCTTTGGGGTCCAAAGTGTCCACCACATGCAAGTGTATGATAGAATTGAAAAACAGACTCAAACTCATGATCAGGAACACACCTCCTAATAACTTGGTCACTACACATGCTCCATAAGTATGTATCATCCCAAACATAAAATCTTGACTCACTCTTTAATTTTTGGACTTGAGGTTTCTTTAAATTTGCAGGGATTTCAGAGGCAACAAGGTAGTTAACTAAATCTGCATACCAGGGATGTGTACCTGAGATGGAATAAAGATGCTCATCGGGGAAAGTGTCTCGAAGTGGTACCTAGTTCAAGGTGTCATCTTCTAGTGTGTGAGTAAGCCTACTCATGTGGTCTGCCACCATGTTTTTTGACCCCTTTTTGTCCTATATCTCAATATCAAATTCTTGAAGAAGGAGAATCCATCGGATCAGCCTGGGCTTTGCATCTGGCTTCTTCAAGAGGTACCTCAGAGCTGCATGGTAAGAAAAAACAACTACTTTAGAGCCCAATAAATATTAACGGAATTTATCTAAAGAAAATATGACAGCAAGAAACTCCTTTTCTATGGTTGTGTAATTTTATTGGGCTGAATCCAGTGTCCTCGATGCATAGGCGATCACATGTGAATGTCCCTCCACCCTCTGAGATAAGACAGCTCCAACCATGAAGTTGGATGCGTCACACATAATCTCAAAAGGAATCTCCCACCGTGGGGGTTTGTATGATAGGTGGAGTGGTCAGAAGTTTTTTTAGCTCATCAAATGAATTCCAACAAGAAACATCAAATACAAAATCAGAATCCTTTTGAAGTAATCTTGACATAGGAAGAGCAATCTTACTAAAGTCTTTGATGAAGCACCGATAAAATCCTGCATGCCATAGGAAAGATCTAACATCACACACACATGAAGGATATAGTAAGGATGAAATAATATCTACCTTTGATCTATCAACCTCTATCTCATGTTTTGACAATACATTCCCTAAGACAATGCCTTGATCTACCATTAAATGACACTTTTCAAAGTTCAGGACTAGATTTTTCTCAATACAACGATTCAACACCTTTCCCAAACTAATTATACATTCATCAAATGAAGACCCATACACCGTAAAATCATCCATAAATACCTCCATGCAGGTCTCAATGAAATCTGAGAAAATACTCACCATGCATCTCTGGAAGGTACCTGGGGCATTGGAAAGTCCAAATGGCATCTTTTGGTAAGCAAATGTGCCAAAGGGACAGGTGAATGTAGTCTTCTCCTGATCCTCTGGAGATATAAGAACCTAAAAATATCCAGAAAATCCATCCAAGAAACAATAGTGTGTTTTCCCAGCTAGTCTCTTAAGCATTTGATCAATAAATGGGAGGGGTAAATGGTCGTTGTGAGTGGACTGATTTAGTTTCCTATAATCAATACACACACGCCAACTGTTTTTCACCCTCATAGAAACTAACTCATCTTTCTCATTTTTAACAATAGTAACACAACTCTTCTTATGCACAACCTGAATAGGACTTACCCACTGAGAATCTGAAATGGGAAAGATTATACCAGCCTCGAGCAAATTCTCAACTTCTTTTTTAACAACTTCCAGGAGGGTGGGATTCAGTCTCCTTTGTGGTTGTCTCACCGGTTTAGCCCCATCCTCCAAGAGAATCCTATGCATGCAAATGGAGGGGATAATACATTATATGTCAGCCAAGGTCCAACCAATCGCCCTGATGTTCTCCCCCAAAATATTCAAAATCTTTTCTTCATGTTCAAAAGGGAGATTGTTAGCAATGATAACAGGTAATCTCTCACCACTCAACAAGTATGAGTATTTCAGATTTGGTGGCAATGTCTTGAGTTCTAATGAAGGAGGGTGTAGTATGGATGGAGACATTGAAGTAACTGAAATATGTGCACAAAGAGCATCAGTATCAGAATAGACATCATCAAAATCAGTGAATAAATCATCAAATCCATCAGCATACTCAACAGCTATGTCATAATCAGAGTGAACATGATCAAAATTAGAATATGAATCCACATCAAAATCAAATCCAAGAGAGTATTGTGTATTAGCAACATGTGTGGAAGTGATCTTAGACATCAAACTCGAACCATTACTCATAATCTCCCTAAGAATAGGACAATCAAATTCCATGGAGTTTTTATTTGGTGGTTCAAAATGGGAGATAACAAAAGTAAAATGGTCCTCTAAGGGGTACTTCATGGATTCCATGACATTAAATACCACAACTTCATATCCAAAATCCATGGAAAGTGTACCCTCATTGACATTTATGATAGTTTTTTCAGTTTTGAGGAAGGGCATACCTAAGATAATGGGGGAATTAGAACTTACCTGATAATCCTCCATGTTAAGCACATATAAGTCTACTGGAAAGATCATGTCTCTTACCCGGACAAGTACATCCTCAAGGACTCCTGCTGGATATGTCGTAGCTCTATTCGCCAACTTCACCACTACTATTATCGGCTTCAACTCACCAACCTGTAAGGAAGAGAATACAGAGTGAGTCATCACATTTATGGAAGCACCTAAATCACAAAGTGCATCAGAAAAGTGCAACTCCCCTATAGTGCATGGGATGGTGAATTTCCCTGGATCCATGCACTTTGTTAGCATTGCTAGAGTTGGTGTAATGAGTGATGACACATTCCTTCCAAGATTGATCCTATAATTTCCCTTGATCCCTCTTCTATTGGTGTAGAGTTATTTTAATAATTTGGCATACCTCAGGATTTGTTTGATGGCTTCAAGTAGAGGGATGTTGATATATACATGCTTGAATGTGTCCAAAACCTCCTTTTGCATTGCTTCTTCATCCATATTTTTGGTTTGAACAACCCTGTTTGGAAAAGGAAGGGGTTTAGGAGGAACATCATCAATCTTTTTCTTACCTTTATCTTTCTCCTTGGATTTCTCATCAGTTGGTATAGAATGCTGCTTCTCTGGAGTTGAGGTGAATCCCGGTGGAATGGTAGGTACAGATGTATCGTTCATTTTCTTCCCACTTCTCAATGTGATGGCACTAACATTACCCTTCGGATTTGGAGTGGGTTGGGAAGGTAGATTTCTAGAATTCTTACTCACAAGTTCATGGAGGACGGTGGAAATCTGGCTCATTTGAGTCTTCAACTCCCTCAACTCCAAACCTTGACTCTTCAGCTCATTCTGTTGATTAAGAACGATTTGTTTCAAAATATCATTAGTGTTAGAGTCTACCTTGTGTTGGAGATTCCCTTGTTGCTGACTTATTGATGTTTGAGCTTCGAATCTCCTTTGGGGTTGTTTGAAACCCTATTGGTAAGGTGGAGGCTACTGGAAGTTTGGTTGAAAAGGAGGCCTTTGTTGTTGTCCATATCCATACCTCATGTCCAGTTGATCTTTCCACCCTTGGTTGTATGTTTTAGTAAATAAATCAAACTTCTTTTGGGGATATGGTTGTTGTTACTGCTGAAATGGTCTCCCTGGGAATACTATTATGCAATCCTCTGTCTCTTGTAGTTGTGGGAAACAGTCAGTTGGGTGGCTTGTCTCAGTGCAAATGCCACAAGGCCTTGAAGTAGGGGGTTGGGATGTATTTTGAGCCAATGTAATCTGCCTCACCATAGTGGTCAATTCTTCCAACTTGGTATCAATCAAATGACTTTCAAGAGAAGAAGGACTTACCTGATGTACTCCCCTGACATGTGGTATACCTCGATCGCCAAATTGTTGGGAGTTTTGTGCCATCTTGTCGATCAATGCGCGTGCGGCTACTGGTGTATTTTCCACCAATTCCCCTCCTGTTGTGGCATCCACCATGCTTTTCTCCATAGGTGTGAGTCATTCATAGAAGTACTGAATGAGGAGTTGCTCACTGATTTGGTGATGCGGATAGCTTGCGCACAACTTATTAAATCGCTCCCAGTACTCATACATTGACTCCCTTTGTGCTTTCTTGATCCTCAATATCTCTTTATGAATTAAAGTGGTCCTCGATGCTGGAAAAAATCTCTGTAAGAAAAGACATTTTAAATTGTTCCAACAAGTTACATCCTCGGGTTGTAAATAATACATTCAATCTTTTGCAGCTCCATCAAGTGAGAATGGGAATGCTCTTAATTTGATTTGATCTTCAGAAAAATTTCTTGGTTTAAGGGTTTATCAAACCACATTAAATTAAATAAGGTGTTTTTTGGATCATCACCAGATAAACCATGAAATTTTGGAAGAAGGTGAATTAACCCAGATTTTAACTCAAAGTCTGATTCGAGATTTGGGTATACAATACAATTTTGTTGATAGTTAATAGCAGGTGCAACCAATTATCGAATGGTTCTATTAAGTTCATTTCCATTATTTCCAGCCATTGGTTCCTCTTTTATGTTTGAATTTGAATTACTTCCAATTTCAATGTTTCAAGAAGAGAGGAATTCACTAACTAGTTGAATATTGAAACTTCCCGTAGTCTGAGAATGTCTGATTCGAGCCCTAAGGCTACGTTTAATCTCAGGGTCAAGATCTAAGAGATATTCAGGATTAGTTCGTTTCATAAATCAAATAAAAATGAAAAGAAATAAATTGGACCATAGTAAAATAAAAATGAGAAGTTTGAGTTGATGGTCCAAAAAGAAAAGAAGAGGATGAAAAAAAATGAAAACTTGAGAAAGGGGAAAGATGAAAGAGAGAGGTGAAGAAAATAATAAAATGAAAAATAAAAGAAATACCTCTAAATGGTTGAATAAATTACTTACCTCCCTGGAAATGGTGCCAATTTGAAAGAGCTCTGTCGTGGGAACCCTCAAATGATTAGTGTGATTTTGGAGTACTTAGGTGCAGCAGAGTGGCTGACCAAGGTCGTCTCTCAAAGGAGGAAGTGAATTAAAACAACTTTTCAGAGGTATTCTAAAAATAAAATAAAAGAGAATAAAAACACTACTTGAAAGGATTTGGGTTGTTTGAAGTTTATAAAACTTGAAGAAGTTTTCTGGAAGAAGATTTCATTTTTTTTGTTTTTAATTTTGAAATGAAGTTTGATTAAAAAGACACAACAAGAAGATGTTTTTTTTAGAAAATATTTTAAAAGGCATAATCAATATAACTCTACCTATTCAATAAATTATTTATCATTTTCATTTAAACTAACATACACTTAATTATAACCCCTTAACTTGTTAACCTCTAAACCCTAAGATAATTAACCTTACCACAAAGATGAAGTTAATTAAACCCTAGGTTATCCACGGAACATGTAATTGCAGCACACTACTTTGATTGATGTTTTAAGGATAGATTATGTTCAGTGGTAAATTAAGGCACATATCCATTTTGGAAATGAGGATGAATTGTGTTTAGGGATTATATTTGAACTCTACAAATTTATCCCGTATGGTCTTAAATTACCGATTAAGATCGCCCTCTCACAATTTACAAAAAATCCCGACCTCGCGTGTTTTTGTGTTAATTGTTCAATTACTTGCTTAGTTTCTTACAATTTAAAAACACAATTCATGGATCATATTAAGTGAATTACAGTAGCTCAATTATTCAAAATAATTAAATGAAGAAGGATAGAGGTCGATCGATTACTAAAAAGAACTACTCTTCCATGGGCGGTGTAGTCATCGTGGAGACGTTTTTCATGAGAAAAGGATTGAAAGAGTATAACCCAATCTCTTCTCCACTCTTGATTCCAACCCAATTAATAAAATTAAGAGAAGAAAAAAATGGCATAACACAGAAGATTATTTGAAGAAAAATTCAAGAAACAAACATGAAAGAAAAAAAATACAAAGAGGAGGTGGGAGAGGAGAGCCTTTTTGGAAGAGATGTTTGCACAAAGTCTTACTTCTTCCAAGAGTTGTGAGGGGCTCCCAAGAGACACCCTTTCGGAAACACCTTCCCAATGCCTCGACCAGACCTCCCAAAGAGTTAAAACCCCCTTTAAATAGAGTTTGTGAGGGCTAGGGTTACATAACTTTTTAAGTGTGAAATGAAAAACTCGGCCAAATATTTTATTCCAAGTTTCAACGCCTAGTTGACCTCCAAAACGTGTGAATTGGCTGGCCTTCCAGAAGGATGATTTGTGAAATATCATTTTCCCGAGCGTTACTCAAACTTTGGGCTCAATCCAAGCCCGTATGAAGAAGATATGACCCAAATATTGTATAGACACGAAGCCTGGCGTACATTGACATTACATTACATTTGCGGAATACTTAGTACATAACAAAAACACACACACAAGGATCATAATAGTTTAGTGTCTTTGAAAACTTGGAATATAATCTTCTAATCCTGGTGAAAGATCTTCAACATATCCCATAAAGATCTTCCTTTTTTTATACCTAAAACCTTTCTTTATATCCTGGGGAAAAGAAAACATAAAAGGGTGAGCTCAAATGCTCAGTAAGGGTAAACAAAAGAAATATCAATCACATCATTTTCATAAGAACATAACTTTTGGAAATCTTAACCTGTAAAAGAGATCATAATTTCATAACCTGGGATAACTCATGGCAGTGAAATGTAATCACAATAATCATAACTTAAAACATTAAACTTTGTGCCATACACACATAATCATAGAGAATCATTTCTTATTAGTCAAGACTCATTGCCAAGACTATCTTAGTGGACAAAGTCTCTTTCTGAACCGAGTCACCCTCGTTTCAGTCCTGTTTCACTGAACCGGTATAACCTACCATTCCATCCATGTCTATCTCATGAGATATAAAATCTTTACCCAATTCATTGGAGGGAGATATAGGTCCCACCCATCTCTTAATGATACCATTATTATGTGTGCCACAAAATCATAAACCATACATCATTTCATAACCCATGTAATAAAAATGGGATTTTTAAACATCATGACATCATAAAACAATTCATATAAGATAAAGGAATTCATAAAAATAATTCCATCACAACATAACCAAATCAATGTAATAATAGGGATAGAAACATAACCCTATGTTATCTTAGATGGAAAATAATTTTTATAAAACACTTGAAATGAATTCTTGAGGAAAATATCCTTTCTTCTTCAAAATCAATTTCTTTTCACAAAACGTCATGCAATTTTAAAAGAAAGAGATTTTATTGAAAATAGTCATGAAATCTTTTAGAGTAAGCTTCATGAAAATAAGGCTTTATAAAACTGTAAAAAACCGTTCGTGCCGTATAAGTTAAAAAAAAACATACTTCATACTATTGTTGGAAAAGTCAAAAAGTACCTCATACGAAAAACGACAAAAGATTCCTTTCATATCTTTTACTGAAAACTCACCGAAGGGTAAAATTGGATTTAAACAATTATAGGTGGATGAAAATAATATTACATATTGAGGAAACATGGATGTGGATGATAAAATACACCCCAGTAAATTTCAAAGTATAAACAATCTCGAATAAAAATGAGATTGTGATATTTCCCTTACCTTAGGTCTGATTTGCTTCGTAAGTGTACGAACCTCCTGTATAATGATTTAAATAATGTCATTGACTTATTACATAATCATATTCATTTTTATGATATCATACATGGTTCACTTATGACTTTATATTACCCATTCTTTTGTAAATTCCATGTTAAAGAGCGTTTTGGGTAAAATTGTTTCATTTGTCGTCCGTGTTTTGACTTGTAATTATTCATATGATTACTTAGATCATGATTACTTAATTCAAGAATATAAAACATTATTTATATATATATATATATTCAGAATATACATATATATAATAAATCAGTAAATGGAAAGAAATACACCGTTCATGGAGACGGTAGGCCGTACGTACGCATGAACGTTGTTTTCGTTTCCTTATTGAGTTGAACGGAATTAAGTAGATGAAATTCATATATATATACATAAATCCAGTATCATTATTCTGTCATATATTTCATGATTAATTATTATATGTACTTTATAATCATTCATGAATGGTTAAAGTGGAGAATGAATCTCATCGCGTCGTGGAGACGGTAGTCCGTACGTACGCATAAGCGATGATATCATTTTCATGATTATTGAATTGAATTGGAGTGGTTGATACAATATATCCAAATCAGTATGATGTTATAATAACTATTTATAGTTATTCTTTACACCATTATACCCATCCATGTAAGGTGTTGGTGGAAAAACAGATTACACTATAGCATCCCGCCTTTTTATAACATAAACTTTCATTACATTACACAAAACTGGGGATATTTAAGGTTTAGTGTCTTGGAAACCAGGAACAAAATACATGAAAGCAACAAAAATCATTCTTCTTAAAAACTTTAAAGGCTTCTCCTTAAGTTCATCCTAGGTTCATTACTGCATCTCATAACATGGGGACATACATCAAAAGAAAGGGTGAGCAGAAGGCCCAGTAAGGAAAACAAGAGGAACATTTTACATGTGAACTTGATATACTTCAATAAGGACATGAAAAGAACTTTAAGGCATGAGAAAGAAATCATGAGGCATTTCATAATAAAAATAACATTTTTCATAACTTTAAGATGTGGCTACATCATTTAACATAGAAAATCATGAACATATCACCAAGGTCCATCCCCAAGGTGTCATTTGAAAATTACCAAGGTTATTCACCAAGGTATCGTGAAAATTGTAATCTCTAGTGGTTACATCATTACCCAATGCATTGGAGTGCTATCAGGGCGCACCCTTAAATTTGCCTTTATTATCATGTGAGCCACATATATAATCATAAAACATTTCATAAATAACCCATATAGCATAAAATAAATGGGTTTCATTTCATAATCATAACGTTTAAAAAACTGCTTTAAAGACATGATCCTTTCGTCACTTTAAACCCACGGAAAGGGAAAGCGGGTCTCATGTATGTAAATCCCAGAATTTAAAATAGAACATTTTTATATATATGTGAATACCCTTGTAGAAATAAGATATTTGAGTATTCAC
The DNA here is from genome assembly GCA_963277665.1 of Viscum album. Classification (NCBI taxonomy): domain Eukaryota; kingdom Viridiplantae; phylum Streptophyta; class Magnoliopsida; order Santalales; family Viscaceae; genus Viscum; species Viscum album. The sequence continues at coordinate 355,199,392 of OY728125.1, read as the reverse complement.
TTTATAACATAAAATAATTTTGAGAAAAGAGAGAGGCATTTTGAGACCAAAAATTCTGCAGCATAACGGCTATGTTTCGGGGTTTTAGAAAACATTGAAAAGAGAGGGGACATGGGTCACCCACTCATAAATGATCCATAAAACAGTAGGGGAACGGAATAAGAAGGATATATGGACATGGTAATGAAATTTGGAGGACATACCATTTGAAATGAAAAACATGGAAGGAAGACAAAAATTAGATTTCTCTTATGAAAATTCGGCAGCCTAACGGCGTCACTTAAAATTCAATAAAAATGAATTGACAAGATCAAATAGGGTCTCTCATCATATTATCATAAGAGATCAGTATGATAGATATAGAGATCATACCCCAACATAATAAAAAAGGAACTTGAAAGACTTGATATGAAAATCGAGCTTGAAAAATGAGAAGGGTGAAAGGATCCCTTAAAAATTCGGCAGCCTAACGGCGTCACTTAAACTTTCATAAAATGAAATGATGAGATTAAGAGTGTATCTCTCATCATATAAACATGAAAAGGGCAGTAAGAGTAATATAAAAGAACATCCTCTCACATAAGAACATGTAGCCTAAAAGGAATGACATAAAAGAGATTACATGAAAAGAAAGAGAGAGGTCGGATCCCTTACCTTAAAACGTGACTCTTGAAACTCAAAGTTTTGGACCTTGAGGGATTGGGGGCACCTTTTGAGGACTCCTTGGAAGGTAAGAAGACCAGAACTTAGTTGGGGGAGAGTTGGGAGTGAAAACTAAAGGAGGAAATGGTGGGTATTTATAGGGAAAGTGAGGGGACAAGGCAATAATGCCCAAGGGACACCTCACATGTGCTTTTCTCAAACCCATGTGCTCTCCCTTGGCATTTATCAAGGAGTTAGGCCACATGGGGCCCCCAAAACAATAATTCATCACCCTTGGCCGGACAACCCTTAAAAGATCTCATGACATCATCATGACACAGTTATGATGTCATTAAACATACCAAAACCCTAAAACTATATTTTTACTCTTCACTGAAAATTCAACTTTCTCAGAAAAATCCCAAAATTTCACCTTAACCAAATATCAATGCTCTGATTTCAAAAATGAAATCCATTTTATAAAAATAATTTTCTAAATATTTTTAATTTAATTTTTAAATAAAAACACTATTCATCGAAAATTCATTTTTTTCAGAAAAAACCCCAAAAATTACCATAACATAATATCGATGCTCTGAGTTCAAAAATAAAGTCATTTTTATAAAAATAATTTTGTAATTATTTTTAATTAAATTTTTAATTAAAAAACACTATTCACCCGAAAAAACTAATACTTGATTAATAATTTATGAAACCGTTATTTACCCATTTTATTGAATCACATTACTTAATCTAGGTGTCTAAATTATATTAAAACTTTCTTTGAGTGAAATTACTAATCCATTTGGTCACATTACTAATCCTAAGGGTAAAATCACTATTCATGATTTACTATTCATCAAAAATTAAGTTGATCTTATTAGACTCCAAATTCCTTACTGAACACTTTTGTAGAAGACCATTTTTTGAAAATCATTACACATCATTAGTTATTTAGGGTTTACATAAATATTTTAAAATATCCTTTTTTTTCGAAATTCATCAATAAAATACATTCTAGAATTATCTGGACATTTGAAATTTCAAAAACATCACTAAAGGAAGAAATCTCAATTTATTCACCCGAAGGGATTACACAAGGAAGCTAGGGTCTTGTCACATAGCCCCTTATAACACCGGCATATGACCTAAGTGTAAGGTGTGCTATGGTGAGAGAATATGAGGGAGGCTCAGATAACATTGCCCTAGTAGTAATCTCTACTAACTTGAACTTCTCCCGTAGGCATTTCCGTTCAAGCTTGACACGCTGGAGTTCGGCTTGGGCTTGGTCCAAAGCGAAGCCCACAGATGCTACCTCCTTCCCAAGCTCTGATAAGTGGGCTTCATAAGGGTTGAGTCTACTGGATGAAGCCATCGACTCCTCTTTCTGCATTAACCATTGACATCTTATTAAATCAATAAGAGTAAGTTAATATACTACTCAAAAAGATTGGGTCGTTACATACATCACGGTGTGGAGACGGTATTCCGTACGTACGCACGCGCGGTGATTTTGTTTTCCGTAGGATGGATAGAAGGTGAAATGGGGTTGTTTCATATTTATAATAACAAATCAGTATATTAGTGATACTGATGTTATTACTTTATAATGAAACAACTAAAGAAGAATAAGTTGAAGAAGAAAGAAGCTTGAAAGAATCGGGAGAAGAAATTACCTCTTCTTCGATACGCCTCTTTGAAACCTCCTCTTAGGGCACTAAGATTGGTCTTTAAAGAAGACCAGAACCTCTAGGATGTTTCTAGGGAAGTGGAGAAGATAATTTGGCAGGGTTTGGCCGAGCTTGAAGTCTCAAATTGGTGTGAGGAGGAGAGGGAGGAGGTGCCCTTTTATAAGGGAGGAGAGGGGCACCTTTGGAATTCTTAAAAATATTAATTCATAATAAATCTAACCCCACTTAAAAACCTTCAAAAATGACTCATATTTGAAGATTAGATGAGATAGGGTTGTAATCTCATAAACCAATCAAATTTAGACATGTTTGGATCTTATTTTAAACCTTATCATTTTGATTTATCCTTATTTAATCTATTTAAGTTTATTTGTGGTAATAAAATTCTAAATTTTAAATTATAACAAATAATTACTTATTTGTTGTGAATTTTCCATAATTGTTTAATTTATAACATTATAGAACATATAAATTTAAATTTATAATTTTTAAAAAAATTTGTGATTTTTAAACAATTTTATAATATGTTATTTTTATAAAATAACAATAGTGTCAATTTTGACGCTATTCATTTATTTGAATTTAAATAAAATATATACAGAAGATATGTTCGAAATAAAAGATTTAATATATTAAAAAAAATGTCATATGTATCTCTAAAATTAGTGGATCACATTAAATAGTTCATATAATATTTATTTTATTATTTTTAAAACCATTTATTTGGTTTATCTCTTAATAAAATAATTAAGACATCATTTTTGTATAATTATTTAATATACTTATTTGTTGCATAAAAATTTACAATAAAATCCTATGATGAAGATAAATATATTACCTTTCACAATAATACTTTTACTAGAATTTATCATCTTAAAATCACAATATTTAAATTGTTATATTTATTAAATTATAAAGGTGACAACTTTGGCCTCATTTAAAATAAAATAATATAAGTGTCATAATTTCTTGTATAAGACTCAAAATGGTCAAATATTAGACCATTGGATGATTATAGTTTAAATTTACATGAACAATAAGTTTTGGTCAGGGTTTTGTGCCTTTTATGGTCACTATTAGTTTAATAAAAACTATATTCTTGATTTTTCACTAGATAAATAATTTCTGCATCACTATTGTGTCACAATTAATGATATTTATTTAATCCCAAAAAATTCTAAATAAATTCTCATGATGTAGATAATGTTTTTAGATTTCTTTAGACTATTCATGTTCGAAGTTTTATGATATTTATCACTAAGTTAAAATTATTATACTTATAAGATTTAAGAGAGTGACATGTTGTCACTTTCTTTGGTTTTAATAATAATTAAATTATTTTCATGGTTAAAATTCCATAAAATGAATCTAATCTGACCTTTAGTTGATATGGGTTTACTTTTATACATCAAATAGAATTTTGGCATGTGTTAGGTTAATTTTATAATATTATATTTACCCTTAATTACCCGATTTACCTTTAACTATGGTAAATAAAATTTACCGTAGTTACTATTCATAATTCCCAAAAATAAAAAGTAGCCTATTAACATAATTTGGACCAACTGATTCCAAATATGGAATCCATTTTTTAAAATTCAATACACAGAAGTTGCAGAAATTAAATTAAAATTAATCCCGTTGTCGAATAAAAACGGGTTTTTGTTTAAAACATTGCAAAAGATTGAATTGATTTAACCTACGAATTCAAGGTAAAATCAATGCTAATGACATACATTATATTAAATGGTAAAAATATATTCTATTTATACTTTAAAACCATTCAATATTATAATTTAACCACATAAGATATTACGATGAAAAAAGTTGTTTTTAATTAAAATATAGCGTGTTTTTACTATTCATTAAAATGTGAAAGTTACCAGAATAATATGAAAAATTATCCAAAGTAAATTTTTATTTCTTGATTCCAAAGAAGAATTTTATTTTGTCAAATTTAACTTATAAACATGTCAAAAACTATATTTAAAGTGGGTGCGCCATCAAAAGGCGGCAAAACTGCATTTTTTGAAAAATACTTATTTTACCCGAAAAAATTATTTTGTTCTTATACCATGTTCTAGAAAATGTGTAAGATGAATAATAATGTTATAAAATTCAAAAATTAGTTAATACTATTCATAACGGCTAGTTCATGACAATATTATAATAATATATCATTTTTTATTAAAACCCGGTATTGCGTACAACACACGCTATTGAGGAAGGTCGTGATTGCGTGTAATGAAAGCCAAGTCAGGGTTGCGTGTTGTGAAAGAATCCTTCATTCTTTCGTATAACAGAATCCAACCATATTTCATTCATAAATTGAATATATATATATATATATATATATATACTCAATGTTGCGTAGAATAACTATTATCAAAATTGTGTGTAACACCGTCCAAGAATACTGTTGCGTATACTGCAAGCTAATACGGTGTTGCGTATAGCGCAAGGTAATCTTGGTGTAGAATACAACACAAGACGTTAATGAAATTAAAATAATATTTTTCATAAAATCTCAGGGTGTTACATTCTACCCCCCTTAAAATGAATTTCGCCCTCTAAATTCGTCGGGGTTATAAATGGTTTACTACTCGAAAGTTTGTTTAATAGAAACCCACATCGTAAAAAGGAATACCAAAACATGGCTTTAAAAACTAAATTATGAAATGTAACGGTTACCCAAATTAACTCATTACTGGGTTTCCACGTAGGAGAACATGGGTGAAAATATGGATATGGAAGAAAAATCTAACCATCATGTTCTGATGAAGAGTGGTAGAGAACATGGCTATGAAAAAGCCAATAATTGCAAAGCCATAAATTTGTGATGATCTAGGGTACCATCTGATTAATAAGATATACGATCACTAGGACAACATTTTTGGTTTTCAAGATCATTTCCCTAAAGTTGATGAATTAAAAGAAATACTTGCATGATTTTGGTACAATCTCACTGTTGTTCGTGAATTGAACAATTTACACTTCATTCCTTAAAGAAATGAAGTTGAATTTGTTATTCGTGATGTGTTAGCAGATCATGTGATAGAATGATGGGTCATTCCATCTCTTTCAAACAAAAGGTTAGCAAAAGTTATAAGTCCATCTTATGGTTAGATTAATCGTATATGGTTCCAAAAATGAACTTATACTTCATATATCATACCTCTTAATAAAATAAAACTAGTTTCTACTAACCAGGGACTTCCTGTAGGCCAGTGGTAGGCGATAAAGGCCAGTCGCACTTTGGTTGTGGGTTCGATTCCCACATCCTTGTTCGACGCGATGGGCTGTCGCCCGTCCTGCAGGTTGTCCTTTTTCTAAAGCTATATTAATATAACATCCCATCAATAATATCGAAAAATGTTTTATCCTAACTTATGTCCAACATAATCCATTCTAATCTTTAGGCTTATCTAAAATAATTTGGTCCAAGCTCATAGTATAAAGAAAATTATTACTTGAAATGTCACAGAACAATCACGTGAATGCCATTATTTATCCCCCATATATCATAAGATATATCTTGTTGGTCAAATTACAAACATGTGAATACCTTAATCATGTATTCTCTTGAAGAATGAATACCCATTGAACCTTAGTGAAAACATGAATGCTGTCAAAAGTTAACTCTTTCCACATACCAAAATCCAAAAATTCTATATACTCAAACCATGATATAACCTTCTCCTTATATCAGTAATGATCTCATGAATACTATCAAACATTTAATTTTCTCCTTATACCTTCATTATACACATATCATCTACATTCCAAAAATATCTGAATAACCTTTCATGGATACTGGTAACATTAATCATACACTTTCAAAACTCAAGGAAAGACAGTAGTGTAACAATCCATAGATGTCTCTTTATTCCATAGTAGCATGAGATTACTTATACAACATTACACATGATAAACATGTAATCATTCCACTACATTCTTAAACCATTGACCAAACTTCAATAATTCTTTCATCTCACATATCATTTGTAGTATCTTCATCATCATCCACATAAATACTACCCATAAGACCATACTGATTCTCTTCATGAGACTTTCCCTTAGGGCATTGGTGTGCATAATGCCCGTACATTCCACATTTAAAACATTTAACCATTGCTGATGTCGTAGCAATACCATTATCCTCATCCCTGGTGTTAACTGAACCTTTTCCTTTGCACTTACTGGCTTTGTGTCCTTCTTTTCCACACCCAAATCATCTTCCAGTTCCTTTGAAACATTCTCCTTGATGCCTCTTCCCACATGATTTACATAGGGGAAATTGAACTTTCTTTCCTCTATGATCATCATGAAACTCCATCTTTCTCTTATTAGCCGAGTCATGAGACTTACCAAATTTTACTTTATTGATCATATTATGAGATTGCTGATTCGGCATAATAATGATGTTTGGACTTCCAAATCCCATTTCATTTGGTTTCTCATGAAGAATATCATTCCATTGTCCATTATATCCTCCATTATCGTGAATCATCTTGTTTCTAGCCATTTTCTAAAACCCAAAAAGAATAGTGTGAGAGGAAAAAATCATAATAAAGGGGGAGTAACCTCAATATCTAACATCTTTGGTTTAATCTAATATCGTTACCATAGTTCTAGGACTATATCCTATACGTATACTTATCCTTAGGGACATCCCTAGACGTACCTTAGAAATGTCTCTAGGGATCTCACTAACATTTTCGCATCCTAGTTTCCAACTGTTGACTAAACCTTTCCTCTGATACCAAATGTAGAGACCCGAAGCCTGACGTACATTGACATTACATTACATTTGCGGAATACTTAGTACATAACAAAAACACACACACAAGGATCGTAATAGTTTAGTGTCTTTGAAAACTCGGAATATAATCTTCTAATCCTAGTGAAAGATCTTCAACATCTCCCATAAAGATCATCCTTTTTTTATACCTAAAACCTTTCTTTATATCCTCGGGAAAAGAAAACATAAAAGGGTGAGCTCGAATTCTCAGTAAGGGTAAACAAAATAAATATCAATCACATCATTTTCATAAGAACATAACTTTTGGAAATCTTAACCTGTAAAAGAGATCATAATTTCATAACCTGGGATAACTCATGGCAGTGAAATGTAATCACAATAATCATAACTTAAAACATTAAACTTTGTTTCATACACACATAATCATAGTGAATCATTTCTTATTAGTCAAGACTCATTGACAAGACTATCTTAGTGAACAAAGTCCCTTTCTGAACCGAGTCACCCTCGTTTCAGTCCTGTTTCACTGAACCGGTATAACCTACCATTCCAGCCATGTCTATCTCATGAGATATAAAATCTTTACCCAATTCATTGGAGGAAGATATAGGTCCCACCCATCTCTTAATGATACCATTCTTATGTGTGCCACAAAATCATAAACCATACATCATTTCATAACCCATGTAATAAAAATGGGATTCTTAAACATCATGGCATCATAAAACAATTCATATAAGATAAAGGAATTCATAAAAATAATTCCATCACAACATAACCAAATCAATGTAATAATAGGGATAGAAACAGAACCCTATGTTATCTTAGATGGAAAATAATTTTGATAAAACACTTGAAATGAATTCTTGAGGAAAATATCCTTTCTTCTTCAAAATCAATTTCTTTTCACAAAACTTCATGCAATTTTAAAAGAAAGATATTTTATTGAAAATAGTCATGAAATATTTTGGATGAATCTTCATGAAAATAAGGCTTTATAAAACCGTAAAAATTCGTTCGTGCCGTTTAAGTTAAAAAAAACATTCTTCGTACTTTTGTCGGAAAAGTCAAAAAGTACCTCGTACGAAAAACGACAAAAGATTCCTTTCATATCTTTTACTAAAAACTCACCAAAGGGTAAAATTGTATTTAAACAATTTTAGGTGGATCAAAATAATATTACATATTGAGGAAACATGGATGTGGATGATAAAATACACCCCAGTAAATTTCAAAGTATAAACAATCTCGAATAAAAATGAGATTGTGATATTTCCCTTACCTGAGGTCCGATTTGCTTCGTAAGTGTCCGAACCTCCTGTATAATGATTTAAATAATGTCATTGACTTATTACAGAATCATATTCATTGTTATGATATCATATATGGTTCACTTATGACTTTAAATTACCCATTCTTTTGTAAATTCCATGTTAAAGAGCGTTTTGGGTAAAATTGTTTCATTTGTCGTCCGTGTTTTGACTTGTAATTATTCATATGATTACTTAGATCATGATTACTTAATTCCAGAATAAAAAACATGATTTATATATATATATATTCAGAATATACATATATATAATAAATCAGTAAATGGAAAGAAATACACCGTTCATGGAGACAGTAGGTCGTACGTACGCATGAACGCTGTTTTCGTTTCCTTATTGAGTTGAATGGAATTAAGTAGATGAAATTCATATATATACACATAAATCCAGTATCATTATTATGTCATATATTTCATGATTACTTATTATATGTACTTTATAATCATTCATGAATGGTTAAAGTGGAGAATGAATCTCATCGCGTCGTGGAGACGGTAGTCCGTACGTACGCACGAGCGATGATATCATTTTCATGATTATTGAATTGAATTGGAGTGGATGATACAATATATCAGAATCAGTATGATGTTATAATAACTATGTATAGTTATTCTTTACACCATTATACCCATCCATGTAAGTTGTTGGTGGAAAAACAGATTACACCACGGCGTGGAGACGGTATTCCGTATGTACGCATGCGCGGTGATTTTGTTTTCTGTAGGATGGATAGAAGATGAAATGGGGTTGTTTCATATTTATAATAACAAATAATTATATTATTGATACTTATGTTATTAATTTATAATGAAACAACTAAAGAAGAATAAGTTGAAGAAGAAAGAAGCTTGAAAGAATCGGGAGAAGAAATTACCTCTTCTTTGATACGCCTCTTTGAAACCTCCTCTTAGGGCACTAAGATTGGTCTTTAAAGAAGACCAGAACCTCTAGGATGTTTCTAGGGAATTGGAGAAGATAATTTTTCAGGGTTTGGCCGAGCTTGAAGGCTCAAATTGGTGTGAGGAGGAGAGGGAGGAGGTGCTCTTTTATAAGGGGGGAGAGGGGCACCTTTGGAATTCTTAAAAATATTAATTTATAATAAATATAACCCCACTTAAAAACCTCCAAAAATGACTCATATTCGAAGATTAGATGAGATAGGGTTGTAATATCATCAACCAATCAAATTTAGACATTTTTGGAGCTTATTTTAAACCTTATCATTTTGATTTATCCTTATTTAATCTATTTAAGTTTATTTGTGGTAATAAAATTCTAAATTTTAAATTATAAAAAATAATTACTTATTTGTTGTGAATTTTACATAATTGTTTAATATATAACATTATAGACCATATAAATTTAAATTTATAATTTTTAAATATTTTTGTGATTTTTAAACAATTTTATAATATGTTATTTTTATAAAATAACAGTAGTGTTAATTTTGACTCTATTCATTTATTTTAATTTAAATAAAATATATACAGAATATATTTTCGAAATAAAAGCTTTAATATATTAATAAAAGGTCATATGTATCTATAAAATTAGTTTATCACATTAAATAGTTCATATAATATTTATTTTATTATTTTTAAAACCATTTATTTGGTTTATCTCTTAATAAAATAATTACTACATCATTTTTGTATAATTATTTAATATACTTATTTGTTTCTTAAAAATTTAAAATAAAATCCTATGATGCAGATAAATATATTAACTTTCACAATAATACTTTTACTAGAATTTATCATCATAAAATCACAATATTTAAATTGTTATATTTATTAAATTATGAAGGTGACAACTTTGGCATCATTTAAAATAAAATAATATAAGTGTCATAATTGCTTGTATAAGACTCCAAATGGTCAAATATGCGACCATTGGATGATTATAGTTTAAATTTACATGACCAATAAGTTTTGGTCAGGGTTTTGTGCCTTTTATGATCACTATTAGTTTAATAAAAACCATATTCTTGATTTTTCACTAGATAAATAATTTCTGCATCACTATTGTGTCAAATTAATGATAATTATTTAATCCCAAAAAATTCTAAATAAATTATCATGATGTAGATAATTTTGTTAGATTTCTGGAGACAATTCATGTTCTAAGTTTTATGATGTTTATCACTAAGTTAAAATTATTATACTTATAAGATTTAAGAGAGTGACATGTTGTCACTTTCTTTGGTTTTAATAATAATTAAATTATTTTCATAGTCAAAAGTCCATAAAATGAATCTAATCCGACCTTTAGTTGATATGGGTTTACTTTTATCCATCAAATATAATTTTGGCATGTGTTAGGGTAATTTTATAATATTATATTTACCCTTAATTACCCGATTTACCTTTAACTATGGTAAATAAAATTTACCGTAGTTACTATTCTTAATTCCCAAAAATAAAAAGTAGCCTATTAACATAATTTGGACCCACTGATTCCAAATATGGAATCCATTTTTTAAAATTCAATACACAGAAGTTGCAGAAATTAAATTAAAATTAATCTCGTTGTCGAATAAAAACAGGTTTTTGTTTAAAACATTGCAAAAGATTGAATTGATTTAACCTACGAATTCAAGGTAAAATCAATGCTAATGACATAAATTATATTAAATGGTAAAAATATATTCTATTTATACTTTAAAACCATTCAATATTATAATTTAACCACATAAGATGTTACTATGAAAAAAGTTGTTTTTAATTAAAATATAGCGTGTTTTTACTATTCATTAAAATGTGAAAGTTACCAGAATAATATGAAAAATTTATCCAAAGTAAATTTTTATTTATTGATTCCAAATATGAATTTTATTTTGTCAAATTGAACTTATAAACATGTCAAAAACTATATTTAAAGTGGGTGCACCATCAAAAGGCGGCAAAACTGCATTTTTTGAAAAATACTTATTTTACCCGAAAAATTTATTTTGTTCGTATACCATGTTCTAGAAAATGTGTAAGATGAATAATAATGTTATAAAATTCAAAATTTAGTTAATAAAATTCATAACGTCTAGTTCATGACAATATTATAATAATATATCATTGTTTATTAAAACCCGGTATTGCGTACAACACACGCTATCGAGGAAGGTCGCGATTGCGTGTAATTCAAGCCAAGTCAGGTTTGCGTGTTTTGAAAGAATCCTTCGTTGTTTCGTATAACAGAATCCAACCATATTTCATTTATACATTGAATATATATATACTCAATGTTTCATAGAATAACTATTATCAAAATTGTGTGTAACACGGTCCAAGAATAGTGTTGCGTATACTGCAAGCTAATACGATGTTGCGTATAGCGCATGGTAATCTTGGTGTACAATACAACACAAGACATTAATAAAATTAAAATAATATTTTTCATAAAATCTCAGGGTGTTACATTCTACCCCCCTTAAAATGAATTTCGCCCTCGAAATTCATCGGGGTTATAAATGGTATACTACTTGAAAGTTTGTTTAATAGAAACCCACGTCGTAAAAAGGAATACCAAAACATGGCTTTAGAAACTAAAGTATGAAATGTAACGGTTACCCAAATTAACTCATTACTGGGTTTCCACGTAGGAGAACATAGGTGAAAATATGGATATGGAAGAAAAATCTAACCATCATGTTCTGATGAAGAGTGGTAGAGAACATGGCTATGAAAAAGCCAACAATCGCAAAGCCATAAATTTGTGATGATCTAGGGTACCATCTGATTAATCAGATATAAGATCACTAGGACAACATTTTTGGTTTTCAATATCATTTCCCTAAAGTTGATGAATTAAAAGAAATACTTGCATGATTTTGGTACAATATCACTGTTGTTCATGAATTGAACAATTTACACTTAATTCCTTAAAGAAATGAAGTTGAATTTGTTATTCGTGATGTGTTAGCAGATCATGTGATAGAATGATGGGTCATTCCATCTCTTTCAAACAAAAGGTTAGAAAAAGTTATAAGTCCATCTTATGGTTAGATTAATCATATATGGTTCCAAAAATGAACTTATACTTCATATATCATACCTCTTAATGAAATAAAACTAGTTTCTACTAACCAGGGACTTCCTGTAGGCCAGTGGTAGGCAATAAAGGCCAGTCGCACTTTGGTTGTGGGTTCAATTCCCACAGTCTTGTCTGACACGATGGGTTGTCGCCCGTCCTGCAGGTTGTCCTTTTTCTAAATCTATATTACTATAACATCCCATCAATAATATCGAAAAACGTTTTATCCTAACTTATGTCCAACATAATCCATTCTAATCTTTAGGCTTATCTAAAATACTTCGGTCCAAGCTCATAGTATAAAGAAAATGATTACTTGAAATGTCACAGAACAATCACGTGAATACCATCATTTATCCCCCATATATCATAAGATATATCTTGTTGGTCAAATTAAAAACATGTGAATACCTTAATCATGTATTCTCTTGAAAAATGAATACCCATTGAACCTTAGTGAAAACATGAATGCTGTCAAAAGTTAACTCTTTCCACATACCAAAATCCAAAAATTCTATATACTCAAACCATGATATAACCTTCTCCTTATATCAGTCATGAGCTCATGAATACTATCAAACATTTAATTTTCTCCTTATCCCTTCATTATGCGCATATCATCTACATTCTAAAAATATCTAAATAACCTTTCATGGATACTGGTAACATTAATCATACACTTTCAAAACTCAAGGAAAGACAGCAGTGTAACAATCCATAGATGTCTCTTTATTCCATAGTAGCATGAGATTACTTATACAACATTACACATGATAAACATGTAATCATTCCACTACATTCTTAAACCATTGACTGAGCTTCCACAATTCTTTCATCTCACATATCATTTGTAGTCTCTTCATCATCATCCACATAAATACTACCCATACGACCATACTGATTCTCTTCATGAGAATTTACCTTAGGGAATTGGTTTGCATAATGCCCGTACATTCCACATTTAAAACATTTAATCATTGCTGATGTCGTAGCAATACCATTATCCTCATCCCTGGTGTTAACTGAACCTTTTCCTTTGCACTTACTGGCTTTGTGTCCTTCTTTTCCACACCCAAAGCATCTTCCAGTTCCTTTGAAACATTCTCCTTGATGCCTCTTCCCACATGATTTACATAGGGGAAATTGAACTTTCTTTCCTCTATGATCATCATGAAACTCCATCTTTCTCTTATTAGCCGAGTCAGGAGACTTACCAAATTTTACTTTATTGATCATATTATGAGATTGCTGATTCGGCATAATAATGATGTTTGGACTTCCAAATCCCATTTCATTTGGTTTCTCATGAAAAATATCATTCCATTGTCCATCATATCCTCCATTATCGTGAATCATCTTGTTTCTAGCCATTTTCTAAAACCCAAAAAGAATAGTGTGAGAGGCAAAAATCATAATAAAGGGGGAGTAACTTCAATATCTAACATCTTTGGTTTAATCTAATATCGTTACTATAGTTCTAGTACTATATCCAATACGTATACTTATCCTTAGGGACATCCCTAGACATACCTTAGAAATGACTCTAGGGATCTCACTAACGTTTTCACATCCTTGTTTCCAAATGTTGACTAAACCTTTCCTCTGATACCAACTGTAGAGACCCGAAGCCTGACATACATTGACATTACATTACATTTGTAGAATACTTAGTATATAACAAAAACACACACACAAGGATCGTAATAGTTTAGTGTCTTCGAAAACTCGGAATATAATCTTCTAATCCCGGTGAAAGATCTTCAACATCTCCCATAAAGATCTTCCTTTTTTATACCTAAAACCTTTATTTATATCCTGGGGAAAAGAAAACATAAAAGGGTGAGCTCAAATTCTTAGTAAGGGTAAACAAAATAAATATCAATCACATCATTTTCATAAGAACATAACTTTTGGAAATCTTAACCTGTAAAAGAGATCATAATTTCATAACCTGGGATAACTCATGGCAGTGAAATGTAATCACAATAATCATAACTTAAAACATTAAACTTTGTGGCACACACACATAATCATAGAAAATCATTTATTATTAGTCAAGACTCATTGCCAAGACTATCTTAGTGGACAAAGTCCCTTTCTGAACCGAGTCACCCTCGTTTCAGTCCTGTTTCACTGAACCGGTATAACCTACCATTCCAGTCATGTCTATCTCATGAGATATAAAATCTTTACCCAATTCATTGGAGGGAGATATAGGTCCCACCCATCTCTTAATGATACTATTCTTATGTGTGCCACAAAATAATAAACCAAACATCATTTCATAACCCATGTAATAAAAATGGGATTCTTAAACATCATGACATCATAAAACAATTCATATAAGATAAAGGAATTCATAAAAATAATTCCATCACAACATAACCAAATCAATGTAATAATAGGGATAGAAACAGAACCCTATGTTATCTTAGATGGAAAATAATTTTGATAAAACACTTGAAATGAATTCTTGAGGAAAATATCCTTTCTTCTTCAAAATCAATTTCTTTTCACAAAACGTCATGCAATTTTAAAAGAAAGAGATTTTATTGAAAATATTCATGAAATATTTTGGAGAATCTTCATGAAAATAAGGCTTTATAAAACCGTAAAAATCTGTTCGTGCCGTATAAGTTAAAAAAAACATTCTTTGTACTTTTGTCGGAAAAGTCAAAAAGTACCTCGTACGAAAAACGACAAAAGATTCCTTTCATATCTTTTACTGAAAACTCATCGAAGGGTAAAATTGGATTTAAAAAATTGTAGGTGGATGAAAATAATATTACATATTGAGGAAACATGTATGTGGATGATAAAATATACCCCAGTAAATTTCAAAGTATAAATAATCTCGAATAAAAATGAGATTGTGATATTTCCCTTACCTTAGGTCTGATTTGCTTCGTAAGTGTCTGAACCTCCTGTATAATGATTTAAATAATGTCATTGACTTATTAAAGAATCATATTCATTGTTATTATATCATATATGGTTCACTTATGACTTTATATTACCCGTTCTTTTGTAAATTTCATGTTAAAGAGCGTTTTGGGTAAAATTGTTTCATTTGACGTCCGTGTTTTGACTTATAATTATTCATATGATTAATTAGATCATGATTACTTAATTTCAGAATATAAAACATGATTTATATATATATATATATTCAGAATATAAATATATATAATAAATCAGTAAATGGAAAGAAATACACCGTTCATGGAGACGGTAGGCCGTACGTACGCATGAACGCTGTTTTCGTTTCCTTATTGAGTTGAACGGAATTAAGTTGATGAAATTCATATATATACACATAAATCCAGTATCATTATTATGTCATATATTTCATGATTACTTATTATATGTACTTTATAATCATTCATGAATGGTTAAAGTGGAGAATGAATCTCATCGCGTCGTGGAGACGGTAGTCCGTACGTACGCACGAGAGATGATATCATTTTCATGATTATTGAATTGAATTGGAGTGGATGATACAATATATCAGAATCAGTATGATTTTATAATAACTATGTATAGTTATTATTTACACCATTATACTCATCCATGTAAGGTGTTGGTGGAAAAATAGATTACACCACGGCGTGGAGACGGTATTCCGTACGTACGCACGCGCGGTGATTTTGTTTTCCGTAGGATGGATAGAAGGTGAAATGGGGTTGTTTCATATTTATAATAACAAATCATTATATTATTGATACTTATGTTATTAATTTATAATGAAACAACTAAAGAAGAATAAGTTGAATAAGAAAGAAGCTTGAAAGAATCGGGAGAAGAAATTACCTCTTCTTTGATACGCCTCTTTGAAACCTCCTCTTAGGGCACTAAGATTGGTCTTTAAAGAAGACCAGAACCTCTAGGATGTTTCTAGGGAATTGGAGAAGGTAATTTTTCAGGGTTTGGCCGATCTTGAAGGCTCAAATTGGTGTGAGGAGGAGAGGGAGGAGGTGCTCTTTTATAAGGGGGGAGAGGGGCACCTTTGGAATTCTTAAAAATATTAATTTATAATAAATATAACCCCACTTAAAAACCTCCAAAAATGACTCATATTTGAAGATTAGATGCGATAGGGTTGTAATATCATCAACCAATCAAATTTAGACATGTTTGGAGATTATTTTAAACCTTATCATTTTGATTTATCCTTATTTAATCTATTTAAGTTTATTTGTGGTAATAAAATTCTAAATTTTAAATTATAACAAATAATTACTTATTTATTGTGAATTTTACATAATTGTTTAATATATAACATTATAGACCATATAAATTTAAATTTATAATTTTTAAATATTTTTTTGATTTTTAAACAATTTTATAATATGTTATTTTTATAAAATAACAATAGTGTTAATTTTGACTCTATTCATTTATTTGAATTTAACTAAAATATATACAGAATATATTTTCGAAATAAAAGCTTTAATATATTAATAAAAGGTTATATGTATCTATAAAATTAGTGTATCACATTAAATAGTTCATATAATATTTATTTTATTATTTTTAAAACCATTTATTTGGTTTATCTCATAATAAAATAATTACTACATCATTTTTGTATAATTATTTAATATACTTATTTGTTGCTTAAAAATTTAAAATAAAATCCTATGATGTAGATAAATATATTAACTTTCACAATAATACTTTTACTAGAATTTATCAT
Source organism: Viscum album (assembly GCA_963277665.1). Lineage (NCBI taxonomy): Eukaryota > Viridiplantae > Streptophyta > Magnoliopsida > Santalales > Viscaceae > Viscum > Viscum album. The sequence continues at coordinate 355,182,247 of OY728125.1, read as the reverse complement.
CTTAAAATCACAATATTTAAATTGTTATATTTATTAAATTATGAAGGTGACAACTTTGGCATCATTTAAAATAAAATAATATAAGTGTCATAATTGCTTGTATAAGACTCCCAATGGTCAAATATTCGACCATTGTATTATTATAGTTTAAATTTACATGACCAATAAGTTTTGGTCAGGGTTTTGTGCCTTTTATGGTCACTATTAGTTTAATAATAACTATATTCTTGAGTTTTCACTAGATAAATAATTTCTGCATCATTATTGTGTCACAATTAATGATAATTATTTAATCCCAAAAAATTCTAAATAAATTCTCATGATGTAGATAATTTTGTTATATTTCTTTAGACTATTCATGTTCTAAGTTTTATGATGTTTATCACTAAGTTAAAATTATTATACTTATAAGATTTAAGAGAGTGACATGTTGTCACTTTCTTTGGTTTTAATAATAATTAAATTATTTTCATGGTCAAAAGTCCATAAAATGAATCTAATCCGACCTTTAGTTGATATGGGTTTACTTTTAGCCATCAAATAGAATTTTGGCATGTGTTAGGGTAATTTTATAATATTATATTTACCCTTAATTACCCGATTTACCTTTAACTATGGTAAATAAAATTTACCGTAGTTACTATTCTTAATTCCCAAAAATAAAAAGTAGCCTATTAACATAATTTGGACCCACTGATTCCAAATATGGAATCCATTTTTTAAAATTCAATACACATAAGTTGCAGAAATTAAATTAAAATTAATCCCGTTGTCGAATAAAAACGGGTTTTTGTTTAAAACATTGCAAAAGATTGAATTGATTTAACCTACGAATTCAAGGTAAAATCAATGCTAATGACATACATTATATTAAATGGTAAAAATATATTCTATTTATACTTTAAAACCATTAAATATTATAATTTAACCACATAAGATATTACGATGAAAAAAGTTGTTTTTAATTAAAATATAGCGTGTTTTTACTATTCATTAAAATGTGAAAGTTACCAGAATAATATGAAAAATTTATCCAAAGTAAATTTTTATTTATTGATTCCAAAGAAGAATTTTATTTTGTCAAATTGAACTTATAAACATGTCAAAAACTATATTTAAAGTGGGTGCGCCATCAAAAGGCGGCAAAACTGCATTTTTTGAAAAATACTTATTTTACCCAAAAAAATTATTTTGTTCTTATACCATGTTCTAGAAAATGTGTAAGATGAATAATAATGTTATAAAATTCAAATTTTAGTTAATACTATTCATAACGGCTAGTTCATGACAATATTATAATAATATATCATTGTTTATTAAAACCCGGTATTGCATACAACACACGCTATCGAGGAAGGTCGTGATTGCGTGTAATGCAAGCCAAGTTAGGGTTGCGTGTTGTGAAAGAATCCTTCGTTGTTTCGTATAACAGAATCCAACCAAATTTCATTTATACATTGAATATATATATATATATATATATATATACTCAATGTTGCGTAGAATAACTATTATCAAAATTGTGTGTAACACGGTCCAAGAATAGTGTTGCGTATACTGCAAGCTAATACGGTGTTGCGTATAGAGCAAGGTAATCTTGGTGTAGAATACAACACAAGACATTAATGAAATTAAAATAATATTTTTCATAAAATCTCGGGGTGTTACAAATATAGAACCCATGTCCATTCTGCCGAGTCCAGCCCACCATTGGCGTAATGGCCCATTTACTCCATCCAAATGCACTCTTTAGCTCTAGTGTCCTGAATGAAAGTTGTATAAAATTAAGTTAGAAACACTGTTACAAAATATTAAGTTTAAATAATAAATATTAAAATATTTATTTCCAAAATACTATAGTACATTTTAAAAGTGTAAAACTGGACTTTTCAACAAATTTTCAAATGAATGATCTAATCCCAAATATTTCATAAATGAATATATTTAGCACAATTTGAGGAAATTATATCATTTTTTATCAATAAAATATTCAACAAAATAGTGTTTTATCAATCTATTTTCGTATAAGGCTTCATATGGTGTCATCTGAATACTTGAATGGAAGTTATTGTTATAGGAAAATTCTACTAGTGGTAAATATTGATCCCAAATACCTTGAAAGTAAAGTGAGAAAGATCTAAAAATGTATTCTAAGGTTGGAATAGTCCGTTTTGATTGTCCATCAGTTTGAGGGTGGTAGGCAGTTCTCAAACAAAGTTCAGTATCCAGGGATTTCTGAAGACTTTTCCAGAATCTTGATGTAAAACGGGGATCATGATTAGAAACAATCGATAGAGGTACTCCATGAAGTCTTACAACTTCATTAATATACAGTCTTTCTAAACGTTCAAGTGGTAAATCTTCTCTTATATCAAGAAAATGTGTTGATTTGGTAAGATGACCAACAATGACCCATATTGCATCGTTCCTTCTAGGATCCTTTGGTTGTCCCATGGCAAAGTCCATCGTAATATTATCCCATTTACACTAAGGTATGGGAAGAGGTTACATGACTCCTCCATTTTGTTGCCTTCCAGCTTTAACTTGTTGAAAAACCATACATATTGACACAAAATCAGCAATCTCCCTCTTCATGTTGTCCCACCAAAAATGTTCCTTCAAATCTCTATAAATTTTGGTGCTCCTAGGGTGTATAGAGAAATTGGATCTATGAGAATCATCCAACAATTCTCTTTTTAGATCAGGTATATCGGGAACACAAAGTCTCTTCCCAAATTTCAAAATTCCATCTTCATATATGAATTCACTCAATCTCTCGTTATTCACAACTTTAATCTTCTTTTGAAACTCCTCATTATCGTCCTGAGAACTTTTTATCCTTTCTAGTAAAGATGGTTTGGAAACAATTTGAAAAGGCATTGATGTTTCACCTTCCATGGTTATTCCCATATCCATATTTACTAGATCCATGTATATAGGATCTTTTTCAACTCTCATCTTGTTCAAAACTCCATGATCCTTTCTACTCAAAGCATATGCCACCTTATTTTACTTCCCTGGGTGGTAGTGTATAGTGCAATCATAATCCTTTTGTAGTTCAATCCATCTTCTTTGCCTCATGTTGAGTTCTTTCTGTGAGAAAATATACTTCAAACTCTTTTGATCGGTATGTATCTCACATTTTTCACCATAGAGATAATGTCTCCATTTCTTAAGAGCAATGATTACAGCTAATAACTCAATATCATGATTAGGATAGTTTTTCTCATGAATTTTTAGCTTTCATGATGCATAGGAAATAACTCTATCATTCTGCATAAGGACACAACCAAGTCCTTTCTTTGAGGCATCACTATAGATAACTAACCCATCATTTCTCGATGGTAGGGTCAATATAGGAGAATTGACTAATCTTTTATTTAGTTCTTCGAAAAATTCTTTACACTCTTTTTTCCAAAAAAAATTAACCCCTTTACATGTGAGCTTAGTTAATGGGTTCGACAATCGGGCAAAATTCTGGACGAAACGTCAATAATAACCTACTAAACCAATAAAACAGCATACCTCAGTTATACTCATCGGTTTTGGCCATTCTTGGATTGCCTTGGTCTTTTAAGGATCAACAGAGATTCCATCCTTAGAGACAATATGGCCAAGAAAAGAAATATCTTGAAGCCAGAATTCACATTTGCTAAACTTCCCATATAATTCATTTCTTCTAAGAGTCTTCAGGATAATTCACAAGTAATTTTCATGTTCTTCATAGCTCTTGGAGTATACCAAGATATCATCAATAAATACACTACAAAGTCATCAAGATATTCCTTGAAAACTCTATTCATTAGATCCATGAAGACAGAGGGTGCATTAGTCAATCCAAAAGGCATTACTGTAAACTCGTAATGCCAGTACCTGGTTCGAAATGTCGTCTTCAGAATGTCTTCCTTCTTCACACACAACTGATGATATCCAGATCGAAGGTTAATATTTGAAAAATATTGAGCTGCATTAAGTTGGTCGAATAAATCATCAATGCGAGGTAGGGGATACTTGTTCTTTATTGTTATGTAATTGATCTCTCTATAGTCAATGCACAACCTCATAGATCCATCTTTCTTCTTAACAAAAAGGATAGGGGTTCCCCATGGAGAAACACTAGGGTGAATAAATCCCTTATTACTCAATTATTCTAGTTTCTTTTTTAGTTCTACTAATTCCACAGTGTCCATTCTATAAGGGGTCTTCAATATGGTCCTTGAACCAGGAATTAAATCAATGGAAAACTCAATTTCTCATTCTAGAGGATGTCTAGGTAAATCCTCTAGAAATACATCAACATACTCTTGAAAAATAGATACATCCTCTAGTTGAACATTATTTTCCTCACCCACTGTTATTTCATTCTCTTCCTCCCCAATAATTGAATTTAGTTGAGCTACTGGGGGTGGATCTAGATAATAATTAGGTGGTGACGATTCTGATCAAAAGATAAGGTGTTATTTATCATAGTCATCAAAAATAGTAACCTAATTATTCTTATAATAAATTTTTGCATCATGGTATGAAGTCCAATCCATACTGAGGATTATATCAAATTCAATCATGGGTATGATGATGATATCAGTAGATAAAGAACATGTATATGCCCTAATGGGGACTGATTCACAAAACTTTGTTGCAATGATACTTCCCTTAGGAGTTTTGACTGACAACTCCCTTGTTAAATCAAATTGGAAATATCTAATTTTCTTATAAAACTAGGAAGATATGAAATAATGTGATGATCTAGAATCAATTAAAGAATTTTCTAAACTTGAGGAAACCATTAAATTACCTACCACCACATCTTTCAGAGCTTCAACCTCAGCAGTAGTGATAGCATAAGCTTGACCTTGATCCCTTGGACTTTTCTAAGGTAAGTTTCCTTGGCTCATAGGACATTAATTTTCATAATTCCCCATTTCTATACAATTTTAGCATTCAACATTGACAACCTCTTTATTCCCCTTGCAATCACGAGTTTGGTGGCCTTTTTCACCACACTTGTAACAAACTCTCATTCCCTTCAGGCAAGTACTGGGGTGTTTCTTCCCACGTTTACTATAGGATGGATATTCAACTTTTCCCTTCTTCTCCTTATTTCCATTTCTAGAGTGTTCAGTAGATCTCTTCTTATCTTTATTTGCTTTAAAGTCGTAAGACTTATAGAATTCATTTTCTGTCTTGATAGCACATGAGACAATATATTCGTACGACGAGAAGGATTGTGAGACTAATGCTCGACGTAGAAATGGTTTTAACCCATCAAAGAAATGATAAATCTTACTTCACGGGTTACATATATAATCTATATCATTCCTCACTAAACTTGTAAAGTTAGCTTCATACTTTGCGACATTCTCATCCTCTTTTTTCATCAGACTTAGAAATTTCCTTTTCATATCTGCTCGATGGTCATGAGGAAAGTATTTTTCTAATAAAAGATATTTAAACTCCCTCCATTCCATATTTTATACTTCATCATCTTCCTTTGTGTTTTGAATCAATGGCCACCATTGATCAGCATCTCCAATGTGACGATGAACTGCCATGACAACTTTTTCCCTTTCACAACTCCATAAGGTGTGGAATATTTTCTCTAAGGAATTTATCCATTGCTCAACTACTAATGGATTTTTCCTCCCATTTAATTTTGGTGGTTTTTTCCTCATGAAGCGATCTAACATTGATCCTCCATGCTGTGGATCAGGGTGCTCCATATGGGTAAGTTTATTATTCATAACCTGAGTGAGTTGTTCGAGTATGGTGATAAGCTAATCAGCACTAGTTGCATCACCAGCTCCACTATAATTATCTTGAGTGGGAGGGAAATTCCTACATGGATTATTTGCATTGATATGATTTCCATTCCTTACACTAGGTGCCATTTCTAAAAAATGTCATTACTAGATTAGTTTATGAATCGAAATACAAAATTCCAAACTTTTAAAACACTTAACATAAACTGAACAGTTTATGGATATAATCCATAATAATAAAAATGTTTTCTTTGAGGAAGTATAAACTCATAAACCCTTTATAATGGTTTGTAAAGAAAGTGATAATTATCCTAAGCATATCCCCCGGGAGTGTCGTAACCAAGAGTGCAGCAAGGCCCATTGTTGTGCACCAATTCTCGTTCGAGTCTAGCTCAAAGTGGTATTTTTCGGTTTTACCCCTAGGTACATCTATGCTAGAGCCACCTCTACCTGCCTGTATCTAGATAGGGATGTATTTCTTTGAAAACTCAAAAAATCTCTATTTTACCAAAATTCTAGGAATTTCTTATATACTAATCCTAAAATTCTATCTTAGGGTAATGTGCTCTAATTAGAGTTTATCTAAATCTAGATTCCAAGGTTTTAAATAAACTTCCTCTAATACCAACTATAACACCCTAACCCCAGTTACCCAGAGTTAGTGCATTATTACATAACATTGGCATTATATAAGAAAATCATGTCCCGAAAGACCGATCAATTTAGGAGCCTTGGAAATACTAGATATATTCATAAGTTTTACATTACATTATAAAATGAAAAACTACAACAAAATTGTTTCCATAGACCACACTCATATCCCCTCAGACTATCCCTGCAGGTTGGTCATAAAATACTTCTTCACATCCTGGTAAAAATAAAATATAGAAAGGGGTGAGATCAGATTCTTAGTAAGGATAACAATATAGTGAAAAATTTCAAAAATAAGCATAAAAATTTAAGGCAATGTATAAGACTAAAAAAAAATATTTTTAAACTTGAACTTCAGCATAATATGGATAATATAAAATTAAATAATTCCATTTACTTATTCACATGGATATTCTACTAGTCGAATAATCACATGCAATATAAATAGCCACTTTCATAATGATGGAATTAATAATTCCAGACTTCATAACCACATAGTCAAGGCCTTGTGCCAAGACTACAAATAAGATTTTGTCAGGGCCTTGTTCCAAGACACTAGTTTTCCTCATGAGAGCTACCAGTGCATCAAGGAGCTATAGCGGGATCCACCCGTCACATACTAAGTCTAATGCATTCCTCATATGAAAAGGTTTAAACCTAACATAAACATTTGTATTAAAACTAGCATACAAAATGTCAATAATTTATCTATAAACCATGAATGGTATAAAATAAAACATCCATATTCAAACATATCACAACCCCTTCAATACAATATGGAAGTTTTTTATCATAATAAATTAACTTCAAACAAGCTTAAAATTCATCAATGGATGTTGACATAGATGAAATCAAAACCTTTTTTAAAGAAATATCTCTTTCTATTTTGGAATCATTTAAGAGTCACATAATTATAAAGAAAACATTTATTTTAAAAATATTATTATAATCTTGTAAGGGAATCTTTGACAATGTTATAATGGCAGAAAATAGTCTCACTAGATGTATAAGTTAAAAAACATTCTTACCTTAATTTTGTCAAAAAGGTCATAAAGTACCTTGTTTGGAAAATGACGGAAAGATTCCTTTAAAAAACACATAAGTTAAAATAAGGGTATAAATGACTTTAACCCATTGTTTAGTAAATAGTAAAAATGTTTTGAAATACATTTTTAAGAAACATGGATGTGGATGATAAAGAGGTCTCAGTAGATAATTACATATAAACAACCTTAGATAATGAAGAGATTGTGAAATTAACCCTTACCTTGTTCTTTTCCTTGGTTGAGGGTAGGTTAACCTCCTGTATAATGGTGAAATCATTGTTATTAAATTATACAAGAACTATATACATTAATATTATATCATATATGATCTTTTAATATTGCTTTGTTAATGATATTTCAGTAGTATCATCGTTTTAGGTGTTAACTGATTCGTATTCCTTTATATGATTTGTTACATAAGTAATGTTTGTTGTGGATATGATGTATCTTATTCATATTCATAATGATATTAAGTCTTTAAACCTTATTTTTAATCATAAAATGAAAATTATTCTTGAATGGATATGATGGAGAATGAATCTCATCGCGTTCATGGAGACGATAATCCGTATGTACGCACGAACAACAATGTCATTCTTTTGATATTAAAATAATATATAATTGGATGGTATATCATATATAAAGAATCATTATCATGTTATATTTATTATTTACATCAATTATACATCATTATTATACCCATCCAAATAATAATGTATTGAATAACAACTACACTAGGACATGGAGACGGTAAGCCGTACGTATGCACGTTTGGTGACATGTCATTCAAAAGATGGATAGAATAATGAATATGGTTGTAATATATTTATAATAACATCACAGTATATAGAAGATACTGGAGTTATTATTTTATAATGTAAACAACAAAGAAAGAGGAATTGGAAGAAGAAAGGAACTTGAAAGAGGTGATGAAATATTTACCTCTTCTTCGGGTTCTTCCTTTTGATTTGATCAAAAGGGCTCCTTAGGTTGGCTTTCTGACTAAAGGAATGCCTCTAGGATAAATTTATTATAGTTTATAGGATATTTGGGTAGGGTTTGGCTAATCAAAATTTATTTTAAGGTGTGAATTTGAGAGAAGGGGAAGTTCCCTTTTTTAAGAGGGGTGAGGGGAACCTTAGGAAAGGATTGAAATATTATTTTATAATAAAATCATTTTCGGTTTCTAATGGCTCCAAAATGATTTATTTCGAGTCTAAGGTGTTAATGGGTCTACAATACTCAACCAATAGGTTCTATATAGGTTTGGGTGACTATATTAACCTTATCTTCTAGATTTAACTCTTAGTTAATTAGTTTGACATTTACCATGTCTCTTTGTATTTTTATATTATATGGTTAATAAACTTACTATAAACTTCCAAGAGAACCTCAAGTGGTTAATTAATGGAATATATAATATTATTTAAGACCTTTTTATGAAACTTATATTTTTAGGAATAGAATATCAATTAATAATATAATATTTTTTTAAAAACTCTTTTATGTCAATTTTGATACTATTTTCTATTTTGTTTTTGTTAAATTACTAACATTATTACTTTGAAAAAATTCATTTAATCAATCCTAAAATTTCAAATTGACCTAAAAAATTCGTTTATAGCATCAAAAACTTCAAATTATATTTATTTTAACATCTATAATACCATTTATTTGATTCTTTCATTAATAAGGAAAATATTTCATCAGCATTGTGTAATAAATAAATTTAATTATTCAATCTCTAAAAATTATAAATAAAATACCATTATTTAGTAAATATTTTTATATTTCTAATGAATATTTATAGTCGAAGAGATAACATATATAACCCTATGTAAAAATTGTTTTACTAAAAGATATATGCTCATGTCATTTTGGTATTTACTTTAACTTAATTAATACAAAGTGTCATTATCACTTACAAGTGGCTCCATGGGGTCCCAAAATAGACCCAAGGATGAAAATGGTTAGATATGTGTCATAAAATATGGTTAGAACACTTTTTAGGGTAATTTAATATTATTATAATATTATTTTTTTACCCTTATTTACTGGATTTACCCTTTAACCATGGTAAATAAAATATTTACCGAAGTAATTATTCCAAATGTCTAAAAATAAAAGTTACCTATTTACACAATTTAGACCTCCTATTTCTAAATATGGAATCTATTTTTATAAATTCAAAACACTTAAGTGTCATAAATTAATTTAAAATTAATTCTCGTTGTCAAAACAAAAAGCGTGTTTTAAATAAACAATAACTATCAAAAGAATGACACTTGCTTATGTCCAGTTTAAATGTGAAATTACATAAAATGACCAAAATTGTATTAAATGGTAAAAATATAATCTAATTATACTTAAAAACAACTCAATAGTATAATTTAGCACTATAAATCATTTTGATTAAAAAAGTTTTTTTTAATTAAAATTTAGTATTTTTCACTATTCATCAAAAACTGAATGTTTTTAGAAAAATACCAAAAATTTACCCTAAGATAATTTCAATACTTTGAACCCAAAAATTAAGTCCATTTTGAAAGATAAAATTGATAAAATTTCAAAAAGTGGGTATTACTATTCATAACGGCTAGTTTGATTGGTCGCGATGTGTTAGAATCTCTAATTTGCGTACAACACAAGCTATTGAATTATTAAAAGGGAAACGTACTGTGGAAGCTTGGGGTGTTACAAAAAATGTATAGTAAGTACATTATCAGGTGGACGAGTGACCCCATAATTTGTGTGTGTTAGGTAACACGCCGTTTACTTCATAAGGTACATGATCTTGGGTAGATGACACACACTGAGTGTCAGTCCGACCTCTGCATGTCATGTGATGTGAAAAGTACTCTAACACAATATTAAGTGTCGTCCCAACCCCTACCTGACTACATAGGCACAACCAAGAATACATGGGTAGGATAATACAACACACGCTAATTGGAAGCTCGACCTATACACGTTGTGTACCCCTAGTGGACATGTTGTGTATATGGAGAGAGATATGTCATGTGAGTCAGTGATACATGAGCAGTTCCTTGATAAGAGCGGCATGTCATGTACCACATGGTACACACCATGTACTCCTTAAAGGGTATTTGGATACCCTGTTCTTCTCATAAAAGTTATGGTATAATCTTGGGTGTGTTATCTTGAACCTTATATATGTGGGTGTGTCCCCTCCTTCTATCATTCTAGAGTGATTTCTTTAATCCACCTCCATAAGGGTATAGTGCAGAATTTTTTTCAAAGCATTGGACAAGATCCCCTCGATGGACTAGAGTGGGAATCACTCTGTGAGGCCTAGGGATTTTATCCTCATTCCCACTGTCTTCTTACATAGGTAGGATTTCAGGAATCATGTGACCAATATATGTGGTCATGATCCCCTATCTAGCGGGTTATTCCAGTTTGGGTCATGTATACCCTATAGGCCCTTAGTGTGATCCCCTATCTGTGTATTGACATTTTTTTATTTCGATGAGGTGTAGTATGATCAAGTGATTATCTTGGATGATCCATCTTAGTTCCATCGTGCTTCTTCATTGAGATACCTAATGAGTATATTCTCTCATATGAGTGCCATCCGTAATAAGGCCTAATGAGTGTGACCTCTCAGATAACTGCCATCAATGATGGAAAGAGTTGTGGAATAAGGTCTCAAGGATGAGTGTTCCTTATGAGCCTCTAGTATAACCCTAGGCTATAATTATGGTTGTGACCTTACTTGAGACTTGGTTTCTACCTTCAATAATATCTGGGTTATTATTGTTATTATGGTTATTGTGTCATATTCTGATTGACATATCTTCATAGTGATGAGTTGACTACTCTCTTGATGATTTATGGTTTGTGATTTAGGGGTGTCCTACTAGGTATGTATATACTCACCCCAGTATGGGATCTTCCCATAAATTTTGTAACACCCCAGGATTTCATAGTACATTATCTCTTTAAAGTAATTCAATAGCTTGCGCTACACGCAACACCGAGTTCGAGCGCACCACGACTTACCAAACTAGCCCTTCAAAAATTAGTTACGAATAGTATTAACTTTATTTTAAATTTTATATACTCTATATAATTTTAGAATCCATATTATGTGTTTCTTATACATAATATAAAAACAAATTCATTTTTTCAGATAAAAGAAGTATTTTTTTAAATGCAATTTTACCGCCTTTTAATGGCGAACCCCTTCAAAATCCAATATTTCACACTTTTATAAATTAAATTTAATGAAATTGAATTATTATTTAGAAGTGGGGCATAAAATTTAGTTTGGATAAATTTTTTGTACTTTTCTGATAACTTTCATATTTTGATGAATAGTGAAAATGCTAAATTTTAATTGAAAACATCTTTTTTAATTGAAATAATTTATAGTGTTAAATTATGAATTTGAGTGGTTTTAATGTTTAATTACATTAAATTTTTATCATTTAATATAATTTAGGTCATTGGATGTAAATTTACATTTAAATTGTACATAAACACATGTCAATCTTTTGATAGTTTTTACTTCTTAAAATCCTGCTTTCTGGTTTTGACAACGGGAATTAATTTTAAATTAATTAACTAAACTCATATGTTTTGAATTTGGTAAAATAGACATAATTTTTGGATTCAGAATATCAAAATTAGAATAGGGTAAATTTTTGGTTTTTTTTGAAAACTTTCAATTTTTGATGAATAGTGAAAAACATTGTGTTATTGTTTAAAACTGACTTTTATTTAAATAATTATTATTTTTATTTAAATTTATTTTAAAGTAAAAATTGATACATAATACCTATATTTGTTTAATTTAATTCATTTGATTCATTTTATAATAATATTAGATGTATAAAATTTTATTGAATTTGTTTAACGTCTTTTACCCACCTTCTAGGCACATTTGTAAATTTGCATAAAATGTAATTTTACCGCTTTTGTGAATTGAATTTAAAAAATACAAGAGACAAGTTTGATAGTATTAAGTAAAACTTGGTTCAATAGGATGAAAATATTTTTTTGTTAATGGTAACTTTTGAATTTTATTTACCACATTTAAAAGTAAATATGGTAATTAAAGGTAAAAATGATATTATAATTACCCTAACACATGTCCTAATTATACTGGATAAGTTTATTTCGATCAAATTAAACCTTAAGAATAAAATATGATCTTTTTGGTCCACTTGGATTAGATTAGGACATTTATTATTATTTTATTTAAAGAAGAGTTAAAAGTGTTAAATTCAAATTTTAATAACTAAAAAATTTTTAATATAGAGTTATACATAAGATAAATTTGACTATAAATATTCATTAGAAATATAAATATATTTCCTACATAATGGTATTTTATTTATAATTTTTAGGCATTAAATAATTAAATTTATTTATGACATCATGATGATGCAGTAATTACCTTATTATTGAATGATTAAAATAATTGATATTATAAATATTAATATAATTGTAAATTGAGACTCTTGATGTATTAGAAGAATTTTTTAGGTTAATATGACATGTTAGGGTTTATTAAATAAATTTATTTCGAAGTGATTAAGTTTTTATGACTTTCACAAAAACCAAATACTAAATAGATTTAAAATTGACATAAATGAGTTTTTAAAATAAATATGATATTATTAATTGATATAATATTCTTAAAAATATAATTTTCAGAAAAAAGACTTATATAAGTTTATATATATCAATAATTAACCACTTGGGGTTATCTTGGATTTTTATAGTAAGTTTTTTAACCATTTCTTATAATAATACAAGAATACATGGTAAAAGTTAAACTATTTAGCTAAGATTTAAATCTATAAGATAAGGTTAATATGGTGAACTAAACATGTCTAAAACCTATTGGTTGAGAGTTTTTAGACCCGTACCCATATTATAATCAAAATAAATCCTTTTTTCCATTGTAAACTGAATATGATTGTATAATAAAATAATATTTCAAGCCTTTCCTAAAGTCACCCTCACCTCTCTTATAAAAGGGTACTTCCCCTTCTCTCAAAATCACACCTCCAAATCCATTTGGCTCAGACAATACATACTCAAATATCCTCCTAACTACCCTCAATTAAACTTATATGCATTAATTTGATCATAATCTAACCTAAGGATCCCTTTTGATCAAATCAAAAGGAAGCACCCGAAGAAGAGGTAATAATTTCATCACCTCTTTCAAAGTTCTTTTCTTCTTACACTTCCTCTTCCTTTGTTGTTTCCATACCAAAATAATAAATCCAGTACATTATACTTAATGTGATGTTATTATAAATATGGTACAACCATATTCATTATTCTATCCATCCTATGAATGAAAAAGTCACCATACCTGCGTACGTACGGTTTACCGTCTCCACATCGTGGTGTAGTTGTTATTCAACACTTCATTATTTGGATGGGTATAATAATTAGTATAATTGATGTAAATAATAAATATAACATGTTAATTATTCTTTATATATGATATACCATCCAATTGCATACTATTTCACCATCAATAGAATGATATTGTCGCTCGTGCGTACGTACGGATTAATGTTTCCACGAACGCGATGTGATACATTCCCCATCATAATAATTCAAGAATAATTTTAATTTTATGGTTAAAAATAATGTTTAATAACTTAATATAATTCTGAATATGAATAAAATATATCCTATCCAAAACAAACATGACTTATGTAACAAAACATATAAAGGAAAATGAATCAGTTAACACCTGAAACAATGATACTACTGAAATGTTATTAACAAATAAATATTATAAGATCATATATGATATCATATTTATGTATTTGATTCTTTTATAATTTAATAATAGTGATTTAACTATTATATAGTAGGTTAACGTACCCTCGATCAAGGAAAATTACAAGGTAAGGGTTAATTCTACAATCTCTTCATTATCCGAGGTTGTTTATACGTGAGTATCTACTGGGACATATTTATCATCCACATACATGTTTCTTAAAAATGTATTTCAAAATATTTTTACTATTTCCTAGACTATGGGTTAAATTCATATATACCATTTTTGAATTTTTATAAAAATTTTATAAAGGAATCTTTCTGTTGTTTTCCAAACAAGGCCCTTTACGACCTTTTCAAAAAAAATTAAGGAAACAATGTTTTTTTAACTTATATAGTGAGTGAAACTATTTTACACCATTATAACACCTTAGAAGATTCCCTTACAAGCTTATAAGAATATTTTCAAAATAAATTTTTTCTTTTATAATTATGTGCCTTTTAAATTATTTCAAAATAGAAAGATATATTTCTCTCAAATAGTTTTGATTTCATCAATGTCAACATCCTTTGGTGGATTTTACACTTGTTTGAAGTTGATTTATTATGATACAATCTTTGATATTTTAATGAAGGTTTTGTGATATGTTTTACTATGGATGTGTTATTTTTATACCATTCATGGTTTATGGTTAAAGTATTAACATTTCGTATGCTAGTTTTAATACGAATTTTTATGTTATGTTTTAACCTTTTCATATGAGGAATGCATTGGACTTAGTAAGTGACGGGTGGAGCTTGTTATAGCTCCTCAATGCATCGGTAGGTCTCATGAGACAAACTAGTGTCTTGGAACAAGGCCTTGAAAAAATATTTATTTTTAGTCTTGGCACGAGGCCTTGACTATGTGGTTATAATGTCTAGCATTATGCATTGCATCATTATGAAATTATCTATTGATATTACATGTGATTATTAGACTAGTAGAATATCCATGTGAATAATTAAATGGAATTATTTGATTAATCTTTACCATATTATGCTGAATTTTATGTTTAAAAGTCTTTTGTTTTAGTCTTTTATATTGCCTTAAATGTTTATGCTTATTTATGATAGTTTCCGCTATATTGTCATCCTTACTGTACATCTGATCTCACCCCTTTCTTATGTTTTATTTTTTCCAGGATGCGAAGAAGTGTGTTATGATTGATATTCAATGTTAAGACAGGGGAATAATGGAATTCTCAATGGATTATTTATGTTGTTTTTTATTTTATAAATTGTAATTTAATGTTCATATATGTAATCTATTTTACAAGAATGTTAAACTGATCGGTCCTTAAAGACTTTATTCTTTGTAATCATACCAATGTACTAAAATAATGCACTAACTCTGGGTAACTGGGGTCGGGGAATTACAGTTGGTATCAGAGGAAGTTTAGAAACAACCTTGGAAATAGATTTATATATACTCTGATTTTGAAACATTACCCTAAGATAGACTTTGAGGATTAGTATATAATAACTTCCTATAATTTTGGTAATGTAGAGATTTTGTGGATTTTCCAAGAAATACATCACTATCTGGATATGAGCAGGTAGATTTGGCTCTGGCACAAATGTACCTAGGAGTGAAAACTCAGAAAAGGAGATTCGGGCTTGACTCGGGGTATCTTAGTACATGACAATGGGCCTTGTTACACTCATGGTTATGACACTCCCAGGGGATATACTTAGGATAATTCACATTTTGTTTACAAACCATTATGAAGGATTTATAAGTAAATACCTCCTCAAAGAAAACATTTTTTATGATTATAGATTATATGCATAAATTGTTCAATTTATGTTAGGTATTTTACAAGTTTTGAATTATGCATTGTGATTCATAAACTAACCTAGGGTATGCCATTGTTTAGAAATGGTTCCTAGTAGAAGGAATGAGAACTCCAGCAATACGCATGATCCAAAGAGTAAGAAGGATCATATCATTCATGGTCTTAATCCAACATTTAGAAGGGAAATATTCTCCCATGTATTCTCATCATATGAATAAATAGTATCGTGTGTTAATAAGATAAGTAAATAATTCTCTGAGTCTTATGACTTTGAAAGGAATCCAGAGAAAAAAAGGATGGTAGAGAGAAAGATGGATAAAGGGAAGAAGGGAAAGAAGGATTTTCCCATATGTGATAATTATGGAAAGAATCACCTTGGTAAATTATTGAAGGGAATGGGAGTTTGTTATATGTATGGTGAAAGAGGACACCAAGTACATGATTGAAAGGGTAAGAAAAAGGTTTCAAATGTAAAATGCTTTATCTGCAAGGAGTTGGGACACTACGCGAATCAATGTCCCAATCATCAGAGTATACCACAAATTATGTTGTTGGATAATAAACAAGTTATGATACTACCGTAGATGAAGAAGAATGCGTAGTGTTATTATGTTGATATTAAAGAATTATTTCATTTGATTTTTGTATCAATGGTGTACTGGTTACAATAATTATGGAGTCTATAAGGATTGTACTGCAATACTATTTCATTAAGGATTTGAGATTGTGTGGTACCAAGAAAAGTGACTCAATAGAAAGTTAAATGTTTTTGGAAAATACATGGTTGAAAGAAAAATAAACTTTAATATGGTCTTGATACTGAGGTATTGATTTTTGAATAATAGATGATTGATGTGGATAAATTATATTGGATATTATTGACTACCTTGGAACTGATTAATGGTTTGTTTATTCCTTCATTGTTGGAGATTACAACATTTTTGGATTTAAGTAGTATATCCAGTATTCTATGTTTTACAGAAGGAATAAGTAAGTATGTACCTATTCAAATATGGTTTTTTGGTAATTCATTTTTTACCACATTTTAAGAGAATACACGATAAAGGTATTCACATGTATATTATGTGACCTTCCTTATAAATTTTGAATTGTGAGTTCTGATAGAAGTATTGTGGATAAGTCTAAAGGATGGAATGGATTAGGTTTGACATTGGATACTATTGTTAAGGTAAAATCATTTCTTAATATTATTTTTGGGTTGTTATAAAAAGGGTAACTCGAGGGTCGGGTGACAAATCGGAGGTTGGGTGACAACTCGTCGCGTCCGGAAAGGCCGTGAGACTTGAACCTGCAACCGAAGGGTGACAAGGGTTCATCACCTACCACTGGCCCACGTGATGTCCTGGATTGTATAATGTACTTTTTTTTAAGGTCTGATATATGAATTATAAATTCATTTTTTAAACCCTATACGATTAGGATAAATAGAATATTTTTATGTTTTATTATCTTTTGGGATTGAAAGATGAGTTTTTGGTAGAAATTAGTTAAAGTATGGAACTCTACTTATAAAGTATTTTTTTATAATATGAATAAATTAATACTTAAACTTTAGGGAAAGGATCTTAAAACCAAAAATGTGTTATCCTAATAAATTATGTTTTGATTAACCAATAATATTTTAAGTCATCATAGATTTATAGCTTTGAGGCCCTCAATTTTCTATTTATTGTTCACTTATTTATGATTGATGACCTCGATCACTCCCTATAATATTTATGTTTTTCCTCCAATTATGTGTCTCAAATATCCACCAATATTCTCATATTTGAAATCTTAATTTTGTGGTGACTTTTTCATTTCACTTTCTCTCTTATTAAGAATAAATTTTATTAAACTTATTTCCTATATGGGTTTTCCACAAATGTATTTTCTATTTTAAACATTTTATCTCTTTAAAGTAATTCAATATCTTGGACTACATGCAGCACTGAGTTCAACCGCACCACGACTTACTAAACTAACCGTTCAAAAAGCAGTTATAAATAGTATTAACTGAATTTTTAATTTTATTTACTCCATATAATTTTATAATCCATATTATGTGTTTCTTAGACATAATATAAAAACAAATTCACTTTTTTCAGATAAAAGAATTATTTTTCAAAAAATGCAATTTTATCACCTTTTAATGGTGAACCCTTTTTTAATCCAATATTTGACACTTTTATATATTCAATTTAATGAAATTGAATTATGTTTTATAAGTGGGTCATAAAATTTTAGTTTGGATAATTTTTTGGTACTTTTCTAATAACTTTCATATTTTGATGAATAGTGAAAAATATTAAATTTTAATAGAAAATAACTTTTTTAATCAAAATAATTTATAGTGTTAAATTATGAATTTGAGTGGTTTTAAAGTATAATTATATTATATTTTTATCATTTAATATAATGTAGGTCATTGGATGTAAATTTGCATTTAAATTCTACATAAACACATGTCAATCTTTTGATAGATTTTACTTCTTAAAAACCCACTTTCTGGTTTTAACAATGGGAATTAATTTTAAAATAATTAATTCAAATCATATGTTTTTAATTTTGTAAAATATACATCATTTTTTGATTCGGAATATCAAAATTAGCTTAGGGTGAATTTTTGGTATTTTTCTGAAAACTTTCAATTTTTGATGAATAGTGAAAAACACTGCGTTATTGTTTAAAACTGACTTTTATTTAAATTTATTTTAAAGTAAAAATAGATACATAATCCTTATATTAGTTCAATTTAATTCATTGGAGTCATTTTATAATAAGATTAGATGTATAAAATTTTATTGAATTTGTTTAACGTCTTTTACCCACCTTCAAGGCACATTTACAAATTTGCATAAAACATAATTTTTCCACTTTTATGAATTTAATTTCAAAACTATGATAGACATGGTTGACATCAGTAATTAAAATTTGGTTCAATAGGATTAAAATAATTTTTGTGAATAGTAACTTTTGAATTTTATTTACCACGGTTAAAAGTAAATAGGGTAATTAAAGGTAAAAATGATATTATAATTACCCTAACACGTGTACTAATTCTATTGGATAAGTTTATTTTGACCAAAATCAACCTTAGGAATAAAATATGATCCTTTCGGTCCACTTGGATTAGATTATGACATTTATTATTATTTTATTTAAAGAAGAGTTAAAAGTGTTAAATTCAAAGTCTAATAACTAAACCATTTTTAATATAGGGTTATACATAAGATAAATTCAAATATAAATATTAATTAGAAATATAAAAAGATTTAATACATCTTGTTTTTTTATTTATAATTTTTATACATTAAATAATTAAATTTATTTATGATACCATGATGATACAGTAATTACCTTATTATTGAAGGATTAAAATAATTGATATTATAAATATTAATATAATTATAAATTTAGACTTTTGATGTATTACACGAATTTTCTAGGTTAATATGACATGTTTTGGTTGATTAAATAAATTTTTTTTGAAGTGATAAAGTTTTTATGACTTTCAAAAAACCCAAATACTAAATAGTGTCAAAATTGACATAAATGAGTTTTTAAAACAAATACTATATTATTAATTGATATAATATTCCTAAAAATCTAAGGTTTTGAAAAAGGATTTAGATAAGTTTATATATATCAATAATAAACCACTTTTGGTTCTCTTGTATTTTTATATTAATTTTTTTAACCATTTATTATAATAATACAAGAATACCTAGTAAAAGTTAAACTATTTAACTAAGAGATTAATCTAAAAGATAAGGTTAATATGGTGACCTAAACCTATCTAAAACCTATTTTTTGAGAGTTTTTTGACCCATACCAACCTTATCTTAAAAATAAATCCTTTTGGAGACATTATAGACCGAATACGATTGTATAATAAAATAATATTTCAAGTTTTTTCTAAAGCAACCCACACCTCTCGTATAAAAGTTACTTACCATTATCTCAAAATCACACCTACAAAGCCATTTGGATCAGTCAATACCTACTCAAATATCCTCCCATCTACCCTCAATTCAACCTATATGCCTTACTTTGATCATAATCCAACGTAAAGATCCATTTTGATCAAATCAAAAGGAAGTACCCAAAGAAGAGATAACAATTTCATCACCTCTTTCAAAGTTCTTTTCTTCTTCCACTTCATATTTCTTTGTTGTTTCCATAAAAAAATAATAAATCCAATAAATTATACTTAATTTGATGTTATTATAAATATGTTACATCCATATTCATTTTTTTATCCATCCTATGAATGACAAAGCCACCATATGTGCGTACGTAAGGCTTACCGTCTCCACGTCGTGGTGTGGTTGTTATTCAACACTTCATTATTTTGATGGGTATAATAATGAGTATAATTGATGTAAATAATAAATATAACATTTTAATTATTCTCTATATATGATATATCATCGAATTACATACGATTTCATCATCAATAGAATGATATTGTCGCTCGTGCGTACGTATGGATTATCGTCTCCATGAACGTGATGATATTCATTCCCCATCGTAATAATTCAAGAATATTTTTCATTTTATGATTAAAAATAATGTTTAATAACTTAATTATAATTCTGGATATGAATCAAATACATCTTATTCATAACAAACATGACTTACATAACAAAATATATAAAGGAAAATGAATCAGTTAACTCCCAAAACAATGATACTACTAAAATATTATTAACAAAGCAATATTAGAATATCATATATGATATCATATTTATGTATTTGGTTCATGTATAATTTAATAACAATTATTTAACTATTATAAATTATTTTAACGTACCATCTATCATGGAAGAGTACAAGGTAAGGGTTAATTATACAATCTCTTCATTATCTGAGATTGTTTATACGTGAGTATCTACTAGGACCTTTTTATCATCCACATTCATGTTTCTTAAAAATGTATTTCAAAACATTTTTACTATTTCCTAGAATATGGTTTAAAGTAATTTATACCCTTGTTTGAATTTTTATAAAATGTTTATAAATAAATATTTCAGTCTTTTTCCTAACAAGGTCTTTTACGCCATTTTTGACAAAATTAAGGAAAGAATGTTTTTTTAATTTATATGGAGAGTGCGGCTGTTTTATGCCGTTATAACACCTTCAAAGATTACCTTATAGGCTTATAATAATATTTTCAAAATAAATGTTTTCTTTTATAATTATGTGACTTTTAAATTATTTCAAAATAGAAAGAGATATTTCTCTCAAATAGTTTTGATTTCATCTATGTCAACATCCTTTGATGAATTTTACACTTGTTTGAGGTTGATTTATTATGATACAATCTTCCATATTATATTAAAGGTTTTGTGATATGTTTGAATGTGTATGTGTTATTTTTATACCATTCGTGTTTTATGGTTAAAGTATTAACATTCCGTATGCTAGTTTTAATACGAATGTTTATGTTATATTTCAACCTTTTCATATGAGGAATGCATTAGACTTAGTAAGTGATGGGTGGAGCCTGCTATAGCTCCTCGATATATTGATAGGTCTCATTAGAAAATCTAGTGTCTTGGAACAAGACCTTGAAAAAATCATTATTTATAGTATTGGAACGAGGCCTTGACTATGTGGTTATGATGTCTGGCATTATGCATTCCATTATTATGAAATTATCTATTGATATTACATGTGATTATTCGACTAGTATAATATCTATGTGAATAATTAAATGGAATTATTTGATTAATATTTTATATATTATGCTGAAGTTTAAGTTTAAAAAGATTTTTTTTAGTCATATACATTACCTTAAATGTTTATTCATATTTATGATAGTTTTCGCTATATTGTTATCCTTACTGAGCATCTGAGCTCACCCCTTTCTTATGTTTTATTTTCCCTAGGATGCGAAGAAGTGTGTTATGATTAATATGAAGGGTTAAGCTAGGGGAATAATGGTTTTCTCAATGGATTATTTATGTTTTTTTTTATTTTAGAAATTCTAATGTAACATTCATATATGTAATTTATTTTCCAAGACTGCTAAACTAATAGGTTCTTCAGGACTTGATTCTTTATAATCATGCCAATGTATTAAAATAAAGCACTGACTCTGGGTAACTGTGGTCAGGGAATTACAAATTTCTTGCATTATATATATGAAAAACCTTTCATTATAGTCCTAGGTAGACCAGGAGAAGGTGGAGCTTAGTTACGCTAGTTGGACCTAAAATGGACCTAGTATTTTCTTTTGAGTAGCTTCCCCCATGTTTTCATTAGGTTGGGTTTTTTTAGTTTTTATGGGCTTTTATTTGGCCTTTTATACTTTTTTTATACTTATTGGTGTACTTTGATGTGGTATAGATGTAATTCATACATTTACAGTATGAGTTTTTTACCTTTCTACATTATACTGGTGTATGGAGGTGTGTACATGTATACAGTTACTTTAGTACAAGGCCTCCCATGTTTATGATATTCCTACTTGGTGATAGTCTATATCCCTTTGAATATTGGATACATTCTTGGGGTATCATTCTTATTTTACCACCGGCTAGATGGGCCTTAGATTAGGTTGTTTTTTAATAGAGTGGTTTTAGGGGAGGATATCTTAGGATAGAAGTTTGGAGATTTTATAGCTATGATATTTGGTTTGAAGACTAGGGAAACAATGTTAAAGTGTATCAAGTTTGGATTTCAGTCCAGGGAACATAGTGTTGGTGCAAAAACCAATGTATCAATTCTTCAATACTCTGATAAAATATTTGTTAACTCGATGCATGTAGGCACTGGTTGTAGGGAAAAAATTGTATATATATCATATAAGAATTGGTTGTGGTTCCATTTCCTTTCTGAATCATCTCCCTAGATATTCTATTTTGACTATGGTGTATTTATGATATCATTTTATGCCTCCAAAATGACATCCATCTAGGATTATATATCGAGATCATGTTTTTTATCTTCTTAGTGATAAGGATTTAGTTTATATACCTATGAATGAAGTCGTTCCCTTGGGCATATAGTGAGTGATGTCTCCACCCATTCAACAGCATGTTGACCCACCTCCAGTGGTTCAGGCGGATACTCCCCATCATGTTGAGTAGAATTTAGTCTTAGTAGTACTGGTAGATAATATTGTTGTGTTGTGTGTACTTTTAGAGTTGAAGATATATAGATCTTATAGGTTTTCATGGTGATCCATACCCCCTTCTCAGGTGGTAGAGGAATGGAATGACCGTCTGGTGAAAATGTCCCACTTGGATAGGACCCCTCTTGATGGTGGTCTTGGTAGCGATAATTTTATAGGGTTTCATAGAGCGTCAATAGAGCCCTATTTTTGTGATGTTTAATGTGACATTGAGCATGCAAGGAAGAAGGAAACTCTCCCCACCAGGATGTATTCTTATGATGTGATTCAAAACCATGTGGGTGATTTTCTATCACTCAAAGTGGATAGTTTTGAGGTGTGGTAGATGAGATCCTTTGACTTGTATATTTGAGTTCATTTGTATATTAAGGTTTCAGAGTGAGCCTTGGTTAAAGGGAACAAGTAGGGAAGGGAAAGGAAGCTTCAAGTATTAAGGGATTGTGACACGATGGCTTTGAGTGTGGTTTGAGGTATGACATGTGTCTTCTATACTCCAATTGAAATTTTAGTATACATTCGCAAGCCTTGTTTCCCTGAATGTGTCCCACATTCATGATCTAGAGATACCAATGCAGACTTTTTCTCAACCCTTGAGTTCAGAGGCTCCAATAGAGAAGGTTTAGTGATCATGCACTTTTATGGATAGTGAAACCTATCTCTAAGAGGAGAGAGATCCTCATGTATAATATTTCTATAGTGGTAGTGAGACCAAATGATGTTTTCCTCGGTATTGACTAATTTCCTACCGTCAATGATTAGTTTACTATTACCTATGGGGGTTTCAATGTACCTAAGTTAGAGGGATGTAAATTTTCCTTCTTTAGTGTGAACGGATCCCAATAAGAGTTGGATGATCTCATGTGTATAAGGATACATTTGATTTCTTATTATTTGGATAGTATAAACCTTAGAGTAGTGAATTATATGAGATTTCAGTTACCTACAGTCTTGGAGGAGTGAATAGAAGTATTATGAGGAAGTTTCATGATTAAATCCCCATAAAAATTTTATTTTCCCCCATATAATTGCACCAGGGATAGCCTGATATCTATGCTAGAATATCATATGACCCTGTATAGATGTGAAAGATAAAGGTACAATTGGAAAAATATAAAGAGTATGGGCTTATTAAACCCAGTGTGTTCCCCTTGGTTGCCCAGTATTGTACACCAAGAATGAAGACGTGAGCTTGAGGTTAGGAGTGGACTAAAATCACCTAAATTAGGTGATGATTAGGAAGTAGTACCCACCCTTAAGAATTGATGAATTCTTTAACCAATGTTTGGGGGAAAGTGGTTCTTAGAGTTTGACCTCAAGATAGGTTATCTCCAGCTCCTGGTTCATGAGGAGGATATAATGAATGTGGATTTATGAATCTTCTATGGTTTCTTTGAGATTTTGGTGATACCTTTCAGTGTGTTGAATTCCCTAGAAGTTTTTATGAGACTTATGAAGTGGATACTTTAACCCTTATTAGATCAGTTCATGGTAGTCTTAATCAATCACATCTTAGTGTACTCAGTGTCAGAGTTAGAGTATGTGAGACACTTGAGGATAGTTTTATATATTCTCTAAGATGATCATATTTATAGGTAACTCTCAAAGTATTGGTTCTAGATTCAGGAAATCCACTTCTTATGATATGTCTTCTTAGACATGGGGTAATAGTGGACTCAGAAAAGGTTGATGTAGTTCTAGCTTGAGATCCTCCCAAGGGTGTTTCCATTGTAGAAAATTATCATAGAAAAGTTTTCTATTCGTTTTTTTTTTGAGTAAGGTGATGGAGCAGTCGACCTATTCATAGTTGACCCTTAAGGATGAGGATGGTGTAGCTTATCTCCAATCGATAGTTAGTTCCCCTATCCTTCTTTATAATTCTAAGGAGTCGAAACTTGGGGATATTGATTATGAGTTATTGTATGAATAGTTTTCCATAGGACATGTTCCTAATGGATTTTTTGAAGGTGGGAAGCACGTCATATTTTTTGAGGATAGAAGATGACACTAGTCATGAAGTGAGAGGAGTTGTTGAGGAGGTTTCATGATTTCTATTATAAATATATCTAGGAGAGGTGAGGAAATATAATAATCCTTTGGCATTGGGTTGGATCGCCAAGGATGTTGTATTATGTTGCTAAGTTTAACTCTTGATGCCTCATCTTCCAATAAGTGGAGGTCAAGGTTCTTGGATGATAGTGGAAATGGTATGGTATATTTATAGTTTTAATGCTATATCTTCCATGATCAGTGATAGGTCACTACACTATATGATTGATTATTGATCAAATCACTAAGTTGGTCTACTTCCTAACCATATGAGAGTAAATATTAGTAAAGGTTTCGGGATGGTTTTGTGTGTAAGAGATAGTTATGAATCATGTTTTTCCATCAAAAATCATTTAAGACCAAGATGCTCACTTTATGACATGATTTTGAAGATGATGTAAGAGAAATTTTGGGATTGGTTTCGGTTGAACATAGTTTTTCTACCCTAGATAGATGGACAGGTAAAAGTAGAACTTTTAGGTTCTAGAGAACGTTTTTCAGGTTTGCATGTTAGTTTGGACCATAGCTGGGTAAATCATCTACCATCGGTGGAGATTTCATATCAAAATAGGTTCCACTCCACCGTCATTGTAACGCCATTTGATCCCATGTATGGAAGATCCTATGGGTCACTATTGTACTGATCAGATTTAGTGGGAAACAGCACTTGTGGGCCTAGAGTTAGTTCTAACAATAGTAGTGAAAATGCAGTTCATCCAACATTGGATGAGGATTGCTCAAGGATATCAGGAATCCTTTTTGGACCAATAGTGTAGGCCTTTGGGATTCTATAAGGGGGGCCATGTGTTCTTGAAGGTATCAACTCAGTGATGGTTGCGGATATTTGTTTAGGGTAGTAGGCTATCTCTGAGGTTCATGGGCACTTTTCTAGTTACTGAATTTTATTATTGAGGTGGCATACCACTTGAACCTACAACAGTAGTTAGAATAGGTACATGGTGTTTTTCTGTGTGTCTCAACTGAGGAGATATGTGCACAGTTCATTTCCTAATGTCGACAGGGGTGATTTGAACATCATGGGTGGAGCTACCATTTTAGGTGACCAATGGAATTGAGAACTAGTGGGAGAAGACCCTTTATCAACAAGTTTTTTTCCTAGGTTTCATGTTTGTTGGAATCATGGGGACCTACATGAGAGCTTGTTGGAGTAGGAGATCTAGATACGAGATCAGTACCGTCCTGTCTGAGTAGGTTTTCACTTTTTGAGATAAAAATACAAGAAGGTGGGTAGAATGTAATGACTCTGAAATTTATATATAGCACATTTTAAAATTTTAAGAAATATTTATGGAGTTAGGCATGGAGTTGGTGCAGAATTTTAGGGCCCAGAGAGCCTTGGTGAGGAT
The DNA here is from genome assembly GCA_963277665.1 of Viscum album. Lineage (NCBI taxonomy): Eukaryota > Viridiplantae > Streptophyta > Magnoliopsida > Santalales > Viscaceae > Viscum > Viscum album. The sequence goes on along the minus strand of OY728125.1, from coordinate 355,155,628 downwards.
ATATTAAATATATTATATATATTATATCACATGAACATAGTTTTTTAGAAATAATAAAATATCTCCTAAATGATGTGTTATATGGGAAATATAAAACCACTATTAAATCTAAAATGTGGGTTTTAACCTAGTCATAACGTAATTATTTTCAGTTTCAAGTTCTTGGATAGAGTGTTTTCATGGATGAATTAAATTAATTAGTTAATTTAATTATCATTTATTTGAGAAACCCTGGTAAAACCACTATATAAACCCCATTATGGTGAATTACCTAGGGTTAGCTATATAACCCTAGAGGGAGTGGAAGGGGTGGAGAGAGAGATCTGGTTTCAAGAGTATTGGCGGATGATCATGGGTCATGGATTAAGGATCAGAGTACCGAGAGAATCGTCACCATTAATGGATTTATTGGATCTCTCCAACTAAAATAAAGTGAAATCATTCTTTTATAGTGATCAATTCAAACCTAAGATATATAAATTTTTTTATTTGGATTAATCCTATTTTATTATCCAATATTGGATGCAAATAAAATTCTCTAACAAAATTGATTCGAGGGTCTATGGTTGATTTCAGTTCATGATTTATCTTCCTAGAATTAAAAATTGATGTTTATTGGTTATTTTTTCTTCATTAATCATTCTCATGGAAACTAATTAAGTCCAACCCAAACAATGGTTGTGGTTTTTTCCTCATGTTTCGATTTTCTGTATTTCTCCCACCATTCTTCACACATTTATCACTAGTATTTCTTTTGGGATGTGGTTCAAAAAATAACTAGTGATCATTAATTGTGCAACCATTATTTGGTGAAATAGATGTATACTAAAGGTATAGGTTCAGGATTGATGTAATGATTGAGATTTGATGACAATGATGGGTGATCCGATGATGGATCGTAGGAATTCGGTTCATAAGTTTGGTGTTTTGGAGATGAAGATAAACAGATAACATTTTATAATAGAATAGGTGGATGAAATCCAACCATTGGTGATGGTAAGGCATGATCAAGACTATATCCATGCTTATTGGTGAATTTGGAAGTCAAATTAGCAGTAATGATGGTGCAGGTTAAATGTGTTGAATAGGTGGGAGTTTCTAGAAATTTCTGATATACATGGTGTGTAGTTCAGGAACAACACACCATATAGTCCCATTTATATGGTGGATAGGGTTTTCACATAGATTTAAATATCACTTGTTGTATGGAAATTACACATGTCATGTGACCCTTATTCGTCCATCCTAGTGTGTATATGGAGTACACACCCAAGAAACCATGCGGTGCTACTCACCGTGTGTGTCGGATCACACGTCGTGTAACCCTCGCTGAAAAAACATGGCATGTACAGGGAGTACATAATCATGTGTCCATGTGATCCCATATATCATGTGTGTTGGGGTACATTTTTTTACTTCATAAGGTACATAGGCTTAAATAGACATCACATAATGAGTTCTAGCCTGGGCCACTGCACATTGTGTGATGTGGATTATACCCCATGTACTTCAAAAAAGTACTCAAACACGACCATCATACATGGTCATAGCCTGAGTACATGGGAATGACCAATAATATATAGGAAGAAGCATATAGAACATTCCAAGTGGAATCTTGAACTCTATAATCCATTTTCCCCTAGTGGACACACCTTGTATATGGAGAAAGACATGTCACGTGAGCCAGTGAGACACGAGAAGCTCCTTGATCTGAGAGACATGTTGTGTACCACATAGTACACATTGTGTACTCTTTAATGGGAAATTTAGAGTCCTTTTTCTTCTACAGAATAGTTGTGTAATAAGCTTGTGTGTTTTTCCTCAAACCTTATATGTGTGGGTGTGTTCCCTACTTCTATCATTCTAGAGTGATTTCTCTCAATCCACTTTCATGAGGGTTCATTGTGGAATTTTAATTAAATAATTAGACAAGATCCCCTTGGTGGACTAGAGAAAGAATACCTCCATGAGGCTTGGGATTCATATCCTAATTCACACTATCTTCTTCCCTAGGTATGGTTTTTGGAATCATATGACTAATGTATTTGGGAATGACCCAATATCTGGCGATTTATTCCAGTTAGGGTCAGGTATAACCCACAGTCCCTGGGTGTGATCCCCTATCATTGTAATGATGTTTTTTATATTCTGATGAGGTGTATCCTAATCAATTAAGTGTCTTGGATGATCCCTCTTATATCCTTTATTCTTTTTTATGGAAATACCCAATGAGAATATTCTCTCAAATGATTCATATCTATAATAAGAACTGATGAGTGAGACCTCTCAAATGAGTGTTCCTTACGATCCTTTAGTAGAATCCTAGACTGGAAATGTGGTTGTGAGATTTAGTGTCTACCTTCAATCATATCTAGGTTATTCTTGATATTATGGTTATTGTCTCATATTCTGATTAACATATATTAATGATAATGAGGTAACTACTCTCTTGTTTCTTTGTGTTTAGTGATTTATGAGTGTCCTAATGGGTATGGATATACTCACCCCTACATAGAGTATGCCCACACATATTGTGTCTTATGTAGATGATAGTATTTTCATTGTAATCCTAGGTGAAGTAGGAGCGTGTGGAGCTTAGTTAGAGCTTAGTTATTCTAGATAGACCTTAGATAGATCTAGGATTTACTTTTGGGAAGATTCCCTTATGTTTTTAGTAGGTTGGGTTCTTTTGCAGTTTTGGTGGGACTATATTTAAACCTTTATGCTTATATTGTACTTTTTACTATACTATGATGTGGGATATATTTTATTCATAAATTTACAGTATGAGTTTTTAACCTTTCTACATTATACTGGTGTATGGAGATGTGCATTTGTGTATATGTATTTTAGGCTAAGGCCTCCCATGTGTGTGATATGCCTATGTGGTGCTAGTCACCAGCCCAAAGCCTATTGGAGGGGGCCTTGGGTATTATTCTCAGCTTACTTATAGCTAAGTAGGCCCTGGTGGTTTAGGTTGTGACAAGATACGCTATCCAGCTACCTATTTCAAGGGTCAAGTTATAAGGAAATATTCTAAGTTTTAATCATAAAGGTTATATTATATGGGGTATCAATTCCAATTTATAAAGGAAAACACTCTTTAAGTTGTAATTGGAGTCCCTATTTAATGGAAACCATTTCCTTCAAAAGTTATAATTTAGTAAGTTTACATATAATGGTTCAATTAAATGTACTTCCATTCCCAAGTTATAAATTCCTAAGATTTATAAGTTACAATTTGAATTACATGTAACTATAACCAACATTTTACATATGGTCTTAGGATATAACAAGTCCATATATGATGGTTCAATTATATGGATTTCCATTCCCAATTTATAGAGGTATAAACTTTATAAATTACAGTTATCATCCATTTAATCATAACCAACTAATATTTTAACCCATGTAACTAAAGTTTTATGGATTATACATGTCTTAATTAATTATTTAAGGTTACACCATCAATATATGAAGGTAACTCTATTTATGTTGATGCATACACTTTAAGTAACTAATTATTTATTCTTTTTTCCTACAATAAACATTATAAAATCACATATATAACAATCAAGGAACATATAACAAGCAACATGCATTGAAATAAACATGGCATGGAATATGCATGACATATATAAACCTACATGCCTATAATAATGTGTGAGGAAATGATCCATTTCCATACTGGCCCAAGTGTAAAAATTAATAATCATAACAAATGACATAAGTCATGTGCCTCACCCAAATGGTGAAATTAGTGCAATTGTAATCGGTGAAATCTAGAACAATAAATATCATCCCTGGTAACTTGGTTTTTCCCCTGAAGGTCGGTTAGTTAATCCAAAGAACAACTTATTACCAAGTTCTGACATGTCTTAGTATCCTATTTACCAATCCCAAAATATTAAGATAAAGGAAAATAAACATTAAATACCACTTTATGATTTCTCAATCCAGGTTAACTCATAAGCAACTAAACTTGAGGTATATAGGGCCTCAAGCCCCACACCCCCCCCCCCCCACCCTGCATGTTAGATGTTATTGACTAACAGAGAGGATTTATGGCGGTATGGTAGAGAGACTATACCCTACTTACTAAAGTGGAGAACAACGATAAATAATAATGAATAAGAATTAGAATTAATAATAAAGAAGTGGAAAAATGATTCATAAAAATAATATAAAATAGATATAAATAGAAATGGATCAAATATAGATGATTTCATAAGGATACAAAGAGAGGTAGTTTGACATGGTATCATGAATACATACAATAAAATTATATACAAAATAGGAAAAAAGGCCAAAAATAACTATCTCCATGAGAATACTAAGCACTAGATCAGTCATATGATCCCAAGATACCATACAAAAGGAAATCAAGTGTCTATAGCTGGGCACTTCCCTTTATCCTTACCTGCATCTAAGTAATCTTCTTGGGTACAAAATAGTCCTATGAATAGGGTGTGAGTAAAACTTAGTAATCCACCACCAATGGTATCTAATGAAAATTTGGTCTGAAAATATAAACTGTAAAAGTGTGAAGGTATAATAAATAAGGGTAGAAAAATAAATATAACCCATGTTGAGCTCAAGTTCCTTATGGGAAACCCATCCAAACTGACTTGATTCAGCCTAATATATATATCTCTAAGAATAACACCCTTTTAATTTTTCCCAGGACCCAAGTAACATAGTTAAGGTGTCCAAGTATGATAATCACAAGGGACCCAAGAGAGACCCATGGAATCCATGACCTTATAAGGTCAAGCCCACTCATAGTGATCAACTGAGACACTAGGATTTGGGGTATGAGTGTAATCCAAGGGATGAACCCTTGGTATTACACACTAAAAGGTTTCTAAATGATCCTTAAGGGATAGTACAAGGTAATATTTTGATACACTTGATAAGATCCCAAGGAGATAATCTGAGGTGCTCTGTGTTCATGAAGAATAAGCCAAATCCAAGGAGATCATACAAGGAATTATAATTTATGAAGTATACAAGTGAATCATCAATGTCAATTTGATTAATTAGTGTATATAAGATATTTACCAAGCCCAAGTTTGAAATATCACTTGGTGTTAACATCAATGAATCAGTTGGTATCCTATGAGTTTACCCAAGGCATTCTAGGTCAGGAATCCAAGTATTACTCAAGGCAGTACAAACCCTTAATAGTGTCATTAAGGTCCATAATAACATCCAACAGTATATTTAATAATTAAACACAATACAAGTTAAATATATATCTCATTTCACAATTCCATTCCATTATTTATTTCATTTATAAGTGATAAAAAGTTCCATGTAATGTATACATTCCATATTACAATTTAATTTAATCATCTTGGTCTTTCCTTATACAAGTGAGAAACCAAACACCCTTGAGGGGTGTTTTGGTTAAAGGAAAGAATGGTTTTCATGATCATTTAAACCAACACACCCTATAGGGTGGTTTAAGTTGATTTCATCAACCTCTAATGATTTCAAAGGGTCTCATAGCATATCTAGGTCCAATTTTACACATCAATTTAAAAGGGATAATAATTTTAGGAGAAATGTGTGGAAATTTCAGTGTGCAGCACAATGATGAAAAATTATAAACCGAAATTTTTTTAGGAAAAAGTATTTGACCACCTACCTTATCCTTTTGGTAGACTCCTCTTCCATTATCAGCCTTATATTTGGGATAGAATGAGAGTAAATAATAAAATAGGAAAATGACCTGAAAATAGGGTATTTTAAGTCGCATAGAGATAACATCACCGATGGAAATTAAAAATAAGAAAATAAAAAAAATGAGTTATATACTTACTAAGAGGGGTCTAATGTGATAAATGGTGATCAAAATGGAGTCCATATGAGGGAGATACACCAAATCCTAGAAGAGAGGGAGAGATCCCATGCGGCTAATGTGCAAATGATAAGGAGGAAGAAGGTGTTTAATATTTTAAGGTGAAAAGAAAAAAAATATAATTTTATAGTATTTATAATAGGGTGTGTGGTTTGGTTATATGGTTTTCCAAACCATGTTCCAACTACGTGATTCCCATTATTCAGGATCCAACACCCCACACGGTCTAGGCTCACTGTTAGACAAATCATGCGCAAATTGTGTATGGTGAACCTACAGTAAATTTTAGTTTTTTGTATTATTATATTCCCCTTGATTCATAGTTAAAAAACTATTATCCTACCTTCAAAAGCTATATAGTTAGGCGCATGGTTAGTGTTAACCATGCTCTAACCATGTGCCATAGCTAGTTTCTCTAAAGAATAAAACTTTGATCCCCAAACCAAGACCAGATTCTCATAAAACCTCCATGGCCCCTTTAGGAACTTCCATTAAGGTAAAAAAATAGGTTAATAGTATAATTAAAAGGATCCATGCCCTAGTAAAAAACTAGTATCTTATATATTCATTTATCATAGGTTACAACTACATGCAAGCAAAGGCATCAGCTATTAAAGCTATGAATTATTTAAACATACTTCGAAGCATAAATTCCAAATAATAAAACTAAGGAAGATTATTTTAGTTAAACATTAATATTTATTATTCCATCAATAATAATTTCAAACTTAATGTTCTTTAGCCAAATTCTAGTAACATAAAAAAGAACATTTTCAATTAAACATTCCACAAGCACCAAATTGATTTCCATCAAATTATAAGAATAATTTCATTTTAACATGCCTTTTTAATTTATTATCCAAAAAACTATTGGGTTTGTGTTATTTAACCATTTACATAATAGAAATATGTTAAACCAAATCATAAAAATAAATAGTGCATTATTTGGTAAAATAAGAGGCAAACTATTATCACAGTGGAAACACATGTGATTTCTACAACCATAACCATTCCCTTTAATTATTACAATTTATTTTTTATTAAGGTTAATTTAACCATAATCCAAAGAGATAAATCATGATAAATTTATGATTAAATGTAAAATAATAGGAGAAGAAATGAATCACCTACCTCAATTATAAGTACAATGTTGTTTGTATAAGAATGGATCAACAAGGTTCAACCGCCACTGGAAGTAACACCACCAAGACAAAGAAAATCTATTCAATGTCTAGAATATAGAAACCACCAATAATCATGCTCAACAACACCCAAAATAGTAGGTTTAGTCACTATGAATATCTGAATAAAAGGATAAACAAAAGGTGAAATAAAAGAGGAGGAAAATGGGTACCTTGAACCAAATCTTTTTGAATATCCATGATATAGAGGTTAAACCCACAAGGAATTGATCAAGGGGAACCAAAGGGAGGTAGAAAAAACACTACCCAACAACAATCACATCGATGGAATCCTCCATGTGAGAAAATGAGTAGCCATACCCTAGGTTTTCCGAATGAATCTAAAAACTGAAGGAATTCAAGAAGAGAATGGTTTGGTTAATAGAGGGTAATAATTGAAATAAAATGCATTTAAGACCCACCATCAACTCATCACACATTTTTCATTTCAAAATGGTTGATATCCATAAGGATTTTTGGTTGTTTATTCCATTTCAAAATGATCTCAAATACCACTATAGCTTCCACCATGGTCATAGTGATTCTTTGGTGTGTTAGCCTAATGCGGCATCCTATACATCATGTTGTACACAACCAAGAAATTTTCCCTTATCTACAGCTTCCAAATCAGCTAGACAAGACATTTCCAAATCTTCTTTTCTGATAGGAGAATCCTCAAGGAACCAAACCTATAACTACACCCTCACTGGGCATTTCCACTAGCCCGTTTCAAACAAAAAGAACACAAAGGGCCTAAATGGACTCCAAAATGTCATAACAAGTCATGGTATTCCAACACTGCATGATATCCCAAAAATGATTTCTGCCACACCCATTACTAGAGCATGGTGACCCTTTGAAATCTAAAACTCCTATTAATCCCTTGAAACACATCCAAACTTCTTATTAATACCTCTAAACCTTGGGAAAACACAAAGGAAAGGTTGGGAAGGTATGAACTGTTACATTTGACACCCCTTAAAAAATTATCATCCACAAGAATTAAAACTAAACCTAACTAGAAGGGAATGAAAAGGGGTCATCTGAAAAACCACCATGTGAGATAGCTCTCAATAATATTGCCATCGCAGGAGCTCAACCATATCACTTAAAGGAAAAAAATCACAAATATACATGAAAACTATATCCCAAACACTCTATCAGGGAAATACCTATCAAACAAGAGCAAGGACATAAACAATGCATCAAATATGGGGAAATTTTCTCATAAACCAGATAAAGGTGAACATACACAAAACATTAATAGAAAAGGGATAAACATCAAAAAACTCAGGATAATAAACATGTATCTATGACTCATGTTCCCAATTGATCTCCTTTACACCACTATTTCTCCACAATACATGAACTAAGGGAATAGCATGCCCATGCAACACCTTCTCCTAGTGGTCCTTGATATCCACAAGATTCTCCTCAAAGGTCGCATCACCATCAACATGGATATCACCCCAATTGATGATATGAGATTTACCATAAATATAATGGTGAAGTTATGACACATATAAGACGTCATGTATCCAGATCATCTATAGTGGAAGTGATGTCTGATATAGAACATCTCCAACATAAACGAACACCTTAAAAAAAATTTAAAAATAGGGATAAATATCACTCCCTCTTTCCTGGACCCCCCCCCCCCCCAAAGGTACCCCTATTGGTATGGAAATGAGAGAAGGGAGATAATTATTCCCAAATCCCACCTCCAATAGGTCACGAGTTGGTGATCAGTAGAGAGGGAATAACATAAACACAAATAGGAGGCATTTGCCTCTAATATTTGAGAAATGGGGGATAAGATAGAAACACACAACAACGTTTTATCATATAAAATTAAAAAACTGATCCCAATACATACATGTAATTTCATACAACTGAATAATTGTAAGAAAACTATAATTACCAAAAGATAATCCTTAGCAGTGACCATGAAATCCAAAATAACTTCTAAACTAACCACAATCAAGTAATTTCTATCCCGATAACTAACTAGCTCATGTGAACCTAAAAATAGTTTATATATACATAGGTTAAGAATAACATCTATACTCAGTTGGATCATCCCTGAATTCTCTCATGAAAAAGATAAAGAAAACATACTAAAGCTCAGTGAATAACAAGTGAAGCTAACTCATCACTTAATAAAGTACACTAAATTCTCATACTCACCATGGATCTCTCATTATGTATCACATACAAGGAAACATGTAATATAAAATAAAAATAAGGTAACCCACCAACACTTCCTTGCTAGTTTTACACTCTTACCCAATGCCACAAGTCCTAATCCATATCACTCAAAAAGTAAACCAGCTTAAAGATAATAGGGATAAAGTATAATCTCATGCATATCGTGTATCACACCATCTAGTCACATACCATGAACCCTGTGTATCACATCATCTCAGCATCCCATTCCGCATCTCTAGACAGTAACCAAGTAGTTTTCAGGATCCACCATAGCCCTTGTGGCATGTATTATACCTCAATCCATCACATCCCTTACACGATATACCTATAATAATCCATAGGATACTATATTTGAAGATATATGTGTAGGAAATAACCACAATACATTACATACCTTCATAAAAATATATGAGAAAGGTAACCACCATGTATACTGGAACATAATACTACTAGGAGAAGGGAGTCGGGCCAGAGGGGGGGGGTCATCCATCTATTCCTCGCCAACCTGGATGTTGGGGAAAACACCCTCCTAGATTCCATTGGGTGTCATTTTCCATACCAAAAATGTTGGGGTAGAATATAAAATCATATAACATATAGGATATAATATAGTTCACAACCACACTATGAGAATCTACCTAGTCTTAGGTTCATCTTCAACTATTGTTACTCAGACACAAGGTTGTCACTTCTAAGCACTAGATATCCTATAAGAACACAATAATTCAAGGGAATATTTCATTTATTTATTTATTTTTAACATTTCACATTGAATTAATTATTTTTATAAACCATTAACATTTCTTTATCATTACTTTAACATGATCATTAACTAATTTTTATTCCCTATAGACATAAACAAATCAACTCCATGGTTTCTCAATATTATCATCATTTGAATTCCATTAAGAATTATCACCATGGGTTAAAAAATTTATTATTCATTATAATTCCATAACTATAGGTACTCTAGGACTCATCTTAAGCTACCATAAAAGATATTCATAAACCAAGAACAACCAACTACCTCAATCAGTGGGGAAAGGAAAGCAGGTAAATAATAAACTTGATCATATAGCCTTTAAAGAAGATTCATTAACAAAATAAATCATCCTAGATTTCAAAACAATAATGGGAAAGCCTGGTTTAAACACGTTCCATTAGTACTAGTTCCATCACCGACACCACCATGTATATAATAATGCATCTCACCATCTTAGAAGTCATATAGTACTACAAACCTGGGCCTCCCCACCCATGTATCATTAACCATCAACCATCTCAAGCTCACATCATGAGGAATAGAAAGGCTCACATCCAGAGAAACACACACAAGGTATCAAGGAAACAATAAATAGAGTCAACAGAGCATCTAAGCCTTAAAAAAGAATACATTCATCCTTCTCAGGAAAATAAGCTTGCTCATCACCAAACATTATTCTTTATCAAACAATTGGTTTATTACCATCTTATATTGACTAGTTCATCTATCACAGGTTATAACCACATACAACATAAGGCATAATCTATCAAATATATGAATTATTTAAGCATGCTTCTAAGTATAACTTCCAGTTCATCAAACTAAGGAAGAATATTTTAGTTAAACATTCCCCTTTTTAATTACATCGACAATTATTTTCATCTTCACACTCATTATCCAAATTCGAATAATATAAAAAATCAATTAAATATTCCCCAAGCATCAAATTTATTTACATAAATTTATAATAAGAATTGTTTTATTTTAACATGTTGCTTTAATTATTTATCCAAAAACAATACTATCTTTATATTCTTTAACTATTTACATCATAACAATATTTCAAAGAAAAGAATAAACATAGATAGAACACTATCTAGTAAAACAAGAGAAAAATGATTATCATGGTGGTGCTGTGAATACTAAAATCATAAACCATTCCCTTTCATTATTCTAGTTAATTATTTATTAATGTTAATTCCACTGTCAACCAAAGACATAAATTATGATAACTTTATGATTACAAATAAAATAATAGTAGAAGTAATGAATTCCTTGCCTCAATTAGAATCTCAACATTCTTCACACAAGAATAGGTGAACAAGGTTTAATCACCATCGAAATGAATGCCACCGAGAAAAAGGAAAGATAACTGGTACATAGAATACACAAACCTCCAACAAGAATGCTCAAAAACACCCAAAATAAGAGGTTTATCCACCATGAACATCTGAATAAAAGGATGAACAAAAAGTGTAAGAAAAGTAGAGGAAAACATGTACCTTAAACCAAACTCATTCAGATATCCATGAACCAAATTTTGAAACCATAAGGAAATGATAAAGAGGAATCAAAGGGAGGTATAATAAACAATTCTCAACAACAAATCCATCTATGGAATCATCCACATGAGAAAATGATCAGCCACACCCTAGGTTTTCTGAATGAATATGAAAAGTGAATGAATTCGATAAGAGGAGCATGGATCAATAAATATGGGGGAATAATTGAATTAGAATGTATTCAAGACACACCATTAACTCATCACATATTTTACATTTCAAACTTTTCAAGATCTATAGAGATCAATAGCAGTTTTAGCCATTTCAAAATGATCATGAATGTCATCATGGATTCCACCATGTCGTATCCATGGTTATGGTGGTTCATTAGCATGTCATCCTAACATGACATCCCCTGTGGCATGTTGCACATATCCAAGTCATTTTACCTTATCCATAGCTTACAAAATGCCTGTAAAAGTTGTTTCTAAGCCCCTGTTTTTATAAGATAACCCTCAAGGCATCATCCTTAGCACCACGCCTTTATTGGGTGTTTCCACTAGCCAGTTTCAAATATAAGGGACACATCAGGCCCAAAATGGCCTCCAAAATAGCTTAATAAGCTATGGTGCTGGCCAGGGTGTACCAACACTCCACGACTAGCTTAAAACAGCCACCACCACACCCAATATTAAGGAATGGAATCCCTTTGAAATCCAAAACTCCTCTCTAGCTCCCAAAACACCTCCAAACTCCCTCTCAACACCTCTAATCCCTAAGAAAACATAAAGGAAAGGTCAGGAAGGTCTAGACCATTAAATTTACCTTAAATTGTGCCATTTTTATAACAATAGTGAGAAATTCCTCACTAAGGTCTTTGTAGTCCTTAACCTTATCTACTTATGCATCTTACACACTTTCATCTTTTTATGATAACATGTGCTTATTTTTAAATAATTTATGTTAGGGTTTTCTTTTTCACTTCATGCCTTTAAATTTTTTCCCCATGGGTTCTTCTACCTCCTCTTCATCCTATAATTTCTTAATACACCTAGAAATGAGATTCCCAACTTTACCACATAAAAAACAAGTTACTAGGGTATTTCCTTTAGATTTATATTTTCCTCTTTTAAGGTTTGAGGAAAACAAATACATTGTCTTTTCAATTTCCCCATCCTCAAGTTTATCTATTTATTTAAATACTTAAAGGATACCTTGTAATGATTCTCTATAGAAAGAGTCTCATTTTCATTATTTTTCATTTTTTATGTAATGAGAGTACTGTGAATATTGTATAACATTACCTCTTTTGGATATTTGTCTTCAAGTAGAGATACTTTCACATTTAAATTTGGTGGTAATCTTCTCATGATTCTTTTAGAAATATTGATATTATCAAGGATCTCTCAAATTATACACATATGTTCTATGAGGATGCTCACTCAATCAAAGAACACATGAACCATCTCATTAAAGCTCATACTTAATCATTTTTACTTATTCCACAAAACCTGCAACTTTTCCTCTCAAACTTTAGGATCACCTTCATAGATGTTAAGGATATTTTATCACATGGAATGGGATATTTTTCATGTCATAACCTTTATATAGATATATTTGGATAAGTATTCCACTAACACATTAATCACGTTGGTATTGACATCCAACTCCTTGTGATCCTTATCTGATAGGGCTCCACTATCCATACTGGTTGAGATCTAGTGCATAGCTTCCATGTACACATTCATTCCCAACAATAAAAAATAGTGTTACATTCTATTTTTCCTATAAAAATATTTGGATCTAATACCACTTGTTCATATCAAACAAATTTAATACCCTAAGTGGTAAATTAGGGTATTGTAAACTCTTAAATCAACCCTTTCTAATGATTTTGTTCCACTTTCAATGGGAACATCTCTCTCTCTCTCTCTCAGATGATATGGAGAACTAATGTAGTAAAGATTGGCGCAAAATATTTTTACATGGTTCACCCAAACTAATCTATATCTAAGGGACATGAAAAGTAATTTTTTAATCCACCAAAAACACTAAATTCATTGATTTTGTTATAAGTTCAGAGTGACTACATTGTCCCTTCTAGTTTACAACCTTCATTTAAAATAAAAAATTCACTACTCTTCATAAAAGATAGAATTCATTGATCCTATAATTATCCTTCTCTTTCATGAATAATTAATGAAAAAGTAAAGTTGTAATGGTGTATAAATATTTATATCTTCCATGATCTTATAGTGAGTTAAACTCCTGGAACACCTCCTTCTTTGTTGTCAGCTTTCCAACACAAACATGGAATTTTTCTTCTTTTACAATCATGGTTTGGAATTAACCCCAATTTATCTTACTTTTTGTTCTTATATTTTCATGAAAAACTCCCTGTAGATACTCTTTTTTTCCTTTTAATACTTTTAAATATATCAAGGAATATTTTTGGATCCATGTTCTAAGACAGAATGAGATTCTAAGGTCCAGTGATCCTGGAATTAATTTTATAAAATTATGAAATATATTTTATATCATGCATGAACAATTTATCAGAAATAATAGAATATATTCAATACAGATTCATGAATCATAAATTTGATACCACTATTGAATCTGGAGCATGGGTTTTACCCTAGGAGCAACCTAAAGTTGTTCGGTGTAGGATATTTGGATGATCCATCCATTTGTGGGTATGTTAAGTTGATTAATCAATTAATTGATATAATTAATTGATTTAATACCCAAAACCTATTTCCCTCTATAAATTTCTGGTTATGGAAAATCTCCAAGGTTAGCCATATAACCTTAGTATTTTTAGATGTGGTTTCATCATTCTTCATTTGTGGATCAATATCAGATGATGATCGGTGATCGGATCGAGTTGGATTGATAGAAAGAAAATGAAATGGATCTTCTCCATTATTATAGAATACATTCTTCACCAATGATCAATCCATAATCGAGGTAGGGATCATCAATTATAGTTTTCTCCATTTTATTAAAATATTTATTTTGTTCTTATCTTCTATTATTTGATCTAAGATTAATTGATCCTTTGCATGAGCCCATTTATCGAATTAAATTGATTATTCAATTTATTATTGGTTATGCCAGGTTCCACACCCCAAATATATCTAATCTATTATCATTTTCCAAGAAAATATTTCCAATTATTAATACACCTTTGTTATTATTCCTTTCCCTCACCTTTTCTTTTTGTTCTTTTCCGTTAGGAAATGGGGCCACGATTTGAAATTTTGATGTGGGTCCAAGCATGATCAGACCCCTAGATTCATGGTGGATGTTCACATAATGAATATATCAGTGATTTATGGATAGATCAGGATGGAATGTGGGTGATAATATATGAATATGGGATCCAGAGCGGTGATAGGCAACTTAAGGTGGAGTGGAACACCCGGCAGATCTTTGTGCAATTAGCTGGTTTTTTATTTTTGGCCACTAAAAAGATAAAAATGAATGAAGGAGGTTATTTACATTGATTTTTTTGTGGTCAGATGGTAGGAATCATGGTAGTTTCCATGAATCTAAAATCCACAAGAAAGAACTTATCTTTCTGCATAAAACTTGACTACACAGTGTGTAATCTAGAAGAACACACACCATGTAGTCCCCTAGCTATAGCAGCTAGGGTTTCTTAGAAGAGATAGGTATCAAAAACCATGTGGGACACCAACCCATCGTGTGACCTAGTGATATCATCCCATAATGTACTTCGGGAGTACATGGACACATACACGGTCAGACACCCAGACATGACTAGGTACATGAGAATGGACATGGACAGGTACCCGGGATGGGGCATGGCCATATACACACCTGGGTATACAGGCATGGCCCTAAGGACACAATAACATCCAAGAGAACATGAGTATGCCCCTGGTGGCCAAGGAATTTCGTGTATGGTGTCATGGACACTGATTTGTGTCAATAGGATACATTTCCATGCAACAAGGCGGGGTCACACACCTTGTGGACCCCCATATATGTTGTGTACTTTCTATAACTTATTTCTCTCATATATCCTTCATTTAGACTCGGATTTTTACCTAAAAGTATACTATACCTAGTTTTTTCTATATAGAACATGATGGTAGCCTTCATGGTAGATTTTGAGATATATTGTGATATGTTTTGAGTTTGGCACTTCTTTAGGCAATGTTTGATAATGGAAGTGATTGGGCAGGATCATTAAAGAGAGGTCATGGTTTTCAATCCTCCTTTAATACTAGGGTTTGGGTCCCCCATACTCCTCACACTAGTTAGATTGGTACCCCCTAATAGACTAGGGAATGGGTTCTCTATCTATCTACTAAACAGTACCCCCTAATAAACTAGGGAATGGGTCCTCTATCTATCTTTTGAGTGGAACCCCCTAACAAACTAGGGAGTGGGTTCTTTACCTACTGAGTGGAACCCCCATGATGGACTAGGTCATGGGTCCCCTACCTACTGAGTGTAACACCCTAACATACTAGGGCATGTGTCCTCTACCTACTGAGTGGAACCCTCTAATGGACTAGGGCATCGGTCCTCTACCTACTGAGTGGCACCCCTGTGATGGGGTAGGGTGTGGGTCCTTTATCTATCTACTGAGTGGAACCCCCTTATCGTACATAGTTTTTGGTACTATACTTGGATATTATACCCCCCCCCCCACACACACACACACTATGTATCACAGTGGCAAGGCGTGGTTCCTTCACGCTATTACTTCTTCATAAAAACGCGTGATACAGTAGGCATTGATGATGAACCTTTAGATTTATAGGTAGACTCGTCATCCTTGGTTAGGATGTGAGATGGAGATCTCCTTTATCTCTCATTTTATTTTCTTATATGATCATATATCTATGTTGTTGGGTTTTGTTTCCCTCTTTCTTTGGGTTGATATGACTACTTCTATCATGTCTTTTATTGCTCCTTCTATTTTTAGGGCATCCTACTAGGTATGTATATACTCACCCCTATATAGGATTTTCCACATGTGTCATGTATTATGAAGATGATAGATAGGTTGGTGGTGTAATTGGTAGAGATTAGGGATATTTGGGTGCATAGACTACGTACGGTGGTTGAGATGGGGGATCTAGAGCCAAGCTCTATCATCATTTCCATTCCCATTGTTATTGGGTTGGGATGTCTTTTATAGGTGGGTGTGTATTTTTACCTTTTCATTTTTTGGTTTAATCGGTCTCGCTATTTTTTATTCCCAAAAGGTTATCACATGCATGATTTTAACTCTAGAGGTTATTATATTTAATTATTATTATTATTCACTTCTTTATGGAGATGTTTGGAAACATTCATATATGTACATTAGGTAAAGGCCTTCCATATTATTTATGTCTTCTTGACACTTTTCACCAGCCCCTATCCTATGGAGGTGGGTTTGGGGTTGAGGAGGCCCAGTTTTTCACTGACCAAGTGGGTCCTGATGGGTTGGGTCATTATACATTAGTATCAGATGTGGTTCAAACTTGGGATGGTGTTTGGAGTTTTTTTTCCTTATGATGTTTGGTTGGGAACTTATGGTAACTATGTCAAAGTGTCTTGAGTATAGCTTTTTGGCCAGGGAACCAACTGTTGGTGAAGCAGCTAACATATCCATTTACCATGAATCTGACTACCTACTTATTAACTCAGTATATTGATACATTGGTTTCAAGGAACATCGGTGCATGAATCATATAGGATTATGTACTTTTATTTTCCTTCTTAAGTCATCTACCCATATATATTCTCATTTTACTGTGTTATGTCTTGATCACTTTCGAGATGCCTCCATGGATATAGCTAGCTAGGCTATTGATTCAAGATCGTGGTAATGATATGATGAGTGATGAGGCCTTGGTTCAGGGACCATCTCACAAGATCTTTCCTCCAGGCAGTCAAGTAGCAAAACCCTTGCCTATTGAGTAGTAGTTTATACTAGCAGAGTAAGATAAGGGTATGCACAGTCTTAGCGCACTCCATAAGTTCTAGCACTAGATTCCATTGAGGTTTCATGTTGAGCTATATCCCTAGACAGTGAAGGATTGGATCAAGTAGGTTATCTGAGTTTTCAGACTTGTGTGGATCCTGAATGACTGAATGGTTGTACTCAAAAATAGTACTCTTCATAGAATAGTAGTTGGTTTCGGTGATACTAGAGGATGACACACCTGTGTTGAGTGAACGTTGCATATTTTAGAGATATAGATTTCCCATATTTTGTGTTGATCCAAAATCCCTTATCAGGTGGTTGAGGTTAGGCCTGATCTTATGGTTTGGATATCCCGCTCGGATAGGAACCCTTTCTATGGTGGTTCTCATGGTGAGTCATCTCTAGTATGACATTGTGAATTGGTGGATCCCTATTATTGAGATGTTTAGTATGGATTAGTATATGAAAGGAATAGGTTGTATCACCCCAACCTGGTTAGCCACCTGAAAAGTTCTTCAGACCGAGTTTCATGGCCTTAGATGCGCCTCCCTATGCACCAAAGGCTTTCAACTAGTAGTGAGGGTGTAAATAAGGTGATGATGGGGAGACAATACCCTCAAGTGATGATATAATAATTGTCTATACAAATAAAAATAAGCGAAATGAAAGACCATACAAAATCAAACCAGTAACCCACCTATGGAGTAAGCACAATCAATAACATATAGTAGTGGAATCATAATAAACAACATCAATGAAAAAGATAAACTATCCTAACAATACCATTTATAGAAATAAACCATGAAGATACCATTTATAGAGCATGCATCCAATACAGGGCATACATATCAATAAGAAGAAGGGTCTCCAATGGATGACCATAGTGAATACATACATACATATATATATATATATATATAATCATGCTGATGTAGAAATAAAACAAAAAAACTTCATTTGAGGTAAGAACCAATGGTCCCTTTCCTCTCATACCATGCTAAACAGCCACTAAGATCCAGCTCTTGAACTTGTGCCTTTACCTGAATGAAAAAACATAATATCTATACACATCCTGAAGAGCCTGTGTAGGGTGTGAGAATGAGTCTAAGTAGTCCACCACCAACGTGTGACTACCTTACATTTTTGATTAAGTAGTTGTCAAATAAAAATAAAGAAGTAAGTGCATGAAATTAATAAACACAAACTTCTTTGGTGCTCAATAGCCACCAGGAATCTATCACTTTCTTTTTTCATCAATGGAATAACTGAAAAGGATGGGATCTTTATATTATATCCCAAGGCATCCCCTAATGTTAATATTCCCAGGTGAACCCTCAGGTTCCACCTCCAAATGTCACATAGCACCTCATTCCATCAACCAAGTAACTGACATCCTAAAGGCATTCCCAAATAAATAATTTTTTCCCTATGACCCCTTCACTAATGAGCCCATCAACTCTAATACCAATTCCTAGAGGTAAAATGATATCTTTACTCAAATAAAAATCATCGTCAGTTCAACAATCGAAATCCTAAGGAATGGTGATTCCCATCCACCAAAATGATTCTATTCCAACGACCTCAAGCATGGAAAGCCTCATCCCCCAACCGATAGCCTCATCGTTGTCACCTGATGGATCTTCACCATCCTTGTGGTTTTCTAAATCAAGAACCCTCAACTGTTTACCTAAGCCACAACTATCAGGGGCCTCTTCCAACATGAGTTCTCAATACCACCTCAAACATCTGAGTTAACCTATGTTCACATGAATCCAAATGTAACATTGGCCAATATAGGTGAGTGAAAATCACTAAATTGAGCCTAATACACATTAATCAGCATATTTTTTCCCTATGACCATGGTTCTCAATTTGATGGCCACACCATCATATACATCCCGAGCCATACCCTCCACTTGAAGGCCTCGCCACCTCAACTGGCTAATGATTCTCTCTACCTATGACCATCATCACTTATATATATATAGATAGATATATCGGGTCATGCCCATCCTGATGATTACATCACCTCAAAATAGATATCCAATGCCTTCTCAATCCTCAGGCCAAGCCCATCATGTTCCATCGGAACCCGGTAATGCATCACAAGCAATTCAATATATATATATATATATATAACTAAATCAATTTAATTGTAAAAAATCAATTTAAAAAAACCCCACTCGGCCAAACTACCCAGGTGTTCGACGACCTATAACCCAACCTCTCATGAGTAAACATGGATAGGGAATTTCCATAGGCATCCCATAAGGTTTAATTAATTAATTAAGTATGGCTATTTAAATTACGGGGTCTCTCTTGGTCAACAAAGCAGTGCGTTGAAAGACATTCCCCCAAAAAACTCATAAAAACACAAAGAAAAGTATGCACTACCTACTTCATAGTTTTAGATGTAATCACATCTGATCTTATCCTCTAAATTGATCTGATTTGGAAAAAAAATTTGTTTTAGATGAACGTCCTAAAATTAGGGAAAAATGAATCACATGGATTTAGCAGTTCATGAGGAGAGATCAAAGAGAAATATAAGTAAGAGGATGGAGATCCTTATCGATAAAAATACAACATCACAAACTGCTTGAAGAACAGAGCTTGAACAAAGGAGAGGAATTAATCACTATCCTAAAGAAGAAAAGAGGGAGGAGATCTCCCTGTGTGCATGGGTGGAGGAAAAGAAAAAGGGAGAAGAAAAAGGAATAGAGGAAGGGGTAAAATTTTAATTTCACCCTTTCAATGGGTCACATAGTTAGCTCGTACAGTTTTCCAAAATGTGCGGTAATCTTGCGGCTCCTGCTGCTTAGTATCCAAGCCCCACACAGTTATTCCACATAGTTAGGCCTAATCGTGGGTGCTATAGTGCGAGGGTACTTCCCAATTGGAACATATCATACAACATTGCAGAAGGTTTTTCTAACCATGCGCAGAACATGTGAATGACTATGCTAAAATTTTCATTGGTCTTGCATAGTAATGTGCCCCATCTCACATGGTTTTTCAAACCATGCTCAGTGAAAAATGGGGCTACACGGTTTCTACTAGGAGTCCTCACAGTTAAATATAACAATGAACCTCATATTTCACTTCTCTAAAATAGGTCCTTCGGGCCTCTAATGCACTCGAAACCCATCTGAACTACTGATGAATTTTACAAACCTCTAAACCCATTTAAAAACAAGGTTTTTAATTAATGGAAAACTCAGAATTAAGTTCTGATAACCAAGAAAATAGTTGGCATACCCACCAAACTCCAAAAATTCAAAACAGACAAGGATTTCAACCCACCCCAAAAACTCGAGATGTTATAATATTCCCACATTAATATAGATAATTCCCAATCTATCAAACACAACCTAAAGATGGTACCAAATACACCCATCTCTTTAAAATTAACCTATAATACCCTAGTCAAAAAAGCATAGGTCATCTACCTAATGTGACTCCCCACCTTAGGAGTTACCTACCCCAATCGCATCCCGACCCAAAACACAAATCAAACCAATGGTCCATTGACAATCCCTAGACTTAAAATCCTCCTATGATGCATCATCACTCTTGCACCTCATAAGGTGCTCTCATTTCATACTTGACACCCATCATAATCCCACATCGCATTGATGTCATCCTCTTTCCCATATCACACATGGCACATATGAGGTCCCGCATCTCATCAGAGGCTCAAATCAGTCTTGATTCCACACACCTCAATAAGCACCACATCATTATGATTCCCAGATGTGAACACACCTCAAGTAACTCACATCTTCTTGATGCCCTAATTCCAAAACACATCAATATCCACACACCCAAAAGTGTCCACATATTGATCTCGGTGTCAAGAACCTCATACATATATATATATATATAACACATCCAAAAATATTCCAACCTACTAATCAGTGTTTTTTTAGTCCATAGTTATATCCTATGAACCTCATTTACCTAAAATAGACTTGACTCTAAAAAGGACATAACAAAACAAAAAAAGAGTACCCTGGTCATACCCATGGCATACCCCTGACCATCATCATCTCACCAACCCATTCTGACCTTGGAACCTCCACATCATTCTCTTAGCCTAAAGTTTGACTGCCTGAATACTGACCTCCCTACGGTGTTTCACTAGCCACCATACATTGACCCCACTATTGGGTCCCACTAAAACTTGGCTACCATCACTTGGTACCTCTCCTGGTCTGATCTCAGAACCCTAAGTCTAACCCAGTCCCTAGCTATCGATTTTCCCAAAAGGCTTACTGCATATTCTCTCGAGATATCTAACCTGTACAAATTCCTGGAACTCCTTTGGACACCACTCACACTAAGTCCGGAAATGTATTTTCTTCCCATACTAGAAGAAAACCATAAAAAACCCACTCTAAAGTGGTATTCCTGATTTTTTGGCCTGACCACCCTTCTAGAACTCCTCTCAACATCGCGTCCTACTATATGAAGAATCTCTACTAAAATCACATGACACCATCATCCGGCTTGAGTATGACATTCCCGAAAAGTTTCCCTCAGCTATAAGCACTTGGTTCACCACCTATGAGAATAAGGAAAACCTGAAGATGTTTACCTACACATGAATGTAATTCACTAAACCATCCTCAAAATGCCTCACCATTGAGCTATCATTACCCACCATGTCGAGTGTGAAGAGAGATAACTCGATGAATGTCATTGTATAATCCATAACAAACGTATCACCCAACTTTAGGCTCAAGAACTCATGATCCCTTTCTTCCCTCAATGTCTTCAGGAAAAAGCACTCAAATAACCTAGATTCGAAGTCCTTCCATGTAGAGACCCTAGCCTTTTACATATAACATTACATTTTTTTAAGCATAATTATACATCAGAATAAAATCCAAGGATCATTAGGTCTAGTGTATTGGAATACTAAGTACATAGAACATAAAACATGGGGCTAAAAAACACTTATTTATTTAATATCCATAAAGAGATCCTAACTTCCTTTGAGCCCTTATGTCTGTATAGGGTACCCTGGGGAACACATGAACAAAGGGATGAGCTAAAAATCCTAGTAAGGTAATGAACATAAGGGTACATCTTAAACACGTGAGTTAGGAGGCATGACATAATGATATTGAAAGCATGGAACATATGAAATCATATCATATAAGCATGGAATCATATAAACATGGAATCGTATAAGTGTGGAGGAATCATAAAACATGTCTTTAGTATGGTTCAAGGATAACCCCCAATCATGTTTCCCATTTTATTATGGTTCAAGGCTAATTTCCAATCCTGATTCCCATTTTAGTATGGGTCAAGGATAACCGCCAATCCCATTTCACATCGCATCTCATGAGACATAACTTTAACCAATGCATTGGAGTGCTATCTGGGCACACCCATCTCAACATTTTCATGAATATTATTTCCACATAAATAATAATACATAATCATCCATAAATAAACATAAGGGTACCCATGGAAAGAATTGGGTACCACAATCAAGACATAAAGAATAACAAATGGGTGTATCATGAAAGTGTCTAGGAAGAAAGGGATTATAACATATATGTTAGTTAAAAAATTAAAATAGGAATATAAAATGGTAATTTGTGTTCAACATAAGTGAAAACATATAAGAAATTCATTTGAGAAACATTATCATTAAAACATTTTTGTGCGGTTTTAAGGAGAATACCATAGAGATTTTAAAATAGAAATGAGGAAAATATTTTATATAAAACCATAATTAAACCAAGAATATTTTTATAATAAAAGAATTATTTTATAAAGAAAATTGTGTCTTAAAACAGAGGATATATTTCACTTGAAATTGGGTAAAATTTTGGGAAGTTCCCTTAAAACAGGTTTGCTTATCGGAAAGTTCTAAGGAGGGAATCTTTTAAAAAACATTTATATCCCCAAAACATATTAATGAAAGAGTCTTCATATATGAATTTTTTAAAAATAAAAAAAACTTTATAATATGTACATAAATAGATAAGATAAATTCATTTTGATATAAAGAAATATAAGGCAACCCGAAAGAACAAAGGAGGTTCAGGTAGATTTCGTTACAGTTTATTGGCATGGTGTCGGGTATTCCTAAGAAGGATTGATGAGAGAGAAAGGGGATTTATCGTCACTCATACATCATGAGGGCAGTATGGGGGATTTTTGAAATCATACCCCATCATTTTTTATTACACATAAAAAGGCATAGCATAGAGGAAAATCTTGATTAAGAGTGAAATGGAGAGAATCTCTTGCCTTAAGTCCAGTGGTGTTCTCCACTTGTTATTAATGACATGAATAAAAAAATTAGATTTATTAATTAATAGTTCCATAACCTCATCTATATGTAAATTATTAATTACAACCTTTTTAAGTTCATCCATGACCTTTTTAATGGGTTAATTTGTTCAATTTCATTGTTCAGGACCATTTGTTTTCTTGGTTTTCAAGATTGGTTTACTTATATTCATGTTCGTTTAAACATGTATGATGAAAGAGGTTGTACAGAATTGAATTTGTATGTTATTAGTGAAAATATAGAATATTACATAGTTAAAAACATAATTTGGTTACTTGGAGTGAATTTGAACCATTATAAATAACTTTAGTGACAACTGTTTTGGGTTAAACGGTGGGTTTGATTACAAAGAACATGTTTTGATTTATAACTTACTAACATTTGTACAAAGGTATTACAGAACCATAACAAGGATATATTAAAATATAATAATCTAGTTCAACCATAACACAAATAGTTTCATGACCATAATTAAATGTGATAATAGAAATTGATAAATTGTTGTCCTTGAATGTGCTAAATTAACACATCTCAAACGGTGTTTTCATTTCATTCAAATAAAAGGTAGAAAAATGAGATATGATAATGAAATATCCCATTAGAATAAAACAATTTCAGTAAATATATGTTACTAGATTTATCATACTATTTGGGTGAAGGGAGGTGAGGAAAGAAACAATAAAAGAAAAGAACTTAAAATAAATAAAATAATTTGAAAGAGGAATTTACCTCTTGATTTTATCTCCTTTGAGAACCTCATAAAGGGAGAGGTTTTGGTATTTTTAAGAGACTAGGAGCTGTTGGACGTGAGAGAGGAGCTTGGGGGGTATTTGGGTAGAATATTGGCAAGGCACAAGGCATGATAGGAGTGAAGAGAAGAGGGGGTGAGAGGGGGTTTATAGTGGAGGAGAGGAGGGTTTTCATAATTTTTTAATCATTGGTTTATTAATTTACCTCAAGACCAGAAATAGTGATAATTCTATGACCAAGAATAGTAGTAAATGAATGTAACTTCGAACCAATTGGTCTTACATCAGCAGATCATCATCAATGACTCAATAAATCCATTATTTAGCATTTATCGTAAATTATCGTATTTTACTATTCATCAAAAGTTCATGTATTTTAGAAAATTTCCAAAAAATCACCCTAATCATTTTTTGATGTGTAGAATCCAAAAATGAAATCTATTTTCCAAAAATAATTTTATAAATATGATTATTTTAATATTTAATTAAACTCATAATTTATTAAAAAAATCAGTTTTAAAACATTCATTTACTTATTCTAAAATATAGGTACATCATACTTTCACTTGAATATTATTTTTATACTATCATAAGTAAGGTTACTATTCATTAGGATATATCACTATTCATAAGGGTATGTTACTATTAATAAAGGTAGGTTACTATTCACCAAAAATTAAGTTTTTTTATCAGACTCCAAATAACTAACCGATCGCAACTGTGTATGTCAGATTTTCAAAATTCAAAACAATAAAGTGACAAACTTATGTTTAAAGGTCACATAGCACTTAGTAGTTCATTATGTTGTGATTTCATGTGATTATATTTCATAATAGAGGAATTTCCATTTATAAAACATTGGGCCATTACATTCCTCCCCCCTTATGAAATTTCACCCTCGAAATTTCGTTTTACATTCTAAGCCATAAACATGTGCGGGTACTTTTCCTTTATTAAATCCTTTAGTTCCCATGTTGCCTCTTTGTAATTGTGGTTCGGTCACAGTACTTTGACCAGGTGAGTAGTCTTGTTATGTAGAAATTTATCTCTATGGTCCAAGATCTTCATTGGCTGCTCCTCATAGGAAAGATCATCCTCCAACTTTACCACCTATGAAGAGAGTACATGCGAAGGGTCTGGTATATACTTCCTTAAGAGGGATACATGAAACAAATCATGTGCTTTTGACATAGTAGGTGTAAGTTCCATTCGATAGGTCACAGCTCCGACTCGATCAAGGATCTTGAAGGGGTCGATATACTTGGGACTTATCTTTCCTTTCTTCCCAAATCTCATGACCTTCTTCCACGAAGATATGCATAGAAATACCATGTCTCTAACTTTGAACTCAAGGTCTCGTCGACAGTTATCTGCATAACTCTTCTGTTGACTTTGGGATACCTTGATATGCTGCTGAATGGTTTTCACATTCTCCACCATTTCTTCAACCATTTCAGGTCCTAACAGCTTACGGTCAGTGACTTCATCCCAACATGTCGGTATTCTACACCTTTTCCCATAAAGGGATTCATATAGTGCCATTCAGATGCTCAGATGGAACCTGTTGTTGTATGAGAATTCAACTAGTGGAAGATGTTGGTCCCATCCTCCTTTGAATTCCATAGAACATTCTCTCAACATGTCTTCCAGTGTCTGAATTGTTCACTCAGATTGGCCATCAGTTTGAGGATGATAGGTCGTACTGAAGTACAGTTTAGTGCTTAGAGCATGTTGAAGACTTTTCCAAAACTTCTAGGTGAATCTTGGATCACAATCAGATACAATAGATAGTGGTACTCCATGCATCCTTACCACTTCTATTATGTAAATTTGTTCAAGTTGATCCAATGAGAAGTCCTCTCAAATTGTGATAAAGTGATTTTTCTTTGTAAGACGATCCACAATAACCCATCTAGAATTGTTTTCTCTAGATGTCCTTGGAAGTCTAGTGACAAAGTCCATAGTAATGTTCTCTCAATTCCATGTTGGTATGGGTAGTGGTTGAATCATCCCCTTATACTTTTTCCTCTCAACATTCACTTTTTGAAATACCAGACACTTTGATGTATATTTAGCAATCTGCCTTTTTATATTGTCCTACCAAAAGTTTTCTCAGATATCTCGATACATCTTTGTGCTCCCTGGGTGGATAGAGAAGGTCGAGCTATGTGCACCATTAAAAATATCATTCTTTATCGTTGGATTAGATGGTACACATAATCATGAACGAAATCTTAAAACTTCTTCCTCATCTACCTTAAACCTTGAGGATTTCCCATTTTTGATAGCTTCCACCCTTTTCAGAATTTCAACATCTTTTCTTTGAGCATCCTTTATTTTCTCCAAGATAGATGTTTGAGAAATCATTTGAGAAAGGATTAATGATGTTCCTCCCTTAATTATTCCCATGTCTATAATTTGAAAATCTAATAAGATTGTATCCTTTGTAATTCTCATCATTGATAAAGATGCAGGATCCTTTCTACTTAGAGAATCTACCACCTTATTTGCCTTACTGGGATGGTAGTGGATTGAGCAGTCATAATCATTGATAAGCTCTATCCATATTCATTGGATCATATTAATCTCTTTCTATGTGAATATATATTTGATACTCTTGTGGTCATTATATATCTCACACTTCTCTCCATAGAGATAATGCCGCTAGGTTATCAATGCAAAGATCACAACCGCCAACTCCAAATCATGCATGGGATAGTTTTTCTCATGGATTTTCAGCTACCTTGAGGCATAGTATATCACTTTATCATTTTTCATCAGCACATAGCCTAATCCCTTATTTTAAACATCACTATACACCACAAAGAGTTCTCCACTTGTTGGGAGTGTGACTATTGATGCAGTGATAAGCCTCTTTTTTAACTCCTTGAAATAGTCTTCACATTCTTGATTCCAAACAAACTTTACTCCCTTCAATGTTATCTTGGTTATTGGGTTTGAAAATCATGAAAAGTTCTTCACAAATCGTCGATAATACCCAGCTAGATCCAAAAAGCTACGGATATCCGTTACAGAAGTTGGTCTGGGCCACTCTTCAATTGCCTTTGTCTTAGAAGGGTCCACATATATCCCTTTACTGGTGATAACATGTCCCAATAATGATACTTCCTCCATCCAGAACTCACATTTACTGTAATTTTCATACAACTTCTTCCTTCACAATGTCTTTAACACATTATTTAAATGCTCCTCATATTCCTCCTTTCTCTTAGAGTATAACGAAACATCATCAATAAAGACTAACAAAACTTTGTTGAGTTAATCTCTAAAGACTCTATTAATTAAATCCATGAAAATATCTGGAGTATTAATGAGTCCAAAGGGCATCACTATGAACTCATAGTGTCCATACCTCATTTGAAAGGTGGTCTTGGGAATATCTTCCTTCTTCTTGAGTCTGAGGAACTCTCTTTCCATCATGAGATAGAGGATTCGAGGAAAATATTTATTGAAAAAAATCCTCTTGAATTCCTTCCAATTCATAGAATAAATTTCCTCTTGGGACTTTGTATTCTTGATTAGTTTCCACCATTGATTAGCTTCCCCCATCAAAATGATAGATCTCCAGTACAACTTTCTCTTATTCCAAGCACTGGAGGACAAAGAATATATTTTCAATGGAGTTAATCCATTGTTCCATAGGGAGAGGATCATAAGATCTGTTAAAAATGGGAGTCCTTTTCCACATTAATGATTCTATGGAAATTTTCTCTTTCCTTGGAGGAGGAGGTCATTCCGCATGATTCAAGTTATTATTCATAACTCGAGCCAACTGAGAAAGTAATGTCATGAAGTTTTGAGCACATGTTCCCGTCATATCAGGCATATCATTAGGGAAATCTTTACATTGCTTATCACATTGATTTTTGGAACGTGTTCTTCTATTTTTTGCCATTAACTAATAAAAAGATTATATAATTATAGGGCTTGAATACTTAGCCATTGATCATAAAAGGAAACTTTGAACATAAAAGGATAAAATTGTAAAGGATAAGTATATCATATCTTGTGATTCCTCAAGTTTAAATCTAGGTTATCCTTTATATATTTCTTAACATATATTCTTATGGGGTTTTTTGTCCCTTAATAATGGTTTGTACTAATCTCATGAATCTACCAAAGCATATCCCCTGAGAGTGTCGTAACCAAGAGTGTAGCAAGTCCCGTTGTTGTGCACTAGTTCCTATTTGAGTCTAGCTCAAAGCAATGTTTTTGGGTTTTACCACTAGATACATTTGAGTCAGATCCGCCTCTACCTGCTCATATCTATACAGGGATGTATTTTCTTGATAAACCACTTACTCAATACTCACCAAAATTTAGGAATGTTTTCTTATACTTAGTCTCATCCTTAAGGTTCTCACTAAGGTGCTATATTCTTAACCTCCAAAAATAGCTAGACCATCCTCTGATACCAACTTTAGTGACCCTTTCCTTTTACATATAACATTACATGTTTTTAAGCATAATTATACATCAGAGTACAAGCCAAAGATCATTAATTCTAGTGACTTGGATGACTAGGTACATAGAAGATAAAACATGGGGATAAAAAACATTTCTTTATTTAATCTCCATAAAGAAATCCTAAATTTCTTTGAGCCCTTACATCTTCATAGGGTACCCTATGGAACACATTAATAGAGGGATGATCTAAAAATCACAATAAGGGAATGAACATAAGGGTACATATTAAGCACATGAGTTAGGAGGTATGACATAATGATATCGAAATCATGAAACATATGAAATCATATCATATAAGCATGGGATCATATAAACATGGAATCATATAAATGTTCCAGAATCATAAAACATGTATTTAGTATGGGTCAATTCTAACATCCAATCATGTTTCCCATTTTAATATGGGTCAAGGCTAACCGCCAATCCCGATTCCCATTTTAGTACGGGTCAAGGATAATTGCCAATCCTGTTTCACATCGCATCTCATGAGACTTAACTTTACCCAATGCATTGGAGAGCTATCTGGGTGAACCCATCTCAACATTTTCATGAATATTATTTCCACATAAATAATAATACATAATCATCCATACATAAAAATAAGGGTACCCATGTAAAGAATTGGGTACCACAATCAAGACATAAAGCATAACCAATGGGTGTATCATGAAATTGTCCATGAAGAAAGGGATTAGAACATACATTGAAGTTAAAAAATTAAAATAAAAATATAAAATGGTAATTGGTTTCAAACATAATTGATAACATATAATAAATTCATTTGAGAAACATTAGCATTAAAACATTTTTGTGCGGTTTTTTCGAAGAACACTATAAAGATTTTAAAATAGAAACAAGGAAAATCTTTTATATAAAACCATAATTGAACCAACAAGGTTTTGATAATAAAAGATTGATTTTATAAATACAATGGTGTATTAAAATATAGGATAGAGTTCACTTGAAATTTGATAAAAATTTGGGAAGTTCCCTTAAAATAGGTTTTCTTATCGGAATGTTCTAAGGAGAGAATCTTTTAAAAAAATATGTTTATCCCCAAAACAGAGTGATGAAAGAGTCTTCATAAATGAATTTTTTAAAACTAAACATATTTTATAAGATGTACATAAACATATAATATAACTCTATTTTGATATAAATAAAGATAAGGCAACCCAAAAGAATAAAGGAGGTTTGGGTAGATTTCGTTACGGTTTATTGGCATGGTTTCAAGTGTTCCTAAGAGGGATTGATGAGAGATAAAATAGGTTTATCATCACTCATAAATCATGAAGATAGTATGGGGGAGGTGTGAAATCATACCCCATCATTTTTTATTACACATAAAAAGTCATAGCATAGAGGAAAATCTTGATTAAGAGTGAAATGGAGAGGATCTCTTACCTTAAGTCTGGTGGTGTTCTCCACTTGTTATTAATGACCTGAATAAAAAAATTAAGTTTATTAATTAATAAGTACAGAACCTAATATATATGAAAAGAATTTATTATAACCTTTTTATGTTCATCCATGACCTTTTTAATGGGTTAAGTTGTTCAATTTCATTGTTTGGGACTGTTTGTTTTCTTGTTTTTCAAGATTGGTTTACTTATATTCATGTTCGGTTAAACACGTATGATGAAATTGGTTGTCTAGAATTGAATTTGCATGTTATTTTTAAAAATACAGAATATTACATGGTTAAAAACATAATTTGGTTGCTTGGATTGAAGTTGAACCATTATATATAACTTTAGTGATAACCGTTTTGGGTTAAATAGTGGGTTTGATTACAAAGAATATGTTTTGATTTATAAATTACTACCATTTTTACAAAGGTATTACAGAACCATAACAAGGATATATTATATATATAATAATCTGGTTCAACCATAACACAAATGGTTTCATGACCAGAATTAAATATGATAATAGAATTGATAAACTGTTGTCCTTGAATGTGTTAAATTAACACATCTTAAACGGTGTTTTCATTTCTTTTAAATAAAAGGTAGGGAAAAGAGAGATGATAATGAAATATCCCATTAGCATAAAAACATTCCAGTACATTTATGTTACTAGAGTTATCATACTATTTGGGTGAAGGGAGTTGAGGAAATAAACAATAAAATAAAAGAACTTAAAATAAATAAAAGAATTTGAAAGAGGAATTTACCTATGGAGTTTATCTCCTTTGAGAACCTCTTAAAAGGAGAGGTTTTGGTATTTTGAAGAGACTTGGTGCTGTTAGACATGGGATAGGATATTGGGGAGAGATTTGGGCAGAATATTGGCAAGGCACAAGTCTTGAGAGGAGTGTAGATAAGAGGGAGTGAGGGGGGTTATAGTGGAGGAGAGGAGGGTTTTCATAATTTTTTAATCATTAGTTTATTAATTTACCTCAAGACCAGAAATAAGGATGATTCCATGAAAAAGAATAGTAATAAATGCATTTTACTTCAATCCAATTGGTCTTACATCAGTAGATCATCATCAATGACTCAATAAATCCATTATTTAGCATTTATAGTAAATTGTTATATTTTACTATTCATCAAAAAGTCAAGTATTTTAGAAAAATCACAAAAATTTACACTAATAATTTTTCGATGTGTGGATTCAAAAAATGAAATCTATTTTTCAAAGATAATTTTCTAAATATTATTATTTTAATATTTAATTAAACTCATAATTTATTTAAAAAGAACCAGTTTTAAAACATTCATTTACTTATTCTAAAATATAGGTACATCATACTTTCACTTGAATATTATTTTTATACTATCATAAGTAAGGTTAATATTCATTAGGGTATATCACTATTCATAAGGGTATGTTACTATTCATAAGGGTAGGTTACTATTCACCAAAAATTAAGTTTTTATTATCAGACTCCAAATAACTAACTGATCGCAACCGTGTATGTCGGATTTTTGATATTTAAATCATAGAAGTTACAAACTTATATTTAAAGGTCGCATAGCACTTAGTAGTTCATTATTTTGTGCTTTCATGTGATTGTATTTCATAATAGAGGAATTTTCATTTATAAAACATTGGGTCGTTACATTCCAAGCCACTCCCTCATTTATACCTGCTTGAACCTGCACGTCCCACCAGTGCTTTGTCTGTCCTCTAAATATGTAGGTCACCAACTTCACCCTCCACCTTGGAGGCATCTATAACTATTCAAAGATCATCTGCATTTCCTCGATCCAGTTCTTAGCTACCTATAGACCACCTTCACAATGAAATAGTGGTGTGTGTAGTGACTGGAACTCCTGCATCAAATATTCCATGGAAGGATTTATTCCTTGATCTACCCTATCAATCCCTTGGATGATATGTACTAGGTTCTCTCTGAGCTGCTCATCAAGACATGGCCTGAAAGCTATCAAGTATAGAAGCTACCCTACCTGCACTAGAGCGTGTACCTATGGCTCATGATCTGCTTGACCCTCAAGGGACTCAACTTATGTGTTCTCCTATAGCACCACATCACCTCCCACCTGATGCTCCATAAGAGACTATTTAAGTGGAAACCTGTTGAATACCATTACATGGTCAGACATTCTAGATAACATATATATATATATTGTAGATAGGGAAAGCAGTAACATGCAGCATGATCTCACTACCCTTACCCTTCCCCATCACAATCATGTCTCATGAAATCCTAGCCCCATGGCCTCATTACCCACCCATATCAGAGTCAAGTATCACATATTCCTCGGGCCACACTTATCCTGACGAACCATGTCATCTCAAACCGATGACCACGTTGCCCAACCTAGTGATCAACATCACCCTATTTCATTATCTCTACCTACTCCTATAATATCCTGGACCATATCTGTATATATCATGTATCACATAAAGATTTCATTGGGTCCACTTTCCTAGGATGGTTGTGTAAGATGCCACCAAAGAGAATCTAGGTAGGAAAACACCGCTTATCTTCCTTTGTTGACACTTTATATAACCCAACCCCTCTTAGCGCAATCCAGGTCCCCAATGTAAATCAAAAAAATATTATCATGGAACATGCATATATAATTTAAAAACATCCTATGTGCCTAATAAAAATCTTAAATATGCATAACAAACACATCTTTCCATCACAGTTCAAGGTTCTAATATCTCCTCCCTTACCTTACCAGGTCAAGGTTCAGATTTCATAAAAAGTAAAAATTACACATCCAAGTGCACCACTCAATGTGGAAATCAAATAAACTGTCAAGTGAGAAAAATGGAATAGTAATTACCACCCCTAACAACTTGTTTCATCCCTCATGCATGGGGATTCAAGCACCCAAACATAGGTTCTAAACCCAGTTCTGACAACATACTAATATCCAGTATACCATAACCCAGACAGTGAGACCAAAAGAAAATAAATGCATTTGGTACCATTAGTATCCATCCAAATTCTGCTACTAATTCTGAGTCAATAACTGCTCTGATACCATTTGTAGTGCCCAGACCTGGTTATCCACCTAAACTATGATTTGGGATGAGTTCCACTAGCCTTAGATGTACCTCCCCATACACCAATGGCTTCCGACTAATATTGAGGGTGTAAAGGAGGTTATAATGGGGATACTGTATCCTATAATGATGATATAATAATGGTCTATACAAATAAAAAATAGAAGAAAGAAATACCATATAAAGTCAAACTAATAACTCGCCCATGGTGGAAGCACAAGAAATAACAGATGGTATCGGAAGTACAATAAACAACAATAGTGGAAAATATAAAAAATCCAAAAAATACCATTTTCATAATTAAACCAAGAAGATACCATTTTTTTATCAATAATCCAATATAGGTTATACATATCAATAAGCAGAAGGGTCATCAATGGTCGACCACAGTACATACGTATATATATAATCATAGTGATACAGAAATAAAACAAAAATAAACTCATGTTGAGGCAAGAACAAATGGTCCCTTGTCTCCCATACCATGCCAAACAACCAATAAGATCTAGCTTCTAAACTTGGGCCTTTACCTGAATGCAAAAGAATAAAATTTTCATGTATCCTAAAGGGCCCGTGTAGGGTGTGATAACGAGTCTTAGTGGGCCACCACCAACATGTGCCTACCATACATTTGTGATTAAGCAGGTGTGAAATAAAAATAAAGAATTTGTTGCATGCAATTAATAAAAACAAACTTCCCTAGTTCTCAATATCCACTAGGAATTTATCACCTACTTTGGTCATTGTCAGAATAACTGAAGATGAGAGGATCCTTAGCTCATAGACCAAGGAATCCTCTAGTGTCAATATTCCCAGGTGAACCCTTAGGTTCCACCTCCAAATGTCACCTAGAACCTCATACCATAAACCAAGTAACTGAAGTCCTAAAGGCACGCCCAAATGAAGAATATGGTCCCTCAAACCCTTATTCAAAAGCACCCATTGGTTTTAAGTCTGATGCCTAGAGGTACAATGGTATTTTTCCTCAAATAATAACCATTGTCAGCTTAACAACCAACTTCCTATGAAACAGTGATGCTTGTCCTCCAAAATGATCCTGGACCAATGGCCTCAAGCACGGCGAGCCTCATCCCCAACCAACAGCCTCATCGCTATCACCCAATGGCTCCTCACCATCCCCATGGATTTCTACAGCAAGTACCCCCAACCGTTTACTAAAGCCGCAACTACCTGGGGCCTCTACCCACATGATTGGTCAATACCACCTCAAATATCTTATTCAACATGTGTGCACATCACTCTAAATGGTTCATTGGCTAATACAAGTGAGCATCAATCACCAAATTGAACCTAAGCCGCATCAATTGGAATCTTGTGCCCCTATGACCATAGTGATCAATATGATGGCCACACCATCCCATACATCACACGCTATGAACGTAACCTGAATAGCTCACTACCTCAAAAAAAGACTGAGTCTCCCCACCTATGATCATTATCACTCACTCACACACACACGCACACACAGATTTATATATTGTTCCACACCTAGCTTGACGATTACATCGCCTCAAAACAGATGGTCAATGCCATCTCAATCCTCAATCCAAGACCATCACATTCCATTGGAACCCAATATGAATCACAATCAATTCAATATATATATAACTAATTAAATTTAATTTAAACAATTCAACTTAAAACAAACAACCCACTGAACCAAACTACCCATGTGGTAAACAGACTCTAACCCAGCCTCATATGAGTAAACATGGATAGGGAATTCCCATAGTCATCCCATAAGGTTAAATTAATTAATTAAAGATAGACTTTTAAATTATGGGGTCTCAAACGGTCAACATAATAGTGTGCTAAAATCTGCACCCCCCAAACACTTGCAGAAACACAAATAAAAATATGCACTATCTACCTCTTAGTTGTAGACATAGGCACATACGATATTATCCTCTAACTCGATTCGATTTGGAAGAAATTGGTATTTTAGATGAACACAATGAAATTAGGGAAAAAATCACACGGATTTGGTGGTATATGAGGTGATAGAAAAAAGAAATAAAATCAAGAGGATGGAGAACCTTACTGATATGGATCCAATACCACAAACAGCTTGAAGAACGGATCTCGGACAAAGTATAAGGATCAATCCCTAGTTGGAATAAGAAAAGAGGGAGGATAAATCCCTATTCATTTGGGTGGAGGAAAATAAAAGGTAGGAGAAGAAGAAATAGAGGTAGGGGTAAAAATGTAATTTCACCCTTTTAATGGGCCGCACAGTTAGTTCACACAGTTTTCCAAACTGTGTAAAAATTGTGCAACTCCTGATTCTTAGGAGCCAAACCCTGAATGGTTATCCCACATGGTTATGCATAACCATGTGCAAACTATGCATGCTATAGTGTGAGGGTACTTCCCAATTGGCACAAAGCGTATGGCATTGAATGCAGTTTTTCTAGCCATGCGCATACCATGGTAATGACCTCTTCTAAAAACAATATAGGTATTTCATGGTCATGCACCCCACCCCACATGGTTTCCCAAACCATGCTTAGTGAAAATGGGGTTGCATAGTTTTTACTAGGAGGTCACACGATTAAATCTAATTATGCGCCTCAGCCTGTGCTTCTCCAAAATAGAGCCTTCAGGCCTCCGATGCACCCGAAACACATTTGAACTCCAAAGTAATATTTCAAACCTGTAAAACCATCTAAAAACAAGGTTTTGGATTAATGTAAAACTCATAATTAAGTTCTGATAACTGATAAAATATTTGGCATACCCACCAAAATCCAAAAATTCAAAACGGATGAGGATTTTGACCCACCCCAAAAATCTGGAACATTACAAAGGGACTCTTATCCCATTTATACATGTTATTATGATTTTATTTAAATACATAAGGGTGATTTAGTTCCTCATAAAGTAGATAGTTTTAAGGTGTGGTGGAAAAGTTCATTTGACTTGTGTGTTCAGGGTAGGTTGGTCTGATGATGTGTCAAAGTAGGACCCGATTGAGGAGAGTGGTTGGGAAAGGTAAAGGATGGTATTCTATCATAAGATTCTTCTAGCCTAGAGGCTCGAGTGTGGTTTGAATTATGACCTATGTCTCTATTTCTCTAGCTATAGTTTTTAGCATAGAGTCATAAGCCACATTTCCCTAGATGTAACCCCTATTCAAGACCTAGTGATACTAATAGAGTCCTTTTTTCTCAACCCTTATGTTAGAGGCTCTAACGGAGAGGATCTTTGATCAAACATTTCTATCAATGGGGTGACCATACTCTGTGAGGATAGGGATCCTCATATGAAATATTTTTGTAGTGACAGTGAGGCCCTATGATGTTTTCCTCATTATAGACTAGTCGTCTACCATTCATGCTCATATTATTACTAATAGTGATTATAGTGGTGCTTCTAGTTTGTGGGATGGATTTTACCTATTTTGGTAAGGATTGATCCCCAGATAGAGCAGGATGATCTCATTTGTAAGAGGTTACAAATAATTTATCAGCTGACTAATATTACCCTCAGAGTAGTGAACGTTATGAGCTCTCAGTTTCCTACAATGATGGTGGGGTATGATGACATATTTCCTAAGGATGTTTTGGGTTTACCTCCCCACTATGAGATAGACCTCTATATATACTTTCACCAAGGATGGATTGATGTTTGTGCTAGCATGTCAGATTACCCTATGGGGCTGTGAGATCTAGTAGTCTGTTTGGAGGGTCTACAGAGGTAGGACTTTATAAGATCCAATGTATTCACCTATCCATCCATGTTTTTTTCTCCTGGGAGTTATATGAGAGCTCAAGGTGAGGTGTGGATTTATCTCACCCAAACCAAGTGACTGTCAGGCAGGGGTGTCGACCCCTGAGAATAGATGACTTCCTTGACCAGTGGATTGGGGTAAAGTAGTTCTCAAAGTTTTACCTTAGGAAAGGTTATCACCAGCTTCTGGTTGGAGAGGATATTGTACTAAAATTTGATTTATAAATCTATTGTATTCACTTTGAGTTCCTTAAACCCTTCATGGATTGGTTTTTAATAATCTTCTTCGGTGGAACCCTCGTGTCCTCGGCGTCTAAGTAGGATCTTGTGAGACACTTGAGGATGGATTCTAGACATGATCTTAGAGTACCAGTATCATGGGAAACTATCATAGAGTTGGTTCTAGATTCCAGAGGTTCGTGGAGGAATTCCCTAGTATTACAGACCATTTGACCACCCTAATGTAGAAAGGACATTTGTTTACCTAGATTGAGTAGTGTTAGAGAGCAATGATGATTTGAGGCTGAGGCTAACTAGTCCTCCTATTTTGAGACTAGTGGAGGAGGGTATGGAGTAGGTAGTGTATTATGGTGCCTTCAGAGCTGGGCTCAGCTGCATGTTGATGTAGAGGTTTCCAGTGATTGTATATGGGTCAATATAGTTGAGACCCCATGAGTATAACTATGTGACTCACAACCTTTATTTAGTAGTTTTAGTCTTCTCTTTGAGTATGTGGAGTAACAATCTTCTCAGAGAGTTTTATTTTTTTTTACTCATACTATCAGAGTCTTAGGTATATCATCACATAGAGAGATTTGAACCTAAGACAGAGGATCTAGTTAGAGATCCTATAGTACTAAAACTTTGAGATAGTCTATACTCCTAGGAAGGGAAACATGGTGGCATATGATTTTAGCAGGAAGTCTCAATCTCATTTAGTAGAGGAGTAGTTTGAGCAGTTGGCTTCCTTGCAGCTGACCCTGGTGGAGGATAGGGGATTATCTTATCTTTAGTCAATGGTGTTGACTCCTTCACTTATTTAACATGTGAGGAAGGATCGGTTAAGTTACATCTATTGTGAGGTCCTACATGACCAAATATACTTAGGATATTCACTAGATGGATTGTATGAAGGAGGGAATCACGTCATCCTTTTCCAGAGACAGTTAGTGATTCTGGTCATGTTGTGAGAGGAGGTGGTGAGGGAGTTTCACACTTCTACTTTGGTTGTATATCTTAGTGTAAATAATATGTAAAGAGACCTTCAATGGTAGTTTTGGTGGGCTGACATGAGGTGAAGTGTCACCAAGTTCGTCTCTCGGTGTCTCACATGTCAGCAGGTGAAGGTTAAGTACCAGGTTCTGGTAGGTTTATTACAGCCTATTGAGATACCATAGTGGAAATGGGATGGAATTTCCATGGACTTTATTACAAGGCTTCCATGGATATAGAGAAGCAACTATGCCATATGTTTGATAGTTAACTGACCTACCAAGTTAGTGCACTTCCTTTCTATCATGGATTAGAGTTCGGTGGAGAGTTTGAGATAGTTGTATGTACGGGAGATTATTTTCCTTCACGGGTTTCCCTTGATGATTGTCTCCATCTGTGATGTGTAGTTCATGACACAATTTTGGAGAGGCCTTTAGGAGTCATTTGAGACCCTGTTGAGTATGAATACAACTTTTCACCCCCAGACGGATGGGCCAACTGGGTGCACTTTCTAGGTGTTGGATTACATGCTAAGGTCTTTTGTGTTAGACTTCGATTAGAGCTGATAGAATCACTTACCTTTGGTATAGGTTTCTTATAATAATATCTATCACTCAACTATCAACATATAAACTTTCGAGGCCCTATATAGGAGACCATGTAGCTCATCCTAATTCTATACTAAGATCAATGAGGCATCACTTATTGGGCCCGAGATAGTATAGGTGACGATGGAGAAGGTCTAGGTGATCTGTGAGTGTATGAGGACTGCCCAAAGAAAGAATAAATCTTATGAATATCGACATTGTAATCCCTTGGAGTATGAGAAGGGAGACAACATTTTCCTGAGAGTCTCCCCATGATGAGGATTGTGGATATCCAGGGAGGAATTTTGTCCATGAGGTTTATCAAGTTGTTAAATATCCTACAGAGGGTTGGAGAGGTTTCTTACCACTTATCCTTACCCCCAAAGTTGGAGCGGGTGCATGACATATTTCATGTGTTACAACTGATGAGATATGTGCATTATCCTATGAACATTATTGAATAGGATGAGCTATACATTAAGGATGTAGGAACCTTCATGGAGTACCTGGTGGTGATCGAGGATCGGTGGGAGAGAATCCTACATGGAAAGACTATTCCCTTGGTTCGTGTGTTGTGGTAGTATGGGAGAATGAAGGAGAGATTCTAAGAGCGAGATAGCCATATGCAGGATCAGTATTCCCACCATTTTTCTTAGTTTCTTCTTTTCAGAGATGAAAATATTTGAAGGATGGAATAATGTAGAGACTTTATTTTTTCATTGTAAAACTTTGAAATATATCAAGGAATATTTTTATATACATGCGTTGAGACGATGCGAGATTCTGAGGCCTAGTGATATTGAAAGTAATTTTATAAAAATATTAAATACATTTTATATCACTTATATGAATTTTATTAAGAATAATGAAATATCTATCAAATAGAGTCTCAAATCAAAAAATTGAGACCACATTTTAATATGAAGTCCAGGGTTTAACCTAGGCGCAACATAATATTAGTCAGCATAAAATGTTCAAATGATTCGTCCATTGATGGGTAAGTTAAGTGGATTAATTAATTAATTAAATTAAATAATTCATTTAAAACCCAAAACCTATTTCCCTCTATAAATATCATGTTATGAAAAATATTCAGGTTTATCTGTATAACTTTGGGATTGTTGAGAAGAGGTTTCATCATTCTTCATTGAAGGATCGAGATCAAATGACAACAGGTGATCAAATCGAGGTGGATTAAAAGATAGTGAATGCAACGGACCTTCTCCATCACCGGATAATGCATTCTTCTACAAATATTAATCTATAATTGAGATAGGTCTCTTTAATCATAGTTTTCACCCTTTGATTAAAATGTTGAGTACATTCTTATCTTCTATTCTCTGATCTATGATTAATTGATCTTTCACATGATCCCATTTATCGAATTAAATTTTTTATTTGATTTATTCTTCATTATGCCATGTTTTTTTACCCTGAATATCTTCGGTCTATGATCATTAGCCAATAATGCTTGGAAAATGACTAAATCACCTTTGCTCATGTGTATTTCCCTTACATATTCTTCATGTTCTCCATCATTATGCTACAAGGACACAGTTCAACATTGTCAGGCAGGTCCAAGCATGGTCAGACCCATGGATTTAGGGTGGATGTGCGCAAAATGATCGTATAAGTGATTTTTAGACAGATCGGGATGGAATATGAGTGATATTCCATGGATCTGGGATCTGAAGTAGTTATAGTCAATGCGAGGAAGAGTATAATGCATGATGGATCTTCATGAGATTAGTTGGTTTCCAATTTTTAGCCACTAGAGGGCCATAATCAACCAACGGAGGTAATTTCCACTGATTTTGGAAGGTCAACCCGTGGGAATCGTGAGGGTGGCCACGGATCTTGAAGAAACATGAAAGAACTTATATTTCTATGAGAAATATAATTACATGACATGTAGTCTATAAGAACACACATCGTGTAGTCTCTTAGATGCTTCGGTTAGGGTTTTTAGGTGGAGATAAGTATCACATATTCTGTGGGACCCCACATGCCATGTGACATGGTGTTGGATGCCTGGTTTGTACTTTGGGAGTATACTGGCAAGAAAATGGCCAAACACATGGATAAAACCAGGTACCTAGGCTTGGACATGGCCAGGTACCTGGGCTGGGACATGGCCCTGTACACCGCCAAGCACACAACCAGGTACATGGACATGGACTAAAAGAAATGGGAATGATCAGAAACACACAGGCAGGTCCCGGGTGGCCGAGACATGTCATGTGGTCCCCATACACAATGTGTATGGTGACATGGCCACCGATTTGTGTCCAGAGGATAGATGGTCAGGTGACTAGGTGGGGTCATACACTGTGTGGACCCCCATACATGCCTTTTACTTCCCTCTACAACTTCTTTATCTCATTTCTCCTTCATTTGGACATGGATTTTGTCCCACAAGTAGCCTATCCTAAGTTTTTTTATTCTTAGAACGTGATGGTAGTATTTGTAGTAGCTTTAGAGATATGATGTGAGATGTTATGAGAGATTCTTCTTTAGGTGATGTTTGATGATGGCAGTGATCGGGTAGGATCATCAGAGAGGGGTTGGGGTTGGAAACCTCCATGTCATACTAGGGTGTGGGTCCCCCATACTCCTCGCACTGGTTTTAGTGGTACCCCCTGACGGACTAGGGTATGGGTCCTCTATCTACATACTGAGTGGCACCCCCTGATGGAATAGGGTTTGGGTCCTCTCTCTATCTTTCGAGTGGAACCCCCTTGATGGACGGGGGGCATGAGTCCTCTACCTACTGAGTGAAACCCCCTAATGGACTAGGGTGTGCATCCTCTATCAACTAAGTGGAACCCCCTCCCCCCCCCCCCCCCGACAGACTATAGCGTGGGTCCTCTACCTACTGAGTGGAACCCCCTGACAAACTAAGGCGTGGATCTTCTACCTGTTGAGTGGAACCCCCTTATGGAGTAGGGTGTGGGTTCTCTACCTATTAAGAGGCACACCCCCCCCCCCCGACACACTAAGGCATGGGTCTTTTATCTATCTACTGAGTGGAACATCCTTATCGTACATAGGTGTGGGTCCTCTACTTGGAGATTTTATGCCCTCGAATGTGTAGCAAAGTTAGCAGTGAAAAACAGGTTATAGGCCCGCGAGATTATCAGACTTAGGGCGGGTTTGGGGTGGATCGGTTTATTAAAAAAACACATCTAAAACTTGTTTATATGGACATCCTGTATGGGCAGCCGACCTATGCGGGTTTACCCGCATGGATACGGGCTGACCCGTGGGACATTTTATTTTATTTTATTAAAATAATCATCACCCTATTTGTAAACTCACATCTTTAATTACAGATGATACATGTATGTGTGACCCTAGATCTCATAAAAATAATCATCACCCATCAACCGATGTCTATAATTACAAATGCATGCATTTGCGGCCCCCAGATCTCATTCAGAGCTTCATATTCTCTCCTCCAATTCCCAATGTATCCTTCCATAGTTTTAATTTTATTTAACCAACACTCGGTCTGTCGTCGCTCTGAGGAATTTTTTTTTAAATATGTTTTTTTAAATATTTTTTAAAAACTACCTAGGATTAAAAAAAATTAAAAATATGCTCTAAAGGTGGCAGCACCACTGCTGCCTTTTGGGTTAAGTCGAAAGGCGGAAACCCCATTGTCACCTTTCTTCTAAAAAAATTAATTTTTTTGTATTTTAAAATTTTTTATTTTTATTTTGTTTTGTTTTGTTTATATATATATATATATATATATATAATTTCAGCATAATTTATCTTATATTTAAAATCTAGTAATACTGCCATTACAATAGTCTGGATTCTAACAAAAGCTCTCATCCAGGGCTCCCTTTTATAAGAGGACTTACCCTGAAAATCATTCTGCATTTCTGATGGGATATTCTGGTTCTCTCTTTCATGTACAGAACATTCTGCATTTTCAATGTGGGATTTTGTTTCAAGTATGTGAGTTTGAAAGACTATAAAATATAAACTATAAGACTAATATAAATGAAACTTAAAAAATGGATTAAACATATAATAAATAGTTGAAAACAAAAATAATTTCATAAAAAATGATGATAAAAATAATTTATAAGCTTTCAAAACAACCTACTTGAAACTTAAAAATTTTTCAAGTACGTGACTTTAAAAGCCTATAAAATATAAACTATAAGACCAAAATAAATGAAACTTAATGCATAGATTAAACATATAAAAAATAGTTTAAAATAAAAAAAATTTGTAAAACATTTTGATGGAAATAATTTATAAGTTTTCAAAGACACCTACATGAAACTTAAAAATATTTCAAGCACGTGACTTTGGAAGCCTATAAAATATAAACTATAAGAACAATATAAATGAAAATTAAAACATAGATTAAACATATAACAAATAGTTGAAAATAAAAATAATTTCATAAAAAATGTTCATGAAAAATAATTTATAAGCTTTGAAAACAACTTACTTGAAACTTAAAAATGATTCAAGTATGTGGCTTTAAAAGACTATAAAATATAAACTATAAGTCCGATATAATTTAAAGTTAAAACATGGATTAAAAATATAATAAATTATTTAATTATTTAATTAATATTATTAATGATTAATTTTATAATAATTAATTAGTTAATTAGTAATTGTTAATAGTTAATTATATAATACTTAACTAATTAATTAGTAATATAATTATTAAGTATATAATAGCCAATTAGTTAATTAGTAATATAATTATAAATTATATTTATTCATTATAATTATTATTTATTAATTATTAAAAATTATTATATAATAATTAATTAGTTAATTGGTAATATAATTATTAATTAGTTAATAATTAATTATTTAATTAGAGGGATGAGCCCGTATGGGGCTTCGCGTCTCTAGGTCTTCTCCCGCCGTCGCCTTCCTCCTCTCCGCCCTGGGTCATCTGGATCTCTTCTTAACTACTTGCTCGATGCGTTCGTGGTGTGGATTCGTCCTTTGGCAGCGTCATGCGGGATCGTCCTCTTCGGCGAACCTCTTCGTGACCTAGTCGTCTCCTCACCCTAACCTGTTGTCTGGTTAAGGTTTCTCTCGGCGTCGTGGTGTCAGTCTAAGAGGAGGGTTCAGCTGAGACCTAGGGATGTCGTTGCGGGTCGTGTCGTCTGCAGGTGCTGGGAGGATCTGGATTTTGGGTTCGGTGATGAAGGCGGTGATGGGCTCTCCCTCTGGCTTGTGAGGTGTTGGTTTGTTTGGGTGGCCCTCGGATCTAGTTTAGTTTTCATCTTTTGGTTTGATTTCAATTTT
The DNA here is from genome assembly GCA_963277665.1 of Viscum album. Lineage (NCBI taxonomy): Eukaryota > Viridiplantae > Streptophyta > Magnoliopsida > Santalales > Viscaceae > Viscum > Viscum album. The sequence goes on along the minus strand of OY728125.1, from coordinate 355,111,279 downwards.
CGGAATAATTTTTTCAATGTTATTGATGGTGTGAGGTGGCATCGCGGTTGAGGTATGGTTCCAATTCCTGCGACCGGTCGGGGCGAAATCGTGATGGTTTCTTGTTGATGATTTTTGCGTTTCTGTTGATTCAGTGATGATTTTTGGATTCATTGTTGTTGGTGTGGTGCTGTGTGGATCGCGGGTTAGGCAATAGTGGTGTGAACACCGGTGTTCGATGGTCACTCGTGTGTTGTTTTTGTGTTTGAGTTTGTAATTCGCTTGTTGTTGTTCGTTGTATCCTTCAACGACGACGGTGAAGATGAAGCTCACCGGCGATCCGGCTGATGAGGATAAGTCAGAAACCACGTGGTGCTTGTTTCGAGGTAGGTTGTGGCTCGAGGCGGTTCAGAAATCAAGAGGACCCGTGCTTCAAGGCCGTCGGTCCGTGGCTCAAGGTGCGCGGTTGATTGGTTTTTGAAGGTTTGAATTTTGAAATTGAGATGCGGTGGATTTTCTATGGGTGATGTTTTGGATCTTTGTATGGTTACCACTTTCCAAAAGTGGCTTTTATAAAATACCAAAAAAAAAAATTGCTGGCTATTATAAATTATAATTATTCATTATAATTATTAATTATAATTATTCATTATAATTATTAATTATTAATTATTAATTATTAATTAGTTAATTAGTTAATTAGTAATATAATTATTAATTATATAACTATTAATTGTATAATAATTAGTTAATTAATTATTAATTATTTATAATTAATTATATAAAAATTAATTAGTTAATTAGTAATATAATTAGTTAATTAGTAATATAATTATTAATTATATAATAATTAATTAGTTAATTAGTAATATAATTGTTAATTATATAATTTTTAATTAATTAATTAGTAATTATTAATCATTAATTATATAATAGCAAATTAGTTAATTAGTAATATAATTATTAATTATATAATATTTAATTAGTTAATTTTTTGATAAAGATAGATTCGAGGCCCTTTTTATAATTAGTTAATTAGTAATATAATTATAAATTATAATTATTCATTATAATTATTAATTAATATATATTAAAAATCATTATATAATAATTAATTAGTTAATTAGTGATATAATTATTAATTATATATTATTTAATTAGTTAATTAGTAATATAATTATTCATTATAATTATTAAATAGAATCAAAGCCCCCTCAATCTATCACTTTCACTGCTCAAGATTATAAAACTATAATAAGGCTTGAATATGAAAGATTACCCTCTTATTGTGAGTATTGCAATCTGGTTGGACACTCCATACATCAATGTAGGAGAGTTCACAAGCAGCCTCCACAAATCAATAATCTGGGATGGATGGAAATTAAAAGGAATAGGAGGGAGAAAGAAAATTTTGTTGACAAACCTAAACATCAAAGAAAAAAGAGGAAAAATGGGTTGCCAAAGTTAATTCATTAGGGCTTTTAGATTCCGCTAAAGGGAAATCTTGGGCTGAGCTTGTTGAAGACCAAGAATTGGAAACTCTTGTACAGAATTTTAAAAAGGGCATTGAAGAGGATTTCCTTGACATTCTCTCTCACCCCATCCCAGATTCTGTTCCAACAGACCTCCCTTCAGAAGGCCTTGCTTCTTTGGTTTCAAAGCTTTCCCCGGTTCTTGACAATGCAGTTAAGGAACACCCTTGCACTCCTTTGGAAATTGATAATGCTAATCCTAAAAGCATTATCACTCATCCGCAACATTATGAAACACAACCTTCTCTTGAAACCGTAGACAGCCCCAAGCCTCTGCATAACTACAGGGCTTCCCTTCTGTCTTCACCTCTCGGTAAGGATAAGGGGCAGGATTTCAGTGGGACTCCTCCCTTTCAGGACCCCTGTAAACCGGATTCTTTGCAGCCAGAACTTGTATCCAAATAGATCCCCTCTGAATCTATTCCTCCAGCTTTGCCAACTCAATTGTCATTGAACAATATGCATTGTAATCCCTCAAAAGAGGAGGTTCCTGGAGTTGAAACCAGGGCAAAGGCCTTGGCCTCCAAAAAGAAAGGGGATAGCCCCACTAAAAAGAGGTCAAAATGAATATTTTATATTGGAATTGTCAAGGTATTGCTAACCTTGACACCTTCAATGTTTTAAAAAGATTCATTAGCACTCATTATCCAATTATTTTTGCTATTTTTGAACCTAAAACCAACTTTGCCTCTAGATTACACCAAACCCCTTTCGTCTATTCCTTTCTTAGGGATTGTAATAATGGGACTTCTACTAATTCCTTATGGATTTTTTCTCATTCCTCTTTGCTTAATATTAGTATTTTTAAATGCTCGAATCAAGCAATCACATGTGAATTCATATTTGAGAATGCACCTTTCTACTCCACTTTTGTTTATGCCTGCACTAGATACCAAGATAGGAGGGATTTTTCTAATGAACTCACCCACCTTAGTAATTCTATTAATCAGCCTTGGTTTATTGTTGGTAACTTTAATGTTATTCTAGCCCCAAGTGAAAATCTTGTCCCTTCACACGCCCCTACCTCCTCTATAGAATTTTGGGCTTGTATTGAAATGAATAATTTTGCGGAGATCAATCTCTTGGGAGCCAAATTTACCTAGTATAGGAAACATTACAATAGAATCATGGCCAGCAAACTTGATAGAGACTTTACCAATGTCCATGCCCTGGATAAATGGGATAACATTTCTAGCATTACTCTTGTGAGGATTTCTTCTGATCACCACCCCATCCTCATTTCCTTCTCACATAAATATAATAAACTTAGGGTCCCTTTCAGATACAACATTGCTTGGTCTTCTGGCCCAGAATGCGTAAACATCATTAAGAATACTTGGATAAACATGCAAGGTCAATCTGACCCTTTTTCTTGCCCGGTGAAGTTAAAAATGCTTAATCTAACTCTCAAAAGTTGGTGTAAATTCAATTTTAGTGAAATGGACAAAGACATCAACCTCTTGGAAAATGAGCTTATTCAATTCCAAAACACTAACTCTTCTTCAAACTTTGATCAAGACTCTCAACATGAAATTAACATATCCTTGAAGCTTATCTCTCTACTCAACTTTAAATACAATCTTCAAAAGCAACTTTTTAAATCCAAATGGCTTAATGATGGAGATAGGAATATTAAGTTTTATAATTCCCTTCATAAAATCAGAAAAACCTATAGACCCCTTGCTTATATTAGAAATGGGGATCAGATTCTTAACACTAATGAAAGTATTGCTAATCATATTGTTTCTCACTTTCATAATATCTTTAATGGTGATAGTATTAATAAATACCTTATGTCAAACATCATACCTCCTTTAGTTACTAGTGTTGATAACTCCTTACTAAACAGCATCCCCCTTGACCATGAAATCAAAGACATTGTCTTTAGTTTAAACCCAGACAGTGCTCCCGGGCCGGATGGTTTTAATAATGGTTTTTACCAAAAACACTAGGATGTCCTCCAAAATGATGTTTGCAGTATGGTCAAAGCTTTCTTCTCTAGAGGAATTCTCCCTCATGGGATTAACTCCCAATTTCTTGTTCTCATTCCCAAAACCGAGAATGCATATGACATCCAAAGCTTTAGGCCCATTGCGCTCATTAACTCTCTTTTCAAAATCATCACTAAATTAATTGCCAACCGAATCGATTCCATTAGTAATTGAATTGTTTCTTGGAACCAATTTGGGTTCATAAAAGGCAGATCTATTCAAGATTGCATCTTTCTGGCCTCTGAAGCCACCAACCTTCTCAACAAAAATAATAGAGGTGGGAATGTTTCCATTAAACTGGATATTGCTAAGGCCTTTGATACCATTGATTGGAGATTCATGTATAAAGTCCTCAGGCAATTTGGTTTTAATGAAATTTTTATTAATAAGATCTCTTATTTATTCAATTCAGCCCATATATTTGTTCTAATCAATGGATCACCTAGAGGATATTTCAATTGTTCGAAAGGAGTGAGGTAGGGTGATCCTCTCTCAGCTATTCTCTTTTCAATCGCTGAAGACTACCTAAGTAGGCTAATCTCTCAAGCGATTGATAAAGGTTATATAAATCCTATATCTACTTCTAGAAACTTGAATGTTCCCTCACACCTTCTCTATGATGATGACATAATTATCTTTACTCAGGGGGGTAAAAGAAACATTATGTCTCTGAAAAGTATCCTCCTTCACTACCAGGAAGTCTCTGGTCAGCATATAAACTGGAATAAATCATATATTTTTTTTGGCAAGGACGTTTATCCAGGGAGGAAGCTTACCATCACTAATACTTTAGGTGTCAAAGAAGGTTCACTTCCTTTCACTTATCTTGGAGTTCCCATCTTCTGGGGAAGACCAAAAGCGAATTATTTTTCTCTCACCACTGATCAAACGCTTCATCATCTTTCCTCCTGGAAGGGTAAAAATCTTTCGATGGCTGGGAGAATTTGTTTGGTTAAATCCACCATCATTTCTAAAATAGTTTACTCCATGATGGTTTATAAATGGACAAAGAGTCTTTTAAAACACATTGATGTTGCTATTAAAAATTTTATTTGGACTGGAAGTACATTGGAGAGAAAATTGGTGACTGTCCCCTGGAACTCTTGCTGCAAACCTATTGATAAGGGGGGATGGGCATTAAAAATATCTCTAATTTCAATGAAGCCCTTCAAGCTAGGCTTACATGGAATCTCATTCATAATACCTCTCCTTCCATGTATTTTCTCAAAGTTCGTTTTCTTGATAAACTTAGGAATCACCATACTCATTTCCTTACGTCCTCTATATGGCCCTCCATCAGAAACACCTTTACTTCTATTATGAATAACTCTAGATGGATGGCTAATAGGGATTCCAACTTAAAGTTTTGGCTTGATAACTGGACTGGTGTTCCTATGATCTCTTTAATGGACAATAACTTTTCTCCTCCCCACTCTCAAGACTCTATTAAAACTGTTATGCATATGAAAAACCCATGTCTTTCTGATCATATTAAACAAATCATTGACAACTATAACTTCATTAATACAAATTATTTCCTCATTTGGGAACCTAATTGTAATGGGATTCTTGATTCCAAAAGTTACTTCAATCATTTATGAAATAACATGGACAATAATTTTTCTTGGTTAAGTAACTTTAATAAATCTTGGTTAAAACCCTCGAGATTTACACTTTTCTGGAGAATTTCTCATAATAGACTCCCAACGGATACTTGTCTACAAACTTTTGGAATTATTATTTGTTCAAAATTCCACATGTGCAATCAACATCGAGAGGATATAAACCATCTTTTTCTTTCTTGTGACAGGGCAACTGCTCTTTGGCATTACATTCTTGACATTTTTTAGTGCAGATGGTTGCTTTGTGATACCATTATCATGCAGATACAACGATGCTTGGACTTTTCTATTTCCCAGCAGCTCAAAAATATTTTGGTTGTCGCCGTAGAAGAGCTTCTTTATGTAATCTGGTATGGTAGAATTACCTTTATTTTTCGTAATAACTCTTTTAGAATCAATGCAGGAAAAGTGAGAATCCTCATGGCCATCCGTGAAGCGGCTTCAATCCAAAAAGATCATTGCGACAACTTGATTCATGACTTGGAGATCCTCAGACGTGTGAGGGTGAAAGGGAATTATCCCTGCCCTAAATATACTTTTGAAGTTTTTTGCCCCCCCCCCCTTCCAGGCTGGATTAAAGTCAATGTGGATGGATCCTCTAAAGGAAACCCTGGACCAACGGGCTGTGGCGCCATCTTCAGAAATCATTTGGACCAGACGCTTGGTTGCTTCTATGGCTCCTGCGGCTCCTCTACTTCCATTGAAGCTAAGATGATGGCTGTCATTCATGCCATTTCTTTTTCCAAGCTTCATAATTGGAACTACATCTGGATCGAGAGCGACTCCACTACCATCATACAGGCTATTTGGAATGGCACCATCCACCTTGCTTGGACTCTCACTTCACGTTGGATGGATTGCTTGAACTCCCTGGCTGGTCTCAGCTTCATCGCCACCCACACTTACCGTGAGGCTAACAGAATTGCTGATGGGCTTGCCAATTTAGGTGATACCCATGATCTGCATTGGAGGGATGATCTTCCTCCAGAGTTACTCCTGCTTTATGTTAGGGATGTTAATAAAATCCCAAATTTCAGACTCGTGTAATCCTTTTTTTAATAGTATTTGGTGTTTTGGTCTTTGGCCAGAACACTACCTTTAAAAAAATCATTATAATTATTAATTAATAATATAATTATTATTTATAATTATTCATTATAATTATTCATTATAATTATTCATTATAATTATTAATTATTAATTATTAATTATTAATTAGTAATGTAATTATTAATTATATAACTATTAATTGTTTAATAATTAGTTATTTAATTAGTAATTATTAATAACTAATTATATAATAATTAATTATTTAATTAGTAATATAATTAATTTATTAGTAATATAATTATTAATTATTTAATAATTAATTAGTTACTTAGTAATATAATTATTAATTATATAATAATTAATTAAATAATTAGTAATATAATTATTAATTATATAATTTCTGATTTGTTAATCAGTAATTATTAATCATTAATTAAATAATAATTAATTAGTTAATTAGTAATATAATTATTAATTATATAATAGTTCATTAGTTAATTTTTTGAGAAAGACAGAGCCGAGGCCCTTTTTATAATTATTTAATTATTAATATAATTATAAATTATAATTATTCATTATAATTATTAATTAGTATTTATTAAAAATTATTATATAATAATTAATTAGTTAATTAGTAATATAATTATTAATTATATAATAGTTAATTAGTTAATTAGTAATATAATTATAAATTATATAATATTTAATTAGTTAATTAGTAATATAATTATAAATTATAATTTTTCATTATAGTTATTAAATTTTTATTATTAAAAGTCGTTATATTACTAATTAATCAGTTAATTATTATATAATTAATTATTAATAATTACTAATTAACTAATTAATTATTATATAATTAATTATTAATAATATTGATTAAATAATTAAATAATTCATTATATGTTTAATCCATGTTTTAACTTTAAATTATATCGGTCTTATAGTTTATATTTTATAGTCTTTCAAAGCTATGTATTTGAATCATTTTTAAGTTTCAAGTAGGTGGTTTTGAAAACTTATAAATTATTATTCACGAACATTTTTTACGAAATTCTTTTTATTTTCAACTATTTTCTATATGTTTAATCCATGTTTTAATTTTCATTTAAATCGGTCTTATAGTTTATATTTTATAGGCTTTCAAAGTCACGTGCTTGAAATATTTTTAAGTTTTATGTAGGTGTCTTTGAAAACTTATAAATTATTTTCCATCAACATTTTTTACAAAATTATTATTATTTTAAACTATTAGTTATATTTTTAATCTATTTATTAAGTTTCGTTTATTTTGGTCTTGTAGTTTATATTTTATAGGCTTTCAAAGTCACCTACTTTAAACATTTTTAAGTTTCAAGTAGGTAGTTTTGAAAGCATATAAATTATTTTTTATCATCATATTTTATGAAATTATTTTTGTTTTAAACTATTTCTTATATGTTTAATCCAATTTTTAATTTTCATTTATATTGGTCTTATATTTTATATTTTATAGTCTTTCAAAGTCACGTACTTGAAACAGAATCTCACATCAGAAATGAAGAATATTCTACGCAGGAAAGCGAGAACTAGAATCCCATATCGGAAATGTAGAATGATTTACAGGGTAAGCTATCTTATAAAAGGGAGCTATGGGTGAGAGCTTCTGTCAAAATCTAGATTGTTGTAATGGCGGTACTACTGGATTTTAAATAGCAGATAAATTCTACTGAAAATTTTATTTTTATTTTTATTTTGTTTTTGTTTTGTTTATATATATATATATAAACAAAACAAAACAAAAAAATAAAAAAATAAAAAAAATAATTAATTTTTTTTAGATTTTAGTGGAAAAGAAGCATCAAGGATGCCGCCTTTACGGCGTACCTTTAAAAGAATAACTTAGTTGTTTTTAAAATATATATATTTTAAAAAAAAGTTATTAAAAAAACTCTCTCTCTCTGAGTCACCTCCATCCTGCGTGATACAGAGACACACGCACCCCCCTTCTTTCCTACACATACTTCATTATCATTATTGTCATCCAACTCCCCCCACCACACCCTCGCCCCCTACTATCATTATCCTCTTTCATACAACACCCCCCACCCCTGCCTTGCCTCCTCCCCCCCCCCCCACGCCTGTTGAAGTCCTCCACCCCCCAGCCAACTCCCGCCTCCTCCGCTTCCCCCCACCCCCATCATCAGACTCTAGCCTCCACCCCACTCCCGTCTCCTTCGGTCGACCCCTCGCCTATCATCAACGTCGTCCCCTACCCCCAACCCATGCTCGCCACCTAACGTCCTCCTCTGGCCACCAGCAACTAGCCCGAACCCACCTCCTCTTGTATGTTGTAGGTAATGTTATTTTTTATTTTTATTTTTTATTTTTTAATATTTTTATTTTTTTTATTTCATAACATCAATTTAATTTTTAATTTAAATTTTTTATATTTTTCAATATTTTGATTTTGTATCATAAGATTTTAATGTAAGTTAAAAAAATTATCACAATATTAAATATTATAACATTATAACATACCATTATTTTTTAATTTAAAATGTGATTATTTTTATAACATATCTATATTATTTTTTTATTTATATGGTTATTAAGTTTTAAATTTATTTTGTTCACAATGAATTGTTGAATTTTATAAAAAAATAAAATTATATAATTATTCAAAAAAATATTATTAAACCCTAAAAATTTTTATTTAACCTCATTGATTTCATCATGTTAAAAGATTTAAAATAATTATAATTTTATCCTATTATCCAAAGAATTCATTGTTTCAAATTAGATAAATGAGATTATTCAAATTATGAATAATTATATTTGATCTATAATTATTTTTATTCAAAATCACATTGTATTTGAAACATGATTTAAAATTAGTTAATTAAATTTTGAATAATTAATAAATTCAAAATTATCTAATCTGATTATCTAAAAATATATATATATTATCCAATTTTTAAAAAAAACGTCGTTGCATTATGTTTCATTAAAATATTTTATTTTTAATAATAAAATTAGATAATTATTTAAATTTTTTAATTTTATTTTTTTGAAATAATGAGTTTTTTTTATAATTTCATTAAAAATGTAACCATTTTTTTATTTTATTTTTTATTTTATAATATTTCATTAAATTGTCACATTTTATCATTTATTTATTTGTATTTGAATTATGAATTATTATTTTTTAGTGATTAAAATTTATAATTATAAAAATATAATTGTTTTAATGTTTAGTGTATTTTTTTGACTCTCTAATAATTTTATTAAGAAACTTCATACAAATTATTTTTCAAATTTAGACATAGTATTTTGTTATTATAGGTTATCTTAAACATGTTTCAAATTGAAAATAGTGTTTAATTAGAAGAAATCCATGGCATTAATGATAGTAACTCAATGATACATGGTGTGGATAACCCTTGTCAATCTAGTCAAGGCATGGATAAAGATTAAAGTAAAAATGATGATGTTCAGGTCAAAGAAGAAAAGATTAAAAAATACTACATCTGATGTTTAGATTTATTTTGATAAAATGAGCATAATTGATGAAAAACCTAGGGTTAAGTTTAAAGGATGTGAATTAGTATTGGTGGGTGTTGGAAGAAGATATAAAATATCAACATTGTCTCGACATAATGAAAAATGGAATGGAATCAAAGTATTAAAATATCATAATGTTACCTCAATGATCTTGGACTATTCCGGAAATTTGCGAAATAAGAAGTTTTATTCAAAGATGTTTTGGTAAAAGATGGAAATGGTCATTATAAGACATAACCTCCCATTTAAATTTGTTGAATATGAAGGAGTTAGAGAAATATTCAATTACTTGAATCCATAAGTGAAGTTTTTTTCTAGAAGTACTATAAGTTTAGATATGATAGAAGTATATGATCAACATAAAAAAATTGAAATATTATTAAACATTGGTGGTAGGATATACCTTACTTCTGATTTATGGATGACTTTCACTAGTAAGAGGTATCTTTGTTTTATTGTGCATTGTGTTGATTTGGAGTGGTAGTTAAAAATCATAATTCTTTCTTTTATTGATATACGACCTCCACATTCTGGTGTTTAATTAGAAAAAAAGTAAAAGAAATATTGGTTGATTGGGGTATACAAGATAAAATTTTCTATATTACCCTTGACAATGCTTCTACTAATGATGTCATGCAACAAAAGTTGAAAGATCAATTGAATTTGGAAAAAAAATTGGTTTTCATGGGTGAATTTTTTAATGTTCGATGTTGTACCCATGTTTTAAATCTTATTGTTCAATAAGGTTTGAAGTTTATTAATTCTACATGTCAAAAAATAAAGAAATAATTTCTTATGTTAAAGGTTGTGAGGGTAGAATGGCATGATTTCAAGATTGTGAAAAAAGTGTATTAGTTGATACTTCTGTGATTTTGAGATTGGATGTTTCCACCAAGTGGAATTCCATATATAAAATGATTGAATGTGCATTGAAGTATAAGTATGTTTTCAATAATTTGGATATTTATTATCCAATTATAAAAAATTTCCTTCATAAGAAGAATGGAAAATATGTGAGTTGATTTACAATTTTTTAAGCCCATTTATGACATGAAAAATTTGATTTCAGGATCTACATATCCTACTTCAAATTTATACTTTGGTCAAGTTTGGAAAATTAGGAGGTTTTTATTTCATAATATCAACAACAATAATGATGATGATGTCATCAGAACAATTTCTTGAAATATGAAGAAATTTGATAAATATTGGAGTCATTATAGCATTTTACTTGCAATGACAGCTATGTTTGGTCCAAGGATCAATTTTACAATGTTAGAATTTAGGTATCAAAGTATTAATTCATTTCATTACCAAGAAAATATTTCTATGCTGAAATTAAATTTATATCATCTTTATGAAGAGTATTCAAACTATTTCTCTTCACTACTACAAATACGACTTTTATCAGTGCTAAAAATGGCCTTTAACAGCGCTAGAAAAGCGCTATTAAAGCCGGTGAAGATAAAGGGGGGTCTCCTTTATCATCGCTCCAAAAAGCACTAATAAAGGCCCCTTTTATCAACGCTAAAAAATGCTGATAAAAGGGGTCTTTTATCAGCGCTAAAAAGAAGCGCGGATAAAAGGGTCCTGTTTTAGCACTTTCTTTTTAGCGCTAATAAAAGACCACTTTTATCAGCGCTTTTTTTAGCACTGATAAAACTAAAAAAATTAAAAAAAAATTAAAAAAAAACTAAAAAAATCTTCCAATCAGGGAGGCTTTTATAGCACTTGAGCCCCCCCTTTTAACAGCACTTTCTAGCCCCTCCAATGCCCGCACACACCCCATCCATCCTTTATCAGCGCTAGCCCCCAAATCCACCCCATGCGTGCGCCCTGCCTCTACCAGGTTTTGAACTCGAGACCTCCCCCTGCGCGCCTAATCCCTTACCACTCCTCTATTTTGATTTGTTTTCCATTTCATGATATCTCTATTTATATATATATATAGTTATATTTATTCGTATAGTAATATATATTTATATTAATATATATATAAATATAGTTATATTAATATATATATATAGTTATATGAATATATATATTTATAGTGATATTAATATATATATTTATAGTTATATCAATATATATATGTATTTATATTAATATATATATATATATATAGTTAGATTAATATATAGGTATATTGTAAGGGTTGGTGTCCTGAGAACCAACTATTTTGTACTTTGATTACATGAATGTTCACTTATTATATATTGTTCATTGTTCTGCATGACTATAATATAATAATGTCCTGGAATATTTTTTTCATTGATAAGGTCATGGCAGATCCCCGCTATGACGAGAACCTTGAAATGCTATAACAATATTCTTAAATAAAGTTCTACGGTTGGATGACATACTATGATAGGACACATAGTATACAGACTGCCATATGTGAGTACTCGTAAGAAGACGAGACTCTCTCTCATGGAGTTTGCACTTGGTAATCTCCAAGATGGGAGATTATGAGAACAGACCTGCCAGTAGAAATTCTGCATGTCTTGGTGTCATCAGACATTGCTATCTACGAGTGTGTGTAATGGTCCTTAGACTGGAAGATTATCATTAACTCATGTCATGACTCGTGCACTTAGATTTACTGACGAAAACCATCACGCAGACAGTTGGCAGGAAGTAGGGTACGTTGGGTGCGTCATGAGTGACATGTTGTTAATGGATAAGTCGAGGAAGGATTTGTCTCTTCTATTTATGGAAGTTGATATCTCGGCCCTTTGATTGAAATAGAACTGTCACATTAAATTCCATGGCCATGGTGTAAACGACGAGTTTATTTTAGGTAGTCAAAGAATGACGGATCAAGCATATAGGTTTATGACACTTCCATGAAACCTTCTTGATGAGATATCGAGACAAAGGGATTAAATTACACAGTAAGCGTTCGTATGAGGTAATACGTCAATGCGGCGTCAACTTATTTCTCTTGGGTGCCTTGACCCGTTGCTAGACAGTAATCTTGGACTTTAGGCAAGCCCGCCTAATGCCAACGAGAAAGAGGCGTAGAGGGTCACACACTAAGTGTATTCAAGTATCTCAAGTAGAATAAAGATTATTCTCGTACATGATTTAATAATTATTCAAGGAATCCTAAATTGTTTTAATGATGTAGGAAGAAGGAAATAAAAAACAAGATATACACGCCATGTATTAAAGATTACACGCCATGTAGTTTTTCATGGAAAACAAGTACACGTCGTGTATTAATAATTACACGTCGTGATTTTTCTTTATGTAAAGGAAATGAATAAATGAAAACAAGATATACATCTCATGTACATTGAATGTACACGCCGTGTAGTTTTCAATGAAAAACAAGTACACGCCTTATATTTATTAATACACGCCGTGTAGTTTTTCAAGTCAGGATTTTGAGAATATAATATTTTTTTAAATGATGTTTATTATAATCAGCGTGGGAGCATGTCAAGGAATTAATTATTCAACGTGGGGGTTTTAAATAAGAGTCAATGAAATAAATAAAACACGTAACACATTTATTTGTTTTCATAACTCTACAACCTAAAACTTGATTATAAATATCCTTACAACCCCAACTCTTTTCCAACACACAAGAGAATCGTTGTGCACAAAAACTCTGGAGAATTATTTCAAGGCTGAAAGAACCTATTCCTCTAAGAACGCTCTTAAGACCGAGAGAGATCCTCTTCCATCGGATCAATACGATCTAAGGCGGACAATGCAAGCAAAGGTTTCTCCATGCAAGCACTCGGAGACTCCTTTGGCAATGTCCTAAGATACGAGGTACACGTGTGGATCACCGCTAGAGGAAGTCTACACTTGGCTTCTACGATGTAACAACATATCACATCGGAATGTGATGAAGAACATCAACGAAGAAAGAACACCCAAAAGGTATTTCTTTTCAATTGATTAAATTAATTATAATCAACCTGTAACGATCCTACTTTGTGGTTCCAAGAATTTCCTTTTCTTTGTCTATTTCAATGATTCGATCTGTGGAGACTGGCGTTTATCATCATATTGATCCCAGATTGATCATTATTAATGAAAAAAATACAAGTGGGAACATCCACCCATGTGCTTCCGCTATGCCCAAAACCTTCAAATGGTATCAGAGTGAGGTTACAACGTTGATTATAGTTATTTAATTTTTGTTGATAATTTATGCATTTATATTTGATTCAATTCAAGATAAATCGTTCTCTAATCTGAATAAACGAGATCTGTTCTTCCTCCTTCATTTCTCGATTTATATCACATAAACAACCTTTTAATTTTTATTTTTGATTAAAATAAAAAACGAGGAACTCATCTGGAGGAGCCGCTCTTTCTATCTGTACAACATGGGAACACACGGCGTGTAATTAAAACTACACGTCGTGTACTTAGTTTCAACGAACCGGTACTGGTCCGCCAAACCACGCCATGTGAATTGATTATACCTAAGTATTTATTACTCCGTGTTGACCATAATTAAATGGCACGTGGGAACTGGAATACATGTCGTGTATGTTGGAGCAACACACCATGTAGTCCGATCCGGTCTAGGTGAAACCGTGTACAAGGAGAAGCCATGTTCTGCGTACACGGGATTTCCAGGCCGGAAACCACATAATAAGGAAGTTCACACCGTTTTAGATTAATCTACATTCCATGTACTCCAAAATTTCCAAAGTAGAGAAAACACGCTAAATCCCCCGGTGTGTACTTTGGATAAAGGGTGAAAATAAATACACGTCATGTAAATATAAACTACACGCCGTGTACTTTCCATAAATTTTACCAAGTTTCCTCCAAAAGTACAAAGACCTGTACAAGGGATATGGATGAGAAGAATCTCAAGGAAATTAAGAAAGGAATTTAAGATAAATAATTGATTAATTATAAGATCATAATTAATTGAATTGAAGTGCGACTTATCTTGAATAATAGAATGATTAAAAGAATTTGAATTCTAAATATGAGTAAATGTCGTTGTATGTTATGGATGATCATGAGCTAGACCAAAGACCCTTTTTTATGTGTGTATGGTTTCATTTAAATTTGTTTAAATTTAAATTTGTTGGCATGTGAGCCTTCTTCCAATAATATGTAGGGCCTGCGTGCCCATGGTTTCTTTAATGTAAACCCATGTAATGGAGGATTTCCCAAGCCAGAGGAGAAGGTTCAAAATCCGAAGCTGAGGTGAAACCAACCCAAGACACAAAGGTGGACAGGTGGGAGCTGCAAAACACGAACCATCAGGTTCAAGTTGTTTTCCCTAGGTCAGGGTTATCTTATCAAAACCACTAGATAAGATAACCAATAGAAGCTCATGATCATGCCATCTTATTTTATTTTTGTCTGATTGCATGGTTTATTTATTATGTATGTGTTGTCGCAATCACATAATTAATAAAATGAACAAGCATGCAAAGATGGAATAAAATAAAAACCAGACTATGCGTAAACATTATCGGAACATGTTTAATCACTTAAGCAAGCATCACTTAATATTAACAAGCATGTGATAATGAAAAACTACACATAAAAGATTAAAATCCCTCAATACCATATTAAGTCAGACCAAGCCTTTTGTTACTTGATTAAGGGCAAGACTCAATAAAACTATGTGTTTGACCAACCCTTGTTGGGACACTTACTTTTGTAAAGGAATCCCTTATGAAAGGTTTCGGGTTGACTTAACCATATTACATCTAGAGGAGTAGCCCTTTCTAGACTTGATGTAATATTGGAGGCAAGAGTTGAGAAAATCCAAGTCAGGATTTCAGGATTGGGGAGTCTACTCAACAGATCAAGGAACTGTAAGCTCACAGTTGGCAAAGACCTGCCTGCCTAAATACCTTCAAATAGCTTGAACAACCCTTGTTGGGGTTATCCTAAGGGGAATATAGATCCTTTCCACTAGAATTTCAAAGAAACTGGACATTCCAAGTTCAATGGTGAGGGCCATTGGGACTTGATAAAATAGTGGGAGACTTAATAAAAATTTTATTATTTCTCATAAAATGTAATCAAGAAAGTGCTGATAAATCTACTCTTTTAATTTGTAGAATTGAAATGACAAACTCGTCAGCCATGTTTTCTCTGCGATCAATTCTGGATAAAGACAATATCCTCACCGGCAGTAACTTTCAGGAATGGTTGAGGTGCCTTCGGGTTATCCTACGCCATGAACGAAAGTTTTACGTGCTAGAGTCATCACTTCTTGATCTGCCTACCCAAGGGGCGAGTGATGAAGATTTCCTGGTCTATGATCAACATTTGAGCAATGCACTCGACGTTCAATGTTTTATGTTGTCATCAATGTCTAGTTATCTCAGGAAGTATCATGAAGACATGGATGCCTACAGCATGCTCAAGCACCTCCGTGGTCTATACCAGGAGAGATTAAGACAGGAAAGGTTTGAGATCTCTAAGGCTCTATTCCAGAGCAAGCTTGGAGAGGGTTCCTCAGCTGGGCCTCATGTAGCCAAGCTCATTGGATACATTGAGCGCTTGGAGGTTCTAGGGTTTAAACTCCTCGAAGAACTGGGTACTGATCTCATTCTCGCATCACTCCCCCAGAGCTTCTCAAACTTTGTTGTGAACTTCAACATGAACAACATTGAGAAGTATCTGTCTGATCTTCTTATCCTTATTATCCAAGTGAACAATGACATGAAATGTGAAAATCCTTCTATCATCATGGTGAATAAAAGGAAAGGTAAGGAGAAGAGATTTAAGCCCAAAGCTTCTTCAAGGCCTTCCAAGAAAAGTAAGATCAAAGGGGAGGAAAGGGAACAGGATGTTATTTGTTTCTCATGTGGCAATAAGGGTCGCTGGAAGAAAAACTACACCTAGCCAAGGAAGCAAGGGGAAGCTTCATGTGCATTTGTTATCGAATGCAATCTATCTATTTATACTAATTGGGTATTAAATACTACTTGTGGTGCTCACATCTATATCCAAATACAGGAACCAAGTAGATTCAAGAAGATTGATCGAGGGGAGGTAGATCTACAAGCAGCCAACGAAGCCAGACTTGCTGTTGTAGCTATCGGGGACTACCACCTCACATTGCCAACTGGAATGATCTTGGTGTTAAAGGGTTGTTATTATGTGCCTTATATAACCAAAAACATTATTTCAGTATCCAAATTAGATACTTATGGATTCATCTTCAATTTTGGAAGTGGATCTTGCTACTTTTATAAAGATAGCATTTTTTTTGGTGGGCACATTTATATAATGACCTTTATGTGTTAGACTACACAAACAAAGTAATGGAAATTGATGACAAAGTTAATTAACATAACTCATACCACACCCAAATTTGGCATCACCATCTAGGTCATGTCAATGAGAAATGTTTGACAAAATTACATCAAGATGGGTATTTAGATTCTTTTGAACTAAAACCACTTGGTGTATGTTATGTGTGTCTACAAGGAAAAATGACCAAAGCCCCATTTAGTGGGAAAGGTGAAAGGGCTAAAGAGCTTCTAGAATTAGTTCACACAGATGTGTGTGGACCATTTCCAGTTGAAGTAAGGGGTGGGTTCTCATACTTCATAACTTTTACTGATGATTTTAGTAGATATGGATATATCTACTTAATGATGTATAAGTAAGATTATTTTTATCGGTTCAAAGAATACAAGAATGAAGTTGAGAACCAGCTTGGTAAGAAGATTAAGAAACTCCACTCAGATAGAGGAGGAGAATATCTTAATCGGGACTTCATTGATTTCTTATGGGAGTTTGGGATTCTATCTCAACTCACTCCTCCTTATACACCTCAGTGGAATGGTGTAAGTGAAAGGAGGAACCGCACCCTGTTAGACATGGTGAGATCAATGATGAGTCATGCGAGTCTTCCAATATCCTTTTGAGGATATGCATTACAAACAGCAGCACACATACTAAACCAAGTACCAACTAAATCGATAAATGGTATTCCATATGAGTTATGGAGTGGACGCAAAGCCATGTTATCGAATTTACATGTGTGGGGTAGCGAAGCATTTCTTAAGGCCTCTTCAGGTAACAAACTTTCACCCCGAGGCACAAAGTGTATCTTTATAGGATATCCCAAGGAAACAAGGGGATATTACCTATACAACCCCTCAGACAAAAAGGTTACAGTGGCAATACCCACCATATTCCTTGAGAGGGATCACATCTCCAAAAGAGATAGTGGGAGAGAGATAGAATTTGATGAATTCGAGGCTCAAGATACACAAGAGTTGGTACAAGAACATATTCCACAAAGCCCCGTGGAAGAACAATCTGTTCCAGAGACACAAGAACTGCGTAGGAGCACGAGAGGGGTGAGAGAACCATAACGATATGGTTTTATTGTCACCAAGGATGGTGACTCATTATTGGTTGACAATGATGATCCTCTTACCTACAAGGAAGTAGTTGAAGCCATAGACATTTCCAAGTGGCAATAAGCCATGAATTCTAAAATAGATTCCATGTACCAAAACCAAGTCTGGATTTCGGTAGATCCTATAGTTGATGTAAATACTATTAGTAATAAATGGGTATTCAAGAAGAAACTGGACATGGAGGGTCAAGTCAGCACCTATAAGGCACGACTGGTTGCAAAAGGTTTTAGACAATGTCAAGGAATTTACTATGATGAAACTTTTTTACCGATTGTGATGTTGAAATCCATCAGAATCCTATTGGCCATTGCCGCTTACCATGACTTTGAAATTTGGAAAATGGATGTCAAAACAGCATTCCTTAACGAGAACCTCTAGGAAGATGTCTACATGACACAACCTGAAGGGTTTGTGACTCCAAAGGATGCTAACAAGGTATGCAAGTTGCAGAAATCCATTTATGGATTAAAGCAAGCATCAAGGTCATGGAACATTCATTTTGATGAAGCTATAACGGAATTTGGATTTGTTAAGAATGAATGTGATACTTGTGTCTACAAGAGGTTTAGTGGAAGTGAAGTCATTTTTTTAATAGTATATGTTGATGACATATTACTAATTGGAAACAAAGTACCTGTCTTACAGTCAGTTAAGGCATGGTTACATAAATGTTTCTCCATGAAAGACTTGGGTGAGGCAGCATATATTCTTGGGATCAAGATCCATCATGATAGATCCAAGAGAATGATGGGCCTCAGTCAAAGTACATACATTGACAAGATACTTAAGAGATTCAGTATGGAATAGTCCAAGGGGAGATTGTTGTCAGTGTCACATGACATTCATCTTTCCAAGAAAATGTTTCCTCAGACACATGAGGAAATAAAGAGAATGGAAAGGATCCCTTATGCATCCGCGATTGGGTCAGTCATGTATGTTATGCTATGTATGAGGCTAGATGTTGCTTATGCATTAAGTGTGGTAGGCAGATATCAAGATGATCCAGGAGACCGCCATTAGATGGCAGTCAAGACTATCCTTAAGTATATGAGGCATACTATGGATATGTTTTTGGTTTATGGAGTAGATTAGTAACTAGTCATCAAAGGACATGTAGATGCTAGTTTCCAGACTGATCAATATGACATGAAGTCATAGACTGGATACATATTCAGTTTTAATGGAGGTGCATTGAGCTGAAAGAGCTCAAAGAAAAGTGTGGTGGCAGATTCTATAGCAGAGTCCGAGTATATCGTAGCTTCTGAGGCATCTAAAGAAGAAGTATAGATGTGAAGCTTCGTCCAAGAGCTGGATGTAGTACCGAGCAATAAAGATCCTATCACACTCTATTATGATAATACTGCAGTGGTGGCACTTGAAAAAGAGCCAAGGTCACATCAGCGGACAAAGCACATACTTCAGAAGTATCATCTCTTGAGGGATTTTTCTCAGAGAGTTGAAGTTGCAGTGAACAGTATTTCCACGGAAGACAACGTGGCGGACCCCTTGACTAAAGCCTTGACTGAGCAAAAACATGATCATCATGTGAGGTCTAGCGGACTAAAAGTCATAGGTAGTTGGCTCTAGTCCAAGTGGGAGTTTGTAAGGGTTGGTGTTCTAAGAACCAACTGTTTTGTACTTTGATTACATGAATGTTCACTTATTATATATTGTTCATTGTTCTGCATGACTATAATATAATAATGTCCTGGAATATTTGTTGCATTGATAAGGTCATTCCAGATCCCTTCTATGATGAGAACCTTGAAATTATATAAGAATATTCTTAAATAAAGTTCTACGGTTGGATGACATACTATGATAGGACACATAGTATACAGACCGTCATGTGCGAGTACTTGTAAGAATATGAGACTCTCTCTCATGGAGTTCGCACTTGGTAATCTCCAAGATGGTAGATTATGAGAACATACCCGCCAGTAGAAATTCTACATGTCTTGGTGTCATCGTACATTGCTATCTACGAGCATGTGTAATAGTCCTTAGACTGGAAGATTGTCATTAACTCATGTAATGACTCGCGCACTTAGATTTACTGACGAAAACCGTCGCGCAGACTGTTGGCGGGAAGTAGGGTACATTGGGTGCGTCACGAGTGACATGTTGTTAATGGATAAGTCGATGAAGGATTTGTCCCTTCCATTTATGGAAGTTGATATCTCGGCCCATTGATTGAAATAGAACTGTCACATTAAATTCCATGGCCATGGTGTAATTGACGAGTTTATTTCAGGTAGTCAAAGAATGACGGATCGAGCATATAGGTTTATGACACTACCATGAAACCTACTTGATGAGATATCAAGACAAAGGGGTTAAATTACATAGTAAGCATTCGTATGAGGTGATGCGTCAATGCGGCATGAACTTCTTTCTCTTGGGTACCTTGACCCGTTTCTAGACAGTAATCTTGGACTTTAGGCAAGCCCACCTAATGCCAACAAGAAAGAGGCCTAGAGGGTCACACACTAAGTGTATTCAAGTATCTCAAGTAGAATAAAGATTATTCACATACATAGTTTAATAATTATTCTAGGAAGCCTAAATCATTTTAATGATGGAGGAAGAAGGAAATCAAAACAAGATATACACGCCGTGTATTAAAGATTACACGGCATATAGTTTTTTATGGAAAACAAGTACACACCATGTATTAATAATTACATGCCATGTAGTTTTCTTTATAGAAAGGAAATGAATAAATGAAAACAAGATATACACACCATGTACATTGAATATACACGCCGTGTATTTTTCAATGAAAAACAAGTACACGCTGTGTATTTATTAATACACACTGTGTAGTTTTTTCAGTCAGGATTTTAAGGATATAATATTGTTTTAAATGATATTTATTATAATCAGCGTGGGAGCATGTCAAGGAATTAATTATTAGACATGGGGGTTTTAAATAAGAGTCAATGAAATAAATAAAATGCGTAATGAGTTTATTTATTGTCATAAATCTACAACCTCAAACCTGATTATAAATATCCTCACAACCCCAACTCTTTTCCAACACACAAGAGAATCGTTGTGCACAACAAATCTGCAGAATTATTTCAAGGCCGAAAGAACCTATTCCTCTAAGAATGCTCTCAAGACCGAGAGAGATCCTCTTCCATCGGATCAAGACGATCAAATGCGGACAATGAAAGAAAAGGTTTCTCCACGCTAGCACCTAGAGACTCCTTTGGTGATGTCCCGAGATACGAGGTACACGTGTGGATCACTGCTAAAGGAAGTCTACACTTGGATTCTATGATGAAATGACAAATCTCATCAGAACATGATCAAGAACATCAATTAAGAAAGAACACCCAAAAGTTATTTATTTTCAATTGATTAAATTAATTATAATCAACTTGTAATGATCCTACTTTGTGGTTCTGGGACTTTTCTTTTCTTTTTCTATTTCTATGATTCAATCCGTGGAGACTGGTTTTTATCGTCGTATTGATCCCAGATTGATCATTGTTGATGATAAAAAGCCAAGTGGGAACATCCACCCACATGCTTCCACTGCGCCCGGAACCTTCATATATAAATATTTATGTATTAGTATTTTAAATAAAATGGATATTAGTTATTATTTAGATAAATCTAATATATTTTATATGTAAAGATATTTTATTATTTATATTTATAATTAAATTTTTATGTGTGAATATATAAAAAATATGTATATATTGTTATATATTTGATTATAAATAGCAGTGAATTATAAAAAATGATAAAATTTAAAAGAAATAATATCAATATGAATGTAATACCTTGGAATAAATTCATTCCCCACCAAAAAAAATCCAATAATACCCCATTAAACGAGGCTAAAAATCCACAAAATGTTAAAAAATCAGGGTACCCCGACTAAAAACTCAGTTTTGGAGGCCTTCTGGGCCTATTTTGGCCTCTAAATAACCTTAACCAAGGTTCCCCATAATCATAGGGGTGTAGAGATCGTCGTAGGCTTTGATTTGATATGTGGTAGAGCTCAAACGGACACCCGGATCAAAAGTTATGGTCGTTTGAAGTTCGAGTTGCGTTTTCAACATATTTTGGATCTTTTTTAATTTTTTTTTATTTTTTTAGTCTTCAAATTGTTATTAAATGACTATTAATCCATAATAATTAGCAAATTATTTATTAAAAATATTTTTTTAATTTTTTTATAAGCCATTTTCACTAAATATCTTATATATTAAGTGTAACTGTATATTTATACTTATCTAAAATATATTTAAAATTGTATTTAAAAAATATATATTATATTTATATCAATATAACTATATCTATATATTTAAATATTAATATATATTTTTAATGAATTTTTTTTTTAATTAGACCATTTATCAGCGCTTTTAAAAAAATACTGATAAAGACCCCCCCCTATCAGCGCTACTAAAAAAGCACTGATAAAGGGGTACCCTTTAACAGCGCTAAAAAAAGAGCTGTTAAAGGGGGTACCTTTATCAGCACTAAAAAAAGCACTGATAAAGGGGTACTTTTATCAACGCTTTTTTTAGCGCTGATAAAGGTACCCTTTATCAGCGCTTTTTCATTAGCACTGATAAAGGCTAGCGCTGGCCTTGTCCAGTTTTGTGGTAGTGATTCTATTTCATCAATAGGAACTAATCAAATGGATTCTTCTTTTTCTTCTCTTAATTATTCTATAAGGAAAAATGCATATGTAATTGATGAAAGTTTAATTTCTTATTATTTAAATAATTATTTATGTATTTCATTTTATTTTATTTAACTTTTTTAGTTTATATTTTTTTTATATGTGGATTGATCTAAGATATAAAGTGGTTGGCCCAAATGATGTAAAATCCCAATTGGATATTTATTTAGATATGTCATTGGTTGACATGTCAATTTATAGAAATCTAAATGTTCTCAATTGGTGGATAGATTAAAATAAAATATTTTCTATTTTATCACTCATGGCATGTTATTTTTTAACCATTCTCATTACCACGATGGCCTTAGAGTCTTCCTTTAGTATTGGAGGGAGGGTGTTGAATAAATACAAGAATTTTCTTCTTCTAAAAAATATTCAAGCATTAATTTGTGCTCATAGTTGGATCCAAGTTCATGAACCTATTGTTAACTTTATCATTACTATATTTTATCATTATATATATATATATATATAATAATTATATTACTTTTTATTTTCTTATGGGATTGGATGATGAAAATGAAGAATTTTTCTTGGAATAAGATTCAAGTTTTGAAATAATATATGTGGAGAGCACAAGAACTCTTTCAATTTATTAAATGTATTTCTTCCTGATAATTAATAGGGATCCATTACTTTTATTGATATATTTTCATAAAAAAATTATCAAAATTACATGCATCAATACTTTTATTTTCTACTAAATTTATATTTTATATTTTATTTGAATATTTTTAAATGTGATTTGATGTAGGATTTTGAGGAAATGTCAAAGTAGATTAGGGTGCATGCAATATTGAAGAAACATGAGAAATGGATTTCTCTCATTCTATATTTTTTTTTGAGTGTTGTATACTTTATATTTCTAACTTTGATTTTGGAAATTTGTACTTTTTATACTAATTGTGAACAATTTTATAATTTTGTAGAATTTTGAATAGAAATCACAGTCATTTTTTAAAATTATTTTTTTATATTCTTAAACTTACATTCTCATTCTCATGCTTTATGACCATTAATTCACTCATTTTTCATGCGGGTTTTTATATGCCAATTAAAAATTAAAAATTAAGAATTTATAAAAACAATAATGAATGTTGTTTTCCTGTGGGCTTTCCCACATCCGTTTCAGGGTGGAGTGGGCTTGATAAATCCTCACATTTTTGATGTCGCACCACCCCGCCCTCTGCCTATTTTTCATTGTTAGGTAAAGTTGTGAGGTGTGGGTCCTCTATGCGGTTACTTCTTTGGACAGATGCACGAGATGTTGGGCATCGATGATGGACCTTTGGAGTTTCATATAGACTCATCATCCTAGGATGGACTATGAGATGGAGATCATCTTTCTCTCTCATCTGAGTTTCTTATATGAACATATATCTATGTTTTTTGGTTTCGTTTCCCTCTTACTTTGTGTTGAGATGACTACTTCTATCGTGTAATCTATTGCTCCCTCTTCTATTTTCAAGGTTTCCTACTAAGAATTTATATATTCACCCCTAAATAGGCTTTTCCCGCATGTGTCGTGTCTTATATAGAAGACATATAGGTCAATAGTTTCATTGTTAGAGCTTAGGGATACTCGGGTGCATAGACTATATACGATTGTTGGGCTTGGAGATCTAGAGTGGGGCTCTCTCAGTATTTTTTTCTAGTTATTGTCAGGTTAGGACATATTTTCTAGGTGGACGTATATTTTTTCCTTTTCATTTTTTTGGTTTACTCAGTCACACCCTTTTTCATTACCTAGAGTTTATTACATGCATGGTTTTTACTTAAGAGGTTGTTGTCTTTTATTATTATTCATCTGCACTTTTTCATGGATATGGTTGAGTGTGTACATACAAGTGCATTAGCCAAAGGCCTCACATATTAGTTATGCCTTCTTGGAACTTGTCACCAGCTCCTGTCCTATAAAGGCGGGCTTGGGGTTGTGGTGAACCGGTCTTCCGCCACCCAGGCGGGCCCTGCTGGATCAGGTTGTTATACTCCCCCTCTCTCGAAGTATCATTCCATTCTTTTTAATATGGAAACACCTCCTTTAACCTTGATCGTGGGTTTTTTATTTTCATTCCCATTATTCTCATTTAGTTTGTTGAATATTTCATGGTAATTATTTTTCCATAAAATTTTTATCTTTTATCTCTAAATTTGACCAAGTTATCAATCCTATGTTGTGATTGATAATTAATATTGTATCTTTGTGGCTTGGTGAAATTGGTTTGCATGCATGCTCACAACATACATCTTTCATTTTAATTTTCCCATAATATCGCAACATAATACTCCCATTAACCATAAAATGATCTTATCCATCATCCCACGAGCTACAATTACGATCATCTTTCGATTGATTCTCCACTGACAGCACCCACATGTATGCTTTAAATCGTCAAAGTGTAACCTATTACGTATATAAGGATTTCTGCATTATGCACTTCAATACATATGAGGATGAACCACTTACGTATCCAGGGAATTTTCCTAATTTTTCACTTTAGTACATATAATGATTAACCTCTTACATATCCAAGTACATAACTTCATTTTTCACTTCAGTGCGTGTGAGGATTAACCTCTTACGTATACAATGACCTAGCTTGCCTTTGTAAAATTCAGCACTCGGGTACGTATGAGGATAAACCTATTATGTATTCCTTACCTTTGTTGAATTTCACCTCTATACCCTCTTACATATACCTTCCCTTTGAACCATTAAGCCTCTTATGTATCTCAACACACCTCTAGATTTCATATAAAGAGATCTCTATTACTTAGTAAGTTGTTTTGGAAAACCCTTCATCACATGTGTCTACAAACACAACCCAGAAAATCATTCTTAGGGGATTTTTTTTGTAACATTTACTTAAAATATTTAATGATTCATATCAAACATGATCCTTCAAACTCACCACTTCAAATTTTCACATGAGCATTGTCACACCCAGTTTTTTTTTCATCCTTGGTTCGGTTTATTTATGGGTCTTGGTTTTTCTCTCAGGAACCAGGTGTGACGGGTTTAGATTTTTGAGGTAATTTTCTATTTATATTTGGTCTATCTTTTTTCCCATGAGTTCCCTTTGTTTATTTAGATAAAAAAGGATTTTTTATGGTGAATAGAAGGTGGCGCACGGTTAGGGTAAACTGTGTGCCTTGTCCAGGAAACCGTGCGCCAAGGTGTCATTTTTGGATAGAGCTGAATCACACAGTTAGCACATGATTTTTAAAACCATGTGACTAATTTTTCTAGATTTACCTTGTGGACAGTGGCGACTTCATGGTTTCCGTATTGTTTTTCAAATCATTCGGGCAACCATCCAGACTGACCAGGTCATTAAAAATTGGATTTTTAGAATTTTACCCCTCTCCGAATTTAGACCCAAATCTACCCTTTCTCGCACCATTTGAGCTCTCCAGCCCTAAGAACCTCCCCCTCCTCCTATTATCTCCCTTGGGATCCCTTAATTTGGTGGATTTGGTGTGGTTTCGTTAAATAACTTTCGAGTGAGTGGTTCTCTTCCTTGATTTCACCTCTTCTCTAGGGTTTCTCTTCTTATTTGGGGTTTTGTTCTCCAGTGGGATGGGTGACCTATTTTTGGTTGAACCTTGTTTTTTAGGGCTCAATATTGATGGGTTTGGTCAGATATTTCCTTACTAGGGTCTTTTGGTGGTGTGATTGTGGTTTCACATCATTTTTTGAAAGTTTCTACACTTGAGGTAGGTGGTTCCATTCCCTAACATCGTTGGATGATTTTAATATGCTTTATTGGTTATTTATATGTGATCTATAGTTAAATTGAATGGTGAGAAATTTATTTTTTAAGTTTTTTGGCATGAATATATGATTAAATTGGATTTTCTAAAGAAAAAGGGTTATGTTTTTTGTAAGTTTCATGGTAATGTTTCTTGAAAAGGGCTTTATGTCTTGTGTTGAAGGTTCAAAATGTGTTTTCAAAGGGATTTAAATTTACAAATGAGTTTTCTAAATTAAATGAGTTTTTTCTGCATGTTTTCTTCCTTGTAGTTCACTTTTTATATGAATTGTAAATTGTATAAATTAAGGGGAACATTTTTTAAAGTGAAATCAATTTGGGTGTGGATTTGAAAGGGGCTTGGCCCATGAAAATGGTTAAATTTATTATGTTATTTTCTTTTGATAATTTCAAAATGAGTTTCATGAATTGTCCAAGGGGGTGTAAAATATAATTAAAAATGGCTTTCGTGTGTGTAAAATGGTAAGTGTTTTGGTTTATGGAAAATGGTGATTCCCTAATGTATTTATAATGCTTGGAATGTGTATGTGAAAGTGGTGATATGTGTGACATGTGAACTTAAATTTGAGAACAAAGGGAACATAGAGTATCTAGGTGGGATAACTAGATCTAGTATGATAGTGATATGAATGTGGAAAGTCCTGGTTTCACTTAGTTAGATTAATGATTATAACGCTAACTAAACATGCATTATGATTGGAGACCACTAGGACCATGGGGTGTCCCCTCCTAGTGGCTCATGCACAAGAAAGCTTATGGTTGTGGTTATTATACCACCTTTCACTGAGGTATGAGGTTTCAGTATCTAACTCAAGCTATATTACCCCTAGGTATTTACCCATGGTTCTATTTTGTGACATGAGAATTATGTGATGTGGTAATATCTTTCGGCATGCAGTGGACCTTGAGTTTATTTCATTTTAAAGTGAGTTTATCTTAGTAAAAATTTCCTTTTGAAATGTTACCTTTAAAATTGTTGTGCTGAAAATGGTTTTTCTTCAAAATTATTTCTTGGAAATGTTTCAAGGACTTTTACATAAATTATCATGTTAAATTGTATTTTAATGTTGCAGCATGAAACCTTTTCTTTTTGTGGCATCCTACTAGGATTTGTCTCACACCCTAAAAAAACCTTTGGGTCTATGTATAATTTGTTATGTATGACCCAGGTAAATTCAAGGTGTGTCTTGGTGATATTTGTAGATCCCGGTTTCTAGAGTTCCTATCATGCAAGTTTTGGGGGTGGTGGCTTTGGGGTGACATCCCTCTTTTCACATGTAGGTCTTGGGTTATTTTCTCATTTTCCTTTCTGTTTTTTTATCTTGGGATTTGGTTAAAGTTGTAAATATTGAATCTGAATTTTGTAATGCCTTGTTTGGTTATGATTATTCAGCATTGTGATGTTTATTTTTGTGAGTTGTTTGTGATTATAAAATCAGGTAAAATCATTCCCAAAAAATTTTGTTGATACCTGAGCACTAGTTTCTAGCCCGTGGGGATCAGGAACACCCTTTGGACCATGCCACAAACTGGGTCGAGTGTCAGGTTATATGGAACCCCAGATTGGTTCATGACAAAATGGTATCAGAGCCAGGTTATGCTCTTTTGGGGTCACATTATTTGAAAAGGAGTCTGGATAGACTAGAGCTATGATTGTTAGGGCTTGAGGGCCTAGTTGTGAGTAAGGTTCCTGGTCAGCACACCTCATGATAGAACTCAAGTCCCCATGGGAAGTTGGGTTTTATTTGGGTTATTTGGTTCTTGTGATTGTTTGGTGTTTGAGAAATGAAATGGGAGTTAGTTCAATGGTCTCAGTGAGTTCACAGGGCCTAGAAATCCATGTGGAGATGAGAACATAGCCCTAGAATGCTCTATGTGATGGTGGTGTGATTGGAATATAGTCTCCAACCATATGTGAAAGTTACACATCAACACTAGTTTCCCCTTTTTGAATTGTCTTGTGTCTTCTCGGGTTCTGAAAATTATTTTGAAAACCCTTGTTTTGGAATTATGAAAACCAGATTTTAAAAGTGGAAATTGTATGGTTTTGGAAAGATGAAAAATGAGTTTTTATAATCATTTTTAAGGAAGATTTAGAAAAGTGTATTTGTATAAAATTATTTTTGAGTAAATGGGGATAATATTATCGATATTGGATTTTTATAATCAAACCCCATGGTTTGTCGAAATTAGTTTCTTGGAAAACATGAACTACCTCAAGGTAGGTTTTTGGGAGTCTGTTTTAAATGAGATTTTTCAATCTACTAAAAAATAGTTTTGAATGGGATGAAATTTTTTAGATTGATGTGTGAAGTTTTAAAATGGTTTTTTATTTGTTAATTGGTGATATTTTGAAAGGATTTATGAAATTTTAAAATTGTAATTGGATTGAGAAGTTGGAGGTGTGGGTTGAATGTTTTTTTTGGGAAGTGGAAAAGTTTTGTTTTAACCTTTGTTATTTCCATGAATGACCACATGCATAGACATGTGTGGAAAAGAGGATGAGTGCTTGGTTTGTCACATGAGTATACATGTATGAGGATCCATGGAATAACTTTTTTATGTGTGCAACCCATCAAGATTGTTTTCTTTTCAAAGGTGCTTTTGAAATAAGGTGTAATGTTTGGTAACCAGTAGTTGTGTGGTGTGTTACCTTGTGATATGGGAATTTGTTTTGAAATGTGTTTTGAGTTTTATAATTCTTCTTGTTTAAATGGTGTTTCAAGTTTGAGTTCTTGTCAGTGAGTTGGTTTTGAAATAATGGTTGGTGGGTTTTTTTTTTAAATGTTTTGGGAAGCCTTTGAGTTGGTTCCCTCTTATGTGTTTGAAGTTTTTCTATGGTAAGTTTTGACTAATGGGTTAGTTTGATTGGTTTCTCATTTTCCTTATTATCTAGTTTATTCCCCCCTAATATTTGATGGATATTTGAAGTGTGTCCATGGGTGGTTCACCATTTGTAAACCCTCCAGTGGATAAACCCTTAGATCTTCTTCTTGAGTTTCTGAAGTTGAATCCTCCTCTCTTTTATAGTCAAGTGGATCCTCTTGGAGCAGAAGAGTGGGTGTGGTGTTAGAAAATAGTTCTTGAAGGTGTTAGATTTTGATTTGAACTCTTATGCTGGTGTGGTGGGGCATGCGGTTCATTTGAACTTGTGTTAGGAAAAAGTGCTTGAGGTAGCTGATTTCCTCCAATCTCTGGAAGCGGTGAAAGGAGTAACATTAAAAAGATGGGTAAATCATCCTAAAGATGCTGGTGTTGGTTATGGTATTAAAAATGGCCTCTCAATCTTTCATCAACTCCTTTTTGGGCGTATGATCATGGTGTTCCATCAGTGTGGCAAGTCCAGTCACAAGAGACCTTCATGCTCATTTTCATCAGTAATGTGCTTTATAGGGCTCGGTTAAAAGTCCCTTCCATTGTAGTGCATCTTGGTTGTAATGGTCAGATATGTTGGTGTTTTTGGTGTCCTAGTTTTTCCATTTTAAATGGAGGTGTGTTCTGTAGGAATCTTGTTTCTGTTATTCCTCATTTGAGCTGAAAGAGAATTATTTGTATGCATTTTTTAAGTCCATGTCTTGGTGAAAGTTACATGTTAGAGAAAGTGAGTCTTTTGGGTGTTGTGTTCTTTTGGTTCTTACTAGATTGTTGTGAGATTTCTTGAAAATAAAAGAAGAAGTTCCGACCGAATATCTTTAGCTCCTGACTGCGAGGTAGGAGATGCTTCAAATATTAGGGCTCCAACCATAGGCCCTAGAGTGAAGTTGGTGCGTAGTCAGGAATCACAAGGGGTGTAAGGGACCTTGTTATGTCTTGATCTCCAATGTAGTATGGGGAAAATTTAAGCTTCTTTGTTGTAGCACCTTTATCTTTGAGTGGTCCCATTTTGTGTACAATGGCATGAGTGCCTCATTCTTCATTACAATCCTTGTGGGTTGAAGAGTTCCTCCTTGGTTATAAGGAGGCATGGTAGTCTCTTCTTCTTGAGACTTTAGTTTTTGAGATTTCTGGATACAAATCTCTGTTTGGTTTCCTTGTGTAGTTGTCCTTCGTGTTTGGGTTTCGGTCTTAGCCTATATCTCAAGTGGGTGTTTCCCTCGTCAATGGAGAGGTTTTATTGAACCATGTTGGGTTTCTCATGTTGGTCTATGTTGGTTGGTTCTCATGGTGGGGAGATCCACTATGGGTTTTATTAAAATTTCTTCTAGAGTAAAGTGGTGTTAGTTCATTTCTAATGGTGGGGAGTTTATTTAGGCCTCCCCATGCTGATAATTTGGTTTAGTCTCTGGTGCAGCTTGACATTGAGAAGTTTTGTTTGCAGATGTTGGCTCTGAGTTTCCCCTTCAGAGTAAACATGGGTCTTTTGGATTGCGCCCAATGGTCTTGTTTGAATCAAAAATCACAAAATTTGTGTTTCAAACTTTTCTACACACTTCAAGAAGTGGTTTGGGTTCATTTTTTTTGTTTCTAGTAAGAGGTATGAGTTTCATTTTGAAATTTTTGAAGTTTCCTTGTATTGAGAGGTTGGATTAAGTTTTGTAAGGATTATTTCTCTTTTTATCAATCAAATAGAGGTGTTGTGGATCTCTAGAGGAATAGGGAGTGTAGTGGGGAGTCTATTCTAGCCTCCCATGTTAAATCTTGTGAATCTCTTTTTTCGTTCATAGTGTTTTTTCTCTCACGTCATTGATGTTTGTTGGGAATCTCCTTTAGGTTTAAAGTAGTATCGGGTTTTTTTCTGGATCAAGACTTATTGTGGCTTTTTGGGGGTGGAAAGAGTTATGGTGGTGAGAATTGTCACACCCAGGTTTTTGTTTTCATCCTTAGTTATAGTTCATTTATGGGTATCAGTTTTTCTCTTAGGAACCGAGTGTGACGGGTTTATATTTTTGAGGTAATTTTCTATTTATCTTTGGTATAGCTTTTTCCACTTGGGTTCCCTTGGTGTTTTTGGAGAAAAATGGAAGTTTTGGGGATGAACAGAAGATGGCACACAGTTAGGGGAAACTATGTTCCTTGTCCAGGAAATCATACACCAAGTTTTTATTTTTGGATAGAGCTGAATTTCAAGGTTAGCACCCGGTTTTTCAAATAATGTGACTGGCCATGTGACATGTCCCTTGTGGATAGTAGAGACCACATATGAGCATGTTAAATTGTCATTTAATGTTGCGGTATGTAACCTTTTCTTTTTGGTGGAATTCTATTGGGCTTTGGATCACACCCTATATACACCTTTGGGTGTATGTATACATTGTTATGTATGACCCTAGTAAAGGAAAGGTGTGTCATGGTGATGTTGGTGGATCTGGGTTGCTAGAGTTCCTCTCATGCAAGTTTTGGTGGCAGTGTCTTAAGGGTGACATCCCTATTGTCACATGGAGGTATTTGGGTCATTTTTTTATTTTCCTTTCTGTTTTTGTATCTTTGGATTTGGTTAAAGTTGTAAATGTTGAATCTGAATTTTATAATGTTGTGTTTGGTTATGATTATTCAGCCTTGTGACATTTATTTTTTTGAGTTATTTATGATTATAAAATCGGGTAAAATTATTCCAAAAGAATTTTTTTTATACTTGAGCACTATTTTACAGACCATGGGGATTGGGAATGCCCTTCGGGCCATGCCACGGACCGGGTCAGGTGTCAGGTTAGATGGCACCCCAGGTTGGTTTGTGACAAAATGCAACATCCTAGGTAAATAAAGAATATTACATTTTCATATTTATTAATATTTTTGAATTATATATTAATTTTAATTTAAAGGGGATGATATGTTTGATGGCATACCCCACACGCAACAATGGGTTTCTCCGAAATCTTATGTTGCACACAATACTGAGTCATACTGAAAAAATAATAATATAATTATTTTATATGGTAGTTAACGCCTAGTTGTTTTACTGGTGGGAATGAACATAACTAACTATATTATTATTAAATATATATTTTAAATGTATTTACATTTATCCAATAAATTTTAGAGGCTTAAAATAAGAATGAATCAAATTTTAAGCATGAAATACTCTAATAATTTTAAATGGTTGGTTTATCGCTTTTGATGGAGAACTCTTTTTAAATCTAGTTTTTTTCACTTTTATGTGCTACATTTAACAAAATAAACTTCTTCTTTATAAGAGGGACATAAAAATTTACTTTGGGTAAATTTTTGTTATTTTTCTAATAACGTTCATTTTTTAATGAATGGTGAAAAATACTGCATTTTAAGTCAAAATTTTCTTTTCATCTGATTTATTTATATGGCTAGATTATCTTTTCAATTGGTTTTAAAGTGTAATTAGATTATTTTTTTACCATTTAACCCAATTTTGGTAATTTTAATTAATTTTAATTTTTAATTAGACATAAACACATGTCAATATTTTGATAGTTATTATTTCTTAAAAACAAGTTTTTTGGTTTTGATAATGGGAATAAATTTTAAATTAATTTCTGAAAATTATGTGTTTTGAATTTGGAAAAATGGATTCCATATTTATAATTAGTAGGTACAAATTGTGTATATAATTACCTTTTATTTTTAGACATTATGAATAGTAACTTCAATAAATATTTTATTTACCATTGTTAAAGGGTAAATTTGGTAAATAAGGGTAAAAAATAATATTATAAAAATATTAAATTACCCTAACACATGTCCTAACTCTATTTGATGAGATATTTATGACCATGGTCATATTTGGTTCTATTTTACGACCCCATGGAGCCACTTGTGTGTGAAAAATGGCATTTAATTACTTTTAATTTAAAGTTAAGGAAAATATAACCTAAACATGTATCTTTTAGTAAAACAATTTTTATATAGGGTTATATAAGTGATATTTTTTACTATAAATAGTCATTATAAATATAAAAATATTTCCTAAATCATGTTATTTTTATTTATAATTTTTATAAATCAAATAAATAAATTTATTTATGACACAGTGGTGATGTAGTGATTACCTTATTAGTGAAATATTTAAGTAAATTAGATTATAAATATTAAAATAAATTTATTTTGAAACTTTTTATGTCATAAACGAATTTTATGGATGAGTATGACTTGTTATATTTTAATTTATGAAGTGTTTTCGAAATAATCAAGTTGTTATGGATTTTTAAAAAGTCATGATGTGAATAGTATAAAAATTGACATAAATGGGTTTTTAAAACAAATACTATTTTATTAAATGATATAATAGTCCTAAAAATATAATATTTGGCCAAATGACTTAGATAATTCCATAAATGTCATTAATTAACTACTTGATGTTTTATTGTCATTTTATGGTAACTATATTAACCATATAGTATGAATACACAAGAAGACATGGTAAGAGTTAAATTAGTTAACTAAGGGTTAAAGCTAAATGATAAGGTTAAAATTGAAACCAAAACTTGTCTAAAACATATTTTTTGAGAGGATTTAGAAAAATAATCATCTTATATTCTAATTAAATGAGTTTTTGATCTTTTTAAAATCTAAATTCATTTTATAATAAAATAATCTTTCAAGACATTCTGAAAGTACCCCTCATCCCTCTTATAAAAGGCTGCCACCTCTAACCCCTTACTCACACCTCTAAATCCCCTTGAATAATCACAAATCTACTCCAATAAGTTCCCAAAATAATTATCTTCCTCCTAGAATCCTACCTTAGGCAGAAGGAAATTCAAGAAATCCTTTTAGCTTAAATCAAAAGGAGTTACCCGATTTTAGGTAATGTCTTCTCTCAAGATTCTTTCATTTATTTTCCTTATCCAACCCCCTAAAGTTTCTTTTTTACATTATTTTATAAAAAAACAGTATCCTAAATATACTAGTATGTTTTTATGAGAATTATTATAACTAAAATTACACACACCTCTATTTAATGGATACGAACATACTATTTCTGTGTATGGAGAACTACTGCCTCGCAAAACGATGATTGTTCGATTTTCCCCTACCACCTCTCATGGTGGACATTATGATGGAAATGTATTTATATATAATATATATTATGTTTATATTTTATTTATGATTATTTAATTTTTATTTACAACATACCTTAATGCTTTTCATGATGTGTAAACACGATAATTTCATTTGAGGAAGTGCGGACTACCGCCCCCTCAAAGTGATATGAATCGTTCATATCATACATGGAACGTATAAAGGATTGAGTTAATTAAATTATGTAAAATATATATCATATGATATTATACTTTAATTATAATATACCTATGTATCATTTAGTTTCTATTTCTTTAAATATTAAATAGAAATGAAAGTAGCATTCATGCGTACGTACGGCTTACCGTCTCCATGAATGGTGCATTTCATTTCTTATCTCCAAATGTTATGAAATATTATAAATAAATATATAATGAATCTAAATAAATATATAATAGATATATATTATATTTAATTCATCAATATGATTCTAGAGATAATGGACTTTTGACCACATGGATAATTCGTAATTATAACAAGTTCATTTTTGACTCAGGTACCAAATATCGAAAAAATGTCTGATATGAACATAAATAATTATTTAATTTTTATAACATGGTAATAATTGATATAAAATGAATAATAAACTTGAAAAGGGTTCTGAAGCAATTAGAAATTAACTTAAGTTTATTATTCGGGAAATTAAAGAACGAACGAGTCAAGTCAGACACGAGGTAAGGGACTTTGTCTCAATATCCTTTCATTGAGGCATATTTTGATAATATACACATAATTATTTTATATGGTGTATAATAAAACCCTTTTACTTTTAATTTCATTCAAATAGAATCTTTTTTCTATGAAGCATTTTACTAAATGACAAAAGGAATGTTTTTAACGTTTGCGGTGACAATGACATCTCTACCACCATAATAGTTATTTGGATTCCTCTATAAGCCTTAATGTTTTAAAAGGAAAAGAAATCCATTATTCCCTTTTTGGGTGTTTTCATATTGAAAATGGTTTTTAAAATGGATTGATTATTTCAATATCTTGAAATGATTTCTTGTGATTTCAAATGAAATGTTATTAATGAAATGTTGATATTTGAAATATTTTATGTTTTATGATTATATAATGGTACTTGGAAATTTGATTGGTTGTTATGTGATAAACCAATTATGGGTCGTTATGTGATAAACCAAATTATGTGTGGTTTTTTGATAAACCAAGGATGGGTGGTTATGTTATAACCTCAAATGCATTGGGTATGGAAGTTGGTCGTATGGCTATTCTATTTAGTGATATGTGTGGAATTCGACCATATGGTTATTACATTTTAGTATATTTATGTCCCAAGTAACCTTTGTATGCTATATATTTCTTTCGATGGGTTTTATGGTAATCTTTTAGTTACAAAAAAAGGGTAAGCAATGAGATTATATTCAGTGGAGTGTTTTTTGTTACTTCTTTAAGGTGAAAAGTATTACCATATGATAAAGTATTCATAGTTTACATGTTGTTTTGAAAACTAATAGTTTTCCTTATTTAAGTATCCCTTATTGAGCTTTTTTATGATAATCCCAAATTTTTGAAATGTTTTTCACAGGACATAAAGTGGAATAGGGTCAAGGATTGAATCAAGGAAAAGTTATGTTGTTTAAAACATAGAACCTAACATGTTTTTTTAAGAATTTTTATTTTATAAAAAAATGGTTATTGGGTAGAAGTTTCTAAATGTAATATTGAAGTTTTTATGTATAAGTTATGACCTAATTATCTAAATCTTTAAGCCTAAAAATATCCTCATTGTGAATTATTAACTTAATTCAAGATTATGTAATGTTTATGGTCAGGGCCTTACAGTTGGTATCAGAGGTCGGTTTAGATAACTTTAGAAGTTAGGATTTTGTTAATAGAATATCCATAAATGATTTTTACATTATGTTCAAATTTAAATGATATAGAATTTTAAGATTACCATGTTGCTTTGCCTAAGATATTTATGTGATCAGAATGTTTTTCCGCAGAGGAAACAGGGAAACTATAATGGGACAACATCAAGAGGAAAAAAACTTCCAAATCAGCAACCTAAGATGGTCGGAATTGAAACTGAATAGTTTTTTGTAGTGATGGCAATGTTGACTCAAGCTATAAATGGTGGCGTTATCCATACACGAGTTCAGCCAGATCAACCACAGAGAAACATGTCAGTAGTGGATAATTTCATAAGGCAACATCCCCCATCATTCAGAGGATCATATGACCATGTGAAAACTGAAGAGTGGATCAAAGCACTGGAAAATATTTTTGATGTCTTGGGGTGTAAAGACAATCAAAATTTTAGTCTTGTCGTTTACCATTTTGAATGAGAAGTCGATCAGTGGTGGTCAATGGTTAAAAATATTAGGGTTAGTGAGGAGATTGATGCTCTTTGTTGGAAAGAATTCAAAGGTATGTTTCTTGAGAAATATTTTCCTAAGTTTGTTCAACTTAGGATGGAAAAACAGATCTTAGAATTGAGGAAGGACAATGACTCAGTGTCTGCTTATAAAGCAAAGTTCACTCGACTGGCAAGGTATGCTCCAAATTTCATCTGATATCTTGATAGTAAGATAAATTGGTTTTACTCAGGATTGAAGTTGCGATATCGAAATGCATTATCCTCTCATGAATTCAAAATCTATGAGAAACTTTTCAAATGTGATGAGAAAGTATAAATGGAGTTTTTTAATGATTAGGTGTTCCATGAGAGCAAGAAAAAAATAGGTCCAGTTAGCAGGAAAAAGGAAATTATTCATCAAAGAAGTCTGGAGGTAAGAAAATTAAATTTCCATCTTGTGAGAAGTGTGGTAAAAATCATCCTGGAGAATGTCTCTCAAAATTTTGAAAGTGCTTCCGATGTGGTAAGACTAGTCATATTTCTCATAACTGTAAGGAAGATGATCAAGCAGGCAATGAAAAGCCAGTGGTAAGATGTTTTAGTTGCAATGAGTTTGGTTATTATACCAATGTGTGTCCAAAGTTGATTAACCAAGGTGGAAACCATATAGATAAAAAGCATAAGGGTGTGATGAAATATTTTTCTACTACTACGGTTGATGTGGGACCATCAAACGAAGTGGTATCATTTACTTTGTTTGTTTTTTCAGATTATTCCAATGTGTTGTTTGATTTAGGGTCTACAAATTCTTTCATTTCTGAGAAATTTTCTAGTAAATTGGGAATTCCATCTCATGATATGAACCATGAACTTGTGGTAAAAACACCTGGAGGATATATTGAGACAAAAAGAAATTATAATAACCTTCATGTCCTTGTGTGCGGAAAGAATCTACCTACAAACCTTATTGTTTTGCCTCTAGTAGAGTTTGATGTTATTTTGGGTATGGATTGGATTTCTATTTATCATACTAAGATTGAATACAGATCTAAATAGGTTTCTTTTCATAAAGAATTTCAATTTGTGTACAAGAATGAAGCCTTAACTCTGATAACATATCAGGAAGCTGGGAAACTAGTGAAAGATATAAATAAATGTTACCTTACACATATTTCTAAAAACAAAGGAACTGTTTAGATTAATGATGTGCCAGTAGTAAATGAGTATCTTGATGTTTTTCCTCATGATTTTCCTGGTATTATACCTGATTGATAAGTTGAATTTACTATTGAATTAGTTCCTGATGTTAATCCAATTTCAAAACCCCCTTATCAAATGTCTAAAATTAAAATTTTAGAGTTAAAGAAACAATTTCAAGAGTTTTTAGATGAAGGTTTCATTCAACCTAGCACATCACCATGGGGTTCTTTTTTCTTTTTTGTTAAAAAGAAATACAGTTCAATGGGAATTTGAATTGATTATAGAGCCTTTAATAATATAAATGTTAAGAACAAGTATCCTTTGCCTCATGTTGATGATTTGTTTGATCAGCTCCAGGGAGCTCAGTATTTTTCAAATATTGACTTGAGGTCGGGGTACCATCGGTTGAAATTAAAGGAAGAAGATGTTTTGAAGACTACATTTTGTACTAGATATGGCCATTATGAATTTGTAATTATGCCTTTTGGGTTAACCAATTCACCTACTGTATTCATGGATCTTATGAATAGAATTTTCTATGAGTTCTTTGATAAGTTTGTGTTTGTGTTTATTGATGATATTTTGGTATATTCCAAAAGTAAATAGGAACATCAAAGTCATTTAAGGGTTGTCTTTCAGACCTTAAAGGAAAATAAATTGTATGGGAAATTCAGAAAGTGTGAGTTTTGGTCACAGAAAATTTCATTCCTTGGTCATGTTGTTTCTAAAGATGGAATAACTATTAACCCTTCTAAAAAAATTTGTTAAAGAGTGGCCAAGACCTACCAATATCATAGATATCTGTAGTTTTATTGGTTTGGCAGGCTATTACTGAAGGTTTTTTGAAAATTTTTCACAGTTATCTAGCCCACTGACTAAGTTAACTCGAAAAGGTGTTAAATTTATCTAGATAAAATAATGTTATGATTGTTTTTAGGAATTCAGAAGAATATTGGTGAATGATACAGTTTTAGCATTACCATAAAGAGATGGAGAATTTGTTATCTATAGTGATGATTCATTGAAAGGAATTGGTTGTGTCCTAATGAAAAATGATCAGGTAATTGTTTATACTTCATGTCAGCTGAAAACTCATGATTTAAATTACCCTACACATGATTTGGAATTAGCTGCTATTGTTTTTTCTTTAAAAAATTAGAGGCATCATTTTTACATAGTAAAATGTAAAATATATATTTACCACAAAAGTTTGAAGTATATATTAACTCAGAAAGAATTGAAAATGAGACAGAGGATATGGTTGGAATTAATCAAGGATTATGATTGCACGATTCATTACCATCTAGTAAAAGAAAATAAAGTGGTTGATTCTTTGAGTCGAAAAAGTAATGTAACATTAACCATGCTACATTAGGAATGAGATCCTTTGATTTTTTATTTGATAAGTTTTGGATTAGAAATTGTTGGTGTAGGATATTCCTCTGTTTTGTTTCAGGTGGAAGTGAAATCATCTCTAGCAGATAGAATAAAGAATGCATAGAAAGAATATAGTGAGTTGCAGTAAAAGGTAGAATTGGTTCAAAAGGGTAATTTACCTGAATTTAACATTGATAAAGATTGTGTTTTGAGGTTTGGAAAGAGATTATGTGTGTCTTGTTATTCATATTTAAAGAAAGTGTTGTTATATTAAGCTCATAGTTCTCTGTTTTCAATTCATCTTGGAAGTACTAAGATGTACAGAGATCTTTGGGTGTATTACTAGTGGGATGGAATGAAAAGAGATATTGCTGACTTTACTGTGAAGTGTTTAACTTATCAACAGGTTAAAGCATAATTACAGTTACCAAAAGGGATGCTTCATCCTTTTCCAATTCTAGAGTGGAAATGGGAAAATGTGTCCATGGATTTCATAGTGGGATTACCAAATACTTCTTGAGGTAACAATACAATCTGGGTTATTATTGATCAATTTACTAAATCTGCTCATTTTCTTCCTATTAGAGATACTCTGTCTCTAGATCAAATTTATCTATTGTATATTAAAGAGATATTCAGATTACATGGATTTCCCCTCTCCATTGTATCTTATCGTGATCACAGGTTCACTTCTAACTTTTGGAAGGGCCTTCAGAAGTCATTGGGTACTGAATTAAATTTTAGTATAGATTTTCATCCTCAATAAGATGGGAAGTTAGAAAAAACAATTAAAACATTGGAAGATATGATGTTTACTTCTTCAATGGATTACTAAGTAATTTGGTACCAACATCTTTCTTTTGTTGAGTTTTCTTATAATAACAGATTTCATTCCAGTATACAGATGGCACCATTTGAGGCATTATATGGAAAGCGGTGTTAAACTCTAGCTTTTTAGGATGATATAGGTGAAATAAAGTTGATGGGACCAGAATTGGTAGAAGAGATGGCAAAAAAAGTTTGGTTAATTCAGAATCACATGAGAACAGCTCATAGTAGGTAGAAAATTTATGCAGATAACCGAAGGAAGAATCTTTCTTTCGAGGTAGGTGATCATGTCTTTCTCAATGTTTCTCCATGGAAAAGTGTGATGTGTTTTGGTAATAAGGGAAAGTCGAGTACAAGGTTCATTGGACCCTCTTAAATCCTAGAAAAAGTTGGATCAGTATCCTACAGAGTGGATTTACCCCCAATTTTATCCCAGGTACACAATGTTTTTTATGTTTCAATATTAGTAAAATATATGTCGGATCCATCTCATGATTTGTGTCCAGATGTAGTTCAGTTGGAATAGAATCTTTCTTATGAGTAATAACCAATACATATTCTTGACTGAAGAGAGAAAGTGTTTCAGAATAAGGTAATTCATCAGGTAAAGGTTTTTTGGAAAAACTATATGGTTGAAGAGGCAACATGGGAATCTGAAAATGCTATGATAGATAAATATAACAACCCTTAATTTTATTACACACTTAGACATGATTTATTACATAGAAAACTTCACTTGATACAACATAGAATATTGAGAGGTATAGTGTCTTTGGGGATTAGGAACATTACATAACAACTTAAAACATAGGACGCAACATCTTATTGAAAACTTCTTTTACATGACCACTACATTCCCTCGTACTTAGCATTGCATGGGATAACCTGAGGACATAAATAAGAAAAGGGTTAGCTATAAATCCCAGTAAGGTATTTAAAGAGTCATAACATGAAATATACAATACATGTTAAGCAATAGTCATATCAATGGAGCATAAGATAAACATGAACATAAAGGCATAATATAACATGATTAACATAACATGGAAATGTGGCAACAACGTTTAACATGATTTTATCATGATCCAAGGATCATTGCACATGTATCATGAGTAAATACTCATTTCACTTGAATTAGAATGATTAAACCCTCATTTCACTTGATGTATCATGAATATTTACCCAATGCATTGCAGTACTATCAGGGCGCACCCTTCTTAAACATTTCATTTCATGCATAATTGTGTCACATGGATCATATAACATGGAATCAATCAAAATAATAAGTTATTACATGATTAATTAATGTGGAATAAATACATTAAAGTAACATTCAATATGTATATGTTCATAAAGTTGAATACCCTTGATAGAGACATGGGTATGGTATTCACTACACAATGATCTTGGCTTGGAAAAACACGGTGCAATTTCGGCAACATAACGGCATGACATAAGGATTCATGAAAATGGTTTATGAGAGATAAATAGGTGTATCATCATATGTACATGAAATGGACAGTAATGGGGGTCATATAGATACATTTCCCAACAAATGTAATTGAATTTAGATTCATAATACAAAAGAATTACTTGAATGTAAAAGAGGAGAGAGAAATCCCTCACAGAATTTTGGCATGGTAACAGGTGTACACGGGAGGCATTAATGAGAGAAAAAGGGGTCTCCCATAATCCAAACATAAATATAGAAGTATTTTGAAGGTGATAAATCATACCCCAACATTTTTAATTGAAAACAAAAGGGTATAACAACTTAAAGAAAATTGGACAAAAATGAGAAAGGAAGAAATCCCTTACTTGGAAGTGTGATCCAAAATGCTTGGGAGAGGCTTGAGAGAGGATTCTTGGGAGATTCGGGAACCTTGAAAGGATTATAGAGAGATGAGGGAATAGGTTGGACAAACTATAAATGCTTTGAGTGAAGAGGAAGTGGGAGATTGGGTGGGTTTATATAGGAAAGGAGGGGGAATTCTTTATTATTTAGGTTTGGGTCGCCACACATTAAACTAATCAATACCAAAAACCAGACCATGGAATTTGCCTATGGTTTTTGAAAATGTGGAGTTAAAAACAATATTTTATAAGGCCAATGGCCTATCTTCTTAAAATAATAGGGTTGCTTATGTGGAGGTGAGTCACACTCTCAAGGAAATTCATTTAAAAAGTGAAAATGTTTTATAATTCTTGGAGGGTCCACTAAAGTTTTGTAAAATAAATAAAACAAACTTAAAATAAAATTATTTTAATTTTAAAACACATATTGGCCAAACATATCATTTATAGTATTTTATTACATCGATATTGGGTCATTATGATGTCATAAAACACATTATATATTTAAACGGTATTTATTTTTTACCCAAAAATTCGATTGTCTCAGAAAATTATGAAAAATTCACCGTTGGAAAATTTAGACATCCTGATTCCAAAAATAATATTAATTTTATCTAAATAATTTTCTAAATATGTGAATTTTTACTTTTAAAATAAAAACTGACATTTATCGAAAATTCATGGGTTTTGACAAAAACGGATTTCAAACCTTAATAAAATTTACAATTGAATTCATAAAATTATATGATCATTTATATTTAATAAAAATTAATTTAATAATAATAATATTTTATTAAAATATTATTTAATTCAAAAATCCTTTAATTCATCAAAATAGATTTCTTAGTTGAATATTAACTAAAAATACTATTTGCGCTTTAAAAACTATTTACAAAGTAACAATAATAAAATGAATGTATATTCATTATTATATACAAAGATAATGCACATAACCATAGTGATAAGGTCTTTTTACATAACCCCTTATAACACTCACATAAAACCGAAGGGTAAGGTGTGAGATGGTGACCGACTCTTGGGGTGGCTCGGATAACATTGCTCGGGTGGTAATCTCTATCAACTTATACTTATCTCATAGGCAGTTTCGTTCGAGCTTAACATGTTGAAGCTCAGCTTGGGCTTGGTCAAGAGTGAAGACCAATGATTCCACCTCCTTTCTGAGCTCTGAAAAATGGTCTTTATACGGGGAAAGTCTACTAGATGAGTTCATCTCTTCCTTTGTCTGAGTAAATTGGATTTTTTAAAGCCCTATATTTATACTAATCATGTGATCAATATTGAATGGCTATATTAGAAACGGTCACAATTATTAATAGTATTTTAAAATCTAGAAACATAAAACAAAAAAAGTGCATATGTTATATAACCATTTTACATAATAAGACATTTAATTAGATCAAGATTAATTTTCATTAATGAAATTTTGGGTCATTAAAATCATCCCCCCTTAAGAAATTTCTCCCTTGAAATTTCCTTTTCCCACACTAAAAAAGATGAGGGAAACTCTGCTTAATCGATTCCTCTGATTCTCACGTCGCTTCTTCAAACTTGTGGTTTCGTTACAACACCTTCACAAGGGGCATTGTCTTATTTCGTAGGAATTTTTCCCTACTATCTAAGATCTTCACTGGTTTCTCCTGATAAGAAAGATCATCCTATAATTGTACTACCTCTAAAGAGATTACATGTGAAGGGTATGGTATGTACTTACTTAAGAGGGATACATGAAATACATCATATACTTTTCCCATGGTAGGTGGGAGTGCTGGTCGATAGGCCACAACCCCAACACGATCAAGAATCTCGAAGGGGATGATGTACCTAGGACTTAACTTCCCTTTCTTTCCAAACCTCATGACATTCTTCAATAGAGATATACATAGGAGTACCATGTCTCTAACTTTAAACTCAAGTTTTCATTGACGGTTATCAGCATAAGTCTTCTTCTGACTCTGGGCTTCCTTGATATGTTGCTAAATGGTTTTCACCTTCTCCACCATTTCTTCGACCATTTCTAGTCCTAGAAACTTACGCTCACCAAATTCATCTCAAAATATCGGTGTTCTTCACCTCTTCACATATAGGGCTTCATAAGGTGCTATTCGGATACTCGAGTGGAATCTGTTATTATAGGAGAATTCAACCATAGGAAGATGTTGATCACATCCTCC
Source organism: Viscum album (assembly GCA_963277665.1). Lineage (NCBI taxonomy): Eukaryota > Viridiplantae > Streptophyta > Magnoliopsida > Santalales > Viscaceae > Viscum > Viscum album. The sequence continues at coordinate 355,066,937 of OY728125.1, read as the reverse complement.
TTTAAAGTCCATTGAACATGATCTTAACATATCTTCTAGTGTATGAATAGTTCACTCATATTGGCCATCATTTTGAGGATGATAGTTCATACTGAAGTTCATTTCAGTATCTAGAGAATGTTAAATACTCTTCCAAAACTTAGAGGTGAATCTTAGATCTCGATCGGATACAATAGATAGTGGTACTCCATACAGCCTTACCACTTCCCTGGTATATATCTGTGTCAGTTGATCCAATGAGAAATCTTCCCGAATTGCAATGAAGTGTGCAGACTTTGTAAGACGATCCAAAATAACCCAGATTGCATTGTTGCCTTTGGATGTCTTTGGAAGTTCAGTTACAAAGTCCATTGTGATGTTATCCCATTTTCATGCTGGTATAGGCAATGGTTGCATCATCCCCTTAGACTTTTTCCTTTTTCCTTCACTTACTGAAACACTAGTCACTTTTATGTATACTTAGTGATCTCCTTATTCATATTATCCCACCAATAATTCTCTCGGAGATCTCAATACATCTTTTTGTTTCTTGGGTGAATAGAGAAATTTTAACTATGTGCATCATCCAAAATTTCCTTCTTCAGCTCCAGACTTGATATAACACATAGTATTTTCCTAAATCTCACAATTACTTCTTTATTAACATTGAAATCCAAGGATTTACCTTTTCTGATAGCTTCCACTTTCTTCTGAATTCCCACATCATCCTTTTGATCATCCTTTAACCTTTCCAAAAGAGACGGTTGAGTAATCATTTTTGAAAGGATTGATGATGTTACCTTCTTTATGATTCCCATGTCCATCTTAATAAAATCTAAAAAGATTGGCTCCTTCTCAATTCTTATCAATGATAGAATCATTGGGTCCTTTCTACTTAGAGAATCTGCTACCTTATTCACTTTCCCAAGGTGGTAATGGATTGAGTAGTCATAGTCTTTGATCAGCTCTAACCATCTTCATTGGCACATGTTCAACTCCTTCTGTGTGAATATATACTTGAGGATTTTTTGGTTCATATATATTTCACACTTCTCCCCAAAGAGATAATTCTGCCAAATTTTTAAAGCAAAGATCACCACAGCCAACTCCAGATCATGTGTTGGATAATTCTGCTTATGAACTTTCAATTGCCTTGAAGCATAGGCAATGAATTTGTCATTTTGCATCAACACACAGTCCAGTACCTTCTTTGAAGCATCACTGAATACCACAAAAAGTTCTCCACTTGTGGATAAACTGATCACGGGCATAGTGATAAGCCTCCTTTTCAACTCCTTGAATCTTTCTTCACATTCATCACTCCAAGTAAACTTTACTCCCTTCTGAGTTAACTTGGTAAGAGGGTTGGACAATCGTGGGAAATTTCTCACAAATTTTCAATAATATCCAGCTAACCCCAAGAAGCTACGGATATTTATTACCGATGTTGGCCTTGCTCATCCCTCAATTGCATCTGTCTTGGAGGGATCCACATATATCCCATTGCTTGTGATGATATGGCCTAAGAATGAGACCTCCTTCAACCAGAACTCACACTTGTTGTACTTTTCATAGATCTTCTCCTTCTGCAAGGTCTCTAGTATAGTTCTTATATGCTCCTCATGATCCTCCTTGATTTTAGAGTATATTAGAATATCATCTATAAATACTACCACAAATTTGTTGAGGTAATCTATAAAGACTCTATTCATCAAGTCCATTAATATTTCTAGAGAATTAGTGAGTCTGAAAGGCATTACTATGAATTCATAGTTCCCGTATCTTGTATGAAAAGTATTCTTGGGGATATCTTCCTTCTTCACCCTTAATTGACAATATCTTGACCACAAATCCACCTTAGAGAAGTATTGTTCCCCATGCATCTGATCGAACAAGTCATCAATTCGTGGGAGAGGATAATTGTTCTTTATCGTGATTTTGTTAAGCTCGCGATAATCGATGCAAAGGTGTATTGACCCATCCTTATTCTTGATGAAGTGGATTGGTGCACCCCATGGTGAAGCACTTTGGCATATAAATACTTTATCCAAATTCTTCTGTGGTTGTTTCTTCAGCTCCTCAATCTCCACAACATCTATTTTATATGGAGTCTTGGATATTGGCAATTCCCCAAGTATAAGGTCAATTGATCATTCAACATCTCTTCTAGGAGGAAGACTAGGAAATTCCTCGGGAAACACTTCAGTGAATTCCCTCACAATAGGCATTTCTTCAAGGAAGTTTGCTTCCTTAGACTCAATCATCTAATCCAAATACACGTGCTCATAGGGTATTAATATCCATGATTGAGATGATGGAGCTAAAGAAGATTCATCTTCCTCCTTGCACTTGTATAGAATCGAGGGTCGATTCTCCATATGGAGAGTGATTTCCCTCTCACGGCAATTTATGTTGGCTCTATATAAGGAAAGTCAATCCATGCTGAGAATTGAATCAAATTCCACCAGAGGGAGTATGATGAAGTTTTTTGGGAAGTTCACTCCACAAATTATGATAGGGGAGGAGTTATATTCATGGGATACAATGATTTCCCCATTTATCGTACTCACTGACATCTTTACTTCCATGATTTTGGTGGTGTTAGGATTGTTCTACTAAACTTTTGGGATATAAAAGAATGCATAGAACCAGAATCAAAAAGTATGTTCACTATTATTGAATGAATAATTAGCGTACCTGTCACCACTTCGTTGTCGGGGTTCACTTCGGCTGTAGTGATGGGAAAATCTCACCCTTGCTGCCTTAGAGGTTGTTGGTTGCCTTCGAAAACCCTTGTCTTAGGGAACTGGTTTGCAAAGTGCCATGGTTCTTTGCAGTTGAAGTAATGAACAACACATTGTGGGTAGAGTGGAGCATTCCTATCCTTTATCGCAATCGCGGGTTTTTCTTGCCGATAGTTAATAGGCAGGTGCCCTTCTCTTCCACACCTAAAGCATTTCCTCGTCCCCTTCAGACAATTTTTGGGGTGCTTCTTTCCACACCTTTGGTGAGTGGGGTACTGTATTTTCTTAGCACCATTGGATTTACCCATCAAACCACTAGAATTGAAGTCCACCTTACACTTTTTATCCCTATGATACCCCTGAGATTATCTGATCTCCATTTCGACCTTGAGGGCACATCGAAAAATTTCCTCATAGTTTTCGAAGCCACGGATCGTCAGTGCTTTCCACAGGCTAGGTTTCAGCCCACCAAAGAAGTGTCCAAACTTGCATTCAGGGGTAACGACAAAGTTGGAGGTGTATTGTGCAACCCTTGTGATGTTTTCCTCATATTCTCTGATAGATTTTTCATCATTTTTCTTAAGGGCAAGGAATTCCCTTTCTATATTAAGCTAGAGGGTGCGCGGAAAATATTTATCAAAAAACATCTTCCAGAAATCCTTTCATTCCAACACCTTGATATACTCCTTAGGCTTCATGTTTTTTATCAATTTCCACCATTGATTAGCTTCACCCTCCATATGATAAGAAGCTAGAATAACCTTCTCTTGTTCAGAATATTGAAGGATAGAGAAGATCTTTTCAATGGAGTTGATCCATTTTTCGGCGATTGAGGCATCGAATGATCCATTAAAAGTAGGAGGTCTTTGTCTAATGAATATCTCAATAGTAACTTGTTCTTTCTTAGGGGGTGTTGAACACTCCTCTTGACCCATGTCTCTATTCAAAGCTTGAGTTAACTGGGAGAGAAGCGTGAAAAGGTTCGCGATTCCCACTCCCATTGGATTGGGCATCTCATTAGCATAGTTATCACATTGATCTTCACATCGGTTGTTAGACCAAGTCCTCCTATTATCATCCATTTTCTGGAATAAAAGGAAATTTAGGTGTAACACATAAAGGGTAATCCAAGGACAAAACTGATGACTTATAAATAAATTTTATTTCCTTAACTTATAAATCCATAGGCTTCAATCTATGTTATCCATGATCTACTTTATAACATATATTCTTAGGGGAATTCACTTAATAATGGTTCATACTAAGCTTGTGAATTTAACAATGCATATCATCTGGGAATGTCGTAACCAAGAGTGCAGCAAGGCCCATTGTTGTGTACCAAGATACCTTGAGTCAATCCTAAAACTCCTTTTCGGGGTTTTCACCCCTAGGTACATCTGTGCCAAAGCTGCCTATATATGCTCGTATCTAGACAGGGATGTATTTGCTTGATAAAACACTTACTCAATACCCACCAAAAATTATGGATGTTTTTATTTTACTTAGTCTTGTCTCTAAGGCTTCACTAAGGTTTTCTAATCCTAATCCCAAAAATAACTAAACCTATCCTCTGATACCAACTATAAAAACCCTTCATTTTATTACACACTTAGACATGATTTATTACATAGAAAACTTCACTTAATACAACATAAAAGATTGAGAGTTATAGTTTCTTTGGGTCTTAGGAACATTACATAACAACTTAAAACATAGGACGCAACATCTTATTGAAAACTTCCTTTAAATGACCACAACATTCCCTCGTACTTAGCATTGCATGGGATAACCTGAGGACATGCATAAGAAAAGGGTGAGCTATAAGGCCTATTAAGGGAGTTAACGAGTCATAACATGAAAGATACAATACATGTTAAGCAATAGTCATATCAATGTAGCATAAAATAAAAATTAACATAAAGGCATGATATAACATGATTAACATAACATGGAAATGTGGCGACAACATTTAACATGATTTTTGCATGAGACAAGGATCATTGCACATGGATCATGAGTAAATCCTTATTGAACTTGAATTATCATGATTAAACCATCATTTCACTTGATTTATCATGATACTAATCTTTATCTAATTCATTGGAGCGCTATCAGGGCGCACCCTTCTTAAACATTTCATTTCATGCATAAGTGTGCCACATGGATCATATAACTTGGAATCAATCAACATAATAAGTTATTTCATGATTAATTAATGTGTAATAAATACATGAAATTACCATTCAAAATTTATATGTTCATAAAGGTGAATGCCCTTAATAGAGACATGGGTATGGTATTCACTACACAATGATCTTGGCTTAGAAAAACACGATGCAATTTCGGCAACATAACGGCGTAACATAAGGATTCATGAAAATGGTTGATGAGAGATAAATGGGTGTATCGTCATATTTAAATGAAATGGATAGTAATGGGGTCATATAGATACATATCCCAACAAACATAATGTAATTTAGATCCATAATACAAAATAATTACTTGGATGTAAAAGAGGATAGAGAAATCCCTCACGGAATTTCGGCATGATAACGAGTGTACATGGGAGGCATTAATGAGAGATAAAGGGGTCTAACATCATCCAAAAATAAAGAGGGAAGTATGGGGGAGGTGAAAAATTATACCCCAACATTTTTAATTGAAAAAAAAAGTCATAACAACTTAAAGAAAATTGGAAAAAAATGAGAAAGGAAGAAATCCCTTACTTGGAAGTGTGATCCCAAAGGCTTGGGAGAGGCTTGAGAGAGGCTTCTTGGGAGCTTGGATCACCTTGGGAGGATTATAGATAGAGGAGGGAAGATTTTGGATGAACTCAAAAGGCTTTGAGTGAAGAGAAAGTGGGAGTTTGTGTGGGTTTATATAGGAAAAGAGAGGGAATTCTTTATTATTTAGGTTTTGGTCACCGCACATTAAACTAATCAATACCACAAACCAGTCCATGGTTTTTTCCAAAGGGGAGTGGAAAACAATATTTTATAAGGCTAATTTCCAAACTTCTTAAAATAATAGGGTTTATTATGTGGAGGTGAGTCACACTCTCAAGGAAATTTATTTAAAAAGTGAAAATGTTTTATAACTCTTGGAGGGTCCACTAAAGGTTTGTAAAATAAATAAAAAAAACCTAAAATAACATTATTTTAATGGTAAAACATATATTGGATGAACATATCATTTATATTATTATATTACATCACTATTGGGTCATTATGATCTCATAAAACAAATTATATATTTAAACGGTATTTATTTTTTACCCAAAAATTTGACTGTCTCAGAAAATTATGAAAAATTAACCATTGGATAATTTTAACATCCTGATTCCAAAAATAATATTCATTTTATCTAAATAATTTTCTAAATATGTGAATTTTTACTTTTAAAATAAAAACTGACATTTATCGAAAATTCATGGGTTTTGACAAAAACAACTTTCAAACCTTAATAAAAATTACAATTGCATTCATAAAATTATATGATCATTTATATTTAATAAAAATTAATTTAATAATAATAATATTTTATTAAAATATTATTTAATTCAAAAATCCTTAAATTCATCAAAATAGTTTTTTAGTTGAATATTAACTAAAAATACTATTTGTGCTTTAAAAACTATTTACAAAGTAATAATAATAAAATGAATGTATATTAATTATTATATACAAAAATAATGCACATAATTATAGTACTAAGGTATTGTTACATAACCCCTTATAACACCCACATAATACCGAAGGGTAAGGTGTGCAATGGTGACAGACTCTTGGGGTGGCTCGGATAACATTGCGCGGGTGGTAATCTCTATCAACTTCCACTTCTCTCGTAGGCAGTTATGTTCGAGCTTAACATGTTGAAGCTTGGCTTGGGCTTGGTCAAGAGCGAAGCCCAATGATGCCACCTCCTTTCTGAGCTCTGACAAATGGGCTTCATACGAGGTAATTCTATTGGATGAGTTCATCGCTTCCTTTGTTTGAGTAAATTGGATTTGTTAAAGCCCTATATTTATACTAATCATGTGATCATTGTTCAATGACTATATTAGCAACAATCACAATTCTTAACGATATTTTAAAATCTAGAAACATAAAACAAAATAAGTGTATATGTTATATAACCATTTTACATAATAATACATTTAATTAGATCAAGAGGAATTTTCATTAATGAAAGTTTGGGTCGTTACAATAAATATCCCCACTTATTTGATAAGTGAATAAAATTTTGAGGTTGCAATTTCCAAAAGGAGGGAAGGATGTAACATCTTAGGTAAATAAAGAATATGAAATTTTCATATTTATTAATATTTGTTAATTAAATATTAATTTTACTTTAAAGGGGATGTTGCGTTTGATGGCGTACCTGACACGCAACAATGGGTTTCTCTGAAATCTTATGTTGCACACAATGCTGAGTCATGTTGAAAAAATAATAATATAATTATTTTAAATGGTAGTTAACGCCTAGAAATTATACTGGTAGGAATAAATAGAACTAATTATATTATGATTAAACATGTTTGTTAAATGTTTTTACACTTATCCAATAAATTTTAGAGTCTTAAAATGAGAATGAATCCAATTTTAAGCATGAAATACTCTAATAATTTTAAAAGGTCGGTTTATCGCCTTTTGATGGAAAAATCTTTTTAAATCTAGTTTTTTTCACTTTTATATGCTCCATTGGAAAAAATAAACTTCTTATTTAGAATCGGGACATCAAAATTTACTTTGGGTAAATTTTTGGTATTTTTTTGATAAAGTTCATTTTTAATGAATAGTGAAAAATACTGCATTTTAAGTCAAAATTGTCTTTTCATATGATTTATTTATATGGATAGATTATCTTTTTAATTGGTTTTAAAGTATAATTAGATTTTTTTTTACCATTTAATCCAGTGTTGGTCATTGGAAGTAATTTCAATTTTTAATTAGACATAAACACATGTCAATCTTTTGATAGTTATTATTTCTTAAAAACACGCTTTTTGGTTTTGACAACGGGGATTAATTTTAAATTAATTTCTCAAACTTATATGTTTTGAATTTAGAAAAATAGATTTAATATTTGGAATATGGAGATCCAAATTGTGTAAATAGGTACCTTTTATTTTTAGACATTATGAATAGTAACTTCAGTATATATTTTATTTACGATGGATAAAGGGTAAATCTGGTAAATAAGGGTAAAAAATAATATTATAATAATATTACATTACCCTAACACATGTTTTAACCCTATTGAATGAGATATTTCTGACCATGAGAATCCTTGGGTCGATTTTAGGACCCCCATGGAGTCACTTGTGTGTGAAAATGACATTTAATTACTTTTAATTTAAAGTAAAGAAAAATATAACCTAAACATGTATATTTTAGTAAAACAATTTTTATATGGGGTTATATAAGTGATATTTTAGACTATAAATAGTCATTATAAATTTAAAAATACTTCCTACATCATGGTATTTTATTTATAATTTTTAGACATCAAATAAATAAATTTATTTATGACACAATGGTGATATAGTGATTACCTTATTAATGAAAGATTTAAATAAACGAGATTATAACTATTAGAATAAATTTATTTTAAAACTTTTTATGTCATCAAAAAATTTTCAAGATGATTATGACTTATTATATTTTAATTTTTGAAGTTTTTTTTGAAAGAATCAAGTTATGGATTTTTAAAAAGTCAGGATATGAATAGTATACAAAATTGACATAAATGAGTTTTTAAAACAAATAATATTTTATTAAATGATATAATTGTCCTAAAAATATAATATTTGTCCAAATGACTTAGATAATGTTGTAAGTTTCATTAATTAACCACTTGAGGTTCGATTGGAATTTTATGGTAACTATATTAACCATATAGTATGAATACACAAGAAGACATGGTAAGAGTTAAATTAGTTAACTAAGGGTTAAAGTTAAATGATAAGGTTAAAATTGAAACCAAAACTTGTCTAAAACATATTTTTTTAGATTATTTAGAACAATACTCATCTTATATTCTAATTAAATGAGTTTTGGACCTTTTGAAAATTGAAATTTAGTTTATAATAAAATAATCTTTCTAGACATTCCTAAAGTACCCATCCTCCCTCTTATAAAAGGCCACCACCTCTAACCCCTTACTCACACCTCTCAATCCCCTTGACTCATTAAAAATATGATCCAATAAGCTCCAAACATCCCTATATTTCTCCTATAATGCTACCTTAGGTAGAAGACAATTCAAAAAATCCTTTAAGTAGTTACCCAATTTGAGGTAATGTATTCTCTCAAGCTTCTTTCATTTATTTTCCTTCTCCAACCCCCTAAACTCTCTTTTTCAATTATTTTATAAAAACAAAGTATCATAAATATAATAGGTTGTTTTTATGATAAGTATTCAAACTACACTTACACACACCTCCATCTAATAGATACGAAAATACTGTTTTTGTGTACGGCGAACTACTGCCTCACGAAATGATGATTGTTTGATTTTTCCCTACCACCTCCCATAGTGGAGATTATGATGGAAATTTATTTATATATGATATATATTATGTTTATATTGTCTTTATTTCTCTGTAATTTTTATTTACAACAAACCTTTATGCTTTTCATGATGTGTAAACATGATAATTTCATTTGAGGAAGTGCAGACTACCACCCCCTCAAAGTGATATGACTCGTTCATGCCATACATGGAAAGTATAAAGTATGGTGTTAATGAACTTATATAATATATATATAATATGATATTATACTTGAATTATAATATACCTATGTATCATTTAGTTTTCATTTCTTTAAATATGAAATAGAAATGAAAGTAGCGTTCATATGTACGTACCACTTACTGTCTCCATGAACGGTGTATTTAATTTCTTATCTCCAAATGTTATAGAATATTATAAATACATATATAATGAATCTAAATACATATTTACTAGATATATATGATATTTAAATCATGAATACGATTCTTGAGATAATGGACTTTTGACCACGTAGACAATTCGTAATTATAACAAGTTCACTTTTGACTCAGGTACCGAATATCGACAAAACGTACGATATGAACATAAATAATTATGTAATTTTTATAACATGGTAATAAATGATATAAAAGGAATCATAAACTTGAAAAAGGTTCTGAAGCAAGTAGAAATCAACTTAAGTGCATTATTTAGGAAATTAAAGAACGAACGAGTCATGTTGGATACGAGGTAAGGGACTTCATCTCAATATCCTTTCATTGAGGCATATTTTGATAATATACACCTTCTTCTTTTATACGGTGTATAATAAAACCATTTTAATTTTAATTTTATTCAAAGGGAATCGTTTTTCTACGAATCATTTTACTAAATGACAAAAGGAATGTTTTTAATGTTTACAGCGACAATGACCTCTCCATCGCCATAATAATTATTTGGCTTCCTATATAAGCCTTAATGTTTTAAAAGGAAAATAAATCCCTTATTCCATTTTTGGTTTTTTTCTTATTGAAAATGTTTTTTGAAATGGATTGATTATTTTAATATCTTGAAATGATTTCTTGTGATTTAAAATGAAATGTTATTAGTGAAATGTTGATATTTTAAATATTTTATGTTTTATGATTATATAATGGTACTTGGACATTTGATGGGTGGTTACATGATAAACCAATGACGGGTGGTTAAGTGATAAACCAAATTACGGGTGGTTCTGTGATAAAGCAAGGATGGGTGGTTATGTTATAACCTCCAATGCAATGGGTATGGAAGTTGACCGTATGGATATTCCATTTAGTGATACATGTTGAAGTCGACTGTATAGTTATTCCATTTCAGTATGTTTATGTCCCAAGTTACCTTTATATTATATATGTTACTTTCTATGGGTTTTATGGTAATCTTTTGGTTACAAAAAAAAGGTAAGCAATGAGCTTATATTCAGTGGAGTGTTTTTGCTACTTCTTTAAGGTGAAAAGTATTACCTTATGATAAATATTCATGGTTTGCATGTTTTTTTGAAAACTAATAGTTTTATTTCTTTATGTATCTCTTACTGAGATTTTTTATGCTCATCCCAAGTTTTTGAAATGTTTTTCATAGGACTTAAAGTGAAATAGGGTCAAGGATGGGATCAAGGAAAAGTCATGTTGTTTAAAACATGGAACTTAACATGTTTATTTTTTTAAGAGTTTTTATTTTATGAAAAAAAAATGGATAATGAGTATAAGTGTCTACATGAAATATTCAAGTTGTTTGTTATGAACTAATTCTATAAATCTCTAAACCTGAAAAGATCCTCAATGTGAATTATTAACTTAATTCAAGATTATGCAATTTTTAAGTTCGGGGCCTTACACAAAATGGTATCAGATCCTGGTTATGCTCTTTTGGGGTCACGTTATTTGGGAAAAAAACTGGATAGATCGGAGGTAGGATTGTTGTAACACCCCAAGCTTCCATGATACGTTTCCCTTTAAATAATGCAATGGCGTGTATTGTACGCAACTTCGAGATTCTAACACACCACAACTGATCAAACTAGCCGTTATGAATAGTAATACCTACTTTTTGAAATTTTATAAATTTTATCTTTTTAAATGGAATTCATTTTTGGATTAATTATATCTAAATTAGCTTAGGGTGAAATTTTGGTACTTTTCAGATAACTTTTATATTTTGATGAATAGTGAAAATTAATAAATTTTAATTAAAAACAACTTTTTTAATCGAAATAATTAATAGTGATAAATTATTGATTTTAGTGGTTTTAAAGTATATTTAGAATATATTTTTACCATTTAATATAATTTTGGTCATTGGATGTAATTTCACATTTAAACCAGACATAAACAAGTGTCAATCTTTTGATAGTTATTATCTCTTAAAAACACGCTATTTGTTTTGACGACGGGAATTAATTTTTAAATTAATTAATTCAACTGATATGTTTTGAATTTGGTAAAATGGAAATATTTTTTTAATTCATAATATCAAATATATCTTAGGCCTAACTTTTGGTATTTTTCTCGAAACTTTCATTTTTTGATGAATAGTGAAACCACTAAGTGGTAGTTAAAAAACTGAATTTTTCATAAAACTTAATTTTACCGCTTCTGTGAGTGGAATTTAGAAAATCCAAGACACACGGTTATTATCAAAGATTAAAATGTGGTTCAATGAGATGAAAATAATTTTTGGTGAATAGTAACTTTTTACTTTTATTTGTCACGGTTAAAAGTAAATAGGGTAATTAAGGGTAAAACTGATATTAATATTACCCTAACATGTGTCCTAATTCTATTGGACAAGTTTATCTCGACCAAAAACAACCTTAGGAGTAAAATATTATCATTTAGGTCCACTTGTATTAGATTAGGACATTTATTATTATTTAATTCAAAGAAGAGTTAAAAGAGTTAAAATCAAAGTTTATTTACTAAAACATTTTTAATATAGTGTTATACATAAGATAAATTCTATTGTAAATATTCATTAGAAAGATAAAACGATTTAATACATAATGGTATTTTATTTATAATTTTTAGACATTAAATAATTTAATTTATTTATGACACAATGAAGATGCAGTAATTACCTAATTAATGAAATATTAAAATAATTGATATTATAAATATCAAAATAAATGTAATTTGAGACTTTTTATGAAATCCACTAATTTTCTAGGTTAATATGACATATTAGGATTGATTATATAAATTTTGTTCTAAGTAATAATTCTTTTATGAATTTATCAAAAACAAAATACCCAATAGTGTCAAAATTGACATAAAAGAGTTTTTAAAACAAATATTATATTATTAATTTATATTCAATTTCTAAAAATCTAAGGTTCGTCCAAGAGACTTATATAATGATATTTGTATCATTAATGTACCACTTGTGGGTCTCTTGAATGTATATAGTAAGTTTATTAACCATATAATATTAAAATACAAAGAGACATTGTAAAAGTGAAACTAATTAACTAAGAGTTAACACTTAAAGATAAGGTTAATATAATGACCCAAACCTGTGTAAATTATATTGGTTGAGTGGTTTTCGACCCATACCCACCTTAACCTTTAAATAATTTACTTTGGAGCCATTATAAACCGAATATGAACTTATTATAAAATAATATTTTTTGCTTTTCCAAAGGTGCCCCTCACCCCTCTTATAAAAGGGCACTCCCCCTTCTCATTAATTCACACCTTCAAAGCATTTTGGTTCGAAAAACCCCTGCCCAAATACTCTCTCCACTTCCCTAAATACAACCTATAGGCCTTATTTTTATCATAAAGCCAACCTAAGGATCCCTTTTGATCAAATCAAAAGGAATAACCCGAAGAAGAGGTAATGTTTTCACCATCCTCTTTCAATTTCCTTTATTCTTCAACTTCTTCTTTCTTTTTTATTTATATTCTAAAATAATAACTCAAGTATCTTCTATATACTTTGATGTTATTATAAATATGGTACAACTATATTCAGTATTCTATCCACCCTTTGAATGGCATGTCACCATACGTGCGTACGTACGGCTTACCGTCTCCACGTCGTGGTGTAATTGTCATTCAATAAATTATTATTTGGATGGGTATAATAATGATGTGTAATTAATGTAAATAATACATATAACATGACAATAATTCTGTATATATGATATACCATCCAATTATATATTATTTTAACATCAAAAGAATGATATTGTCGCTCGTGCGTACGTATAGACTACCGTCTCCACGAACGCGATGAGATTCATTCTCCATCGTATCCATTCAAGTATAATTCTCATTTGATGATTAAAAATAATTTTTATGGACTTGATATAATTCTGGATATGAATAAGATACAACCTATCCATAACAAACATGACTTATGTAACAAAGAATATAAAGGAAAACGAGTAAGTTAACACCCGAAATGACGATAATACTAAATATTATTAACAAATCAATGTTAAAAGATCATATATGATATCATATTAATGTAAATTATTCTTTTATAATTCAATAACAATTATTTCACCATTTTAAATTAGGTTAAACTACCTTCAACCAAGTAAAAGTACAAAGTAAGGGGTTTCTAATCTCACTTTTAATTCCGTGAGAATTCCATTATTCACCACCTATTTATTACATGTGGTGTGTGTACTGCCCATGTTTGTATTCATTGTGTAATATACTTTAATTCATGTATATTTACATCATCATTTTATGATCCTTCTTTCATGGTTGTATGTTTTTTATGTTACCAAATCAATAAGGGAATTTGAAATTTCAATTTCCACTCATTCAGCTTTACGCATACTTCATTGATTATTTTACTCCAAGATTATGTGTAGAATAACTATTCATTTGATTATGTCATAAATTCCACTCCCCTTTCTGTGGATATACTTTTGATACACATAATCACTCCATTGATAAATTCTCAAGTCATCGGTATGAACTTTATAAGAGTAATTTTAACTCAATCTCCATTTGTTGAGTTAAATATCCAATTCATTGGTGTTGTTTTTACAAGAATATGTGTGAATGTCATCTGATTGATTTACACTAAATATCCAATCATATTGAGTGTATTTATATTTTTCACACATAATTATGTCGTTGATTTATTCTTAACCTAATGATATGGTCTTTATAAGATAATTTATCTCAATTTACATTCCATTGAGACTTCTTTGTTGTTATACACCAAATCACTTTTATATAGTGTATATAATGTACTTTGACATAGTATATCATGAATCCCTTTATTCGCATGATCTTATAAAGTTTTTATTACCTCAATTATTTGTATTCAAGTGTCTCTCTTTTGGTTAGAAACTCTAACTAAAATAAATTTTTAAGTGTTTTAAAGATTTATTCTTTTAAATATTTCTCATTAATGTCCATGTTTTAAAAATGGTTTTAAGAATTTATTTATATGGACATTAAAGTTTTAAAATTAAAATTACTTTTAAAAGTTTCAAAGTGGTATGGGACACTTTGATTCAAAAATCTATTTTTAAATGGCTTCTTGATAAATAGTGTGACTTTTAAATGATTTCAAGAAAAAGGGGGATATTTCTCTCTAATAGTTTTGACGATTATTTTCATCTATGTCAATATCCTTCATTATTCTTGATTGCGATTAATCTGATACAATACAATCTTCCATATTGTATCGAATGAGTTATGTTTGACTGTGGATGTGCTATTTTTATACCATTCATGGTTTGTCGATTAAGTATTGACATTTCGTATGCTAGTTTAATACGAATTTTTATGTCATATTTCAAACTTTTCATATGAGGAATGCATTGGACTAAGTAAGTGATGGGTGGAGCCCGCTATAGATCCTCGATGCATCGGTTGGTCTCATGAGACAAACTAGAGTCTTGGCACGAGGCCTTGACAAAATCTTAATTGTAATCTTGGCACGAGGCCTTGGATACGTGGTTATGATAGTCTGGAATTATGCATTCCATCATTATGGAAGTGGTTATTAATATTTTCATGTGATTATTCAATTATTAGAATATCCATGTGAAAAAGTAAATGGAATTATTTCATTTTATCCTTTCCATATTATGCTGAAGTTCAAGTTTAAAAGTCTTTTGTTTTAGTTATACATTGCCTTAAATTTTTATATTCATTTATGAAAGTTTACGCTATATTGTTATCCTTACTGAGAATCTGAGCTCACCCCTTTCAATGTTTTATTTTTCCCAGGATGTGAAGAAGTATTTTATGAATGACCTGTAGGGATAGTATGAGGGGATATGAAGACAATATGTTGTGGTAGTTTTTCACTTATTGACGTAATGTAAACTTTATGAATATATCTAGTGTTTCCAAGGCTACTAAAATAATCGGTCTTTCAAGACATGATCTTTCTTATGATCATGCCAATGTTATGTAATAATTCACCAACTCTTGGTATCTAGGGTCAGGGCGTTACAGTTGGTATCAGAGGAAGTTTAGTAAAAACCTTGGAAGCTAGATTTAGATAAACTCTGATTAGAGTACGTAGACCTAAGATGAACTTTGAGGATTAGTATAGAAGAACTTCCTAGAATTTTGGTATTGTATAGATTTTGTGAGTTTCCCAAGCAATACATCATTGTCTGGATATGAGCAGGTAGAGGCGGCTCTGGCACAGATGTACCTAGCGGTAAAACCCAAAAACACCGCTTTGAGCTAGACTCGAACGGGAACTGGTGCACGACAATGGGCCTTGTTGCACTCTTGGTTACGACACTCCAGGGGGATATGCTTAGGATAATTTACATTTTCTTTACAAACCTATTTGAAGTATTATATATATAAGATGAGAGTAAATGACCTTGGTTAATCCTAATGTTTTTCAAATTGAGAATATGGTGACATGTTAATCTCTAAATGATTTTATGACTACTGTTACTCACACAATGCTTTCTGGTTTTAGTCAATGGCTGGATTCCAAGGAAGTCATAGTGACTTTGAGAATGATGTACAAGGTGGGAACGGTGGTGGCAATGAACAACAAAATGGAATGTTGATAGGCGTAAATGTTATCATCTTTATTCCAAATCAATTTTCCAAAAATATGATCAACAATATATATATTAACCAATTCCTGGACTCAACAAAGAAGAGAATGGTGATGAATGATAAGAGATCCAATAGTGGAGACCATGGAGAAAGGAATCCTCAATTTTCATCATGGAGGAAATGTGGAAGGAGAAACCCAGGAAAGTGTCTCAATGGGACAAAGAAATGCTTTACGTGCAGGAAGGAAGGACATAAAGTGAATAATTGCCGAAGAAAAATGAAGAGTACTATGGAAGAAGATAAAAATGGTCCCAAGAATCCATTTACAGTCATTTTCCATAAATGTAGTGGACCTGGTCATTACCCAAGTGAATGCCCTATTCTATAGGATATTTTCTTGGTCAAAGAAGAAGCTATTTGGAAATAAATGGTGGGATAAATGTTTAAAAAGTATTAGTGCTCCTTGTTTATGGGTTTACTTTGGAAAAAATTTCTCTTGTATTTTTAATCCTGTATTTTTTCATGTGAGAATGATATTTGAGGAAGAATTATCTTTTCTCTTGTGGATATAGTTATAAATAACCATTTGGTTTTATATGATCGTTGGGTTTGAGGTAATTATAAGTTATTATAATTTGGGATGAAAATGAAAGGTATGAGATAAGATTTGTGGTTAAATTATGTTATGGTTATTTTGAGGAATTTATCTCATTTTGGTAATGTTATAAAATATAGTTTTTGAAAAAGGACAACACGCAGACCGTGTGACAACCCGTCGCGTCGGACAAAGCTGTGGGAATCAAACCCACAACCAAAGTGTGATTGGAATTTATCGCCTACCACTGGACTACGTGAAGTCCCTGGTTAGTGTGACTAATATTTTTAGTTAAATTATTTTATTGATCAATAATAATTTGATTTGGGATCTTATGTATTATCAAATGAATACCCTAAGTATATGAAAATGATTTGGTGATTAAGTGATAAATGTTATTTTGGAAGTTGTTCACTTTGTTGTGAACACTATATGCACAAGGAAAATAGAATAGTATGGGATTTCAATTGAGGATTAATGGTGGATTTTTATCTATGTTTTTATTGTGTATTTATAGTGATTTGAGTTATTTATGGAAATGATTAGGTTAATTACTTTTAAGTATGTGACTTTAAGAGTAATTAATGTCATTTGGAGATACAATTTAACGTGGAAGACTACATTCTTATAAGTTTTGGGTTTCAATATTAGTTTGGATTATATTGAAGGATTTTAAGGACAATTGATTATTGAATGGTATTTATTTAACTTTGGGGTATTGATGGTTTAATTTTAGAAATTAAGATTAGTGTTTTTTTTCTAATGGAATATCCATTTGGGGGATCATCAGATATTATACTAACCATTTTGGTTTTGATTAATCTCTAAAGACAAGGTAAATATATAGTTTATCCTACACGGATCATGTATTTCTATAGAAGTTTATTCTATCTCTTCCATTGTGACCAAGTCTTCTTGAATACTCATTGTTCAAAAAAATGAGTTAGTGGTATAAATTTATTAAAGAATGAAACTCTACTTAAAAAGTAAGTATATCTATTTATTTTCTTAGTCAATATCATAAATTAATTCTTCGTCCTTATGTAATGTAACTTAAAACAAAAAATGTCGTCCGTTTACTTTTCCTACTAGGAGACTAATGACCGTTTGTCCCAATACAAGTTTGTGATTTTCTTATTGTTAAATTTCTCCTGATCATGTTTTCTATCCCTCTCCATCAGAACTTGAAACTTAGTTTATCATCCATATCCGTGTTTTCCTATATGGAATCCTAGTATGGGTTATCTTGGATGACCTTTATACCTCTCTTCCTTTCTTTTAAAGTGATAGTTTTATTGACTCTTTTTCCGATGTGGGACTTTCCATTATATTCTCAAGCCCAATTTTAAAAAAAATTGCGAGGACGCAATTTATTGAAGGAGGGGAGAATGTAACACCCCAAGCTTCCATGGTACGTTTCCCTTTGAATAATGCAATGGCGTGCATTGTACGCAACTTCGAGATTCTAACACACCACAACTAATCAAACTAGCTGTTATGAATAGTAATACCTACTTTTTAAAATTTTATAAATTTTATCTTTCGAAATGGAATTCATTTTTGAATTCGTAATATCTAAATTAGCTTAGGGTGAAATTTTGGTACTTTTCAGATAACTTTCATATTTTGATGAATAGTGAAAATTACTAAATTTTAATTAAAAACAACTTTTTTAATCGAAATAATTAATAGTGATAAATTATTAATTTGAGTGGTTTTAAAGTATATTTAGAATATATTTTTATCATTTAATACAATGTTGGTCATTGGATGTAATTTCACATTTAAACTAGACAAAAACAAGTGTCAATCTTTTGATAGTTATTATCTCTTAAAAACACGCTATTTGTTTTGACGACGGAAATTAATTTTTAAATTAATTAATGAAACTGATATGTTTTTTAATTTGGTAAAATAGACATCATTTTTTAATTCATAATATCAAATATATCTTAGGCATAATTTTTGGTATTTTTCTGGAAAAACTTTCATTTTTTGATGAATAGTGAAACCACTAAGTGGTAGTTAAAAAACTGAATTTTTCATAAAACTTAATTTTACCGCTTCTGTGAGTGGAATTTCAAAAATCCGAGAGACACGATTAATATCAAGGGGTAAAATGTGGTTCAATGAGATGAAAATAATTTTTGGTGAATAGTAACTTTTTACTTTTATTTACCACGGTTAAAAGTAAATAGGGTAATTAAGGGTAAAAATGATATTAATATTACCCTAACACATGTCCTAATTCTATTGGACAAGTTTATCTTGACCAAAAACAACCTTAGGAGTAAAATATTATCATTTAGATCCACTTGTATTAGATTAGGACATTTATTATTATTTAATTCAAAGAAGAGTTAAAAGAGTTAAAATCAAAGTTTATTTAATAAAACATTTTTAATATAGGGTTATACATAAGATAAATTCTATTGTAAATATTAATTAGAAAGATAAAAAGATTTCCTACATAATTGTATTTTATTTATAATTTTTAGACATTAAATAATTTAATTTATTTATGACACAATGATGATGCAGTAATTACCTAATTAATGAAATATTAAAATAATTGATATTATAAATATAAAAATAAATGTAATTTGAGACTTTTTATGAATTCCAATAATTTTCTAGGTTAATATGACATATTAGGATTGACTATATAAATTGTGTTTGAAGTAATAATGCTGTTATGAATTTATCAAAAACAAAATATCCAATAGTGTCAAAATTGACATAAAAGAGTTTTTAAAACAAATATTATATTAAAATTTATATTCAATTCCTAAAAATATAAGGTTCGGCCAAAAGACTTATATCATGATAGGTGTATCATTAATGGACCACTTCGGGGTCGCTTGGATGTATATAGTAAGTTTATTAACCATATAATATAAAAATACAAAGAGACATTGTAAAAGTGAAACTAATTAACTAAGAGTTAATACTTAAAGATAAGGTTAACATAATGACCCAAACCTGTCTAAATTCTATTGGTTTAGTGGTTTTAGACACATCCCCACCTTAACCTATAAATAATTCACTTTGGAGCCATTAGAAACCGAATATGAATTTATTATAAAATAATATTTTTAGCTTTTCCAAAGGTGCCCCTCACCCCTCTTATAAAAGGGCACTCCCCCTTCTCATTAATTCACACCTTCAAAGCCTTTTGGTTCGGCAAAACCCTACCCAAATACTCTATAAACTTCCCTCAATACAACCTAGAGGCCTTAGTTTGATCATAAATCCAACCTAAGAAGCCCTTTTGATCAAATCAAAAGGAAGAACTCGAAGAAGAGGTAATGTTTTCACCACCCTCTTTCAAGTTCCTTTCTTCTTCAACTTCTTATTTATTTTTTATTTCTATTCTAAAATAATAACTCCAGTATCTTCTATATACTGCGATGTTATTATAAATATGGTACAACCATATTCAGTATTTTATCCATCCTTTGAATGGCATGTCAGCATACGTGCGTACGTACGGCTTACCGTCTCCAAGTCGTGGTGTAATTTTCATTCAATAAATTATTATTTGAATGGGTATAATAATAATGTGTAATTCATGTAAATAATAAATATAACATGATAATTATTCTCTCTATGTGATATACCATCCAATTATATATTATTTTAACATCAAAAGAATGATATTGTCGCTCATACGTACGTATGGACTACCGTCTCCACGAACGCGATGAGATTCATTCTCCATCGTATCCATTCAAGTATAATTCTCATTTGATGATTAAAAATAAGGTTTAAAAACTTGATATAATTCTGTATATGAATAAGATACAACCTATCCATAACAAACATGACTTATGTAACAAATAATATAAAGGAAAACGAGTAAGTTAACACCCGAAATGATGATAATACTAAATATTATTAACAAATCAATGTTAAAAGATCATATATGATATCATATTAATGTAAATGATTCTTGTATAATTCAATAACAATTATTTCACCATTATACAGGAGGTTAACCTACCTTCGACCAAGGAAAAGTACAAAGTAAGGGGTTTCTTATCTCACTTTT
The DNA here is from genome assembly GCA_963277665.1 of Viscum album. Lineage (NCBI taxonomy): Eukaryota > Viridiplantae > Streptophyta > Magnoliopsida > Santalales > Viscaceae > Viscum > Viscum album. The sequence goes on along the minus strand of OY728125.1, from coordinate 355,046,029 downwards.
AATTCTGTGAGAATTCCATTGTTCACCACTTATTTATTACATGTGGTGTGTGTACTGCCCATGTTTGTATTCATTGTGTAATATACTTTAATTCATGTATATTTACATCATCATTTTATGATCCTCCTTTCATGGGTGTATGTTTTTTATGTTACCAAATCAATAAGGGAATTTGAAATTTCAATTTCCACTCATTCGGCTTTACGCATACTTCATTGATTATTTTACTCCAAGATTATGTGTAGAATCACTATTCATTTGATTATGTCATAAATTTCACTCCCCTTTCTGGGGATATACTTTTTATATACATAATCACTCCATTGATAAATTCTCAATTCATCGGTATGAACTTGATAAGAGTAATTTTAACTCAATCTCCATTTGTTGAGTTAAATATCCAATTCATTGGTGTTGTTTTTACAATAATATGTGTGAATGTCATTTGATTGATTTAAACTAAATATCCAATAATATTTAGTGTATTTATATTTTTCACACATAATTATGTCGTTGATTTATCCTTAACCTAAGTATATGGTCTTTATAAGATAATTCATCTCAATTTACATTCCATCGAGACTTCTTTATTGTTATACACCAAATCACTTTTATATGGTGTATATAATGTACTTTGACATAGTATATCATGAATCCCTTTATTCTCATGATCTTATAAAGTTTTTATTACCTAAATTATTTGTATTCAAGTGTCTCTCTTTTGGTTAGAAACTCTAACTAAAATAAATTTTTTAAGGGTTTTAAATATTTATTCTTCTAAATATTTCTCCTTAATGTCCATGTTTTAAAAATGGTTTTAAGAATTTATTTATATGGACATTAATGTTTTAAAATTAAAATTACTTTTAAAAGTTTCAAAGTAGTATGGGACACTTTGATTCAAAAATCTATTTTTAAATGGCTTCTTGATAAATAGTGTGACTTTTAAATGATTTCAAGAAAAAGGGGGATATTTCTCTCTAATAGTTTTGACAATTATTTTCATCTATGTCAATATCCTTCATTATTCTTGATTGGGATTAATCTGATACAATACAATCTTCCATATTGTATCGAATGAGTTATGTTTGACTGTGGATGTGCTATTTTTATACCATTCATGGTTTGTCGATTAAGTATTGACATTTCGTATGCTAGTTTAATATGAATGTTTATGTCATATTTCAAACTTTTCATATGAGGAATGCAATGGACTTAGTAAGTGATGGTTGGAGCCCGCTATAGCTCCTCGATGCATCGGTAGGTCTCATGAGACAAACTAGAGTCTTGGCACGAGGCCTTGACAAAATCTTAATTGTTGTCTTGGCACGAGGACTTGGCTATGTGGTTATGATAGTCTGTCATTATGCATTCCATCATTATAAAAGTGGTTATTAATATTTTCATGTGATTATTCGACTAGTAGAATATCTATGTGAAAAAGTAAATGGAATTATTTAATTTTATCCTTTCCATATTATGTTGAAGTTCAAGTTTAAAAGGCTTTTGTTTTAGTTATACATTGCCTTAAATTTTTATGTTTATTTATGAAAGTTTCCTCTATATTGTTATCCTTACTGAGCATCTGAGCTCACCCCTTTCAATCTTTTATTTTTCCCAAGATGTGAAGAATTATTTTATGAATGACCTGTAGGGATAGTATGAGGGGATATGAAGACAATATGCTATTGTAGTTTTTCACTTATTGACGTAATGTAAACTTTATGAATATATCTAGTGTTTTCAAGGCTACTAAACTAATCGGTCTTTCGAGACTTGATCTTTCTTGTGATCATGCCAATGTTATGTAATAATGCACCAACTCTTGGTATCTAGGGTCGGGGCGTTACAGTTGGTATCAGAGGAAGTTTAGTAAAAACCTTGGAAGCTAGATTTAGATAAACTCTAATTAGAGCACGTAGACCTAAGATGAACTTTGAGGATTAGTATAGAATAACTTCCTAGAATTTTAGTATTGTAGAGATTTTGTGATTTTTCCAAGCAATAAATCCCTGTCTGGATATGAGCAGGTAGAGGCGGCTCTGGCACAGATGTACCTAGGGGTAAAACCCAAAAACACCACTTTGAGCTAGACTCAAAAGGGAACTGGTGCACGACAACAGGCCTTGTTGCACTCTTAGTTACGACACTCCCGGGGGATATTCTTAGGATAATTTACATTTTATTTACAAACCGATTTGAAGTATTATATATATAAGATGAGAGTAAATGACCTTGGTTAATCCTAATGTGTTTCAAATTGAGAATATGGTGACATGTTAATCTCTAAATGATTTTATGACTACTGTTACTCACAAAATGCTTTCTGGTTTTAGTCAATGGCTGGATTCCAAGGAAGTCATAGTGACTTTGAGAATGATGTACAAGGTGGGAACGGTGGTGGAAATGAACAACAAAATGGAATGTTGATAGGTGTAAAATTTATCGTCTTTATGACAAATCAATTTTCCAAAAATATGATCAACAATATATATATTAACCAATTACTGGACTCAATAAATAAGAGAATGGTGATGAATGATAAGAGCTCCAGTAGTGGAGACCATAGAGAAAGGAATCCTCAATTTCCATAATGGAGGAAATGTGGAAGGAGACACCCAGGAAAGTGTCTCAATGGGACAAATAAATGCTTTACGTGTTGGAAGGAAGGATATAAAGTGAAGAATTGCCGAAGAAAAATGAAGAGTACTATGGAAGAAGATAAAAATGGTCCCAAGAATCCATTTACAGTAATTTTCCATAAATGTAGGGGACCTGGCCATTACCCGAGTGAATGCCCTATTCTATAGGATATTTTCTTGGTCAAAGAAGAAGCTATATGAAAATAAATGGTGGTATAAATGTTTAAAAAGTATTAGTCCTCCTTGTTGATGGGTTTACTTTGGAAAAAATTTCTATTGTATTTTTAATCCTGTAGTTTTCCATGTGAGAATGATATTTGAGGAAGAATTATCTTTTCTCTTGTGGATATAGTTATAAATAACCATTTGGTTTTATATGATCGTTGGGTTTGAGGAAATTATAAGTTATTATAATTTGGGATGAAAATGCAAGGTATGAGATAAGATTTGTGGTTAAATTATGTTATGGTTATTTTGAAGAATTTATCTCATTTTGGTAATGTTATAAAATTTTTGAAAAAGGAAAATACGCAGACCGTGTGACAACCCGTCGCGTCGGACAAAGCTGTGGGAATCGAACCCACAACCAAAGTGTGATTGGAATTTATCGCCTACCACTGGACTACGTGAAGTCCCTGGTTAGTGTGACTATTATTTTTAGTTAAATGATTTTATTGATCAATAATAATTTGATTTGGGATCTTATGTCTTATCAAATGAATACCCTAAGTATAGGAAAATGATTTGGTGATTAAGTGATAAATGTTATTTTGGAAGTTTTTCACTTTGTTGTGAACACTATATGCCTAAGGAAAATAGAATAGTATGGGATCTAAATTGATGAGTAATGGTGGATTTTTATCTATGTTTTTATTATGGATTTATAGTGATTTGGGTTATTTATGGAAATGATTAGGTTAATTACTTTTTTAAGTATGTGAATTTAAGAGTAATTAATGTCATTTGGAGATACAATTTAATGTGGAAGACTACATTCTTATAAGTTTTGGGTTTCAACATTAGTTTGGATTATATTGAAGGATTTTAAGGAAAATTAATTATTGAATGGTATTTATTTAACTTTGGGGTATTGATGGTTTAATTTTAGAAATTAAGATTAGTGTTTTTTTTTTCTAATGGAATATCCATTTGGGGGATCATCAGATATTATACTAACCATTTTGGTTTTGATTAATCTCTAAAGACAAGGTAAATATATAGTTTATCCTACATGGATCATGTATTTCTATAGAAGTTTATTCTAGCTCTCCCATTGTGACAAAGTTTTCTTGAATACTCATTGTTCAAAAAAAATGATTTAGTGGTAAGAATTTATTAAAGAATGAAACTCTACTTAAAAAGTAAGTATATCTATTTATTTTCTTAGTCAATATCATAAATGAATTCCTCGTCCTTATGTAATGTAACTTAAAACAAAAAATGTTGTTTGTTTACTTTTCCTACTAGGAGACTAATGACCGTTTGTCCCAACACAAGTTTGTGATTTTCTTATTGTTAACTTTCTCCTGATCATGTTTTCTATCCCTCTCCATCAGAACTTGAAACTTAGTTTATCGTCGATATCTATGTTTTCCTACATGGAATCCTAGTATGGGTTATCTTGGGTAACCTTTATACCTCTCTTCCTTTCTTTTAAAGTGATAGTTTTATTGACTTTTTTTCCGATGTGGGACTTTCCATTATATTCTCAAGCCCAATTTTAAAAAAAAATTGCGAGGACGCAATTTATTGAAGGAGGGGAGAATGTAACACCCCAAGCTTCCACGGTACGTTTTCCTTTGAATAATGCAATGGTGTGCATTGTACGCAACTTCGAGATTCTAACACACCACAACTAATCAAACTAGCCGTTATGAATAGTAATACCTACTTTTTGAAATTTTATAAATTTTATCTTTCGAAATGGACTTAATTTTTGGATTTGTAATATCGAAATTAGCTTAGGGTGAAATTTTGGTACTTTTCGGATAACTTTCATATTTTGATGAATAGTGAAAATTACTAAATTTTAATTAAAAACAACTTTTTTAATCGAAATAATTAATAGTGATAAATTATTAATTTGATTGGTCTTAAAGTATATTTAGAATATATTTTTACCATTTAATACAATTTTGGTCATTGGATGTAATTTCACATTTAAACCAGACATAAACAAGTGTCAATCTTTTGATAGTTATTATCTCTTAGAAACACGCTATTTGTTTTGACGACGGAAATTAATTTTTAAATTAATTAATGAAACTGATATGTTTTGAAATTGGTAAAATATACATCATTTTTTAATTTATAATATCAAATATAGCTTAGGCCTAATTTTTTGTATTTTTCTGGAAAAACTTTCATTTTTTGATGAATAGTGAAACCACTAAGTGGTAGTTAAAAAACTGAATTTTTCATAAAACTTAATTTTACCGCTTCTGTGAGTGGAATTTCAAAAATTTGAGAGACACGGTTAATATCAAGGAGTAAAATTTGGTTCAATGAGTTGAAAATAATTTTTGGTGAATAGTAACTTTTTACTTTTATTTACCACGGTTAAAAGTAAATAGGGTAATTAAGGGTAAAAATGGTATTAATATTACCCTAACACATGTCCTAATTCTATTAGAAAAGTGTATCTTGACCAAAAAAAACCTTAGGAGTAAAATATTATCATTTAGATCCACTTGTATTAGATTAGGACATTTATTATTATTTAATTCAAAGAAGAGTTAAAAGAGTTAAAATCAAAGTTTATTTACTAAAACATTTTTAATATAGGGTTATAAATAAGATAAATTCTATTGTAAATATTCATTAGAAAGATAAAACGATTTAATACATAATGGTATTTTATTTATAATTTTTATACATTAAATAATTTAATTTATTTATGACACAATGCTGATGCAGTAATTACCTAACTAATGAAATATTAAAATAATTGATATTAGAAATATAAAAATAAATGTAATTTGTGACTTTTTATAAATTCCACTAATTTTATAGGTTAATATGACATATTAGGATTGATTATATAAATTGTGTTCAAAGTAATAATGTTGTTATGAATTTATCAAAAACAAAATACTCAATAGTGTCAAAATTGACATAAAAGAGTTTTTAAAACAAATATTATATTATTAATTTATATTCAATTCCTAAAAATCTAAGGTCCGGCCAAGAGACTTATATCATGATAGGTGTTTCATTAATGGACCACTTGGGGGTCTCTTGGATGTATATAGTAAGTTTATTAACCATATAATATAAAAATACAAAGAGACATTGTAAAAGTGAAACTAATTAACTAAGAGTTGATGCTTAAAGATAAGGTTAATATAATGACCCAAACCTGTCTAAATTCTATTGGTTGAGTGGTTTTCGACCCATCCCCACCTTTACCTTTAAATAATACACTTTGTATCCATTAGAAACTGAATATGAATTTATTATAAAATAATAGTTTTAGCTTTTCCAAAGGTGCCCCTCACCCCTCTTATAAAAGGGCACTCCCCCTTCTCATTAATTCACACCTTCAAAGCCTTTTGGTTCGGCAAAACCCTGCCCAAATACTCTCTCAAATTCCCTCACTAAAACCTAGAGGCCTTATTTTGATCAGGAATCCAACCTAAGGAGCCCTTTTGATCAAATCAAAAGGAAGAACCCGAAGAAGAGGTAATGTTTTCACAACCCTCTTTCAAGTTCCTTTCTTCTTCAACTACTTATTTCTTTGTTATTTCTATTCTAAAATAATAACTCCAATATCTTCTATATACTTTGATGTTATTATAAATATGGTACAACCATATTCAGTATTCTATCCATCCTTTGAATGGCATGTCACCATACATGCGTACGTACGGCTTACCGTCTCCACGTCGTGGTGTAAATGTCATTCAATAAATTATTATTTGGATGGTTATAATAATGATGTGTAATTCATGTAAATAATAAATATAACATTATATTTATTCTATCTATATGATATACCTTCCAATTATATATTATTTTAACATCAAAAGAATGATATTGTCGCTCGTGCGTACGTATGGACTACCGTCTCCACGAACGTGATGAGATTCATTCTCCATCGTATCCATTCAAGTATAATTATCATTTGATGATTAAAAATAATGTTTAAGGACTTGATATAATTCTGGATATGAATAAGATACAACCTATCCATAACAAACACGACTTACGTAACAAAGAATATAAAGGAAAACGAGTAAGTTAACACCCGAAATGACGATAATACTAAATATTATTAACAAATCAATGTTAGAAGATCATATATGATATCATATTAATGTAAATTATTATTGTATAATTCAATAACAATTATTTCACCATTATAAAGGAGTTTAACCTACCTTCGACCAAATAAAAGTACAAAGTAAGGGGTTTCTTATCTCACTTTTAATTCCGTGAGAATTCCATTGTTCACCACTTATTTATTACATGTGGTGTGTGTACTGCCCATGTTTGTATTCATTGTGTAATTTACTTTAATTCATGTATATTTACATAATCATTTTATGATCCTTCTTTCATGGGTGTATGTTTTGTATGTTACCAAATCAATAAGGGAATTTGAAATTTCAATTTCCACTCATTCGGCTTTACGCATACTTCATTGATTATTTTACTCCATGATTATGTGTAGAATCACTATTCATTTGATTATGTCATAAATTCCACTCCCCTTTCTATGGATATACTTTTGATGCACATAATCACTCCATTGATAAATTCTCAATTCATCGGTATGAACTTGATAAGAATAATTTTAACTCAATCTCCATTTGTTGAGTTAAATATCCAATTCATTGGTGTTGTTTTTACAAGAATATGTGTGAATGTCATCTGATTGATTTACACTAAATATCCAATCACATTGAGTGTATTTATATTTGTCACACGTAATTATTTCGTTGATTTATCCTTAACCTAAGGATATGGTCTTTATAAGAGAATTCATCTCAATTTACATTCCATTGAGACTTCTTTGTTGTTATACACCAAATCACTTTTATATGGTGTATATAATGTACTTTGACATAGTATATCATGAATCCCTTTATTCTCATGATATTATAAAGTTTTGATTACCTCAATTATTTGTATTCAAGTGCCTCTCTTTTGGTTAGAAACTCTAACTAAAATACATTTTTAAGTGTTTTAAAGATTTATTCTTCTAAATATTTTTCATTAATCTCCATGTTTTAAAAATGGTTTTAAGAATTTATTTATATAGACATTAAAGTTTTAAAATTTAAATTACTTTTAAAAGTTTCAGAGTGGTATGGGACACTTTGATTCAAAAATCTATTTTTAAATGGATTCTTGATAAATAGTGTGACTTTTAAATGATTTCAAGAAAAAGGGGGATATTCTCTCTAATAGTTTTGACGATTATTTTCATCTATGTCAATATCCTTCATTATTCTTGATTGCGATTAATCTGATACAATATAATCTTCCATATTGTATCGAATGAGTTATGTTTGACTATGGATGTGCTATTTTTATACCATTCATGGTTTGTCGATTAAGTATTGACATTTCGTATGCTAGTTTAATACGAATGTTTATGTCATATTTCAAACTTTTCATATGAGGGATGCATTGGACTTATTAAGTGACGGGTGGAGCCCGCTATAGCTCCTCGATGCATCGGTAGGTCTCATAAGACAAACTAGAGTCTTGGCACGAGGCCTTGACAAAATATTAATTGTAGTCTTGGCACAAGGCCTTGGATATGTGGTTATGATAGTCTGGCATTATGCATTCCATCATTATGAAAGTGGTTATTAATATTTTCATGTGATTATTCGACTATTAAAATATCCATGTGAATAAGTAAATGGCATTATTTCATTTTATCCTTGCCATATTATACTGAAGTTCAAGTTTAAAAGGCTTTTGTTTTAGTTATACATTGCCTTAAATTTTTATGTTTATTTATGAAATTTTCTGCTATATTTTTATCCTTACTGAGAATCTGAGCTCACCCCTTTCAATGTTTTATTTTTCCCAGGATGTGAAGAAGTATTTTATAAATGACCTGTAGGGATAGTATGAGGGGATATGAAGACAATATGTTTTTGTAGTTTTTCACTTATTGATGTAATGTAAACTTTATGAATATATCTAGTGTTTCCAAGGCTACTAAACTAATAGGTCTTTCGAGACTTGATCTTTCTTGTGATCGTTCCAATGTTATGTAATAATGCACCGAATCTGGGTATCTAGGGTCGTGGAGTTATAATTGTCTGGGCTTGAGGTCCTGGTTGTGAGTAGGGTGTCTTTCCATCACACCTCGTGTAGGAAGTTGAGGTACTATGGGAATTCAGTTTTTATTTGGGTTATTTGGTTCTTGTGATTATTTGGTGTTTGGGAAATAAAATAGGAGTTGGTTCAATTATCTCAGTGATCTCATAGGGCCTAGCAATCCAAGTGAATCTGGGGACATGGTTCTAGAATGCTCTTTATGACAGTGGTGTGATTGGTGTATGGACACCAACCATATGGCTAAGTCACCCATCGACGCTAGTTTCCCCTTTGTGAATTTTCTTGTGTCTTCTCAGGTTCTGAAAATTATTTTGAAAAAACTTATTTTGTAATTATGAAAATTGGATTTTAAAAGTGGAAATGGTTTGGTTTTAGAAAGATGAAAAATTAGTTTTCAGAATCATTTTAAAGGAAGATTTAGAAAAGTGGATTTTTATAAAATGAATTTTGAGTAAATGGGGATGAGATTATTGATATCGTATTTTTATAATAAAAACCTATGGTTTGTTGAAATTGGTTTCTTGGAAAACATGAACTACCTCAAGGCGGGTTTTTGTGAGTCAGTTTTAAATGAGATCTTTCGATTTGCTAAAAAATGGTTTTGAATGGGATGAAATGTTTTGGATTGATGTGTGAAGTTTGAAAATGGTTTTTGATTTGTTAATTGGTGAGATTTTGAAAGGCTTCATGAAATTTTGAAATTGGAAGTGGATTGAGAAGTTAGAGATGTGGGTTGAATGTTTTGTTTTGGGAAGTAGAAAATTTTTGTTTTAACCTTTGGTATTTCCATGAGTGACCACATGCACGGACATGTGTGGAAAAGAGGATGAGTGCCTGGTTTGGCACATGAATATGCATGTATGAGTCTCCATAGAATACCTTTAGTATGTGTGTAACCAACCAAGCTTGTTTTCTTTTCAAATGTTCTTTTGAAAGAAGGTGTAGTGTTTGGTAACCAATAGTTGTGTGGTGTGTTCCCCTGTGATCTGGGAATGTTTTTTGCAAGGTGTTTTGAGTTTTAGAATTCTTCTTGTTTAAGCAGTGTTTCAATTTTAAGTTCTTGTCAATGAGATGGTTTTGAAATAATGGTTAGTGGGTTTTTTTTAAAATGTTTTGGGAAGCCTTTGATTTGGTTCCCTCTTATGTGTTCAAAGTTTGTCTGCGGTGAGTTTTGACTGATGGGTTAGTTTGATTGGCTTATTAGTTTCTTTATTGGATAGTGTATTCCCCCATGAAACTCGATGGATATTCGAAGTGTGTCCATGGGTGGTTCACCATTTATAACCCCTCTAGTTGATCAACCCTTAGATATTCTTCTTGAGTTTTGGAAGTTGAGTCCTCCTCTCTTTTTTGGTAAAGTGGATCCTCTCAGAGTGGAAGAGTGGGTGCGGTGTTTGAAAAAGAGTGCTTGAAGGTGTTAGAGTTTTATTTGAACTCTTATATCTGTGTGGTGGGGCATGCGGTTCATATGAAGTCGTGTTAGAGAGAAGTTATTGAGGTAGCCAATTTTCCTCCAGTCACCGGAAGCGGTGAAAGGATTACCATTAAGGAGATAGGTAAATCGTCCTGAAGTTGTTGGTGTCAGTTACGGGATTAAAAAGGGCCTCTTGATCTTTCATCAGCTCCTTTTTGGGCGTAGGATCATGTTGTGACATTAGTGTGGCAAGTCCGGTCATAAGAGACCTCCATGCCCATTTGCAGGAGTAATGCGCTATATGGGGCTCAGTTTAAAATCCATTCCCTTGTAATGCCTCTTTGTTGTAATAGTCGGGTCTGGTGGTGTTTTTGGGTGTCATAGTTTTTCCATTTTAAATGGAGGTGTGTTCTGTGGGCATCTTGTTTCCATTATTCCTCATTCGAGCTGAAAGAGAATGATGTGTGTGCATTTTCTAAGTCCATGTCTTGGTGAAAGTGTCATGTTGGTGCAAGTGAGTCTCGTGGGGTGTTGTGTTCTTTTGGTTCTTGTATTGTTGTGTGATTTCTTGGCACCAAAAGAAAAATTTCTGACTAAAGATCTTCAGCTCTTGAATGTGAGGCAGGAGATGCTTTAAGCATCAAGGCTCCAGCCATAGGCCCTGGAGTGAAGCTGGCGCGTAGTCAGGAGTCACAGGGGGTGTAAGGGACCCTAGTCTGACTTGGTCTTCAGTGTTGGATGGGAACATTTTTAAGCTTCTTTGTTGTAGCACCCCTATTTTGGAGAAGTCTCGTTTTGTAGACAATGGCATGAGTGCCTCGTTCGTCATTGTGATCCTTGTGGGTGGAAGAATTCCTCCTTGGTTATAAGGGGCGTGTAGTCTCATCTTATTGAGACTCTGGTGGTTGAGCTTTCTGGATGCAAATCTTTGTTTGGTTATCCTTGTGTAATTGGACTTCGTGTTTGGGTTTCAGTTTTAGCTTGTCTCTCGGGTGGGTGTTTCCCTCATCAATGGAGTGGTTTTGTTGACCCATGTTAGGTTTCTCGTGTTGGTCCATATTGGTTGGTTCTCATGGTGGGGAGACCCACCATGGGTCTCGTTAAAATTTCTTCTGGAGTAAAGCGGTGCTAGTTTATTTTTAATGGTGGGGAGTTTGTCCGGGCCTCCCCGTGCTGATAATCCGGTTTAGTCTCTGGTGCAGCTTGAAACTGAGAAGTTTTGTTCGGAGATGCTAGCTCTGAGTTTCTCCTTCCGAGTAAACATGGGTCTTTTGGAGTGTTCCCAATGGTATTGTTTGAATCAAAAATCACAAAAGTTGCATTTCGAACTTTCCTACGCACTTCGAGAAGTGGTTTGGGTTCGTTTGTTTGTTTCTGGTAAGAGGTGTGAGTTTCGTTTGGAAATGTATGAAGTTTCCTTGGCTTGAGAGGTTGGATTATGTGTTTTAAGGATTCTTTCTCTTTTGATCAATCAACTAGAGGTGTTGTGGCTCTCTAGGGGCAGAGGGTGTGTGGTGGGGAGTCTATTATGGCCTCGCATGTTAAATCTTGTGAATCTCTGTTTTCGTTTGTACTGTTTTTGCTCTCTCCCCATTAATGCTTGTTGGGAATCTCCTTGAGGTTTGAAGGAGTATCAGTTTTGTTTTTGGATCAATCCTTATTGTGGCTTTCTGAGGGCGGAAAGCATTATGGTGAGGAGAATTGTCACACCTAGGTTTTTGTTTTCATCCTTGTTTCTGATTCATTTATGGGTCTCAGTTTTTCTATCGGGAACCGGGTGTGACAGGTTTAGACTTTTGAGGTAATTTTTTATTTATCTTTGGTCTAGCTTTTTTCCCTTCAGTTCCCTTGGTGTTTTAAGAGAAAATAGAAGTTTTGGGGGTGAACAGCAGGTGGCGCACGGTTGGTGCATGGTTAGGGGAAACTGTGTGCCTTGTTCAGGAAATTGTGCACCAAGGTGTCATTTTTGGACAGAGCCGAATCGCATGGTTAGCACATGATTTTTTAAACTATGCGACTAACCTTGTGACATGTCCTTTGTGGACAGTTGAGACCGCATGGTTGCCACATGGTTTGTCAAACTATGTGGGCAAACCGTGCGAACGATCCAGGTCATTAAAAATTGAATTTTTACCCTTTTTCCCCTCTCCAGATTTAGCCCTAAATCCACCCTTGCTCGCCCCATTCGAGCTCTCCAGCCCTAGGTGCATCCACCTCCTCCTCTTGGCTCCCTTGGCCTCCCTTTGGTGGATTTTGTGTGGTTTCTTCAAATAACCTTCAAGTGGTTCTCCTCCTTGATTCCTCCTCCTCTCTAGGGTTTCTCCTCTTCTTCTTTGGGGTTCTGTTCTCTAGCAGGTTGGGTGACCTATTTTGGGTTGAACCTTGATTTTTAGGGCTCGGTCTTGGTGGGTTTGGTCGGATCATGCCTTACTAGGGTCTTGTGGTGGTGCGATTGTGGTTTCACATCATTTTCCGAAAATTTCTACACTTGAGGTAGGTGGTCTCATGCCCTAACATTGTTTGATGATTTTAATATGCTTTCTTGTTTATTTATATGTGATCTATGGTTTAATTGGGTGGTGCGAAATGTATTTTGGAAGTGTTTTGGCATGCGTATATGATGAAAGTGGATTTTCTAAAGGAAAAAAGTTGTGTTTTGTGTATGTTGCATGGTAATGTTCCTTGAAAGGGATTTTATGCCTTCTGTGGAAGGTGTGAAATGGGTTTTCAAAGGGATTTAAATGTACAAGTGAGTTTTCTAAATGAAATGAGTTTTTATTGCATGTTGGCTCCATTATAGTGCACTTTTGATATGAATTGTGAATTGTATAAATGAAGGGAACCATGTTTTAAAGTGAAATTAGTTAGGGTGTGGATTTGAAAGGGGCTTAGCCCATGAAAATGGATAAATTGATTATGTGATTTTCTTTTGATAATTTCAAAAGGGTTTTCATGAATTGTCCAAGGGGGTGGAAAATATACTTAAAAATGGTTTTGGTGTGTGTAAAATGGTAAGTGGTTTTTGGTTTACGGAAAATGGTGATGCCCCAGTGTATTTATAATGTTTGGCATGTGTATGTGAAAATGGTGATATGCGTGACATGTGAACATAAATTTGAGCACAAAGAGAATCTCAGGTATCTAGGCGGGCTGACTATATTTTGCAGGCTAGTGATACGGAAGTGGCAAGTCTCGGTTTTACTTAGCTGGATTGACGATTGCAACACTTACTAAAAATGTATTATGATTGGAGACCACTATGCTCATGGGATGTCCCTTCCTAGTGGCTCGTGCACGAGAAAACTGATGGTTGTGGTTATTATACAACCTTGCACCGAGGTATGAGGTTCTGATGTCTCACTCGAGCTAGATTGCCTCTAGGGATTTACCCATGGTGCTCTCTTGTGACGTGAGACTTAGGTGATGTGGTACCATTCGTCGACATACGGTGGACCTGGATTGTATTTCATTTTAAAGTGAGTTTATCTTAGTAAAATTTTCCTCTTGAAATGTTACCTTTAAAAGTGTTGTGGTGAAAATGGTTTTCCTTCAAAATGTTTTCTTGGAAAATTTTCAAGGGCTTTTACATAAATGATCATGTTAAATTGTCTTTTAATGTTGCACCATGAAACCTTTTCTTTTGGGTGGCATCCTACTAGACTTTAGCTCACACCCTTCATACACCTTTGGGTGTATGTAGACTTTGTTATGTATGACCTAGGTAAAAACAAGGTGTGTCGTGGCGATGTTGGTGGATCCGGGTTGCTAGAGTTCTTCTCGTGCAAGTTTTGGTGGCGGTGGCTTGAGGGTGAAATCCCTCTTGTCACGTGGACGTCTTTGGGTTATTTTGTCGTTTCCCTTTCTGTTCTTGCATCTCGGGACTTGGTTAAAGTTGTAAATGTTGAATCTGAATTTTGTAATGCCTTGTTTGGTTATGATTATTCATCCTTGTGATGTTTATTTTCGTGAGTTGTTCATGATTATAAAATCAGGTAAAATCGTTCCCAAAACATTTTGTTGATATTCATACACCAGTTGTCAGCCTGTGAGGATCGAAAACGCCCTTCGGACCATGCCACGGACCGAGCCGGGTGTCGGGTTATATGACACCCCGACTTGGTCCGTGATAAGCATTACAAACCTCTACTTTATCATTCTTCTTAATCTATCTTTTTTATTTGAGATTTATTTTCAAAGGATAATTTAATTTAAATCGTTGAATCCTTTAATAAATATTTTATATTCAATTTCAAATATTCCAAATGCATTGCATATTCAAAGATTATTAAATGCAAGGGATGACTAGCATCATTATTGGGACCCAATCCCAAAATTCTTAACTCACCTTCTTTAGCATAGCTATAGTACCCCTATTATTATAGTGTTATGCTATAGTCCATGCTATAATGCCCAACTACGGCACTTCACTACAGTGCACTACATTACCCCCCCGCTATGGTGTCCTACTACAGTGTTTTGCTACAGTGTCTTCACTACAATGTTTCATAACACATACCTCCTATATACTAAACGAGGATATGACTAACTAGCTTGTGTCTCACTGGTGTAACAATAAATATAACTCATATTTTATTATAAGGAAAATAAAATTTTAAACCACTAAACCTATATTTCAACATTAATAAAAGAAGTTATAACAAATGATGTTTTAAAAACATAAAATATATGTTCTATTATAAAACGTTCTAATATCTTCAAATTGTCAAAAACATATTAAACTTTGAAGCAACATATGTTCAAAATGGTACAAAAAAATTACTCAATATATGTTATTCTGGTATATAGATTGGGTGTTAAAAAATCAATAGAGCTGCCATCGAGACAAGATTGGATGCTGCACTTGGCGAGCAAGTTAAATTCCCGTCCTACCCTCCCTTAAATGTCGCCTCGTAGGCCACCCATCCCGCGTTAAAACAGTACACCCGGTGGTGGGCACGGGACCCGTCAATCAACCCGACTGCAAGGGCAAAATCGTCCACTCAGAATTAACAACGGTCCTTTTCGTATTGCTTGGGCAGTAAGTTTGGGGCGGGCATGCCTCGTTTTACGAAGCAGGGCAATAACCGGGTAAGGATCCGGCACCGGTGTGCGCTTCGGAGCCCCGAAACAGGGGATGCTCGGCCAGGCCCCAGGCTTGGTCAACGCGGGGTCTTGCCTTTCCGTCCGAGCCTCCGCCGAACCCGAGGCTCGGTTTACGAGCCGCTTATAATGGTTTGGGAGCTGCAATTTCCCGCTTCGCCTCGCAGAGTCGCTCTCACGGTGAGCAGCTCCAGCCCTTGTGCTGCCATCGCAGTGCATAAAAGGGGAAAGTTCTATAGAGGGGTCGAGGCGGGCGTCCTTCAATGCTGTCTGCTACTGTTTTAGGGTTTTTTTGTTGCTATTCATGGCAAGGTACAGCACCCAAAGCCCACGGCGGGAATATTTTTCTTCCCAGAATCAATGCGCTGTTCATTTGTTTTACTTTGTTCCTTCATCTCCAGTCGCCGATCAGTTCTGGTTTTTGGGATAACGTCGTGTTCTTCGAACGCGAAGTTCTCCAGCAGCGTTTCAGTCCCCGTTTCATCCCTATTGTGTAGGCGCATTCCCGCATACTCAACTCCACAGTTGATTCGGGGCCGCAATGAAAGTTTTACTTGGAAACATTCTTAGTTTTTAGTTGATTGATTGCGATTGATTATGTCCGGGGACTGTTCAGAAATCTGTGGCAATGGAACTGTATAGGTTCTCCATTTGCTTCGTGAATGATTAACTTATCTCACTTAAATCGATTCGGTTGCTTGTTTCGTACATTTGTGAACTATCTTGTAGCTCGTTCCTTTCCTTTTCCTTTTCCTGAGTTTAATCGATCCCTGTGGAATCTCTGGAAATGCAGGAGTTGGCTCATTGACGTCAGAGGACTTGCCAAGAAAGTAAAAGGCGCCACACAATCTCCTGCCGTTCAGATCAAAGACTGTGGAGCAATTCGTGAATGCCCAAACTGTCAATTCCAAATTGATAACAGTGATGTATGTTTAAACCCTCAAGTTCCTAAATTATGTATTTCCTTGTCTGTTAATAGCTGTAGGTTGGTGTATTTCTGTCTTGAAACACTTTATTCCACATTTTTGCAGAACTTTGGGAGCAATCTTGCTTTCGCATGATTTTTTAATGCCCCTTTGAAGTGGTTTGATAAATAACTGAAAGATATCAATTGGTCTGTTTCCTTGGTGTGCGAAAGGGGACTTCTTCCCTTTTGAAGTGTTTTGATAAACAACTGAAAGATATCAATGTGTCTGATTCGTCAATGTACAAAAGGACATGTTTTTTTAATACCCTTTTGTGTGCAGGTTCTTAATGAATGGCCCGGTTTGCCCGTTGGAGTAAAATTTGATCCATCTGATGCCCAGCTGTTGGCCCATTTAGCAGGGAAATGCGGAGCGGATGATAAAAAGCCCCACATGTTCATTGACGAGTTCATTCCAACTCTCGAGGGTGACAAAGGGATCTGCTACACCCATCCAGAAAATCTTCCTGGTGAGATATTGAATTTTTGTTAATGGGGTCTTGTGCAATGGGTCTATTTCATTAGTTTGCAAAGGGGATTTCATAAATTAAATCTCTTTCACCTATTGTTAAGTGCTTTGCCCTTGTTATTATAAAGTAGCTTAATTGAAGCAACCATAAGGGCATGTTTGGTACAGTGGAGATTCCTTTCTATGAAGTGAGGCCTTTTAACTAAAAACTCTTGATCAGATATTCACATAATGAAGCATTACACTGGAGATACCCTTCTATGAGGGAAGTGAGACCCTTAACTGAAAAACTCTTGACAAACCTTAGAAGCATATATCCACTTAATGAAGCATTGCATCTAATTCCTCAATTTCAATGCTCAATGCTTGTGTTTAGGTGCCAAGAAAGATGGAAACAGCATCCACTTTTTCCACCAGACTACGAATGCTTACGCTACTGGTCAAAGGAAGCGTCGAAGAATCCATAGTCAAGATGGCACGGATGATGAATTTGTGCGCTGGCACAAGACAGGCAAGACAAAGGCAGTGATGGATCATGGAGTCCAGAAAGGCTGCAAAAAGATAATGGTTCTTTACAGAAGCTCAAGAAGAAAAGGCACGAACTCGAAGCCGGATAAATCTAACTGGGTGATGCACCAGTACCACCTCGGGGTAAATGAGGATGAGAAGGAGGGCGAGTATGTTGTCTCGAAGATATTTTATCAACAGATGAAACCTAGTGATGCACAAGATGCTGATGATAAGGGAATGATCCGGACCAGTCCAAGGACCCCAATGATAAAAGCTCCGAACCCGCCTCGACCAGGGAACTCTCCCTCAGAACGTGATGACCCTTTGCCACTTGCATCTGTCCTGAAAACTGAGGTCTGCTTGGCGGGCGAGTCTCAGGAACTTGACGCTATTGATGAATCATTGCTATGCAGAGAGATGTTTGATTCATGTGCACCGTTGAATGACCTGGTTGTCATGCCTGACCCATTGCCCTGTCCCGGCCTTGACAGAAACAGAACCAATTTCCTCAGTGACAATAACAATGAAGGCTGCAGTATAGCTGACCTTGAGAATCTGGAATTTGATACACCTCCTGACTTCCAGCTTTCAGTAAGCCAGCCAGCCACTGCTCTTTCTCCTTTTCGATTCATCTGCATGTTATTTTCACTGAAATTGGTTTTGTGCTCTTCAGGATTTGCAGTTCAGTTCTCAGGACAGCATTTTTGGTTTTCTGGACTTTCTGTGATGGCGTCAAGAACAGCGATGGAATCCAAATTTTGTGTTGTTGATGGCGCTCTCGAGGGGCGTTTTGATCTTCTGAATCCCATCACGGGTGTTGTTTGCTCCACTGATTGGCTGGAACGGAATAATTGTATTGTGAAGTGTTTTTATTTTCCCACGATGTTTGTATGCAAACATGAAGAAGTTTGTGTTGAATGGATTGGCGCTTCATTTGGGCTGCGAGCCGGTTTGGATTGAATTCGGGACGTTAGTTAATCCGGTCCAGTTACACTACCGGACCGGCTTGGTGCCACTGCTGTCCGTGTGGTGCTCGGTTTTTTATTTCTTAATAAAACTCTTTGTTTAAGTTGATAGAAAGTGACTTGAAATTTTATGGAAATTTTATTTTAAATTTAGGAATTCAATGATAATAAAATATATTTTATAAAATTGTAATCTTTTCATGTTAGTTGTGAAAGGATATAATTTTTTTTTTAAAATTGCTCTGATGGTAAAGAAAACTAGTTTTTAAACGATTTTTAAGAAAAATCTGTTCATAAAACCCAAAAAGAAAATCCAATATAAGTCTTCAAATACAATTTATTTGTTTTTAAAAACAATGATTTATTAATTTTTTTTTGAAAAATTGTGAAATACAATTTAATTTGAAACAAGAGAAAAAGAACGAAACCGAGCTTCCAGATTTAAACAAAAGTTTGAAAAAATGTGAGATAATGATACCAACTTATAAGGAGGAGCATTTTATTATTCAAAAAATGAGTGGGAATAAAAAACTGTGACTATATGTCCACCCGTAATGTAAGTTCTATGGTGACAAATTTTGTACGTCGCATCACTGCGAGGTGCTTAGTAGTATCCATTTTTTTTTATGGATCAGTTGGGTTGTACCAATTCAAGCCCCAACTTGAACCGGTGCGACCAATGGGTTGACCCAGTTCACCGAATAAATATAATTCTTGCCATAGATCTAATTGGATGTGATATAATGGACACATCCGTTCATTAGATGAGTGCGATCTAAGCTACTTATTAGATATAGTGAGATATAATAAATAAGATTAAATTCAAATAAGACATGTCTTTCCAAACGGGTAGGATAACTTATCTGAAAGGATATTTCCATCCCTATAAATGGACGGTCCATGGAATGGAAAAATCATTCCAAAATCATCTCACAAATCCATATTTTATCTCTTGTTAGTGTCACCCACACACATCAAAAAGACTTTATTGGTGCACAACAACAAAACTCTTCTAATACGCTCTAGTTTTCAAAGATTCTTAAAGGATATTTCCATCCCTATAAAATGGACGGTCCATGGAATGGAAAAATCATTCCAAAATCATCTCAAATCCATATTTTGTCTCTTGTTAGTGTCACTCACACACATCAAAAAGACTTTATTGGTGCACAACAACAAAACTCTTCTAATACGCTCTAGTTTTCAAAGATTCTTCAAGGATCACTCTCTACTAAGTACTAGTGTTGGGCAACGAGTTATCATCATATCCTAAAAAGTATTCACTCACAATCCATGGTACTGTGGATTTAGTGGGGGTGAATTAATATGTAATAATTAATAATTAGAAATTAATAATATGTGTGTTGTTTGTAATCCCTCCAACTTGAATAAAGATTAGTAATTTATAATTAATATTTAGTGTAAATAGGTTGGGGTCAGACCCCTTTATTAAAGAAAGAGAAAGAAGAGGAGAAATGAAAGGATGTGGTAAAACAAACAAACTGCCCCTAATCCAGAACGATTGAAAAGAAACCAATAAAGGCCAACAAGAAGATCACAATGATCAACTGAGAGAGGTTGGCTATGTATATCCATATGAATACCAATGCTTTTCAGATACTAAATATGAGACCATGATTAGAGAATCATATTATGATAAGCCCCCTGCCCCCTATTCCACGTGTGCCTCATCCACATCTCCATGTTTTAGCTTATTGTCAGGGATCCCCATTATCATCAGACTTTGCCTTCTTGATGTGCATAACATCAACTGAAATCTCCTCATCCCGCTCATCCTTAAGATCACTACCCGGATGAGCCCCCCATGGAAGTGTTGACCGAGTCAAGCACTTCAAAGGAGTTATGTGTTTGAACCATTCTGCTCACCTGTGAGGGTGAGCCCTTACCTTCCCTTCCAGGACTAGTAGCATGTAACGAACTAACCTGGGTTAACCTGACATGACACCAAGTTGGCCCTCCATAAGGTCCGAAGTGTGTTCTCAACCACCACAGGCTGACGACAATCACCTAGGTATCAACATACAAAACCATGAGAATGATTTCACCCTGAAATACAACAGAACATGTATCATGTATATCAAGTTAAAGACAAAGATCAGAGTACAACATGGAAGAAGTACATAATCACGAGACATAACAAAACCAAGCCAGAAGGCTAAAACCAGAAACAAAACAAAGAGCAAGTCTACATGTGACTAATCGCCACCACCACCCCAAACCACCATGAAGCGACATCAACCAAGTGAAGTCGTCCAGCTACACAACACCCTTCCCTTTACCTATATCCTGCAAAACCAAGTCTGCATACGTCCAAAAACATATGTAGGGTGTGAGGAAAAGAACCAGTAGGATACCACTATGAATCCGTACAAAGTTTTTCACCATGTAACCGTTAGTTCTTAACATTGAAAATCTAGTTTCATAAAACATTTCAAACGAAAACATTTTTAATAAGTCACCTTTTGGTTTCCCTTAAAACATGTCATATTTAAATAATGCAACAATACAACAAAATACATGTAAGGTATGCAGAGGGAAACGATCAAGAAAATCCATGCATTATAAAACAAGTGTCCACGTAAAGCACAAGCATCACCATAATGTCTAAACACTATGCGCAAATGGCCTACAACACAAGGGTCTATGATACTAGGACATCCAAAGAACTCTAGTTGGCCTAGTGTGGTCCCTATACACCATGTACCCCAGGTTTTCTCCAAGTGCCAAAGTTCACCATTACGTGTAAGAGAATCTAAGCCCACAATTTAAAAAAGATTTCTACAAGGGAAACATTACCTCTCCCATGCTTAGAAAACCATTTTAGAGTTAAAATCATCTTTGAGGCATTCTATCAAACAAATACAGCTCAAAAAACTATCATTAAAGAAAAACTCATTCAAAACATGCCCACATGCCACCATCGATCAAGTTCATATCATGAATTTCAAATCAACCCTCATGATTTTACAAACAATCATTTTAATTTTCCAAAACCAAATGAAAGACATAAGAACAACAAGGTATGTCATGATAAATAACCATTCTATAGAGAAACCTACCTCACCAATGGAGGAAACTTAATCGCCTTAAAAAATAGTGATTGGAAATAAAAAGTTTGAGATCCCACAAGCCTATATTTGTAAGGTCAAGCCTAAGAAGAAGGGAATCACCCTAAGCCACTACTTGATAAAATATGAACACCCAAAGCCCTTCCTAGAATCAGCTGGATTGGGAACCCTAGTAAGAGGAGGAGGCCAAATGACTTGATAGAGTTGAAAAATGGGTTTAATATACATTAAACATCCCCTCTTAATGATCACACACACCTTCTTTAAGAGGTATAACTTCCCCTGTATGATCAATGATTGAATCCGTGGTTTTGAATTTTGAAACAACCGCCACCACGACTAGGTGTTGCCCACCATAGCATGGTGGCCTCTATCACACCAAGCCCAGGTGACCAGACATGACAACCCTCTATGGCGTGGTGTAAAAACCATGACCATTTTGGACCCACCACGACCTCCACTTCGGTGTGGTGGTGGCAATTCTGGTCATGGTCCGCAAGGAGACCCCCAACATCCACGCCTGAGACCACGCCCCACCATGGATGTGTTGTCCCCAACCATTTCACACAAGTGGTTTCCAAGCTCAACACAGCTTGGAACACAATATGGTTTAGCCCTTGTTACATAGGGAAGTGCCAAAAATCCTCTTTAATCCACCAAGAACCTCCAACATTTCCCGAACCCAAATTTAACTAACTCAAGGCTCGAAATAAAGCATATCTTTAACCCAGAGGGTGTCACAATTCTCTACACCATGATACTTTATGTCCCCATAAATCACTCAAGTTTCTGGACCCGTAAAGTGATAAAGCCATTACTACATCATCAGTGCTTCGTGCTCCCATGTCTCATGGCTATCCCGTCCACTTTGTCATAACACACAAACTAAGGGAATCGTTTTTACAGTGCAACACATTATTCCAACGATCCATAACCTGAACTAGTTCCTCATCCACTAAAGTACTAGGCTCAGGATCAGTATCTTCCCATTCAATCACATGAGAAGGGTCTAGTTGATACCCACTTACACTACTAAGAATTCTAGCTTTTTCATGTGTGGAAATGAGCGACCGCTTTTTGCAGTCGCTATAGGTAAAATTTTTAGCGGGATTTTCTCACTGCCCCACATCCTCCTTGTCTTCCTTCTTTCTATACACAACTTCTCTATGCAACTCTACACCACTAATCCCCGCCACACGCCGTCGTCCACTCACAACCACCCAACACCCAGTTGTTGTTCCCTCAATGACTGCAACACCTTCCCACCCCTATAAACCTTATCAACTAAACCCCCATGCCTCCCCCAACCCCCCTGCCACTCGAACCCCTTCCTGACCACTGTCGGTACTCCATGGCTGATGTCTCTAAGGTCAGGCGACGCCCCAAGAGACCCTGGGACAATCAACCCCCAAAACCATGATTTTGTGGGTGATTTTGGACAATACCTTTATGGGCCGCTAAAGATAGTCAATGTAGGTCTGTATTAACTGGCCATAAGCAACCGATAAAAGAATCCACTGGGCAGTCTCTAAATACCTTTAGGGACTACTTTTAGCGGTCTCTAAAGGTTAGTTTTCTAGTAGTGTTAGTTGAGAAACATGAAACACATCGTGAATCGATGTCAAGAGAGATGGTAAGTCCAACCGATATGAAACCACTCCAAGATATTTGATGATCTTCAAAGGGCCAATAAACATCAGTGCAAGATTACCCTGTCTTCCCAAATGACGATGCCCCAAACAAGGAAAAACCATGAGAAAAATCCGACAACCTATCAAAAACTCCAACATGAGATGACTACATTCCACAGAAGTTTTTTAGAGACTTTAAGCTATCACTAACCTCTTTCAAATCAACTTCAGTTTTTCCATCATCTCTAAAACAACAATTGGTCAAACCAAAGATCTCACTCTCAACTCCAGCCAACACAAGGGATGTTTATATGGTCGCCCATACAATGCTTTAAATGGTGCCATTTTAATTGAAGCCCGATAACTATTGTTATAGGAACACTCTACCAAGGGAAGATAATTTTCCCAAGAACCATCAAAATCAATCACACAAGTCTGAAGCATATCCTCAATAATCTAAATGGATCACTTAGTTTTCCCATCCACATGTGGGTGATACGCCATGCTTAACTTCAATTGGGTACCCATTTCCACTTTTAAAAATTTAAAAATATGACATGTAGGTCACAAGTCTCTGTTATAAATAATAGAAAAAGTCACTCCATGGAGCTTCAAGATCTCCTGGACATACAATTTTATGAGCCCTTTCACCTTCATTGTCTCCTTAATAGGAAGGCAATGAGTCGATTTCATGAGTTGATCAATGATCACCCAAATCGAATATTTCCCACTAGGAGTCCATGGTAAACCAATAATGAAGTACATATATATCTCATCACACTTCCATACTAGAATGGTTAAAGGTTACAAAAAACCATTAGGTTGCTGGCGCTCCACCATAATCTTTTGGAAGGCAAGGCACCGTGATATGAAGTTCACAATTGACTATATCACCCCCAACTAAAAATACCGATGTCTCAAATAATGATATATCTTAGTAGTCCCAGTGTTTATAGACTAACTAGAACAATGCACACTATCTTTTAACTCCCACCTCAGAGTTATTAGAATGACCAATATTCCATGTAAATGAAAGACACTATCAGGAGACCAAGATTAGTCACCCAAGTTCTCCCCACTATAAAAAATTTCTCTAAAACATTGACAATTAGTGTTTGTTGCTTGTCCACGATGCACAAGCCAAGCACACCAAAATACCATCTTCTTTAACATCCAACTGTATCTTAGTGAATAAAATCATGAAATACCACTCTTCCACTATTTACTTCAAGGTTTGAGTTGATAATTTCCTACTCAATGCATCAACGACCACATTCCCCTTTACAGGTGTGTATGAGATATCAAAACAAAAAAGTCTAAATATAATCAACCTAATGTCTCTATCATAGGTTTAGAGATTTGTGGGTGAAAATATACTTTAGGATCTTATGATCTGAATATATAATAAACTGCTCTCCATAGAGATAGGGTCACTAAGTCTTGTGGGCATGCATCACTATAGATAACTCAAGATCATGGGTAGGATAATTATTCTCCCGAGGGTGCAGTTGGTGAGAGCCATAATCCATCACCCGCTTCTCCTGAATCAACACACATCCTAACCTGTAACATCCCCAAATGATAAAGGGTTAAATGACTAAATGATATGACTCATGTCAACAAGGTGCACCTTCCTTTTCGAGAGCCTACCTGATTAGAACTCCACAGTTAAGCGTGCTTGGCCTGGAGTAGTGATCAGGATGGGTGACCTCCTGGGAAGTTTCCCAGGGTGTGTGTGAGTGAGGACAAAGCACACTGGAAAGGACATGTGTTGGCCTGTGGGGACTTTCATTAGTCAGATGACCCGTTCGTGCATGTGGGTGGACCTTGGGGTGGGTCCCACATGTCTGCGGGGGCAACTGGTGGTACCTGGTGGGCCAGGACCTGACGGCCACGTTAAGGCGGGGTGACTGTTCTGTCACCGGGACCCGGTTGTCACATTTGGTATCAGAGGGGGTTACCCAGCCTTAAGTGCGGTGCATTGCCTGGGTTGAGATGTAGGGCCCACAACGAGGGCGTTGTGCTCAAAAGGGGGGGGGGGGGGTGATTGTAACATCCCCAAATGATAAAGGGTTAAATGACTAAATGATATGACTCATGTCAACAAGGTGCACCTTCCTTTTCGGGAGCCTACCTGATTAGAACTCCACAGTTAAGCGTGCTTGACCTGGAGTAGTGATCAGGATGGGTGACCTCCTGGGAAGTTTCCCAGGGTGTGTGTGAGTGAGGACAAAGCACACTGGAAAGGACACGTGTTGGCCTGTGGGGACTGTTATTAGTCAGATGACCCGTTCGGGCATGTGGGTGGACCCTGGGGTGGGCCCCACATGTCTGCGGGGGCAACTGGTGGTACCTGGTGGGCTAGGACCTGACGGCCACGTTAAGGCGGGGTGACTGTGCTGTCACCGGGACCCGGTTGTCACATAACCTCACACCTGAGGCATCACAAAAAACATCATAACCCAAACTCGAATATGGAAAAATTAAAACTAGAGCTGAAGTCAACCTCAAATTTAGTTTCTCAAATTATCACTTCCACTTATCATTCCATTTAAACTTAACACCCTTATGGGTCAACTATGTCATAGGAGATGCAATCTTAGATAAATTCTAAAAAAATCACCAACAATAACCAGTCAAACCCAAGAATCTCTAAATCTCAAACACATTTCTAGGATTCTCCCATGATGTCACCACATGAATATTTTTAGGATCCACTGATATTTCCCTCTTAGATATTGCATGGACCATAAACTTCACTCACTACAATAAAAACTGGGTTTAGCGGCGGTTTTGTGGCGGCGGTTCACAAAACCACCGCTAAACGTTTTCGTCGAAAGGTTTCATGATGGTTTTTAATAAACCGCCGCGAAACCCATATTTTTTTTAAAAAAACCGACCCTTCCCTACCCCCACCCCGCATTTCCCCCCAAACCCTCGCGACCCCTTCTTCCCCTAACCCCCCCGGCCCCGACGACCCCCAAGCGTCCGGCGACCCCCGCGCCCTCCCTTCTTCCCCTAACCCCCCAGCCCCGGTGACCCCCAACCGTCCGACGACCCATCTCCGGTGACCCCTGTATTTTCCAGGTATGTATCCATTTAAGTTTGGGGTGGTTTTATTGTGGCACCTTAATTAATTTTATGAGCTATTGGGTTTTGCAGACTTATATGATATATCATTGACTATCAGAACTCTTATCTTGGTCATGTTATATCCATTGTGTTTGGTTGATTTTCTATCATGCATCATATTTATGTTATAACATTTTGTTTGGTCTAATTATAGTTATGTTGTGTTTGAGAGTAAAACACCACAATGATTTCATATACCATTGTAATTTATAGTCATCCTCTAGTGTCTGTGGGATGCACCTAAGTTTAGTGGAATTTTGGCCCTACCCAAGTCAATAGGTTGGGGTCGAGATGTTGTAGTGGAAGTCCTTCCCATTTAGGTTTAATTACCCTCAATTAAAATTTCCATTTTTGATCAGTTGTTTAGGAATGAGAAATCTCAACTCTGACTTGATGAATTAGAGAAATTTGATGAAAATTATTTTCACACACTTCACATCCTTGAGTTAAATAATAATAATATTATATGAGAATTCCATAAGAAGGCCCACATATGATTATTCATCCAAGGAGAACTAGTATTATATATGAGAACACCTATGATACCTAGGAGGAAACCTATAAATCTAGAGTAAAATGGGTAGGTACGTATAAAATACAAAATTTCTACTCCAACAATGCCTACTCCATGATTATAATGGATTGAGAGCATATCATATCTACCACAAACATAATTATTCTCAAATAAATACTTTTTATAACTTCACAACGGGGATTTGAAAGTCCATTTTTAATGACTTTAAACTTCTTATAGATGGTTCCATTCATAAGACCACAAACTAAAAGACACGAAGGTCCTTGGTGTAAGACCATAAAATGTATGAAACTCATGTCATTTTCATATAACATATGATCCATCCTATAACAGTGTAAAATAACCTGAGTGGTATATTTTTTATGAACTTATTCCCTTTTATATTAGACATATCTATGTAATAGTTCTTAGTGTATGGGCTTACATGTTTTCAGTGGGTCTTCACCAACAAATTTACACTAGGATGAAACCATTTTATTATCTCATATACATAATCCAGATCTAAATAGAGACTCCTTTTCCGGAACTACATATGGATTGATTCCTATTATTATAGGATACATAGTGGTTTCCATATCTCTTATATGAATAATGGTTAATGATATATTTCATTCATAATCTTCTACACTATCCTAGTTTATGTGTTTTTTCATTCATGTCAGGTTTCCTCCTATTTCCATAAACATGTATGAAACAATCCTATATTAAGAACTATGTGTGGATTAATTCAAGTTAAGTCCATATATATAGTTATGTCCAAATCATTTATATTGGACTAAACCAAAAATTTAATTCCTATAAAAAACCAACCTCATCCTACTATTCATGACTTCATCTATTCAAATAAAATTTTCTTTATTGACTCAACACTAAGACTCAAGAATTTCATTTTTAATAAAATCCAGATATACACAAATCCTTCTTCACATTGATCATAGTCATAGGAACTTAAAATGAATGACATAAAGTTCCTCACCATACCACATTATACTACATTGCACAAAAGTCATTTTTTTAATTATATCGTTAAAATAAATGACATATGTTCCCCCTTAAATTACATTTAAACCTATTTCATAAATTCAATACATACAATATAATTTCCTTACATGAGATAAATATCCATGTAATAATCCTCAGTGAAGAGTTCCTTCTCAAAAAACCTATGCAAAAATAAAATTCCACAATTATTTCCTTGGATTATATCATATGGGATTCATGGATTCGCATCAAAACTTCCTTTATGTAGCTTGACACTGGACAACATCATTTTCTCCTTCACAAGAGATAGATTTGTGAAGATATATTATAAGAACAACATGTGACATGATTCTTATTGTTATGGGATATATAGTGACACATGAATTTACCATCCTAGGACATTATGTAGTTCCCATTTAATTTCCCAATTCTTACCCAATGAAGATACATTTAACAATTCAAATCAGTTTTCATCCTTTCAATTCCCACCTGGGCACCCATACATGTCTCCATTTCTCTCATATACAATATATAGATATTTTTTGAGACCTTATAGAAACTACATGTGTATTTATTTCTATTATTACTAGATATATAGTGATGTTTAAGCCACTAAACCTGGACCCAAAAACACATCTCATCACCATAAAATCTATCTTAGTGTATAGTACCCTCATTCATGTTGGGTCACTCCATATTTGAATCTATACTATGATAATATATTTTCTTCCAAGAACTACATGTGTCATGATTCCTATTATTATAGGATATATAAAAACACATAAACTATCCATATCAGTATTAGTCACAATTCATCATCTACTTTCATATTGGTAGTGAGTGTATCTAATTTTTAAATAACACCACTATTTGGAAATGACATTCCTAACGTATATCATTCCTACCAACAAGAGATAATTTGTGTATAATGCACAGAGGTGTAATTTCATGGTAATTCATACCTTTTTAGTATTGAATCCCCCTTTCAAAACTCCCTTCATGATTTACATTCTATAGATTCATTCCAAAAATTCATATATGAATGGACTAAATTCAAATAGATAGTGAAAAGATTGAAAAACATAAAGAGCAATGAAACATGACCAATTTTCATGAACTGACCCAGGCTACCCATAATCCGGGTACCCAAGCTAGCCTGCGATAAGTCTCAAAGGGTGTCATATAAGGGCTAAATATTTCTAGGAATGTCATTGTACTAATGGTATGAAAATTTTGCATCTTTGGTGTGTTCAATGACATCACTTTCAATGGGGTGTTGTTTGAGGCAACATAAATGTGTGATATATAGTGTTATGATAAGTGTGTAACCCGATATTCTTACTGCTCAATGAGGTGTTGACGCTGTCTCTTAGGGACCAGACTTGTTCGGTTTGTCTGGGCATGCTAAGTAAGTGGTAAATGTGATCAATGTATCATCTTTATTATATTATGCATACTTTATGATCAATGGGTCATCTTTATTATATTATGTTTCTATAATATTACACTATCGTATATATGAAACTTTTTCTCTATTTAGTAGTAACTATGTGTTTTAATTTTTTTTTATTATTGTGTAGGCATATTGTGATATACATGGATAAAAGCTGAATCACATTACTGAGGAACACAACTCAATATGTTAAGGGTTTGAATGAGTTTTTAGATTTTTCAATTTCTAATCGATCCATTGAAGGGAGAATAAGATTTCCATGTCCTAAATGTAAATTTAGAACATGGTTGAAGAGAGATGAAGTTTATGAACATTTAATACTGAAGCAATTCCCTGATAAATATTTGTGTTGGATTTGGCATGGAGAATCGAACAATACAAAAAGATTGAGCACTGATGTTAATCCACAGAATGAGGTCCCAAGTTCATTGAAAATGGAAAATGAAATGAAAAACCTCACAAATGATGCATTCGACACTGCAAGACACCAATATGAGCATCAAAACATATCAGAACAACCAGAAGAGGGTGCTACAAATTGCAACGTGACAAGTGATGCTTTTGAGACTGTAACACAAGCAGATCAAGATTGTAACATATCATTGGATCCTCCTCTTGATTTTTTGGAGCCAAATGTAAGGGAAAACTTCAGTGAGGAAAATGCGTTTCATGATTTAGTTGATGATGGAAATCAAGGGTTGTATAGTGGGTGTTTTAAATATTCAAATCTTTTATTTCTGCTGAAGTTGTACCATATCAAATGTCTATGTGGAATAAAAAATAAGGCAATGTCCATGTTATTGGAATTGATTCGTTATGCATTTCCTAAAGCAAAAATCCCAGAATATTTTTATGATATGAAAAAAGTTGTTAACAATCTTGGTATGAATTATACAAAAATATATGCATGTCCCAATGATTGTATGCTTTATTGGGGAGAGTATTCAAGTAGACAGATTTGTAAGAAATGTTATTCTTTTAGATGGCAGTCAAAGGGTGATGTTGGAAGTCTGACTGAACATAATTTCATGGAGAAGAAGAAAAGGAACACACCTGCAAATTTTTTGCGTTACTTTCCTTTGAAGCCTCGATTGCAAAGATTATTCATGTCATCAAAAACCGCTGAACACATGAAGTTTCATTCTGTAGATAATAACAATGATGGGTTAATGAGACATCCACGAGATTCCCAATCATGAAAGACATTTGATTCATTACATCCAGATTTCTCAGTTGATCCTAGGAATGTTCAATTGGGATTGGCTGCCGATGGATTCAACCCATTTGGGTGATGAAGTGGAAGATTTGACCTCTGCAATTGAATTTCATCAACAACAGGAAGCAAAATTATTTGCCCATCATGATATTGAAAATATTAGTCTAGCAAGGATGAATGAAGTGGATGAAGCAATGGATCAGGAAACCGACATGATTGAAGGGGAAAATGATTATATGTACAATTATTTATTCATTCAGCAACCACTTGTTTCATTTCTGTAGTCATTCATTATCATTGTTATATATATTTTGTTTGTTAGTACTGGGCATCTATTATCATTTTTAATTTTTTTTTTCTGCATAAATTTTTTGAAATATATATTCTGAACTTAATTTTATTTGATTTAATGACAATAATGCCAAGGAAGAAGCGGTACACTATTTCATCTAGTTCTGCGATAGATGACGATCCGTCTTTCCCCATGGTATCTGAGGCACCAGCTACCTACACCCTTGCACCATCTCCCCCTGCACCATCTATGACACCATCTGTGGATGTCTCATTAGAGGATGAGTCATCGACTCCCCCTAAAGGAGCCTCAGTAGTGGGGTAGTGACATGCCCCTTCCAGTTCATCATGGACATTCTGGAGGGTCACAGTCATAGGTACAAATTTTATTTAAATAAATTTATTGCATTTTGTTTATACTAATTTTTTTCTCATTGCAGATGAAAAAAATTCAACCATGGAAAAACACATAAAAAGTTCAGATGCTTGGAACATGAATGGAAAGAAGATAGTCGTGCCATTTGATTCTTATGGGGTCCCGACGGATGACGCAGCGGGGTTACTTAGCCAGATTATAGGTCAGCTGGCAGCGAAGCCCATTTCCCTGCCTATTTCACATGATGATTGGAGGCATATGCCTCCAAACTGGAAAAATGAAGTTTTTGATTCTCAGATAAAGGTAATTTTATTACTTAATGGTTTAATTGAATGTCATGTTACTAATATGTTCAAAATGAATTTCTGTATACAGATGTTCTTCCACTTTACCATTGTTGATGTGATAGCACGGAAGTGGACATTGAAAAATCTTGGTAAAAAATGGAAAGATTTCAAATGGAGGTTGTGGTGTGATGTCAACAATACTTTGTTGACCATGCAGCAAATTTATGAGAAGCTACCCAGTGGGGTACCGAAAGAACAATGGAAAGTTTTTGTCGATAGACATCGTGATGAGAAGCAGATGGTATTGAAATATATATTATTATATTATCCTCATTTTACATTTATACATGTATATGAAGAGGATATGAAATTGAATACATTATTGTTAAATTGAATTTTATTTATTTCAGGATCTCTCAAGACAGAATGCATCAAACCGGGCAAAGCAAGTCATCCCGCACACTGCGGGCTCAAAAATATTTTCTAGAAGCCGAATGTCATTGGTAATCTTTTAATTAGTTTAAATATTTATAAGACAATATTATCTATTTAACATATTAAATTGTTGATTTATTTTTGTTTAATGCAGTCACAGAGTTTAGGGCATGAAGCATCCCGAACTGAACTGTGGCTGGATGTTCATAAAAAACCAGATGGATGTTTTGTTAATTAGCCTGCCAATGAAGTTGGGGTATGAAGTCAATTTTTTATTATAATAACTTATTATCAGTTTTTATTGTGTTAATATATATTGATATTTGATTTATAGGTAAAAATTAAAGAAATATGGGATGCCAATCCTGAGAAATCCTACTCAGTATCCCAGGATGACCCGGTTGCTAAATTCCTTGGGAAGGAGCATCCTGGTAGAGTGCACGGGATGGGTTTGAGACCCGTACCATCTGAGGTCTTTGGCAGGCCACCAGAGATTCCAGCTACATCTACTCCTGGTTATAGTCATTTCATACTTAAAGATTCTTAGAGGGAGATGTCTTCTCTACGAAACACATTTCACCAGCAGGGGGATCAGATATCTGCTTTGCAGAAAGAGTTGCTTGAAATACATCAACATATGAGCAGATATGCCCCCGGTGGTAGTGCATCGACTAGTGGTGAGCAGGTAAATCACAAAAATTCAAAATCATTTAGTTTGCAAACTTTTATTGGTTTTAAGTTTAATTATAAATATGCAACAATATTTAATTTTCAATATAATGTTCTTACAGGTGGTAGCAGGTAGTGGGGATGGAGGTGGAGAGGGTGACGATGCATCATCGGACCATGAGTAGTATTATTATTGATGTATTGAACAAATATTAGAACAGTTGGTTGGTATATGTAACATGTATGACACATAGTTGTCACCAAACATTTCCATGTCCTAACATTTTCTTGATTTCTCATGTTTCCTTCTATGCATTTTTTTTGATTTATGATGTTTCATTTTATGTCTTGATTTCTCGAGTGTGGTATACATCATTCCATTTAGGTCTGTGTTTGAATTGGTAGTCGAGATTTTGGATGACTAAAGAGTGATCCTTTTGTTATTTTGTTCTGGTTATATAAATTGGAACCTAGTAGGCAGTATAGAGACCAAACATAAGAGGATGATGGGAATGTGGTTTAGCCTAATCATGTGATACGAATCATATACTCACCAATAAAAGTAGTTGGAAACAAAAATGGTGAACCTAACATGGAACCTTAAACAAAATTCATGTGTCACCCACATGTTAGGCTCCTTTCTCTCTCTCAAAATATGAAATGTGGACAAACATGGATCCGATACAATTGATTATACATGTGTTTATTTATTGATATGCTAATTTCATGAGGATTTCTTGTAAATTTTTCTCATAAGTATTCTGGCACTTTCAACTAGAACCCCCTTTGATCCAAATGAAATTTTACTACTTTAAGAACACATATGATTCGACTACTGCACAAGTTAGATACTCATTTAAAACTAGGGTTCTATTATCAACCTTTCACCCTCAACATTGGGTCTCAAATTCACTGGTTTGGGAGTCACACCTAAATGGTACCTTTCCATCTTCAGAGAAAGCTAAAAAATCCATTCATCTCAAAAATACCTACTATATGTCTACTCGATAATGACTAGTGGAACATAATTTGTTGTAAATAGTTTCCATATCAAACCATTTCATGGTCATATCCATGGAAGGAAATAACATGTTCCTCCCTTATCTAGGGAGGTTGATCAAGAGGTCACTGATGGACTCATCTAGATAGCATAAGGGACCCTCCAAAGGGCTCCTTCTAGAATTCACCATCACCAATGCTACAAAGCAATAAAACCTCTATATGATGTGTGTGTTTACCTCGGGAGTCTGACCTAAGTCTCCCAAACCTAGGTAGTCAGGAAAACCCACTGAGGTTAGTGAACAATCAACCAAGAACATGTCCCTACATCTATACCCTCCAAAGAACCCCACTAACTAAATATGGTGGAAAACTATGCGCAAGAGGACACATTTTCCCACATTTACTAAGCTTGTCGGTATAATCTAGTATTATTTAAATAAATCACTAAGAATATTTTGGTAAAAAATATAGGGAATACCCATATTTTTTCCCACTGACTTGATTAACATCGGTATATACCTATATGAAATGGAGGAAAAGATCAGGCCCATACACATTCTCCAACAATAGAATAAGAAAATATGCATGTTCTAGTCACTGAAGTCACCTAGAATATTCTAAAAATGGTTAAAGGGAAGACACACAACTATTCTACCATAATTTGGGTGACTCATTAACACAATATGAGGAGATTTAGAGAATATACACATCTTTTCTCCCAACGTACAGTGTATCTAGTTGAATGAAGAGGTTATAGGAGTTTGGGTCATATCTTGCACATCTTCAAAACTTTTCCACCAGTTCCTCCTAGGGGGATAAAGTCTTTACATATTCCACATTATTATGTGGGTACTCTTAATTTTTAGTAGGGATGTATCTATAATACCACATACTACTGAGGCCAAGGTGGTAGCCGACATAGTTGATACTAGACTCAGGAATTAATGTGCATGAAATGTGATCCCACTCAGAATAGTTAGGTTGTAGCATAGAGTCATGGTATGGTAAAACTAAATGACATTCAACATATGATAGGGAGAATAATTAAAATTCATCTATTGTTTGAGGTACTAATCTAGTAACCTCTACTATAGATTCTACATTATTTGACACAAGTGAATCATACAATGTTATATTTGATACATTTCTAGATATTTTGGTCCTTGATATAGTGTATTTATGTGTCATTAAGAATCTGTAAACCTCATTTATTATTCGATCAATGATTGTTCACTGATGGAATTATTTTCCCCATCAGATAGGAAAATGTTTTTTTATATAGAATTCATTCTTTCCCATCATGTAACTATATGATATAATTATTGGAATAGATTTTATGCTTCCCTATAGATCCATTATTGATTATTATCACTATAGAATTATGGCTGATTGTTTGTATGATTTCTCATGTTTCATCATGTTGAGGATACCAAGTAAGAAATAACATTTTATTTGTTTCTATGATGTCTCCTGTTCCATTTTCTGGTTTGATTTGTTTTTCAGGGCAGTGGGGCAGTAGAAGCAAAACTGCATTTTTTTTTCTGGTCAGTCATTTCACAGCAGTTTTAACCGCCGCTAATTCTTTACTTGGAAACCATTAGCGGCAGTTAAAACTACCATGAAATGTAATTGGTTTATATTTAGCGGTGGTTTTCACCGCTGCGACAGAGGCGCATCAAACGCCTGAATATTGCGGCGGTTAAAACCTCCGCAAATTAAAAAATATCTGGAACCCGTCAAACCATCGATAAAGTCACGAAAACCACTGCGAAATGAGACATCTATAATGCTTCCCTTAAACCGCCGTGAAATGGAAAAAACCACCACTAATAGATTCCCGACGCCCAGTTTAGTGGCGATTTCTGTAAACTGCCACCAAACCATATAACAGCGGTTTAAACCGCCACTATATGAAAAAAAAGCCGCCAGTAATACCCGGTTTTGTTGTAGTGACTTATAGTATCCAAAACTAAGATTTAGAATTCTTTCCATACATATTATGTTCTTTTAGAGTTTTGATAACCAAGTTTAGATGATCCCTTTTTTATTAACTAAACATGGAAAAAATATCATCCAAAAAAAAAACCATGAAAGAGTCCAAGAATTAATGAAATATTTGATTCATCAAATCCATAAACACCACATGAGAATTTTTAAGACCAAATGACATAACCAAATACTCATAATGTCCACACTTTCTCTTAAATTTTGTCTTAGGAACATCCTCCTCTCAGACTCTTAGAGGATGGTACCCCAATCGTAGATCAATCTTAGAAAACCATCTAGATCCCATGAGTTGATCAAACAAATCATCAATCCTAGACAAATGATACTTGTTCTTAATAGTTAGTTGATTAAGTTTTCGATAATCAACACAAATCCAAAGGCTTCCATATTCCTTATTTTCAAAGAGAACCAATGAATCCCAAGGTTACATGATCAGAAAAATAAATCCCATTTCCTCAATATACTCAAGTTTAACCTTTAGTTATTTTAACTTAGTGTATTTCATAGTATAAGATAGCAATGAGACAGGACCCGTCATCAAGAGTATGTTAATAGTAAACTTGACCTCTCTATGGGGAGGTAACCTAAAAAAATCATCAGGAAAGACCTTAGGGTACTCATATTCTATAATAGGAAGAGGACCAATTAATCACTAGTTGAAAATGCCAATAAACATCTCTAGAAACCGGTATGACATCATTCTATCCTTAGGAACAATCAACCCTGCTCTCCCAAATCTAGGATCCCACTCGCCTTGAAAAAAATGAGTAACTCCATCAGAAGATATAAATTGTACTCGACAATGATAATAATCAATTTGGAATTTAAAAATGACCATACAATCCATGCCAATGATGAGTTTGAAGATATAAATATAAAGGACTAATAAATCCCATATGACCTTATAGTTGATGATTGTAACCCGACACTATAAACATCTAAAACATTTCTCTTTAATCTTTACCAAAGGTTTAGAAAGATACATAATGAAAGGAATGGGTTCCAAATTCAAACACAACATATCAATATACTTAGATCATATAAAATAATGAGATGCACTGGTGTCAAATAGAGATAGGACTATAGAATATGAAATAAATACCGCACCTCTCACAATTGCTGACCTCGCTTCAGATTCCTCTAACGCACACTCTACTGCATACAAGAATCTATCTACCACTCATACCTATGTTTTCTTAAATACCTAAGTATTCCATTTAGTATAAGAGTGAGATCCATTTCCTTTTGCTTCATCTATATAAAATCGGGAGCCTTTGGTAACCATGGATCCAACTCTACTGCCTTGGGACACGTTCTCACAAAAGCGCTTGAGATAACCAGAATACCTATATAAATGAAAATATCTTGGTGATTTCATATAAACAGGCTTAGTGTGGCCATACCTACCACACTAAATGCAGAAAAAGGTCCTGTCTTGAACCTTACTTAGAATAAGTGAACCCATTTCATCGAACCTCACTATGATTTCTCTTATGACTAGAAGATGTGCTTTGGATACCCCCTACTGACACTAGAATTCCACTGAGACACATTTTTATGGCTAAGTATTCCCCAACCATAGTTTCTTTATCAAATACCTTAGTAAAGGTTAACAGACAAATTAGAATAAGCATCAATTAGATCTCAGGATTCACACCCATCTCAAACTAACTAGATTTAAGGCAATCATTAGAAATAAGATCTAGAGACAAATAAACCAATTCCACAAAATAAATAGAATATTCTATTATATAATAGTCTCCTTGCTCCAAGGTCATGAACTCATGATCTTTTTATACCTATAATGTTTTAGGATAAAAATTCTTGTTAAAGGCCTTCTTGAAGGTGGTCCAAGTGATATCCTCATGTAGTTTGGCTAACATGATATAGTCACACCACTTTCTTATGGGTCCTTCCAACATGTAAGTGGTAAAGAACACTTTTGATTCCTCTGGAGTCTTCAGAAATTAGATGATCATATCAATCCTTTCAATCCACTCATTGAGTTCCTAGGTTCTTTTGTTACCATGAAATATTAGTGTATTTGGATTAGTAAACTCCAAATCATTGTCCACCATATATTCTTGGTTTCCACCACCCATTTGACCCAAGGATTGGATAGTTTGGATTACTATTTTCACTAAAATAGGTTCAAATGGGGGGTTTTCCTATAAAAAATTCCTCATAGGTCCATCCCTCTAATTCATAGAGGTTCATTTTGGAGGCATTATCTAGTAAACACAAGATATAACATCTGATTAGCTTATAAATACATCTTTGGATCAAAATATGAACTTTAAAAATCCATATTATAGACATAAACAACCAATAGAAAAAATTACAAGGTTCATCTAAATAAACCCAAAATTAGGTTCATCTAAATAACACCAAAATTAGGCTCTAACTTGATGAAAAATCCCTGACCACCCATGGTAACTTGAGACCAGATACAAAAGTGAGATGGGTAGGCACCCTTTTTCACTTACCACCCAAGTTATGATGATCCTAACTCCTATCAACCAACCACCCCAAGGGAAAAACTTGGTTTCTATGATACCATTTTATAATGAACCAACCAAGTCGACCTGACACGTCACCCAAGATGGCACACAATAAGGCCCAAAGTGTGTTCCTGATGTCCATGGGTTGGAGATAAGCACTTGGGTATCGACATATGAAAACATGAGGATGATTGAACCCCAAAACACAAAAGAACATGTAATATGTACATCAAGTTAAAGATAAAGACCATATTGCATCATAAACGAAGAAATACATAACCATGAGACATAACAAAACCAAGATAGATGGATAAAATCAAAAAAACAAAGAACAATTCTCCATGTGAATAACCATCACCACCATCCCAACCCACCAAAAAGAAATATAAACCATGTAAAGCCATCCAACTACACAAAACCCTTCCCTTTAATTATATCCTAAAAAACCAAGTTTGTATATTCCAAAATCATATGTAGGGTGTGAGGAAAACACCCAATATGATACTAACATGAATATATAAAAATTCATTCACCATATAACCATTAGTTTTTATCAATGAAAATCCAGTTCCATAAAATATTTAAAATGAAAACATTTTAAATAATAAATCTGATGATTTCCCTTAAAACATTCCATATTCAAATGAAAAAAGAACATGAATATATATATATATATATATATAAGGTACATAGAGGGGAATAATCAATAAAATCCATGCATTATAAAACAAGTGGGAAAGTAAAGCACAAGCATCACCATAATTTCTAAAAACTATGTGCAAATGGACTAAAACATGAGGATCTATGATAACAGGACATATAAGGAACTATATTCAGTTTAGTGATTCCCAGGTCCCTAAAAACCACATATACCAAGGTTTTCCCCAAGTGTTAAATTCCACCATTAAATGAAAGATAATAAAATCCCAAAATTTACAAAACTTTTTTACAAAGGATGCATTACTGATCCCAAGCTTAAAAACCATTTTAGAGTCAAATCATCTTTGAAGCATCTTATTTGTAAGAACCCAGATTTTATCTCAGGTATGGATCCTTTTAAATTTGTTCTAATTATTTATTTTGGACCTAATATGGATTCCTAATTAGTTGATGGGTGTATTGGGGGTGTCCAGGGCTTGGTTGGAGATTGAAACCCAATTTTTTTGGGGAAATAGGTTGGCCACACAGTTAATAGAAACCGTGTGTGATAGGATGGATGATTAATCATAACCATGCGGGTATGGAAAGTGGGGTGAAGCAGGGCTCATGGTTTTCTCTAACCATGCTCTAGGGGCCACACGTCTGTGCAAAAGGTTTACAGTTTTTAGAAGAGTTGTTTTACATGGTTGGGTCATGGTTTCCTTAATCATGTAGCCTAACCATGTGGGTGCCCCTTAGCACAGAAGATGACACATAGTTGGTGCATGATTTATCCAACCGTGTGTCCAAACTGTGAGACCCCTATTTTTGGGTAAAATTATGAATTATCCCTTAATGAAATGTTTAACATATTCTCTTCTCCCCTTGGCTCATTCTAGAAAACAACACCCTCCATTATCCCTTTTTGGAGATCTCAAAGGCTCTTTTATTGTTTTTGATCCTGGATCACCTTTCAAACTCCGATTCAATCCTCGTTTCTCACGTTGGATGCACATCAATACACACTAGATTCATTTTTATCCATTCATCATTCTTCTTCCTATCAATGATGCTATTTAGATGCAGGCTCATATTCCCTATTTTTAGGGTGTTGAACCATTATTTAATTTTCTTTTGATCCGGACGAAATCAAAGGTTGATACTAGATGAGGAGAGTCATACAAGACTAAGGTAGGTGGTATATAACTCATCCCTTTATTATAGAAATGATGGGAGCAATGAAGTGAAAAACTATTCAAAGAAGAGTAAAAGGTAAAAAACAAAATAAGAATAATAAGATCTTGGACACAATGATTTATGTGGTTCAGAAAAGGATCCTTACATCCATGGAGAGGCAGAAATATCATTAGTTTTAGGAGAAGAAATACAAGTAGATCTTAGAGTTTCTAACACATAGAAACCTTAGCCTGAATTGGGATAATAAAGAAAATGAATCACTATTCCATCAACTGCATAGAAATTTAGCTGTTCTACAGTGAAAGGTAGTTGGAAGTCCACATCACTATAGTTCCACAACCACCCAAGTCTAAGATACTACAGTGGATGAAAACTGGAAGTCTGTGGAGCTGTGGTATTATTGTCTCCAAAATTTGACCTAATACAATAACCATGCCAAAGTACACACAACTATAGTGCCCTATAAGTGTTGATCAATAAACTATTCTACAGTTGGACAGTGTTTCTAAAATTCTTGAAAATTTGGGCCAAGGGGCCTTTAGCCCCTGGGCCCCTAAAGAAGGGCCACATAGCCCCTGTAACACCCAACAAGCTCACCATAGAACTCAACCCACAGAGTTGCGGCCTGCTGCACAGTATGGGTTTCAAGCATTTGGGCCAATAAAATACAAAGAGGATCTGGTGACACCAATCCAATAATCTCCCACTTGGAACCTAATCCCCAATGCTGACTTGATTCGATGACACTAAATCAGACAACTTAATTAATCCGAACTCCTCCCATTATTCACTCACCAGCGATGTGCTTCCCATCCACAACTTCAATTTTAATCCGATGATTCATGAAATACTAGCTATTTTTATTTTGAGCTCCCATGGTGTCCTCTATTATTACGCCTATCAATCTCCATTCATCAGTGTAGACCCACAAAGGAACAATAATTCCTCAACTTCTGTATTACCACATGCTTCATCAACATATCTGCCAGATTGTTTGTTCCAAAAATCTTCTGCAATTTCAGTAACCCATCCTGTATCAAGCCTCTGATAAAATGGTACTTCATCTGATTATACTTCACCTGGGAATGAAATATTGGGTTATTTTCAAGATGTATAACACTTTGAATATCATTGTGTAATATATTTTCCTTTTAATTTTTACCCAATTCATCCAAGAAGTTCTTCAGCCAGACCATCTTCTTCCCAGATCCTGTTATAACAATTTATCCTACCTCTACGGTGGATAGGGCCCCCACCTTTTGGAGTTGAGATATACGACTCACTACAGTTCCTCCATAGGTAAAAACATAACCTATGGTTCTCCTCCTACTGTAGACATCACGTCTAATACTAGCATCCACATACCCCTATAATGATTTTTCTTTCTCAAAAAAAAAATGATACTTCCTTGATTCCCTTCAGATAACTCAGTATATACTTTATAGATTCCCAATGTTTCTTTATAGGGTTATCCATATACCTGCTCAAAACTCCAACTACATGATAAATTTCAGGTCGATTACAGACCATGACACACATCAGACTTCCAACAACTAATGCGTATAAAACCTTTTTCATGCACTCAACCTCTTCTTCCATATTCGGTGATTGCTCCTTTGATAATTTGAAATGGCCCACTAGGGTAATAGAAACCATATTTTCTTCCATAATACTAAATATTCTCAAAACCTTTCCAATGTAGTTAGGCCGTGATAACATCAAGGTTCCATCTACATAGTCTCTCTTGATCTTCATCCCCAAAATCTTTCTAGCTTCTCCAAGACCCTTCATATTGAACTCCTCAGCAAAATTCCCTTTAAAATCATCAATCATCTACATAAATGATCCTACAATGAGCATGTCATCCACATCTAGAAGAAATATAATATATTGATCACCAAAAGACTTTATGTAGCTACATTGATCCATTACACATCATTTTTATTCATTTTTAGACATAAATGAATCAAATTTTATATTCCACTTACTGGGTTCCTGCTTCAACCCATATAAGCTCTTATAGAATTTACACACTAGGTCTTCCTTCCTCGACTCAATGTATCCCTTTGGATGCTGCATATAGATGTCCTCCTCTATGGAGGAAAGAAATCTTAACATTATGCTTCTCAAGGTACAGGTCTTCTGATGCCACAATGCTGAGAACCACCTGGATGATAGTAAGAATCACTACAGGTGATAAAATTTCAGTAAAATATCCTCCCTAATTCTGTTGAAAACCTTTCACCACCATCCTTAACTTGAACCTCCTCTTCCCATAATATTTTTCCTTGAACCGATATACCCACTTGTTTTGAAATTCTTTTTTTCCTCTGGGAAGAGGTGTCCACCCCCAAGTGTTGTTATCATGCAATGAGGAAATATCACACTTTATAGCCATATCCCACTTGCTCAACTCTTTCAATTGAATTGCCTCTTCAAAATAATATGCTTCACCAGTATCAGTCAATAATAGATAATGTAAGGATACTAAATACCTCTGCACAGACCTTCCCACCCTTGTTGATCTCCTCAACTCCACTGGAGGAGTAGGTCATACCGGTTCTAATGTCTCATGCTCAGGTACACCTTCACACTCCACTTTCTATTTTCACTCTAATTCTTTGTTATTATTTTCATATTCAGTTTAATGGTGATCCTTGTACATGACACCTTTATTAAATACCATGTTATGTATCTTGATGACCATTTTGTTGAGATTATCCCAAAAGTAGTAACTGAACTCCTCAGGAACATAGCCAATAAAGAAACATCTTTTGGACTTGGAATCAAGAGTGTACCTTGTATCAGTGCCAACATGTACATATTTCAAAAAACCAAAGACTCATAAATGTGAGAGTCTTACCTCCTTACCAGACCAGAGCTCCTCAGGTAAACATTCTCTCATTGGAACAGATGGACTCCTATTAATGATATATGCTTCTATGTTCATTTCATCATCCTAGAAGGTCTTGGGTAACCTCAAATGAAACCTCATGCTCCTGGAATGTTCATTTAGTGTTCTATTCATCCTTTCAACTACACCATTCTGTTGTGGTGTTCCTGGAATAGTCTTTTCCCACCGAATTCCATTATTTGAATAAAATTATCTGAACTCATTGCTACTATACTCTCCACCATTTTGTGAACTTAAGCATTTCATCTTTGTTCCTGAATCATTCTCTACCATGATTTTTCACATTCAAAACACCTTAAATAAACCAGATTTTCTTTTTAGAAAGTAAACCCATACCTTAATTGTTGAGTCATTAATAATCACATAATATTGTGAACCACTAAGAGAATGTATTAGTGCAGGACCCCAAACATATGTGTGCACCAATTCTAGCTTCCCTACCTTTGGTGTTATGCCTCCTTTTGTAAGTAATACATTCTTCTACTTTCCAAGGATACAATCCTCACATAAGCCAACTTCCACTGATTTCAGCTTTGATAGCATTCCTTTTGTCGCTAAAACCTTCATCCCTTTCTCACTCATGTGGCCTAACCTATAGTTCCATAGTTTTGAATCCCCAAAAAAGTTTATTTATGCAATAATATCCATTCTAGTCTCTGTCATATTATATAGGGTACCATTCTTTTCTCCCTGATCTATGACCATAGATCCATTTGTAATCTTCCAGGCACCACCAGTAAACATGGCACTTAAGCTTTCATCATCAAGCTTCCCAATAG
This sequence comes from Viscum album, assembly GCA_963277665.1. Classification (NCBI taxonomy): domain Eukaryota; kingdom Viridiplantae; phylum Streptophyta; class Magnoliopsida; order Santalales; family Viscaceae; genus Viscum; species Viscum album. The sequence goes on along the minus strand of OY728125.1, from coordinate 355,002,531 downwards.
AACTAATATTTCTCCTTAAACCATGGATATACCTCACATTTTTTAGAACTATAAGATTCCCACTAGTGGTCTTGATCTATGCATCACCCTTCCCCATAATTTTCAAGGGTTCATCATCAGTAAGATGTACCTTGCCAAAATTTCCAGAAAAAAAATTGTCCAAAAAACCCTTCTTCAACGTGAAATGGAAAAACGCCCCTAAGTCTAAATTCCAAGACTCCATAGGTCTATCTACACTCAGTAGCAACACGCCATTAGTTCCTTCATCCACTGGGTTTTCCCTACTGGTTTTAGGTGTATTACATTTTTCTCTGCACTCTTTCTTGATGTGTCATTTCTTCCTAGATATCCACCAGGTAGGACCACCCCCCTTTACCTTGTCTATGCTCTCCCCTCTTGAATTTGACCATCCTCTATAATTGTATCATTGAAAATATATTTCTCTTCCTTCAACATTCATAGAAGAACTGGAGAATCTTCTTGATTCTCTTCTTTGGATATCCTCACTAAGGATCAGGTCTCGTACATCCTTTAGAACCAGCTTGGTATTCCCTAAAGAACTACTGACAACTATTACAACTACTTACAAACAATTAGGTAATGAAGACAGTAAAAATAGTGTACATAACTCATCACCAAGCAAAATTTCCACTAATGTAAGCTGACTTATGATGGTGTTGAATTCATTGATGTGATCTGCAAAAATTCTCCCTTCAACCATTTTCAAATTGATCACTCATCACATCAAGTGTACTTTGTTTTCTGTAGAAGGATTATCATAAATATTCAAGAGATATTTCATCAGTCTAATCATCATATTCTCCTATATGATGTTGAATAAAACATTTTTGGACAATGTAAGGTGCACAACTCCTAGAACCTATCGATATCACAGCTCCCACTCTGACTGTTCCATGTCTGTTGAATTTAAAACCAGAAGTGGAAAATGAATTTTCTTCTGGTAAAGATAGTCTTAGATCTAAATCCTCTAGTAGCTGAATTTAGTTCCATTAAATTGTTCAATATTCACCTTTCCTTCTTCCATAACCATCATTCACTTCAATAAATCCAAACTCAGCCTTTGATACCAGTTTTTGCGGAAAATCTAAGAGCAAAAAAGAAAAAAATTATTGAAAGAAGAGTAAAAGGGAAAAAAAAGAAGAAGAATGTTGGGAAAAAATACCGCAAGGTAACATTGAAAGCATTTTTGGGTTGGTTGTGTTTTTTGACAATGTAGGTTTTCATGGTGAATTGTCGAGTTCCAGAGATATTGTTGACAATACATGTTGACAAAAAACCATGACAAATAAAGAGAATACCTGGAGGTGGTACAAAAGAACAAATACAAGGTGGTGCTGTTTTCTAATGTTTACCAAATTTTTGGGGTCCAAAATTTGGGATTTTGTGAGCATCACAAAATTTGGATTTACTTGACGATCTCATAAAAACATGGAAAATACATGAGTTTTTCAAATATGGTATTATTGATATGGATTTCATGAAGACATGAAGAATGTTGATGGTGTTTTTCATGATTACAATGAGCTTCATGAATAGCAACAAAGATCATTGCGGTGAAGTTTTGCAGCAGTGGAACAAAGGAATTGATGGAACACTTTGCGATTACGATGAGCTCTATGATCCGAAAATTACCATGGTGCTTCGCGATATAGAGAGAATTTTGGTGGGAATTTTGAAGCTTTTCAATTTGAGATGACGTGGCACTGACTTTGCACAAAAGGTTATCGAGTTGGTGGAATTTCCTATAAATAGGCCTTGACCCCTTTGGGAGAAGTAGAGAGTTTTACAAGAAAAATTTTTTGATCTCAAATTGAAAAGGAGGTTCAATGAGGTAGTGTGCTTTGTGAAAGATAGGAGCTTCACAGTGGAGAATCTAGCTCCGCGAAAGAGGTGTGTTCCGCGTTGGCTCAGTGAGCTCAATGAAGGAAGTCAATTTGTGATGGCTTGAGCCCTATGATGGCCTAAGCTCTACAAAGGCTTGAGATTTGTGAAGGCTTAAGCTCTGCGAAGCAATGTGCACTACAAAGTAGTGAGCTCTGTGAAGGTGTGTGCTTTGCGAAGAGGCAGGGACTTTGTGAAGGATTTTTTGAGCTTTTTGAAATTGGGAGCTTCACAAAGTAAGGTGCATTGCGAATGTATTTCCAAAGGTTATTGCCTAGTGATCAGTGGCAAAGGGGTATTCATCAGTGGATGAAATTTGGACTTCAACAGAGCATCTATCTATAATTGAGGATATATTCATTAGTGATAATGAAGAGACCTACATGTCTATAAACTATGAATGGATATTCTGAAGAAGCAGTGAGCTCAGTTCAGTTAAGAGAGTAGTGAGTTCTCAAATTGTGAATTGTTGTAAACCAGGAGGGATAGTGAGTCCACTTCAAACTTGTATAAAGCAGTGCACTTATAGTGGATTCGGTAAATCAGCACATCACTGGTGTATGCGCCTTGGACGTAGCCCAGTGAGGGTGAACCAAGTAAATTTTTTGTGTCATGTGTGTTCTTTAAGGTTCATTCATACTCTTTAATGGAAAGGAGAGAGAGAAGAGAGTTTTTTATAACAACAATACAAGATCAAAAGGGGAAATTATTTTAATTTGTCATACCCTAATTCACCCCCTCTTAGGGTATCTAGCCTAGTGTACCTAAAAATTGGTATCAGAGGGAAAGGTTGATATCAGTGTTTCTCTTTAAAATGGAGGTCACTAATCATAAAGGGATTATGATCTTTGACAGGAATGATTTTCAGCTATAGAAGCATCAGATGAAACACTACTTTTGATCTTTGGGAATGGATGTGTTTACAACAGCAATGCATGGTATAACAACTGATATTAATAGTGGTGCATTATCAGAAGATGATCGTAGAGAATTGGAAGCTGATGCCAAGGGAATTAATGCTTTAGGGTGACCCCTATACAATGCTATATATACAAAGGTTATTTCATGAAAAACATCACATACCATGTGGGAAAGGCTATTTAATATATATAAAGGAGACACAAAGGTCAGAGAGGCAAAGCTTCAAGTACTGTGGAACAAGTATGAATATTTGAAAATGAACCAAAATGAGTCTGTTGATGCATTATTTGATAGGGTAAATATTGTTGTGTAAGATATGTGAGGTCTTGGAGAAGTCATTAAAGATATAAAGATCGTAAATCACATCTTAAGGAAACCTCCACCTCGGTTCAATCCAAAAGTTTTAGTACTGAAAGATAAAGATCTGAAGGAGATGACACTGGATGATTTTCACAGTTCCTTGATTGCATATGAAATGAGGAACGATGATAACGAGGCTGTGGAAAAGGGGAAATCTAAGGAGGTGGAATTCAAGTCCATGAAGAATCTCACTATTGAAGATTCTCAGGAGGATGAAGAGACAGATGATGTGATGTCATTTCTTTCTTCAAATTTACAAAGAGGAAAAAGAAAGTTCAAGGGGAAACTTCCACTAGCTAGTTTTTGATGTAGAAAGGTTGGTTATCTTATAGTAAGGTGTCCCAAAAAGTTCCAAGAATATGATGATGTCGATGAAGTTGAAATTCCCAAGAAGAAGTCTTCAACTTATGGGAAAGACAAGAAACGGTTCAAGAGAAATTTCTTTAAGAAGAAGAATCTACTTTCAAAAGAATGTGATAGTTTGGATGAGTCTGAGGTTGATGAGGTTGAAGAGATAGAGAACTACAAAGATTGTGGAGAAAATTCTATGGTGGTAGTTATCGGTAGTACTCATAAAAAGGAAGAAACTGATATTGATGAAGAAGAATAATTTTAAGGAAGAGTTGATATGAAAGCTAAGTTAGAGGCTGCTCTTGAAGAGATAGATGTTTAGAGAGATAAAACAAAGAAATCCAACAAAGTTATTCGTGATGCTAAACTATATATGAAACAGTAAGAAGAAAAGAAGTCTGAGTTGATTAAATAAATTGAAAAACTCAAGTCATCAACACCAAAGGACTCAGAATCGGTTAGTGGGTATAAAATCAAGATTGAATAATAGAAAAGGGATATCGATGGCTTGAATAACATAATGAAATATAAAATCAAGAATATCAATGAACTTGAAGGAGAAGCTGTCGGTCTGCAAAAAAGGGTTAAGGACCAAGAAAAACATATGATTCCCAGCACATTATCAGGAAAGCAGATCATTTAGAAGATTGAAAAGATGAAAGATGAGCCTATTAGTTCAGTAGGAAAGAAGCAGAAATTGAGCTTAGATGTTAAGGCTGATTTGGGGCTCGATCAGAAATAGAAAGTAGTCAGGGTTGAAGTTAGACTGCAATCACACATTCCAAGAATGAAAATTGATGTGGGTACAAAGTAGAATCATAAAATTCAAGGAACTGAAGGAACTACTGGAATTATAGAAGTGAAATGTAGGAATGTTCCTTTCATCAGGTGTTATTGTTTTGGAAATATGGGACACCCACAAAATGTGTGTTCTATAGCTAGAAGATATCGAAGGGCACAAGAGTAGAGGTGACAACAAAACAGAGAATAGTTCTATAGAACATATTTTGAAGGACACTATTTTTGGTGTAGTGGATTTGAGAACATGGATAGATATTGTACATAGACCATATAGAGGAATGTTCCAAAGAAGAATCAAAATCTTCACAAGTAGTAGATCAATGAACCAACAGGTGAGTTGGAGATGGAAAATAGATTTGTAGGTTTGTAATATGAAGATGATCTATCATACTATGAGAAAGATTATAAATCTCAATCTATACTAAGTGTGAAGAAAAAAAATATGGACCGAGAAGAAGAGAGAAGAGAAGTCAGTGGTTACTCAAATTGCCCTTAAAGCATCATACCATTCTGGTGTGTGGATCCTTGAAAGTGGTTGTACGTCACACATGACAGGAAATAAAAATCTGGTTACAGGCATAAAATATGAAAAAGAAGGAGTTTTCAAGTTCATAAATGATGAAGGCCTGAAGATAATTGGATTAGGAAAGGCCAGGTTTGGGGGAAAAGAAATAAGACGTGCTTATGTTTTGGTTGTAGAAGGTCTCAGTCACAATTTGCTTAGTGCCAGTCAACTGTGTGAATCAGATAATTCTATACGGTTTACCAAGAAGATGTGTGTCGTCAAGGGAAGATATGGTACAATGATCCTAAAATAAAAAATGACAAATGGGAATCTCTACTTGGTAATTAGAGAAGAAGATATGTGCTTTTTATCTAGAGAGGAGTAAAACAAGTTGTGGCATAAACGGCTTGGTCATCTATGCCAGCCATCCCTGAAATATTTGGTAAAGTTTGATGCATCTAGAGACCTCCCTAAGCTATCATGGGATAATTCTCACATGTGTGATGCATTCCAACAATGGAAGATCATCATAAAGACATATAAGGAAAAGGAAAATAAGTCAACAAGAGTTCTCTAATTGGTGCATGCTAATGTTTGTGGGCCTATCACACCAAGAGAAATTAATGTAAAGAGGTACTATGTTATTTTCATTGATGACTATATCATAATGGAATGGGTATTTGTAATTACCCATAAGTCTGATGTGTTCAGCTGCTTAAAACAGTATCGGAGGGAGTGAAAAAGGATTCTTGGATATAAAATTCTGAAGTTTCGTACTGACAATGGTACGGAATTCACAAATAGTCAGGTGGAAGACTATCTCGAGAAATATGGGATAAGGCATCAAGTTTACTTAGTGATAACTACCCAATAAAATGGAGTGGTTGAAAGAAGAAATCGAATCATCAACAACATGTCCAGAATGATGCTTATAGAAAAAGACCTTCCAGAGAGGTTCTGGAAGGAAGCAATGTTGACATCAGTCTACATTTCTAATAGAGATCTATTGTGTCCGAAGGAAGGAAAGACTCCATATGATATGTGGTATGGAAAGAATACAATAGTGAAATACTTTCAAATATTTGGGAGTAAGTGATTCATTATCAATAAGGAAAAATATAGGAAATTTGAGTCACATGGAGATGAGGGGATATTCCTTGGCTACTCAGGAAAAAGAAAAGAATACAAATGCTTTAACAAAAGGCCAGGAAAATTAGTTGAGAGCAATGATGTCACTGTAGTGGAGAATGAAGAGAGCACTCAATAGCATAGTAAACAATTTCTTGATGAAAGTGATTAAGAGGAAAGTAAAATAGGAGGAGTAGAAGTGGCCAATCCTGATTTAGAAGAAGAAATTGATGATGATCATGAGGAAGTAAAATCCATATCTACACAGAAGGCAATGAGTCAAGCTGAAATTGATAAGAAGAATATCATTGGTGATGAGTCAGCTCTAGTTCATACAAGAATAATGAAATCACTGTAGTATACATCTTTACTATCTTAGGTAGAGCCTAAATGCTTTGATGATGTAGCTGAAGATGAGAACTGGGTTCAGGCTATGAATGAAGAGCTAGATCAGATTGAGAAGAGCCAGGCATGGGAGATTGTTTCAAGGCCAGCCGATAAGAATGTCATCGAGACTGAATGGGTATATTGAAACAAGATGAATGAATATGGGACAATTATTCAAAAAAAATCATGACTTGTGTGAAAAGAATACTCCCAAATATAGGGAATAGATGTTGATGATACATTTGCACCGATTGCAAGGCTGGAGATAATCAGATTATTCCTAGATATTATAGTGAAACAAAAGTTCAAAGTGTTTCAGATGGATGTCAAATCTGAATTCTTGAATGGATTTCTAGAGGAATAATTTTATATCGAGCATCCAGATGGTTTTCTAATTCATGAGGATGAGAACAAGGTTTGTAGGCTGAAAAAGGAATTATATGGGTTGAAAAAAGCATCAAGAGCATGGTACTCAAGGCTTGATCAGTATTTAAAGAAGCTTGGTTTCCAGCATGGTGGAGTTGATTACAATATATATTTCAAAAATTACAGTAATCAAAGGATGATGGTGTTGGTTTATGCCGATGACATAATATTTGGTGGATCATAGGAAGATCAGTGTAGACAATTTTCCGAATTCATGAAAAGTGAATTCAAAATTTCAATGATTGGAGAGATGACATTTTCCTTGGTTTACAGGTGTTACAAGGAGGTAATTTCACTTTCATTTCTCAATACAAATATGCCAAGGAGGTTCTGAGAAAATTTGGAATAGAAAATTCCAAGGATATGAAGACTCTGGTTGCTACCCGGATGAAATTATCGAAAGATGATGATGGAAAGACAGTTAATATCACAAAATACAGGCAAATTATTGGGAGTTTATTGTAACTAATAGTGATGAGACCTGATATTTTTTTTCCACATGTCAATAAGCGTGATATCAAATCATTACCAAGGAAATCCACATGCTTGATGTCAAAAGAATACTTAGGTATATCAAAGGAACTGTGGATTTTGATTTGATGTATACTGACAAATCTCAGCAAGAGTTGTTGGGATATACAGATGCAGATTGGGCTGGTTCAGTGGATGACAGGAAATCAACATCAGGAGGTGATTTCTATATTGGTGGTTTGTGTATTTCTTGGCTAATCAAGAATAAAGATTTCATTTCATTGAGAACCGCAGAATCTGAGTATATTTCCACCACTCAAGCACGCACATAGTTATTGTGGATAAAGAAGCAGTTTGATGTATGAGAGTTGAAGTGAAGTCTCCAATCATAATCCAATGTGATAACTCAAGTGCTATAAAAATCAGTAAAAATCCCATCCATCACTAAAGGAAAAATCACATTGAGATAAAGTATCATTTTATCAAGGAGAAGGTTGAGCAGGGAATCATGAAGTTAGAGTATGTGCCTATAGAACTATAGGGTTTAGACATTATGACAAAGGCCTTACCCAAGGAAGATTTTGAGAGGCATAGAATAGATCTAATAGTTCATTCGACTCGCCACACTTGAAAAAGTGTGGTTGCAGGCCCCCCTCTCCCCGAGGTATGGTGTGTTTTTCTCTAATGTGCTAATCTGTGTTCTTTCCAATGTTTCAGACCACAAAGAAGCGACCTTTGGGTTCATTGACAAAGGGGGATAAATAGTGACTCCTAAAGGGGGAGAAAATGTGGCTAAGTAAGGGAGAAAATGTCTTAGTCAAAGACACATGGAGAAGATGACAGGTGGAGTAGTGAGATAGGGGGAGAGCAATGAGATAGGGGGAGAGTTTTAAATCTGACGATGCTTGAAGTGATCGATCAAAGTTTAGATATCACGACAACTGGAGTTCATGATGAAATCAGTTTATTGGTATCAGTATGGTATCAACGGTTGGTGTTAGAAATGAGGTGATCATTGATGAAATTTTCATACTACTCTTGTTTCTCACGCTGAGCATTTCTCATGTGGACTTAGAGTATGTGGTGAGTAAATCATTGGTCACTATCTGAATTGCAAGAGGCGAATGATGGTGTATGATTAAAGGATATCTAGTGAGGTATCAAAGTGTAGAGGATCGTTTTGAGAAGAGTTGTCAACAAACCCAAAGAGGGAGATTGTTGGGAAAAAATCCCTTAAGGTAACATTGCAAGCATTTTTGGGTTGGTTGTGTTTGTTGATAATACAAGTTTTCATGGTGAATTGTCGAGTTCCAGATATGTTGTTGAAAATACATGTTGACAAAGAAGCATGAAAAAATAAGAGAAGATCTGGAGGTAGTACAAAAGAATTGATACAAGGTGGTGCTGTTTTCCAGTGTTTGCCAAATTTTTGGGGTCCAAAATTTGGGATTTGGTGAGCATCAAAAAATGTGGATTTCCTTGAAGATCATGCATGAGTTTCATGCAGATTATCTTCTTGATTTGGATTTCTCAAAGACATAAAGAATGTTGATGGTGTTCTTCACGATTATGACGAGATTCACAAACAACAATAAAGAGAATTGTGACGAAGCTTTGCAGTGGCGACACAAAGGAATTGACGAAATGATTTGCAATTACGATGAGATCTGTGATCTGAAAATTTTTGTGGTGCTTTGCGATATAGAGAGAATTTCAGTGGGAATTTCAAAGCTTTGTGATTTGAGATGACATGGTGCTGACTTCATATAAAAGGTTATCGAGTCGGTGGAATTTCCTATAAATAGGCCTCAAACCCCTCGGGAGAAGTAGAGAGTTTTCTAAGAAAAATTTGTTGCTCTCGAATCGAAAAGGAGGTTCACGAAGGCAGTGTGCTTTGTGAAATATAGGAGCTTCACAATATCAAATCCAGCTCCGTGAAAGAGGTGTGTTTCGCGTTGGCTCAGTGAGATTCATGAAGGAAGTCTCTTTGCGATGGATTGAGCTCTGCAACAACCTAAGTTTTGTGAAGGCTTGATCTTTGTGAAGGCTTAAGATCTGAAAAGCACTGTGCTCTGCGAAGGTGTGTTCTTTGTGAAGAGGCAGGGACTTCGTAAAGTCTTGTTTGAGATTTATGAAATTTGGAGCTCCGCGAAGTATGGTGCATTGCAAAGGTATTTCCAAATATTTTTTCCCAGTGATCAATGGAAAAGGGGTATTCATAAGTGGATGAAATTTGGACTTCAATAGAGCACCTATCTATAATTGAGGATGTATTCATTAGTGACAATGAAGAGACCAAAAGGTCTATAAATTGTGAGTGGATCTTCTGAAGAAGTAGTGAGCTCACTTTAGTTGAGAGAGCAGTGAGTTCTAAATTTGTAAATGGTTATAAACCAAGTGGTATAGTGAGTTCACATCGAACTTGTAAACAATAGTGTGCTTATAGTGGTTTTGGTACATCGAAACATCACTGGTGTATGCTCCTGGGATGTATCCCAGTGAGGGTGAACCAAGTAAAATTGTTGTGTCCTATGCATGATTTAAGGTTCATTCATACTCTGTAATGGAAAGGAAATAGAGAAGAGAGTTTTTTCTAACAAAAAAACAAGATCAAAATGGGAAATTGTTTTAATTTTTCATACCCTGATTCACCCCCCTCTTAGGGTATCTATCCTAGTATACCTAACAAAGAATAAGATCTTGGACATAGAGATTTATGTGGTTCCGGAAATGATACCTATGTCCACAGAGAAGTAGAAATTTCACTAGTTTTGGGAGCACCAATATAAGGAGATCTCATAGTTTCTAACACACAAAAACCTTAGCTCAAACTAGACTAATAAAGAAGATGAATCACTATTCCACCAACTGCATAGAAATTCCACCATGCTATAGTGAAGGTCATCTAGAAGTCCGCATTGGTATAGTGCTATGACTACCCAAGGCTAATATACTATAGTGGTCGATGGCTAGAAGTCCGCAGAGCTACAATATTGTTGTCTCTAAAGTCAACTTGCTACAATAGTCATGTTAAATTCTGCACTACTATAGTGACCTATTGGTGTTGTTTAGTCAACTATGCTATAGTTTGTCAATGTTTCTACAATGCCTGAAAATTTGGGTCGGGGGCCTTCGAACCCCAGACCCCTGGAGTAGGGGTGCGTTACACTTGCAACCCCCAATGATATCATTGCGGAGCTCAACCCAAAAAGTTATGGCCTGGTGTGCAGTATGGTCCACAAGCATTCAGCCCAAAAATATCCAAATTGAATTAGTCTACTCTAATCTGACACCCATAAGTTTCATCATTTTATAAATTTCCATAGTGGTTCACGTGGAAATTTCATTGGGCGTGGCCCATTAAGTTCACTATTCCTTGATTATAGTCATTGTTCTTGTGTTATAGATCTTGTTTAATAAATTTTATTCATGTTTTTGGAGGTTACAACCTCAATACCATCCACCCTAAGTAGGTTTTCCCCATATTTATGATTTTGGTATCTTTTTAAGCTTATCAACTCCACCGTTCAGGTGTGACTTGACATGAACTTAATAAAAGGAAGTGTTTAATTAAATCAATGTAGTGCTAAGGCTTAACCCTATTAATGGTAAGGCCTTTAATCAAATTAATTGTGAATTGTTAAATGGTTAGCACCTTGTAGTTTCCACTTGACCCTTCTAAGGTAATAATTCTAATTAATTAATGAAACTTGGTTTATGGAAAACATACTATGTATATGACTTGGTTTATGGAAAACATGCTATGATGGTTTACAATTGGCCTGCTAGTCTTCTTAAGAAAATCAACGTGTACATTAATTTTTTTTTGGACCGATAGTATGATTGATAGAAAACTTGTGACCATACCTTGGGTCACTTGCTGTAAACTTTTGGACAAGGGTGGTCTTTGAATAAAAAATATTAATCTTTTCAACAAATCTCTACAAGCTAAGATGACTTGAAATTTGATTCATAGAAACTCTGATTCCTCTGCATTTTTCAAGACAAGATTCATTACCAAGTTTAGGAATGGTAATCTGAGTTACATCACTTCTTCCATCTGACCATCCATTAGACACTATTTCATTAATATCATGAACAAATCTAGATGGATGGTTAGCGCTAATTCCTCTATGAATTTATGGCTGAATAACTGGACTGGTGTCCCCTTAATCTCAATGCTGACGTCCACCACTCCTCCTGGAAACACCAACTCCACTATTAGGGATGTTGTTAACTCCCATGACATCACCCTTCCTAATCACATCAGTCATATCATTGAAAATTATCCTTTCTCCAACACCGATGACTTCCTCATTTGGGAACCTGCTTTTAATGGAGTCCTTGATTCCAAAAGTTTCTATAAAAACAATTTCAGCAATTCTGATTCTAACTTTGTTTGGTTGAAATCTTTTAGAAAACCTTGGATAAAGCCCTCAAGACTTACTCTTATTTGGATTATATCCCATAATAGGGTCCCCACCAAAGTGTACCTTCAATCCTTTAGAATTCCTCTTTGCTCTCGATGTCATATGTGCAATAAACACCGAGTGGATGCTAATCATTTGTTCTTGTCTTGTGCTACAAATATATCTCTTTGAAATTACACTCTTGAAATTTTTGGTTGCAGATGGTCACTTATTGATTCCATCAACTCTCAATTACAACACTGTGTTAATTAGGATTTCTCTATGCAAATAAATAATCTTTTTCTGACTGTGGTGGAATAACTCTTGCATGTGATCTGGTATGATAGAAATAATTTTCTTCGTAATAATTGCTCATTTAGTCTCACTGCAGGTAAAACACGTATTCTCATTATCATCAAGGATGCTGTCTCACTTCAGAAAGACCATTGTGACAACTCTATTGGTGATTTTGAGATCCTTTTCCGTCTTAGGATTGCAGGATCTTATAGAAAACCTCGGCACACCTTTGAGGTATTCTGGAAAGCTTCGCTTCCAGGATGGATCAAAGTGAATATTGACGGTGCCTCTAGAGGAAACCCGGGTCCGACAGGTTGGGGTGCCATTTTTAGAGACTATCTTGGTAGGTGCCAGGCTGCTTCTTCGGTGGATGTGGTATGGCCTCAGCTCTGGAAGCGGAAATGTTGGGAGTGATTCATGCGGTGGACTTTTCCAAACAAAAGGGTTGGAACAAGCTGTGGATTGAAAGTGATTCAACCATTGTGGTTTAAGATATCTGGAAGGGGGTGGTGCACCTTGCCTGGCCGTTTACTTCTCGATGGATGAAATGTCTTACTTCGGATATCAACTGCATTGCCACTCATGCTTTCCATGAAGTGAACATGGTTGCTGACAGTCTTTCCAACAAGGGGGTCAATCAGGATATTACCTAGATGGATGATTTTCCTGGTGATTTTCTCCCTTTTTATGATAAGGATTGTAATAAGATTCCGTCTTTCATACTTTTGTAACTCCCTTTATTTTTTATGCAATAAATTGTGCCTTGGTCTTTGACTGAGGCACACCTTTAAAATTTTTTTAAACAATATGATTATTACATGGTCTAACTTATTAAATGAATTAATTATAAGGCACCAATTTCATATGGATCTATTCATTATTATAGGAGTGTCCAGACTCGATCTATCCTTAGATTCCTAAGGGAATGCCTTGCGCACTCATGGATTTCATTTCGATTCAGGGATAACGGGTTCCATGGTTCATACCCACTTTAGAATCTGATCCTTGTCAACTAGTGGATTCCCAGTATGAAACCATAGGATCTATAACGACCCAAGCTTTTCGTACATGGATATTAAATCTTTTTAGATGAATATTCATTACATTACACAGACATAATCCCAAAGATTATAATAGTTTACTGACTTTGGAAACTTGGAAACACAATCTTCTAATTTGAAGAAAGATCTTCAACATATCCCATAAAGATCTATCCCTTTAGTATTCATACCTAAAACATTTCTTTATATCATGGGGAAAATAAACATATGAAAAGGGTGATCTCAGATGCTCAGTAAGGGTAAACAAGGTAGATATAAATCACAACCTTATCATAAGGCATAAGTACATAAAAAGAACATTTGAAAATCATATCCTGTATATCAAAGGACTGAACCACCCTGAGATACATAATATATTCTAAGGATGAAGTTTTAGGAAAATTAATTGGAGTCTACCGAGATGTGTAATATATTTAATATATTATATAATATGAGAATTTGACTAAGTCAAAGATATTTTCAATACATATGAGTGGCAAAATATTACGTAAGAATCATCAATTTGAGGAAATATAGAAAAGGGAATAAATATACTATGACACATAATATTATTAAATTCTTATGTAAAGTTACTCCTCACTAGAAATTTTCAAAGTTAATAACCATATATAGATATGTAAGAAGGATGGATCTTGTACTATGATATGTAAGAAATTATATTTCTTATGTAAGATTCATTAGTTAATAAAAATTTGAGTATTGTGAAGACTTTATGGAAGTTAGATCCAAAAGATAAATATGATAATGATATGTTATTCTTTCAAGTTAAAAATATCACAATTTGATGATTAAATCATGGTTCAAGCTAAGGTTTGTGTATAATTAAATAAAAAGGGTTTCTATATCATGAATAAGGTTTTCACGCCATGTTTAAGGTTTCCATGCAGTAAATAAGATGATGAAGTTGTGATGTAGACTAAGAATGAAATCCTATTAAAAGATATTTTTTAGAATTGAGATACAACCACACAATATAGAAGAAGTTCATTCCATGGTGACTGTGAAATGAGAAGATATTGATGGCCATGTTGTTGTAGAATCCATGGTGGTTATGAAATGTGGAGATTATATAGACCATTATATAACATAATTATCATTTTAAACATATTATTATATGATTTTAAGCATAACTGTACTTTAAATACAAACCAAGAATCATAAATTCTAGCATCTTTAGAAGATTAGGTACATAAAAATGAAAGCATGAAAGCAAAATAAAAACATCTTTTATTTAAACTCCATAATGAGATCATAAATTCCTTTGAGATCTTACATCTACATAAGATAACTTGGGGAATACATGAAAAAATGGATGAGCTAAAAAACCTATTAAGGTAATGAATATAGGAATAAAGCATAGCACATGGGTTAGAAGGCATATCATAATGACATAAAAAGACATGGAACATGAATAAACATAATGAATAATAACATATAGAACATGGTATCATGTAATCATGACATCATAAAAATGTGGAAACAACATAAAACATGTCATAATAATGAGTCAAGGATAACTTCCAAGACCATTACACATGGAGGAGAATGAGTCAAGGCTAGCTTCTAAGACCATTGCACATGGCAGATAAAGTCCCATAAATGAATCAGGTTTACTCCCCATCCTAACATGACGTCTCATGAGAATAAACATTACCCAATGCATTGGAGAAATATCTGGGTGCACCCATAATAACATGTTAATTAATATGTGTGCCACATAAAAAATCAACAAAAAACATAAGGGTTACCCATGGACAGAAATGGGTATCATAATTATATTATAAGGCATAAAAAATGAGTGTATCATAATGATGCTCATGAAATAATGGATTTAAATAATATAAGGACATTAATAAGGGAAAATATGCATATATAATGATATTTTATGTCAAGATAAAGTGAAAACATGTAAAATAGTGTTTACAAATCTTTAGAAATGTTCCCCTTTGGTGCGGTTTAAGGGAAAACATAAAAGAGTCTTTAAAGAGTAAAAGGCATAATTTTTTGTGTAAAACAAGAAATTATATAAGATATTTTTTCATGATAAAATGTGAAACTTCAGAAAAATAATGATGTATTAAAACATATTATAGAGTGTACTTAAAAATGGTTAATAAATTAAGAAGTTTTCTTTAATCAGACTTGCTTGTCGGGATGAATTGAGAAGAGAAACTTTTAAAACATGTAGTTACCCATTGAAGAAATAATAATTGAGCTAGGAAAATATGCTTGGAACATACATACAAAACATAGTAGGATTATATAAGAATAATTAATAATTACATTGAGGTAAAGAGAGAGTAAGCGTAACCCGAAGGAAAAATGGGGGTTCAAATAGAATTCCTTACCTTATGTCCGAAAGTGTTCTGCACTTGTACTTAATGTCCTAGATAAAAAAATTAGATTCATTAATAATTTAATTCAGAAAATATTAAAAATTTATTTTATTTATTATAATTTTATTAAGTTCATTTATGGCCTTTTTGATGAGTTATAAGATTCAATTTCGTTGTTCGGGAGTGTTAATTTCCTTGCTTTTCACGATTGGTTCACTTGTATACATGCATGAAAGATCATGTAAAATGGGAATAGTTATAAATAATTGAAATTATATGTTATTAATGAAATTACAAAAGATTAAATGATCTTATATATCATTTGGTTATATATAATGAGGACGATTTATTAGATAAAACATTAATGATAACCATTTAGATTATTTTAGCGTTTTTCAATCATCACGAATTAGTTTTATTATATTATTTAATATTATGTAAATATGTTAGTTACAAAATAAAAAATAGGTTATAAAATAAATTTTAAAATCTATTTTAACCATTATAATGGTTTCATGACTAGCTATGAAGGTGGTAATGAAAATTTAAAACTCATCATTCTTGAATGTGATAAATCAACACATCAACTCATCATTCTTGAATGTGATAAATCAACACATCACCGACAATGTTTTCTTTTTTAGAAAAAAAGGAGAAGAGAAGAGAATTGATGGTGGATATACCAATTACATAATAAATTTATATTATATAAGATATATTAGATTTTTCATTCCACTTTGGGATAGGTAGGTGAGAAGAGGATAATAAAAGAAACTAAATTGAATAGGAATTACAAGAAAACGAAAGAGGATTTTACCTCTTGAGATTCTTCTCTTTGATAACCTTCATAGGGAAAAAGGGTTTGGTATTTTTTTGATATAAAAGGATCATGGATGTGAGGGAGATACTTGGTAAGAGGATTAGGAATAATTTTTGTGAAGCTTCAAGGATTTGGAGGTGTTAGAAGAAGGGGTGGTATTTATAGTGGGAGGAGAGAAGTGTTTTTGATTATTTTATTCATTAGTTTATCATTTTGGATCAACATAAGAAACAATGATGATTCCCAAGACTAAATACAGTAAAGAGAAAAGGATATTTTGATATTATGGGATTACATCAGACATACATCATCCATGACTCAATAATTTATGTATGTATTAAATACAATAATTACCATAATTCATTATTCATAAAAAATTAAACATTTTTAGAAAAATCAAATAAATTCACCCTAACCATTTTCAACATGTAGAAAAATGGACTCCATTTTATGATTTTTTTCTAAATATGAGAAATTTAATTTTTAAATAAAATCACCATTTACTCGAAAAATACCGATTTTAAAATTATAAATAATTTTATGAAATTTTGAAAAATTAATTAAGGTATCATAAAATTATCTTCTAATCATAAGAAAAGATATTGATTTATGAATATATTATATGAAAATATAATTTATTTTAAATCATTATATTAATTAAAAAATTTTAAATAAATATTTATGTATCACAACATATCAATACTTAATTTATCATGTTTAAAACATTTATTTATTTATTCCATGATTTAAATATATCATATTTTCATTTAAAAGATACCCAAATTTTATTTATACTTTTATAGGTGAGGTTACTATTCTATTGGCCGATTTACTGTTCTTTAATGGCCACATTACTATTCCAATGGTCAAGTTACTATTCCATTGATATTGGTTCCTTAATTTCTAGAAATACCAATTATTTCATTCATTTTTATTGTGTTCTATATGTGATTTTATGTAATTTATACTATATGAAATAATTATAATAAGGTAAATTCAATTGATAAAATTATGGGTCTTTACATTCTTCACCCCTTATGAAATTTTTCCCTCAAAAATTCTCTTTACATTATAAGTTGAAAACAGGTGAGGGTACCTCTCCTTCATTGCTTCCCACAGTTCCCATGTTCTAAGGGAGTGGACCCCATAATAGTATAGGGGTGTTTAACCATTGGAGTGAGGGATGAGTTTGGGAGGAACAAGTGGATCTAATGGAGCGAGGGGATTCCCAGGTGGAAGCCCAAGTAGAGCTCATGGAGCGATGGGATTTCCAGGGGGAAGCCTGAGTAGAGCTAATGGAGTGATGGGATTCTGGAGGGGAAACTCGAGAAGAGCTAATGGAGTGATGGGATTCCTGATAAGAAGCCCAAGTAGAGCTAGAAAATGAATACAAAGAGAGCAGTGCGGGAGGACCATAGGGATGTTATAGTACTTTGACTAGGTGAGTAGTATTTTTGTGCAGAACTTTATCTCTACGGTCCAAGATCTTCACCGACTATTCCTCATAAGAGAGATCATTCTCTAATTATACTACCTATAAATTTAGTACATGTGAGGGATCTGGTATGTACTTACTCAAATAGGGATACATAGAATACATCATGTACTTGAGACATAGTTAGTGGAAGTGCTAGTCGATAGGACACAACTCTGACATGTTAAGAATATCGAAGGGTCTGATGTATTTGGGAATCAAAATTCATTTCTTCCAAAATATCATGATAATCTTCCATGGAGATATGCATAGTAATACCATTTCTCTAACCTTAAAATCAAATCTCCATCTATGATTGTATGCATTGCTCTTCTATCGACTTTGGGCTACCTTGATGTGATCCTGAATGGTTTTCACATTTTCTATCATTTATTTGCCTTTTTTAGGTCCTTGAATCTTAAATTTACTAACTTCATCCTAGCATGCTGATGTTATGCATATTTTCCCATAAAGGGATTCATATGAAGCCATTTGGATGCTCAATTAGAAACTATTGTTGTAGGAGAACTCGACCCGAGGAAGATGTTGGTCCCATTCTCCCTTAAATTCCATCAAACTCGCTCTCAACATGTCTTATAGTTTCTTAATAGTCCAATCATATTAGCCATCGGTTTAAGGATGATAGGCCATACTAAATTTTATCTCAGTGTTTAGAGCATGTTGGAGACTTTTCTATAACTTGGAGGTGAATCTTGGATCCCAATTGGATATAATTGATAGTGGTAATCCATTCAGTATTACCACTTCTCTGGTGTATATCTATGCAAGTTGATTCAGTGAGAAGTCCTATTTAATTGTGATAAAGTGAGCTGTCTTTGTAAGATGATCCATAACAACCCATATAGAATTGTTTCCTATGGATGTCTTTGAAATTCCATTAAAAAAATCTATGCTGATGTTTTCTCATTTCCATGTTGGTATGGGTAATGGTTGTATAATTCCTGTAGAATTTTTCTTTTGGCCTTCACTTGCTGACATTTGTGGCACTTTGATGTACATTCACTGATCTCATTCTTCATATTGTCCCACCAATAGTTTTCTCGTAAATATCAATACATCTAGGTGCTCCCTGGGTGAATAGAGATGTTTAAGCTATGTGTGTCATTCAGAAGCTCTTTATTTATCTATTGATTGGATGGTATGCATAATCGTGTCTCAAACCTTATGAATAATTCCACATAAATCTTGAACTATGTGGATTTATCTTTTCTGATAGCTTCCACCTTTTTTTGAATATCCACATCATTTATTTGAGAAACCTTTATTTTCTCCATGAGGATAGTTATACAATCATTTGAGAAAGGATTGATGATTTTCCCCCCTTAATGATTCCCATGTCCATCCTTTGGAAATCTAAAATGATTGGATCCTTCTCAATTATAATCATTGATAATGTTGTAGGATCCTTTATACTTAGATAATCTGCCACTTTATTTTCCTTACCAGGATGGTAGTGGATTGAGAAGTCACAATCCTTGACAATATCTAACCATATTCATTAGTTTATATTAAGATCCTTATTTGTAGATATATATTTGAGACTCTTATGATCAGTATATATCTTACACTTCTCCCCATAGAGATAATGTCGCCATATTTTCAATAAAAATACCACATCAGCCAATCTAGATCATTCGTGGTATAGTTTTTTCTCATGAATTTTCAACTTCCTTGAGGCATAGGCTATAACTTTATCATTTTGTATCAATACATAGTCTAATATCTTCTTTTAAGCATCGATATATACCACAAAGAGTTCCACACTTGTTGGAAGTGTGAGTACTGACACAGTGATAATCCTCGTTTTAAGCTCCTTAAATATTTCCTCACATTCTCACATCCAGAAATACTTTACCCCTTTTCATGTTAAATTAGTTAGCGAGTTATAAAATCATGATAAATTCCTCACCAAATGTTGGTAGTACCCAGATAAGCTAAGAAAACTATGGATCTCCGTTACAGATGATGTTCTCGGCCGCTCCTCAATTGCCTTTGTTTTAGAGGGGTCTATTGATATCCATTTTTTGGTGATTACATGACCTAATAACGACAATTCCTCTATATATAAATTACATTTACTATAATTTTCATATATTTTCTCTCTTCGTAAAGTCTTTAAC
Source organism: Viscum album (assembly GCA_963277665.1). Lineage (NCBI taxonomy): Eukaryota > Viridiplantae > Streptophyta > Magnoliopsida > Santalales > Viscaceae > Viscum > Viscum album. The sequence goes on along the minus strand of OY728125.1, from coordinate 354,982,741 downwards.
ACAATATTCAAATGCTCTTCAACTTCCTTCTTTCCCTTAGAGTATATCAAGATATCATCAAAAAATACTACCATAAATTTGTTGAGGTAATCTATAAATAATCTATTCATTAAGTCCATGAAAATTTCAGGAGAATTAGTGAGTTATAAGGTAATAAATATGAAACCATATTGTACATACCTTGTTTGAAAGGTAGCCTTGGGAATATCTTCCTTCCTCACCTTTAATTAGTGATATCCTGACCGAAGGTCCACCTTATAGAAATACTTGAACCCACATAGTTGATTGAAAAAGTTATCTATCCATGGTAGGGGATAATTGTTCTTTATCATGATTTTATTGAGCTCACGATAATCAATACAAATTCACATTGATAAATCCTTATTCTTGAAAAATAGGACTGGTGCACCCCATGGTGAAGCACTCAGGCATATAAAACCTTTTTCCAGATTCTCTGTAACTATTTCTTTAGTTCCTCCAACTTAATAGTGGCCATTATATAATGTGTCTTTGATATATGAAGATATCTTGGTATAAGTTCAATTTAAAACTCAAACTCTCAGTCAGTAGGAAGACCATACAATTCTTCAGGGAACACATCAGTGTAGTCCCTCACAATGGGCATGTCTTCAAGCATGATTCTCTCCTTTGTCTCATTCATTTTAGCTAGATATGTTTTATCATTAAGTAATAATATCCTCACTTGAGATGATGATTTTGAAGGAGATTAATCCTCCTATTTACACTTGTACAGAATTGGAGGATGCTTCAGGATGTGAAGAGTGATCTCCCTTTTCCTATAGTTGATGTTGGATTTATATAAATATAGCCAATACATGCCCAAAATAGTATCAAAATCCACCAAATGAAGTATGAAAAGATTTTCCGGGAGTTTCAGTCCACAAAAATTAATTAGGAAGGACTTATATACTTTGTATGCAATAATTTCCCCATTTCCTATTATCACAGATAACCCAACCTCCATATTTTGATGTCGTTTTTGAATAGTTCTACTAAACATACAATATATAAAATAATGCATAGAACCAGAATAAAAAAGTACATTTTCTATTCTTGAATGAATAACTAGCGTACCTATCACCACATCATTGTTGGGATCCACCTCAGTAGTAGTGATAGCATATGAACTTCCTTGCTACCTTGAAGGTTTTTGTTTATTGCCTTCGATAACTTAGGGATTAGGGCATTGGATTGAAAAATACCTATGTTTCTTATAGTAATAACACTACACCACAGGCCGAGTGTTGATCCTAACCTTCATTTATTCTTTCACATTAGCAGTATTTTTCACATCCCCATGGAAATTATTATCCAGATTCACATATCTTCTACATTTAAAGCATATCCTGGCCCCCTCATACAATTATCAGGATGCATCCTCTAATAAATTTTATACATGGGATGTTGGTTTTTTTTCCACCATGGTATTTATTTGTTGATCCTCCCATATTAAACTCAATTTTCCTATTTTTATTACTGGTCCTATGATACCACTGAGAGTATCCGATCTACATTTCAACCTTAAGGGAACACCAAAAAATCTCCTTATAGCTATCAAAGTATCTAATCACTAATGATTTTAGCAAACTCAAATTTAGTATGCTAAAGAAGCGATCCACCTTACTTTCGGTGTTCATGAAAAAATCAGAGGTGTATTATGCAAGTCTTGTGAATTTTTCTTCATAAGCCCTGATAATCTCTTATTCCTTTTTATTTATACTGAGGAACTCCCTTTCCATCTTAAGATGAAGGTTTTGGGGAAAATATTTACTGAAAAATATTTTCTTGAAATCTTCTCATTATATGGAATCAATTTACCCCTTAGACTTCATGTTCTTGATCAATGACCACCACTGATAAGCTTCCCCATCAAAATGATAAACCACCATCACAACTTTATATTCTTCTAAGCACTGAAGTACAAATAATATCTTCTCAATAAAGTTAATTCATTGTTCTGTGATGAGGGGATTAGAAGATACACTAAAAATGGGAGTTTATTATCGTAATAAACATTCATCCAAAAATTTCTCTTTCTTAGGAGATGGAGGGCATTCCACACTATTTAAGTTATTATTCATAACTTGATCTAGTTATGATAGTACTACCATGAAGTTTTAAGTGCTCATTCCCATTAGATTTTTCATATCATTAGAGAAATTGAAATATTTTCTATCAAATTGATTATTAGCATGGGTTCTTATATTTATAGAAATTAACTAAAAAAATATAAAGTACAATTAGGGGGGATTGAATACTTAGATAATAAGCATATAAAAAGGAAAATTTTAACATATAAGGATAAAGTTTTAAATGAAAAGTATATCCAAACTTTTTATTCCCAAAATTTAAATATAGGTTATCAATGGTGATAGAATTATACATAGGATTCTTACTAAATATTTCTAGTACTAATCTCAAAAAACCACTAGACCATGCTCTAATACCAACTATAACATCCCTAAACTTTTACACATATTATTACATGATTTTAAGCATAACTATTATTCAAATACAAACCAAGGATCGTAAAGTATAGTGTCTTTATAAGATTAGGTACATCTAAAAACATGGAAGAAAAATAAAACATATTTTATTTAAACTCCATAATGATACCCTAACTTCATTTGAGATCTTACATCTTCATAGGATAACCTGAGGAATATATGAAAAAAATGATGAGATAAAAATTCTATTAGGGGAATGAACATAGGAATAAAGCATAGCACATGGGTTAGAAGACATAAAATAATGACATAAAAAAGCATGGGACATGAATAAACATAAGGAGTCATAACATATAGAAAATGAGATCACATAATCATGGAATCATAGAAATTTGGAAACAACATACAACATGACATAAGCATGAGTTAAGGCTAACTTCCAAGACTATTACACATGGATGAAAAAGTCCCATAAAGGAATCAGATTTAATCCTCATCCCAACATGACATATCATGAGAATAAATATTAACTAATGAATTGAAGTGATATATGGGTTCACCAATAATAACATGTTCATGAATATGTGTTCCACATGAATAATCATCATAAACATAAGGGTTACCCATGGAAAGAAATGAGTATCAGAATCATATCATAAGGCATAAACAATGGGCATATCATAATGATGTTCATGAAAGAATGAATTTAAATAATACATGGAAATTAATAAGGAAAAAATATACATATATCATGATAATTGATCTAAAAATAAAGTTAAAACATGTAAAATAGTGTATAAGAAACTTTAGAAATGTGCCACTTTGGTGCAGTTTAAGGGAAAACATAAAAGTGCCTTTAAAGCAAAAACAACACAATTTTTGTATAAAAAAAAATTAAATAAGATATTTTTTCATGATAAAATGAGTTATTTTAGAAAAATAATAGTGGATTAAAATATATTATGGAGTGTACTTGAAAATGAGTAATAAATTGGGAAGTTCCCTTTAATCGAGCTTTCTTATCAAGAGGAATTGAGAAGAGAACCTTATAAAACATGTATTTCCCCGTCAAAGAAATAAGAATTGAGATAGGAACATATGATTAGAACATACATACAGAACATATGAGAGTTAAATAATAATAATTAATAATTACATTGAGGTATATAGAGATTAAGTGCAACCTAAAGGAAAATTGGGGGTTCAGAGAGAATCCCTTACCATATGTTTGAAAGTGTTCCGCACTTGTACTTAATGTCCTAGATAATAAATTTAGATTCATTAAAAATTTAATTAAGAACCTAAAAAACATTTATTTTGTTCAGTATAATATTATTAAGTTCATTTATGTCCCTTTTGATGAGTTATAAGATTCAATTTTCTCATTCGGGAGTGTTTATTTCCTTGGGTTTCACGATTGGTTCACTTGTATACATGTATGAAAGATCATATAAAATGGGAATAGTTATACAAAACTGAAGTTATATTTTATTAATTAAATTAAATAATATTAAATTATCTTATATATAATTTTGTTATATTGAATGAGGATGATTCATTAGATAAAATGTTAATGATAACTGTTTAGATTATTTTGGTGTTTTTCGATCATCACAAACTAGTTTTGTTCTAATATTTAATATTATGTATATATGTTTGTTACAGAACATAAAATAGGTTATAAAATACATATTATTAATTTTAAACAATTATAATGGTTTCATGACCAGCCTTAATGGCAGTAATGGAAATTGAAAACTCGTCATCCTTGAATGCGATAAATCAACACATCACGGATGATGTTTTCATTTTTAGAACAAAAGGGGAAGATAAGAGAATTGATGGTGGATATATCACTTACATAATAAAATTATAGTATAAAATTTATATTTTAGTTATCATTCCACTTTGGTATAGGGATTTTAGGAGAGGATATGAAAAGAAAATAAATTGAAAAGGAATTAAAAGAAAACAAAATAGGATTTTACCTCTTGAACTTATCCTTGAAAAACTCCTTAGGAAAAAAGGGTTTGGTATTTTATTGATAACAATGGATATTATATGTGGGGGAGAGAATTAGTAAGAGTATTGTAAATAATTTGGACAATATTCAAGTCCTTAGAGGTGTGAGGATAAGGGGTGGTATTTATAGTGGGAGAAGAGGAGTGTTTTTGATTATTTCATTTATTAGTTTATCATTTTGGCTCAAGAAAAGAAATAGTGATGATTAAAAAGACTAAATATATTAAATAGAGAAGTATAGTTATATTTTATGGGCTTAAATTGTCCATACATCATCCATGACTCAATAATTCATGTATTTGTTAAATACCATAAATTACTGTATTTCACTATTTACAAAAAATTCAACTTTTTTAGAAAAATCCCAAAAATTCACCCTATCCATTTTTTGATGTGTATAATTAAAAAATGGACTCCATTTTATGAAAATAATTTTCTAAATATTATAAATTTAATTTTTAAATAAAATCATCATTTACTCAAAAAATACCAATTTTAAAATTATAACTGACTTTATGACATTTTTAAAAATTAATTAAGGTGTCATAAAATCATCTTATAACAATAAGACAAAAAACTATTTATTTATTAATATATTTTATGAAAATATATTTTCTTTTAAATCATTATATTAATTATAAAATTATAATATAAATATACATTGCACAAAAATATCAATACTTAATTTATCATTTTTAAAACAATTATTTTCCTATTTAATGATATAAATATATAATATTTTCATTTAAAAGATATATAAATTTTATTTATACTTTCATAAGTGATTTTACTATTCTATTAGCTGATTTACTATTCCTAATGGTCACATTACTATTCCAACGGTGACGTTACTATTCCATTGGTATAGGTTCTTTAATTTCTAGAAATACCTCTTATTTAATCCATTTTTATTGGGTTATCTATGATTTTATGTTATTTATACTATATGACATAATTATAAGAATATAAATTCGATTTATAAAATTATGGGTTGTTTGACACGTTGTGATGAAGGTTTCCACACTATGAAGGGAAGTATCACACTATGAAACTATTTGAGGAAAAAAGACTAGCTGAAGATGGATTTTATATTTGATATATTTACACATCATGATAAGAGTGCCACACTATAGTGTACAATGAAGAAGATTTTGTGGGAGAGAAACACACTATGATGGTGTGCCATGGGAGTTAGGCTTATCACTAAAATAATATAATGATATGTGTCACATCATGATAGGATTTTCTAGGATGCTACCATGGAAAACCTAAATAATCCAAACCATTATGGAATCATTTAAACCTTAACAATCATGCTTTATGTTTTCATATAGATGTAGGGTTTGATGTGAAAATTATTCTTGAGGATGTTTCAAAGGAAATTTACCAAGATAATTGAGAGAGATTATGGAGATAAAAGACTAAGTCTTCAAGAATATTAAAAGATATTATGTGATCAATATAAATGAGATTTAAAATACCTAGAATTATGGGAGAATAAATGTTCCAAATATTATAGATAAAATATGCATGCAATTCTGTGAATATATATATTGAGAAGAAACAGAGATGCAAGGTGTTTAGATGTCATTATTATCTTGCATATTCTATGAGTCTAATAAGAGATAGAGTGACCTGAAACTACTTTAATTAGAAGAAAAAATTAGTGTAAAAGAAAAATATGATATCAAATGTGGTATAAAATTTAAAAATCCTTATTTATTAAAGTGAAATAAGAAGAGAGAGAGGCTGACTAGTTTTTTTGATCATGATTCAAGCTGAAGAAGAAGACCGATGATCCCAAACTATGATATTCTTATATCATAAGTTCTGAAGAAGTTCAAGGTAGACATTGAGTCTATTACACTTTGATAAAGGTGATCATATTCATTCAGTCTAGTGAAGACTCATTCATTTCTCTCAATCAACTTCAAGAGGACCATGCTGAATCCTATATTTTGTAGAGGAAGGAAAGTTGGTGCTTGTATTGAACTCGATTGGTTTAAGGAGTGTGAGTACAAGGATATAACCTTTCATAAGTTCCTTCTTGATATATATGATTAGTGTCTCATGGGAAAATAACCCCACATACTAGGGATATATTCATCCACATTAGAGGTGAACTTCGTTATCAAATCCTAGTGTACTTTATGAAAATATACCCACAAAATTATTTTGAAATCACTGATGGGGGGGGGGGGGGGTGAATTAGTGATTATAAAATCATTTTTATGTTTCTTATTGAAAAAAATTCACCACCTATTAAGATGATTTTATATCACTTCCAAACACACACACATGATGGATACATAAAATCTACATGGTTCACCTCTCAAAATGTGAAAGCAAGTCCTTAGCATGATCCAGATTTTATCGAGACCATACTGTCTACTAGTTTCAACAGGTGGATTAAAATGAGAAGAGAATATCCTTATAATTATGTGATACACCAATTCTAATAACCATGTAATATATTCCTTCACTATTATAATGATAATTTAATTCACATCAATAACAAAAAGTCTTCAACCAAACTAGACTTCCATAAAGTTGTTTCGGTATAGATTAATTTTCTTATCTTCTTCCTATTTATATTCTTCTTATTCTTATTCTTTAAATATATTATGGATAATCTATATGTATATTATTAATTCAATGAAAATACATCCACACTTCTCCACTCTTATTTCTCTTACACAACAAAAATATTTGTATTGTTTAGATTCAAATTTGAATATCAAATTGAAATTAAAATATTCAACTTACTTAAACTAAATTTCAACTTCTACTATTTATTTTTGAACCAATGTATCATATTAAATATATTAGTCCCTATTTATGAGGGAAAAAACTTTAGAGATTATCTTTATACTCTCTAGAGTCACCAATATATCCACACCATTAGATCCACTCAAATATAGAACTCTCCTTTAACTATAGTTGGAACTACAACATGTTGGACCATGTTTTGGTCCAAATATTCTAAATTTATTGGAAACCAATATTTCAAAAACATAGATCTATGACATGATATCTTCTCTCCATTTAAAATAGGTATATTTATTTTTTACCACAACATTATCCATGGTGGGAATCTCCTCATTTTAGACTCTAACCGTTTCACTCCAAGGGAATGAATTACCCCAAGGAAATTTCAAAATGGTCAAAAATATGGACCATGTAATGGTGATCCCTATTTCAATTCCTAGACTCCAATTTTTCTTCAAAAAATATTACAACCTCCATGAAATTATTTTTCTCACTGTTTTTCATAAGTAAACTTGTGAACTAAAATTCCCATTGAATTTTTACCATGTCATGGTCTATATTGTATTACATCCTAGAGGGAATGAAAACATAGTTAAACTTTCATCATCAGACTACGATCAAACAAACACCCATTTTATATTTCCAAAAAACCTCTATTCCCATCTTTGATGTACAATCATGATGCAGTGATGTCACTACTTCTTTAAACTTATTACCAATCCACTTTTAAAACTCAAAACTTCTTCCATGTTTATCAAATAACTCCAAAATAATGATATGAAATTCACTTTAAATAAATCATCATGAAACACTAGAGTTTGAACATGATTTATATGTTGATTATTTTCAAATTTTCTTCAAAAATGGGATCAACGTTCTCCCCCAATAAAGAAAATTATTAAAGACAACTCTTGGGATAAAAAATATCCCCTTTTGGATATTATTGGAAACCAATGGACATAAATCAATTTCAAAATCATCAAAATTAACAATTACTAATTATTTAATAATTCTAATCCTATGTGAGAAAAATCAGTGTAGGAAATAAGAAAATTGAACAATACAATCATGCTACCCATAATATTGACTTACATTCACTCCTTTAAATCTCTCAATACACTTGAACTCAAACTGATAATATATTTTCAATTCTAAATTTGAATCGTTATCTACCCATTAATACCACTTGAGATCAATCTGAGAATAAATCTAAAAAAATATATCCTTGAAACCTATAAATGACATATTCCTACATACATGCTCATGAAAAATATAACATCCTTCCCTAACCCATTGGCTTAGGATGGGTCAAAGGTGCTACTAAACTTATATGACATCCCCAATACACCAAAGTCCAAAAATAAATTCTAAGGGCTTAGTAAATAATTGGAGGATGATTTTCCCTAAAGAAAAAACATAACCTGATAAGATAAAATAAAAGAATCCAAAACTAACTATATTATGCACGAGTAATAATAATACAACTCAAATAGAAACCATATAAGTAGAAACATCAAAGTAGTAGTGAAAAAGTAATAAAATATGAAAAAAGGAACCAAATGGAATTCTATATAGTAATAACAATGTATAATCACTCCAAAGACTCCAAGAGAGAACCCTAAGATCCAAAATCAACCTATGGAAAAATTTTCATGATGCACTACTAGATAAGTATGATACCTTTCCCTTTCTCATGTCCTGTAAAACAACATACGAAATACCCCAAAGTACCCAAGAAGGTGGTGAGTATAAAACTCAATAGGTAATCCCCACTAATTCCCAACAAATTCCATAAGTATAAGAATATGTTAGTACAATTTATATAAAATAGAGGATGTGAATATCAAAATAGTTTATCACAAGAAATAAAGTTTAAGAAATTTTCATTGAACTAAATCAATTTTCCATTATTTCCTTTCCACTTGACATACCCATTCCATGTATCACACACACACACATTCATGCATACTATGTATCTCCCTATACTTATGAGTGGTGAGTTATCCTATCACTAAGTCACCACTTGGTGAGCTTCATTCATGGTGGCACTTCCAAACATGACCCTCCCCATACTTTACTTTTTGATGATGTAAATTTCAACCATGACACATCCTTATACACATGAACATACACCAACCAAACATACCAAGTTTTTTATATAAAAATCATTTCCTTTTGAATTTTTTTTTATTTCAATCATTTTATCAATCTCTCTATGCACACCATTCCAAAATCAAGGATTTTAGTATTAAAATCAAAAGAGTTTTCCAAAAAAATGAGAAATAGTATTTTAAACATCAAACCATCAAGTTATAGAATGAGTAGAATGGGAGAGAAGTCACCAAATTCTCAATGGGTGATAAAACCAAATAATGACACAGAAAACCTCTAGATCCAGCCTTGAATCTTATTTCCTTCTATAGATCCTATAATATCCAATAAAGATACACAACATGGGACATAGATATAGCTATAAAAGATTAGATATTATGACTCGAGTGAGGGGAGATGATATAATCTAAAGATAACAAGTAAGAATGCGGTATTACTATCAATCTTGGAGATCTAACACACATTAATTAAAAAAAAAATGTATTCTAGATCAAAGGTAATCACTAAGAGATCCTAGGTAAGAAGAGGAGTTTGATAACTTGAGATAAAAGGATGAAAATGAGGGTTCTAGGGACTTAATATGAGTTAAAGACTAATTTTAAAATCATTTAATGAATGTAACATAGTTAGGATGCATGAGTTTTCAATCCATGTACTAAAAATATGCATTCTACTGAACATTAACTAGGTAGCTACATGATTACATTGCATAGTTTAGAAAATTGTGTGCCAACCATGCAGTACTATTTTCTCAAGGCCATCACTTTACATAGTTTCTCATGGAATACATACAGTTTGGATAAACTATGTCCCAACCATGTGCTTGCCTACTGACTCCCAAAATCAACTTGTATTGTTTCTCAAAGATAGTTCACAGTTTCCCCTAACCATTCTCAAACCATGAACCTCCATAAATGCTTCCAAAACACTCTAAAACCATAAAAAACTCCTAAAAATCAAACTAATTATTATATAACTTAAAAATAAACAATAAAAGGGAAAAGTCACTAAAAATAATGGTGTTAAATTCTCCCCACCATTTTTCTTTCTATCCTTAGGAATTTGGATGTTTCTAGTTCTTTGAAAAATTTCAGGCCACTACTCATGCATTTTCTTCTCATTTTCCTATGTGTCATCCTAAATCTGACCATGGTTCCATAATATCCATACTAAAATGTTGATTTTACCATGAGAAAGATTCCATTGTCTATCTATAATACATATCATCATATGAATCAACATAACATCAGGCTCAAGACCAATATAGTCCCATAAAATTATACGGTAAAGATCAGGACATCACTTCTTTAATTATGATACATGAAACATATTGTGAACTAAGATGAACTTTGGAGGTAAAGCCTGCTGATAAGACACATAATTGATTTGTTCAAGTATATCAAAAGGGCCAATGTACCAAGGAGATAACTTACCTTGCTTACCAAAATGAAAATTACCTAGGATTGGATCCAGAAAACATGATCAACCATATAAAATAGTAATGGATAATGACGATGATCTGTATATGATTTATGATGACTTTGAGCCATCACCACCCTCTTTTTGATCATATGAATCTTCTCCATCATTTCACGCAAAAGTATAGGTATGATAATTGAAGTCTCACCTAATTTCACCCAATATAGCGAATAATGTCAAGGAAGACCGTATAAAGCTTCAAAAGGAGATATATGTATCAAGTTTTGGTAACTATTATTTTATGAGAACTCTACTAATGACATATGATCCTCCCATGATCCACCAAAATCCATAACAAAAGATATTAACATGGATTCCAACATTTGGATTATTCATTCAGATTGGCTATCCATTTGAGGATGATAAGCTGTGATCATGGTCAACTAGGATCCAAGGGTTTTCTATAAGGATTTCAAAAACTGATATGTAAACCTGGGGTCTCGGTCAAACAGGATTGAAATAGGAATTCCATACAACTTTAACACTTCCAAAATGTATAGTTTTGATAAGTTTTCTACCATATTGAATTAAAAAATAAGTATTAAGTGATCTGAATTTTTGAGCCGATCCATAATCGCCTAGATGAAATCATGTTGTAGACTATTCTTGGTAGACCCGTGAAAAAATCCATAACTATCTACTCCCATTTACACACAAGAATAAGTAAATATTGTAGCATACCAATTGGTTGTTGGTGTTCCACCTCAGTTTGCTGATATGTGAGGCATATCAATATATACTCTATGTCTTTCCTCTTTATTCCATTCCACCAAAAATGTATCCTCATCTCCTTATACATCTTCTGAATTCTAGGATGAATAACCCATCTCAAGTGGTTGTAGGAAGAGATAATATTTTCCTAATAGTCAGAGGTATCACAATTCAATATAACTCAACAATAAAATCCCATATAGTGTCCATAACTCAATGGTCTCCCCACCATTGAGTTTCTACCTCATGGATAAAAATTCATGATCATATTTTTGATAATTTTTAACATGCTTAATCAAATCAGGAATAAAAGAAACTGGAAAGAAAACTGTTGACCAAAATTCATTTGGTGGTTCATAAGTGTTTTGTTTGTTAAAAAAGTGAAAGATGAAGAGATTCTATGTCTAGGAAAAGGATTCCACGCCACAATAAAAGGAATATTCAAAAACTATTATTGTTGAGTTGTAAAAATTAGGTAAATCCTGACAGCAAGAGGTAGGCGAGTGAACATGCAGGTCAGCGTATGCAATGTGAAGTGGTTTGCATCACAGGGGAAACAACATGAAGATCTTGGTCCACATCGTAGGGAAAATCCATGGAGTAGGTTGGTATTGGAATCTATCACTTAATTTTATATAATCAACATAATGACGATTCTTATATGTTGTGGGTTTTTCAGAGGAGTTTTTGATGTGGGACAAGGTTCTTTCAGGTTACACCACATCCAAATAGACCACGATGTCAAGTTAGTTTCAAGGGATTTCAGTGCCTCTAAAATTTTGGATGTATACATGATAAAATATATATTACTACTTCACATGAAGTAGGATTCTAATATACAAGGGTTTTCTATGCTACAGCCAGGTGGTCCACAACACATAGAAGGTTACAGCAGTTTATGTATCTCTATAATTTTTAGCATGTCTATGCCGCAAATTTTTTTACCATGCTACTACTCAAATAGAGTAATAATACTTCATGATGTAGTGTCAAAAAAATTAAGAGGAGTTAGGAGGATTTATTTCACTGGGAGAAGTGGATCTGGTTAACTATAGGTCCCCACATCACAATGTTGTTGACCATGGTGTAGTGTGAATGGAGGGACTGATGAATTCACCACTGTAATGGTGGCCACTCCAAAAAAGGTGAAAAATTAATGTTACTATGATATAGTTCCTTATACAATGCCAAAACTAGGTTATTTTAAGATGGGTTACTATTTTAAGTTAGGGGAAGTTATGAGTTGAAACACCCATTGATTAATTTAGATTTCATGGTACATGATGACCTCGATAAATATAGGGGGAAATTTTCATAATCCTAGAATTATAATTAGACATAATTTCCCTTGGATTTACATAAAAAGAGAATCATAAGATGATGTTAAAAAATATATAAGCACACATAAAGGAAAATACAAACAGATAATAAGAGTTTTTGTGAAAGAGTTTTCTCAAGGTGTTGTTCCAAATATCTTCTGAAAGTATGAAGGTCTAAGAAGGTGTTATTCCATGAGTATCATACTTTCTGGAAATCAAAATCTTTCATCGATGGAAACATTCTAGATGCCATTTGGGCCTCACCAGTTTCATGTTTGATTCAGGAAAAACCCATTTAGTGGGAGGCTCATGTTAATGATGGTTGTAGAAATTCACGATCAGTGGTCTTTTGATTGATTGTAGTGTTTTTATGATCCCATTTTAGGTGTGGTTTTTTTGAATAAGTTATAATTTTGGGTGAGTCTGTTTTTCTGATTGAGTGACATAGTCTTTATAAGCATCCGATTTTGTCTCATCGTATTTGGTTGGAGGTTCAGCTTCTTGCAATTATAGTTGAGTGGGTGGTATTGAAATATGGATGGGCATGTTGAAACCCATTATCATCCATCTATCCTTATCTCTTGTTGAATGTATGGTCACCCTAATTGAATTTTCATAGTGTTTTTAGTCTGGTTTTTCATTGCATCATGTTGGTAGTGCAGTGAGTTCCTCAGAAGCATTGTCGGGTGGGCAGCTCGAAAGAGAGATAGGAGTGTTAGAACCTATCATCTAGTCCTCCCTTTACATCTCTATTTTAGTGGTATTAATTCTCTTCTATGATGTGTTGGACCCACACTACACAACTTCTTAGAGGGGGGAAATTCATTTTCTTTGACTGTTTTCACTACTATATTTTCTCACAGGGGGGATGATAATTTTTTATTTTTTTTATTGTTTTTTCTCTCAAATTGTCACCTAGGATCATATTAGAAGTTTTTTTCTTGTGTTTCGAATTATTTTATGCCTCTTTCATGTAATGGGTTTCCTCTTCTCCCAGTCCATGAAAGAGGTTTTCTTTTTTATGTTAAATAAAGGGGACTTTCCCCACCTTTAAAAAAATCAAAGGTTCTAAAGGACTAGTTGTAGGTTCTATAGAACAAATATGAATATTTTTTTAATGAATTTAAATGATACCATTTATGATTTTTTTGATCACTTAAGTATTCTTGTTGAAGATATGTGAGGTATCAGTTAGGATCTCAAAGATAAAAATACCATGAAGAGAATCATAAGAATACTACCTCATCATTTCAATAAAAAAGTTTTATTTCTATAAGACAAAGACTAAAAATTGATCTCTCTTGATGTATTATGTAGCACACTAGTGGATTATGAAATGAGAAACTAAGACAAAAAGTCAAGAATAAAGGAAAGTCCTCAGGAGATGGATTTTAATTCCATGAAGAATATCTCGATGATGGAAAATTAATAAGTTGATGAAGTTGATGGGGTTATGTATTTATTGACCTCTAATATTAAAATAGGAAAAGGTAGTTTCAATGTTAAACTTCTCCTTTCATGTTTTAAATGTGTAACTGTAGGACATCTTGTGAAAAAATTTCATAAAAACCATCACGAAGATGATGGTGAAGACAAACCTCTCAAGAAGATTACAAAAGAAGGTTCAAGGATTTCTCAATGGAGGTCCTTCAAAAGAATAAATCTTCTATCTAAAGAGGAAGAAATTTCTAGATAAAGTGTGGTGGAATAAGTTGAAAACTATAAATATGAATGTGTATTGATGTATATTTTAAATAATCCAAGAAATGATGATAGTGATGATGATAATGAATGAGTTTTTGGAAGGGTCGATCTGTATAAAGAACTTAAGGACACCCTTAAATTACTTGATATGTGGTGAGTAAAGACTAGGAAGTCCAATGTAGTGGTGCATGATTCTAAGCTCTACATACAACAACAATAAGAAGAAAAGTTAGATATGAAGTTTGAAATTGAAAAATCAGATATGGAAATTAAAAAATTCATGAAATAAAGTTGAATTGAAGCTTAAAATTGAAAAAAAATCCAAATCATTGATGGTTTAGATAAAAATATCAATGATTCCATTAAGAGAATTGAGGATCTGAAAGAAGAAGTTATGAATTTTTGTTAAAAGTGTGAATATAAATAATGACTATTAACACATAGTAAAATGATAATAAATACACATGAATAATCATTAAGTAAATACAATGGAATTCTTGAGAAGGAATACATGCCTATTCCTTAAGTTTAGTAGTTAAAATATAAAGATAAATCTATGACTGTTTCAAAAACTCAAGCACCAAACCCTCAAAATAATATTGATCATCATAACACCAAAAAGAAAACTAACC
Organism: Viscum album; assembly: GCA_963277665.1. NCBI lineage: Eukaryota > Viridiplantae > Streptophyta > Magnoliopsida > Santalales > Viscaceae > Viscum > Viscum album. The sequence continues at coordinate 354,967,525 of OY728125.1, read as the reverse complement.
ATGTGGTCAAGATAAATTTCAATTCTTTAATAGTTTTTTGTTTATAATCATTCTTTTTCTTTCAATGGCTACTGTTTTGTTGGAAAGGGCTTGGGAATAGGGAAATTTATTAGGATTTAAGAATGAAACAAGTTTCATCATGAATGCATCAAAGTGGAAAAAGAAAAAAATGTAACCTTCATCCAAGAATATTAAAACACAAAAATAGGTTTTTAGTCTTGCAAGAAGAGGAAGACCTCAGAGATTCAGCTACTAAGAAGACACATTCATCACCAACATGGATGATTAAGGGGAGTTCAAATAAGGCTAATTTTTCTGATATTTCCATGAGAGTAGCTGAAAAGTAAATATTGTAGATATTGGATAGTGGATGCAAATCACATATGAACTGAAATAAAGACCTCATTGTGAATTTTATATACAACAAATATGACATCATTCTTTTTGGAAACCATGAGGGTCTTAAGATTATTGGTTCTGAAACATACAAGATTAGAGGGAAATATATCAAGTAAGTTGATGTTCTCTTAGTTGATGGGTTGAGTCATAATCTTCTTAGTTTCAAAAAATTGTGTGACCAAGAACATGTAGTTGATTTTAGTTAAACGTATTTTACTATAAATGATAAATATGTTTCACTTATTCTCTAAGGAAAAATAACTAAGGGAAATATTTACCTTTTTGGGGAGGATTTTTTTTCATGCTGTACAAAGATGAGGAGAATAGGTTACAACATAGAAAACATGGAAATTTGATCCAATGTTATTTGGAAAGGTTGGTAAAGATCAATGGATTTCATGATCTTACCCATCCCACGAATGACCACACTCACATATGTGATTCATTCCAAAAAGGAATGATTATCTGGAAGTCATACAATCCAAATAAGATAAAGGTGTCAAGGATGCTTGAGCTTGTGAATGTGGATATATGTGGGCTAATTTCACCCAAATAAATAGATAAAAATGAGTATTATGTGCTATTTATAGATTACTACATCAAAATGGCATGGATTATGCTCATCACACACAAGATCAAGGTATAAATATGTATCACTCTATATCGAAGGAGAGATGGAAAGATTCTTGGTGTGAAGATACTGAAGTTTAAAATAGATAATGGGACCAAATTAAAAATTCATAAAATTGAATAATATTTAAAAAAACATGGAATTAAAAATTAGGTATTGGCTATCAGAACACCCCAATAAAATGGGGCTGTAGAAAGAATAAATCATATAATCAGCAATATGGATCAAACTATATTGATTGAAAATATATTATGGAAATATATTTGAGTGAAGCTATTCTAATAACCATTCATATCTCCAATATGGTATTTCTATGTGAAAATGATGATAGAAATCCATATGAAATGTGGTTTGGAAAGAAAACTACTCTCAAATGCTTCTAAGAGTTTGGAAGTAAGTACTTTATTATCAACAATGAAAAATGAATAAAATTTTAAGATTGGGGAGATAAAGGAATATTTATTAGATATTCATCAAAGATAAATGATTACTGATGTTACATCAAAAGGATTTAAGAGATTATTGAGATTAATGATGTTATGGTGGTTAAATATGTACACATGATAATAACATAAGAGCAAATTTATCATGATGATTAAAAAATCTCAAAATATGAGAGTGATGAAGAAGTTCATGGTTCAGGGGGAGTTAAAAGGCATGAAGAGAAATCTGATAAAGAATCAGTGTATGAATAGAAATTATAAATTTTAGAAGTTTCATATTGAAAAACAAAAAGTTATAAAATCACTGAAAGAAATATTATCGGATATTAGATAACTCTAGTGTAAACCAGAATAATGAAGATTCTATAGAGGGTATCTCTATTATCTTTGTAAGAAAACAAATCTTTTAAAGAGGATTAAAATGATGATATTTGGGTTAAGGATATGAATGAGGAGCTTATCCAAATAGAGAATAATAATACATGGGAAGTGGTTCAAAGTCCTAGTGATGATAATGTCATTAGAACCAAATGGGTGTTCTAAAATAATCTAAATGAAGATGACATGGTGATTTGAAACAAATCACATATTGTGTGAAAAGGGTACTCCCAAATTGAAGTAATTTATTTTGATGATATATATTCACCCATTTCTTGTCTTGAAGCTATTTAGTTATTTATAAACATGTAAACTCATAAGGTATTAAAGATATATAAAATGGATGTTAAATATTCCTTATTAAATGGTGTCCTTGAAGAGGAAGTTTATATTAAGAAACTAGATGGGTTTCTTATTGATAAAGATGACAGAAAAGTGTTTCATCTAAAGAAGGAATTGTATGTAATCAAGTAGACACAAAATTCATGGTATTCTAGATTAAATCAATATCTAAAGATGAAAATCTAGCCACAAAAAATGCAGGTTTTGAAACTACTATGGATAAATTCATTCAGAACCTGAGAGAGAAGGATCACCGGAACCTGATTCCATTTCCTTTGATTCCAAAAACATGGTAGTTGTATCTTCCATAACATTGAATAAAGATAGAGATCACAATACCAACTCTAACCCAAGATCCAAGAATTGGAGTTCTATTGACATCCCAGACATAGAAGTAGAAAATGGTATTGAAACTAGGTAGTATTCCAAAAGGAAGAAGGTTGGAGGCAAAAAAATGGGGACCCAACCCCAAATCTAAATAATCATGAAAATCATGTTTTGGAACTTTTAGGGCTTATCCAACCCTGAAATAGTTGGCACTTTGAAGCTCTTTATTTAGAAACATAAACTTGATTTACTTGGTTTGACTAAACCCAAAAGGATTTTCTCCCTATGGGTTGCTTCTCTTGAAGGCTTGGGATACTCTCTTTTTGGAACAAAATAATCACCAACAGAGGTCAAAATATTGTGGGTAATGGATCATCATAATCTATTGTAGACTTTATATATCATTTTTAGTGAACAAATGGTAACTTTTAATGTGAATATTGGATGAATTTAGCATTAATTATCCTTCATTTATGCCTACAACTGATAACAAGATCATAGGAAATTATGGAAAGAGATTAATTATTTTTATGGAATGATTGATGGTATATGGTTTCTCATTGTGGATTATAATATAATCCACAATTTAGATGAAAAATTAGGTATATTATCATGTCCTTTATCATCCAGGGATTTCAAAGATTCCCTAGAGAGAAATAATATGCTTGAAGTCAATTATGTGGGATCTAAGTACATATGATATAGAAAACACCTCAAAAGAATGATTTCTAGTAAACTTGACTGTGATTTTATTAATGAACTATCCTATGATGCATGGGCATCCATTTCTTGTACCACCTTGTACAAAATCAATTATGATCACCAGCCCATTTTGATGGGATTTCTCGGTAGATACATCAAGCCACCCTTCCCATTCAGATTCAATAATTCTTGGGCTACAATTCCTAATTGTAGCAGGATTGTTCAGGAAACTTGGAAATCTTTGAATTATAATAATTATGCATTGGATTTTATTCTTATGATTAAATTTATCAAAATAAAAATGAAGGATTAGAGCAAGACTTGTTTCATCTCAATTGAAAGTTCCATTACTTATCTTGAATCATCCCTCCAACTCATTCGAGAAAACAACACAGGTCATGACTTATCTTGTGATCTCAAACATGAAACTAAAATCTCTCTTGAGATTTCTCACCTCTTATATATCAAAGAGAATATTCAAAGGGAAACCTTGAAATCCAACTAGTTCAAGGATGATATGATGATAACCTCAATCCCATTATATTTTGAGATAAAAGAAGCAGTATTTGGATTAAATGTTGGTTGCTCTCCAGGTCTGGATGGATTTACTAACTATTTATTTCATCAATTTTGGGACACTGTTCAATATGATGTCTTCTGATTAGTCTATTATTTCTTCAAAGGTTTCCATATCTACCAATTAATCAATTCTTAATTTATTTTTCTTATCCCAAAAGTGGAAAATTCCATTGAAATACATCAATTAAAGTATGTTTCCCCAATCAATTATATTTAAAAAATTATTGGTAAAATTATGGATAATAGGATATCCAAGATCTCCAAAAAATTATATCCTTGAACCAATTTGGCTTTATTAAAGGGAGGACCATTTAGGATTTCCTTACGACTGATTCATAATGCATTAATATTATTAGAAAATCCACCAGAGGTAGGAATATTTCTCTAAATCTTGACATAAAAAGGCCTTTGACACTATGGATTGAGAATTAATTTACAATATTCTAACCAAATTTGTCTTTGATATCACATTTATAAATTGGATCATATTTTTTTGGCTCATCACATAACTCAGTTATGATTGATGGCTCCCTAGAGGGTTATTTTAATTGCTCAAGAGGAGTGAGACATGGTGATACTATCTCATCTGTAAAAACCCAGTTCTTATTCTTGAGGTACGGGTTTCTTCTTTTCCTCTTTCCTTAAGTTTTTTTTGAGAAAATAAGGAAAATGGGGGAAAATCCCAAATTTGGTGGGTACATGCCATGTACTTTTCCACGCGCCATGTACTTTGGCCATGTGGGATGAGTACATAGGGCATGTAGGCCTGTTGATGATGAAGGGTGTAAAAAATGACTACACTCCATGCACTTGGTATTTACATGCCGTGAAATCAGTCGACAAGTGAATAGTAAGATGGTGGGAGTAGCCGCTAGCGGAGCGACAATACACGCTGTGTATTCAGAAATACACGCCATGTAACCATGTCGACAGATGAACAATGTGGTGGTGAAAAGTAGCCACCAGAGGAACATTTAAAAATGAAAAGTACACGCCGTGTACTTGGGAGTACATGCCACATAGTTTTTTTTTCCGATTAAAATAGGAAGTAGCCTCCTCATTCAGCAGAGGTGGAAGTGGATGCATTTGGAGCACTGGGAGAGAAGGCCGAAGCTTGGAGGAGCTCCTGACCGCATAACGGAACTCAGATTCCTTCACTGACAGTCTCAATTGAACCGTGCGGGTGAGTTCTTCACTCCTCTTGAACCCTTACTTCCAATTATTTCCTGAGGGAAAGTTATTTGAGTTTGAACAAGTAGTTGTTAATCCCAGATCTACACCATTCTTGGGTGTTTTGGGAGGTTCCGTTCATTTATATTGATAAGAGGAGATCAAGGTAGGTGTTCTGGTGTTTATTTCCAACTGTCAAGTTGTTTTTTGTACCATTGTGCTACGTGTCCATGTTTGGAGTGTCATATGGATGAGGCCTTGAATAATTAAATACATATAATTTCATAGATAATTTAATGAATATGTATAACTACTGTTTGGAATCGTTGCATTGATCTAGGGCTACCCTGTGGGTGCATTCCTTTGTTTAGCCGTTTGGCCAGAATACCCGAGGGTATGCCATGATTTAGCATGATTTGAGTTTTCTTGAGAGAAACTATATGTAATTGCTTGCTATGTGTTGGGATCAGCCCAATTACTTTCTTAGCCCGAGGGTAATTATTTTGTTTAGCCTGAGGGAAAGTGTTTGTTTAGCCTAAGGGTAAGTGTTTCATTTATCCTGAGGGAAATGTTTCATATGCCTGAGGGAAATTTCTTCCGTGCCTGAGGGAATTATCTCGTACGCCTGAGGGAAATATTCATTATGCTTGAGGGTAATTGCCCGAGGGCGTGATTCTATTTAGCCTAAGGGAAAGATTCTGTTTAGCCTGAGGGAAAGGTTCTGATTACCTATGGGTAAGGTTTTTCATGTCTGAGGAATCTGTTTACTTTGCGTATTCACTATGGTGATTTTACATGTTATACCTACCAAGCTAAAGCACAGGCTTGGTATTGTTTTACCTTGTACTTGTTAGATGGCTTGTTGTAGTTTTGCTGTAGCACTATTTAGGATATTTTAGGCTGAGTATGAGTCTTAGAAACTTATAATTCAATTACCTTGAATTGTTAAATGATAATTAAATTGAAATGGAACTGGTAGGAGTAGCTGTTTTTGAGTACTTCATAGTTTATTGCTTTTCCATTACTGCACACTGCTGTTGCACAAATTCACTGACAGTTGGGCACGATCCTTTGGTGGTTTCCTACTGGGATTTATATCTCACACCCTATTTGGGTCATGTCTTGGGCCCAAACAAATTATATTGCTACAGGTGTGGATAAGGGCAAGGGTCCCTATACAGGTACTTGATTATTGCAGAGGAGTAGGAGAGCATGGGACCGAGCTTAGGACTGTGATGCTACTGAGTTCCTGTTGTGCTGTTTATTTTTTCTTTGCTATATTGTCCATTATATTGTATTGTTTCATATTGTAGTATATCTTGTTTTGGATGCTTTCTTAGACTTAGGGACATATTGCATCATCATATATGACTGTTGGTCTTTTCTTTACTTCAGTACTCTGTCTATTTCAGCATTGGTATTGTTTACTGCTTCCAATTTTGTATGCTTGTATTTTTTTCTGCTGCATTACAATTTGACAAATGAGGGCATAGTTTCCCCACTATCAGACCTAGTCCCTTGTTGCTAGTCGGAAACCTTTGGCGTTTGGGGAAATGCGCTTGAGGTCATGTGACCAACTGGGTTCGGGGAACCCGTTGAGTGCCACCCGGATCTGGGACGTTACAAAGTGGTATTAGAGGATTTCTTTTATTTGAATTAATATTTGGAGCCTATAGTCAGGGATAGGAAAAAATAGGTACTTGGAAATAAGATGTGCCTAGGAGTAGCTAACCCTTGTACAGGGAAAAGACAATTTACCTTGTGTTGTAATTTTTATGATTTTTCAATTTTACAATTGATTTGATTTTCACCATTGGGCGACACACTTGTTGTGTGCTGTTTATATTATTTTAAAGTTGAGTTTTATTTAGTTTCAACCCAATGAGATGAGGGTATGCCATCTCATGCATCATTTAGGCACATGTTAGAATCACATGCCATGCATAGTTTCCATGCCATATAGGTGCATTAGAAATTGCATGTTGTTGTGATAGATGTTGTTCAAGAAAATGCATGCTGTTGTGATAGATTCCTTGATAAATACATGCTATTTTATAGGTTATTGTTATGTAAGGTTCTGTGAATAAACACCAAAATTTGGTTTTTGAGGAGTATGGGCCCTCATCAATCAAAATTTGGTGGATCATTGACTTGTTTACCTTGTTATAACACGTATAAGATGCCAATATTTGATTCGCGGGGAGTATGGGACCTCACAGATCGGAATTTGGCACTTAGGTGTTGGTTTCAGTTTTTTCTGGGCTCCAGAGTAGTTTCTAAGGTTTACTGTCCGGAAAACCTAGAATTCATGCCGTGTAGTTTTGGTTACACGCCATTTAATCTTCTGTTCTAGAAGAAAAGAAATTTTTTTAAGTACACGCCATGTAGTCGCTAACCTTGTCATGGGATATGTGGGCAGAGATACAGGATGGGAAAGTTCTAGCGGGAACACGCCGTGTACCGGTTGTACACACCGTGCATATTGAACATGTGTCCGTCCATGTAACTAACAACACAGATGGTGGAAATCTTCATTTATAAATGCCGTGTCCATATAGAACACAATGTGGAGTGTGTACCATGTGTCCGACCGTGTAACTAACAACACAGGTCATCAAAAATCATCTAGTACACGTCGTGTACCTGAGGGACACGCCGTGCAGTCTGGACCGGTGAAAGACCGTGTGGAATTTTCCATGTGGATGGGAAAACGGGGTTGTGTACATGCCGTGTGAAGGTATAACATGCCATGTAGTATCAGCCGAGTAGTCATCTATGTCACTAACAACATGGGTAGTTGGAATCTAAGCAGTACACACCGTGTCTATATGGAACACACTGTGTAGTCTGAGCTATGTACCCAACCGTGTAACGGACAACACGGGTCAGTGAAGCTTACTGAGTACACACCGTGTAGACCTTGTACACGCCATGTAGTATCATTCAAAAGAGATCCATGTGGCTAAGGCGTGTAGAGGGACTCAGGAAGGGGAGAAAAATCAAGTACATGCTGTGTGTGTGGACAACACGCCGTGTGTTTTGGGGTGTTACATGACCAATGCTAGAAGAGTACACGCCCATGTGAAATACTTGAGGAAACACGTCGTGTAGGTATTATACAAGCCGTGTAGTCATGTTTTGTAAAACTTGAAAGTTTTATTTTCCTTGTTCCCTCCTCATGCTTTCAGTTCTTAGTCCTTGATAATCTTGATCTAAGGTGTGTGTTTGACCTTATAGAGTCATGCCGCTGAGACGACCAAGAGTTTTTCACTAGAAGAGCGCCAACGAGTATACTCTAGAGACGGTAGGCCGTGGGCTACTAATGGATCCTCCAGTAGAGCCAGATGCGGCATCGGCCATTATACCGGACACAAGCGTGGAGGCGTAGTTCCGTGAAGGCTTCATGCGGTTCATACAGACCTTCCAGGGAGCTCCTCTGGTTGCCACATCTATGGTAGAGCTGACTTGTATATTCCAGCAGCAGCATCCAACTACGTTTTTAGGGGATGACGGACCACAGGCTGTAGAGTCTTGGCTGGGTTCTATGAAGACTATTTTCGAGCATCTGGAGACGCCTCCTGGGCAGAGGGTCAAGATCGCTACATACATGCTGCGTGATTCCGCCAAGAGGTGGTGGGATGTTACCACCCAGACTGAGCATCACCGTGACATAGCATGGGAAGATTTTTAGGAAGTCTTCTATGAATGTTTATTTTCGGAGACAATGAGGGCAGATCGAGCTCGAGATTTCATGAATCTGCACTAGGGCGCCATGTCAGTGATGGACTATTCTGCATGCTTCACCGAGCTACAATGATTTTCACCTGTTCTGGTGGGTGATGAGACATTGAGGGCTAGAAGTTTTGAGGATGGCATTTGATATGACATTCGAGCACTGGTGATATTTTTCAGGTTGCCTATAGTACATGCTATTGTGAACCAGACACTGATTACGGAGCGGAACCTGCAGGAAGCTAGTGGTGCAAGCCAGGGTAGCTCGACACCAGTTTCTGGTACTATTTCTACTGGTAAGAGGAAGAGGCAGATGTATTTCTCCCACGGTGGTAGTACTAGCCAAAAGAATTCTTCAGGTGGCCCAATGAGGTGCTACTAATTCAGTAAAGAGGGGTACAAGAGACCTCAGTGTCCACGTGACCCAGTGGAGTGTTGATCTTGCAGCAAGATGGGTCATATGCAATGCTTTTGTAGGGTGTTTCCACCAATGGATAGTGAGAGGGGTTCTGTGAAGACCCCGCATGCGGAATCAGGGCCAACAGCTTCTTTCCAGTTAGATAATTGGGATACGTCAGGACGTACAGACCGAGGTGGTGGTCATGGCCGTGGTAGCCAAACACCAGGATCTTAGAGACAGCAGCGTGGGTTTGCTCAAGGTAGCCAGGCTGTGTCACAGGGCCACGACACTGGGCAGGTATATGCAGTGCAACAAACCCAACCACAGCAGGATCCCAGACCTTCCACTGTCATAGGTACTATCCTAGTTGCTTCTATTTTATCTGTAGTAATTTTTGATACTGGTTCTACACAGAGCTTTATATCTGTGCCTGTTTTGGAGAGCCTAGGGATCTGTGTTTGTTATTCTTCTGATATTATGACACTAGACACTCTGTTGGATACTAGAACGACTGGTGTGTGTCAGTGCAGGGAGTTCCCCCTAAAGGTGGGTGGGTGTCACTTTCTATAGGACCTCTATAACGAGCTATGATGTCATTCTCAGGATGGACTGGTTGGTACCCTTTCGAGCCTTTGTAGATTTCTATCATTATAGGGTGAGTTTCACGTCACCAAAGGGCGGAGAGTTTCTGTACAAGGGCGAATGGGATGTCTAGGTGAGCCGAGCTGGACCCGAGCATCGTGGACGAGGTGGAGTGATATCCAAGATTGTGAGTTTGTATTTGGATGACCAGGGAACTTGTCAGAAGGATTTCCCTCCAGTACTAGATCATTTCAGGGATGTCTTCCTGGATAAGATTTCAGATCTACCCCCGGAGCGGGAGGTGGATTTCTCTATTGATCTAGTGCCAGGAGAAGCACCGGTGTCCATTCCTCCTTATAGGATGGCTACACTAGAGTTGCAGGAGCTCAAGAGGCAGTTGGAGGAGTTACAGGCAAAGGGTTTCATCCAACCCAATACTTCTTCTTGGGGTTTGCTTGTCCTGTTTGCGAAGAAGGTGGACAATACCCTTAGACTTTGTGTGGATTATCAGAAGCTAAACCAGTTGACAGTCAAGAACCGATATCCCTTTCTGAGTATTGATGATCTTTTTGATCAAATTCAAGGATCATGAGTGTTCTCGAAGATTTACTTGAGATCCGAATATCATAAGTTATGCGTTATACCATCAGATATACCTCTTACAACATTTCAGAGCAGATATGGTTTATACTAGTACTTGGTCATGCCATTTGGACTCCCGAACACGCCAACAGTTTTCATGGCCATGATGAATATTGTGTTCCACCCATATCTGGATTATTTTGTAGTAGTCTTCGTAGATGATATCTTGGTGTACTCTCACACTCAACACGACCATGCTACCCATATTGAGATCGTAATGATTACACTAAGAGATCATTAGCTATATGCTAAGCTCTAAAAGTGCCACTTTTGGATGGACCAGATTCACTTACTGGGTCATATCATCTCAGAGGTGGGAGTTGCGGTAGACCCAGAGAAAGTGAGAGAAGTAGTTTGCTTGGAGCATCCTAATAATGTGTTTGAGATACGAAGTTTCTTGGGGATGGCTGGTTACTATAGGAACTTTATACAGGACTTCTCCCACTTAGCAACACCATTGATGGGTTTGACTAAGAAGGGTGTGAAGTTCATTTGGTCAGAAGCTTGCGAGACAGCCTTTCAGGAGCTGAAGGTAAGGTTGACATCAACACCAGTCCTGATACTTCCATAGAAAGGGAAGAGCTATACAATTTACTGTGATGCATCATGTATTGGGTTGGGAGTAGTGTTGATGTAGGGTGATCGAGTAGTTGCATACGGGTCTCGGCAGTTGAGGCTACATGAGAGGAATTACCTGACGCATGATCTCAAGTTGGCTACGGTTGTTCATGCGTTACGCTGTTGGAGACATTATCTATTGGGAGAACATTTTTTGGTGTTCACAGACCACAAAAGTCTCAAATACATCTTTACCCAACGTGACTTGAATCTGAAACAACGAAGGTGGGTTGAATACCTTCAGTCCTTCAACTTCGATCTTGCCTATACACCTGGTAAGGGTAACACATTTGCTGATGCACTAAGTAGGAGGACTCTGTTACAGGCAGTGCAGGAGGCCAACGGTGAGTGGAATCTCATGGCTTTATTCTCTAAGATGCATTTGGAGGTGCATGATAGTTAGGGGAAAGCCTATATTTCTTCCTTAGCTGTGACTTCTACCCTCATAGATAGAGTGAGGATGAGATAACTATCAGATTTGGAAGGCCTAGTTCTATGGGAGTCAGTGGCAAGTGAGGACCCTCCTCCTGGTTGGATGATAGGCGATGACGAGGTACTACGTGTCCATGGATGAGTGTGGGTTCCAGGAGACATATGTGAGGAGATGATGTGGGAATTTCATGCTTCATCTTGGGCAGTGCATTCTAGAGTTACCAAGATGTACCGTGACTTGAGACATCAGTATTGGTGGTTGGGTATGAAATGAGAAGTAGCTGGTTTTGTTGCGAGATGTTCCACCTATCAGCAGGTGAAGGCATAGCATCAAAGGCTAGCCAGACTGTTACAATAGTTACCCATTCCGAAGTGGAAATGGGATGATGTCACGATGGATTTCGAGACCGGGTTGCTGAGGTCACCCCAAGGCAGTGATACTATGTGGGTTGTTGTGGACAAACTTACGAAGGTAACTCACTTTTTTCCGATCAAGGAGACCTTCAGTGTTAATGAGCTCAGAAAGTTGTATATCTGAGAGGTGGTACATCTTCATGGGGTTACTCATTCTATCATATCAGATAGGGATGCCTGCTATATGTCTTGTTTCTGGCAGATTTTTCAGAGGGAACTGGGTACACAGGTGCTTCTGAGTACAACTTACCACCATCAGACCGATGGCCAGTCAGAGCATATGATATAGGTGCTAGAGGACATGCTGCATGCATGCGTCCTGGACTTTGGGGGCTCTTGGGAGAAGAACATATCCCTGGCCGAGTTTTCCTACAATATCAGTTTTCAGGAAACTATTGAGATGACACCTTACAAGGCTTTATATGTTAGGCCATGCCGATCACCCCTGTGCTTGTTGGAGGTAGGTGAGACAGCTTTACTGGGACCATGTCTCGTGCAGGAGACTTCATAGCAGGTCTAGTTGATTCATAAGCGGATGGCTACTGCACAGTCTCGTCAGAAGTCTTTTGCTGATTGCCGCAGATGACCCTTGGAGTTCGTGGTCAGGGACCAGGTTTTCTTACGTGTTTCACTGAGGTTTGGATACAGGTGGATCAGGAGATAGGGTAAAATTTCACTGAGGTATGTGGGGACGTTTGAGATCCCAGAGAGAGTTTGGCCGGTTGCCTATTGGTTTTAGTTACCATAGAGGTACCGGGCCATGCACGACATATTCCATGTATCTCAGCTGTGCGGTTATCACTCAGACCCATCTCACATCTTTCAGCCTTAAGAGGTTGAGCTTCAGGTTGATGCATCCTTTGAGGAGCATCCAATTCATATTGTTGATAGGAGCATGGAGGTTCTCTGAGGCCGGTCAGTTCCTCCCGTATGGGTGCTATAGCAGCATGGTCGAGTGTAGGAAGAAACCTGGGAGCGGGAGACCGACATACGTGCTCAGTGGCTAGAGTTGTTTTGAGCTTTATCTTCACCACCCTTGGGAGGGTAATTCGAGGACACATTACTTTAAGGGGGGAAGTTTGTAAGAACCCGATTCTTATTCTTGAGGTACGAGTTTCTTCTTTTCCTCTTTCCATAAGTGTTTTTGAAAAAATAAGGAAAATTGGGGGAAAATCTCAAATTTGGTGGGTACACGCTGTGTGCTTTTCCACACACCGTTTACTTTGGATGTGTGGGATGAGTACACATGGCGTGTAGGCCTGTCAGTGATGAAGGGTGTAAAAACCGACTACACGCCTTGTACTTGGTATTTACACGCTGTGTAATCAGTCAGAAGGTGAATAGTAAGGCGGTGGGAGTAGCTGCCAACAGAGCGACAGTACACGCCGTGTAACCATGTTGACAGATGAACAATGTGGCGGTGAAAAGTAACCGCTAGAGGAATAGTTAAAAATGAAAAGTACACGCCGTGTACTTGGGAGTACACGGCATGTAGTTTGTTTTTTTCACTTAAAATGGGAAGCAGCCTCCTCATTCAGAAGAGGGGGCAGTGGACGCATTTGGAGCACTGAGAGAGAAGGCCAGAGCTTGTAGGAGCTCCTGATTGCACACCAAAACTCAGATTCCTTCGCTGATGGTCTCGATTGAACCGTGCAGGTGATTTCTTCACTCCTCTTGAACCCTTCCTTCCAATTCTTTCCCAAGGTAAAGTTATTTGAGTTTGAACGAGTAGTTGTTAATCCCAGATCTATGCCGTTCTCAGGTGTTTCGAGAGGCGCCGTTCATGTATATTGATCATAGGAGATCAAGGTAGGTGGTCTGGTGTTTGTTTCAAACTGTCAAGTTGTTTTTGTGTACCATTGTGCTATGCGCCCATGTTTGGGGTGTCGTATGACTAAGGTCTTGACGAATTAAATACCTAGAATTGCATAGGTAATTTAATGAATATGTATAACTGCTATTTGGGATCATTGCATTGATCTAGGGAAACCCCGTGGGTGCGTTCCTTTGTTTAGACTTTTGGACAGGATACCCAAGGGTATGCTGTGATTTAGCATGCTTTGAGTTTTCTTGAGAGAAACTGTATGTAATTGCTTGCTATGTGTTGGGCTCGGCCCGATTACTTGCTTAGACTAAGGGAAAGTGTTTTGTTTAGCCTAAGGGAAAGTGTTTGTTTGGCCTGAGGGAAAGTGTTTCATTTATCCTGAGTAAATGTTTCATATGCCTAAGGGCATTTGCTTCCATGCCTAAGGGCATTATCTCGTACACCTGAGGGAAATATTCATTATTCCTGAGGGAAATCACCTGAGGGCGTGATTCTATTTAGCCTAAGGGAAAGATTCTGTTTAGCCTGAGGGAAAGGTTCTGATTACCTAAGGGTAAGGTTTTGCATGTCTGAGGACTCTGTTTACTTTTCATATTCACTGTGGTGATTTTACATGTTATACCTACCAAGATAAATCATAGGCTTGGTATTGTTTTACCTTGTACTTGTTAGATATCTTGTTTTAGTTTTTCTGTAGCACTGTTTAAGAAATTTTCGACTGAGGCTGAGTATCAGAAACTTATAATTCAATTAACTTGAATTGTTAAATGATAATTAAATGGAAATGGAACTGGTAGGAGTAGCTGTTTTTGAGTAATTCTTAGTTTACTGATTTTCCATTACTGCACACTACTGTTGCACAAATTCACTGACAATTGGACACGAGACTTTGGTGGTTGTCTATTGGGATTTATTTCTCACACCCTATTTGGGTCATGTCTTGGTTCCAAAGAGATTATATTGTTGCAGGTGTGGATAAGGGAAAGGGTCCCTATACAAGTACTTGATTGTTTCAGAGGAGTAGGAGAGCATGGGACCGAGCTTAGGCTTGCGATGCTGCTGAGTTCCTGCTGTGTTGTTTATTTTTTCTTTGCTGTATTGTCCATTTTATTGTATTGTTTCAGATTGCAATGTATCCTTTTTTGGATACTTTCTTATACTTAGGGACATATTTCATCATTATATATAACTTTTAGTATTTTCTTTACTTCAGTACTCTGTCTATTTCAGCATTGGTATTGTTTAATACTTCTGCTTTTGTATGCTTGTATTTTGTTCTGCTGCATTACACTTTGACAAATGAGTTCATAGTTTCCCCACTATTAGACCTGGGCCCTCACTGCTAGTTGATAGCCTCTGGCGTTTGGGGAAATGCGCTTGAGGTCATGTGACCAACCAGGTTCAGGGAACCCATTGAGTGGCACCTTGATCCAGGACGTTACATCATACATTATCTTTATTATTGTAAAGACTACCTAAGTAGGATTCTTTTTAATATGGATGAAGGTAGAGATATGAAATCCATTAGATATTCCATAGGTATTCTTACTCCATCACACTTATTTTATACATATTACATCATTATCTTCACCCGGGGGACAAGAAAAATGTAAAAATAATAATCAAAATGCTCTTATTCACTATGAAAAGGTCTCAAGTCAAGTGATAAGTTGGAAAAAATCCTTTGTCTTATTCAGAAATAAAATTTCTGATAGAATAAAGACAAACAATTAACGAGTTAGGAATTAAGTAAGGGAAATATCCTTTTACTCATATTGGAGTACCCATGTTTTAGGGTAGGCCTAGAGAATCATACTTCACCCACATCATGATTCATATTCAAAATAAGTTTGATTATAGGAAGGGAAAATCTCTTTATATGGTTGGTAGGATCTTCCTTATAAATCATGTCATTATCTCAAAGTTTTTTTAATCCTTCATGGTCTATAAATTTTCTACCACACTTCTGAAGAAAATGAACATCTCCAACATTTTTTCCTGGACTGGAATCACTCTTAAGAGATGAGCTATCACTATGATTTGGAAGAATTATGGAAAAACTATTTCTCTTAGGGGTCTTGGGATTAAGAATATGTGTAATTTCAACCTCTCACTACAGGAACATTTCACATGGAGATTCTTGAATGAAAAACAAGGGGGTTTTAATTTTTTGATATCCTGATTTATGAACAATATAAAAACTGGAAAATTGAATTACATGGACTCTTCTATTTGTACAGCTATCAAAGTATGCTTTTCTAGAATCAACTCATAGGTGAATTGGTTAGTCGAAAAAAATCTCCCCTTGTTTTTTGGTTTGATAATTTGAAAAGTTCTCCCCTAGTGGACCTTCTCAACTCTGATGATTCAATAGTGGACCTCAATGCCACGATTAAAGACTAATTGTAAGATTCTTCTAATGATCTTCCTGAATTAGTGAAAGTAGTGGTAATTCACTATGATTTCATTGACCAAGATGATCTCTTGATCTAGGATCCAACTATCAATGGCATTCTCACCCCAATACTATATTACGATAATAACATGAATGGGACTAATCATGACTGGATTAGAAAAATGAACAAGGTTTGGATTACTCCTTCTAGATTTATTCTTTTATAGAGATATTCTCACTCAAATATTCTAGGTCACTCATGTATCAAGTCAGTCAATATCTATTTATGTTCTAGATGCAGTTTAAGTCACCAACATAGAGAGGACCTCAATCATCTCTTCCTGACATGTACCACTGCTTTGGCCTTGTGGAATGAAATTTGTGACCTGTTTGAAATGTATCCCCATGGTCTAATGATATACATGAACACATGGAAACCTGATCTTGGGCCTCTATATCTCTCTCCACAACTCTTTAATTTATTCCAAATGACTTATGATGAAATTATTCATGTCACCTAGTTTAGTTGGAATAAAGGTATCCATGATCATGCACCCTTTAGTCTTCAAACAACTCTTGTTCACATCACAGTGGTAGTGAGGAATTCCAACACACTGCATCATGGACAGTGTAATAAATCAGTATATGAACTCTCTATTTTTAAATGTATTGGTTTTGTTGATAACTTCCCTCCACCTGTAGAACTTTGGAAATAATATTGAGATCTCTATTTTTTTGTATGGATTAAAGTTAATTTGGATGGGGCTTCTAGAGGAAACCCAGGACCCTTGGGTTTTAGGTTCATCTTCATGGATCATAATGAGGGTATAATGGGCTACCATTATGGTCTATGTAGAATATCTTCATCCCTAGAGGAAGAAATTCTTGGATTGATTAGTGCAGTTAACATAGAAATGATAAAAGGATGGAACAACCTTTGGCTTGAGTATGATTACACCAACATTGATTATGTAGTGAGAACCAACCAAATAAATCTCTCATGGAATATTATAGCTAGGTTGATCAAATAATTAGATGTTATCTCAAGCATGAATTATTTTATCACACATGTATATAGGGAATCCACCTTCCTTGCTGATGGGATTTATAACAAAGGGATAATCTACAATGGTATCACACTGTCCAATGACTTACTAAATGATAAAACCCCCTTTTTCAAAGAGATTATTGAAAATTTAAATACTTTAGACTTTTGTAACCTTTTTTACCTAATTAAAGAGACTTTTCCTCTCAAAAAAGATCTCATCTTTGAGTTCAATCAGGTAGTAAGAAAATTTTAAATAAAGAAATCAAGGCCCATGAAAACTCTAGAAGATACAAAATAGAAATTATCAAAAGATGATACGGGAAACAAGGTTGATGTGACTATGTATCTAATATTTACCAGCCAATATCAATGTATCAATGAGAGGAGGAGGGGGTGAATCAGTGATATATTTTTTCTTATAAGTTTCCTTCCTTTTGAAACAACCTTCATCTCCTGTTAAAGTGTTATCACCTTGATAAAAACAAAATAATCACACATACATAGGAACATAATAATTTACAAGTTTCAATACTCAATAAGAGTAGCTACCTACTTGGTATGGTTTAGAAACAATCCAATACCACACAATACACTAGAAAAAAAATCCTTTTGTGTGGATGCAACAGGTAGGATATTCCCTTACACTTGTGTAGCACTATGTTCAATACAAAAGTGTATGTGATTTAAGTAGAAAAAAATGGTGTAATGAAATTTTTGTAACAAGTTAAGAAACTTTCACTAGTTTCTTCAAAAAATGTTATTGTACTAACTTTTCAACATTCAAAAGTATGAAATTCAAAAAAATATTCAATTTAATACCTAGAAGATGGTAATAACTTCTCTAGAATTCATAATGATGCTCATTCCAATACCCTGGTTTGATAAACAGTCCAATTGATCAATCCAATACTACAATTATTCCAGAATACCACTAGAAAAATTCTGAATAGATTTCGTCTTAATCCAGAAATCCCAGTTTGATTTCTCAGTCCGATCCGAAAACTTTTAATAGGATCGTATATCTTCTTCTTTTGTTTGGAAAACTTTCTTAGGAATTCTCAATCTGGAAACTCCTTCTCTCTACAAACTTTCATCACCCTACCTTTTCTCTTCACCCATGAACAATACAAGTGTAAGAAATTACAAAGTACTTGCCTCCTTTTATAGGTGCACAAAAAATGATTGAGGCATGATTCTGAAAAGTTTTCCTGCTTAACCAAATTTCCCGAATCTTTAATTTTCTTTAAATTTTGGAAAAATATTCGACTTATTCAGAACTTATAAAATCTTATCAATTCTTCTCAAACCTTCTCAAATATTCTCACAAATTTAGATCTCTTTATATTTTCTAATAATTCTTCAATCTGATTTTGATTATCATTCTGATTTCTTAATTACGATGGAAGCATATGTTCAACAGCAGATTCTTCATTATGTTTATCTGCACTAAATGAAGACAAACAGAAAATAGATGATTAGTATCAACTAAAAACCAAATATCCATTTCAATTATCTATACCAACTGATAAATATAACACATTGAAAACATTCTTCCAAAAAACATCATCACAACTTCTAAAGATTCTAGTACTTCCTTTGTAGAACTTTAGCATCAGCTTTAAACTCCCTTGAAAATAATTTTTCAATATTTAAATTTTTCTTCTTTTCTTTAGACTGATGATCCTATATCCAATGAAGTTATCGGTGTTAGGACACACCTGATTAATTGGTCTCTTATTTATTCTAAAAAATGGTGTCAACATCAGTCTGATGACTCTTGAACCAACTGATAAAAATGAGAGGTAGTTCTTCTTTATCTATTAAACTAATTGAAAACATATTAGAGTTATTTTTTTGTTCTGGAATCAAATGAAAAACAATTCATCCTGATAAAAATGGCCGACTATGTAATGACCCATTATTCCCATTGGCTTGAGAATACAATGAACCATTACTTAGCCTTAAGTGACATCCCTAAGATGCCAAAGGATGGAAATAAATAAATAATGGTTTAAAATATAATTGGAAGATGATTTAACCTTTAAGAAATAAACCACTAAACTAAAAACCATAACCAAACCATTCACTAAATGATGCATGAACCAAAGAAATACAAGACAACTAATTTATTCATATCAAAGCCACTCTAAAGCATGAAAAAATGAAATACCAAACAAGTATAAAAGTAAATAGTGGATAAAAAACTAAAGACTATCAAAATAACACAAGAATCCATGATCCACAAGTTCTAAGCTCCAAAATCACTAAATAAACCAAATATCACGGGGTGGTGCTAAAAACATGTGATAATTTACCTTTTCCCATGTCCTAGAAGATAACATCTGCAAAAGCACCAAAGTGAAAAATAAGGGGTGAGTATAACACTCAGTAGGATTTTCCCAATGACTTAATTAATCATGACACTAGGATAGAAGAGTTAGCAACAATTATATAAAATATTTTATATAAAACAATTTATCAAAATAGTTTATAACTAAATATAAACAAGTTTCCAAAACCATTTATAACCAAAAGCATACAAGTGAAATTGAAACCAATTTTCTAGAAATTTAATTTCTAGAAAAATAACTTATAAAAGCTTTAAAACCATTTCTAAATATTCCATTGGCATACCCAATCCATTACACACATCCAAACAACCAACCATGTATGTTACGTGATGACAGTTCCATACTCATGAGCGGTTTCTCATCGATCTACCAAGTTGTCACAAGGTAATTATATCCCATGTTCCATTTGAACTTTAGAACTGAGAACAAGGTCATATTTCAACAAAATCCCCATATATGTAATATAAATTCACACAACAATATATCATTACTAGATAATATTTATTCCATAAACTAAATCACTTTTCACAACAATTCACCAAGATCATACAATTTCACTCAAAACAATATATCATTACTAGAGAAGATTTATTCCATACATATCACAATCAATTAAATTCAAATAAACCAATTTGAAACTAATAAAATAAATTATATAAAGAGGATTTGAGAGAGTAGCCACCTACCTCAAAGGTTTTAATGAAAACTGACAAGGGATGAAGAATGCTCACACAGCCGGGTTGAAACTCCCTAAAAATGACCTTAGATCTCTTCTACTACCATCAACGAGACCAAATATCATCATATTTGGAATTACCTAACATATATATACTCATAACAGGAGTATATCAGAAAAATAAAGAGTATAGGAGAAGTATATTTAATTAGATCTAAGAAATGAGACAAAAACGGTGAAGAACGCCACTTACCACAAGAATCAGGATTGAAAACACCAAGGGATGGATCTGGATCAATTCAAAAATTCTTGGGAGAGGTTCCCCAACCTTCAATGGATATAAATATATAATTAGGTCCATTAGGACAAAAAATGAGTAATTAGGAGAAAAAAAAAGTAAGATCCTAAAAAAATAGGATCTTACCTTTTCCTTGTGCATGGTTAGACCACATGGTTAGAAAAACTGCACACTAATTGTGCGTTAGCTACTATATTAATGAAACCCCTACATGACCTTCTCATAAGGTATCCATAACTATGATCAAACCATGCTAAATACACTACCTCAAAACTACAACTATGCATAGTTTCTCCTAGGATATCCACACGGTTTAGAAAAACCGTGCGCAACCCGTGAGCATTTACTTTAGCCCCAAAAACTTATTTAGAGTTCACCCAAATCTCCCATCCTTCACCCTTACACTTTATAACCATGAAAATCATTAAGGGTTAAATACTAGAAATAGGGGGTACAAAATTCTCTCCACCATTGGTCTTTTCCATCCTCAAAAAGTATAAAACCCTTACTACCCTGAAAGAGTTCCAGCCATAGCTATTTCATTTCCTTATTGCGCTCCCAAGTATCTTCCTGAATCTGACCATGTTACCATAAAACCCACACTAGACCAATAATTTTCCCATGGAATACTTTATCTTGCCTATCAACAATCCACACTGGGATATGTACCAAATAATAATCTAGCTCTAAGTCAACATGACCTCATCTAACCACATGGCCAGGATTAGGTTAATACTTCTTCAACTAAGATACGTGGAACACATTATGCATCAAACTGAACCATGGAGGAAATGCCAGCTGATATTTCACCTCTATAAACCATTAAAGTATCTAAAAAGGGCCAATATATTGAGGATATTACTTTCCCTACTTCCCTAAATGAAGATGTACAAGTATTAGAGAGATCCTCATGACACATGAACACTAACATCAAATGACAATGGTCATCGACGATGATCCGTAAAAGATTTCTGATGACTCTGAGCCATCTCCATCGCCTTTCTGATCAACTGAATCTTCTCTATCATTTTTTGGACAATAATAGGCCCAACTATTGAAGTCTCTCCTATTTCCACCCAACACATTGAAGAATGATAAGGACACCCATAAAATGCTTCAAACAAAGCCATATGTATCAAGGCCTGATAGCTATTATTATACGAGAACTCCACTAAGGGTATGTTCTCTTCCCATGAGCCACCAAAATCCATTACACAAGCCCAAAACATGTATTCAAAAATCAGTATCATCCTTTTGGATTAGACATCTGTTTGAGGATGGTACGCCTTACTCATAGTAAACTGAGTTCCCATGGCTTCCTGTAAGGATTTACAAAAACAAGATGTGAACCTCAGATCTCTTTCTGAAACGATCAAAATTGGTATTCCATGTCTCTTTACCACCTATTGAATATATATTTTTGATAAATCCTCCACCATATGAGTTTTACAAATTAGAATGAAATGAGTCGACTTCATAATCCGATCCAATATCACCTATATGGAATCATCTTTACGAACCATTCTTGGGAGAACTATAACAAAATACATCACTATCTTCTCCCATTGCCACACTAGGGCAGGTAAATACTACCACATACCCTCTGGTCGATGATGATCTATCTTAACTTGCTGACAAGATAAGCACCGTGAGACAAACTCAGCCACCTTCATTTTCATGAATCTCTACCAAAACCACACCTTTAATGACTTTTATATATTATGTGTTCTCAGATGTAAAACCCATATGGAATAGTGGTAAGCACAAAGAAGTTGTTCCTGAAAAGATATAGGTATAAAAATCTGATCTATGAAACAAAAAACTACACTCCCATCATGTTTCCATCCCTCAGTGGTCTCCCCACCATTGAGTTTTGAACTCATAACCAACATTATGCATCAGATGTTTGTTCCTCATTTACCATCTTTACCAAATTATGAATGGGTGTAACTAGAAATAAAACCACAACATCACCTTGGTATTCAAATTCCTCATTCATGTCAGTGAGGATTTAAATCAACTGTCATTCATCTGAAGCTTCTTTTTCCAACTAAGTGCACGACTTTCTGCTTAATGCATCTATCACCAAATTCCCTTTTCTTGGTGTATACATCAGGTCAAAGTCTAAAATATGGAGGTACTCTATCTATATCCTTTTCCTTAGATTCCATTATCATTGTGAGAAAATATGTTTCAAGCTCTTATGATCTGTAAACACAAAAAATTTCTCACTAAATAGATAGTGACGCCATATCTTTAAAGAATGGACAACTGTAGATAACTCCAAGTTGTGTGTTGGGTAGTTCTTCTCATGCACTATCAACTTCCTTGAACCATAAGAAATGAAATGGTATTCTTGCATGGAACACAACCCAACCCTAATACTGAAGCATCACAATACACCACATAACCTTGTCCTGATTCTATAAAAATCAATATGGGTGCCAATGTAAGATGAAATTTCAACTCTTGAATAGACTTTTGGAATTTCTTATTCCATTGGAATGGAACATTATTCTTTGTCAGAGCTATCATTGGTGAATATATTCATGATAAGTCATGAAAAAAATGTTGTCAGTAGGAAACTAGACTAAGAAAACTTTGTATTTCAAAGATGTTCTTTAGTGGTTTCCAGGAGGTAACAAATTATATCTTTTTAGGGTCAACTGAAACACCTTTTTCTGAAATCACATGGCCAAGAAATCATACCTCTTATATCCAAAAATCACACTTTGACAATTTGGCATATAAACAGTGATCTCTCAAGATTTCCAACACTATCTATAAGTGTTTATCCTACTCATCCTTTGTCCTTGAATACACCAATATTTCATTCACAAACACCACAACAAAAGAATCCAGATATATCTAAAATATCTGATTCATCAAATCCATGAAGACCATTGAGGAATTCATTATACTGAAAGGCATGACTACATATTCATAGTGGCCATATCTGCTTCTAAAAGTTGTCTTTAGAATATCTTCCTTCCAAACTTGTAATTGGTGATATCTTGATCGCAATTCAATTTTATAGAACCACTAAGATCCCCTCAATTGATCGAACATATCATCAATTCATAGAAGTGGATACATGTTCTTTATTGTAACTTGGTTAAGCTTACGATAATCCACACAAAGCCTTAGAGTTCCATATACTTTCTTCACAAACAAGACTGGTACTGCCCAATGAGACATACTTAGCCGAATGAAACATTTTCTTTCCAGTTCCTCTAACCTCACTTTCATTTCCCATAATTCTGTTGGTGCTGTACTATAATACAAAAGGTAAATAGGAATGGTCCTTGGAAGGAAATCAATCATAAACTCTACTTCCTTTATAAGTGGTAACCCTGAGAAGTTCCTAGAAAAGACATCTGGAAATTGATCCATAACTGCTGAAAAACTATCTTCATCAATATTTTCCATCGATGTCAAGGTCATAACTACCAAATGATAAGAGATAGTTCCCACTGTTGGTTCCAATAATCCTGTTGCACCTTTCTTTACAACCTTCTCTCCTATGAAGAGATGATCGATGCCATCCTCAGTCATGAAATTCACTATTCTTTTATAATAGTCGATGTGAGACTTAAACATTTTCAACCAATCCATACCCAGGATTACATCATAGAAATCCATCTCCAACACTGAGAAGTCCCATTTCATATCATCTCTATCAATAGTTATAGAACATGCTCTACATAAAAAGGCTCGATATTCTTTTTCATCGATAGGAGTTTGAAGTTTTATCATGAAAGGTATCATATCAAGTTTTAAGCATAGAAAGTCAATAGAATGAGAATAAATGAAGTAATGAAATGAAACATTATAAAAAAACACTTTCATAAGGGTAGAATTCAAATGAATCGTACCTCTCACCATAGATGGTCTAGCCTGATCATCCACAATCATCTGATCATCTCTATAAAACTTCTTTGTCATTACACTCTGATCTTTGTTACCTTTCTGAGATAGCCCTTGCTGAGGAGTCATGGTATTTCGAGAATCACCATGGCTAGAACTACTCTACTAATGAGATCGAGTCTTCTATCCTCATCCTATCAAAGAATAAAATTTTTGTGACACCTGAGAAGTGTCTCAATCACTTGACCTCAAAGAACTGTGAAAAAATAACTTAAGGTGTCCCATATTGTTGAAATTATGGAATGATCTAGGTTTTTCCATACACTCTCACTTCATGTGGTCAGTGGAACCACATTAGTAGCACCCCGCTTGGTTATTTGGTTATGGAGGAAGATTTACTGATCCAACTATCTGATTTTGATTCCCAATTCCACCTTGGAAATAGGTTTCCCTCTTCTGCTTGCTCCCAATATTCTATTTCCCACAATTTCCCATAGGTATCATCATACTTCCTCCTTCCATAGCTCTTGAGGAGTCACGTTCAGCCACTATCACTATGTTCACCATCTCTGTATAATTGGTAATACATAGAACCATAATCTTTGATTGAATCTCCTACCTTAGCCCTGATTTGAAAATTCATGCCTTCAAGGACACATTATCCACAACCTCTGGTGCAAAGTGCACTAAATGCATGAATTTTTTTTGCATATTATGTGAAAGAGAGATTTTCCTAATTTAGGATAAAGAAGTCTGTGTTCCCCTGAATCTTGAATGTATGAGGATATAATTGTTTGTTAAACATTTTTTCAAAATCCTCCCAACTTAGGTATTGATCTAATTTAGCCTTCACCACCAAATACCATAAATGACATGCAAGATCCTCGAGCATATAATTCGCCATCTTGACTTTCATCTCCAATGGTGTGCGGATGAAATCGAAGATACAATTCATCCTATTCAGCCAAACCTCCTAATTCTCGGGTTCAGAATCACCCATGAAGATGGGTGAATTTTCTTGATGAACTAGATGGAATGATTCGTGTGCCTTGTCTCATCCCTCTGGTTTTCCGTGTCCATGGATTGAAGTGCTTGAATGATACTTTGAACTAGATCTTGGTTCACTTGTGGTCCATGTGAAACCAAAAAATTTACAACTTCTTCTGATTGGTTTCTATGATGCCTACCAAATTCCATTTTCTAAAAAACCAAAAAACTCAGTAAGTCTTACTCCCTAGAAATTTTTGTCTTATCATTTCAAGTTCTATCACATCAACTATCACATAATTATTTTCCAAACCCAAATTTTCCACATTCAACCATTTTTTGAAAACCATTCTTTCTTTTGAAAATCAACCCATTTTCAAAATACATCAATCATTACCTTTTTAAAAGTATTTCATTTGAAAATAATTTCTGCATTTTTAAAAAATTTACACATTGGGAAAACAATTCACCAAGATCACAAAATTTCACCCAAAACCATAAATCATCACTAGAGAAGATTTATTCCATGACTTTAACAATAAATTCCATTAAAATAAACCAATTTGAAACTAATAAAATCAATTATAGCAAGAGGATTCGAGATAGAATCCACCTACCTCAAAGGTTTTGATGAAAACCGACAAGGGATGAAGAATGCTCACGCAACCGGGTTAAAACTCCCCAAAACAGCCTTAGATCTCTTCTTATACCATCAAAGAACACAAATATCATCATATTTGGCATCAAAAAACATATATCTACCCATGACAGGCATAGATATGAAAAATAAAGAGGAGAGGAGAAGTATATCTAAGTAGATCTAAGAAACGAGACAAGAACGGTGAAGAACATCACTTACCGCAAGAATCAGGCTTGAAAACACCAAGGGAGGGCTCTGGATCAATTGAAAAATGCTTGGGAGAGGTTACCCAACCTTAAATGGAAATAAATCTCGAATTAGGTCCATTTAAGAGTAGAAACAAGCAAGTAGTAACAAAAATGAGTAAGATCCTAAAAAATAGGATCATACTTTTCCCCTTGCACATGGTTAGACCGTACGGTTAGACAAACTGTGCACTAACCATATGTTAGCTACTATCTTAAGGAAACCCCTTCATGGAAACCATGCATGGTCTCCCTAAGCGTGCTCAAACTATGTCGAAGCTACTATCTCAAAACTGAAACCGTGCACGATTTCTCCTAGGATATCTGCATAGTTTAGACAAACCGTGTGCAGCCTATGAACATCTACTTTAGCCCCAAAAACTTATTTAGAGTTCACCCAAATCTGCCATCCTTCAGCCTTATACTTTATAACCATGAAAATTATCAAGTAAGGGTTAAATACCAGAAACTAGGGGTACTACAGACTACATTTTTGATTGATCTCTAATTTCATTTTTCATTGGTCCCAACAACTTCACTTATTTTCTTTTTAATTGGTTTAACAACTCCCAATAAAAATAATATTATACCTTTGATTCCCTTTGAAAACAATCACTATGTCTTATGACCAATGTTAGTAATACTCTGATGATCAATGGCACACCAGTTCCAAAAAAATGGTGTCAGCAGAAACTTCTTCCCTTTTCTAATTATGATCAACTTCCTTCTCCAAAGATTTGTATCTTGTGGATTATTGGTTTGATTGAAAAATATCACCTTAATATTCTCACATTCTGATTAGCCTTCAAACAAATCTATGTTTAGTAATCTCATATCGATGATCTTGAGACTGGAAATATTTGAATTCAACAACATCCTTCTTCTACAAACTTATGCTTATATCATGACTTCCTCATGACTATGAGAATGTTTAAGATTAGAATAGCATCATCTGACTTACATTGGGAAGTATTGTAACTTCCCAGACTTCCAAAAACTTCTTTATTTCCAACCAAGACTCAATATGATTGGCAATACCAACTCTCCTACTTCCTTTATAAATCTTTCATCATAAGTTTAACAAAAAACTTATGACTTTTGTGAGATATGAAACAAAAAAGCATCGCCATATTTCCATCGAATCCATACAGACTTTGATTATGATCGAAATTTTCATTATGGAAATAAGGTGAGTCTGATGAAAATTTTCTTCTATAAAAATTCTTCTCAATCTGATGGAATTTTTAATAATTTTGAGTCCAAACATCTAAATACAATCATGAGTCTAATTTCCAACAAATAAAAAGCGATTTTATTTCTTTATCTTTGATAACAAAATAAAATACATATGAAAATAACTTTATTCAGCATCTAAAAAACTTCTCTAGTCAACTTTATCATAATAATACCCCCTTGATTTTTTTTCAACCAAGGTTCATAAATCACTGAACTTTCTTACCTCAATCTATGGATTACTTATCAAAAATTCTAAACCCACATGAGTTAACTCATTATAAGAAACAATAATCATTGAAAAAAAATCATGTTTTCCAAAAGTGGAGATTCATGAAACATATTCTTATTTTCTTCACATCTTTCTTCACCTCTTCCACTTTCCTCTAAACAAAATTTTTCTACAAACACTCAAACAAACTATTAGAAAAGTTCACACACTTACATGATGAGATCACAACTTACCCACAAATCCCCCAATATACATGCTTCCTTAAAAGGTTTATCACATATCAATGGATAAATTTATAAACCAATTATCCCCCTTGATATTACTATCCAAAGACTAGATGAGATAGAGTAAAAAACACATACCTCAACCTTGATGAGAAATAGGTTGGATGACCATGTTCAAACTTAGTTTGTGAAAAGGTTCCTTGGGTAAAGGTTATGTGAAAGTGTCAGAAACTTGTTCCAATATAGGTACATACTGTAGATTCAATTTATTATTCTCCACATGCTCTTTTATGAAATGAAATTTTATATTAATATGTTTTTAATGGGAATGTTGTACCATATTTCTTGTAATACTGATGGAACTTTGATTATCACAACCAAAGATCAAGGGTAACTTTACTTCAAAAAGAAAGTATTCCAACAGTGTCTTCATCCAAATAAGTTGGGTAACAACTTAAGTGGTAGAAACATACTCATATTAAACCATTCTATGAATTACTAAATTTTATTTCTTTGTATGCCAACCAACAGAACCTTTTCCTAGAAAGAAAACTCCACCAGATATGGATCTTCTATCATCAACATTTCCTTCCCAATTAGTATCTAAAAACCCAAACAAGTCAATAATTTCTAATCTATCACACTTGATTCTTCATTTTTTTTCACCTTTGATATATCTAAGAATTATTTTTCCAACCAATAAATTTTATTCTTTTGGAGCACTCTTAAATCTCTCACATAAGGTAATAATATAAACAATTTCAAGTTTTGATGAATTAAAATAAAAAAACTTCCAATTAGATTTTAAAACTATTTAGTATAAACTTCCTTGCATTCTTCATATTTATACAACTTGGTTTCCACTATAATCAGTGTGGAAACTAGTTTCAAATTTTCTATTCTGAACTTATTCAAAAGTTCCTTAGAATAATTTTATTGAGAAATAAAAATGTGTTTCATCTTTTTTGATATTTGTAACCCAATAAATTATTTCATTTATCCCAACATGGACATATCAAACAACTTTTTCATTTTTGTAGAAAATATTTCACAAGTTATTTCATCAATCCTATCAAAGTTAATGTCATCAACATAAAAAATTACAATGAGGGAAAACTCATAAATTTATTTTATATATAGATTACTATCAAATATTACTTTCTTAAAACTCATCTTTCTCAAGAAACTATCCAATTAGTAATACCATTCCCTCAGAGATTGCTTCATCCCATATAAGGATTTATTCAAATTTCACACATAACTTTCATATTTCCCAAAAAAAAATCCACAAGGTTGTTCAGTATTAAATTCTTTTTCAAGATCACCATTCAAAATTTTTTATTTCACATCCATCTGAAATTTTTTATAATTTCATTGTGAAAAAATAGAAATAAAGATTCTTATTGTTTCAAAAATTTCCACCAGAGAAAATTTTTCATCAAAACCAATGCATTCAATATATGAGTAGCCTTTACACACTAATATTTCTTTGTTTCTTATCACTTCAAAATCTTCATTCAGATTGTTCTAGAAAAACCA
Organism: Viscum album; assembly: GCA_963277665.1. Classification (NCBI taxonomy): domain Eukaryota; kingdom Viridiplantae; phylum Streptophyta; class Magnoliopsida; order Santalales; family Viscaceae; genus Viscum; species Viscum album. The sequence goes on along the minus strand of OY728125.1, from coordinate 354,938,174 downwards.
CTTTTGTACCAATAACATTTTTTTCATTTGTTTTAGGTATGATTTCCAAATTATCATTATTTTCTATCTGATTAGTCTCTTCATTCATAGCTTGAACCCATTCCAGATGATCAAAAGCTTCATTAACATCTTTTGGATCAACTTTTGAATATAAATAAGTATGTGTAATATCCTTTTTTTGTTCTTGTTTAAACCCTTTTATGTTGATCTCCAATTATGTTTTGATATTCCACTTGCTTCTTCAGCCTAGTATGAGATTTTCAGGATTATTCCTCTTCAATAGAAATAGCCAAGTTTGATTCTTCTTTTTGAGTAGTATTATAATCGTTTTCATCCTTATTAGAATTCTTAACAAAAAATATTTCATCCTATACATCTTCCTTATATACATGAGTTTGTTTATCTTCCTAGGATTTTTTAATTAATTTCACATCAATAGAGTTGACTAATCTTCCTGACTCTTTGTTGAAAAATCTATATCGTATTCCTTCTAGAGAATAGCCAAGAAAAATTCCATCTTCACTTCTCTTCTCAGACTTCCTAAGGTGTCCACCTTTATTATTTATGATACATGGGCTCCTAAAAACTCTTATGTTTTTTAAACTTTGAGTTTTGTCATAAAACATTTCATATAGAGTCATATATGAACTTGACCAATAGAAACATTGGTTTTGAATATACACAGTAGTGCTCATGGATTGCCTCAAAAATTAATTAGAGAGACCGTGTTCAAGTAACATAGTTCATCCCATTTCAACCAGACTTCTATTTTTCCTTTTAGCAACATCATTTTGTTAAGGAGTTTATAGTGTACTAAAATCATGCTGAATTCCATGTTTCTCAAGATAAAATTCAAATTATTCATTCTTCTATTCACCACCACCATATATTCTCAACTTCTTCTCTGAATACTCATATTCGTTCTCATCTTTCCCCTTGAAACTTTTAAATATTTTCAAAGCACCTGAATTATGTTTCATATACATTACACAAGTAATGCGAGTAAAGTAATCAATGAAAGTAATGAAGTACTTATCTCCATGAGTTTATTGTTTTCTCATTGGCCCAAAATTATCTAAGTGTATAAGTTCTAGGGGTAATTTTGAACAAATTCCAATTTTATTATGCACAAAGTTTGTAATAATTCCTTTCTAAAAAATTGTGCAACACCAATCTATTCTTCTTGACATATCAAAAATTCATCAAACACTATCTCAATTTGATAACTTTCGCTTTTTTCTTTGACACATGTGTCCAATCCTTTTATACCAAAACTTATTTTCTTATATCATACTCAAGTAACACAAGTTTTGAACCTCACCAACTTGGAACAAGTTTTCATTTGTATGTTGGCCTGTTGTAACAATCTTTTCATCTTCCTCTATTTTCACAAAAAACCCATATTTTATTAAAACAAATTTTTTAACTTTATCTAAATTTTTTGAAACACTTAGTAGGTTGTGTTTTAGCCCATAAAAAAAATATTTCTTTGATTTCCACATTTCTTCCCCAATGATGGCTGATCCAACACCTTTAATTCTGAGAGATTCATCATTTCCAAATGCCACTATAAATTCTTTGAAATCTTTCACATTATTCAATAACATTAATTCTCTTGTCATGTGAGAAGAACACCCATTATCCAAGATCCAAGGTCATTCTCATTTTGTTGCTTTGAGATCAGTTTCTATGAAAAGATATTTTTCTTTCCCTTTATATTTCTTAACATCTAGATTTTGAGAATTGTCAAAAATTTTTTGTTGTGCTAGTAACAAGAAAATACACCCTTTTTCAAGATGTCCAAGTTGTTCACATCTATTAAAAATAGTTTCCATAGGTTGGGGCCTATTTTAAACTTTCACACCAACCTTCTCATGTTTTTTAAAAATATCCTTCTCAAACTTATTCCTTTGAGAGGGTTGACTCCCCCTCAAAATTTTCCTTCTATAATTTGTGGAATAGTTGTAATATTTCTGATTAAACCAATAAATATTTTCCATGTGCCTGAATCCACCACAATACTAGCAATATCTATAGAAAGAATATTTAACTCTGAAACTTCCATACTAGTCAGAGTTGTGAGAATGTTTCTCAGTAATATTTTAATCTTTCATATCAAAAATTTGTTGACCACCGATTATCAACCTGAATCTTATTTTCAACTCTTCTTTCCTTTTATAATTATCAGAACTAGAAGTAATAGAAACAAATTTGGGATTAGAATTTTTAGAAACTTTTGACTTCTCCACTTTGCTATTCTTGGCCACATACATGACTTTCCCAGCTTTCTTCTTCTCATAAACAATTTCAAATTTCTTTTCAAACTTCAAAGATAAATTTTGATCCTTCTCAGGTATAACCATTATAGAGATTTACCTAACTTCATAGATATTATTATTAAAACTTGTAACCCTCTGTTCAGATTTAGAAATTTTTTGTTGTAAAAGTTATAATTATTATTCTTTTTCTTTCAGTTTAACTTCTAGATGTTCATTATGATTCTTTTATTTCTCAAGAGATTTATTCAATTCATCAATCCTTTCCAGAAACTTAAATTTATCATCAGGAAAGCATTATTGATTGTTTGTAGAAGAATTTCCATTTTTCAAAATTCTGATTTTTTTTCAAGCCTCCCAATATTTCTCATACATTCTTTAAATTCTTATTTCAGATGAAATTCTAATCGAGTTTCTTATTCTTAAAAATTACTGCTTATAAACTCTTCATTTTTCACTGTTGTAATGAAAGTATTCTCTCTATCCTTCTTACTAGACTTTTTAGATTCAGCTTCACTATCTTCTTCTTCATCATCTTTATATAAGAAAATTATCCTTTTGGATTTGAAGAATTTTTTATATTTCCATTTGGAATAAGATTTAGCCTTATCAATTTATTTCTTCCATAATATTCTTGGTATTATTTCATCTTCATCACTATCCTCTTATTTATTTATTTGAGGAAAATTACCCATAAAGTGCCCTATAGCTCCACATTAAAAACATTTCAAGGGATGTTTCCCTTTTATTTACATATATCTCTTTTCACATTACTATAAAACAAGGATAAAAATTCATCAAGATTTTTACATACCTCATTTTTTAAATCATAATCTCCAGATTATTCTTTATCAAGAATCTTCTTTGAATTTTCCTTCTTAGCATCCTTAAAAAGATATTTCTCTATAATTTTTTTCCTTTCATAACTTTCTCCCTTCTTATTTCATAAGAAATGAGAGTGTTGTGAAAATCATCTAGAGATAATGTATCTAGATCTCTATCTTCCAATGAGGAAAAATTGACATCAAACCTATTAGGAATAATTCTCAAGATCTTTTAAATAACCATATAATATTCCAAATTTTCACCAAGACATATAATAGTGCTAAAAATATCATTCAATATAGTAAAAAAGTCACCAATAGATTCATATTCACTAATATTGAGGTCTTCATACTTCAGCCTTGAGATTTGTTACTTTTCCTTCTTTACATTTTTATTTCCTTCATAATTTTTTTAAGATTATCCTAGATACCTTTGGATGTGGGAACACCATTAAATCTTAGAAACTCACTTTAAAAAAGTGATGAGAGTAAAGAAATTTTAGCTCTTCCATCATTCTCAAGATTCTTCTTGTCAATATATTTTAGTGGAAAATTTTCATCAATAGGAGGAAATCCATCTATTTTAGCTTCAAGAACATCATACCCAAGATACATAAGACAATAAAACATTTTATCTTTCCAAATATGACAGTTCTTACCATCGAAGAACTAAATCCCCATACTGTTCACACAATTAAAATTATCCATCACAACTTCTCTTTAAAAACTTCAGCAAAGAGTAAATGAATGGATTATTCAACTCTAATATAAATTGATATTTCCTATCCATGATCAATGTATCACTGAGAGGGGGAGGGGTGAATTAGTGATATATTTTTTCTTATAAGTTTCCTTCCTTTTGAAACAACATTCACCTCCTGTTAAAGAGTTATCACCTTGATAAAAAACAACCACACATCTATAGGAGAAAATGAATTTACAAGGTTCAATACTCAATAAGAGTAGCTACATCCTTGGTATGGTTGGAAACAATCCAATACAACATAATCCACTAAAAAACAATACTTTTGTAGGGATACAACAAGTAGGATACTCCCTTACACTTGTGTAGCACTGTGTTCAATAAAATTGTGAATTTTCTTCAAGTATCATGGAATGATGTAATGAAAATTTCATAATAAGTTTAGAAACATTCACTAGTTGTTTCAAAACATTTTACTATTCTACCTTTTCAACTTTCACAAATATGATCTTAAAAAAAACCATCACTTTCTTACCCAAAAATAGGTAAGAAATTATCTAGAATTCTTAATGATACTTAGTTCGATATAAAAATATGATAACTAGTGTGATTACTGAGTCTGATAATATAATTCTTCCAGAATACCACTAAAACAATTATGAACGACTTTTATCTCAGTTTGGAAATCCCATTCTGATTTCTTGATTTGATCTAGAAACTCTGAATACGATCATATCTCTTCTTCTTCTGTCCGAAAAACTTCCTTAAGAATGTTCAACCCAAAAATAATTCTCACTAAATTTTTTTATCACTATATCTTATCTCTTTATATATGAATAATACAAGTGTAAAAAAGTAAAAATTACTCTCCTCATTTTATAGGTGTTCCAAAAATGGTTTAGGCATGATTCTGAAAAATTTTCCCGATTAACCAAATTTCCTGAATCTTTAATTTTTCTTAAATTTAGAAATAATATTCAACTTATTTGGTTCTTCTTAAATCTTATAAATTATTCTTAAAAATTCTATAATATTCTCAAAACATCAACTCTCTTTAGGATTTCTAATCATTATTTAGTCCGATTCTGATTCCCTCATTATGATGGAAGCACATGTTCAATAGTAGATTCTTAATTATGTTTCTACACAAAAAATGAAGAAAAAATAAAAAATGATTTATTATTATGATGATAAATATCAAATGAAAACCAACTACCCATTTCAATTATCCATACAAACTAATAAATATAAAAAATTGAAACCATTATTCTAAAAACATCATCACAACTTCTTAAGATTCTAGTACTTCCTCGATATCAATTCATAATTATCTTCAAAACCCCTTGAAAAAACTTTGTCAATATTTCAACTTTTATTATTTTCATCAGACTGATGACCTTTCATATGATGAAGTTATTAGTGTTAGACCATGCCTAATTAATCAATATCTTCTTTATTATGAAAAATGGTTTCAACATCAATCCGATGAATCTTGACCCAATTAATAAAACTGTGAGACAATTATTCTTTATCTATTTAACCAATTAAGAAAATATCAGAGTTCTTTTATTAATTATTGACCCAAATGAAAAACAATTCATTCTGATGAAAATGGTTGACTACATTGTTGATTGATCTCTGATTTAATTTTACATCGGTTCCAACAACTTCACTTATTTTCTGTTTTATTAGATCAAAAAATCCAAAAAAAAAAACAATCTTCTGCCTCTGATTACCTTTTGTAACCATCAGTATGTCTGATGATCAATGTCAGTAATACTTTGATGATCAGTGGCACACCACGTCTAATAAACTGATGTTAGTAACAACTTCTTCCATTTTATGATTACGATCAACTTCTTTTTATGAATATTTGTATCTCATGGATTACTATTCTAACTGAAAACCATCACCTTTGTATTCTCACATTCCGATCAGCCTTCAAACAAATATGTTTCTAGTGATATCATACTAATGATTTTGAGATCGGGAAGCTTTAAATTCAACAACTTCTTTCTTCCATAAACTTGTGATTGTATCATGACTTCCTCATGACTTTGAGAATGTTTAAGATAAACATAGAATTGTCTGACTTACATGGGAACTATTGTAACTTTCTAGACTTCCAAAAACTTCTTTCTTTCCAATCGATCCTCAATACGATTGGAAACATCATCTCTCCCACTTCCTTCATAAATATTACATCACAATTTTACCAAACAAATTATGATTTTTTTTGAAATACGAACTAGAAAAGTATCGTATTATTTTCATTAGAGCCATGAAGACTCCGATTATGATCAGAACTTTCATTCTAGACCCAAGACGAGTCCGATGAAACTTTTCTTCAAAAAAAATTCTTCTCAATCTGATGTACTTAATAATTTTGAGTCCAAACTTCTAAATACTATTATGATTCTGATTTCCAACAAATACAAAGTGTGGTGATTTCTTTCTATTCAAAAATAAAAGACAATACCTATGAAACAAAATTTATTTAGAATATAAAAACCTTCTCCAACCAACTTTTTCCTAACAATATTTGTAAATTATTAGAAGTCAACTCTATTTTACAACCACTCAACCAAATATATTATTTACCACTTTTTAAGATACTCATTTTCAGAGTGATCCCAATGAGATGTACATAAAATATGTGAAAAGAGTTCTTTTATATATTCATCATATGATGTATTATGGGATGTTCTATCATAATTATGCACAAAATAATTTAGTGGGGTTCACTGATTTGGATTGGGCTTATTTGGTAGATGATATAAATCCAGCATCTTGTGGTTCTTTTTGTCATGGGAGTTCATGTATTTCATGTAATATAAATAATAAAGACTATATATACTTGAGCATTGTGAAGGACAAGTAAATTATTTACACTCAAGAATGCACCCAATTACAAAGGATGAAACAAAAACTTGAAGATTTGGGTGTTGATGTGATATCTACTATTACAATTATGCATGACAACTCAAGTGATATTGATCTTATAAAAAATCCTATCCAACATTAACAGACCAATCACATTGAGATACAATATCATTTCATAAAGGAGAATGTGAAGCAAAGAGTTGTGGGTTTGAAGCATGTTTCAACACAAGATCAAGTCATAGATATGTTGAAAAAGGCACTATCTAAAGGGGTGTTTAAGAAGAATCAGCTGGCTCTTAGATTCCAACCATTTATGTTTACTTAATTGACTCCGGGATGGGACCCCCACCCCCCATTAATGCTTTTTTAAGAAAGGTATCTCTTCTCACATCAATTTATTGGTCTTATAACCCCATTTTCACAACTTTTAAGAGTATTTAAGTCTTTGAGTTCATTGATAATGGTGGAGACATTTCCAAGTGTGTTTCACAAGGGGAGAAAGAAAAGGTTTAGGAAAGGGGAGAGTATGTCACTGAAAGATTATGGGGAAAGTAGTAATTATTGTTGTTTGGTTGTTTAAAATAATAAAATGTGATTATGAAAAAATTTTCATTCAATTATTGTTTCTCACACTGAGTATTTCTCACATGGGATTATAATTGGTGATTAGTGACTATTTGATTCATTTTTTAAAGTGGTTTGAGTGTTTGAACAATTGTAAAAAAAACTCAAAGGGGGAATTTTTTGTCCAAAATACTTTTGTTGGAATATAAGTGTTTAGTTTATTTACAAATTGAAATAGGTAAATGTTTTTTATCTTGGACAAGGAATCCGCACCATATTCAAAGGACTATGCTATAGCTATGTTTGTTAAGTTGGAAAAATTAGGCCAACCTTGGTCGTAAGAGGAAAGAGAGCGCACATGTAGGTCAAAATGAATATGGTTAAGTGTTTTATGTCACAAGGATGAAATGTAGAGATTTTGGTCCACAAAGTAGGGAGGAACCATAGATAAGGTCAGGAGTGGACCTTGTTACTCACTTCTGGATGGTCAATAGAATGAGAATGCTTATATGCTATGATTTTTAGAGGAGTTTATGATGTGGGACATGGTTATTTTCGGTTACACCACAACTAGATAGACCATAATACAGATTTAGTTTAAGGGTATTTTGGTGCCTCTGGAATTTTGGAGGTTTCTATTCCATAATAGACATGACTAAATCACAAGAATGAGGATACATAGATATAAGGGTTTTATACAGAAGAACCATGTGGTCCATGATACATAGAAGGTTTCAACAATTTATGTACCACTGGAATTTTTGGGGTGTCTACACCTCAATAATATTGAACACATCGCATATCACATTGAGTAATACGAATTCACACTAAAGTGTTGAGGGGTTTAAGAGGAGGAGTTAAGAGGAGTTATTTCTATGGGATAACTGGATCTGGTCAACTATAGGACTCTATGCCATAATATTGTTGACTATAATACATAGTGAATTGAGGGAATCATGACTAAACCATAGGAATGGAAGCCAAACCATTTTTTTCATGTTTATATCATCCTTATTTGTGAAGAAGAAATATTAAAATGATAGATTAGTGAGTTCCTCATTGGAGGAGAGCAATGAGTTATCCAATTGTTTGTGGTAGTGAACCAGGAGTTTCAGTGAGACCAATCTAAATTTTACTTAAATCAGTGATATTATAGTGAATTTGATGCACATACACATTATTGTGCTTTCTCCTTGGATGAAACCCAGTATGGGTGAACCAAGTAAATTCTATCATGTATTTTACTGCTTTTATCATTCATTGAGGGGTAAGGCTGAGATAAACCGATGTGTTTCTCAAGGTGATAGAACATGATCTTAGTTCAATAAATATTTTACTATACCCTGATTCACCCCCTATCAGGGTGTTATCATTTATAGTATTCTACCAAAAAATACAACATCACCTTTCTCATCACAATCCAGATTCATATCAGCTATGACTATCATTAGATGTCACTGATTTGAATCCTCCATATCCAATTGACTATATATCTTCCTACTCAATGCATTATCTGTACAATTTCCTTTACCTAGTGTATAAATATAGTCACATTCAAACATTTTAAGGTATTAAAACTATGTGACACGACATATATATGTGTGATTGAAACCATAGATTCCAAAGTAATTGCTACCAACTGGTAAGATTTAGTCCTGAACACTAGTACCAAAGGGATTGATCTAACTCTATTTACATCCCACTATACTTTAAATATATGTGAAAAACCACTTGAATATGTGAAACCAAATTTTATGGTATAATAGTCCACATTGGATTTGAAGGATGTTAACCAATCCATTCCCAGAATCTGGTCATAGATATCCATCTCAAGAATAGAGAAATCCCAAACAAACTCAACTTCATCGATATTTATAGAATATGATGCACACTTAAAAGGTTGAAACTCACATTTTCCTAGAAGTGTTTGAAGTTTCAAGACACGAGGCATCATATCAATATTTAATCCCATATTATCAACAACACAAAAGGTAATGAAAGATAAGGATTCACCCATATCAAACAAGGATTTCATAATTGTAGAATTTAATAGAATCATACCTCACAACATTGAAGGGCCATATTGATCCTTCATAATCATATAATCAGTACTATATAATTTCTTACCCAATCCTCCTTGTTCCATGATTCCTTACTGTGATGGAATTTCCTAAGGTGTCATAGTGTTCTTAGAATCACCTTGGATGACTCAATTATGAGAATGAGAATTATTCTAGTGATATCTTCTAGTCGAACCATTAATTATCAGAGATACATGATATTTATCACGAAAAACTGATTTTGGATAAAAAAACAATAAAATTGAGGATGTACCATCTTATTATAGTTGTGATAAGATCAGGGTGTATCTATATAATCTTGCTTCACATGATAAAAAAAACCACATTGGAAATAGCCAAGATTGATATTGGATCTTGGAGGAAATTTAACCAGTTCAATGGTTTGATTCTGAGGTGTTTCACCTCTATGAGAATAAGTTTCTCTATTCCTCTTGTTCATAGATATAGAGTTCTCACTTATTTCTATGGAGATAAACATACTTACTCCTATAGGATTACCAGTAAGATCCCTTTCTACCACTATTTCCCTATTAACCATATTTGTATAATCAGTAATATAGAGGAAGACTATCTTAAAATGAATATTTGGTCGTAATCTTAATTCAAATATTCATGCCTTCAATGATGCACAAACAACTACATTTGGTGAAAAGAAAACTAAGTTCATAACCTTTGTTGTGTACTATATCACTGATAGATTCTCTTATGTTAGGATAAAGAAACCCATTAGTATTTCTATCTCAAATGTGTGGGGATAGAATTGATTGTTGATTTTTTTCAAAGTCCTCCCACATGAATAATTGGTTGAATTTAGCTTGTACAACTAAATACCATCATTTTTATGAAATACACTCTAGTATATAGGTTGTTAAATTGACCTTTAGCTCAGCCAATGTACCAAGGAAATCAAAAATTTAGTTTATTCTATTGTTCCACACTTCTACTTTTTAAAACATAGAATATTCCAAAAATTTGAGTGGATTATGTTTTTTAAACTATAAGGAATGATCCACTTTTCTTAGTTCATCATTTTGATTCCTCTTATCAATAGCTTGGAAAGCTTGAACAATGCTCTAAACAAGCTATTAGTTCACCTGTGGCTTAGGTGAAACCATGTTTTTTTTAGCCTCTTCTTGTTGATTTCTATAATGTATGCCTAATTACATCCTCTATAATAGAAATAAAACACCATTTAGTCATAAATATCTAGAAACTGAAGGCTTATAATATTCAATCCTCTATAACCAAAAAAAAATATTGTTTAGTTATCAATCTCTAGAAAATAAAGGCTTAGAATATTCCAAATCACTATAAAAAAAATAATTACCAACAACATTGAAATAATCAAACATTTTAACCATTTTAACTATCTTCCAAAAAAAATCATCAAATATTAGATTAACAATCCATTCCTAGTGGGGAGTCACACTACTAATGCATGATATCCTTCACTCATTGGTGATGAGATGAAAACACACATAAAAGTGTCTTAGAACACTTTTATAATTAGACCACCCTGGTAACTTGAATTTCAGTATAAAGGGGTTATCTATATATGTTTATGTTATACATTTCAAGTTATAACATTCCTATCTCCTTGATACCATCCTAAAAGTATAGATCGGTCAACTAATACAGATACCATTTGTAACATCCTGCTCCAACCCAAAGAAAATATGACATAGTAACACATATGTGGAATCACTCCAAAGACCCCAATAGAGAACCCCAATCTCCAACATCAACCTATAGAAAAAATCACAATGACGTTCCACTTGAAAAATGAACCAAAGTTCCCAAGATGGGGGTGTGTATAAAATTTAGTAGGTAATCCCCAATAATTCCCAACACATTCCACTAGTATAAGAACATATTATAACTATTTATATGAAATAAAGGATTAAAATATCAAAATAGTTCATCACAAGAAATATATTTTAAGTAAAAAAATTGAACTAAATCAAAATTTCCCATTATTTCCTTTCCATTTGGAATACCCATTCAATTTATCAAACACACGCATGCATGTATAACATGTATCTCCCTATAATCATGAGAAGTGAGTTATCCTATCACTAAGTTTTCACTTGGTGACCAACATTTATGGTGGCACTTCTAACCATAAACCATCCCATACTTTAGTTTTTGATGGTGGTACTTATGACTATGATCTATCCATATGCACGTGAACACACACCAACCACACAGCTAAGTTTTTCTACAAAACAATTTCCTTTTTAAAACCATTTTCGTTCAATCATTTCATAAAAAACCTTGCATGCACCATTCCAAAACCAAGTATTTCAATACTAAAACCATAAGTTTTTTACAAAAAAACAAGAGAGAGGAATTTAAATAACAATACTTAAAGTTATATAATGAGTATAATGGGAGATAATCCACATAACTATCAATGGGTGATGAAACCTAATAACCACACATGAAACCTCTAGATCTCGCCTTGAATATTCTTTCTTTACATAGATCCAAAAATATCTCATCAATATACACATCATGAAACATAGATATATCCATGAAAGATTGGATCTAACAATTTGGGTGAGAGGATATGAGAGGATCTAAAGAGAAAAAACAAGAACAAGGAATTACCATCAATTATGGAGATCCAACACACTTTGATTAACTAAAGAATATTTTTGGATAAAAGAGAATCATTAATGGATCCTATGGAATACAAGGAGTTTGAGATCCTGAGAGTAAGGGGGAAAATATGGATTATGGGGCCTTAATAGAGGTTAAATACTAATTTTAGATCATTTGATGCACATCATAGCGTTAGACCACATGGTTTTTAAAATCATGTTCCAATGGTGCACAAGATAATAGAAATAAACCAGATAGCTACACATTTGTACTACTCTTGGCATGCACACAATTTTGCCAAACCATGCACCAACCATGTGCCCACCCAGTGGCTCCCAACATCACTTTAGAGATAGTACATAGTTTCCCCTAATAATGATCAAACTATGAACCTCCATAAATTCTTCCAAAACACTCATAAACCATCCAAAAACTCTAAAAACTCAACCCAAGTATTATATAACTTCAAAATATATGATAAAAGGTTAAAGTAATTGAAATTAGGGGTATTAAAAACTATGATAATAGCTCACAAACTCACACACCCACATGATTTCCCTCAAAACCTTCCCATTTTAATAAATATATCTTAATACATACTCCCCATAAGATATCTCTCCCCCAAAAGGTTAAACAACTATAAATGGATAACTCCCAATATATTAATGTTCTATCCCTTTGAAAATACATAAAGAAATAAACACAAAGGAATATTTATGTTTCCTTTTTCACCCCATTTGAAAAAAATATCCAAAGAATAATAAGAGGGAGGGAACTAAATCACAACACCATTTCCTTGATAGGAATGAGGTTTAACTCCAACCATCAACCTCAAAATTTGAAAATCATCATTTGTCAATGATTTATTGAAAATATCATCCATTTTATCCTTTGTAGAAACAAATTATAGTTTCTACACATTATTTTTGACAAAATATTTGATTAAGTGATATTAATTTTCAATTTTCATAGATCTTTAATGTCAAACCAAATTTATTGAAATATTGATCATACTTAGATTATCACAACCAAAAATCAGTGATAAATTCACCTCTACCTTGAGATCTTACAATTTAGTCTTTATTCACATCAATTTGGTAGTGGATTGAGTGGAAACCACATACTCAGGTTTAGTAGTTCTCAAGTCTAAAGAACATTGTTTCTTATTATGGAAGCTTATACACATATCTCATAGGAGGAAAACTCCATCAAATATCAACCTTCTATCATCAACATTTTCTGCTCAATCTATATATTTATAACCAAATAGATATAGATATCCTTTTATACTATATTTTAGTATGAAATATATATTTTCCTTTAATATAACTGATAATAATATTTTAAAAAAAATTAAATGTGAATCTTTTTAAGAAATTTAATACCTTGAACAATGTTTAATAACATATAAAATATCTGGCCTTGAGACTGTTAAGTATAACTAACTTTCAATAAGCTCCCATACTTATCTTGGATCCACTTCATTTCCTTCCATATATTTAGAAAAATTAGTTACCACTAAAATGGAAGTGGAAACCTACTTTTAATCCTCTATTCCAAAATTCATTATAATCTCCCCAACATACTTCTCTTGAGAAAGAAATACATGACCTTCCTCTTGAGATATTTGTAAACTTATAAAATATCTCATTTCACCAAGAATAAAAATTAAAAATTACTTCTTCATATCTAAATAAAATTATTTAAAAACTCTTTATTCATTTACAATAAATATAATATCATCTAAATAAACAATAATAATGAGAGATACCACATTTTAATCTTTCATGTAGATATTTCAATCCACTCTTTCTTAAATTTAAGCTTCTTTAAGAAGAAATTTAGCTTGTAATAACAAGAATTGGGTATTTTTAATCCACATGAAGACTTATTTAAACCACACACAAAGTTATCTTATTCACCAATAAATAACCTATAATTTTTTTGATATATACATATTCTTCTAATTCACCATTGAGGAAGGAAGGCTTGACATCCAATTGGAATATTTTTTATTACCTTTGTGATATAATAACAATAAAATTTTAATGTTTTATAGTATTTAAAATGGTGTAAAGGTCTCATAAAAATTAATTCCTTATAATTTAGAATACCCTTTACACACAAGTCTTACTTTGTTCTCAAAACTTATCCCTTTTCATTCAAATGGTTTCAGAATACCCATTTACTTCCAATAACATTATTATTTTCTAGATTGAGTTCTAACTCTCAAGTTTCATTCTTCTATATCAGATCCAATTCTTTGTTCATAGTATAAATCTACTCTTGATTCTCCAAATCTTCTTATACATCTATTGGTTCAACTTGAGAAAATAGCGAGGTTTGTGTTTCTATCATCAAAGTTATTCTTGTTTGAACCTATAGTTCTTGATCACTAAGGATTTTTTAGACCTCCAACTACTTTCTTTATTTTGGATGATATAAAAATTACTTTATTCATAACTTTAGTTATATTAATTATCTTATTTTACTTTAAATTCTTTTAAATTTTTACTATTTTTAAAAAAAATCACCTTATTATTTAACAAAAATAGTTTCATATTAATCACTTATAGAACTTACTTCTTAAAATGAAACTCTTTTAATTAAATGTTGTGACACATTCACATTAAAATAATAAATAATGTTCATAGTTTCTTTACTATAGAAATTTTATCCTATTAAATTTTTAGGATAATCGAGGAAGATACCATCAACACCTATTTTTTCAAACTTTCCCATATGTTCACCTTTAACTTTGATAATATAGGGGGTGATAAACACTCTAAGATACTTCAATCATGGTGAAATGTTGTAATACATATCAAATAGGGACATATATGAATTCAGTCTATATATTCATTGGTTTTTAATATTAACCACTTCTCCAATGGATTATCTATAAAAATACCGAGATGTGTTATTCTCTAATAATATAGTTCGATTCATATCTACTAAACTTATATTCTTCCATTAATCCATAACATTTTATTGTGGTGTATATTTTTCACTGATTTAATGATGAAGACCATGTTTCTCAAGATATGATTCAAATATTCTACTTTCATACTCAATAACATTATCTATCCATACCTTCTTTAAGGACAAACCAAACTCCTTTTTTGAACTACTTATAAAATTATTAAGCATTCTTAAAGACACTAATTTAAGTTTCATGAACACAATATAGGTAATCTGGGTAAAATGATCAATAAAAGAAATAAAATAATTTTCTTTATTTTTTTATTCCTTCCTCATAGGCCCACAAATGTCAGAGTGGATAAAATTAAAAAGTTAAAAATATTGAATCTTAACCTTCTTGTATAAAGAATTCATAATATTTACTTTTTTACATATAGAGAATATCCAATCCCTTTATCTTTTCAAATTAGAAACATCAAAAAAATCATCTCTTCTAATAAGCTTACTCATATTCTTTTGGCCAAAATGATCATGTCTTCAAATCCATACATACTTTTATTATTTGATTCTTAGATAGCATGAATTTTCAGTATCACCAACCTAAAATAAGTTACATTTTTTATGATTCCCTACTATCAACACACAACCATATTTCAAGTTTTTCACCATAAATCCATACTTTTAAAAGATCAATTCATTTCCTTCATCATATAACTAAGACACACTAAGCATATTGTGTTGCAGTCCTTCAAAAGTAAAAGTGTTTTTAGATTTAAATCAAACTTTTCCAATCAAATATGATCAAACATCTTTGATTTTGAGTGAAATATCACTCCCAAAGGTCACAGAGCCTTTACTTCACCTTTTAACATCTTTTAAAAATTTCAAATATCCTATTATGTGTGAAAAAATTTACATAAAGAATCTATAGACATTCCCTCTTGGATGCTTTAAGTACCACTTCAATTGGAAATAATTTTATTTTACTATTTCAATTTTATTAAATTACTTTAGAGTATTACATATCATAATAAACTATATTGGTAGGATGGTGATATAATATTTAGAAAAGTGAATTGTCTGGTCACATCTTCCACACACTTCTAATATTTTAAATTTATTCTTATAATTTTATCTAGAAATTTATGTCTGCTTCTAAACTTTTCTATTTTGAGAGGACTAACCCCCCCTTAAATTCTACCTCCCAAAATTACTATGTTAATAGTAGTATTTATAATTGAACAAAAAAATTATAGAAAAATTCCAAAATCCTTCACAGTGCCAACATTATCCATAGAAATCGTACTTTTATTTGAAAACAACATATTTTTTATAAGTTGAAACCAAACTTTATTCCTTATTTGATTCAAAAATCTTGAATTATTTTAAAAAAATTATTGTGGGATCTAAAAAAATTATTATTCAATATAGGATTATTTTAATACTTTTTGGATTCAAATTTAAGTTCCTATAATTTTGATATTTTTGTGATTCACTTGATTTTTCTAAAAACATGGTCTTCTTCACTTGATTATACCTCTCAAGATCTCCACCAGAATTTTAATATCTTTTATACCATGTTTATCTAATATTTTTTGTTCAAAATTTTTTTCATAAATATTTGAAAATTTCTTAACCACTTTTTCATTAGATATTTCTCCAACTTCCTATACATAATTTTTGAAGTTAAATATGTAAATTTTCACTTCCTTTTCAACCTCCATAATTTTTATTAAAAAATTTCAATATTATTTTACTTATCTTTGACTATTTTATATTTATGAATTTTTGAGGTTTTATCACCATCAATAAATCACATCAAATAA
This sequence comes from Viscum album, assembly GCA_963277665.1. Classification (NCBI taxonomy): domain Eukaryota; kingdom Viridiplantae; phylum Streptophyta; class Magnoliopsida; order Santalales; family Viscaceae; genus Viscum; species Viscum album. Next base: position 354,921,491 of record OY728125.1, on the reverse strand, counting down.
TATATTCCTTTCAGAAACTTTTTTTTCATCTGCATAGATAGATTTCTTTCTACTAGAAGATTGATTGTCTTTCTTCTGCATTTTGATATCCTTTTACAAATTTGAGTCCTTTGAGTGATACTCATTTAATTATATCTTTCAACATAAATTACATCTTAGTTTCATCATTACTTCTATATTTAATACTTTCATAACTAGTGAATTATTCTTCATTTACCATAATATTTAGATGTTTTTCATCAATATCATTGGAATTCTCAATTTTCTCTTCATCATCACTAATTTCACTATCTTCACAAATAGATAATAAATTTATATTCTTTGATTTTGAGAAATTATTTCTATTCCATTTTAAATAAACACTTTACTTATCACCCTTTAATGATTTATTTTTTAAAGGATCTCCGTGGTCTTTCTTTTTATTTATCACCGGCTTCTTATTATTTTAAATTTGTACAGTTTATTGAAAAATGTCCAATTTATCCACACTTAAAAATAATTTGAGAGTGAATATTTTCCTTAAATTTATATTTTCCTCTTATTAAAATTCTTTATATAAGATACATAAATTTTAAAAATTTAAAATCCACAATCTGAATATGAATCTAAATAACCAGCTTTAACTTCATTAGGATTCATCTTATATTTATCATTATTTGAGTATTTAAAAGAAGTAAATTTTTTATCCTTAAAATTATCCTTAAATACACTTACCTTAATCATATAATAAGATATGATAATGATGTATAAATCACATTAATGATGTGTATATAGATCTATATCTTCAAGATCCAAGACTTTAACATCAAACTTATCCTATAGAATGTGAAGTATCTTTTCAAAAACCATTTTATCTTCCAACTTCCCACAATAAATCCTGACTTTTATCACTATATAATTCACCCATATGAAGACTCCATTTAATTAAGAGACCCAAAGCTTGAAGTACATGGACATTAAATTACTTTTGAGAAATACTTAATACATAACAAAAACAAACACCAAAGGACCGTAAAAGTTTAGTGTCTTTGGAAACTCGGAACGTAATCTTCTAATCATGGTGAAATATCTTCAACATCTCCCATAAAGATCTTCCACTTTTGGTTTTCTTACCTAAAAAATTTCTTTAAATCCTGGGTAAAAGAAAACATATAAAGGGTGAGCTCAAATGCCCAGTAAGGGTAATCATGGATAAAATAAAACAAATCATATATATTTGAACTTAAAAACATGAACATAATGTTTAAACATCAGAATCTCGGGCAATGACATAAAACATGGCAGTACATAAGGCATAGATCATAAAGAAACATTAATCATGATAAAATATCATGGGAATAAAACATGTGATTGTGGAAACCATTAATCACATGATATGATTTCCATAGTATCCAAGGCATTGCTGCCAAGACCATCTTAGTGGAAAAAGTCCCTTTCTGAATCGAGTTCACTCCTCATTCCAGTCCTGTATCACTGAACCATATTAACTTACCATTGCATCCATGTCTATCTCATGAGATATAAATATTTACCCAATGAATTGGAGGGAGATATAGGTCCCACCCATCTCATATTGAAATCATTATTACGTGTGCCACAAAACAATCATAAATCATTCATCATAACCCAAATAATAAATTGGGTTTCATAAACATCATTCCATCATAACATAATCCATATAAAACGAATGGATATAATTTCATCATAAGAAAAGTGAAACCATATAAATCATAGAGAAATTATACTTGAAACATAAACATATGAAATAATGTCATCTTAGATGGAAAATGGTTTTGATAAAACACTTGAAAATAATTCTTGAGGAAAATATCCTTTCTTCTTGAAAATCATTTTATTTTCACAAAATTCCACACAATTTTAAAATAAAAGGATTTTATTGAAAATAACCATGAAATATTGTAGAGTAAACTTCATGGAAATAAGGTGTTATGAAACCATAAAAATTCGTTCATTCTGTATAAGTTAAAAAAAACATTTTTCTCGTACTTTTTACGGAAAAGTCAAAAAGTTCTTCGTATGGTAAACAAAATAAAGATTCCTTCCTTAACATGTGGTAAAAGTCAAAAATGGGAAAAAAGGCCATTAAACATACATGAAAACATTTTTAGAAAATAGGGACATGGATGATAAAAAAAAACCCAGTAAATACTTATGAATAAACAATCTCAGATAAGAGAGAGATTGGAAAAGTTATCCCTTACCTTATGTCCGATATGCTTCGTATGTATCCGAACCTCCTCTTCTTCAACGCACCTCCTTTAAAATTCTTCTTAGGGAACTAGAGTTGGTCTTTTTAGAATACCAAAACCTATATGATATAACTATAGAGGTTGAGAAGAGGAATTGGTAGGGTTTGGTCGAGATTCAAGGCTCAAAAGGATGTGAAGAGAAGAGGGAAGGGGTGCCCTTTTTATAAGGTAGGAGAGGGGCACCTTTGAAAAAACTTAAAATATTATTTTATAATAAAGTAATATTCGGTTTTTAATAGCTCCAAATTGATTTATTTCAAATATAAGGTGGGTATGGGTCGAAATAATCTCATAAAATAGAATTTAGACAAGTTTAGGTTACTATTTTAACCTTATCATTTAGATTTAACTCTAAGTTAAATAATTTAACTTTTACCATGTCTTCTATTTTTCTTACACTATATGGTTAATAAACTTACTATAACAAGCCAAACGAACCCCAAGTTGTTTATTATTAATATATATATCCTTATCTAAGTCATTTGGATGAACCTTAGATTTTTAGTAATAAAATAAAAATTAATAATATAATATCTGTTTTAAAAACTATTTTATGTCAATTTTGACACTATTTGGTAATGGATTTTTGTGAAAATCATAACAACATGATTAGTTCAGAAAAGTTAATTAATTCAATAATAACATGTCATATTAACCTATAAAATTTGTGGAATTCATAAAAAGTCTCAAATTACATTTATTTGGGTATTTATAACATCAATTATTTTAATATTTCATTATTTAGGTAATTACTGCATCACCATTGTGTCATAAATAACTTAAATTATTTAATGTCTAAAAATTATAAATAAAATACCATTAGTTAGTAAATATTTTTAGATTTATAATGAATATTTATAGTTGAATTTATCTTATGTATAACCCTATATTAAAAATGATTTAGTTATTAAACTTTGATTTTAACAATTTTAACCCTTATTTAAATAAATTAATAATAAATGTCCTAATCTAATCCAAGTGGACCTAAATGGTCATATTTTATTCATAAGGTTGTTTTTGGTCGAATTACACTTATACAATAGAATTAGAACATGTGTTAGTGTAATAATAATATCATTTTTACCCTTAACTACCATATTTACTTTTAACTGTGGTAAATAAAAGTAAAAAGTTAGTATTCACTAAAAATTATTTTCATCTCATTGAACCACATTTTAGTCCTTGATATTAACCATATCTCTTTTATTTTCGAAATTCCACTCACAGAAGCGGTAAAATTATGTTTTATGTGAATTTCCAAATTCTCCTAGGAGGTGGGTAAAAGACGGTGAAAAGTTCAATAAAATTTTAATATATCTAAAATTATTATAAAATGACTCGAATTAATTACATTGAACTTATATAGGTATTATATATCAATTTTGACCTAAAATAAATTTAAATAAAATAAATAATTATTTAAATAAAAAGTCGGTTTTTAAATAGTAACCCAGTGTTTTCACTATTCATCAAAAATTGAAAGTTTTCAGAAAAATACCAAAAATTCACCCTAGGCTAATTTCGATATTCTGAATCCAAAAATGAAGTCCATTTTAAAAAATAAAATTTATAAAATTTCAAAAAGTGGGTATTACTATTCATAACGGCTAGTTTATATAATTTTTTAATAACATATCGTTGTTTAGTGAAACTCGATATTGCATACAACACATGCTATCGTGGAAGGTCGCAATTACATGTAAAGCAAGCCAAGTCAGAGATGCGTGTAGTGGAAGATCATTTTGGTGTAGTGTACAACACAAGACATCAATTAAATTTAAAAGAATATTTTTCATAAAATCTCGGGGTGTTACATTTAAAGTTTAATCTTATTTAATTTTTAGGTCTTTATACTTTAACCTATAAATCTATAGTTTAGCTTTCTTTACCTTAGCATCAACTTCATAAAGTTTTTCGAAATTATCCCATATTCCTTTGGATTTTTTGGTACCTTTAATTTTAAGAAATTACTTCTATGATAAAGATTATATAATTAAATTATGATCATGAAAATAATTCTCAAGATTATTCCTATCAATCACTGACATAACATCATTCTCAGCATGGGGTGAAAACCCATTTTTTGCAGCCTCCAATACTTCCAAACTTATTAATAAAAAGATAAGGTAGCATTCTGTTTTTATATATATAGTAATTATTCTCACCAAAGGTGGAAATCCCATTACCATTCACTATATTTATATTTTATATAGTAAAAAACAAATATTCAATGATCAAAACTCTAACCAAAGTGACACTCTAAATATAAGATCACAAAAAAGGGAACCTAGATCTGATAACACTTAAAATTCCATCCACATAATCAATGGAAATCACTGATAGGGGGTAAAATCAGGTATTATAAATTTAAATTTTCATGTCTCTTCTTGAAATAACCTTCACTACCCATTAATTTAATTTTAGATCACTTCCAATCACACACACACACAAAGGTTATAATAGATTTATAAGGTTTACCTCTTAAAATGAGAAGGATAATCCTTGGAATTATTCATATTTCATCAAGACCATATGATCCACTATTATCATTATATGTGTTAAAATAGGAAGGAAATATATTTATACTCATGTGTTACCCTAATTCTCTTAATCGTGTAACTGATTCCCACACCATTACAATGATAAATTAATTTATATTAAGAACCAAAAAGCATTTAATTGAATTAGACTTCCACAAAGTTATTATAGCAATACTTCCTTTTATTTTTATTATCACAGTCTCTATTATTCTTATTAATTTACTCTATTTTGGATAATATCTTTGTATATTCTCCATTCATTTCATATATATCCACACATCTTCACTCTTATTTCTCCTTCACAACAACCACATTTGTTTGTTCAAATTCAAATTCGAATGTCAAATTTAAATTCAAACATTCAACTTAATTATTATTTTTTAATATTCTCATAATTATTTTAGAACCAATGGATTATATTAGATATATTAGTCACTATTTATGTGGAAAAATAATTTATAGATCAAGTACAAGAGGATCTTGAGTCTCTAATAGATCCATATCATCAGATCCTCTCAAATATAGAACCCTCCTCTGACCGCAACTGACACCAGGACATTTTAGACCCCTTTTTACTCCAAACATTATAAAATTATTATAAAAAACTATTTAAAATTCCCTAAAACCATGGAATTATCTATCCTATCTATTTTAGATAGGTATATTCCTTTCACACCATGGAATGATCCATAGTGGGAAGCTCCCTATTTCAAACACCATCTGTTTCACTCAAAGGGAATGAATCATCCCAATACTTCCAGAACATTTGAAAATTTTCAAAAAGATGGACAATGGAATGGTGATATCCTATTCAATTACTATACTATAACTCTTCTTCAGATACAAAGACAACCTCCATAGTATTATTTGAGTTCAATGGTTTTTATTAGTAAACTTATAAACTCAAACCCCAACTAACTTGGTACCACAACATAGTCTATTTCATATTTCTTCCTAAAGGGAACCATGGCATAGTTTAACCTTCACTATACCACAACCAACAAAACATCCATTTTCTATGTATCTTCACCATTTTATCTTTCCATATATCCTCCATTCCCATTTTTGATATATAACTATGACTAGTGATGTCACATCATCTTCAAACACCTTCCAGATAAACTCTTCAACCTCAATTTTTTTCAAAGTTTTTCAAATAATTAAAAACCATGAAAAAAAAATTCAATTAAAATTAATCATAATGAAACACTTGAGTTTAAACATGCTTTATGTGCTGACAATAAAAGACAACACACCAATCACAACTGTTTCATATTCTTTTAACATATTCTTCAACTATGGGATGAATAATCTCCCCTAATCAAAAAAATTATTAAAAATAAATTTTAGGCTCAATTTTTTTTTCTTCAATTCTTGTAGATATCCTTGCATGCAAAACAAAGGTAATTTGAGAGAGAGACCCAGATCTATTCACTAAATAGGTGTAAAGGTAAATGATAAGGGGGTATGTTTTAATTGGTAAAAGATTAACTATAATGATTAACCCCCTCTTGATGTGTTGCATCAATCCAAGTTGAACAATAATTAGAATCAATTCTATTATTCCACCTTTTATTGTATTCTAAAAAATCTCAAATATTTGAAGAATTTGAAGTTTTGAGTTTCTCTTTCCCAATTTATGACAAAGTTTAGACTTGGGGAAGAATTATCTATTGTTGATAAAAAATTTATTTCTTCCAAAAATATAAATAAAATAAATAATAAAGAGATGAATAAAATAAATAACTCATCCATCTTATGAAAAGAGGATAAAAATAAAGTTTCCCCAACTATAATTCTAATGAAGGAAAATATGGCATAAAAGAAGAATATCTAGTGGTGAAAATAAACTATCAATGATATGGAAAAAACATTTCCCTTTGATAAACCAAGTACAAGTGGGAAATATCATATCTCATAAGAATTGGATTGTGAATTATATACTATTATGAGAAGAACCTACATAATGTTCCTAAAGAAATTTTCATTTTTGTTTATGGATCATTCAAATACTTATATAAGGAGATCACCCATATTGAATAATTTTTAAAAATAGATAGAAATCATTTGAACAAGAGTTAATGTTGGGTATATATGTCACAAAGAAATGTCATGTAAAGAGTGATGGAATTATGGAGATTAAAGAAATATGCTCCAAATTTGGGAAGTATTGGTTTGATGCAATCTTGAAGAAATATGAAGGCTTAAAAAGGCTTAATAAAAAATTCTAATCATTGTAGTAAAAACAAATGGATAACATTATTGTTATGAATATTTAGTTATAGATAAAATTATATAGGATAAAAGAGCTTGACACTTTGTTTTAAGAGAATAAAAACATGCATGAATATCAAGTTAAGAAGATTAAGGAAGAATATAAAGATACAATAAAGTCATTAGAGGATGAGAAAAAAATACTTAATATAAAATTCCTTGAGTTTGAGGTTAAACTAAAAAATCTAGAAAAAATTAAGGTTGATAATCATAATAACCCAAGAGAAAAGATAATTTCAGGAATACTTACATGGAAGATATTTTTGTTAGAATTCCTTAATTTTTTGTCAAGAATATCTTAAGAACATCTGATAAAAAATATATTGAAATATAAAATAAAAAGGTAATGTCCATCCCAAAAAATCATGATCATACTAATTCCAGTTTCATGTATAGTGCAAGTTCCAAATCAAAATCTATATTAAGAAGGATGAATAAAATTGGTAATAAACCAAATAATACATATATGGTGGATGTAATAAAGTGTATTAGAATATTTTCCCTAAAATTTGCCCAAAATTATGGTTTTTATATTAAAAAACAACTTGGAATAAAATCTAGTTAGCTTACTATTTAAAAAATAACAAGGCTTGTTGGGTACTGTAGGTGTTCTGATAGGTTTGGGCACAAGGATCTTGACTATTGGCATAATATTCCAACCTATAAAGAGAAAATTAAAAGGGGGAGAAAATTTCAAGTAAAGAAATGTATATATATAAAGGATAAAAATATATTTATATCAAATAATTTTGGAATCTTAGGTATTCTCCATAGAAATTTCAATGAGAGTGGTCACACTGGAGAAGTATGATTGTGCAAGTCAATAAGGCATATGTATAAATCATTTTTTGGAAGAAGTAAATCTAATGATAAGTTGAATAGAAGTTATGGTGATCTATTCTTAGGTTATAAGAAATATAAAAATGTTAAAAAAATAACTAATAAGATCAAGATGAATATCATATAAAAAATAAGAAGTTTCTTCTTTTATTGTAAAATAGGGAACAAAAAAAATTAGTGTAATATATCCACCAGTGTTGGATTTGAAGTGTGAAATATGATTATTAATAAATAATAAATCTAATAAATGAAAATTAGGATTGGTTTAGTGGAGAAAATTTCTAATAATAAATGTGGAAGATCCAAATAATCCGACCATGTTTCTAAAGAATGCATGATCATTTGGGTAGCTCAACTGGAAAAGATAAGAAAAATTGAAAAGGAACAAGTGAATTCAAGTGCTAAAGGGAACTAAAAAATTATATGTAATTAAGAACTAGAATTTCATGAGTGGTTATCTAATAAGAACTAGAGTTCTTGAGTTGTTTTATGGAAGGATCAGAGAAACTATACATGTTTTAAAAGAATACATGATCATATTTCCAAACCAATTGGAGATTCTAAATAAGGTATAATAAGAACCTGGAGATACATATTCTTTATTGGATGATTCAAAGAATAAAGTTTCACACAAAGGAAAATAGGAAGATTCAAAACACCACACCACCCAAGAATTCTAATTGGAAAACCAGAAAATAAATCATGAATATTTATACTAAAATGGAGTTAAATATTAAAAAAATGATTATCTTGGTCAAGAAGAAACTATCAACCACATTTCTCTCACTAAGGATAAAATTAGTTCCACCTTATTCCCATATGTTGTGTTTGTTATTTCTATACAGGGAATTAAAGGTGATACATATATTAAGGGCGAGAACGAATAAATAATATCATGATTCTATATCTAGATAATAGATTATAAATAATGATCATGGAAGTGATTTAAAATTTGATATATTGAATTATATTTAAAGAAATTTATTTAACCTGATAAAGTGATGATAGAGGTTATCCATTTCGGGTAATAATTTTGAAAATATTTTATATTATATAATTTTATTCAAATATAGAATTTTTCGAAAGTGCATAAAAAATTTCATTGAAAAGGTATGAATACATATTCTCTCATACTTTTTTTCAGGAATGAATTATAAAGTTAAGGGGGAGAAATTTAATTTATCAATGAAATTAAAATAAATAGAATATGAAAAACCAAGTTATGATTTTTGAAACCCAACCTAAAAGTTATATTTGAATGCATTTAATCAATTTGATAAGATGAGTGCATGAATCTTGTTGTTTTAGAAAGCTTTGTTTCTTAGATTAGACCCTATTATCTTCTACACTGATCATGAATCACATAGACTTATAGTGGAATAATTAATGAAAAATTTCTCTATGTTAATGGATATCAATCTCTATTAAGGTTCTTTGTACTTATTTCCAATAATGGGGATATTAACGTGAATTTTCTATATTGGTATTGAAAAAAATAAAAAGGGGGATATTGTTGAACCAAATTTTTTTGTGTTTTATTTTTTCAAAATAAGTTAAGGTAATAAGTATGATGTAAATATGTGTTAAAGAATAATATATTGGAAGTAGTATGGAGTACCAAAGAATATTTATGAGAAGAAGTGAAAGTTCCTAGGCAAGGTATCAATAAATATTGATCTATGAATCTTTTACAAGTATTGAGGAATTACCTTAGAACTTGGAAATGCACTGCTACCATTATTCACATAATAAAGGAAGTTTTAACATTGGATATTCTTGGAGATCCATTCACATAAACAAGCTAGTTGATAAAATAAAGAAGCTACTTAATTCATGTGTTGAATCAGTTTAAGAAGATTTGAGAAGTTTAAATAAGAATTTACATAGTCATGGAGTATAATGATTATTAGATGTTTTGAATCTATGAATAATTTGAGTAGTTAAATATTAAGTGTTATCATTTGGTGAAGACAAATGTTTCATAAAGAGTGTACTTGGATGATATTTGAGAAGGATATAAAGTTGGTTAAGGTAGTAGAATAACCTTTAAATACTATATGGATTATTTATAAACTGTATGAAACTTTGGAATTATTTTGGTAATGATTGAAGATGAGTTGAAGTTATTATAAATAAATTTAAGGTGTTTGAGTTGAGTTGAGGAATATGGAGACAAGTCTGGAAATTCTGGGTTGTAGGTTACTAGAAATCTGTCAAAGTACACAATACATAATAGATTTATTATACTTTTGAAATTTGGAAAAGTCATGGATGAGATTCCTTATATGTGTAAGATTTTTGAGTTCATGAAAATTATCAAATGACTAAACCACCATAATAAATACAATATATTCTAAGGAAAAAGTTTTAGGAAAATTCTTGGGAGCCTAATGATATACATAACATATTTAATATGTTACGTAAGGTACTTATTTCTTAGATAAGTGAGAATTTAACTATGTCAAAGATCTTATGAAATACACAATAGTGAAAAAATATTATATAAGAATCACCGGTTTGAGTAAATGTGGTAATGGAAAGAACTAAATTATGATATGTAAGATTAATCATTTCTTAAAAAAAGGAACTACTAACTATAAATTTGAAAATCCAAGAATCTTACACTAATACGCAATAAGGTTGGAGTTTTTACTGTTACATGTAATAAATTATATTTATTTCTTAAGATTCATTAGTTAAGAAAAACATAAGGATCCTTAAGACTTTAATAATGTTAGATCCAGAAGATAAACACGATGAAACTATTCTATTCTTTCATTTTACAAATATCATGGGATAATGATTGAACTATTATCCAAGATGAGGTTTTTGGAGAATTAAACAATAATAGTTTCCATGCTATGAATAAAGATTCCATGCCATGTTGAATGTTTCCACATCTTAAAGAATATGATCACATTGTGATGTATTCTGAGAATAAAATACTAATCGAATCTATTTTTGATAATTACGATATAATTAAACTATGGATAAGAAGTTCACACCATGATGACTATGAAATAATAATATATTGAAGGACATTCCATTTCCTAAGTTTTGGTGGCTATGAAACATATAGATTATGTACACTAAATTGTGATGAAGGTTTATATGCTGTGAAGAGAAGTATTACATTGTGATTATGTTTTAGGAAGAAAGAGTAGATGAAGTTGGATCTATACATTGAGATATTTACATGTTGTAATGATAGTTCTATAGAATGGTGTGTTATGAAGAATATTTAATGGGATAGATACACATCATAATGTCATTCCATGATAATTAGGCTCAATAATGAAATGATATAATTATTTGTGTCACACTGTGATAGGAGTTACCATTATGATACCATGAAAAAACTAAATAATCCATGCCATTAGAGAATCATTTATGTAATAATATTCATGTTTTAATACATACACATGGCTTTATGTGTAAGCATTTTTAGGAAGTTTTAAAATAAAATTCCCATGATAATTGAGGTAGATTATTGAGAAAAAATACCAAGTATTTGAGAGTATTAAAAGATATTGTGTGATAAATATAAATAATATTTAAAGGACTAGGAATTATGGGAGAATAAAAGTAGCAAAGATTATAGAGAAAATATTCACATGATTATGTGAATATATATGCTAAGAAGAAGAAGAATAAGAGATGTGAGGTGATTTGATGATGTTAATATCTTTTATATTTTATGATTATGATAAGGGATATAGTGACTTTCCTTTTCTATCATTTAAAGAAAATATTTGTGACAAAGAAAAGGATGAGTTCCAACACTGTATAGACAATGACCATCCCTGTGTATTGAAGAGAAAGAAGAAGTGAGAGAAACTGAGTCATTTCTATTGATCGTGATTTAGGATGAATAAAAAGATTAAGGATATAAGCCTATGATATTCCCATATCATAAGGTCCGGAGTAGTTAAATGAATCCCTTGAAATTGAGGCACTTTGTGGAAGGTGTTTATATTCATTAATTCTAGTGAAGAATCATGCATTACCACTGATGGACTTTAAGAGGAGACAACCAAATTCAGTATTTTGTAGAGGAAGTAAAGTTAGTTCTTGAATCACACTTGGTTGGTTCCAAGGTTTAGAGTGAAAATAAATATTTTATATGTTTGTTTCAATAAAATTTTTTAAGGAGTTATCTACAAATATGAATTTAAATTTTTAATAACTTTAATGGATCACTAGAGGATTATTCATACATTTATTATATTATAATGGTTATGCAATTAATAGTTATAAATTATATATATAAGAACATAATTAATGCAGTTTAATGAAATGTAATGGAGTTACTATTATGATTTAAGTGACACATGTATCTGTTATTATGTATAGAAATATAATTTATTCAAATATGTTATATTTTATCATTATAAAAAACATGGGAGTTAGATTATAAAACTTTCTAAGTGCTGATTTTTTAATGAAAATGGGTGGATAATAGGAGTTTAGATAATATTAATGAATTTAGATTCATAAAAGTGAATTTCTGTAAGGAAGGGTACATGGATGAACCATTCATAATTTCATCATAAGAATTACAAGTATTTTATCCCTCAGATCTTTTAAATAAAAACTAGTCAATTAATTTTTTTTGTGAAAAAATCAACAACATAGTCAAATGAAAATTCCATTGAGGATGACCCTTTTATTGGGACATCAAGATCATTTCATGGTGGTCCCAATATAGGTGGTATATTTTATATTATAGGGGACACTAAGGAGGGTATTTGGATACTTAATAGTAAGGATCAATCCATTCAACCATAAAATAAAAAAATATTCCAATGATTAGGTAGAATGTCATTGATTAGTTTTTATATATACAATGTGTTTCCACATAATATTATGTATTCACTATTATATTTATATTATATAAATTAATTTTTTAAATAGTTATACAAAATAATGGCTTCTATACTTATTTATTCTACCAATATCGAGGAACAACATAGAAGAGATGTTGAAATTGAGAAAATATCAGGTTGTGAGAAATATTATGGAGGTGAGTAATGGGGGGAGAATGGATGGTTAAAATCAGTTAAGGAAACCTATTTTAACATATTTATTAAAAAACATTTTAAGTGGAAAACAAAACAAAATGATAATAAGTCAATAACCAATATAAACTAAACTGGTTGGTTTATATTAGTTAAAAAAAGTTGATATTGGTTATGAAAATTTGTCAAAAAATTACATGATGAAAATATGATTCATAAAAAGGATTAAACCATAATCTTCCATAACCAAGGGTTATAAGATAATGTGAAGGTCATGAAAAATTAAACACTAAAGATAAAATATCTCTAGAAAAATAACCAATCCATCAATATAAAAAAGATTTAAAAGGGTTTAAAAATATAATATGGAAATTTACATGTGGTTTAATAACTTATATTTACTTAATTATGACATGTGGTTATCACATTTCATTATATTAAAAGTTCAATAAAGATTTATATTATGCAAAACTTTGATTATAAAAATTTCATCATCACTTCCATTTTAAAAAATGATTTATATATTTATTTAATTATTTAGTTTCAATTAATATTGTTTTAGAACAATTAAGTTTAAGAAAACCAAATCATTCTAGAAAACCAAAATTTATAACATTCATCAACCAGATTTAACTGATGAACCAATTTAAATTTCATTTTAGCAGTTTAAGGAAGTTAGTTTGATTAGTTTAAATTGGTTAATTTAATCCTATACTCCCTTAGTGAGAAAAAACCGTAAGGTGTGTATGTAAGAAAAATTAAAAGGTAAAAAAATACAAGAGTGGCACAATGTGATAGTGTTAGTGAAAATTATTAAGGTGAGAAGTAGAGGTAAAAATTCAATCCTGGATAAAATACATATGGTCAACCTATTGATCCCAAAAGTCTATTTTCATTAGTTAAATTTGGATCAATAATTGAATAAATGTGTTGATTGATATAGATATGTGGAATAATATTGTTTCTGCATTGAAGGCAACAATTTGGGAAGACATTAGCGCAATAATATTATATAATTTCTCAATTTTAATAAAAAATAAAATATTGAAATTTTGATTTAATCTTCATTATACCTTTTAAAGTACATTTATATTAGAAGAATATTAGATAAAATTTTAACTAATAGACAATAGAAATTCTCATAAGTATTTCATACACTTGACATGGAACATCATATTAGAGATGCTGAGGGGAATGTAAAACCCCACCCACTAGCTACGCACACACATCATAATCCAAACAACCAGGGATGCTTTCATTGGATGTGAAGAGAAGGAAACATTTATGGTACATTAGAATTGATATTATTTTATTTTACAACATGTGTATATATCAATCTGAGGAACAATTGTTAATTTATTAAATAATAAATAATTTCAAAAAATAAACATCATACATTAAAACCACTACATTGTTACTGTAAATCAAGGATGAGGTACACTTAACTTAAACAAAAAATGGACTATATTTTAATTCCATAGTATAACTTTCATGTGATATGAAACATAAGTATAACTATGATTTTTTTTTTATATGTAGATTGATGGATCATAATATCAAGACACTTTTATCACATATCATGTGCTATAGAAAGAGGATTGTGTAAATAAAAATGAAAAAATAGTTCATGAAAACACATATAAAGAATGATAATCATGTGTAAATATGACATAATAGATTTTTTTCTTTAACAAATTATTACATTACAATGAATACTTATTTTCCTATATATATAAAAGTGATTATCTACTATAACTAAAGAACAAGTAATTTTAGTGAAATTAAAGTGAAAATAAAAGTATTACCATATTAGAGGTGCAGGTTTTGGAGTGTCACCATGAGAATAATTTAAGAAATCAAAGACACATGTAGATAAAAACCAGGAAATAAAAAATATAGAGGGATACATATATACTCTAATAGAAAACATCAGTTTATAGGTTTATGTGATAATCCAAATTCTTTAAATTGATTAATAAGAATAATTAATATGGTATCAACCACATTACAAAGAGACAAATACCCCCATTTTTAGGCTATCTATTCCCATAAAGGTCCTACTTTACCCGAGGTAATATATTTTTTCATAATATTTTATGTTAAATGTGAATCAAGCATATACTAATACCTTTATTGTATTAAAATTATACAAGGTGAAATTGATTATGATTTATATCTATCAACACCCACACATCACGTTATTATGGGAGGTATAATGTACAATATCTAAGGTGATATTCTATACAATAAAAAACTTCAAAAAGATCACACAATATTATAGATTCATGTAGCTTATGAGTTGAGCTTCAAGGTACCAATTCCCCTTGATATCTTCATATTTACATGCTCAAACTTTCTATTAGATCTTTTATATAATGACTATTTAATATTATAAAGAAACACAATGATACTCAGGTATGTTGTTTCCAAATTATTTTATTTACAAATTAATTAATTTTTTTTTGAACTAAGGTATGTTATTATATAAGTTGAAACGAAGGGGAAAATAAAAGGTCAATTCAAGTCAATCTAAAGTAATAACTGATAAATTTAATGGTCCTATTGAGGGTACCTTTACCCCTCCAATTTCACTACCCAATTTATTAACATTATAAGTTCATGTAGATAAAAAGAACCAAAATAAAGATACAAAATATATTAAATTTAAAGAGTAAATTTATGGAGAGGTCATTAGTGACATGTTTGGTCTTGATAATGTAAATAAAATCCTCAATCATGAATTGTTGGGAGCCTCAGTTGTGAAAGTATACATGATGTATATTTTCATAATTCGATTGTTGATGTACCATTTTTATTATAGTTTAATACAATTAATATTTTATATAGGGACATATGTCACCTATATAAAGGGAAACCTTGAAAAAAACTTAGATCATTAGTCCTCATTTCACTTCTATAGAAAAAAAATTAGTGGATAAAGCTGACATTTTAGTAAGAGCACACTGAGTAGCCAAAATGTTTGAAATGAAAATAACTGACAATAGACACTTCTTAATACTTTATATCCATGGGTAAAACACTACACTATAATTGTATAAAATATTTTTTCATTTTTGTTCTATCACATATTCATTTTTAACTTTTTTAGGACTCACTAGATTCTTATTTCAATCAATTTAGATAATCCAAAGATATATATATATATATATATATATATATTTGGATATAATGCATGGATATCCAACAAATTGATAACACATGATGTCTCTTATTATTTTTAATACACTATATTCAATATTTCACAAATAAACATCCAATTATATGTCTTATATTATGTTATGATAAGTATTTTTTTTATGATTGGGTGGTGTTTACTTATCGTCAAACATAAGGCATGATTACAATAAATACACATAAGAAACCTATGGATTTATAAAACTAGATAAGTATTAGGATATATATAATAATATTTCACTATAAAAACATATATTAAAAAAATTAAATATATTTATTAATTTTTATGTAGTATTAATAATAAATTAGTCACATTTATTTGAGTTATTAAAATTTTAAATTGATGAAGGATACCATATTACATCCACAAACTAGCATTTGGGAAGATGTATTTTCAAAGGCAATTAAAATTTAATTTAAAATATTTATTAAGATTTTTTTTGAATTTTTTTAGTAATATTGGAACTTTCAATAGTCTATATATTCAAAAGAGGAAATAAATTTGTTTCAAAATGAGTGATCAACTTACACAGTGTCAGAATGTTTGCAGACATTACGAAGAGGTAGTTTCTTACCACATTTGTAATTTTTCTATTTCAAAGAGATTATGAAGTGGTGTTTTATATACTAATTATTTATTTAATTTTTTATCATTAAATATATGACTAAAAGAAAATGATTTCAATTTAAAATTGATATTTTAATTCAAAACATGTGTCACATGTACAAAAATAACCTATAGAATCCTTATAGATTGTGCATATGTACCAAGGTGGGGGGGGGTGAATCAGGTGCAACCCAAATTTTAAAAAATTATAAATTATTCTTTTCAATTAAACCCTTTAATATTTGAACCCCTGATATCTGTTAAGATATAAATAGACATTTTTTGTTTTACTCAATAGGTCACTAACTACATGCAATGAAAATATGTAAACAAATATTAACACGAAGTATTTTTATAAGGTTTGGATTCCATGTGGGAAACCTACTCCTTACTATTTGAAATCAGATTGTGTCATAGATTCTACACTATAATTGAATCACCAATTTCAATGGGTAGTTAGGGATCATCTTAAAAATTCTTCCACTATATTACTCAGGTGGGGTCACCTATTACAAGAGTGACAAGCCTCCAATATATTATACAAGCGAAGGGGTATTTATACTACTTTACATAGTCTTTATATCATAATAGAATCTTGATTAATTCCTCCTTATGAAGTAGATCATGATATATCTATAGATGTCACTGCACCCAAAAAAAATGATATATATCCTACTTACAGAGAGCCTTTGTCCACATTGAAATATTTAAACATAGTTCATGAAACTCAAACTCTAAAACTATCTAAAAAATTTATCTCTTCATATAATCTATCACTGGAAACTTAACTCAAAATATTTCTTCATATTATTTGTGACCCAAAAGGTGTAGGATCAAAAGAGTAAGTAATTAAATACAAGAGGAGGGGGGGGGGGGTGAATTATAGTTTATAAAATAAAAATTGTTTATTTGATTATGCTCCTAAAATAGTTTATCAGAAGAAATTTTTGTCCGATTAAGAAAAGATATTGAACATAATTTTTACCGACACCTTATATAAATTTAGAGTTAAGAAAATTTTGTTACATTATAAAACTTTACTTCAATAACGTACAATGTAATAAATAAACTTTTAAAAACAAGTTATAAAAAATATTAGAAAAAAAGTAATAATTACTTATAAAATATTCATAAAATATTTCCACACTTTAACCTTATGTGTAATGGATGTAAAAAACCATGAATTTGGGTATCCATGGTTTTCTCCTAACCATAAGGTCTACATTTCTTACAACACAAACACCCTCGATACAAAAATCAGACAAAACTCTATTTTCCTATCATTGGAATTACTCGATTAGTAAGATCATATAGACAATTACAAACACCTAAATTATTAAGGCATTTACAAAAATATCCTCTCAGAGATTCCTTAAGAAAAATAATCTCAACAGAATTACACAGAAGTATTCTCAATGTAATAATATGTTATAAACTCTTCACAACAACATTAAATATTCTTGGTTACAAAAGCTACCTCCTCCTCAAATACTGATACTATTTTAGGAAAATTCCAAATAGTCATATATGAAAATCTTGGAGGTGCTTACAATGGCCTTATATAAACTTCTTATTTACTTAAAATGATTATATTTAGCATGTTCAGTTGATTCTCATAGGTTTATATACCATTTCAGTGTATTTGAATTCTGTCTGGTTGGAATAGAAATTGTTTTTATAATAAAATGAGACTTATTTATCTGATAAATTTAACAAATATTCTTCTAAAAAACATCACTACCTCCTTTTGATAAATTTCATATAAAGTCCTTGATATAAATTCATTCTATGGACTTTATTGTAATTCGAATTCAAGACTTTTGTTAATCTTTTTATGATGAAGTAAGTAAACATATGTCTAATTTTACAAAACATGAACGTCTAATTATGAAAAATAATTCCATCTAATAAAAAATATTTATTCATATGGAAAAATAGTTTTTCTATAAAAACATTCTTATAACTATGAAAGTATAAAATTTATTAAATTAATAAGAAAGTGTGTTTGTGATTTCCAAAACAAATGTTAGAAAGTATTGAAAGAAAACTTTTGACTAAATAGCAGGTTGCATGGATTGACACTCTCTCTTATTCTAATTTCTCTTCTTATTTGATATAGGTTGTAGTATCTTATTATTCATATTATTAAAGAGATTTAGTTCTCTCATATTCACCATAAATCACTAATTCCATCCCCCAATTCTACAATATAAAAATATATTCTTTTGTATTATGAACACATGATGCATTGTCTCTGCTCACCTTTATATCTATGCTTATCACATGCATAATTAGATTCATTAAATGCATTCATTATTTTTTCAAATACTATAAATGGTATGTTTAAAACACTATGTAGCTATTAGACTCAAATAACCATAATATAATACCCAGTTTGGGTTCCCATGTTTCCCGTGCACTAATTTTTCAAATCAAGGAATATTCCAAAAATACCCCCTAATAAATGATTCTCACTTTTAAAGCATAACAAAAAATATCTCTAAATATTATACAACTGACTCATCTTATTCTTCCTAAAATATACAACTATTGAAATCCACATGTCAATATTTATAGTTGAATATAAAAACACACAAAAAATATACTTATAGTGGGGAATTATGTCTTGAGAAAATTCACAAACTTCTATATTAGTTCCTCTCAAACACTCAAACAGCCCCAAATTAAGATAATTTAAACACCAGTGTACTATTCAAGCTTCGATGTGTCTTCATCTGTATTATTCTTTAAAACTTGATAAATTCATTTTATTTATCAAAGAATACATGTATTGGAACTCCTCATTCAATATTCTTCATAAAAATCTTAGATCATGGCTTGAATAAGCTTCATAATGTTTTGGTCTCTTAAGAACAACATCAAAATCATCAGATTTACATTTTTTCATAATTAAAAAATTATGAAAAATCCATTTTTCATTTTTCTTTGATCTTCCATTTCTATCAATGAAGATAAAATCCTCTTGTTTTTTTCATTCTTAAATTATACACTATTTTAGGTGTTTGTGATTTTTATACCCTGATTGAAAAAATCTTTCATCATCCACATTTATCTTGTTCTTCATCAGTTTAAATCCTAAAAACTCACGTTTTTCATCAAATATAACTTCTAAATTTTTAAAAAGTTTTGAAGTATTACACTGGGGACTTAAAAGTCTTATAGTCACTAATAATCTCAATGAAGGATTATTCTCGATGGTAGAAGGCTTACGCTGAAGTCATATACTCATTAGTCCAAAGAATGACTCTATATTGAAGTCTTATGACCATTCCTTTGTTAATTTTTGAACCAAATCCAAAGTCATATGATAGGAAGGGAATCCATATGATGAATTCTTATGGTTAACAATGAATTACAATCAAACAAAGTCATATGATAAGAATCAAAGTCTTATAACCACCTCAAAATATTATGTTTATCACCTAAAGACTTATGATCATAGTGAATTCATAGGTTCCAACAAGAAAGGTCTTACATTCATGACTTATCCATTTTTCTACAAACTTCAAAACTCTAAAATTACAAATTTATACATATGAATTCAAAATAAACTTAAAATAGCTCCAAGGATTCTCAAACATCTTTAAATCATCTCATAACACCTTCATATGATTATTGAAATTATTAAAATAATTCCAAACTCTTTTCAACATAGTTCCAAGGCGTACCAACATATAAAATACTCAATATTAGAGTATTATTACAAAATCCTCTACTAGATCAGGTGTAAATCTTAATTAATCAGTCAATATCCATATATTTTCAAAGAATATATACTTTAGACTTCATAAATTTGAAACATTATAAATACCTTATAAAATAAAACTTGTTTAAGCTATTCAGTATTGGTAAAGTGGGTAGTTTTCTTAGTTTATTTCATCCATTCAACTTTAAAACTGACTATTACTGATAGAGATTCTCTATTATTTATTAATTTTCTTTGAAATAAATATTATCTCAATAATCATTATATGTACAAAAACTACCTATAAGCTTTACATCTAGATATTCATAGGAAGTAGCATATTTCAATACCTTTGGGTGGATTATTTATACATCACACAAGGTATCACCATTTCATTTACTCATATCTTTGACTTGAAAATTTTATGAGAAATTCAAAAAACAAAACCAAATACAACCTCTATCCATAAAAATACCCCCCTTTGGGTTTGTTTTCAAAAAACACATCTTATCTAAGTCAATTATATTCTCTCTCCCTTTTTGATAATAAATGAAAAAGGTAAGATACACTCCCCCTTTTTGAAACTGAAGGGTTCATGTTTCAAATTATCCCCCTTAAATATTTGAAACAACTTGTATACCAATTTAAGTATAAGGGAAAGTTCTTCTTCAAGTTCCTCTCCCTATCATGGTCTCCATTTGAGAGGATTTCAATGACAACTTTACATTTTAATAACCCATATTTTATCCATGTGATTTATCTTCTTGATATCTCTGACAGATACCAATTATAATTTTCAATTCCTTGATACCATTAGAGAAGTAATTCATAAATAATCAATTCTTTCCAATGAAATTTATTGTAGGAAATTAAAAATAACAAATCATCAACTGAAATAAACTCAACATCACACTTGTAAATATTCATTAAAGAAATCAAATCTAAGTTTATGTGGGAAAAATATTTGTAGAAAAAATGAGAAAAAATTTTAGACAATAAGGATTTCTATATTTTTATATGTAATACTAGTTTTAATTTTCAAAATTTGAGGGCTAATTAATTATATTTTCAAGAAATTATAGGAACCTACACTTCACTTGAAAAAACACATCAAAAAAATTAAAGTGCAAGGTCTTCACAATTTTGTTATATAATCTATAACCCTTGTGAAGCATAATATATACATGTTAAAACAAGTTATGGGGGAATGAAATCATACCCCATCCTTAATATTCTTAAGGGGATTTACAGATTTCTAAATTCAATAAAAAATATAAATCTCTAGAAGAATGATATTTTTTAGAACTCCCATTCAAGGGATACTCTCCAAACTTCATCACCTTCAATTCAAAACATTAAAAAAAATTAAATCTAATCTATAAATAACTTTTATCACTTTATATTTTTGTTGTATCAGTGGGTCTAAGATTGTTTTATCAACCTAAAAACTCATTTTCTTATAGATCTAAAATGTATATACCTCTTCATTATTGCATCCATTTTTATTCTCTACTTATTTTCACCATTGGGAAACATGTAATTATTTCCATTTTAAAATTTATTAATAGTTGGAGTGGACTTATTGAACTGAGAAAATATATCATAAGATTTATTTTTAGCTTATTTTAAATTTTTTCCCAACTCCAACTAGTCTGTCCACATGTTTAGTTAACCTTTAGGAACATGATCAAATTTCTATTTTGGTTGTGGATTCCTTTATAGTATCATCACTTTTATTACTGGAATAAACTAGTTCATTACATTTTTCCTTAGATATATGGAAAAAATAGTCATAAATATGATATCCAAATGTCTTTCATGGTTGCACCTTCCATACACTTCATTATCAGCTTTGAACTTTCCATTATTGGGTATCTTCTCCACTTCTCCATAAGGAATTTCAAATACCATGACAATATAGCCACCCCTTTCCTAGATTTATTCCCTATTAGTTTTGAGATTGATGTCCATTTTATAGTATTCTATATAGTGTAATTTCTTACCAAAATAGAATCATTTATTAATTTTATTGTGAAATCCTTCTCAGACTTCTTTATCGGCCTCTTGTGAACGATTTGTTTTGTATACTTCTTTAGTGATTAATCTCACAAGGAAGATTTTTCCCATCTATTCAACTATTTCTAATCCTTTTAACATTATATTTTTTCATAAATAATTATATGATACCTAGAAGTATTATTACAAAATTAATCATAACAGTGACCAACAATCTTGTATAAATCACATAAGTTCTCAAAGATATCAAATCTATTCATAGTGAATAGATTCTCCTTCATCTATATTGTCTTCTTTATTCTGATAAGTTTCTTCCTTTCTCTATCACTACTCTCACTTTATTTAGGGCTTTTAGAAATTTTTCATACTGAAATGTTATGACAACAATAAATTTTACCATTCCCCAACCTCCAAAACACCAACACATTTCAATTAACCATGTTCTATTAATTTTAGGTGCAGTTTGTCCAGATCTACTTTCTTGCTGATTTTAGGATGGAACTTCAGGTTTTTGGGTTCCATTTAGAGAATATTTTTTCTTAGACATGATAAAAAATGGTTTTGACATATTGATGGATATCCCAATATTATTTTACTTCAAAATTTTTATAATTTTTAATTTTTTATCATATTTCATCATTATATATTTAGTGTAATCATATATCATTGAATTATGGGATACATTTTTTTATGAACTTGAGGTGAAGGCTTCACCATACAATATCAATCTCTTTGATCAAATATTGTGTTCCTTCTTTAATATGGGAGTCACCATTGATTTTTATGTGCAAATATATTTTTTTCTATATATTGGGGAGTTTTAGATTCCGTTACTTCCAAATTCATCAATTAGATTTTCAGTTCTAGATATTTTAGGTTAAGAGTGTTCTTATAATATTCCATTATTCTCAAACCATATCCACAATCACTCTTCATCTTATAAATTTGAACACCATTCATTTTATTTATCTCAAATAAATAATCGTCTAACTCTTTCACTCTTTTTCTTTTAACTTCTAATTGGATATACTTAATATCCATGGAATTTTTTTAAAGATTTTCTAATTCATGGAACAACTCATTTGCAACATTCTTTAAAAATCATTTCTTAAAAATAAAACATTGAAATTATTCATCAAATAAAAAATTTATTTCATTGAAAAGTAGGATATATTATTATTTAGATTTCGTTATCATTTTGAGAGCGTTTCATCTACTCACCTTATTTGCTAATGCATCCTTCATAGTATCCACCTCTTCTTATAGCTGTGATTTTTCATCGAACAATTCATTAATAAAACAAAGTATATAGAAAAAAACTTCATTAGGAACTTTATTAAAATATTATCCAACATGAGAGTATAATTATTCAATTACTTTGACCTATTCACACTCTCCACAACTTGAAATAGTGACATCAAAGGGATCACTATCAATAGATTCAATAGGCGATCACTTACTATTATGTATACCCTTAGATAATGTTCGATCCTATTTATTCCTTGAGAATTTTATTATATTCTTAGACTCCTTAATTTTCCGATTTTCAATATTATTTATAAAAAATTCTATATCAATTATACTAGGTACAGGACTAACATCTCCATATGAGGCTCTTCTTAAAACATTTGAAGTTTTTACTTCATATAAATTAGTGAATACAACTATAAATTTTTTTTAGAACCAATCAGATATGTTCTTTTCTCTGATATCATATTGTACTAATATGAAAGATATAATAATATGTAACCTATGTATTGATACCAATTTTAGAATCCCAGTGGACCGTGCAGATAAACTTGGGGGGGGGGGGGGTGAATCAAGTATGTTTTAACTTTAAAATAATCCCAATCTACCATTTTTGATTAAGAACTTTTTATTTGAACCCCTAATATCTATCAGGACACATATGAATCTTTTAAACTTTACCCAATAGACCACCAACCACAAGTAATGAAAATATAAAAACAAATAACAACACATGATATTTTTATAAGGTTTAGTGTCAATGTGGGAAACCTACTCATTTCCATGTCAACTCCCATCGAGTTACATATTCTCCACAATAATCAGATCACCAATTAAAATGGGTGTCCGGGGATCATCCTAAAAACTAATACACCATATTAATTAGGAAAGGTCACTGTATTAAAAAGGTGATTCCCACAGTCTTCAGCTTATACTGGTATCATGATTACTTCCACCTTCTGAATTATTTCATGATCTATCCAGGTATGTCACTACAACTGTAAAAAAAGATCTTATTCTTTACTATATAGAGTCTTAAACTTCCTTTTATTCTTCAAACATAGCTCAAGAAACCTGATCTCTAAAATTATCCACAACTTCTAGTTTTTCATAGAATTTTTCATTGCCAACTCAACTCAAAAAAATTATTCTTCTTAGAGACCTGGAAGGTTGTATAGAATCAAAACATACTCTATTATTCTTATTCTTCCTCACTATAAGTTTTAATGATTTTTTTATTATTATTCTTCAAGAGTTATAGTTCTATTGACTTAAAAAAATTCATTATTTCCTTACTCAACTTCTATAATAGCAATATATATATTTTTTATAGATTCATGATGATTTTCCTCTACTCATATCAAGATTCATGTTTCTCACATGAATATACAACTTTATTTAATAAACTAATTCATTTTAAAATACCACAAATAATATATTTAGAATAAAATATAGTTTTTAACATAAAATCACTATAATAGAATATATAGTTTTGTTTCCCAATTTTCCCATGCATTGATTTATCAACTCAATTAGTATTACAAGAATAACCCTAATAAATACTTCTCACTTTTAAAGTATATGGGAAAAAATATCTAGATATTCTTTAACTGGTTCAACTTCTTCTTACTCAAATATAATACTATTGAAATCCTCATATCAATCAACATAACAGAATATAAAAATGAAAAAAATACATATCTTTTATTTTTCTTCATATGCATTATTCTTGAATACCTGATAAATTCATTATCTTCATCAAAGAATATATATAGTGTAAATAATCCTCCTATTTCCATAACAAAGATCTCAAATTATTTCTTGAATATGATTTATGATGTTTCAATCACTTAATAATAGTATCAAAATCATAATATTTTCATTTCCTCAAAATTAATTTTTTTTGGAAACTCCATTTTTCATTACTCTTTGATCTTTTTTTCCATGGATAAATATAAGATCTTATTTTTTTCCTCATGCTTGTATCACACACTATTTTAGGATTTTTTGATTTTTATACCATGATAAAAAACTCTTGTATCATCCCCATAAATCTTGTTATTCATAAAATTAAATAAGGAAAAATCATTTTTTTATTTTGTAGAGCTTCTAAATTTTCAAAAAGTGTTAAAGTCATACAATGGGGACTTAAAATGATCATCATCACCAAGACTTATGATAAAGACTTACTATTAGAGGCATAAGACTTACAATGAATTCATATGCTCAATACTTCATATACTGACTCTACGATTGATTATTACTATCATGGCTTTATCAATTTTCATCAGAATCTAAAGCCATATGATAAGTAGGGAATCTATACGATGAAGTCCTATGGACGAAAAATAATTATGATCAGACAAAGTCATATTATGAAACTCAAAGTCCTATGGTCACCTCAAAATATTACATTCATCGTCATAAGACTTACGATCATAGTGAAGCGATATATTATAGTAGGAAAAGTCTTACATTTAAGACTTATCCAATTTTTAGTGAACTCCAAAATTACAGATTTATATTGATGAATTTAAATGAAATTCGGATAGATCCAAGGATTCTTATAAATATTCAAATAATCTAAAAAATATTTAAATGATTATTGAAATTATTAATATAATTCCAATATCATTTTAGTATAGTTCCAAGGTGTTTCAACATATAAAATAATCAATATTAGAGCATTCTTACGAACTCCTATACTAGATCAGGTGAAGAAATTATTTAATTAATTCTGATATATATATTTTCAAATCATCTCTAATTTATCCTTTATAAAAGTCACACGTTATAAACACTAAAAAATGCTGTTCCATATTTTCAGTATAGGTGGAGTGTCTAGTTTTCTTAGCTTATTTTATCTATTCAAATTCAAAACTGATTGTTGTTGACAATAATTATCTAGACTTTGGCACTTGTCTTTGACATTAATTTTATCTAAAAAATATTCATATTTATAGAAAATAACTTAAATCTATCCAAATATATCTTCATAGGTAGTTTTAGTTTTCACTACCTTTGTGTGGATTCTTTATCCATTTCCCAAGGTATCACCTTTTAATTTAATCATATCATTGACTCGATCTTTTGAAAAAAAAATAAAAATAACACTACCAAATAAATACTATGGCCACACCATGAGAAAATATAATTATATTTTCATTATACTTTAGAATAATGATTTACGATTCATTTTTAACATGTAGGAATTAACTGTATATTATTTTGATATGAAACATGGATGGTATAGTGACATTTTAGTTTAAAGAACATGTCACATACTAAAAACCAAAAAAACATTCTATAAATTTCATGATAATTTATAAAAAAATCAGTGTTTCACTTGTGGTGTGTAGTAATTAACCACACATAATTCCAATATATGGTGTGGATGATATTAATGAAAGTGCATATTTTTAGTTTTAAAGTGACATTTTAGTTTAAAACATTCATCAAATACTCAAAATTGAGAAAAAGAAATCATATTATCATGATACATTAGTAAAATGGTAGGTTATTCATTTGTAACTTGTAGGAATTAACCACACATCAATTTGAAACCTGGTGTATCTAACTTGACTGAAAGTGCATGTTTTCAATTTAAAAATGATGCTTTAGTTCAAAACATGCATCAAATAGTTAAAAATAAGAAAACATAATTGGATTATAATGATACTTTAGAAAAATAATTGATTATTTATTTTTGATTGTATAAATTAACCTCATATCATTCTGATATGTAGTGTAGCTGCTATGACTGAAAGTGCATGTTTTTAGTATAAAGGGGACATTTTAGTTCAAAAAAAATTTCACATAATAAAAACCTATAAAACATAATTTTATTATCATGATACATTAGTAAAATTAATATTTATTAATTTTTGATATATAGGAATTAACTATACATCAATATTATGAACATTTTTCCCATTTTGACTAAAAGTGCATGTTTTTAGTTTATAAGTGACATTTTAGTTCAAAATAAGGGTCATATAGTGAAAATCAATAAAACATGATTAAAATTTTATGTTACTTTAGGAAAATTATTTATGGTTCATTTTTGATGTTTAGGAATTAACTTCATGTTATTTTTAAATGTGGTTTGGACGGTATGGCTGAAAGTGCGTGTTTTTAATTTAAAAGTGACATTTCAGTTCAAAAAAAGTATCACATACTCAAAAATAGTTAAACATTCTTAGAATGTCATGATAGTTTAATAAAACAATTATAGACATGAAAGAATTAACCTCACTCAATTTTAACACACAATATGGCTGGTATGACTGAAAATGCATGTTTTTAGTTTAAAAGTGATATTTTATTTCAAAACATGCATCACATACTCAAAACCTATAAAATAAACTCATATTATTATAATAATTTAGTAAAATTATCATTTAATCATTTTTAACATATATGAATTAACCGAATATCTATTTGAAACATGTTTTTTCTAGTTTGAATAAAACTAGGTATTTTCAATTCAAAAGTTACATTTTAGCTCAAAACATGTGTCACATAGTTAAAACTAAGAAAAAACACTCAAATTATCTTTATAATTTAGGAAAATTATCAAATATTCATTTTTGAGATGTATTAATTAACCTAACCTCATTCTAATATGTGGTTTTTCCTATAACAAACTTGCTTGGGTCGACCCGACCTATCACTAGAGCTGTTTCACCATAAGCCTTGAAGTAATTTTGAATTTATAAGTGTTGGAGAAAATAAAAATGGTATAAAAATAATAAAATGGGAATTATTTAACCATAATAATCCAATAATATATAATAAGGGCTCGACAAGGTACTTGAACTGCAACAATTGACGACTCCCTTGGTTCTCCATAGGTTTGGACTACGGTGATGACCAGTCTTTCCATCCATCCTCTTCTCTAGGGATAGGAGGGAACCTTTGTGGCCTTATACACAGATCTACCTTAGATGTTCACCCCCTTCATTTCCCTTGATTCTCTCCCTATATTCCGAAGAATATTTCAATGCTGAAAGGAATGTTCTCTCACAAATGAGATCATGAAGTTTCCACTATCTCTCCATGATTTCATCGATTCATCAACTTTACTCCATCCTTAATTAGTGGATTAGTTCGGATATAAATGACCATAAGTGGAAAATTTTGATATATTTTTAACTCTTCTTGTGGATTTAAGAATCAATCACTAGTTAGTTTATTATATTCTCAATATATTTTTACTTGCATTACAAGGGAGATTTATCATATTCTAGGTCCAACACCAAGTGTGTTATCAACAATTACTTATTATACCTATTATAATGATTTTATGAATTTTAAATGACCCATGATTGTAATACCCTTATATTTTATCAAATATTATTTTCAAAAAAATTTAATTTCTTCCATTTCTTAAGTTACATGCAACACCAAGTTTAAAAGAAACACAACATACTGTTAAATTATTATTATTTAATATGATAGTTATCCCTATAAATTGGAATGATAGGTATGAATAATATTAAATAAATTATAAACATATATGGTTTACACATATATATAAAATGAATTATTTGGTTACAAATTAATTAGAAATGAAAATAAAAACCATTTGAAAATAAAAAATCTTTTTCTAAAAAACTATTTTTATGGGAACAAACTTATTTTACCTCAATAAATTAAATAAATCACTTTTGGTGAATTATTTTAATAAAATTTATATATTATAATCAATAAAATGTTTTAACATTTATCTTATGTATTTTATAGGTATGAGATAAGAATAAATCCAATTTTACACATAAAAACTATATTTTTCTAAAATACAGTTTTGTCGAATTTTGCTGACTTATTTTAAAATTAATTTTTCCACATTTAGAAAATTTATTTTAAAAAATTAAATTAATTTTTTAAACCATCATTTCAAAATTATATTAGATTTAATTTTTGACAGTTTTCTAAAAATATAAAATTTTTAGTGAATTGTGAAAAATACTAGTTTTTTTATTAAGAATTTCCTTTTCATTTAAAGAATTTAAAAAGTTAAAAAATTGTATTAGTATGGTTTTAAAAGAAAAACCAGTTCAATTATATATTTATTAATCTAATTTATTTCATTTTAATCAATTTCATATGGAATTTTAATATTAAAACTTTCTATACTTATTAAAATTTTCTCTTTGAATCCCGTTTCTTGTCGCTTCTGCAGGTTTAATTTTAAATTAATTTTTTTCACTTATGTGAATGGAAACTAGAAAAATGGATTCCATATTTGTAATAATTATAATTAATATTATATAATAATATTAATTTTTTCTTAACATTAATAGTAAAATAAATAAAAATTAATTACCACGGTTAAGGTTAAAACGAGTTTACCAAGGGGTTAAACTAAAAAGACAAGGCTAAGTTTTCCCATAAAACGTGTCTAAATACTATTTTATATCCATATTTAAAACTTATAATATTAAAAGTTCTAATATATGGGAATTTGGAAGTTTTTTTTCTTATTAATGACTTTATCATTGAAGATTCTTTTCAAAAACTTCCAAGTAGTTTCCATGTGGGTTCCTTTCCCCACTTTTAAAAGGGCGCCCAATTTCCTCTCCTATTAATACTTACAAAACCATTTGGTTTATCCAAGACTTAAAAAAATACACTCCATAATTCCCTTTACACTTACCATAGTCCTTGGTTTTATTATGAAACCTTCCTAAGAAGGCTTTGGGTATAAACCTAAAGGTGTTCTCTAAAGAAGACATATAGTACTTAACCATAAATTTTCATTTTATTTATTCCTATAAATACTTATAATATAAGTCAGGAATGATGATATAATAACATAATTATATAAAATATACTGATATGTTATTATGTTAATGTAATTACCTATATTTACCTCCTATTCCATCAAGTGGGAAAGAAAACTATCAATCGTGTATATGACAGACTACCGCCTCAATAACTGATGTAATTCCTTTTCCATCACCACCTATCATGGATGTATACATTGATTAATTTAACATATTTATATGATATTATGGAATAATTATAATCATAGAATTATAATATCATATATACCTTCTTACTTTCCATTATATGGGAATACAATAACGTCGCTTGTGTGTTCGGTGGACTACCACCTCACGATACGATGTGATTCATTCTCTACTAACAATTTACATGGAAGGTAATAAGGATATGTTTAATAAAAATATGTGATATATATATAACATAAAAATTTTTCTAGATAGGTTACATATTGTTTACCTTTATTTTTATTTATCCATCGAGAAAATGAAAACAACGTTCATGCGTACGTACAACCTTCCATCTCTATGAACAATATAATTTATTATATATATATATATAACATTAATAGATTAATATAAATAAATATATACTAAATATATATTATATTTAAATAATTTTTAACATTCTAGATATTATGGAACCATTATCAAATTAAAAGGACCAAAAAAACACCAAACTAAAACATATATGAAAAATTAAGCAGTTATTACCTGAAATGTGATTTTAACAAGGAATTGTTAATAAATAACTAATAAAAGGTCATAAAAAATCATAAAAGGTATGAAACATAAGATTATTTTTTTAATATATTCATAATAAACTTATATTTATTATACAGGAGGTTCAAAAATGTATGAAGGAAACCGAGATTTAAGGTAAGATAATTTTATCTCAAATTGTCTTATTTGGGATATATGTTATGTTATGAACTTATCTTATTTTATGAGGTGTATATACAACCCAGTTTACATGTTATACCATAACTTTATTTATTTTCGTGATATTTGAAGTTTTATTCAAAGTTATTCTTTCCTGGGGCATATGACTCAGATGATACCCAAGTGGTAAAAGTTTTATGTTGCATTATCATTGTTTATTGAGATTATTTGTGATTAAGTTTATGATAGTGAAATATTATGATTTAACTCTCAAGAAACTTATATATTTTCTTATCCTCCAATTATTTATAGATAATACATTTTTCCCTTTAATTTTACTCTCTTTAATAACTAAAGAGGCTAAAAGAGTGTTTTTAGGAAAAACCCTTTATTTCTATATTGTGTAAAAAATCCTTATTCTTCCATGTACATGTTTTCTAAAAAATTGTTTTAAAGGAAGTTTTTATTATTATACAAGGATTTTTTAAATCTATTTTTACACATTTTTTAATTTTTACAAAATGGTTTGAAAGTAATATTTTTTAAAATTTTTAAAACAATGCTGTTATGGATTTTACTGAAAATGGGAAAGTTTTTTTTAACATGTACGACATGAACAATATTTCCTATTTTCATGAAAAATAACGATTTAAAGATTCCTTTTCAAAATTTCAAGGATATTTTAAATAAAAATATTTTCTTTAATATTTTCTAAATATTTAGATTTTAAATATGTTTTTTAATAGTGGAAAGGATATTTTCCTCAATAAGTGTTCCAACAGATCTTTCAAAATCATTTTCCCATCTAAGATAACATCCTTTGATGTTACATAAGCTTTAACAGGGATATAATCCTATAATATAATCCTTATGATTTCTTTGGATGTTTTTTATGATGAAAATATTTTTATAAAACCCATTACCTTTCCATGGATAATGCTATGATGAAATAATGAAACGTTCATGAAACTCATTCCTTTTCTATGGGTTCTGCTATGATGAAATGATTAAATGTTTTTGAAATCCATCTATTTTCCATAAGTTATACTATGATTAAATTTTTATAAAACACATTTCTTTTCATGGGTTTTAATATGATTAATGTTTTATTACATTTTTGAAAAATTATGTATAGTTTTCATAATGTTCTGCTGATAAAATTTAACCAAGGATGGTGGTTATGTTATGACCTAGGATGATGGTTATATTATAACCAATGATGGGTAGTACCTATATATACCTAAAATTAATTGTATAAATCTTTATTTCTCATAAGATAAAAATGGGAAACAGGTCAACGAGCTTAATCCACAATGGGAAACATGATGATGGGTTTGATCTAAAATGGGAAACAAGTGATGAGGTCTAATCTACTATGTTTTATGGTCATAGTAGTTAAACTTGAAAAATGAAATGGTTTCAATATCTATGTTGGTACCATAGTTTTACGACATGAGATTATGGTTCATGAATTATGATCATTTCACACTCTTATGAATAATGTATTTTGGAATGATAATGCTTTATACCTTTACTCATGTTTATGATCTATGAAAGGTTGGGTATGAACATTGTAATTTACTTTCATGATCTCATCCCTTATTCTTATATTATGTTTTCATATGATCATAGAATTATATCTCTCATGTTTACCCTTTTAGAGTATCTGATATCACCCTTTCTTATATTTCCTTTTCCTAGGATATGAAGAAAGGTTTTAATTAGAGTTTGTTTATGAATATTATAAAAGGGGAATATCTTTATTATAGATCATGAAGAAATTTCATTAAATATTAAGATTTTGTACCTCATATCAAAATACACTAAACTATTATGATCCTCTGGCATGTATTTTTTAAATTTATTGAATATTCATCTAAAATTATGTAATATTTGTGTATGAAGATTCTGAATTGTTATATTTGGCATCAGAGGAAAGGAAGGAATCTGATCCTTGGGGACTATCAAATGTGAGCATTGGGTGAAGCATGACTCTCTTCCCAAGGGCTTCTTGAAGAAAGGTATACTACTAGGGATGGTGGCAAGAGTCCCTCATAGGAGGTGTATCCAGCCATGGAGTCTTCCTATAGGTATCAATTGTATCCCACTAGAAATAATTCCATACAATTATAGCTGGTATTAGATCAAGGCTTAGTTAACCTTTGGAAACTAGGAGGATAAAACTTTAGTGGGAAACCTTAGTATAATCTTAATTATATATTAACATCCTAGAGTTTTGTTAATAAATAGATTATGTGGTTTAATTAGAAATAAATCTCTATCTAGATACTACAAGTGGATGTGATTTTTGTACAAATGTGCCTAGGGGTCATAACTCTGAAAAAGGCACATCATGCTTGACTCGAGCGTTACCTGATACTCAAAAATAGGCCTTACTAAACACTTGGTTTAACACTTTTTTGGGATATGATTTGGTTAATTCACATTTGTTTTGTAAACCATCATGAAGTATTTGAATATATTATGATCAAGGATGCCCTAGGTTAAACCTATGATGTCATAGATTTTAAAGAAGGTGTATTGATTTTGAAAACCTATAAATAATTCTTCCATGACTATATGCTTTCCCACTATGATTAGTGTTTCTCACACTATGATTTTTGGATTCTGTCAATGGTTGGAACCCAAAGTAATTGTGTTAATACTGAATGAAATTGAAAATAAAAATATTTTCTTCCAGATAAGCCAAATGTTATGGGAGTAGGAATGAAAAATATTATTTATATGATCACACATATTTATATGAATCGTGATGAAATTCTAAATGAGAAAATAAGGAAACAATATTATATTGAGTCATTTTTAAGGAAGTGACCACCTTCTTTTATTGGTTCCACTGATCCACTAGTTTCCAAGAAATGGATCAATACTATTGAAAATATATTTTCTCTTCTTCAGTTTTTAGAGCATGGAAAATTAATTTTGAATATATATCATTTGGAAAGTAAAGCATACCAATGGTGGACTCTCATAAATAATACGAGGGAATATGAAGAAATAAACTCCATAGAGTGGGATTATTTTAATATCTTATTTTTCAATAACTACTTTCCTCATATTCGTAATATGAAAATGGAGAATGAATTTCTTGATATAAATAAAAAGGTTGATGAATCTATTGATACTTATGAGGAAACTTTTACAAGATAGATGATGTACCTATCTAGTATTATCATCCAACCTAAAAGTAAGGTTGATCAATTATTTTATGGATTAAAACCAAGTCTCTATAGGATGTTATCCATAAGGGACTCAAGTAGCTATGGGAATTTTTTTCGATATGCTATCAAGGTGGAAATGGATATTAGAGATACCCATTGATCTCATGGTTTTGATAAGAAAATAAATATGGAATTAAAAAAAACTTTAAAAACCATGGAGAGAAGAAGATAAATTTTCCTTCATTCTCTAAGTGTGGAAGGAAACAAAGAAGAAATTGTATTAAAGGGACTACTAAATGTTTTAAGTCTGGAAAGGAAGGTCATCGAGTGACAGAATGTCAAAGTTATGGGAATAAGTTATCTAGTGATTCTAGAAGAGATAAATCTCCATATAATGCACCACACACTTCATTTATATAAATACAAGGAGTTTGTGAATTATGAGAATCAATTCCCTAATCCAAGGGATAATGAGGATAATAATCCATAAAAACCTTTGAAGACAAATAGAAAAGGGAATTATTATACAATCACGTCATCTGAAGTGAATCATTATAATTAGGACACACTTATCCTCTACTCTATATTTGGTAATTTCATTTTGGATTTTGTATGAATAAGCATTATGAAAATATTTTTGTTCATAATTTAGTAAAATTTGAGGTTTTTTTAGCATTTATTATCTCCCTCTATATGTATTTTAGAATAATAAAATCACATTTGATATTATATCATTATAAGGATGAACCCAAGATTACAATAGAAATGTTTTTTGTCAAAGATAATAGCTTATTTGAGGAATAAAGGGTGAATAATTTTTTGTAATCATATATGTATCCATGTAATATTAATGCATGAGTTATGGATGCCATCATGGGTTTATGAGTTTAAGGTCAATCAATAGTTAAAATTCTTAGACACCCCTTTTGAATTTTTATGAGATGGGAGTTTATCAATATTAAGGATTTTTTGGGAAACATTTATGGAAATACAACCCTTTGGTTTTGTATATGTTTTAGTAAAAAGTTATTTGAGGAGGAATGCCTTTACATTTTATAGAAATAAGATTAATCGTATTGGTAAACTTTAGGGTTTATATTATATTTGATGTTGATGTAATTATGGGTTATTGCAATTTGGGGACATTATAGAAATTATATTAATGTAGTTTTGTAAAAAGATAACCCACATGCTGGGTGACAACCTATCGCATCTAGAAAGGACATGAGGATTGAACAGACAACCAAAGAGATATTAGGGTATATCACCTACCACTAGACTATGTGAAAGAGTATTTATGGTGGTATAACATAAAGAGAGATATTTTGGAATATGTATCTCAATGATTTTCATGTTAGTATGTTAATACTGAGATACAAAAGTCTAAGGGGATGATACAACTATTATCCATACTAGAATGGAAATGGGAAAACATTACCATGGATTTTATCATCGAACTCCCACAAAAATATAAAGGGAATAATACTATATAGGTTATAGTCAATCTACTTACAAATTCAGAACACTTCATTGCTATCAGAGAATATTATCTCTAGGTCATCTCACCAGGATATACATATAGGAAGTGGTGAGGTTTCATGGAGTACCACATTCTGTTGTATCAGATTGTGATATGAGGTTTACCTCAAAGTTTTGGAAACGTATTTAGAAAAATTATAATATAGAGTTTATTTTCAACACTAAATGTCATCCTCCTTTAGATGATCAGTTTGAGAGAAAAATTCAAACCCTAGAGGATATTTTGAGATCTTATTATATGGATTTGAAAGTTGGTTGGGATCAACATCGTCCTATAGTTGAGTTTTCATACAAAAATAGTTTTTACTCAAGGATTCAAATGGATCCTTATGAAGATATATATGGAAATAAGTGTATAAATACATCATGTAGGGATTAATTTTTATAAATAAAGATATTGGGTCCTGATCTAGTTGAAGATATGGAAGATAAGGTTACAACCATTCAACAACACATAGGGGAAACACAAAGTCAACATAAAATTTATACTGACAATTTGCAGCATGATATGAAATTTAAAGTTAGTAAAAAGGTCTTTCTAATAATTTCTCCATGGAAGAAGGTAATGATACTTGGAAATAAGGGGAAAATAATCCATATTAATTTCTATCCCTTTGAAATTATTGATCACATAGAAATGATAACTTATCAATTGTTGCTTCCACCAAACCTCTCTCAAGTTCATGAGGTGTTCCATGTATCTATCCTAAGGAAGATCATACCGGACCCTTAATATGTATTGAACTCATAGGTAATACCACCAGAGAAAGATATTTCTTATGAATAGAGGTAGATAGATATTTTGGATCATAGAGAGAATGTTTTTTTAAAACAAGACCACCCACCTAGTCAAAGTTTTGTGGATAAATCACTAGCTTGAGGAAGATACATGGGAACTTGATGATATGATGATGCTGAAGAATCATTAGTTATCTATATTAGAGTGATAAAATTTTTAGGGAAAAATTCATTTTAAATGGGGTATAATGTAACACCTCGAGATTTTATGAAATATAAATTTTGTAATTTCTTTAATAGCTTACATTACACACATAACCAAGTTTAAATGAGACATGAGATACAATTAAAATATATTTATTTAATATTATAGTTATCTCATAACCATTGGAATAAAAGGTATGAATATGATTAATTAAATTATAAAAATATATGGTTTATAAATATATATAAAATAATTTTTTTGGTTACCAATTAATTAGAAGTTAAATTGAAAACCATTTGAAAATAATGGAAATCTTTTTCTGAAAAACTATTTTTATGCGCACAAACACATTTGATCTCAATAAATTAAATAAAAAACTTTTGGTGAATGATTTTAAATAAATTTATATATCATGTATTCAATATTTTTTTTAAAATTCATATTATGTATTTTCTAGGTATGAGATAAGAATAAATCCAATTTTACACTTAAAAATTATATTTTTCTAAAAAGAAGTTTTGTCGCATTTTGTTCACTTAATTTAATTTTTTTTACTTTTATAAAATTTACTTTATAAAATAATTTCATTTTTTAAATCATCTTTTCAAAATTATCATAGAGTGAATTTTTGAAAATATTCAGAAAAGATAAATGTTTTAGTGAATAGTGATAAATATTGGTTTTTTTATTAAGAATTGTCCTTTCGTTTAAAGAATTTAAAAATGTAAAAATTATTTTAATATGTTTTTAAAATAAAAATTATTTCAATTATATTTTTATTATTACATTTTTTTTCTTTGTAATCAATTTCATATTGAATATTTAAATTAAAATTTTCTATCCTAATGAAAACGTTTTCTTTGGAAAACTGCCTTTTCATCTCACATATGGGTTTAATTTTAAATTAAAAATTTAAAATTATGTGGATGGATTCTTTAAAAATGGATTCCATATTTTTAATCATTATAATTAATATTATAGAGTAATATCAACTTAATTTTTGGTCAAAATGAATATTAAAAATAATAAAAATTAATTACCATGGTTAAGGTTAAAACGAGTTTACCGAGGGGAAAAACTAATAAGATAAGGGTAATTTTTCTAATAAAGCTTGTATAAATCTATTTTATGGCCATATTTAAAAATTATCATATCAAAAGTTTTAATATATATTCATTTTTTATCTTTCTTCTTTGGAATTACTTTATCATTTTGGATTCTTTTGGGAAATTTCCATGTAGTTTTTTTGTGGGTTCCTTTCCTCACTTTTAAAAGATCATCCCCTCTACTCTTATATTTACACTTAAAAAACATTTTGGTTCCAAAAATACCTTCCCAAATCCATTCCATATTCCATATCCACTTTCTAGAGACATTGGTTTTATTAGGAAACCCTTCTAAGAAGGCTTGTAGTATAAACCTAAAGGGTATCTATAAAGAAGAGGTATAGTACTGAACCATGCATTTTCATTTTATCTATTACTATAAATAATTCAAATATTATTTAACAATTATGATATATTAACATCAATATATAACATATACTGAGATTTTATTATTTTAATGGAATTATCTACATCCATATCTCTTTACATTAGGTGGGAAATAGAACCACTGATCGTGTGTATGACAGACTACTGGTTCGTGAACCAATGTAATTCGTTTTCCATCACCACCTATTAAGGTTAGATATAATGATTTATTTAACATATTATATGATATTTATGAAATAAATATACTTCTGGAATTATAATATCACATATAAATTCTTGCTTTTTATTATGTGGGAATACGATAATGTCGGTCATGTCTATGGTGGACTACCGCCACATGAAGTGATGTGATTCATTAATCACATATGATTTACATGGAAGGTAATAAGGATAAGTTTAATGAAAATATATGATATATATATGACATAAAAATTATTCCATAAAGGGTATATATTCTTTACCCTTATTTTGATTCATCATTGAGAAAATTAAAACAAAATTCATATGTATGCACGACCTACCATCTCGATGAGCAATGTAATTCATTTTCTATCTCTAACTTTAATGGATTACTATAAATAAATATACATTGAATAAATATAATAATTGTGTCATGTTTAAAATTATTTATATTATTCTAACATGATTGATGTTATTAATATTTTATAACTTATTATATACCCCCTTTACTGATTTTATATGAAATGTGCATAATTTGCGTGAAATTTTAATGTTTAAATATTAAATATAATTTTAGAGCACTATTTGAATTCATCCAGATTCAAGTTCGTTTAATATTTTAATAATAAATATCACCCTAATTATCCAAATCACATGATTATTATTTTTAGGGTTCCTTAATCAAATTCCAGCATTTAATTAGAAGGAATCGGTGGCCAATTCTTTCATTTTAAGGGTCATATGGTCCTCACAAGAAGGCCCAAAGAATCTGTGAAGAAACTGGACCATCCATGAATATTGAATTATTAGGATCAATCCAGAAGTTAAAATTTATTTATTTTCCTCCAAAGTTCAGATAACAATTCAAGGAATCATGTATAAAAATTTCATGACCCAAACCTATAAAAAAGGGGCCCAAATGAAGCTTTAATGTCCAGCCCACAATTCTGTCCGAGAATTGAGATCAACACACCAAATTTGATATGTATCCTAATAGATACATAAATTAGAGCTGATATTTTTCAATGTGAAAGAGGAGATATTGGTGGCTGACTTTTTCGAAGAAATCATTCGTATTTGAAGTCATCTTCCTATTCAAAAATCCATTCACATTTAGGCCAATGAAAAAGTCTGGATTGAAATGGACAGTTTAAATTTTTTTACACAATCAGACATAACTTTGGATCCATTAGTCCAAATGACTCCAAATTTTTATATTACTATGCCAAAATTATTATCTACAACTTTTAAGAATAGTATATCTCAATATTCATATTTTTGAATTATCAAAATTTCGATCCAAGTGGAGGGGAAATTTTGGAATGCAAATAGCCCACAACATTGGGCTATAAATACATCCCCCTCCTCTCCTTGAAAGTGGTGGGAATTTCAGAATATAGGAGCATAAATTGGCACTAAAAAATCCTTTAAAAAGTATTTTTAGGACCTTACATACTCAAGTTTTCACTTGATATACCCTTCCTTCCCTCTTTCTTTTTACGTTCTTTTGTGTTCTTATTTGTAATCGTGTAAGTCTATTTTCATTTCAATAGAATTTTAATGCATGTTTCTTATTCTTCATCTATTATTCTCATCAATATTATATTAAATATTGTTAATG
The DNA here is from genome assembly GCA_963277665.1 of Viscum album. Classification (NCBI taxonomy): domain Eukaryota; kingdom Viridiplantae; phylum Streptophyta; class Magnoliopsida; order Santalales; family Viscaceae; genus Viscum; species Viscum album. Next base: position 354,881,152 of record OY728125.1, on the reverse strand, counting down.
GTCTTAAACTAGTTTAAATATAGTTGAATCCCCTTCCCTTCTTTCTCTTTATCATTCAATCTAAAGTTCGTTTTTAATTCTTGTCATTATTCGTGTGTGTGTGTTCACTGCACAACTCTTTTCTTATCCTGTTATTTTTGTTCTATTTATAATTCATCACCAAAAAATATATTACCATATTAATAAACATATTAATGGATAAGTAAATCTACCATTGGTTTGGGTAATTATTTGGAGATGTTAAGTGATTGAGATATTTTTCTTGATGAATATTCTTTGAATTAATATTGTGTATGTTGGATTTAACATGTCATGGATTAATGAATTGTTTTGTTTAACATGTGGTTTCCATAAATTATTGGAACCATAAATACACTTCCATAAACATGTAATAATTTATATTATAACCCTAAGTTAAGTTAAGGCTTGTATTAAATCCTTAACACTTAGGAATTTCAGTCAACATCATCTTGTGAAGTGGGTATTGATTTAATGCAATATAAATCAAAGCTCAAGGATATCACAAGATTAACTCTCTAATAATTAACTATCCACAATATTTATCAAAATTTTAAATAAAATATAATCCATAAATTATTTTATAATCTCTACAAACAACCCCCCCCAATCAAAAATACAACCAACTAAAAATAGTCGACTATTAAAAAGTATCATCGCTGAGGATTTGACCCGAGTGATGCTGTACACATTAGTAGAGCATTAGAACCTTGAATGGTTGATAGGTGAAAATTGGCCACATGTTTCAAATGGATCTGTTTCTAGGGATGGTGAAATTAATTAATCATTATTTTCTGGTTATTATAAAAAAACAATTTTTTTAAAAAAAATAAAAAATAACACAAAGAAAAACCCACCTTCTCATAAAAATTATAAACGGAAAAAAAATAAATAAAAAACTATCTTCCTCTTTCTTAAAAAATCTCTATGAATTCCCCTTATCCTCCCAAACAATCCCTAGGATTTTTTTGACCCTAAAATTGATCAAACACTTCACCAACTTAGGAGGAAAATAAGCGATAATCAACTCATTCAAGAACCTGTCCTTATCCAACCAATTGAATTTGATATAGCCAATCCTAGGGAACAAACACTTAAAGAATTTTTTTACCCTAATATGAATTAATATCCCCTTGGTATTAAATATCCAAACATAGAGGTTGACTTCAAAATCAAATCTAATTTGATTCATCTTCTTCCTCATTTCCACGGGCTAGCCAGTGATGATACACATCCCCACCTTAAAGAGTTCCAAGTGGTGCGATCTACCATGAAACCTCAAGGGGTTTATAAGGAACAAATCAAACTTTGAGCATTCCATTTTTATTTAGATGAATCTTCTAATTCATGGATTTAATACCTCCCTCCTGGTTCCATAACCACATGAAATGACATGAAGCAACTTTTCATAGAGAAATTATTTCCTGCTTCTCGAACTCCTTCAATCCGAAAGGAAATAAATGGTATCCATAAATTCCCAAATGAATCAATCCATGAGTACTGGGTGAGGTTCAAAAATATTGTTACAACCTTCCCACACCATCAAATCCCTGACCAAATCTTGTTCTAATACTTCTATGAGGGGTTATTGGCTATAGAGAGAACCCTTATTGATGTCGTAAGTGGTGGTTCTATTGTTGATAAAACTCATGTAGATGTAAGAGATATCATAAGTAACATGGCTCAAAACACAAAACAATTCCATAATTGAGCACATTCTCAAGTTAAACAAGCCCAAGATAGTCAATCGATAGAGCTAAATAAGATGACACAGTGGCTGAGTGAACTTACATGTCTTGTGCGACAACTAGCTGTGGCATCCAAAGCCCCAACCTCATCTTCTCCACAATCTCTATTCCCTAGGCCTATCAAGAACTATAGAATCTACAGCTCCCCATCTCATCCAACTGACACATGACCAAAAATTCCATAGGATCAATCCGATTCATCCAGACCAATGGATCTCAATGTAGAATATGCTTAGAGGAATCCCAACCCTCAACAATTAGGTCAGTTTGTTAGAAACTTCAACCAACCCCATTCTAAGCCATTCTCTTCTACATATAACCCTAAATTGAGATATGGGAATCCCATTTCTCATCCCCCTCAGTCCCCCATCAAAATCCAAACCAATTCCAATATGGTCAAGGTGGTGGTAACTTCCATCAACTATATCCTTTTGTTCCTCATCCTCAAAGGAACAATCCTCCTCTTAGATTCCACTATCCTAGAGAGCCTTCCCAATTACCAAACTAATACAATTGCTTTTTGAAGAACCAAAATCAAGGTAATTCAAATCTAGTACAAGCCTCTTCTTTCAAGCAACCATGGGAAAGTGCCATGGAAGATCTTTCCTCCTTCAACCATTCCAGCCTCAAAAACATTGAAACCCAAATTGGTCAACTTGCATCCCACCTGATCCAGAAACAATAATCAAATTCTTCCCAAATACCAGATCAACCATCACCCAAACCCAAGGGTAATGTAAGTGAAACTGAACTTATATCAAGAAAATAAATTGATATGCCTCAATATAATCACTCCAAACCCCTTTTAATGTTGACCTAGAAAATTAAAAGAAAAAGAAACATGAAAAGGAACCTGATGCCATTCCCTCACCTCCTTAAATTCCACTTAGGAATCCAATTCCTTTTCCTCAAGCTGTTTATAAACCAATTAAGTCCTTTGAACCTGATCCTGAAATGCTTGACATGTTTAGACATGTTGAAGTCAACATACCCCTCTTAGATTCCATAAAAAAAATCCCTAAGTATGCCAAGTTTCTTAAGGAATTGTGCACCCACAAGAGGCAACTTAGGACCTTCGAAAATGTTTCCACCCAACATTCTATTCCCATAAAGTGCAAAGATCCAGGAACCTTTATGATTCCATGCCAAATTGGATGTTCCATCTTTGATGATGCACTCATAGACCTAGGAGCATCAATTAATGTAATACCCAAATCCATCTTCTCAAACCTTGGTCTTAGTCCCTTACATCCAATGGGTGTTGTCATTCAATTGGACAATCAAAGCACTGCTTGTCTAGAGGGTATAATTGAGGATGTCCTTGTTTGTGTGAATGATCTTATCTTCCCTACTGATTTCTATGTCCTTGACATGGAAGGTTAGAAGAACTCTTCTCGATATCCCCTAATTCTATAAGGACCATTCCTAATGATAGCGAGAACCAAGATTGATGTCCAATCAGGAATATTATCCATTGAATTTGGTGACCAAATGGCCAAGTTCAACATTTTACAATCCATGCAATACCCATCTAAGGATCACACTATATTCTCAATCCATGCTTCCGAGGACACTTCTGAGAGTCGATATAACTCTATTCCATCATGTTCATCATGTTCTAACGAGAGAGGATCTTGTGAAATCTTCACCATGATTAACCTATTTATAAATGGTGAAGTTGATGTTGACCTCTCATTCATATACTATATCAATATAGAGAATCTTGAAAACTCTCTTGAATCCCACATCAACTCTGATCTCTACTGCTCCACCTTGGAAAGTATTAAGGAAAAGGAATCTGAAGCAACTGAAATCCCTTCCTCTATTCCCGAGTTGTCTAGCCCAAAAATGAGAGATGATACTGATCTAAAAACTCTTCCTGAACACCTGAAATATGCATTCCTTTTCCATCATCACCCACATAATGTCATTATATCTTCTTCACTTCTTGAAACCGAGGAGTCCAAACTTGTTCCGGTGTTAAATGAAAACAAAAAGGCCTTAGGTTGGACCCTAGATGATATACCAGGAATCAAACCTGCTCTTTGCATGCATCACATCCATATTGAGGAATCATCCAAACCAATTAGACAACCACAAAGAAGACTCAATCCACTCATACTTGAGGTAGTTAGGGAAGAGATCAACAAGATTCTTCAAGCTGGTATAATCTACCAAATTTTCAATAGTGAATGGGTTAGTCCAATTCAAGTTGTACCTAAGAAGGGTGGGATAACTGTTGTCACAAATGAACATGGAGAGGCAGTCATAACTCGAGTGAAGAAAAAATGGCATGTGTGCATTGATTACCAAAAATTGAATTTTGAAACATGAAAATATCACTACCCTCTTCCATTCCTTGATCAAATTCTAGATCGATTATCCAGAAAGTCACATTATTGCTTTCTTGATGGATACAACGGCTACTTCCAAATCCCAACCACACCTCAGGACCAAGAAAAAACTACTTTCACTTACCCCTTTTCAATATATGCATATAGTAGAATTCCTTTTGGTATTTTTAATGCATTTTCAACATTCCAGAGGTGTATTATGAGCATCTTTTCTGAATTAATTGAACATTTCATGGAAGTATTCATATATGACTTTACCATTTATGGTGATTCATTTGAATTGTGTTTACATTCACTCTCTCTAGTCCTTAAAAAGTGTGTCAAGTGTAACCTTGTGTTAAATTTTGAAACATTTCACTTAATGGTTGCAAATGGGATTGTTATAGGGCACATAGTTTCAAAAGAGGGTATTGAAGTTGATCCTACCAAAATTGAAGTGATCCAATTACTTCCTGAACCCACCTTTATTCGAGACATCTATTCATTACTTGGTCATGATGGTTTCTATCATATATTCATCTATAACTTCAGTAGGATTTCCCTCCCACTCACTCATTTTCTTCAAAATGATTTCACTTTCCATTTTGATGAGGTTATCAAGATATCCTTCATTGAAATCAAAACTACTCTTACATCTTCCCCAATAATCCAACCGCCGGATTGGTCCTTACCCTTTGAGTTGATGTGTGATGCTTCTGATAGAGCTGTTGGGGATGTTCTTGGTCAAAGAAGAGAAAATATTCTTTATGTCATCTAATATGACTCAAAAACATTGGTTGACACTCAACATCACTACACTATCACTGAAAAAGAACTTTTAGTAGTGTTTTTTGCCTTAGATAAATTCTGGCCCTATCTCTTAGGTGCCAAAAACATCATCTTCACAGACCATTCTGATATAAAGTTCTTACTCAAGAAAAGTGATTCCAAACTGAGGATAATAATATAGATCCTAATTCTTCAAGAGTTTGACCTTAAAATCAAAGATAGAATGGAAAAATAAAACCCTATGGATGATCACTTGAGTAGAATTTCTAATTCTTCTCATTCATAAATCATTGATCCTGAATTCCACACTGAGAACCTTTCATCTCTTACTCAAAAAATACCATGGTATTACCCAATTTTAAATTACTTGGTTTCTAGTGTTTTTCTTGAAATTTTTTAAAAGAACAAAAACTGAAGTTGAAAAGTGATTCAAAATACTATTTTGGGAAGAAAATAAACTTTAGAAAACTCAGGATGACATGGTAATTAAGAGATGTGTTGATGAAGATAAACATTACTCCATCTTAGAATTCTGTCACTCACTTCCCAGAGGTGGCCACTTTGGACCACAAAGGACCTCCCGAAAGGTCTTAGACTCAGTATTATTCTAGCCTTTACTCTTCAAGGACTCACATGAGTTCTGTCAATCATGCCCCACTTGTCATAATTTTGGAACAATTTTAATGAGAAATGAAATGCCCCAAAATACTTTAATTTTATGTGAAATCTTCGATGTTTGGAGCATCGATTTCATGGGACCATTTCCCCCTTCTATTGGATTATCACACATCCTTATTGTGGTTGATTATGTTTCTAGGTGGGTTGAGGCTAAACCCACTAGAAAGGATAATTCACATACTGTTAGTGAGTTCCTAAAGAAACACATCTTCCACCGATTCAGAACCCCACATGTCTTGATAAGTGACTTAGGAACCCATTTCTGTAATAGAAACATGAAATATATTTTGAAAAAACAATGGGGTTGTACATAAAAATTAAACTGCATATCACCCCCCAAAAAATGGCATGGCTGAAATTTCTAATAGAGAAGTCAAAAGAGTGCTTGAGAGAATTGTTAATCCCACCAAAAAAGATTGGCCTGAAAGACTTGGTGAATCACTTTGAGCTTATCGAACTGCCCATAAAACACCCATTAGGATGTCTCCTTTTAGGCTAGTTTTTTGTAAAGAATGTCACTTACCAGTTGAAATCCTACATAAGTCATTTTGGGCTATAAAGACCTGTAATTTTGATTGTGAAAAATCTGGTGATGAAAGATTGATGCAATTGGATAAACTGGAGGAGCTTCGACTTGAATCCTATGAGAATTACAATCTATATAAATAAAAGGATAAATTACTCCATGACAAACACATCCTGAGAAAGGTATTCCATGAAGGTGAAAAGGTATTTATTTTCAACTCTTGATTACAGCTTTACCTAGGTAAGATTAATTCTCATTGGGAAGACCCTTTTATTGTTTATCATGTTTACCCATTTGGTGTAGTGAAAATCCAAGACCCATCTTCCAAAAGGAAATTCTCAGTTAATTTACATCAGTTAAAACATCACCATGAGAGGAAATACATCCCGAGAACCACATCCACTTCTATCAGATCCACAACTTCCACCGACCCACCAACAGATGGGGACAATGACCCACCAAATCCAAACCAGGGGCACATCTTTCCCTTTAACTCTATCTCTCTTCCTCTATCTATCTCTTTATTCTTATTATTCTTTTGTTACCACTTTATTCATCAAACTATTTATTTTTTATCTTTCTCTTTTGTGGGGGTGTATATTTTAAAAACACTTAAAAAACTAAAAAATAAATAAAAAAACGCAAAAAAAAAAACAAAAGAGTCATACTTACTCACCATCTAGTTTTGAAAATTTGTCCAACCATTTTAGGGAGTCCAAAGATATGGTTTCATCTAAAAATTTTTATGTTTTTATCATATATTTGGATAAAGAATATTGTGTAAAAACCAACAAATTTTAAATGCTCAATTTTTGATTTGGTAAATTATTTTCCCCAACCATGAGGAATAACATTATCTTTCATGCCAAGGTCACCTTTGTAAATATTTTCAAAATGTTTGTTTTTCACCCCTATTTATGAGTATTTAGTTTGTTAACCTTTGAGATGAATTTACTACTTTGGTGTGCATTAAAACGATAGAGTGATTTTCTAAACCTCATGAGAATCATAATATCCAAATAGCCTTCCATTACCCTTACATTAATCATACTTTTGAATTCCCCTCTGAGCCTATGAAAACATTTTCTTTGATAGCCACATTAAAATCCCAATACCTTATCCCACCCAATATATACATGTATTTTCAATGCACTATTTTTTGAAATTTAAGTGTGGGGGGAATATATTTCATTTTAGGTTCCCTTTTATTGATTTTCAACATGTTATCATATGATTGAGTGAAAGAATATATTTTAGTGTGGGGGAGAGTTTGTCATTCAGTGAGTTTTGGGAATGTATATTTACTTATGACATGGGAATGTATATATTCTTATGACATATTGTTCAAATTTAATTGAAAAGTGTTAAAAAAAATCAAAAAAATAAATAAAAAAAGACCAAAAAAAGATTGGGTTGTGTCTTGGGTGGGTAAAAAATCACACTTCATCAACCTTTGATCTTGTTATAACTATTACAATTAGTGTTGTGAAGAGGTCAATCATGGTTTGAGAGATGAATGTGATATTTGTTTCAAGTTCAAATTTCGAAAAATGAAAAAAAGTGAAAAGAAAAAAAGAACACTTTTATTATATATTCTTATGTCATTGGGAGAAGTTTTTTATTTTGTAAATATTCCATCTTCTCATTCCCTTAAAATTTTATTCCACTTTTTTGTCTTAATTCACACAATTTTTCCTTTTTAAATACAATTTTTCCATTTCTTTCTATGTTTTATTTCAAAAATATTGTGCATTTCTTTTTCTATATTGGCATTTTACCCCTCTTTCTACTCTTTTGAATATTTAATTCCTACCATCCTATAGACAAAGAAAAACCACTTAAAAAAACCTCTTGATTCTTGTTCACTTTAGGATAGGGAATTCAAACTGATAGCTCTTTCAAAATATAAGATTTTCACTTTTTTGGTGAAAGAGTGAACATCCTTTAATGAATTTTATCATCTTGAGAGGTGTAAGTTTTGAGTGTCCACATTTTCCATTTCTAAATTTGAGCATGAAAAATTAATTGTTTTTGGAACATTTTTTCTGTAACATTTTTTGGTGGAATTCAATATGGAAGAGTGAAATGATCTAAACTTCCCCTGATTGGGGAAAACAAAATTTTAATATTTGTTGGCGAGTGAGAATGATTTTGTAATATTTTTTTTATATTTGTTTCACATGAGGACATGCACAAACCTAAGTGTGGGGGAGTTTATGTTATTAATATTTTCATAACTTATTATATACCCTCTTTACTGATTTTATTTTAAATGTGAATAATTTTTGTGAAAGATTAATATTTAAATATTAAATATAATTTTAGATCACTATTTTAATTCATCCAGATTCAAGTATGTTTAATGTTTTAATAATAACCCTAACCCTACTTATCTAAATTGAATTATTATTGTTTTTAGGTTTCCTTAATCAAATTACAATATTTCATTAGAAGGAATCAGTGTCCAATTATTTCATTTGAAGGGTCATATGGTCCTCAAAAGAAGGCCCAAAGAATCTGTGAAGAAACAGGACCATCCATGATGATTGAATTACTAGGATCAATCCAAAAGTCCAAATTCATTTATTATCCTCCAACATTTGGGGAACAATTCAAGGAATCATGTATAAAAATCTTATGGCCCAAATCTACAAAACAAGGGGCCCAAATGAAGGTTTAATGTCCAGACCACAATTCTGTATGGGAATTGAGATCAACACACCAAATTTGATATGTCTCCTGATAGAGACATCCATTAGAGCTAAGATTTTTCATTGTTAAAGAGATTATATATGAAGCTGATTTTTTTTGAAGAAAGCATTCAGATTTTGAGTCATCTTCTTATTCAAAAATCCATTCACATTTAGGCCAATGAAAAGGTCTGGATTGAAATGAATAGTTTAAAATTGTTTACACAATTAGACATAAGTTTGGATCCATAATTACCAATGCCTAAAAATTTTGAGAGTAGTCTTCTAACATTATTATCTATAACTTTTAATAAGAGTATATCTCGATATTTGGCTTTCTGAATTATCCACATTTTGAGCCAAGTATAGGGACAGTTTTGGAATGCAAACAGCCCACAACATTGGGCTATAAATACACCCCCTAATCTCCTTGAAAGTGGTTGTCATTTAATAAGAGAGGATAATAAATTGTCACGAAAAAATCATTTAAAAATTATTGGGAGGACCTGCCATACTCAATTTTCTACTTGAGATACCCTTCCTCCTCTCTTTCTTTTCAAGTTCTTTTGTGTTCTACTTATTTGTAATCGTGTAAGTCTGTTTTCATTTCAAAAAAATTTTAATGAATTTTTCTTCTTCTTCATCTATTATTCTCATCAAATTTATATTAAATAATATTAATGGTATTAAAATAGTTTAAATACATTTGAATCACCTTCCCTTCTTTCTCTTTCTCATTCAATCTAAAGCTCGTTTTTAATTCCCATCATCGTTCGTGTGTGTGTGTTCAGTGCAAAACTCTTTTCTTATCCCATTATTTTTGTTATATTTATAATTCATCACCAAAAAAAACATATTACCATATTAATAACCATATTAATGTATGAGTAAATATACCATTAGTATGAGTCATTATTTTGATATGTTAAGTGATTGAGAGTTTTTTCTCAATGAATATTCTTTGAATTAACATTGTGTATGTTGGACTTAACATGTCATGGATTAAAAACTTGTTTTGTTTAAAGTGTGATTTACATGGATTATTGGAACCATAAATACAATACCATAAATATGTTCTGATTGAGATTATAACCCTAAGTTATGTTAAGGCTTGTATTAAAGACTTAACGCTTAGGAATTTTAGTCAACATCATCCTATGAAGTGGGTGTTAATTTAATGCAATATAAAGAAAAGATCAAGGATATCAAAAGATGAAATCCCTAATAATGAACTCAGATCAATATTTATCAAATTGTTAAATCAAACATCATCCTTATAATTTTTTCATAATCTCTGCAAACAAACCACCCAATCAAAATACAAACAAATACAACTAATCGACTATTAAAAAGTATCATCGCTGAGGATTTGACTCAAGTGCTGCTATACTCATTAGAAGAGCATCATAACCTTGAAAGTTTATAGGAGAAAATCGGTCGTGTGTTTCAATGATCAAAGTAAAATGGAAAAAATACCAATAAAAAACATATATAAAAAACTAAGTAGTTATTACCCAAAACATGATTTTAACAAGGAATTATTAATAAACAAGTAATAAAAGGTCACAAGTAAATAATATATGGTATTATAAATATTATTATGGTTCTATAATATATTTATTATAAAATTAAATTTATTATATAGGAGGTTCGAATGCGTATGAACAAATTAAAGACTTAAGGTAAAGGAACTGCATCTCAAATTATCTTCTTTGGGAAATATGTTATGTTATGCACCTATATTATTTTATGAGGTATATATATATAGAAACATTTACATATTATATCATTAATTTATTTATTCTCATATTATTTAATATTTCATTTGGATTTATTCATTCATGGGGATTTTAATTCAGAATACATCTATGTGGTAAAAGTTTCATGTTACAATGTCATTATTTATCAAGATTATAAATGATTATGTTTGAGATGATGAAATATTATGATATAACTCTAAAAAAACTCATGTATATTCTTCTCATCTAGTCATTTATATAGAATACATGTTTTTATTTCATTTTCATCTCTTTAAGAACTAAAGAGACCAAAATAATGTTTTTAAGAAAAAAAGACTTTATTTCTCTCTTCGGTCAAAAATACTTTTTCTTCAAAGTGAATGTTTTTTAAAAAATGTTATAAAGGAAGTTTTTACAATTAAAAATTTATTTTTTAATTAAAATTTTACCCATACTTCATTTTTTAATTTTTTTAAAGGAATATTTTTGTCATTTTCCAAAAAAATCCCACTAGGATTTTACTAAAAATATGAAATGAATAATTGTTTTAATGTGTAAGAAATGAATTATATTTACTAATGTCATGAGCAATAAATGATTTAAATATTACTTTACATGTTTTAAAGGTTATTTAAAATAAAATGTTTTCTTTAATATTTGGGAAGTCATTAGATTTTAAAAAGTGTTTTCAAAGTTGAAATGATATTTTCCTCAAGAAATGATCCGAGAGACCTTTCAAAATCATTTCCCATATAATATGATGTAATTTGATTTTACTTAAGATTTAATGGGGTTATAATCCAAAAATATCATCCTTATTGTTTCACTATATGGTTATATTGATAATTAAAATATGTTTATGAAACCCATTCCTTTTCTACATGTTATGCTATGATGAAATTATGAAATGTTTATGAAACCTGTTCATTTTCCACAATTTATGCTACAATGAAATGATGACATATTTATGAAAACCATCTCTCTTCCATGGGTTATTTTATATTGAAATGTTTATCAAACCCCTTTATTTTCATGGGTTTTAATATGAGTATTTTTTATGATATTATGCAACAATTATGTATGGTTTTCATTATGTGATATTGGTTATGTTATAACAAAGAATGGGTGGGGCCTATATCTCCCTTCAATACGTTGGGTAAAGCTTTATATCTCATAAGATAAAAATGGGAAATAAGTCAAAGGGATTGATCCATAATGAGAAATAGGTTGATGGGCTTGATCCAAAATGGGAAATAGGTGATGATGCATGATCCAAAATGTTGATGGTCTTGGTAGTTAACCTTGACAAATGAAATAGTTTCTATACCTATGTTGGTGCCACACTTTTATGACACGAGCTTATGGATCATGAATTATTATGATTTCACACTCTTATGTGTTGGACTCCTCTAGTTTTAATGCTCAAAAAAATGTTTAATTATGTTTTATTAAGTTACATATTGTTTAATAAGGTTTATATATAACCTTAATATCTTATTTTAGTGTTTACCTCATAAATAAGGTTAAAAAATTTGGATAAGTATAAGTCAACAATGCTTGACCTACCGATAAATGAGTCACCAATGAAGTCTGAGTTACTGATAGCCTCTTAGAAGTTTTTATAAGGATGAGTTAATGATGAATTCTAAGTTACCGATGGCATGAGTCACCGATATCTTGACCTACTGACAGAAGTCTATGTTACCAATGTCATCGAGTTACCGACATATTAACCTACCGAAAGAGCGAATGACCGATACTCAAAATGTTGTTTAAGTATAAGATATCGATAGCTTAGTTACCAATACATCATCTACTGAATGACTGACCTATCGATCCTGAGTTACTAATAAAAGTATGAGACACCAACAGAATGACCTACCAATCCAAGCAACTATTCACAACTTAGAAGAATTTATTATCTATCATTTAAATTCAAAATTACTTCTAACAGTCATATTTATGAAACTTAGTACTGATTATTATATAAATGAGTTTGTCTATATTTTGTAGACAACCTTTAATGGATGTTAGAGACCAGTATGAGGTACGAGGTACATGATCTTACTTGCTGAATTGTATAAAGTGCATACCTGATCAAAAGGAAAAGATATCCATGTAATTTAGTAGAGAGATCGTGTGCCCGTGAAAACCAAAGAACTTTAAACTGAAGAAACATGAAGATATTTCTGAGAACAAACATCGAAGAACATCTTTGCAGCGACAATCTAAGAAAAGAGAAGATATCATCGACCAAATCATACACCTCACTGAAAATGGAAGACATAAGAACTCACGACACTCTGTTTTGATATCTATTTCTAGAAGTTGATCCCATCTTCACTTCCACCATCTTTAAGGGGTCTAGAAGCTGCAAAGAACATCACACAAAGTCTTCTAACTCTATTATATTTAATTTATGCTATATTTGAGAACTATTTTACATTTTTAGATGTTTGTGTGTCTCTATTTTATAAAAACACACGGTCTCCTATGCATAACTAGAATATACATTGATATCTTCATAAACCTATCTTTTTACACCTTAAACTCCCACAAATAATAGTGGAAGAGGTCACTTCATGAACTTTTTGTAATTTTCACTCCCACAAAAACTATGGAAGAGGTCTAGTTAACCTGGATAGTTGTGTGTGATATTGTGTACCCCTATCCAAGTTATGGATCAAATTTATTTATATACATTTCTTAGTGGTATCTGATCACCAAGTGGAGAGGACCAAGTCTCAAATTGAGACTAAACATCTTATTTTATAATCCATTATTCTTTTCCAAGTTATATTTTCATTGTTTTATTTATTCATTGAAAAAATTTCTTCACTTAGATAGTTAATATTAGATAGTGTTTATAATCGAATTTGGTTTAGTAGAATTATTTTTAAAGTTAAATTAATAATCCCTATTGTTTTAACTTAGAACTAATCACTCTTTGAGAAATATTTCAAATAGTAAATTTTTTTATATATCTACTACTTTGGTTAACTAGGATGTATTTGATTTTAAATTGGGGTACTTTTTAAATAAGTGTTTTAAGAAAATTTTTTTTATAGGAACTCAATTAACCCCCTCTTGAGTGTCCTACTTCGACTAAAATTTGGTATCATAGGTTTTATGTTTTCAAAGTTTTTACATCTTTTCTACTATGATTTTAGTTATGTTTTAAAGATCTCTAAATTTCTATCAGTTCAAAATTTATAGTTATTTAAACTATTAAAATTTTATTTTAAATGGGAAATGGATAGGAAGGTGATGATACCAATAGACCTCCCTATTTCAATGGCATGAATTATTCCTAGTGGAAACTTAAAATGAAAATGAATTTTGAAAGAATGGGTTTTGAAATATTGTCTACTATATTTGATCAGTATAAGATACCTGCTACTTATAGAAACACATGGGATGATGCCACTAAGGCGGCCTATAATAATAATTGAAAAGATATGAATTCATTATATTGTTATTTATGTGATGAATAATTTAATAGGATTTCTTTATGTAAAACAACCTATGATATTTGGGATACTTTAGTTGTTTCACATGAAGGGACCACTAATGTTAAGGAAATGAGGCTTAACACATATACAATTAAATATGATAACTTCAAAATGAAGCCAGATAAACCTATTGCTGATATGTATCTTAGGTTCAATGAGATTGTGAATACAATGATCTCACTGGGAAATACAATCATTGCAAAGGAAAAAATCATGAAGATATTGAGATGTCTTCCCGAAATGTGGATAGGGACATCAATATCCATTAAAGAATCTTGTGACATTGATACACTACCTGTAAAGGAGGTTATAGGTAAGTTGATGATGTATAAAGAATAACTAAAGGTTAATATATAAGAATATTATGAACCTAAAAGAATCAAATTCTTTCAAAACCACTACTTCTAAACACAAAGAAAAGGATAAAGTGAAAGTTCATGTTGAGATTTCTTGCAATGAAGAATCACCAAGTGACAGTGATGAGGAAATGGCTCAGCTAGCTAGAAGATTCAAAAAAGTTCTATAGAAAGAATAACTTCTTTAGAAATCCTTGTTATAAAGAGAAGTATGACAAGAAGGGAAACTGGAAAAAGGTCTAGAATAGAAGTGATAATAATAATGAGATAGTCTACTATGAGTGCAAGAGATGAGGAAATTTAAAATCTGACCATCCAAAATCAAAGTACAAAAATAAATACGAGGATAAGGATAGGAATTACAAAAAATTCAATGAAGTCCACCTGCAGTTCTTCTGAGGATAGCTCTAGTGACTTAGAATCATCAAATGATGAGAAAGTTGAAAAATCCAACATGTGTTTTATGAAAAACACATATGGGGTAACTCTAGAGTCTCCTGTACAAATTTTTTATTATTCTAGAGATGATTATGATAATTATGAAGATTTGAAAAATGAAGTAATGTTTGAGTATTGAAAAATTCTTGAAGATACATGTAATTAACTAAAGGATAAATATAAGTCTATAAAAAGGAACATTCTCTTTCAATTTCTATTAAGTCTGAACTTACTATTGAAAAAAAATAATGCTCATTTTCTCAATGAGAATAATGAACTCAAAATATCCAATGATCAATTAAAGAATGATTTAGAGAAATTTACAAATGGTAAAAATACTCTAACATAAATTATTGGTAAGAAATTTTCTCCATAATACACTACTGGTATAGGTTATCAACCAGGGAAATAAAATTTTGTTAAAAAAATTTTGTATCAAAAATCTAGAAAATTTAGGTTTGTTACCAAAATTGAAAAAGTTTCTATAAGTTCCAACACTAGAAATGCCTTTACTACTTCTAGTTTTTATGGATCTAATAAAGTTTATTTTTTTATACTTTATAAACTTCTTATTGGAAACCCATGAAGAAAATATGGGTTCCCAAAGTTTTAAATACTAATATTATTGGACCCAATCAAGTATAGGTACCAAAGTATTTTCTTGTTTGATCTATTTTTGTAGGAAAAATATTTGAAGAGTTCCTATAAGATATTATAGTACTTGGACAATGGGTGTTCAAGATATATGATATGGTAATATTAGAGATTCAAGAACCTTATCAGGATTAATGGTGGTCATGTCACCTTTGGTGACAATGAAAAAGGAAAAATAATTGGCCTCATCCAAATTGGTAACTCTAACTCAATTTTAATTTCTGAAGTTCTTTTTTTGATGTTTTAACATACAATATGGTTATCATTTCACAATTATTTGATAATGGATTTAATGTTAAATTTTAAAATTATGATTTTAATGTTTTAAATTCTAAAAATGATTTATTGTTTACTGCTTTTATAAATTAAAATGTATATACTATCAATCTAGATTTCTTAGTTTCTCAAAATGTTTTCTTCTTAAGTGCCTTTCATAAAGAGGCTTGGCTCTAACATATAAGATTAGGCCACTATAGCATTCACTCACTTAGAAAGCTTACTAGAAAATGAATAGTCAATGATCTACCTAAAATTAAGTTTCCAAATGATAAAGTCTGTAATACTTGTCAAGAAGGAAAGAGACATAAAATATCTTTCAAACTAAAGAAAGAAGTTTCAACTTATCAACCTCTTGAGTTGGTTTACATGGATTTGTTTGGACGTTCCAGAGTTTCATGTTTAAATGGGAATCACTATGTTTATGTTTTAATAGATGAATTTTCTAGGTATACATGGACTTTCTTTTTAGATCACAAAAGTAAAGGTTGTTCTTATTTTACCAAGTATTCTAGATCTATAGAAAACTTAAGTGGACTTAGAATCAAAACCATAAGAAGTGACCATGCCCGTGAGTTTGAAAATCAAGAATTTGGTTTTTTTTCACAAAATGGATATAGTAATAACTTCTCTACTCATAGGACACCCCAACAGAATGGAGTTGTAGAAAGAAAAAACAAAACCTTACAAGATATTTCTTGAACTATTCTTAATGAATATGATTTAACTATTTATTTTTGGGTAGAATATATGAATACATCTTGTTACATAATTAATAGATTTTTAATTAGACCAATATTTAAGAAAACTTCCTATTAGTTATGGAATAATAGAAAGCATAAGGTTAATTACTTTAAAGTTTTTGGTTGAAAATTCTATATCCTTAATACAAAATATAATCTCGAAAAATTTTCATACAAGAGTGATGAAAGAATTTTCATAGGTTATTTAACCTCTAGAATAGCCTATAGAGTCTTCAATAAAATAACCAAGTGTGCAAAATAATCTATACATATCAAATTTTTGTGAAATAAATCCACATGAACCTAAGACCTCCCTAGAAAATGTTAAAGATGATTTTTCAAATCTCAAATTGAATTATAAACCTTCTAACTCTACTGTTAAGCAAGCAGCAAAATCTTCCAGTTCTGGAAAATCTCTAGATTCTAATAATAGTGAACCCAAACCAGTATAAGAACCTGAAATAACTGGCCTGTATTTTTCTAGATCTGTTAGAACCCTTAATAATCATTCTTTATATGTTTTAGTTTGATACTTAGACAAGGGGACACATACTAGAGCTTCTCTAAGAAACCAAGTTAAACATAAAGTCTTTTTTTTTCATATCTTGAACCTAAAAATATCAATGATGTAATCAATAATGAATTTTGGGTGATGGCTATGCAAGAAAAATTGAATTATTTTGAAAGAAATACATTTTGGAAACTTGTTGATAAAACCAAAAACACTTTGACCCTAGGAACTAAATGGGTGTTTAGAAACAAAGTGGATGAGTCTGAAACTATAGTAATAAATAAGGATAGATTAGTTGCACAAGGTTATATCCAAGAAGAAGGAATTGAATATGAAGAAACTTTTGCACCTATTGCCAAAACTAAATCCATTATGATACTTCTACCTTATGTAACACATTTTAACTTCAAACTTTATAAAATGGAAGTTAAAATTTCATTCCTAAATGGGTATATAGTTGAGGATGTTTTTGTTGAACAACCCCAAACTTTTAAAAATCCTCATTTTCCAAACCATGTTTTCAAATTAAAAAAATCTTTGTATGGATTAAAACAAGACCCAAGAGCTTGGTATGATAGGCTTAATACTTTTCTTATTTATAACGGTTTTAAAAAAGGTATTGTTGATCCTACTATTTTCCTAAAAATAATTTCTAAAGATGTTTTGGTTGTTCAAAATGTTGATGATATTATGTTTGGATATTCAAAAAAATCTTTATGTGTTGATTTTTTAAAAATGATGTAAAATGAATTTGAAATGAGTTTAATGGGTGAACTCAAATTCTTTCTTGGGTTTCAAATATTTTAAAAAAAGGAAGGAATTATTTTAAATCAAAGTAAATATATGAAATATATTTTAAAACATTTTAATATGGATAACACTAAGATTAGTGATACTCCTATGAGTACCACCTGTAAATTGGATCTTGATGAAGATGTAAAATCAGTAGATCAAACCAATTACAGAGGTATGATTAGAAGTTTTTACTTAACTGCTAGATGACCTGATATTATGTTTAGTGTGTGTATGTGTACTCATTTTCAAGAAAACCCTAAAAAGTCACTCTATCTTTCTATTAAAAGTATTTTTAAATACCTCAAGTATACTAACAACATAGGATTTTTTTATCCTAGAGGACAACCATTTGATATAGTTAGTTATTATGATGCTGACTTTGGTGGTTTTAAGTTAGATAGAAAAAGAACCTTTGGAACATGTCACTTTTTGGGAAAGTCTCTAGTTTCACGGTGTAGTAAAAAGAAAAATTCTGTTGCGTTATCTACTTCCGAAGCTAAATACATAGCTTCTAGTAGTTTTTGTGCTCATATTTTGTGGATGAAACACACGTTACTAGATTATGGATATCAATTTAGGCATGTATTTATAAAATTTGAAAATAAAAGTTCTATTAACATCTATAAAAATCCAATTTCTCATTCAAGAAAAAATCATATTGATGTAAGACATCACTTTTTGAGAGATCATTATAAAAAAGGTGATAGAACTCTTGAATTCATTAGGACTAAACATCAACTTGCTGAAATTTTTACAAATAAATTAAATTATGAATGAATGAGTTACGTCAGACATGAGTTAGAAATGATCAACTTTTGAGGACTCACTGATAGGAATCACTGATAGGACTCACGTATAGGACTCACCAATGTGTCTTACTCATATACTTTTTCATTTCTTTTTCCGGATGTTAAAACATCGTTGTTTTATTTGTTACATTTTATTTTACTCCGCATTTCTTATTTTATGATTTTAAATCCCTAAATTATAAAATTAGAGTCGATCCAACTCATTTGTTTACTCTCACACTCCACCTCTTTCACTCTTTCCTTTGAACCTTTATCTCTCTAAATCCTTCAACATTTATCCTTTGAACCTGAAACCCTCAAATCTCACTAATGGATCAAGTTAATAATGTCTCTGAGAAGTCTGTGGATGAGTCTCATCCTTCTAAGAATCAGAAAGGTGAATCCAATGAACCTAAACCAAAACCTATCCATATCTAACTCATGAGTTGAATTGTTACTCCAGAAAAAGAAGTGGATTCTAAATGGTTACTAACAAGTAAGTATATCTCGTTGAATGCGTTTCAAACACAAGGATGGTTGGAGTGGTTCTCCAACAAAAAAAGACCATTTTACGCAAGTTTAGTACTTGAGTTCTATCTATATGCAAAATTTCTTCTCGAAGGCTTAGAGATATTTTGGATTAAGTCTACAGTAAATGGAAGAAGAATTTCTTTTTCATCCAAGCAATGGGAAGAATTCTTGAAGGTACCCTACAAGGGTGTGTTTGAAGATTATCAGGGAAGTGCACATCCACCTAGTGATATTTTCAGTTATGAGGAAGCTTTGGCTAAGCTTACTGGTAATGTATCTAATAGAAGGAAAAAAGAAATAGAGCTTGATGGTGAATTAAGGATATTGTTCAAGTTCATTCATGTAACACTCTAATCTTCCATGGTACGCTTCTCTTTGAATAATGCAATAGCGCACGATGCACGCAACACCGAGTTCAAACACACCACGACCTATCAAACTAATCATTTAGAAAGAGGTTATGAATAGTAATAACTACATTTTGAATTTTATATATATCCCATATAATTTTTACATTCATATTTTTTGTTTCTTAGAAATAATATAAGGACAAATTCAATTATTCAGATAAAAGAAGTATTTAAAAAAAATGCAGTTTTTCCTCCTTTTAATGGAGAACCATTTCTAAATACAATATTTGAAACTTTTATATATTAAATTTGATGAAATTAAATTCTTCTTTAGGAACAGTACATAAAAATTTAGTTTGGATAAATTTTTGGTGTTTTTATGATAACTTTCATATTTTGATGAATAGTGAAAGATACTAAATTTTAATTGAGAAAAAGTTTTTAATCAAAATAATTTATAGTGTTAAATTATAAATTTAAATGGTTTTGAAGTATAATTAGAGAATATTTTTATCATTTAATCCAATTTTGGTCATTAGAAGTAATTTCACTTTTAAACCTGACATAAACACATATCAATCTTTTGATAGTTTTTACTTCTCAAAAACTCGCTTTCTGGTTTTGACAATGGGAATTAATTTTAAATTAATTAATGCAACTTATATCTTTTGAATATGGTAAAATAAACATCATTTTTGGATTTGGAATATCAAAATTATATTAGGGTTATTTTTTGTTATTTTTCTAAAATCTTTCAATTTTTGATGAATAGTAAAAAACACTACGTTTTTTTATTAAAACTGAATTTTTATTTAAATAATTATTTATTTTATTTAAATTTAATTTAAGTCAAAAATAGATAAATACTACCTATATTAGTTCAATTTAATTAATTGGAGTCATTTTATAATAAAATTAGATGTATTAAATTTTATTGAATTTTTTAATGTGTTTTACCCACCTTTTAGGCACGTTTACAAATTTGCATAAAATGTAATTTTATCGCTTCTATGAATTGAATTTAAAAAATTTTAGAGACATGGTTGACATAATTAAGTAAAATTTGGTTCAATAAGATGAAAATATTTTTTGGTGAATAGTAACTTTTGACTTTTATTTACCACGGTTAAAAGTAAATAGGGAAATTAAAGGTAAAAATGATATTATAATTACTCTAACACGTGTCCTAATTCTATTGGATAATTGTATTTCGACCAAAACCAACCTTAGGAATAAAATATGATTCTTTTGGTCCACTTGGTTTAGATAAGGACATTTATTATTATTTTATTTAAAGTAGAGTTAAAAGTGTTAAATTCAAAGTTTAATAACTAATTTTTTTTTAATATATGGTTATACATAAGATAATTTTGACTATAAATATTAATTAGAAACATAAAATTATTTCCTACATCATGTAATTTTATTTAAAATTTTTAGACAATAAATAATTAAATTTATTTATGGCACAATGATGATACAGTAAATATCTTATTAATGATAGATTAAAATAATTGATATTATAAATATTAAAATAAATTTAAATTGAGACTTTTGATGCATTTAACAAATTTTATAGGTTAATATTACATGTTAGGGATGATTCAATTTTTTTTTGAAGAAATAATATTGTTATGACTTTCAAAAAAACAAAATACTAAATAATGTCAAAATTGGAATAAAAGAGTTTTTAAAACAAATACTATATTATTAAATGATATAATAGTACTAAAAATGTAATGTTCGGAAAAAGGACATATATAATAATAGATATGTAATTAATGAACCACTTGGGGTTCTCTTGGAATTTTATAGTAATTTTATTAACTGTGTAATATAAAAATACAAGGAGACATGGTAAATGTTAAACTATTTAACCAAGAGTTAAATCTAAACGATAAGGTTAATATGGTGACATAAACCTGTCTAAAACATATTGATTGAGAGGTTTTCGACCCATAACCACCTAAAACTCAAAATAAATACTTTTAGATCCATTATAAACCAAATATGATTGTATAATAAAATAATATTTCAAGGTTTACATAAAGTGAACCTCACCTCTCTTATAAAAAAATACTTCCCCTTATCTCAAAATCACACCACCAAAGCCATTTGGATCAGAGAAAACCTACTCAAATATCCTCCCAACTACCCTCACTTCAACCTGGAGGCCTTAATTTGATCAGAAATCCAACATAAAGAGCCCTTTTGATCAAATAAAAAGGAAGCACCCGAAGAAGAGGTAATTATTTCATCACCTCTTTCAATGTTCTTTTCTTATTCCACTTTCTCTTTATTTGTTTTTTCCATAACAAAATAATAAATCCAGTACCTTATATATAATGTGATGTTATTATAAATATTTTACAACCATATTCATTCTTCTATCCATCCTATAAATGACAAAGTCACCATACGTGTGTACATACGGCTTACCGTCTCCTTCTCGTGGTGTAGTTTGTTATTCAACAGCTAATTATTTGGATGGGTATAATAATGAGTATAATTGATGTAAATAATAACATTTAATGATTATTTATATATTAAATACCATCCAATTACATACGATTTCACCATCAATAGAATGGTATTGTCATTCGTGCGTACGTACGAATTACCGTCTCTACGAACGCAATGAGATTCATTCCCCATCAAAACCATTCAAGAATAAATATCATTTTATGATTAAAAAATAATGTTTAATAACATAATATCATTCTTTATATGAATCAAATACACCCTATCTATAACAAACATAACTTACGTAACAAAACATACAAAGAAAAACGAATCAGTTAACACCCGAAACAATGATACTACTAAAATATTATTAACAAAGTAATATTAAAAGATCATATATGATATCATATTTATGTATATGGTTCTTGTATAATTTAACAATAATTATTTTACCATTATACAGGAGGTTAACTTACCCTCAAATAAGGAAAAGTACAAGGTAATGGGTTTTCATCTCACTTTTATTCCCATGAGATTCATGATATATTTGCCACTATTTCCTTTTGTGTGGTGTATATACTGACCATGGTTGTATTCTTTGTGTAATATACCTTAATTTATGGGTATTTACATCTTCATTGTATGATCCTTCTTTCATGGAGTGTATGTTTTGTAAGTTACCAAATCTATAAGGGAACTTTTTATTTCAATTTCAACTCATTGGGTTTTACGCACACTTCATCGATTATTTTACTCCAAGATTACGTGTGAAATCACTATTTATTTATTTATATAGTAATTTACACTCCCATTTGTTTGGATATACTTTTTATGCACATAACCACTCCATTGATAAATTCTCAAGTCATTGAGATGAACTTGATCAGGGTAATCTTAACTCAATATCCATTCATTGAGTTAAACATCTAAGTCATTGGTTTTGTTTTTAAAAGAATATGTGTGAATGTAATATGATTGATTTACACTAAATATAAAATAATATTGAGTGTATTTATATTTTCACACATAATTATGTCATTGATTTATCCTTAATTTAAGGATACGGTCTTTATAAGGAATTTCGTCTCAATTTACATTCCATTGAAACTTCTTTGTTGTTATGCACCAATTCATTTTTATATGGCGTGTATATTGTCCTTTTATATATTATATACTGAATCCATTTATTCTCATGATATTATAATTTTTTGATTAATGTTATTCATTAATTATTTGTATTCAAGTGTCTCTCTTTTGGTTAGGAACTCTTTGACTAAAATATCATTTTAAAGATTTATTCTTCTAAAATATTTCTCATTAATGTCCACGTTTTTAAAATGGTTTTAAGGATTTATTTATATGGACATTAATGTTTTAAAATTAAAATTTCTTTTAATAGTTTCAAAGTGGTATGGGACAGTTTGATTCAAAAATCTATTTTAAACAGCTTCTTGATAAATAGTGAGACTTTTAAATGTTTTCAAGAAAAATGGGGATATTTCTCTCAAATAGTTTTGATGATTATTTTCATCTATGTAAATATACTTAATTATTCTCGATTGAGGTTAATTTATTATAATAAAATCTTCCATATTGTATTTAATAAGTTATGTTTGACTGTGGATGTGCTATTTTTATACCATTCATGGTTTGTGGTTAAAATATTGACATTTTGTATTCTAGTTTTAAAAAGAATGTTTAGATTATGTTTCAACCTTTTCATTTGAGGAATGCATTGGACTTAGTAAGTGATGGGTGGAGCCTACTATAGATCCTCGATGTATCGGTTGGTATCATGAGACAAACTAGGGTCTTGGCACAAGTCCTTGACAAAATCTTATTTGTAGTCTTGGCACAAGGCCTTGACTATATGGTTATGATGTCTGACATTATGCATTCCATCATTATGAAGTTAGATATTGATATTTCATGCGATTATTCAACTAGTATAATATCCACATGAATAAGTAAATGGAATTATTTGATTTATATTTTCCTAATTATGCTGAAGTTTAAGTTTAAAAGGCTTGTGTTTTAGTCTTATACATTGGATTAAATGTTTATGCTTATTTGTGAAAATTTCTGCTATATTGTTATCCTTAATGAGCATCTGATCTCACCCTTTTCTGTGTTTTATTTTTCCCAATATGTGAATAAGTATATCATTATTAACCCACAAGAATAGGCTAATGGATATGAGTGTGTTCAAATGGGACACAATGTTGTTTTTCTTTATTTCATGATGTAATGTAAAACTTATGTATGTATCTAGTACTTCCAAGGATTATAAACTAATAGGTCTTTTGGGACTTGATCTCTTGTGATCATGCTAATGATATGTAATAATGCACTGACTCTGGGTAACTAGGGTCAGGGCGTTATAGTTGGTATCAGAGTAAGTTTAGTACAAACCTTGGAAACTAGATTTAGAAAAACTTTGATTAGAGAACATTACCCTAAGATAGAGTTTGAGGATTAATATAGAAGAACATCCAATTTTTTTGGTAATGTAAATATTATATGGGTTTTCCAAGAAATAAATCCATGTCTAGGTATGAGAAGTTAGAGGCAGATCTGGCACAGATGTACCTAGGGATAAAACACGAAAACACCATTTTGAGCTGGACTCGAACGGGAACTGGTGCACGACAATGGGTCTTTTTGCACTCTTGGTTACGACAATACCAGGGGATATGCTTAGGATAATTCATATTTTCTTTACAAATTTATTTGAAGGATTTTAATATAAGATGATAATAAATAACCTTGGTTAATCCTAAGGTGTTTTAGATTGAAAATAAGATGTCATGATATTCTCTAAATGATTTTATGACTATTGTTACTTACACAATGCTTTCTGGTTTTAGTCAATGGCTGGATTCCAAGGAAGTCATATTAACAATGAATATGATGTATAAGGTGGGAACAATGGTGGAAATTAGCAACTAAATGGAATTTTGATAGGCATAAAAGACATCGTGCTCATACTGAATCAGTTTTCCAAAAATTTAATCAACAATATATATACTAACCAACTTCTAAACTCAACAAAGAAGAGAAAGGCAGTGAATGATAAGAGCTCCAAGAGTAGATACCATAGAGAAAAGAAATCCCAATTTCCATCATGTAGGAAATGTGGAAGGAGACACCTAGGAAAGTGTCTCAATGGAACAAATAAAAGATTTATCTGCGGGAAAGAAGGACATAAAGTAAAGAATTGATGAGGAAAAATTTAGAGTACTATAGAAGAAAATAAAAATGATCCCAATAATCCATTTACAGTAATTATCTGTAAATGTAGGGGACCTGGGAATTACCTGAGTCAATGACCTATTCTATAGGATAACCTCTTGTTCAAGGAATAACCAATGTGGAAATAAATGGATGATGGATTTTTTAAAAGTATTAGTGCTCTTTGTTGATGAGATTACTTTGGAAGAATTTTATCTTGTATGTATAACCCTGAAGTTAGTTATGTGAAAATTCTAATCGAGGAATAATTATCTTTTCTTTTTTTGATATAGTTATAAATAAACATTTGGGTTTATATGATCCTTGAATTTGATGCAATTACAGGTTATTATTTTTTGGGATGAAAATTTGAGGTATGAGATAATATTTGTGGTTAAATTATGTTATGGTTATTTTAAAGAATTTATCTCATTTTGGGAATGATATAAAATATAGTTTTTGAAAAAGTTCAACATGCATACCGTGTGAAAACCCGTCACGTCGAAAAAATTTGTGGGAATCAAACCCACAACCAAAGTGTGACTGAGATTTATCACCTACCACTGGACTACATGAAGTCCCTGGTTAGTGTGACTAATTCATTTTAGTTAAATGATTTTATTGATCAATAATAAGTTGATTTATGATATTATGTTTTATCAAATGGATATCCTCAGTGTAGGAAAATTATTTGGTGATTAAGTGATAAATGTTGTTTTGGAAGACGTTCTCTTTATTGAGAACACTATATGCCTAAGGAAAATAGAATACTATAGGATTTCATTTGAGGAGTAATGGTGGATTTATATCTATGTTTTTATTGTGGATTTATAGATATTTGGGTTATTTATGGAAATTATTAACCTATCATAGAGAATATGTGATTAGGTTAATTAATTTTAAGTGTGTGACTTTAAGAGTAGTTGATGTTATTTGGAGATACAATTTAACATGGAAGACTACGTAATAAAATTCTTCTGAGTTTTGGGTTTCAATCTTAGTTTGGATTATATTGAAGGATTTTAAGGAAAATTGTTTATTGAATGGTATTTATTGAACTTTGGGTATTGTTGGTTTAATTTTAGAAATTAAGATTAATATTTCTTTCTCTAAAGGATTATCCTTTTTGGGGATCATCTGATCTTGTACTAACCATTTTGGTTTTGGTTAATCTCTAAAGATAAGGGAAATATATAGTTCATCCTCTATTGATTATGTGATTCTCTATAAGTTTATTCTAGTGCTTTAGGTGTGACCAAGTCATCTTGAATACTCATCGTTTGGAGTTCAAGATGAGTTTGTGGTATAAATTAGTTAAAGGATGGAACTCTACTTATCAAGTATTTTTTTTCTTATTATATGAAGAAATTAATTCTTAAACCTTAGGGAAAGGATATTAAACCCAAAAATGTGTTATACTAATACCTTATGTTATTCATAATAGATTTATGGCTTTGAGGCCCTCAATTTTACATTTACTTGTTTGTGATTGATGACCTCAATCACTCCATATAAATATTTACGTTTTTCCTCCATAGTGTGCAGCGGGACTCGGTAGGGATGCAAAATGATCATGATATTTTTCAAGAATTATTAAATGAAATTAATGTTGAATTTCATGTTTAGTTCTAGTATTTTTTCAGTAGATTATTTTTTATCACGATGTGATGATTTTAGATATTTCAATTTTTTTTAAACCCTGAAGATGTTGTACATGATAGGCCCCATAATGTTCTAGAAGGGGGGAAAGAGGGGCTATTACAATACCCTCATGAAAATGTAGGGATTTTTTATTACTAGAAATCACTGAAATAAATAATGTATGACCAAAAAAAATGTCAGGGGTGTAGCATGAGGAGGCTCGCTAATCGAGGATCCGAGTCCTGAGGCGTCGCGTCATGGCTATTTGAATTTTGAATCAATTGTGTTTTCCATTTAAGTAGTTTTTTGAATTTGGGGTTTCGGTAATCTCGTGTTGGTCAGGTTCCTACTCACCCAAAAAGCAGATTTTGAAAATCAAATAAAAATTTATTTTTCAGTCAGTAATTTGGTGGTGACTTTTTCATTTCCCTTTCCCTCTTATTAAGACTAAATTTTACCAACTCTATTTTCAATGTTGGTTTTCCAAAAAGATATTTTATATTTTTTTAAACTTTTATTTTTGAAGAAAAATTTAAAATTGTGAGGATGCAATTTATTGAATTGGGGAAGAATGTAATACCACAAGATTCCATGGTATGCTTCTCTTTGAATAATACAATAGCGTGTGATGTACGCAACACCGAGTTCAAGTACACCAAGACCTATCAAACTAGCCATTTAAAAAGTGGTTATGAATAGTAATAACTACATTTTTAATTTTTTTTATATATCCCATATAATTTTAACATTCATATTTTTTTGTTTCTTAGACATAATACAAGGAAAAATTCAATTTTTCCAATAAAAGAAGTATTTTTCAAAAAATGTAGTTTTCTACCTTTTAATGGAGAACCCTTTCTAAATACAATATTTTACACTTTTATATATTAAATTTGA
Source organism: Viscum album (assembly GCA_963277665.1). Lineage (NCBI taxonomy): Eukaryota > Viridiplantae > Streptophyta > Magnoliopsida > Santalales > Viscaceae > Viscum > Viscum album. The sequence continues at coordinate 354,853,445 of OY728125.1, read as the reverse complement.
TGAAATCAAATTCTTATTTAGTATCAAGACATACAAATTTAGTTTGGATAAATTTTTGGTGTTTTTCTGATAACTTTCTTATTTTGATGAATAGTGAAAGATACTAAATTTTAATTGATTTTTTTTAATAAAAATAATTTATAGTGTTAAATTATACATTTGAATGTTTTTTAAATATAATTAGATTATATTTTTATCATTTAATCTAATTTTTTTCATTTGAAGTAATTTCACTTTTAAACTGGACATAAACACATATCAATCTTTTGATAGTTTTTACTTTTGAAAAACTCGCTTTCTGGTTTTGACAACGAGCCTTAATTTTAAATTAATTAATGAAATTTCTATGTTATTAATTTTTTAAAATATACATCATTTTTGTATTCGAAATATTAAAATTATATTAGGGTGATTTTTTGGTATTTTTCTGAAAACTTTCAAATTTTGATGAATAGTGAAAAACACTGCATTTTTTATTAAACTGAATTTTTATTTAAATAATTATTTATTTTATTTAAATTTATTTTAAGTAAAAATAGATAAATATTACTTATATTATTTCAATGTAATTAATTGGATTAATTTTATAATAAAATTAGATGTATAAAATTTTATTGAAATTTTTAACGTCTTTTACCCACCTTCTAGGCACGTTAGCAAATTTGCATAAAACGTAATTTTTCCGCTTCTATAAATTGAATTTAAAAAATCATAGGGATATGGTTGACATCAGTAAGTAAAATTTGGTTCAATAAGATGAAAATAATTTTTGGTTAATGGTAACTTTTGACTTTTATTTACCATAGTTAAAAGTAAATAGGGTAATTAAAGGTAAAAATGATATTATAATTACTATAAAATATGCCCTAATTCTATTGGATAAGTTTATTTTGAAAAAAACTAACCTTATGAATAAAATATGATCCTTTTGGTCCACCTGGTTTAGATTAGTGCATTTATTATTATTTTATTTAAAGAAGAGTTAAACGTGTTAAATTCAAATTTTGATAACTAAATAATTTTTAATATAGGGTTATAAATAAGATAATTTCAACAATAAATATTTATTAGAAATATAAAAATATTTCATACATCTTGGAATTTTATTTATAAATTTTAGACATTAAATAATTAAATTTATTTATGACACAACAATGATGCAGTAATTACCTTATTAATGAAAGATTAAAATAATTGATATTATAAATATTAAAATAAATTTAAATTGAGAATTTTTATGAATTAAATTTTTTTATAGGTTAATATTACATTTTAGTTTTTATTAAATTTATTTGTTTTAGAAGAAATCATATTTTTATGACTTTCACAAAAACCAGATACTAAATAATGTCAAAATTGACATAAATGAGTTTTTAAAACAAATACTATATTATTAAATGATATAATAGTTCTAAAAATATAATTTTCAGTCAAAGGACTTATATAATAATATATATGTCATTAATGAACCACTTGGGGTTCTCTTGGCATTTTATAGTAAGTTTATTAACCATGTAATATAAAAATACAAAGAGACATGGTAAATGTTAAACTATTTAACCAAGAGTTAAATATAAACGATAAGGTTAATATGGTGACCTAAACCTGTATAAAACCTATTTTTTGAGAGGTTTTCGACCCATACCCACCTTAGCCTAAAAAATAAATCCTTTTGTAGCAATTATAAATCTAATATGATTGCATAATAAAATAACATTTCAAGGTTTTCCTAAAGTGACCCTCACCTCTCTTATAAAAGGATACTTCCCCTTCTCTCAAAAGAACACCTCCAAAGCCATTTGAATCAGAAAACAACTACTAAAATATCCTCCAAACTACTATCACTTCAACCTAGAGGCCTTAATTTGTTCATAAATCCAACCTAAGGAGACCTTTTGATCAAATCAAAAGGAAGCACCCAAAGAAGAGGTAATTATTTCATCACCTCTTTCAATGTTCTTTTCTTCTTCCACTTCCTATTTCTTTGTTGCTTGCATACCAAAATAATAACTCCAGTAACTTATAAATACTATGATGTTATTATAAGTATATTACAACCATATTAATTATTCTATCCATCCTATGAATGACAAAGTCACCATACGTGCGTACTTATGACTTACCGTCTCCACGTCATGGTGTAGTTTGTTATTCAACACGTAATTATTTGGATGGGTATAATAATGAGTATAATTGATGTAAATAATAACATGTTAATGATTCTGTATATATGAAATAACATCCAATTACATACTATTTCACCATCAATATAATGGTATTGTCTCTCATGTGTACGTACGGATTATGATCTCCACGAACGTGATGAGATTCATTCCCCATCGTAACCATTCAAGAATAAATATCATTTTATGATTAAAAAATAATTTTTAAGAACATAATATCATTCTTTATATGAATCAAATAAATCCTATCCATAACAAACATGACTTACGTAACAAAACATATAAATAAAAACTAATCAGTTAATACCTAAAACAATGATACTAATAAAATATTATTAACAAAGTAATATTAAAAGATCATATATGATATAATATTTATGTATATGGTTCTTGTATAATTTAATAAAAATTATTTAAACATTATACAGGATGTTAACATACCCTCAACTAAGAAAAAGTACAAGGTAATGGGTTTTCATCTCACTTTTATTCCTGTGAGATTCATGCTATATTTGACACTATTTCCTTTTTTGTCGTGTATGTACTGCCCATGGATATATTATTTGTGTAATATAACTTAATTTATAGGTATTTAAATCTTCACTGTATTATCCTTATTTCATGGAGTGTATGTTTCGTAAGTTATCCAATCGGTAAGGGAACTTCTAATTTCAATTTCAACTCATTGGGTTTTATGCACACTTCATCGATTATTTTACTCCAAGATTAGGTGTAAAATAACTATTTATTTATTTTTGTAGTAATTTACACTCCCATTTGTGTGTATATAATTTTGATGCACATAATCAATCCATTGATAAATTCTCAATTCATTGATATAAACTTGATTAGGGTAACCTTAACTCAATTTCCATTCATTGAGTTAAACATCCAAGTCACTGGTTTTGTTTTTTCAAGAATATGTGTGAATGTACTCTGATTGATTTACACTGAATATCCAATCATATTGAGTGTATTTATATTTTTCACACGTAATTGTTTCATTGATTTATCCTTAATTTAAGGATATGATCTTTATAAGGGATTTCGTCTCAATTTACATTCCATTGATACTTCTTTGTTGTTATGAACCAATTCACTTTTATATAGTGTGTATACTATCCTTTGACATATTATATTATGAATCACTTTATTCTCATGATATTATATTGTTTTTATTAATGTTATTCCTCAATTATTTGTATTCAAGTGTCTCTCTTTTGGTTAGGAACTCTTTGACTAAAATATCATTTTAAAGATTTATTCTTCTAAAATATTTCTCATTAATGTCCATGTTTTAAAAGTGGTTTTAAGAATATATTTATATGAACATTAATGTTTTAAAATTAAAATTCCTTTTAAAAGTTTCAAAGTGGTATCATACACTTTGATTCAAAAATCTATTTTAAACGGCTTCTTGATAAATAGTGATACTTTTAAATTTTTTCAAGAAAAAGGGGGATATTTCTCTAAAATAGTTTTGATGATTATTTTCATCTATGTCAATATAATTCATTATTCTCGATTGAGGTTAATTTATTATAATACAATATTCCATATTTTATTGAATGAGTTATGTTTGACAGTGGATGTGCTATTTTTATACCATTCATGGTTTGTGGTCAAAATATTTACATTTCATTTGCTAGTTTTAATACGAATATTTAGATTATGTTTCTCCCTTTTCATATCAAGAATGATTTGGACTCAGTAAGTGATGGGTGGAGCCCGCCATAGCTTCTTGATGCATCAGTAGGTCTAATGATAAAAACTAGTGTCTTGGCACAAGGCCTTGACAAAATCTTTTTTGTAGTCTTAAAACGAGGCCTTGACTATGTGGTTATGATGTTCGGTATTATGCATTACATCATTATGAAATTAGATATTGATATTACATGAAATTATTTGACTAGTATAATATCCATGTGAATAATTAAATGAAATTATTTGATTTATATTTTCCATATTATGCTGAAGTTTAAATTTAAAAGGTTTGTGTTTTAGTCTTATACATTGCCTTAAATGTTTATGATTATTTATAAAAGTTTCTACTATATTATTATCCTTACTGAACATCTTATATCACCCCTTTCTATGTTTTATTTTCCCCATGATGTGAATAATTATATCATGATTAACCTGCAGGAATAGGATAAGGGATTTGAGTGTGTTCAAAGGGGACACAATGTTGTTTTTCTTTATTTAATGATGTAATGTAAAACTTATATATATATATAGTACTTCCAGGGATACAAAACAAATCAGACTTTTGGGACTTGACCTCTTGTGATCATTCCAATGATATGTAATAATTCACTGACTCTGGGTAACTAGAGTTGGGGCATTACAATTAAAAATCAATTATGTCCAAGAAAAGGGTAGTTTTCCTCCATGAAAGACTAAGATTTTTTTTTGCTATATATTTTTCATAAGGGACATAAGATTAACTAGTGTAAGTATTTAATGGTGCTTGTGAATGAGATGATAAAACCATATTACAAGAATTTTTTTTTGTTTTATTCCAAGCTTATTTATGAAATGCTAGAATTTAAAGGTTTGGTGAATGAGGGTGAAAAATCAGTAACTGAGTGTGATGGGTTTTTCATCATAAAAGTCAATTGTAAGAGGATAGAGGTAAATTGGAATCCCCAGACGAAACTTTGGGTTATAGAAAATGATAAGTTATATGAGGATTTCAATCCTATTGAGCACCCTACAAGGCTAAGAGACATGGTTGACCCTTGTCTAGGACTAGATGTGGATGTTGAGTATTCTAAAGAGGATAATGGAGATGAGGAAAACCAAGGAAATGAATCACCTATTGGTGATAGAAGTGATCCAAATATATCTGGAATTCCAGAAGGTATGACCTATGGACTTTCTATCCCTCATAGGCCTCTTACTTCAAAAGAACCACTCTTGGATGAAGATGATGATTAGGAGACTGAAGAATCAACTTTTTTTGAATATGTTAGTCAAAGTGGGAGTGAAGAATATGAGGAGTCAAATGGTGAAAATGAAGAAAGTAACAATAGGAAGAAGAAGAGGATGATGTTGATGAAGATGAGAAAGATAATGAATAAGTTGATGAAGAATCTGGTGAAAAAAATGAAAATAATAGAGATGAAGAGGAAGAAGAAGAAATTGTGAATCTGATACCAGATCAGAGCATCATGATGATGATCAAGGGCCTGTTGCAGAACCTATTGATCTTACTCTAGATCCTATGGAGCTTGAAAATCTTACTGATACTACTTTAATGGAATGATAAACAGTTTTGGAATCCCATGATACTATTGAGTCATTTGTGATTTAGGAGAGATCTATAGATGTTCTTATGCATGAAGAAGTTCATGTTGAAGAAGAAGTTCTAGTATCTTAAGTACAAGCACTTTTTTGTCAGGAAGAAATCTACTGTTGAGAGGATAGAACCTATTAAGGGGGAGAAACAACCAAAAAGGTTTAGAACTGATATTATTACTCCCAATGATGATATAGTTTCACCTGAATGGGAAATGGTTCCAGGTTATGTGACTTTGGGTTTGTAGTACCCTGATTCAGAGGATGAGAAAACTAATCCTAAGGGATATGTGGTAGAAGTAACAAATCCTATTGAAATTGATCAAGAAATAGACCCTTCTTATACTTCTATGGCTTTACTAGAGCCTTTAGATTATGTGACTAATGATGATCTCAATATGTTTAAGGATGAGTTATTCTTAGTAGTTAGATCTATCCTTCTACATCAACTATCTCCAGTGGAAAGTATTAATTAAAGTGATGCAACTATGTTAACAGAAAGAGTTGTTTATCAAATTGAACCTCATATGATTATAGTGGTTAAAGAAATTGTAATAGATAATCAAAAGATGCATAATGAAATGGTTTATGTGGTTTCTACTATTAATAGTTTGACCATTGAATATAGTGAATATTTTTAAAAGGTTGTGAAATATCTTGGAGACACCACTTATGAGTCTTCAAAGGATGCTACCCTTTCATCTCTAGAACTTGATTTAAATCAGTTGAAAAAATTAGTTCAATATGTAGTTAAAGGTGCCTAAAACTTGGATGATCCTACTATTTAGTATCTGGATGTTGATATGATCATAACTATAATAAGAGAAGAGTTTCAGACTATGATGGGTGGAACAAACCAAGAAATCATAAGAAACTTTCAACATAACAATGATCATATATATGACATGGTAATATTTTTCATGAAAGGGGACACTAATACTCAAGAATAGATAACCAAGAAAGTATAATTCTACTTTAAGAGAGTTTATATAAAGCATCAGTTGGATAGTCATTTAAGATATTTGGTTGAGAATTTAAAACTACCCCTGGTCACTCAAGCCTTCAAAGAACAAGTCAAGTATCTTAAATAATTCACCCATACTCTTCAACAGTTTATAGAAAATAAGGAGGATTTTACTAAGGTGATTGACCATGGTGGCTAGACCATAAGGGAATTTATCAATCTATTGAAGCCCTACCTGTATCATGAGAGTACTATAATTGTTTCTCCAACAACTTCCCCTCTCAGACCTCTCCTGTACCCTTCTACTCCTCCTTCTAAACCCTTTCCACATTTTTACATGACTCTTTCTCGGGATATTAGTCAAATCAGACCTATTATTCTTTGAGAACTTATAGGACCTCCTGCCTCTTCTGTCCCAAGCCATGCTCCTTCTGTGTTTATTGGTGTTCCTCTTCTTTCCACTAGTATCCCATCTGTAACTCCAACCACTACCTCTTTTGAAACTACTGTTCCTACCGCCACCAATTCTGATAAAGTAAAAGTCATTATGGATTATACTATGGAGAACCAATGATTGGTTGGCTCCTTGATAGGGATCTATTGTCACATCTTTGTTATCTCCTTTATTGTTTGTTTAATGACATATATTCTCTCTTTTCATATCATTTTCTATTATTTATCTTAATTGTTTGTTTCCTTTTTAGTAATCCCAAAAGGGGGAGAATGTGTATGGAATATATCTTCAGAGGATAATGAGATTAAAATAAAGTTTCATCATAAGATTAATAAAAAACTTACCAAGTGATAGGTATAGTATTTGTGTTTATCTTAAAATTTAATCTCTTATGATCCGTATAATATGTTAAGTAGACCTTACTTTGATCATAATAATTCAACTGTTGTGGTATATAATTCCATGATTTGTGACCATAAAATAGGGGGATATTGTTGGCCTCCTCTATTTTAATGCTCACAAATCAAGCCTAATTATGTTTTATTAAGTTACATCTTGTTTAATCATGATTACATATAATCTTAATCACTTCTATTAGTGTTTACCTCATAAGACAAGTTACCCAAATTTGGATAAGTATAAGTCAGTTATGCTTGATATAATGATAGATGATTCACCTATGAAGTCTGAGTTACTGATAGCCTATCATAATTTTCGCTAAGGATGAGTCATCAATGAAGTTTGAGTTACCGATAGCATGAGTCACTGACAACTTGACCTATCAATATATGTCCAAGTTATCAATGGCATCGAGTTACCGACAACAAAACCTACCGATAGAGAAACTGACCGATACTCAAATTTTTTGTTAAATATAATCTACCAATAAATGAGTTACCAACACATCACCTACCGACTGACCGACCTACTAATACTAAGTTACCAATACAAGTCTGAGACACCAATAGAATGTCTTACCAATCCAAGCTACCATTCAAGACTTAGAAAAATTTCTTATCTGTCATTTAAATTAAAAATTTCTTCTAAAAGTCATATTTATGAAACTTATTACTGATTATTATATAAATGAGTTTGTCTATCTTTGTAGAAAACATTTAATGGATGTCAGAGACTAGTACGAGGTAAGAGGTACATGCTTCTACCTGCTTCATTGTATAAAGCGGATAACTGATCAAAAGGAAAAGAGATCCACGCAGTATAATAGATAGCTCATGCCCCTATGAAAACCCAAGAACTTCAAACTGAATAAAAATAAAGATATTGCTGAGAAAAAAACTAAAGAACACATTTTTAGTAATAATCTAAGAAAGGAGAAGATATCATCGACTAAATCATCCACCTCACTAGAAATAGAAGACAAAAGAACTCATGACACTCTGTTTTGCTATCATTTTCTAGAAGTCGACTCTATATTAATTTCTTCAATATTTAAGGAGTCTAGAAGTTGAAAATCATATCACACCAAGCCTTCTAACTCTATTATATTTAATTTTTTCTTTGTTTGTGAACTATTTTACATTTCAATCAGTGTGTGTGTATCTATTTTTTAAACTCACATTATCTCCTATGCACAACTAAAAGATACATTGATATCATCATGAACCTATATTTTTACACCTTACACTCCCATGAATAACAGTGGAAGAGGTCCCTGTATGGCCTATTTTTAATTTTTCCCACCAAGAAAACTATAGAAGAGGTATAGATGACATGGAAAACTGTGTATACTATTGCGTACCTCGATCCAGGGTGTGGATCAAGTTTATTTATATAAATTTCTTTTTTTAGGTGATCACTAAGTGGATATGACTAATTATAATCTTGAGACTGAACCTATTGTTTTAGAATATGATATGCTTTTAAAATTACTTTTTTCACTGTATTATTTATTCATTAGAAATATTTCTTCACATTCATAGTTAATCTTAGATAGTGTTTATATTATAATTTGGTTTAGTAGATTGATTTCAAAAGTTAAATTAATAATCCATTTTTTTTAACTGAGAACTAATCAATATTCGAGAAATATTTCAAACAGTAAAATCTTTTATAAATCTGCTACTTTGGTTAATTGGGCCATATTTTATTTTAAATTAGGGGACTTTTAAATAAGTGTTTTAAGATATAATTTTTATAGGAACTCAATTCATCCCCTCTTGAGCGTCCTACTATGACCAACATTATGAATAATTTATTTTGGAATGATAATGCTTTAAGACATGACTCATGTTTATCATCTATGACAGGTTGGGTATATAAATTTTAAGTTATGTTCATGATCTCATACAATCATTCTTGTCTTATTATTTCATATTATCATAGAATGATATCTCCCATGTTTACCCTTACGGACCATCTAATATCACCCTTTTTTTTTGATTCCTTTCCCTAGGTGGTGAAGAAAGGTTTTAAGTAGGGAATTTTTATGAAGAGTACAAAAGGGGAAGATCATTATGGGAGATGTTGAATATATTTCATTAAATAAGATGATTGTGTACCTAGTATCTAAATACAATAAACTATTATGATACTTGGGAATTTATTTGTGAAATGTATTGAATATTATTCTAAAAACGTGTGATATTTAAATATGAAAATCCTAGGTTGTTATAATAATACTCGTTGTTCAGTGATTTGGGTAAGCTTCCCCAGCTTGCCTATTCCATTTCAAAACTTGGGAATTCTTTAATTACTTAGGAACCTGGTTGGTAGGTTTATATGTTATGATAATAGGTCTAAGTCCATGTTTCACCTCATTTATCCATGAATTTTTGAGGAAGTTGATGTGTATAAGCCTCAAGTTTAATCTCTTTAAATTGAGGTAGAAGAGGAGTTTTGGTGCTTCCAGAAGGTGCATTTTGAGTCATGGTTTGATTTTTTTCCTCATGTTTTCAAATTGGATACCATCAATAGTATTATCATCCTAGGACTATGAGGAATCATATAGAAAGTATTCTATATTTAGTGGATGGTGAGACTACTACTTATTTCAAGTTAGGAGAAATGATGGGGGGGGGGGGGTGGATCCTTCCCCCATGTATAGATCAAGATGTTCCCTCCTACACAAAGGTAGTTTTATCTAATCCAAGAATTGAAGCACCTATTCTGGTAGGATAGTCTTAACCTAGTTTAGATAGATTGAAAATTATTTAAGAATCAAAAAAACATTTGTAGGTAACACCTAAATCTTCTATCAAAACTGGGGTTTGTCCCATATCTATTAGAAAAAAATAGAAATGATAATGGGGGTTATTTTCGGTGCATTACTGCCTCCTGAATTGGATTATACTAGAAAATTACTTCCCCTAGGTCTTTTTTTTACATAGAAGATAAATTATAGAATTAATCTAGAAAATAAATTAATGATTTTAGATTCATTTTCTATATAAAATATTGATAATGAAGGTCATAAATATATAGTTCTAAGATAGAAGAAGAAAGAGATTACTGATAGAAATTACGAGTCAAGTGAGTAGGATTACCTTGAAATGGGGACCAATGAATCTTTAGAAGGATATGGAGAATCTACTTCCATCAAGTAAAAAAATTCAGACTTTGAGGAGGATAAAAATACTGATATTAATTTTCATTTAGCTAATAATCATGGAAAGAAAGGATATCCCAACTTTCGGAATTATCCAGTTAATAAGAAGAATAATACCAGACAACACAATCTCCCAAAAACCATTATGACTAGATCAATGGGTAAGGGTTTAGGACCCAAGGGATGAAATATCACTTTGTATCCCTACACTGATACAGAAGGAAGGATACCTCTATTGAAAGTAATTCCTAATGAAATCATGTTTACAGAGGCATGTACATTAAAGAAAACACAGGAAAGCTTGTAGAAGGATACTTATTATAGGAATAGACAGAAAAAGTAAATCAATATCAACTTTCCAATGCGAAGAAACAAAATGTTTTAGTAAATTCACTTGATGATATAGAGATATCTACCTATAAGAATGGTAGTAAAAACATCTCCTAAACTTAAAGTAGAGGGGGAGAATAAAGGGACACTCTGAAACTCCTTATGAATTACAAAGAGGAAATAAAAGAAAAGGAATTACTCATCAATTATTCCTCAAAGTAAGACTATGATAGGATGCGTTCTATAATTCTATATGTTAACATCAACCAATATCAATTTGAATAGATTGACTCTCAGAATCATATTCAAATTTGGGGTTTTAATGTGGGGAAGATCAATATGGAGAAATAAATTAATACTTGGGACATAATGGATTCATTATTCTATGATATTATTCATGAGGATCCATAGTGGAGTAAATTTTTGATTTTCAGGAGTATTCATTAAATGTAAGGTTCTAATAATTTAATGTTTTATTGGAGAAGTTTATCTTTCCTTATCAAGTCTAATTAGGCACTTATTCAGGTTCCACTCAAACCTAAAAATTGGTTTATCTTAAAAATGAATATAAATATCATTTGAAGGAAAACAGGGGCTCCAACCAGAAATTTGACATAATGTATTGATAACTCAGACATCTATGTACATAAATAATCAAACAAATGTAATATAAACAACTAAAAAAATTATAACAAAATAGTAAAACATCCAAAATCACATTATAAACTAAAAACAAAGTGAGTCACGACATCATATAAATACAACTCCAAAAATAAATAAGAGTCCAAAATGGATGATACATCAACATCTAAAAAACAACTAATTTATGTTCCCAATTTTTTTCCACACAAGCCATCTCAATGTTACCCATAATAACCACCAATACCATACTATGAAGTATGATTAAGGAATCATGAAGCACCACTATAAGACACAAGAAATTTAACTTTACTTGAATTATACATAACTAAGTCTATATACAACCAATGGATGTTTGAAGGGTGTGGGGAAAATCCATGTCAGATACCACCATGAATCTATATAATAAATTTAATATTACAAAAAAATATTACTAGTTTGAAAACAAGTTTTAGAAAACATTTTCTTTAAGAAAACCCCACTTTGATTCCCAAAATGAAGTTTATAATCTAATTAAATTTACATTTTTCTTTTATTAAGATAAAACATACATTAGAAATAAATCATAACATGGAAAATGAAATATAATCAAGAGAAATATGATGTAAACACCAAGAATCAACATGAATAAAGGTATATCTCAATTATACACCATATTACATTAACATAACACCTCACATGGGTAATAACTTTTGGTACATATAAAAAAGGAAGGGGGTAATAAAGGACCTCAATTATGAAACACTAGTTGTCTATGTTAAAATAACTGAAACTTAGACCTGACTAACCCTCTTGGTCTTTATAAGAGGTAATATATAGTAGAGAACAGTCATTCCTAGGTAACTAGTGATATAATAATCTACACTAGTGGATCACTCATCTAATCACCCATTTATATATCCAAGGTTCCCTTGTGCTACTCATAAAAAATGAATCCAAGTCTTATAAAAATATCAACATCAATCTTCACATAACTGAGAAATCCTTTAAATAAAGAAAAGGAATAAAAATCAAGGAAACATTGTTTATAAAAAAATCACTTTCAAAGCTCTTTTTGAAAATCTATTTGGAAACCCAGGTCTCTTTGAATTTTTTTATCAAAACACATTGTGCGTGTAAAAATGGTTTTAGAAACAATCAACAAGGGAAGGATAGGTAAATACCCTTACTTTCCAACACAACATCATGGAACATATGAAACACTTATAAATAAATTCAAAAAAAATCAACCATAATATGATAATAAATTCTATAGAAAACTAAATTTCTATAGGTATTCCAAAGTAATGATCCATTATATAGAGACACCTACCTCAAACTCAATATAAAACAATCTAATTTATTAGATACCACATGAATATAGAATAATGGATCCTCAAAATACTAAAACTACATTATTACACTTTAAAAACTCATCCTTAGTTACAAGATCAGCCATTATAAACACTAGGGAAAGATAACTTGATGAAAGTGGAAGAACATGATAATAGAGGAAAAGAGGATAAGAAATCTAAGAGAAATCAAGATTTTATCATGAAGAAATTCAGTAAAATCTAAAATAGATCACTAAATATTAAGGAGGAATATAGATTCATGGTTGGGAGACCCTATGTCACATGAATTATGGAAAAAAGAGAGGAAATGGATTAAAAATTGATTGGGTCATAAAGGAGATTTCAAATTTTTTATGATATTTGGAATAATGCATGGTTTGGATGCATGATTTGAGAAACCATGTTCCAACCATATGGTTCCCACTAAAAGGTTCCTCAAAATGTAGGAGTCATTCACATGGTTTAGCTGCATATTTTATCCTAACCAAGAACTAACCGTGCACCATACCCTTATGTGTTAAATAAAGGTTGCGGTCGAAGCCTCATTTATTATTTAAAGAAAAGACCTCTTTCAAACTGGGTAGTGGGAGACCCATTACATAGCCCGAAGGCCCAAGACCAAGTGGTCTGAATACAAGGCCCGAAAGCTCATTTTTTGGGCCCAAAGGGCCCTTTGGTGAATAGTAATACTACAGTACTTGGGCTACTATAGTACCTGCTACAGTACCGCCACTGCTACAGTTCCTACTACAGTGACTACACCGCAACAGTGCGACCGCTGCTTCAGTCCCTCCATTTCTACAGTACTGCTACAATACCTACTATAGTGCTGCTACAGAACCTGGAAATTCATCCCTTCCCAGATTTGATCCTGGGGCTTTTGGATTCCAAGCATGAGACTTTACCACTTGGGCACATGCTCGTTGGCACCCTTATGTGTTAAATGAGGCTACAAAATTTTTATATAAATATTCATAGTTTAGAAAACCATACTCCAATCATAAAAACCACACTAAAAGACACCCATACCTACCAAACATCTTGGGTAAATGGTGATCACTAACCATACAATAACCATGCGCCAGGTGATGTAATCCACCCTTTTCATATTTTTAGCATCCAACTCTAAAAACCTTCTAAAAATAAAATAAATAAACAAAATAAAAACATATCAGTATTCTGAGAGTGTCACAATTCTCCTCACTATTCCACTTTCTTCCCCATAAAGTTCTTAGTGATACTAATAATAAAAAATGTAAGGCCATTTATCCCACATACATGCCTCACATGGACGAGTCTTGTGGTTATCTCCATCACACTACCAAAGAACTCAAAAAATGGAAAAAACTTACCCCACAATACCCTTATTGATGATCTATGATATTAAGAGGTTTCTTTAGAATGGTGGTGTCAAGTTCTAAATCTTCATCCTTACACTCAATCACATGAGATAGGTTAGGATGATAATACTTCAATTTGGACATCTGAAATACGTTATGAATAAAATTAAGATAGTATGGTAAGTCTTGCTAGTATTCCACCTTCTTGAGATGCTCAATAGTCTCAAATGGATCAAAATTCCATGAAATTAACTTACCTTGATTTCCTAGTTGAGGAGAAACTTAGAAAAACACATGATCACCATCGGTAATTTCCAATGGACAATGGCAATGGTGAACATTTCTAATATTTTTGGAATCTTTTCTAAAACAACCAAATATTACTCATCTACTTCCAAATGATGCTCAACTATAAAAATGGATACTCACAAAATTAAAAAAAAATAAAGAGGGGAATAAATTTTTTATCCATAAATGGATTGAAAAGAATCCATTTAGATTGATTCTTTATAATTGTTTTTATAAGAGAATTCATCCAATGATAAATTATTCTCCCAAGATCTTCCAAAATTAAGTACACACCCTTGAACCATATCATTTAGAATATAAATATACCAATCCATCTATCCATTATTTTATGGATGATTATATATGATCAATTTAAATTTATAACCCATTACTTCTTATAAACCATTATAAAAACAAGAAGTAAAGCATGGGTCCTAATTATATACTATGGCTAAAGGCATTACATGAAGCTTTAAAAAATATTAGGAATAAAAATGTATAAGATATTCCATTTTTTAAATTCCTTAATAGGAAGTAAAATTTTAAATTTCATCAACCATTAAATAATAAAAACATGGAATTATTCTCACTAGGAAATTGAGGCAATACAATCATATAGAACATAAAATTCTAATCTCACTGCCATACCATAATAGGAATAGGATGCAATAACCATATAGGATTATATTTATTAGATTTAATATTTTATAGGTAAAGAATCGTGATTGAAAATTGGTAATCACTCACTTCATCCTAGGTCACCAATATCAATGCTTCAGATCATAAAAAATCTTGGTTGCTATAGGGCGCACTTCCTAATTGGAATTGTTCCCACATTCTATCACCTCCAACCTCAAGGTGAAAGGAACCTTAATTCTCTTCTTGATCCAAATAGAACCATTAGGAAACCAAGACCAATCAACCTAGGTCTCCACACCTTTTAAATTATACTAATTTATGAACAATACAGATCTTCCACCTAATATTATTAAATATAATCACCCAAGGAGGGAATGAATTTATCACTATCCAAGAATACATACTCATCATCCTCCTCCAAATATAGACAAAAATTGATAAACAAACTCATAAAATTCCAATCATCTACTAGTTATATCACTGACTATGTTGGTAACTTCTTTATCAAGTCATTATACACCACATTCACCTTACCTAGGCTGCATAACAAATCAAAATCAAAATCCTAGAGGCACTCCACCGATATCATTTGTATAAGATTCATATCTCTATAAGTAAAGATATACTTCATAATTTTATAATCAGAATACATGATGAAACTTTTCTCAAAAAGGTAATGGTTCCGTGTCTTCGAATCATGAATCACCACTGTTAACTCATGGTCATGTGTGGGTTAGTTTATTTTATGAGGGTGAAACTAGTGAGATCCATATGAAAAAACATGGTCACACTATATTAGTACAAACCCCAACCACATACTCGAGTTATTTTACTATAATGAATAGCCACTACCTCACTCAGGGAGAATCAATATGGGAATTGATGTAAATATAAAATTCAAATCCAAAACAGATCTATGGTATTTATCATCATAATAATTTCTCACCCATTTTAGTGTTAAATCCATAAAGGGATATTAAAACCTTGATAAATCCTAAATAAACTAATTGTAATATCAATATAATCATATAAAACATTTGATCTCGAAAAAATTTGTGTTCTTTTTTCAAGATATTACCACTATGATATTTATAGGATCCATATAATTTTCTTTCTTAAATACCACATAACCCAAAATATCTCTTCTTGGATCCAAAACTAGAATTTATAATACTTGGTATACATGATAAATTCATTTAAAGTTCCCAAAATGGAATACAGACAGTCCTTATGATCTTATTTTATCTTTGAATAAACCATGATATCATTCATGACCGCAAAAAGGATGGTTTCATCAAATCCATTAAAATATCTAGATAATTAGTAAGTCCAAATGGAATAACAAGATACTCATAATTCCCATTCCTAATTCTAAAATTGGTCTTACGAATATTCATTTAATTCACTCTTAGTGGGTGTTATCCTGATCTAAGGTCTATCTTTGAAAACCATCTTCATCCCCTGACTTGGTCAAACATATCACCAATCCATGGAAACATGTACTTATTCTTGATAGTTACTATATTGAATTCCAGACACTCAATAAATTGTTGGATACTTCGATATTATTTATCTTTAAATAGAACCATTGATTCCACTCTCAAGATCCTAAAAATATATTTTTAATTCCTTGAAATTAATTTGGTTAATTTGATTGATGGAAAGGAAATGGGGATAATATTTTGGGGTAGATCAATAGATAAATCTACCTTCCACTGGGGAAATAAACTAGAGAAATCATCCTAGAAAGACTCAATATACCTATCCACCACTGTGGGAAATAGATCATCTAAAATATTCTTAATAGCATCTAATAACATAAAATCAATCCAATATTTAGAATAATAAGTTCTTACCTACCAGATGTTGGATCTCACTCACCCTGGAAGATGTGAGTGTTTCTATTTGGAGAAAGGAATAAAAATTTAAAATAGTAGTAATCAATATGAACTTTAACAGTAACCATATAATCCATTCCAAAAATAAGATTAAATATATCTATATCAAGAACTATATAATCCCAACCAACATAAACATTGATAGATACTATACAAAAATTAGGGAACTTGAATCCCTACTCTTTCCTCTTTCCCAAAAGAGTGGAAAGATATATAACATACTACATCAACTTAGGTTTTAATACTAAAACATAAATTGACTTAGATGAGATAAAGGAATGGGATGAACTTTTATAAAAAATTATAAGACTATAGAATAATTGATAAACACTATACCTATCATGGTCACTCGACCTATATCATGTCCCCCACAAACCTGCTCTACTACATATAAAAATCCAAAATTGGAGCCACTTTAATATTTCCTTGTAATGTGTGAGTCTCTATTTATCAAAGGATGTGATCCCAATCCATTATATGCATCTATCTTCACATAAGATACCCTAGTATGTGAAGAACCAACTCTACTATTCATGGGAGGATTCCATAAAAAGTGATGAAGATGATCCAAGTGTCAACACTAATGAAATGATCTGGGAGAAAACTAACAATTTTATATGGTACGTCCTTTCTTCCCACATTGGAAGAACACATTTACCTTATTCTATAAATATTTTATGGGAGTGGAGTCACAAGGAATATTCACACACCCACCACTACCTCATTAAGAATCCTCATGACCCCTATTTTAACCTGAAAAGGAACTTTGAATTCTTATTGCAGTAATAGAAGAACCACCTAAACTAGTCATCCCTAAAATATTTCATAACCATCACATCCTTATCGACCACCTCAATATAGGTCAGTAGGCAGAGGTGAAAAATTATAGATCTAACCTATGGTCTCAATAACTTATTGAACCATCAAGACTTCAAATAGTATTCATGAGGAGTTTGGGAGAAATATGTACTAACTATAAAAAAGTTGTATATTCCATTACAAAATAGCTACCCTACTCCAAAATCATGAACTCCCTAGCCTTTATTACCCTCAAAGTCTCTACGTAAGACTACTGGTATAACATTTACTTGAACATGGTCTAGATGATATCTCTATGAAGCATGACCCACATGATAGAATCCACTCAATTTAAACTTGGTCCCTCTAACATAAAAGTGTAAAAACTAACCTTGGATGCCTTAGGGGATAAAATAAAGTGAAATATATGTTCAATATTCTCCATATACTCTTTGGGTTCCTGAGATCCTAGGTTACCATAGAATGCAGGTGGGTTCTACTTGGTGAACACATGAGTGTGATCCATCATTTGAGATGGTACTCTCCCACCTTCATGACATAGAGATTAAACAGTTTTGATAACCGACTCGATGATATTATGATCAACCAGATGGTTATTCTATGTTTTATTCTCCAAATATACCTCTCTATGATTTATATGATTAATTTTTAGTGGCATGGTTTATAAAACATGCAATATAAAATTCAATAAATATATATTCAATCCCCAAATAATATGGGTAAATCCTAAAAGTTCACCGAACAACTCATAAACATGTAATGTATATAATAATAAAAACTTCAAGTACAAAATGGGGTGAAAACATAAAAATTCAAAACATTTTCTCACTATACATAGTTTGGAGAAACATTGGAAAATTGTGTGAGTGGAATTGGAAAGGTTTCTAGGCCTGATCACATGACATATAGACCATTTTCTAGATTGTGTGCTTAAACCAAACACCTAATAAAACAACCCATCTTTTAAACTAAGGTGTGTATTAGTATTTTTTTCAATTTTTATTTCTTAAATGGACCTAATATTGTGTCTTAATCAAGCCAAGGAGGTCTCGAGTGCATCCGAGTCTCTTTCAGAGCCCATAATCTTAAAATGGGATGAAGGAATTGGGATACACAATTTGTCTTCAACATTGTGACCCAGGGTGCACAACCATGTGGCCAATTATAGGTTGGGGATAGAGCCATTTTGTACGGTTTGTGCACGGTTAGTCAAACTGTGTGCCTGACCATACTGGGTGCCCTAAATAGTGGTAAAATGAGCATTGTTTTTAGATGGTTTGGACAAACTATGCAGAAAAACCATGTGCCTATGTATTTTAAGGTGAAATGATCATTTTCCCTCACTTAAACTTTAAACCTTATTTCCTTTTTCTTCCTTATTCCACTAGTGGCTGGGAAAGGTTCTCTCCCCCCATAGCTCAAAAATTATCCCAACCTAGGTTCATCTCTAATTCCTTTTTCCAGGGTCCAAATCAGGATCCAAAGGAAGCATTGGACCCATTAATGTAATTCTATCCTCAACCATACTTCCTAATTTAGTTTTTCTTAGAATCCATCATGATATTTAGGTGGAAGACCATTTCCCATATTTTCAGGGCATTAGAATATTTCTCATATTTTTACCAATATACTCTGAATATGAGGCTGATATCATGCGAGGCATCATCTACAACCTTGAGGTAGGTGGTCACATCTTTCTCCCTTTGATTTTTTATGTCTTGTAGCTATTTTGTTATTCTTCTTGATGAATTTTTATGAGCGTCCCTATTATATTAAGTTATTCATGTCTAATTGATCATTGGACTATGAAATTCACATGTTTATCCTTGTATAGGAGTTCATAGGATGGTTTCACCGGTGACATCCCTTGGGTATTACAAGTAGAAATTCCCGCTTTTAGTTAAATGTGTATATTCCCAATTTTCCTCCTAAGAATTCTTCTTAGCTATTAAATTGAATTTGCCTTGTAATGTGATTGTTTATTTGGACCAAGGGTACTTTCAATGTGCTTGTCCAACGTACACTTGGAATTTCCCATATAGGAAATTCCATTAATGACTATGGTGCCTTCCATATGACCTTGAGCCTTATGAATTGAAATTTCCATGTCTTATTAGATTAAATGATTTATTTATATTTAATGTTTTAATTAATTGGAATGACTAATTCATTATGGTTGTGTTTCCCTTGGTGTATGTATTAAATGAAATGGTTATGGAGGGTGGTAAGGCCACACCTTTGATCATGCCTTATTAAATGCTTATGATGATTTGCATTGCTTTGATTGGAATTGAACTTAACTGATGGAACGTATGAGAGGTATTTACTCATGTGTTATGTTATGAATATGAATATACCTTATATATACGTAAAGGATTGGTAAACATGTTTTATGGGAGGGTATTCCTCAAGCCTTTTATAATTATGAATATGACTTTACGTAGGCTGTGATACGATGGTAAGGGGTGTTGAGCATGGAAGAAAATTACCCCACCTTACATTGAGTGTTGAGTATGGTATCTCACACCATTGACACTATATGGGAATTAATATTTATATGCCACATTCCATGATTAGAGTGATGACATGATGGCTCACTCACCATCCCAAGTGTTGTTGCATGATTTCTCATGCTCTTCTTAGGATGTAGGGTATATACCCTTTGGTTTGAGCTTATAGTCTCATTAGTTTGGTCATGGATGTATGAGTTACACCCAGTCCAACAAGCACTAGTTTTCCAGGTATATGGAAACTTATGTCCACACGTAATTGGTTCATATATGTGGATGATATATATATATAATTATACTATATATATATATTTCTATTATATATATAGTGACTGATCAGACACTCCTACCGACAAAGAGTTGAAGCAGGTAGAGCCATCATGTGTCTTTTAGGAACCTGAGAAGGATGGTTATTTATTTATTCAACATTTATTCAATTATTTAAATTGTTAATTAATTACCTATTCTTGAAAACTGTTTAGTTATAAGCATTAATTGGTTTACGTGTAGACACAATTGGTGGTGGAATACTGAGATTTTTATCACACACCCTACTTGGGATGCCTTTGGTACCCAAGAAGACTATTTTTTTATAGGTATTGATAAGGGAAATATCCATTATTCATGATGTTGATATGATTGATTATAGATAGATATTAGGATCAGAAGACCAAGCATTGACTTGAGATGCTAGTAGAGCAGCTTTTTGTTCTTTTTGTATATTTTTAATAGCATGATCTTATGTCTATTCTCTTATTCTCTTTTTGTATATTATCATTCCACATATACATGTACCAAACACTGCCTAGTGGAACTTTGATATTATTATCAGGTGTTCAGTTTATTTAGTCTTCCACTGCTTATCTATTTGTCTGTTTATTTATGATTATGTAGATTATTGATTCTGTATGTTTATAATTTCTTCTGCAATTGATTATTATTGTTTGTATCTACTATTACATCCTGATAAGAGGGTATAGTCTCCCCACTATACTACCTTTACACCATTGCTTCTAGTTAGAAGCCTTTATCATACGAGGATGCGTGCTTTAGGCTATGTGACCCACCGACTTATGGCACGGGTTAAGTGGACCCTAGGTTGGGATGTTATAGAGTGGTATCAGAGCATTTTTTTACTTTTTCTTACTATTTGGAAATTATATAGGAGATTAGGATTTAATAGAATTTGGAATTTACCATGTTTATGGGCATAGCTAACCCATGTACAAGGGAAACCCAAATTACCTGGGATGGGTAATTTTATTTATCAGTTCTTCTTTTATTGTTGATACGACTTCAACATTGGGTGAAACACTTAATTTATGATGTTATTGATATTGTTTTCATTGAATTAGTGATTTATTTACTATTTCCCAATTAAATTATGTCTTTACATTAGACCATGCATCACTAATAGGCACAATAGGACTGATATGCCATGTATTTTTCCATGTCACGTTTATTTTCACCATGCATTTTTCTATTGTATATTGGTTTTACCTTGAATATATATTTAATTATGATGAAACTTCTTATAGGGATTATAAAAAATAATTGATAGTTAAAGTGTCTTCATTAACATAACATTGTTTTCCTAAATAGGTTAAAGAAGACACCTCAAGTAGTCAATTATGGGATGTTGAGTCATGGACTATTGGTTTCATGGTATGTAACATGTTGCAGTGTGGGTCAAGTGGATTCCATGTTTTGGTTCATAAGGAGTATGAGACCTTATGGATCAGAAAATGGAAAACCATTATATTCAACCATTTAAAAGTGATTCGACTATTTTAACAAATAGAAAATTAAATTGAAAATGACTTATAAAATATGAACATCCATATTATATATATATATTTGACATAGAGACATGGACCCAAGAATGACCTTAGTAGTGGGTAGTGGGATATATATTGTGTTCTTATGGCCTTTATAGGTCTCTTACTATTTCCTAGTCCTAGATTTTGGAGTAGGTAGAGAGGTATAGTATTTTTTATAGGAAGGATTTATACCTATCCTACTTTATGAAATAAAATCTTATCAATTACTTGAATCTTTTATAAGGAATGTGTTTGGAATTGTATTATCATGCCTCCATGAAATCCTCCAGTCGTGTGCCCTGAAGGCGGTAGTAACCATGCTTTTGAGGTGGTAGGCCATGATCCTCTAATGATTCCTCCTACAGTGACACCTTCAGCTCCTCTTTTAGTACCTAATATGGTCGTCGATGCCCAGTTCCAAGAGGGTTTTCTATGTATGTTACACTCTATAAAAGGTATAATTATACCTACCTTGAGTATGGTATATTGGACTCGAGATCTTCAGTAGCAGCATCCTCCCACTTTTTAAGGGGATGGAGGACCACATAATGTGGAATCTTGGATTGAAGTGATCCTTTCTATATTTGAGCATCTGGAGATGCCTCTATAGATGAGGGTAAATAAAACTACATATGTTCTATGAAATTCATCCAAGAGGTGGTGGGATGTAATAACCCATGAAGATTGACATTGTGGTATGGTCTGGGAATATTTTCAAACCATATTATATGAATAATTCTTTCCCCAAACTCTGAGGGATGACAGAGATGAAGAATTCATGAACCTGCATCAGGGGAGTATATCCATTATAAAATACCCAACATGTTTCATAGATATGCAGTGGATTGTTCCTAATCTAGATCGTGATGATATCATGACTTTTAAGTGATTCAAGGGTGGAAAGGTTTATGCCATTCGATCATAGTTCAATGTTTTCAGGTTGACTACAATCTATGAAATTGTTAATCGGGCCCTAATTATAGAGGAAAATTTTAGAGACAATAAAGGTGTGAGTCAAGGAGGTTTGACACCTAGAGCTATCAATACTTATTCTTTTGGGCACAAGCATGTTTTAAGGCTACTCAAGGAAGTATTAGTAGTCAGGCCCCAAATGTAGACAGTTTCGTGATCTTCTAAAAGTGAAGGAATCCAAGGAATACTAAACCTCAATGCTTGCAGGACCCAATAAAGTATAGAGGTTGTGGAAGGATGGGCCATATCTAGAAATTATACAGTACTTTACAGATAGTTCCTAGTGACTAGGGATCTACTCATACTCCACGATTAGGTGTAGGGATAATAGGATCATGACAGACAGGAAGCTGGAATACCACTGGTTGATCAGGATGAGACAGTGATCGAGGCATAGGTAGTCAAACTTATAATTCTTAGCACCAGCAAAGCAGGCTTGCTCAAGGAAATCAGACAATGAATCAGGGCCACGATACATGCTAGTTACATGAAAGAAAAACTATACCAGAGGTTCAAAGTGACATGACTTCTACTATATGAGGTACTATTCTAGTATCCTCTACTTTAGTGTCTTCTTTATTTAACATAAGAACATAAAACTAGTTTATATTTGAGGAAACCACTAAGAGTCTGGGCATTGAGATTGAGAACTTCTATAGAATTATGATGCTAGAAACTCTGTTAGGTATCTAATTAGAGGGAATTATCTATTGTAAGGATTGTCCTCTTGAGATAGATGGTTACATTTTTATGTAGAATTTGTTCATACTTGACTTGATGGGATTTTACATAATCATTGGGATGTACTGGTTAGTTCCCTATCAAGTTCATATTGAATACTATCATTGGAGGGTGATATATACATCACCAGAGGTTATTAATCATGTGAATAAGGGTATTGTGATGTCGGTGTGACTAGAGATAGACCTGAGTAGTATTGGCTAGATAATGTGATAGTGGAGATCACCTGTCTTTTCCTTGATGACTAGGGGTAACAACCCACTATTTTTCCTCTTATAGTGGATCATTTTAGGGATGTATTTACTTATGACTTCTCTAGTCTACCTCTAGTGTGAGAGGAATATTTTACCATTGATCTTATACCAGGAGAAAAAACGGTGACCATTCCTCCTTATAGGATGGAACTAAAGGAGCTTCTGGAGCTCAAGAACCAATTAGAGGATCTAGAGGATAAAGATTTCAAACAACACAACTCTTCTACTCGGGGTTCACCGGTCATTTTGACCAAGAATAAGGATAGTAACATGAGGATATATATAGATTAAGAGTGTTTAAATCCATTTGTGATTAAGAATTGATATCCACTACCTAGAATAGACGACCTCTTTGATCAAATATAAGGAGGAAGGTCTTTTCAAAGATAGATATCAGGTCGGGCTATCATCAGGTGTGTGTCAGGTCATCAGACATACCTTTCATAACTTTTAGGAGAAGGTATGGTCTATATGCATACTTGTTTATTACATTCAGACTCATGAACACACCTTTTATCTACATGTATCTTATGAATCAGATTTTCCACCTACATTAGGATTCATTTGTGGTAGTCTTTGTTGAAGATATCTTGGTGTATTCACACTCTATAAATGACCATGTATCCCATTATGAGATCATGCTGAATACACTAAGAGAGAATTAGATCAATGCTAAGCTCACTAAATTTCACTTTTGGATTGATTAGACACACTTCCTGAGTCACATTATCTCAGATTTAGGAGTTTTAGTAGACCTATAGAAAGTGAGAGTTGTAGTTTCCAGGGAGAATACCAAGAATATATTTGATATTATAAATTTTGTGTGGATATTTGGATATTATAGGTTCTTCATCTAGTATTAATTATGCCTTTTAGCACCGATTATGGGCCTGATAAAAAAGTTTTTGAAATTTGTATGGTCAAAAGCTTATGAAGCAGCATTTTTGGAGTTAAATGGTCATTTGAATTTAGTACCGATACTGATTCTACTAGAGCCAAGTAGGAGCTATAACGTATATTATAATTCATTGACTATCAGGTTGAGAGCTGTTATAATTCCAGAAGAGTGATTCATTGCATATGGGTCTCATCAGTTGAGGATTCATGAGTGGAATTACCTGACACATGACCTCAATCTAGCTACTGTAGTTTATTATATATGCTATTGGTGACACTATCTAATCGGAGAGATTTTTTTTTATATTTGTAGATCACAAAATCCTCAAGTACATATTTTCAAAGTGGGATATTAATGTCAGGAAATGCGGGTTGGTTGAGTACCTACAATTGTTTGATTTCGAGCTTTCCTACACTCCTGGTAAAGGAATTTCAGTATCTGATGCTTTGAGCTGAATGACTCAAACACATGAGATTCATGAATCCGGTGTCAAGTGAAATCTTATGTCCTTATTATTTTATATGCACATTGAGGTTCAAGAAGACCATGGATAGATTATCCTCCCAGCCTTACTAGTTACCTATACTCTTCTGGAACAAGTGAGGTCGAGGTAATTATTTGATCCTGAAGGACTTGTCCTAAGGGAAAGTGTTTCAGAAGATGGTATATATTCAAGTTGGACCATGGATAGGGTTGATAACTTATTATTCCATGGGTGTTTATGTTTCCTAACAGACATTATAGAGGATATGATGTGGGAATTACATGCCTTAGCATGGGAGGTTTACCCCGATGTCACCAAAATGTATCAAGATCTACGACGCCATTATTGGTGGACTAGTATGAAATGTGAAATTACTAGATTCATCACTTGGTGTTCCACTTGTCAGTAAGTGTAGGTGGAACATCAATGACTGATAGTGATTTTACAACCATTGTACATTCTTGAGTGGAAATGAGATGATGTTTTGATGGATTTCATAGATGGTCTACCCAGATAACCTTGATTAAATGATACAGTATGGGTTTTCATTGATCATTTGACTAAGGTCACACACTTCCTACCAGTATAAGAGACCTTCTTGGTAGAATATCTAGAAAGGTTGTGCATTAGAGAGGTTTTAAATCTTCATGGAGCCCCTCATTCTATCATTTCCTATAGAGACACTCATTTTACATCACCGTTATGGAGGGGGTTGCATAAGGCCTTGGGTACATAGGTACTTCTAAGAATGTCCTATCACCCACAGACCGATGGTAAGATAGAGCATACGATTCAAGTTTTAGAGGAAATTCTCCATGCATGTGTCCTTGAATTTAGGTGTTACTAGGAGAAACAAATTCCCCTCATTGAGTTTTCTTATAATAATAGCTTCCAGGCTACCATCAAGATGGCTCTTTATGAAGCCTTATAAGGTAGGAATTTCTATTCACCTCTATTCTAACTAGAGGTAGGGGTGGAACCTATACTTGGACCAAATCTCATTAAGGATACTACAAAGTAGGTCCAATTGATCAGAAAACACATGTCGATAACTCAGTACAGACATCAGTAGTATGCCAACAAATGCCAGAAAACTCTCAAGTTCGAGGTCAGAGATTGGGTTTTCTTACGAATCTTGCCCAATTTGGGCCATAGACATATTTGGAAGAAGGGTAAGATATTACCGAGGTTTATTGGACCCTTTGAGGTTGTGAAATGGATTATATTAGTGGCTTACCAATTGAAACTTACTTATAGATATCATTCTATGCATGATGTCTTTTATGTATCTCAACTTTACCGATACTATCCAGACCCCTCACATGTCTTTCATCTGGATGAGGTTGAGTTGGATGTAGATGATTCCTTCAAGGAGTATCTAGTGTATATTGTGGATTAGAGTGTGAATACATTATTAGGTAGGTCCATTCCTATAATATGGGTTTTATAGAAGTATAAACGAGTACAAGATAAGACCAGGTAGTGTGAAACTGGTATACGAGCTCAATGTTCATAACTCTTTGCTGATGATACCTATTTACCCTCAGAAGGTGAACTCAGGGATGAGTTTCTTTAAAGAGGGGAGGTTGTAACAACCCTTATTTTAAAATAAGGTATGGATCATTATTTTTTCAATTTTAATTCCTTAAATGGACCTA
Organism: Viscum album; assembly: GCA_963277665.1. Classification (NCBI taxonomy): domain Eukaryota; kingdom Viridiplantae; phylum Streptophyta; class Magnoliopsida; order Santalales; family Viscaceae; genus Viscum; species Viscum album. The sequence continues at coordinate 354,826,355 of OY728125.1, read as the reverse complement.
ATATTGAGTCTTAATCAAGACAAGGAGGTCTAGGGTGCGTCTTGGGATTGTTCGGAGCATGGATATCCAAAATGGGAAGAATGAATTGGGCCACACGATTTTTCTACAACCGTACGACCCAGGGTACATGATCATGAAACTAGTTATAGGTTGGGGACAAAGACATTTTTCATACTTTGAACACAATTAGTTAAATGAGGTTCCTAATTGTGTGTGGGGCCCCAAGTAGTAGTGAATTGCGCATATTTTGCGCATGGTTTGGCCAAAATGTGTGGCCAAACTGTGAACCTATGTATTTTAAGGTGAAATGCCCATTTTTCCTTAACTTAACCATTAAGACTTATTTCCTTTTTCTTCCTTCTTCCTCCTATCGTTGGGAAAGGTTATCTCCTCCTGTAGTTCAAACACTCTCCCAACCTGGGTTCATCTATAATTCCTTTATCTAACTTCTGAATCAAGATCCAAAGTAAGAATTAGACTGCTTAAGGTACGGATAACCACACCCATACTTCTTATTTTTATTTTCCCTCAAATCCATCATGATATTTAGGTACAAGAGCATTTCCTCTATTTTCATAGAATTAGACTATTTCTCAGATTTCTCCCAACCTACTCTAAATATGAGTCTGGTATCAAGAGAGTCATCATCTATGGACATGAGGTACATGGTCATGTCATTTTCCATTTGAGTTTTGATGTCTCGTATCTATGTTATTATTCCACATGCTTAATTTTTCTGAGAATCCCAATTATATTAAGTTCTTCATGTATAATTGATCATTGCTCCATGACATACACCTATTGATCATTTTTTAGGATTTTAGAGGATGGTTTCACTGGTTAAAGACATCCCTTGGGTGTTATGATTCCCCTTTTAGTTAAATGTATATATTCCTGATTAGATTCATAATCATTCAGTTTATCTTTTATTTCGAATTTCCCTTATAATGTGATTGCTTAGTTGGTCTAAGGGTACTTCCTATATGTTTGGCCAAACTACCCTTGTAATTTCCCACGTTGGAAATTACCTTAATGACTATGGAACATTCTACATGCCCTTGATTCTTATGAATTTAAATTTCCATGTCTTATTAGATTAAATGAGTTATTTATATTTAATGCTTTAATTAAGTGGAATGACTAATTCATGATGATTGTATTTACCTTGGTGAAATTAATGTATTAAATGAAATGGTTATGGAGGGTGGTAAGGACATACCTTTGATCATGCCTTATTAAATGCGTATAATGATTTGTATTGCTTTGATTGGAATTGAATTTAACTAACAGAAAATATGAGAGGTATTGCCTCATGTGTTATGTTATTAATATTAATATGCCTTGTCTATATGTAAAGTCTTGATAAACATGTATCATGGGATGTTATGCCTCATAGATTTTATAATTATGAATATGCCTTTATGTAGGCTATGATACAATGGTAAGGGGTGTTTAGAAAGGAGGAAAATCAAACCACCTTACATTGAGTGTTGAGTATGGAATCTCACTCCATTGACACCATATGTGTGTTGGGATTTACACACCACATTCCATGATTAGAGTTATGACATGATGGATCACTCACCGCCCCAAGATTTATCAGATGATGTCTCATGCTCTTCTTGGGATGTAGGTCATGAACCCTTTGGCTTGATCTTATAGGCTTGTTAGACTGGTCATGGATATCTGAGTTACGCTCTATCCAGCCAGCATTAGTATTCCAGGTATATGGCCACTTACATCTGTATGCACTTAGTTCATATAGGTGGATGAAATATATATATATATATATATATATATATAATTATACTATATATGTATATTACTACTATATATATAATGATTTATCAGAAACTCCTTTCGGTAATGAGCCAAAGCAGGTAGAGCCATCAGGTGTCCTTTAGGAACCTGAATGGGATAATTATTTATTTATTCAACATTGCTTTAATTATTCAAGTTATTAATTAATTACTTATGCATACACAATGATTATTTATTAGAAATTATTGGATTACATATAGGTTTAGAAACCATTTTTTATCAAACCGATCTGAGTCAACCTAACCCCTTGTCACGACCCGTCCCCTGGGGCCTGTGTCTTGACTACCCCAAGCCCACCTTCCATAGGTCAGGGGCTGGCGACTAACACCGAAAGACATAATCCCTAAAATCGGGAAAACATTGCCTTTATATCCTATAAACACACTCAACCAAGAACATAGAAAGATATGAACACAAGTAAACTGTAAAGTAAAAAAGAGTGTGTACAGTAAGTAAAAGGGGCCAGAATAAAATCCCAACTGGAAAGTAAAAGAAAACTGAAAGTACAAGTAAAATGAAACAGCTCCTGTGGATGCCTGCCAAGGATCCTGCCTTAAGGGTAGGTACAGATCTTGAACGGTCGTCTCTGCAGAATGCCTCGTCTAATGTCCACCTCCGAGCTACCTCCAGTCCTGGTGATCTCATCCTCAGTCAGCGTTGTCCGTTGTCTACACCAAACACAATAAGGTGCGGGCATATCCCATGTAGGGGTGAGTATAACGATACTCAGTAAGGACCCCGAGACCCTCAAAGGTTTCACAAAACCCACAAAGGAAAATCCACAAAGCATGAAAATATCTGACAACCCTACTTAGGTATATGCCCATACATATACCTAAGTTATCAAGTATACCCATCTCATTCATAAGGAAACTCAATGCCCAAATCCTTAGCCAAAGTACAGCTATTCCACAAAGGAAAGAATACCACAAAGGTAAAACCACAAAGGTAAGTAACACAAAGGTAATGACACACAGAAGAATACCACAAGGGTATCACCACGAAGGTAAGTACCACTAAGGTAACACCACAAAGGTAAGTACCACATAGGTAACGCCACATAGAAGAATACCAAAAAGGTATCACCATGAAGGTAAGTCCCAAAAAGGTATTCCACACAAAATATTACCAAAAAGGTAAAGACTCAGCTCACACTAGGTATAACTTAGGTACGGTAGTAAAAATTATTATATGTAACTACTGAATCATCTTACTCTGTTAAGAGGTCGACCAACATAGGATCCTATATCATCAGACCCACGTAGGATCCTAAATTATCAGACCCACAAAGAATCCTAGAGTAGTATCATGTGGATTCCTAGAGAAGATCCATGAGAGACTCTCAAACACAGACCCACGTAGGATCCCAAAGCACATACCCACATAGTATCTAAAATAACTGACCCACACAAGATCCTTTTCTCAGGTTACAGCCAGCTATAGGGTTCCCGCACTAAGCTCGATTGATTCTGGAAGGGTCTGCTCCTCAAGCCACAGGTAGATACTCCAACTTCCACGAAGTCCCATGAAGAAGTATCCCAAAGGACTGCCACATGATAGGGGTCTCAACGTAATAAACGGTGTGTCAATCAGACGCCCGGTCTGTAAGCTATTAGCCTTTTAGTCCCGAGGGCCCGGTTGGATTCATGTCCGATCCAACCCAGCTGTACCCCAAACTTATCCAAAACTCAAGTGGGATATACCAAAAGGACCGTCTCGATCCAAGGTTTCTAGAACTGTAGACGATTCATCAAATGGATGCCCGTAGCTCAAGATATGACCAAAAAACTGGGAAGGGTCATAACTAGTCCAGGTTCAGTCTGACCCGGCCCGACCCGGCTTGGGCTGACCCGACCTTGTTCAGGTCGACTCGAGTCCAACCCTAGGTCTAACCCGGCCCTCTAGGTCTGGCCCGGCCCATCGGTGCATCCCGTCCCGCTGGGCGGCCCGCGGTGCGGTGGCCCGCAGTGCGGCGGCCCGTGGGGCAGCAGCCTGTGGTGTGGCGGCTTGTGGTGAGTCGGCCCATGGTGCAGCTGCCCACTGGCTCGCGGCTCGCTGGACGACCAGCCTCCTCTGCATGGCACGGTCGCGCACCGCGCCTCCATTGGCGGCCGACTCTGTAGGCCGCCCTCCCTTCGCTGTCGCGGCCCAAGGCCACGAATCATGTTTGCCCAGTGGTGCAGACGTGCACCGCCACCTCCCCTTCACACGACCGGCCGACACCGGCTGCCGCCATTGCTCCGCCGCAGCCGATGGGCTGCGACCCTTCTCCAGCAGCGCGGTTGCACCGCCACCATCTTCGCGGCTGTCCGTGGTGCCGGCTGCCGCTCCCGAGTCCCACTGGTGCCAATCTCTAGCCCTGGTCACCATCCTCCTCCATCGTTAAGAACACATAAAAAACCACAAGGGTTGAGGAGAGGTCGGTTCATGTTTGTTTGGCTCATACCCTCTGCGTTAGAGCAGTAGCAAGCGACTCATGGGGAGAGATTCAATGTAAAAGAAAATTAATGAAGATTATACAAAATCAGACCCCTACCTTGGCGTTCATTGGAGGTGTTGATAGATTGAAGATGAATTCGTTGAAGAATGTCAGCGTTCGTTGCCTCTACAAGGTGAATTCGATCTGGTCTTGGGGTTAGTTCCTCGTCCTTTGTTGGAGTAAGTTCTTCATTAGAGAGTCATTCTTCATTAGAGAGGAAGAGTTCCTCCAAAGTTCTCTTTTTTCCAACCAATCCTCTCAAAGGTAAAGAGGATCCAATATAATAGAAATAAGTCTATCATATAATTCACATTGGAAAAAATAAAGTTGTCACAAATGGAGTTGGCATAATTAAATGGCACAATTAATTAATTAATTAATTGATGAGGCATAATTAAAGTAGAGGAAGTCCAAGAGTTATCTCCCATTAAAGGGGGAGTTCAAGGTTCGGGTGGTCCCCACCATTGAATTCAAATTGGGGTTTTTTAATTTGGGTGGTCCCCACCTCCATAACTCAAATAGAGAGGTTTCAAAATAAAAATAAAAATTTTAAATAATTTTATTTTTCTTCTTCCACGAAAAAGTGAAAAACTAACTTCCACCCTTGACCTACTACAATTGAGGTAAGGGTCTTCTTAAGCGAATACCGGTGCTGCGAGTTCAACGGTGTCCTCAGATTTCAATTCCGAGCACCAGTTCAAAAGTTACAAAAATACACTCGCAAGTTTACTGAACGTACTTAAAAATTTTAGAAATTCATTCTAGGAACACCGGGCCTTAGAATCACACGCCTTCAATTTTTTCGGACTCATAAAATATCCTTATAATAAAAAAAATCATGGAATTTTCTGGGTATTTACATTCTCCCCACCTCAGGGATTTGCATCCCCAATATCCACATAAAAAAACTAGGAAAACATGTTGGGGTACTAAGCATGAATCTGAGCCTCCTACTCTCATGTGCTCTCCTGGAGGTTCTCGTGCTACCAACGTATGCGCACCAAAGGTATCGACCACCCATGAAGGACTCACTCCTGTGAATCCTCAACCTGTACTGGAACCTCCATAAATGTCGCCCCATCATCGATGTCTAGCTCACCATGGTCGATGACGTGAGATGGGTCGTGTACATATCTCTTCAGCTGGGATACGTGGAAAACGTCGTGCACCCGGTGAAACTGAGGTGGAAGAGCAAAGGGGTAAGCCACCTCGCAAAATCTACTGAGGACCTAAAAGGGTTCGATGAACCTTGGAGATAACTTGCCGCCCCGACCAAATATTCATAGACCTTATTGGGGTGAGACCCATAGAAAGTTTTGGTCACCATCCTCGAACCCCAGAGGTCTCCGTCTCCTATCGGCAAAAGACTTCTGCCTGCTCTGTGTAGTCTTCATCTGCTCATGGATGATCTGCACCTTCTCCATGGTAGCCCGTACCATATCTGGTCCCATGAGTGGTGACTCCCCTGGGTCAGTCCAGCACAAAGGCGATCTGCAAGGTCGTCTGTACAAAGCCTCGAAAGGTTCCATCCCAATGGTGTAGTGATAGCTATTGTTATATGCAAACTCCACCAAGGGAAAGTGATCCTCCCAGCTACGACTGAAGTCAAGGACGTAAGCACACAACATGTACCTTCTAGGGTTTGAATGGTATGCTCTGTATGGCCATCCGTTTGAGGATGGAAGACGGTGCTCAAACGAAGCTGCATCCCAAAAGCCTCCTGCAAACCCTTCCAAAGTCGGGAAGTGAAATGTTTATCATGATCAGAGACAATAATAGAGGGTACTCTGTGTAACCGCACAATCTCCTGCACATAGAGGTGTCCCAAGCTCTCTATTGAACCCTACTCTCTGATCGGTAGGAAGTGGGCCGACTTGGTGAGTTGGTCAATGATCACCAAGATAGAATCATGACTCCTGGATGTATGTGGAAGTCCTGTCACAAATTCTATGAATATCCCATCCCACTTCCACTATGGTACCTCTAAAGGATGAACTAAGCCTGATAGTACTTGATGCCCCGCCTTCACTTGCTGACAAGTGAGGCACCAAAAGACAAACTCTGCTATTGATTTATTCATTCTCGGACACCAATGTTGTTATCAGAGATCCTAGTACATCTTCTATACTCCGGGATGTACCACTAGATGGGATGTGTGGAACTCCCTCAACACTTCCTCCCGAAGCGACACTGGTACCATGGTATGTCCTCTGAAGAGGATGACGTGCTCCCCACCTTCAGAAAATCCATCAGGTGCCTATCCTATGGATATCTGAGCACGTTGAGCCTCGCAGTTAGTGTCCCCATGCTGCGCCTCCCAGACTTACTAAAGAAGTGGTGGAGTGACTGTAAGAGACTGAAGAAAAGCTGCTCCATCTCGATCCACAAAGGATATCTGCAAAGTGGCCAGCTGCTCCATCGCCTCACCTAGCAGCTGTATACCAGATATTCTGTTGAGTGTATCTACTACAATGTTCACCTTTCCAGGAGTATAGACTATCTCGAAGTCATAGTCCTGGAAGAACTCAATCCAACGCCGCTGTCTCAAGTTCAGGTCCTTCTAAGAGAATATATACGTGAGACTATTGTGATCAGAGTAGACTGTAAAACGTTCACCCATAAAGTAATGTCTTCACATATTCAAGGCGAAGACCACTGCTGCTAACTCTAAGTCAAGGGTAGCGTAGTTCTGATCATGCTGTCTCAGCTGTCGTGAACTATATGCGATAACTACTCACTCCTTCATCAGGAAACATCCGAGCCCAGTCCCTGATGTGCCGCAATAGACTCTGTATCCAAATCCCTCCTTCGGAATCCTCAAGATTAGGGAACTATTAAGCCTCTGCCTTAGCTCCTGAAAACTCAGATGGTATCTCTCAGACCACATGAAGGGTTTCCCCTTCTTCGTCAACACTGATAAAGGTGTTGTAACACTGGATAAATCTGGAATAAACCTCCGGTAGTATCCAACGAAACCCAAGAAACTCTGTACCTCCGTCACACTCCTGGGTGTCTCCCAAGAAAGTACCGCCTCAATCTTCACTGGATCCACCGCAACTTCAGCCTCCGAAATGACATGTCCCAAAAAATGAACCTCTCGGATCTAGAACTAGAACTTCGAGAACTTACCATAAATCTGGTGCAATCTAAGTGTGTCTATAACTATCTATAAATGATAGGAATTCTCCTCCTTAGTCATTGAGTATATCAGGATGTCGTCGATGAAGACTACAACAAAGCGATCAAGGTATGGCTGAAAGATCCCATTCATGAGTCCCATGGACACTACTGGAGTGTTGGTTATGCCGAATGGAATAACCAAGAAATCATAATGTCTGTACCGACATCTAAAATTTGTCTTCTATACATCCTCGTCTCTTACTCTGAGCTGGTGATAGCCTGATCTGAGGTCTAACTTTGAGAACCACCGTGCTCCCTTCAGCTGATCAAAGAGGTCGTCAATCCTCGTAAGTGGGTACTTGTTCTTCAGAGTCACCTAGTTTAGGAACCGATAGTCAAAACAAAGTCTAAAACTCCCATCCGCCTTCTTGGAGAACAAAATCGAGGATACCCAAGGAGAAACATTGGTCCGGATGAACCCCTTCCCTTATTAGTCCTCCAACTGTACCCACAGCTCACGAAGCTCCGCAAGATCCATCCGATAAGCTGGTGTAGATATTAGTTCCATCTTAGGGTAAAATCCAATGTAAAAGTCCACCTATATGCGAGTAGATAGACATATAACATAATAAGGGAAGAAATCCGCGTACTGGTCTACCACTACAGGATAGATCAAACTCTCCACATCAACTGCTCTAAGGGTAAGTCTAGCCAACTGATGAGTGATCGACTATACTCTCCACCGGGTAAGTCTATCCTGTGCTGCAAAGGCTCCCTTCTCACCGGTGAAGGTAAAACTAGTCCCATTAGTGCAAAAACACCACACTTTTCACCTAATATAGTCAATATGAGCATGGACTATAGATAACCACTCCATACCTAAGATGATGTCATAAGGCCTCGATGCCGCTACTAGAAGATCCCAACTGAATCTCTCAACTCCTAGAGTAATCTCACACTGTCGACACCAGTGCGTAATCATTGAATCCTCTCTCGTAGGAGTCTCTAGACGTAAGGATCGAGCCAACTGCTCCACTGGAATCTCTAAGATCTGAACGAGGGTAGTGGCAATAAAACAATGAATGACACCTGTGTTTATAAGTACTGAATCTAAGGTGGAGTAGACACATATCGTACCTCGTATCATCTCCAGAGTGTCATGGAATTTATTCCTCAACTACCTAGAACTGAGATTTCCTCTATCCACCTGCTCCATATGGTCAGGGTGGACCACCTGGTGGTGGTGGAAGTAACATCTTGAATCGTCTCCCACCGCCAGCTGCACAACCAGCTCCTCTACCACGTCTGCCTGCTCCATGCGGACCTCCTCGATAGAACTTATATCTCTGCCTGGGCGGTCCTTCGACTGCCTTCTAATCATCCATACGGTGGGTCGAGTAGTCATGAGCCATGTGACATTTCCCACCACATGCGTAACACTGCCTGCTCCTAGCATGACTGGCTCTGTCTCTAGTGCCCTGCACAACCGACCCTGAATCCTGCGGTCGTCCACTTGTAGGTCTGGTCCTCTTGGACCTCTGTGACATCTATCTGCTTCCAGCTGCAAAAGACTCCACTACATGACACCCGGTGGTGGGTCTCTCTACTGGTGACTACACAACAAGAAAAATATCCACTAAGAGGGCTCTCTCTAACACCCCTACCTGCGTCGGGATGCTGAGAGAAATCAATGAAGCCCTGATCTCCCACTTGAGTCCCTGCTCGAAGGTATGGGCCCTGAAGAATGGGTCCCACACCAGGTCAGTGGAGTAGTGTGAGAGGTCGGTGAACCTCGTTGAGTATTGAGCCATAGTCATGTTGCCCTACTGTAGATGAAGAATCTCCTATATGCGCACTGCGCGAATGGTAGCTGGGAAAAACTTTGCCCGAAATAGGCTCTCAAAGTCTGCCCAGATAAGTGTTACCTCATCGTGAACCTTGAGCATCTAGCTCCACTATCTGCCTGCTGGTTCCTGTAGAATACTGGTGGCAAGGATCACCATGAGATCAGCTGGTGTCCCTACCAGTCAAAAGACTCTCACCACGGGCTCCAACCAATCCTCAAATGCTTGTGGGTCTGTCTCACCCCAGAACCTCAGTGGCCTCTAGAACTGGAACTTCTACAACACGCTCAAGTGGCATGTACCCTCTACTGATGGGGATGGTGGCATCAGTGGACTAACAGGTAATGGTACCGCTGGTGCCTCTGTTGGTTCTCCTACTGATAAAGGGACCTGCACCGAGGCCTCGTCGCTCGGTGGGACATCAATGTGTACTATACTTGGAACCCTAGCTGGCTGTCTATGTGGAAGCATTCAGAAAAGAAACAGGTGATCCATGGTCAATAAGTTATACCTGGTGAGCTATCTCAAAGATTTCTTAAAGAAAACCTTTTGAAACATGCATGAAATCAGTGTTTTCATTCACTGAGTCAGAAAGCAGAAGTCAGGGTCTTGGTGTATGGATACGTCGGTCACCGCACCAACACTGGATTCCCTAAACTGATAACCACACTCACTACACTTAACACTATTTTCATTAAAAATATCAGAATCTAATGTTCTATTGTAGAACCGACTCCTCTGATACCAATTTTTCACAACCCGTCCCCCAGGGCCCATGCAATGACTACCCCAAGCCCATCTTCCAGAGTCCAAGGGCTGGAAACTAGCACCAAAAGGCGTAATCCCTAAAACCAAGAAGGCATTGCCTTTATATCCTATGAACAAACTCAACCAAGCATAATGTGAGATGTGAACAAAAGTAAACTGTAAAGTAAAAAAGAGTGTGTACAGTAAGTAAAAGGGGACAGAATACAAGCCCAACTGGAAAGTGCAAGAAAATTGAAAGTACAAGTAAACTGAAATAGCTCCTATGGATGCCCGCCAAAGATCCAACCTAAAGGGTAGGTATAGCTCTCAAACGGTCGTCTCTGCGGTACACCTCGTCTAGTGTCCACCTCCGAGCTACCTCCAGTCCTGGTACTCTCATCCTCAATCAGCGCTGTCCGTCGTCTGCACCAAACACAATAAGGTGCGGGTGTAACCCGTGCATGGGTGAGTATAAAAATACTCAGTAGGGATCCCGAGACCCTCGAAGGTATCAAAAAACCCAAAAAGGCTAAACCAAAAATCATGAAAAAATATAAAAACCCTACTTAGATATATGCCCATACATATACCTAAGTTATCAAGTATACCCATCTCATTCATGAGGAAACTCGAGGCCCAAATCCTTAGACAAAGTACAAATATTCCATGAAGGAAAGAATACCATGAAGGTAACACCACAACTGTAAGTACCACAAAGGTAATTCCACCCAGAAGAATACCACAAGGGTATCACCATGAAGGTAAGTACCATGAAGGTAACACCACAAAGGTGAGTACCACATAGGTAACGCCACATAGAATAATACCACAAAGGTATAACCACGAAGGTAAGTACCACAAAGTTATGCCACACAGAAGATTACCACAAAGGTAAAGACTCAGCTCACACCAGGTATAACTTAGGTATGGTAGTAAAGATGATTAGATGTAACTACTGAATCATCTTACTCTCTTAAGAGGAAGACCCGCATAGGATCCTAGTACAACAGACCCACGTAGGATCCTCGATCAGTCTCACATGGATTCCTAGAGTGGATCCAAAGGAGAATATTGAACACAGACTTGCGTAGGATCCCAAAGCACAAACCCACATAGGATCCTTTTCTCATGTTACAACCAAATACAGGGTTCTCACACTAAGATCGCTTGATTTTGGAAGGGTCCTATCCTCAAGCCACAGTTCGATAATAAAACTACCAAGAAGCCCCAATAAGAAGTATCCCAAAGGACTGACACGTGATAGGGGTCTCAATGCCATAGACGGTGTGTCAATCAGACGCCCGGTCTGTAAGTTATTAGCCTTTTAGTCTTGAGGGATCGGTTGGATTCGTGTCCGATCCAACCCAGTCGTACCCCAAACATATCTAAAAATCAAGTGGGGTATACCAAAAGGATCTTCTGGATCCAAGGTTTCCGGTTTCGCAGATGTTTCGTCAAATGGATGCCTATAGCTCAAGATAGGGCCGAAAAAGTGGAAAGGGTCGTAACTGGTTCGGGTTCGGCCCGACTCGGTCAGACCGACCTGCCCCGACCCATCCTGGGCTGACCCAAACTGGTTTGGGTCAACCCGGCCCGACCCGGGTCTGGTCCTAGTTCTAACATGGCCCGCTGGGTCCGGCCCGACCCACGATGCGGCTGCCCGCGGTGCGGCGACCCGGTGTGAGGCACCCCACGGTGCGGTGGCCTACAGGCTCATGGCTGGCTGGATGACCATCCTCCTCTATGCGGCGTGGTCATGCGCCACACCTCCACTGGGGGCCGACTTTTCCGACTGCCCTCCCTTCTCTGTTGTGAAACAAGGCTGCGGCTCCTGTTCGCTCGGCGGCACGGACGCATGCCACTGCTTCCCCTTCGTGTGACCGGATGATTCCAGCTGCCTCCCTTGCTCCTCCACGGCCGATGGGCCACAGCCCTTCTCCGGCGGCGCAGTTGCCCCACCGCCATCTTCGCTGCCGGCCATGGTGCCAGTCGCTGCTCCCGAGTCCCACTAGTGCCAATCGTTAGAACCAGTCTTCGTCCTCTATCGCAAAGAACACATAAAAAACCACAAGGGTTGTAGAGAGGTCAGGCCATGTTCATTTGGCCCGCACCCTCCACATTAGAGCAATAACAAGCGGCTCATTGGGAGAGATTCAACGTAAAAAAAAAATTAATGAGGATTATACAAAATCACACCCCTACCTTGGAGTTCTTTGGAGGTGTTGGGAGATTGAAGATGAAGTTGTTGAAGAACGTCGATGTTCTTTGTCTTCTCAAGGTGCTTCCGATCCGGGCTCAGGGTCAGTTCCTCATCCTTCATTGGAGCAAGTTGTTCATTGGAGAGGCGTTCTTCATTGGAGAGGAAGAGTTTCTCCAAAGTTATCTTTATCCAACCAATCCTCTCAAAGGTAAAGAGGAGCCAATATAATAGAAATAAGTCCATCATATAATTCACATTGGAAAAAATAAATTCGTCACAAATAGAGTTGGCATAATTAAATGGCACAATTAATTAATTAATTGATGAGGCATAATTAAAGTGGAGGAAGTCCAAGAGTTATCTCCCATTAAAAGGGGAGTTCAAGGGTCGGGTGATCCCCACCATTGAATTCAAATTGGGGGTTTTTAATTCGGGTGGTCCCCACCTCCATAACTCAAATAGAGAGGTTTCAAAATAAAAATAAAAATGTTAAATAATTTTATTTTTCTTCTTCCACGAAAAAGTGAAAAACAAACTTCCACCCTCGACCTACTGCGGTCGAGCTGAAGGTTTCCTTAAGTGAATAGCAGTGCTACAAGTTCAACGGTGTCTTCAGATTTCAATTCTGAGCACCGGTTCAAAAGTTACAAAAACCCACTCGCACGTTTACTGAACGAACTTAAAAAAAGTTCAGAAATTCATTCCGGGCACACCGGGTCTCGGAATCACGCGCCGTCAATTTTCGCGGACTCATAAAATTCCCATATAATAAAAAAAAATTACATGGAATTTTCTGGGTCTCTACAACCCTCACATGATCTATTTCACCCTAATTCCCAAAGAATATTACTGATAACCATAGGCGGATAATAAGTACTAGGGTTTCAAAACTAATCAATTTGAAATTATTTCACCCTTATAATCTAATAATAGATAATAATGACTCCACCTAGAAATATAGAATGATATATCCATACCTTTAACATACATGGATATAAATAATCAATTCCAAATAATAGAAACAACCAAACATAGTATATGACAACATAAATAGTAACTAAACATCCAATATCAATTTATAAACTAAAAGTAAAGTGATTCCCAACATCATATAAATACAACTCTTAAAATAAAGATGAGGTTGAAATATCCGATACATCAATATCCAAAAAATTACCCCTCAAGGATCAAAAAAAACAAAACACATTAGCCATATCTATGTGACCTTTGGTCACCAACAGTCTCATACTATGAAGTACAATGAAGGAACCAAGAAGCACCACCATAATACATGGATACTTTCCCTTTACCTGAATCAAATGTATCTAAGTCAACATAAACCCAATGGATGTATGCAGGGTGTGAAGAAAAATATCAATAGGACACCTCCATGAATCTATATAATATATTTTAAATTTAAAACCATTAGTACTTGTTTTAAAATAAGTTTAGAAAAACCTTTCTTTAAGAAAATTACACTTCAATTCACAAAAAATAGTTTAGAATCTAATTCAATTACCTTTTGTATGTAGTAATCATATTTATAAATATTTAGAGGCATTATATTTATAGAGAGAAGTGTGAAATATATATAAATTATGTTTTTGAAGTATATATCCATACAAAAGGATCTCAATATGTTTAAATAAATATGGTTAGAGATAATCAAGGAATATGATTTCTCAATCCATTACAATCCTATGAAGACAAATAAAGTTTTATATTCTCTCAATAGAAAATATATTATAAACATATCTATGTTGAGGACTAAGAAGGATCAAATATTTTTATACATGCAAAGGATGAACATGATATTCATAAAATAAGGAACAACATCCTACCTTGAACAAATGATTTCTAAACCATCAATTATGGGGAAGATTAAGAAACCTCATAGAGAGAATATAGAGATAAAAAATAAGGTGGATGTAATAAGGATGGGGAAATCATCAGAGTCAATATTCATAATGAAGGAGTTGTGAGATTTGGGACATGATTATGTGTACTATTAGATCCTGATATAGAAAAAGAACTATCATATAATGCTCATAGATTACAATTATTTATCCAACCTAGAAGCACAAATATATATAGAGATTTATAAGAGAAATTTCAGTGGGAAAATATGAAGAATGATATTGATGAATATACATCAAAGCGATTGGTATACTAGAAAGTGAAAGAAGAAAGGGAAAAGTACAAGGTGTTGATGCAACCGTTACCCACACCTACATGGAAATGAAAGAACATCACTATGGATTCTTTCACCAAAAAGTCAAATAAATCCAAAAATAATAATTCCATATAGGTTATAGTGGATGATATTAAAAATACCGAACACTTAATCACCATTTGAAAGGACATATCACTCAATCAACTTGAAAATATGTACATCAGAGAAGTATTGAGGTTGCATGGAACACTATTATTGATTATATTTGATATATATATAAGGTTCTCCTCAAAGTTCTATAAAATGTTTCAATGTGCCTTAAACATAGAGTTGAACTTCAGTATGGATTATCAACCCCATATCGATGGCCAATATGAATAAACTATCCATTCACTTGAAGATATGATAAAATACTACTCTATAAATTTCAAAGGTGGTTGGGATCAATATCTTCCTATGGTCGAGTTCTTAAACAACAATAGCTTCCAATAAATCATTTAGATGTATCCTTATAAATACCTTTATGGGAATAAATGTAGAACTCTAACAGGTTGGAATGAAGTTGGATTACAAAGCTCTTGAGACCTAAATTAGTCGAAGAAATGAAAAAGAATATCAAAGCCATTCATCAACACGTCAAAGAAACAAATAGTTTACATAAGATATATGATGAAAATTGTATATGAAACTTGGAGTTTAAAGTTAGAGATAAAATTTTCCTTTTCATATCTCCATGAAATAAATCCATTAGGTTTGGGAAGAAGGAAAATCTAATCCCCTGATACATCATTCCCTTTTTTATTCTTAATAATATTGGAGCTATGACATATTAACTAGAACTCCCACCAAACTTGTCTCATGTTCATGATGTGTTCTATGTAGCCCTCTTGAGGAAGTAGATACCAAATATCTCACGTGTACTAAATCTATAGGTGGTGCAGTTTGATCATGATATCTCTTATAAGGGGTAGACAGTGATGATATTGGATTATAGAGACAAATTTCTATTCAATAAGACAACTCACATTGTAAAAGTATTATTGAGAAAACAAACATTTGAAGAAGAAACATGGGGACCTGAGTAAATAATGAAATATAAGTACCCTCATTTGTTTTCATCTCATAGTGTGAAATTAAATTTCGAAGATTAAATTTATAATGGGCATAATAATGTAATGAATAAAAATTCAATATATGGAATTTTCCTTCTCAAAAAACATATGGTTCATATTTATGAGTGTATTATAAAAGATACACTACATAAAAACACCCATTTTTTTATTATATTAATTTAGAACATTAAATTTAGAGAATTAATTTACTCAATAAAATTGAAAATAATATAATGTAACAATAAAAAAACTAGAATAGGGAAATTCAGATTATTTTAGTTTCCTAGAATTATCACACCTATGAAAAAAATAGTAAAAAATGAATAAAACATTATTAATTAAAGATTTTTTTAGAAATGAATAATATAGATCTTTGAGAAGAATAGAAGTGAATGGTGATTGAAATAATTAAGAGGCCTTTATAGGTAGTATAAAACCAATATGATCATTGGATATATAATCACTGGAATAATAACCTGACCATTAGAAATTGTGAAATGACTGTTAACCAGACCATTAGAATAGTAAAACAATATTTTGGTATCATAGGAAATATAAATCATAAAATTAAAATTAAAATATAAAATATGATAAAATAAACATTCGACACAAAGAAAACATAATTTTTTTAGAAAAACATAGATGTTTTATTTTCATTAAAATGATTTTTTATGATAAATTTAAAATAAAATATTATTTTCATAAAATTATTTAAAAAAACTAATTTTTTGATCATAAAAAAGTAGAATAGTTTTTAAATTCATCAATAATTTTTCTACGAGCCTTAAATTTGATCTTGTCATAAAAAATTGGTATTTTTCAAAAAATAAGGATTTTATTTGAAAATTAAATTTCTCATATTAAGAAAATTATTTTGATAAAATGGATATAACTTTTATAATCATCATGTTGAAATCATCTTCGAGTTTTTTGGGTTTTTTTTGAAAAAGCATAATCTTTACTGAATAGTGAAACACAACAATATACGATATTTTACATTAAAAATTAAATACATGATTAGTTGAATATTTGATGATGTAAGAAACAATCAGACCATCCTAACATGCACCAATTAATTTTTATAGTCTCAAGAATCATCACTATTTATAGTCTTGAGAAAAAAATACTAAACCAATAAACAGTTTATTCAACACCACCTCTCTCCTCCCCTTATAAATACCACCCTTTACAACTCTTCTCTCCTCACACCCTAAGTTACTTACCTTGAAAATCCTTATTAATAAACTTTTATAAAATACCTATCTACATTCTGGAGTTTTTATTCTTTATAACAGACCATTCCCTATTCCCTAATATGTGTCAAATGAGTGCATCCAAAAGAAGAGGTAACTATATCAACCAATCTCTTTTACATTATTTTATTATTATTTATACTTTAAATATATTATATCAATCCTAATATATGTACATATATATCATAACAATTCTAAAATGTAATTATTTTAAGAGATTAACCAAGATCTAACTTCTTCTCATTATTTCTAAAATGAAAATATCGCCTATATTATGGTTTTTCCATTGCCTCCATGGGGGATATATTTTATTTTTCATTAGTACCCTCATGGATAGTTGTAATAATTATTTTAAGGTTAAAATTATATTAATAACTATATTATATTTTTTTTCATATTTTTAAATTATTAAATGATAATAATGGTTAAATAAAATCAATTAAGTTCATCATGATCAGAAAATCCACCAAAATGAACTAACTATTAAACTATAACATTTATACTCTATGAACCATGATTATTTTTGAATAATAGTTGATATTTATAACCCTTTTAATTTCTGTAAGTATATGAATTCCAAACCATTACAATTATGTAGTTATATTATCATTTTACAAGAACTTCCATCATTACTGATAAATCGACGTGACCTTGGAACTATGAAATGAACATCTTCAGGATAGTGATAATAAACACAATGACTTAATAAAATGTTTTTTTAAAAAATATAAAAAACAAAAATATATTAAATTTACATTAAAAATGTTTTGAATCAAGTATTTAATAAATTTAATTTGATTTTTACAGAGGTTAGGAAAATGTACAAAGAGATTCGGGACTCTATATAAGGGAAATATAGTGACCCAACCCTGAAACACACTTTATTTCATAATTTTTCACAAATATTTCCATCAAGTAAAAACCAAGGATATAGAGGTAAAATTTATTTGGAATATTAGACACATAAATATATAAATTTAAATATAAAAACATCATCACTTTTTAAAACTCTAAATAGTGCTCCAAACTCCTATAGATCTTCTAAAATTTCATAGGATGCCTTGGAAAAAATCATAAGGAAAAGGGTGAGATAGAAAACACAGTAAGGAAATAAACATGATAATAAATCATAAAATGATAGTTAAGAGGCATAACATGGAATAAGGTAATGAAATAATAAGACTATAGAATCATGGAATATGTGTTAAAAACATACTACATGAAGTAATAAACATAAGTTAAGGGTCACTCCCAAGAATATCATCATAAAGTTGAAAAAGTCCGATGGTGGATTAGGTTCACTCCCAAATACCTTACATAACATATCATGAGATATAAATCTTTACTCAATGAATTATAGGGATAAATAATTTCAAAACCACCCATAACATAATGAAAATCATAAATATGAGTTCCACATGAGGATAAGAAACCATACATAAATAATAATCATGATCAAACCCATGTGATAAAAGTGGGTTTTATAATTTTTATTCAAGGAATAGAAAAAGGCTAAATCATAATGATTCCTAAGATAAGGAGGAATTAAATTGTTTTGGACTTAAATATTTTATAAGGGGCATAGATCTTTAACATGAAGTTATAATTTAGAAAATTCATTGGAAGGTTTTGGGAGAATAAAGTATAAAAATGAACCACTTGAGTGGTGATTTATGAAATAAGTAAATGGTATTTTCAAAGAAGAAAAGATATTACTATTTTATATAAAACCAGAGTTAAACCAAGTGGGTTATCCATAAAATAATTATTGTTTTTATAAGCTATTAATGGTTTAAAAACACTTTATGAGGGTGATTCTAGACATAAGACAAGAAATTGGAAGGTTCCTTTAAATTGGGTTTATTTTAAAGTGAGAGTTTTAAAGGGAACTAAAAACATATATAATCCAGGTAATGAAAGGGATATTTAACTAGGTATATATGTAATAGAAATATATAATAATTTCTTGAGAATAATATTGTATAAAATGAATAAAACGAATGAGAACATATAACTCAAAAGTGGTGAGGGTGGTATGGAAGAACCCTTACCTTGTGTCTGAATCCACTTTACACTTGTGATTAAATTCTTTAATAATTAAATTAAATTAATTAAACAAATAAAAAATAACATTATTCCTCTATATTTAATTTTCTAATCTTTATTTATCATCTTTTGTTATTTATTTTTAATATAGTTTCTCTTTATGTTGGTTACTTGGGGTTTTTTGGTTAATTTCATCATAATAATACTAGTTTTACGACCATAGTCAGAGGTGTTGTAAAATAAATTCATGATATCTATAATATTTTAGTTTTATTTCCTTTATTATTTCATTAAAACAATACCTATAGAGTTTCAAATGTTATCCATAAATAGGCCCAAATTAAGAAATGGGCCTTGATAAGTCCATTTAAGGTGATTAAAGCTACTACAACCACTTATTATTAATCACACATATAGAATTCCCAATGTTATTAAATAATATTAATGTTTTTACAAATATTATTTTTATATAACAAATAAAATTTTAAATTCATCCATTTTAGGTGTTCGTGGATAACAAAACATGTCATTTCATGGAGGCGGTAGTTCACGCCTATGCATGATGATGTTTTCATTTTTATCAATGGTTATGGAGGATGGTATGAATATTCTATAAAATTTAATCAGGTTAAAAAAGGTGGTGATGTCATATGTTCATGGATAGGGTGGATTGCAGGGGTGTAGAAGAATAAATGAACTAGAAAAGTTAGGTTGAGAGTATTACCTCTCCCTTGGATGTTCTCACTTGGGTAACTTCTTAATTATCCTTATATTGTTATTTTTGTGATTATAAGTCTTTAAAATAATAGATAGGGTGTTTTTGGAATAATAGGGCATAGCTATGGTTGACCCAATTCCTTGGAATGGGTGGAGAAATGGGTAGGTGGTGAGATTATTTTATAAGAAAAGAGAGTGGCATTTTTTGTAAAATCTCTTTACTTTTCAATAATTTCATTCCATTATTCAAGGAAAAAGGATCCAAAAAATGTTCAATAATATTGTGGGTAAAGGTATAAGTTTGATACTCCCTCCACCATCCAATATCATACGTTGTTTTTACATGTTTTAACTATTTGTAATATGTTAAACCACTTTTACCCTATTTTACCATTACTGTGGTAATTCCACCTTCACCATTACTGTCCAATTTTAATGGGGAAAATGAAAATATATGTTATTTAATAATTTGAAATTTTTTATTTTAAATAAGGAAATAATTTTATAAAATAAAATTTCTATTATTTATAGAAATCAATTTTAGTATTAGTACACATAACATGTAGAAACTGTTTCATAGAAAAAGTTTATTTATGATTAAAATTTATGCGTGGGATATAATTATCAATTTTTTTTATTTTCAAGACATAAATTAGTTTATTACAAAATAAATAAATTTTATGTTGATTTATAATTCCAAAACTAAATTTTACTAAAATAATGTTTAATTAAATGGAAAGAGAAATTTTTTAAATTGGAATTAAAATATTAATTTTGTTTTATAAGGATAAACATAGATTTTATAAATTTTAAAAATTACCTAGAAAATGAATAAAAGTATTATTTAAATAAATATTTGATCAATTAAAAGGTTTTATAAAATTATAAGTCTCACTTATATACAGGTAAAGTAATAAAAGTCAACATTTTGGAAAAAAGGTATTTTTAACTATTCAAATAAAAACCAATTATTTTAGAAAAATACCAAAATATCATACTAAGATAATTTTGAAACAAAAGTGAATTTTTATTTTATTTTACTTATATTTAAAATTTATAAATATGAAATATAAAGAGAAAATATTTTTTAGAAAAATAAATTTTTTTTTTCTTTAAAAGTCAAAATGTGAAATTCATAAGATACATGTGATAAATAAATTAAAAATTATATATTTATATAATATCAATTTTGAGTTACATATCCCATAAATATCTATACATAATATCTAAGAATAATATATACTTTGTTGGCAGTTGAGGGTGGTGTTTCCACTAGCATAGATCTCATGGAAATTTCTATAAGCCTAAATTTTTCTCGCATACAATTTCACTCATTATGTAATTGTTTTAGTTTGGATTTATATTGGTCTAGAGAAAAATCTAGTGAATATACTTCCTTCCCAATATTATATAAATGATCTTCATAAGGGAGACTTCCAACACTCGATGCCATTTATTTCCTTCATAGATGTTGAAATATAGTTACTCCATTTTATACCCACTAATTTAATGGATATATTATAATGATCAAATTTTATTTTAACATATCATAGTTTAATTTTATTTTTTATATTTATGTGAAGAAATATATCTCTACAATATTTATTTAAGGAAAAATATATTCCAAAATCTCAGGGTGTTACAGGAACTTTTAAATCACCCCCATTTCTTTTAAGTTATGATTTCTCTTTATTTACCTCTCATTATATCTCTATATTATTCACATTTACTTCTTATATATTTTATATACATGTTACTTACATATGTTACTAGTTTATTTTATGAGGATATGCAAGTTTTTTATGTTCCCTTCCCAATCTTTTCTTTAAAGAGAACCTGATTAAAGGGAACTTTTCTATTTCATGTTTCCTTTCATGTACCACTATTTTTAAAGTTTTAATATTCTATAATTTTTTAAAATATTCCCTTCATAGTTTTGAATAGAACCCTTTGTACTTATTTCCTCCAAAGATTCTTTAGTTAATTTTTAAAACAC
Organism: Viscum album; assembly: GCA_963277665.1. Lineage (NCBI taxonomy): Eukaryota > Viridiplantae > Streptophyta > Magnoliopsida > Santalales > Viscaceae > Viscum > Viscum album. Next base: position 354,804,847 of record OY728125.1, on the reverse strand, counting down.
CATTTAAGGGGTTTATTATAATGCCTACTTCTTTACCCCTTTAACATGATAGTTTATTCAATTAGGATTTATATATTTAACTATATTTCTCTCTTCAAATATGAAAATATAAAAAATACTTAATCCATTATTTCCATGGGAATCATTATACTATATTTTTGTTTATGCTTTGACATGATTTTGTAACCCATTTCCTTCTCATGGGTTTTTTATAATGTTTTTGTTTTATATGTGATTTAATTTTATGGAATAAATATGCATACAAATACAATTATGTGATAAGAAATTTTGGAATTATATGGCCTCCAAAGAAATGGGTAATTTTTTCATCCAATGAGATACCTTGTATGCACTACTACAAATAGAGTTTTTATAAGTGCTAGAAAATGCTTTTAATAGAACTGGAAAAGTGTTGTTAATCTCAGCAAAGATATGGGGTCACTTTACCATCTCTAAAAAAGCACTGAAAAAGGTTTTACTTTATACACGCTAAAAAATCACTAATAAAGACCCCCTTTATCCGTGCTATTTTAGTGCGGATAAAAGACAACTTTATCAGTGCTTTAATTAGCATTGATAAATGTTGCCTTTATTAGTGCTCGCAATAGCACTGATAAAGTGTGCCTTTATTAGTTCTCAAATTAGCATTGATAAAGGGGGCCTTTATCAGTTCTAGAAATGGTGCTGATAAAGGCCTAGGTGCCTGTGATGTGCTATTTATTTAACAAAACACCCACCAGCAGAACCTGTATATATAAACAACATCAGCAACACCTGCACAACACACACACACCACATACACAAAACAACACCTACATAGTGCACACAAGAACAAAGAGACACACACAAGAACAAAGCAGTGCACACAAGGGTTTGGAAAACAATGCTATATTCATTTCAAACAATGTTTTATATAATTACATTTACAATTATCCAAGAAATCGTTAAAAATATTAATGTTTCATTCTTTGACTTCTGTGATCCCCTCTCAAAAATGTCCGGCCATGGTTTTAGTTGTTGAAAAAATAATCCCAACTTAAACAAAAGGTTCCATATATATACGAAAACAAATATTATGTTAGTAATACTATAAATAAATAAATTAAACATTAATACGAAAGAAAACATTAATAAAATGCCAATTTTTTTTAAAAAAGACAAATTTGGAGTTATACAGGTCACATCATGTGTCTTATTGAGGTGGGGTTGATTCCTACAAGTCACAAAGGAGTTATAGACCATTTTCCTAAAATATCAAAACAATCCAAATGAGTTTGCTTGGTTTTGAGTATGTCCCTTGTTTTTTTACTAAAATTAATATCAAATTTAAATGACATATTTAGATTTATACTAGTCACATAATTCATCGAATTGAGGTGTGGTTGATTCCTGCACATCACAAATGACTCATGGATCATTGTACTAATGTATCAAAACTATTTGAATGGGTTTTCTCAGTTTTCAGTATGATAGTTATGTCTTTTTACTAAAATATCATTTCAAACCAGAAACACACACTTTGAGTCATACCGGTCACATCGTGCATTGGTTGGAGGTGATAATGCTTCATATATGTCATAAAAGACTTAAAAATCACTCTCCTAAATTATGAATACAATCAGGGGTCGTTTTATTGGGTTTTAGTGAGTGAAACGTTTTGAGCTAATATGTCAATTTTAAACTGATAACATACACTTTTAGTCATACCAGTCACACTGTGTGTCTGATTGAGGTGTGATTGATTCCTAAAAATAAAAAATGACTCATGGATCATTTAATTAAAGTATCAAAACAATCCAAATGCAATTTCTATGTTTTTAGTATATCACTTGTTCTTTTTTACTTAAATTAATGTCAATTTTAAATAAAAACACATTTGGATTTATACTAGTCACATTGTTCATTAGATTAAGGTGTGTTTAATTCAAAAACATCAAAAATGACTCATGTATCATTTTTCTAAGGTATCAAAACAATACAAATGTGTTTACTCAGTATTTAGTATGTTAGTTGTGTTTTTTTACTAAAATATCATTTCAAACTAGAAACATGTTTTTGGAGTCATACTGATCACAACGTGCATCGATATGATGTGAGAATACATCATAAAAATCAGAAATGACTTAATAATCTCTTTACTAAATTATTAAGACAACATGAATACATTTTATTGGTTTTTAGTGAGTGACATGTTCTGAACTAAAATGTAAATTTTAAACTGATAACAGACAATTTTAGTCATACCGGTCACACAGTGCATCAGATTGAAGTGTGGTTGATTATTATACATAAAAAACGAGTCATGTATCAGTTTCATAAAGTATCAAAATAATCCAAATGCATTTTCTAGGATTTCAGTATGTTTGTTTTTCTTTTTTACAAAAATTAATGTCAATTTTAAATAAAAAGACACATTTGGATTTATACCAGTCACATTGTGCATTGTATTAAGGTGGGGTTGATTCCTACATGTCACAAATGACTCATGGATCATTTTTATAAAATATAAAAACAATTCTAATGCGTTTTTTCAGTTTTTAGTATGCCAATTGTGTTTTTTTACTAAAATTAATGTCAATTTTAAATTAAAAGAGACACTTTGAGTCATACAGGTCACACTATGCATCAAATTGAGGTGAGTTTGATTCATAGATGTCACGAATGACTTATATATAGTTTTTCTAATGTACAAAAAAAATCCAAACGTGTTTTCTTAGTTTTTAGTATGCCAATTTTGTTTTTTACTAAAATATCATTTCAAACTGAAAACATGCATTTTGAGTCATAACGGTCGCATCATGCATCAGTTTGACATGAGACTACCTCATACACATCAAAAAGAACATATGAATAATTATCCTAAATTATTAAACCAATCAGAGTTAGTTTTTATGGTTTTTAATGAGTGAAAAATTTTGAGCTAAAATTTCAATTTTAAACTCATAATGGACACTTTTAGTCATATCGGTCACACCATTCTTTGGATTGAGGTGTGCTTGATTCCTAAACATCTCAAATGATTGATGGATCATTTTACTAAAGTACCAAAACAATACGAATGTATTTTATTAGTTTTTAGTATTTCACTTGTTATTTTTGCTAAATTTATTGTTTATTTATTATAAAAATACACACTTAAAGTCATAACAATCACACCATGTGTCAGATTTATGCGCGATTGATTATTACACATCATAAATGACTTATGGATTGTTGTACTAAAATATCAAAATAATCATAATGCGTTATATCAGTTTTCAATACGACACTTTTTCTTTTTACTAAAAATACTGACGATTTTAAATAAAAATAGACACTTAGAGTCATACTAGTCACATATTCATGCTATTTTTATACATTATTCCATTAGGTAGGCCATCCATTAATTTTTAAACAAATATATCTCATCTTGTGAATATGAGTCTTTTCAAAAATCATGGTAGTACTGAAAAATATAAATACACAACGGATTTATAAATATTTTAAATGAAATAGTAATTATCTTCAAAAATACCTCTTCAGAGATGTTTGTTTGCTCATGGAATATGATCTCTTTTATAAATTTATAGAAATAATAACCATATTCTTTATCATTTTTTATTTTAGAAACTATAGAAACATTAAGTAAAATAATTAATTTTTTATATGTGTTTAGATAGTGAAATATTATTATATATACATTGATTTTTATCTAGTAGTAGTACTTGTGATGTTCTTTGTCCTTTTCCCCTATCCGTATTCCATGATGTAGACAATATTCATGCACCATCCTATCATAACAGAATACTCATTAAAAGATAATATAAATTATATAACTATATTTTTAGATCTAAAATGTGTGATGTAGTGTATTAAAAATTGAAAAATTCTATTACGTGTGGTCGGTTTGTGGGATATCCATGCATTGAATCCAAGAAATAAATCATTGGAGTATCCAAATTGACCACAATGAGCATCCAATGCTGCCTAAGAACACAAAAAAGACTAAGTAATGAAATAAATTAAAATATATTTGAAATAATTAAATTATATAGTTTTACCCCTGCATCGTTGGTATTAGGAAGATTATGTCATCTGTAATTTTGTTGTTAAACAATTTGAGCAGACCTGCTACTATTCAACCCTCTTTCTTGGGTTTTATTTCTTTTTTTTCTATAGAGGTGACATGAGGGCTAACGAGTCCAAATTTTTGTTCATGGGGAAATCCCTTCAATTGTTTTTCATATATACACCCACAAAAAATATGAAATTTATTTATTCATAATTATCATAGTATATTAGCTTTTGAAAAATCAAATCATGAAAACATACCTCATGTATACATTTACAACTGAGCCTCCTAGCCAATCATACTCTAGGATTTCACTTACATTGTCAACACTAATGAAATCTGGATCTTCCCTGCTGTACATATTTTCATCAAAAATAATTGTTTGAACCCTATTGTCTTTTAACTTCATATTCACATGAGTCTGTAATGAAAATAAATGTGGATATAGAATGGGCAGGTTTAAGGTGATTTCGTAGATCATTTTGATTGGTTGGTTGATCCTTGAGATGGTTTTGAGATTTTCTTTATTTTCACCCCTTCCAAGTGTCCTCCTATAATAACATTCATAGGTTTATACATTTTTCATTAAATGTTAAAGGTTTATCTTGAGAAAAAAACTGGAAATGAAAACCTCTTTGTCGACATGTTTTTTTACAAGCTATAATGACCATGTGATGAATGTTACAAGATATTGTTCGACCTTATGAATATCTTCATCATAAATTGGAATAGGTATCTTAGTGCTCAGTTCATGGGGTATGTTAATCAACGCTTTTACATGACCTATTCAAAGTGGTCTATTGTGTAGAATGATGTTCTGGATATTTAACACCATAGACCTCGCTACAAGCCGATGGGTGGGTGTTGATAGTAATACATCACAATCATTTTCACCCTATACAATATCAGTACAGGAAAGGTATAAGTGTCTATCTGATTCCAAATTCACAGAAATAATTATTAGAAGATTGATTACCGCATCTAAGGCATGTTTTTTAGGGGAATGGCTCCCCTCAAAGCTAGTGGGGGAGGGGAGATCTTCACATGATGGTTGTTCTTGAGTTATTTCTTCTATTTTCCCCCCACCATCATATTTCCACGAACTCTTTCTATAATTTCATATATTATTCAAGTATAGATATTATTTCTCTCGTTATTTTGATTTCCTCACTTTGATCCTCCTCTTTTTTTTCTCAAAAAATGTTCGGGGTGTCACCCCAAAACCCACACCTCTGACATGGCCATACTTTTCTGGCTACTTCAAGGACACTGAAAGTATGTCCACATCTAGTTTGGGTGTTGCTGATTCATGTGACTACGTCAGATAGAAAATATAGCAAAATAAGTAATCATTGTTATGTAATATTGATTTAAATAAAAACAAATATTTATTATGTCATACTTACACATGTTTCCCACACTTTTTTGTGTGTTTTCGTCTATTAGTATTCCATATTTATTTACACGCACCAAATTCCATAGCACATGGCATGGGATGGAAGTAATATTGGATTTGGATTCATCAATCTACATATAAATAGGGGAACATAGTTATGATGTTGTTTAATGTCACATAAAACTATTACGGTAGATTTAAAATACATACCATTTTTTTTCAAGTGAAGCATACCCCATTCTTGCTTTATGGTAGGGGTATGTTGGTTTTACTGCTGATTCCTTATTTTCAGCACTCATTTTTTGTTTCATAAATAAAAAATTTTCAATCAAAGAGATTAATACATGTATCATCCAACAACTTATTACAAAACACAATGTACCTGAAAAGACTACTCCGTATGACGGCTAGTAAACACATCCCATGCTCATTGGGTTATCAAGTGTTCATAAATAGGAGGTGGGTGTGGGTTTATTTTCCCTTAAGAATATTTAAGATAACATTTCATTGAAATTGTGGGAAATACTCTATGAATCCTTCCAGAAACCCTTAATATATATTCCTTGTGCGATTCATCCACTATAAATGCACTCTAAAAGGGATGATGAAGAGTAATTAAATGTTTAATTATTTTATTTTTTAGCAAATTAATGAAATTATATCATAATTTTACTATAATATCTCCCCAAATTAGTGTCTTAAGCTCAGTGACAACATGGTGTCACCACTGTACATCAATCAGCACATGTTGCTGAGTGATGATTCCAATGTAACTACTGAACATGGCCTTGTTGGGGTTAACATGTTGGCCCTGATTATTCCATATGACCTCATATTTGATGCCTTTTTTCATTTTTACTTTATTTTTGATAACACCATCAAACTACAATGCTCTTATTATTTCTGCGTCGTTAATGTTTCATTGCCTACAATTTTCTCACTTTCAACATCATCAATATGTTCCTTCGGAGCTCTAGCATCAACATGTGCAGATGGTGGTTGTACCTCTGCACTAGGAGAAGTAGCAACAATAAGTTGAGAAACCTATTAGTCCTCTACACTACGAGAAGTAGTAGTTTGAGAGGCCTATTGTGCCTCGAGATTGGGAGAATCATCACTGGAAGAAGTCATTATATGCAGAAGTGGTTTAACATTTAATTTAGATTACACAAAATCAGCAATGAATAGATAATAACTTAAGGTAACATCATGTATATTACAACAAAAAATACAACATGATTATTAAAATATTTTTTCAAAGGCTGAAGGTATTTGACCCCTATATTGACTATCCAAATACATTCATTATGGTCTCCTATATCATACAAAACACCGTCTATATTAGGACCACTATGAAATGATTGCGACATCCTAATGAAAGGGTTTTCCTCAATTGAATTTTCATCTGACCCTTTAGTGGTTTTGGTGGATAACAAAATAATTGAACAGTTTCAGTTTGTAGGATCTGGAACATAAAATACTTATACTTTCTGTAATTCCATTATAAATGGTTCTTCTTTTTATCCATTCTTACTGAAATCAACTTTCACAATCCCAAATCATCTATTTTAACAGCACTCCTGTTATAAACCAACATGCATTTAAAAATTGGCACTTGAAAGTTCATATAATCCAACTACCATATTTTTTTGATGATACCAAAGTATGAAATATTCACATAAATTGGATTTCTATCCTTATCATCGGAAACATGCATTGCTTCAGTGATAAGTGTAACTCCACTATTCTGCATGGTACTGTCTTCATCATGTTCATTAGTATAGAATGTTTAACCATTAATTACATAAGCATTATAAGATAATACATACACACTTGGTCCTCCAACTAGACATCGAAGTCGTTCAAAAATCGAGTCTGGATTTTCATCTGACTCCTTAAATATATGGTCCTAAAACCATCCTATAAACTATCAATTATGTGTATTTGATATTAATTTTTCAGCCCATGATAGATTCAAATGCCTACGAATTTTTTTTGTGGGTTTTGACATATAGGTCAACCTCTAAACTATTTTAAAATATGTAATGGTGGGCCTACTCCCAATCAATAATATTGATTGTGACAACCTCTTTTCCAAAAATTTCTTTACCCGCAAGCCACCCAGTGTGACATGATTTTGGTAGACCAATTCTTTCCACAGTGGAAAATTATTCAGTATATAATTCAATGGATTCTTCAACAATATATCACTCCACAATACAATCCTCTATCCGACTTCGATTTTTTATATACCCTTTCAAAATATTCATATACTGTTCAATGGGGTACATCCATCTATAGTGTACAAGACCACATAATTGAATCTATCTCACCAAATGAACCATCATATCAATGAATGTCGGTAGGAAGAAAATTTCCAATTCAAATAATATGACGAAAATTTCACTTTACATTCTTGGAAATTTCGTCGGGTCTATAACTTTGCTCCATATAGCTTTGAAGATGAAACAAACCATCGTTAATGTATAACATACATTCTTGGAAAAAATGAAACGTAAATCTATAGGAATTAGATATTTCATCAAAACATGGAAGTCATGTGATTTCAGACCCTTTAACTTTAAATCAGTCATTAACATGATGTTCTTGATATTCAATGAATACCCCTATGAAATGTTTACATCATTCAAGAATTTGGAAAACTAATATCTCTCCTGCCTAGAAAAAGTGTAAGTAGTTGGAGGAATAAAAATTCATTTTTTACCCTTCATTGGCATCAACTCTTCTTGTATTCCCATGTCAACCATATCCAACCTAGCCTTAATTCCATCCTTTGTTTTACCAAGTGCATTTAGAAATGTTCTAATGGAACCATCAAGTACATTTTTTTTCAAAACACATAACATCAAGAAAGTTTTTTGATGTACAAAAAATTCCAGTATGGTAATTAAAAAAAATGATCTCTTCTTCCAATTGGTTTTTGTAATCTTTTTCAAAAATAGTTTACCAAAAGCACTATACACATCTTTTACTTTCTCAAACATTTGATCACCAGTTAGTGGACACAATGATATATATTCTTCTAAACTTCCATTGAATGATGTCGTCTAAGATCGGTACTTATGTCTTCGGGGTAGAAATCTACGATGTCCTAGAAACACAGTTTTCGATGAATGTTTTAACCGAATTGACTGTGTACCTTGTTCGTAGACAGGACACCCATGAATTTCTTTAATGCTATATCCTGAAAAATTCTCATAAGAAGGAAAGTCATTTATCATCCCATACAACGTGGCTCTCAACATAGAATATTAATTTCTATAAGCATAATACAACATAACACCTGAATCCCACAATAATTTCAAATACTTGATCAATGGAGCCAAATAAACATCAATATCATTACCCGATTATTTTGATCCTGATATAAGAATAGATAACATGATGTGTTTTTGTTTCATACATAACCATAGTGGAAAGTTATAATTTACCAACATAATCATCCATGTACTATGAGTACTTCTTTGAAAACCAAAAGGATTCACTCCATCTATAGATAAAATAAGAAGAAGGTTTCTCAGCTCGTTTCCAAAATCATGATACTCACGATCGATTCTCTTCCACCCAGGAGAGTCTGCCAGGTGACATAGTTTTCCATATTTATTTCTTTTGTCTGCGTGTCATGTCAATTTCCATGAATTCTCCTCACTTCCATATAGGTACATAAATCTTAGAATGACTGGAAAGTACCATACAAATTTCATAATACCAGATTCATCTTTCTTGTATCGCGAAGCACCACACTTTGGGAAATATATAAGTGATTTATGGTCCTTGAAAAATAGTATACAGTCATTCAGGCCAGAATATATTCATTTAAAGATCATAACCATCGAACGTATCATTCGTTTGGCATCGTATGATCAAATCAGGAGATAGTTATCTTCTAGGATCATGTTATTCAAGAGAGAAATTAATTCTGTAAAACTAGCATTACTCCATCTATTGTATGCTTTTAAATTATACAGCTTCAGTATGACAATGCTGTATATTTAGTGAAACCACCATATAAAGGAATCTTTTCACAACTCTTTAACTGCTCAAACAATTTTGGGCAATCACAAAGTTATTCTTAAATTGTCTTTGTTATTTCCTCAATACGATCTTTATCATCATTCACATCTATAATCACGTCCTCGATACAGTCTTCTTCATTTTCCACACTTGTAATCATATCAGATGATATATAAAACACAATTTTATCCCATCCACAAACTACATTCACTTTTTCCCCATGTTTATTCCAACATTTATTACTTTGATCTATTCCATGACAGATCAAGTGTTCTTCCAACTCCTCTGGACTAACTTGTCTTGAATAACAACAACGTAAACACGAATAAAGTATTTGATTAGGGTCATATAAATTATCTTTTTCAAACTTGATAAACTCTTTCACTATATCTTCATACTCTATTTTCAAATGATTGGAATCCATACAATCTTTATTCATATCTATCCTATTTTATTTGGTGATATTAGTATTTAAAAAAATAAATACACAAAATATTGATATAATGTAATGTTTTCCTAATTCTATAAAAATATAAACTTAAAATATTATGAAAAAACTACAGTTCAAATGTACTTTGAAAACTATTTAAAAAATAACACTTGAAATCCCATAAAAACCCAACCATTTAAACAAATCCCTCTTTAAAATAACACACCATTTTTAAAATAAATCAATCAGTTTCAAACACTCTTTCACAAAACTAAAATTCCTTTTTTTAAATCATTCAAGACAACTTCATGACCCAATAATCTTAATCATTTAAAATGAGCGACATCCCTATAAGAAATATTTCAAAACACTTGAATCATTTTAAAAGAGCCACTTAGGCATTTTCACAAACACATAGATCCCAACAGAGACACTTTATAAAAGATAATTATAAAACAAATCGATTCATCCCAAATCAATCAGTATTGTATGATTTCATCACATTATTCCAAAGGTAGGTGTAATAATAATATTTTCAAAAATAATTTGATATTGTGATACCCACTATTGAATATACCTTATCCATTCTTCCATTGTCCGGTTCTATCCATTATTCTTCACCACAACACCAGAGTCCCAAGGGATATGTTCCATATTCGTTGACTACACTCGAAACCATGAAACACTCGCGTTCCAGTTTACTAAAAACACTACATTATCCCAATGATCATTAGCTCACACCAAATATATTGGTTGTACACCCTAAGAAAAATGTATATTTCTCTCAAATGAAGTATTATTAGTTCCTTCCTTTATAAACACACCTAATAAAATCTATAAGAATGAACCCAAATACTAGATCGAGAGCGCTCCCAACACTCCACTTCTTAAGTCCAATGCATCCACATGCCTACCCACAAAGTTGTATTATTATATAATTATCTTTTGGTGATAGAAGACCCCTACAAGCCCAATGAATTTAAAATAATCCCCACACATTCCAATTCATTAAAAATTTATGATTTTATATTTATGAAATAATAATTATAAAGAAAGAGTAGTGTTTTCCAAATCATATATATGTTTAAATAATTGATTTTAATGAATATTAAAATCCACCTAACTGAGTATCTTAAAATGAACCATTTAAAAAAATGTGTTTTATATAAAATTATTTACACCATTGAATATTTAGGAAATTTGTTTTTATTAATATAAATTATTCCTTAAGTTATTTTGTAAAATTCATGATTTTAATTTCATCTTACTCATTCCCACTTAGTAAACCCATCCACTACATCACTACCAAATCATCCTCTTAATTGAAGGTTGAATTGGTTTTGTTGACATATAATTCATTTATGTTTAAGTGGAATGTGATGATTTCCTTTATATAACAATAATATTACTCAAGAATATTTACATTATATATCATATAAGAAACATAGAATGTTTAATCTAAGATACATTTTCTATCTTACAAGTATTCATCAAGGTGGTTTGACACAATTGGATAACTTATTGTTTCAATTTAATCCAATGATTAATAACAAATGAAACTATGTGACAAAGTTATAATATAAAAGTGTGTAAAACAACTCAAAAATGGTCTCCCCCACTTAGACATTTATATAAAAAAACATGACATAAACTTCTGAGGGTTCAATCAAATAAAAAATTATATAAAAAAACCTCAAATTGAACGATGGAATATGGAGGTCCCTATTCAATACCATATATAATGTATGTTGTGAAATATTAATAGTAATGGAGTGTTTACTTATTATAGTAGAGTATCAGGTCTTGTAATTAACACCTAAATTTCATATTCCCTAAGTTATACACTTATCAAAAGTGATGAAACACCCATCCAGTTGATCATCCAACCATTTTCCAAATAAAAAACAATGACCCTTTACCAGAAGATCCTAAAAAAAACATATTTCATGCCTCAAATGAGTCCCAGGGACCTGATGGACACTATTCACATCATACCGAGTATTCATACTGAAAACTTAAAAATGAACTAAAGTCCATTGATCATAGAACCACAACATATAATCCAAATATTTTCCAATATACTACCAAAACATTTAAAAGAATCTTATGAATATGACTATTTTCTAAAATCCTTAATAACACCTAACCATACTATTATCCCATCAACAAAACCAAAAATAGTACTGATATATTAACATTGAATCCCTTTCCGTAGACACATTGAACATGAATAATCATTGATTATACCCAAACTATAAGTTCCTAATTTCATTTAATCACACCCAACATTACATAGTAAACCTTTTAAGATCCAAAACGATCTCCTACACATGTGAACAAAACTTTCTTAACTCCCATCACTCTCTCAAGAAGATAAGGTTACAAACAGTGACATAGTAATCACAATCTAAATACCTTTGAATCAATTCCATTACTATATCTATCAAATGTTTAATATTTTAAAATCAATAATGCACTAGTATTCCTAAGGCCTCCACATAAGCTTCCAAATTCTCTGAAAATCCCTCTTTCCAAAACTAACTTCATATCTACAAGTGTATAAAATTCCACATTTTTACAATCCATTATAAAAGATAAAGAGCATAAACTTTTTATGTATGGATGAAAGAAATCTAGAACTTTATAATTTCAGTGCAACTAATTTATTTCAATTTCTAAAAAACCATTGCATATTTGGGCGACCCATTCCATGGATTTTATTAAAACACCAAGCTTCAAAAAAAATTAATAAATTTCATCAAGAAAGTCTAAAAAACCCTATTTTGAAAAGCTGCTATGAAGAAAAAATAAACTATAACATATGTTATATCAGGTTTACCAAATATAACACTCCCAATTTTAAAATATATATAATTCAAAAAAATGGTAATTCCAACACAAAACATCATTGGATCAGAGTGTAGTAATAGTGGAAACAAGGACAACCAACATGCAATTTATTTAGTGCACAAATAAGGACCGCCAATGACCATGATTTTTAGTGGGGTGTTTAGCCCGTATAATTCACAACATCACGATTAATATCAAACTGTAATAACATGTGAAACAGATTAGAAAGAAGAGAAAACTCATCACAGAGGTGTGGTTCAGCATGCAGCAGAGGTGAGTTCATGACAGAGGAGAGGCGTGCGGCAGAGGAGTCCTCCGACGGAGGAGAGGCGCGTAGCAGAGGAGGCCTCTGGTAGAGGAGAGGTGAATAGTGGAGGAGAGGCAAGTGGGGAAGTTTTGTTCATGGTGGAGGAGGATCAATGGTCGAGGGTTCACAGTAGAGGTGGGTTCGTAGCGGTGGAGGAGTTCACGGTGGTGGAAGAGGCAGTGGTGGAGGAGGGGTCAGCGGTGGTGGAGTTGGGGTCGGGTCATAGTATAATTCTGCGACATAGGGGCCAGCTTCCGTGAGAGCTTGAGGGGTGTGAGAATGAAGGAGACTATTAGGCTTTTTTATAAAACTCGGTGAACCTTTTATCAGCGCTAGCTAAAAAGCACTGATAAAGGTATGTTTTATCAGTGTTAAAATAGAAAACGCTGATAAAATATACCTTTATCAGTGCTAAACAAGCACTGATAAAGATATTATGTTAATAATTTATTTATATTAATATATATTTATAAAATTATATATATGATAAATAGATATTTATTTATTTATAATTATAACTATAAATAAATAAATATATTTATATTTATTAAATTATAATTTAAATAATTATAAAACTATAAGAAATATACTTATTATATTTATAATCTTAGAATATATATAATAAATATATTAATTATATATATTTATAATATTATAGATATATACTACTATATTTCTTCTAATTTTATAATTATTTATATGAATATATATTTATTTATAATTATATGAATATATATATATATAATTATAATTATAAATGAATATATGTATATATATTTATTTAAATAATTATAAAATTATATCAAATTAATATTACTTATTTTTAGAATTTTATTAATATATATATTTATTATATTTATTATAATTTTATAATTATTTAAATATATATGTATTTATTTATAACTATAAATATAAATATTTTTAATTATTTATAAATATTTCAATATGTTTATAAATAAATTTGTTTAATTATGTATAACATTATATATGAAAATAATAAATATATTTTTTTATAAATTAATAATTATTTAAATAAATAAATATTTATTTATATTTATAAGTAATAAATATATATTTATTTATTTTTAATTAAAAATTATAAAAAAATTTATTTATAGTTGTAATTATAAATATATATCTATTTAAATAGTTATAAAATTATTAAAAATATATTTATACTTTTATAAATATATTTATTATAATTTTTTAAGTATTTAAATATATCTACATTTATTTAGAATTATATTTATATCTTATTTTTATTTATTTATAAATATTTGTATATAAATATATATAATTAATATATTTATTATAATTTTTTAATTATTTAAGTATATCTATATTCATTTAGGAATTATAATTATAAATATTTTTATTTATGTATAAATATTTTTATATATTTATAAATATATTTATTTAGTTATATTACAACTTTATAAGTAGTTTAATAAATATATTTATTATAATTTTATAATTATTTACATATACATATAGTTATAATTATAACTATAAATAAATATATTTATAAATATTTTCATATAATTATAAATATATTTATATATATATTTATATATTTACATATATATATATATATATATATTTATAAAATTATAATATATGTATTTATTATAATTTTATAATTATTTAAATATATAGGTATATAGTTGTAATTATAATTACAAATAAATATTTTTAAATAGTATTTATATATAATTAAAATTTAATAAATATAAATATAATAAGTATATTTATTATTTAAATATATTTAATGTAATTTTATAAGTATTTTTGAGAACATAATAGTATATATGGGTAACATGAATTAATCCTATACCTAGTAAATATACATAATAAAAAACGAGCCATCAATGGACAACATGAATAATAAAAAAGGGTGTAATGTATAAATGAACATTATGATACATAACATATGCACGCATGATCAATACATTTATTAAACAAATTCATTGGAAACACATATATATTTATTAATTAATATTAATATATATATATAAATGTATTTATATATATTAATTATAAATAAAATAAATATATAAAATATAAAAATTATAAAAAATATAATGAATATAATGAATCTAATAAATCTAGTAATCTAATAAATATAATAAATCTAAAAAATCTAATTAATAAATCTAATAAATCTAATAAATCTAATAAATCTAAATCTAAAAAATCTATAATAAATCCAATAAATCTAATAAATCTAATAAATCTAATAAATATATTTATTATTTAAATAAATTTATTATAATCTTATAACCATTTATATATATATATATAATTATAATCTTAGAAATCCTTTTTTTAAACATTATATATATATATGAATTGTTAAAAAAATATATATTAATTATAAACATGTTATTTTTAGTTAATGTATACAAATAAACATTATTATTGAATATAAATATAATAATTTTATATGAATTATTACTAAAAACTTTTATCACCGCTTTTAACTAGCACTGATAAAGGCGCCCCCTTTATCAGCACTTTCTGCTTAGCACTGATAAAACGAGGCACTTCCCTTGCCCCGTTTTGTGGTAGTGATGGTGAATGGTTAATAATCCTAGAGAACTATGTTATGTTGTCTTGATAGTGATCCTTGACTTATTATTATAACATATTGTTTTATATTGTTGCTACATTATTATTATACCATGTTCATATGATATCATTTTATATATTCTATGCTTCCTTGTGGATATTTATGATCCTTCTTCTTTATGATATTTATTTTGAGCCAAAAATGAATGGTCATTCAGGTATGAGGAATTATTCTCATTTTATATGGTTTCTAATAGTGTTTATTCATGGAAATGGAAATACCTAATGGTTTCCACATCTATGATAGAGGTGTTTCTATGAACCTACTTCCTAAAGTAAGGTGATCATTGAGGTCTTTCACTGATGATGCTTAAGAACTTACTTTGGTTGAGGGTATGGGAGGTCCGGGTCATCACACCCTATTAAAGAGAAGTATTCCCAACTCTAGGACTCACTACACCAAAATCATTATTTAGCGGTGGTTCAATAAACCACTACTAAACAAAATCAAGGATTTTGAAAAGGTTTTTTAAAAACTGTCACTAAATATTCAGTTTTTAATAAAAAAACACACTTTTCCCTTGACCCCGCCTCATTCTCCCCCGACCCCTCCTCCTCCCGTGACTCCCCCGACCCTGAACCATAGCTACCCCTACCCCCCTCCGGCGTTTCCTGATGTTGTTTCATCCAATCCATCATTGGAAGATCCCAAGCTCGAGCCCTCCAAGCCCTTGCCAACATCTCATGAGCCCGAGACCTACAATCCCTCACAGGCTAAGCCCGATCCCTCATATCTTGATCCCTTGAAGCCCTCACTGGCGTCGCTCGAGCCGGAGCTCTCCAAGCCCTTGTCGGCCAAGCCCTCACCAGTCGAGACCTCTTCACTTGATCCCTCTTTGGTCGAGCCCTAGCTTGAGCCCTTAGATCCTGAGCCCCCTAAGCCCTTGTCTGCGTTGCTCTGCGCTACGGTCACAACCTCCCAATCGAGGTAGATTTACCAATGGTTTGATCAACAATAAGAAATGGTAGTTATAATCTTCAATTATATATCTTTGTCATTATTTTTTATGGAAGATTAAGTTAAACTTTGGATAATGTTTGTTAGGATATGTATTTTATAATAAACCATGAATTAGTGATAGGAATTACATACTCTCTATGCATTATAATTAAGTAACATGATTCATTTGTATAGATCATATGTACTAACCATGGTCTTTATATTTTTTCACCATCAGCATAGGTCTCTACCAAGGTATCATGAGATTTCTCAATGACCATACTATTTCCCCTTAAATAAATGATAGAGGTGATCCTTCTTGTAAAATTATAATTGTACTCTATTATAATTGATTTCAAGTTAATTCAAAATGTGTCACCTTTTCTCATTAATATGTTCAAATTCATCAAGTCATATATGAAACAATGATTCCATTTCTATAACTAGTTATACTTTAGTAATGAGTAATTTCATAATTCCATGATGGTTTCATTCATATCTCTCACTATAGTATCCATACATTTCTATCTTTCCCTTCTCTATATAAATCAGATCTATATAAGGGGATTCTATATAAAGAAAAATGTGTGTATTGATTCCCATAAAAATGAGATTCATTTTGATTCCAATATATCAACTCTAATCCAAATATTTATAATCTATCATTATGCTAGACCTCTATTAGGAGGTGACATCTATACTAACTCATGTCAGGTATTCCCTGTGTTGTTTTGAAGGATGTAACTTCTAAGTCCATCTTAGTGTTGAAACTCCATTTATGTCATGTTTCCTATATTCTCAAACTAGGATATTCATTCACTTCATTATGATTCCCCACTTTACCATATTTTACCATTATTTGTTTTCCTATTTAGTAATATTTATGTTTTTTAATTTTTTTTAATAATTTTAGGCACATTTTGATATATATGGATAAAACTAGGATCACATTACTGAGAAACACACCTCAGTTTTCTAAGGGTTTAGAGGAGTTTTTATATTTTTCAATTTCCAATCGATCCATTGATGGGAGAATAATATGTCCATGTACTCAATGTAAATTTAGAATATGGTTGAAGAGAGATAAATTTTATGAACACTTGATATTGAAGAAATTACCTGATCAATATTTCTATTGGATTTGGCATGGAGAATCAAATGTTACAGAAACTTTGAGCACCAACGTTAATCAACAAAATGAGCTCCTAACTTCATTAATAATGGAAAATGAAATGTAAATACTTATTAACGATGCATTCAGTGTTGCAAGACAACAACATCAACATCAAAACATATCATAACAACTAGTTGAGGGTGATACAAATAGCAACATTATGGACGATGTTTTGGAGACTATAGTACAACCAGATCAAGATTATAGCATATCATTGGATCCTACTCTTGATTCTGGGAAGACTAATGTTAGAGAAAAATTTACTGATCAGAAATATGCATTTCATGGTTTAGTTGATAGTGGAAATCAGAAGTTTTATAGTGTATGTTTTAAATATTCAAAACTTTCTTTTCTAGTAAAGTTGTACTATATCAAATGCCTATGTGGAATTTCGAATAAGGTGATGTCCATGATATTGGAATTTTTGTGTAATTCATTTCCGGAATCAAAGATTTATGAGTCTTTTTATGTTATAAAAAAATGTTGTTAACAATATTGGTCTGAATTATACAAAAATACACATGTGTTCTGATGATTTTATGCTTTATTGGGGAGCGGATTCAAGTAGACATGATTGAAAAAAATGTTATTCTTGTAGATGGAAGTCGATGAGTGATGTTGGAAGTCTTATCAACATGCTACTATGAAGAAGAATATAAGAAACACACCTAAAAGGTTTTGTGTTACTTTCTTTTAAATCCTCAATTGCAAAGATTATTTATGTCATCAAAACCCACCAAACACATGAAGTGACATTCTTTAGATAATAACAATGATGGGTTAATGTGACATCCAATAGGTTCACAATCATGGAATAAATTTGATTCATTACATACAAAATTTTCATCTGATCCAAGGAATGTTTTATTGGGATTGGATTCCGATGGATTCAACCCATTTGGGACTTTAATCACCAGTTATAGCATCAGGATGATTATTTTTATCCCTTTCAATATGCCTCCATGGATGTGTATCAACAAACATATTTTATCATTTTGATGATTATTCCCGGAAAAAAAATTCCTAGAAATGATATTAATATATATTTTAGCCTTCAATTGAACAATTACAGGAGTTATGGAGAAACAGTGTTGATACATATGATGTAAATTCTAGAACAATGTTCAAAATGAAAGTTTCTCTAATGTGGGTCATTTGTGACTTACCTACACTTGGGAATTTAGCTGGTTGGAACACTTACAATGGTTTGGCTTGTCCTATTCATAACATATATTTTGATCCCTAACTACTACATCATGGTAGAAAATGATGCTTCTTTTTTAATTGAAGATTTATCAATGCATCTCATAGATTTCAGTTGAACAAGTCAAAATTCAATGGTTCTATTGATCGTAGACCACCTCCAAAGTTTTTGAAAGGTTATGAAATATTGGAAAAACTTAGAAATGTTGAAACGAAATTTGGGAAGGTGTATCATTTTAATGATAGTGGGAAACAAGTTCAAAGTGCATCATCAAGTGAAATCAGAATGCAATAATGGAAGGAAAAAAGTATATTCTGCAAACATCCATATTAGGAATTTAATTTGTTGTGGCATAATCATGATGAGATACATATTGAGAAGAATGTTTGTGATAATTTGATATTTAAATTTCTTAATGAGCATGGAAAATCGAAGGGTCATCTCAATGCTCAGAAATACTTATAAGCAATGAATATAAAGCATGATATCTGGCCAAATGAGAATGGAAAGTATGTTCTGAAAAAAAATTCAATGAAAAATAGGGATAAATATACATTCCTTTGAATTTTAAAACATTTCAAGGTATCTGATGGGTATTCAAGTAACATCTCAAGGTTTTTTTACTTAAATCATTGTAGGTTACATGGATTGAAAAGTCACGATTTAAAAATTTTGTTACATCATTTTCTACTATTTTCACTACGTACATTATTACCTGAAAATGTTACTGTTATTGTACATAAAATTTGCACATTATTTAGACAACTATGTGAGAAAACTCTATAACCATTTTATCTTGAAAACCATTATGAGAGATTTTTATTTACACTTTGTGCAATGGAGATGATCTTTCCTCCATCGTTTTTTACTATCAAGTTGTATTTAACTATACATTTGGTTGAGGAAGCTAAATTAAGAGTCCCCATACATTATCAATGGATGTATCCAATTGAGAGGTACTTTATCTATATGTTTTCAATTTAAGTAAATAGGTATTGTAACTTCATTAAATAAAAAATTATGTTTTTTATTTTATTTCACAAATATCTTGGGCATTTTAAATCATACATGAAAAATAAAGCACAACCCGAAGGCTCTATTTTTGAAGGATATTTGGTAGAGGAGTGTCTTAAATTTTGTTCTAGATAATTTGATGATATTGAGATATGATTAAATTGAGTTGGAAATATTGATAAAACATTGAATCAATCTCAACTACAAGAGAAATAAAAAATCTTTCCTACTACTGGCCAATTAGTTGGGAGGAGCCCAAAAGATACACTGATAGAAATGGAATTATCACAGGCATATAGATATGTGCTACTGAATAGTGAAATTATAGATCCATCTATTAAAGATTTTAGGATAAAAATAAGTAGATAAATGAGAGTCTGAACACGAAATGATAAAGATAATAAAAGCTATTAATAAATAGCTTTTATAATGATTTATGCGACGTGTAAGTTCATAAATATTCCAATCATTATAGATATTAGGTTGAAACATATATTTTGTAAATCTAATAATGTATATTACTTTTTTCATTTCATGATTACTGATAATTGAGATGATTTGTCAGAAGATTTTAAATTTATTACTTTAGGTCTTCTGAAACTTGCTAGAAAATTGAACGCTTAAAATGTGAATGACTTTAAATTTTGTACAGTCGATTAGGAAAGGGGTTTGAAAACACAGAATAGTGGTATATTTACATTTTCCGAAGTGGGAAAATATGGAAAGTTGACTTATATTATTTAATTAAAAAACCATGGGAATTTTTGAATTATTTTATTCAAATGAAATTGGTTCAATTTTATTAGGGGTGTTAAAAGAGATTCCTTGAAATGTACTTTTGTAAAATTCTCTCACTTGATGGATGTTGGTGACCATGAATCACATAATTGGTATATCTTATCATTGTAAGAGAAAATGGTATAGTATGTGGCATATGTCATGGATGAAGGGTAGAGTATTATTGCTCAATAAAACAAAGATACTTGTATGATATGGGTGATGAAGTGGAAGATTTAACCTATTGCATTGAATTCCATAAACAACAAGAAGAAAACCTATTTGTCCATCATGATATTAAAAATATTAGTCTTGAAAGGTTGGATGAAGCAGATGAAGTAATGATGGACCATGAAAATGATATGATTGAAGGAGAAAATGATTGTATGTGTATTAATCCATTCATTTATCAACCAATTATGTTATTTGTGAAATCATTCATTATCATAGTTATGTATATTTTTTTTCAGTATTGTGCATCTGTTATAATTTCTAATTTTTTTCATGAATTTTTTGAAATATATGTTCTAAACTTACTTTAATTTTATTAAATGATAGAAATAACAGGAAGTGTTATATTAATACCATTCAACCCTCATTAGTGAGGCAGTAGACCACTCCTAGTTCTTCATGAGGATATTGGAGGGTGACTGTTATAAGTAAAAATTTTAATATGGATAAAGTTATTGAAATTTTTTAATACTACGAATAGTTTTTTCATAAAAGATGGAAACAATAATACTATGTATAAAAATATGAAAAGTCCATATGCCACAAATCTGAAAAAAATAAATATAGTTGTCTCATTTGATTCTATGGGGACCATACAGATGACACCACATGATTATTTGGCCAGATTTTAGGCCAGCTGGTGGTGGAGCTGGTTACCCTTCTGATTACGTATGATGATTGGAGATATATTCCTTCATCTTGAAAAAATAAAGTTTTTGATTAATAGATAAAGGTAATTTCAATACATTATAGTGTAATTAAATGTCATTATGTTTTTAAATTCTAATATTTTCAAAATGAATCTCATGTCAAAAAGCTGCACCTTTTTTTCGGGAGTCTGCCTGATTATAACTCCATAGTTAAGCGTGCTTGGCCTAGAGTAGTGATTAGGATGAGTGACATTTTGGGAAGTTTCCCAGGGTGTGTGTGAGTGAGGAAAAAACACACTGTAAAGGACATGTGTTGGCCTATGGGGACTATCATTAGTCAGATGACCCATTCAGGCACGTGGGTGGGCCCTAGGGTAGGGACCACGTGTCTGTGGGGCAACTGGTGGTACCTGGTGGGCCAGGACCTAATGAACATGTTAAGGCAGGGTGGATGTGTTGTCACTGGGACCCAATTGTTACATTTACAGATGTTTTACCACTTTCCTATTGTGGATGTTATAGAATGAAAGTGTACATTAAAAGAGTTAGTTTATTTATATCAGAAGATGACTCAATTTCTCCCTGGTGATATTGCATCGATGACTGGTAGTGATCAGATAAATCACACAACTTCAAAATCATTTAGTTCAAAAGCATTTATTTATTTTAAGTTTATATATAAATATAAAAAACTATTTAATTTTCAATATAATTATCTTACACGTGCTAGTAGTAGGAAGTAGAGACTGAGATGAAGATGGAGATAGAGAGGGTGATAAGGGGAGTTTATCTGGCAATGATTAGTGGTCTTTTTGATGTTTTGGACTAATATGGAATGAGAGGGTTTGTTGATGTATTATTTATGACACAGACCTGAAACAATTTATGGTTGGATGTGAACTAATATACTTGTTTATTGATTCTATATTTCTTATATATGTGTGATTTACTATGCTTCTAATAGGGATTTTGTGTGCTACTAATAGTCAATACACTTAGCTTGCATTTTTTTTCAAGGTAGTTCTGGGGATATAGAATCTACAGTTGGAATTTTTTTAATCAACATTTAGTGGTGGTTTAAACCATCATTATATATGGTATATTTTTATTCACAACAGTTAAAACCACCGCTAAATATGACTCACTATTATTTAGTGCCAGTTGTAATTGGTTTATGGGTATTTTTGTGCGGGTGTTTTTTTAGATTTAGCGGTGGTTAAAACCACTACTAAATCCACATTTTTTCACCCCTAAAAACTGCTGTGAAAACGAAAATAACTGCCCCTAAATGTGATTTCTACAATTATTACCAAAAACCACCACTAAATAGAAGAATTCATTTTGTATTGGATGTCAAAACACGATTTAGCAGCTATTTTTTGAAACCATCACAGAACCATATAGTGGTGGTTTAAACCGCCGTTATTCGACCCTTTTCTTGTAGTGAATCTATTATAAATTTATTTCATGTCCACGAATCCTTACCAAATCCTAGTATGGAATAGGTTACCACCATGTTAGTAATCATTTATTATAATGTGTCAATGTGAACATCTGTATGTGGAAGAGTTATCTCATCGACGTGAACATCTATATGTATTAATGGTTCTCTATCAATGGAACCATCTGTATGTATCAGAGGTTACCCATCTTATTTCATTATTACTTGGTGATGCTTAGTTTTAAGGAACTATGTTTTAAAGACACATAGCTAGGAACTCCAGAGTTTATCACCATCTAGGAAAGCGGTAGGTGGTTATGATTTTGGGATCATACCTATTAAATAGGATTCATACATATCCTTATAAAAGGAATCAGAACCCATGTAGTTCAGTACCACTTAATTGTGCATGTTATACCTTTTAAGGTTATGTGATAAGGACCAATCCATGTAGTTTAACATCATGTGGTATAAATGACTAAGTAAAAGGTTCTAAGAAATGGTTGGTGTGATACTTACACATGAGAAACCCTTTGTGGTTGGACTCAAAGGGAATATAGACCAATGTGACTAGGTTGATCTTACATGGAATATGGCACTTTGAAGATGACACCCACTAGGATTATGGCCCAATGAGGATGATATAATAAGACTTGGAAGGAGAATAGACATCTAGGCCGAGGAGTGATTTTATTATAATTATATCCTAATAGAGAGATGGTATATAGGGAATATGGACCTAGTGGAGGTGGGTATAAGATTGGTTATGAGGAGTTTTAACCTTATATATTCATCCAATGTATCCCTTTAATACCAAAATTAATTCCCATGTAGTTTATTTAACATAGTTTAAGGTCATGTGACAATACTACACCTTACAGTTTAATATCCTACGATAAGTACATTTTCATGCAATTTAACATTTCATGACTAGGTCATTGGCCAAATAGTTTAATGTCATGTTTTAGGGATTTTTTGGGTCATAAATGTGTGATAACAAATAATTGAGTGTTTCTTGTGCATATTAGGCTACCCTAAGGTGCTTCATTGGGAATATATCTCTTTAAATTAATTTCTCATAGGGAATATAACCCTTTGATAAAAAGTTAATACAATCAGGGATTGCACCCAATAATGATCCCAATATGTGAGATGTGTCATGAAAATAGAATTATCAACTTAAATATCTAATTCCATGTGATCCATGATCAGTGTGATAAAAAAATAGATAAGGGATGACTAGATGCATTGAATAGTGTGTGGAACTAAATTTGAATGGGGATTACGTATATGAGGCCACCATGAGTGATAATACTCATTGTTTTCTAATAGAGTATGGAAGGAATTTATAAGGAATGAGTGATATGTCATCCAATAAGAAATAATAGGGGCTTACTCTAGAATGGATTCCCTTTTCCATCTCCTCACCCATTTCTAAACCCAGTATTAAGGCTTACACATCCAGTAATTAGAAAACATAATGCACAGATGTTACCATTATCACTTTACATTTCAGGAATCATGCATGAAGTAAGTTCCACTACTTGATCTAGTAATACTCCCAATGCAACCTCCAAGACTAGGTCCCTTGTTACTAAGGGGATGCATGATTGCAGATATTATGAGGACCCATTTATTTAGAGAGGACAAGTTAAGTATAAAAATTACCAAGGGAATTCATGATCAAATGGAGGGGGGCTACACTAGTGTGTCATATACCCTAACCATGAAAATTTGGTGTCCATGGGGGAGGAATTAATGGAAACATTCCCAAATACAAGGCTTGGGTAAATGAGGAACAATATTTTTATGATAAATAAACCTTGAGAAATGTTTCCTTAGGTGGAGACCCATGGAAGATGAGTCTCTTTGGTGGCCATCCTTGGGAGGAAGGTTTCTTTGGTGGTAAAACCTATGAGTTTAGTCTCTTAGGTCAGTATCCCCAGGTAGTTGTTCACCTAGGTGATGAATCTTGAGTGGTTGGTTTCCTAGGTGATGATATGTGGTAGTTTGGTCACCTCGGTAAGGATCCCCAATAATTTGTTCCTTCCATGTGAGTGATTTATATTACCCCTTACTACTTCTTAATTTAGTTTTCAGAGGTCTTAGATCATTATAGGATACATAGGGGAAGGTCTGGAGGCCTAAGTGAATAATCTCCAGGTATTTATATTTCTATTCTAAAAGTGGTAAAATCATGGAATTTTCAATGGATTAGGGGGTTTATTTATAGGAAAAAATAGAGTTGTGAGTAGAGCAGGCCTAAGCTAGTAAGGAGGTGTGTTCCAGTGACATGGGAATCATAGGTTGGGCGATAAAAAAAATACTTGAGTGAGGTAGACTGGGAAATTATACGGAACCTAGGAAAAGTAGACTAGGTGAATAGAGGGGACTATAAGTGAGGTAGACCTAGAAACTTGAAGGAACCCTCAACTTTCTCTTTCTATCCCCATTTTTCTTGAAAAGTGATCACCAACAAATTACCCCCTATGAATGAGATCCAAGTAGAACGATGAGGATCACATTTTGAGGCCACTCCCACCCATAAAAAAATAGGATAACATTCAAAACCTTTCTACTAAGGTGATTGGGGAAAGATGTGATAACAATTATAGGTGTGATATGCTAACATGGACGGGAGAGGTGACCAAATTTCCTCTAAATAGAGTTAGTGCCCCCATTATCTAAACATGTAATCATATTTTCATCTCTTTCCCTTATTTATTTCATTTCTCCAAGGTGATCACTGGTTCCCTTTCCCTTAGTTGGACACCCTAGTGAGGGGGCCTTAACATGGCCACCATAGTGAGGTTATCTTAGTGAGGCAACCTTAGAAAGGGTATTTGGTTGAGGTCACATGGGTCGATGTTTTAAATTTTTAAAACTATGACCTATTTTAATTCACATATAGATCATACTTATTCTTGGTTACCACTTATGATTTCTCAATTTTTTAAACAAAAATATTCTTTGGAACCCTTTGCAGGTTTACAATGGCTTGCTCTTCCAACATTTTCTCAGATACAGAAGCTATCGATCCTATAAAGCTTATGGTTTTTGATTTCGGTCAAGGGAGATCTAGTTGAAAGTAACCCTCCCAATCATCCTTATTTATGGTCATGAAGGAGAATCATTAGGAGTATCTGAAATCAAAATTTATACCCTTATATGGGAATAAACTATTGAATGAACTCGATATCCCTCATCTAGATACTTTTTTCTTGAGTTTATGGATCACTTGTTATACCAAATTTTGTGGGGTGAACATATCAAAAAATGGTAATTATATCTTGAAATTAAAAACCAATTTTAATTTGTACTTCACCATAAAATGACTACTTCAGACAAAAAAAATATCATAAGATAATCTGAGACATACTGATACACCTCCATCTTTCATCACTCAACTGTTGATTAGACCAAGGGATGGAATGATGAGTGAGACCTTCATCTTATAGGAGGATTTAAAGATGAGTAGATTTAGGCATACTATGTTTTATTAACATGTCCATAGTTTTAGATGTTGTTCAATAGGGATACTATTTATGAATTCATATGGGTTTATCAGACATATATCTATATGAATAACAGGCTGATTCCTGAGATCCTGAGCTACCAGAGTCCTTAATCCAACACCTTTCATCATACACATAGTGAGGTGGGAATTATTTTATAGTATGTTTACATAGTATCAAGGGCACTGATCCTTGGGTCCATGTATGATGAGTTCATCCCCCCATTAGGATGCATGTGGAGATTCCTTATGAGTGTTGTACTTAGCCGAGGATTTACTGAGAATAACTAGGGATGTTATGGAGAAAGATCCTAGTACCTAGATAAAAATTAATTTTGAGTATTGTATGAATTATTTCTTGGTACCCCATGAACACAAAATCATATTCAAGAACCCATAAATATGTCATTATATCCATAAAAATGGAGTTTTTGGGAAATATTGTCTAGATCTTGAGCAGGGTGAGTGTAAAAAATAGGGATATGATAACAAACCAACAATATCAATGAAGACTAATTTGGTAGGGTTCCTAGAAACACAGCTAAGCATGTATCTTCTCCTTGTTCATGAGTCTAAAAACAACATCTGGCTGAGTACTTTTTTTATGGTGTCCAAACTTTCAATGAGGGAGCCAGTGGGTTTGGATGTGCTGATATTGGCAAAGATCCCAAAGGATTTTCTATACGTACATAATGTGAATCCCACATTTAATGTATTTGGAAATTTTATAATTTTTTGGTTCTATATTATAGACCAATTTAATGAATTTAACCTTCTTAGCACTTTAGGGATCCCATGATGCAAGTTCTGACCATTTATGAAAGCTATTTCTCACATCAGACCATTATCATTGACTAGTGAATCCACCTTTAAGATCTTCAGTATCCATGGGGAATTAAAATTATTTTCTTACAGGTCATCTCCTATTATAAAAATAAATTATGATGGCATGGCCATATATGAGTGGTGGTCCTATTTGATTTCACTTAAGGGTTATGTGCTAGTGGTTCATATTGACTGCAATATCATTTGTATGGATTATATTCCATATCTATTTTCACATCTGTTCCAATTAATTCAATATAAAATGGTATCACCACAAGTGGATGTGTGATAGTAAGAAAATATGATGGTATCAAAACAACTTTGGGTGATGATAGTCTATAAGATGATAGGTGTTGTGATTAACCTTCCCCAAATAGTTCATTCGTCAGATTATTCTCTAATTTTGTCGGTACTAGGTTATCATTGTACTTTGGGGGATATTATTTAATACTATTCCCTGATTCACTATTGAATCTCATTCATTAATGGGAAATGAGTTACAAAGAAGTCCTCCAAGAGGTATTCCATGACTGAGGTACTGGAGTCTTCAAGGTATCTTGAGCACCAATCTTCCTTACCACTGAGATCCAATCTTCTTCTTCAAGAGGTCGTGCTAATGTAGTCTAGTTAGTATCAATAGCCAAAGGCCCTGATTGTAGTAAAAAATCCCAATAATTTTATCCATTTTAAGGTTCCTAAGTCTTATTTGAGATAAAAATATATATTAGTGGATGATTCAAAAGTGATATATCTAGAGGTGCTTAAGTTTTGGAACATTGGTGCCTCCTTTTATAGTACTCAGGACTAGTGAGACCTTCTTCAAAGTGGCATTAACAGTCACCAAGTTATCAATGTAAAGTATACCTTAGATTTTTACCATGATACCAATCCCCTAGAAGTGTAGAAAAATATTTGGTAGTTGGATATGCTGATCTAGGATACTGGAATAAGGGTTTCTTTCACCCATCAGGTGAAATACATAAGTGACTGAAGGAATCTTCAAGGGATACACAACCATTTAGTGGATGAGGGGTGGTATTATTTTTTTTGTCCCAAGTTTGTAACTTAATTTCTTTAATATTCATAAAATTTCATCCTATAATTTATCTTATCATGTATCTATATAATCTACTAATATTAATAACATGAATGGGAAGTGGGAATAATGATCGCAACAGTAATCTCTCCTAAGTATGCAACGGGTCTCTCTAGAGATGACCTTAAAGTGAACATTAAGGAGGAAAAAATATAACATGGATAAGAGATGATGTATAATGTGGAATATTAAAGTATTTTTTTTCATCTTCTAGTATTTTTCTAACTTGTAGCAGGGGATGAACCTCCATTATATGGGATACAATTCCATGAGAGGGTTAAAATAATAGAAAAGTGCATTTTTACTGAAGACAGAGGTAGTCCTATAGAAATATTTTTCTATTCATTATACATTTGGGTATTTATGTGCATCTATATAATAACACCAAGGTTTATTGACCACAAGATCCTATTCTTGAGGTAGGTATGAGGAGAAACCCATGGATTCGAACAAAGGTGTCCAGAGTGAGGCTCAAATTTCTATTGTTTGAATGAAAACACCTACTATGGAGGGAATGTTAGAAGTGAAGGATCCATCATTGGATAAAGAGTCACCATTAATAGAGGGGATATTTTCAATGGATATGAAATTGTTAGTGTCTTTTATATTCTCTAAGTCCTTACAAACCATGGAGGATATCTTTGTATCCATTGATTCCCCCACCATATCAACCAAACTTAGAGAATCTATTCAAAAGTTTGAGTGTTCATAGGATGAACCTACACATCTTCTAGGTGAATCATACCTGCTAAAGGTTTCTTTCCATCCAATCCAATAGGAGAATACCACAGATGGAGGTCAGGGCCTGATAGGTAGTTTGGTTGTAGAAGGAGATGAAAGTTCCCTAGTAGTTCCTAAAAGTGAGGCTACATCAATGGTTTATGCCTCTATTTACACTGAAAATTGGAAGCCTTCTTGAGGACATGTTGTGACTGTGTTGTCCATTCGGGTGACACACACTATAGAAGTCAATGTGGCTGATGAGAGGGGAAATTGTATGTTCTACTAATCTAATTTATAACTACTAGCTTAACATATATTTCTTTCATACTCTACAGTATTACCACCACAAACCGAGGTCACAACATTGGAATCTCATGACCCCACATCCATGAACCTATAGAAAAGTATCTTGGTTTATCTGATTGACCTCATTCTAGATTATATAATTTTTGGGTGTGACTTTGATCTGGACCAAGAAAATATTAATTATTACTAGACCAGTCATCGGTATGCTTTGAAGGGAATATGGAATCTAATCTCTAATACCCTAAAGGATGATATGAATTCACATATACATAATCTCCAGTTATACTTATTTCTCCTATGTAGTGGGGTCCTTGATTATCGTAACCACTATTCCATCATAAAGAGAGTTATTTAGGACTAAGACCGAGGAGGAGTGGATGAGGGATTCCATTACAAAGAAGAATTAAATGTGTAGTATTCTAAACTTTAGGCTGTAACATTTCAACAAGCTTCCCATTATGAATCCATGGAATTAGGGAAATGATTGATCACTGATGAAGAGGTGTGCTGAATAAGATGAATCCAAAAGGATCTAGACATGGCTATTGAGAATCAAGTGAAGTATCAAATACTTATAAAGGATGCATGGTCCAAGAGGAAAAAGGAAAATGATGAGGGAAAAATCCTTCTCATTTTTGAAGAAGTAAAGTATACAAAGATATAAAAATTTCACCACATCCTTATAGAGTCCCAACAGCCCCTTAATGATATTCAAGACACTTCAAAGCATCTCCTACAATATGTAACTTTTAATGAAGAGAGACTCCATATTGTGGATGATCATCTTAATTTTTTTCAATAAAAAAGAATCATTTTGTTTAAAATTATCCATTTCCATTCTTCTATTTCGCTCATAATTTCTAAATGTGCATTCCATATGGGTTCCTCTTAGGTGTGGCTCATAAACAGATATAGGTACAAATTCCATCACTGATGCATTAGAGTTGGTCCATTTATAATAATTATGAATTGTTTAGCATAAAAGGTGTGATTTGGCTTATTATATTAAAGAAATGATCAAAAAATTTCCTATACCGAGGGCCTAGCAAGTAGAAATTGACTATTGATGGGACTGTATGGTGGGACCCACAAGTTTTTTGTATTTTTCCTTTATAACCCTTAATTTTACCTAATTTTCACATGAGTAAAGATTTATAGGTAGGGAATTAGATCTTTATTAGGCTTCCCTTTTCAGGTTTTTGACCTAATAATTTTTGTACCTTGTTTCGTAGTTCCTTGAAACGTGTGTTCTAGATTTAAGAATCACTATTTCCAAGTGGTTTCCATTTGATTTATTCATGGAACTGGAAACTTCAAATAGTTCTTTATCCAAATAGGACATGCTTTACAAAGGCTGGCATTCGTTAAGTTTTGAACTTTACGATACTTAAGAATGTCCATTGGTTGATAGGATGTGAGGTCAGACTCATCACACACTTTTGGGAGGAATTATTGTCTGCTTCGGAACTCTCTTTGTAAAATTAAAATATTTTCATGAATCCATATTAACTCACCAAGTATATCATAAGTATCCCTTGGAATTTAAAATCAATTATTAATATGTGTAAAATTTAGAATCATCAGTATGCATTAAAGGTTCTTCATTAATGGAAACATCTGTATGTATTTGAGGTTTTCCATTAATGGTATCCTATAATATATCGATTAGAGATTATTTTAATCATCTTTGTGATGATACTGGTTTTTAATCCACTCAGTGGGGAACTCTGGAATTTATTTTATTTTAGGGAGATAGAGACGAAGGTTTGTTTTGATCTTGGGATTGTGCTCGTAAAATGGGCTACCTATGTATCCTTGTGAAATGAATCAGAACCCTCATAGTTTGGTGTCTCTTAATAGAACACATCATAACTTTTAATTTCATGTGATAAGGATCTCTAAGAGGAATGTGCTTAGTTGAAACTTAGTGTGGGACTTGTACTGAAGCAACCCAATGAATTTGGATGGGATATGGGTTTCCAAGTAAGATCAGGCCCTGTTGGGAATATGGACCAAAGAGAATAGGGTTGATTTGAAGTATTGGGTTTGAACCTCAATGAGGATTCCTACGTATCCCATATGGATATGAATCAAATCCCATGTAGTTTGATGTGTCTCATAGGAGAGTATGGTCCTTTGAGAGAGATGATTTCGGGATTACTTCCTAAAAAAGTATGCCTTGATGATTTGAGGATTGAATTTGGTATTATTTTTTAAGGAGGATGCCCAAATTGGGAGAATTAGGGTTGGATTGCTGAGGAGGATATCCAATGAGCTTGGGCTCTAAAAGAGCTTCCTACGTATCCTGATTTAAATAGGAATCAGAGTTCTTGTAGTTCCTTGGTATGAGTGTTTGTGAAAATTTTGCAACCATCATGTATCTCTAAGCCCACGTGAGTTATGCTCGGTGTGAGAAACAACAGTATGTGAAATATTCAACAATGGAATTCACACTTCCAAATGTTTCCTCCATATTCATGGAAGAGGGTGCGTCGACCGTGGAAGAGGGCGAGGCGACAAGCCTTCCCTATGTTCTATTTATATTGGACAAGGGTCCAATGTAAGGAATAAGGGGTAAAGGTGAGGGGATTATACCAGGATGGCTACCCTAAAATTGGTTCTCGTAGGGGAGGAGACTTCTTCTATACTTGCATGGAATAACAAGTGTGAAGTGTACCTTCCCTATCAGAGACATGAGGTTCCGAGTCTCCTCTTTGAGATGGGTGAGGCCGGTAACCATCCATCCAAACTGAGAACTTCCCAACACTGTTTCTGGGATAAATGTCCATGTGACCGTGGATATAAAATCCAATAAACATCCCATGAATCTTAACCCCATTGTGAAATGAATGGGAAACCTCTGACTAAGGAAATACAAACCCAAATAGGAGACACACTGAGGTGCCATTCCCAAAGGATTGATAATTCAGGAGGTTTTGGTGGAGGATTCAATTTAGTCCCTTTTAGATAAGGGAACCGAAGAAGGAGATACCCTACTAGAAATTTATTTTAAGAAGGGTACTCAAGTTGGTCACGTAGGCACCTCACGCAGGCATGCCGCGTAGGTACCCCGTGTTGCCTTATCGCGCAGGTATGGTGCGTTGGTGTACCGCACATGTGTAGCATGAAAATATACCATGTAGGTATAGATGATGACTGAAGAATGTGAATAAATTTAAAAAATACCTATCCCATTTAATTATCCCGTCTTTTTTAGTTTAGAGAACTACCTAAGACAATTTGAGAGATCTAGGCAAAAGAGCTACGCAATGGGAGCTTCAAAGAGTCTTTCACTTTTTTTTCAGTCCGGAAATGGGGAGCCCAAGGGCTATATTTATAGGAAAGGATGAGCCTGGTCAAATAAATGTAGCCCGCACAGGTGTTTCTCATAGCTATGCCACGCAGGGGCTCCAGAGAGGGGGCGCCGAGCATTGTCCGACATGGAGGTCGTCCGTAGAGTTCAAGCGTGCAGGTCCGCTACGCAGGTCTGTCGCGCAGTTCCATCGTGTCGATCCGTCGCGCAGACCTGCCGCACATTTCAGTTCCTTTTTTCAAACCTTGTTTTGGGATTTGAAATATCCAAAGGTTGTCTATTTTTTTGGTTACTTTCTCAAGTAGTGTCAACATACCTTTTAAATTTCAAGTTCTTTATCTTTCCTAAACAATTCAAAGCACATGTCTAGAAGGAAGAAACTCAAATTTTTCCAAGAATTTCTTTTGTGGGATATAATTATAGAGATTCCTATGTCTTTTTCCTTATACTATTTAAGTTCCTTAAAGTTATACCAATATATTTTATGTTTAAGGTCTAACATCTTTGACCAATAGTTTTTGTAGTTTAAGTTTGTATATATTTTACCAATGGTTGCTTCAGTTTAAGGTCATATAGCTTTGAATAATGGTTTGAGGTGACTTATGAAATGAAATTGGTAGGGTAGACTTATGTGAATTGATGAAGTTTTATATTATAAATATAGGAAACCTCAAAAATAGGTACATATAATTCATTATCATTATGCACAATTGAAGTGACTATCACCTTTGACAATGAAAAATTTTCATTCACCAAGAGTGTTCTAGTGCTTGATGATTTGAACTCAAGTGGGATACATGATTTGTTGAATGTTGATGAAATTGAAGAACATGTTCAGTTTATTTCCCCGACATTTGGACCATTGTGCAATATTGTTTAAGGTCACATGAAGAGGATCAATTCTCATATGGAACCTCATATTTCGTCCTAGAAATGGGTACGATACACAAGTGTGTAACATTGAGGGTGCTGAATATACTTGAATAGTTGAATTATGGATTAGTTAAATCACAACTCAAGAAGCTTAAATTAAGATTAATGGAGACAGACACATATTATGGTGATGAATGAAGACTATGTTCGAAATATGGATACAACAACCCATAATTTCATCAATAAAATTTCCCTTCTTATAATTAAGTCTTGTAGTATAAATAACATACTTCACATAGAGAAACCAACAAAAAAATATTCTCATAAATGAACAATGTTACATTATTCATCAAATAAACCAATAATTATACTAAATACTATAGTGGTAAAATAAATATAAAATAAGAGAATAATAATAGGATAAATTGTATCTCCTCGATCTACCAGAATGACCGTACTCATGAAGAAATCTATAGAAATAAAACATAATGTTAATAATAAAATATTCATTTTGAAGATTAATATATGTATAACCTTGATATAAAATAGAAGTTAATGAATAACTAATAGATCAATATTTATTTATAAGAATTAGGGAATCCGTATGAAAATTATAAATAAGATCACATGAAAAGTAATATGACCATTGGAAAAGTAATCTCACTGTTTGAATAGTAACCAGACCATTGGAAGAGTAATATGATTGTTAGGAATAGTAATATAACTGATAGAATAGTAAAATCACCTATGAAAATGTAAAATAATATTTAATAATGTTAAAAAAATGAAAAAAATTATATATTTATATCATGAAATAAGCAAATAATGTTTTTAAAAATAATAAATTAAGTGTTCTTATTTTTGTAAAATGTAAATGTTTTATTTGTAGTTTTATAATGAATATAATTATTTAAATGAAAATTTATTTTCATAAAATTTATTCATAAAGTAATTTTATGTTTTATTATAATTATAATATAATTTCATGAGACTATAAGTAATTTTTAAAAGGTTCATAAAATTAATTATAATATTAATTTTTTTTGAATAAATGAATATTTTATATAAAAATTAAATTGATCATATTTAGAAATTTATTTTCATAAAATAGAGTCCATTTTAGAAATATAAGCATTGAAAAATGGTTAGGATGTATTTTTAGTATTTCTCTAAAATAGTTGATTTTTTGGTGAATAATGAAATGAGGTAATTTACGGTATTTAACATTATAGGCCAAATACATGAATTTTTTGATTCATGGATGATATAAGGACCCATTATTTTGAACTAAAATGAAACATTTTCTTTATATAGTCATAATAATTAATACTATTTTTAGTATTTATCTAAAATACTAAACTAATGAAGATAATAATAAAAAACACCCTCCCCTCCCCTTATAAATACCACCCTCACCACTCCATAACCTCAAAACTTCCAACTCTTGAAGATTTAAAAAAGTATTCCAAACAATCTCCTACCCACTCTCCCCAAGTCCAAGTTCTACTGTTTTCACCAAAATAATAATTCCAAGTTCCTCAATGGGTCCTTCAAGGAGGTGATATTTAAGTAGTAACATTCTCGAACTACCTCTTTTAATTTGTTTTCTTCTTCTACCCTATCCTCAAATCATTCATCCATAAAATCATAATAACTATAGTATCATTTATATACTGGAATTTTATATTTATAATGGAATATATTTTACCCACCCCTTTTCTCATCTCCTTTTATTTAAAGAAATCAAAACATTGTCCAAATTATGGTGGTTAATCATATCTGTGAATAATGTGTTTTTATTTTCCTTTATCACCTTCAAGGCGGGTTATAAAACTATTATTATGGTTACATAAAATTTTAATAACCATATTATAACTTATTTCATGTTATTTAACTAATATATAGACATAATATTAAGTAAAATAAAATTAGTTTGAGATGGTTGGAAAAACCACCAAAAATAAACAGACCATTTATCATTAACATTTTATTAAACGAATCATCCAAATTTCAGAAAAAAATGATATATGGGACCATTTATACTTATATAATTACATTAATACCATTTTATTTTACCTATGTAGTTTTATTTACATTTAAAAATAACTTACATAACTATATACAAGTAAACTGACCATGAAATCGTGAAATGAATGCTCCTAGAACAACAAAATTAAACTTTACAACTCATCGAAATGGACATAAATGAACATAATAAAATTCTAAAAATTAAAATATATGTGAATATGTTCTTAATTAATTAATTAATTAATATAATTTTATTATTTATTTAAGTGAAAGTGTAGAATGCATTCAACAATAATGTAAGGGATCTCTCCGAACCCCCATATTTTATTTGGGTAAAACTTTATCTCCCTTTGAATAAATTTATCTCTTCATTATTCTAAAATAATTTTCCTATATTATGTATATATTTTTCAAATATATATATATAACTCAATTAATTTGTATTTTATGGGTAAATTCATGTTTCAAAAGGTTCCCTTCTCAATTCTTCTCTATAAGCAAACCCGATTAAAGGGAGCTTCTCTGTTTCTTACCCATTTTCAAGTACACTCCATAAAATGTTTTAAGCCACCAATATTTTCTAAAATAAATAATTTTATCATAAAAACTATTTTATTTCATTTTTTGGGAAATAATTAATCCTTTACCTTCTTCAAATATTCTTTATTCTTTTCCAAAAAAATATGCTTTAGTGGCACATTTCTAAAGTTTCATACCCAATATTTTTAATGTTTTACCATAAATTAGAAATAACTATTCATGCTATATTGTTATATTTCCTTTATGAATTTACAATAATGATTTAAATCCCTTCTTTAATGGATAAAATTAATGATATGACCTTTGGTTTTGCCTTATAAATGATTATAAATCCCATTTCTTCCCATGGGTAACCCTTATGTTTATTCCTTGTGTTTTATTTTTTAGGTGGAATAGACATTCATTTAAATGTTATTATGGGTTCACCTAGATATCATTCCAATGAATTGGGTAACATTTTTTCTCATGGGATGTTATGTATGGGATTAGGAAGAAAACATAATCCATTATGGGACTCTTTCCACCATGTGATATCGTCTTGGTAGTTTTCCTTGACTCATGTTTATGTCAAGATATATTTTTTTGTCGTATTCCTATATTTCTATGATAATATGATTTAATGTTCTATAATTTATGCTCTTATATTTTTATTCATTCTCTATGCCTTTTATGTTATCATGATATGCCTTGTGACTCATGTGTTATGCTTCTTTTCCATGTTCATTTCCTTAATGGGAATTTTAGCTCACCCTTTTGTCTATGTATTACCTAGGTTATCATATGTAGTTATATAATTTCAATGGGATTGAGGATATCATTATGAAGATTAATAAAATATTTTTTATTTAAGTTTCATGTTTTCTAATTATGTACCTAGTCTTCCAAAGACATTAATATTTTTGATCCTTGGTTTTTATTTAATGGATAATTATGTTTAAAATAAATTAATAATATGTGTAAAAGGATTAGGTTACTATAATTGGTATAATAGAATGATCTAGTTATTTTTGGGTATTAAGAATATAAAATTTTATTAATTACCCTAGGAATAATTCTATCACTATAGACAACCTAGATTGAAACTAAGGGGATTATAAGTTAGGATATACTTTTAATTTATAAGTTTATCCTTCTATATTCATAATCTCCTTTTTATATTCTAATTAGCTAAGTATTCAATCCCCCTAAGTTTTTTATTTATTTTTTTATTTAATGTTTGGAAATAGAAGAACCTGTTCTCACAACCAATGTTATAGGCTATGTGATGATTTCCCTAATGAGATGCCAAACCTAATGGGAATGGGAGATTAGAATGTCATTACAACACTGGATCAACTGGATCAAGTTATGAGTAATAACTTGAGTCTTGTATAATATTATCTTTATCCTAAGAAATATAAATTTTTGTTCAAATCATTTATGTGAAAAAGTAATCTTATATTTAGTGGATATTATAATGACCTAATCATGGAACAATGGATTAACTCCATTGAGAATATATTCTCTGTCCTCTAGTGCTCAGAATAAGGAAAAGTCTTGTTGGTGGTCTATCATTTTGATGGGGAAGCTGATTAATGGTGGAAACTAATAAAGAACAAAAGGTCTAAAGAGGAAATTAATTCCATTTAATGGGAATAATTTGAGAAAATATTTTTCAATAAATATTTTCCCCAAACCCTCCATCTTAAGATGGAGAGGGAGATCTTCAAATTAAATAAAAAAGAATATTAGTCTATCAGGGTGTACAAGAAAAAATTTAGAAGGTTTCCATGATACGACTATTTATTTTTCATTAACACTAAAATTAAGTTTGATTTATTCTTTAGTAGATTAAATATGAGTATACAAAAATCCTTGGCAATTCAGGACTTTGATAGTTATGAAGAGATTTCATGTTGTGCCCTTAAGGTTGAGATAGAGATTAAAGAATCTAAATGGTCTCATGGGATTAGATAAAAAAGAGAAAAATAAAGTTAAATATTGGAGTATCAATAGATAAATACCATGGAGGAAATAAATCCCAACATCCCATGTGTCAAAAGTGTGGGAAGAAAGATCTCAGGAACTGTTTAAAGGGAACCGAGAGATGATTCAAATGTGGAAAAGAGGGCCATAGGGATAATCATGTCCAAAGATATATGAAGAATCCCACTAATGTGGAAAAATAAAGGATGGTTAATATCAAAACTTATCCAAAATTATAGTGTTTCAATTTTAAGGAACACATGTATTATGTGATCCAATTTTCTAAGACAAGGGTTATTAGAGAAAATAAATGGAAACAATATTCATGGCAGTAAGAAAGGGAATATTATATCACTACTACTGAGGTGGATCCCAAAAATTTTGTTTTAAAAGGTATGTTGGTTATTCATTAAGTAATATTAAGTTTAATTTTTAATTCTGGTTCTAAATATTCTTTCATATATTGTAAGTTCAGTAGAACTATTCAAACACCACCCCAAAATATGAAGGTTGAGTTATCTATAAGAAAAAAATGGGGAAATTATTGCATCTAAAGTATATAACTCTTCCCAGGTCAATGTTTATGGATTGAACCTCCAAGAAAATCTCATATTACTTTCTTTAGTATAGTTTTATGCTACATTGGGCATGAATTTTCTATATTTATATAAATCCAACATCAACTGTTGGGAAAAAGAAATCCCTCTTCAGATCCCGAGGCATCCTCTAATTTTTTACAAGTGTATGGAGGAGGATGAATATATTTTATATTCATTATCTCAAGTGTAGATATTATTTCCTTAGTATCAATCATATTTAGCTCAAATTATTGAGATAAAGGAGAGGATCATGCTTCAAGACATTCCCATTGTAAGGGACTACACCAATGTGTTCCCTAAAGAATTTCCCAATCTTTCTCCAGATTGAGAGGTTGAGTTCTCAATTGAACTTATACCTAGATCTCTACCAATATTAAAGACTCCCTATAGGATGGCCACCATTGAGTTGGAATAATTGAATAATTAGTTATAAGAGAATCTGGAAAATGGTTTTATATGCTTGAGTACTTCATCATGGGGTGTGTTGGTCCTCTTCATCAAGAAGAAGGATGGATCAATGCTCATATTCATTGATTATCATGAGATTAATAAAAACATAATAAATATCAAGTATAAATTTCCATGGATAGATTACTTGTTTAATCAACTATGTGGTTCCGTGTGTTTCTCTAAGGTGGACCTTCAGTCGAGATATTAAAAACAAAAGGTGATGAAGGAAGACATTTACAAGATTGCATTTTGATGAAGGTATGGACACTATGAGTTCATATTTAATACCTTTGGTCTCACTAATGCTCTAAAAATATTCATGTAATTAATGAATAGAGTCTTTTTATATTACCTAGAATTTTTTTTGTAGTATTTATAGATGATGTTCTGATATACTCTAAGAGTAAGGAGGAGAAGAATGATCATTTTAATATTGTACAAATGACTTTGAGGGGGGGGGGGGGGTATATGCAATGTATATTAAATGATATTTTTTGATGGAGGAAGTATCTTTAATGGGGAATTTTATCACTAAGAAATGGATATTTTTGGACCCTTCTAAGACAAAGGCCATTAAGGAGTGGCCTATGATAGTATCTATAATCGAGATCCATAGTTTCCTTAGTATAGCTGGGTATTACCAATGTTTTGTGAGGAACTTCTCATGATCATAAAACCCACTAACCAAGATAACTCATAAGGGAGTAAATTATATCTGGATAAGTGGATGTGAAGATTACTTTAAAGAGTGGGAAAATAGGCTTATCATTGCACCAATACATGCACTACCCACCAGTGGGTAACTCTCCATGGTATACAGTGATGCGTCAAAGAAGAAATTAGTATGTGTACTAATTAAAAATGATAAAGTGATAGCCTATGCATCAAGGAAGTTGAAAGTTCATGAGAAAAACTATCCCACATTTGATTTGAAGTTGGTGGATGTGATCTTTTCATTAAAAATGTGGTGACATTATCTCTATGGGGAGAATTTTGGGATATATACTTATCACAAGAGACTCAAATATATATTCAAATAGAAGGATCTTAATATTTTCCAATGAATATGGTTATATCTCATCAAGTATTATAACTTCTCAATCCACTAACATCCTGGTAAAGTAAATCATGTGGAAAATGCACTAAGTATAAAGGTTCTTGCAACTTTATCAATTATGAGAATTGAGAAAAATCCAATCTTCTTAGAATTGTAAATAATGGAAATGATAATAATAAATTAAGGAAAATAAACATTCCTTTCTCAAATTATTACTCAACCATCCCTTTTAGAGAAGGTTAATGATGCTCTAAGAGATGATGTGTAAATTTATATGGTGGAAGCTATCATAAACGGGGAATCCCAAGAGTTAAAAATTTATGAGGAAGGAGTCATAATATTTGGTTTACAGCAATGTTTACCATCAAATCACGAGATAAAGAATGAGATTTTTAATTTTTCACATTGATGGACCTTCTCCATCCACCAAGGGATCACAAAGATGTATCAAGACCTCTGGGAGCACTATTAGTGAAACAAT
Source organism: Viscum album (assembly GCA_963277665.1). Lineage (NCBI taxonomy): Eukaryota > Viridiplantae > Streptophyta > Magnoliopsida > Santalales > Viscaceae > Viscum > Viscum album. The sequence goes on along the minus strand of OY728125.1, from coordinate 354,763,949 downwards.
ATGAAGATGGAGATCGATGAATATACATCAATGTGTATGGTATGTCAGTAAGCGGAGGATGAAAGGAATAATTCTAAAGGGATGATGCAACCATTATCCATACTTACATGGAAATGGGAAAACATCACCATGGACTTTTTCATTGGACTTTCAAAGACATCCATAGGAAATAATTCTACATGGGTTTTTTGTGGATCATCTTATAAAGAATACTCACTTTATTGTAATTTGAGAGGAATTATCACTCGATCAACATGCATAAATATACATTAGAGAAGTAGTGAGGATGTATGTAGTACTATTGTCAATTATATATGATCAAGATATGAGATTTACCTCTATTTTTTGGAAAATTCACCAAAATAACCTAAACATTGAGCTAAACTTTATTATGACTTATCACCCATAGAATGATGTAAAGTTAGAGTAAACTATTTAAAAATTGGAAGATATATTGATAGAATACTTTATAGACTTCAAAGGATGATGGTACTAATATATTACTTTGGTTGAATTCACTTACAATAATAGTTTCCACTCAAGCATCCAAATGGATCTATATGAAGCCCTTTATGGGAAAATATGTAGAACACCTGTATACCCGGAAGAAGTTGGTGAATATAAGCTACAGGGACCTGAAATGATCTAGTAAATGGTAGAAAATTTGATGACCATTCAACATCACCTCATGGATTTATAAAGTTGATAGAAGAGCTATGTAGACAATCATCAATGGGACCTGGAGTTTGAGGTTGGAGATTAGGTGTTCCTCCGCATATCTCCATGGAAGAGAGTCATGAGATTTTGGAATAATGTAAATCTAAGTCCTAGGTACATCCCACACCTTGATATTCTTGATCGCATTGTATATGTGGTATACCGACTAACACTTCCACCAACCATGTCTCAAGTACATGATGTATTCCACGTATCCCTATTAAGAAAGTACATACTATATACCTCACATATACTAAATTCAGATGTGGTACAACTGTAAAATGGTCTCTATTATGGGAAGTAGCTGGTAACAAGGTCAGACCATAGATATAGAGTTCCATGAAATAAGACAACTCACCCAGTCAAAGTACCTTTGTAAAACCAAAAGTAAAAGGAGGAAACATGGGAACTCAATGAAGCGATGAAGGAGTGGTACCCTTACATGTTTTCACCTTAGTATGTAAAAAAAAATTTCAGTAGTGGAATTTCATAAGGGGTAAGAATGTAATGACCAATAATTTTATCAATGAAATTTCCCTTCTTATAATTATTTCATGTAGTATAAAGCACATATATCATATAGAGAAACCAAAAAATATTCTCATAAAAGAATAATGATACAATATTCCAAACATAAACCAATTAGTATTCCAAATATTATAGTATAAAAATAAATAGAAAAATAATAGAATAAGAATAGGATAATTTGGATCATCTTGATCCAGCAGAATGACCGTACTCATGAATGAAGCTATAAAATAAAACATAATGTTAATAATAAAATATTATTTTTGAAGATAAAAGTACATATAACTCTGAGAGATAATAGAAATGAATGAATAATTAATGTAATTATAGGTATTTATAGGAAGTAGGGAAACCATATGACTATTATAAATATAACTGTTGTTATAGTAATCTGACTGTTGAAATAGTAATTTGGTCATTGGAATAGTAACCTAATTGTTGGAATAGTAATATGACCATTAGGAATAATAATATAAATGATAGAATAGTAACCTAACCTATGGAAATTTAAAATAATATTTAGATATTAAAAAAAGAATAAATGATATATTTATATCATGGTACATGTAAATAAATGTTTTAAAAATGATAAATTACGTGTTAGTATTTTTATAAAATATAATTTTTTATTTTCAATTTTATAATGAATATAATTATCTAAAAGAAAATTTATTTTAATAAAATGGATTTTTAAATTAATATTATGTTGTATTATAATTATAATTTAATTTTATGAGAGAATAATTAAATTTTCAAAGGGTTATAAAATCAATTATAATATTAAAAGCTGTATTTTTTTTGAAACAATAATGGTTTTATTTAATAATTAAATTTAACATATTTTGAAAAATATTTTCATAAAATTGAGTTCATTTTTTAAATCTACACATTGAAAAATTATTAGGTTAAATTTTTTGTATTTTTCTAAAATAGTTGATTTTTTGGTGAATGGTGAAATACGGTAATTTACGGTATTTAACATTATAATACAAATAAATTAATTTTTGGGTCATGGATGTTGTAAAAACCCATTAGTTTAAAATCACATGAACAATTTACTATATATAGTCACAATAATTTGCACTATTTGTAGTCTTGATCCAAAATAATAAACAAATGAATTTAATTATCAAAAACACCCCTCTCCTTCCCTTATAAATACCACCCATCACAACCCATTCTCCTTATGAATTAAAAGACTTGGATATTTACAAATATCTAGAAAAAAACTCTCCTTCCCACTCTCACCATTTCCAAGTGCTTCTGGTCTCACAAAAATACCAATTCCAAGTTTGTCAAGGGGTCCTTCAATGATGTGATATTCAAGAGGTAACATTCTTAAACAACATCTTTTAATTTATTTATTCTTCTACCCTATCCTCACATAATTATTCCATAAAATATTATATATATACTGTAATTTTATATTATAAATTTAATATCTTCTATCCACCCCTTTTCTTCTCTCCTCTTATTAAAATAAACGAAATAGTTGTCCAAATTATGGCGGTTAACCATCTCTATGGATAATGAGTTTTCATTTTCCCTTACCGCCTTCAAGGTTAGTCATAAAACTATTATTATGGTTAAATAATAATTTAATAAGAATATTATAACTTATATAATGTTTTTTAACTAATATATATACATAATATTAAATAAAATGAAAACATTTTGAGATGGTTGAAAAACTAAAAAAAATAAACTAACCATTTATCATTAATGTTTTATTAAAAAATCATCCACATGTTAGAAAGAAATGAAATTTAAGACCATTTATAATTTTGGAAGTGCATTAATACCATTTAATTTTAGTTTTGTATTTTTATTTCCATTTAACAAGAACTTCCATAACTATACATAAGAAAACCATCCATGAAACCATGAAACAAATGATCCCAGATCACAAAAATTGAACATTATAACTCATCGAAATGGACTTAAATAAAAATTTATAATAAAAACATTAATGTGGAATAGTTTTGGATTCAAGTAATTAATGAATTTAATTTTATTATCCTGAACATTAAGTGGAAGTGTATTATGAAATTGGACATAAAGAAAGGGATCTCTTCGAACCTTCACATTTCATTTGGGTATGCTTTATCTCCATTTGGCTTAATTTGTCTCCTAATTATTCAAATAAAATTCTCTTATATTCTGTATATATTTTAAAAATATATATTTCTATCTCAATTAATCTATCTTTGATGAGGAAATTCATATTTTAAATGGTTCCCTTCTCGATTCATCTTGATAAGGAAACCCGATTAAAGAGAAATTATATATTTATTACCCATTTGAAGTACACTTCATAAAATGTTTTAAGACACCAATATTTTATAAAATCAAAACATTATTTATGAAAAACCATTTTAGATCATTTATGGGTTTTTGGAAATATTTATTCCTGTATATTATTCAAATACTCTTTATTCTTTTCCCTAAAATTATGCTTAAGCCGTACATTTATAAAGTTTCCTAACAACTATTTTTAATGTTTTAACATCACTTGTACATCATTATTCATGATATATTCTTATATTTCCTTTATTAATATCCCATAATGATTTAAAACCCTTCTTTCACGGATACCATTATTATAAGGCCCTTAACATAAACATTACATAATCTTGAGTTTTATTCAAGAATTTTACTTTCTTTAACATTGAGGATCTTTTCAGGCTTAGAGTTTTAGATAATTAGGCTATAACTCATACATAAAAACCCATAAAAAAGTGGAAACTTATAAATAGTATCCATTTTTCCTATAATATAAAACTTTTAAAATAAATCATGATATCTCATATTAAAACTCTTCAATACCTTCAACATGACTTCTTCCAATCCATTACTCATCCTTATGTCCTATGAAAAACATTAAAAATTTGGGATGAGCATAAAAATATCAATAAGGGATATAAAAAAAAGGAAAATATTAGTCCATTGGTAAAAATTAAAACATAAAAAAACTTTATCATAAAGTAATACTTTTCACCATTAATAAGTATTAAATACTTTCCTTTGAAAATAAGCTCATTATTTACCCATTTTTAATCAAAATATTACCATAAAATCCGTAGCAAGCATAGAAAACACATAAAGGTTTCTTGGGACATTATTATACTTTTCACGCTTATAAATTGAATAACCATGTAGTCGACATCCATACATATCAATCTTATAAATGGAATATCCATACGAATAACTTCCATACCCAATGCATTGGAGGGCTATCACGGACCCACCCATCGTTGGTTTATCACATAACCACTTTTCATTGGTTTATCATGTAACCACCTGTAAAATGTACAAGTACCATTATCTAATCATAACACATAAAATAATTCAGTTTAAATCACTTCACTTATAAAATTTAATTTTAAATCACAAGAAAACATTTTAAGATATTTAAATAATCAATCCATTTTCAAAACTGATTTTCAATAACATAATACCCAGAAAAAGGGAAAGAGTTGTTTCTTTTTTTCTTTTTTTAAAAAAATGAAGGATTGTAGAGGACTAAAAATATAAAAATAGGAATACAATTTCCTTTAAAATACTTTTATATCCATATAAATAAACATTTAAAATAATATCAATAATACTTACATGTAAGAAAATATTTTGAAATTAAATATTTAAATATTCAAAGTGTCCCATATCACTTTTGAACATTTAAATGATAAGCCTCATGAAAGAATAAAATTTAACCAAAACATTAAATAACATTAGAATAAGTAAATTCATGATAGTATATTTCAAAGGGTATTTATATAAACCTCATAAAATAAGGTCGGTGTATAATATCAAAATATGCCTCAATGAAAGGAGATTAAGATGAAATCCCTTACCCTGAGTCTAACTGATCACATGTGTATTTATCTTCATGAATAATAAACTTATGTTAATTCTTTAATATATTTATAACCTTTTTCAACTTTATTATTAATTTTATTTCACTATTACAATGTTGTATACAATCACTAAAAAATTAAGTTTACGTCGGGTGTTTTTACACTATTCGGTTTATATGTCAAAAATGAATAAGGTTGGTTGACTATGGTCGGTGAGGTAATTATTTAAACATATTTAAAATAATAATAATTAAATAATTATCATATTTATACATAAATTATATGTTTAAAATAAATCATGAAATATGGTTATGAAAAATGAACCAACGTTACAATTATGAAGATGGTAGGTCGTGCGTACGCATGAGTAACATTCTCATTTTTCAATGGATATTATGAAAATAAGTTAAGTAAAATTTATATTTATAGAACTATAATTATATTATAGATACCATATTATTTAATTATATATAATTATACATATAATTCTTGTGATTTAAAAATAATCACATCGCTTTGAGAAGGCGGTAGTCCACATGTCCACAAACAACGTTATCACTTTTTCACGGTGTGAAAAAGTGTTAAAGAAAATGATATAATATATTTAAAAAAATGGAAATTATGTATTTAATATAATATATATGTCATGTATTTAATATATTTTTAATTAAACCCATCCTTAGTAAATCCCATATAAATTATGAACAAATCACATCGCTTTGAGGAGGTGGTAGTCCACACGTCCACAAATGATGTTATCAGATTCCCACAAAATAGAAAGCATGAAGGTATGGGTTATATAACAATTAAATAAGCATGAAGAAATTATAAATATCATATATATCATATAAAAAAATTATTTCCATCATAATTACCAACCATAATAGGTGGTAAAGGAAAAATGAACGACATCGTTTCGCAAGGTGGTAGTCTACCATACACACAAACGATAATTTCATTACACATTCGATGGAAGTGTTTGTAGGTGTAGGTCAAAACCTTAACCTAAAAAAATATTAGTATATTAAATACACTTATTTTATTATATAATCTTTTAATAATAATAATTTAATTAGTGGAGAAATAAATAAAACATAAATGTATGTTGAAGAATTTTACCTCTTTTTCTGGTAACTCTTTTTGGTTTGCACCAAAGGGATTACTTGGTTAGATTTATTACAAAATTTAAGACTCTAGGGTGAGGTTAGGGATTTTTTAAGATTATTTTTATGGGTTTCTATGATCCTAATGGATTTATAGGTGTGAATAAATGGTGGATGGTGAGTGCCTTTTTATAGTGGAGAAGGAGTGACATTATTATAAATATAAAAATATAAACACTATTAAGAGTTATACTTTACATAATTTTACTAAAATAATTATCAAAATTATATAAAATAAGGGATATGTTCTAATAATGTCTATAAAATGGGTTTTGGAAAAGTTTATAGGTCATTTGGACTCTTAATATTTAAGTTTAACCGCTAAGTAAACAAATTTCTTCCTTAATCATTGTAATTAATTTTTAATGTTTTCACTATTGTTTTTGGTAAAAAACTAATTTAAAGTTATTATAAATTATAAATTATTATTATTAAAAATATTTAATCCATTTTACAAAATTTAAAATACATAAATGGAAGAAATTAATTCAAAAATAATCTGGTAGATGGGATGACAATTGGGTTTTTAAAGTGAAAATGTTCAAAAACTAGCAAAGTTTTTAGATCTAAAATCACTATGAAAATTATTAAAATGAAAAAAATTAGATTAAAATATATAAAATTTATATAATTATATTTTAACCAATTTAAAATATAATTTAACTATATAAATTAATTAAATCAAAAATAGTTTTCAATTAAAATTTTGTATTATTTACTGTTCATCAAAATATGAAACTTCTCATAAAAATACCAAAAATTCACCCAAATATAATTTTTATATAATGATTTCAAAAATGAATTTTATTTTTTCAAATAAAAAGTATAAAATTTTCAAAATTTATTTTTAAAATAAGTGCACCATAAAAGGTGATAAAACTTGTTTTTAGAAAATAGAGCTTTTAAAAAAAAATAGATTTATTATTATCTTATGCCTATAAAGTCTATTGGATGAATGTCAAAAAAATTATAGACATGTGTAAAAATAGTATAGTTAGTCGTATTCATTTCCTTTGATACAATGAATAGGAGATAACTGCCAAATTAAAAAAATATTAATAATATATTGTTGTTTGGTATAACTCAGTCTTGCATGCAACACAAGATTTCAAAGAAACTCATTAACATGTTTCATGTATGCTATTGGAAAAAATGTCCATTTTATTTTAAAATTAATATTTAATTAATAAATATTAAAAATAATTTTCTTGTCATTACCTAGGATGTTACAACCTTCCTCCATTTTGGAAATTATATCTTCAAATTTTTATTCACCTGTCAAATAAGTGGGTATATTTTTTCCTTATAGTATTTTTAGATTCCCATATTGCCTCTTCAAATATATGGTTTTTTCATAAAACATTAACATGGTGAATTACCTTATTACATAATAATTTCTCTCTGTGGTAAAGAACCTGAACTAGTTGTTCCTCATAAGAAAGACTCTCTTCCAACTAAACTACTTATGGGATCAAAACATGAGATGAATCTGGTATATACTTCCTTAACTTTAAAACATAAAATATTTTGTGGAACTAGGAAAAAATGAAGGTAAAGACACTTGGTAGGAAACTGATCCAAATTCCTCTTAGATTTTATATGGTCCAATGAACCAAGGGCCCAACTTCCCCTTCTTACCAAGACACATCACACTTTTCTAAGAAGAAAGTTTTAAAAGGTATGATCTCCTACCTCAAGAGAAATATTTTTCATTAGTTTATCCTAATTACATTTCTACATGATTTTATCTGTCCTCAAGTTTCACTGAATCGACTGAAATTTCTCTGTCATTTCCTCTTCTGACATTGGCCCCATCAACTTCTTTTATCTAAAATCATCCCAAAAATTTGGTATCTGACACCTCTTTCCATATAATGCCTCAAATGGTTCCATCTATATACTAAAATGAAAACTATATTTATAATAAAACTCAAACCAAGAAATATGTCGATCCCAAATTCCCTAGTAATCTATTAAGTAAGAATGAAACATGCCTTCCAATGTATGAATCGTTTTCTCAGACTATCCATCAGATTAAGGATGGAAATTAGAACACAAATTTTATTCAGTACCTAATGACTTCTGAAGTCCTTTAAAAAGATTGGATGTAAACCTGAGATCATGGTATGATACAATAGAGACAGGCAGTCCATGTAACCTAAAAAATCTATTTTAGATACAATCAATAAAGATGGTCTAAAGACACCATATCTTGAATAATAATGAAATGTGCATATTTGGTTAATCGATAAAAAATAACCCAAATTTCATTATTACCTTGAGAAGTCTTTTGAAATCCTACCATGAAATCTATTAATATGTTATATTATTTCCAATCTAGTACTAGAAAATATTGAAGCATCCCCTTTGATAATTTTTTCTCTACTTTAACCCGCTGACAAGTCAAACACTTTACAGAAAATTTAGTAATATCTCTTTTCATTCTATCCCAGTAATAATACTCATGAAGGTCTTTGTACATCTTTGTACTGCCAAAATGAACAAAAAATAGAGAACTATGAGCTTTATTAAATAACACTTTCCTCAACTAGTAATCACAAGACACACATAATCTTTTTCCAAAATCATAAAACAACTTCTTCATCAATATTGAAATAAGGAAACTTACCATTCTTAATGGATTCCACCTTTTCTTGAAAATATTGATCCACCTTATAAGATCTCTTAATTCAATATAAAAAATTAGACTATACCAAAACCTAAAATAAAAAAGAGTATGTCCCTATATACAAAACTTATAGGACATAATTCATCAAATCGGTAAACAAATGTTCACATTCCAAATGTAACATGGTTGATGTAGCATTATTTTTCGACTCAAAGAATCGGCCACCATGATTTATTTTCCAGGATGATAATGATAAATTAATCAAAATCCTTGATTAGTTCCATTAATCTTCTTTATGTTATGTTCAATAATTTCTGAGAAAATATACTTAAAACATTTTTGATTAGTATATATTTTACACTTTACTCCATAAAAATGATGCCTCCAAATTTTTAATGTGAAAACAAAAAAAAAATAATTCTAAATGATGTGTAGGGTAATTCAACTCATGAGGTTTCAACTAATGTGAAGCATAATAAATTAACTTATCGTTCGGCATTAGGAAACAACCAAGTCCTTTTAATGAAGCATCACTCTAGATAAACAAATCACCATTTTTGGAATGAGGGACTAAAAATTGGGCATTGACCAATATTCTTTTTAATTAATAAAAAAATTCCATTCTCCTATCTAGATAAACCTAACTCCCTTTTGTGTTAACATAGCTAGTGGGCTAGATAACAGAGGAAAGTTTTCAAAAAATTGTTAATAATAACCTACTAATCCAAGATAACTATAAATCATTATAAAATTATTAGGTCTTGGACACTCTCCAATAACTTCTGTTTTAATAGGGTCAACATTTATTCCATATTTATAAACTATATTTCCAAGTAATGAAATTTTTTGTAACCAAAATTCAATCTTACTAAACTTTCCATATACATTATTTTCTTCTAAGTTTTTTAAAACAATCATTAAGTCTCATTCATGTTCTTCATGGATTTTATAATATACCGAAATATCATCTATAAGAACAACCAAAAACTAATCCAAAATCTGATGGAAGACTCTATTTATAAGATTCATAAATACAATAGGTGAATTAGATTACCCGAACGGAATAAATACAAAATCATAATGCCCATATATCTTCTAAATTGATATCTTCAAAACGTCATCCTCCTTCACCTTTAGCTAATGGTACCCAGACCACATATCAATCATCAAAAAACAATAAGCTCTATGGATTTGGTCAAAAAAATCATTCATATGTGGAAAATGATACTTTTTCTTAACAATGATAATGTTCAAGGCTCTATAATCAAAACAAAGTCTCATGGAGCCATCTTTGCTTTTCAAAAATAAAACAGGATCACCCCATGGTAAAGTGATACGTCCAATGAAACCTTTATCAAGAAATTATGAAAATTTGGGTTTTAATTCCACATGTTATACTTGACCCATTTGGTAAGGGGGTTTCAAAATAGTTTTATCATTGGGAACTAAAACAACAGTAAATTCAACTTCCCAATTAGGAACAACACTAGAAAATTCATCAGGAAGGATATCTATAAATTCATTCACTATTGGGATATCACTTATCAAAAATATTTCTTTCTTTTCAACAGCATGATCTAGATAACTTTCACTACCATATTTAATCAATTTATCAGCTTCTTAGTATGTTATTAAAGTTATTAAATAATTTAATAAAACTTTTGTGTCTTTGTAATCTATTTTAGCACGATAAACTGAAAGCCAATACATACCCAAAATGATATCAAACTCCACTATGGTAAGTTAAAAAAGATTTATAGGAAATACGACCCCACTAATGAAAATATAAAGATTATTATAAATCAATCCTTATCAAATAATACCAATTTAAGTATTAAACAATTGTTCTATCTTACTTTCGTGAGGTGATATTCCCAATTTTCTAGTAAATTTATCATAAATGAAAGAATGTGAAGATCCAAAGTAAAAAAGATAGTATTTGAATAATTCAAATAAACTAGTACCATACCTATCAACACTTTATTTGATGGCCTAACATCAACTACAATAGTAGAAAAATATTTTTCCACACCCATTTTTCTTTTCATCTTGATGGTTTCCACTATGGATAATCAACTTTGAAAACACATTGGCATAATTACCTAACTCATTGAAACTAAAACATCTTACCATTGTCTTTTCATTTCATTCCTGATCATATTACTTGTACTCATGAGCCATATGACCAAACTTACCACATTATAAGCACTTCTCAGACATTGAAAGAAATTCTCTAGGTTTATTTTTACCACACTTCTCACAAGACAGGAATTTGGTTTTATTACCTACAAAATTATTTAATGAATGATTTCCCATTTCCTACCAATTGAACCTATTATTTTTCTTGTTATTATGGGACACATAATCATCATAAAACTCCATTTATACCTTCTCATCACATTGAAAAAGTTTCTCATAGCACTTTATCTCAGGAGAATCCAATGCCCTTCGATATTTTGGCTTTAATCTTGAGTAAAAATGATTTATCTTACTATAAGTGTCTCAAATAAAATTTGGGACATACCTCACCAGTTGAGTGAAGTTTTATTCATATTCAACCACCAAATATTCATCATGTTGTCTCAATTCCAAGAATAAATTTTCCATCCTAAGTCAAATAGACCTATAAAAATATTTCTCAAGGAAAATATTTTTAAATTCATCTCATTTAAAGGAATCAATATCTTAAATTTCTCTGATATTATTAACCATTGACCACCACTCATTGGATTCACCTTCAAAATGATAAATTGAAAGAGTTAACTTTTGGTGATTTGAGAAACCCATGACATGAAATATCTTTTTTAGGGATTTAACCCATCCTTCAGCTAGCAGAGGGTCAGATGATCCTCTAAATGATGGGGGATGTTGTCATATAAAATGCTTCAATATCATCATGTTCTTATATCATAGATATGGTTTATCTCTTTCATAGAAATCACCACCATTTATAGACTGTGTCAACTGAGCCATCACTGTAAAAAACTACTCCGTTCTAATTCCAACCATATCAGGGTGTAAATGTGGTAGGATATTTTCCACCCAGTGCCTTTCCACTACATCTTCCTTATTTCCTCTATAGAAAACCATTATGAATAAACATGCTTTAGATGAATCAAAATGTTGATATTTATATTTTATATCAATTCACATTAACCATAAAGTTAAATATTTCATGGTCATGATACTAATATTAACCTAAACTCTAAAGTTATCTAAACCTTTACTTTTATACCAACTATAAGGACTTGAACTTAAACATTACATAATATTTATTTTTATTAAATAATTTTACTTTCTTTAATATTGAGGATCTTTTCAGGTTTAGACTTTTAAAGAATTTGGCCATAACTCATACATAACAAAACCATAAAATAAAAAGTAGAAAATTTTGAACAGTGTCCATTTTCCCCATAATACAAAACTTTTAAAATAAATCATGATCTCTTTTATAAAAACTCTTCATGAAATTAAACATGACTTCTTCCAATCCATTACTCATCCTTAATTCCTATAAAAAAAATTAAAAAAGTGGGATTGGAATAAAAATCTCAGTAAGAGATATAAAAATAAGAAAACCCTTAGTACATTGATTAACATTAAAACCCATGAAAACTTTATCATAAAGTAATAATTTTCACTCTTAATAATTAGTGAATACGTTCCTTGGAAAATAATCTCATTGCTTACCATTTTGGTGATCAAAATACTACCATAAAACCCGCAACAATAATAGAAAACACATAAAGGTATCTTGAGAAATTATTATAATTTTCACTCTTATAAATGGAATAATCATACGGTCTACATCTATACATGTAACTTGTAAAAATGGAATATTCATAAAACTGACTAACATACCTGATGCATTAGAGGGCTATCATAAACCCACCCATCGTTGGTTTATCACAGAACAACCCATTATAATTTTATCATGTAACCTCCCATCAAATGTCCTAGTACCATTATATAATCATAAAACAAAAAAGAATTAAATTTTCAACATTTCACTCATAAAATTTCATTTTAAATCATAAGAAAACATTTCAAGATACTGAAATAATCAATCCATTTTTAAAACCCAATTTCAATACCAAAATAACCAGAAAAAGGGAAAGTGGGGTTTTTTTCATTTTTTTAAATTAATGCTTGTAGAGGAATCCAAATATCAAAATACTCATAAAATGCCCTTTATAATATTTTTATATCCATATAAATAATTTTGTAAAATAATATTAAGAATATTGAAATGGAGAAAAATATTTTGAAATTAAATATGTAAACTTTCAAAGTGTCCCATGCCACATTAAAAATTTAAATCATAAGCCTCATGAAAGAATAAAATTTAACCAAAACATTAAATAACATGATAATAAGTAAATTCCTCATATTATATGTCAAAGGACCTATATATACACTTCATAAAAGAAGGTTGGTGAATAACATCAAAATATACGTCAGTATAAGGAGATTGATATGAAATCTCTTACCTTGAGTTTGAATTATCAAGTGTGTATTTATATTCTTGAATAATAAAATAAAATTAATTATTTACTCACTTATATAACATTTTTAAAGATTATTATTACTTTTATTTCACTTATTATAATGTTATATGTAATTAAAATTTATTTTTTTACAACAAATGCAAGTAAAGAAAACATACTCGGTAACTTGAACATGAAAAGAATTCCCCAAACCCCTCCCACCCCAACCACCCTGCTTTCCCAAGGGGGAATAAATCAATGTTATATAAAATTACTTAAACAATTAAGTTTACATCGGGTTTTTTTGACCCTATTCAGTTTATGTGTCAAAAATGACTAAGGTTAGTTGACTATAGTCAAGGATGTAAGTATATAAAAAACTAAAGAATAATAAAAATGAAATAATTATCACATTTAAACATAAATTATATTTTTAAAACTAATCATGAAATATGGTTATGAAAAATGAACCAACATTACAATCAATGAGATGATAGGTCGTGCGTACGCATGAGTAACGTTCTCATTTTTCAATGATCATTAAAAAAAGATGGTAAGTAACATTTATATTTATAGAATTATAATTACATCATAAATAAAATATTATTTAATTATATATACTTATACATAGAATTATTTTCATTTAAAAGAAATCACACCGCTTTGAGTAGGCGGTAGTCCACACGTCCATGAACGACGTTATCACATTTTCAGTGTGTGAAACGTTTTTAAAGAAAATGATATATTATATTTCCAGAAAGGTAATTATTTCATTAATATCATATATATTTAATTTATGTCACATATTTTTAATCAAATCCATACTTAATACATTTCATGTAATGTGTGAATGAATCAAATCTCTTTGAGGAGGTGGTAATCAACACATCCACAAACGATGTTGTCATATTCCCACAAAATGGAAAGAATAAAGGAATGCATTATATAATAATTAAATAAGTATTAAGACATTAAAAATATCATATATATAACATAAAAATAGTATTTCCATCATAATTCTAAACCCTGAGAGATAGTAAAGGAAAAATTAACAACATCATTTTGCGAGACAGTAGTTTTCCGTATACATGAATGTTAATTTCATTACCCATTTGATGGAAGTGTGTGTAGGTGTATGTAAAACCCTTAAAATAAAAGAATATAAGTATATTTATGATAATTATGTTATTATATAATAATGTAATAATAATAATTTAATGGTTGGATAAATAAATTAAATATAAATGTATGTTGAAGAATGTTACCTCTTTTTCAGGTAACTTCTTTTGGTTTTCACTAATAAGGATTATTTAGTTATCTTTTTGCCAAAAGTGAGGAATCTAGGGTGAGGGGAAGTATGTTGGGAGATTTTTTGTTCAGGTTTTTTATGATCCAAATTTCTTGATAGTTGTGAAGAAATAAGGGATGGTGAGTCCCTTTTTATAGCAGAGGAGTGGCAATATGTAAAAATAAAAAAGGTAAACACTTTTGGAAGGTCTCCATTTTATAATGTGCCTCTAATAATGATATTAATTGGATAAAATACTATATATGGTAGAATTATGTATATATAATGGGTTTTTGACAAGATTATAGGTCATTTGACCTCTTAATATTAAAGTTTAACCACTAAGTAAACACAATTTTACTATAATCGCTATAATTAATTGTTATTGATTTCACTAATATTATTTGTCAAAAACTAAGTTGAGCTTATTAGGAATTATAAATTATTATTATTTTAAAAACTGAATCCATTTTTCTAAATTCAAACCATATAATTTGAAGAAATTAATTTAAAATTAATCCTACATACGGGATGACAAAGCGGGGCTAAAAGTGAAAATGTTCAAAAGTTTGCTATATTTTTGTATAAAAAATCACTATTAAATTGATTAAAATGACATATATTGGATTAAATGAAATAAATATTATATAATTATACTAACCAATTCAAATATAATTTTAATATAGAAATACATTAGACAAAAAATTAATTTTCAATTAAAATTCAGTATTATTTACTATTCATCAAAATATGATACTTCTCAAGAAAATACAAAAAATTCACCCAAATTTAATTTTGATATTAAAATTTAAAATTGATATTTGTTTTTTCATATAAATTTTATAAAAGTTTCAGAATTTATTTTTAAAATAGGGGTGCCATTAAAAGACGATAACATTGTTTTTTTATAAAATAAAGTTTTTAAGTGTAAAATTGGATTTATTCTTATCTTATTCCCATAAAATATATTGAATGAATTTAAAAACATTTTAAAAACATTTTTAAACATAATATAGTCATTTATATTAATTCCCATTAATAAAATTTCTAGGACATAAATGCCATATTAAAAAAATGATATTAATAGTATATTATTGTTTGGTATAACTTAGTGTTGCATGCAACACAATATTTCAAAAAAAAAACTCAATTTTACGCATCATGTAAACTATTGGAAATAGAATAACTTTTATGGTAAAATTACTATTTAATTAATAAATATTAATAAATATTAAAAATATTTATCCTATCATTACCTGGGTTGTTACAATTTTGATATGACCTTTGGTTATGTAGTATAACATGATTATAAAACCTATTTATTTCCATGGGTAACCCTTAGGTTTATTCATTATGTTTGATTTATTTATGTGGAACACATATGAATGTACATGTTGTTATTGTTTTCACTAGATATCACTCCAATTAATTTGGTAATGTTTTGTCTCATGAGACATTTTGTAAGGGATTAGAGAGTAAACCTAATCCATTATGGTACTTTGTCCACAATGTGATATCATCTTAGCAGTTATCCCTGACTCATATTTATGTTATGATATATGTTGTTTCCACATTCATATATTTCCATGATCATAAGATTTAATGTTCTATATTTTATTCCTCTATATGTTTATTCATTATCCATTCCTTTTATGTTACCATGATATACCTTCTAACTCATGTGTTGTGCTTCTTTTCCATATTTATTCCTTTACTGGGACTTTTAGCACACCCCTTTTATATATGTATTCCATAGGTTATCCTATGAAGTTATAGGAGATTAAAGGGAGTTAGGAGCTCATTATGAATATTAATAAAGGATGTTTTATTCTAGTTTCAATTTTTCTAATTATGTACCTAGTCTTCCAAATACACTTGGATTTTAAATCATTGGTTTGTATTTAATGGATAATTATTCTTAAAAGAATGTAATAATATGTATAAAGGATTTGGTCACTATAATGGATATCTCTATAATGGTGTCATGGAATATAGGTTTAGAGGTACTTATCTTCAAGATATAGATTCCTCTAGTTGATGGTCAACATCAAGGATGCATATGTCGATCCATATTATAGGCATAATATGCATAGTAAAGTAAAAGTGTCTTTTGGATTCAGATTATCTTGTCACCAAGAACCATTAATGGTTATTAGGGATCCAAATTTCTATTTCATGAAGTATATCTCCAAAGAAAGGAATGTTAGAGAAGTATTCAATCCTCATGTTAATTACATCACTATACATGGAACACATATTCTAGGTGGGAAGATATCATATGGAAAAATACCTTAAAGGCATGTACATAGTTTAAAGTCATGGTTCTTGGACCAATGAGATTGTAATAATGACCCAAATGGGGATCACAAACCAATAATTTTGTAAAACAAAATTTAAACATAAAGGAATCATTATAATTCATAACTTGATCCTCAAATATCATAAGTGGTGGCATGGAATAAGTATGAAGGGGATGAACACATATCATATTAAAAAATAACGTTTCACTATAATGTAGTTAGGTTGTATGAGAATTAGTGAAACTTATCCTCTGGATGCATATGATTCTAGTTTATAGGCCGTGTTAGGGGTGCATATGTAGATCCATGCCTAGGGAATAACTTTCATAGTCAAAACAAAAGTATCCTTTTAAAGTATATGCTATTTTCATCAATAACCAAGGTATTTTTGTGATGATATGATTTTCTCAAGACATGAATTGCAATTTATGAAAAGAAGATGTTTATAAAAATTAATAGTGTCATTTAGACTTGAACTTTCAATAATTAGGTGGTTCTGATCTTATCAAGAGGTAGGTAATAATCCCCATGTGGCTCTTATAAGGATTTACAAAAATAGATCTAGATCTTATTTTGGAAAAAGTGGAATTTTTTTTGTTATTTTTAGTTAGGCATAGGATAAGGGGCTCATGCATCACTACACATATCATTGGGATGAGAATCACACCATGTTCCATTCTCAATAAGAAAATCCCCACATGGATCTAGCTTCAATAAAGGGAGGGATTGTTTTTTTAATATGCGACTGGGCCTTGGATAGTAAATCCTAGGGTCACTATGTGTCTCATAGAAATGAGAGTTAATCCACACACATTTTTAATTAAAATACCCATATACATAACAAGATCTTATATAAAGGTAAAGACATTTTTTTGTTCTTGGACATAAGAAAGTTTCATTCCAAGAATCTTTACATAGATCTGGATATCATGTAGGACAATCATGCCATGAAAAATTGGCTACTCTAAGTAGTTTAGGTTTGTGCAGGATGGACCAAATTTTCCCTAATTTTGGATGTAATTAAATTTAGTTACTATAGTTAGATAAATCTTCTCAAACATTTAATCTCACATTACTGGTGTTTTGTGTGAGAAATAAGATGGAATTTGAAGATTTATTAAATCACAATAAGACACTAGTCAGGGATATTTCCAATGCACACCACATGGTTTTTCATTGGGGGTTGTTGTCTTGTAGTTTAATGTCATGTGTATAGTGAATAGGTTTCATATAGTTTTACATCATACTATAAGGATGATTACCATGCAGTTTAATGTCATGTATAAGGAAATTTTCATGAAATTTTACATCATTCAACTAAGACATGCACTAAGAATTTTAAAGACATGTGGCCTAATCTATATGAAAACATGTACTATTGGGACTAAAATAGGAGATACATGAGTCACTATGTATTTTGTGATAAAAGGAATCAAGACACATCTAGTTATTAATAATAAGTCCCCTGTATAGATCTAATGGATATGAAGATGTAGGGTACATTGTTTTTAGACATTATGGTAGGGCCTAGGTTAGGGGATCTGGGTGCCACTATATATACTACATTGACAGGAATCAGGAAACATGTAGTTATTATTAGAGAAGGTCCCCTATATATATTTAGATCATGCAAAGGAGGGGGAATTAATACTTTGAGGAACATTTGGGTTGTGTTCCAAATACTTCTACAAGGTTTGATCTCTCAGGTAGGGAAGAAATTGGCCATAGGTAATAGGTCACCCTAAGTTGTTTAGAGTCATGATAGATAGACTTACACCTCATAGTTTAATGCTTTATCACCCCAAATAGGAAAAAACTTAATCAGTGCTCTAGGAAAGAGGGCCAATGGGCCTTAGGCATGCCTCCCCACACACTTAAGGCTGTCGAATAATAGTGAGGGTCTATTATGTGATTTTTGGAAGACTATAGACTCTTGTGATGATAATAATAATGGTCATATAATTCCATAATTATGGAAGAAATAATAAAAAATGGAAATAACAATCCAAAAACAATAGATTCATACATATCAAATAGAGTATATACATTTCATATCGGTCCTAAAAAACATGCAATATCTCCTGGAGGCCGATAACACAAGTGAACACTCAAAATCCAAAAAGAGACTCCATCTTGATACAGAAGAACCCCCATGGTCCATTAACAATTCATCCCATGAACCTGTTTATACCTTCTCACCATAGTACAATGCACGATCCTGTTCCCTTACCTTATCTCAAAACCATAAAGTCTGCAAACCTTCCAAGGGGACCATTTAGGGTGTGAGTATGAACTCATTAAGCCACCACTAACATGTGCATACCTTACATCTATATTTATACCAGTGTATGAATACATAAAAGGATATAAATTACACTCATTCATAAATTACATGATCTACATTACTTGTTCTCAATATCCATGAGGAAGCATTTACCTGCTTCGACCAATGTCGAAAAAGGAATGATGTATCCCTGGTCAATCATACCCTGATAACCCTTCGTCTCTCATCTATAACATGTCACCGAGAACCTCATGACCACACATACCACATGAAGTCTCATGTCTAGTACCACTAGTATTTCAATTGAACACCCAAAGAATTTTTCACAAGTCCCTCATACTTTCGTTCATCAAATCATTGTCAACTTAATATCCCAATATCCTATGGCATAATGATACCCATCCTTCCCTAAACCTGACCCATCATCCTCAAAATCACAACAAGACTTATCCCCCATATGATATAATCAAACCATATACCATGATTTACTATGATGATAACCACCTCTATAACTAATGGTTATCACCATCCCATAAGTTGCATATACTATGGTAGAATCCACCACATTGAGTGGTCAACACCACATCACTAACTCTTTTCCAATGTGAAAATGACTCCAAAATCACTATCAGCCACTCATCATGAGTATAAATTACCAACCATACCTAAGACACACAATATTAAAGAACTCCATCACCACATGTGAACCTTGTCACCCAAACATGATAAGGTTCATCACCCTCTGCCTCATCCTAATGAACCTCATCACCTCAATCTCAGAGTTCATCATCACCTCAAGTCACTTGGGCCAAGATTAGAACCTTCCCATGGAACTAACTCAGTCATATAACAATTTAATTAATTTAAATAAATTAAAAAACTAGAATACCCTAACCAACCAAATTGGAAAATCCATTTCACTCATACAATACCATTTGAATCTCTATATACTTAAACAGACATGGATTTTCCCATCGACATCCTACAATAAAAATTATAAAATAAAAGAATTAAATTAAAGTTCTAAAATAGACCACCCCACTCATTCATATATAAATGTAAATCCCATAAAACACATATAAATAAGGATAAATCTAGGAAGCACATACCTTATGCTTAAAGGTTCTCACTCATTGAATACTGACCTCTAATCCGATATGAAGTGGAAGGAAATGAAGAATTTGAAAAATAACCTAGAAATAAGTAAAATTATTTTAGATGGAAATAGATTCCCAAAAGGAGAGATAAACTAATAAAGTAAGGAATAATACTAGTATCATTACCAGTATCTATCCAACACACTCTATAGTGCTCGAATCAGATCCCGAATGAAGGAGTTCCAAAGGAAGATAGGAGAGGAGAAGGGTGGATCACATAGTTAAAAAAAGGTTCATGAAATGGGGGAAGAAAAGTGAATAAAGAAGTATAAAATTATGAAGAAAAAATCACTAATTCCACACCCTTAAATAATTATCATGGTTAGGCCGTATGTTTTTTCTAACTGTACACCAATCATGTGGTGCCACTATCCAAAAACATCATCCCATCACACGACAATTTGTCAAATAGTGCGAAACTAGTGTGTACCCTCTACAATTTATTATATATTCCTCACACATTTTTCTTTCCACCTCATACATTTATTTATAACCATTCTCTAGTTCAAATGGGCCACATAGTTTGGGCTACATTGTTAGAACTAACCATGCACCAACTGTGTAACTAGTGTCGTATGCCCTATTTTTTAGAATATTGAAGAAAACTGAACCCCAAAGACACTTACCAGGAATTAAATCCCATAAAAAACATTTTAGAGTGATTGAAATTTCATGTTTAGTTTCTTAATCTCAAAATTAGAGTTGACCCGTCCACTAGACAAAAAATTAAAATTTACCCAGAAATTCAATTTGTTCAAAAACTCGAGACGTAACAACCTCTCCACCTTAAGATAGCTCATCCCTAAGATATCTAGTCACATTATGAGATGATACCAAATGTACCCATATCATATCATTACCCATACTACCCTATTCACTACTCATAGGTTAATTTATATTGTGGTTCTACCCACATTAGGAATTTTCTTACCCGATCACTCACTGACACCACCTAACATTATGATAGTTCCTATGAACAAACTCCACACATACACATCCTTGAATTATATACCATAATTATTGAACCTCTAAAGGTGCTCAATTTAAACCAATTTCACTCATAAAACCCAAATTTACACATCAAAAATGATTCCCAAAAGTTCCTACATCACATATAATGCTCAAATCCTTCATGTTCCATCCATTATTCCCACAAGGTCCCATATCACAACTGATTCGTGAAAAAACCCACATCAAAGATGATTCTAAAAATACCATCTCTCTTTATCTATCTTTCTATCTCTCACACAAAAATTATATCCCAAAAAGTTATCAGATGCCTATGCACCCATACAATATACACATCATTGCTAATGCCCACATATTAACCAGTACCTGGTTAATTTAGTTACCATACATTCACCACATACACCCATATTAGCCATGAAAAAAGAAAAATGAAACTCCCTCAATCATATTGTACCTATAACCATAGTTGGATACATAACCTACTATGACCATGACAGATCAACAACATGCACTAGGACTAAAGCTCAACTGCCCGAGGCATGAACTCCCTATAGATATGCACTAGCTACCAGCCAATGAACCCAATCCTAGGTCTATATCTCTCTATTTACCATGACTTTCATGTACAGTAGTATCCTAGATACTCACTCCTAGTACCTCTCCCAGTCCTACCTCATATCCTTGAGCCTAATTTAGTCCCTAACTCTTAGCTACTCAATAAGTATTCTGATAGAACCTCTTTAGATATCCCCTATTTCCACATGCTTGGTACTCCTTCAGAGGCCAGTCAAACCAAGTATGAACATGTCTTGACTTCTCAAACTAGAATCACACTATCTATGACCCACTCCTTGATGGTCTACCCAAGTCCCTAACCTGGCTACCCTACTGAGACTCCTCATGGTCTGGCTTCTATCTTCCCAATGCACCACTGCCTAACTCACATGGAACCATCACTTAGATCAAATAAGTTTATTCCATCAAGATTCCATCATCTATCATGTCATGGTTCACTACCTAGGAGAATGAGGTCAACCTAGAGACATTTACATGAATCTTGATGGAATTCCACAAGCCATCCTCAAATAACCTCACCCTATAAATGTTATCCCCTTCCATATATTTTAAAAAATGGTATAGTTTTGTGAACCTTACAAAATAATCTATAACGGATGTATACCCATACTACAAGTTTATAAAATCATGGGATAGGCCCACCCTCAATGTCTCTCGTAAGAAATTCTCAAAAAATATGGGCCTCCAAATCCTTCCATGTCAGTTTCTCAAGTCTTCCCACCTGTACCTATACATTCCACCAGTGCTTTGTCAGTCATTTGAGCATATAAGTATCCAACTTCACCCTTCAACTTGGGGGGTGTCTTATACTGGTCAAATATCTCCAACACAGACTTGATCCAATTCTATCCTACCTAAATTTCATCCTCACCCTGAAAAATGGTTGGTTCTAATAATGGGACTCCCACATCAGATAATCCATGGAAGAGTCATCTCCCCGATCTCTCCTATGAATACTTTAAATG
Source organism: Viscum album (assembly GCA_963277665.1). Lineage (NCBI taxonomy): Eukaryota > Viridiplantae > Streptophyta > Magnoliopsida > Santalales > Viscaceae > Viscum > Viscum album. Next base: position 354,741,029 of record OY728125.1, on the reverse strand, counting down.
AATCATACCAAGCTTACCTTGAGATACTCATATAGGAATAGGCAAAAATATTTCATCATTTATTGATGCCCTACTTTTCTCAAAGCCCCTACCTATGGATCATGATCATCCCAACACTTAGGGGCCTCATCCCAACCATAATGGGCCTCATCCCAATCCTCATGGGCCTCATCCCATATAGCTCTAACAACACCACATCTCCACCCTCATGATACTCCATCAGAGTCTGTCTAGGTGGAATCACATTGAAGACCAAATACCATATTTAATAATAGAAATAAAATTTATATATAAAAAATAAGGAAATATTTAATAGAAAACACATATCATCACCCTTACACTTCCCTAATACACCCACATCACATATCATCTAGGCTCATGGCCCCCTTCCTACCCATATGAGATTCTGGTATAACATATCATGTATATCAAAAATCACAAGTCTGGAGTGGTTGAGTAGAATTCCAACAAGAATCTATGTAGTAAAACATTATTTAGATTAATGTTGAGATTTTAAACAAATATCCTCTTACTTTATCCCCACCTAACCATATTAGAGTCATGACCACATACACTATACACATAAGATCACATCTCAATATCATTAAGAGCCATATACCTAGGTTGGCTGAGTAGAATTCCCCAAGAGTCTATATAGGAAAACATTGCTCTATTATTTACACTTTAAATAGACCAACCCCTTTTCATGTATTTCATGATTTAGACAATAATCATAAGCAAAAACACATTTTATATGAGTCTCGGTGCCTAGTATAATGAATAAAAACACCTACCTTGCTATACCAAGATAAGGGTCAGATTTCTACTAACCAATAACATCACACCCAAGTGCACCACTCATGGTATAAATTTGTTGACAATAAAAAATATCATATCATCAACTTACCACACTAGAAACTTGGTATATCCCTTGTGTATGGGGCTACAGACACCCAAGAATGAGCTCTTACCTAGTTCTTCCTAGATCCCAATCTCCATACTACCACAACCCAGATATTAAAACAAAAGAAAAAGAAAAAACTTTGATACAATTTGTAGTTCCCTGAAATAGGATCCACTGAACTGGTGCTCCATGTCAGAAGACCACTGGGCCTTAGGCCAGCCCCCTCATACGCCAATGTTTTCCAACAAGAAACAAGAGTATATTGGGTGATTGTGGGAATACTATACCCTCTGGTGATAATAATAATAATTTTCATATAATAACAACACAATATAAGTAATGAAAAAACTCAGTGAAAGAAATAATAAAGAATTTCAATATTGATCCAAAAATAACATAGTCATACATATTGGATAGAGAATAAAAATTCCATATTAGTTATACAAAATATGAAAGATCACATAGAGGCTGATCACATAATTGAATACTCAAAAACCCAAAAGAGACTCCATCTCGATGCAGAAGAACCCCCATGGTACATATTTCATCCATCCCATGCACCTGTATATCCCTACTCATTATGGTCAAGTGCACGATCTTAGTCCCTTACCTTTTCTTAGAACCATAAAGTTTTCACATGTCCCAAGGGACCCATGCAGGGTTTAATTATGAACTCATAAGGACAACACTAATGTGTTCTTATATTACATCCATATTTATACTAGTGTATGCACACGTAAATGAATATAAACTACACTCATGAATGAAAAAATTACATGACACACTTAAATAATGTTCAACATCACTGAGGAAGTGTTTACCTACTTCAACTAATTACAGAGAAGGAATGGTGTATCCCTGGTCCATCATACCTCTGAGAACCCTTGGTCTCTTATCCATAACATGTCACCCAACACCTCGTACCAAGAAATACCGCATTTAGCCTCATACCGAGTACAACTAGTGTCCCAACGATACAACCAAAAAATATTTCACATGTCCCTTGGACTTCCATTCATCAAATTACCTTCATCTCAATAGCCTAGTATCCTAACGCATGTTCATACCCATCCTTCTATAAACCCATCCCATCAGACTCAAAATCATGATGAGCTTCATCCCCTATATGATACCTCACACCATCAACCGTGGATTCCTATGATGGGAACCTTCTCCATAGCTGATGGTTATTACTATCCCCTAAGATAGATATACAAAAGAGGAATCCACCCATATTTAGTGGTCAACACCACCTCATTTAGTCATTTATGATGTGCACACGACTTCGATGGCATTATCCTCTAATCTTGTTGAGAGTAAACCAATATCCATACCTAAGAAATACCATTTGGTGGAAATCTATTGAAATATGATAAACTCATCTCCCAAACATGGAAAGACCCATCACCCTCCACATCATCCTGATGAACTCATCACCTCAGTATTGGTTATCATCATCACCTCAAGTCACTTGGTCCAGGCCTGACATGTCCCCAAGAAACCAACTCAGTCATAATACAATTTAATTAATTTAAACAAATTAAACAACTTGAATACCCTACCTAAACAAACCATAAAACCCATTTTGCTCATACCATGCCATTCAAGGCTCAACATACATAAACATACATGGAGTTTCCCATTGACATAATCCAATAATTATTATAAAAGACAATAATTAAATTAAAGGTATCACTCAGAAAAACCTGCTCATGCATATTTAAATGAACATCACATAGCACATGTATAAAAAAGGATAAAGCTAGGAACCACCTAACTTATGCTTGTAAGTGATCACTCATCAAATATAAGCCTCTATTCCAAGATGAAACAGAAGGAAAAGAAAAATATTTCAAAGAACCTAGAAATAAGGAAAATGATCTATAATGGAAATTGCATTCGAAATAGTGATATAAAATAAGAAAGTAAGGAAGAGGACTAGTAGCCTTACCACTAGATATACAACGTACTTGATGACGCTCGAATCAGAGACTGAATAAAGGAGTTCCAAAGGAACCTAGGAGAGGAGAAAGGAGGATCTTACATATAGAGGAGGTGCATGAAATGTGGGAAGAAAAGAGAAGAAATAATTATAAATGAAGGAGGTTAAAATCATTAATTTCATACCCTTTAATGATCCTCATAGTTAGGCCACATGATTTGTCTTGTCGTGTGGTACCACTGTCCAAAGGGTTCACCCCTCGTACAACTAGGTGCATGATTTTTCAAATAGTGTATAGGCCATGATAACCCTCTATAATTTATTATAGGTTTCACACATGGTTTTATATCCACCTCACATGGTTTGTTCTAACCATTCTCTATTTCAAATGAGCTTAATGATTAGGGCCACACAATTATCACTGACCATGTGCCCAATACCGTGTCACCCAGTTTTTGGTTTTTGAATCGCGAACCAAAATGAACCCCTAAGAAACTTACATGGAATTAACCCCCATAAAAAATGTGTTATAGTGATAAAACTTTTGGATTTAAGTTATAAATATCAAAATCAGAGTTTTCCCATCCCCAAAATGAAAATTCAAATTTACTTGAAATTTTGACCCATTCAAAAACTAAAGTCATTAAAAATTTCATGTGGAAATGATAGTAATCGTAAAGTTTAATTTCATATAGTAAGGATATTTTTGTGAAGTTTAACATCACGTGACTAGTACATTGACCATGTAGTTTAACTTTATATTATGAGGTTGTGGGTGCTTTGAAGTCTATATACTTACTTCTAGGACTTGGGAAATCATGTGGGAAATATGAAAAACTATTTCTTGAGTAACCTCCCATTGGTAAGGACGTGATACGCTCTTCATTCCTTGTGACCAAGTAATAGGCTCTATTGGAGTAAAAATTGTGTATGGAATAAGGTCCTCCCAACTTTAGTTCAAGTTTTAGAGCCTTCTTCCTAGGTATCATTGGGACTCTGAGAGCCAATACCAATTCCACTTGGAGGAATAAATAGAGGGAAATTGTCTTGGTGAAGGATTGTGATACTTAGTTTTGATGAACTTTTATGTTTTTCATGGTACATAAGATTTTCTCATCGTGACATTCTCATTCATCCAATTACTTCTGATATTACCCTTATGAGGAAAACTAATTCCAAATGGAAATGAATATTGAAGGTAATTGGACCTCAATGGGGAGAACCAATTCTATCCTATATACAAGTGAGTATAGGTTTTCTTATGTTGATGCACAGGTTATGGTGATATAATCTCACAACTAATGAATAAGTTTTTCAGGATAAGATTTATTATCTTTATCCACCACCATCTAGATTATGTTGGATAAGATTTTATTGAAATCTTTTATCTATCCATTTTTGGTTTCATAGTAGCAGGATGAGTGGCTAGACTGAATTCCATATGTCTAGTACAACCTTTTTAGTTAATAAGATCATAAATTAGTTTCATATGTCAATATTTTATGAGGTAAACCAAATATGGTAATAATATTTATCTTCAAAAAACTAGTGATATCCTTTATTTAAAATTATTTGAGGAATATATCCTTGGATGACTTATAGAAGTCAGTCGAAATAAGGATATACTTAAATTGCCTAGCTAATTTAGGGGGATATGGCCCCATGGAATCTATTCCCCAAATAGAAAATGACAATGAATATTTGTTTGTATGAAATAATTTTAGGGTTTTATGAATGAAGTTGGAATGTATCTGATTATCATGAAATCTCTTAGTGAACTCCATACACTATAGTGTCATTAACAACCAGAAATATCCAAGACTCCTAATTGGATTATAAAACATGGTCCTTAATTGATGATAACCGCATGAACTTTCATAGACTTCCTGTATGATAGTGGTAATTTCTCATCCTTCAATGCATCTGAAGAGAAATTTGCAAAGCCCTATTTAGAAATGACTTTTTGAGTACTTGGTCTGTCACAAAGGGTGAACTTCACTACCCATCATCATATTTTCTATTTTTTCTCTATCTTATAGAAGAATCCCATTATAGAGGAAATACAATACATGGTACATCCATCCATTTAAAAAATCATCTTATTTAGGGGTGGATTTAAAGGCATTAATATCCTCCATATTGTTACCAATGAATAGTAACACCACCCTATGGTTTGAAATTTTGGTGACTATTTCATCTCAGTCTAGATATTCTAAGGCTATACCTTCCTTATCTAATACATCTTATTAGGAATTATATGAATGTGGGGTGTGGGTTAATGTTTTATTTTTGGGTAATTATACGTTTAACCCTTGTATGTATTTGATTAGGGGAATAATATGTTTTATTTGATAGCATAATCACCATTAATCTTCTTGATTACCAACTCCAAATTTCCTTTTATTTTTTGGTGGGATAATAATATCCAAAATTCTAATTATAAGACTATATCATGGGAATGGTATTATGTCTCATTTTTAGTGAAACCTTCTAAAACGAAGAAGGAATAGGGACAAACTTCATTGGCTAGAGAGATAAAGATAAATCCCAAATTGGATCTTTTGAGTTTGGGGTCTTCCAAAATTTTCCCTAATAGGATTTTGGAAGTTCTATAAAAGTAAATATATCATGTCTTGGGACAGTTTTTAATAGAGAATATTTCTTCATTCAGAAATTCAGTGTCCAATGGTGTGTTTTCTAAAAAAAGATGCATTGTAAGAAAACTTGATAATGTCTATCCCTTTACTACCTTCTGCAATATAAATTCAATGTCAAACTATAGCAGGATGACCACCCACTAAGACAATTATCCAGTTAATATGGGATGATTGAGAACATATTTGAGTGGGTCATTATGGGAGACCAAGTAGACCTATTGGTGTTGTTGATAGTACCTCAACTTTTAGACTACAAAGATTAATTAAATAAAATTTTCCTTGATATCTGAATATTGAGTCTCAATATTATACATGGTTCTACTGAGGTAATAGATACTATTTTCATTACTAGAATCATTATTCAATAAAATAAATGTTCCCAATGATTGTTACAATGATTTTACATATGAAATTAGTGTATTTACTTTAATGGGTGGAATCAGTAGTGGCAAGATCAAGAAGTATTTCTTGAGACTTTCAAAGGATTCTTAGTAATCATAAGTCCATGAATATGTGTCTCCCTTATTCATCAATTTAGTAAAGGGTAATCACTTTCTTGAAAGATTTTATGGGAAGCTTCATATGTTAGTGAGGAATCCCTAAATTCCTCTAAACTCTTTAGATTTTTGAGGAGGAAAAATTACAAGGATATCCTTGGTTTTCTAAAGATTGACTTCAATGATGTGATTGCATACTATGAAGCTGATTAAACACTATAGGTATCACCCAAATCACATTTCAGGGTTTTAATATTTAGGATATACTTCCATAACTTATTGAAAACAATATCATGTTAACTGTTGGGATTTGAACACCAGTTTTTCAATATAACATTCCATGGTATTTTCTAAGAAGGTTTTGAAAATATAGTGCATGGTGAGTTGATATTCCATTCCAATATTCTTCAAACCAAAAGAAATAACTCGATAGAAATAAATTTCTTGGGGAACCTTGAAATAAGTGGATTTTTCTTCTCTAGGAGCTATTCAGATTTGGTTGTATAATGAATATCCATCCATAAATAAAAGGAATTGATAACTGATAGTTTCATCGATCCAAAGTTCAATAATTGGGTCTGGTAAATCACATTTTAGACATTTCCAATTGAGATCCATAATGTTGATAAAAATATGGTCCAGTCATTTATATTTTTGACCTGGAAAATGTTGGTGAGATATTTATGATATTAAACCTTCCAAATGAAGTTGGATTTGATGATATTATCAACACCATCTTCAACCATAAAAATATGAGTTGGATGCATTCTTTTGGATGACTATTTTGTTAGCATGATGATCCTATGGAAAGTTTAAGTAGTGGGTGGATATATTGAGATCAAGGACAGGAATTTCTATATAATTCTAGAAAAATTATTCTTGATGCTACTTTAGAAAATAGGTATGCATCTATTGTTTTTAGAAGAACATAACAAAACTACTCAATGTGGGTTGTGGATATTTTTCAGTACCCAGATTCATTTTCCTGAGATCATAAATAGTGGTGGAGACACCTTCCTCAAATGATAGAGGGGTGTCTATAAGATCCCATTCTTCACATTTCTCTCCACAAATCTCAAGATAAATGGGTGATGAAGGGAAATATTTAGACCTAGAAGATAAGGTGAGTTCATTTTTTCTCCCTATAGATGTTGAAGTGGCTTCCACAGATTCTATGGGTTTCACTATATGAGTGGTGTTATCTGTGAGATTCTGGGTTAAATATCCTTATCCCTCCTCTTCAATGTCACTAGGGTCTATATAGGTGTCCAAATCCTGCCATTAGAGAAACGATATAGGGGAATTCTAAATTTATATTAGTGATATGAGAGTTTACTCTGATTCATCCAATGACCTGGGAGTCTTTTGAGTCTCTAGGGACAAAGTGAGGGCATTTAGATACAGGGTATTTTGCATCATTGTGAGTATCAAAAACTTCTTCCATTTTATTGAATTTAGTTGATGTGGATAATATCATGAATATTGATGTTGTATTTCACAAATACAAACTTTTCACCTTTATTTGAATGATTTTAAATACATATTCATCACTATGATCTTTAAATGGGTTAATCAGGGTCATTTCGAAACCATTTAGGGTAGTAACCTGAGTGGCATCATCAATCATGGGATATTTTTCTTCTCTTTATTAAAACCCTAAATCAATGTATTGATACTTTCATGATTCAAATGGAGCTATATCAACTTGAAATGTCCTTATTTTTCCATCAACACAGTATTCAAGACATTTATGGTGTGATGTGAGAACTGTCACATGATGTTGAAACCAAGGTATCCTTAATAGGACATTAAAATCTGCATCCTATCTGATAACTAAGAATTTAGATTCATATATGAGCCCCCAAATTGACCCATGAGCTTAATTCATCTTTGAGGTTTCTACCCACTTTTTCATATCCTTTAAGTTTTAAATCATATAGGGAAATATTGGTTTCAATGTAACCCAATTGATGGAGCATCCAAACTAGAAAAAGATTAATTCTTGATCTATTTTAAATGAAAGATCAACGAATGTCGATATCATCTAATTTTATAGATTTATACAAGGGATTGATCTGTCCCTATATGATAGTGTCCTCGCCTGCTCTATGATGGATATGACAACGTGAAATTCCAAGATATTGGTCTTTGCATGATACAATTTAACGTTAGTGACCTCATCTTAGAACTCTTGAAGGATTAACATGACGTCCAAAAGTTCTTCCTAGAGCTATTTTGATAAATTACAGGTGTCCATGTTTGAAAACTTGGTTGGAACCACAATTTGTTTTTTCAAGATATCATATTTCTGAGCTAGAGCTATGAACTGTCCAATGTAATGTTTCTCCTTGGCATGTGAATTAGGGGATGGAGTGTTTAAGGTAGATGGATAAACCACTTGAATTGAAGTTTAAGGAACACTTATTACCATCAGATTGAGACAAAGTCGTCCATCTACTCTTCTGGGATTATCAGATAGTTTCACACCCACCAGTCAATCTTACAAAATGATTAGTTTTAGATGAATCTCAAAAGATGTTGGGGGTGTCTCCATGCTCTTTTTAGGCTAAATAAATTAATTTCTGATGGGTAAAAACTATATATATGAGTTTGGTGTGGATATGGACAAGATATTTGGGTTGTACGCAACTATATCTTCCCCATTTTCCTTGACTTCTGCAGCCACTACCTCTAGCTTCCTATCCAGGTATATGGAACTAGGGATAATATGCATACTCATCATTTGAGAATGATTCTATTAAATTAATAAATTTAATAAAATTTAAGAGTATATCTTCATCTAATGAGGGTTCTATTTCATGGGGTTCTTCTAATACTCTCAATACCAAAGCCATGAAATCTAAGAGGGTTCGGATCAATATGGGAATTGATATGGGTTTATTTCTCTATACTTTATTCTTTCTATTCTAGTTACAATGAATTTTAGAATATTATCTCTTGGAATATTCAAATGCTAATAAAACTAGTCGCACCATAGAAAAATAAAATAAGGACATAACTAGTTTATTTATTTGCACCCTAAGGATATCATGAGCTCAATTGAACATCTTTTTGGTCATCCAGCTATAAAAATTCTATAAAACCTTACTCAGAAATTCTTTCTATCTTCTTTATTACTCTAGATTGGTAGAAAACACACTACTTATTATGGTGTATTTCCTAATATAACTTGTCTAGAATCAACCATCTTCTATAGGATGTCTTTAAAAATAAATCCCACCAAGATGGTGTGGCATAATGTTTCATGGAAGGGGGAATACTTTAGTTGACCACTATGTCTAATTTATTCATGCCTTCTAGGACCGATAAACCTCAAAAATTATTCTCCATAGATACTATGAAGTAGGAAAGTACCTTCTAATCTCATAAGGAATAAAAGTTATTCTTCTTATCCCCATACTGTGAGTGATTCTTATCTTTTCTCACATCATAATGTGGGAATTTCTATTGTTTTTTCTACTCTATAAGAGGTATTTCACAATACCACATGGTCTTGAGTGCTGGAGTTAGTGTCAGAGTTTTCTAAACTACAATGTTAGTGGTTTATACTTTTCTAGTTCTATTTCCATGGTATTATAGTGTTGGTCAAGGATTATCTTTGGTTCTCCAAATATAGTCTTACAATATTTTCATATTTGCGGAAATTTTAGAAAACCATCCTTTAAATTTCAATGGAATTAGTTTAATTTTCATATTATTATAGAGTTTCTCTTTAAAGAGGCCCAACAACTCTTCTTAGGGGAGGAGAAGATTCAAGTAGTTAGTTAAACCCTTCTACCTAAAAATGAAGTTTGAGACTCTCTAATTATCATATTGTTTTCAATTTGAGAGATCAAGGACTATTGTCTTTCAAATTATAGAGTTGAATTGATAAAGGAATATCTGATGAAGGTCTTCCCATTTTGTGATTGACCTGGCCAAAAAACTGGTGTGCCAGATAGAAGATGGTCCCTCAAGAGTCTGTATGAAATATTTAATTTGGGATTATTTTTTATAATAAAGGGTTCCATCATGGGACCATGCCAAGACATGAAATGCATCAATTGTTTCCCTAGATACCACATTCCATTAAAGGTTCAAAAATTAGGATTCCCAAATTTGGGTGGGGGAAGAGTTACATCAACCTATTTAGGGTAAGAATTTATATCTTGATTCACTGATGAATTCATTCCTTCCATAAAATTTAGTTGGGTTTCTAGTGAATCAAAAATATGAATAAGTTATAATGGAGTTTCTGGTTGGGTAGGCACTTAAGTAGGGGAAGTGACAGGTGAAGCCTAACATGGTGTGACTACCTACATTCATGGATGATAGCCATTATGGGTTGACTTGGAGTATCTCTATTGACATGGTCATAGTTTTGGCCCAATGGATGGAATTATTGGCATTATTATTCTATTGGATCTAAATAAATTGGGTTTTTAGATCCCACCTTAGTTGTATGATTTGTTATACTTTTTGCAATGTGTCAAGATCTTCTTTTTGTGGGTGATTTGTTGAAAGAATAATGTGAGTCTTTTTCTAGAGAATATAACCAATAGGAATATTTCTAATAAGTAACTTATTGTTGGTTCTTATTAACTCATTCATTTCAACCACATACTGAGTGGTTCTTTCCTCAACTATAGGGGGTTTAACTTATTTTTATTATAATCAGGATATAGCCACACCTTTTCCCTTTTCTTTCTTTAAAGACTACTGGAGAGGTGGTAGCTGAGAATTTAAGCGAGATAAAAAATTTATAGTTTCTATTTTTTTCTAGTATACACACCTTCTTCAAATATTTAAGTGTATACCATATTCTAAATAGAAACATCAAACTCCTTTTATCTTGTACAGGCTTTAAGCTCAATATTAACCCCATGGCTAGTACCGACAACGTTTACCGATGCATATTGCAATGTCAGTATCATATCATCATTGTAATAATAATAAGACTCGTCTAATTTAGTGTATCTATCAAGCAGTATATTATAACCCCCATTGATTGGTCATCCTATTCAGGGGATTCTTTGGTTTGCGTCTTCTATGAGGTTCCACCCTCTCCTTCCATGACTCACCTGGGAAAACTTTATAGATGGTAATCCAGAGAGAGCCCCCATTTTAATGCCCCGACCCCAGTTACCCAGAGTCGTTCCATTATTACATAACATTGGCATGATCACAATGGATCAAAATCCTAAAAGACCGATCAGTTTAGTAGCCTTTTAAGTACTAGATACATTCATAAGTTTTATATTACATTATAAAATGAAAAACAATAAAAAAAATTCTCCATTGACCACATTCATCTCTTAGACTATCCCTACCAGTCAGTCATAATAAACTTCTTCGCATCCTGGGAAAATAAAACATAAGAAAGGGGTGAGATGAAATGCTTAGTAAGGATAACAATATAGAGAAAACTGTCATAAATAAGAATAAACATTTAAGGAAATGTATAAGACTAGAACACAAGCCTTTTAAACATAAACATCATCATAATATGGTAAAGATAAATCATATAATTCCATTTACTTATTCACATGGATATTTTACTAGTCTAATAATCACATGTAATACCAATAACTAATTTCATAATGATGGAATGCATAATTCTAGACTTCATAACCACATAGTTAGGGCCTTGTGCCAAGACAAAAAATAAGATTTTTTCAAGGCCTTGTGCCAAGACACTAGTTTGTCTCATGATACCTACTGATACATCAAGGAGCTATAGCAGGCTCCACCTGTCACTTACTAAGTCCAACGCATTCCTCATATGAAAAGGTTTAAACATAACATAAACATTTGTATTAAAACTAGCATACAAAATTTCAATAATTTATCCATAAACCCTGAATGGTATAAAAATAATACATTCACAGTCAAACATATCACAAAACCTTAAATATAATATGGAATATTTTTATCATAATAAATCAACCTTGATCAAGAATAATATCTGGTAAAGGATGTTGACATAGTTGAAAATGATCAGTAAAACTCTTTAAGAGAAATATCCCTTTTTCATGAAATCATTTTAAAAGTCTCACAATTTATAAAGGAATTCATTTAAAAGATATTTTTGAATCAAAGTGTCACATACCACTTTGAAACTATTTAAATAAATTAACATTTTAAAACATTCATGTCCATATAAATAAATCCTTACAATCATTTTGAAAACATGGACATTAATGAGAATGGTTTAGAAGAATAAATATTTAAAACATTTAAAATGATTTTTTAGTTAAAGAGTACCTTAAAAAGAATAATTTTGAAAACTCTTTTATGAAACATGTACATGGATAAAAATATGTCCCAGCAAAAACTTACACATAAACAATCTCGGATAATAATGAGATTGAGGAATTAACCCTTACCTTGCACTTTCCTTTGGTCCAGGTTCCGTTTAACCTCCTATATAATGACCATAGTATGTTATTAAATTATAATAGAACCATATTCATATTTATTATATCGTACATGATTCATTTATGACTTCATACAACCCATTTAAAAATTATTTCCATGTTAAATTAACATTTTGGGTAATAATCGCTTTCTTTATCGTACTTGTTTTAACTTTTTATTCTTGATCATATCATTTAGATCATGATTTAAATACTTATAGAATATAAACCTTGATTTATATATCATATATATTTAAAATATAAATATTTATAACATATATATATATGAAATGGAAGACACCTTTTATGGAGATGGTAGGCTATACATACGCATAAACGTTGTTTCTGTTTTCATGTCATATTGAACAGGAGTAAGTGAATAAGATATATGTAAGTATATATATATATATATATATATCCATTAGAATTATTATTTCATATATTACATGATTATTAATAATATATATTTTTATAATCATCGTTGAATGGTGAACGTGGAAATGAATCTCATCGCGTCGTGGAGACGGTAATCTGTACGTAAGCACGAGCAACAATATCATTATATTGATGGTAAAATCGTATGTAATTGGATGGTATATCATATATGCAGAGTAATTAACATGTTATATTTATTATTTATATCAGTTATACTCATTATTATACCCATCCAAATAATGAATTGTTTTTAATAACAAACTACACCTTGATGTGGAGACGATAAGCCGTACGTACGCACGTATGGGGACTTCGTCATTTATAGGATGGATAGAATAACAAATATGGTTGTACCATATTTATAATAACATAAAATTATATATAAGGTAATGTATTTATTATTTTTGTATAGAAACAATAAATAAAGAGGAAGTGTAAGAAGAAAAGAACTTGAGAGAGGGTGGTGAAATTATTACCTCTTCTTCGGGTGTTTCCTTTTGAGTTGATCAAAAGGGCTCCTTAGGTTGGATTTATGATCAATGTAATGACTCTAGGTATAAGGTAGGAAATTTGGTAGTATATTTGGTCAGGTTTTGTCCGAGAAAAATGGTTTTTGAGGTGTGATTTTGATAGAAGGGGAAGTACCCTTTTATAAGAGAGGTGAGGGTCACTTTAGGAAAAGCTTGAAATATTATTTTATAATAAAATAATTTTCGGTTTCTAATGTCTCAAAAATGATTTATTTATATGCTAAGGAGGTTGTGGGTCTAAATCCTCTCAACCAATAGGTTTTAGACAATTTTATATTACCATTTTAACTTTATCTTTTAGATTTAACTCTTAGTTAAATAGTTTAACTTTTACCGTGTCTTCTTGTATTCTTACTCTATATGGTTAATAAACTTACTCTAAACTTCCAATAGAACCCAAATTTTTTCATTAATTACATATTTAATATTATTTAATCCCTTTTTCTGAACCTTATATTTTTAAGAATATTATATCAACCAATAATATAGTATTTGTTTTAAAAATTAATTTATGTCAATTTTGACACTATTTGGTATTTTGTTTTTGTGAAATTCATAACAACCTTATAACTTTGAAAAAAATTTATATAATCAACCCTAACATGTCATATTAACCTATAAAATTAGTTTAATTTATTAGAAGTCTCAATTTACATTTATTTGTATATTTATAATATCAATTATTTTAATATTTCATTAATAAGGTAATTACTACATCATCATTGTATCATAAATAAATAAACTTATTTAATGTATAAAAATTATAAATAAAATACCATTATGTAGGAAATATTTTTATATTTATAATGAATATTTATAGTCGAATTTATATTGTGTTTATCCCTATATTAAAAATGGTTTAGTTATTAAACTTTGAATTTATCTCTTCTTTAAATAAAATAATAATTAATGTCCTAATCTAATCCAAGTGGACCAAATAAGATCATATTTTATTCCTCAGGTTATTTTTGGTCGAATTACACTTATCCAATATAATTATGACATGTGTTAGGGTAATTATGATATCATTTTTACCCTTAATTACCCTATTTACTTTTAATCGTGGTAAATAAAAGTCAAAAGTTATTATTCACCAAAAATTATTTTCAAATTATTGAACCACATTTTACTTACTGATATTAACCTTGTCTCTTGGGTTTTTGAAATTCGACTCACAGAATCGGTAAAATTAAGTTTTATGAAAATTAGTAAATGCTCTTAGGAGGTGGGTATAAGAGGTTAAAAAGTTCAATAAAATTTAATACATCTAATTTTCTTATAAAATGACTCCAATTAATTACATTGAACTTATATAGGTATTATATATATTTTTTTGACTTAAAATAAATTTAAATAAAATAAAAAATTATTTAAATAAAAATTCGGTTTTAAATTGTAACGCAGTGTTTTTCACTATTCATCAAAAATGGAAAGTTTTTAGAAAAATACCAAAAATTCCCCCTAATTTAATTATGATATTCTGAATTCAGAAATGAATTATATTTTACTAAATTAAAAACATAGAAGTTTCATTGATTAATTTAAAATTAATTCCCATTGTCAAAACCAAAAAGCGGGTTTTTAAAAAGTAAAAACTTTCAAAAGATTGACATGTGTTTATGTCAAATTTAAATGTGAAATTACTTATAATGAACTAATTTGTATTAAATTATAAAAATATAATCTAATTATACTTCAAAACAATTCAAATTCATAATTTAACACTATAAATTATTTCGATTAAAAAAGTTGTTTTCAATTAAAAAATAGTATTTTTTACTATTCATCAAAATATTAAAGTTATCAGAAAAGTACCAAAAATTTATCCAAACTAAATTTTTATCTACCTCTTCTAAAAAAGAATTTAATTATATTAAATTAAATATATAAAATTGTTAAATATTAGTTTTAAAAAAGGTTCTCCATTAAAAGGCGGTGAAATTGCATTTTTTTAAAAATACTTCTTTTATCTGAAAAAATTAATTCGTTCTTATATTATGTCTAAGAAACACAAAATATGAATTCTAAAATTATATAAAGTATATAAAATTCAAAATTCAGTTAATACTATTCGTAACCACTTTTTGAACGACTAGTTTGGTAAGTCGTGGTGCACTCAAACTTGGTGTTGCTTGTAACACATGCTATAGAATTACTTTAATGATATAACATACTATGAGATCTTGGGGTGTTACATTCTCCCCTTTAATAAATTATGTCCTCGCAATTTGAAATTGTTCTTTGAAAATAATAGGTTAAAAATAGAAAAATACCTTTGTGGAAAACCCATATAAGAAATTGGTTTAATAAAATTTAGTCTTAATAAGAGGGAAAGGGAAATGAAAAAGTCACCACCAAATTATGATCTTGATTAGGAGAACATTGGTGGAAATTAGGGAAAAATAATTAAAGGGAAAACCTAAATATTTATAGGGAGTGATTGAGGTCATCAATCACAAACAAGTTTACAATTGAGAGCCTCAAAGCCATCAATATATGATGATTTAAAATATCATTGGTTCAACAAAACATAAGGTATTAGGATAACACATTTTTGGTTTTAAGATCCCTTCCCTAAAGATTAATAATTAATTTATTCATAGAATAAGTGAAAAAAATATACTTTACAAGTAGAGTTTCATCCTTTAACTAATTCCTACCACAAACTCATCTTTCATTCCAAAAGATAATAGAATTTAAAAATATTCTATTTATCCTAATTGTATAGGGTTCAAAAAATAATTAATTTATAATTTATTTTTCAGACTATTTAAAATAAACTACATTATACAAACCAGGACATCACATAGGCCAGTGGTAGGTGATTCACCCTTGTCGCACTTCGGTCGTGGGTTCAACTCTTGTGGCCTTTCCAGATATGACAGGTTGTCGCCTGAACTTCAAGTTGTCCTTTTCATAACAATCCAAAAATAATCTTAAGAAATGATTTAACCTTAAAAATAGTATCCAATGTCAAACATAATCCATTCCAACATTTAATCTTACCCAAAATACTTCTGTCCAAACTCACAATCCAAAATTTATAAGGAAGGTAAAAACAATGAAGATCCTTTTTTCCACATAATAACTTTTGAATAACTTCATCATGTATTCTTTTAAATCATGATAACACCCTAAATTACTATAAAACCTTATTTATTATATTCATGATCATGTATTCCTTATAGAATACTGGATATACACCTTATATCCAAAAATGATGTAAACTCCAACAATGATGGAATATAAAAATCATTAATTATATTCAAGGTAGTCAATAATATCCAATATAATTTATCCAAATCAATCATATATTATTATAAAATCACTACCTCAATATTATAACCATATTAAGGTTTATCTTTCTCTCAACCTTATATTTTTCGAAAAAATTAACCTACTATTGAGTCACTTTTCTTAGTTCCACACAATCTTAAGTCCTTAATGAAATAATACTGTAGTAAAATCCTTATATACTATATAATTCTCATAACATGTTCATCATTAATACAATACTCAAATGATACAATACTTTAATAACAACATAAGAACTCTAATTATTCTTCTTCATCATCGGTAGTATCATAACTTGATTATTATCCAATAACAACATTTGGGGTATACTCTGATGATTTATTCAAGTAGTGTCCCAACTCATTATAGATTAAGCATTGTACATTTAAAACCATTTTCTTACCCTTTCAATCACGTACTTGGTGTCCTTTTTCTCCAAACTTATAACAAACTCTCATTCCCTTCAAACATTTACCAAGGTGATTCTTTCCACATTTATCACATATGGGAAAATCCTTCTTTCCCCTCTTCCCTTTATCAATATTTCTCTCTTCCATCCTTTTCTTCTCTTGCTTCCCTTCAAAGCTATAGGACTCAAAGAATTCTTTACTTATCTTATTAACACATGATACTATTTCTTCATATGATGAGAATAAGTGGGAGAATATTTCCCTTCTAAATTTTGTCTTAATACCAGGAAATATATGATCCTTATTAATCTTTGGAGCATGTGTATTACTGTAATTCTCATTCCTTCTACTAGGAACCATTTCTGAACAATAGCATACACTAGATTAGTTTATGAATCACAATTCATAATTCCAAACTTGTAAAATACCTACTGTAAATTGAAAAGATTATGCATATAATCTATAATCAAAAAATGTTTTCATTGAGGAAGTATTTACTCCTAAATACTTCATAATGTCTTGTAATGAAAATGTGAATTATCCTAAGCATATCCCCCAGGAGTGTCATAACCAAGAGTGCATCAAGTCCTGTTGTCGTGTACCAGGATACCCAGGGTTAAGCCCAAAACTCCTTGTTGGAGTTTTCACTTCTAGGTACACCTATGCTAGAGCCGCCTCTACCTGCTCGTATCCAGAAAGAGATGTATTGCTTGGAAAACCCACAAAATATGTACATTACCCAAAAATTTGGATGTTCATCTATACTAATCCTCAATGTCTATCTTAGGGTAGTGTTTCTTAATCATAGTTTTTTCTAAATCTAGATTTCAAGGGTTGTACTAAACTTCCTCTGATACCAACTGTAATGACCTGAACCCAGTTACCTAGAGTCGATCCATTATTACGTAACATTGGCATGATCACAATGGATCAAAATCCTAAAATACCGATCAGTTTAGTAGCCTTCGAAGTACTAGATACATTCATAAGTTTTACATTACATTATAAAATAAAAAACAACAAAAAAATTGTCTCCATTGACCACATTCATCTCTTAGACTATCCTTGAAGGCAAGTCATAATAAACTTCTTCGCATCCTGGGAAAATAAAATATAAGAAAGGGGTGAGCTCAAATGCTCAGTAAGGATAGAAATATAGCGGAAACTGTCGTAAATAAGAATAAACATTTAAGGCAATGTATAAGACTAGAACACAATCCTTTTAAGCTTAAACATCATCATAATATGGAAAAGATAAATCAAATAATTCAATTTACTTATTCACATGCATATTCTAATAGTCGAATAATCACATGTAATATCAATAACCAATTTCATAATGATGGAATGCATAATTCCAGACTTCATAACCACACAATCAGGGCATTGTGCCAATACAACAAATCAGATTTTATCAAGGCCTTGTGGCAAGACACTAGTTTGTCTCATGTGACCTACTGATGCATCAAGGAGCTATAGCAGGATCCACCCATCACTTACTAAGTCCAATTAATTCCTCATATGAAAAGGTTTAAACATAACATAAACATTCATATTAAAACTAGCATACGAAATTTCAATGCTTTATCCCTAAACCCTGAATGGTATAAAAATAACCCATCCACAGTCAAACATATCACAAAACCTTCAATACTATATGGAATACTTTTATCATAAAAAATCAACCTCTATTAAGAATAATATCCAGTAAAGGATGTTGACATAGTTGAAAATGATCAGCAAAATTCTTTGAGAGAAATATCCCTTTTTCATGAAATCATTTTAAAAGTCTCACAATTTATAAAGGAATTAATTTAAAAGATATTTGTTGATCAAAGTGTCCCATACCACTTTGAAACTTTTGAAATTAATTAACATTTTAAAACATTCATGTCTATATAAATAAATCCATAAAATCATTTTGAAAACATGTACATTAATGAGAATGGTTTAGAAGAATAAATATTTAAAATATTTAAAATGATTTTTTAGTAAAAGAGCCTCTTAAAAAGAATAATTTTGAAAACTCTTTTATAAAAAATGGACATGGATAATAAATATGTCCCAGCAAAAAATTACACATAAACAATCTCGGATAATAATGAGATTGAGGAATTAACTCTTACCTTGCACTTTCCTTTGGTTGAGGGTACATTTAACCTCCTGTATAATGACCATAGTATGTTATTAAATTATAACAAAACCATATTTATATTTTTAATATCATATATGATTCTTTTATGAATTTATACAACCCATTTAATAATGATTTCCATGTTAAATTAAAATTTCTTGTAATAATTGCTTTCTTTATCATACGTGTTTTAACTAGTTAATCTTGATCGTATCATTTAGATAATGATTTAAATACATAAAGAATATAAACCTTGATTTATATATCATATATATTTATAATATAAATATTTATAATATATAGATATATGAAATGGATGACACCGTTTATGAAGATAGTAGGTCGTACGTACGCATAAACGTTGTTTCTATTTTTATATTGTGATGAACAGAATTAAGTGAATAAGATATATGTAAGTACACACACACACACATACAAACACACACACACACACACACAAACACACACACATATATATATATATCTCCATTATCATTATTATGTCATATATTACATTCTTATTAATAATATATATATTTATAATCATCGTTTAATGGTGAACATAGAAATAAATCTCATCGTGTCATGGAGACGGTAATCCGTACGTATGTACGAGCGACAATATCATTATATTGATTGTGAAATCATATATAATTGGATGTTATATCATATATACATAATAATTAATATGTTATATTTATTATTTACATCAGTTATACTCATTATTATACCCATCCAAATAATTAAGTGTTTGAATAACAAATTACACCATAACGTGGAGACGGTAAGTCATACGTACACAAGTATGGTGATTTTGTCATTTATAGGATGGATAGAATAAATAATATGGTTGTAACATATTTATAATAACATAAAAATATGTATAAGGTACTGGATTTATTATTTTTGTGTGGAAACAATAAATAAAGAGGAAGTGTAAGAAGAAAAGAACTTGAAAGAGGGTGATGAAATTATTACCTCTTCTTCTGGTGTTTCCTTTTGAGTTGATCAAAATGGCTCCTTAGGCTGGATTTCAGATCAAATTAAGGCCTCTAGGTCTAAGGGAGGAAAGTTGGGAAGATATTTAAGCAGGTTTTGGAAAAGCCTGATGTGGAGGTATTATTTTGAGAGAATGGGAAGTACCCTTTTATAAGAGAGGTGAGGGTCACTTTAAGAAAAGCTTGAAATATTATTTTATAATAAAAATATTTTCAGTTTATAATAGCCCCAAAATGATTTTCTT
The DNA here is from genome assembly GCA_963277665.1 of Viscum album. Taxonomy (NCBI): domain Eukaryota; kingdom Viridiplantae; phylum Streptophyta; class Magnoliopsida; order Santalales; family Viscaceae; genus Viscum; species Viscum album. The sequence continues at coordinate 354,720,567 of OY728125.1, read as the reverse complement.
CTAGGATAATGTGGGGATGGGTCGAAAAATTCTCAACCAGTAGGTTTTAGACAAGTTTAGGTTAGCATTTTAACCTTATCTTTTAGATTTAACTCTTAGTTAAATAGTTTAACTTTTTCCGTGTCTTCTTGTATTCATACTCTATATGGTTAATAAACTTGCTCTAAACATCCAATAGAACCTCAAGTGGTTCATTAATGACATATATAATATTATTTAATCCTTTTTTTTGAACCTTAGATTTTTAGTAATATTATATCAACCAATAATATAGTATTTGTTTTAAAAATTAATTTATGTTAATTTTGACACTATTTGGTATTTTGTTTTTGTGAAAGTCATAACAACCTTATCATATAAAAAATAATCTAATAAAACCTAAAATGTAATATTAATCTATAAAATTAGTGTAATTTATCAGAAGCCTCAATTTACATTTATTTGGATATTTATAATATCAATTATTTTAATATTTCATTAATAAGGTAATTACTAAAACATCATTGTGTCATTAATAAATTAAATTATTTAATGTATAAAAATTATAAATAAAATAACATTATGTTGGAAATCGTTTTATATTTCCAATGAATATTTATAGTTGAATTTATATTGTGTGTAACCTTATATTAAAAATGCTTTAGTTATTAAACTTTGAATTTAACTCTTTTAACTCTTCTTTAAATAAAATAATAATAAATGTCCTAATCTAATCCAAGTGGACCAAAAAGGATCATATTTTATTCCTAAGGTTTTTTTGGTCGAATTATACTTATCCAATAGAATTACGACATGTGTTAGGGTAATTATGATATCATTTTTACCCTTATTTACCCTATTTACTTTTAACCGTGGTAAATAAAAGTCAAAAGTTACTATTCACCAAAAATTATTTTAATATTATTGAACCAAATTTTACTTATTGATATTAACCGTGTCTCTTGTATTTTTGAAATTCAACTCACAAAAGTGGTAAAATTAAATTTTATGCAAATTTGTTAATGCTCCTAGGAGGTGGGTAAAAGTGGTTAAAAAGTTCATTAAAATTTAATACATCTACTTTTATTATAAAATGACTCTAATGAATTACATTGAACTTATATAGGTATTATATATATATATATATATATTTACTTAAAATAAATTTAAATAAAACAAATAGTTATTTAAATAAAAAATTGGTTTTAAATAATAACGTAGTGTTTTTCACTATTCATCAAAAATGGAAAGTTTTCAGAAAAATACCAAAAATTCACCCTAAGATATATTTGATATTAAAAATTCAAAAATTAATTCTATTTTAATAAATTAAAAACATATAAGTTTCATTAATTAATTTAAAATTAATTCCCATTTTCAAAACCAAAAAGCAGGTTTTTAAAAAGTAAAAACTATCAAAATATTGACATGTGTTTATGTCAAATTTAAATTTTAAATTACTTATAATAACCTACTTTGTATTAAATTATAAAAATATAATCTAATTATTCTTCAAAAAAATTCAAATTTAAAGTTTAACACTATTAATGTTTTCGATTAAACAAGTTGTTTTCAATTAAAACATAGTATTTTTCATTATTAATCAAAATATGAAAGTTATCGGAAAATTACCAAAAAATTATCCAAACAAAAGTTTTATGTCCCACTTCTAAAGAATAATTTAATTTCATTAAATTTAATACATATAAGTGTCAAATATTGGTTTTAAAAAGGGTTCTCCATTAAAAGGCGGTAAAATTTCATTTTTTTGAGCAATACTTATTTTATCCGAAAAAATGAATTTGTTCTTATATTGTGTCTAAGAAGCACAAAATATTAATTCTAAAATTATATGTAGTATATAAAATTCAAAATTCAGTTAATACTATTCGTAACTGCATTTTTAATGGCTAGTTTGGTAAGTCGTGGTGCGCTCAAACTTGGTGTTGTATGTTGCGCAAACTGTTGAATTACTTTAATTATATAACATACTATGAAATATTGGGGTGTTACATTATCCCATGCTTCAATAAATTGCATCCTCTCAATTATAAACTGTTCTTCTAAAATAAAAGGTGAAAAATAGAAAAATACCTTTATGGAAAACCCACATAGGAAATTGGTTTAATAAAATTTAGTCTTAATAAGAGAGAATGGGAAATGAAAACGTTACCACCAACTTATGATCTCAATTAGGAGAACATTGGTGGAAATTAGAGACACGTAATTGGAGAAAAAAATAAATATTTATAGGGAGTGATTGAAGTCATCAATCAAAAAGAAGTGTACAATTGAGAGTCTCTATGCCATCAATCTATGATGATTTAAAATATAATCGGTTCAACAAAACATAAAGTATTAGGATAACAAATTTTTTGTTTTAATATCCATTCCCTAAAGATTAATAATTAGTTTATTCATAGAATAAGAAGAAAAAATATACTAGACAAGTAGATTTTCATCCTTTAACTAATTCCTACCACAAACTCATCTTTCATTCCAAAAGATAATAGAATTCAAAAATATTATATTTATTCTAATCGTATATGGTTCCAAAAATCATTAATTTATAATTCATTTTTCATAATATTTTAAATAAACTACATTATACAAACTAGGACCTCACATAGTCCAATGGTAGGTGATGCACCCTTGTCTCCCTTCAGTTGTGAGTTCAAGTCTCATGGCCTTGCTGGACACGAAGGGTTGTCACGTGACCTCCGAGTTATCCTTTTCATAATAATCCAAAAATAATCTTAAGAAATGCTTTAACCTTAACAATAGTATCCAATTTCAAACTTAATCCATTCCAACCTTTAGTATTATCCAAAATATTTCTGTCCAAACTCACATTCAAAAATTTATAAGGAAGGTAAACATAATGAAGGACCTTTTTTTCCACATAATAACTTTTGAATACCTTCATCATGTATTATTTTAAAACATGGTAACACCCTGAATTACCATAAAACCTTATTGATTACATTCATTCTCCCTTATCCCTTATAGAATACTGGATATACTCCTTATATCCAAAAATTATGTAAACTACAATAATGATGGAATATACAAATCATTAATCACTTTCAAGGGACTCAATAATATCCAATATAATTTATCCAAATAAATCATATATTATTCCAAAATCACTACCTCAATATCAGAACCATATTAAGGTTTATCTTTATGCCAACCTTATATTTTCCAAAAAAATTAACCTATTATTGAGTATCTTTTCTTGGTTCCACACAATCTCAAGTCCTTAATGAAATAGTACTACAATACAATCCTTATATACTCTATAATTATTATAACATGTACATCATTAATACAATACTCAAATAACACAATACTTTAATAACAACATAAGAAATCTAATCATTCCTATTCATCTTCGGTAGTATCATAACTTTATTATTATCTAATAATAGCATTTGGGGTATACTTTGATGATTGATTCGCGTAGTGTCCCAACTACTTATAGATTAAGCATTGTATATTTGAAACCATTTTCTTACCCTCGCAATCATGTACTTTATGTCCTTTTTCTCTACACTTATAACAAACTCCCATTCCCTTCAAGCATTTACCAAGGTGATTCTTTCAACAGTTATCACATATGGGAAAATCCATCTTTCCCCTCTCCCCTTTATCCATATTTCTCTCTTCCATCCTTTTCTTCTCCTGCTTCCCTTCAAAGTTATAGGACTCAGAGAATTATTTACTTTTCTTATTAACACAAGATACTATTTCTTCATATGATGAGAATAAGTGGGAGACTATTTCACTTCTAAATGTTTGATTAATACTAAGAAAGATATGATCCTTATTGATCTTTGGATCATGAATATTGTGGTAATTCTAATTTCTTCTACTAGGTGCCATTTCTAAACAATGGCATACACTAGGTTAGTTTATGAATCACAATGCATAATTACAAACTTGTAAAATACTTAATGTAAATTGAAAATATTATGCATATAATCAATAATCATAAAATGTTTTCTTTGAGGAAGTATTTACTCCTAAATCTATCACAATAGCTTTTAATGAAAATGTGAATTATCATAAGCATAAGGAGTGTCATAACCAAGAGTGCAGGAAGGCCCGTTGTCGTGTACCAGGATACCCCGAGTTAAGCCTGAAACTCATTTTTGGAGTTTTGACTTCTAGGTACATCTATTCCAGAGCCTCCAATACCTTCTCATATCTAGAAATGGATGTATTGTTTGGAAAACCCACAAAATATGTACATTACTAAAAAATTTGGACATTCTTCTATACTAATCCTCATTGTCTATCTTAGGTTAGTGTTTCCTAATCATATTTTTTTCTAAATCTAGCTTCCAAGGTTTTTACTAAACTTACTATGATACCAACTGTAACACCCTGACCCCAGTTACCTAGAATCAGTACCTTAATACATAACATTGGCATCATCACAATGGATCAAAATCCTAAAAGACTAACCAATTTAGTAGCCTTGGAAGTAATAGACACATTCATAAGTTTTACATTACATTATAAAATGAAAAAAAACAACAAAATTTTCTCCATTGACCATATTCATCTCTTAGACTATCCCTACAGGTCAGTTATAATAAACTTCTACGCATCCTAGGAAAATAAAACATAAGAAAGGGGTGAGATCAAATGCTCAGTAAGGATAACAATATAACAGAAACTTTCATAAATAAGAATAAAAATTTAAGGCAATGTATAAGACTAGAACACATGCCACTTAAAATTCAGCATAATATGGAAAAGATAAATCAAACAATTCCATTTACTTATTCACATGGATATTCTACTAGTCAAATAATCACATGTAATATCAATAACCAATTTCATAATGATTGAATGCATAATGCCAGACTTCATAACCACATAGTCAAGGCCTTGTGCCAACACTACAAATAAGATTTTGTCAAGGCCTTGTGCCAAGACACTAATTTTTCTCAAGAGACCTACCGATGAATCAAGGAACTATAGCGGTCTCCACCCGTCACTTACTAAGTCCAATGCATTCATCATTTGAAAAGTTTTAAACATAACATAAACATTCATATTAAAACTAGCATAAAAAATGTCAATACTTTATCCATAAACCCTTAATGGTATAAAAATAACACATCCACAGTCGAACATATCACAAAACCATCAATACAATATGGAAGATTTTTATCATAATAAATCAACCTCGATCAAAAATAATATCTAGTAAAGGATGTTGACGTAGTTTAAAATGATCAGTAAAACTCTCTGAGAGAAATATCCCTTTTCATGAAATCTTTTTAAAAGTCTCACAATTTATAAAGGAAGTCATTTAAAAGATATTTTTGAATCAAAGTGTCCCATACCACTTTGAAACTTTTTAAAGTATTTAACATTTTAAAACATTCATGTCCATATAAATAAATCCTTAAAATCATTTAGAAAACATGGACACTAATAAGAATGGTTAAGAAGAATAAATAGTTAAAACATTTAAAATGATTTTTTAGTTAAAGATTACCTTAAAAAATAATTTTGAAAACTCTTTTATGAAACATGGACATAAATAATAAATATGTCCCAGTAAAAACTTACACATAAACAATCTCGGATAATAATGATATTGAAGAATTAACCCTTACCTTGCACTATCCTTTGGTCGAGGGTACGTTTAACCTCATGTATAATGACCATAGTATGTTATTAAATTATAGAAGAACCATATTCATATTTATTATATCATACATTATTCATTTATGACTTTATAAAACCCATTTAATAATTATTTCCATGTTAAATTAATATTTCGGGTAATAATCATTTTCTTTATCGTACGTGTTTAAACTTGTTATTCTTGATCGTATCATTTAGATAATGATTTAAATACCTACATAATATAAACCTTGATTTATATATCATATATATTTAGAATATAAATATTTATAATATATATATATATGAAATGGAAGACACCATTTATGGAGACGGTAGGTCGTACGTATGTATAAACGCAGTTTCTGTTTTCATGTCATATTGAACGGAAGTAAGTGAATAAGATATATGTAATTATATAAATACATAAATACATACATATATATATATATATATCTAGTATAATTAATATGTCATATATTACATTCTTATTAATAACATATATTTTATAATCATCGTTGAATGGTGAACGTGGAAATGAATCTCATCACATCATGGAGACGGTAATCTGTACGTACGCACGAGCGATAATATCATTATATTGATGGTGAAATTATATGTAATTGGATGGTATATCATATATATAGAATCATTAACATGTTATATTTATTATTTAAATCAGTTATACTCATTATTATACCCATCCAAATAATGAAGTGTTTGAATAATAAACTACACCACGACGTGGAGAGGGTAAGTCATACGTACGCATGTATGGTGACTTTGTCATTTATAGGATTTATTGAATAAAGAATATGGTTGTAACATATTTATAATAACATCACATTATGTATAAGGTAATGAAGTTATTATTTTGGTATGGAAACAACAAAGAAATAGAAAGTGTAAGAAGGAAAGTACTTAAAAGAGGGTGGTGAGATTATTACCTCCTTTTCGGGTGTTTCCTTTAGAGTTGACTTAAAGGGCTCCTTAGGTTGTATTTATGATCAAATTAAGGCCTCTATTTATAATTTAGGAAAGTAGGGAGGATATTTGGGCAGGGGTGGGCTGAGCCAAATGGTTTTGGAGGTGTGATTTTGAGAGAAGGGGAACTACCCTTTTATAAGAGAGGTGAGGGTCACTTTAGGAAAAGCTTGAAATACTATTTTATAATAAAATAATTTTTGGTTTATAATAGCTCAAAAATGATTTATTTATTTTATAAGGTGGTTATGGGTCGAAACCCTCTCAACAAATTGGTTTTATACAAGTTTATGTTATCATTTTAACCTTATATTTTATATTTAACTCCTAGTTAAATAGTTTAACTTTTATCATGTCTTCTTGTATTCTTACAATATATGGTTAATAAACTTGCTCTAAACTTCCAAGAAAATCTAAAGTGGTTAATTAATGACATATATAATATTATTTAAGACCTTTGGACATAACTTATATTTTTAGGAATATTATATCAACCAATAATATAGCATTTGTTTTAAAAATTAATTTATGTCAATTTTGACACTATTTGGTATTTTGTTTTTGTGAAAGTCATAAGAACCTTATCACTTAGAATTTTTTTTTATAATCAACCATAACATGTCATATTAACTTATAAAATTAGTGAAATTCATAATAAGTCTAAATTGACATTTATTTAGATATTTATAATATCAATTATTTTTATATTTCATTAATAAGGTAATCAATGCATCATCATTGTGTCATAAATAAATTAGATTATTTAATGTTTAAAAATTATAAATAAAATACCATTATTTAGGAAATAATTTTATATTTCTAATGAATATTTATAGTCAAATTCATATTATGTTTAACCCTATATTAAAAATGGTTTAGTTATTAAGCTTTGAATTTTACTATTTCAAATCTTCTTTAAATAAAATAATAATAAATGTCCTAATCTAATCCAAGTGGACCAAAGAGGATCATATTTTATTCCTAAGGTTATTTTTGGTCTAATTATACTTATAAAATAGAATTATGACATGTGTTAGGGTAATTATGATATCATTTTTACCCTTAATTACCCTATTTACTTTTAACCGTGGTAAATAAAAGTCAAAAGTTACTATTCACCAAAAATTATTTTCATCTTATTGAACCAAATTTTAATTATTTATATTAAACATGTCTCTCAGGTTTTTTAAAATCAACTCATAGAAGTGGTAAAATTAAGTTTTATGCAAATTTGCAAATGCTCATAGGAGGTGGGTAAAAGAGGTTAAAAAGTTCAATAAAATTTAATACATCTAATTTTGTTATAAATTGACTCCAATGAATTAAATTGAACTTATATATGTATTATATATATTTTTTTGGCTTAAAATAAATTTAAATAAAATAATTAATTATTTAAATAAAAAGTCGGTTTTAAATAATAACGCAGTGTGTTTTACTATTCATCAAAAATGGAAAGTTTTCAGAAAAATACCAAAAATTCTCCATAAGATAATTTTGATATTCTAAATTAAAAAATAAATTATATTTTACCAAATTAAAAAAATATAAGTTTCATTAATTAATTTAAAATTAATTCTCGTTGTCAAAACCAAAAAGCGGGTTTTTAAAAAGTAAAAACTATCAAAAGATTAACATGTGTCTATGTCAAATTTAAATGTGAAATTACTTATAATGACCTAATTTGTATTAAATGATAAAAATATAATCTAATTATACTTCAAAACAATTCAAATTCATATATTAACACTATAAATTATTTTGATTAAAAAACTTGTTTTCAATTAAAACATAGTATTTTTCATTATTCATCAAAATATGAAAGTTATCAGAAAAGTACCAAAAATTTATCCAAAACTAAATTTTTAGGCACCAATTCTAAAAAAGAATTTAATTTCATTAAATTGAATATATAAAAGCGTCAAATATTGTTTTTAAAAAGGGTTTTCCATTAAAAGGCGGTAAAATTGCATTTTTTTGAAAAATACTTTTTTTATCTAAAAAATGAATTTGTTCTTATATTATTTCTAAGAAACATGAAATATTAATTCTAAAATTATATATAGTATATAAAATTCAAAATTCAGTTAATACTATTCGTAACCGCTTTTTGAACGGCTAGTTTGGTAAGTCGTGGTGCACTCGAATTCGGTGTTTTGTGTAGTGAAAGCTATTGAATTACTTTAATGAGATAACGTACTATGAAATCTTGGTGTGTTACACCCATAATATCTCTCTTTATGTGTCCCACATGATAAATGTAACACTTTGATATTTTATGAAATAATTCCTTTCAAATAAATTTAATTTCTTTTATAGATTACGATACATGTAACACCGAGTTTAAACAAATAGTGATAAAATATTAAAATATTATTATTTCATGTGATAGTTATTGCCTAACCACTGGATTAAAGGCTATGAATACGAATACATAAATTATTAATTACATGTGGTTTAGAAGTTTATAAAATGAATTCATTGGTTGTAAATTAATTATAAATGAAAATAAAAATCATTTGAAAATAAATAAGATTTTTTTTTGAAAAAACTGTTTTTATGCACACAATGTATTTTTATCTTAATAAATTAAATTATTAACTATTTTTGAATGATTTTAACAATATATATATATGATATTATATTTAATCAAATTTTTTAACATCCACTTAATTTTTTTCTCAGTATGAGATAAAAATAAACCCAGTTTTATGCTTATAATGTATTCAGTTAGTAGAAAAATAAAAATAATAAATTTAAAAATATTAAAAGTAATATAATTAATGTAAATTATTATTTTATATGAATGTTTTAGATAAATATGACATATTATGGATTTTTAAAAATATTATATTCAAATTTATTTTTTTCTTGGTGTTTTTAACTTCAAATTAGATAAATAGTTCCAAAATAAACATTAAGGATATTTTATAATATATAATATTCTATTAAATGATTTAAAATTCATAAAAATATTATCTTTGAATAAGTGAATAGAATATGGTTTATAATATCAAACATGGTCCATTTATGTGTCAATTTTCAATTACTAGCAACATTCTTGACCCTTTAAGATTGAAATAGTTGTTACCACAGTTAAGGCCAAAAATGATTAATAAAAGGGTTAATAAAATAGATAAGGTTTAAAATGACACAAAAACCAATATAAATTTCATTTTATAATAATATTTAGACCCTATAATATTTTTCCTTAAATTAATTTCAATTTGGAATGTTTTTTTGAGAATGAATTTTTTATATTTTAATGTTTTAAGAAATTCCAAGTGTGACATCTCCCTCCCTTATAAAAAGACACCCCTTATTTATCTTCTTTACACCACTTTTAGCCCTATATATTGATAAAAACCTATCCAATTATCTTTTAAACTTCTATGGAAATTTTCTAGAGTTGTTGGTATCCTCAAAAGACCAACCTTAGGGTTCTTAAGAGGAGATTCAAAGGGGTTCTTTCAAAGAAGAGGTAACCGCATTAATCAAGCACTTTATTTTTTACTTATTATTTTACACCTAAATCTGTGGTATTTATAATAAAATAATAACTTAATTGTGCTAAATATACTTAAATTTTATTATGATAATAAATCCGCCATTATAAACCCTATTTCCCATCAAATGGGAAGTGTAAGTATCACTCATACGTACATACAACTTACCGTCTCCACGTTGTGATACAATTCATTTTTCATCTCAATTTTTTTATTGGTATTATAATGTGTTTAATATTTATATATGATATTTATGACATAATTATTCTTCTATAATTTTAATATCATACCTAACTTCTTATCTTCCAATCTGTTGGAAAATTATAATATCTCTCATGTGTATATGTGGACTACCACCTCCATGAAGAAATGTGATTTTTCTTCATTTAAATTTTAATTGGATTGTAATAAGGATATATTTAATGGATATATATGATATACATGATATAATAATGATTTTTAAAGGTTAATTATTATTTAACTTTCTTTAGTTCTATTCTTTCAAAAAATGAAAACATCATTCATGCATACGTACGACCCATCGTCTCCATGAACTATATAATTTATTTTTCTAACTATAAATTTTATGTATAAATATAAATATGTATATAAAGAATATATATATGATATTTCTATAATTATTAAAATTCTATAGATGATGGAACTATGATCAATGTACATGAACCAAAACTTTCGAACTGAAATTCTCATGAAGAATAAAATGTTAATGCCCTAAAATGACAGCTTTAATAAGGAATAATTAATAAATGGGTGTTGAAATTATAAAGTTAGGTAATATATGATATTATAAGTATTTTAGATACTCTGTTATAGGATTATAATAAATTTAAATTCAGTATACATAAATTTAGATCACTTTTAAAGCAAGTGGAACTCGATGTAAGTGTTTTATGTTACAATCTTATTATTTAACAGGATTATTTATGATTAGTATATGATGAATAAATTTCATGATCTACCACCCATAAAAAACATTATTTTTATTATCCTATATTTATTTTTGGATATTAAATGTTTTATTTTCATTTTTGACTCTTTAAGAACTCAAGATACTGAAAGAGTATTTTAAAGGAAAATCAACTTTATCTCTCTCTTCAATTGAAAATACTTTTTCTTCCACATACATTTATTATAAAAAATATTTTCAAGAGTTTTTTTAATATTATCCTATGAATTTTTAAATTAATTTTCACCAATTATTTAATTTTTTTAAAAAATTATTAAAATGAATCTTCTTTTCATTTTTGAACAAGATATTTTTTTTTAATTTTGTGAAAAATTGTGAAAGGAGTGTTTTTGTAACTTATATGACATGATTAGAATTTCATACCATCATGAACACTCAATGATTTAAATATTACTTTATAATTTTATAATGTTATTTTCAAAGAAAATTTATTCCTTAACATTTAGTAAATTTTTTATATTTTAAATAAGTGATTTCAAAGTTAAAAGGTAATTTTCCTCAAGAAATATTCAAAGTTATATTTTAAAGTATTTTTTAGTCTATGATTAAATCCTTTGATGTCACAAAATATTTACTAGGGATATTAACGAATGATATAATTCTTATTCTTTATCTATATGGTTTATAATTATGATGAAAATATGATTATGAAACCTGTTTCTTTTCCACGGGTTTTAAAATGATGAAATGTGTATGAAACCTATTTCTTTTCCATGGGTTATACCATGAATAAATTTTATGAAACCCATTTCTATTTCATACTTTCTGATATGATTAATGTTTTATGTTCTTATGGAGTAGTTTTTTAATTATTTTCATTATGTGATGGGTGGGTCTGAAATTGTATAGCTCTCCAATGAATTGGGAAAAGATGGATATCTCATGAGATAAACTAGACTTGATTGGGGAGTGAACCCATTTCAGTAGGGAATATTTCCACTATGATAGTCTTGGTAGTAAACCTTGACCACTATGATGGTTTGGAGAGTAAAACCAATCCACTATGATATTCTTGGAAGTAATCCTCGACTACAAAGTAAATTATTTTCTATGTTTATATGTATGTTGTAAACTTATGTATTATTCCAATGTCATTCCCTCATGCCTCATATTAATTGATTCCTTTATGATTCATGTCTTATGAACTTCCAAGATTTATTACATGGATCTAGATTATAATCTATGATATAAAGGGTAAAATTTTAAAATATTATGCTTATATTCTCATACCATTATGCTCATGTTATATTTAAGTGATCATTGATATCTCCCCTGTTTACCCTTACCAAAAATATAAACTCACCCTTTCTTATGTTTCCTTTCCCCATGTTATGAAGAAAGGTATTAAGTATGATATTTCTAATAAGGGTTATATATATAAAGAATTCAATGGGAGGTGTTTTTTTCACTTATGAACCAGTTGTTTATGTACCCAAGTTTAAAAAGATACTAGACCTATACATTTTTTTCATGTATGATTATGTTATGTAATGAATATTCTTCTAATAAGATGTAATATTTATGTTTGAAAAGTATGGGTTACTATAGTTGGTATCAGAGAAATTTTTAATTAACCTTTCTAAATATGGATGAGAAAACTCTAGTGATAACCCTTAAGATAATCCTAAGTATAGGAGAACATCCTAAGTTATTGTAAACAAAAGAGTGTGTGTTTACAACCAAAAAATCCCTATCTAGATACTACAATTGGATGTGGTTTAAAATAAATGAATCTAGGTTTAATAACCCATAAAATAGTTGGTCAAGTATATATCATCTATCATTCTGGTGCACGGTGAGTGTGCCCTTACTACGCTTCTAGTTTGACACTCCTAGGGGATATCCTTAGGTTAATTAATATTTTCATTACAAACCACCATAAAGGATTTAAATAGATAATGATCATGAATAACCTAGATAAAAGCTAATTTTTCATAGATTGAAAAAAATGTTTCATGATTTAGAAATCCTATAAATTATTTTTCATGATTATGTGATTTATTATTATTATTATTATTGTTTCTCACACTATGATTTTTGGTTTTAGTCAATGGATATAACCCAAAGGAACCATTTTAATGTTGAATGTGAAGGGAAATGAAATAATTTTACTCATGATAAACCAAATTTTACGGGATATGGAATGAAAAATCTTATTTGTATCCTTACAAAACTTCCCCATTCTATGAATCATAATAAACATCCAAATGAGAAAAGGAGGGAACAACGTCATGTTGACTCCTTCGGGTTATTTTAGTGGTTCCACTAATCCAATAGTTTTTGAATGAATTATTAGTACCATTAAGAATATATTTTACATTCTCTGCTATTTAGATCATAGAAAAATGATTTTTGTTTTTTATAATTTGGAAGGTGAAGAAGATCAATGGTGGAATCTTATCAATAATAAGGAAACATGAATACATTGAATCCCTATAGTGGGATGAGTTTAAGATCTTATTTTTCAATATTTACTTTCATCATATTATTCATATAAAAATAGATAAGGAATTCATGAATCTAAATTATATGGATGGTTAATCTGTTGGTATCTATGAGGTAAATGTTACAAGACCTTTGAGGTATGTTTTTGCGTTTATCATTCAACTAGAAAGTAAGGTTGATTGATTCTTACATGGCTTAAAACAATGTATCCAAAGGGTGTTATCAATATGGGGATTTAGTTTCTATGAAGTAATCATTAAATGTCTTATCAAGGTGGAAATGATGATTGCAGTTACCCATAAAGATCATGGTTTTGATAAGAAAATAATATGTAATTAAAAGGAAACTATAATAATCATGGAGAGAAGAAGACAAGCCTTCCTTTATGATCGATGTGTGGAAGGAAACATAGAGGAAATTGTCTTAAGGGGATTGGTAAATGTTTGATGTGGGGAAAGGATAGTCATCAGAAAATCAAATGTTGAAGTGATGGGAAGAAGTTATCTAATGATGTGAATAGAGAGAAACATCCATAGGATTCACCACCCACACTCAAGTGTTTCAAATTAAAGGAGTATGGTATTTATGCTAACTAGTGCTGAAATTTGAAGGTTAATGATGATGATCAATGTCAATTATAAAAAAATGACCTTATTACATTACATAATATTTAATTTTAGTCAATAACAAACATACATTCATATTGAGGATCTTTTCAAGTTTATATTATTAGATAATTGGGATATAATACATACAAAAAATTCCACATTCATATATATATATGATACCACAAAAATAATATCCATTTCTTCCAAAATATAACACTTTTTAAATAAAACATGTTTTCTTTGAAAAATCTTCCTAAAATTTAACTTGAATTCCTTATTTGTCATTCAAATCCTTATAACCAGGGAAAATAATTGAAAAACTTGGTATGATCATAAAATTATTAGTAAGGGATATAAAAACAAAGAAAGAAAACATTAGTCCATGAATACATGTAACGTATGAAATCATTTAAAAAAAGACATACTTGTTACCCAAATAAACTTACTTTACAAAACTTGAAATTTACATGAGATTTAAAAAAACATATAGAACATAAATATAACCATAAATGTATCTTGGGGAATTACTTACATAATCTTTTAACCCTCTTAGCTACCTTATAATTTGTAACCCTCATGTCTACCTTACAATTTGTGTAACCATCACAGTTACACTTGGAGTAACCATACGAACAACCTCTAACTTACACATACCCAATACATTTGAGAGATATATAGGTCCCACCCTTCATCATAAACAATTCCCAATAACTAAAACACAATCATAAAACATGAATAATTTCATAAAAACATTGCTTTCGAATTTTGTAAAATAGAATTTTAAAAGAGGTTTTTAAAAGAAAAGTCCCTTATAAATATCGTATAATTGAATAGAGACTTAATATAGTGGATGGAATATTTATATACACTGTAAATAAACATAATTAATCATAATATAAAAAAAATTTATCAAAAAAACAATTTTAATACCATGTAAACAATGAAGTGTAAGGTTAACCCAAAGAATGAACATAGGGTTGAGAATTCCCTTACCTCAAGTTTGTATTACATAAAACTCATTTTAACCTCTTTTATAATGGTTAAATGAGTGTTATTAATATTTTAAAGAAAAATATTCATGTTTATAACACCTTATATGGTCATTTAATAATATCATTTCACCCTTTAATTATTAGTATTTTGTTCCTCCCATTGTTTTGGATACATCCTTTACATGATTCCCATGGTCGGTTGGTATTTGATTTTATTGTCATATGGAAAAGAAATTAAAGAATTGAAATTAAAAGGTATTAATATGTTTCCATAATATATAATGATACCATAACTCATTTTTTTATCATATATGATGATGTATCATTAGATAAAACATTAATTATGTTTGTTTAGATCAATTTTGCAGTTCCTCGATAATCATGATCATGTTTCATTATATAATTTAATGTCATGCATATAAGTTCATTATAGAACATAAATTAGGTTAAAAAATATAATTTAAATTCTTTTTTAATTATTAAAAGGGTTTTATTATCATATTTTAAGGATGTAAGGGATATTTAAAACACATCATCTGTGATTTTGGTAAATCGACACATCGTAAACGGTGTTTTTTATTTTTAGAAAAAAAACAGAGATGAGAGAATGGAAGATGATGAATATTTTACATGAACATGGTAAAATACATAATATATAAGATTCTATAGATTTTATACCTCCTGGATAAGTGGAGGGAAAGAGATTATAAGAAAAGAAATGAATTGGAAAGAAAACACATGAAAAGAAGGAGGATTCTTACCTCTTGATCTATTCTCATTGAGATCCTCCTAAAGGATTTTGGTTTTGGAATTTTGGTGTGACCAGTAGCTCTAGGACATGGGGAAGATACTTGAGAGGGATTTTAGTAGAACTTAGACAATGATCAAGGCTTTAGAGGTGTGTGGGAAATAGGGGAATGATGGTGGTATTTATAATGGAGGAGAGGAGGGATTTTATAGTATTTTAATCATTATTATAATATTTTTTCTCAAGAATATGAATAATCTTGACACATGTAACCCCAAATAGTAATAATTGAATATGAGTTCAAACCAAGTGAGTTTACATCAGCCTTGCATCACCTATTATGCATTAAAATTAGTATTTATCATTTATCATAATTTATCATATTTTACTATTCATAAAAAATTCAATAATTTTAGAAAAATCCCAAAAATTCACCCTAACCATTTTTTGATATGTAGAATTCAAAAAATTAACTCCATTTTTTGAAAAGAATTTTATAAATATTATTAATTTAATTTTTAAATAAAATCATAATTTATTCAAAAATAAAAATTTTAAATCTATAACTCATTTTGGAACACCTTGAAAGATTAATCAAGTTGAAATTATCTTAAAGCCTTATGAAAGTAAAATAATAATACAATTTACTATTCATTAGGGTCATATTACTATTCATATTACAATTCATAAGGGTATGTTACTATTCACCAAAAATCAAGTTGGTTCCATTAGACTCCAAATTCCTTACTGATCACAATCGTAGATGACCATTTTTTGAAATTAAAAACATAAAAGTGGAAAAATTATATTTAAAGGCTAGTTATAAATATATAATTAAAAAAAATTCATGGATTTCAATTTATTTTTAAAACCTTGGGGTGTTACATTATCCCCACCTTTTGGAAATTATTCCCTCATAATTTTATTTACTTATTTAACAATTGAGGGTACCTTTCCCTCATAGAAATCTAAGATTCCCATGTTGGTTCTTAAACCATGTGGTTTCTCCAAAAAACCTTTACCTGGTGGATTACCTTATTCTACAAAATTTGTTCCCTTCAATCAAAAATTTGAACTGGTTTCTCTTCATAAGAAAGTTTATCATCCAGCTGAATTACTTCTGGGCTCAAGACATGAGATGAATCTGGCACATACTTTATCAACATTGAAACATGAAAAAAATTATGTACCTGAGATAAACTCGGATGAAAAGATACTCGGTAGGTGACTGATCCAACTTTCTCCATGATTTCATAAGGTCCAATGAATTGTGGAATTAGCTTTCCTTTATTAGAAAAATGAATAACACTCTTCCATGGTGAGACTCTAAGAAAAACATGATCACCTACCTCGAAAGAAAAGTCTTTCCTCCTATTGCCTGCATAACTTTTTTGACTTATTTAATCTTTCCTCATGTGTTTTTTTGATCATTTTCACTTTGTTAGCCACTTCCTCTTCTAATTATGGTCCTATCAACTTCCTTTCCTTGACTTCATCCCAAAAATCTATAGTTCAACACCACTTCCCATAAAATTCCACTAAAGGTGCCATATATATACTAGAATGAAAGTTTTTATTATAAGAAAACTCAACTAAAGAAATATGATGATCCCAAATTCCTTGGTATTCCATTGAACAAGATCAAAGTGTATCCTCCAATGTTTTAATCGTTCGTTCTGACTGCCCATTTGATTGAGGATGAAAAGATGTACTGAAATTTAATTCTGTGACCAATTACTTCTAAAGGCCCTTACAAAAGTTAGAAGTGAACTTGGGATCTCGGTCATATAGAATGGAAATAGAAACTCCATGTAACCAGACAATCTCTTTGAGGTGTAGTAGAGAAAGTAGATCTAAAGACACTACCTCTTGAATAGAAAGAAAATGTGCATATTTTTTCATCTGATCAACAACAACCCATATCACATTGTTACCTCAAGAATTATTAGGTAGTCCCACCACAAAGTCCATGGATACATTTTCCCATTTCCACTATGGAATTAGAAAAGGCTGAAACATCTCCTTCTGTAACTTCCTCTCAAATTTAACCTATCGACATGTCAAACATTTCATGGTAAAATATATAATATATCCTTTAATTCCATTTGTAGATGCCGAAAAATTCCGTAACTCCTAGAGAAAGTTTCGAAATGACGAAGCGAAGTCATCTTCGGAGTCAGAGGCCCGGTCCAGAGGGCCCGGAAGTGGTGCGAAAAATTAAAGGGTACTCACACAGAAAAATGATGTTCGTGCGAAGGACTCCCGAGATTCGTGAAAAAGAACATGTGCGGTGTGCTATTTTGCGTGCCCAGTTCCGCGCAGGGAGGCCTTGCGCGCCGGCTGGTCCTAGTGTGGAAGATTTCATGCACCGCCCAGATTCCGCGATGGTGAATGCCTATAAATAGAAGGCGACCCCAACCGTTTTGGGGTTTAGGAATTTGGAACAGCTCCCATGCGCGCAAATCGGACTCCCGCACGTGCAATATGACTTCCAGGTAATAACCCTTTTCACGCAACCTCGCCCCAGGGTTCAGCTTGGCACGCAATCCCACTGGCTTAAGTGAATTTTCTAACTCCTCAGGGTTCCTCCTTGGTGCACAATCCCTTCCAATTGCATGCAATCCCTTCCAATTGCGCGCAATCCCTTCCAAATTGCGTGCAATCCCTTCGTTAGGTTTTTCCATACATTAGGGATCGACCATTACCCCCCGCGGGCAATCCAAGCCCTTTGCGCGCAATCCCCCTAGCCGCGCACAATCCCTCTACCCCACTTGCGTGTCATCCCAGTGTTTTACACTCAAACCTTCTCTTTGCGCGCAAAACCCCAGGACCCCTCACCTTTACACCCCCGGGTGCCTCCCTGCATAGGCGCCCGATGTCCTTCATACCGGGAATGCACGCTACGCGTTGTTTTACCGTACGACCTTCCAGGATCGTACGAAGTTACCTCAAGGTCCCTTGGGCGGTGTTTCCCATTGCGTTTCTTTGACTCATGCTTCTTCGCATAGGCATGATAATGGATATTGCTTCTTCTCATAGCCATGCTAACGTGGACCCCTCGATGGTTCGCCCTGCGGCCCCCTTTTACTACGGCCTTGTCGATGCCTTCCCTCCCATAAGGGGTAGAGGGTGTTGGGAGTGTAAGCCCTAAGGGTGTGGAGCGAACCCACCTCGTCTGAGCTACAGGACGTTAAACTTCCAAGCACCTCGTCCTTAACACATGACGTTAAACTGTGATCCAACCCCGTGCCTCGCACGCAGGGTCCCCTCGGCTCAGACATTCTTTACACCACTCGTCTCCACAGGAATGTAATCTTCCTCACATGGAATGATATACTCCTTTTGGAGTGGCGTTTGTCCACGGGGAAAGGGCTGCCTCAGAGTATAATCCCCTAGTCCCTCTTTCAGAAGGTTTCACCCATGCACCTCCGTTCTTCCCCACTGCCAAGGCCAGTGGAGGGCGTGATTAGGAATGAGGCATCTCCCTTGTTTGGTCCCAAATCTCTCTCCCTCTGTGCTTTTTCGCACAATGGGCCTCCATCCTAGAGTAAGTCCCGGCACTAAGGGCTTCTAACCACGCGTAAGCCCCTGTTTCATCTTTGGGAAACTCAATGCATAAGCCCCTCTCCACTTCTCATGGATGCACCCTTTGCGACGTGATCGTCTGGTCCCTTCTACCTCTTGTTTCTCACACTGAGTATGACTCATGTGGTATTAGAGCGAGCATCGACCATGACATCCTCCATGGGCCGCCTCAGAGTGTAAGCCCCATCCCAGCAAACTACGGGGACTTTGATCTGTGCTAACGCATGGTACGTAGGTAGCCTCCACGAGGTTCAAGTCCACCACCCGGTCATTCCGACTTCTTCACGTCAGTTCACCAACACTTTGGTTCGCCTCAGAGCATAAGCCCCAAATTGCCCA
Organism: Viscum album; assembly: GCA_963277665.1. NCBI lineage: Eukaryota > Viridiplantae > Streptophyta > Magnoliopsida > Santalales > Viscaceae > Viscum > Viscum album. Next base: position 354,700,747 of record OY728125.1, on the reverse strand, counting down.
TCCAGCATGACGTTAAACTGTATGCCCATCCAGCAGGACGTCAAACTGTTTGCCTCATCCCGCATGATGTTAAACTGTAACCCATCCCGCATGACGTTTAACTGTATTCCTTGAACTACATGGACTTTTATCAGTGCTAACTCATGGTACGTAGGAAGCCTCCATGAGGTTCAATCCCATCACTCAGTTGTTCCGACCCCTCCACGTCGGTTTACAACCACCATTATGGGCCGCCTCAGAGCGTAAGACCCATATCCACCATCACAGGATGCCTCAGAGCGTAAGCCCCATATCCAACCCCCACGTCTCATCCTGACCTCTCCCTCGAGCCCACATGCCTCGGGAAGCTCATTCCCTAGCTCGGAGGTATTACTTCCTCCAGGCTCCAATACATGTATTCATTATCACGGGTTTCCTCTTCAGGTGTCCCACCGTATCACCGAACTATGCAGACTTTGATTCCCTACCATGGGGATATGTAGGAAGCCTCCATGAGGTCCGAGCCCCTCTTCACTCCATCACCCGTCCTGATCCTTACCCGGGCCACCACATCCCGGTGGGATCATGCCACCTCATTCCACTCCATAGTATCTGGGAAGCCTCCATGTGCTGGCCCCAATATCGGTGTTCCCCCTAGGGGGTCCTTCAATCTGATCCACTCTTAGTGTTCCGATCAGTCCGATCCATCTCTGCAAGACGTTAAACTCGCGGCATACCCCGTGTTAAACATGGGAAGCTGAGGAAAACCTCATATGTAACACAATTCCCCGCGTTCAATGTGGGATGCCTTGGGCTTAGGTACCCTTTAGAATCCATATAATAAGGGACAAAAGATATACATGCCAACCCCCCAGCATCAAGGCGCGCCAATGACACCCCAGCGTGACCATTCTCCTCACCGAAGGTTGCTGCCCCGACCAGACCCCTTGGAGTGTCCCGATGGAAGTAGTGTAATTAACTGGTGTCCATGAAAATATGGAACTAGGAGCGAGGTTCACGAATACGTCTTAAATCTATGAGGGAGACCCGAACTAGGTGACGAGCTCCGAGGAGGAATCCACGGAAGGAAGAACTGACATCCCATCATCCCGGTCACGATCAAGGAGCAGACGTCCCTGAACAAGGAAAGGATGTCACCCACCTTTGGAAAGAGGGAATTCGGGGCCACAAGCCACGCGTCCTCCCCCTGCATGACGGATGTGCCGGAGCCCTGGCGGAAAGTGTCGGAAACAGAAAATGGTGACCCCGACGTGAAATTGTTCTCCTCAATACGAAGACTGGTAGCATTAGGGGTGTCGAAAGATTAGCATGTCACCAGGTCTGGGAACCTAGCACCGAGACATGAAACCCGCCAGGGGTTGAGGTAGTTAGGACGTTGAGCACTCCGTTTTGCGACGTCGTCAGCGTGGATCCCTCTTACCGACTACGGAATACAGAATGGCGCTGGGCTATTGGTTGTCGATTTCTTTTCCTATTAGCACTAATGGGTTCATCTCCCTGCTTCCAGGAATCATATCGCTGCATCCAGAGCTCAATCGCCACCTTCCCACTGGCGTAGGGGTAGTACCGACGCGGCCACCCCGCATGGTCCCGCCTTTTCCATAGTTGATCCAACTGCCACGACTGCTAGGCGCTCACGCCCCCTCTCCCCGTAAAAGATCATCCAACGAAGGGTGATCAATGACCTGGTTCGTAGGTACGAGGAGGAAGGGGTCATCCCCACCAGGGACATGGCCCGTTTGGATCTAGAGGCAGCTACGCCTCACTGCCATCGCTGCCCCCAAGGGCCGCGCTGGGAGCCACCGCTCGCCACTCCGACGTTCAAGCGTTTCAGGAGTTTATCCCTTGAATGCCTTGACACCTCCCTTCCTTACACCGATGAGGTAGGGGATGTCCGAGTTCGTCCGATCGGAGACCCGCTTCAAGGGTCCACGACAAGGGCCCCCACCAGGCTGCGTCGACGCCACCACCTGACTCCCCGAGCCGAGGAGCAGGCAATCTATGTTCCCACACTACCGAATCCAACCCATCTGACCCGACGCCAGCGTCGGGCATGAGCGGAAGAGAATGCCCACCCTGGGGAACCAACATCAGCAACAACTGTGGCCCGAGACACTGCTAACTCCTGTCATCAAACCCCCGCACATGTTGAGCAGGGGAAGTTACATTCTCGACCCGGATCAAGGCCCCGACCGCCCTACAGGCAGGTTGGGTCGAATCTCCCAGTCATTGGCACATGCAATGGCCGCCATAGACCAATTCGTGGTAGTGCCATCCACCACGAAGGCCTACTCCATGCCATTGTTCTAGAAAGTAAAAGGCTTCCCTGTGACAGCTACGCTATGGGTATGGCTCTTTCCAGCGCCCACTTCACGGGGTACGGGGTCACTTCCCCTACCGCTGGCCACGAGTATGGAGCTGTTGCATATCCGGTCACTCGCCCATATGGAGGTACTCCCCATGTCCCTTTCGACATTTTTCCAGGTGCTCCTCACACCCCGGCCTTCGGTCCTCTTGGCCCCAACACTATTGCGGCCAGAGGACTCCATAATGGGAATTAGCCTTTCCCTGAGGAGCCACCCAAGGGTCGGAAGGAGGGACGTCGTCGCCGCAAGAGGAATGTCAGGGAAGTCCGGATGGAAATCAAACCAGTCAATTTCTCAGACTTTGAGGTGGAGTATGACTAAACGATGGAACCTTCTCCCCAGTCCTTTGAGTCAAGGGTAGGGGTAGGGATGCGGAGCGTCAGCCTCGTACTCCCCGAATGCAAGATCCGCATGATTCTCGCCTCCCTCCGAAGTTATATCTAAGAGGATGAAGACTTGGCATACCCCCATGGATCAAAATTTCAGTTACCATTGGCCTCTCCGGAAGCACCTTCCACCTCGGTCAGAGAGGGTGGAGAACTTTTCTGGGGACCGACAGAAGATTCGAGACATGACACACCCTCGGCAAGCACTGACACTATGACAGGAGGCCTGTTCGCCAGCCCATCCTATCATGACGTGGAAGCCAGGACACTGCAGCCCTTAGAGGACGACTTATGATTCGGCGGCCAATCGGCCCGCTCGCCGTATTCTCCGACGGCCAGCCCATCGGCCCAGAGGCCTGCCTCAGCACCGCTTCCAATTCCCCGCCCATTCTCAGTTCATGAGTAGGGGCAGCAAGGGCCGGATCCCAAACCAGAGTCGTGGAGCTTCTGGACCGTCCTCATAGGAGGACACTTCCCCGAGAAGTTTTGGATGGTCGCAGGATCAGATTTTGATATACCAGAATCACTCACCCCGAGAGAGTTTGAATGTTTCCGCCAGACTCTACGGGTGACTCACTCCCATCTTCACCATCAGCGAGTGCCATATCCCGGGATTCAAGCACATCTCGAGGATATCGGTGAGCAATGTTGTCGGGTCGACCTGGCTGTGCTCCCCGCGGTTCGGCACCCTGAGTCACTTGGCCACCATAGGGCCCTCCAACAACAATGAATCCAGAGTTTTCAAGTACTTCGCAAAGTTATAGAGGAATCCACCCCCATGTGCACGTCTGTGGATGGGGGCAGTACACTGCCCGTCTTTTCAGTGCGATTCGTTGACAGCCTGACTCACTGGGCGGCTCCGAGGGAATTCTGCCAAGGGCAGTGGCAGTTAACATGGACGACCTGTCGGGAGAGAGAAACGGTGTGTAACTCCTCGATGAGGACTCACCACCTGAGGACAAGACACTACTGGATCCATCAGGGAGAATTACTTGCCAGCAGAGGAACCTCTTGGGCCTCCCCACGCCCACTGAAGCATTAACACTGAGCCGAAACATCGGTAAGGGTAAAGAGCACATCGGGGCTGTCAAGCTTGCTGACCCATCTGCCTCAGTACAGAAGGCAGAGGAAAATCCTGAGAAGGCCACACTGCGCCAACAACTTGCTGAGTAGAAGAGGTTGGTTGATGAGCTTCTGGCCGAACGCATTGTAGAGCAGCGGCCTGACTATGGTGATCCTAGGCCATGACAGTAGGTACAGGAGCAACTACCCCTCGATGAGATTCTCCCAGGAAACCGTGATCATGCTATGTTCGCCGACAGAGGAGAGGCTTGGGATCATGGAAATAGGGAGAAATATGTTTCACCGAACCCTCCTGAGAGGCGTGATCACCTAAGGGACCCCGCTCGGTTTCCTCCCGCTGCCCCAAGAGTCGCTCCGCCAGCCGCCCCGTGAGCTGCTAAGTTTGACTACCGGATTGAAGAGCCCGGTAATGTGCTTATGGTTAGGGATCCCCGTCAGGACAGGAACCCACGTCCAGATGATCCTATGGAGACACTCATCGTCCACTTAGAGGCTCTAGAAACTTGACAGGTGGCAATTCCACTAGACGACAAGCCATACCCAGCATGGGTGGATGATATGCCGGCCCCACCGGGATTTGGGAACCCCAATTTTTCCCCCTTTAAGGGGAATGAAGACCCTCCACAACACCTGGACCACTTCAAATCGAGGTGCGGGCCTATGTTAGGGACTCCGGCGCAGCAGGAGGCCGCCAAGATCCGTTTCTTCGTTCAGACATTAGAAGGACCAGCATTCATCTGGTATAGCCAGCTCCCTATTGGATCTGTGACTAGATGGGAGGACCTTCACAGGAAATTCCTCTACCAGTTCAGTTCCACAACTCGGAAGATGAACATCATAGACCTCTTCAGGTGAAAACAAAGGCCCGACGAGCGAGTTGCAGACTTCGTCGCCCGGTGGAAGGGGCTCACATACTCCCTTGACATGCCACTAACTCAAGAGAAATTACCGAAAATGTGTGTAGGGAACGTCAAGGCAGAGCTGGTTCCTTCTCTGATCACTCAGAATTACTCCAGAGGGTTCTAGGACTTCTCAGACAAGGCTCAGCGCCTCGAAGAAGCCCTGAAATAGGCCATCCAGGCACGTTCGCTGCCTCTTGTAATCTCTACAAGGAGAGCCGCCATAGTCGAGCCCACTGATGTGGCCCAGATAAAGGCCCCCAGACAGCTAGAGTTGCTACCAGTGAGGCCAGCTTCGCATCCCCATAGGGGTCCACCCCCACGGGCACAGCCTCTGGTCCAGCAGTGACTGCCTAAAAATCGGCAAGCTCCCCCGCGTAACGCACCGCTACCACCTAGGCGAGATAACCAGGCTCTGCCTCCTCGGCATGCTCCTCCGGCCCCTCGTCAGGGCCAGCCTCCAAAATCCCCCTTTCTATAAAGAAGGAATCAGACCTACTTGTTTGATGAGGCCCAGGTCCCTGGTTACTTCCGTAGTGCCTTGGAGCAGAGAATAGTGTGGCTGCCTGAGTGCCGGAAGCCGGAAGAGGCGCATCTCACTGATCACCCCAACTACTGCCCTTATCACCGGACCCTAGGGCACACCATCCAGCGATGCTACGTGTTCAAAGACTGGCTCCAAGACCAGATTGATAGAAATATAGTCAGGTTGGGCCCAGCCCCAACACAAGTGGCAGGTGTCTTTGTGAGATCATATGGCAGTAGTGGCAATGAGGATGAATGGCAGTAGGTTTTTGACCGTGGGTCCTGGAAATATAATGACTGGATGGCCCGCAAGATGGTCTCTCGTTCCCATGGCATCATTTGTGCCCGCCTGAATTAGCCATATCCCTCAGAATCTGTGAGCGCTACCTCGGCATCGTTGTCCTAGCCTACCTCTTCCCAGAATAGAAAGCGGCGGTGCAAGAAGAAAGAACGCGCCATGCAAATGCCGTTGTCTTCCCGCACTCTTGGTGATTTTATGCCCCCAGAAATGGGGATCCCTCCGAGACTCTGTCCGGTAATGGATGACTCCTTGAGTGACAGGCAGGTTTACGCTTCGGTTAACACCGTAGAGTTGGTAAATCCCTTTTTGACTCCTGACGATGAGGAATTCCAGGAGGACCTTCCCAATGTTCCCAGTCATCGCCAACGTCGGTGGAGCCGTGGCTACATAAATCGACGGGGCACGGCAGTTAGCACCCTGATCTAGGCTGTGCACGCCACTGAGACCAGGCAGTAGGCCTAGTACAGAGCTCAGCACACGCGACCCCTTCATCTGGTGTCGACAGGTTCTCCTCCACCACCGTTTGTGTTGCTGGATCAGGAAGAACCACCTCGGCTGTGCCGCGACCAGCTCTGCCCTGCCACCAGCTGACCCCATCCTTCCGGTACTAATCTCCGAGCCTCGACTAGTGAATAGTGAGACATGCCTAGTACCAGTCAGTCACCGGTCCAGCTGGTGGAGCCCATCATGCCTCCAATCACAGAGCGGCCTCCTGTAAGAAGAAGCTCGCGTTTGGTCCGAAATTATGATGTCCTGAAGCACCTGGTCGGCATTCCAGCAAGGATTTCTATCCTTGAGGCTCTTTTCCTGTCATCTGAAATGCATGAGGCACTTACCAAGGCCCTAAGGAGCCCCCTCTAGTTTGAGATGGAGGTAGCGGCTGCAGAATCCTTCCATTCCGAGGCGATTGAGAATGCTGAGTGTCAGGCAGTTATCTCATTCTCCGGTGAAGATGAAGACCCTCCTATACAGGGGCACATTCTCCCACTGTACGTCACTGGAAAGTTCAATGGTGTGGAAGTCCGATGCTGCCTTGTCGACACGGGTTCTGGGATTAACCTAATCCCAACTCAGACACTGCGAAAGTTGGGGTTATCTGAGGATGATTTAACTCCCTCCAACCTCAGGATCTAGGGGTACGACAGGACTGAGAAAACTCTACTCAGCAAGATTCGCTTGAATACCCAGTTTGGTGGCCTAATTGCCAGCACCGAATTCATGGTTGTCTCGCAGGACACCGCCTACAACGCATTGATGGGCAGGCTATGGCTCCACCTTCACGCAGTGGTCCCCTCATCGTATCACCAGTGCCTCAAATACTCCCTTAATGGTTGAGTAGGCATTATCCAAGGAGATGTGTCTCCTTTTTCCTCTTGTGAAGCCTGTTATCTAGACGCCGACTATTACAAGAGCAAGGATAAGCAGGTTCTGGCTGGTGAGGTCGAGCCCGCCACTGTCACAAGTGATCTCTGGGCGGGTTTGGATGACGCTTATGTCTTCCCAATCCATTGGTTGGAGGCCACAACCCTTGACATGGGGTAGTGCTTTGTGGTATCAGGTACCAGAGGAAGGAAAATTTCTAGGTCCAAGCGACGGCGGGAAATCACCTCGTACTCCTACACCAACCTGGCTCAGGTGATACCAAAGCCTCCTACCCCTGTACGGTATCAGGACGTCAGGCTCATGGAAACAGCGGTACATCATACATGTCTCTTCTGCCGGGATGGAATTAACCAACTCAAGACAACATGCCACTACTGCTTTGATTTCATAAAGCGTAGCCCCTTGGGCCAGAGACCAGATGGGATTGGATCAACCACCTTTGTCTCCATTGTCTTCGTAGTGCATGAGTTTCCCAATATGATGACCACTGCCACCCAAGACGACACCAGATTCCCATCAGGGTTTGGTAGCCCCGAAGTAGCTCCCCCCGTGGATGATCCCTCCATAAGTGGAGAGGAGGACATGGAAGATGTTCCCCCTGCCTTTGAGGAGGGTGTCTCCACCATGGTCGACGAGTTAGTGCAGGTGAACCTCGGTAGCGAGGTAGACCCGAGACCCACATTGGTCAGTGCCGCTATGCCCCCCGAGGAGCGGCAACAGTACATAGACTTTCTTAGACAACACCGTGATGTGTTCGCTTCGAGTTACGATAAGATTCCAGGATTAGATCTTCAGGTAGCCATCCACCGCCTTGGCCTTCCGGCAAACCCTCGCGGGTTCAAGTAGCCTCCTGGAAAGATGCACCCTTCTCACGGTGCCCTGGTTGAGGCCGAAGTTGATAAGCTCATCAAAGACAACTTCATAAAAGAAGTTCAGTACCCCAGGTGGCTAGCCAACATTGTGCTGGTCAGGAAGAAGAACAGACAGACCAGGGTCTTTATCAACTTCCGCAATCTCAATCGCCATTGTCTGAAGGATGATTTTACCCTTCCAGTGACAGAGTTGTTGATTGATGCCATGGCCGGGTTCCAAGCCCTCTCCTTCATGGACGGGTATTCTAGGTACAACCAGATCCGGATGGCCCCCGAGGATGAAGAGTTCACTGCATTCAAGGCCCCCAAGGTACTTTCTGTTACCAGGTTATGCCCTTTGGCCCGAAGAATGTGGGAACCACCTATCAATGGGCTATGCATCGCATATTCAAACCAATCCTCAACACACTGGTGGAATGATACATGGACAACTTGGTGGTTAAATCTCTCCAGTGCCAGGACCATCTCAAAGATCTTAAAAAAGTGTTCTACTTCCTCCGTTCTCGCCACCTGAAGATGAACCCGTTGAAATTTGACTTCAGGGTCACCTCCGAAAAGTTTCTTGGATTCGTTGTCAGATACCGAGGCATCGAGATCAACCCGGAGAAGATAAAGGCCATCAGCCAGATGCCTCCCCTGAGCAATATTCGGAAGCTTCGAGGTCTCTAAGGCCAATTAGACTATATACGCCGATTCATTGTGAATCTGGCCAGAAAGTGTAATCCCTTTTCCCAGCTCATGAATAAAGGCTCCACCTATGAGTGGGATGAAGGGTGTCATATTTCCTTTAAGGAAATCAAGTAGTATCTACTCCAACCTCCAGTCTTTATGCCACTCGTGTCCAGAAAGTCGCTGGTCCTTTATGTGATCACCCTAGAACGGTCCCTTGGAATACTTCTCACCCAGAAGAACAATGAGGGAACAGAGAATAGACTCTACTACCTCAGCCGCATGCTCCTCGATACGGAAGTTAGATATTCTATCATCAAGAAGAGCTTCTTGGTGCTCGTATTTTCCATGCAGAAATTACGACACTACTTGCAGCACCATGAGGTACAGCTTGTCTCTCGGGTAGACCCGTTGAAGTATATCCTGAACCGACCTATGTTGACCAGCCGGCTAGCGCGTTGGGAGGTTATCCTCAAGCAGTTTGACATCAGGTTCGTACCTTAGAAGGCCATCAAATGACAGGCGTTGGCAGACTTCTTAGCTTCTCATCCAACCTCCATGGATCAGACACTGGATCTGGGCATTCCTGATGAGGTAATCCTCTCAGTTGATCATTCTATCCCATGATGGAATATGCACTTTGATGGTGCCTCTCAGAGCCCCACCGGTAGAAATCTCAATGATCCTAGGCTCAACAGAGTGGGCCTGGGTGTCATCTTCATCACCTCGAAGCAAGCCGTTCTGATGTATTCATTCCTGTTGTCAGAAGGCTCCACCAACAATGAGGCAGAATATCATGCCCTCATCACTGGCCTTGAGCTGGCTCTCGAGATTGATGTGCCCCATCTACATGTGAATGGGGACTCCGGGATGGTCATAAAGAAGGTCAATGGTGACTATGTTTTCAGAAAACTAGAACTCGTGCCATTTTTAGAGTGCACCCACCATCTAATGGCTCAGTTCCCTTCTCGGCTGGAGGTCGTTCATATTCCCCGGTCGCAGAATAGTCAGGAAGACGCTTTGGCCAGCCTGGCCGCATCACTTGCGGAGCCCAAGCAGGATGAGCTAGTTATCCATGTGGCACACTGGAGAGTCATTGCTCCCATTATCCTGGAGGATGATCATGTCCCACTGGTGAACCATCTCACTGTTAGTGCCCCTACGTCAGGATCCCTGGGGACTTCAAATGCAGTAATCGAAATAGTTTCTGATTGGAGGACACCCTTAGTTGAATATCTCCAACACGGCAATCTTCCATTGGACTGAGCCAAGTGCGAGAGAATCTGACGTTGCGCACTACAGTTTACCCTTCAGAGCGGTCACAACCTTGAGCAGGTCCTTTACAGATGCGGATTTGATGGTGTTCTCCTCCGTTGCCTTCAAGGAGTCAAGATCCCATGGGTCATGGAAGAAGTTCATGCTGGTTCCTGTGGTGCCCACCAGGCCGGGTCGAAGTTTTCCCACCAAATTCGTAGGTTGGGGTACTTTTGGCCCTCCATGATCCATGACTGCATCGAGTTCTCCAAGAGGTGTCACGTGTTCCAAGTTCATGCTAACTTTTTTTCATCGGCCACCAGAGCCCCTGCACACTACCAAGTATTCTTGGCCCTTTTCAGTCTGGGGGTTGGATGTTGTAGGACGTTACCCACCGTCAATGGCTCACCAATGTCGGTTCATCCTGACCACTACGGATTTCGTTTCCAAGTGGATAGAGGCAATTATTCTCAAGTAAGTCAAAGCCCATTCTATCGCTGACTTCGTGAGTTCCAACATCATCTATCAATTTGGAGTACCTCACGCTATCCTCATGGATAATGAAACCATCTTCCGAGCAACCAAGCTGAAGAAACTGTATGCCAAGTACAAAATTCTCTCTAACCATACCTCCCGCTATCACATGCAGGTGAATGGACAGGTCGAGGCGTTTAACAAAACCCTCTCTAACATTCTGGAAAAAATGGTTGGTCAGAATAAGAAAAGTTGGCTGAACAAGTTCCCCAATGCCCTCTGGGATTATCGGATGAAGACTTGTAATTCCACCCAGGTGACCTCGTATTCCCTGGTGTACGGAGCTGAGGCCGTCCTACCCATCGAGATTCAGTTTACCTTGTTGTGCACGATGGTCTATAACCAGCAAGTGCCAGATAGAGTTGCTGAAATTCATTTAGATGAATTGGAAGCACTGGATGAGAATAGGCTTCACGCTTTGCACAACCTGGAAAGTCATCAGAGTAGGATGGATCGAGCTTTCAACAAGAAGGTTCGCCTCCGCCTTTCCTACAAGGCGATCTGGTACTAGCCCTCAGGGCGCCAATGATTCCCGGCTAGAAACCACCCAAGTTGGAGCCCAAGTGGGAGGGGCATTTCATCATCCATAAGGTCTATCCCAATGGTGTGTATTCCCTGGTGACTATGGATGGCGAGCATGTAACTCCTCCCACCAACGCCAAGTTCCTCAAGAAGTACTTTGCTTGAGGTCCGTGGGTCCTGCATGACCCTAAACTGCATTTGGTCCTACATTTGGGCCCCTAGGGTCCCCCATAACCTTAAACTGGATAGGGGTCCCCCATGACCTTAAATTGGATAACGGTAGAGCATGACCTTAAACTACATTTGGCCCTGCATCTGGGCGCCTTTGGTTCGAGTTCTAAGACCGTAAACTAGGATCCTTGCGGTCCAACATGACCTTAAACTGCATGTTTGTCCTCACAAGACGTTAAACTGCAAGCTGGTCAGGTCTCCCTGACTGAGGCCCAGCCTCAGGCCCCTTGGCCTTCTCGGGCCCCTTAGCCCAGTCCTTCCTCGGAGTGTGCGGTGTATTGTAGGACTATGTCCTCATCCACCATGGTTTACCCGTCGCGCCAGACACATTCCAGGAAGAAATTCCCCTTATCATCCTACATGACGTTAAACTGTACTTCTAGAACTACGTGCGGCTTGATTCTCATTCTTATGGGATACGCAGGACCTCCTAAACACCTAGATTTCAGGTCCATCCCCATATCTTAAGAGATCCCATGATCTCCCGGTCACCTCGGCCTCTTGGCCTGTTGGTTGCGCCCAAATTTACCCTACTGGTAAAAGCGGTCGATGTAGTACGTGTAGGGGTCGAATCCACAGGGACCGAAGAAGAAACCTTAAGACACTAAGATTGGATACAGGATTGGCTATGTAGTGGCCAACTTTGGATTGAATTGATTTGAAGAAAAATTGATTTAATTTAAAGAAAAAAAAAAGAAATAAAATTACTTGAATTAAAACAACTAATTAAGGTGAGTCGATCCTAGGTTGTCTCTTGGGCTTGATTGGATGTATTTGTTTTTCATTTGATTTTCTGTTCATCGGTTCAAGAGGTATCCATTAAATGAAATAATTCCTCAATATCATTCTCCGATTTAATCCATACAAAATTTCAAGGCTAATCACCAATTCACTTAGAGGATCAATTTAATGAGCACTCCAAGGAATTGGATCGTACTAGCACTCAAAATGTGTCGTCGTTAAATTCGGTGTAGACAAAGAAGACGATAAATCAAAGAAAGGAACTCTTAAAATAAAGAACAAATTTAAGAATTTAAGAACATCAAATAACATTCAATCCAACTCATGCAACTTCCTAAGATCAACCCATAATAGGTTAGCCCTCCATTGATGTTATTCTATCAATGGAAGTGGGTAATTGACTTAAAGAAGCGGGATTGAAGAAGAAAGGAAAAAAAACATTAATCAAAATGAACACTCCACCGTTGTGTGATGAATTCACAAGTACGGGTGTGAATAAATTCACACTACGATTCAACGGTATCAACGTGTGAAGAAAACGAAAATAAAAAGTGAAAAAGAAGAATAAATTTTATTAAAATACTAAATGTGAATGAAAAACTTACATTAGAGAAATTGATGATGCCATTACAAAACGAAAGCGGGAAATTACAATTGAAAGAAAAACATGGATTCAAAGGAAAATGTTAGATTATAATTTCATTCACCAACATCTCCTTATATAGGCATATTAGGAGCCTTAGGTCCACCCTCAACATTAAATTCACCCCCCAACAATTAAGAGAGTCAAAAGGAGGGTGAAGAATCAAAAGGAAATTGATGTTTCGAAGTTGACCCAGAAAACTGTCCAGATTCGTCCTCCATTTTTACGTGTGAGTTTGACACTTCATATGGCCGAATCCGAAGTTGTCATAAATATAAATTATCTTCTTCCATGTGTCTTCTAGAATATCTCAAAATCTCAGGAAATATGGATTAGCCGTTTTGAAGTTATGGTCGAAATGGTGGGACTAAGTTCTGTGCATTAATGACGAGTCCACCATTTAAATCTCAACTTCAGATCCCTTTATCATCATGAAAACATCAGAATTAGCTCCGGCCACAGTTGAATAAAATGATCCTCATAGTTTTATCTTTCTACTGTATAAATTTGAGCTTCATTGAGCTTGGTTTCTGGGCCCCACATTTGTTTGATGGGCCTTAGGCCCATTATGATTTTTCCAGCAAGTTTCTGCCTTCATGCGCAAAATTCTCCATCTTCTTTTGGGATTCATCCATCGGACCTAAAAGATAAAATGTTCCAAACAAAGTGATAAATCATATCCCAAAATTGAAAATTAAAATGATTAATATTGTAATTTCCACAATCAAATTATTGAGTGGGCCCAAATTGACATTTTAAGCATGAATTGCACAATGATGGGAAATGAAGTTCAATTTCTGAATTGGACTAAAATTGATGTTTATGAACTTTTAAACACATTAATATTAAGATCTTAAAAATGAATATTAGCCACTTTCAGTGACTAATAACACCCCCCAACTTGAGTTTTGCTAGTCCCGAGCAAAATAAATTACAAATATGAAATCCAAATCCCCTTTTCCAAAAACATTTAAATACACATTACTCACCCAAATATCTAATAACAAAAAAATTATTAAAAACCATCAAAATAATTTAAAAAAAAGCTAGGTCCATAAGCATATCCCAAGCCCAAGCCCATTCCTTTGTTCAAATTCATCGCCACATTTCATCCAATTCCAATTAAGCATGATAAAGTGTTGTGCATCATAAAAGATATGGGGCCCATTTTATTGTTCAATGGGAAAAAATGGAAGCGCTAGGTTGGAATCACATTAAACTTTAAGATGAGTATCCATTTTTTTTAATTTTTTTTGATTTTTTTTGATTTTTTTAACCACAATAGATATGAAAAGACTAACTTTGGGCAAGACAACTATGGAGTCACGATCCCCAAGTGCCAGACGCCACGCATTTGGACAAAACATTGCTCTATGTGGTCATTATTATTTTTTTCAATTTTTTTTGTTTTTTTTTTGTTTTTTTTTTGTTTTTTTTGGATACTCAAATTAAACTAAAAGTGACCCCAGAACCCTATGCTATAATTAAAGGGACCCAAGAACTCAAATTTACACCCACGATCCAGTAGACATGCATTGTGGAATTTTTATTAAGAGGATGAAAATGTAAACTTTGAAAAATCACATCGGACAACCGCACTTTCCAAAAACTATGCTCATGAACTTAAACTTGCATTAAAATCAGAATCAAGGCTTGCAAAATTTATTTGATATCCAATTTTAGATTTTTCAATGTGTGTTATCATGTTCAAGGTTAATGGAATTTTTCTTTTCATGCATGTTTTTATTCAATAAAAAAAATCATTTTTTATCCCTCCCCCCCCCCCCCAACTTAGAATAACACTGTCCACAGTGTTTAAAGAAAAGAAAAGTTAGAAGGGGGTAGGAGAGGATTTCAATGAAGAAAATTAAAATGAAAATCATGGAATGAAGTCACCTGGTGGTTGATGATGATAGTGCATGCCATAGTCTCCCTTCAATCCTGGATTTGAGTCTCAGCGGCTTGGATGGTGGTGAATGAATTTTCCTTATGGATTTCAACATGTCCTTTTATTTTTTTTAACCTATAAAAAATATAAAACAAAACAAAATAAACTGATGATACATTGTCTTCTTTATATTTTCTGGGTAAGGTATTACTCAGAGATCACACCACGTGACACAGATGAATATGGCGCTCCCCTTTCATACCCATCCTTACTCATAAAAGAAGAACAGGTCAACAGCTTATGGTAATTTATTATATGAAAAATAAAATGATTCAAAATGACTGGAAACAAGAAAACCATGGGTTGCCTCCCATAAAGCGCTTTTGTTTAACGTCGTTGGCTCGACTTTTACCCCCCAACTTATCCAATTCCAGCTTTCAGCATTTTAATTAACCCATCCTTTTCCACTTCAATAAGATTGAGATTGATTATTTTTTTGAAATTTGTTCCATGTGAAATTCCATGGTCAATAATGAGTGTGGAAGTCCAAGGAAATTTGGTAATGGTTGATTCGGTTGAATTTCTAGTCTTTCCTAAGACATCAATGACCATTCCAAAATTATTGGTTTCTTGAGAAGAATGAACTACAAATACAAGGTTTTTCTTATCTCCTATAGTGGGATTCTTGAGTTTGGAAGAAAGTAAAATAATTTTGAGCTCGGTTTCATTGAAATTTCCTAAAGGAGATTGACAAATTAAATCAAAATCAGTTTCTTCTCCAAAACATTTAGAAAGAATTGGTTCATTTTTAAAATAAGATTCATCCTGAAAATTGTCCAGTTGAATATCAGAAGTGTGTATGGGATCAATGTTTTGTATTTCTCCCAATTTTTCAGTGATTAGTGTTTTTGAAAAATCATTAATGGAGTTATATTCAGGAAACTCAATCCATGATGTCAAATTTTCCTCTTTTGAATCCAAAAAATCAATTTCCTCCTGATTTAAAGACCCTTCAAAAACTCCTCGATCCTCTCTAATTATCCCAAATCCTAAGGTTGGTTCTTCTTTCAAGGCATGACGAGTTTGTGTGTTACAAGATTCTTCTATCAAAATTGAGTAAGGGATGGTTTGAGTGGGAATGGGGTCCACACAAGTTTTAATGCTTTGTAGTTCTTGTCTAAAACATGATACCTCTGAATTCATTTTTTCCATTTGTTCACACAATTTTTAAGGAATTGTTTCAGGATTAGGATTGATAGATGTTTCGACATCGTGGCCTTCCTCATTATTCATCTTTTGAATCATTCTTGATAGGTATGGAAATTGATCTTTTAAACCTTCATCATTACAAATTTCATTCATGTTATCAGGTGTAGGGTATTCATTCAAAGGTTGATTAAAAAAGGTTGTTCATTCCCAATGTGGATTTTCAAAATTATTCCATCCTGAGTTCGTGAAGGGATATTGTTGAGGATACTCCATTGGAGTTGAATGAAATTTGTATTTGGATTTGTTTTTTTTTTGGAAAAACAGAAAGGGGAAAAGAAAAGAGAAATAGAGGTGAGAAAAGAGAAGTTTGGTGAGAATAGAAGGTGGGTGTCTAAGAAAACTTACTTGGGTCCCCGGCAACGGCGCCAAAATTTGGTTGTGCACAAATTTACCCTACTGGTAAAAGAGGTCGATGTAGTACGTGTAGGGGTCGAATCCACAGGGACCGAAGAAGAAACCTTAAGACACTAAGATTGGATACGGGATTGGCTATGTAGTGGCCAACTTTGGATTGAATTGATTTGAAGAAAAATTGATTTAATTTAAAGAAAAAAAAAGAAATAAAATTACTTGAATTAAAACAACTAATTAAGGTGAGTCGATCCTAGGTTGTCTCTTGGGCTTGATTGGATGTATTTGTTTTTCATTTGATTTTCTGTTCATCGGTTCAAGAGGTATCCATTAAATGAAATAATTCATCAATATCATTCTCCGATTTAATCCATACACAATTTCAAGGCTAATCACCAATTCACTTAGAGGATCAATTTAATTAGAACTCCAAGGAATTGGATCGTACTAGCACTCAAAATGTGTCGTCGTTAAATTCGGTGAAGACAAAGAAGACGATAAATCAAAGAAAGGAACTCTTAAAATAAAGAACAAATTTAAGAATTTAAGAACATAAAATAACATTAAATCCAACTCATGCAACTCCCTAAGATCAACCCATAATAGGTTATCCCTCCATTGATGCTATTCTATCAATGGAAGTGGGTAATTGACTTAAAGAAGCGGGATTGAAGAATAAAGGAAAAAAAACATTAATCAAAATGAACACTCCATCGTTGTGTGATGAATTCACAAGTGCGGGTGTGAATAAATTCACACTACGATTCAACGGTATCAACGTGTGAAGAAAACGAAAATAAAAAGTGAAAAATAAGAATAAATTTTATTAAAATACTAAATGTGAATGAAAAACTTACATTAGAGAAATTGACGATGCCATTACAAAACGAAAGCGGAAAATTACAATTGAAAGAAAAACATGGATTCAAAGGAAAATGTTAGATTATAATTTCATTCACCACCATCTCCTTATATAGTAATATTAGGAGCCTTAGGTCCACCCTCAACATTAAATTCACCCCCCAACAATTAAGAGAGTCAAAAGGAGGGTGAAGAATCAAAAGGAAATTGATGTTTCGAAGTTGACCCAGAAAACTGTCCAGATTCGTCCTCCATTTTGACGTGTGAGTTTGACACTTCATATGGCCGAATCCGAAGGTGTCATAAATATATATTATCTGCGTCCATGTGTCTTCTAGAATCTCTCAAAATATCAGGAAATTTGGCTTAGACGTTTGAAAGTTATGGTCTAAATGGTGGGACAAAGTTCTGTGCATTAATGACGAGTCCACCATTTAAATCTCAACTTCATATCCCTTTATCATCATGAAAACATCAGAATTAGCTCTGGCCACAGTTGAATAAAATGATCCTCATATTTTTCTCTTTAGACTGTATAAATTTTAGCTTCATTGAGCTTGGTTTCTGGGCCCCACATTTATTTGATGGGCCTTAGGCCCATTATGATTTTTCCAGAAAGTTTCTGCCTTCAGGCGCAAAATTATCCATCTTCCTTTGGGATTCATCCATCGGACCTCAAAGATAAAATGTTCCAAACAAAGTGATAAATCATATCCCAAAATTTCAAATTAAAATGACGAATATTTTAATTTCCACAATCAAATTATTGAGTGGGCCCAAATTGACATTTTAAGCATGAATTGCACAATGATGGGAAATGCAGTTCAATTTCTGAATTGGACTAAAATTGATGTTTATGAACATTTAGACACATTAATATTAAGATCTTAACAATGAATATTAGCCACTTTCAGTGACTAATCCACGGGGGGATACATAGGTGTGGTACAAGGTTTTTGGCACCATGCCCCCCTCCTCCTGGGAATCCTCCATCTTTTGGCCGCTCTCAAACTGAGCCCTTCGACCCTTTCCAGTGGTCCGCTAATGTGCTCAGAGTACTCCGTTCTAGGACCTGGAGTGTCATATTTGACTTAGGCAAGTTTTTGTTTGCTTTCCAAGCTTCATGCTCCCTTTCATCTGGGCCCCTGTTATCTTTCACACCCAGAGGGGCCCCCAAGAACGACTTAGATACAATGCCTAAGGGCTCTCCTACCATCATGTGCCAACGTCCCCGAGGGTTTTAGACAAAAAAATGATACAAATCCCACATTACGAACATGTTCAGTGGTCGATGCTCATTTCTTTGTCCCCATTTTAGGCTAACGTGATAGGATGTTGTGTTACAAACATGGTCAGAAGTAGTCTTCAGTCATCACGCCGACTCCTTCGGGCCCTGAATATTGGTTGCATGATGTTCCACCCCATCATGTCAAGGTGGAATATTGACACTCCTTGCACTAACCCTCATTTCACTCCCACACGTCAGACGGACAAAGCTGCTTAACAGCGTCTCTCGGGGCTCTCGCGATCCGAGCGCCAAGGTTATATGCTTGGGTTTTCTCTAAGGATCATGTACAGCTTAACCCTCATCCCCATGGGAAACGAGGAGTCTCCCATACATTGCGTTTTGGTCCCATCTCAGTTGGAAGCTAGCATCTTCCACCCCCCTGATTGTTGGACCCTCGTCGGCTCCTTGGCCCGAGGCTCCTCTCCCAGAATCATGCACAGTGATGGTATGAGGATATTCCCTCTTCCACATTGGGTATGACTTATTGCATCATGCGTATTCCTCCAGTTCCAAGCCATACGACCTTAAACTGTGCTGTTTGGTCCCACCACATGACCATTAACTGTGATGATATCGTCCTGGCCACACGATGAAAAACAACACTGCATTGTAGTGACCTCCCCAAAAGGGACATCACGTCAGGTATTGGTCGATTTCCATACCATTTGTCAATTCCTGTTACGACTTGATTATTGTGGCGACGCCAGGAATTTCTATCCTATTCCGGTCGTTCCACAAAATAAATACCATTCACCTTCAAGGAAAAACAAGATATATCAAATACCACTTCTTTGGTTCAAGGTCTAGACCCGCACGCCTCCTTCATCCTTTGCGCAGGCGCCATGTCATGCCATGACACTCCTCAAGAACTACGTATGGATTGATTATCATACTTATGAGATATGTAGGATCACCTAGGTACTTTCCCGCAGGCCCATCCTAACATTCGTGTTCGGTCCCTCAGCCTAAACACGTCCCCAAGGAGCACATGATAAGCAGGACCCTGTCCTCATTCACGATGGGTTTCTTCAGTCACTTTACTATACGTCTCCTACCCTTCTTACTGATCCCTAGTCTGATCTCTAAGACCATAAAACTAATATATCCTAATAATTACTTCTAGCTTGATTCCCATCCTTATGGGATACGTAGGAACGCTCAGACCTCCTGTCTTAGGGTCCAGCTTGAGTTCATCTAGTTCGTCTCTTCGGTCCTGCCTTTAGGACCCCAACCATGGGACTATGTGGCGTAGTGTGGTATTATGTCCTCATTCACATTGGGTTTGCAATTTCTACACCACACGCACCCTGTTCTAAAGATTATCTCTCCTATGTCATGTCCCCCGTGACATTAAAAGGCGCCATCAAGAACTACGTCTGGCATGATTCCCATCCTTATGGGATACATAGGAACGCCCAGACCTCCTGTCTTTGGGTCCAGCCCCAGGGATTACCAAATCCCGTCCCTCCTTATTGTCGGCCCCTCGGCCTGACTTCTTGGGGAGTGGTGTAATTGTGACATCTACCCCAGATAAGTTTGGGATGTCCCACAGTGATGGTGGGAAGTGAATGTTCTCTCACCAGAGAGGTCCTTTTTGAAAATTGGGATGATCCGTGACCAGATTATTATGTCTGCCTAATGTGCCTCCACCACGGTGGTGCAATCTTGGGAGTGTTGGACTCTGTTTGAACAAACCCCCACTCAACTTCCCACGCTTTGCGTGCCCCTTTATTCGGATCCTCATCCTCTTTCATGTTTGATGGGACCCCCTAACAGTATGGATGATAGACCTATGGTCCACCTGCTATCCTGGGGAAACATCCTGGAAGACTGGTCATGTTTGATGGGACCCCATAATAGTATGGGTGATAGACCTATGGTCCGCCTACTGCAACAATATGGATGATAGACCTGTGGTCCGCCTGTTGTAACTGTATGGTTGATTGACCCATGGTCCGCCTACTGTCATGGGCCAACGTTCCAGAAGACTGATCGATGATATTTGAGTTAGGACCCGTGTTGCGAACATGGTCAGTGGTCAGCCCTCATTTATTGTCCCCATTTCAGGCCAATGCGATATGGATGCTACATTTCTTCCATGGTTAACGGTTATCCTCCATCGTCGCGCCCTTATAGTGTTCTGAATTTGGGTAACGTGATTCACCTTTTTCATCTCCCTATGTTCGGATGGATTTCAATGCCCCCGAAATTTCCCATCTCGTGTGTTAGAACACATTGAGAATATGGTATATCAATCAGTATGAGGTCCTCTCCTCAGAAATCCAGGCCCAATTTTAGATGCCCGAAGCTTGGTTAATGCCCCACAGTTGGATAAAATAATAACACGAGCATCCTTTATTTCTCACGTTGGGTGAAACCCATAGGATCTTAGGGGTGAGTTGTTATTCATTTTAGAATTATGTTGAGAATATTAAACCAAAGGTATAGATATATGGATTTGTCCATATATTGGATTTAAATGATGATCAGTACAAGAAAAAGTTCATGAGATGGCCAAAACAGAGCCCTTAGGGATCAGCGTGCTGGATCGATCTTTCCAACGCTGCTACCCTTTTCCTGGTAGCCTCCAGGACTGCTTCTCACTCCTTGAAGACTCTCTCTTCATCATCAGCCGCAGAGCGCAGCTCACCAACCCTAGATTGTGCATGCGCCCACTCGGTTTGAAGTACGATTATCTGGTTACTCACCTCCACCAATTGTTCTTGGGAGTCAGCCAGTTGGGCCGTTAGTTGCTCCACGAGCTCCGATCACATTGCAATGAAGACCTCCTTCTCTTCCGCCTGCCCTTTGAGGTGCCAGACCTCCTACTTCGCCCTCATAAATGCTTGGGTGCTCGCCGATATTTCCCGACACTAGGAAATGTAGGTGCGCCGACTACTCTCGCGTATCTTATCGGACATGTAATCATGGACCATCAGATGAAGGCATTGAACGTCAGCCCCTCTGGCGCACAGGAAGCGCATGCAGGTCTGGAGTGATCCCATCCGCCTCAGCCAATCCATCTGAGTCTGCCTGAGAAAGCACTGGATACACTTCCACCCTTTGCGCCGTGTCATCCGGCTCTCCTCGGCCACTTCCGAGTCTGAATCGTCTATCTCCTCGAGATCAGCAGGCCGATATGCAGGAAAGGCAGCTAGCAGGTCGGCAGCAGGATCAGCCTTAGGGGTGTATTCATGAGGAATAGGATCCTCGAAGTTCAGGTGACCTTCCTCTCTTTCCCCGATAGTGACGGTGCCTCCGTCAGCTTCCGGACTCGCCCCAATGACAGCGCCGCTGATGTCCGCTGCCCCTGGTCACCAATTTTCGGGGCCGACTCAGTGCAGGAAGTATGTTCTGGATGAGGTGGTATTCCCGCCACTGGTTCGCTCATGGATGGCCTGGGCTCAGAAGCCCGACGAGCCTCCAATGTCGAGATCACTGTGCAAGGCGCACCCAGATTAGTTGGGATATTTGATAGCAAGCGCCAGTAGTGAAGCATGGTACTTACAGGAACCCAGAGCATCGGCCTCTAGTGTTATGACCGCTACAGGAGCTATCGTAACAGGAGACCCCTCAGCGCTTGTTAGTTCAATGATGGGCGTCAGAGCCCCATCCTATCCCACCGGCGCCTCTCCTCCCTCCTCTCTTGGGGATGCCTGATTAGAACCTAGGTGCTCCAGATTGAGATAGAAAGATGGTTTAGAAATTGCAGAAGAGAATGGATGAAGTGGGAAAATGAATAAAGATAGAGACAGACCTTGAGTATCTTGGTTATGTCGAGATCATAGCCGATAATCTCGCTGCTCTCCTAGAGACTCCCTTGGTAGGTCTCCCCCTGCAACCCCTCACCTTTTGGTTCTCCTTCTCCTTCTCCTTTATCTTCTCCTTCGCCTTCATCTTCTCTTGTTTCCTCCTCTCCCTCCGACTCCTCGTCACTGTCGCCTTCTCCCGGTGGTATCATTTCCGGATCGTGTTCTTGGCCGAGCATCACCTTCACCAGGAAAGGTGGATCCGCATGCCAACCCCTTTGGCACGCGTATGTGTCCATGGCTATCAAATAGGCATGCCGCTGATGGAAGTTTACTCTGTCGGTAACTTGAATGATCCCAACCTCTGGCAGCTGGATCCCATCCTGCATTATCTTCTTCCAGATGGCTTCAATGCTCATTGATTGCCGCAGGGTCATCCAGGCCGACCATAGTTCCGGGAAAATTGCATCGTGGGAAGGTTCGAGCAGGTATCTAATCTTCTTCCCGGGCATCTCCCAGGAGGCCTCGTGTGATCCCCCTCCAGGAAACGAGGTCGCGACGACACCGTGTGATGTCCCCGCTACTGAGGTCCTGGCCTGTGCAGGCCTCGCTGCCTAGCGCGCCCCTGGTTCTCCCCTTCTAACAGAACCTTGCCTCCCCCGTCACCCGGTTTCTGCACAGCTAGTCTCGAGTTGCCAGACTCGCTTGCATAAAATCCCCTTAGGGTACGCAATGGTCCAGTGCTCGGCGTACTCGGTTTCTAGGCCTGCGTTGACCCCAGTGGGAGGAATGGTGATGACGTCGCCAGAGCCAAAAGTGGTGAACATCAACGACATCTGGCGCAGGATACAAGGATTCTTCTCCACCCAGACAGCCGTAAATACCTTCTTCGGCATTCGTTGGAGGCACCTGAATTGCCTGGCGAATCAGGATGGCACGTAAGGCTCACAGATCACCTTTCCGTCAATCTGATCCACGGGCACCCTACCCCAGATGCTCTAAAAATACTCTTGCTGCTCCAGTGAGCCTCACCCATTGTCCACCATCTGGCCGACCGGGGTGGGGAATGGGCTGAAGTTGAAATTGGTATAGTTACCTATTCAGATCCTTATGCCCTCCTCATTGAGCGTCATCGGCGCCACCCCGACGATGTTCAACAGAGACGGTCGCAGGCCGTTTCCCAGAGGACGGATGGCATTTGGGAAAGTATATCCGCCGAGATGAGTAGCCACCCAGTCGTGAAAGATCTGAAAGGGGTCACATACTCTCTGAGGCGACCCCCCTCGTGAGATGCGTCCTAGAATGGTATACAACTTGGCCAGTATGGGGACCCCAAAATTGAACCTTTTGTTAGTGGCCATGGTGCCCGCCATCACCAGTGTTACTGGAAGGACGCCAATCCTCGCATCCCACACTGGCAGGAGCCACCCGCTCAGGAAGGTGGTGAGGAACCCGGCATATCGGACGATCGGGTCCCGGGCCTCAATGACGCGGTAGCCCACGATTGGTATTGCCCCGCCTCTAGGGTCCTCCAGTATGACCCATTCCTGCTCCTCTGGGCCACATTTGGGCACCGTTTTCCCCGTCCCGACATCTTGACCATCGAGTCCTTTTCCAAGAACTGGCTGATCCAGTCCTTATAGGCGATGTCCTTCTGGAAGTCCGTGACCTTCAGCCTCTCTTTGGCCAGCTCCAACAGGTGTCACATCCCCATGGGGGTCTGTGACCTGTCTTCCCAAGTGTTCTTTGAAGGAACGAAATCGTCGTATTGGTAGCCCTCTAGTTGGATACCTCCGATGCAGTGAACGTCCGAGAGGCTAATGCCAACTTCCCCATGGTGAAGGTGGAATGTGTTGGTATCTGGGGACCACCGGGTGAATAGCTCCGGCCCGAGCTCAGGTTGACGGTGTAAGTGGAACTACGACATCCATACCGCCTCGAATAGGCCAATATACCACAGCTCATCCCCAAACTGGTCGCAAGTATGGTGTACCCAGAACTCCCAGGTCCACTCACTAGTAAAGTTTCCCTCAGACCGCAGGTCCCAATCTTTTAACTAGCCCTTAATGTCATCCGTGATGCTTTGACGAAACGTGCTTTCATAGAGGGTCGGAGAATTCTCTGCAGCAGGCTCATCCCCGGTAATGGTCCTGGTCCTCGGGTTCAGGACATATACGTTCAAGTCCCTGGTTTCCCTAGAAGGATGGCCATTGATGGTGATGTTTTAGTGGGGAAGCTCATCCTCCCGGGTCACCCATGACCGCGGTGTGTCCACCTCGAATCCCGATAGGGGAACCTCCTCCAGGATGCCGATGTTCCAGAGCGAGAGGTTTTCAGATAGAGGATACTCCTTCTGGGTGGGGGTCAGTAGGTTGAACAAGGTTAGGTTGTTGGAAACGACCACCTTGGCGCCATAAACCTCCTCATTTGCCGCCATTTCAGCTCTATGAGGGGCGACTTCCCCCTCATCAACTTGGTTTGCAGCCATTCCAATTTTTCTTGAGAGTTGTACGAAATCAGGAAGAGGTGCGCGGAATCGGAAAGGGTTGAACGTAATTTGGACTTGAGGTGTGCAATTCAGGAGTTAGGTGTGTGATCAGAACCGTTGACGCGCAATACCCCGAGTTTGCACGGAAATGCGCCCAAAATTCAGAAGTAATTACGCGCTGCCAAAGCATTTGTTGCGCACAGCCGCAGAAGAAATTTCGCACATGAGAGCGTTGAGCCTATCACGCAGAAAAGATTGAGTACGGAACATGGGACCCAGTTCCCCTTTTTATAAGTAAGGCCAGGGTTCCACGCCGTGAGGAAAGCGAATTCTGTGCCGATCTGGAGTTTTGCGCGGCCCGTGGGATTTTTGCGCGTAGAGTGCCCAGGAGATCCACCACTTCAGCGTTTTGGCATTTCCCTCAGAATTCGATTGTTGCGACCTCTCGCCGATCCAATTCCGAGGGGGGGCATTTGTAGATGCCAAAAAAGTCCGTAACTCCTAGAGGAAGTTTCGAAATAACGAAGCGAATTCATCTTCGGACTCAGAGGCCCACTCCGGAGGGCCCGGAAGTGGTGCGCAAAATTAAAGGGTACTCACGTGAAAAAATTTTGTTCGCATGCAGGAATCCCATGATTTGCGAAAAAGAACATGTGTGGCGTGCAATTTTGTGCACCCGATTCCACATGGTGAGGCCTTGCGCGCCGGCTGGTCCTGGCGCGGAAGATTTCGCGCGCTGCCCGAATTCCGCGATGGTGAATGCCTTTAAATAGAAGGCGACCCCAACTGTTTTGGGGTTGAGGAATTCAGACTAGCACCCGTGCTCAAAAATTGGACTCCCACGCGCGCAATATGACTTCCAGGTAATAACCCTTTTCGCGCAACCTTGCCCCGATATTTTCCTTTGTGCACAATCCCACTGGCTTAAGTGAATTTTCCAACTCCTCAGGGTTCCTCCTTGGCGTGCAATCCCTTCCAATTGTGCACAATCCCTTCCAATTGTGCGCAATCCCTTCCAAATTGCGCGCAATCCCTTTGTTAGGTTTTGCCATACCTTAGGGATCGACCATTTCCCCCCCGCGCGCAATCCAAGCTTTTTGCGCGCAATCCCCCTAGCCGCGCGCAATCCCTCTGCCCCACTTGCGTGTCATCCAGATGTTTTGTACGAAAAACTTCTCTTTGCATGCAAAACCCCAGGAACCCTCACCTTTATGCCCCCAGGTGCCTCCGTGCATAGGCGCCCGATGTCCTCCATATCGGGCATGCACGCCATGCGTTGTTTTCCCATACGGCCTTCCAGGCTCGTACGAAGTAACCTCAAGGTCCCTTGGGTGGTGTTTCCCATTTCATTTCTTTGCCTCATGATTATTCGCATAGGTATGATAATGGATATTGCTTCTTCGCATAGCCACGCTAACATGGACCCCTCGATGGTTCTCCCTGCGGCCCCCCTTCACTACGGCCTTACCGATGTCTTCCCTCCCACAAGGGGTAGAGGGTGTTGGGCATGTAAGCCCTAGGGGTGTCGAGTGAACCCACCTCGTCCGAGCTGCAGGATGTTAAACTGCCAATAACCTCGTCCTCAACACATGACGTTAAATTGTGATCCAAACCCGTGCCTCGCACGCAGGGTCCCCCCTGGCTCGGACATTCTTTACACTACTCGTCTCCATGGGAATGGAATCTTCCTCACATGGAATGATATCCTACTATTGGAGTAGCGTTTTTCCACGGGGGAAGGGCTACCTCAGAGCGTAATCCCCTAGTCCCTCTTGCGGAAGGTTGCACCCGTGCACCTCTGTACTTCCCCACTGCCAAGGCCAGTGGAGGGCGCGATAAGGAACGAGGAATATCCTTTGTTCGGTCCCAAATCCCTCTCCCTCTGTGCTTTATCGCACCATAGGCCTCTATCCAGGACTAAGTCCTGACACTAAGGGCTGCTAACCACACATAAGCCCATGTTTCCTCTTTGATACGCTCAATGCATAAGCCCATCTCCGCTTCTCACGAACGCACCCTTCACGACGTGATCATCTGGTCCCAGCTTCCCCTTGTTTCTCACACCGAGTATGACTCACGTGGGCTTAGAGCGAGCATCGACCATGACATTCTCCATGGGCCGCCTCAGAGTGTAAACCCCATCCCAGCGAACTACGGGGACTTTGATCTGTGATAACGCATGGTACATAGGTAGCCTCCATGAGGTTCAAGCCCACCACCTGGTCGTTCTGACTTCTTCACGTCGATTCGCCAATACTTTGGTCCGCCTCAGAGTGTAAGCCCCAAATTTCCCATCCAGCATGACATTAAACTGTATGCCTGTCTATAATGACGTGAAACTGTCTGCCTCGTCTCACATGATGTTAAACTATATCCCGTCCCGCACTACATTAAACTGTATGCCCCGAGCTACGTGGACTTTGATCCATGCTAATGCACGGTACGTATGAAGCCTCCATGAGGTTCAATCCCACAACTCAGTTGTTCTGACCCCTCTGCATTAGTTTACAACCACCATTATGGGCCACCTCAGAGCGTAAGCCCCATATCCACCATCATAGGCCGCCTTAGAGCGTAAGCCCCATATCCAACCCCCACGTCTCATCCTGACCTCTCCCTCAATCCCACGTGCCTTGGGAAGCTCATGCCCTAGCCCAGAGGTCTTACTTTCTCCAGGCTCCAATCCATGCGTTCATTCTCACGGGTTGCCTCTTCAGGTATCCCACCATATCACCAAACTACGCGGACTTTGATTCCCTGCCATGGGGATACGTAGGAAGCCTCCATGAGGTTCGAGACCCTCTTCACTCCATCACCCGTCCTGATCCTTACCCAGGCCGCCACATCCCGGTGGG
Organism: Viscum album; assembly: GCA_963277665.1. Classification (NCBI taxonomy): domain Eukaryota; kingdom Viridiplantae; phylum Streptophyta; class Magnoliopsida; order Santalales; family Viscaceae; genus Viscum; species Viscum album. The sequence continues at coordinate 354,673,589 of OY728125.1, read as the reverse complement.
ATCATACCACCTCATTCCACTCCATAGTATCTGGGAAGCCGCCCACGTGCTGGCCCCAATATCGGTGTTCCCCCTAGGGGGTCCTTCAATCTGATCCACTCTCAGTGTTCCGATCAGTCCGATCCGTCTCCACAAGATGTTAAACTCGCGGCATACCCCGTGTTAAACATGGGAAGCTGAGGAAAACCTCATATGGCACACAATTCCCCGCGTTCGATGTGGGATTCCTCGGGCTTCTGTGCCCTCGAGAAGCCCTATAATAAGGGACAGAAGACAGACATGCCAATCCCCCAACGTCAAGGCGCGCCAATAACACCCCAGCGTGACCATTCTCCTCACTGAAGGTTGCTGCCCCGACCAGACCCCTTGGAGCGTCCTGACGGAAGCAGTGTAATTAACTGGTGTCCATGAAAATATGGCACTAGGAGCGAGGTTCACGAATATGTCTTAAATATATGAGGGAGACCCGGACTAGGTGACGAGCTCCGAGGAGGAATCCACGGAAGGAAGAACCAACATCCCATCATCCTGGTTTCGATCAAGGAGAAGACGTACCTGAACAAGGAACGGATGCCGCCCACCTTTGGAAAGCGGGAATGCGGGTCCACAAGCCGCACATCCTCCCCCTGCGTGACGGATGCACGCGCGCCCCGACGGAAAGCGTCGGAAACACCATCCCACCAATAATGCTCCAAAAGGTCTTTGTATATCTTATTACTATTAGGATGAACTGAAAATAGAGAACTATGAGCTTCAAACAACAAATCTTTCTTTAACTAGGAATCAAAAGGCACACACAACCTTTTACCAAATCTTAAAACACAATCTTTATCAAGATTAAATTTTGAAAACTTATCCATTTTAACCAATTATACCTTTTTCTGTAGCTCACGGTGTTCCTTCTACGATTTCTTCATTCTGTATGATAACAATGACTGCACTAAAACCTGAAACAAAATAAAGGTATTTCCTACACCAACAACTTCTAAGCCAAAATTCATCAAATCATTAATCAAGTGGATCATGTTCCAAATGTAACCCGGTTAAAGATGCATCATGTTTTAGACTCAAGGCATCCCTCACTTTGTTTTCTTTTCTCGGATGGTAATTGATCGGGCAATCATAATCTTTTATCATTTCAAGTCATATTCTCTGCCTCATGTTTAATTCCTTCTGAGTGAATATATACTTTAAAATTTTAGGGTCAGTATATATTTGAAATTTGGCTCCATATAAATGATGCATCTAAGTTTTCAAAGAAAAAACCACATCTTCCGATTCCAAATCATGTGTGGTATAATTTAACTCATGAGGTTTTAGTTGGCTTGAAGCATAAGCAATTACCTAATCATTTTACATCATAACCCAACCATGTCCCTTCAAAGAAGAATCACTATAGATGACAAACTCACCATTTCGGTAAGGCAAGGACAAAATTAGAGAATTCACCAATATATTCTTTAGTTCCTAAAAACAAACATCACATTCTTCTATCCAAATAAATTTAACCCCTTTTCATGCCAACTTAAATAGTAGTCTAGATAACCATGAAAAGTTTTTAACAAACCTCTAGTAATAACATGATAATCCAATAAAACTATGAATCTCTATAACATTTTTAGGTCTTGGACATTCATCAACCACTTTTGTTTGGAATGATCAACTATTATTCCATGCCTATTTATAATGTTCCCAAGAAAATAAATCTATTGCAACAAAAAATCACACATTTTAAATATTCCATATAGTTTTTTTTCTTAAAGGTTTGTAAAAACAACCCTTAGATTCTTTTCATGCTCCTCTTTACTCTTAGAAAATACCAGAATGTCATCAATAAACATAACCAAAAATTTACCCAAGAACTCATGAAATATTATATTCATAAGGTTCACGAATATAGTAGGTACATTATTTAACCTAAATGGCATTAAAAAAAAATCATAGTTCCCATATCTAGTATGAAAATATTTTTTGGGATTTCATCCTCCATTACCTTTAGTTGATGGTATCCAAATATCAAGTTAATAATTGAAAAGAATTGAGCTCTCTAGAGATGATCAAACAAGTTATAGATATGAGGCAAAAGATAACTGTTTTTAACAGTGATTTTATTAAAAGCTCTATAATCAATAAAAAGTATCATGGAACCATATTTCTTTTTAACGAACAAAACAGGAGCACCCCATGGTGAAGTTCTAGAACAAATGAATCCCTTATCAAGACAATCCTATAACTGATTTTTCAATTCAAGAAGTTCCATTTGATATGGGGGTTTTGAAATTGGATTAGAATCAGGAACTAATTCAATTGTGAATTCGACTTCCCAATCAGGTATGACACTGGGTAACCCATTAGGAAAAACATCAATGTATTAATTTACCACTCGCACATAATTAATTTGAACAATTCCCTTTTTTCAACAATATGAGCAAGATAAATTTCATTTCAATCTTTTAACAGTTTATCAAATTCCTGATATGTTATCAAATGTATGTGTTCGTTCTTGTTTACAAACTAAAACTCTTTCTGGAAAACAACTTCCATAGATCTACAATCAATCTTATCATGATAAACAGAAATCCAATCTATTCCCAGAATGACATCAAACTCTACTAAAGGAAACACAATAAGGTTTTCAGGTAAATACCTTCCAAAAAATACAATAGAAATATTATTATAGTTTCTATTTTCTATAATATTTCCCCCCTAGGGTTTTAAAAATAAGTCATGGTCACATTTGTTGAGGTGATATTTCCAATTTACCAGAAAATTCCTCAAAAATAAAGAAATGTGTAGACACTGTATCGAACAGAACTTTAGCAAAACCAGAGTAAACAGACAAGGTACCTGATAAAACTTCATTGGATGGAATTAAATCTACTGAAATAGTCACAAATGATTTAACTACACTTTTCTACTTATATTATGGCTTCTTTGCATCATTCAGATATCTCTTTAGGAAAACATTTACATAATGACCCATCTCTCCACATTTGAACCACTTAACAGTATACTTATCAGGATTAGTCTTAGGATAATTTTCATTACAATCTCAGTCCATATGTACAAAAATTACCACATTGAAAACACTTCCTAGTTTTGGTAAGGAATTCCCCATGGTGATTTTTACCACACATTTCACAAACTAAAAACTGGAATTTCTTACCATCTGATTTCTTCAGTTGATTCTTACCCATCACTTTCCATATGGACCTCTTCTTCTCCTTGTTTTCAAAGTGATAATGATCGTAAAAAAACTCCATCTCTACCCTCTCATCATATCTGACAAGTTTCTCATAACTTTTTAATTCATTGGAGGCTAATGCCCTTTGATACCTTGGATTTAATCTTGAGTAAAAGCGATTTATTTCTATCTCAAGATCCAAAATAATATTTGGAGAATACCTCACCAGTCAGGTGAAGTTTTATTCATACACAACCACTGAATATTTCTCCTTTTAGTTCAATTCAAGGAATTGATTATCCATCCTAAGTCACACCACCTTAGGAAAATATTTTCAAGGAAAAAACTCTTAAATTCATCCCACTCTAAGGCATCATTATCCTATCTAACCATGATATTTTTGACCATTGACCACCACTGATCGGATTCACCTTCAAAAAGATAAATGGAAAGAATTTCCTTTTGATTATCTGAATATCCCATAACATCAAATATCTTTTTAAGGGCCTTAATCCATCATTCAGCTACTACTGGGTTAGAAGATCCATTAAAAGTATGAGGGTGTTGTCTCATAAAATGTTCCACTAGAATCTTGTTTCATTGTAGTACATCTCGTTGTTCTCTTTCATGGATGCCACCACCATTTATTGTCTTTTTTAGCTAAGTCATTTCTATCACAAACTACTCGGTTCCAATCCCTACCATTCTGAGCAGCAGATTCAGAAGAATATCATTCTGTCAGTGCCTCTCCTCTTCTGCTTCCTTGTTTCTTCTGTGGAAATCCATTCTGAACAAACATATCTTAGTCAAAGAAACATGGTAATATTTAAATTCAATATCATTTCAAATTGACTATAGATTAAAAACCATTTATGGTATTATATTAACATCATCCCAACACCTAAAGTTATCTAAACATCCCTCTGATACCAACTATATGGACCCAACCTTATTACATTATATAATCTTGAATTTTAGTCAAGAACTCACATCATTTCATATTGAGGATCTTTTCAAGTTTATAGTTTTAGATAATTTGGATATAATACATACATAATATTCCACATTTATATAGATCAAATTCCACAAAAATAGTATCCATTTCTTCTCAAATATAATACTTTTTAAATAAAACATGTTTTCTTTAATAAATCTTCATAAAATTTTATCTTGGATTCCTTCTTTGTCTTAAAATTCCTTATAACCTTTGAAAATTATTTAAAAAATGAGAATGAGAACAAAAATCTCAGTAAGGGTTATAAAAATAAGGAAATAAAACATTGGTCCATGAATACTTGTAACATATGAAATCATTTTCAAAAAAAGACATACTTATTACCCATATAAACTTTGTGAAACTTGATATTTCCATGAGATTTAAAAAAACATATAGAACATAAATAGAACCATAAAGGTATCTTGGGTAATTACTTACATAATATTTCAACCCTCTGAACTACCTTATAATTTGTAACCCTCATTGATACCTTATAATTTGTGTAACCATCACAATTACACTTGGAGTAACCATACGGATGAACTTCAACTTACACATACCAAATGAATTTGAGGGATATATAGGTCCCAATATTAATTATAAAAAAATTCCCAATAACCATAACAAAATCACACAACATTAATAATTTCATAAAAACATTTCTTTTGAATTTTGTAAAACAGAATTTTAAAAGAGGTTTTAAAAAATAAAAGTCCCTTATAAATATCATATAATTGAAGAGAGACTTAATAGAGTGAATGGAATATGTATATAAAATGTATATAAAAATAATTCATCATAATATAAACAAATTTCATCAAAAAAAATTAAACCATGTAAACAATGAAGTATAAGGTTAACCCAAAAAATGGAAATTGGGTTAAGAATTCCCTTACCTCGGGTTTTTCTTTCTTCAAATTCATTTAAACCTCATATATGATGGTTGAAAGAGTGTTATTAATATCTTAAAGAAACATATTCATGTTTATAACAACTTATATGATCATTTAATAACATTATCTCACCATTTAATTATTATTATTTTGTTCCTACCATTGTTTTGGGTACGTCCTTTAAATGATTTCTATGGCCGATTTGTATTTGATTTTCTTATCGTATGGAAATGAAATTCCAGAAGTGGAATGAGATGGTATTAATATGTTTCCAGAATATATAATGATACCATGAATCATTTTGTTATCATATATTATGATGGATCATTAGATAAAACATTAATGATGTTTGTTTAGATCATTTTTTGGCGGTTCCTCGATAATCATGAACTTGTTTAATTATATAATTTAATGCCATGCATATAAGTTCATTTCAGAACATAAAATAGGTTAAAAAATAAAATTTTAAATTATTTTTCGTCCATTAAAAGGGTTTTATGATCATCTTTGAAGGATATAATGGATATTGCGAACACATCGTCCACGATTTTGATAAATCGACACATCGTGGATGATGTTTTTATTTTTAGAACAAGAGGGAGAGGAGAGAAAGGAAGATGATGAATCTTTTACATGAACACGGTAAAATATAAAATATATAAGATTATGTATATTTCATACCTCCTGGATAATAATAGGTAAAATATTATAAGAAAAGAAAGGAATTGGAAAGAAACACATGAAAAAGGAATAGGATTCTCACATCGTGATCTATTCTCCTTGAGATCCTCCTTAAGAACTTTGGTTTTAGCCTTTTGGTGAGACCAGTAGCGCTAGGATGTGGGGAAGATACTTGGGGATGGTATTTGGTAAAACTTCGAAAATTTTCAAGGCTTGCGAGGTGTGTGAGAAAGTTGGGAATGAGTGTGGTATTTATAGTGGAGGAGAGGAGGGATTTTACATTATTTTAATCATTATTATAATATTTTTTCTCAAGACTATGAATAGTATTGATTCATGCGACCCCAAATAGTAATAATTTCATGTGAGTTTGAACCAAGTGGGATTACATCATCTTTGAATCACCTATGATGTAGTAAAACAAGTATTTAGAATTTATCTTAATTTATCATATTTTTTATTCATAAAAAATTCAAGAATTTCATAAAAATACAAAAAATTCACCTGAACCATTTTTCAACATGTAGAATTCAAAATTGAACTCCATTTCGTAAAAATAATTTTCTAAATATTATTAATTTAATTTTTAAATAAAATCATAATTTATTTAAAAATAAAAATTTTAAATCTATAACTCATTTTTTAACACCTTGAAAAATTAATCAAGGTGACTTTATCTTAAATCCTTATGAAAATAAAATAATAATACAATTTATTATTCATTAGGGTCATATTACTATTCATATTACTATTCATAAGGGTGTGTTACTATTCACCAAAAATGAAGTTGGTTCCATTAGACTCTAAATAACTTACTAATCACAATCGTAGATGACTGTTTTTTGAAATTCAAAACATAGAAACAAAAAAAAAATATGTTTAAATTCTAGTTTTAAATATCTAATTAAAACAAAGTTTCATACATTTAAATTTATTTTGAAAACCTTGGGGTGTTACATCAATAACCTCTTAAGCCCATATACAAAGGGAAATATCATGTAATCACTATTTCTAATTAGGGGTACGATAATAATGTGATGAAAAGTACACTTACCATTCACTATAGAACTACTAAAGTCTTATTTGACTATGAATCTACCTAATTTTTTATATATGAATAATTTACTAATGGTATCAAAATTTCACCCCAAAATTTATATATTGAATTAGAATTTAAAACCTCTAATGTTATGATGATCACAAATCAAGTCTTTGATTCTTCTGCAGTTGAATTTTGTGGTAATGTGCATCCTAAAAATCTTGTTGTTCTTCTTATGGTTTAATTTTTTTCTATCATAGGAATGGATTGAATTTATCTACATAAATACCAAATTAATTTCTGAGTAAGGTAAGATAAGTTTGATATTACAAACCAAACAATGATTATATATCAGTGTAATGATAATTACACACTTTTAATGGAAATAACATTCATTGTATGGGTCTTGATTCTTATTCAAAAGGGGTTTTTATCTCAGATGGTCAGGGAGAAACTCAACATCAATGATATGCCTATTGTTTGGGATTTTATTGATGAATTTTTAGAAGATTTTCCTTGTATTCCACCAAATTATTAAGTTGAGTTCTCTATATAAGTCATACATGATGGTATACTTATTTCAAAGAATCCATATAGAATACCCCCGATAGAGTTGAAGGAATTGAAGAAGAAAATACAATAGAGTCTTGATAAAGGGTTTATTCATCCTAGTTCATCACCTTAGGGTGTACTTGTCTTTTTCTTTAAGAATAAATACGGATCAATGTGACTATGCATTGATTATCAAAAAATTAACAATATCGCAGTCAAGAATAAGTATCATATACCTCATATAAATGACTTGTTTGACCAACTTCATGGAGAAAAATACATTTCCAAGATTGATCTACATTCTAGATATCATTAATTGAGGTTCCAAAAGGAGTATATACCCAATACAAAATTCCGTACAAGGTATGGACACTATGAATACATAGCGATTCCATTTTATCATAATAATCCCCCTACTATCTTTATGGATATAATGAATAGATTCTTTAGAGATTATGTTGATCAGTTTGTGGTAGTATTTATATGCAACATTATTACATATTGAAAGAGAAAGGAAGAACATGAAGATCATTTGATTATTATACTGAATACCCTAATAAAATAAAATATGTATACAAAATTTAAAAAGTGAATTTTGGTTACAAAAGAATTTCATTTTTGGGTCATATAATCTCAAGAGAAGTTATATTGATAGATCCATCAAAGATGAAAGTTATTTAATGTTAGCCCAAACCAACCACTATAACTAATATCTATAGTTTTCTTGGTTTTTCTGGATGTTATTATTTCCTTGTGGAGAATTTCTTATGACTATCTAATCCACTCACCAATTTAACTTGGAAGGGATCTAAGTTACATTGGAAATATGAATGTGAGGAAAGTTTCAAGTAACTAAATAGAAGTTTAGTCAGTGTACCTGTGCTTATATTACTATATAGCGGATAAGGGTGTGTGATTTATATTTATGTATTGAATAATGGATTGGTATGCATCCTCATTTAGAATGATATGGCAATAGATTATTCCTTATGAAAATTGATGGTTCATGAGAAAAATTACCTAAATAATTATTGGGAGTTCACAATTGTAATTTTTACATTAAAAATATGGAAGAATTATCTTTATAGATAAATGTGTGATATATATACTGATAATAAAAGTTTAAATTATATATTCACTAAAAAATAGATGAATATGAACCATAGAATATGGTTAGATTTGATTAAAGATTATGAATTCTCAACACATTACCTCCCTAAGAAAGCAAACAAGGTGGTAGATTATATAAGTCAAAAGTAAAACGCTATATTATCTATGATAAGGATTAAAAAATATTCATTATTTATATATTTTTGAAATATGGATATGGAAATATTTAAGGAAGGGTATAAATTTTATCTTTCTCAAATGAGTGTTAAATCATCTATCATTGTTAGGACTAAGGAGGTACTGAAGGAAAATTTGGAACTACAGAAGAAGGTCATAAATTTTATTGAGTTACACTTTGATTGTGATGGAATAATAAGGTTTTTGAACTATGTATGGGTCCTATCCATATCTAATTTATGGAGTCATTGGATAAGGTTCGTAGTTCATCATTCTCTATCCATTATATAATCACGAATATGTATAGAGATATCAAAGAGTATTTGTGGTGGGATAACATGGAAATAGATATCGATGAGTATGTATCTTGATGATTAGTATGTCATCATGTTAAGGATGAGATAAATAAGTCTAAGGGGATGTTATAACTATCACCCATAACATAAAAAATTGGAAAATATCACCATGGATTTTTCCATCAGACTTCCCAAAATGTATAAAGTTTATAATTCTATTTGTGTTGTAGTCAATAAAATTACAAAGTCAACACACTTATTTTATATCAAAGAAGATTTCAATTTTAGAGAAATATTGTCACCGGATCCTTGAGGATTCAATTGGAAAAACCCACAATCCCTCATAATCTAGAAGTTGGTGGGGATCCCTCCTCTTCATCAGATGAAAATAATTACTCCTCATCCTCAGACTCATAGGAGTAGTAGAATTCTATTAATATAATTAATTACACCCATGTTATCAAGGAGGGTTATAAGGACTAATTTTACTTAGGATCAAGGAAAAAGATAGGTAGTCCTTTATAAGGTATTATAAAAAAGAGATAACTATATATGAGTATCTAAGTATCAAAGAGAAGATGCTTGAAAGGGTGAAATTTGAACATGATAGAGAACCTTATTTTTATTTTCTAGAACATACTTAGTAATATTTGTACATGGATGAGTCTTTACAATAAAGTTGATCTATAGACGTGGTTCTGATTTCTTTGCCTAAGATGTTTCTGTTGTGCTATTTCTAGCTTCTTTTTGTATACTGAGTGTTTTTGATGTTGACCTTGGGGGGGGGGGTTCTTAAGATCTATGGATTTATTGATATAAAAATGGTGACTATGGATTTTAATTATTTTTGGAGGAAATATTTCCTTGGTTTTTTGCTGGAATATGCTGAAAACAACCAAATGCATGTGTTATAACTTTTGATGCCTCGAGGTTTCTCAAATATTGAGGATTATCTTGGTGCTTTACTGAGATCCTACTGATGATAGTGGATGGATTTTGTGAAATTGTTTTCTTTAATCACACTGAGGATCAAGAGATATTTTCTTAAGATGATATGTTTATTTCTTCCTTTTTTCTATTTGGTGTAAAACTTTATAGATATGAATCACATGATGAATATTGACATCTTTTACCTACAAATGAGAGGAAGAAAAGTCCTTTTATTTTAGTGAAGGAACCCACTATTTTATAAAGGTTTCTGGAATTATGTTTATATATTGAATATTGGATCAACTCTAAAAAAAGTTTCATAATGACATGTTTATTTTGATGTCAAGTCTTGATGTTTCAGTGAGTATCTTTGGATGTAGTTCTCATTGAGAATTTCTAAAATTTTATATCTAGAATTGTTTTATAATATTCATTTTACTTTATTACATTGAATATTTATTGGTGAAAGCTTATTTCACCACATGTAATCATTGTAACTCTTTTCTTTAATGAAATTTTGGAGAGTATGGGTTGTCTTTCAACTCATAATACAAGCCATTCCTAATAAGATTTATCTCTTAATCATCTTGAAAAAATATAAATTAAGGAAGTAGTAATGTTGCATGATTACCACTTTCTATTGCATCTGATTGGGATCTTAGGTTTACTTAGAAGTCACAGTAAAGATTTTATCAGGCTTTGGATACATAATTGAGTTTTATTATTGTGAATCATCCTCAGATATATGGTCAGTCTGAGATAACTATTCAACCCCTAGAGGATATGATAAGATCTTTTCCTTTGGATTTAAAATGTGGTTGGGATAAACACATTCCTAGTGACTTTGTGAAATTAGATATTGAAACCATTAAATTAAAGTAAACTAAAATATAATTATTAACTACTATATAATTTGATCCCAGTTTCCTTAGAATTCTTAATACTACATAGGATAACCTGTAGATATATACAAGAAAGGGGTGAGCTATAAAGTACAATAAGGGAATTATCACAACATAATATGATGATAAATAATACATGTGAGTCAAGAGGCATATCATGATGACATAAAGATGTAAAAATAATATATGATCACATGGAATCATGGAATGAGACAATTATATCATCAAATCATGGTATCATAGGAATATTACAATAGCATAAAACATTTCATCATAAGCATAAGTCAAGGATAACCTATAAGTCATCATAACATAGTGTTCTTAGGTTAACCATGTTTGTACCATACATGGTATCTCATAAGATGAAAACATCACCCAATTAATTGGAGCATTATTAGGGTGAACACTTATTATGTCTAACTTTATTTGAGTGACATCAATTATAAAATACAAGAGTTTATTTCATTATTTCAATACCATGATTAAGGAATTTGTGTTTCATATATGGAAATCAAAATCAATGAATGATTTTTATTTATAGGTTAATACCCTTGAATGAAAATGGTACTGGGTATTCAAAACATAAGGGGATGACATAGAAAATCAAGGGATAATTTTGGTAGGATAATGAGAGTACATAAAATTTCATTGAAGGGATAAATGAGAGAGGAAGGTGGTGTCTTATTATTTGGGAATTCTTTGGATAGTAAAGGAATATTCATAGGCATAAGACAACATAATAAATTGATAATCAAAAGGATTATTATAAAAGAAGTTATAAAATGGAATAGATGAGGGAGATAATATGTTACCTTGAGAGATTTTCTTATTAAATTTTAGAAGGAGCTCCTTAGTGTTGTTATTCCCACACTATTTAGAATTAATGATCAAAAGAACTCTCTAAAATGTATAGTGCTTCCATTTAAGTGGTTTAAAATTAAAAAATTTGATGAAATCGTATTAGAATATTGAAATAACTTTGAATAATAACTTTTGATGTCTTGAAAAACGTAGTATACTCATGAAGTGAAGCTAATAAACCATTTTAAGGTATAAAGGGCATATTAAAGGCCTCACAGTTCTTTGAGAACCATCTAGAAACACTGGATAGTTAGTTCATGGCCACTATCCATCTAGTGGGGAATGAAGAATATTCCCCTTATAATAGAATTACATTTGACAACCAGTAGAGGAGCATCGACTAGATGGTATAGATAGAAAGAATAAAACCATGAGATATTTACTCATTGGAAATCCTATAGGAGCTCACCGACCATATTTCGGGTTCTATAGATTATTGGATAGTAGAAAAAACCACACAAACTTCCTAGTGGAGGCAACTTGGTATCCCATTGAATCAATCTAGATGCTTTTGAGATGCATTTAATGATGGTAAAAAAGACATGGATCCTATCATTTAAGCTTTGTCTCAGTTCATATCCTTTCTAGCACACATAAAGGCTCTAAATAGACCTTTTGGAGGCCTTTCTAATATACCTTCTCAACCAATTTACAACACCAATGCTCTAAGATCTTCAAATTTCTATCGAGTTATCTAAATTTTAAAGTTCTCTATATTCCATCCAAGAGTGAGATCTTATTGTAAAATTCTTCCCAATAATACATATTTCTCATTACCGAATATTGATTATTATTATCTTCTTTAGAGGAGAGAGAATATACCTGAAAGGGATTGATTCTAGAAATGTTCTCTCTTTCATTCTTTATTCTATTTCGATGCTCACTACTATTTAAATTTAGGGAATTGATTTTATTTCCAAAATCACTAAAAGGAAATGGATTACTTCTTTTTGAGGTTTCTAGATACAACCATTAAAAATATAGGGTTGATTTTATTATGATTTATTGCTATAACATTTAAAAGAAAAGGATTTTTTGGTATCTTGGCTACCATTAAATATAAGGGACTAATGTAGTAAACCCTAAATCCATTGGGATATGAGATATAGTGGTTCATCAAATAATTTTTTCAAAACTCCTTTTTCAAATCATTTCCTTTATTTTTATTCTTCATCATTTTATATCTTTTTATTATTGTTACACTTATACTCTCATAAATAAACATTCTTAAAAACTTATTTATCGAATTACCCCTTCTTATATGCTTCTAATTTTATCAACATATATTTATTATTTTCTACATGTTCTTTTATTTTAATTGTTTTAATTATTATTTTTTAATTCTTTAAAAGGTTTTAATTTCCATAAAACTCTAAAAAAATTAGTGATTAAAACTTTTAATTTTTTCTTTTTTAAAATGGTAATTCTACCCCCCACCCTCTTTCCATTTTACGGTACTCTATCGTACATTTGGTATCGAAGTTTTCTTGAATTTTTTTCATTATTTATTAGTTTTCCAACTCTTTCAAAACTTAATTTATTTTCAAAATCATTAAACATTTTTTCAAGAAATTTTCCCTTTATAAATGGAATTTATAAACACCCATGGTGATCCCAAAGGACACTCTATGGGTCATTCTCCATTTTTATGGTAAAAATTATGGTTATTGGAAGAAAAATATTTACAACTTTATTAGATGAATTTTTATCCTGCATAAAATATTTTTGTGCATGGTTATACTCATACTAGTGAAAAAGAAGAAAATGGACTCCTAATGATATTTTTACTTTTAAATTATATGAAAATATCTTGCATTATGTTTTAGATTAAAATGTATTCAATCGAATTTGTGCATGAAAATAACTCATGAAATATGTAAACTCTTAGAATTAGCTTATTAAAGAATGAATAAATTCAAAGATACTAGATTATATATGTTTAGAAAATACTTTGAGAATTTTATATGAATCTAAGAGAATCTATTATAAAAATATTTACTCGATTCAATAAAATGTTTAATAGTTGAAAGGATATTGGAGATTATCCTTCAATTAGTACTTTATTAAAGAAAAATATTTGGTTTTTACAAAGAAATTGGGAACTCATAGAAACCATGATCCAATATTCTAAAGACATATAGAATAATAAGGTTGATTATATCATCAAATATCTCATTAAATATGAGATAACTATGATTTAAAAAGATAAAAAGGTGGAAAAAGAGGTCAAAAAATGATAAATAAAATTTATTTCAAAAAAATCAATGATAACACAACTAAAATTTATACTTATATTTAATATATTATTAATAATATGAATAAATACATGGAAAACAAAACATCATCTCAACTCTTCAAAAAGGTAAATCAAGAAATTGAAGTTACTTTCTTCGTTTTCAAAAAGAAGGTTCACATAAATCGATATTATCCTTGAAAAAAGTCAAAATATAATAATAAAAGTAAGAAATATATAAAAGTTTCAACTTTGAGTGCTATAGAGGATTCACTTTCAACATTTGAATCAAGAGTTGAAAGTCCTAAGTTCTTCATGGCTGATATCAAGGTATGTTATAAAGTAAATTATATATATTCTAGTTCTAACTATTGTACTTATCCAACATATTATTTTAGTAATAAAGATATTATTTGTGCTATAGAACAACTTAAAATGATTTTTTAACTTTTTTAAAAATTTAAAGTTCTTAAAAAGAATTAAAATCATATTATTCTTGAAAAATATCAACTTTTAAAGGAAAAATATGATTTGGTTTTAAAACTAAAAGAATAACCAAATGTTGAGAATTTAGAATCTAAAATTAAATATCTTTAAAATAATATTTACAAACTCTCCCATAGCGATAAATATCTAAATATGATTTGGGGATCTCAACATGTTGTCAAAAAATAATTCTATGATTGGTTTTTCAAAATAATATAGTTTTCTCAAAAATTCAGAAAAGACTACTTCTAAAATGGATAGTACGAAAATAAAATTTGAAATTATCATAATAAATGGAGTGAATATTGTTTATAAATACAATTGAAAAAATTCTAGATATTTTATACTAAAAATATTCATTTATCATTTCAAATTTATAATGGAAAAACTTGTTTTAAAGAATTTTGGATCCCAAAGTCCTAACTGAATAAATTAAGTGACCCAATATATGGTACCAAAAACATTAGTATCTTAATATTTTATAATATAAAGGTCTTGATAGAAAATATTGAGAAGCTACTTGGTATATGGATAGTGTTTGTTCAAGGAACATGTGTGTTTATCCTTCCAAATTTAATCATCTTGAAGATTGTGATGGAGGACATGTCACATTTAGAGATGGTTCAAAAGTTAAAATCACCAGTATTGATATGATTAGTTTATAAAACTTCTATATAATTAAAGATGTTTTATTTTTTAATTTATTGAATAATAATTTACTATTTATTATTCAATTATGTGATAATGGTTTTAATTTTTTAAAATGATTTTTTTAACGTTTTTAATTTTAAAGTAAAACCTTTATTTACCACCTCTCATTTTCAAAATGTTTATATAGTATATTTAAAATATCTTGTAACTTAAAATTTTAAGTGACTAGGTTCACAAGATAATGAATCTTATCTTTGGAATCAATGCCTAGGTCATTGTAACATTCACCCTCTTATCAAAGTCAACCTTAATATACTAGTAATAGATTTACCAAAATTTTCATTCAAAGATAACTTATTTTGTGAACCTTGTATACTTACCAAGAAATAAAAATCCTCTTTAAAATCTATAAATAAAGTTTTCACCTCTAAATGCTTATAAAATTTTCTAATTGGCCTTTTTAGACCAACACAAGTTTCTTATATCAGAGGTAAATATTAAATTTTTTTATTTATCAATGATTATACTAGATTTATATGTGTTTTCCTCTTAGCTTGTAAAAACGAGGCTTGTAAAATATTTATCAATTTTTTAAGGAAATTTAAAAATGAAAAAGGATGAAAAATATTTTACCCTAGAATGAAACATGGTTGATAATTTGATAATAAATAATTTGATGTTTTTTTTTATTTTCAAGGATATCATTATTTCTTCTAGGATCTAGGAAAAAATCAACAAAATGGTGTCGTTAAAAGATGACATAGGTCCTTTTAAGATATTTATAGGACTCTATAGAATGATTTTAATATTCCTTAATTATTTTAGATAGAGTGATTCAATAATTCTTTCTTAATCCTTAAACGTGTTCTGATAAGACCCATCTTTAGAAAAACCCCTTATGATATTTGGAAAGGAAAAATTCCTAATGCTGGATTCATAAAAGTTTTCAGTTGTAAATGATTTATCCTTAATACCAAGTATAATATATGAAAATTTGAGCCAAAATACAGTTAAAGTGTATTTTTTATGTTCTGAAAATCAATTAAAGCCCTCTAAGTCTTTAATAAGAAGAACAAGACCTTAAAAGAGTCAATTCACATCAAATTTGATGATAATCTTCCTGAAATCCATCCTAGAATTAATGATGATGTTGACCAAAGATATTTTGAACATAGATAAACCTAAATATTCTAAATCATTTGAAGATGTCCATGAACCCACCTTTGCTCCATTAACCAAGGCATAGGTTAAATCCAAATACCATCTCCTTGAGAATGTTATCGATAAATTAAATCTATAACTCGTACTAGAAGGTCGGTCTTAAATGAGGTTGAACAAAAATATTTTATCTCTCACCTTGAACCTCAATCCCTTGACGATTCTATTAATGATGAAAATTGGATACTTTCTACGTAATAGTTGTTGATCCAATTTTAAATAAACAATGTTTGGACTCTCATGGAATGACTCGATAATCATCCAATTATTGGCGCCAAGTGAGGTTTTCTAAAAAAACTTGATAAATAAGGAAATATCATCCATAATAAGGATTTTTCCTTCTAAATGATACAATCAAGAAAAAGATATTGATTATGGTGAAATTTTTTCACTCATTGCACGACTAGAATCCATTATAATATTATTGTCATTCACCACTAATTTTAATTTTATACTTTTTCAAATGAATGTGAAAATTTATTTTCTAAATAGATTTATTTATTAAAATATTTTTGTAGACTGACCACACAATTTTGAAAATCCTAAATTTTAAAATCATATTTTCATATTATTTGAATATCTCTATGGTTTAAAACAATCCCCCAAGCTTGGTATGAAGGGTTAACTAAATTCCTTTTATCAAAAGATTTTAAAATAGGGAAAATTGATTCTAATCCCTTTCTAAAAACTTTTTTAAATGAGTTAGTAATTATTCAAGTATATATTTATGATGTTATTTTCAGCTGAACAACAAAAAATATTTTCAATGAATTTTCTAATTTAATGAATAAAGAATTTGAAATATGTTTTATAGGAGAACTCAAATTATTCATTGATTTTCAAATATCCTAAAATTCTGATGGAACTTTAATAAAATAAAGTAAATACACTACTAAAATTTTAAATAATATTAGAATGGACCATGTTAAGGTAATTAGAAAACCCATGAGTACCACTTTTAAGCTAATGTTAGATGGATCTAATTAATTAGTTGAAAATAAGAATTATATAAGTATGATTAGAATTCTATTTTACCTTATTGTGACCTGATAAAGCATTATGTTTTTTTATTCCCTTTTTCTCATTTTAATAAAATCTAATGTAATCTCATTTAAAATTTCTTAAAATATTTTTTATATATTTTAAGGGAACTAAAAACCTTGGATTATTTTATCATAAGAAAAATTCTTTTGAACTTACTTGTTTTTACAATCCAAATTTTGTAGGATGACAAATATATAGGAAACATAATCATGGGAATTTTTACCTACTAGTAACATACCTTGTATCATGGAGTAGTAAGAAAAAAAATATGTTATTCTTTCTACAGCTGAAGAAAACTACACAGCCACATGGAGTAGTTGTACCCAAAATAATATAGATAAAACATAATCTTATAGACTTTGGGATAACATATGATCACATAACTATCAAATTTGATAATAATTTTTATGACCAGTATCTCTAAATACCATATCCAATACTCTCTCACTATGAACATTGATATGAGACAACACTTTCTTCAAGATCTCTTTCAAAAAAGTGATATACTTATTGAATTTTTTTTCACCAACCTTAAACTTATTGATATCTTCAATTAAAAAAATCCTCTTGATAAATTTGACTTCATTAATGGTGAGTTAGGTTTAATTATCTTGTAATGCTTATAACTTATCCTTGGTCAGCTTTAGATTTATTTAATTTGTTTTAAAATTTTAATTTTTTTTAAAATCGAACATTTTCTTTTAAAAAAATGTTTTAAAACTTTTAATAATTTAGGGAAATTAAATTGAGTGTGATACTCTAAGAAAATACACTCTTGTCTTAATATAGACAAGTGTATGTCATTCTAGCATTGATGAACATAGAGTTTATTTCCTTGAATATATCAAGTTGGGGTATTAATCTGATCTTTACCCTCGACATGATTAGGGGGCCTTTACTTCACATATGGTTTGATACTCCCACCAAATTTTCTAAAGTTTACTATATCTATATTTTCTAAACCATAATCATGGAATGCATTTTATTTTTTATTATTTTATTTATTTAATGTTTTTTAATAGCTTTTTATATTTTTAATTTATTATTTATGGGGGAACTAATATTTTTAATAATTATCATAGAAGAGACAACATTTTTCTAAACTATGTTTCTAAATTTTATTTAATTCTAAACCATTTTTTAAAACTTTTTCAAAATTTTATTTAAATATTATTTTTTTAAATGTTATTTTCTTTTATCTTTAGCATTTATAAAAATACATCCTTCTAAATTTTTAGTTTCTCATGTTTTAAAAAACATATTTTCCCTCTCATGAAAGATCATTAATGATGATAAACATAGTTTTAAAATTTTATTTATATTATATCCTATGCACCCATCTATGAATCATTTTTTATAATATAAAATGGGGAGAAATTTTTGGTTTTTCTATTTGGTTATATATTATTTTTTTATTATATAAGAGAAATGAATAATTTTATAAGGGTTAAATAATGTTTTGTTACTTTTTAAAAATCCTATATTGTTATAATTTTTATATTCTTGTTTTATTCAATTGTTATTAAATTTTTTATGATCATAAAAAGGGGGAATATTGTTGTTATTATCACTTTATTGAGTTTTAATTTTCACAATAACTCCTTAAAATGAATAATATTTTTATTTAAGTGTTTATATGATATAATTTTTATGAAATCATGTTAGAATATTGAATGAAATTTAAAGGATCCTTGTTGAAGTATTGATGAACTCAGTGAACTCATGAAGTGAAGTTATAAAACATTTATAAGTCATATAAGGATTCTTGAATGCCCTATAAGTATTTTATAACTATTAGGAAGCATCAACTAGCTAGTGAATAGACACTCGCCAATCAATGATTATGGTAGAAGCCTCTCCTACTAGAAAAAGCCCATCGACTTATCGATGGAGGAGGACCATCCAATTTATGTAGATATACAAAATCACACTGTAGAAACCCAAACTTATCATACATATATATTATATCTTCTAGACAAATATTCATTAAATTAAAAAAATACATTCATAAGTATCATAATGGCGTAGTGCCTTTGGATACTAGGTACAAAATCTTCTTATTTAGTGAAATATCTTAAAAATCTCTCATAAAGATCTTTCACTTTTTCACTCTTCATAAATGTACCCTACTTAAAAAATTTCTTCATAAACTAGAAAATGAAACATAATAAAGGGTTATATCAGATTCTCAATAAGGGTAAAGAAGGGATATATCCAAATGTCATTAGAATATGGGTATGAGAACATGAGAATAACATTCGAAAACCTTACCCTACAAATCATAGATTATAAACTCGAGTCATGGAATAAATCTTAGAAGTTTATAAGACATGAATCATAATGAAATCAAAGATCATAAACCATGAGAACATAATATTGGCATAAGGAATAAATTTGTGTCATATATATTAGTATAGAAAATAATTTCCTTATAAGTCAAGGCTCATTTATAAAGATATCATATTGGAATGGGTTCACTCCACAAACTATCATAGTAGTCAAGGTTCAATCCCAATACTATAATGGTGGATATATCACATTAATGAACTATGTTCAATTCCAATTTCATTCTTATTTATCTAATGATTTATCAATATTTACCCAATGTATTGGAAGTAGATATAGGTACTACAAATATTGGTTATAACATAACCACAATCCATAGTTATAACATAACCACTATCACATAATGAAAATACTAGATCGATTACATCCGCCACTGTGGAACACAACACAAGGATGAAACTTACAATAAATAGAAGATATGGGTACTTGACCCCACAACCTATCCCAAACCCCACCCAAAACCTTACCACCCCACCACCAATGGTAGAGCACATAATGAAAATAATCTGTATTTGTTCTAAAAGATCATAAAACATTCATCATATTAAATCAAATAAAAATAAACAGGTTTCATAAACATTTCATCGTAACATAACCTGTGTAAAATAAATATGTTTCATAATCATTTAATAATTTATTTAAATCATAACCCATGGAAAAAATAAGCAGGTTTCATAAGAATTTTATCATGTTATAACCCATGGAAGATAAATAGGTTTCCTAAAAAACTTATTATCATAAGCACAAACCATTCAGATAAAGAATAAGAATGGTTTCCTTGGTTCATATACCTATTAAATCATAGGTTTCATAAAATTATGTCATACTAGATGGAAAATTATTTTGAAATATTAATTGAAACATTTATTGAGGAAAATAGACTTTACACTCTGAAAAAACCTTTAAAAAAGCAAAATCATTTAAAACATTTCTCGAAGAACATATACTTCCTTTGAAAATCACTCTTTAAAACTAAAAATTCATAAAACATTTTGGAAACCAGTTTCTCTAAATATAATATTTGAAACATATAAATTAATATTTAAATCATGATAGTGGAAAATACTGTTCATGTTGTACATGTTAAAAGAAAGATTCCTTTGACATTTCAGTAAAAGACAAATGAGAATTGTTTAGAAAAAAATATAAATATTCCTTTCATTTTTTTTGTAAAAATTAAAAAATTGGTAAAATTTTATTTAATAAATCATTTGGATAATTTTATAAATATTATTGAAAACAGTTATAGAAAACATTGTTTTTGGGGAAAATGAGTTTGCGGTCGAAGAGAAAACTAAAGATGATTTTTCTTAAAAACATTCTTTTGACCTATTTAGTATATAAAGATAAGGATATTATGGGAAAACCTTTATTCTCAAGAATGTTAAAAATGATATAAATATCATGTATATTCATTTTATATGTATTTATAGTAATCCATAAAATTTAGAGATAGAAAATTAAATACATAGTTTATTGAGATGGTAGGTTGTATGTACACATGGATGTTATTTCTATTTTATCAAAAGATTGAAACAAATAAAGGTAAATAATATATCATCATTATAGAGTCATTTTTAAGTCATATATATCACATAATTTAATTAAAACCATTATTCTTACCTTCCATTCAAAGTATGAATGAATCACATCACTTTGTTAGGCGGTAGTCCACTGTACACACGAACAACGTTATCATATTCCCATGAAATGGAAAGTAAATATTTATATGTGATATAATAATTCTAGAAGTATAAATATTTTTACGATATAATATATAATTATTTATTATATTCTTATTACCACCCAAGTAAAATAAAAATAAAAAACACATCACATTAGTTTGTGAGGCGATAGTCCGATGAACACAAGAGTGATGTTATTGTTTTACCAATAGGTTTAGAGGTAAGAATGTAGATGTGATATTATAATTAAATAGTTATAATAATATAAGAATATAATATATAAAAATTATATCCATTCTTGATAAGTGTTGATGGAAAATTAATAACATCAGTTCGCGAGGCGGTAGTCCGCCGTACACATGAATGTTGACTTTATATCCCATTTTATAGAATAGGTGATGGATATATGTTATGAACATAAAAAGAAAAAAATATAATTATATTTAATATAATGAGTTTATTAAATAATATAGTTTAATAATAACTAAAGTATGTTGATGAAGAAATAAAATAAAACACTCGGTTAGGGATGTTACCTCTTCCTCGGACAACTTCTTTTGGTTTATACAAAAATTCTTCTTAGGTTGGATTTATTACCAAAATAATGCCTCCAAGATGAGGGTAGATAAGTAAAAAATTTATTTGGTTATGAAATTTATGAACTAAATGGTTTTTAAATTGTAAAGTGTATAGGAGAGGGGGTGGCCTTTTATAAGTGTGTTGAGTGGCATACTTATAATTTTTGAAAAGAAAAAGATGCATCCACATTTTTTACATGCCAAATATCTTAAAAATGGTTAGATATTAAACCTATAAGATATAATTTCTAAATATGTCCATAAAATGGGGTTTAGGAAAGTTTTGAGTCATTTTGAACCCTTATCTTTCTATTTTAACCCATGGTAAACCCATTTTCACCTTAATCATGACAAATAATTTTTACTACTTATATTATTAATAATGGTAAAAAATTAAGTTGAAATTATTATATAATATAAATTACTGTGATTAAAAATATATAATCCATTTTTTAAAATTTCATTCACATAATTGGAAAATTTTAATTTAAAATAAATCTTGTAGAAGCAACGAAATGACAGTTTTCTAAAGAGAATAGTTTTGAATGTTTTAAAGGTTTTTAAATAAAAATTAAATATGAAATTAATTAAAATGACCTAAATTGGATTACTAGATATATATTTGAACTATTTTTACTTATAAAACCATCTTAAAATAATTTTTAATTTTTTAAATTTTCTAAAAGAAATGATAATTCTTAATAAAATCCACTGTTTTTCACTACTCATTGGAATATTTATCTTTTTATAAAATTATAAAAAATTAACACCAAGATAATTTTGGCCTATTTATTTCAAAAATTAAGTTTATTTGTTTCAAATAAAATTTGTAAAATTGGAAAAAATAATTTTAAAATAAGTGCCCAAAATATGACAAAACTACATTTTAGAAAAAAAAATATAGGTTTAATCATAAAATTGGATTTATTATTTTCTATTATTTAGAAAACACATAAGAAGAATGGTTAAAATTTTATTGAATAAAAAATATATAAATTTCATTAAAATTATTAACCAAAATTGATTTATTTAATTTATTGAGTTAAAGTGTGTTTGTGAGCATAAAAATAGTTTTTTAGAAAAAGATTTCCTTTATTTTAAAATTGTTTTTTAATTTCTAATTAATTGGCCAGTAAATAATTAATTATATATACATGTGTAAACCATATATTTTCATAATTTAGTTAATCCTATTCATACCCATCATTCTAATGGCTAAGAAATAATTATCATATTAAATAAATATATTTTAATAGTATGTCACGTTTCATTTAAACTCATTGTTTCATGTAACAAATGATATACTTAGTGTTTCCTGTAATGAAATCTTAACTTGATGTTTCATGTAATTAAATATATCAAAAATATTTAATTTATTTTAAAATATATATTCCATAAAATCTCAAGGTGTTACATTCTACCTGCTTAAATAAATTGCATTCTTTATATTTCAACTTGTGATTGGTAATCAAGGGTTTAACATTTGAAAATCCATTTGTGGGAAACCCACATTATAAAAAGGGATAATAAAACTTCCAATTTAAAATAGAGAAATAATGTGTGAATTTCATCTGTAATAAAACAGACGAGGTTTCCAAATAGGATAGAATTGGTGGGAAGTAAAGATTTGGATATGGAAGAGAAGCATAATTTCCAAATAATGATGGTGAGTGATAGATGTCATTGATCTCAAGAAAGATAATAATCATGTGAAAATAAAAAACCAAAAAACCATAGACCAATGAGGTGTGAAAAGGTTCATTAATATAATCAGAAATGATGGTAATATGATAAAATTTTATTTAAAGATCCTTTTTTTAATGTTTGGGAAATTTCATGAGAAGATACACTTAATTTATTTAATTCCATTTCATAAGTACAATCTCATCCTTAGGTGGTTCACCAATCAATTTCCACTTCATATCTTTACTCAAATAGATGTTTTTTAATTCCCAAAGCACTAAAGGATAATAAGATCCATAAAATAATGATAAATCATTCCTTCTTTCTCTATTTTTTATCAAAAACAATTGTTAGCATAGGTTATCTAATAACATCCAAAGTTTAACTTAATATATTTTATAAAGAGTTAACCTTAAGTCTACTCCATGTCTAACGAAAATCAAAATCCTAAAATGTAGAAATAAGATCACCAAATTTCAAAAATAATCTTATCATGAATCCCCCAAAAAACACCAAGTATCTATTAATGTCACATACTGAATATGTGAATACATTGATCATATATTTTCTTAAAACATGGTAATGAACAGAATTAAAATAAAACCTTAATGAAAACATACATACTTACTCATTCCTTGAATAAAACCATAG
This sequence comes from Viscum album, assembly GCA_963277665.1. Taxonomy (NCBI): domain Eukaryota; kingdom Viridiplantae; phylum Streptophyta; class Magnoliopsida; order Santalales; family Viscaceae; genus Viscum; species Viscum album. The sequence goes on along the minus strand of OY728125.1, from coordinate 354,649,392 downwards.
ATTATTGAATATATACCATAAATCCAATAATGTTTTAAACTCAATCAATGGTAACATAAACCACTTAATCCAAAAATCATTAATCAGTTCCATGGTCATCAATATTATCCTATTTAATTTATTCATATTCATTATCTCTATATCCCAAAATCATTATCTCTACATCAAGAACATATTCAGGGAAATCTTCCCCTAATAATTTATTTTCCATAAAATATCACCTTTCCATTAAATCACATTTCTATTTCATCGCCTTCATTCAACATATTTTTGTAAATCCTCAATGAAAACTTATACTGAACAATCCTTATATATTTCATAATTTCTAATTCCAATACATAAACATTTCAATATTTCTAATATATTCTTAAACCATTAAATATGATTCATTATATTATTCCTTAATACCTCCTTCCATTTATATTTCATTTGTAGTCTCTTCATCATCGACAAAAAACATTTACTTATAACACCTTTCTTATCATCTTCTTGAGCTTTCACCCTAGGACATTGATTTGCATAACGCCTATAATTTACACATTTAAATCTTTCAACCATCAATGATATATTAGGGATTCCATTATTCCCATCCAATTCACTAGCTAAGATTTTCATTTTACCTTGGAAATTTTTTAATCTATGTCGTTATTCACACATAAAATATCTTCTAATTCCTTTGAGACATTCCCTGAAGTGCTTCATCCCACATTATTGATATAAAGTAAACTGAATCTTCTTTTATATGTGGTCTCCACTACCCGAACTCTCAACAAAATATATCCTTCAATTCTTTAGCGAGTCTAAGAGTTGGTTAAGGTGAAATTTATTAATAATATATCATGATAACTGATTATGAATAATCACAATATCATTCAATCTAGTCATCATCCCATTTGAATTCTCATCAAAAAATTACCTATCACATTCAAAATTAATCCAGTTTCTTATGGTTCATGTCATTAAATAAACAAAAAATCATAGTTTTAGAAACAATATTAATAGTGGGAAACTGCATAATCCTGAAAAACCACTTATAGGATGTCTAAATCATGACATCTTATTTTTAATCTTTGAAACCTTAGTTTTAACCTAGGTCATTTATGGTTATTATTTAAATCCTTCTGGATGGTTCGTAAAGAGTTTTTGAATTTCCAAAGCATATCGACTAGGAGTGTAAAACCAAGTGTGCCTCAAGGACCATTTTGCTACACCAGGTGATGATCGAGTTGATCACAGAGCGCCCTTTTCCAAGTTTTTACCCCTAGGTACCTCTGTTCTAGAGCCACATCCACTTGTAGTATCCAGATAGGGATGTAATTGCTTGTAATCTACATTCGGTACCCTTTAGAAAAATTCTAGGACATTTTTCTATACTTTTAATCATCCTTTGAAATATCCTTACAAATATCCCTACAAATATCACTAAATTTTTCTCATCCTAGTTTCTAATGGTTATCTAAACCTTTCCTCTGAAACCAACTATAGAAACCCAAATATCTCATATATAGATATTACATCTTTTAGATGAATATTCATTATATTACAAAAACACACACCCGAGGATTGTAATGGTTTATTTCCTTTCGAGAGTAAGTACACAATCTTCTTATTTGGTGAAAGATCCTAAACATCTCCCATAAATATCTTTTTCTTTTGTACTATTCATAAACATACCCTACTTAAAACCTTTGTTCAAAACTTGGGAAAGGAAACATAAGAAAGGGTAAGATCATATACTCAATAAGGGTAAACAAGGGAGATATCCAAATATCATGAGAATAAGGGTTTGAGAACATGAGAATAACATTTGAAAACCATAACTTTCATATCATAGATAATAAACTTGATCCATAAAATAAATCTTTACAATTCATAAGATATAGATAATTATGAAATCAAAGAACATGAACAATGATAAAATAACATTGAAATAAGGCCAAAAGTTTTGGAATACACATAAGAATATAAAATCATTTTCTTATTAGTCAAGGAACATTGCTAAAAAATATCATAGTGTAATGGTTTTACACCCCAAACCATCATAGTAGTTAAGGTTAACTCCTAATACTATCATAGTGGACATAGTCTTTTACTGAATTGGGTTCACTCCCCTTTCCAGTCCTATTTATGTCACGAGATATCAATATTTACCCAATAAATTAAACAAAGATATAGGTCCCTCTATATTTCTTATAACAAAACCACAATACTTGGTTATAACTGTCTCGCAGCGCACGACGAGGTTGTGGGGGAGAGATGTGCGCTACCCGACGGTTGATTAGAGAAGATTGGGTTCTACTTAATCACTCATATTGGGTGCACCATTTCGCCTTGAAACGCCCAACAGTTCCATATCCATCAATATGTGGACCTGCTTTCCAAAGGCAAGCGTTCGCCGGTTGGTTTGACCAGCGATGCTTAAGAACTTACATTGGTCGAGAGGATGGGAATTCAGGCTCATCACACCCTTTTGGGGGGAATTATTGCCTGTTCTAGGACTCTATTATAGATTTAAGACGTATTAATATGTTCACAAATATTTGTTTTATACCCAAGAATAGTATCCATGGATTACTCCTGGTTGGAAATGGTCAGCTGGACGCAGGGGTTCAGAATCATTTATGCCCGAGGTTTACCATCCCTCGTCGGATTAATGACCCCGAGGAGTCTAGACTCACTGAGACAACACTGGTTTAAATCCTTGTAACCAGGCACTCTTGTGTTTATTATCATCCAGGGAGGATAGATAATGACATGAGCATTTGGATCGAACCCATGATATAGACTTCCTATGTATCCTCATGAGAGGAATCAGAATCCACGTAGTTCAGTTTGGTATGGGGCTTACACTCTAGACTGCCCAGGGTTGGTAAACCGACTTAGAGGGGCTCGGAATGACTGATTGTTGGTTTGAACCTTGGGGAGACTTCCTACGTACCCTGCCTAAGAGACATGGATAAAAGTCCATGTAATTCAAATTGGGATGTTGGAGAACCGACGTGAATGTGGACCCGGGGGTCCGATGGTGATCGGGCATGAACCTTTTGGAGGCTTCCTACGTATCCCTGTGGTGGGGAATCAAAGTCCATGTAGTTAAGATTGGAGTGTCGGAGAACCTACGTGAATGTGGACCCGGTGGGGTCCGATGGTGATCAGGCTTGAACCTCTTGGAGGCTTCCTACGTATCCCTATGGTGGGGAATCAAAGTCCACGTAGTTTGGATCGGAATGTCGGAGAACCGATGTGAATGTGGACCTGGGGGGGTCCAATGGTGATTGAGCTTGAACCCGTTAGAGGCTTCCTACATATCCCTGTGGTGGGGAATCAAAGTCCACATAGTTCAGATTGAAGTGTCGGAGAACCGACGTGAATGTGGACCCAGGGGTGTCTGATGGTGATCGGGCTTGAACCTCTTGGAGGCTTCCTACATATCCCTGTGGTGTAGAATCAAAGTCCACATAGTTCAGATTGGGATGTTGGAGAACCGACGTGAATGTGGACCCTGGGGTCCGATGGTGATCGGGCTTGAACCTCTTGGGGGCTTCCTACATATCCCTAGAGTGGGAAATCAATGTCCACGTAGTTCAGATTAGGATGTCGGAGAACCGATGTGAATGTGGACCCGGGGGTCCGATGGTCATCGGGATTGAACCTCTTGGAGGCTTCCTACGTATCCCTACGGTGGGGAATCAAAGTCCACGTAGTTCGGATTGGGTGGGGATTATGCTCTAAGACAGCCCAGGAGAGGATGTCATAGTGGATGCTTACTCTAAGCCCACAAGAGTCATGCTCGGTGTGGGAAACAAGAGGCAGCAGGGACCAGACGATCACATCACAAAAGGTGCGTCCGTGGGATGTGAGATGGGGAATACGCATAGAGAATCCCAAAAAGTCAGGGCTTACTCCAAGATGGATGCCCATGGTGACAAAGTGCAGCGGGAGAGGGACTTGGCCCCAAAGAAGAACAGAGCAACACCCTTCCCCACTACGCCCTTCCTTGTCCATGGCCGTGGGGAAGTACGAAAGTGCATGGGTGCTTCCTTCTCATGGGTAGTCCGCTACTCCCCAGGGAGGGGAGAAGTGCCCCCGTCCTAACAATTTGAGGGGTAGAAAAGGGACTCCTGGGATCGGACTCCGCATTACCGTGGGAATGTGAACCCAGGAATGCTTCGAGGATCTGCCCAACATCCGAGCAACCCCTTCGCCCCTGCTTACCATGGGTATGTAAACTCAAAATGGCATGCTGATGCGCCTGAAGGTTACATCACACAGGTCCGATGGCTCTGGTGGAGGCCTCATCTCAGGGCTGATGAATGGGCCAATGAGGGGTTTGCGGAGGATCGGGTCAGATTGGAAGGATTTTATCTGGCTCAGGGAATGAGAAGTCTAAAGGATCTGGCTGGCCACACGGGTGTATGAGGGGTATCTACCTTCACGTAGGGTGGTGCTACACGGTTGGAGAGGTTGTCCACGAACGAGGGTGGTCCGCAGACTAATGGGCATCCCACGAACTAGGGTGGTTCGCGGCTTCAGGTTTGGCCCGCGTACCAGGTTGGTACACAAAGGGGTCCACGCGAGCAGTGACGGCCGAGGGCGACTTCGGTCAGAGGTTCTTCAGTCGTGGCTTCACCCACATAGGAGGGTGCTACGCGGTGTGACAGATCGGAAAAGGGGCATAAAGTCCTTGGTCCGCAGGGAGTGCGTCCATGGAGGGTCCATGGTTCGCGGTTTTCTTTTCTTTGTTATTTTAGGTTTGCGGTTCACCAAGTTGTTATGTGTTTTCGGTTCCTTATTAATTCTCTCCCAGCTTCATACCTGTTCTGGTTCATGAATTAGAACTTCACTGTTTGCAAAATCCTCAGTTCCTTCATTAGAAATCCTTCCACCCGAATTTGATCGATCTCCCAATTCCCTCCTTCTTCCCTCTTCCCCCTCGATCTACTTTTATAGAGTGGGGAAAGAGATGTATCTGTGGTCATGAGACACCTTTTACGGAGACCCATGACCGGAAACCCAGTTTATGGATGACTTGATCAATCCGCAACTTGCGGGGGGAAATGAACGCATCTCCCCTATGAACAAAACTATCTCGGGGAGTGCTTCCCGGCCACACAGGGTTCCGCCTTCATTCTGTGAACGACAGCGGATGAGGTCCGTGCCGGTCGACATGGTCCGTGGCTGGGGCGGTTCGTGTCGGTGAACCGGGTTGGCGCCCATCTTACTTTGTGCCCGCGGAGGGCTCCCACCTCCATTCCACAAACGACAGCAGTCCGCAGAGGGGGGGTTCTTCGTGGAACCGGTCGTGCACCGTTATCATTAGACCAGTCTATGGACCGGTTTGGCTTATGCCATCCTTAGTATTCTCCACACTTTTCCCCAATTCTTTGGGGGGAATTGGGTAGAATATTCCTTATATTATAGAGGATTCTCATTCTCCTTTTCGAATTTTTTAGGACCCTAAAAATTCCCCCCATCGGAATGGGGTCTGATCAGAACAAAGAGGAGGTCATTCCGATGTAGAGTGGTCCTGAAACTTGGATGGTTTGCGGTAGGGGAGTGGACCCGGTAGGGGAACATGCCTATAAAAACGAGGGCCCTTCCTTTGTCTTTTACCAGATTCTTCGCGAAACCAGAGCCCTTTTTATTTTTTTGTCTCCATGCACTCGTTCCTTCATGAAACGCCTCATCCATGAACCAACTGCCACTTCCACGAACCATTCCTCGTTCACGGTCACCTTCACCTGTGGACCAATCTCCTAGCCGCAAACTAACACTTTTAATTAATTAAAAAGTAAGTAATGACGGGCCATGTAGGATCTTGCTCTGCAGTTTTGATGGTCCACGGACTGAAATATTTCAAGACTTTGAAAATTTATTAAGTATTATGAGTCTAATTATTTAAATCCAGGATTAAGATTCTACGGAGCAACCTGTTTCGCGGTTTTCTGGCCAACGCTCCACGGGCCAGAGTACCGCGGACCTCTTCCGCATAAGGTTGGTTCGTGGGATGCAGTCATCATGAACCACATTTTGAGGCCTGCTTGCGGACCTCTTCATGAGGGCTCCTAGACTCCATTTCCATATGCTTTGTATTATTGTCCAGATTTTATTATTCCGGACTAACCATTTGCCTGGTTTTTATAATGTAGGGAGAAAACATGGTCCCCCCTCTCCCTGCACCCAGGCCTGCTGTCGAGCCTCTTCTAATTGGTGATCAACACCTAAAGGATGTGGCCAGATCTGTTAAGGATGGAATCCGTCACTCCCCACTGTGCTCCTTCCTTGCCGATCGACTCTCCGATTCACAGCGGGAGTACCCCTATTCCAACAGCCTTCTTGCCTACGAGTTCAGTTTACTGTCCCATACACCGATTCCAGTACCATCTCGTGACAACAATCATGTAGCATGGATATTTACTAGCACTATCCCTTGATCTGTGATATCTTCCAGAGGGTGGCCTTTCGTAAGGGATACAACTGCCGGATCTGTGTTGAATCACCTTCCTGTATCCCCAACAGGGAAGCAACGTCTACTGGACATGACAATTCATTGTTACCGGAGCATTTCCTGCAATGCTATGGTAAACAACAAGCATGGCTGGTCAGCGAACCGGGACCTTAGTCTTGGAGGGGAATTTAAGTCATTGGATTGGGGGTGGCCCTTCTGGGTTTGCCAGAGCTATGCAGAGTTTGAACCAGAATTGCGAGCCGTAGGATTATATGAAGCTTTCTAGGTGTCCCAAACCTATACCCATCGGCCTCAAGCCCTCTCCAGGAAACTTATAAGCCGTTGGAGTCCTTACACCAACACATTCCATCTGGTCCATGGTGAGGTGGGTATTAGTCTTTGGTACGTCTTCCAGATTTCAGGGGTCCCCATCGTTGGATGTATGTATGACGAATTCATGCCTCCCTCTCCTGTGTGGAACAACGAAGAGAGGAATCCCCCTTGGTGAAGCAGCTTATTGACTAGGCCTAGAAGCATTCAAAGGATACATCTTCGAAATAGCTTGTCCCATATCATGAATGGGTCAAGGATTTTTCTAGAGAGATAAATTTCATGGATGTCCCACACAGGCCCACGACCTACCCTACAATGGAGTCTTGAAGGTAGAGGAGAAGCTACTGGCTGATCCTAGAGGAAGACCATTTCAATGACTGGGGCTGGGAGCTTGTTCTGAATATTGATCAGTTGCTTCATCTGGTGACATTTCTATCCATGTTCTTGAGTGGCTGGCTATTGCCCATACGTGAAACAAGTGGCGTGTGGGTCTCTACTTTTGTCATGGTGGCACAGCTGGCTACCAGCAACATCATCAACTTGGTCGTCCCAGTATTGGCCAGGATTTATTGATTTCTTAGCAATATCACCAATGGGATTTGTCCAAACCAGGTAGCCAGACCTTTTCAAATTCTCTGGGGATGGTTGGGAGCGCATATCAAGAACTGCTACACTTTCATCAACCCTCTTTAGATTCCGGGCACCGTATTCCGACCGTACTTGAAAATGACCAGCGAGGTCATTCTCCAAGAGTGGGTGACCCAAGAGAAGGATGAACAATAGACGATTCAGAATATGCATCTGCTGTCGAGTTGGATCTCGAGTTATGATCATTTCAATTTCTGACCATATCCCTCCCCGACTGGTGCAATTAGGAATACCATATCAGAGGAGTTTAGAAAGCGGGGTTACCTCTTTTCTCTCTGATATGGCATTCTGGTGGCTCATATCGGCGGGGAACTGATCTGTGAGGGGTAAGTGCCCTGCCGATTTGGACGCCAATTTGGCTGCATCTAGGCACTATGTCCTCCCGCACTCAATGGCGCCCGCGAGAACCACCATTTAATGGTGGCCAGGAAACTTTGGTTAATGTTTACATACGAAGATACTGGTTGCGAGGTTATGACTCCTGCACTTACAGACTCCATTCCTTTCTTGTCTAAGAGCTATGCGGACTCCTGGGTGCAGTCGTACCCGAATGGCCAACTAGGGTTGTGGGTGCCCACTGTCTCAATTCCTAATCCATCAAAGGGCAAGAGGAGGCGAAAGGGGGATAGTGCTTCAACCAGGCCAGACAAGGTTCTTCACAACCTCTAGGTCCTGTGCTTCTGGGGAAGATCTTAACGGACAGAGGTGTATCCTCTCATGCCCTTGAAGCTGCCGAAGGATAGTTGGTTATTCCCACGGATGCTGCCTTTCCGACGGCCTAGGGTCAATGGGATGAATTCAAAGTCCGGTCTTCCTTTCTCCATCAGTACCCTCGTTCTCTGTGGCAGTATCTACAGGAATCAGAAGTGGCATTCGACGGGCCATGCTACATATCTTCTCCTGTTGACATTCTTTATGATGCGGACTCGGAGAGGGCCAAGCGGTATCTCCGGGACCTCGTGGCTTACGTTCATGCACGTCGGGGTTATGCAGTGTTGACTCATCGAGTCTAGGCCATGCTGTGATTGGTGACTGACGAGGAGGAAGAGAGTGATCACTCTTCAGGGGGTGGTGATCTCGATGGTTCCCCCACTACAGTTGAGGCAAGGGAATTACCCCCCCTTTCCCATGATGTCCCACCCACAGGTAGCTCCAGATAGTTCCAGGGTGGTGGCGAGATCCATAAAAAAACATGTCCATTAGTGCCCCCACTAGTCCCTACCACTTTCCATCCCTCTCAGGTCAATCCCCCCGACTGGTCGTTCCAGTTATGGCCACATTTCCAGATTCCTGGAGGATTTGGGATGACCTAAGGGTTAATGGCTCGGATGAAGAGGTTTGGGCGTTACTCCAAATGGGCCCTCTCGAGCTTACGGGTATTGGGAAGATCTTTGATCCACCCCACTTTCTACTGGAAGAGGATATGGACGAAATAGTTTCCTCATTGAAGAAGATGGATGCATACAACCATTCACTCCGAAACCAACTTTATGGGTCTACCCGGGTGTCCATGATGATAAGAAATCCTAAATCATATAATCCTAAAGAAGTGGTTGTCATGTTCGTCCATTCCAAATTTCCTCCTCCTTTACTGTGAAGTTTCTAAAATATTTCCTTTTATACAAAGTGCCGAGGAATCCCATGGGGCAATTCATTCCCAGGAGTATACTCCCCATGGTACCGCAACAGGAGAACACACGATTTAGGCTATGGGGATCATCGAAGAGGGGTCTCCTGGCACAACTGAGCTCATGGAAGCGACCATTGCGGACCCCGCTAGGGTCTTTCCTCTTCCAACTCCTCTCAGCATTATGAGTGAAGAACTATCCCCTGGGCAGATCCAGAGATGTCAGCAGGCATCCCATTTATCAGAACGGATCAGACAGGGGATGTCGAGTAATCATGACTTCCCGTTCCTAGATTTCCAACTCGTAAATTCTGATTCTACCAGTAATTAACTGTTTTGGCACATGGTGTAGGGCCACTTGGAGACCTGGCCATGGCTACCCCAGCGGTCGTACCTTCTTCCCCCTTAGCACCTGAGGGATCACCTATAGCTGCACCTAAGTGTGACGAGATGGCGGGCCCTATTAAAGGGTATAGTGATATGGAAACTTTACTTCTGCCTTCATCGATCAAAGATACGTCATAGGAGGAACAGCTGGAATTCGAGACTCCTGCTGACCATACGGCCTTTATAATTACGGGGGAGGATGTGGTGCCTGTGCCTACTGAAGAGGCCCCAAATCCGACGAGGCCAGCTACCTCAGACCCAATGGATCCCATGGTGATGGAGGAAGAGCCCGCCATCAGGCCAGTTGTCGGAAACCCAGAGCGGGCCATTATTTTGTTTATCGAGGGAGTGATTTCCCCAGGCTTGATCTCTGTAGTTGACCGCTTGGGGACATATTTGGGAGCTGCTGGCCTTGGGTATGGCCTTACGTCCTGGACACATCTAGGGGTTCCCAGGACTCCCTTGCCTCTCGAAGATGTAGCGTCTTCCTCGAGTGGCCGCGCCGGCACAGAGCTTGAGGATACCGGTGCCTTGATGATCAGGGGTAAGTTTCTCAATCTCTTGCCACTGAATCTTTCCTCTTCCCTTTTCTGATTAGGTATAATTATCTTTCTTATCGACTCTCGGGCTTTAGGACCATGACCTTTGGCGTTGGCGATTGTGCCGTCGGATCTGATTGTGCCTGTGACCACAACCGTTGGGGGCGAAGTTGTCGCTGCATCATAGTTTGCGGGTGAAGCCGCATCAGGTCCCTCCTTGGTGACGTTCATCACTGAATATGTATCTTCATCCAGGAGTGACTCCGAGCCTGATCAATAAGTCCTTTCCAGTCTTCAACCTTCTCGTCAAAGGGATTGGGAGAAAATTTGGAAGCTGATATCTCAGACACCGTTGGCCGAGATGCTGACCAAATTACCGAAGCTTCATAATATGTTTATGCCGCTGGGATTTGATAGCTTTGACTACCATGGTATTTATGATATATTCAAGCAGGTGGTCACTGATCGGGAGAGACTGGGTAGTTTCGAATGTCGCCTTTCTGGTGTTCAATCTGAAGCCTACCTTTCCATGCCCTGACAGCTTTGCCTAATAGAGGCTCATGATCATGTCGGGGTAGTTGTGAGACTCCAGGGAGAAGTCACTGAGCAGTATTCTCGACTGGAGGTGCTGAGGAATGAAATACAGTGGCTGCAGTAATAAGAGACTAATGTCACCGCCATAATTGAAGAAAGGGAGCGGCGGATGGAGGAGGAGATGAGGGCGAGCTCAAAGGCGACCCAAGAGGCGGAAGCATTGCGGGCTAGTGTAGAAGCTGAGATAGACTTACTACAGAATCTCTATCAAGCAATCGAGGATTCTCATCAGTTCCTGATACAACCTTTTGAATCTACTGAAAACCTTCTGTAATAACCTTTCATGCCAGATGAGGCTCCGGATTGTGGATGCCCTTCTCAACAGTTTTGTTATGGAACAAAGAAAGGTTTTTCCTTAACGCTCTTGTTGTCTTATCCTGTGACAGGCATTATTTGGCATGACTGATATATATGTTAATTCACCGAACATAGAATAATCAGAGTTCAAGACAATTGATTAAAATAAAAAAATGAGCTCTAACTTTTTCCTGGATCATGGGATCTAACGAGCACAGTTTGACTATTGCTAGGATTTTAAAGAAAAAAACCCCACAAACTTTTTGTCTTTTATTTTAATACCCTAATTTTTCCTGGTCCCATTTGGTGTGGATCCAGTGGGTATGGCCTGACTTTTACTTAGGTCGCCCTTTTCAGGTTTTTAGCCTAACAGGCTTTGCACCTCTTTTTGTGAGCGGTTTAAAGTCCCACTGACAAGACTATCATTACTGATGTTTTAGGTCAAACAGATTTGACCAGAGATGGGGGGGCGAGGGCCCTAATGAGGTTTGGTTGATTAAAAGATGTCTCTATATCCTTCAGACACATGTGGGGGGAAGCGTGTTTATATTTGAACGACATGCAGGGCATGTCTCAAGGCATGGGATTCATATCGACGTATAGAGGTAGGAAGAGCATCGCCCAAGGAAATATTTCCTTTGGCAGACGGGTTAGGGGAAATAAATATGCAGATCCAATGAGGGCATGATATGAATATTCATGCAAAGGTGTCATTGGGTCAATGAATCTCCATTTCTGATGGCCATATGACTTCATGGAAGTCCGGCTTATGGGAACCACCATGGGTGGCTTGGAGAATTATGAAAACCACCAAGGGTAGCTCGGAAAGGGTGTATGATGTATGAAAGGGTTTGAGAACATCTGTATCAATCAAGGGTGTGGACTCAGGGTCCCTTTCTTACGCATTTAGTTAGTGTGAAGGACAGTTGGAGCTTGGCGCAGTTTAGAGTCATGCAGCCTGGACATTCTTCAAAGTGGAATGGCTTCTCCTAGTTCTTGGTAATCTTATTAGAGACGTTCAACCCTATTTAGGCAGGGTTGTGAAAGAGGCTGGTAAACTGTATCTCAGAGGGTTTCTGAATCCTGGGATAGACATGGGGGCTTAGGGGCCAAGAGGCGTACAGAGAGAAGCATCGCCTAAGGAAATATTACCTTTGGTAGACGGTCCAGGGGCGATCAATATGCAGAGTCGCTGAGGGTATGGTATGCATTTTCATGCAAAGGTGTCCTTAGGCCAATGATTTCATTCTCTTGATAGCTAGGAAACTTCAAGGAAGTTTGAGATTTGGGACCACCAGTGGTGGTTTATGAGAGTTCAGCTTTTTCTGAGTATAAAGTATGGTTTATGATGAGAGGGTGCCTGGATAGGGGAGAAACATCTAGGCTAAATTTACCAAGAAAGGGTGAAGTCATTCCTTCTCAGGATGGTGTGAGATGGTGGTTTGTGTAGGTCTGACCCGTACACTGAGGGACAGAGAAAAGCCTTTGTTCCTTACTGAACCCATGACAGGTTTGGCCGTGTAGTTTAACGTCATGCGTTAAGGACAGATTCTATACAATTTAACGTCATGCGAGAAAGACGAGGAGCATTATTAAAGGATGTTGTGTAGTTTAACGTCATACAGTGAGGATGGGGGGCATTTTTTCCGATGTTGTGTAGTTTTAATGTCATGCAGTAAGGACAGAGTTGCAAAGGCTTCTCTCGATTAAAATGTAACTAGGCTTGAACATCTCGGCATGACCAAGATATGGAGAGGGGTTTATTGGTGTAAATCATGGTTCTGGGGCTTCTTGGATCATGAGAAATGATATGGGGGATCTGAGGCCAGTAAGCGTACGAAGCTAGGAAGAGTATCGCCTGAGGAAATCTTGCCTTTGGTAGAAGGTCCAGGGGCTATCAATATGTAGAGCCGTTGAGGGCATGGTATGCATATTCATACAAAGTTGTCCACGGGTTGATAACTTTCCAATTCTGATGGACATGAATGTTCATGAGGATCCACGATTGTCCGGGCCACGAAGTCTGTCATTTGGTAAGAAAATATCTGGACATGTTGGGCATATTCATCCCTAGTTGCGGTTAAAGCTTAGAGTGCTCCCTGCGCTGATTTATCTCGCATGCGGGGGTGTACCTTCACTCCATGCAATTTAATGTCGTACGGTAAGGATGAAATACTCCTAGTTTAGCGGTCATATAGCTCGGACCATTTGGTGACTATTGCTGCAGTCACTCGAAGGATAATTGAGTTAACATGATCTCATATACTATGAACAGGGTGGTAGATGATGGTTTTAAACTATAACTCTAAGGTTTCTTGGATCAGGAGATGTGGTGTGGGGGCTCTGAGGCTGGTAAGCGTATGGATCTAGGAAGAGTACCGCCCAAGGAAATATTTCCTTTGGTAGATAGGCCAGGTTAAATCAATATGAAGAGCCACTAAGGGCATGGTATGCATAGTCATGAAAAGGTGTCCCTGAATCAATGACATTCCACTTCCGATGGCCATGAATGATTATGAAAACTCGAGATTACTTATAGTAGAGAGTTCGGCATGCGGGGATAATGGTGTCTGAGCATACAAGAAACATCTTCACCACAATTGTCTGTTGAGTCAAAGTAGCCTAGCCCTGGCTTGATGTTCATAGATGAAGATCATCATGTGAACCATGAGAGGATACATAGGCTAACCAGGTAGGGATACCCTGGCAACATTTGGGTGTGAAAAGGGGGATGAACTTGTAAACCACTGCACCATAAATTTCTGGATTGGGAGATATGATATGGGGGCTCTGAGGCCTGTAAGCGTATGGAGCTAGGAAGAGTATCACCTGAGGAAATCTTGCCTTTGGTAGAAGAGCCAGGGGCTATAAATATGCAGATCCACTAAGGGAATGGTATGCATAGTCATACAAAGTTGTCCATGGGTCAATAATTTCCACTTATGATGGCCATGAATGGTCATGAGGATCTGTGATTGCCTGGGCCACGAAGTCTGTCATTTGGTAAGAAAATATCTGGACATGTTGGGCATATTCGTCCCTAGTTGCAGTTAAATCTTAGAGAGCTCCCTGCGCTGATTTATCTCATGCGTAGGGGTGTACCTTTCACTCCATGCAGTTTAATGGCATGCGGTAAGGACGAAATACTCCTAGTTTAGCGGTCATAGAGCTCGGACCATTGAGTGACTATTTCTACAGTCACTTGAAGGATAATTGAGTTAACATGCTCTGATATACTCTGAACAGGGTGGGGGATGAAGGTTGTAAACTATAACTCTAAGGTTTCTTGGATCAGGAGATGTGGTGTGGGGCTCTGAGGCTGGTAAGTATATGGAGCTAGGAAGAGTACTGCCCGAGGAAATATTTCCTTTGGTAGACGGGCCATGGGAAATCAATATGCAGAACCACTGAGGGCATGGTATGCATAGTCATGAAAAGGTGTCCCCGAGTCAATGAATTTACACTTCTGATGGCCATGAATGATTATGAAAACTCGAGATTACTTACAGTAGAGAGTTCGACATGCGGGGATAATGGTTTCTGAGCATACAAGAAACATCTTCACCGCAATTGTCCATTTAGTCAAAGTAGCCTAGCCCTGGCTTGATGTTCATAGATGAAGATCGTCACGTGAACCATGGGTAGATAGATAGGCTAACCAGGTAGGGATACCCTGGCAACATTTGGGTGTGAAAAGGGGGACGAACTTGTAAACCACTGCACCATAAATTTCTGGATTGGGAGATATGATATGGGGGCTCTGAGGCCGGTAAGCGTACGAAGCTAGGAATAGTATCGCCTGAGGAAATATTACCTTTGGTAGATGGGCGAAGGGTGATCAATATACAGAGCCACTAAGGGAATGGTATGCATAGTCATGAAAAGGTTTCCTCAGGTCGATGAATTTCCACTTCTGATGGCCATGAATTATTTTGAAGATCCATAATTATCCAGGCCATGGAGTCTAATGTATGGAGGGGATGCATCCAAATGCGCAAGGAGTATTTCTATATCATTTCACCATATATCTTGGGTGGGTCACGAAAAAGTCTGTGCAGTTTTAACGTCGTGCAATGAGGACAAGGTCTGTGCAGTTTAACGTCGTGCAGTAAGGATGAGGTCTGTGTTGTTTAACATCGTGCGGTAAGGACAAGGTCCGTGGAGTTTTAACGTCATGTGGTAAGGACGAAGTCCATGCAGTTTTAACGTCGTGAGGTGAGGATGAAGTCTGTGCAGTTTTAACGTCGTGCGGTGAGGACGAACAATACACCCCATGCAGATCTAGTCCATACACGGGGTAAGAAGGCATTTTTTTAAATCTTCATTCGGGATTGGTTGGGCCAGGATGGGAAATCCTGACGTCACTACGCATCCTGCGAGGGCAGGAATCAAGCCATGCATAGTCCCCCGAACGAGGTACACCCCGCGCAGGGTTAGTCCGTACACGGGGGAAAGGGAATTTTTGTCTTTCATTCGGGGATGATTGAGCCAGGGTGAGAGACCCTGGAATCACTACATATCCTGCGAGGGCAGGAATCAAGCCACACATAGTTCTCTGAATTACGTGCAGTTTAACTTCCTGCGGTGAGGACGAAGAATACACCCCATGCAGGGCTGGTCCGTATACAGGGGAGAGATCATTTTTTTCTTTGAATGGATGGGCTAGGATGGGGAACCATGGAATCACTATGTATCCCGTAAGGGCAGGAATCAAGCCTCACATAGTTCTTTTGGGGAATACACCCCGTGAAGGTCTGGTTCGTATGGGGGAAGGGGGTATTTTTTGCTTAATTTGAGGTGGTTGGGCCAGGGTGTGGGATTCTGGCATCACTACGTATCCTACGAGGGCAAGAATCAAGCCTCACGTAGTTCTCTAAAATAAAATATACCCCGTGTAGGTCTGGTTCATACACGGGGGAGAAGGGGCATTTTTTTATCCTTATCCATCCAGTTTAACGACGTGCAGTAAGGATGAAGAATACACCCCGTGCTGGGATGGTACATACATGGGGAGAGAGGGAATTTTTAACTTTTATTCGGGGGTGGATGGCCCAGGATGGGGAACCCTGGCATCACTACGTATCCTACGAAGGCAGGAATCAAGACATATGTAGTTCTCTTAAAGAAGTACACCCCGTGCAGGGCTGGTCCGTACACGGGGGAAGGGGACAATTTTTTTTTAATTTTATTCCATTAGGGAGTGGATGGGATAGGATATGGGATCCCGACGTCACTACGTATCCTACGAGGGCAGGTATAAATCCTTACGTAGTTTTCTTTGGAGTACACCCCGTGCAGGTCTGGTCCATACACGGGGGAAATGGGAATTTTTAAATCTTCTTATCTGTGGGTGGCTGGGCCATGATGGGGAACCCTGGCATCGCTACTTATCCTGCGAGGGCAAGAATCAAGCCATACGTAGTTCTCTAAAATCTGTGCAGTTTAACGTCATACGGTGAGGAAAAAATACTCTTAGTTTAGGGTCATAGAGTTTGGACCGTTGGGTTCTTGGCAGTTTAACATCCTGCAACTCGGATGATAACTGCTTTTAGTTATCTATGCAAAATACTTTTTCAAGAATATTTCCTTTGTAGAAGCGGTGGTGAACTGCCCGTCCATGGAGATCAGGGCATATGCTCCGTTGGAGTAGACCTTGTGTATAACATATGGTCCCTCCAACTTGGGCTCCAGCTTTGGAGGTTTCTTTCAAGGTATCATTGGGATTCGGAGGACCAATACCAATTCTCCTTCCAAGAAAGACCAAAGATAGACCTTTTTATTGAAGGCTCGTGAAATCCGGTTCTGGTATATTCTAGATGGTGCAAAGTGTGCAACCACTTCTCTTCTAGCTGTTCCAATTCACCTAACCAGTTTTCTGATTTCTCATCATTGGATAACTGATCACAAATGAAAATACAGAGTGAGGGAAATTGGAGCTCAATGGGAAGGACTGCTTATGTTCCATATACTAATGAGTACGGAGTAGCTCGAGTAGCGGTGTGGATTGTGGTACGATAATCCCACAATGAATGGAGGAGTTTATCTGACCACAATTTCTTGTCTTTTTCCACCATTTTATGGAGAATATTGGATAGGGTCTTGTTGAAAGCCTCTATCTATCTGTTGGCCACTGCATGGTACTGGGATGAGTGGTTAGCCTTGATACCATATTCTTGGTATAGTTTATTCAATTCAGCAGAGCAGAAGTTGGTGTCGTTATCCGTCAGTATGGTATGAGGGACACCAAATCTTGTGATGATATTGGTTTTCACAAAGATGAAAATGTTTCTTTCCCCGACTTCCTTAAGGGGTATAGCTTCTGCCCATTTGGAAAATAATTTGGTTATTGTGAGGATATACTTTAGTTTTTTGGATATGGCGGGAGGATATGGTCCCACGACATCCATTCCCTAGGCAGCAAATGGCCAGGAGTACTTGTCCTGATGAAGTAACATCGGGGGTTGGTGTATGAAGTTGGCATGAATTTGGAATGAGTGGAATTTTGCGGTAAAGTGCTCACAATCTCGTGCCACTGTGAGCCAATAGTACCCAAGTCTTTGAACCTGATGGGAAAGTTTGGACCCTGGCTGATGTGCCCCACATACTCCGGCATGTATCTCAGTCATGACGGCAGCAGTTTCTTCTCCATCAATGCATCTGAGGAGGATTCCGTCGAGGCCTCATTTGTAGAGGACCTCTTGCTAACCCACGCCGCCATATACGACAAGGTTGATTGTCCTTCTCCATATTTTCTCTCGTTTAGCCCTGTCTGATGGAAGTTCTCCCCATTGAAGGTAGTTTTCAATGGGGGTCATCCAGCCAGTGGTAGGAGCATATGGCTCAGGGACATGACTGACTTCATGGATTTCTTCCATCTTATTATGAACAAACAGAAAGACCATTCGACGGTGAGCAATATTGATAAATGTTTCATCCTGGTCTGGGTCAGCTAGGGTTGTGGCTGCATTAGCTAATGTGTCGGCCTGGGCATTCTGAGACCGTGGAATATTGGTCAATGTTGGTTATGTGGATAATTCTTCCATTAACCCCCAGACATGGTCAAACAGGGGAATCAGCTCCTCCTTTTTAATAGCATAGTCACCATTGACTTGCTTGATGAACACTTCCGAGTCACCTTTTACCTTAAGGTACTGTACTTGTTCCTGGAGTGCGAGCTCCAGGCCTTCAATGAGGGCTTGATACTCCGATTCATTGTTCGTAAATCCTTTTGATAGGAGGAAGGAATATGGCAAGACTGACTTTTCTGGGGACATGAGTATTATACCCAAACCCACCCTGTTAAATTTGGGGTCTTCCATCCTATTCTCGGTTGGGATTCAGGATGCACTGTCGAAGTACATTTCCCATGTTGGGAGCTCCTCTTGAACTGTGAAGATGTCTTCATCAGGTAGCTTGATGTCCGGTTCAGCGGTCTCTATTGAAGGGTGCTTTTCCAGAAAATCTATTAATGCCTAGCCTTTGATGGCCTTCTGAGGCACAAACCAATGTCAAACTATTACAGGATGACTGCCCATTGGGATAGGTGCCCAGTCAGCATCGGGCAGATTAGGATGTACTTGAGTGGGTTATTACGCGAGACCAAATGGACTTCATAATGCTGCAGTTAATGTTGCAATTTTTTAACTACGAAGACCAAGGCCAAACAACTCTTATCAATGTTTGAGTATCGAGACTCAGCATCGATCATGGTTCGACTGAGGTAATAAAGACTGTTTTCACTTCCGGCGTCATTTTTCTATGCGAGGAAGGATCCCAGCAACTGCTCTAGGGCCGTCACGTATAGTATGAGAGGTCTTCCTTCAACCGGGATCATGAGAACCGGTGGGCTTAAGAGATACTTCTTTAGGCTGTCGAACGCCTCTTGGCAGTCATCTGTCCATTGGTACGTGACTCCCTTCTTCATTAACCAGGTAAAGGGCAAACATTTGTCTTCCAGGTTGGCTATGAATCACCTGATGTAGGCCAGGTGCCCTTGGAATGCTCTCAACTCGGTGAGATTGCATGGGGGGGGGTGGTAGGCCGAGGATAGACTTTGTCTTTTCAGGGTCGACTTCGATGCCATGATGGCTTACGATGAAGCCAAGGAATTTCCCTGAGGTAAACTTGAAGGTGCATTTCAAGGGGTTCATCTTCAGGCTATGCTGTCGAAGTTTGTTGAAGACGGTCTCAAGGTCTGACATGTGATCTGAGCGCTGCCTAGACTTAACCACCAAGTCATCCACATAGCATTCGACGAATATCCCCAGGAATGGTTTATAGATACGATGCATGGCGCATTGATATGTGGCGCCAGCATTCTTGAGACCAAAGGGCATGACCCTGTAACAGAATATTCCTTGAGGGGCCCTGAAGGCAGTGGATTCTTCGTATTCTCAGACTATCCAGATCTAATTATACCCAGAATAACCATCCATCAAGGATAGAGCCTCATACCCAGCCGTTGCATCGATTAATAACTCAGTGGTCAGGACCGGGAAATCATATTTCAAACAATGCCGATTGAGGTCTCTGAAATTGATGCAGACGCGGATTTGTCCGTTCTTTTTATTAACGGGGACAATGTTGGCCAACCATATGGGGTATTGGACCTCCTGAATGGAGCATGATTTAATAAGCTGTTGATTCTCCTTTCGTCACAGAATTTAAAGATCAGAAAAGGGAATATCTGAGCTCAAAGTGATTCATCCTTTGAAGAAAACATCAAAAATCGACAAAGGCAGGAAGAAAGGATCAATAGCAACTGCACCGCGCAAGTTATCTCACTATCGCACAAGTACACTTGCGCGACGCCCTTGGTCGCGCAAGTGACTTGCGCGACCTAAGTGGTAACCGCCCGAGGTCTTCTCTTGCCTATAAATAGACCCTGTGGGGCCCCCATTCGAGAGGATCTTTTTCCAGAAACTCGGATTTAAGCTCCCGACGCCCAAGTCTCTTCTCAAAGCTTCCGGAACACTTCTAAGGTAATTTCTTACCTAGAACGGAAGATCTAAATAGAAGAAGGAAGGCCTAAGTGTTGAAACTTATCAAAACTTGCGCGCCGACTTATTTCCTTCAATATAACTTGCACGTCCTTTTTCTGGAAGAACCTAAAGAGGATTCTAAAGTGATTAATAAAGAGTCGCTCAAAAATTCTAATAATGTTTGAGAATCGCGCAAGTACCCCTCATGTCGCGCAAGTATACTTGGATGACCAATACTTGCGCGCCACCGCAATACTTGCGCGCCTTTCAAGACTTGCGCGCCCCTACCTTTTTGGGTGCCTATCTTACCCATTTTACCCCTATTAAGCCATCACACCTTTCCTTTTCAAAATTCAGTCTACAAGACACTCTTCAAAGCCATTTATGGCATGATTTCTTGATTTGACTTCCTTATCTGAAAGGAATTCTGTGGAATATCTCTCAAAGCCTAGTGATTTAAATATCCTTATGTCACTAAATATGGAGAGTTCATTCATCCAACTTCATCCTTTAAAATAAGAGAATCCTAATCTGGGTCTCCTTTTCAGGAATAATCCCCAGTTATAAATCCTTTAATCTGGGCATCTTCCTCAGGAGTAAGCCCCAAATTCTTAAAGTTCCTAAACTTGGGAATCCTCTTCAGGAGTAAGCCCCAATCTCAAATGTGGGCATCCTTCTCAGGAGTAAGCACCAAACCTTAATCCCTAACCCGGGTCTCTTTTTTAGGAATAAGACTCAGTCATAATCTTGGGATTTCTTTTCAGGAGTAAGCCCCAAGTCCCCTAACCCGGGCCTCCTTTTCAGGAATAAGTCCCAGTCATAATTTTGGGAATCCTTCTTAGGAGTAATACCCAATCATAAGTCCCCTCCTAATTTGGGCATCCTCCTTAGGAGTAAGCCCCAAGATTAGAGTATTCAAATCTCCATAAAGCACATATACCTTTATGGACCTTGTTCCTGGATTTTCTCCCTAAAAGTAAATACTAAACCTTCATCTATTTGGGCAGTCATACGTACATAAGCCCCAAACAATTTCTTATGATTGCATCTTTCATGTCACAATTGTCTAATTTTTACCAATGCCTCTTGTTTCTCACACCGAGCATGACTCACATGAGCTTAGAGTGTAAAAGTAATTATGACATTCTTCTTTGAGCCATCAATCATAAACATCATACTCCATTACTCAAACTACGTGGGTTCTGATTCCTTTTCCAAAACAAAGGATACGTAGGTAGCCCATTTATGGGTTCAATCCCAACTTTGAAATAATCCCTGTCCTTCTGAATGACGATAAACTTCAAGTTCCCCACTGAGTGGCTTTAAAACCAGCCTAGTCATCATAATGACCAAGAGACTTTTATATAAATGTTTTTTGAAGGATACCATTGACAAAGAATCTCTAAACAGATATAGATGATTCTATATTGATGAAGAACCTCGAATACATATAAAAGATTCTCTAAATTTCTTGCATATTTAATCATTGATTGTTAAAACTAAAGGAAAGCTCATTTTATACTTGGTAATGTAATAAGGATTCACGAACATAACTTAAATCTATAAAGAGAGTCCCGGAGTAGACAATAATTCCCCTCAAAAAGGTGTGATGAGTCCGACCTCCCATCCTCTCGACCAATGAAAATTCCTAAGCCTCATTAGTCCACAAGCTAATGAGCGCCTACCTTTGGAAAGTAGGTCCAAACAGATGTGGAATCATTGGATGTTTCCGGTTCTACGAACAAACCCGCTAGAAACCAATCGGAATGTTTGAATCTCCCGTCTAGGAGGTCATCCCCGAAATCCGTGCGAAACAAAAAATGGTGAACCCGACGTGAATACTTAACCAAGTTAAAGTGATGTTTTTCTTATTTGTTAGGCCCCTTGGGCCAACAAATCAATCATTGACATGTTCTCATCCAAAAGATGCAGTGGCCAGATTCATCTTGATTATGTCTGTTATATGGAACATGCACTTTTTTCTCAAGATCTTCTGCAAAATGGCTTTCCTTAAATTCACCCCTGTGAATACTGCTGCTGTGAACACCTCTACTGTGAGGTCTGCTGCTGTGAAAACCAATGCTGCTACTCCTGCTGGAACGTCGTTCGCTATGAGGATGACATCACCAACTCAGTGTCTTCAACGCTGGGTTTCTAATGCACTGGTTAAGGAGTACCGTCGCAACGGTACTATCCCAACTCTGGAGGCCGCTCGTCAAGCCCTCCAAGTTAACAACTCTACCTGGTTGTCCGGACAACAGCAGCCAGCAATCAAGAAGCAGGCGGTGCTGACTACCGTCTCCAACCGTTTCGGGTCGTTATCCCCGGAACGCAATTTCCATTCACTCCCTTACTCTGAGGAAGTGAATGAGCAGGTCCCTCAGGGCGTTAATTCAAAAAGTCAGGAGTCCTTCCCGAGGGCTCCCATCAACAATCGCCGCCAGACTCGTGCGGTAGTGTGCCCTCAACATGATGAGGGTACCGACTCCAGGCATTCATCTCAGGTTCCTCGAACCCGAGCAGGCAAGATGAACCGCCAGAGACGGAATCCGGTTAACAATAGGAAGGTTGTCATCCCTTCCATCTCCGGAGAAGTCCACCAACCTAACTTGGTGGAAAATAACGAGCAGGCACAATCACCTGTCCGTTTTAATTCCGTTGTCCAGCAGACTTGTCTGGCAGCATCACGCCAATCCCGCCAGGCAATTCCGGCGGAGTACTATAGGCAGGAACATACACCTGCTTATGCATCATCAGTTAGTCAGCAGGCTCGCCTGACTACATATGATGGAGTCCACCAACCTAACTTGGTGGAGAACAACGAGCAGGCATACACACCTGCCCGTTTTAATTCCGCTGTCCAGCAGACTCGTCTGGCAGCATCAAGCCAATCCCGCCAGGCAATTTCGGCGGAGTACTATAGGCAGGAACATGCACCTGCTTATACATCACCAGTTAGTCAGCAGGCTCGTCTGACTACATATGATGGATCTCGTCAACCGCGTTTGGCGAAGTGTAATCAGCAGGCACATACACCTGCTAATACTAATCAAGCCTACCAACAGTCTCGCTTGGTAGCGCACAGAGAAGTCAGTCGGAAAGTCCTGACGACAAACAGGAGGCAGACTCAACTCCCTGCCTCCACACATGAGTACTGTCAGGATTCACTGACAGGAAAAGGAGGATAGGAGCAGGCACATACACCTACTCCAAGCCCGGAATGGACGTATATCCCCATTTCGGCGGCTGAAGTCACCAAACATATTTTTTCAATGGTGAAAGAGCAGAAGCAAATTCCTGATCATATTCTGGATGCTTGCCAGGATATCATAACAGCTTCAGCATCATCTCTGGGACAGACACATAAATCTATCCCTAGCAGTGGAGTGACACATCAATGATTCACTCTGGAACAGACACACACATCTGTTCCAGTCCAAGAGGGTTATGGGGCATACTCCCCCATATCATACAGACAACCAAGTCAGGCACATACACCTGATTTGAGTGGAGATCGTCATCCTAACCTGACCATCTTTCCTGATCAGGCACATACACCTGCTCAGAGCAATCACTTTCGTCATCAAGTGGTTTCTAAAGCGAGTAAGAAGGCATCTAAGAAAAAGATCCACCCAGCACAGTCAGGAGATCAAAGGCCAATCTGTAACCAAGACTTGCTCGATGCTGGAGTTTTTGAAGCCCTCAGACATTTATCTGTCGGAATTCAAGATTCTACTCCCTCAGTTCCCAATAACGGGAACATTAATTCTGAAGGTCTTCAACAGACACTTCCTCATGAAGACTTGCTTCATGAAAATTCGGTCAATCTTGAAGTTTCTTCTTCAGATGAGAGACACAGGAACCCTCTGTGTGGTCAGAAGACCAAGGAGAAAGAGATCTCATCTTTTGCTGTAACCCATTATGGTGGTCCTCCCCATGATGATGAATTTCGCGGCGAAAGTCCTCTCCGTAGTAGTGATTCACATTGCCTGGAAAATACTCCGGTAGACAATGTAGTTCCGAGAAAGCCCTCTTATCTTGAGGCACTTGCAAATGCGAAACCAGTCATGTCTGATGCTTTATCACTAACAAGTGAAATACTTTCTCAATCAGAAGATAGCCCAGGGTGTAGGTCATTCTCCGAACCACCCCTAAGTCATGCATCTTCTAGTTTGATTAATGATCTCTCTACCAATCTTGTTGAATCTGATGAAGCAACAAGGAAACACCAACTCTGGTCAAAACAGGTAGAAGAATCTTCATTTAATGATAAAGAGGAAATGCTGAACATGAGGAAAAAACTGGCAAAAGGTGAAGTACCAGTCATGTTTTGGCCTTTGGCTGACTCCCAGTACGACATTCCAAAGATGTTGACGGATGATGGAATCCATGATATTCGTCTCAACATATGGAAAACTCTTTGTCAATTAAAGAAGAAGGTATTATCTTATGATGGATATGAAAATCATCTTAAGATAATAGAAGGGCTACAACGTCAGATTGATTTGGCATCTCTATCAGTCTCTCGGTATCCGAAGGCTGAAAAGCAACAGAGAACCCTTCAACGTTCATGCCTTGGCGCACTAAGAAAATTGCATCAGTTAATTTCCAATGCTCCATCTGATGTTCATATCAGAGGATGGGGTGTTCACGGAGCACTACATTTCACAGTGCTTTCCAGTCAGCAAAGCCCGCCGAAAATGGTCTCATGCAATGTTATTGACCATGGCCGGCCACAATCAATGGGATTTGTTCATAATCAAAAGCTTGCTCAAGAACAGGCTTCAACTAGTTCCTCTCAAAATCAAGTATATAGAGAACAGGTTATTGAATTGCTCCTACATCAAGTAGGCGAGAATATTGCACAAGCCTCTCGTCTGGAGCAAACACGTCATCAAATGACAGAAGTTTCGGAAATCATCCAACGGTCTGTTGAACCAGGTGATAAAAGTGGATACAGGTTAATGCATCCAGCTAATTTCCGAACTAAGATTCGCAAGATCGAGAGAGATTTTAAGAAGATCTCAGACATATCATGTCAAGAGACACCCCAGCTTGTCAGACTGGGGACTTCTCTAACCCAACCCTCTGAGTCAACAAATGAGATTCAAGGAGTTGAGTGGAAGCAGCAGGAACATCCCCAGTCCACCGGACTGTGGACTTTTTCAAATCCTCAATCCCTCCCTCAGAGAAAGTCAGTATTCTATCGATTAGGGAATAAGCCTCAAGAGGAACAAAGATCCAAGCTATCAGGAGATTCTCTCCAAGTGACGGTTCTCCAAGAAGTTCCTGAGGGATCAAGTCAACAGAATTCCATGTCTCATCATGGACATGGAAGAAGACAATATCACAGAAATGCTAATTGAAAGGATTCCATGCAATATGCATCCATTAATGTCATCAATGTTGTTGCTGCTGATTCACCAGATGAGGCTCAATCAGAGGGATCAGACGAAGAGGTTCCTGCACAAGAAGTTGCGCACACAGACCTAAATGAAGAAGGTGTGCACACACATAATCAAAGGCTTACCCAAAATATGTGTATTCCTTCAAGTAACCCACTTCCCCCTCTCCGAAAAGGATCCAATAAGGGGAAAGGAAAGAATCAGGTTACTTCTCACCCTTCCTATGAAGGAGGTCAATCTCTCTCATTAGAGCAAAGGTTTGCACAACAGGAGGAAGAAATGAAAAAATTAAGAAGGTTGAATGCAGAACTACATCAGAGTAGTCTTCTTCTTAAGAATGATGAAGTCTGACAGCCGAAGGAATTTGTTGTAACTACTGAGATGGATCAAGAATATCCTACTTTATCAGTACACCCTCAGAGGTCTAATCTTACGGGTCAAACGCAACAACAGTTGGCAGCACTACCATCAGTTGCAGCACCAGCCACCACGTCTGTCCAAGATCCATTCATTGCACCTACCCAAAACCAAGTTCAACCTGATGTTTCTCAAAAGTTAATAACTACTATTGACTCATTAACAGCTCGGTTAGAAACTATGGAAGGGAAACGGGCGCAAGTTCAACCTGAAAATAAATTTTACCCTGAATGGGTAGATTCAATTTCTCCTCCATCCAGTTTTGGAAACCCTGTTTTCCCTACTTTCAATGGATCAGGAGACCCTGAACAACATTTGACGCATTACGTGTCTTGTTGTGATCCTATGATGGGAACTAAAGAGCAGCAAGAAGCAGTGAAACTCAGATTCTTCGTGCGAACCTTGCAAGGGCCCGCTTTTGTCTGGTATACAAGCTTGCAATCCCGATCAATCATCGGATGGGAGGATCTTCATCAAAAATTCCTTCTTCAGTTTAGCTCAACTTTTCCAAAAACGACAGTTTTCGATCTTACAAACTGCAAGCAAAGGGAGAATGAAAGAGTCTCTGATTTCATTGCTCGTTGGAAGGGATTAACATATTCCCTGAGTTTAGCACTCCCTCAGGAGGAATTGTTGCCAATATGTGTGGCAAATTTGCGTGAAGAATTACGCACGCCATTGATCCCTGTGAAATACACAGGAGGGTTTCGAGACCTTACTTCAATCGCTCAACAGATTTAAGATTCCCTTATACAGGCTAAGGTTAAATCTCGTATAATACCATCAGCTCCAGGAAGGAGAATGGGTAATGCAGAAACTGCTACAGTTATGCTTAAACAAGCACCTGTACCTATTTCTACTTCAAAACCATCATCTTCTCGAAGGGATCCACCTCCTGAACACCAACAACAAAGGCTGTTTCGTCCAAATGATCAAAGAGATCAACGAAGAAAACAATTTGAGGATTTGAAGAGTAAAACATACTCTTTCTGAAGTGAGCAAGTTCTTGGTTACTTCATTTTAGCTTTGGAAAATAATTTGGTTCAATTACCAGTGCCCAAGAGGCCAAACAAGGAAGGAGATGAAGACCGTCCCAATTATTGTCCCTTTCATCAAATGTTGGGGCATCCCATCCAGGAGTGTTTTGTTTTTAAAGACCTCCTGCAAAATATGGTCGACTTGGGACAAGTCAAATTGAAGGGTTCTTCAGCTCATGTAGCGTGTATTACTGCTACAGATCCAGAGGAAGGAGGCGAGTGGCAGGAAGTCAAAAGAAAAACTGCAAAAAAATATGATGATTGGATGGTCAGAAAGACAATCAATCGGACCCATTCCATTTTGCGAACACAATTGAAGAAGCCAATTGTGTCTCCTACAAAAGCTGTAGTAAAGCCTCCATCAAGAGACAAATCCTCAAAAGGGCAGCGCAATTCAAAGAAGAAAGAGGAATCATGAGAAGATGAGTATGTATCAAAGCCTAAATTGTCTTTGACTCTGGCAGATTTCATGCCATCTACTTCAAAACCACGGGCACCACCCCATCAAACGGAACAGCCTAAACAGGCTAACCAGGCAGAGTCTTTATCAGACGAAGAGTTAATCTTTGGTTCTGTTAATATGATTCAATTAACAGATCCATATTCCAGTCTTGATGAGCCTGAATTCCCTGTATCAAATAAGGGAATCCGAGGAAGTTCTAGAGGTTCAGGATATAAGGGAAGACGTGGATCTTTTCGAAGCCACTACTCTAATTTTACCCCTGCTAGCACTGTATATGCAGCAGAAACTCATGGTAGAGCTCTTCAGCGAGCTCAAAAAGAACAAGCAAGTTCTTCTGCCAATGGCCTACTCAGTTTTGGCACAGTTATTTTGGAAGACCGATTAAAGGTTCCATCTTCTTTATCTCAGCAAGTAAATGGATCTAATCAGTCTATTCTTCCAAAACCAAGGATGTTGCCAACTTCAATACAAGATGCATCAGCTTCCAAAGCATCTGCTTCCAAGGTACCTGCTAAACCGCATATTCCTATTGGGAAACGCATACCTCTAGATCAAAAGTATGATATATTGAAACACTTGTCCCAAGTACCAGCCAAGTTATCAATTTTGGATGCTTTGAATATGTCAAAAGATCTTCAGGAAGCACTCATCGAAGCTTTGTCAAGTCCTCAGGAGTTTGAAGCTGAAATTGCTGCAGTTGAAATCTATCACATAGAGAATAATCCTGCAGAATGCCATGCAGTGATATCTTTTACTGATAAAGATGAATATGATGTTGTGCATGGGCACATAAAACCTTTGCACTTATCTGGAAAGTCAATGGTGTAGATATTCTAAGAGCTTTCATTGACAATGGTTCAGGAGTCAACCTCATTCCCATTCGTACACTTCATCGATTGGGCCTCACAGAATCTGATTTATCTCCTTCTACCATGATGTTACAAGGATATGATAAAAATGAACAAGAACCACTGGGAGAAGTTACACTCAGAACTCAGTTTGGATATCTTGTATCCAATTCGGATTTCATGATTGTTGATCAAGACTCAGCTTTTAATATCTTGCTTGGAAGACCCTGGCTACATCAGCATGCAGCTATTCCGTCATCATACCATTAATGTCTCAAATACTGTTTCGATGGTCAAGTTGGAACATTATATGGTGATAAGGCCCTGTTCAAAACATGTGAGTCTCAATACATTGAGGCAGAATTTTATCACATGAAGGGAAGAGAAAAATCTACAATGAAGGAAATTACCAAAGTTAATGCTCCATATGGTTTGGAGAAAATTCCAATAAATCCATTTTCACATGTGAGTACAGATTATGTGTTACCTATCAGTCAAATTGACAAAATAGGGCCAAATCAAAATACTCTTATGGAAAGATCCATAATGTCAATTACGGCAATCGAGCCAGACAACATGGGAGAAATTGGTAACTTACCAAGCAGTGATGAAAGCATAAGTGGTGACGTTTTCATTTTGTCTGCTGAATTCCAACAAGTCTATACTTCTCTAATCAGGCCAGAAGAAGTTATAGCAACACCAGAGGTGAATGATGATGTTGATTCTCAATCCATCATCTCCTCTTTATTTCCCAAAGAAGACCATTTATCATCAATAGGGTCAGAAATGGAAGCTTCTTCTTCAAAATGTGAAAATTTTGACATCTCTTATGATCATGAGAATTTTGTTTTTTCATCTACTTTGCAAGTAGAAACGGAAGAAATAACACATGATGAAGGGGAAGAGGAAGATCTTAGAGATGCTCCTCCAGCATTTGAAGAGGGTATCTCTACCACTGTGGATGAACTCAGAGAAGTAAATCTGGGTACAGAGAAAGATCCACGCCCCACTTTAATTAGTGCGGCCATGACCCTTGAAGAGCAAGAGATGTATATTTCTTTTCTAAAGCAAAATAAAGATATTTTTGCTTGGAATTATACAAGGATACCTGGCCTTGATCCTGATGTTTCCACCCATCATTTGGGTTTTCCAAAAGAACATCGAGGATTCAAGCAAGCCGCGAGAAGAACACACCCAACCTATGCTTCCAAAATTGAGGCTGAAGTGGATAAGCTTATCAAAGCTAACTTCGTCAGAGAAGTTCAATATCCCAAGTGGTTGGCTAATATTGTCCCTATGAAGAAGAAGAATGGGCAAATTAGAGTTTGCATCGATTTCGGAGATCTTAATCGGTATTGTCCTAAAGATGATTTCCCAGTTCCGATTACAGAACTCTTAATTGATGCGAAGGCTAGCTATGAAGTACTTTATTTCATGGATGGATATTCTGGATATAATCAGATCCGAATGGCCCCAGAAGATGAGGAATATACAGCCTTCAGATCTCCTCAAGGTGTGTTTTGTTACCGGGTGATGCCCTTTGGTTTAAAGAATGCAGGTGCAACATATCAACGCGCCATGCATCGTATCTTCAAACCTCTTTTAGGGAAGTTTGTTGAATGCTATGTAGATGATTTGGTGGTTAAATCCAAACAATGTTCTAATCACTTGGCTGATTTGGAAGTCATATTCCACAAGCTTCGACAACATAACTTGAAGATGAACACCTTAAAATGTGCTTTTGGGGTAACCTCAGGAAAATTCCTCGGCTTTTTTGTACGCCATCGTGGTATTGAAGTCGATCCTGAGAAGACCAAATCAATCCTTGGTATGTCACCTCCTCAGTATTTGAAATAATTAAGAGGACTTCAAGGACACTTAGCCTATATTCGGCGTTTCATCGCCAATTTGGCAGGGAAAAGTTTACCCTTTACCAAATTATTGAAGAAAGGAGTCACTTACCAGTGGACTGAAGAATGCCAAGAAGCATTTGATGTTCTCAAGAAATACCTCTTGAGTCCACCAGTACTCATGCCACCTGTTGAGGGTAGACCTCTTATCCTCTATGTGACAGCTTTAGAGCGATCATTGGGTGCCTTTCTCGCTCAAAAGAATGATGCTGGGGATGAAAATAGTCTCTACTATCTCAGTAGAACTATGCTTGAAGAGGAAACCCGGTATTAAAGTATTGAAAAGTGTTGCCTAGAATTAATCTGTGCAGTTCAGAAACTGAGACACTACCTGCAACATCACGAGGTCCAATTGGTATCTCGTAATAATCCGCTCAAATTCATCCTTAGTCGTCCAATGCTTACAGGATGTCTGGCAAGGTGGGCGGTTATTCTACAGCAGTTCGACATTCAGTATGTGTCTCAAAAGGCAATTAAGGGCCAAGATCTGGCTGATTTCCTGGCTGAACATCCTTCAGTGGAAGACACGTATTCAGATATTGAACTCCCTGATGAGGAAGTTTTCTCTATTCAAGAGAGTCCTCAAACATGGGAAATGTATTTTGATGGTGCTTCTAGAAGTCCAACAGGGAAGAAAATGGAAAATCCTAAATTCAACAAAGTTGGTTTAGGAATTGTGCTCATTTCTCCAGATAAGGCAGTGTTACCTTATTCCTTTTTGTTGTGGGAAGGTGGTACCAATAATGAAGCTGAATACCAAGCTCTCATTACAGGCTTGGAGTTAGCGCTTCAAGCACAAGTGAATCACTTAAAGGTGAAAGGAGATTCAGACCTAGTAATCAAACAAGTCAATGGGGATTATGACATCAGAAAAGAAGAATTAATCCCTTTGTATGATTACGCCAGAGAGTTAATGTCGGAATTCCCTTCAGAACCGAAATTTTCTTATGTCCCATGATCACAAAATGCTCAAGCTGATGCACTGGCTAATATAGACACAGCTTTAGCAGATCCAAATCGGGACGAGACAACCATTTGTATTTCCCATCGTCGTGCAATTTCACCTTATGTTCAAGTCAGAACAGAGGAAATTAATGAAATTAGTCCCATTCCTGAACCGTATGGTCATACTACAGGATGGATGTCACCTATCACGGAATACCTTCAAAATGGAACACTTCCACCTGATAGAGCCGAGAAAGAACAAATCCGGCGACGTGTGGTCAATTTTACTCTTTATGATAGCCCAAACCACCTCGAGAAAATTCTCTACAAACGTGGTTTTGATGGAGTTCTCTTCAGATGTATTGATGGTGAAGAGACAATGGCTGTCATAAAAGAAGTGCATGCAGGAGTCTGTGGTGCCCACCAGTCTGGACATAGACTGTCTGATCAAATTCGAAGGCTTGGACACTTTTGGCCTTCAATGATACAAGATTGTGTTAATTTCACAAAGAAGTGTCATTCATGCCAAGTATATGCCAACTTCATTCATCAACCTCCAGAGTTTCTTCATACAGCTAAATACTCGTGGCCATTTTCCACATGGGGAATGGATGTGGTGGGACCTTACCCTTCAGCTACGGCCAAGCAGTTTAAGTACATTCTTACTGCTACTGATTTCTTTTCCAAATGGGCAGAAGCAGTACCTCTCAAAGAAGTCAGTTCTAAATGCATTGTTAGCTTCATCAAGTCTAACATCATTACTAGATTTGGTGTCCCTCATACCATATTGACGGACAATGGCACCAACTTCTGTTCTTCTGAGGTAAAGAAATTGTATCAAGAATACAACATTAAGTCCAACCATTCATCTCGACATCATGCGGCGGCTAATGGCCAGATAGAAGCCTTCAACAAGACTCTTTCAAATATACTGCAAAAGATGGTGGTTAAAGATAAGAGGTCATGGCCTGATAAAATCTTTCTTGCTTTATGGGATTATAGGACTACCACTCGCAATTCAACGTGGTCAACTCCATATTCATTGGTATATGGAACAGAAGCAGTCTTGCCAATTGATGTTCAATTTCCCTCACTCAGAGTAGCCATTTGTGATCAGTTATCTACAGATGAGAAATCCCAAAAGCGGTTGAATGAATTGGAACAGTTAGATGAGAAAAGATTGTGCACTTTGCACCACTTGGAAATCTATCAGAATCGAATACCACGAGCTTTTAACAAAAAAGTTCGTCTTCATTCATTTATTCAAGGAGAATTGGTAATGGTTCTCAGAGCACCAATGATACCAGGAAAGAAGCCTCCCAAGCTTGAACCAAAATGGGAAGGACCTTATTCAATACATAAGGTCTACTCCAATGGAGCGTATTCTCTAATCTCAATGGATGGAAAACACATCACGACTCCAACTAATGCCAGATTTCTGAAGAAGTATTTTGTATAAACACAAAATATTGTTCCCAGAGCCAAAACAGTCACATTGGTTCATATTATGTCCTACATGACACTAAACTGTATTATGTCCTATCTATATGACATTAAACTGTACAGAAGTTCCTTATTTTTCTGAGACGACATTAAACTATATTTTGTCCTAGATGATATTAAACTATATTGTGTCCTAGAAACATGACATTAAATTGTGTGGCACTTTCATCGTCCAGTATGACGTTAAACTGTGTCAGTTCCCTTATCGTCCAACATGACGTTAAACTGTCACATTGGTTACTATTATGTCCTACATGACACTAAAATGTATTGTGTTAAACTATATTATGTCCTAGCAACAAGACATTAAAACCGTGTGGCACTTCCAGCGTCCAGCATGACGATAAACTGTAAAAAAGTCCCTAGAACTGATATTTTCATATTGGTTCACCTTAGTCCTAGCTACATGACTTTAAACTGTACAACAATGTTTGATCGTCCAACATGACGATAAACTATATAAATATTCTATTGTCCAACATGACGTTAAACTGTAACAGTTACTTGAATTGTCCTACATGACATTAAACTATAGAAAAGAAGATGTCCCTGCAACATGACACTAAACTGTGCAGCACCAGTTCGTCCTTGCTATATGACGTTAAACTATACAGCAATGGTCCAGTATGACTTTAAACTGCAACTTCGTCCCACACGACATTAAACTGTGAAAAAGTTCCCTAAACCGTCCAGCATGACCTTAAACTGCATCATACCTGGTCCATGTATATGACCATACACTATTTGAAAATCCCTTATGTCCAGCAAGACGTTAAACTGTGACGTCCTAACTACATGATGCTAAACTGTATAAAAGTCCCTCACGTCCGGAAAGACGTTAAACTATATAATCATCAAAGGTCAAGCATGACATTAAACTGCACCATCCACGGTCCATGCATATGACCTTAAACTATTCACACTTTCGTCCAACATGACATAAATGGTGTGTTATTTTGTCCTTACTGCATGACATTAAACTGCACAGTCCCCCTTTCGTCCAATATGACGTTAAACTATTTTTTCCTCATCGTCCTAACTACATGACGCTAAACTGTACAGAAAATCCTTGATATGTCCTACATGACATTAAACTATATTTCTTCCTAACTACATGACGCTAAACTGTGCAGCACCAATAGTCCTAACTGCAAGACTTTAAACTGCATAGTCCCTGAATATGTCCTACATGACATTAAATTGTGCATCGTTAAGGTTGTTATTACCTCTTGTTTCTCACACCGAGTATGACTCACGTGATCTTAGAGCAAACCTCAACCATAACACTCTCTTTTGGCCCCTAACCATGTGTAAGTCCCAACAACATTTTAATTAGATTGTTGTCCCCAAGAACAACTTGATCATTAATTCATTCTTTAATTGAACTACACGGACTTTGATCCTTTCCCTCCAGGCTGGGTATGTAGGCAACCTCCCAGGGTTCAAGCCCAAAAACAATCTCTTCACATCGGTTCACCACCATCTCATATGATTTTGATTCGTGAAACCACCCCTGGAATCAATATCTTTACATTGATTCACTTTCGTCCTTGTTATATGACGTTAAACTATACAACACTTTTGTCCAGTACGATAATAAACTACAATATTATTTGATTTCCTCATTTGAGATGGAACCATTATTGACATTGATTTTTTAAATCATGTTTCATTTTCAAAAGACTACGTGCATACATGGTAATGCCTGAACTTTTTATCTTAGGTTAAACCATCATTGCACTAAATTCCCCTTTCACCCTTCACATGTACGAACCAAATTTGTACAAAGGGTAATTCTAGAACTACGTGGACTTGATTCCCATCCTTATGGGATACGTAGGAACATTCGAGTATCCCTTGAATCTAGTCCCAAGTCTTTTGGGCCTAACCCCAAATTTCACTTTCAGTCCCTTGGCTGAAAAGTCCTCATGAAAACACACACTGTGTATTCATTATTATGGTCCGAATTCTATGACCCTAAACTAAGATCACTCATACTTTCGTCCTGCACGACGTTAAATTGCATTTCAAGAACTACGTATGGCTTGATTCTCATTCTTATGAGATACGTAGTGAAGTCCAAAATTTCAATTTAGGACCCAGCCACAACATGATTATGGTTATCATTGACCTATGTATCTCTATATACATTAGACAATACCCATCTTTATGTGTTATAATCCTAAACTTAAATATTTTCAGATCTTCATAACCCTTTTCATGACTTCTAATCACAAAAATGTCAAACTTCTGAGAATTCTTTTGCCAGACTATACAGCATGTTCCCATAGGTGGCCTTGCATAAACAGTCCACATAACAGACTTTTCAGCCGAAAGATGCTATTTATTTGACCATGCAGCCAATGCCCTTAGGTGGCCCTGCATATTTCAACCCCCTAACGGGTTTTGTTAAATACTAGTAACTTCATTATTGGGAAGAATGCATCTTTTGTCCTTATTTGTCTTAAACGAAAGTATGTAGGGATCCACAAAAAATAGCCAT
Organism: Viscum album; assembly: GCA_963277665.1. Lineage (NCBI taxonomy): Eukaryota > Viridiplantae > Streptophyta > Magnoliopsida > Santalales > Viscaceae > Viscum > Viscum album. The sequence goes on along the minus strand of OY728125.1, from coordinate 354,614,507 downwards.
CCTTAACATATTTTTCCCATATCCTTTTTCATGATCTGAAAGTATTCAATTATATGGTTTATTCTTCTTCCCTACATTTGGGTCAGACCTTCGTAGGAGTGATATTCATCCAGTTCTTCGATATTCTTGTTCGGAAATATCTTCTCCATATTCAAGTACCTCTTTCCATACAACAAACTCTATACTTTAGAAAATTTGAATCTCTATAAACTTTCACTGGCTTTTTAGCACTAGGAAAGTAAATTTCTATGAGTTCTTTCGCCTGACTATGCAGCACATGCCCATAGGTGGCCTTGCATAAACAGTCCACATAACAGACTCGTCAGCTGAAAGATGCTATTTATTTGACCATGCAGCCAATGCCCATAGGTGGCCCTACATATTTAAACCCCCTAACGGGTTTTGTTAAATAATAGTAACTTCATTCTTGGAAACTACTTCTTCTAATGCCTTTTAGCTCTTTTTCATATCATTCATCAGATTCAAATATTCTTAAGCCATAGTTTACATATTTTCCCTCATACTTGAGTATGGTAATATGTTTTCAGATAAATTGTCAAGGAATTGAATCCTTTTTAGTACATTTCGGTCAAAGCTATTTCGACCTTAAACATTAGCCCCTTTATGTCTGGCATGCATGACTTTAAACTGCCCACAGAAGACAAAGGAACTCTGAATAAAAGTCAAGTTCCACCTCACTAAATATACATTTTTGTATGATTTAGGTAATATTGAACAATTAAAAGGTTCAAAGTTTGTAGGGTTATTTGTAATAATCCTAGTAAAAATCAAACTGTGCTTACTAGGCCCATTGGCTTATGTAAATTTGAAACAGGTAATGAAAGAATGCAGGTACAAATGATTGAAGACAAAAGTGTTTTTCATTGATACATAGGAGATAGAAAGACATCCACAAACTGGAGTCTCTTCTCTTTTTCAAGAATTACAGAAGATTGTCAACATAAGTCTTCATTTGATGTATAGCATCCCGAGCTTTATCAGCAGTTATTTGAAGCTCATGCACTTGACCAGCTTCACTCTTTTCAGCTCGCTGAAGTGACTTCTTAGCATCTGTGATGGATTTCATGCCATTCATATGAGTTTCATCCAATGATTTATTAAGCTGATCAAGTTCCCCAGTAACAGCATCTAACTGTTGCTGGAGTTGCACCTGCTGGACGACCTTTTCATTGATTTTTTGCTTTAGATCCTTCATCTTGGCAGCATAATCAGCCTCAGCTTGGGATACCGCAGCCTCAAATTTGCCTATGTTGACTGACAACTTCACTCTGGTCAAATCTTCGCGACTTGCCTGTGCTTGCTCCCTCCTGAAAATGATCTGTTTCACCGCGGCATGGATCTTTTCATACCCAAAACCACCAAGTCCCAGTATAACAAATTGGGATGACAATCGAGAAATTTTTGATGGCAGCTCTTCTAAAGGCACCCCAGATATGATGTTCCATATGTTGTTCCATGCCTTACGTCGTGAAAAGATGAATTCTTTAAGCATATCTGGATCTGATTCAATATCATCGTCAGAAGGGGGTATGTAATCTGGAATTAGTGAACTTAAAGAAGTGCTCTGTCCTGCTTTTCCCCCCCTGATTTGTGCTTCTTCACTTTCAATTCCTGTTGGGGCAGAGGCTGAGGCCTCACCTCCGGATCTAGTCATTGTAGTTGATGGTCCTGCATGATTAATTGAAAGATTTAGTCAGATTCAAAGGATAAAAAAAGAATAGATTGTCTTGCGAATAAAGTACAATCACAAATATTGTTATCCCTTACCCAAGGATGGTTCAACAACCTGAGAAGACTTTTCCCTATCTTTCCCGGTTTCAACAGGATTTTCAAGATGGGTCTCAGGAGGGTTTATTGGATTTATCTCTACTTGAGCTAATGTTTCTGCAATGATAGGGTTGACATCAGTGTCCACACCCTCTTCGGGCATTGGCAGTTCAGCATCTTCTACGAAAGAAACTGCATTCTGTTTTCAGTCATGGTTAGAAGTGTAAATTTTTTTTTAAAAAAAAAATTTGGGAGAAGGGTAACACTCACGCCCAAGGTCTTCTAAATCACATGAAAAATTAGCATGATCATAAAATTCTTCGAAATTCATTCCTTGATTCACCATTTCATCCAATGATATTTCAGAATCCTGGTTAGTCTCACCAGTGGGAGCATTTGCTACATCTGCTTGCCGAATTATGTCCTGCAACCCTTGACCCTGAATAGCATCATCAGCAGTAGGAGGGATGCTGGGAATGGATGCTAGCTCTTCTCCAGGAGCAACCAAGTCAGCTTGGGTCTGTGATTGTTCTACAACACCCTCCAAGGCCTTTGAAGAAGGATCAGTCCCTTCCCTCAAGGGGGAAATTGAAGAATCCCCTGCAATCCTCAGAAATATGAGTAACCATATGATTATGGGTATAAACTCATGATTGTTCGAAGGACTTACCGCTACTAATGAAACATTTAGCTATGGATTTCCTCCTTCTTTTCCTTTGATTCTTTTGTTTTTTTGGAGTATCAGTGGTCTCCCTTATAGGCACTTGGATTGGCGAATGGAAGGCTGTGTCCAGTGCCTCATTCATGGCCTGCTGGCCTGGAGATATCTCGCCTGGTTCGCGAGGAGAATCAGCAGCAGCCCTGATAGCAGTACCACCAGGGCTATACTGTGGCGAAGGAACCCCTGTTCCTTTATTTTCAAGCTGCGAGATGAAGAAAATAACTTCCTTAAGTAACAAAGCTTCAACTGAAATCAAGTTGCAAAGAAAATAAGGAAAGAAAACTTACATCTTCAGGAGACACGTACTCTTTCCATTCATCATCTCCAGAACCACCAGCCCCCTCAGTGGCGCCACGATCAATCATTTCCTTTACCCGCCTGGTGATAGGAACCGAGTCATCTGTGGAATATATGAACATTTCCGGCTCTCTGATGTAAGCTCGCACTTCATTGGGGTTATCTTCGTATTGAAGATTTTTAGAAGCTACAAGATTTCCTATTCCAGGAAGTTGTAGGCCCTCACACAAATCCAGCCAGGTGGTCTCAGTACCACAGTATAAGCTCTGCCATAGCTAAACAGCCTCTGGTCTTAGATATAAAGGCTGTGAGGAAGGTCCTACAATTTTTGATTTTAATTTCTTCCTAGCTCCTGCAACTACAGATAGAGAATAAGAAAGTAAGACTTATTACTTTATAAAGTAGCAGTGATTGAAATTATTACAATGAAATAACTCACCAGGAGTTGATGGAGTGGGTCTTTTAATTCTGGCCGGAGGATTATATCGGGCACGAAACCACTTTGCTGCCGGTTGTGCCTCATCATCCCCATCGTGATAATCCGATGAATCAGTTCTAGAAGAGGAGTCTGTTGAACCTATTTCAGGTGGAGAAGCGTCACCTTCATGAGGAAGGGTTTCTTTCTCTACAGTCCTCTTCCTCTTTCCCACTTGATATACTGGGTGATTCAATATCCCTTTGGGGTATGATGCTATCCAGTGTTCGGCATAAAATGTAGTCAGATTATGTGCCGCTTTTTCAACTGGTAGATCAAATACTGCCCCAGTCTTCTCTCTTGATGTCAGCAACCATAGTTGTCGAGCAACCATCGGATGTTTCTCTAACCTGACATGTACCGGAGGGGATACAACAATCTGTTGCAAACATTTGAATTGGCGTGCAAATCTATATGGAGCATAGGCCTCACATATGATTTCTCCATCAATCCTGGATACTAACACGCCATCCCTGCAAGCTAGCATGTATGCCGTCAAATCCAAATGGGTTGTCCCATCATCAACAAACCGCCCGGATGGCGGACTTCCATAAGGAAAGAAGTTTAATTCCTTAAACATGCTCAGTCTTACTTTAATATCATAACCATTAACATTTAATGGAGCAATTACAGAGAATGCTTGCACTGACAGTCTGAAAGAGCTTCCAGGAATTTGTAATCCATTCTGTACATTGTAAGTCCTGAAGTGAGTGGCGATCCATCCCCAAAAAACCTGGAATGGTCCCACTATTCTTAAAGGAGATTTACCCTGGAAGACGTGAAGTAAACTCCTGTGAATCTTTGCTAAAATGGGGGTAGCTAACCCAACCATTTTTCCCTCAGCCAACTTCGCCGCAATGACGAAGGTCCCTGGCCTAACGCCTCCCTTAGAATCCCTGACCGGCAAGAGATAAACACTGAGCCACATTGCCAAGAAACCCTCCAGACGAGTTTTCTTTGGAATTCTTTGATTCACTTCATATCCCCACTTTTCAAACTCTCCTGCTTCTAGAGTTGGCCAGAATGTGCCAGGAGATCCTCTCTTCAGGTTTTGGACAAGTGGTAGGACGTCTGGGACTGGTATCCTTGGATTTCATTTTCTTGGATCCTTTTTCTTTTGGCTCCATCCCTTTCTTCTCAGTAAGAAACACATTCATCCATTCTTCCGGATGAATATCTTTTCTAAAATGAGTTAATGAGGTCTCTGAACTCTTGAGCCTGTGGAAGATTTTAAATAATTATCGAGCTAAAGCAGGAGTCTTCTCTGAATCATTCTAAGTCACCTTGGGAGGAATGAATTCATCATACATATCACCCAAGATTGGAGCTCCTGAAATCTTGTGGACATCCCACAAACTGATACCTACTTCTCCATGAGTCAAATGGAAAGAATTAGTTGCTGGGCTCCAGTGGCTGAGTATCTCTGGCACGAAGTTATCATGTCTGTAAACATATGTTTGCCCAATCCAAACAGCCTCATATATTGCAGCTCTCTTCAGGTCTTCGATAAACTCTGCACAAGTCTGTTGCACCCAGTATGCCCACATCCAAGTTGGCTTCACACCTCCCCCATGACGGAAATCCCAACTTTTCTTCCAGCTTTTGGATTGATCCATCTGAGCATTTCGGAAGATTGAAGGATGACAATGTGGTTGAAGCTCAGGTGTATGTTTTTTCAGATCTGGTGTGCAAGGGCTATGATGCATCACATAAGCCTTCTCCACTGTTCCAGCAGTTAGAAATACTCCTCCACCTGAGATATTTGCTGAAGCAAAATTGGTATAATTCTGAAACCACGAAAATGGAAGATAATTCTTTACTTCTGGAATAATGACTTCTTGTAGATGACCATAGCCATACAAAGGTAGATAAGTGCAGTGGGGAAAGTTGCGATGATATTTCTTCAGATACTTAGCCAAATCTGGAAGAGTACTATCTTTGACAGTATAGTAATCAGGGCCAATGATATTCATCATATCATCTATCCGCTTGCTAGCCAATTCATCAATTAATCCGGGTCTAGGAGCCATTAATTCTTCACAAACAGTTGCATAAATTAATTTATAAATGAATTCATTTTTCACAAAATTTGTGGAAAAAATAAAAAAAATGGCTAAGGCATTAAGGCGCGCAAGTATGGAGATGTCGCGCAAGTGTTACATGTGCCGCGCAAGTTTATGTCACGCATGTATCACCGCGCAAGCCCTATTACCTTTACAGTAGCGCGGCAGCGAGGGAACAGTGAAACAAAAAAAAGACTTGCGCAGCGAGAGCTCGAGAAAATTGGGATCAGATGCTATACATGGCCAAAAGCCATGTATTTATAGGCCAGGAAGCCTATCTGCGCGCCGTACCCAGAGCGCTTAAGGCCTGCGCGACGCAAACTTGCGCGCCGCCCTCTGTGCAATGAAGACTTGCGCGCCCCCCTTTTCCTTTGGATGGATTCGATTTCCTCAGAGTCAAATCCTCATTTCTCTCCGGATCCAACTCTGAGGGGGGACTTTTGTTGACACTCCTTTCATCACAGAATTTAAATATCGGAAAAGGGAATATCTGAGCTCAAAGTGATTCATACTTTGAAGAAAACATCAAAAATCGACAAAGGCAGGAAGAAAGGATCAACAGCAACTGCACTACGCAAGTTATCTCACTATCGCGCAAGTACACTTGCGCGACGCCCTTGGTCGCGCAAGTGACTTGCGCGACCTAAGTGGTAACCGCCCGGTAACCGCCTGGGGTCTTCTCTTGCCTATAAATAGACCCTGTGGGCCCCCCATTCGGGATGATCTTTTTCTAGAAACTCGGATTGAAGCCCCCGACGCCCAAGTCTCTTCTCAAAGCTTCCGGAACACTTCTAAGGTAATTTCTTACCTAGAACGGAAGATCTAAAGAGAAGAAGGAAGGCCTAAGTGTTGAAACTTATCAACACTTGTGCGCCGACTTATTTCCTTCAATATAACTTGCACGTCCTTTTTCTGGAAGAACCTCAAGAGGATTCTAAAGTGATTAATAAAGAGTCGCTCAAATATTATAATAATGTTTGAGAATCGCGCAAGTACCCCTCATGTCGCGCAAGTATACTTGCACGACCAATAATTGCGCGCCGCCGCAATACTTGTGCGCCTTTCAAGACTTGCGCGCCCATACCTTTTTGGGTGCCTATCTTACCCATTTTACCCCTCTTAAGCCGTCACACCTTTCCTTTTCAAAATTCAGTCTACAAGACACTCTTCAAAGCCATTTATGGCATGATTTCTTGATTTGACTTCCTTATCTGAATGGAATTCTGTGGAATATCTCTCAAAGCCTAGTGATTTAAATATCCTTATGTCACTAAATATGGAGAGTTCATTCATTCAACTTCATCCTTTAAAATAAGAGAATCCTAATCTGGGTCTCCTTTTCAGGAATAATCCTCAGTTATAAATCTTTTAATCTGGGCATCTTCCTCAGGAGTAAGCCCCAAATTCTTAAAGTTCCTAAACTTGGGCATCCTCTTCAAGAGTAAGCCCCAATCTCAAATGTGGGCATCCTTCTCAGGAGTAAGCCCCAAACCTTAATCCCTAACCTAGGTCTCTTTTTTAGGAATAAGACTCAGTCATAATCTTGGGATTTCTTTTCAGGAGTAAGCCCCAAGTCCCCTAACCTGGGCCTCCTTTTCAGGAATAAGTCCCAGTCATAATTTTGGGCATCCTTCTTAGGAGTAAAACCCAATCATAAGTCCCCTCCTAATTTGGGCATCCTACTTAGGAGTAAGCCCCAAGATTAGAGTATTCAAATCTCCATAAACACATATACCTTTATGGACCCTGTTCCTGGATTTTCTCCCTAAAAGTAAATCCTAAACCTTCATCTATTTGGGCAGTCATACGTATATAAGCCCCAAAAAATTTCTTATGATTGCATATTTCATGGCACAATTGTCTAATTTTTACCAATGCCTCTTGTTTCTCACACCGATCATGACTCACGTGAGCTTAGAGTGTAAAAGTAATTTTGACATTCTTCTTTGAGCCATCAATCATAAACATCATACTCCATTACTCGAACTACGTGGGTTCTGATTCCTTTTCCAAAACAAAGGATACGTAGGTAGCCCATTTATGGGTTCGATCCCAACTTTGAAATAATCCCTATCCTTCTGAATGACGATAAACTTCAAGTGCCCCACTGAGTGGCTTTAAAACCAGCCTGGTCATCATAATGACCAAGAGACTTTTATATAAATGTTTTTTGAAGGATACCATTGACCAAGAATCTCTAAACAGATATAGATGATTCTCTATTGATGAATAACCTCGAATACATATAAAAGATTCTCTAAATTTCTTGAATATTTAATCATTGATTGTTAAAACTAAAGGAAAGCTCATTTTATACTTGGTAATGTAATAAGGATTCACGAACATAACTTAAATCTATAAAGAGAGTCCCGGAGTAGACAATAATTCCCCTCAAAAAGGTGTGATGAGTCCGACGTCCCATCCTCTCAACCAATGCAAATTCCTAAGCCTTATTAGTCCACAATATAATGAGCGCCTACCTTTGGAAAGTAGGTCCAAACGGATGTGGAATCATTTGATGTTTCTGGTTCTACGAACAAACCCGCTAGAAACCAATCGGAACGTTTGAATCTCCCGTCCAGGAGGTCATCCCCAAAATCTGTGCGAAACATAAGCTTATCGACTTCAGCCTCTATTTTGGTTGCATGTGAGGTGTGTGTCCTTCTGGCGTCCTGCTTATAGTCCCGATGGTCTTATGGAAGACCTAGGTGATGTTTCGCCACTTTGGGGTTGATTCCTGGAATTTCCATGTAATTCCATGCAAAAACATCTTGATTTTGCCTTAAGAAAGCGGTATATACCTCATGCTCCTTGGGAGACATGGCTGCACTAACAAGAGTGGGCCTCAGGTCTTCTTCGGTACCCAGTTTTATTTCCCTGAGCTCATCCACCATGGTGGAGATACCTTCCTCAAATACAGGATGTGAACCCCTGAGATCTTCCTCCTCTTCTTCTCCCAAATCCTCATCTTCTTGATCTGGCGGGGGGGGGGGGGCTTTTGACTCGGGTTCTTGGGAATCCAGAGGCAAGGAATTATGGGTGTCCTCGCTCAAGTACTCGCCCTCAGATTGAGGGTTGGTGGACGTTCCCACGTTGTCACGCTCGGCTGTTATGGATGAAGTCATGAGGACAGCTGAGTGCGTGTCTGAACTTGAACCCCTGCTCTCAATATGGTTGATGGGCAGTATGTAGTCTCTGCCAAGCTGTCTGAGGGGGTCATCATGAAGCATTTCCAGACCATTTGGAGCAGGGATCCGATCAACACCATCGACCGAATTCTTCTTCTTCTTTTTCTCATAAAACCCGACGTCAATGTAGTGTGACTCAGAGAGATCAAAAGGGGCCTTGTCGGCGTGAAATGTCCCACTTTTCCCATTGACATAGTACTTAATACACTGGTGGTAGGATGAAGGAATGGCCATGTGCTTATGGAGTCATGACCTACCCAACATGGCATTGAATGCTTTGTTCTGCCGAACCACCAGGAATTATGAATAGGCCACAAGGTTGCCAAAATGGGTATTTAGCTTAATTTGTCCCATCAGCTTTTTTCCACTCTTGTCATAACTCAATAGGGTTGTGGCTGAGGGGATTAGGTCATCCTCACTGTATCCCAACTTGCGGAGTGTCCATAGGGGAAGGAGGTTAACTCCAAATCCATTGTCAATAAAGACTTTACGGATCTCAACATCATTTAGTGTGTCGGACACATACAGTGGTTTGATATGTCCTTGCACAATGGCATCTTCATCCTGATTGGTGAAGGAAATCACCACATTTCATTCAGCCGGGCCAGTCTCCATCCAGTAAATCTCGACAACAGCTACCTTGGCTTGGAACTCCTGGGGGCTGAGTAAGGCTTCAATAATCTCTTCCCTGAGATCTGCTGACATACTCAGGGCATCCAGGATTGATAGTTTGGCTGGTACTGATGCCAGATACTTAAGGATATTGTATTTTTTTCTCTAACGACCGATGATTCTCTGTTGGTGGGAGAGTTTTAGCAGGCACTCTAGTAGTTGGAGCATGCAATGAGGAAGGACCAACCATAGAGTTGGAGGTTTACGGTGTTCCCACATTCTGGGGACTTGGCCCGGCCAGTTCGTCTGTGCGCACTAGGCGGCTAGACATCTGTTCCTCCTCTAATGGGTACCGCAGAATGACAGGTCCAGAGTGGTCTCTCTCAGAGGTGGAGGGATATTCTTTCTCCTATTGAGTTCATTGAAGGGCTCTCCCATGGGTTTCCGCGATATTAACGGTTTGGGCCGGGGTAAAACCATAAGGTTGGTTTTTGCCTCGACTGTACCTTCCCTAGTATCCCCTGCCTCTACGGTTCCTCCTCCTGGTCCCTTGCGTCGGTAACTCAGATTCATAACCATACCCTTCATCGGGGAACGATTCCATTAGATGGATGACGTTGATGGAACCAAAGATTAGCTCCTCATCCCGTGACAGGTCAACCTGGTCGGTTTTCCTTGATGGTGCCATTTGGTGGGTCAGTGCATGTGGTGCCAAGTTTGAGGGCATAAAATCCAACAGTGTCAGGGCTAACTTTGGCCTTGTTGCGGACTGCTCCTCTTTCTCTTGTCTCCTCCCTTCTCGATTATGCCTGTATGACCGGCTCGTGGAGGGCTTTGAGGACGATAGTGTCAGTTATGCAGCATTAGGGGCTGTTGGTGGCAGCACTGACTGCTGTAGTTGAGCTCGGAGTATGCCCTGGGCTTGATTGATATTCTTCCGAGTTATCCAGTTATCAAATTTCAGCCCCTTCTTACTGGTGACTTCCTACCACCCCTCCCCTTTGTCAGAGTCGGTGGTAGAAATATATGTCACATGTGCTGGGGGTGGTCCCAGCTCGACCTGTCTGAAGTCTACCATCCTTTGCAGGAGGTCTTTGAAGACGAAGCATTCCCAAATATTGTGCCCCAACATTCGATGGTAGGGACAATAATCTGGCCTGTCATCACGACCGACTTCTTCGGGATTCCTTGGCTCCGAGAGGCGGAGCAAGTTGCAATTCCTGGTGTCGATGAAATAGCCACAGACTTGGTCCTCTCGAAATGAGTATACTTTCTGTATTCGTTCCTCAAAATGGTTCCGCTTAGATCCCCTCTGATCGTCCCGCTTAGGCGGAGGTGGTCGCTAATATACAGGGGGGCCTTGACGATTTGGTTGAGGCCTAGGCACTGTAGCAGGCACATGGGATGTCTTGAGTGTGACAGAGGACGCTTCAGCTCTAACTGTTCGCTTTGCAGGAGCCTGTGAGGCTATTCATGACTTCATATTGGTCCTCTCTAGTGAGTCCTCAATTCTCTGGGCAATGGCCGAGAGATGGTGGAAGCCAGTGGTGCACTCCACTGGTATGAGCGGTGTTCGCAGCTCATCTCGAAGATTATCTATGCATATGGAAAGCATCTCATCTTGAGGCATTGGTCTATTCAGAGAGTAGGTCAGACCTTTCCATCTGGCGATGAAATATGAGACTCTCTCATTATCCCTCTTCTTGCAGTTCATGAGGTCATTGACCGTTGTTTTGAGAAACTTCGAGTTGAAGTGGAACAGGAACTACTTCCAAATGTCTTCCTAGCTTTTTATTGACTGGTCTGGCAGACTTGTATACCATACGAAGGCAGACCCTTGAAAGGTCCATATGAATCATATGATTTTCACTACTTCTTGTTGTTCTGGAGTTCCCATCATAGGGTCTCAATAAGACGTGCAGTGCATCAAATGCTGTTCCGGATCGCCTGATCCATCGAAAATAGGGAATAAAGGGCTCCCAAAATTGGGTCGAGGTGGTGTGTTGCTCACCCTGTCTGGGTAGGGTTTCCGCTCTGGCTGTATCAGAGCGCGTCGACCTTCCATTGCTTCCAATCGAGCTGTCAGTGCCTCGATGGTGTTGGTGAGACCCTGGTTTACATCCTATTGGGCTCAGTCCTGGGCAGGTGTATCCCGATGAATTTATTTAAGATCCATATTGGTTGGAACCAGGGGTGCAAGTTCCATTTGTGACACCTTCGTAGGGTTCATAAGTACTTGCTCCGGTTTCTTCCTGAGTGGAGGGAAGTCCTGTTATTAATTAGGATCCACATTTAGGTACTTGGATGGACTGGGCGCCTCATTGGGCAGGATCCCATACCGTACTGTGTTTTCCAGGGAAAAACTTAGTCTTTGAGGTGCACTTACTGGGAGTGCATGATGTGGATTCTCTTGGGATGCGCTTTTAATAAGACGGTTCCTCTAGAGTAGCTCGGCGTTAAGACACCTCAATTATTTCATTTCCCCTTCCTGTCGAGCGAATCTCTCTTTGAGCGTGAGCGGCTCGTTTTTATCGAGAGAAAGAGGTGGGTCGAGGGTAACCGGTCCTTTATTCTTTTCCCTGTTGGAATCTCGCAGGGTAGGTGGAGGAGGGTTAGATGGAAGGGTGGATATATTTAGAGCGGCCTTTTGGTTCTAGGTGTGCATACCTAGTGGTTCGTTGTGAGTCACAGCCTGACCAGAACCATTTTCTCCCGATCCATCTGGATTTTCATCATCTCTGGTGTCACCCGTGGGGTTAGCCTCTATGGAGTTGATGAATGCATATCGCGGGGTGGAGGAGATGTCATATTCCAAATAGGAAGAGGATCTCCTGCATCTCTTACTGGTATTCCGTTTCATGTATCGGGATCGCTTTTGGACTCCTTGATGAAGGGTGATGCAGAGAGTTCTTTGATACGACCTTACGGTATGCCTCCCTCTTGAAGGGGATGGCGAATCAAAAGACGGGATATGGTAGGAACCTCCTCACCTAACTGTCCTCCCCAGATGATAAAATAATGATCCTCGTGGGGGAGGTTGTTATTGAGGAGGTAAAAATACCCCCATCCCTGAGGGATGGGGTTGGCTCCGTTACTTGGAAGTTGAGTCTCTTCCCATTTTTATTGGTCTTACGGGGGCATTTGTTGTTAAAAATACCCCCAGCCCTACAGGATATGGTCGACCTTGGATTGAAGCAGTGGCTGCTGCTATCGCTACCTGCCTGATCTTACGTGCCCCCATTCGGGGGTGAATTGGTTTTGGTGATGAGTTCTTCTGTGAATCTACCCCTTTTGGGGAGGCAGGTAATGACTGTTGATTGGCCTGTCTTAGGTGAGAGGCCTGTTGTATGATCTTGGTGGCCTGATTCAAGAGTTCTTGGATGGCTTGTTCCTGTCAATCCTGATGCTTTTAGGACTTACTCAAGGCCTGTCTCTGTTGGGTGTGTTGTCTCTCCTGAGCAGGGACCCCACTCGATTGCTGTCTTGATGTGATAGCGTTGCAAGACACTATGTTGAACAGGTTCTTCTGGGCGGGGAGTGGAGTGAAATTCAGAGGTCCATGTTCTCCCCATCCTCTAATATGGACCCCCGTTGGAGCGTTTCCAATGAGGCGATGTAGCTGGTGTAGTGCATGGAGGCAGGCCAACTCCATGTTTCCTTTATTCCTCTCGGGTGGCGGTTGTCGCTCCGAAGGAAGAGCTTCCAGGTTGATGTCACGCATGAGGTCTTCTATTGTCTTGAAATGGTCTACATACCCTTTGTAGGGTAGGAAGCATGATTTCAGCTGGCGTAGGGTTGTCCATATATTGTAGCGGATGTCGTGTATGCATTCTCCCGACAACTTTCTGGGTATGTCGAATTGAGAGGTCGTTGTGGGACAAAACATAACTGGTATATCATCCCTGGCCAGTCCTTTCCTTCGGTGCAGCATGTCGGCATACTCCTCCACTAGAGATTCCTCTACATGGTCAGCCCACCTGAGATGCTCACTGATAGTGTGGTCAGAGGCAGTGGGACCTCTAGGTTTTGAATTATCATTTGGGCGATTCCGAGGTGGTTCAGAAGATGAACGTGGCCCCAGAACGTCTCCCAATTGAAGAAGGGTGTCGTTGGCGACTAGCTGGGAATCTGAAATGCTTGATCCCGTCCTTCTAAGTGCCTCGACATATGAGGGATTTTCTGTGCTTGATTCGGTAGGGGGAGGACCTTCCTGTCGATATGATATGTCATTTCAGGGAGGACGTTTGCAATGGCGGCCGCAATGGCGAGGACTACCATTACTTCTTGGCACCTCACTGCATAGAGGACTTTTGCAGTGCATACCCTGGGGAGGACCTCCAAGGCATTTCGCAGCAAGGGGAGGACCTTCTAGCTATGTAGCATTGTTACAAGGAGGGCATTCGCAACAACTACCATCACGGTGAGGATGACCATCATGGTTTGACGTTTGATGTGCATCTTGGGGAGGACTTTCAAGACACACTGTGACAAAGGGAGGACCTTCTTGTTGCTTGGGGCCACTGCAGGGAGGACCTTTGCAATGGCGGCCGTGGTGGCGAGGACTACCATCATAGCTGCTGCAATGGCAAGGACTACCATTATAGCTACCGCAGGGAGAATTTATGCGGGGTACACCCTAGGGAGGGCCTTCAGAATGTACTGCAATGAGGGGAGGGCCTTCTCGTTTCTTGACGTCTCTATGGGGAGGAACTCCGTTATTAGGGTGGCGAGGACTACCACCGTGATCTGATTCCCAGCTGTGCAGAGTGTCGTTGCAACATAACCCCTAGGGAGTAACTTCAGGGAAGGCCCCGATAAGGGGAGTACCTTCTTGTCGTGATGAGACATCACTGTGGGGAGGGCCTTCGCAGTTGTGACTACGATAGCGAGGACTACTATCATAATATGTGGTACCACTGCATGGAGAGTACTTGCAGTGTATACCCTAGGGAGGACCTTCAGGGTCGACCGCAGCAAGTGGAGGGCCGTCTTGCTACTCAATATTCTGGTCATGTGGAGGATCTTCGTGACTCACATAAAAAGAGTGGCTCTTGTGATCGATCGTTATACGCACGCGGGGGAGGCCCCCACGGGTGCTCTGGGGAGGACCTTCAGAGTTGCTGGTAGTGACATTGCGGGGAGGACCTTCAAAATTTCTACTGCCACTCCCATAATATGGTAATGGCTGGGTAGGGTTTTTATACTTTGATATGTGCTTAGTGGCATTGGGAACCCCAGCTTCCAGCAGATCGGAGTCATGAACGCGATCTTTTTTTTTTCCGGATGCCTTCGGCGCGTTCGGGGCACTTTCGTGCGAGCATCGGGGACCGTCTACTATTGACAACGACCATCACCTTTGGGTCCCTGTGTAATTGGGTCCCGTGATTTTGTTGGGATACGCCGATGAACATCTTGACTTTTACAAGAAATATATGTCGGCTCTGGAGTATCAACCGTGATGTACGGGTGTCCCCCAGTTGGAACGAGTGAAGCTGCTCGATCCGGTTTCCCTTGCGTCGCGGAATATTGCCGGTGACCCTCCTTGGTGGAAGAAAGGACACAGATCTGCTCTGAGTTAGGTATCTCATCTCTTAGATGAGTCGCCTCAATTGGGGAGATGGGCTCACGGGCTCGAGTCCTTGCTGTTGCCGCTGATGCAATCACATTCTGGAAAATCTGTAAGATATGATTTCGGATCAACACCTACTCCTCCATCATTGTCAGGATATGCAGAGAGACATCTTTGGCTGGAACGGGTATGAAGGCCCATTCCAGTATCGGATTAGGACTATCCTTCTCCAATCCTCCGGTGGTCATTGGGTACTGACAATTCTCCTATGTTGGGGCGGGTGAACGAATCTGCCCCTGGGCCGAGATATTCCAGGTTATCTCTCTGTTTGCCGCCACATCGGGGTGGTGTAATTTACTTGCATCCACAGGGATCTGGCCCTGCATATGTTGGTTTCCCACCGTATCGAGTCGGTGGACTTTGTTGGCAGGGAGATGTGCCCACCTATTAATTGCCGCCACATCTGGATGGCAGGCTTTGTTGATCACCACTACATCGGGGTGGTAGGCATCAAGAGCATCTGCTAGGAGATGGTCCTGTAGGCACTGGGTCACCACTATGTCTGGTTGGTGGGCTTCACAACCCCGGGAAGGGAGAGGTACCTGCCGGGTTGGTGTCGTCCTATGTGAGTGACGGGCTTGATGGAGCGCGACGGGGATGCACGCCTACTTGTATGATGCTTCCATGTTTGGATGGCGGGCTTTGGAGGAGAAAACAGGTGTATGTGCCTATTCGTGATACGTATTTGTGAATGGGAAGTGGAGCTCCTCTTCGGGGACAAGGGTAATGACCGGTCCCTGGTTATAAGTTTGTCTCCCTCGTCGGGTGGTCTGAGGGGCCGGAGCTCAGAGAGCGTGGGCCTGGATCCTCGGGGCGACATCCTCTTTATCGTGAGGATGTTGAGTCGCAGCATGACTGCGATGACATCTTCTAGAGGGGTCCTTGGAGTGGAACACCCGTTCAGCGGGGATGAAGTCCTCCGCGTCGACCTCATATGCCTCCCTAAGATAAGGGAGGTACGCGTTTTCTCATTCCGGGGATAGACTCTCGAAACAGTTTGAGACGGTGATAGGGGCCTTCTAGATATGCCTTCACGGCTGCTACTGGGCGGGTAACTGGGGGGTCTTGACGGATTGGTGGGAATACATGGTCGCCTCCACCGTCGGGAGAGTACCGTTCACATGGTACTCTCAGATCAACGCATCTGAGATCCAACGTTGAAGATGCTGGGTAGGTGACGGGGTCCTCCGTTGGTGAGGAATTCTAGTCATTGCATTGTTAGAAGCATGCGCCTGTGAGTTCCTTCATGATGCCATTGGATTGAAGGGAGTTCTGAGTGGTACCTGTAAAACATTTTAACAAATACAAACAGAAAACCCGTCAAAGCAGCATCTCATGACCCCAAGCATAATTAATGCCCTTGCTTAGACCTCCTTATGAGTATAAAGGGGGAACAGGGTGGGATTAGGCTAAATCCATCATTCTTGTTTAAAGATTCATGTAGGGTTTGCCATTTTTTGTCTTACGGTGCACGACGGGGTCGTGGGGGAGAAATGTGCGCTTCCCGATAGTTGATTAGAAAAGATTGGGTTCTGCTTAATCACTCATATCGGGTGCACTGTTTTCACCTCAAAACGCCCAACGGTTCTATATCCAGCAATATGTGGACCTGCTTTCCAAAGGCAGGCGTTCACTGGGTGGTTTGAACAACAATGATTAAGAAATCACATTGGTCGAGAGGATTGGAAGTCGAGCTCATCGCACCCTTTTGGGGGAAATTATTGCCTGTTCCGGGACTCTCTTATAGATTTAAGACGTATTCATATGTTCATAAATCTTTTGTTTATACCTAAGCATAGTATCCATGGATTGGAAATGGTCAGCTGGACACAGGGGTTCATAATCATTTATGCCCGAGGTTTACCACCCCTCGTCAGATTAATGACCCTTAAGAGTCTGGACTCACTGATACAAGACTGGTTTAAAGCCTCGTAACCAGGCACTCTGGAGTTTATTTTCATCCAGGGAGGACAGATAATGACTTGAGCATTTGGATCGAACCCATGATATGGACTTCCTACGTATCCTCATGCGAGGAATCAGAATACACGTAGTTCGGTTTGGTATGGGGCTTACACTCTAGGCTGCCCAGGGTTGGTAAACCGATGTAGAGGGGGTCGGAATGATATATTGTTGGGATTTAACCTTAGGGAGGCTTCCTATACCCTGCCTAGGAGATAGGGATCAAATTCCACGTAGTTCGAATTGGGATGTTGGAGAACCGACATGAATGTGGACCAGGGGGTCTGATGGTGATCGGGCTTGAACCTCTTGGAGGCTTCCTATGTATCCCTATGGTGGGGAATCAAAGTCCGCGTAGTTCAGATTGGAGTGTCGGAGAACCAACGTTAATTTGGACCCGGGGGGGTCCGATGGTGATCGGGCTTGAACCTCTTAGAGGCTTCCTACGTATCCCTGTGGTGGGGGAATCAAAGTCCACGTAGTTTGGATTGGAGTGTCGGAGAACCGACGTGAATGTGGACCCAGGGGGGTCTGATGGTGATTGGGATTGAACCTCTTGGAGGCTTCCTATATATCCCTATGGTGGGGAATCAAAGTCCACATAGGTCAGATTGGAGTGTCGGAGAACCGACGTGAATGTGGACGTGGGGGGTCTGATGGTGATCGGGCTTAAACCTCTTGGATAATTCCTACATATCCCTGTGGTGGGGAATGAAAGTTCACATAGTTCAGATTGGGATGTTAGAAAACCGATGTGAATGTGGACCCGGGGGTCTGATGGTGATCGGGCTTGAACCTCTTGGAGGCTTCTTATGTATCCCTGCGGTGGGGAATCAAAGTCTATGTAGTTCGGATTGGGATGTCAGAGAATCGATGTGAATGTGGACCCGGGGGTCCGATGGTGATCAGGCTTGAACTTCTTGGAGGCTTCCTACGTACCCCTGTGGTGGGGAATCAAAGTCCACGTAGTTCGGATTGGGTGGGCCTTACGCTCTGAGACAGCCCATGAGAGGATGTCATGGTCGATTCTTACTCTAATCCCACATGATTCTTTCTCGGTGTGGGAAACAAGAGGCAGTAGGGACCAGACGATAATGTCATGAAAGGTGCATCCATGGGAAGTGCGATGGGGCTTACGCGTGGAGAATCCCAAAAAGTCGGGGCTTACTTTGAGATGGATGCCCATGGTGACAAAGCGCAGTGGGAGATGGACTTGGCCCCAAAGAAGAACGGATCAGCGCCCTTCCCCACTACGCCCTTCCTTGCCCATGGTTGTGGGGAAGTACGGAGGTGCATGGGGGCTTCCTTATGATGGGTAGTCCACCACTCCCTGGGGAGGGGAGAAGTGCCCCTTTCCTAACAAGTGGAGGGACATAAAGGGGACTCCTGGGCTTGGACTCCGCATTACCATGGGAATTTGAACCCATGAATGCTTTGGGAATCCGCCCAAGGGCCGGAGAAAACCCTTCGCCCCTGCTTACCATGAGTATGTGAACTCAAAACGGCGCACTGATGCACCTGAAGGTTACATCACATGGGTCCGGTGGCTCTGGTGGAGGCCTAGGCTCGGGGTTGATGAATGGGCCAATGAGGGGGTTGCGAAGGATCAGGCTGGATTGGAAGGATTTTATCTAGCTCGGAGAATGGGAACTACGAAGGATATGATGGGTCACACGAGGTATGAGGGGTGGCGCCCTTCGCGTAGGGAGGTGCTACGCGGCTGGAGAGGCCGTCCGCGAACCAGGGTGGTCCGCGGACTGATGGGAATCTTGTGAACTAGGGTGGTTCGCAGCTTAAGGTTTGGCCCGCGTACTAGGTTGGTACGCGGAGGGGTCCACACGAGCAGCGGTGGTCGAGGGCGACACCAGTCGGAGGTTCGTTGGTCGTGGATTCACCTACATAAGAGGGTTATACGCGGTGCGACGGATCGGAAAAGGGGCATAAACTCCCTAGTCCGTAGGGAGTGCTCCTGCAGAGGGGCCATGGTTCACGATTTTCTTTTCTTTGTTATTTTAGGTTCGCAGTTCACCAAGTTATTATGAGTTTTTGGTTCTTTATTAATTTGTTCCCCGCTTCATACCTGTTCTAGTTCACGAACTGGAACTTTACTGTTTGCGAAATCCTAAGCTCTTTCCTTCGAAATCCTTCCACCCGAATCTGATCGATCTCCCAATTCCCTCCTTCTCCCCTCTTCTCCCTCGATCTCCTTTTATAGAGTGGGGAAAGATATGTATCTGTGGTCATGCAACACCTTTTGCAGAGGCCCATGACCGGAAACCCGGTTTACAGATGACTTGGTCAATCCACAACCCGCAGGGGGCATTGAACGCATCTCCCTCGTGAACAAAACCAGCTCGGGGAGTGCTTCGCGGCCGTGTAGGGTTCCGCCTCCATTCCGCGAATGACAGCTGATGCGGTCTGGGCCGGTCGACGCGGTCTGTGGCTGGGGATGTTCGTGTCGGTGAAATGGGTTAGTGTCCGTCCTGCTTCGTGCCCGCGGAGGGCTCCCGCCTCCATTCCTCGAATGACAGCGGTCCACAGAGGGGGGTGCTTCACGGAACCGGCCATGCACCATTATCATTGGACCGATATGCGAGCCAGTTTGGCTTGTGTTATCCTTAGTATTCTCTACACTTTTCCCCAATTCTTTGGGGGAATTGGGTATAATCTTCCTTGTATTAAAGGGGATTCTCATTCTCCTTTGAGAATTTTTCAGGACCCTACAATAACATAACCACAATAACATAATGAAAATCATATATATGTGTTCCATAAGATCATAAATCATTCATCATATCGAAACCCATGAAAAGAAATGGGTTTCATAAAAATTTTATCATAACATAACCCATGGAAAATAATTATATTTCATAATAATTTCAACATTTTATCAAAGTATAACCCATGGAAAAAAAGTGGGTTTCATAATCACTTTAACATGATATAACCCATAGAAGAGAAACGAGTTTCATAAAAATCTTGTCATCATAAGTATAAACCATTTAGAGAGAGAATAAGAATGGTGTCTTTAGATCATATTGTAAAGAATAAGTTACATTAAACAATTCTATCTTAAATGGAAAATGATTTTGAAATGTTAATTGTAACATTTATTGAGGGAAATTTCTTTTCCACTTTAACAAACACTTTTTAAAAATTAAAACATTTTAAAAATAAATTTATTTTAAACCAACATTGAAAACATATTGAGGAAGATATAAAATCATTTAAAACATTTCTTGAGGAAAATATCCTTTATTTAAAAATAACTTTTTAATAATAAACATTCATAAAATATTTTGGAAAAATATTTTTTTAGTAAAATAAATTTTGAAACTTATAAATTAATCTTTAAAACATGATAGTATAAAATACCATTCATGTAGTACATGTTGAAACAAAGATTCCTTTCAAGTTTTAAGTAAAATAAAAACAATAATTATTTGGTAAAAGACTTGAAGATTACTTTGAAAACATTTTTTAAAAAGTAAAACATGGGTAAAAATATATTTAATAAATATTTTCTGGAATTTTATAACCATTTTTAAAAATATGTTTATTAAACATGGTTTTGGAAGAAAATAGTTTTTCGACTTAAGAGAGGAATAAAGACCATTTTTATTAAAAACAATATTTTGACCTATTAAGTACATAAAGAGAGAAAAATGATGGAAAACATGTATTATCATGAAATAAAAAGATTATAATAAAATTCATGAGTTTATTTTGATATTGATCATAAGACTTTATCATTAGAAACATAACCATAAACAATCATGATAAACATTGAGATTGTATCATAAAACCCTTACCACTTTGGTATCTTTTAAATAATAGGCTCCATTAAAGAATAACATCAAATGAAACTTTTAATATCATTAAAATAAGTATATTTATGATATAACATGTTAAAGGGTCAGTATATACACCTTATAGAAGAAAATATGTGCATAATATAACTTATGTCCCAAAGAAGCCAATTTGAGACAATAAACCCTTACCGATTTGGTAAATTTTGAACTGTAAACCCCATAAAAGAGGGATACTAAAATGGATATTTAAATAAAAATAATTATTAGTAGAATAATAATAAAATACATTCATGGTTAGTATATACTCCATAAAAAAACATGTAGTGAATATGGAAATTGTCTCAAAGGAAGTAAAAGTGAGACATAAATCCCTTACCTTATGTCTAGACTACCTTCACAAACAATCAAAAATCATGTATAATAAATTCAATTTTACTATAAATATGTTAAAGTAACATAAATATATATATCGTACCATATATTATTTACTTAGGACCTTTTATTGTCTATTTATTAATAATTCTTTGTTAAAATTACGTTTTAGGTAATAACTACTTTGTTTTCCATGTATGTTTTGGTTTTTTATTTTCGGTCCTCTTACATTGATCATGGTTAAATCATATATATAATTTCAAACATGGTATAAATATAATATTTATTCATTATTTATGTATTTATATTAATATATAAAATTTAAATATTGAAAATGAAATACATCATTCATAACGATGATAGGCCATACATATACATGAACGTTGTTTCCATTTTCTCAAAGGATTTAAATGAAGAAAGGTAAATAATATATTATAACTGAAAATTAATTTTTATTTCATATATATATATATATATCATATCATATTTTCATTAATCTCATCATTATCACCATCTATGTAAAGTGTAAACAAATCACGTCACTTCACTAGGCGATAGTCTGCCATACACACGAACAACATTATCTTATTTTTATAGAATTTAAAGTAATTAGGTATATGTGATATCATAATAATAGAATTATAAATATTTTACCAATGTAATATATATTTATGTATTCTATTCTTATTACCATCTAAGTAACATGGAATTGAAAAAACTTTATATCCGTTCGCAAGGCAGTAGTTCATCATACACATGAGCGACATTATTGTTTTCCCAACAAGTTTGGATGTAAGAAGTTATATTCAATATGATAATTATAGAGGTATTATAATATCATAAATATCATATATAAATATTAAATACATCATAATATCCATTCATGAGAGGTGGTGATGGAAAATGAATAACATCGGTTTGTTTGGCGATGGTCCGCCATACACATGAATGATTATTTAATATCCATGGCATTGCCATCAGTACTGGGCCTATAAAACTCTGCACGAGATAGCTAGCCGACCAGCCTTGTGAAGGTGGAGTGTTGATATCATGACATTTTATAGGGAGGATCAGTCTTTGTTATCTTGTCTGGGTGATTCCTTTAATACATACTTGTCATGTAATTTTCTCTTAAGCCTTTGAGCCTTGTAAGGGTTACACCTCATCCCTTGAAAGGTGGATGATCAAAAATAATAAAAAAATTAATGCCTTTGGGACATTTTGAGATTATTTAATATCTCATTTGATGGAATGAGAGATGGATATAGGTTACAAACTTAATATAAAAATATATCAGTATATATTTAATACAGTTAAGTTATTATATTATCAAGGTTTAATAATATTTTAATGAGTT
Source organism: Viscum album (assembly GCA_963277665.1). Classification (NCBI taxonomy): domain Eukaryota; kingdom Viridiplantae; phylum Streptophyta; class Magnoliopsida; order Santalales; family Viscaceae; genus Viscum; species Viscum album. The sequence continues at coordinate 354,592,231 of OY728125.1, read as the reverse complement.
ATAGGATGAAATAAAATAAAATTCTCGGTTAGGTATGTTACCTCTTAGTCAGACAAGTTCTTTTGGTTTATACCAAAATACTTTTTATGTTGTCTTTATGACCAAACTAAGGCTTATAGGATGATAGGAGGGAATTAAGGATTTTATTTGGATAATTATTTTCCAAAATAAAAGGTTTTGAAAGTATGAAGATTAGAGGAGAAGGGGTGTCCATTTATAAGTGAGGTCAGTGGAACAATTTTAATTTTTGAAAAGAAAAAGGTGTACCCATGTTTTTCACATGCCACAAGGATCCCAAATGGGCCATTATTGAAAATATAAAAATAAGCTCTAAATATGGCTATACAATGGGTGTTGGACAAGTTTTGGGTCATTTTTAACACATATATTTTTAGTTTAACCCCAGGTCAACCCATTTTTACCTTTACCATGCTAATTAATTTTTAATTATTTTTCTACTGATAATGGTAAAAAATTAAGTTCACATTATTAGATAATATAAATTATTCTGATTACAAATATGGAATCTATTTTTTCAAATTAAATTCACATAATTGGAAAATTTCAATCTAAAATTAATCTCATCGATGCAATGAAAATAAGTTTTCCAAAGAGAAAAGTTTTAAAATATTTAAAATCTTTTCAAAAAAATTCAATATTAAATTCATTAAAATAAAAAAAATTGGATTAATATATATATAATTGAACTAATTTTTTTTTAAAACCATCTTGAAATAATTTTTATGTTTTTAAATTCTTTAAAAAAATGTAAATTTTTAATAAAAACCTGTATTTTTACTATTCATTGAAAAGTTTATCTATTCATAAAATTCTCAAGAATTAAATCCAATATAATTTTTAAATTATGATATAAAAAATGAATTTTATTTTTTAAAATAAATTTTCTAAAGGGGGAAAATTAAATTTAAAATAAGTAGACAGACGGTGAAAATCTACTTTAAAAAAAATACAATTTTAAGTGTAAAACTGGATTTATTCTTATCTCTTGTCTATAAAATACATAAGATGAATGTTAAAAATTTTATTGCATATATAATATATAAATTTCATTAAAATCATTCACCATAAGTTATTTTTTTTAATTTATTAAGGTAAAACACATTTGTGCGCATAAAACTAGTTCTTCAGAAAAAGATTTCCTTTATTTTTAAATAGTTTCTATTATCATTTATAATTAATAGACTACAAAATAATTTATTATATATTCATGTGTAAACCATATATGTTCATAATTTATTTAATTCTATTCATTACCATAATTCCAATGGATAGGTGATAACTATCATAATAAATACAAATATTTTAATAGTATATAATGTTTCATTTAATCTTAGTGTTGCATGTAATGCAAGTGACCCTCAGTGTTACATGTAAAAAAATTTAAAATTATTAAAGTGTTTAATTATATATAAACTCAGTGTTTCATGTAAAAAAAATATAAAAAATATTATATTTATTTGAAAAAAATTATTTCACAAAATCTTAGAGCGTTACAAACCTCGTGGGAGATTTACTCCCAAGATTGCCACTAAGAGCTCACCAGCCATCATGTGGGTTTTTTAGATTCCTTAAAATTAGTAACATCCACACAAGTTACTCGATGGAGGATATTGGGTATCTAATGGTGTCAATATAAAATCTTCTTAGGTGCATTTAATGATGGTCAAAATGCTTCGAATTGGGCCATTAAAGCTCTAGTTTAGTCCAAATCCTCTCAAATATTTATGAAGTCTATAAATAGACCTCTTAGTGGACTTGGAATAAAAAATTGTCATCCAATTGAAAATTACAATAGCATAAAATTTTCAAATTTCCCTCAATTTCTATCAACTTTAAAGTGCTCTCTCTTCTATCCAAGAGTGCGATATTATAGTATTTTGAGAGAATTGAGACCATGCTTAAATGATATTGCTTCTAGAAATACTATATCCTTCCTTATTTCTTTTATTTCAGTTCTCACTGCCGTTTAAAGTGAGGGACTTAGGTTTATTACCAAAACTACTAAATTTTGAGGGATTACTTATCTTTGAGGGTTTTAGCTACAACTGTGAAAAATATGGGGTTGATTGTATTTCAATTTCTTTCTATAAACTTTAAAAATCAAGGGAGTTTTTGTATCTTAGCTACTTTCAAAGACAAGGATCTAATAAAATAAACCCTCAATAAATTGGGGTAAGAGACATAGGGCTTCATCAAATAAATCTAGTAAAAAATACTTTATTAAATTGTGTCCTTTATCTTTATTCTTTATTGCTTTATCTTATTTTTTTCACTGTGCTTATAATTTCGTACATCTTTATGCTAAATTACTTATTTATCAAATCACTCTTTCTTGTATTCTTACTCTTTTATAAAATTATAATTATTCCATTTTACTTTTACATTTATTTTCATTTTACCATTTTTTCTTTTTGAAGTCTTCAAAAGGTATTAATTTCCATCAAACTCTAAAAAGTGGGTTTTAGTCTTTTAAACCTTTAAATTTTGATTTTTTTAAAGATAAATTCACCCCTTTCCATTTTAATCAACTTCGATGTAAAATTAAAATATTATAAACTATTTGGATGGTCTTTAGATAGGTAAAATAAGATTAAATCCATGATTTAAGGCTTTGGAGTGAAGAGTAATGAGAGAATGGTTGGAAATTTGTAGTGAAATAGGGGGAATTGTTTTTTAATTTTCAAACATAATCCTTGGACACCAAGTTAATAAAATATAAAAAACCATTATCCTTACCATGTAATTTTCAAAGGAGGAGTGGTTTTAATATTTTATTAGTTTAAGAACTAAATTCCTTAAAATAATATCATGGATGATGTGGAAGTGAGTCGTTTTATTAAATATTTTTTTAAAATATTAAAACTTCCTTTAGGTTTTTGAAGGTTCTTTATAGATTTTCAAAAAAATATTATCACATTAAAATACTTTATTTTAATAAAAGACACTAGTTTTGGTCTATCAAAACTTGTATATATTTTTTATATCATATTTAAGTTATTATGATGTGATAATACTTACCGTATATTCATACCATAATTATTTTTACCCAAAAATATGAATATATTAGAAAATTATGAAAAAATAACCATTCTCTAATTTAAATGTGTTGATTTAAAAATTATATTTCTTTTTAATAAAATAAATATCTAAATATGATAATTTTAATTTTTTATTAGAAAATATTATTTACTGAAAAATAATACGTTTTATGACATAATCAACTTTACGACCCTAATGAAAATTACACTTGACATTATAAAATTATATTATTATTTATATTTAAATAAATAGTGTATTATAAGAATATTTATTGAAAATAAAGTTTATTTAAAATTATTTAATTTATTATAAAATCTTATTTTAATTGAAATTATATATTTTCAAAAAATAAAATTATGTTTTTTGTATATCCAAAAAATATATTTATAATATTCATATTATATTCATGTGTGTTTTCTTAAATAAAATAATTATTAAAATGGGACTGAATAACCATAATTTAATTTTAAAAAAGAAAATTACACATTTGTAATACTAAGGTCAAGACATATAACCTCTTATTACACTGACACTCACCCTAAGGGTAAGGTGTATAATTGTTGTAATTTCATGGAGTGGCTTATCCAACATCGATCTAGTGGTGTTCTCTACTAATATGAACTTTTCCTATAGGCATTTATTCTCAAGCATCACTTTTTGAAGCTTTGTTTGGGATTGGTCATTTTGAGGCCCCAAAGATGTTACCTCCCTCTAAATCTCTGATAAATGAACTTTGTAAGGAATGATTTTACTAATTAAGGTCGTCATTTTTCCGCCTTGTATCAATTAGTTCTCTTAATTACCCTTAATATAAAATGATTATAATGGTTACATTATAATAGATACAATACCAATGATCATAATGCCTAACCATCATAATTCTCAATGGTCATAATTCCCAAATATTAAATGGTTTTACACTTTATATAAATACCTCTTATTTGATTAATTCATCTATTAATTTAATTTCTAGCAGGGTTAAATATTCTTCATTTTTAAAATGAATATTACATTACTAAAGTTCTATTCCCTTTTTATAGTGTTGTTCATGAGTTCCAAAATCCTAGGATAACAATATGATACAAATATTCCAATTTGAGTTATTGTATTTTATGTTATTTTCTTCTTATTTACCAATTATTATATTGTACATTTTATTGGGTTTAATTTTTAAATAAATTTAATGATCTAAATTATTAAAATAAAGAGTTATAATTATATCTTATACTATACTACGTTAAAAAATATATCATACATACATATATTGAAGGGAAATTATATATATATATATATATATTTGTTTTTTATAATGAATAAGTCATTAAAAGATATTAAGTTCTCCATTACTTGTGTTTGGATACTCATAGTAAAGGTTTAATACATATAAATTAAAGTTGATGACAAAAGAGTTTATTTAATATGTTTTCTATGAATCACATCCTTATTAAATGATCTATAAGTATGATATGTAACTTATCATATGATATTACTAAATGGGTAATCTCATAGAGTGAGGAAGTGTTATATTCTAAAATTTAGAAAATAAAGTTATTGGAATTCATATATCTTTTTGAGTAGATTTAATTTTTTATGTTCATGTATTTTCATCATTATTAAGAAATATTAAATTATTATTGATAAATCAAGAAGGTATTGTAATTTATATTCCTTGACGTGGTATTAATATTGGATCACTCAAAATGAAGGTTGGGAGACTTTCTATTGTATTTTGATTTCAAAGATAATATCAGGCTTATTGTATTCACTTTTTTATTGTGGTAAATTATATAATTGTAAATATTTTAATCCATAACAAGGATGTATTCATTCTAATTAAATGGTAAATCATGTAAATACAAATGTGTTTTATCAGTGCTTTTTTTGTTATTCATTTCCATGATATGTAATATAAGGTTGACAACATTGTTCACATTATCTAATCAATAATCAAAAGTTATTTTATGTTAAATTGTAATGTTTTGAGAACTAGAAAAGTATAAAGTGATTCTCCCACCTCTAAATGTATTTTAATCTCACATCGTCATTCCTCAATCGATATTTAATAAATTCATGTCCTCCTTTGATGACCAAAGGTTACTATATTATTTTTTTTGATTTTTTTATTTCTATATTTTTTAAAAGATTGAATGTTGGAATTTGAATATGAAATGAATCAAAGTAACTATGTGAATATTAAAGATATTATCATATACAGTGGAAAATTTTATTATGTTTGTAAAGAGATTGTGTTATATTATTTATTATATTCTAGCTTATAAGTTTTTTATATTTTTTAAACATGAATCTGTTCCAATTGTGAAAGGTAATGTGATGAAAATTTGTGATAAGAAGAATATTGAGAACGATGGAAGAGATATAAGCATTATATTAGTTTCAACATCATATTTTATTAACTAATGTTATGATACTTAAGACTACTAAAATGATATAGGGTAAACTCAAAAACATTCCTGAATGTGATAATAAATTCAATAAATTTAATATTAAAATATTTCATACAAGGTTCAGGGATTTGAATATGTTGGAAGATAAAATGATTTATAAGTCATTCAATCTAGTGATATATATTTTTATCTCTATAAGAGTATTTTTACAAGTATGAAAGCACTATGTGATCGTTAAAAATAACCTCCAAATACTTCTACATAGATTTGATACTTAATTGTTAGCACTAGAAGATGATAATGATTCTGCATTTTCACTTGATGAATTGAATAGTGTATTTATTAGCTATGAAATGAGGAAAAGTATAATAGTGGATTAGAAGGTAAAATTGAGAAAAAATAACATTTAATGGAGTGAAGAGAGTGAGGAATCAAAATGAGAGAAAATATGAATAAAGTTTAAATTCGAGAGAATATGATAATGATATAAAGTTTTACAATTTTCCGTCATTTTAATAAGTGTTCATAATGTGTGGTTTTTTATGGGTTTTACGATTAAAAGTAATTCGGGATAGGGGATCAGGGTTCCGATATTTTTAAAACTGGGTATGGGATGCGTGAACGGAATTCATGCATCCTTCCACGGGAAAGGATGCGTGAACGCCGTTCAGGCATCCCAGACCCAGGCAGTAATGCGTGAACGACGTTCACGTGTCATTCGCTGACCAGCTAAAGGATGCATGAATGGCGTTCACGCATCTGTGCGCGGAAAAGGATGCATGAACGATATTCATGCATCCGAGCCGTGGCAGTGATGCGTGAACGGCGTTCATGCATCCTTCGTGGACTAGCTAAAGGATGCGTGAATAGTGTTCACGCATCCGGACAAGAATTTCTATAAAAGAAGACCCCCCCCCCCCCCCAAAACCCATTGTTCTCCTCTATTTTTTGTTGCGAAGCCCTGCATAAATTCTTTCTGAACAAATATTTGCAGCTTTTATTGAGGTAAAATTTTTATTTAATAATTTAATTGTTTAATTGTGTTTATTTATTTCATTTGTATGTTTAATTTTGTGTATGATTTATTTATTTCATATGTTATGCATGAAATGTTTTGTATGATTTAATTTTCTTGATGTTGAATGTTTGTATGATTTAATTTTTTGAAGGTATGTTGTCTGAATATTGAATGTTTTATGTTATATCTAAAATGTTTAATGTTTAGGAAAAGTAATTTATGTTAGAGAAATTTTTTTTAATGAATGGTTTTAATGTAAGTGTAAATTATATTACTTTTATTTACTAGTAATAATATTTTTAATCAATAAAGTAGAAAATATATTTACTTATATTTTGAAAAGTAGAAGAATGGCAAAAAAACATTACAATTTCATAAAATTTAAAATAAAAAAAGTGTTTATTATGTAAATCTCAACTAGATCAGTTATAATAAAATTTATTAAATGTTATTAATAATTATATATATATATACACATGAAGCTAAATTTTTGTAAAAGAGGTGTAGTATTTAATATAGATTTTATATAATACAGATAATATAATAAATATACCAAAAAACATGGTATGAGTGATGACTAATCTTGAGATGACCGACTATGAATAATTGAAATTTCATGTTTTATTTTGTGTATGTTGTTATTCAATTTTTAATAATTGCATTTTTTCTGCATTGATGACCTGCGAGTCATCTCTCAGTAAGTGTAAGGACCTATGTGTCCACTTAAAATAATTTATGTATTTCATACCCCTAAACCCTCTCACATGCATGTGAGTAAATTTGTAATTAAAAGACAGACGCCCTAAAAAGGTGTCCCCAAACAGGCTTCCCCGAAGAGGTGTCGACGAAGAGGCATTCAAGAACCTGTTCGAGATGAGGCGTTTCTGTTTGACAGGATATTGGCGGTTGCTAAAATATTTGATAATAGAGACAAGAGTTCACCCATAGGTTGTGGTTAGTTTATCATATAGTGAAAACTAATCATAAGTCTCAAGATCAAGTCATGATTATATATTCATAAGTAATTAAACTTTATGAAACATTATATTAAATTTGCTTTTGTGCTAATATCACAATCACTATACCTTAACAGTGATAAATCAATACATAAAAAAGTCTCAAGATAATCAATTATTCAAAACCAAATTAAATAATTTAAAATTTTAATGTAGTGTATAATATTTTTTAAATTATTATTTTAAAGGTAATTATGTCTGCTCAAATATATTGCAACAGTGAGGTAATTTATACCGATCATGGTTTTAGCTACAGTGTTCCACCTATCAAAGTGGTAAATCTCCATGGTTGTATGACATTGGATGCAGTTCATAATAAGATTCATAGTCGGTTAAAAATGAGTGTTGGACAAGCAATCACTTCAATTAGATACTGACATCTTCAATATCCTGAGAGTCTGTGGCATAACGACTACCCTATAGTCGATGATGAGGATTGGATGGAGGATTTTCAGTTATTCAGGCAACATTGTGTTAATGGTTTTATGGAATTATTTATTGTCATTTTTGATATTGATGTGGTGCAATCAATTACTACAGAACCATGCTTTGCGAGCTCCGTAGAAGCTGGTCCTTCAAAACAGTATTATTCATTGTCTCCTCCTTATATGACTCATGTGGAAGAATGTAATGAGGAAGATCATCAAAATTTTGAAGGAAATTTAGATGAAATCCCTTTGTGTGCTGATATAGTGCATGAAAGTTTATCTGAGGAAGAAGAATCTGGGGAGTCAGCGAGATATGATGTGGTTGGGAATGAACCTTCTGAGGTTCCTTTGAGAGATAGAAATCCACTACATCCACCAGTTAGTGGTAATCAGCCTTCAGTTTTGAGTTCCTTTGATGGAGGAATGTCTCGTGAAAAACATTTTTATTGGGATTTCATTACACCAGCTTCTGAATTCCCAGGAATTATAGGGAATAGGCCTGTATCAAATGATAATTCCATATATGTTGGGCAGGAGTTAGAAAGTAAACAGGTCATGAAAAATGTGATAAAGCAATACCTATAGCATCCCAGACTTTTCTTACATTACTATTAAATCATTTCAAAGATAAAAAACATAATAATATTACACATAGAGGATCCAAAGGTTTAGTGTCTTGGGAAAACTAGGACCATACATAACAAATCCAACATAAAGCATAAACATTTATTTAATTTCTTCTTCTCTAGCTTCTTTTTGGAACTTTTCCTCTCCTTAGTACATGTAGACACCTGAGGATATACATCAAAAGGGGTGATATAGAATCCCAGTAAGAGGATAGATATGAAAAACATATCATGGGGTGAGCATAATCATAACATAGGCAAAATATCATGAACATGAGAGGAGCATAAATCAAAGAATTGAAATGTGGCAATGCATAAAATGAAACATCATGTCTTAGTGGTTAACTACCACACATACTTGTGAACCAATCTAGAATCTTGTTCACACATCATTTCACATTTACTCATGAGATTCATCACTTTACCCAATGCATTGGAGCGCTGTATAATTCCGGGCGCACCCGTCACTTTGAAACAATCATAATTGAGCTATAAAATTCCAGGCGCACCCGTCACATCATAAAATTATCATTTCTCATGCATGCCACAATTAACATAACTAACCCATGAAAAGGAATGGGAATCATCTCATCCTAACACATTCATAAACTTTGGGTTCCCAAAAGAAAGAGGGAACAACATACTTGATACAAGAACCATCAACCTTGAATGAGAGGTAAAAGGTGAGTTCTTCAAAGAAGAGTTCTTTTGGAAAACATTTTGATTGACATAAACTTTAGTAGAAAACATGTATATCCCAGAAAAGGTAAGATAATGATGAAAAAATGATCTTTAAGGAGTAACCATATCAAAAATGGAGTGAAAGATGGAGAACCCGAAGGATGAAAGTTGGGTTCGAGAATTTCCCCTTACCTTGTACAAGAATGATTCCTTCTCTTTAATGTCCTATATAATGAAATTATATTAATTAATTAGAAAACCAGAACCAGGTTTACATTAATAGGTTTCATTCTGGTTTGATTATGTCATATTATGTTCCTTTGAATGACTTATAGAGTTTAGAAACATTGTTCAGGGATGTTCATTTTTATGGTTTTTTTGGGTGGTTCACTTATATTATTAAATTGATGTTTGGGTAGAACATGAGTAAACATCCAGAAATGATATTACATGTTATTAATGATATTACAGGAGTTTTAATGATCTTATAATGAATCACATTATATCCATGTGGATGAATCATTAGATAAGAATTAAGTAATGACTATTTGGGTTAATTTGAGCGGTTTTTGGATCACAACGAACTTGTTTTAACTTTTCACTTAGTAATATGGACATAGTTTATTTACATAACTTTAAATAGAACATAATTTATATAAAATATTCTGGTTCAACCATAAAAATTGTTTCATGACCAGATCTGAAGGTAGAAATGGAAGAAGAGATCATGTCGTTTTTGAAGGTGATAAATTAACACCTCATGAACAACGTTCTCTTTAATAAAATAAATGGAAGAGGGAAAGGGTGTGGGGTGATATAATATCCCATTAGAATCCTAAAATTACATTATATTTATAATACTGGAGTTAAAAAACAATTTGGATGACTATAGGTGGGGAAAGATCAAGAAAGGAACTTGAACTTGAAAAGAAATCAAAGGAGAAGAGGGAGAGAAATTACCTCTTAAATCTTCCTCTTGAGAACCTCCTTACGGGCCAAAGCTTGGTATTTTGATGAGACCAGTAGATCTTGTACGTGGGGGAGGTGCTAGGGAAGGTGTTTGGGCAGACCTTAGACAATTCTTGAAGCTTGAGAGGTGTGGTTTTTCAAGAGGAGGGGGAGGGCTTATTTATACATGAGGAGGGGGTGTTTTTGGTATAAAATATTAAATAAAATAATATATCCAAATTTAGACTTTTAATAGTAGTTTTTTGACATCATAAATCATATATTAATACAATATAATTCGTTTTAGGCTTTAATTATTCTTTATAATCCGAATTCATTAATTTATTAAAAGGAATGTGAAAGAAAGAGAAAAAGACACTTTAAGAAATCACCTTTTGACTTTAGACTTTGGAAAGTTCTTTTTTAGGTTTGAGAATTGGATTCATTGTATTTTAAGGAAAAATTTATGAGATTTAATATAATTTTTCCGAAACTAAAGTTCTAGAATGTTTATGTCATCATTACATCATTAATGATGCAATTTAGTATACACCGATTATGTGAAAAACTGTATTTTTTACTATTCATCTGAAAATTGAAGTATTTCAGAATAAACCCAAAATCTACCTCTACTATTTTTTGACATGTAGAATCCAAAAATGATGTCCATTTTTCAAAAATAATTTTCTAAATATGATTAATTTAATATTTAATTAAAATCATAATTTACTTAAAAAAACAGTTTTTAAGATTAAAACTGATTTATAGTGCTTTAAAAAATTATATAGGGTCTTATAAAATTATCTAAAAATTATAAGACATTGATTAAATAATTTATGAATAAATTTTATGGAAATAAATATTCTTTTAAATTAATTAATTAATTATAATTAATTATTTATGACTTACAAAATACCAAAACGTTTACTAAGGTCAAATTGTCACTTTCTAAGATGTCTAAATTTTATTTAATTAGTCATAGGTAATGTTACTCTTATGTTGGATGATTTACTATTCATGAGGGTATGTTACTATTCATAAGGGTAGGTCACTATTCACCAAAAATTATCTTGAACACAACCGTGTATGTCGAATTTTCAAAATTCAAAACATAGAAGTGACAAACTTATGTTTAAAGGTCACTTATCACTTAGTAGTTCGTTATTTTGTGTTTTCATGTTATTTTATGACATAAATATAAGAAGGGTATTTCCATTGAAAAAATTTGGGTCGTTACATTCTTCCCCCCTTAAAAAATTTCACCCCTGAAATTTCACTTTACACAAACAGGTGAGGGTACTTCTCCTTCATTGCCTCTTATGGTTCCCAAGTTGCTTCCTCAAACTTATGGTTCCTCCACAACACTTTGACAAGGTGGGTTGTCTTGTTGCATAGAACCTTATCACTTCGGTCCAGAATCTTTAATGGCTTCTCCCCATAGGATAGATCATTTTCCAGCTGCACCACCTCTGAGTTTAGTACATGTGAGGGGTCTGGTATGTACTTCCTCAGTAGTGATACATGAAACACATCATGAACTTGAGCCATATTCGGTGGAAGTGAAAGACGATAGGCCACGGATCCTATGAGGTCAAGGATTTCAATGGGGCCAATATACCTTGGGCTTAGCTTCCCTTTCTTCCTGAATCACATGACTCTCTTCCATGGAGATATTCGAAGGAAGACTTTATCTCCAATGTCGAACTCCAAGTCCCTTTGACGGTTGTCAGCATAGCTCTTTTGCCGACTTTGAGCAGCTTTGATGTGTTTCTGGATGACTTGAACCTTCTCTGTCATCTCCTGCACAAGATTGGGTCCAAGTAGCTTTCTTTCTCTAACTTCATCCCAACAGGTTGGAGTTCTACATCATTTCCCATAAAGAGCTTCATACGGAGCCATTAGAATACTCAAGGGGAAGCTATTATTGTATGAGAACTCAACCAATGGGAGATGCTGATCCCATCCACCTTTGAATTATAGAGAGTAGGCTCTTAGAATATCTCCAAGCGTCTGAATAGTCCTTTCAGACTGGCCATCAGTTTGGGGGTGATAGGCCGTGCTGAAATTTAATTTAGTACTCAAAGCATGTTGAAGGCTCCTCCAGAACTTAGATGTGAACCTTGGATCACGGTCAGAGACAATTGAGAGTGGAACACCATACAGTCTCACCACTTCCTTCACATATATCCATGCAAGTTGTTCAAGCGAGAGGTCTTCCCGAATAGCGATAAAATGGGCAGTCTTGGTGAGTCGATCAACCACAACCCATATTGTATTATTTCCCTTTGACGTCTTCGGGAGGCCTGTGACAAAGTCCATAGTAACATTTTCCCATTTCAACATGGGTATAGGCAATGTTTGCATCATACCTTTAGACTTTTCTCGCTCAGCTTTAACTTGATGACATACCAAGCACCTTGATATATATTCCGCAATATCTTTCTTCATGTTATCCCACCAGAAGTGTTCTCGGAGATCATGGTACATCTTGGTACTCCCAGGATGGATAGAGAATGTTGAGCTATGTGCATTATTCAATAGCTTCTTCTTTATCCCGGGTGATGAAGGCACACAAATCCGCATTCCAAACCGAATCACACCATCATCGTTGTAACGGCCCGAAATTTTGAATAAATATTGTTTCCTAATTTCACGTGTTATTTTATTTTATTTTTATACTCAAAAAAAATGTTTTGTTTGATAAACATGATTATAATTAAAATGATACCATTGGGTTTTGACTGTTATATGACCATCGGTCAATATGACCGCTGTGAACAAAATATTTTGATTATTGTCTCTATAAATAAGTAATCTTGGTTGATTATTATAGAAAGAAGATTTAATGGCCTCACCTAGTAGTCTTGGACCGATCGAAGCTCATCTAACATAACTTGGGAAGAAGGTAGCACCATTAGGCTTTGCTCTGGACCAAACCCAAGCCGAACTTCATCATGTGAAGCTAGAAAGGAATCACCTTCGCGAGAAGTTCAAACTGATAGAAATTACTACTCGGGCAATGTTGGCCAAGCCTCCCTCAGACTCTCTCACCTTATCACACCTTACACTTAGGTCCTATGCTGGTGTGATAAGGGGATATGTAAGAAGACCGTAACTGCCTTGTGTAATCCTTTGTTTTAAATAAAAATTGGGATTTCTTCTTATGATGATGTTTATGAATTTTCAAATGACCGGATAAATATAGTATGCATATTTTGATGAATTTTAGAAAAAGGATATTTTAAAAATGTTTATGTAAACCTTAAATAATTAAAAATGTGTAATGATTTTCAAAAAATGGTCTTCTACAATTATGTTGAGTACGAAATTTGGAGTCTAATAAGATCAACTTGATTCTTGATGAATAATAAACTATGAATAGTGATTTTATGATTAGGATTAGTAATATGACCAAATGGATTAGTAATCTCACTTAAAGAAAGTTTTAAAATAATCTAGGCACCTTGATTAAGTAATGTGATTCAATAAAATGGTTAAATAACGGTTTCATAAATTATTATTCAAGTATTAGTTTTTTCAGGTGAATAGTGTTTTTTAATTAAAAAATTAAATTAAAAATATTTAGAAAATTATTTTTATAAAATGGATTTCATTTTTGAACTCAGAGCACCGATATTATGTTATGGTAATTTTTGGGGTTTTTTCTGAAAAAATGAATTTTCAGTGAATAGTGTATTTATTTAAAAATAAATTTAAAAATATTTAGAAAATTATTTTTATAAAATGGAGTTCATTTTTGAAATCAGAGCATTGATATTTGGTTAGTGTGAAGTTTTGGGATTTTTCTGAGAAAGTTGAATTTTCAGTGAATAGTAAAAATGCAGTTTTAGGGTTTCAGTATGTTTAATGACATCATAGCTGTGTCATGATGATGTCATGAGATATTTTAAGGGTTGGCCTGCCAGGGGTGATGAATTATTGTTTTGGGGGCCCCATGTGGCCTAACTCCATGGTAAATGCCAAGGGAGAGCACAAGGGTTTGAGAAAAGCAAATGTGAGGTGTCCCTTGGCCATTAATGCCTTGTCCCCTCACTTTCCCTATAAATACCAAGCCCTCCTCTCATACATTCGACTCCCCACTCTTCCCCAATGAAGTTCTAGTCTCATTACCTCCCAAGGAGTCCTCCCAAGGTGCCCCCAAGCCCTCAAGGTCCCAACCTTTGAGGTTTAAGAGTTACATTTTAAGGTTAGGGATTCGACCTCTCTCTTTCATTTCAAGTAATCTCTTTTATGTCATTCCTTTTATGCTCCATGTTCTTATGTTGGAGGATGTTATTTTATACTCATACTACTTCCCTTTTCATGTTCATATAATGAGAGATCCCCTATTACTCTCATTATTTCGTTTTATGAAGTTTTAAGTGGCGCCGTTAGGCTGCCAAAATTTTTGTAACGGATTCTTTCTCCCTTCTCATTTTTCAAGATCTATTTTCATGTAAAGTATTTCAAGTTCCTTTTTATTATGTTGGGGTATGATCTCTAAATTTAACATAATGATCTTTCATTATAATATGATGAGAGACCCCATTTGATCTCTTCAATTCAGTATTTTGATGTTTTAAGTGGCGCCGTTAGGCTGCCGAATTTTTAAGTGGTTCTTCACCCTTCTCGTTTTGAAGCTCTACTTTCATGTCAATTCTTTCAAGTTCATTTTTGTTATGTTGGGGTATGATATCTATATCTATCATACTGTACTCTTATTTTCATATAATTAGAGACCCCATTTGATCTCTTCAATTCAGTATTTTGAAGTTTTAAGTGGCGCCGTTAGGCTGCCGAATTTTTAAGTGGTTCTTCACCCTTCTCGTTTTGAAGTTCTACTTTCATGTCAATTCTTTCAAGTTCCTTTTTTTATGTTGGGGTATGATCTCTATATCTATAATACTGTACTCTTATGTTCATATTATGAGAGAACCCATTTTATCTCTTCAATTCAGTATTTTGAATTTTTAAGTGGCGCCGTTAGGCTGCCGAATTTTTAGGGGATTCTTTCACCCTTCTCATTGTTTTCAAAGTTCTACTTTCATGTCAAGTATTTCAAGTTCCTTTTTAATTATGTTAGGGAATTATCTCTATATCTATCATACTGAACTCTTATGTTCACATGATGAGAGACCCTATTTGATCTTTTCAAATCATTTTTGTTGAAGTTTAAGTAACGCCGTTAGGCTGCCGAACTTTCATAAGAGAAATCTAAATTTTTTCTTCCTTCAATGTTTTTCATTTCAAATGGTATGCCCTTGAAATTTCATTACCATGATCATATATCCTTCTTATTATGTCCATCTACTGTTTATGGATCATTTATGAATGTTTGACCCATTTCCCTCTCTTTTTAATGTCTTCTAAAACCTCGTAACATAGCTGTTATGCTGCAGAATTTCCGTCTCAAAATGTCTCTACCTTTTTATAAAGTTCTTTTATATTATTAAGTGAATACTCAAATCTCTTTATTCTAAAGGGGTATTCACATATATAACAAAATGTTCTATTTTAAATTCTGGGATTTACATACATGAGACCCACCTTTCTTTTCTGTGGGTTTTAAAGTGACGTAAAGATCATGTCTTTAAAGCAGTTTTTAAAACATTATGATTATGAAATGAAACCCATTTATTTTATGCTATATGGGTTATTTATGAAATGTTTGATGATGATATATGTGGCTCACATGATAAAAAAGGAAAATTTAAGGGTGCACCCTAATAGCGCTCCAATGCATTGGGTAATGTTGTAACCACTAGAGATTACAATTTTCACGATACCTTGGTGAATAACCTTGGTAATTTTCAAATGACACCTTGGGGATGGACCTTGGTGATATGTTCATGATTGTCAATGTTAAATGATATAGCCACATCTTCAAGTTATAAAAAATGTTATTTTTATTATGAAATGCATCATGATTTCTTTATCATGCCTTAAAGTTATTTTCATGACCTTATTGAAGTATCTCAAGTTCACATGTAAAATGTTTCTCTTGTTTCCCTTACTGGGCCTTCTGCTCACCCTTTCTTTTGATGTATGTCCCCAGGTTATGAGATGCAGTAATGAACCTAGGATGAACTTAAGGAGAAGCCTTTAAAGTGTTTAAGAAGAATGCTTTATGTTGTTTTCATGTATTATGTTCCTGGTTTCCAAGACACTAAACCTTAAAGATCCTCAGTTTTGTGTCATGTAATGAAAGTTTATGTTATAAAAAGGCAGGATGCTATAGTTGGTATCAAAGGATGGTTTAGTTATTTGTGGAAATTAGGATATGAAAACTTTAGGAAGAATCCTATAGAAAAGTTTATATATAGGAAATCTTCCTGGTATTTTGGTAAGTATTGAGTAATGGGTTGCCAAGAAAGTACATCCCTGTCTGGATACGAGCAGGTAGAGGTGGATCTGGCACAAATGTACATAGGGGTAAAACCCGAAAACACCGCTTTGAGCTAGACTTAAACGGGAACTGGTACACGACAACGGGCCTTGCTGCACTTTTGGTTACGACACTCCCGGGGGATATGCTTTGGTAAATTCATAAGCTTAGTATGAACCATTGTTAAAGGAACAAAGATAAAATAAAATAAAGATTCACATAAGAATATATGATCATGGATAACCTAGATGAGAACCTAGGGGATAACAAGTTAGGGTATACTTTTCTTCTACAAGTTATCCTTATATTATTTAAGTTCCTTTTCATGATTATTAGCTAAGTATTTAAGCCCCTAATTATACTTTCTATTCTTAGTTAATGGTGGGAAATGGAAGAACATGTCCCAACAACCAATGTGATAGGAAATGCGATGGTTGCCGTATTAATATGAAAGAGATGATTAGGGGATTAAAAGATGATTATTATTTTGGAAAACGTTCACTATTTTGGGGACCCTATATGATTGAGGAAAATAGATTACTACGGTATTTTCATTGAGGAGTAAGGTTGACTTATATTTTGAAGAATAGATGAAATTATAGTGGACTTAAAGTAATTTAGGTTACTTACGGGAATGATTAACCTATCTTGGGTAAAATATGTTTAGGTTAGCTACTTTTGTTATAAGATGTTAGGAGTGGTTGATGTTGTTTGGATATGAACAATGATGTTTATTTTGGAAGAATATGTTATCAAATCTTTCTTGTATTTGGGTTTCAATCTTAGTTTGGTTTATTTTGAGGAATCTTAAGGACCATTATTTACGGAATGGTCTATGATTTACATTGGGTAGTACCATGGAACTTTGAAGATTTAAAAGTAGTTTCCATTCCTATGGGATTCTTTTTGAAGAGTTGTTTTACCTTACCCATTCTATTTTTGGGATAATGTTTAAAGATAGAAGAAATAGATAGTTGATCATTTGTGGATTATGTGATTCCCTAGAAGATGATTCTTGTGTTTTGATAGGACCAAGTAGTTTTGAATGCTCATCGTTTGGAGAAAAGATTAGTTTTGGTAAAAACTTATTAATGTATGAAACTCTACATTAAGGTAGATATATTTTCTTATGTTTTTGTTCTATGTTGTAAATGAATTCCTCAAAGTTATTAAAAGGAACATAAAACAAAAACGTTGTTGGTTTACGTTTCCTACTAGGTAATCAAATACCGCTTACACACATCATAATTTTGGGATTTTCTGGTGGTTAACTTCCTCCTAATAATGTTTTCTATCACTCTCCTTTAGAACGTGACCCTTTGTTTTCTCCTCCATGTCCATGTTTCCTACATGGAATCCCAGTATGAGTAAACTCAGGTGGCCTTTGTACTTCCTTTTCCTTCTTTTAAAGTAATGGTGTTACTGACTCTTTTTCTGATGTGGGACATTCAATGAAATTTCAAAACCCAATTTTAAAAATTGCGAGGACGCAATTTCTTAAGGGGGGAAGATTGTAACGACCCAAAATTTTGAATAAATATTGTTTCCTAATTTCATGTGTTATTTTATTTTATTTTTATACTAAACAAGAATGTTTTGTTTGATAAACATTATTATAATTAAAATGATACCATTGGGTTTTGACTGTTATATGACCATCGGTCAATATGACCGCTGTGAACAAAATGTTTTGATTATTGTCTCTAAAAATAAGTAATATTGGTTGATTATTATAGAAAGAAGATTTGATGGCCTCACCTAGTAGTCTTGGACCGATCAAAGCCCATCTAACAGAACTTGGGAAGGAGGTAGCACCATTAGGCTTTTCTCTGGACCAAACCCAAGCCGAACTTCATCATGTGAAGCTAGAATGGAATCGACTTCGCGAGAAGTTCAAACTGATAGAAATTACTAATCGGGCAATGTTGGCCGAGCCTCCCTCGGACTCTCTCACCTTAGCACACCTTACACTTAGGTCCTATGCTGGTGTGATAAGGGGCTATGTAAGAAGACCGTAACTGCCTTGTGTAATCCTTTATTTTAAATAAAAATTGGGATTTCTTCTTATGATGATGTTTATGAATTTTCAAATGACCGGATAAATATAGTATTCATATTTTGATGAATTTTAGAAAAAGGATATTTTAAAAATGTTTATGTAAACCTTAAATAATTAAAAATGTGTAATGATTTTCAAAAAATGGTCTTCTACAATTATGTTGAGTACGAAATTTGGAGTTTAATAAGATCAAATTGATTTTTGATGAATAGTAAATTATGAATAGTGATTTTATGATTAGGATTAGTAATATGACCAAATGGATTAGTAATCTCACTTAAAGAAAGTTTTAAAATAATCTAGGCACCTTGATTAAGTAATGTGATTCAATAAAATGGTTAAATAACGGTTTCATAAATTATTATTCAAGTATTAGTTTTTTCAGGTGAATAGTGTTTTTTAATTAAAAAATTAAATTAAAAATATTTAGAAAATTATTTTTATAAAATGGATTTCATTTTTGAACTCAGAGCACCGATATTATGTTATGGTAATTTTTGGGGTTTTTTCTGAAAAAATGAATTTTCAGTGAATAGTGTATTTATTTAAAAATAAATTTAAAAATATTTAGAAAATTATTTTTATAAAATGGAGTTCATTTTTGAAATCAGAGCATTGATATTTGGTTAGTCTGAAATTTTGGGATTTTTCTGAGAAAGTTGAATTTTCAGTGAATAGTAAAAATGCAGTTTTAGGGTTTCAGTATGTTTAATGACATCATAGCTGTGTCATGATGATGTCATGAGATATTTTAAGGGTTGGACTGCCAAGGGTGATGAATTATTGTTTTGGGGGCCCCATGTGTCCTAACTCCATGGTAAATGCCAAGGGAGAGCACAAGGGTTTGAGAAAAGCACATGTGAGGTGTCCCTTGGCCATTAATGCCTTGTCCCCTCACTTTCCCTATAAATACCAAGCCCTCCTCTCATCCATTCGACTCCCCACTCTTCCCCAATGAAGTTCTAGTCTCATTACCTCCCAAGGAGTCCTCCCAAGGTTCCCCCAAGCCCTCAAGGTCCCAACCTTTGAGGTTTAAGAGTTACATTTTAAGGTTAGGGATTCGACCTCTCTCTTTCATTTCAAGTAATCTCTTTTATGTCATTCCTTTTATGCTCCATGTTCTTATGTTGGAGGATGTTATTTTATACTCATACTACTTCCCTTTTCATGTTCATATAATGAGAGATCCCCTATTACTCTCATTATTTCGTTTTATGAAGTTTTAAGTGGCGCCGTTAGGCTGCCGAAATTTTTGTAACGGATTCTTTCTCCCTTCTCATTTTTCAAGATCTATTTTCATGTAAAGTATTTCAAGTTCCTTTTTATTATGTTGGGGTATGATATCTAAATTTAACATAATGATCTTTCATGATAATATGATGAGAGACCCCATTTTATCTCTTCAATTCAGTATTTTGAAGTTTTAAGTGGCGCCGTTAGGCTGCCGAATTTTTAAGTGGTTCTTCACCCTTCTCGTTTTGAAGTTCTACTTTCATGTCAATTCTTTCAAGTTCATTTTTGTTATGTTGGGGTATGATCACTATATCTATCATACTGTACACTTATTTCATATGATGAGATACCCCATTTGATCTCTTCAATTCAGTATTTTGACGTTTTAAGTGGCGCCGTTAGGCTGCCGAATTTTTAGGGGATTCTTTCACCCTTCTCATTCTTTTCAAAGTTCTACTTTCATGTCAAGTATTTCAAGTTCCTGTTTAATTATGTTGGGGCATTATCTCTATATCTATCATACTGAACTCTTATGTTCACATGATGAGAGATCCTATTTGATCTTTTCAAATCATTTTTGTTGAAGTTTAAGTAACGCCGTTAGGCTGCCGAACTTTCATAAGAGAAATCTAAATTTTTTCTTCCTTCAATGTTTTTCATTTCAAATGGTATGTACTTGAAATTTCATTACCATGATCATGTATCCTTCTTATTCTGTCCATCTAATATTTTATGGGTCATTTATGAATGTTTGACCCATTTTCCCTCTCTTTTTAATGTCTTCTAAAACCTCGTAACATAGCTGTTATGCTGCAGAATTTCCGTCTCAAAATGTCTCTCCCTTTTTCTAAAGTTATTTTATATTATTAAGTGAATACTCAAATCTATTTCTTCTAAAGGGGTATTCACATATATACCAAAATGTTCTATTTTAAATTCTGGGATTTACATACATGAGACCCACCTTCCTTTTCTGTGGGTTTTAAAGTGACGTAAAGATCATGTCTTTAAAGCAGTTTTTAAAACATTATGATTATGAAATGAAACCCATTTATTTTATGCTATATGGGTTATTTATGAAATTTTTGATGATGATATATGTGTCTCACATGATAACAAAGGCAAATTTAAGGGTGCGCCCTGATAGCGCTCCAATGCATTGGGTAATGATGTAACCACTAGAGATTACAATTTTCACGATACCTTGGTGAATAACCTTGGTAATTTTCAAATGACACCTTGGGAATGGACCTTGGTGATATGTTCATGATTGTCTATGTTAAATGATATAGCCACATCTTCAAGTTATGAAACATGTTATTTTTATTATGAAATGCATCATGATTTATTTATCATGCCTTAAAGTTCTTTTCATGACCTTATTGAAGTATCTCAAGTTCACA
The DNA here is from genome assembly GCA_963277665.1 of Viscum album. Classification (NCBI taxonomy): domain Eukaryota; kingdom Viridiplantae; phylum Streptophyta; class Magnoliopsida; order Santalales; family Viscaceae; genus Viscum; species Viscum album. The sequence goes on along the minus strand of OY728125.1, from coordinate 354,570,969 downwards.
TGTAAAATGTTTCTCTTGTTTCCCTTACTGGGCCTTCTGCTCACCCTTTCTTTTGATGTATGTCCCCAGGTTATGAGATGCAGTAATGAACCTAGGATGAACTTAAGGAGAAGCCTTTCAAGTGTTTAAGAAGAATGCTTTATGTTGTTTTCATGTATTATGTTCCTGGTTTCCAAGACACTAAACCTTAAAGATCCTCAGTTTTGTGTAATGTAATGAAAGTTTATGTTATAAAAAGGTAGGATGCTATAATCGTTGATATGGAACTCTTGCAACTTCCCTTCCTTTAATGCATCCACCCTCTTTTGTATCTCCACATCATCCCTTTGTGCTTCTGTAGTCTTCTCCTAGATGGATGATTGTGAAATCATTTGGGCAAGGTAGGATGTATCCCCTGCCCTTATGATTTCCAAATCCATCCTTTGCATATCCAAGAAGATAAGGTTTTTCTCAATCCACAACATGGATAGAGTAGCAGGTTCTGTTCTGCTTAAAGCATCAACTAACTTTTTTGCCTTTCCAGGATGATAGTGAATAGATCAATCATAATCCTTGATTATCTCTAACCATCTCCTTTGACGCATGTTGAGCTCCTTTTGTGTGAATATATACTTCAGGATCTTGTGGTCGGTGTATATGTCACACTTCTCGCCATAAAGGTAGTGCCACCAGATTTTCAAGGCAAAAATCACGGCTGCCAGCTCTAGATCATGCGTCGGGTAGTTCTGCTCATGAATATTCAACTTCCGTGAGGCATAGGCTATCACATTGTCATTTTTCATGAGTACACAACCCAAGAATTTCTTTGAAGCATCATTTTATATCACAAAACTTTCTCCACTTTTCGGTAGTGTGAGTACAGGTGCAGTGATCGGCCTTCTCTTTAGCTCCTTGAATCTTCCCTCACATTCTTCCGTCCAGACATACTTTACCCATTTCCTTGTTAACTTAGTTAACGGGCTTGACAATCATGAGAAGTTTCTCACAAAACGTTGGTAGTACCTGGCTAATCCAAGAAAACTACAGATTTCTGTGACACTAGAGGGCCTGGGCCATTCATTAATCACCTTTGTCTTTGAAGGATCCACAGAAATTCCCTCACTTGTGATCACATGTCCCAAGAACGTGACTTGATTCATCCAAAAGTCACACTTTCTAAACTTGGCGTACAACTTCTCCTTTCTTAATGTCGCCAACATAAGTTTTAGATGTTCTTCATGTTTCTCCTTGCTCTTGGAGTAGATGAGAATATCATCGATAAACACTACCAAAAATTTGTTGAGGTAATGTCTAAAGAATCTATTCATCAAATCCATGAAGATTGTAGGGGAATTAGTAAGTCCTAAAGGAATCACCATAAACTCATAGTGTCCATACCTTGTACGGAAGGCAGCCTTATGAATATCTTCATTCTTTACCTTTACTTGATGATATCCAGAACGAAGATCCACCTTTGAGAAGTATTGAGATCCTCTTAACTGGTCGAACAAGTCATCAATCCTTGGGAGAGGATACTTGTTATTTATGGTGATCTTGTTGAGTTCCCGATAATCGATACACAGCCACATTGTTCCATCCTTCTTCTTCACAAAGAGCACTAGTGCACCCTAAGCTGATGCACTAGGGTGTATGAACCCTTTGTCCAGATGCTCTTGCAGCTGCTTCATTAACTCCTCCAGTTCGATAGGAGACATCCTATAGGGACACTTCGAGATAGGAGTAACTCTAGGTATGAGTTAAATTGAGAACTCTACCTCATGATCCGGGAGAATTCCGGGTAACTCTTCGGGAAATACATCGCCATATTCCCTCATGATGGGCATTTCCTCAAGGTTGGAACTTTCCTTCGACTCAACCTTTTGGGCGAGGTATGCTTCTTCATAGGGAATGAACACCCAAACCATTGAAGGATTTTTCAAAGGAGATTCATGATTTTACTTGCATTTTTAGAGGAGCATGGTATTGTTTGGAATATGAAAAGATATTTCCTTTTCCCGACAGTTGATATGTGCTCTATATAACGAGAGTCAATCCATTCCCATTATAGTGTCGAATTCCACCAAGGGAAGTATTGTGAGATTTGATGGAATAATCTTCCCACATACGCCAATAGGAGAAGAGTCAAACACTTGGGTTGTAATGATTTCACCACTTGGTGTTTTTACAGATATCTCTACTTCAAGGTTTCGGGGATTCGATTCTATAGTTCTAGCAAACTTGCAAGATATAAAGGAATGCATAGAACCAGAATCAAATAATACTTTTTTCCATTTTTGAGTGAATAGTAAGTGTACCTTGTACGACTTCATTATCATGCTCCACCTCCGCAGTAGTGATGGCATAAGCCTCCCCTTGTTCCTTTGGCTTTGGTGGATGTTGACGCTGATTACCCTCGATGGCTCGAGGTTTAGTGCACTGGTTTGCATAGTTCCCTAGCTCATTACAGTTGTAGCATTGAACCATGGGTGGTTTTCTCCTTTCATTGGCTACATTCTCCTTCCTTTTAGTGTATTTTTGAAACTATTGATCATGGTGTCCTTCTTTCCCACACTTGAATCATTTCCCCGTCCCTTTGAGGCAGTTCCCATTGTGCAACTTCTCACATTTTTGCATGTGGGTCGTTGATTTTTCTTCCCACCTTTATCATTAGATCCACTAGCTTGAAACTCCATCTTTCTTTTCTTATCTCCATAGCCATGGGAACATTATCCAAACTCTATCTCCACTTTGAGAGCACACCGAACAACTTCTTCATAACTCCCAAAGTCTCGAATTGCAAGATCCTTTAGAAGGTGTGGTTTTAATCCACTAAAGAATCTATCAATTTTGCTATCATTGTTGATAACAAAACCCGAATCATACCTTGCAAGCCTTGCGAAATTTTCTTCATAGGTTGTGACAGATTCTCCTTCTTTTTTCTTGAGCTCTATGAATTCTCTCTCCATTTTTGTGTGAAGAGTTCTTGGGAAATACTTATTAAGAAACATTATCTTAATGTCTTCCCATTCCATATCTGCAATTTCCTCCCCTGGCATGGTGTTCTTAATCAATGCCCACCATTGATCAGCTTATCCATCTAGACGATAAACGACTAGAGTTACCTTCTCCGTCTTAGAATAGTGAAGCACAGAAAAGATCTTCTCCATGGATTTGACCCATTGTTCTGCAACTAGTGGATCAGAAGATCCACAAAACGTCGGGGGTCGTTGCAGCATAAAACATTCAATAGCCAGTTTCTCCCTCTTTGGTGAAGGAGGAAGTTCCCGATTATTATGGTTATTATTCATAACCTGAGATAATGGGGTAATCATCACCGTGATGTTTTTAACTCCACCTCCCAAATCATTGGGGATGTCATTCGGGAAATCGTTGCATTGGACCTCATATGAGTTGTTGGCCTGATTTCTCCTGGTTCCCACCATTTTCTAAAATAGAAAAGGTTAGAACAGAACATTAGTAAACAAGTCATGAATAACTTATTAATTTAAAAAATTATACCAAAAACACAACATATGGGATCCCTAGGTAAATACTCTTATGTACATATTTTTACTTTGTCTCATGCTAGAGGTTTTCTCTAGGGTTTACTAATCCTAATTCCCAAATTAACTAAACCTTGCCTCTGATACCAACTATAGCATCTCAGACTTTTCTTACATTACTATTACATCATTTAAAAGATAAACAACATAATAGTATTACACATAGAGGATCCAAAGGTTTAGTGTCTTGGGAAAACTTGGACCACACATAACAAATTCAACATCAAGCATACACATTTATTTAATTTATTCTTCTCTAGCTTCTTATTGGAACATGTCCTCTCCTTATTACATGTATCCACCTGAGGATATACATCAAAATGGGTGATCTAGAAGCCCAGTAAGAGGATATATAAGAACATTATAGCATAGGGTGAGCATAATCATAACATAGGCAAAAGATCATGAACATGAGAGGAGCATAAATCAAATACTTGAAATGTGGCAATGCATAAAATGAAACATCATGTCTTAGTGGTTAAATACCACACATACTTGTGAAACAAGATAGCATCTTGTTCACACATAATTTCACATTTACTCAGGAGATTCATCACTTTAGCCAATGCATTGGAGCACTATAAAATTCTGGGTGCACCCGTCACTTTGAAACATTCATAATTGCGTTATATAATTCCGGGCGCACCCGTCACATCGTAACATTATCATTTATCATGAATGCTACAATGAACATAACTAACCCATGAAAAGGAATGGGTTTCATCTCATCATAACACATTCATAAACTTTGGGCTCCCAAAAGAAAGAGGTAACAACATACTTGATACAAGAACCATCAACCTTGAATGAGAGGTAAAAGGTGAGTTCTTCAAAGAAGAGTTCTTTTGGAAAAACTTTTGATTGACATAAACTTTATTAGAAAAAATTTATATCCAAAAAAAGTTAATATAATGATGAAAAATGATCTTTAAGGAGTAACCATATAAAAAATGGAGTGAAAGAGGGAGAACCCGAAGGATGAAAGTTGGGTTTGAGAATTTCCCCTTACCTTGTACCCGAATGCTTCCTTCTCTTTAATGTCCTGTATAATGACATTATATTCATTAATTAGAAAAAAGGAACCAGTTTTAAATTAATAGGGTTCATTCTGGTTTCCTTATGTCATATTATGTTCCTTTGGATGACTTATAGAGTTTAAAAACATTGTTCGGGGATGTTCGTTTTTATGGGTTTTCTTGGGTTGTTCACTTGTATTCTTAAATTGATATTTGGGTAGAACATGAGTAAACATCCAGAAATGATATTACATGTTATTAATGATATTACAAGAGTTTTAATGATCTTATAATGAACACATTAGATCTGTGTGGATGAATCATTAGATAAGAATTAAGTGATGATTATTTGGGTTAATTTGAGCGGTTTTTGGATCACAACAAACTTGTTTTAAATTTTCACTTAGTAATATGGAAATAGGTTATTCAAAGAACTTTATATAGAACATAATAAATATAAAATATTCTTTTCCAACCATAAAAATGATTTCATGAACATATCTGATGGTTGAAATGGAAGAAGAGAGCATGTCGTTTTTGAAGGTGATAAATTAACACCTCATGAACAACGTTCTTTTTAATAAAATAAAAGGAAGAGGGAAAGGGTGTGGGGTGATATAATATCCCATTATAATCATAAAATTACAGTATATGTATAATAATGGAGTTACAAAACAATTTGGATGAATATAGGTGGGGAGAGGTCAAGAAAGGAACTTGAACTTGAAAGGAAATCAAAGGAGAAGAGGGAGGGAAAGTACCTCTTAAATCTTCCTCTTGAGAACCTCCTTAAAGGACAAAGCTTGGTCTTTTGATGAGACCAGCAGCTCTTGGACATGGGGGAGGTTCTAGGGAAGGTGTTTGGGCAGATCTTAGACAATAATTGATGTTTGAGAGGTGTTTTTTGGCAAGAGGAGGGGGGCTTATTTATACACGAGGAGGGAGGTGTTTTTGGTATAAAATATTAAATAAAATAATATATCTAAATTTAGACTTTTAATAGTAGTTTTTTTACATCCTAAATCATATATTAATATAATATAATTCCCTTTAGGATTTAATTCTTCTTTATAATCCGAATTCATTAATTTATTAAAAGGAATGTGAAAGAAAGAGAAAAGGACACTTTAAGAAATCACCTTTTGACTTTAAACTTTGGAAAGTTATTTTTAGGTTTGAGAATTGGATTCATTGTATTTTAAGGAACCATTTATGAGATTTAATATAATTTGAACTAAACTAAAGTTCTAGAATTTTGATGTCATCATTACATCATTAATGATGCAATTTAGTATACACCGATTATGCGAAAAACTGTATTTTTTACTATTCATCCGAAAATTGAAGTATTTCAGAATAAACCCAAAAATTTACCTCTACCATTTTTTGACGTGTAGAATCCAAAAATGATGTCCATTTTTCAAAAATAATTTTCTAAATATTATTAATTTAATATTTAATTAAAATCATAATTTACTTAAAAAAACAGTTTTAAAGATTAAAACTGATTTATAGTGCTTTCAAAAATTACGTAGGGTCTTATAAAATTATATAAAAATTATAATACATTGATTAAATAATTTATTAATATATTTTATGGAAATAAATATTCTTTTAAATTAATTAATTAATTATAATTAATTATTTATGACTTACAAAATACCAAAACGTTTACTAAGGTCAAATTGTCACTTTCTAAGATGTCTAAATTTTATTTAATTAGTCATAGGTAATGTTACTCTTATGTTGGATGATTTACTACTCATAAGGGTATGTTACTATTTATAAGGGTAGGTCACTATTCACAAAAAATTATTTTTGTTTCATTAGACTCCAAAAATTATCTTGAACACAACCGTGTATGTCGGATTTTCAAAATTCAAAACATAGAAGTGAAAAAATTATGTTTAAAGGTCACTTATCACTTAGTAGTTCGTTATTTTGTGGTTTCATGTTATTTTATGACATAAATATAAGAAGGGTATTTCCATTGAAGAACTTTGGGTCGTTACAATACCACATTGAGCGACATTTCACATTTGTGGTTGATGAGTCAAAGAAGACCAAATATCTCATTCGTTGTGAAAAATATGGGTCAGAATGTAAATTTCAATTAAGAGAAATATTTGATAAATTTTATGGATGTTTGAAGATAACCAAATTAGAAGGAACACACACTTGTCTGCATCCTAGCTCGGTACAAGATCACTCTTCCCTTGATGTAGAGTTTATATCTACTGTTATTTGTGAGATGATACAAACAAGTCAGGATGTTCCTATTTCCCTTGTTCAGGAAAAAATTCAACAGTTATATAACTATAAGATATCATACAACAAAGCTTGGAATGCAAAACATAAAGCCATTGTAAAAGTGTATGGTGATTGGGATGAGTCTTATTTGATGTTGCCACAGATTATGGAATTGTTGTCTCTCAATAATCAGATTGTTTATCAATGGGATAGTGTTGAGTATGTATCCCAAAATCATCGAGTTGATCGGTCAAAGGTGAAGTTCAATAGGATTTTTTGGGCATTCAGACCGTGCATTGCTTCATTTACCTATTGTAAAAGATTTATTCAGGTAGATGGAACATTCCTTTTGGAAAGTATACATGTGTTCTACTCATTTCTTCCACATAGGATGGTAATCACGCTCCTCTTCCACTTTCTTTTTCTGTTGTTGAAAAAGGAAATTTTGAATGCTGGAGCTGGTTCTTGGCATGTGTACATGTTCATGTCACGCAAAAACAGGGTGTGTGTCTGATATTTGATCGTCATAGAGCGATTATAGAGGCCGTGAGTAGTGATGGGGTTTCTTGGATTGAGCCGAATGCTTATCACCGTTATTGCATTAGACATATTGCAAGTAATGTGCATAAGCAGTTTAGAGATGAGGCCATAAAGAAGGCGATCCTCAAATTGGGTATGGTTTTCTAAACTTTCTTTTTTTAACAAAATTTAATATCCATTTTAATACATTATTATCTTATGGTTTTAGCATATGAACCCCAACAAGAAATGTTTGATCGACGTCTGGAAGAGATATGAATAGTTAATGAGGAGGTATATGAATATATGATGCAAATTTCAAAGGAAAATTGTCATTATCATACGATGGTGGCATGAGATATGGGCATATGACCACTAATATAGTGGAGTGAATAAATGGAGTCCTCAAGGGTGTGCAAAAAATCCCAATCATAGGGTTAGTGCAAGAGACATTTTTTAGATATCTTCACTACTTTGTTGACCGATCCCAAAAGGCCTACCAGAGGATGGAAAATGGAATGCTTTTTACTCAACATTTTCAAACTGATATTGACAGGATACATAATGAGGCTTCATGATGGAATGTAATAGCCTTTGATAGGGAAAATAAGAGTTTTCGGGTAAGACAGTGCTACGACCAGAGTACATTCACTAATGGTGGAGTGTTTTTCATGATTTTCGACAACAGGTACTATGATTGTGGCAACTTTTAGGCATTGAGATATCCATGTGTACATGTTATTTTAGCTTGCGCTTCGGTAAATATATCATGGGAGCCATATGTTGACCCGGTGTATCACATGAGAGCTTTGGTTAACTGTTATAGTGCTTCTTGGATGCCTGTTGGTGACTTCCATTCTATCACATTGCCTGCTGATCAACCGACCATCGTCCCTGATATTTCTAGGTTTTCATCAGTTGGTTTTGGTTTCATTTATAATTTTTTCAATATCTATAATTTTTAAAATTATTTGCTTCATGCTACCAGGTTGCGGCCCTGAGGAAGACCGAAGTCAACTCGTATCAGAAATGAGATGGATTGGCCTCAGAAACAAAGAGGGAGAATATAATGCAGTATCTGTCACGCAGAAGGACATACTCGTAAGAGATGTCCCCAAGTGGCAGGACAGAGTTCCACATCTCATCATCCATGATCGAGTCTGTGTACCTGCTCCATTTTTGTGAAAAATATAATTTTCTAGAGCGCGAGTTGTACTTTTTCTGGAGGAGTTCAAGTGCCTTGTTTTGGAGTCATCAATGATCATTTTCATGAGAAGGTTTAAAGACTTGTTTTTAGGGCCTAGTTTCCCTATGGATTTATTTTTTCCTGATAAATTTTTAATGTGATATAGATATGAGAAGGTTAAATCTGGGAATACCTATTGGGGATATGTTGAGAGATGAAATTCTCACTTATGAATATGGATATTCTTGGTTGCATGTTTCCTCTTAGAGATAGATTTGGATGGTCTTCCAAGAGTACATGGTTTGGATTTTTCTTAAAGGGAATGGAATTTACTCTGATGATTAATATAATGCAATTTAATATAATGTGGAATAATGTTAATGGTTATTTAATGGATAATGGATAAATTAACAAATGTAATTTCACAAAAAAGAAGAAATAATTAATTTTTCACTTTTAAATTCTGGTTTTCTTATAAGATGTCTAGTTTTTGTAATGGAATCTGAGTGTCTGAGAATAATTAACTAATGTTGATTGTGAGACTAGGCTAATGTTGATTCTGACACCAAATGAAAATGAATATATCATGCTTCCACTATTAATAAGTAACGATGATATCATGTGTGCAGATGATAGGTTTTCCATTGCTTACATCTTAGGCTACTCATGCATCATGACTGATTTTAGAGGGACATCACGTGCCTCCCTTGAGTGTACTTAGATCTCACCATTTCTATCATACTTCACCACCTCCCGCTATCGTCCCACATCTTCGTCGAGCTGGATTCTATGGATTAGCGATGTGCGACTTCACATTTCTTGATCATCATCTCATTGCCACACTTGTAGAGAGATGGAGACCAGAGTCACATACTTTCCATTTCAGTGAGGGGGAGATGACTATTACGTTGTAGGATGTGACCATTATGTTGGGCCTCCCTATCGACGGACATGCTTTGACAGGCCGAGTTCCATCATATTTACCTAAGATTGTTCATAGACTTCTGGACATAGAGGTCCAAGATGATGGTAGGACCATCGTCAGTGGTAGATTGTGGATTCCTTGGTTAAAACAGCACTACAAACATTTACCAGATGATGTTGATGACATCATCGTGCTGTGATTTGCACGCGCATATATTTTGAGGTTGATCGGTGGAACGCTTTTTGTTGACCACTCTACAACTTTTGTGCACCTGATGTATCTATCTTTTTTGGAGGATTTGGACCAGGCATGCCGATATAGTTGGGGGTCTGCCTGCCTAGCATATACATACAGGGCCCTATGCAGCGCATGTCGCATCGATAAGATGCAGATCACAGGATGCATGGTTCTTCTACCGATGTGGGTATGGGAGCACATACCTTGTTTAGCTCCACATTCCCATGTGCCATTACCCGTAGATATTGTAGTAGAGGATCCATGTGGATGTTGGTATGTTATTAATTCCTTTTAATATCTAACTTAATTGTATAAGATTCTTTTATGAAATGTAAAAATAAAAAATTTATCTACAGGTGGAGTCAGGCGCATCGAAATTCAGATTCTCCCAGACATGATGTTCACGCCTACAGACTTATGTTAGACAGCATTCGACCAGACGATGTAAGTGATTATTATTTATATTGTTAAATCATTATTCTTTACTGTATATCTATTCATTTATTAATTGTTTATTCATTTTTTCTTTCAGATTACATGGATTCCATATACAGATGATATCTTTCAGAGTCTTCCCCCATACTATATAGTGATGCTTGATATCGGCTCCTGCATGGTTCCACTGATTCATTTTCATATAGTCGAGTGGCATCAGATGGATAGGGTTATGAGACAGTTTGGATTCCTTCAGTCAGTTCCTGACCCACCCAGTCAGTTGGATTTATTACATTCCCTGAAGATGTCAGGGAACAGAGATTTTGATTGGAGGAGCTACCATGCCAGATATGTTGCATTATGGGATAGACGACGGGAGTCCTAGTTGCGAGGGGCAGGGACATTACATTTTCATTTGATGGATCAAATGGATTATGTAGGCTGGTACATCAGGTCCCCAGTCAGATTTCTGACATGGCACGGGTGGGGCTTCCATGACTTGGTATGCATTCTTCCTTTCACTGTTCAATATATTTTTTATTCATATTAGTTAAAAATGGAATTTTTTTTCGCAGGATGCTCATATTTGTCATCTAATTCATATGTCTGATCCAGTGGAGAGAGCTGCCTTTGACCCATCATATTTTCACACCCATGTACGACAGATTCTACCGTCGATGGACGAGATTTATCATGGCATTTTCTTTGATCCACCACCTGTTGAGGAGGCCATAGAGCCTGCTGAGCCTCACATAGATGTACCTGGGGGTGACGGCCCTGTAATGGATGATGTTGTTCCATAGGAGGAGGCTGCTCAGCTTGCTCGAGCACATGATATTGTTCCACTGGAGGAGGGTGTTCAGCATGATCAGTCAGCTGCTCCTCCAGCTTCTCAGGCACAACCACAGGTACATACAGACCATGATTGGATTTAGTTCGATGTTTTATTGGAGTCATCCGCAGTAGAGCAGCCATCTACTTCCTATGTTGGTGAGAGTTCCAGCCAGCTTCCACCATCCTTAGATGCGGGCCAAGGTACAGGCGGTGAGACTGTACATCCACCGCCTGTCACATAGGAGGATGTGGAGGTGGCTGTCGATGAGGATGCACAGCGTACACCAGAGCACAAACGTAGACAGAAACGGCGTGGATGCATCCAGTATATGCCTGGCTGTGGGACAAAGGAGCATCCACAGCAAAGGAGTAGATTAGGTTGACATTTCATTTATGATACATTTTGTATTTGTATTACTGTTATCTAGACTTCTATTCTATTTTTAATAAGTGTCTTACTGTTATCAAATTATCTACCAATGTATATATATATATGTATAATAAATAATATGATTAAATTAAATGATAAATATTAATTATATTAATTATTTCAAAATCAAATAGATTATGGATGAAAAGATTCATGGACTTGAAGAAATCTTGAAAAATATTATTGATCTCAATGATTTAAAATTAGATGTAAAATTATATAATATCATGGCACACGATTATTTGTTTACAAAAATTAAATTTCATGAAGAAAAATTTGAATGAATAATGGATATTTGTGAAGATTAGATGATTATGATTGAAGATCAGAATAACTACAATATGAATTAGAAGTTCATTTGTCCAATTTTGAGATGATACGTATTCAGACTTTATAAAAGGAAACAATTTCTACTAGTACAAAATCTAAAGAGTGAGATTATTGAGTATGCATCTCCAAACTTAGTTTTACAGTAAGTAAAGGATGAATGAAAGAGGTAAAAGAGGATGATTAAACTATTACCCATTAAAATATAAAACATCACCATCTAATTCGTCATAGGTCTTATAAAGACCTACATTATAAATAATTCCATTCAGTTTATAGTTGATCAACTTACAATGCTTTCTTACTTAATTACTATTTGAGAGTATTTCACACTCTATCAACATACCAATATAGAAATAAGGAGGTAAGTTTACATGGATTAAATCTTTATATTATATCTAATAGAGACCCAAGGATCTCTATGATGTTTTTGGGAATTATTTAACAAGCATTGGATACAAAAATGAGATTTGAACTACTGACCACACTAAAACTAATAGTAAGTCTAAAAGGATCATTCATAGGCTTGTAGATCAGCTAATATATTTCTTGATCTATTTCAATAGATATTGTGATCAACAACATTTATTATTGGAATTCATATATAATAACAGTTTCCACTTTAGAATACAAATGGAACCATATGAGGATCTTTATAGAAATAAATGTATAACAACAACATGTTGAGATAATGTGAGTGAAAGATGCTAAGATTATATCTTTCTTAATATATGTTAGAGAATACTCAAGCCATTCTAATAATAATTATCTAATGAATATCTATTATTAATGAATATTTATTAATAATTATTAACATTATTTCAATATTTTTTATTATTTAATTGATATTTATTAATATTTCTAAATTTTTACTTTAAGTGTATTAGTTTATAATTAATAGTTATACATTTTGAGGAGAATTTGAGCTCTCTGTGAGATGCGTGAACGGGGTTCACGCATCCCTCCTCTCGGGAGGATGTGTGAACGGGGTTCACGCTTCTTCAGTGGGGGCTGGGATTCATGAACGCTGTTCACGCATCCCAGACCCAATTTTAAAAATATCAGAACCCTAATCCCCTATCCCAAATTATTATTTTTCGTAAAACCCATAAAAAACCCCTCATAATGTAAAGGATAATTATAAATTAAAATTAATATTTAAGTGTTTTGATTATGGTTTTATTGGGTATTTTTTAGCAAATATTTCCAAAAAATTTAAATATTTCAATGTTGAAAATTACTCCTCGAGTAAGTTTCAAAGTAGGGATTTAGAAAGAAATCAGAGGTGAAGTCATTTAACTTTGATGTTCTGAAAATTTTGGTCTGGTCCAGAAGCTTCGGTCGTGGCTCTCTCCTCTCACTGCGGCGTCGCTCCCCCAGTTTCGAGGGTTTCGTTCTTTGCAGCGGCGGGCTCTATTCTTCTTTCTCCAATTTCTTCTACGACGGTGTGGGTTCTTTTTGAGTGATGGTGGCTTTGTTTCTTCGATCTCAGTCTTCAGATTCTTTGCTACGGAGAGGGTTCTTACTCGGCTACTAGCTTCCTTTTTCGGTGGTGCGAGTTTAGATCTATGCGTGGAATTGGCTCTCCGGGATATTGGCTATACAAGCCGAGAAATATGAGAAGAAAAATTGAAGAGGAAGAAAAATTGGCACACAACACAAAGAAGATTTCAAGCTTTTTCACAATTGAAATTTCAGACTACAATTAAATCAATTTATAGACCCACAACATTAAATGCCTATCATTTATGTTGGTACAAAGAAAGATCAAAACATTAAATATAGAGAATCTATGACGGTACAAGGAAAGACCAAAATATTAGATGCTGAGCATTTATGACAGTACAAATATATACTAAATCTTTAAATGAAGAGCATTTAAATTCATTCAAAGAATATAAATGGAGGTGGATCCATGGAAAAAAATGTGCAAGTAATAAATGACGCCGCAGGCAGCTTTGACTCATATTTTTGGTTTGCAATTCCAACATTCCCCTTCAATCCAAAACCAGCTTCATTCCGAGCATCGTTCTGAGTCTTTTGAATGCATCTTATGGTAATGCCTTTGTGAAAATATCAGCCACCTGCTCCGTAGTATGAAAATATTCCAATTTTATTGTTTTTTGCTTCACATGATCTCGTAAAAAATGGAATCGGGTATCAATATGTTTGCTTCTTCCATGCTGCACCGGATTTTTGGCATGTTCAATTGCCGACTTGTTATCCACATATATCACTGTGGATCTATCCTGTGGATGCTGCAACTCCTTCAGCAGATTTCTCAACCAGATTCCTTCACAAACAGTGGATGATGCCGCCATGTACTCTGCTTCACATGTAGACAAGGCGACCACACTTTGCTTCCTTGAATTCCACGTAAAAGCAGTCGATCCAAGAAAAAATACATACCCAGTGGTGCTTTTTCTTTCATCTTGGTCTCCTCCCCAGTCACTGTCTGAGTATCCATGCATATTTGGTTCTTCATTGTATGGATAAAAAAGACAAAAATCCACCATTCCTTTAACGTACCTGAGGATATGTTTTGCCGCTAACCAGTGGGACTCTTTTGGTGCTTCCATGTACCTGCTTAGAAGCCCAACACTATAGAAAATATCAGGACTTGTGATTGTGAGATACCTCAGGCTTCCAATTAGACTCTTGAACAGAGTCGAGTCAACACTTCTTCCTTCTCCATCTTTTGTCAGTTTTAATCTCATTGCCACAGGTGTGTTTACAACATTGCAATTAACCATGTTGAATTTTTCAAGAAACTCCTTAGCATACCTCTTCTGAGAAATATAGATGCCTCCATGTTGTTGCTTTACTTATATGCCCAGAAAGAAGGACATGAGACCTCCGTCGGTCATCTCGAACTCCTTGAACATAGCCTTCTTGAAATCATCGAACATTTGTCGACTATTCCCTGTAAACATCAAATCATCAACATATAAGCATGAAATGATTATATCGCCACGATCATTCTTCTTGATGTAAACTGCATGCTCATATGGACATTTAGTGAAGCCGTTCTCTCAAAGATAGCTGTCAATGCGTGCATTCCAATCACGAGGAGCCTGCTTCAACCCATAAAGAGTTTTCTTCAGTCGATACACTTTTTATTCCTCCCCTTGCATAACAAAGCCTTCAGGCTGGTCTACATAGACCTCTTCCTCTAGAATTCCATTCAGGAATGTAGACTTCAAATCCAATTGGTAGATCATCCAACTGTGATGAACAACAAGAGAGATAATCATTCTCACTGTGTCAAGGAGATCAACAGGAGCGAATACTTCTTCATAGTCCACCCCATACTTCTGTTTGTACCTCTTTGCTACGAGCCTTGCCTTGTAGCGATCGATTTCACCATCAGCATTTCGCTTGATCTTGTACACCCATTTGACACTAATGGATTTCTAGCTATTAAGAAGTGTGGTCAGCTCCCATGTGTCATTTTTCTCTTTGGCATGAATTTCTTCTCCCATAGCCATTCTACAACATTCTTCCCTTGTGGCTTCATGAAATTTTAGAGGCTCATGATCTGCATATAGGCAAAAAAGATTTACCTCTTCGGTTTGCTCATAAATGTCGCTTAAGCTTTTCATTTTTATGGGTTCCATGGGTGAGGATGAGCTCACCAAATTTTGACTTGGTGGAGTCCTTTTAGTAGTGATGGAATGTCCTCCTGGACTCTAGTGTACTGATTATGTGCGCGGGGAAAGTGTTGTTGGCGTTTGCTCTTGATGATCACGCCTTTCTTCAGGATCTTCTGTTTCGAATGGAATCTCTTTGTTTGGTTCTTAATCATTCCACTTCCAATATTCTTCCTCACTAAAGACCACATATCTACTCACCACTAATTTATTGGTTAGTGGATTATAGAGCTTATAGGCTTTAGAATCTTCACTGTAGCCGATGAAGATTCACTTTTCACCACGATCATCAAGCTTCCATATTCTCGCTTCTAGAACTTGAGCGTAGGCAACACACCCAAATATTATTAGGTGTGCTATGCTCGGTTTGTAGCCACTCCATGCCTCTTGTGGTTTCATGTTTCTGACGCTCTTCATTGGGAACCGATTGAGAAGATAGGCAGTACATGCCACTGCTTTTGCCCAAAAGTTCTTTGGAAAGCCTTTCTCCTTCAGCATGGTCCTCGTCATGTCGAGGATGGTGCGGTTCTTCCTTTCTACAATGCCATTCTACTGTGGTGTATAGGCTGCAGTGTATTTCTGTTTGATGCCATGTTCCCTACAGAAATCTTGAAATGCATTTGAGGTGTATTCTCCACCTCTGTCAGATCTGAGTACTTTGATTCTATGGCCACCTTCAGTTTCAACATGAGCTTTAAAAGTTTTAAAGACAGTGAAAGTGGAAGATTTTTCTTTGATGCAATACACCCACAACTTTCTACTGAAATCATCAATAAGGGTAATAAAATATCTATTACCTCAAAGTGACGGTGTTTCAAGTGGTCCGCAGATATCAGTGTGAACCAACTGAAGTGGTTCCGTTGCTCTTCTAGACACTCCACTTGGAAATGAGTTCCTTTGTTTCTTGATGAGTGTACACGCCTCACACACATGATTTGGAGCTTCAATCATTGGAAAGCCACACACCATGTTTGATGAGGATAGAAGTTTAAGCCCACTAAAATGGAGATTCCCAAAATGCAGATGCCATCTCCACAAATCATTCTTCATGAGCTCAAAGAGACACTCCTCGGACTTTGTGTTGATATGCAGCGGAAACATGCGATTTTTCTCCATTTGGACTTGAGCGACATGTCTCATGTGAGCATCTCTTATAGACAAAAGAGAATTTTCCAAGTGTATGACATACCCCTTCTCAAGATGTTTGCCAAGACTGATGATATTATTTTTCATACTTAGTACGTAATATACATTAGAAATGTAATTCGACTCTCCATTATTCAGATAGATTTTGATTTTACCTTTGCCTCTCATGGGTACCTTGGATGAGTCGCCAAAACTCACGTCGCCACGAACATCTTTGGTGAGTTCCTCGAACAGTTGTTTGTTACCACTCTTGTGGTTGCTTGCACCCGTGTCGAGATACCACACATCGGGGCATTCACATGCCTTTTCTTGTGTGAGGAGGAGTGTGGTACCTTCTTCTTCATGATGAGATGCTTCAGCATAGTTGGATCGTTCATCATGATCCACTTTGCTCCAACAATCAGACGCATAATGGCCAAATTTCTTACAGTTGTGGAATTGAATGTTCTTTGCGTTTCCACGACCACGCGTGAATCTTCCTCCACCATTCCCTCTTCCACGAAAGCTGGTAGGAATTTGTTGCTTTTGTTGATGGCTTGTATAATATCCACACCATCTTCCTCTTCCATGATGATCGCCTCTTTGCATGTGGCCATTCTTTTGTTCTTGTAGAGTCAACATGGACTCCAAGGCATGCTCTATAGTTGAACCGGTATTCTTTTGCATCCGTTGCTCATGCACTTGTAATGACCCCATCAGTTCTTCAATGGACAGTTTCTCCAAATCCTTTGATTCTTCGATTTCCACAACCACATGCTCAAACTTGGTTGTGAGAGATCGATGTGATTTTTTGATAACTCGAATGTCCTCCACTTTTTCACCAGTCCTTTTCAAATTGTTAAAAACAACAATTAATATTGAGAAATAATCAGAGATGCTCTCACCTTCTTTCATGTGCACCGCTTCAAATTCCGCTCTTAATGCTTGAATACGTACTCGCTTCACTCGATCAACACCTTTGAAGATGGTGGCAAGGGTATCCCAAGATTACTTTCTTGTTGTTTCTTTGGCAATCTTTTCGAACGTTGATTCATCCAACCCTTGATAGAGGAGGAACAATGCCTTGTTGTCTTTCATTCTTTGATTTTTGAGGGCCATCTTTTATTCATTCGTGAAGGAAGCTTCTTCCGCCGTAGTGGTTACAACATACCCGTCGGTAACGATCTCCCATAATTCTTGTGACCCAAATAACGCCTTCATTTGGATGCACTACCTTTCGTAGTTTTCCTTAGAAAGCTTCGGAACTTGCGGCTGGATTGCGGCCATGTTAAAAAAATTGGAGGATCCTGGTAACTTGTGCTCTGATACCAGTTTTTTGGCTATACAAGCCGAGAAATATGAGAAGAAAAATTGAAGAGGAAGAAAAGTTGGCACACAACACAAAGAAGCTTCAATATTTTTCACAATTGAAATTTCAGACTACAATTACATCAATTTATAGACCCACAACATTAAATTCCAAGAATTTATGTTGGTACAAAGAAAGACCAAAACATTAAATACAGAGAATCTATGACGGTACAAGGAAAGACCAAAATATTAGATGCTGATCATTTATGATAGTACAAAGATATACCAAATCTTTAAATGCAGATCATTTAAATTCATTCAAAGAAAATAAATAGAGGTGGACCCATGGAAAAAAATGTGAAAGTAATAAATGAAGTCGCATGCAGCTTTGACTCATATTTTTTGTTTTCAATTCCAACACGGGCGGTGACATCACTTTTCTCTATAGGTAGGGTCATTCAGGCATCAGTGTTTCGGTCGTTCGACTTCGACTTAATTTTTTGGTGGTGTGGGTTTAGATCTTGGTGCTACATGATTTTATCGTGTGACAGTGGCAGATTCCATTTTCCCTGTATCATTTTTGTTGCTTCTGCAGAACCATTTGATGATGTTTGTGTCTTCTGGAATGGTTGTGATGATTTTGGGTTCATTTTTTCTTCTTGATAAGATGACCGCTAGAACATGGAAGGACAAGCGACAGTGGAAGGTTGTTTCTCTGTCAACTTCTATCATGTTCTATATGAGGATTATTTGCATTAGTGGCTTCAGTGGAGGTCCCAACCCAGTGGTGGTAGAGGTTCCAGGCCCTGTTATGCGGTCTTAGGATGGTTCAGAGGCCTCTGTGATGTGCATATCTGGTTGTCTCTGTGATGCGCTTTTCAGCTGCTCTAGTCACCTCTATGATGCGTGTTTCAGTTTCTCGAGTTGCCTCTTCGATGTGTGTCAGGATTCTCCGGTGCCTTTTGCCTCTCCCCTTAGGTGGAATGTTGGACTTGTGTCGATTCTGGTTCACCCTCGAAGGCATCTTTGATACAATTTTGTCAATTTTTTGGTGTTGTTCTTAGTTTCATTCTCCGTTTAATCTGTGACGGTTCGTAGAGTTTCGTTCGGTGAAAGGTTGTGTGATTTGATAATAATTATATGACCTGTGTTTTGGGATTTTGTGTTGTTCATCTTTGACTTCGGTGGTGGATTCAGCATTGGGGGGTCATGGAGATGAGCTCAGTCGAGGGTATTGGCTGCTTGTTTCCCTGCTCTTGCTCCAGAACTATGCCACTCTCTCTAAGTTGGATCTGAGTGGTGGTCTTCATGGTGCTTTGGGATGTGAGGGTGAGCGACCACATGTATCTTTTGGTGGTTCCATCTCTGTTGGCTCACAGAGATTGATGACATCGAGGATGTATGGCATATTTTTTTTTCCTGGAATGTGAAAACACCTAAACACTCTACAAGGAACAAATTCAGAAGAGGAGTCAGAACGGGAAGTATTCATCAGAGCATGGCCATCCAAATTTGGAAGAATGAGAGGGTATAGTTTTTTTCAACGGTACCAGGCCCGTGCAACCCTGCACAGGACAGCTAGCCAAGTGGTCATGTGAATGTGGATGATAGACATAATGTTTTAGTCATTAGGGAGGGGCAGTTCAAGTATTATCTATCTGAGATGTCTTTCCATTATTGTTTTTAATTCGTTGAAGTTCTTAGGGTGCATACTTACCCTTTAAAAGTTTCATTTGAAAATACAAAAAAATGGATAGTAGTAGTAAGTCATTTAAAAAATTTAAAGGGAATAATTTTTCTAGAGAAAAAAATAAAATTTATATCTAAAATAGAGGAAGGCTTAAATGGATAAAGTTTTGACGACACATCATGTGATCCAAATGAAATTTATCTGATTATAAAGATGACTGATAAAGAATTCACAACTTAATATGGTGGATAAGATGAATAAACTAATATGGAGGCCATGATGAAACAACACTTGAATGTGTGAATATAAAAATTATAAATGTTGAAAAAAAGAGAACAAAAAATTGAGGATATCATCATAACCATTTAATACTAATGATTCTATTATTTTAGAAAAGGAAGATACTTTATTAAATAAATATAAATAATTGAGATTAATTCCTGGTGAAATAAAATAAAATAAATGAATATATTGAATGATTTTTTTTTTGAAAAAAATAGAAATCTTTTGAAATTATTCAAATTAAGAAGCCATAATCCAAGACTCACATGAAGAAAATGAAGTTCAATTTCTTAGAAATATATTGATGTTTTTGGGGAATGTTTAGTGAATAATGAGAAGGTTGAAGAATCTAGTAAAAGGATTGATGACTATATTAATTTCCAAAGGACTCACTTGATAGATAAAAATGATATTATAATTTTAAAATAAAAAAATGATGTAAAAAAGGAATTAGTAAATTTCATACCTGTGAAAGATTAAAATCAAAAAATTGCTTATTCTAAAAGGGTTAAAATTTAACAAACATATGGTATTTTATAAAAAAAGTAAAAATATAATAGAAATGTCTAACATTTAGTGTAAAAATATCAGATCAACCAATTGTTTTTCCAGAAAAAACAGAGAGCAAATGAGTATTTAAAAAATAAAAGAAAACAAAGTCTTCATGATGAAAAAACACATGTTCTATGATAAATTTCACTTTCTATGGATACTATTGGTTTTATAAATCATATTGGAACATTTAAATAAAATTTTGGTTTATTTACATACCTAATAAATTTATTAGAAGATTGTTAACAAAAGTATTAATGGTGATACATTCCATAAAAAGGCCATATGTTCAACGATAACTTGTTCAACCATAGTTGGAATTAAATAACATGTTTCAAATATTGATGTATTATATAGGATGAGTATCTTGTCCTAGTGATAGATATTCAAGAGGTGAGGGGGTGAATTGGGGAATTAAATAAATACTTATAACCCCCCAACAAATTATAGCTTAGATTGATTATATATTAAAAGTCCCAAACAAAATGTAACACATGGTCATAATAATGTAACAAAAATGTAATTAAAAATTAACAGTGAGGATACACTCCATAATAAAAAAAATATGAATAAAAATATGATGATATTATATAAAATAAAATATATAATGTAAAATAATTAAAGTAGGGTTTCAAATCATAATCATTAAGATACCTAAAGGATTTTATTAAGTGATAATATACATGTTCTCATCCATTGAATATATTCACTTTTAACATGAAGTGGAAATAGTATCAATGCACTACTTTGGATACAACTAGGTTCTAAAATAAAATCACTTAGATTAAATTTCAAAAATAGTAAGCTTTTATCCCCAGAGATTTTTTGATCAAATTGATCAAAGGAACCGAGTCCTTACCCTTGGAATTATTTGATAAAAAATTATTTAAAAAGTATGAAATGATTAAAAAAATATTCTTTATCCCTTTATTATAAAATATTACATAATCGATATAGCATCCCGCCTTTTAATAACATAACTTTTCATTACAGTTTACAAAACCGAGGATCTTTAAGGTTTTGTGTCTTGGAAATTAGGAACATAATACATGAAAACAACATAAAACATTCATCTTAAACACTTTAAAGGATTATCCTTATGTTCATCCTAGGTTCATTACTGCATCTCATAACTTGGGGACATACATCAAAAGAAAGGGTGAACAGAAGGCCCAGTAAGGGAAACAAGGGGAAACATTTAACATGTAAACTTGAGATACATCAATAAAGTCATGAAAAAGAACTTTAAGGCATGAGAAAGAAATCACAAAGAATATCATAATAAAAATAATGTATTTCATAATTTGAATATGTGGCTACAACATTTAACTTAGAAAATCATTTTTGTTTCACCAAGGACCATCCCCAAGGTGTCATTAAAAAAAAATCACCAAGGTTATTCACCAAGGTATCGTTAAAATTGTAATCCCTAGAGATTACGTCATTACCTAATGCATTAGAGCGCTATCAGGGTGAACCCTTAAATTTGTATTTATCATCATGTGAGACACATATATCATCATCAAACCTTTCATAAATAACCCATATATCATAAAAGAAATGGGTTTCATTTCATAATCACAACGTTTTAAAAACTCCTTTTAAGACATGATCTTTATGTCATTTTAAACCAACAAAAAAAGTAAAGTGGGTTTCATTTATGTAAATCACATAATTTAAAATAGAACATTTTTATATATGTGAATACCCCTATAGAATAAAGATTTTTGAGTATTCACTTAATAAAATAAAAGAATTTGAGAAAAAGAGAGACATTTTGAGATGAAAATTCGTCAGCATAATGGCTATGTTGCAGGGTTTTAGAAAACATTGAAAAGAGAGGGGACTGTTGTACCTCTCGTACCCCTCGTGATTTAATTTTCATGATCACAATCACTCTCTTTTATCTAATCTTGTTTTAAGTGTTTTTGTTGATAGGAAAAAGGTTGCCAAGGAATTGGGCCAAGAAGGACTAAAAGTGGACTGATATTCAGTCCACCGACCAACCGGTGGATGACCACCGGCCAGCTGATGGAGCCTGGACAGAAGGCATCCCCTCTGTCCCGACCACCGGCCAACCGGTGTCCCACCACCGGCCAGCCGGTGGAACCCAGACAGGCCGAACATCTGCTGTCTCAGCACCGGCCAACCGGTGGCCTCATCACCGGCCAGCCGGTGGTGCCTGGGTATAAGTCCTCTCCCTTTTCCAAAGCACCGGCCAACCGGTGGCCAAGCACCGGTCCGCCGGTGGAGCCAGTCAAACTAGCCGTTGGGCTTTGACAAGGCTTGTCCACTTGACTCCCAACGGCTCCGAAGGCCTCTCCAACGGCTCTGAAGACCCCCAAAGGCCATTTGAGGGTTCCCCCTCCATAAATAAAGGACTAGGAAGCCCCGGAAACGTACGGAAGCCCACAGGAACATTGTTCGATCATTTGGCGAACCTCCGGTGCATTCCTTCAAGAATCCCCACTTGCTCCAACCTATTTCCACAATCAAGGAGCACCACTATAGAAGCTTGGGAGCACTCTTCATCAACTCCAATCAATCCATTGGCGCCCAAGACTTCTCCACATTACGATTTTTCATTATTTTATCATTTTGAGCATCAATTTGGGTTTGTGGCTACAAACCCCTCTTTCTCTCATCTTCCTTTTGTTTGGGTTCTCACACCACATTCAAGGTGTGAAGAGGTTAGTCAAGCCTTCCCTTTAAAAGGCTTGTGTCATAGGTGAGCTAGCCTTCACCTGTAAGAAGGCTAGTGGGTTCTTGCTCAACCATTAAAAGAAAGCTGTAATAGGTCCTAGACTACCTTAAAGTCTAGTGGGTTTCTTGCTAAAACCATTGAAAAGCAAGCGGTAGTAAATCTCTCAACGGTTGAGTTGGGAACGGAGACGTAGGCTTTGGTTTAAGCCGAAATCCGTTATCAAGTTTTGTGTCTTGCATCTTTTATTTCCGCTGCACCTTTAACTTTGATTTTTAAATTGTTAATTAATTTTTAAAAGGCAATTCACCCCCCTCTTGCCATCACTCTCCGTCCAACAATTGGTATCAGAGGCAAAATTTGAGTAATACCCTAACCGGTTTCAAATTCAAGATCCTTTGTGATGGCTTCAACTTCTTTCACCCCCGAAGGCTATTCTTTGGGTCGTGCTCCATTATTTGATGGAACCGACTATACCTATTGGAAAACCCGCATGACTACTTTTCTTAGAAGTATAGGTTATCCTATTTATAAAATTGTCATGCATGGTTATTTTCTTTCTTCTCCCGATGAATCCAAATGGACCCAAGCCGATATTAAAAATTTCGAGCTTGATGGAAAAGCCATGAACGCTCTTCATTGCGGCCTTGATCGTAATGAATTCAATCGAGTTTCCACATGCACTTCATCTCATGAAATCTGGATACTATTGGAGGTTACCCATGAGGGGACCAACAAAGTCATGGATACTCTATTGGACATGTACCGTCAAGATTTTGAGTCTTTTACCATGCATCCATCTGAAAATATTTCTGAAATGTTTACTCGTTTTACTGACGTTTGCAATGGAAGAAAATCTCTTGGAGATGATGTTTCTGCAGAAACGATGGTCAAAAAGATACTTTGGATCCTACCAAGATCATGGGCACTGAAAGTCACGGCAATCCAAGAAGCAAAAGACATCAAGAACATGCCGGTCGAAGAACTCATCGGATCCCTCATGACTTACGAGATCACCATGAGGAGGCAAGCTGAAAAGGAAGGAAAACCGATCAAAGTTCCAAAGAACATTGCCTTCAAAGTTAAAAAAGAAGAAAGCTCCTCCTCCTCCTCATCTTCCTCTTCAAGCGGCGATTCAGAAATAGAGAATCTTGCCCGCAAAATGCACAAATTCATGAAGAAGAACAAAAAGAAGAAATCCCGCAAGTCTCAACCCAATGAAAAATCCGAGCCCGAGGTAACATGTTACGGGTGTGGAAAGAAAGGCCATTACAAGCCCGATTGCCCACTCAACAAGAAAAAGGCCAAGAAAAAGGAAAAGAAGAAGGCATTCAAGGCCACATGGAGTGATAGCTCCACATCCTCCTCCTCCTCCTCCTCAAGTGACAACGGTAAAAAATGCCTAATGGCATTTCATGAGGTAACCTCTTCCAACTCCTCATCCTCTTGTTCTTCAAATTCTTTCAACCATTTATCTTATGAGGATCTCCAACATGCTAGAGATCAATTGGAGGAAGGTTTTCACGAACTTTCTTCCAAATTTATTTCTTTAAAAAAGAGTTTCAAAAAACTTTCTTCTGAAAAGGAACAACTTCTCAAAGAAAAGGAGGATTTGTCCCTCAAGATACAAAACCTTCCCGATGTTGATTCTATGGAATTAACAATCAAGGATTTAAGGGAATCCCTAGCTAAGTTCATCGAAGGTGAACATAACCTCTCGGAACTCCTTGGTTACCAATGCATATCTAGAACCACCCAAGGGCTTGGCTATTCCAAGCAAGCTTCCTCTTCCCATGCTCCAACTATTTTTGGAAGGGGGAGCTCCCAATATAAATTTTGCAACTATTGTAAAAAATCCGGGCACTTAATTTATGAGTGCAATTGCAAAAATGCCTGGTATGGAAGGCCCAAAACCATTTTCTTTAATGATGAATTTCATAGGAGAAGACCCGCCACTAGACAAGTTTGGATTGAAAAATCCCTTTTAGCGAGTCTCACCGGACCAAAATTTGTCTCGGTTCTAAAATCCTCTCCCCGGTGATTTGTTGTTTTTATTTAGGGGGAGTTAGGATCGTTTAAGCCTTTTTGCATTTTTATTTCAAAACATTCAATTCAAAACATTCAATTCAAAACTTTCAATTCAAATTTCAAAAATTTCAATTGGTTTAAAATCTCTATCTTGTTTTTCAATCCTTTCCCTCAATCAAGTTATATGCCCCGTGCTATTTTGATAATCACAAAGGGGGAGAAATGCTTGGTTGATTGGGGGAGAAATCGTTCTCTCATGCTTTGCTTTACTTTTCAATTAAATCATGCCTCTCATTTCAATCTTTTACATTGCTTGTTTTGGTGATTGTGATCATCAAAATAGGGGGAGATTGTTGTACCTATCGTACCCCTCGTGGTTTAATTTTCATGATCACAATCACTCTCTTTTATCTAATCTTGTTTTAAGTGTTTTTGTTGATAGGCAAAAGGTTTACAAGGAATTGGGCCAAGAAGGACTAAAAGTGGACTGATATTCAGTCCACCGGCCAGCCGATGGAGCCTGGATAGAAGGCATCCCCTCTGTCCAGACCACCGGCCAACCGGTGTCCCACCACCGGCCAGCCGGTGGAACCCAGACAGGCCGAACAGCTACTGTCTCAGCACCGGCCAACCGGTGGCCTCATCACCGGCCAGCCGGTGGTGCCTGGGCATAAGTCCTCTCCCTTTTCCAAAGCACCGGCCAACCGGTGGCCAAGCACCAGTCAGCCGGTGGAGCCAGTCAAACTAGCCGTTGGGCTTTGACCAGGCTTGTCCACTTGACTCCCAACGGCTCTGAAGGCCTCTCCAACGGCTCCGAAGACCCCCAAAGGCCATTTGAGGGTTCCCACTCTGTAAATAAAGGACTAGGAAGCCCCAGAAACGTACGGAAGCCCACAAGAACATTGTTCGATCATTTGGCGAACCTCCGGCGCATTCCTTAAAGAATCCCCACTTGCTCCAACCCATTTCCACAATCAAGGAGCACCACCATAGAAGCTTGGGAGCGCTCTTCATCAACTCCAATCAATCCATTGGCGCCCAAGACTTCTCCACATTACGGTTTTTCATTATTTTATCATTTTGAGCATCAATTTGGGTTTGTGCCTACAAACCCCTCTTTCTCTCATCTTCCTTTTGTTTGGGTTCTCACACCACCTTCAAGGTGTGAAGAGGATAGTCAAGCCTTCCCTTTAAAAGTCTTGTGTCATAGGTGAGCTAGCCTTCACCTATAAGAAGGCTAGTGGGTTCTTGATCAACCATTAAAAGCAAGCTGTAATAGGTCCTAGACTACCTTAAAGTCTAGTGGGTTTCTTTCTAAAACCATTGAAAAGTAAGCGGTAGTAAATCTCTCAACGGTTGAGTTGGGAGCGGAGACGTAGGCTTTGGTTTAAGCCGAACTCCGTTATCAAGTTTTGTGTCTTTCCTCTTTTATTTCCGCTGCACATTTAACTTTGATTTTAAATTGTTAATTAATTTTTAAAAGGCAATTCACCCCCCCTCTTCCCATCACTCTCCGCCCAACAGGGACATGGGTCACCCACTCATAAATGATCCATAAAACAGTAGAGGAACAGAATATAAAGGTTATTAGAACATGTTAATTAAATTTTAAAGAAATACCATATGAAATGAAAAACATGGAAGGAAGACAAAAATAATATTTCTCTTAGGAAAATTCGTAAGCCTAACGGCGTCACTTAAAACTTCAAAAAATGAATTGATTAGATAAAATAGGGTCTATCATAATATGAACATAAAATAATAGTATGGTGGATATAGAGACCATACCCCAACATGGAAAAAAGGAACTTGAAATACTTGACATGAAAGTAGAACTTTGAAGATGGGAAGAGTGAAAGAATCCCTTACAAAAATTCAGCAGCCTAACGACGCCACTTAAACATTCTTAAAATGAATTGATGAGAGTAAGAGGGGGTATCTCATCATATGAACATGAAAAGGACATTAGTATTAATACAAAAGAACATCCCCAACATAAGAACATGGAGCTTAAAATAAATGACATAAATGAGAATACATGAAAAGAAAGAGAGAGGTATGATCCCTTACCTTGAAGAGTAACTTCGAAATCTTGAAGTTTGGGACCATGGAAGGCTTGATGGAACCTTGGGAGGACTAATTGGGAGGTAAGGAGACCATAAATTTGTTTAGGAGGATTTTGAAATGGAAATGATGAGAGAAAGTCTTGGTATTTATAGGGGATGTGAGGGGACAAGGCATTAATGGACAAGGGACACCTCATTGGTGGTATTGTCAAAACCATGGGCTTGCCCATGGTATTTTCCCATGGTATTGGCCACTTGGGACACCTCATACCTTATCTTACTATTCATAAGTCTACCAGAATTATTACATAATTATTACATCCTTAATGATGTCATTAAACACTGGAAACTCTAAATTGAAAATTCACTATTCACCAAAAATTCAATTTTCTTAGAAAAATCCCAAAATTTCCTCTTAACCAAATATATATGCTCTGATTTCCAAAATGAACTCCATTTTATAAAAATAATTTTCTAAATATTTTCAATTTAATTTTTAAATAAAAACACCATTCACTCGAAAAAAAACTAATACTTAACCAATAATTTCTGAAACAGTTATTTGCCTATTTTATTGAATCACATTACTTAATCAAGGTGCCTAAATTATATTAATAATTTATTTAAATGAGATTACTAATCCATTTGATCGCATTCCTAAACATAAGCGTAAAATCACTATTCACAATTTACTATTCATCAAAAATTAAGTTGATCTTATCAGACTCTAAATTTCTTACTTAACATAACTGTAGAAGACCATTTTTTGAAAATCACTACACATTATTAATTATTTAAGGTTTACATAAATATTTTTTAAAATATACTTTTTCTAAAATTCATCAAAAATTTGCATACTATATTTATCCGGACATTTGAAAATTCAAAAACATCATCATAAGAAGAAATCACAATTTTTATTTAAAAACAAAGGATCACACAAGGCAGTTACGGTCTCGTTACATATCCCCTTATAACACCAGCATAAGACCTAAAAGTAAGGTGTTCTAGGGTGATAGAATCTTGGGGAGGCTCAACCAACATTGCCCAAGTAGTGATTTCTATCATCTTAAACTTCTCGTGAAGGAGATTCTGTTCCAACTTCACATGATGAAGTTCGGTTTGAGTTTGGTCCAGAGCAAAGCCCAAATGTGCTACCTCCTTCCCAAGTTCTGTCAGATGGGCTTCGATTGGCCCAATACTACTGGATGGGGCCATCTAATCTTCTTTCTATATTAATTAATCAAGATCACTTTTATTTATAAACAATAATATCAAAATTTTGTTTCCAACGGTTTTATTGACCAATAGTCATATAACAATTGAAACCCAACAGTCTTATTTTAATTATACTCATTTTATTAAATGAAAATTTTTTGTTGAGTATAAAATAAAATAACACACAATGTTAGGAAACAAAATTTATTCAAAATTTCAGGTCATTACAATCTTCCCCCATTAAGAAATTGCGTCCTCGCAATTTTAAAATTGGGCTTGGAAATTTCGTTGAAAGTACCACATCGGAAAAGAGTTAGTAAAACTATTACTTTAAAAGAAAGAAAGGGAAGTACAAAGGTCACCCGATTTAACCCATACTAGGATTCCATGTAGGAAAACATGGATATGGAAGAGAAAACAAAGAATCAAGTTCTGATGGAGAGTGATAGAAAACATGATTAGGAGAAAATTAACCACAAGAAGATCACAAACTTAAGATGTGTTAAACGGTCTTTGATTACCCAGTAGGAAATGTAAACCAACAACGTTTTTGTTTTATGTTCCTTTTCATAATTTTGAGGAATTCATTTACTACATAGAATAAAAACATAAGGAAATATATTTACCTTCAAGTAGAGTTTCATCCCTTAATAAGTTTCCACCAAGACTACTCTTTTCTACAAATAATGAGCATTCAAAAAGACTTGGTCTCATAAAAAGCATAAGAATCATCTACTAGAGAATCACATAATCCACAAAAGAATAACTATATTTTTCTCTTATTTTTAGTCATCAACTAAAACTAAAAAGGTTAGTACGAGAGCATATAATCCCCAAAAGGATAATCCTATATAAAAAGAAATATGACTATTAATCTCCAAAATTCAACAAAAGTATGAAAAGTTCCAGAAAGACCATTCAATACACAACCATCCTTAAAATTCTTTAGAATAATACAAAATAAGATTGGAACCCAAAACTCATAAGGATTTAATCACATAGACTTCCCCAAAAAAAATCTTAACATTTATCTCTAAATAACATCGACTACTATTAAAGTATCATACTAAAGTGTAATTAACCTATTTACATACTCTCTATGTTAGGTTCATAATTTTCCAAAAATAAACCAAATCACCATATGTCCACAACAAATACATAAATTCCTACAAAAAAAATTCAACCATTCCTCCTCAATTTAAATCCTATAGTATTTTATTTCCCTTAGGCATATAGTACTCCAAAAGAGAAAACATCATCCAAAATAACCTTTATCATTTAATAACCAAATCATTTTCCTATACAAAGGATATCCATTTGATAAAACATAAGATTCCAAAATCAACTTCTTCTTGATCCATAAAAATAGCAGGTGCATTAATCAGTCCGAAGGGAATAACAAAAAACTCATAATTCCCATATCTTGATCAGAAGGTAGTTTTTGGAATATCATCATTCTTCACCCTCAATTGATGATAACCAGAATGAAGATCAATGTTATAGAAGAATTGAGTCCCACGAAGTTGGTCAAATAAGTCATCAATTCTTGGAAGAGAGTATTTTTTCTTCACTGTGATCCCATTCGGTTCTCTATAATCGATGCATAGCTGCATCGATCCCTCTTTCTTCTTCACAAAGGGAACTGGTGCTCCATAAGGAGACACACCTGGTTCGATAAACCCATTCTCTAAAAGATCTCAGAGTTGTTTCTTTAATTCATCTACCTCCACATTTTTCATCCTATAGGGGGTCTTTGACACTGGATGAGATCCAGTTATGAGTTCAATGGAGAACTCTACCTCTCTTTCTAGGGGAGGTCCGGGTAACTCCTTAGGAAACACGTCAACGTATTCCTAGACGATGGGGACATTTTATAAAAGAATACATCCTTCGTGAGAAACTTATTTCATTTATGAATCTTTTAACTAAAAAGGATTCTATGTCTTAAAACTTCATGCTTAGACAATTTAATTTTTTTATAATTCCTTCATAATGATTCATAAAAAGCTTGTGATTAACCAAACATATCCCCCAGGAGTTTCGTAACCAAGAGTGCAGAAAGACCCATTCTCGTGTACCAGTTCCCGTTCGAGTCTAGCTCAAAGAGGTGTTTTTGGGTTTTACCCCTATATAAATCTATGCCAAAGCCACCTCTACCTGCTTGTATCTAGACATGGATGTATTTTCTTGATAAACCACTTACTCAATACTCACCAAAACACCCAGAAGATTTCTTATATTTAAACTTTTCTATAGGGTTCTTCCTAAAGATTTCATATCCTAATTTCCATAAATAAATAAACCATCCTTTGATAACAACTATAGCATCCCGCCTTTTTATAATATAACTTTTTATTACATTTTACAAAACCGATGATCTTTAAGTTTTAGTGTCTTGGAAATCAGGAACATAATACATGAAAACAACATAAAACATTCATCTTAAACACTTGAAAGAATTATCCTTATGTTCATACAAGGTTCATTACTACATCTCATAACCTGGGGACATACATCAAAAGAAAGGGTGAGCAGAATGCCCTGTAAGGGAAACAAGGGGAAACATTTAACATGTGAACTTGAGATACATCAATAAAGTCATGAAAAATAACTTTCAGGCATGAGAAAGAAATCACGAGGCATATCATAATAAAAATAACGTATTTCATAACCTGAATATGTGGTTATAACATTTAACTTAGACAATCATCTCCGTTTCACCAAGGTCCATCCCCAAGGTTTCATTAAAAAATTTTCCAAGGTTATTCACCAAGGTATCGTTAAAATTGTAATCCCTAGAGATTACATCATTACCTAATGAATTGGAGTGATATCAGGGTGCACCATTAAATTTTTCTTTATCATAATGTGATCCACATATATCGTCACCAAACATTTCATAAATAACCCATATAGCTTAAAAGAAATGGGTTTCATTTCATAATCATAACATTTTAAAAACTGCTTTTAAGACATGATCTTTATGTCATTTTAAACCCACGAAAAAAGGAAATAAGGTTTCATGTATGCAAATAACAAAATTTAAAATAATTTTTTTTGATATATATGTGAATAACACTATAGAATAAATAGTTTTTGGTATTCACTTAATAAAATAAAATAATTTGAGAAAAATAGAGAGACATTTTGAGATGAAAATTAAGTAGCATAACGGCTATGTTGTAGTGTTTTAGAAAACATTGAAAAGAGAGGGGACATGGGTCACCCACTCATAAATGATACATAAAACAGTAGGGGGACGTAATATAAAGGATATAAGAACATGGTAATGAAATTTTAAATACATACCATATGAAATGAAAAACATGGAAGGAAGACAAAAATAAGATTTCTCTTATGAAAATTCGGCAGCCTAACTGCATCACTTAAAACTTCATAAAAATGAATTGATGAGATCAAATAGGGTATCTCATAATATTAAAATAAAATAATAGTATTATGGATATAGAGATCATACCCCAACATGGAAAAAATGAACTTGAAAGACTTGACATGAAAGTTGAACTTTGAAGATGTGAGGAGTGAAAGAATCCCTTACAAAAATTCGGCAGCCTAACGGCGCCACATAAACATTATTTAAATGAATTGATGAGAACAAGAGGGGGTATATAATCCTATGAAAATTAAAAGGAAAGTAGGATGAATAAAAAATAACATCCCCAACATAAGAATATGGAGCTTAAAATAAATGACATAAAGGAGAGTACATGAAAAGAAAGAGAGAGGTAGGATCCCTTACCTTGAAGAGTAACTTTGAAATCTTGATGTTTGGGACCTTGGAAGGATTGAGGGAACCTTGGAAGGAATAATTGGGAGGTAAGGAGACCATAACTTCATTGAGGAGGATTTTGGAATGGATAGGATGAGAGAAAGTCTTGGTATTTATAGGGGAAGTGAGGGGACAAGGCATTAATGGCCAAGGGACAACTCATTGGTGGTATTATCAAAACCATGATCTTTCCCATGGTATTTTCCCATGGTATTGGACACTTGAGACACATCATACCTTATATTACTATTCATAAGTTGACCAGAATTATTACATAATTATTACATTTTTAATGATGTTATTAAACACCCGAAACTCTAAAATGAAAATTCACTATTCACCGAAAATTAAATTTTCTCAGAAAAATCACAAAATTTCTTCTTAACCGAATATCGATGCTCTGATTTAAAGAATGAACTCCATTTTATGAAAATAATTTTCTTAATAATTTTAATTTAATTTTTAAATAGAAACACTATTCACCTGAAAAAACTAATACTTAACCAATAATTTCTGAAACAGTTATTTGCCTATTTTACTATATCACATTACTTAATCAAGGTGCCTAAATTATATTAATACTTTCTTTAAGTGAGATTACTAATCCATTTGGTCTCATTACTAATCCTAAGCATAAAATCACTATTCATAATTTACTATTCATCAAAAATTAAGTTGATCTTATTAGACTCGAATTTTTTTTACTAAACATAACTATAGAAGACCATTTTTTGAAAATAATTACACATTATTAATTATTTAAGGTTTACATAAATATTTTTGAAAATATCCTTTTTCTCAAATTCATCAAAAATTTGCACACTATATTTATCCGAACATTTGAATATTCAAAAACTTCATCATAAGAAGAAATCAAAATTTTTATTTAAAAAAAAAGGATCACACAAGGCAATTACGGTCTCGTTACATAGCCCCTTATAACACCCGCATAGGATCTAATAGTAAGGTGTTCTAGGGTGATGGAATCTTGGGGTGGCTTGGCCAACATTGCCCGAGTAGTGATTTCTATCATCTTGATCTTCTCGCGAAGCCTATTCTGTTCGAGCTTCACACGATGAAGTTCAGCTTGGGTTCGGTCCAAAGCAGAGCCCAAAGGTGCTACCTCCTTCTTGAGTTCTGTCAGATGGGCTTCGATTGGTCCGAGACTACTAGATGGGGCCATCAAATCTTCTTTCTATATTAATTAATCAAGATCACTTATATTTATATACAATAATCGCATCATTTAGTTTCCAATAGTCTTATTGACCAACGATCATATAACTATCGAAACCCAATGGACTTATTTTAATTATACTCATTTTATTAAATGAAAAAGTTTTGTTGAGTATAAAATAAAATAACACACAATGTTAAGAAACAAAATTTATTCAAAATTTTTGGTCGTTACAAGGGAGTACCAAAACATAAAACTAAAAAAAATAAAACAAAAATCTCATGATCAATAATAAATATTATGAGTTTTTGTTCAAAATTTATATTCCATCTCGATCTTGGAACTCTATTTATATACATATGAGAAACACCATTATAATTACCTCTCAGATTCCATCTATCTTTAACAATTTATAATAACCTAACAATATTTATGGAATAATTTAAAACAACATCAACATGTTTGTATGATCTTTGAGAAATGTGATTCCATTTTATTTAACTGACGTAGCTTCAAAATATATGAGAATATAATTATTCCTTCATTTTACATTGATGGTTTGATAGATTCCACATTATGGATTGATAATAGTCCAATTAATAAATTTTTATGAATAATGTTTTATAATTAAAACAAACTTCAAATAAACATCCATAAAATATAAAATTTTCATTTTGATTTATCAAAAAACAAGGTTTTAAAATATTTCATTTAGAAAAATGAATCTGGAATATCCCCTCATTAATAACTATAATACATGATAAAAAAATAGTTTAACATTGTTTAAAAAAATAAGAAAAGATAAGAAAATTCCCTTTATTTTTTACTACCAACTACCGCAACTTAAATAATTTATCCCTTTGAAAAATTTCTACTTATGATTACCTTTCTCCACTTTTAATGAAAGAACTTATCATGATAGCCTTTATCCCAATTTTTATTCTAAAAAATACAATAATAAGGTTAAGTAGTGTAAATTTTATATAAATAAGATAAAATGAAAGTTTTAAAAATATTTTAATTGATTAAAAAGGTATAAATATAGGTGTAAATTTAGGGATTATGCTCTCTCTGGACATACTTAATCTATTTTTCTAAATCTCTATTCTTTCATACCAAGATCTCATTTTTCTTATCAGGATATTAACACTTCTTTTCAAATTATTTATTTTTCTTTTCTAAGTAATAGATTCATACTTTTTGGTTTTCCATGAACTCTGTCATCTTCTTAACCATTAAAAAGTTGTAACTAAAATATTACTTAAAATAAAATAAGTCAAACATGATTAGGATCAATTGATCAATCATTTTTATCTGAGTTTTAATAGATACAACTGATTTACCAGAGTCATTCTATGGTTTAATAATTCTGATAGGAGTTTCTATTTTCAAAATCACTGATATGGATCACACTAGTTTGTTCATATTTTCAAATTACACATATAAATTATTATCTATCTATTTCAACCATAAAAAGAAATAAACTTTGAACAAAACCTCCAAATTAATCTGATTAGGATTATATAAAAGGATCTTTGAAATTATTTACTTAAAAATTGATATATTCTCACATGTACATTTTTATTGGATGCAAATTTCTTATCAAAATCTTCTAAATTCTCATTTTCCTTCTTATCTAAAATAATTTTATCAAATTTGAATAAATCATTTTTCTTCTCAACTACAACTTATTCAACTTGATTTCTTTCTTATTCTAGAGCATCAATAGAACTATATATTTTTTTTTATTTCAGTTTTTGAATATTTGGTTAAGTAAATAATAACTATTTTAAAAAATTAATTCTACTGAGATGATTTAAAGGATTTATATTTTGATTTTGGATAGGATTTGTTATAATATGGTGGTTGTTTCACTAAATACTTAGGTGCAATTGAATATTTTCCTTTTCAATCCTCAAAGATACCTCTATATACTGGGAACTATCAGGGGAGGATATATCTTTTCTTTGATCCATATACTTTGGTAGATGAATATATATATAATGAATTGGAGGATGATTGAATGTTTACTTACTTGACCTTACCTTTTTATTTCATAGGAGGAAAAGGTAAAAAACCATGCCTCTTTCTTAAAATATCATCATCATAATTGGTTGGTTCTTTAATGGAAACTAAAGGAAGTACGACCCTTGGTTTCTTGAATTTCATTGAATAATTCTTCTTCTCTTTATAATATTCATTCTATTTCACTTCTTCCACCATATTTTTCTTTTCCACTTCTTATTTTTGTAGTCATTCATCTTCTTCTTTAACTCATCATTATTCAAATACTGTGAAACAATTTATTGATATCTTAAATTTTTTTATTCATAAAATATTTTCCCTTTTCTATAAAACTTTATTTTCTTCTATGGAACTGTCTCAATAAAAAAACATTCCATTTTTTCCTTTTCTTAGAATATCAACTCTCATGATAATGATTCCAAACCATTGATTATTTTTCATATATTTTCTTTCTTTTCATTCATTTTTATTTTTATCCATTCTTATCTTCTTTTATCTATAATCATATTTTGTTTTTTACTATTAATGTAGAAACCTCCACTTATTTGTATTATAATAAGATGATATTGAATTCCTTCTATGAAAACTGAATGAATTCATTAATTGATTGTTCTATATTATTATTCTATTATACCTTTTCCGAAGCCTCTTCTATTTTATAAAAAAATATATTTTCCTTACTATCATATATGAATTTCATCTTACTGAT
This sequence comes from Viscum album, assembly GCA_963277665.1. Lineage (NCBI taxonomy): Eukaryota > Viridiplantae > Streptophyta > Magnoliopsida > Santalales > Viscaceae > Viscum > Viscum album. The sequence goes on along the minus strand of OY728125.1, from coordinate 354,534,944 downwards.
ATTTATTTAACTGTATTAATTATCTGTTACATTTAATTGAAATCCAAGATTTACATTGCTATTTGTATACAAAATCAATAACAAAAATCTTTTTATGATTGAGAAATATGATAACATATTTACTTTTAATAATTTAAAATGAATTAATTCTATGTATTTTCATATAAATTGAATTATATTTAATTTTCACATATCAAATAAAAATAAAGTATATATATATATATATCCTAAACTTTAACAATATCTATATATCTTCTCTTTAAAACTAGGAAGGTTTTAAACTAATTAAAAATAGTCCTATATTTTGGATTGAGGTTGATCATTTTATGCTATATTTATTTAGATAAAAATATTTATAAGATTTATTCATATTTTATAAAATATTGGTATTTTTTGAATAATTTTATAAATAAGAAAACAATATTCTGAAAGAAGTATCCCTACTACACTTGAATTTTTTTAAGGTATATATAGAATTGACGAACTTCTATAGAATTTGTTTTACATTTTATTCCTCTAACATTATCAAAAGATAATGTACTATAAAAATTACCACAAGTATTAAAATGATTGAATTTATTACACGTTAATTAAATTAAATTCCATCCTTGATACTCAATGGCTCTCTTGAGAAAATGTTTGTGCTTTTAGTACCATTTTGTATTAATAATCCTTATATAAATTATCTCGCATGAGGTTGTCTTAATTTTATCATTTATTCTTTTAATTTAAAAATAATACTAAAATTGAAAATATTTTAGATAACATATATACTATTTCATTTAAAACAACTCAAACATTGAAAACATAAAATAGATGTAGCTGGAGTATATTTGGGGGAGCTTCATAATAAATCCACAATAGTAGTTTTAGGGGTTCTACTACTATTTAAATAGGCACAAAGAATATATCTTTGATGTAGATCTAAATACATGTGTACATTCCAATTTCATTTCCACTATAATGATGAAGGAAAGTAAATTGTATGTATTTTTTGGGATTCTTATAAAAAACATAAGTGTTGATTTTTTATATAACTCAGTTACCTCCAACATTTCATGTTAAAATAGAATATTTAAAAGGAGTGTACAAAAGTGATGATTCCATATTCTTAACAGGAACTATGCATAACTGTAGTAGGTAATATAGAGGGAACCATAACAAGAACTATAGCAGCCGGGAATATTCCCCCGTTTGGGCCTATAGGCCACCAATTTGGTCCCTGAGCCCTTTAAGGCCTTCCAGCCACCCAGGCCTTCCAGTCAGTAAGGTATTCAGGCCACCTCAAGGCCTTTGGGCCACCTTAAGTGCAAATTCAAACCAGATAACCTACAAGGAACTAGTTTCAAAAGGAGGAGGAACAAAGAGCTTTCACCATAGTAGAAGCTAAATGGATTAAAAGAATGAGAGGCTATGGAACCTGCCATCGGGACAAGCTTGTAAATGCATAGAAAAGCCTAGCCAAACAGCCATGTGAAGGTGGAGAGATGACTTCATGATGAATATGCTAAGGAGGAGCAGTTCCAAGTAGTTAGTCTGGGTTATATGTAGTATTTGAAGCCTATGGGCAATGAATTCCTCTAAGACCTACGGGCCATGTAATACTTGCACCTATAGGCCTTATAAGGGTTCCACCTCACCCCTTGAAAGGTGTATTATCAAAATCAATAAAAAATGAAGGCCTTCGGGCCATTGGAGGAGATATATAGATCAGTATGAATTCAAAATATGTTTTTTGATATTCTGAGAAAATTTTCCAAATAATATTTAATTCTAACATGTCAATTTTCTAGAAATTATGACCAAAAAATAATAACTTTCTATGAAATAAATGCACCCCCATTCTTGAATAGTTTTTCACTATAATAAATATAAACAATAAAATCAAATACGACCACTTGCAATCAATCATTCTCATTTTTTTAACATACTCAAGTATCTTGGAATGAAAAGGTTCAGTGAGAATATTAATAAGATTTTTTTTTAGTTTTAATCTGATCTAAAAATTTTATAGTGACTAAATTTAGGTTTATTTATATTCCAAAATTCATAAAGATTTTTCTTTGAAATAGAATGAAGAAAATATGATTTATAGTGTAATATGAAGTTTTCATAACTTCCGCCCAAAAATAGTCAATAACTTAATATCCAAACAACACAAATCAAGCTATCCCTTGAAGAGTTCTGACACAACCCAAACCATTGGTACCCCCACATGGTCCAATAGATAGGCAAAGTGTGCCACCCTAATCCCAACTTTAATAGGACGAGGTCTGGTTACTAAAAGTGAGTAGGAATATATCATAATGTGGGTGGCCTTAGCATAAAAATACCTACTTGAAACACATGTATCCATATAGGATATAATAAAGTAAGCTAAAAAAATAATCCAAATAGAATATATAAATTAAAGAAACATGATAACAATCAACATAGCATGGAAAAATTAAAAATTTAATGTAAAGGGTGAAAACATGTGCCCAATATCTTAAATGTAAACCAACCTATAACCACTAGATGAAAGGAGACTCCCTAATGCACAACTCCTAACAAAAACACAATTTTGCATCCATCACCTATACACACCAATAATATCATGATCCAATAATACCATGTCCATCAAAATCACCACTGAATTTAATGTCATCCATATAATAAATAACATGTGTGGGTGAAACACCTACAAAAGGGAAAGTATATATATAGCAAACAAGATACCCTAAAAACCAAAAAGTATAAATAGAACTATTGACCATATCAAAACAATAAAGGTAAAGATAAGATAGATATGATTTTAGGATAGGGAAGCTATAAAATATAAAAGTCCCATTTTTCATATCCTAGATATATAAAGATTTAATTCCATGAAAAACTCACGAAACCAAGCTACTGTACTCTAACAAATCCATGTAACCTCTTAGAGTGGCCTAAGAGTGTTTTATGAGAGAATATCAACCACATTGGGGGAATCACACTTCATTGAGAAAATAATGCTTAATGAGGGAGTTTCCAACTCTATATATAGATGAACCATGCCCATGTAGTGTGGGAATTCCTAACTCCATCAGTCTTATAGCAGAACCACAGTTTGTTGGGCCAAGGGTGTATTAAATTCACACCTAAATTTGGAGGACCCATGCCTTAAGTATATAGGGGAGAACCAAACTCTATATGTATGGAGGGGACACATACCCACCACTAAAACATATCCAAGTGAGCACCAAAACCCCATGCATGCTCCGATCATCACTCTTGAACCCCCTCATTAGTCCCATGATTGTAAAACGAAAACATAAAAAAGTTTCATCGATGTTGGATCCAAATGGTCAAATAGATCATATTATCACGTCCTATATGGAAGGATTCTCATGATAGGCTAGTTATTTTTTTAAAACTAAGATATTGTGAGAAAATTATAAAAAATGACACATAAGTGAGAAATCGAGTCATGTGGCAGCTTCCGGGAACACTATGTGGTGCGTTTTTGAGGGGAGTGGGGTAGTGGGTGAAAAAAGCATGGGAGAAGAACCTGGAATGCAGAACCATGTAAACTAATACTTTTCCTAGGTCAAATAATTTTGGAATCAACTTAGATGCTTCCCTATATAGCCTAATGAATGAGCTTCCAAGTTGATGGAGATTGTCTACTAGGCTAACCCAATTTATAGGTCATGTTCATCACCTGGCCTAAGTTAAGGATAATATGATTGACCTATCAGTGGGTTAATCTCATTGAAAATATTTACACCTTCTACCTCATGGTATAAATTTTTTCATTTGATAATGGATGATTGGATGACTGGTATTGGACCCAATTATCCCCCGTTACCCACAAATTATATATCATAGAAGGCGTTGCCACCAACTCTTCTTATTGATTTACATTTTTTTCACATTAGGTCATGACCTAGACTCATGCCTCTATCTATATATTATTAACATGTTTCCGGAATTATCCACCCAAAAAAACATGTAGTCTACCTCCCACTTTCATGTTATCACCACTGATTACTATATCTATCTCTAGGTTCATCAACCCTTCATCCCATGTAAGAGAAATAGAGAGGGACGAAGGGGGATTAGTGAACAAAAAAATGACTACCCCACATCATGCATCAGACCATAGTCAATGGATTTTATCCTTGGAAAGGAGTTATGAATATCGATATGGGTAAAGGGAGGCCTAATATATATCCCTCAACCACTCATCGCCACACCTTTAAATTGCATCACACAACACATGGAATAAAATTTTAACGATAAAATTATAACAATAAATTAATAAGAGTACTGAGATTTAAATAATGAAAATTCAAGAATAAATATTGATAATGAATTCATGAAGAAAAAAAATATAAAACAAGTAATTATCCCTACCACATGCTTGGGTAAATGTCGTTCAAGGTCTGTATTGACACCGGACTCTGTAAATGATTACTCAAAGAACATATACTTAAGATATTCAAATACTCTCTAATCTCTTACATTTAGTTAGTTTTTATGGTGGATAAACCTTATTTGAATAATTAATGATGTTTAAATAGGGAATTATAATTTTTTTAGATATTTGTAATTAAACACCAGAAATGGTCCAAGTCAAAGGTCTAGTACCTAGACCGAGATTTTTCCATCCCTAAGGTAAACCCCTATTCCGAGTTAAACCATGGAGATTATTTTACTATGTGATACACGATTTAATAGATATAAGTGAATTTTAATAATCACACACTAACTAAAAATTAATATATTATATTTAATATAATATCTCCAAGAAAACTTTATGGAGTTTAAATGAAAATAGATCAATTAATAATTCGAAAAATATTATTTAAAATACTGTAATGGTTTAAAATTAAAATTAAGTGTCACTATACCCCACCCAAAATTGTATGGTCTTATATCCTAAAAGGAATAACTTGTAGTACCCTAGACATACATTATCTTATTTAGTTAAAAAACACATGCTTTACCTATTGGTTTTGATACCAACTGTATATTTACATACATGACTATCCTATAATCACTTGAATTAAAATAGATATTTCATTACAATACATTCCCTGACCTTTTAGGTTTAGAGATTCAGAGAATTAATAAAAAACATAAACTAATAAACCCCGTGAATTTATAAACTAATATATATGTTTTATAATATATTAGAAACTAATTAATCCGTAATAATTATTCACCACCTCCCCTAAAATTTCCACATAATCAATTTTTTTCTAGAAATATCATGTGTAATAATTTTCTTCATAACATGGAGAAATAAAAACATAAGAAGGGTGATTTAAAATGATCATAAAGAGAAAAAATATATTAGAATGAATCATGGAATGAATAACATGGCATGAATAAATAAGAGTCAAATAATTCCACATATCCAAAACCATGATCTTGAAATAAATCCATGAATTTCATAGAAATATAAACAATCACGTGGATAATAATAATTGGTTCCATAATAATAAAATTTATAATGCTAGATAGCTAATTCCATGAAATAATCCAAGACATCATGACCTTAGACATCATGATCTTACCCTCAAGGTCCTGTGTTTAGGAAATATTTGTTATAGGTAGGAATATTCCAATGGACTCAAGCTAGTTTGTCTCAAGATAATTATCGATGCATTGAGGGGTTATCTATACCGGGCCTTGTCCATTAATAATGAAGTCCAATGCATTGATCATGTTATGAAATGAATAAATTATATAATAAATAACAAAAATACCTTAGTAATTAACAAAAATCATTATTTTAGTTACAAATATACAAGTTTTTAATATTTCTCTAATCAACAAATGTAATAACTTTATATATAATCATCACTCAAAATAAAACCATATAGAGAAATGGGTATATGGTTAAGTCAATCATTTCCCCAATTAATTGACATATGACATCAAGGTGAACACTCATCAATCAAAGGAAGGAAATATATACTATTCATAGAGTAGTAGAATTACAAGTAAAAATGAAATCCTATATATTGTGGATGATACAGAAAGAAAAAATCAATAATTAATTTTTTACCATCTAAATACTCCTATAGAAAATAGTATTAGAGGATTTAAAAGGTAATCCATGACTAATATATACAATGAAAAAGTAAAACAAGTGGTGAATATGAATCATATATTAATGGAAAAAATTGATATGAAAACACCCTTACAATAATGGTAATGTAAGGATCAAATGAACATGAGAGGGATACCATGAAATTAAAATATAATGAAATGAAAGATATTCATTACACTTTAAGAAAAAATGATAATAAATAGACCATATATATGAAAAATCATATTTTATTACACCTTAATTCATGATTTATTATATAAAGATACACATAAAACAACCCCATAAAATCATGAGACCCAGTGTATTTGAGAAATTAGATACATAACATAACTACTTGAGAAGGAAATATAATGATATAAACTAAAACTCCATAACATGATCTTAAAAAATCCATTGATCTTTTATAAATGCATGTGATAACCTCGTTACATACATAAGAAAGGGGTGATATTTAACACTCAATAAGGGAATAAACCAAGTATAACATAAGGTAAAGCAGTACACGTGATCCAATAGACATATCAAAGAAACATAAAAGGGGTGAAAATCACAATCTTGAACAATAAGGTATGATATAGCTTGATAACATAAAGTAAATATAGGTATATGGAAAAAAATAAAATCATAAACATAAGTAAAGGATAACCAACATAGTGTCCTTAGGATAACCTTATATACACCATACATTGCATCTCATGAGATAAAAACACTACCCAATGCATTGTAGGGCTATATAATTTCAAGCCCACTTGTCACTTTCATATCATGAACAGTCATAATTATGCCATAGAGATCATACAATATGAGGATGTATTTAATCAATTTTAACCCCATGATTAAGGAGTTTATGTAAAATAAATGTACAAATACAATCAATTAAGGATAGGAATAACTAGGTGAATACCGTTGAGTGGAAATGGGAATGGATAGTCTCTACAAAAAAATTAAAATAGAAAATAACCGGATGATTTTGGTAGCATAAATAGGGAACATAAAGATTCATAAAAGTGTTAAATGAGAGTAAAATGGGTATATCATAAATTTTACACCATAAGTACAGTAATATGGATGTGTAAAAACACATCCCAACACGAACATTTGAAAAACAAAAGGCATAATTTAAATAAGGTTCTTGAATAATGAGGAGAATGAGAGGGTGCTACTTAAAACATGGGATAACCTTGGGAGGACACTAGAGAGGTATGGAAATAGTAAATTTGTGATCTAAGAGTTTTTAGGGAAGAGTAATGGAAGTTGTTTTGGGTTTATATTGAAAAATTGAAGAGATTTCTTTATTGATTTCCAAACATAGGTTTTGGATCCTATATGATAAAGTAATAAAAAACTAATTATTTACCATGGTTTTTCCCATGGTTTCTACAAAAGAGGAGTATTTTTAATTATTTTATAAGTCTAATAACTGAACACATTAAAATAATTACCTTGGTGTTGTGGAAGTTAGTCAAGTTTATAAAAAACTTATTTATAAACCTGAAAATATAATATTGGTATTACAGGATTCATTAAGGCTTTATAAAATAAATAAAATAACAATAAAAAAACATCATTTTAAATTAGAAATATATATTTTCTGGTGGATAACTATTATGGAATATATTACATAATTTTTGGGTCATTATGATGTCATATTACACACCGTATAATTATACCATATTTAATTTTTACCCAAAATTTCGACTGTCTCAAAAAATTATGAAAAATTTAAAATTAGATAATTGTTATGTTATAATTTCAATAATAATATTTATTTTACAAACATTATTATATAAATATTATAAATAAAACTTTTAAATAAAAAACTCCCATTTATTAAAAAATACTATGTTTTTTTACAATAACGATTTTCTAACCCTTATAAGAATTAAATTTGACTTCATAAAATTAAATTATAATTTATATTTAATAAATATTATTTAATAATTTTTTATTAAAATATTATTTATTTAAAAAAGTCTTTTTATTTATCAAAAAGATTGTTTTTATTGAAACTATATATTTTCCAAAAATACAATTTGTGTTTCGTTGTATCAAAATATAATTTTTTATCAAAATCATTATTTAATTATTTTAAAATTAATATAAAATGGAATAAATTCAATCATTTTATTATTAAAAATAGAATATAAATAATAATATTATTAGGGTATAGATATATATCCCTTTATTACACCAGCGAATTCACTGAGGGTATGGTGTGTGATGGTGATATTTTCTTGGGGTGGTTCGGTGAACATGGTTTGGGCCATGATCTCTATGATCTTGCCCGAATGGCCCGAAGGCCTTCTTTTTATTGATTTTTGATAACCCCAATTTCAAGGGATTATGGGGAACCCTTACAAGGCCTATAGGCTTAGAGATTACATGACCCATAGGTCTTAGGGAAATATAAAGACTTTAACTTCATGGAACTGCTCCTCCCAAACTTCTTCATCGTGATGTTAGCTCTACAACTTCACATGCCTTTTTGGATAGGCATCCCATAAATGCACAAGCTAGTCCTAGTGGAAATTTCATACCCCCTATTTATGAAAAATCCACTTAGCTTCTTCTCTGGTGATTTAACCTGCTTGGAATCCTCATCTGGAGTCTGCTCCTTCAAGAGTCTGTCTAATCATTAAGCCCAATTTCAGGTGGCTCGAAGACCTTGAGGTGCCCTGAAGGCCATGATGTGGCCCAAAGGCCTTGAGGTAGCCTGAAAACCTTACTGTTTTGAAAGCTTTGGGTGGCCCAAAGGCCTTAAAGGACCAATGACCAAAACCGATGGTCCAATATCCCAAACAGATTAAGAGTTCCTGCTACTATAGCACCGAACAACACCTACAACAGTACTACTATAGTACCTTCTATAGTACTTAGAAATTATGTCTCCAACCGACTATAGTACCTACTACAGGCCTGCTAAATTACTTCTAAATGGTTTTCTCATTCATTATTTATTTAATCTCATCTTGGGATTAGTCAAGGTAAAAACCCGGTGATGTTATCTCTATTATAAGATCTGATAAATAGGATTCATAGAGTACGATACTACTGGTCAAGGCCATCACTTCCTTTTTCCATGTAAAATGGATTTATCCTAACCCTGTATATATATTAATCTTAATGATCACTATACAATTACTATAATATTAATGTTTATAATGATCAATGTTTTTTTTAAAAATCTATTAGGATATAACTTATAATGGTACAAAATATCCAAAGTAGTGCACTTTTTTTATATATCTAAATTAATTAATAATGAATTTATTCATTAAAAAAAGGTATTTCATTTATAAAAGTTCATTTAATTTAAATATATAAAAAAATGGTGTAAAATATCAAACATGTCTCAAAGAATTGAAAATAGATTCAAATAAGACTTACGTATTTAAAATCTTTCGAAGAAAATCCCCTTGAAGGATATAATTTCAAATGAAACATTAAATTAAATTAATACTGATAGGATTATGAAAAAAAATATTAAAGGGTTAGTAGATACCCTATAAAAAATAAATCAAGGTGTATAATAAAATATACGTCTCAAGGGGCAAAAATTGAGTAAAAAAACCTTAATAATAACATAATATTTAAGGTAAGAAAAATTTGATAATGAGATTATATTTAAGAATTATATAAATCCATAAAATAATTATTAAATATAATAAAAATTATTAATTATATATAATAAATTAAACTTTTATCAATAGAGTTTAATAATAATGTTTTTAACTCAAGGGAAGAAAATTGAGTTAGCACAAACACTTAACTTAATTCTAAACTTCCACTAAATCACTTGAATATCCTATAAAATAAAAATAAATATCATAAAAACCTATTTTAAACCATTTTAATATATATAACCTCTTATAAAAATCATTTATAATTATTCTCTACATATATATTAGTTAGTTATTATATATTTTCAATATCATGTTTGAGTGATCTTGATTGTTTTAAACATTTTTCGTAATAGAAGTGTTGTTCTTTAATATTATACCAAATTTCATCATTAAAAAATCATAAAATGTACTATAAATCATGTTTTATAATTATTTATAATTTTTTAATTTAATTCTTTTTTGTCTTTGGTCACTATCATTAAAGATGAAAACAACGATGAACATTCTTCGATGATTTTTAACGGACAAATGGTTGTATCTTAGTTAATGAGTTTAATATTAATTTTACCATTACATAAAAAAAATAAAACCATTATTTGATTTTTTTTATATAATGTATTATCATTAAGGAAGTTATTATAATCATCCATTATATTATTTTACAACATTGTTCAAGTATGTGGTTAGACCGACCCAAACATGAACATTATGTAATTAATGGTTGATTATGATTATGAAAGTAGTTTCTTTTGGAATAATATAATTATTACATAATCATACCGATATAATTTATATAATTTTATGGTTTTGAATAATATTTTAATTAACTTTAATAAATAGTAAAGAACTGGATGAAAAATGAGATATGTTACTTAGCAGAGGCAATAATCCACACAATGCAGAATTGGTGCTTTCATTTATCTAAGAATGATAGGGACATAAGGTGAATTATGATTTTTATCTTTATAATAATAATTATATTATATATTTTACATTTATTATTCAATTTCACACTTATGTTCAACGAATAGTTTCTTTGTGGAGGCGGTAGTCTACACAACACACGAATGTCATTTTTTGTTTTTATTAATGTAAAAGGGAAAATGTGGTTAATAGTTATTTACTTAGAATAATAAAATTAAATATAAAAAATATTTATTTAATTATATATTAAATAAAAAATATATTTTGGAAATTAACAATGAAAATAAAAATTTTAGGGAAAACATAATTCACATTGAGGACTTGGGATTTCTCTTGAAAGATTCCTTGGAAATGGAGGTCTTAAGATAATATACTGTGACCAGATGCTAAATTAAAGGTAATAATATTCTATGGGATAGAATGAGGGAATTTTTTATATAGGAAACAAATTTTTATAGTAGTTTGGGAAGGGTTGTGAGGGGCCTCTTTCATAAGTGGTGAGAATGATATTTTTGTAAATATTTTAAATTAATATACAGAGAGAAAATGTTTCCCATGTTAAGAATATTTCAAAATGGAAAATATTAGAGTGTGGAATTATATAAGTTCAAAAATAACTCAAAATTTTATTTTCACTGATTTTTAGGACAAAATTTTAAGTCCTTTACTCTTAGAATTTTCACTTTTACCATTTTTCATTTTACTATGGTAACAATTTTTAATAAGTAATATACTTTTAATGAATAAAAATAAAATTCAAAATATTATATAATTTAGAATTAAATATTAAAAATATTAAATTAATTTTATTAGATAAAATTTATATGTTAATTAAACCAATTATAAAATTATCTCATGTAATACATAAAACCCCATTTTTAGAAAACAAAATATTTTTATGCTTAAAATTTTTGTGCCTGATAAAATTATCAATGTATTTTACTTTCAGGATATAAAATGGTTTATTAAAAAAAAATAAAAATTTATATGCATTCCAAATCAATACATTTTAAAAAAAATAAAATTTAATTAAAGAGAATACTAAAAATAATTTTTATCGGAAAATATTACTTATTTGCTTAAACTGTTAATCATAGGCTATCTCAATTCAACATAATATCATAAAAATGTGTAGTTTTACTTTTTAATTAAATATTTTAAAAATTAAAAAGTTTTATATACTTCTAGATCTTTATTATATAATGATAAAGTAATAAAATTTACAAATTCTGAAAAAATTGCATTTTTTACTATTCACCGAAAAATCAACTTTTTTAGAAAAGTATTAAAAATTTACCCTAAGATAATATTGAAATATTTAATACAAAAAATAATTTAATTTTGTAAAATAAAATTTGTAAAGTTCATAAATTTATCTTTTAAATGAAAGTACATTATATAAAGAAAAACTGATTTTATTAAAAAAATGACCTTTTAAAATTTCAAGTGTCTATTATTATTTCATATAAATTTATAAATAATTTCATATTGAAATATTGGTTTTTAAATTTAAATATTAACTATTATAATAAACTTTTAACTATGATTAATTTAAATTATTAAGGTAAAATACAATACCCTATTTACAAATGGTTCTTCAAAAGGAATATTTTTTAAAATATTAATCAAATAAAAATAATAATACATAATTATTTTAATTTATTATTATATTTTTATCTAGTAATGATTATATTCTTCATTTAAATTTAATATCTCTCAGTTCTTTTTATTCAAGTGTTACATTAGTTCCATGTTGCGTGTGACACAAGCTATAGAAGATAATATCAATTTAAAGGATCCAATATCTCAGGTCATTACATAACTCACTCAGAGAGGTGATGGTATTGTGAATGAATATTATCCTCACATTACTATGAGATATCCTAATGGTTATAACATCTAAAGGTAAGCATTTCACATGATCATAACTAAGTACACAATGCCTCCTTTAGGCTCCTAAACAACTAATATGTGAATCAAGCGTCTCTGATAGAGATAATCATCGAAGGCAACCCATGTAATTGGATAATATGGTCCATGTACATGCATCCCAATATCTACATAAAACATAGCTCCCTAATCAACCTGAAGTGGGTTTACTTAGTCAGTTGGTCAATGATCCCCTTGATAGAATCATAAAACTTCACATGCCATAGATGTCCGATCATTAATACCATTGATATTACATCCCACTTATACTCTAGAACATCAATGGGTTGGGTAAACTTTTGAAAATTGTTTCTTTAATTTCACAAACTAATTGGTTACGAATTACAATATGAACTTAGTAACACTATTTTTATGCTTGGACACAAAAATTTATGTATGTGATCTTGGTATAACTTCTTTACACATAGATTTACCACTAAGGGGAAAGTTTAGAACTCCCTCGACACCTCCTCATAGAATGTGATTCGAACCATAAACCACACATAGAACATGATGACATTCTCCCCACCTAAAAAAAATATGTGAAGTGTATCACTAGAGGATATTACGTCATGTGGGACCTCATTATCTAATTCTCTAAGCTGATATGCCTTTAATCATTGGATAAGTGGAAGGATAAAATCTATTAATATGATATAGGAAATAAATACATCATGTTCCAAGGATAGATACATGAAATCCAAATAATTATACACCTACTCTATCAACCATTTATAAGACTTCCTAATATGGGAATCGACCAACACATTTCCATTTTTCATAATATAGAAAATTTCAAAGTAGTAGTCCTATAATAACTCTAACTATTACCCCTACCTTAGGTTGATATCTCACTGAGATAAGATATACATGAGACTCTCATGATCCATCAAGATTATGAATCAATCAATGAAAAGGTAGTGTATTAAATACTTTATGGATAACAATACTACCATGAGCTCTAAATCATGAGTCATGTGGTTTTTCTCATGAGTTCTCAACTTTCATTACCCATAATAAATCATCACCTACCTCTAAAATGACACACAACTAAGCCCCACTCTAGGGGAATCATTGAACACCATGTCCTAAAATATTCACATAAAACAATTAGGAATAAATTGATCATACGTATTTAATTTTTCTCCTAAAATTCACTCTAACATATATCAAACCACACAAAGGGTTTCCCCTATCGGGTAAAGGCAGTCATGGGGGATACATTATTTGAGAAGTATTCCATATTTTTTTAGTAATATTCCACCAATACAAGGAATATACACAGCTCAAACACATTCTCTTGTGGATATAAAGAAATAATTGATTCAATATTAATGATTTCCAAAATTATGCCATCCTATAAGATGACAGGACTTAGAAATTGTATCTCTTGAATCTTTAATTTACACTTTGAGAGCTTATTGTATATTTGGTTCTCTCAAAGAAATTCCAAGACAAATCTTATATTCTCAACATACTCTCCCTCTAATACTAAATAGTCATGTATGTCATTAATTAACACCACCATGATCCAATTCATGAAAATTTTATAGGATACAGTTTATGGGTCCCATGAACAAATTTGGGGTGTTTATTACATTTAATGGAATCATTAGAAACTCATAATGCTCATAGAGATATTTGAATTTAATTTTTGGGATACCCTCCTTGGATACCCAAAGCTGGTGATAAAAAAACGAGATATTAATAATATAAAACCCCTTTAATCCATTTATCTAGTCGAAGAGGTTATTAATCCTAGATAAATGATATTGTTTCTTGATTTTCACCTATTTTATGTAATGATAGTTAATACAAAGACTAAATCTCCCATCCACCTTCTTGGTGAAAACACTAGATTTTCCTACTGGGATAACATGAGTCAGATTAAACCTTTTTCTATATAGTCCTCCAATTATACCTTTAACTCTATGAGATTAGCTGGATCTATCCAATAAACTATAAAAAACTATCCAAGTGGTTCATGGGTGAAGATAAATTCAAAATCCAATCTATAAATGGGGGGGGGGGGTCCTAAAATTTCCTTGTGAAATACATCCATATACACCTCTATGACTACAAGAAGTTGATCATCTAAAGCATTCATTGTACATAGATCAAAACTCTCCAACCGAGGGATGATCAACTATAACTTCTTACAAATAGGTCACACTCATCTTTATTAAAGTAATTACTCGCCCATAAAAGAAAACATTGACATTTAATCTTTGAAATAAACAACTCACCAACTATAGTAATACATATATGTATTAAATGAGGATAGAAAATACATACTAAGGATGGATTCATATTGCATCATCCCAACCACTATGAAATCCCCTGAAAACCTATCACCATAAAGTGTAAGATCACATCATTAATATATGTGGGTGAGTGTTCACTTATAAAAGAAGTATTTATCCATATATACCAATCTAGGGGATCTACTGATATTTCTATCTCATGCATAAGCGATATATCAAAAAATTAATATATCACACTGATATTGATAATTATAGGTTATAGTGTGTAAAATAAAAAAATTATACCTCAAAATATGTTGTGTGATACTTGTTAATATCCCTCCATCACTTTAATTTGACCATATACCTACCCTATAGATCCCTAATCCTGACATATATTTCATAGAGATAGTGGTTGTAGAAGTGGATCATAACACCATATAACTCTAGAATCTATTAGTACAAAAAAAAACCTTTTAAAAAACCTCCTCCTCAGGGGAAAATTTTTCAACAATGGGGAGACCCCATTTAATGAAACTATTTATATTAGAGGGGAAAATCCATTACATCACCCTAACTTCCCTATACATTATGATGGGTATAAAATTCATGATTCACATGGTCAAATCCTCCATAGGTGTAGAAGAGCCTGTCTCCTAATTGTTCGGATTCTCTGTATGAAAACCCTGTTACTGATACATATGATTGGGATCACACATGCTTATTGATATAATTTCATGACCCAGATGAATACCATAAAATTATTTTTTCTAATGAATCTAATCATGAAACTCAATACGGATGGTTCATGCACTATGTGTGTCATGAAGGGTGGTGGGATCATTCACGAATCAAGGGTCTCCATTGTGTTTTCATTCTCGATTCACCTTGGTAGGGGTTATTCTCTCCAAGAAGAGTCTATTTCGATGCTCTCTGGTCTTACACATTCTAGACAAGGGGGTATGTATATTGAGGAAGCTAAAACTGACTCTCTGATTCTCTAAAACTCGATGAAAGGCTCTGATCATGTCCCCTGGTCTATTTCCTACCCATCCAGAAGTTTCAAGAAATCCTCTCTAGCAACATCCACCTAAGACATACCTAGAAAGAGGGAAACAAGATGTAGGACCATATGGATTCATAGGTTTCACATGGAAATGTTATCTCCTCCTATTACAACCTATACCAAAATAAACTAAAGGGGGTTAGTATTGTAAGAGGGGGTTCCCTTGGGTTGAATTTCTTCTGACCTCCCTAGGCCTCTTGGTTTGTGTTTTCACCTCTCATGTTCTTTTCATGTTTCCAATTATTAAATAAATGATGATGATGATAATGAACCTAATCATGTGAATTTGACACTATCTATTCCTTGGATTTCCATCTTCTAATAATCTATTGATCACATGATCCTACTTTAAGACTCTAGTGTAGGTCAACATGCATAGAGGAATAACACCACCTAAGATATCTATTTAAAATTCATGCTAAAACTTTCGTTCTCAAAGTAACTCATGATAGATAATGTCGAGATAGTAACTCATTATTTCATTAAAAATATATGTATAATATATGATAAACATTTTAACCTATTGTAGGTCTAACAAATCTTGAACATGAACCATACTTAGTGCCAATAAGTAATACTCTTTGCGAAAGTGGTTCTCAAACTCTAAGCATAGGAGAGTTGACTCATCTATGATATAGATAATCAAGGTCCACTAGTAACTTTTTATACCATGGAGAATATTAGATACCAAAACCAATCACTAATCTAAAGGTGTTTAGACTAAGTGGAACACCCGAATCACCACCTCAAGATAATCCTCAAATGCCTAAGGGTAAGGCTCACCTTTAAACCTAGGTGGTGTCTTCCATTGAAACTCATGAATTTCACTAAGCCAATGTGAATCCTTTTCATGTACAACTATAATCATCCACTAATCAATAGGTGGATGGTTTTCCATTTGAACTACGAGTGGAGGGTCTTTCTGATTATAATATAGGTGGAGGATCTTCTCCATGATAATAAAGTGGGTATATATCATGATCTGGTCCATGAATAGAGGCCTCATTTCTTAGATAGTAAGTATTATGAGGATCTAGGGTTGGCATGAGTACTTCATGCCACTATCTCAGAATCCTATCTAGTTATTGGCATGGGATCATCCTATATTCCATAAGATAAACCAACAATCATTACATAATATTCAAGATATGGCTCAATATAGACTCTATAATCTATGAATGATCACTATATGATTTATATTCCACATTTCCCATACCTTGTAGATGATTATTTATTATTCTGATTCAACTAATTGATTATCACAGTCCTAGTATATAAATATATTTTATATCACACAAACACTAGGTTCCCTATTCAGAAAGATAAATTTGAGACCCTTTTACATCATTGTCATAAATTCCCAAACCAATACACACATGTCTCTTATATCTATATTATTTACTAAAGGTAATCCCACTAAGATACCCATCTAACACATCCCAATCCACCTATAACCCACCTAGACAGATGGATAGGTCGAGTGTACAACCCCAAGATCCCTTCCAATAGGCTAAGGACCGACGACTAGCACCGAGTAAGCATATATCACATTGTGGGAGGCCTTGGATTAAAAATACCAGCATACAACACATGTTTTCAAATAGAATATTATAATGAAAGATAAACAAAAAATCAACTATAATATATAAATATAGGTGAAATGGTCACCATCTACATAATATGAAAATAGTAAAACAATAAATTAAATGGGAAAAAATATACCTAATATCCCAAATTTATACCAACCTTGAACAAATGGATTAAAGGATAATCCTAGATGAATAGATTTTGACTCAAACATTTACCTACATCCATTACCTCAAAGAACGAAAAATAACCTACTCCACTAATATCATGTCTATTTTGATCACTAATGAACTTCTAACTATTTTTATATAACGTGACACAATCCAGTGAAATTCCCATGCAACAGTGAGTATATACATACCCAGTAGGATTTCCTATAAATAAATATAGATAAATAAAAAGACTATAAATCTAAGAAATATAAAGGTAAAGACAACCTATAAATTATTTTAGTATAGGGGACCTAAAACATGGGTAATTTCAACTTTTTTACATTCCAACTACATCAAGGTCAAATATTATGAGCAACCGAAGAAGCCAAGCTACCCAACTCCACAAAACTCATGCCACCTATTAGATTCTATAGTGGAAAACCCATTCATCACCAAAGTTAATGACTTTTGGTTGAGGGAGTATTGATCCCATTTGAGGAATCACACCTCATCAATAAAAAAGTGTTAAATGATGGAGTAACCAAATTTACAGATAGAGGACCCATACCCTAGTAGTGGAGGAATTACTAATTTCATCAATCATATAGAGGAATCACACCTCATCAATACCAAGGGATTATTGAACCCACACCTGAATTTTAAAAACCCACACCATGAGTATGTGGGGGAGTATTAGACTCTATTAGTATTTGGGGGACTGATTCCCTATCACTAGCACCCAACCAAGGGAGTAACAAAACCCTTAAACACTCTAATAATCACATTTAAAACCCACCACCAACACTATAAAATGAAATATAAATCTTCCCAAATCACCTCAAAGATGGATGAGAATAGGAAATTAGATCACACCAACATGTTATGCGTGGAAAGTTTCCAAATATAAGCTATTTATTTTCTTAAAACCAATATATTGTGAGAAAGTTATAAAAATTACCAAACGAGTGAGATACTAGGCCATATAGTAACCTTTAGGCATGCCACATAGTACAAATGTAAAGGCTTCCTGTGAAAAATGATATATTTCATTATTTTTTCATTATTATTTAATGTTTTAATCCCCATTAATTTTATAATTCAATGGAAATTATCACATATTTATTTTATATATTTATTTTAGTGGTTATTATAAAAATGGAATAATTTCATGGATTTACTAATATTATTATTATTATATAATTAATTTTCATGAAAAAATATTTTAAATTTATTTTTGGTTGTTTTTATAGATAATTTAATTAATTATACATAAGAATAAATGCCTGAATGAGATTAAAAGGAGAATTATAATGTCACATACAATTAAAAGAATAATTAGGAAATTGTATATAAATAAAGGGTGAAATCTAGTGCAGAGTAAGGATAACTCAACATGGATATGAAGCTATGGAATAATAATCAAATATAGGCCATGTGATATTAACTGGTGTGACCCACTTCTCATGTTATAAGCATTAACCAAGTGTTTTATGTGATTAAACTATGGATTTACAGACCCATGAAAGTTAAATTAATCATTTTAGTTTCCTACATAAAATTAATTTAGAGATTTAGACTAAAAATATAGAAAATTACCAAGACACCATCATTATATAAAAGTACCCCATTATATGTACCCATACATAAAATTCAATCACCTTACTGTTTGAATGATATGACTAATGTTAGTATTAGGGGGATGGATTTTATTATTTTAATGTTTTATTAAATTAAAATTTATCAAAATTAATTTTTATTATTTTAATTTTCATTAATTACAATTTCTTAAACTTATAGTGTTTATTTATTTTAAGATGATTATTTTCATTCTTGCGGTCAATCATTTTTTATTCTTTTAGTCAGTCATTTATTTTATATATTGTGGTTGATTCATCTAGGAAATCAATGATATTTTTGTTTTTCATGGTATACCATGAGATTTACACCTACCATGAATCAACCTCCCACATTATGATCTACCATATGAGAAGCTCGATCAACTGACCACATGAGTGTTTAACCTATGGTAAATAAACCTATTATGAGATTAAGAACTCAACCAACTATAAATCATATACACCTACTATGAGATTGAACCAACCACATGAATTTCAACCTACTGTATAGTTCCTGACTGACCACATGAAGATGAGAATCAATAGCATGAACCTGAGAAACAGATCATGTGACATCCAATCTATTGTGAGGAGAAATTCTGGATCATAAATGTTAGTTTTCATGTTTTTTAAACCGTCTAAAACACATTGAATATACAAAAAATGAATTACAAGTAGAATGAATATGATATATATATATATTCACATAATGTGAAACCTATAGTTTGATGAATATGGATTCCCATATAAAATTTTTCTTTTAGTAAAATCAAAATTCACATTTTGAGTATTTCATTTTCAATAAAATGAATCCCTCATGTTTTATATAAAAGGAACAATCAAGATCTGTGTGATCATTGAGTAGGGGAGGGGTTGAATCATTGATATTTTCGTTTTATGTTTTCTAACTTAAGAAATGAACTTTTCCTTTAGTTAGTGAAAATTGAATCTTTTGGAAGATAAAAAAGAAACACAACCATAGGAACATAGGGATTTAAAATTTTCTCTACTTAATATGAGTAGCTAGTCCTTGGTATGGTTTGGAAATAATCCAATATCACATAACCACTTCAAAATAATCCTTTTCCTAGTTACATAAAGTATTGAATATAATTTCAATTGAATAGTACTACATATAATCAATAGTTTATGTTACCCTTGCATAAAATAATGATTTAACAATGTTTTATAATAACAATAAGAATCTTCACCAACATGCTTCAAAGTTGTCACTGCACTTGTTGAATTATTCACACTAAATTTATTATAAGTTTTTATTTATCTTCTCCTTCTTTTACAACAATGAGAATTGACTTCTTACAAATTTTTTATGAAACTATCCATCCAATTTCATATTCATTTGATACACTTGGTATGACGATCTCATTCTAATCCCCTATTTATCCAACACAAAATGACCCTATGTTTTTCTAATAACTTCTCTACTTTGTTTTTCTGATGCCTCATCACATTGTTTGTGAAATACTAAAATATATTAAATCCTTATTTGGTATCATTATATCTTGTGTTACTATGTCCAATTATTCAATAATAAAACTTTCTTAATATCCTTCATAATAACTTCAATTCTTATTCACTCGATCCAACAACAACATCCTGAGAAAAAAATAATATATTCACATAAAAAATTTGTAGCCTTTTATATTGATATAAATTATTTAAAATTTTAGGGGGAAGTTCACAATTTCAAATTCAATATCCCCCATCAAATTTTGAACATTCCACTCAAAAATTCAATATTCTACAACCTTATAACTTCCTAATATATAGGATTCAAAAAATCATAGGAAAATTTCCTTAAAAATCAGTGTCAATATTATTCTTTAAACCTATTAAAACATTGGATTGAATTGTGATATTTAACTCATTTTCAATGAAAAATTTAATAAAAAACTTAGTATCATAACATTTAATTAATTTATGAAAACTTAATAAAGATATGTGAACTTTACTATTAGTTTAATTTCATAACTCTTATTCAATACAATGAAAGCAGCATACATTAATCCCTCAAAACTTCATAGAAACTTCTAAAAATCTTTTTCAAGACTACTCCTTCATATAATGAAATTATTCAGAAAGATATTTTTATATCCTTTATTTGGAAACCTCTATCTAATGAACATTATTTTGAATCATTTATTCAATTACTTTATATTGATACTTATGCTTTACCATTCTCTAACTTGTTCACTTCACATCTTTATATGTGTACAAGTTTATATGATAATCATCATACCCCAGAAAAAATTATTCTATTCAATGAATATATAAAAGTTGATTTATTGTACTTGCAACCTCTTCTCTAACTGATTAACTAATAAAATTTGGTCCTTCTGATGGACTGTGCAAGATGAATTTGTAGAAGTCTATTTGAGAAACTCTATCAAAAGAAATTTCTTGGAGACCTATGTTCATTATTTTTCAAACAAAGATTTATTAAATGAGAACATAAATGTCTATATGATAACTCTTTATACTATTGAAAATCTATATCTTCATAAAACTAGAAATTTAAATCATGATACTTTATTACTTCATGAATTAAAATTTTCAAATCATTACATGTGTCTAATAACAATAGTCCTACAATCATCGCAAAACTTCACAGCACAAACATTGTATATTCAAAAGTCAATCTCCACCTTAGGACTCAAGCTTGGATTATGAGAAATTCTAGTAATCATGATGTTTGATACATTAATTATTAGAAAATAATCACCTAATTTACTTTATCAAACATATTTGTCTAATAGAACTTGTGATAATAATTGGAAAAACATTCAATGCCACACTCTATCTTTTCACTTTAGACCGATAGGCTCTATTTGTTAGACTCAGTCTATTAGCCTCAATCTATTGGACTTAATCTATTCAAATTTATATGGAATTTTCATCATTTTTAATTTATTTATGTTTGTCCATAAAAGAAAATACAAAATAAAACCTTCATACTTCCTTCACCAACTTATTCTTAACAAAACAATACCTCAAAACCTATTATACTCAACCGTATACTTAATATAGCTTATAGATTCATGAAATAACTCTTGGAGAACATGAATTAATGTGATTAGCTAAAGATATCTCATATTTATGTTTCATATTTAAGTATATGAGATTCTTTGAAAATTTTTTCATAAAGAACTTGTTTGCACAATTATAGTAAATAAGACACCATGAAAACATCTAGTCTGTAAGATTACTCGGTTTCACACCTTTTCTGAATATTATTTACTATTATTTATGTTTTCTAATTTTTATATATGGTATAAATTTTTATAAGATCTTGAATTTCATAATATCAATTACCAAAAATATTTCATGAATATTTCCATGCAAACTAGAAATACTCATCACACCAAAACAACACATGAAATTGTAATATCAGTTTGCATGAAAATTTCAAACCATTTCACGTAGTATGTGAAGAGTAAGGATGTAATTATAGTACTACACCATGATTATATTTTATGTATCTCGTAAATATGTTCTCTACATCCACCTTTAAAACCTATATCAATAATATATTTTAGCTATATATTGATATGTTTTTATTTACTATAATTATATATGATTATTTATTTATTTTTATATATGATATTATATCTAACCTCATTGTGTGATGTTTTTTAGAGTTGTTTCATATAAGGATAATTGTAGTAATTTTATTCTTGTTTTTTAAACAAATATAACAGTAATATGTTTCCATATTTTATTCTAAATGTTTCTTAATTTCTATGATAAAATTTGGAAATAACCTCTCAAAGATTGATATTAAATATTTTGAAGAGAACTAGTCATTGTTTTTTTATCTATAAATAGAGACCACATAAAAGAAATATTACATTAGAGAGATACAATATAGGATAATATTGAAGTTCTAATTTTTTTCCATGACTATTGTTTGATTGGTTCAATCAAGAAGGAACTTATATGTTTGATCCTCTACTAATAAAGTGATTAAAGATCATCAGTATTCTCCAAAATCTAATATTTTCATCTTATGATGTTTATAAGTTTACTGGATTTCATCAATATATAATTTTATTATCTATTTGTTCTTAAGAATCAGTTTATGATTTTCTTATTCAAAAGTAAGTTTTCTTTGGTTCTTTTACCTAATAAAAAAGAATGTCCTTAGGTTTTGACTCCTAAAAAAAGTGAGGTTAGTAATAGGATGTCACTCTTATAAAAAGACATTTTTTGTTGTGCTTCTAGGTATTGTAAAAGATAGGATATTTAAAGTGGGTTTCACTAATTTAAAAGTGAGATTTCTTAGTGAGTATTGATATTATCACTAAGTATAGAATATTGAAGAGTAGATGTAGGCTCTTGGTGGTATAAACTAATATAAAAAAAATGTGTTATTATTTATATTTTTGATTTATTTTACCATTGAACAGTGTACTAAGATTTTACTATTACTAAATTCAATAATAAATGCTAATTGATAATTTTTTTTTCAAAATTTTAATAGTATTATTCACCCTCAGTCCACTTCACCCTCTCACTTAGGCCAACATATATTATTAGAGCTTAAACTTGAAAGGATATTTTTTTCTTTTAATATTTTTATTTTTTCTTATAATCTATTTTGAACTAACACCATCCTAGACCTAAAAATACGAGGGAAGATATCTATTCCAGTAATGGAGATTCAAGAAGATAAATTTATAAATACTTTTAAACAGCCTTTTTTAAAGGAAGTGACTATACTTATTGTAAGTATTATATGGATGCATTCTTTAAAAACATTATCCTTTAATATTGGACAATTATTTTGAAATACTATAACTTACCTAAAGTTGATTTGGATACTTTTACTTAAAATGATGATATAAAACGTTTCTTAAATTTTAAATTTATGAATTATCTTTTCTATTATTTAAGTATAAATATGTATAGTTATATTTAATCCTATAAAACTGCATCTTATATATAAAGGACTTTAAAAGTCACTCATCAAAGAACTGATAAGATACAAATAATAAAGTTGGTCATTTAAAGAGATTACTTATAAGAATTCATAATGTTTGATCATGAAGGAATGATTGAGATGTATAAATAATTTATCAAAATTGTGAACAACATGGTTACATGTCGGAAAACCATAAATAATTATGTTTTTATCAAAATATTACTTTGATAACTACCTAAAAATATTAATTCCAATAACGTGGAAGTTCATGAGAGAAAATAATTTATTGAGTACTCCGTGGATGAACTCAAAGGAACTCTTATTCGATGAAAAGTATGGCTAAAGAATAATGATAGTTCCTAATATAACAATAAGAAAAGTATTTCATTTAAGTAAATTATAAAAAATACCTCTAATTATTCTAATTTTGATTTCCCGAGAAGTGGTAAGTACTCATCTATTTTCTCTAAAAATTTCTAATTTGTTTAAAAAATAAAGGAGTCTAGAGAAATTTTTAAAAGATGAATAAAAAATTTAAATTAAGATAAGTAACAATTATAAAAATAATGATGTTTTAGATCCAACATATTATGAGTGTAAGAATAAAGGAAACACTAAGAATAATTTTCATAAACACAAGAATTCATAAAAAGATAAAAACTAAATGAGAAAGGAGAGGCAAAAAATATTTAGAGTTTGGAATTGTAAATATGATTTATAATTGAGCAGTAACTCAGGAAATGAATTGGAGGCTAGGAAACTTGTGTTAAAGGATACCCACTATGAGGTAATAGATTCATTCTTTACATAATTTTAAAAACCTTTTAATACTTTTATAATGGATAATCTTTCCAAGGAACCAGAATCACATTTCACTTTAAAACGAATAATTTTAGTTATAATTATTTTTATTAAGATGAAAAAATTGATTCTGAATCATTTTGTAATTATGATTCTAAAAATTATTATTTTAAACATTTATATGAAGAAAATGAGAAACTAAAGAAAGATGGTTTAAAAATGGCCAAACTAGGCAATGATTTACAATGTGAATATAAGAAACTTAATGAGGAAAGTGAAAATCTAAAGATTTTAATTTCTATTAAAGATGAAGATAAAAGTAATGTGGATTCTAAATATCATTATCTTAAATTATAAATTCATAATTAAATAATATAAATATAAAAACTAATAGAGGAAAATATTAGGATTATAAAATTTCTTTCAAAGAATAATGAATATTATGAAAGAAGATTTAATTAAGTTTTAGATGATATGACCAAATTTGAAAATGAATGTAATAAGATCAAACAAGAAAAAAAGAAATATAATTTTTGGATCTAATTAAAAAATATTTACCAATTTATAGGCCATTAAAAAATAGAATATTTTTTTTGAAGAAGGAAGTTGAAATTTTATAAGAAACATTTTCTATATTTTTAAGGCATATAAAAATATTGTAAAACAATGTCTATGATGAAACCAAATAATAATAAGACTGGTTTTGGTTATAGAATTAATTTAACCAGGATAGATAGAAATACATTTATCAAATTCTAAAAATTAACAATTTCTAGTGTAACATGTTTTAAATGTAGAATGAATGGGAATTTTGTGAAGGAATGTTTTTTGAGATTTAATAAATCATTTGGTCATACTAAAACTATTATATCTATTTTTTTATAAATAAACCAAAATAAATATTTGAAATTTGTTTGGATGCAAAAATATTATGTTACTAATTAGATTGAACCCAATACAACATGGGTAACTAAATGATATTACTCAAATCGTATGGGACCTAGGTCAATATTATTATCTAAGTATTCTTTGTTTTTGTATGTCAGACATACTCATTTATGTTTCATTATCTATTATTTTGGCATAAGGTCTAAATTATTTATATTATCCTATAATTGTTTTATAATTTTCATTATTTTTTATAATAATTTTCTTTAACTTATGTAATTTTAATAATTTATAAAAAATTAATTTTCTTGAAAAATATTTAGGAAGGGTGCTTTGATTTAGGGGAAGTAGATAATTTTAATTATGTTTTAACCTGATTTGAAAATCCACCAAAGCATGCTATGATTATTATAGTTTTTATCTTTAAACATGTGTACTGATTATATATTTATATTTCTCAAAATGGATGTTATAATGTTTTTATTTTTTATTTAGAAAAGAAAGAATTGTGGAGTTATTTATTGATTATTCATATGATTCCATTTATGTTTTTAAATCTTTACTAAATGGTTTCTTTATTATATTTTTTTAAATATCATAAACTTTTAATTTGTTTAAAATTATAAATATTTTTTAATATATGTATAGGAACATATTGAGTTACTTAATGATACTCAGTATCATCTTTACTCTACATTAATTCTTTATGAATTTATTTAGGTGAATCTTAAATGCTTATTTCATATTTATTTTACATTTCAAATGTTTTTATAATTATTATAGCTTAGCCTTGTTTTAACATTCTTTAAATGTAACAGAACAACTTATAAGTTTTATTAATGGTGCTGAAAACCTTTAATTAAATCGATAATTAATGTTTCTCTCAAATATAAATGGATTTTAATTTTTTTTGTTAAGTATGATTGTGGTTCTTAAATTTTTCCAAATTTATTCAATATATTAATTCAATATATATTATATTAGGGGAAAATAATGTTTGGAAATTCTTTCTAATTGTTGAACTTATAGGATATTTTTAAAATTTATTTAAATTAATAAATGTGTGGTTTCATAGAAATGATAATTTTTTGAAAACATGTTTGTTTGTTACTATTTTATGATTGGTGAAAATATATGTTTTGGAATTATCACTCAAATAAGTTTTATTGTTCTTTATTAGTGTTTTTGTAATTTTAGTTCAATATGTAAAGATTTTATTGCTTAAACTATTTGTATATAAAATGTTCTAAATTTTATTTTTTTAAATAAGAATTTGTACAGGGGGAGTTTGTATTTTTATGATTTTAAATAATATAATATCATGTACTGGTTTCATATTTTCTTAATTGGTTGTTCAAATAAACAAGAAGTGTTATTTAAAAATTTAACTATTCTATGAAATATATATTTTTTATTTAGTTTTATTCATTTAATTATTTTATAATGGTGGTATACTTTTATTAAAGGGGGATAAGATTTTTTATTTAAATTAGTTATGTTTTTATTTAGTCTTCTAGGAAAATTTCAAAAAATGGGGAGAAATTTGTGAATTAATTGTTTAGTATTGTAATTTATAAAAGGTGGGAATTGTTATTGTTGGGGAGTTGAATTTTATAATTTAATGTTCTTTTGAATTAAAATTCCTAAAAAATTATTGTTTATTATTTTAGTTTTGATAAATTATAATTTCTTACAATATAATGTTTATTATTTTTAATATAGTTATTTTTATTCTTACGGTCAATCATTTTTTATTCTTGTGGTTTGTCATTTATTTTATATCTCATGGTTGATTCATATTTATGGTTATTTTTATTTTAGTTTTTCATGTTTGGATATGATCTTTACACCCACCATGACTCAACCACAGGTATTATGGTCTGTTGTATGATGAGCTTGACCAACTGGAAGCATGAGTCTTTACCTAAGGTAAATTAACCTACTGTGAGTTTATACACTTATACAACCCTGATAACTCTTAACCTAGCTTGATATTGAACCTAATGTATGAATTTAGACATCTAATATTACTATCAACTAACTACAGTAATCTAAGCATCATCCACATGAAGACTAAGCAACCGACCACATGGCATCCAATCTACAATGACAAGAAATTTTAGATCACAAATTCATGTTTTAACATTTTCCATATCATCTAAAACACATCAAATATACAGGAAATAAATTACATATATCATAAAGATGATATATATTTTAATTTAATGTGAAAAATGAATTTTGAATAAAATTTATTCACGCATACAAATTTTCTTTCAAAAAAATTGAAACTCACATTTTTAGTATTTTTTTTTTCAGTATAGAAAAGCCTACATGTTGTATACTTATTATAAAAATAAGTTTCATGATATTATTTCTATAGAATGTAAAGTAAATATATGTTTTGGATATATCTCATACAATAGTTTTATGTTTTAGAGTATATATTATTCTTTACAAAGTCATTATTAAAGAACTCATCATCGCACTTACATTGAAGAAGACTTCTTATAAAATACTGGTTTAAAATATTACTCTGTTTTATAACTGTGTTTTATATGATTTAATATTATTTATGTTTTCCAATTTTTATATATGATAGGAATTTTGAAAGGAGTTTGACCTGAAAAATCATAATTCACAAAAATATTGTATGAAGCCTTTCATGAAAACCCATTGTCTTAATCACACTGAAACAAAATATGTAATCAAATTATTATTTTTTATGCATATTTAATATCTCATCATGCATTATGTGAAGATTACAACATTCACTTGTAGTATTATATCGAGGTTAATTTTTTTACAATGTGGAAATATTTTCTATACACCCATCTTTCATACTTATGTTGATACTCTCTTTTATAGATATTTTTGAATAGTTTTTATTTACTATAGTTATATATGATTTCATTTTTTATAGATTTCTAAATGTATTATTATATCAGATGTCTTTGTGAGAAGTGATTTTAAGTTGTTTTATATAGGGATAAGTGTAGGAATTTTTCAAGTATTGTTCCAATATAGGAAATTATAACATGTTTCCATATTTTATTCTATCCATTTCCTTCTTGCTGTGATAAAATTTTGAAACACCCTCTCAAATATTGATACTAGATATTTTTAAGAGAACTAACTATTGGGTTCTTGGTATAAATAGAGGCCAATGAAAAGAAGTGTGAGATACAATAGACACATAATAGGATAATACTGAAGTAATAATTTCTTATTGTGCCTACTGTTTCATTAGTATAATCAAAAAATAACTTTTATGTTTAATCCTCAATAGCTAAAGTGATCAAAGAACATCGAGTTTCTTTGATATTCTAATATTTTTATCTTCTAGTTTTTATATGTTTAATCATTTTCATTATTGTATAATTTTATAATTAGTTTATTCTTAAGTTTTGGTTTATTATTTTTCCAATAAAAAAAATGTATACATAATTTTTTATACCTAATTAAATGGAAGATCCTTAGGTAATGACCCATGGATAAAATTTAGTTTACTAATAGGCTGTGAATAATGTAATAAGTCATGTTTGGTTGTGATTTCAGTTATTTTAAAAGTTAGGGATTTTAAAGAAGTTATCAATCTATTAAAAGTGTGGTTTCATAGTGAGTTCTGATATCATCACCAATTATATGATATTTAATAGTAGAGATAGGGTATTTTTTATATGAAATTTTCTAAAAGCATATGTTCTATTTTTATTGTCACAATATTTTATCTTCAAAAATTGCACAAATATTTCACTTTTAATACATTAAATAATAAAATATAATTGATTATTTTTTTTAAAAATTTAAAGTACTATTAATCCCCCTCTATTACAATTTACTATATCACTTGGACTAACACTTAATATGTAAAAATGGATTTTATAAAATAGAAGGGTCATGAACTTGGGAAAAATTCAAACAAACTTATATGTAAGAGTATTATACGTCACTATAAATAATAATATTCCCATGATATGTAAGAGTCATATGTGTATATATTAAGGTTATGTACTTTACAAAATCTAAAGAACCAAAGTCAGTCATGAAATTTAAGATCTTTCACCACATTTCATGAAACCCATGATATTTTTGGCTGTTAAAATAGCTTAATATCTCATTGGTCCATGTGAATTAAATTCAAAGGATAAAAAGGAAAAAATATCATATTCAAAATTTGAATATATTAAATTGACGATCATGGGATGAATTACAAGGTGGATAAAAAATTCTTTATATAAAATGGAAGCATGCTACTACCTGTGAAATGCAAGTGAGGAATACACCCAATGTACATTAATGATTTCTAAATCCCACCATTTGATATTTAAATATTCCTCATTCTATTATAAAGGGACATAGTCTTAGTCTATTTAGATTATGGTTTAATATTATTATGTAATTGTTTTTCTATATTTTAGTATGCAATATTCCTCATTTTCTCTCTATTATCATTTTTTGTTGTGTATTATCACTGTGATCTCTAATATTTATGATAGTGATGAAAAAATCTTAGGGATATCCTAAGGTAAGAATCTAATTATGAACTAATATGAGGTATACCCTATGGGAAGAATATAGTGATGGATTCTAGTTATTTCTCTTTATGTTTTAATGTTTATTATCTTCTCTAAGTTATTTCAAGGATGATCAGTAGTGGGGAAAGGTGACAATATGCACTCACTATGGTTATATTAGGATTTAATTATTCTTATGCACTATTTTACTCCCTTCACTTAATTATCAAGATATACATTGGATCCTTTATGGTTAAGTGATAAATAGGTGCAATTGTATAGCATAAAGGTGGGATATGGGTTCTATAAAATGATAAGACTTCTATTTTTCTCACCAAGGAGTATGAGGATATGAATTGTAGTTGGAGATTGTTAGGTACATTGAATATTAACAACCAAAAAATAATAGAATGACCACACATACAATAGAGTGTGAACTTTGAGCTAGTAGAACATTAATAATTAGGAAATAAATGTTCACTTGGGGCAATTCTTCTGAGTGTACTTCTTTTATTATAACTTAATTCAATTTACATCTACATTAAATGTTTATTTTATGCTTGAAATCATTTAAAAAACCATTTTCATTTTTTTAATAAATATAAAAATATTAAAAATATAATGATCTGTTTGTGATAGTGGGTGATTGATACAAAAGGCCTTACAAGTGAGGAAACCATGGTCACTCATAGTAATGTACTAAGAAAATAAATATTCTTTTTTATCACCTTATAATGGGTTTGTCAAAAATCTTTCCCTATTTATGGGGATCCAAAAATAAATTTATATACTTTTCATATTTTTAGATAATTTACTTTATTTTTATAAAATAAATAAATAAACATTTCAATGATTCATTTTAAAATAGAATTATATTATCCATAGAAAATTACTCTTAAGTGTATAAATAAGCAGTTATTATTAAAATAAAATCCCATTTAAAAAATCTTTGTTAAGATATATTGTATACTATGATGAAAATAAAGTTGATATATGAATAACTCCTTATATCTAATAAAAGAAAATTGTATTGATAAGAACAATAAAAATTGGAGGAAGATAATACCCCACTAATTTTTTAAGTTGAATAACTTAAGGAGGTCGAGAATAAAGAATTTGAAAATTTTCTATTAGAACCCTATATACCATTTATTAATATATTCTTGAATCATACCTTCTAGATGAAAAACATGTGGGAGATAAAAAAGCCTTTGGTATAATCTATAACAATTATGTATAAGGTTAAAAATTAAATGAATCTCCCATATTTGAAACAAATGAATCATCACCACACATAATTTATCAAGAATTGGAAGATAACACCACTAAAGTGGTAGAATTTGAAAAAATATGGAACATATTTACTTTCTACATCTATCTATGACAATATGAATCCGAAAGTAACTTGCCTTTGAAGAGGATATTTAATCCAAACCAATACATGGAGATAATATTTTTTTAAACTCATTTATATCTAATTTTATTAAAAATGAATTGAATATTACCTCCCACTATTTAGACTTTTTCTATTCAGAAAGCACATAGATTTCCCTAGAGAGTAGTGTAGAAGAAGAAAATAATCTCTTATCGAGGAATACATAAATATCCTTAGACATATAAAAAATTTATTAAAGGGAGTAAATAATGAGTTTGAAGTATACCTTCTTGAATAGACTAAGTTATGATATAATCACATATAAGAGATCATTTTGATTTGAATATATCGTTCTTTAATCTTATTAAAATTTAGCTATTCATTATATTTACCATAGATAAATCTTTTAGTGAAACATTTTAGTGACCCTAGATTAACATTAAATAAATAATACATCAATCTCATGATTTAAATAATACATATCACAATAGTCACACAACTAATAGACTAAAAGGTTTAGTGTCATATATATTAGCTATATAAATCTTTTATTTTACAACACATGAAACATTTATTCATAATATTTATCCTATAGACCCTTTCTATACATCTCAAATGATACAATTATCTTTATAATTTAGGGATTGGAAACATAATAAAGGGGTAAACTCAAATGATTAGTAAGGGAAGATGCATGTTATAAAGTGTTTAATGATAAACATGAAGGAGAATACAACAAAGACATAAATATATTAATAAATGATTATAAGGTTATGTATGAAGATCATAAAAATTTATATAAAAATATAAGATCATAAAAATAACATTAAGGAATCCTAAAATATATGACATAGCTCAAAACACGTCTTAATGGTCATATAACATAAAATCATGACATAAAAGTGTATAATAATTTAAAAATAATGCATAATCATGAAAACATGTAATTTTATGGAAATAAAATGAATCTTGAAAATTTATTTTAGCTTTATGAACAACATCTAAGTGTGTCATAACTATAAGAATAGTAAAACTTACATGATAAAACCCATAATTCCTATGCTTATGTGAAAAAACTAATTATGTCCACACCTAAAAGTGTGAAAAAACCCATCATTCTCACTCCTATGTGAACAAACTCATTTTTCCATGTTTTCCTATCTAGAACCCCCCCCATCATCATATATACATATGTTTTACTCTTAAAATCAATCATCATCATGTCTTAAATAACCCATGGAAAAATGGATTTCTTAAACCATTAAAACACATCACAGATCATGAAAAAAATAAATAGTAATATATATAAAATATCATTTTCAAAAAATAATTAAATCATAATAACATATATATGGTGATAAAAACATCACTTAATTAAAGATAATCCTCAAAGTGTAAATAGATGTGAAAATAAAAAAGATTTCACAAAACCTTTTAAAATACTGAATTGAAAATTAATTTCAAAAAGAAGTTTTTAAATAGAATGATAATAATTTTTAAACACTTAATATAAAGAGTTTTAATTAAAAAATCCTATCAAATACATAAATTTTATAAAAAATGATAATTAAAAATACTTTTAAAACTTATTTTTAAAATAATCTTTAATAATGGAGGTGTGAAAAAGAAATAAAGTTTTTAAAAAATACGAAGTGAAAATACATTGAAAACTTTTAATTTTAAAAAGAATATTTAATAGTGGAACCTTGAGAAATACATAAATTCTATCAAAGGAAATTATGTAGTATATGATAAAAACATTTATTTTTAATGTATAGAAAAACCTTTTGAATATTTTGAAATAAGCTTGTTTAAATACCATATCATTAAAAAGATAATGAAACCTTTGATTTAATATCAATAAAGGAGAATAAAAGTATCATTTGAGATAATTTTTTTTTGAGTTTACACTGGGTAAACAATAATTTTTTTTGGAAGTAAAATCATGGATATGGAGGAAAATACATCAAAATAAATGGACAATATTCTGAGAAAAATAAATACATTTTAATGAAACATAGAATCATAAAAGAATAAGGCTTTTATATAAAACATGATTTCCCTAGATAAGAATGTGTAAATACAACATATCATCATATTAAGGTATAATATATTTATATTTATAGATTATAGTAAAATATGACTTATTATAATACAAGGAAATTATTTGAGTCATGAAAACCCATTACAACCTTTGTAACATTGAAAAAAAATCCCATGAGAGGTATGAATTTTAATAGAACAATAAAAATCATGAAATATAAATTATTATGATAAAAAATTAATATGGGTCATTATTTACACTATTTAAAATGAAAATGGTGAATGGATTAAACATGCCTTAAGGAATTAAAATTTGAGACAAAGAAACCCTTACTTTATATCCCCCAATTGGTTGAATATACTCTATGATCCTATATAAAATACATAAATATCTTAATAAATAATTTAATAACTATGTTAATACCTAAAAATATTTATAATTTCCATTTATAATCATTATCTACATGTATATTAGTTGGTGTGTTCCTATTTTTTTCAAATTGGGTGTTTATAGATTTGATTGTTTTTATTAGTTTTATAGGAGCAGTGTTATAATTCATTATTTTTATAAATTTCATCATTAAAAGGTAATTAAATTTACTATCATGGATGAATTATAATAATTTATTATTTTTACACTTATTTCCATGTTTACATTAATATTTAACCAAGAAGATGAAATTGATGACGAACATTTTTCAGTGATTTTAAACCTATAAAAGGTGTTATCTTGATTAATTTGTTAAATATCATTGAATCAATTAAAAATATATATTTTTACCTATTTATATCAAAATATACTATAAATTAGGTTTTCATAATCATATATTACACAATTTCATATCATTGTTCCAGTAGATTGTCAAACCAACCCAAACATGAATATACCATGATTATCGATGATTTTGAGGTGATTTATTTGTAATATAATCAAAAAATAAAAATAATTATATCATTTATTTTTTATTATTATTACATATCATAATAATAAATTAATTTTAATATTATTTAATGGATATGAAAATATTATGTAACTTGAATAAATGATTTCCTCTTAGTATTCTAGTTTTAAAGGATTAAATTTATAATAATTGTTTGTTGATCATATTAATAATAGGTCCTCTATTTTTTCATACTATAATATTATTTAAATAAAAAAATTCATATTTATCCATTAAAACCACTCTAATTACCATCCATTTAAGTCAGTAATGAGATGAAAATTGAAAATCAATGGTCCCATGGAGGCAATATTTGACAAGTACGCATGGCTGATGATTTCATTTTCCCTAGAATGAGGTAAACAAGTAATATGGGTTATCATTTAAAAATATAAAATATCCCATGAATATCATAATTTTATATCAAATTAACTATTATGACCAGTCCTTTATGGTGGTGAAGTAAAATGAAAAAAAAATTCATCATGGAGGAGGTAGTTCACACAACACACGATTCATGTTTTCGTTTTTCTTATGAAAAAGGGGAGGATAGTTAAGGATTTTAAAATAATTATAATAAAATATAAGTATAATAATTTTAATTATTTTATCATTATAATATGTTAAAAATAAATTTATATAATAATTAATGGACATAATGAAATGGAAAATTGAAGGAGAGTTTTAGAACTTATACCTCTCTTCTTAGATTATCTTCTTTATGAAGGGGATTAAACCTTTGAGGGATTGTATTTTGAGAATAAAAAAACTTAATTAATATGTATAGAAGTTTGGATAAGATATTTGGGTATATTTTCGGATTCAATATGGGGTTTTTATTGTGAGGGTAAATTAGGATTGGTGTGGTTCTTTTATAAGTGAAAAGAAGTGGCATTTTTATAAATACACAAAACTATTCCATAATGAGAAGTCACTATCAAGAAAAATGCATCAAAAATTTATAAATAATGCATTCTATGGAATATAAGGATGATTAAAACCTCCTAAATTGAAAAATAAACATGTTTTAAACATGTTATTTCCTTTACCTCTAAGGTTACCTACTTTAACCATTTTAGTTTTCACCATGATAACTAGTTTTACCTTGGTAATTTATCCTTTATTCCAAATATAAAAGTGATTATTATTACATAATTTAAACCCAATTATTATAAATATTATATTAAATATATCAAAATTTTTTATGTGTATGAAAAATTAATTTTAACATACGGTCTTGTAATGTGAAAAAACCCATTTTTTTGAAAAAATTTCTGTTTAAGAAAAAATATTTATGATTAGGATAGAATTATCAATGTTATTGTTTCAAATGAATTTAAAATAATTTTTATAATTATAATGGTATTTATTTTAAAATAAAAAAATTTCAAAAACTTTATTTCATCATTTCATAATTAATTAAACAAAACAATCGAAAAATAGTTTTCATTAAAACGCTACATAAATTTTAAAAAATATTGAGAATGAGTTTATAAATTAAAAATAGTATTATAAAATGATTTATTATACTTTTCAATATATAATTTTTTTTGTAAAATGATTCAAAAAACTTTTAATGTATTCATATAATAAACTAATTTCATAAAAGTGATGATATTAATAAAATCAGTATGTTCACTATTCACTTGAAAATTAATTACTTACAAAAAATCCAAAAAATTCAAATCAAGTAAATATGATCATGATAAATCCAAAAATTATTTTAATTTTTTCAAATTTACATCCTAAATTTTATAAATTTTATTTATAATTTAAAAAATAAAATATAAAGAAAATTTGTTTTTATAGAAAAATGACTTTTGGTATAATAAATAATTTTTTTATAAATTATTAGTTAAATATATGATAATATATATTGTTATTATTCAATAAAAATAAACTTATCTTCTTGAAATAAAATTCCTATTTTTGAAAAAGAAAATTTTAAGCATAAAGTGAATTGAAGAAAAATGACTTTTTGAGGAGTGTATAAATTCATGATATATTTATAAATATATTTTATTACATTTTGATATAATCTTATTTTCTAATTACATAAACCCTTAAGATCTATGTGTAAGTCATAAGAATCATATAATCTCTTGTTGTAGTTTTAGGTGGTGGTTCAGTTAGCATGGGCTTTGTGGAAATATTCACAATCTTGAACTTATCCTGTATATAATTTTTCTAAAACCATATTTTCTTGAGTTCAGCCTGGGATTTGGTAGGGTAAAACCCTATTGAATCTACCACTGTTTTGAGTTTATATAAATATGATTCATAAGGAAGACTTCTTCTTTCAGATTCCATTTCATCCTACTTTCTTCATTGATTAAGTAGTATGGTTACTTGGATTTATACACTATAATTTAATGGATAAATTTTAACAGTCATGTTTAATATTCAAAATATATCAAGGTTTTTCATTTTATTTTGTTTTTTTGAAAAATTCTATTAATATAATATTTATTTAAGGATAATATATAGTGAAATATTAAGTCATTATATTCTTCCCCTTAAATAAATTGAATGCTTTCAATTTTAATTAATAGTTACTAACAAAGTTAGCTAAGGGTATATATATAATGACTCAATTTTTTTTTTCACAATTAAGTATCAATCACATCTATTGACTTATAAAAAACATAATCCTAATATTGTGTTTCTTTCTAACCATTTGAGCCAAATACCACTCGTCGTTTTGTGTTAATAATTTTTATAATTTTTCTTACGTTCATAGTTTGGAACTATAGTGATAGATTACCATAATTTGGATTAAGGTATGAAATGTGATAACCTATGTTTATAATTGTTACACTGCACACACATATCTCTTACCTCCTTGGTTCCTTAACTTGGTGAGGTAGATGGAAGGTTGAGGTTGAACAATGAAGTCAATGAAGATTTATCCTCCTCCTTATAAGAATCCTTGAGATCCACATTCATACCCCTCACAACCCTTTCTAGAATAGCTATCTCTAATACACTGACATGCACCCTCTCCATCTTATCCCTCCCTGACATCGCTAGCTTTAACTGATAACCACTCCTCTCTTCACCAGCTTGTTTTACTAGTCCTTGTGTTTACTTCTCCATAAAACCCTATTGGATAAAGGTTTTTGGGAGACAGACACCTCACCATGTCCACTATGGGTGACATTTCCTATGTACAAATAAGGCCTTCCAAGACCCAAACTATTTCCCAAACATGCCACATGGACTAATGTGTTCTGGTTCTTTGGACATAATTTTTGAATATCTCCCAACTCCGTGATCACTAGGTATCATCCCCATTTTTACATGAGCACTATGACCAGTTTCACTATTGGTGGAATTAGTATTTTTTATTATACATCTACCAATGGAATGGCGCTTTCAAATTCTCTATGAACATTGAGAACTAAATGCGGTGGTTTTTCTTTAATGGATTATGATGAAGAAATTGTTTTGGTGCCA
Organism: Viscum album; assembly: GCA_963277665.1. Lineage (NCBI taxonomy): Eukaryota > Viridiplantae > Streptophyta > Magnoliopsida > Santalales > Viscaceae > Viscum > Viscum album. The sequence goes on along the minus strand of OY728125.1, from coordinate 354,496,759 downwards.
TCCATAGTTTCAGTGACATTATGATCTCTCCACAGTAGTAGTTGGTTACTATTTCTACACCATCCATTCTTAATAGTGAGGATATTTTGGGTTATTCAACCAAAATCATTGAATATAGAGTATATATTTAAATAGTTAATCTGTTATGTAAAACTCTTTTAATGGACCCATACTAAGATTCATATTTTCACAAACATAAATTTTGAAAAGAAACTGTTATACAAATAGATATTCTATTTTATAAACAAACATCATGGTGGTACACTTAGAAATAAACATAAGAAACATAGAGTTTCTAAAATAAATATCTCATAACCATAATTCTAAAAAAAAGTATTTAGTTATCGCAATCCACCTCATCAAATTTCATTGAACAAGAGCTGCCTTGTTCGCTTGGTTTTGGTGGTTGTTCATGAAAATAATTCTTATCTTTATTTAAATTTATGCAACTAACTTGGGTAATGTCTAAGTATTCCACACTTAAGGAATTATACAGGTGGTGGTGCTTTTGGATTCTTATTTCCCATTCCCATAATTCTAACCGACCTATTCATTTTCATATGAAATTTCGGTGATTTATGACCTTATCTTCCATATGTAAAACATCAACCAGTACCCTTAATGAAATTACCTTGGTTCTTCCTAAAAAATATTTGACATATAGGAGATTGAATTTTTTTTCCTTCATCATATTTGACATGTGATCCTTCACAGGACTCCCTCTTTATTTTCTTTGGTGTGTTTGGGACTTTGATTGTGCTCACATTGATAATCATATTTTATGATAGCTATTTTGGTATAATCACAATATTTCTCAATCCATATCCCATTATGATGTGTTGTTCATTGAGGTAATCTCTATATTTTCTTCCACACTCATGGTTCCATATAATTCCATCCATTACTAAAAAAAATTGTAGACATTAGTGAAAAAACATTTATAATACGGGGATATTATCATAATCATAAAGGGAATTTCCACCTTGAAATTTATTTTTCTTTTATATTATCATTTGGGACTATATTTCCTTTAGTTTAACATATATCAATATTATTTTGACTTAGTATACTTTATTTTGGGTTATCTTATGGTTCTCAACATAATCCCTCACAGTAACAAGGAAATAAATCTTTTATAGTAGTTTTTAAAGAGAATATGACTAACCAATTCATATCACCTAGGAGTGTAAAACCAAATGTACAATTATGTAACAATTTAGTGAACTAGTTGGTGATTGAGTTAATAACCAATGCACCCTTTTGGGGTTATTACCCCTAGGTACATCTGTTCCAAAACATGAATTCACTTGTTGTATCCAAATAGGAATGTATTTATAGGGAAAACATCTACTCAAGACTTTACCAATATTCCAAGATATCATCCTATAATTAGACTTATCTCTATGGTTTTCACATAGGTTCTCTAACCCTAACCCCAAATATAACTAAATTAATCTCCTAAAATTACAAAATTAATATGAAAAATAATTAAACCCTTATCTTATACCTGCTGTAAGTACCCATTGTAAACTTATCTTAAATAATACATTAACATCATTATTTAAATAATATATATCATAATAGTTGTATAACAAAAAACTAAATGTTATAGTGTCTTATAGATTATATACATAAAATTTTTATTCTACAACACTTAAAAATATTTATATATAATCTTGCTCTACTAGACCCTTTATAGACATCCAACATGTCATCATCTTCATAATCTGGTTATTGGAAAATTAAGAAATGGGTGAGCTCAAATGTTCATTAAGATAAAATATATATCAAAAAGAGTTATATCATAAACATGAATAAGAATATGAGGAAAGAATAAATATATTAATAAAAAATCATAATAACATTTACGGTAATCATAAAACTTGATGGAGAAATTTAAGATCATAAAGAGATCATTAAGGAATCATAAAAGATATAACATGGATCAAAACACATCTTAATGGTCATATAACATGAGAGAATGACATAAAAGTGTGGAATACTTCAAAATTAATGCATAATCTTGAGAACATATAATTTCATGTAATTGGAATTAATCATGAAAATTTATCATAACTTCTTGAAAAACATGGAAATTTGGCACAACCATAAGCATAGAAAAACCCATGTAAGAAAACTCATTATGCCCACACATATGTGAACACACTTATTATGTGCATGTCTAAAAATGTAAGCAAACACAAATTCTAATGCTTGTGTGAAAAAACTCATCTTGTGAATTCCTTACTATCTCATGTGATATAAACTTAAAACAATACATTGGAGGGTGATATAGGACCCCAACTATCATTATCCATACATATGTGGGCCACTTAAAATACATAATCATCATATCTTAAATAACCCATGGAAAATGAATGGGTTTATTAAAACATTAAAAAACATAACATAGAATTAACTTAAGGAATCATAAGATACCAAAAATATAATTTTTTAAAAGTAATTATATCATAATAAAATATATAGGGTGATCTAAACATCACTTAATAAAAGATAAACCTTAGAGTGTAAATACATGTGAATATAAAAATGTTTTCAATTTTTCTAAAACATTGAAATATAAACTACATTTTGAAAACCTTTTTTTAAAGGTAAATAGAATAATATTTAAAACCTTAATATAAATAATTATAATTAAAAAATTCTTTAAAATACATAAAGGTTATAAAAAATGGGAAGTGAAAATAGTTTTAAAACTTTTACTTTTAAAAGAATCCTTAATAACATGTCCTTGAAAATGGAAAAAAGTTTTCAAAAAAGGGAATTAAAAATACATTGAAAAAAATTACTTTTAAAAATAATATTTAATAGTTTAACCATTAAAAATTCATAAAAATTATCAAAATAAATTATTGACTATATGATTAAACATTTTATTTTGAAAGGATAAAAAAACCTTTTGAACCTTTTGAAATAACGTGGTAGAAAATCCACACAATTAAAAGGGTAATTAAACCTTTGATTTAAAAGGAATAAATTTGAAGAAAATGATCATTAGAGATGAAAAAAAGTTGAGTTTCAACTAGGTAAATGAGATCGTTAGAGGTAAGTAAAAACATGGATATGAAGAGAAAATCCATTAAAAGAAATGAGAATTATTCTTAAAAAATAAATGAATTTTAATAAAGCAATAAAATCATAAAATAAGGATGATTTTATGTGAAACATGATTTACACATAAAATAAGTTTTGAATACAATATAAAATAATATTAGGGTATAAGTTATCAATCTTGCGAGATTAGAGTCAAAGAAGAGTGATTATCACCCAAGGAAAAGATTTGAGTTATGAAAACACCTTACAACATTTTTAAATTCGAATCAAAAACCCATGAGAGGTATAAATTTAAATAGAAAAATAAATATCATGAAATATAATAGGGTTATGATAAAATATGATAATAGGGTAGTATTTACACCATTAAAAAGGAAACATGGTGTATAGCTTAAACATGTCTCAATGGATTCAAATTTGAGATAAAGAAACCCTTACATTGTTTCCCCATCTTAGTCGGATACACTCTATACTCCTTTATAAAAAACATAAATATCATTATAACTAATTTTATACCCATATTAATACGTAAAAATATTTATAAATTCCATTTATATTATTTATCTAAATATATATTAGTTAGTTTTTTCCTATTTTCCCATGTCGGGTGATTACTGTTTTGACCATTTGATGTAGTTTTCAAGGAGTGTTGTTGGTATTAATTCTTCATATAAATATTATCATTAAAATTTAACTAAAAATACTATTATTTATTACTTATAATAATTTAATAAGCTTATATTTGATTCATTTTTTACTTTAATATTTATTCTAGAAGATGAAATTGACAACAGACGTTTTTCAATGATTTTCAACCTATGAAGGGTGTTTTATTAATTAATGAGTTAGATATTTTTGTACAGTTAAAATAAAAAAGATAAATAATTATTTACATATTTATATAATATTATAATATAAATTAAGTTTTCATAAACATCCATGATATTATTTTGTATCATTTTTCAAGTAGGTGGTCAAACGTACCCAAATATAAACATACCATGATTATCAATGATTATGAGGTGATTTAGTTTTAATGTCACTAAAAAAGTATAATAATTATGTTATTTATTGTTTATTAGTGTGATATATTATAATTATAAAGTAATTTGAAGATAAATTAATGGATATGAAAATATTATGTAACATGAATTAATGATTTTTCTTTTAGTATACTTGTTGTAAAGGATTGAATTTACGATAATTGTTTGTTGATAATATCATTAATAGGTCTTAAAATTTATCATAAAAATATCTTAATGATATGATAAAAATCATATTTTTCCTTTAAAACCACTCTCATGACCTGATATGTAAGGCAATGATGAAATGAAAAATAGGAATCAATCGCCTCTAAGAAGTGGTAGTACACATGCACACATGGTTGATGATTTCATTTTATATTGAACAAGGAAAAGAAGTAATATGGTTTATCATTTAAGAATATAAAATACATAATTAATATAATTATTATATATTACATTAATTTTTATGATCATCTTTGTAAGGAAATGAAGGAAAATTAAAAAAAAACATTGCATTGTAGAGGTGGTAGTCTGCACAACAAATGATTCACATTTTCATTTTTCTTAATGAAAAAGGGTGGTAGGTTAAGGCTTGTAACATAATTATAATAGTATATCAGTATAATAATTAAAATTATTTTATCATTATGATATTTTAAAAATAAAATTATAGAATAAGGGAAAAACATAAAGAAATAGAAAAAAGAACGAGAGGTTAGAAAATTATTCCTCTATTCGTGAATTATCTCCTTTTTGAATGGGATTGTTGACGCTCCTTTCGTCACGGAATCTAAAGTTCGGAAAAGGGAATATCTGAGCTCAAAGTGATTAATCCTTTGAAGAAACATCAAAAATCGACAAAGGGATGGAAAAGGAGAACATTGCCCATGTAGCGCGCAAGTTCCATCGTGGTCGCGCAAGTGTACTTGCGCGCCGCCTCAATACTTGCGCGACCCATCCTGGTCGTGCAAGGGACTTGCGCGACAGAGCTGGTAACCGCCCAGTAACCGCCCGGGGTCTTATTTTTCCTATAAATAGACCCTGTGGGCCCCCCATTCGAGAAGATCTCTTCCCAGAAACTCGGATAAAAGCTCCCGACGCCCAAGTCTCTTCTCAAAGCTTCCAGAACACTTCTAAGGTAATTTCTTACCTAGAATGGAAGATCTAAAGGGAAGAAGGAAGGCCTAAGTGTTGAAACTTATCAAACACTTGCGCGCCGACTTAATTCCTTCAATATAACTTGCGCGTCCCTCTTCTGGAAGAACCTCAAGAGGATGAGAAAGGGTTTAATAAAGAGTCGCTCAAGTAATTCAACTCTGGTTGAAAATCGCGCAAGTATCCCTTATGTCGCGCAAGTATACTTGCGCGACCAATACTTGCGCGCCGCCGCAGGACTTGCGCGACCTTCAATACTTGCGCGCCCCTATCTTTTTGGGTGCCCATCTTGCCCTTTTTCACCCCTCTTAAGCCATTTCACCCTTCCTATTCAAGATTCAGTCTTCAAGAGACTCTTCAAAGCCATTTATGGCATGATTTCTTGATTTGACATCCTTATCTGAAAGGAATTATGTGAAATATCTCTCAAAACCTAATGATTTAAACATATTTATGTCACCAAAGATTGAGAGTTCATTCATTCAACCTCATCCTTTAAGATGAGAGAATCCTAACCTGGGTCTCCTTTTTAGGAATAAGACTCAGTCATAACCTTGGGCTTCCTTTTCAGGAGTAAGCCCCAAGTCCCCTAACCTAGGCTTCCTTCTCAGGAATAAGTCCTAGTCATAAATCTTGGGCATCTTTCTTAAGAATAAGCCCCAATCAAGTCCTTTAAATCTTGGGCATCCTCCTCAGGAGTAAGCCCCAAACCTTAATCCCTAACCTGGGTCTCCTTTTCAGGAATAAGACTCAGTCATAACCTTGGGCTTCCTTTTCAGGAGTAAGCCCCAAGTCCCCTAACCTGGGTCTCCTTTTCAGGAATAAGACTCAGTCATAACCTTGGGCTTCCTTTTCAGGAGTAAGCCCCAAGTCCCCTAACCTAGGCTTCCTTCTCAGGAATAAGTCCTAGTCATAAATCTTGGGCATCTTTCTTAAGAATAAGCCCCAATCAAGTCCTTTAAATCTTGGGCATCCTCCTCAGGAGTAAGCCCCAAACCTTAATCCCTAACCTGGGTCTCCTTTTCAGGAATAAGACTCAGTCATAACCTTGGGCTTCCTTTTCAGGAGTAAGCCCCAAGTCCCCTAACCTAGGCTTCCTTCTCAGGAATAAGTCCTAGTCATAAATCTTGGGCATCTTTCTTAAGAATAAGCCCCAATCAAGTCCTTTAAATCTTGGGCATCCTCCTCAGGAGTAAGCCCCAAACCTTAATCCCTAACCTGGGTCTCCTTTTCAGGAATAAGACTCAGTCATAACCTTGGGTTCCTTTTCAGGAGTAAGCCCCAAGTCCCCTAACCTAGTCTTCCTTCTCAGGAATAAGTCCTAGTCATAAATCTTGGGCATCTTTCTTAAGAGTAAACCACAAGTCTCTTAAAATTTCTCTTAACCAGTCATAAATTCCCTTTGATTTGGGTTTCCTTTTCAGGAATAAAACCCAATCATAAGTCCCCTCCTAATTTGGGCATCCTCCTTAGGAGTAAGCCCCAAGATTAGAGTATTCAAATCTCCATGAAGCACATATAACTTTGTGGACCCTGTTCATGGATTTTTCTTCCTAAAAGTAAATCCTAAACCTTCACCTATCTGGGCAGTCATCTATACATAAGCCCCAAAAAAAATTCTTATGATTGCATCTTTTATGGCACAATTGTCTAAATTTTACCAATACCTCTTGTTTCTCACACCGAGCATGACTCACGTGAGCTTAGAGTGTAAAAGTAATTATGACATTCATCTTTGAGCCATCAATCATAAAACATCATATCCCATTCCTCGAACTACGTGGGTTCTGATTCCTTTTTTCAAAACAAAGGATACGTAGGTAGCCCATTCATGGGTTCGATCCCAACATTGAAATAATCTCTGTCCTTCTGAATGACGATAAACTTCAAGTGCCCCACTGAGTGGCTTTAAAACCAGCCTGGTCATCAAAATGACCAAGAGACTTTTATATAAATGTTTTGAAGGATACCATTGACCAAGAATCTCTAAACAAATATAGATGATTCTATATTGATGAAGAACCTCGAATACATATAAAAGATTCTCTAAATCTCTTGCATATTTAATCATTGATTGTTAAAACTAAAGGAAAGCTCATTTTATACTTGGTAATGTAATAAGGATTCACGAACTTAACTTAAATCTATAAAGAGAGTCCCGGAGTAGACAATAATTCCCCTCAAAAAGGTGTGATGAGTCCGACCTCCCATCCTCTCGACCAATGCAAATTCCTAAGCCTTATTAGCCCACAAGCTAATGAGCGCCTGCCTTTGGAAAGTAGGTCCAAACGGATGTGGAATCATTGGATGTTTCCGGTTCTACGAACAAACCCGTTAGAAACCGATCGGAACGTTTGAATCTCCCGTCCAGGAGGTCATCCCCGGATTCCGCGCGAAACAAAAAATGGTGAACCCGACGTGAATCCTTAACCAAGTTAAAGTGATGTTCTTCTTAGATGTTAGGCCCCTTGGGCCAACAAGGCAATCATTGACATATGATCATCCAAAAGATGCAGTAGCCGGATTCATCTTGATTATGTCTGTTATATGGAACATGCACTCTTTTTTTTTCAAGATCTTCTACAAAAAATGGCTTTCCTTAAATTCACCCCTGTGAATACTGCTGCTGAAAACACCTCTACTGTGAGGTCTGCTGCCATGAAAACCAATGCTGCTACTCCTGCTGGAACGTCATCCGCTCTGAGGATGACATCACCAACTCAGCGTCTTCAACGCTGTGTTTCAAATGCACTGGTTAAGGAGTACCGTCGTAACGGTACTATCCCAACTCTGGAGGCCGCTCGTCAAGCCCTCCAAGTTAACAATTCTACCTGGTCGTCCGGACAACGGCGACCAGCAATCAAGAAGCAGGCGGTGCTGACTACCGTCTCCAACCGTTTCGGGTCGTTATCCCCGGAACGCAATTTCCATTCACTCCCTCATTCTGAGGAAGTGAATGAGCAGGTCCCGCAGGACCTTAATTCAAAGAGACAGGAGTCCTTCTCAAGGGCTCCCATCAACAATCGCCGCCAGACTCGTGTGGTAGTGCACCCTCAACATGATGAGGGTACCGACTCCAGGCATTCAGCTCAGGTTCCTCGAACCCGAGCAGGCAAGATGAATCACCAGAGACGGAATCCGGTTAATAATAGGCAGGTTGTCATCCCTGCCATCTCCGGAGAAGTCCACCAACCTAACTTGGTGGCAAATAACGAGCAGGCATACACACCTGTTCGTTTTAATCCCGATGTCCAGCAGACTCGTCTAGCAGCATCAAGCCGATCCCGCCAGGCAATTCCGGCGGAGTACCATAGGCAGGAACATACACCTGCTTATACATCAGCAGTTAGTTAGCAGGCTCGTCTGACTACATATGATGGATCTCGTCAACAGCGTTTGGCGAAGTGTAATCAGCAGGCACATACACCTGCTAATACTAATCAAGCCTACCAACAGTCTCGTTTGGTAGCGCACGGAGAAGTCAGTCGGAAAGCCCCGACGACAAATAGGAGGCAGACTAAACTCTCTACCTCCACACTTGAGTACTGTCAGGATTCACTGACAGGAAAAGGAGGACAGGAGCAGGCACATACACCTACTCCAAGCCCGGAATGGACGTATATCCCTGTTCCGGCGGCTGAAGTCACCAAACATATTTTGTCAATGGTGAAAGAGCAGAAGCAAATTCCTGCTCATATTCTGGATGCTTGCCAGGATATCATAACATCTTCAGCATCATCTCAGGGACAGACACATAAATCTATCCCTAGCAGTGGAGTGACACATCAACAATTCACTCCGGAACAGACACACACATCTGTTCCAGTCCAAGAGGGTTGTGGGGCCTACTCCCCCATATCATATGGACAACCAAGTCAGGCACATACATCTGATTTGAGCGATGATCGTCAGCCTAACCTGACCATCTTTCCTGATCAGGCACATACACCTGCTCAGAGCAATCACTTTCGTCATCAAGTGATTTCTAAAGCGAGTAAGAAGGCATCTAAGAAAAAGATCCGCCCAGCACAGTCAGGAGATCAAAGGCCAATCTGCAACAAGGCCTTGCTCGATGCTGGAGTTCTTGAAGCCCTCAGACATTTATCTGTCGGAATTCAAGATTCTACTCCCTCAGTTCCCAATAACAGGAACATTAATCCCGAAGGTCTTCAACAGACACTTCCTCATGAAGACTTGCTTCATGAAAATTCGGTCAATCTTGAAGTTTCTTCTTCAGATGAGAACCACAGGAACCCTCTGTGTGGTCAGAAGACCAAGGAGCAAGAGATATCATCTTTTGCTGTAACCCATCATGAAGGTCCTCCTCATGGTGATGAACTTCGCTGCGAAAGTCCTCTCCGCAGTAGTGATTCACATTGTCTCGAAAATTCTTCAGAAGGCAATGTAGTAACGAGAAAGCCCTCCTATCTCGAGGCACTTGCAAACGTAAAACCAGTCATGTCTGAAGTTTTACTATCGGCAGGTGAAACTCTTTCTCCATCAGAAGATAGCTTGGGGTTCAGGTTATTCTCCGAACCTTCCCTAGGTCATTCATCTTCCAGCATGAATAGTGATTCCTCTACCAATCTTGTTGAATCTAATGAAGCAACAAGGAAACACCAACTCTGGTCCAAACAGGTAGAAGAATCTTCATTTAATGATAAAGAGGAAATGCTGAACATGAGGAAAAAACTGGCAAAAGGTGAAGTACCAGTCATGTTTTGGCCTTTGGCTGATTCACAGTATGACATTCCAAAGATGTTGACGGATGATGGAATCCATGATATTCGTCTTAACATATGGAAAACTCTTTGTCAATTAAAGAAGAAGGTATTATCTTACGATGAATATGAAAATCATCTTAAGATAATAGAAGGGTTACAACGCCAGATTGATTTGGCATCTCTATCAGTCTCTCGGTATCCGAAGGCTGAAAAGCAACAGAGAACCCTTCAACGTTCATGCCTTGGCGCGCTGAGAAAATTGCGTCAGTTAATTTCCAATGCTCCATCTAATGTTCATATCAGAGGATGGGGTATTCACGGAGCACTACATTTCACAGTGGTTTCCGGTCAGCAAAGCCCGCCGAAAATGGTCTCATGCAATGTTATTGCCCATGGCCGGCCACAGTCAATGGGCTTTGTTCATAATCAAAATCTTGCTCGAGATCAAGCTTCAACTAGTTCCTCTCAAAATCAAGTATATAGAGAACAGGTTGTTGAATTGCTCCTACATCAAGCAGGCGAGAATATTGCGCAAGCCTCTCGTCTGGAGCAAACACGTCATCAAATGACAGAAGTTTCGGAAATCATCCAACGGTCTGTTGAACCAAGTGATAAAAGTGGATACAGGTTAATGCATCCAGCTAATTTCCGAACTAAGATCCGCAAGATCAAGAGAGATTTCAAGAAGATCTCAGACATAGCATGTCAAGAGACACCCCAGCTTGCCAGACTGGGGACTTCTCTAACCCAACCCTCAGAATCAACGAATGGGATTCGAGGAGTTGAGCAGAAGCAACAGGAACACCCCCAGTCCACCGGACTGGGGACTTTTTCAAATCTTCAATCCCTCCCTCAGAGAAAGTCAGTTTTCTCTCGATTAGGGAATAAGCCTCAAGAGGAACGAAGAGCCAAGATGTCAGGAGATTCTCTCCAAGTGACGGTTCACAAAGAAATTCCTGAGGGGTCAAGTCAACGGAATGCCATGTCTTATCATGGACATAAAAGGAGACAATATCATAGAAATGCTGATAGAAAGGATTTCATGAAATATGCATCCATTAATGTCATCACTGCCGTTGCTGCTGATTCACCAGATGAGGCTCAATCAGAGGGATCAGATGAAGAGGTTCCTGCTCAAGAAGTTGCGCACACAGACCTAAATGAAGAAGGTGTGCGCACACGTAATCAAAGGCTTACCCAAAATTTGGGTATTCCTTCAAGTAACCCACTTCCCCCTCTCCGAAAAGGATCCAATAAGGGGAAAGGAAAAAATCAGGTTACTTCTCACCCTTCCTCTGAAGGAGGTCAATCGCTCTCATTAGAGCAAAGGCTTGCACAACAGGAGGAAGAAATGAAAGAATTAAGAAGGTTGAATGCAGAACTACTTCAGAGTAGTCTTCTTCTTAAGAATGCTGAAGTCCGACAGCCGAAGGAATTTGTTGTAACTACTGAGATGGATCAGGAATATCCTCCTTTATCAGTACACCCACAGAGGTCTAATCCTACGGGTCAAACGCAACAACGGTTGGCAGCATTACCATTAGTTGCAGCACCAACCTCCACGGCTGTCCAAGCTCCATTCATTGCACCTACCCAAAACCAAGTTCAACCTGACGTTTCTCAAAAGTTAATAACTACTATTGAGTCATTAACAGCTCGGTTAGAAACTATGGAAGGGAAACGGGCGCAAGTTCAACCTGAAAAGAAAGTTTACCCTGAATGGGTAGATTCAATTTCTCCTCCATCCAGTTTTGGAAACCCTATTTTCCCTACTTTCAATGGATCAGGCGACCCTGAACAACATTTGACGCATTACGTGTCTTGTTGTGATCCTATGATGGGAACTCCAGAACAACAAGAAGCAGTGAAACTCAGATGCTTCGTGCGAACCTTGCAAGGACCAGCTTTTGTCTGGTATATAAGCTTGAAATCCCGGTCAGTCATCGGATGGGAGGATCTTCGTCAAAAATTCCTTCTTCAGTTCAGCTCAACTTTGCCAAAAACGACAGTTTTCGATCTTACAAACTGCAAGCAAAGGGAGAATGAAAGAGTCTCTGATTTCATTGCTCGTTGGAAGGGATTAACGTATTCCTTGAGTTTATCACTCCCTCAGGAGGAATTATTGCCAATCTGTGTGGCAAATTTGCGTGACGAATTACGCACGCCATTGATCCCTGTGAAATACACAGGAGGGTTTCGAGACCTTACTTCAATCGCTCAACAGATTGAAGATTCCCTTATGCAGGCTAAGGTTAAATCTCGTGTAATTCCATCAGCTCCAGGAAGAAGAATGGGTAAAGCAGAAACTGCTACAGTTATGCTTAAACAGGCACCTGTACCTATTTCTACTTCAAAACCTTCATCTTCTCGAAGGGCTCCACCTCCTGAACGCCAACAACAAAGGCTGTTTCGTCCAAATGATCAAAAAGATCAACGACGAAAACAATTTGAGGATATGAAGAGTAAAACATACTCTTTCCGAAGTGAGCAAGTTCCTGGTTACTTCATTTCAGCTCTGGAAAATAATTTGGTTCAAATACCAGTGCCGAAGAGACCAAACAAGGAAGGAGATGAAGACCGTCCCAATTATTGTCCCTTTCATCAAATGTTGGGACATCCCATCCAGGAGTGTTTTGTCTTTAAAGACCTCCTACAAAAGATGGTTGACTTGGGACAAGTCAAATTGAAGGGTTCTTCAGCTCATGTAGCGTGTATTACCGCTACAGATCCAGAGGAAGGAGGCGAGTGGCAGGAAGTCAAAAGCAAAACTGCGAAAAAATATGATGATTGGATGGTCAGAAAGACAATCAATCGGACTCATTCCATTTTGCGAACACAATTGAAGAAACCAATTGTGTCTCCTACAAAAGCTGCAGTAAAGCCTCCATCAAAGGACAAATCCTCAAAAGGGCAGCGTAATTCAAAGAAGAAAGAGGAATCAGGAGAAGATGAGTATGTATCAAAGCCTAAATTGTCTTTGACTCTGGCAGATTTCATGCCATCTACTTCAAAGTCACGGGCACCGTCCCACCAAACGACACAGCCTAAACAGGCCAACCAGGCAGAGTCTTTATCAGACGAAGAATTGATCTTTGGTTCTGTTAATATGATTCAATTAACAGATTCATATTCCAGTCTTGATGAGCCTGAATTCCCTGTATCAAATAAAGGAACCCGAGGAAGTTCTAGAGGTTCAGGATATAGGGGAAGACGTGGATCTTTCCGAATCCACTACTCTAATTCTACCCCTGCTAGCACTGTATATGCAGCAGAAACTCGTGGTAGAGCCCTTCAGCGAGCTCAAAATGAACAAGCAAGTTCTTCTGCTAATGGCCAACTCAGCTTCGGCACAATTATTTTGGAAGACCGATTAAAGGTTCCATCTTCTTTATCTCAGCAAGCAAATGGATCTAATCAGTCTAATTTTCCAAAACCAAAGATGTTGCCAACTTCAATACAAGATGCATCAGCTTCCAAAGCATCTGCTTCCAAGATACCTGCTAAACCACATATTCCTATTGGGAAACGCAGGCCTCTAGATCAAAAGTATGATATATTGAAACACTTGGCCCAAGTACCAGCCAAATTATCAATTTTGGATGCTTTGAATCTATCAAGAGATCTTCGGGAAGCACTCATCGAAGCTTTGTCAAGTCCTCAAGAGTTTGAAGCTGAGATTGCTGCAGCTGAAATTTATCACATAGAGAATAATCCTGCAGAATGCCATGCAGTGATATCTTTTACTGATAAAGATGAGGATGATGTTGTGCATGGGCACATAAAACCTTTGTACTTATCTGGCAAAGTCAATGGTATAGATGTTCGAAGAGCTTTCATTGACAATGGTTCAGGAGTCAACCTCATGCCCATTCGCACACTTCGTCGATTGGGCCTCACAGAATCTGATTTATCTCCTTCTACCATGATGTTGCAAGGATATGATAAAAATGAACAAGAACCACTGGGAGAAGTTACGCTCAGAACTCAGTTTGGAGATCTTGTTTCCAATTCAGATTTCATGATTGTTGATCAAGACTCAGCTTTCAATATCTTGCTTGGAAGACCCTGGTTACATCAGCATGCAGCTATTCCGTCATCATACCATCAATGTCTCAAATATTGTTTCGATGGTCAAGTTGGAACATTATATGGTGATAAGGCCCCGTTCAAAACATGTGAGTCTCAATACATTGAGGCGGAATTTTATCACATGAAGGGAAGAGAAAAATCTACAATGAAGGAAATTACCAAAGTTAATGCTCCATATGGTTTGGAAAAAATTCCAATAAATCCATTTTCACATGTGAGTACAGATTATGTGTTACCTATCAGTCAAATTGACAAAATAGGCCCAAATCAAAATACTCTTATGGAAAGATCCATAATGTCAATTACGGCAATCGAGCCAGACAACATAGGAGAAATTGGTAACTTACCAAGCAATGATGAAAGCATAAGTGGTGACGTTTTCATTTCGTCTGCTGAAATCCAACAAGTCTATACTTCGCTAATCAGGCCAGAAGAAGTTATAGCAACACCAGAGGTGAATGTTGATGTCGATTCTCAATCCATCATCTGCTCTTTATTTCCCAAAGAAGACCCTTTTTCATCAATAGGGACGGAAATGGAAGCTTCTTCTTCAAAATGTGAAAATTTTGACATCTCTTATGATCATGAGAATTTCGTTTTTTCATCTACTTTGCAAGTAGAAACGGAAGATATAACACATGATGAAGAGGAAGAGGAAGATCTTAGAGATGCTCCTCCAGCATTTGAAGAGGGTATCTCTACCACTGTGGATGAACTCAGAGAAGTAAATCTGGGTACAGAGAAAGATCCACGCCCCACTTTAATTAGTGCGGCCATGACCCTTGAAGAACAAGAGATGTATATTTCTTTTCTAAAGAAAAATAAAGATATCTTTGCTTGGAATTATACAGAGATGCCTGGCCTTGATCCTGATGTTGCCAGCCATCATTTGGGTTTACCAAAAGAACATCGAGGATTCAAGCAAGCCGCGAGAAGAACACACCCAACCTATGCTTCCAAAATCGAGGCTGAAGTGGATAAGCTTATCAAAGCTAACTTCGTCAGAGAAGTTCAATATCCCAAGTGGTTGGCTAATATTGTCCCCGTAAAGAAAAAGAACGGACAAATTAGAGTTTGCATCGATTTCAGAGATCTTAATCGGTATTGTCCCAAAGATGATTTTCCAGTTCCGATTACAGAACTCTTAATTGATGCGACGGCTGGCTATGAAGTACTTTCTTTCATGGATGGATATTCTGGATATAATCAGATCCGAATGGCCCCAGAAGATGAGGAATATACAGCCTTCAGAGCTCCTCAAGGTGTGTTTTGTTACCGGGTGATGCCCTTTGGTTTAAAGAATGCAGGTGCAACATATCAACGCGCCATGCATCGTATCTTCAAACCTTTTCTAGGGAAATTTGTTGAATGCTATGTAGATGATTTGGTGGTTAAATCCAAACAACGTTTTGATCACTTGGCTGATTTAGAAATCATATTCCACAAGCTTCGACAACATAATTTGAAGATGAACCCCTTAAAATGTGCTTTTGGGGTAACCTCAGGAAAATTCCTCGGCTTTGTTGTACGCCATCGTGGTATTGAAGTCGATCCTGAGAAGACCAAATCAATACTTGGTATGTCACCTCCTCAGAATTTGAAAGAATTAAGAGGACTTCAAGGACACTTAGCCTATATTCGGCGTTTCATCGCCAATTTGGCAGGCAAAAGTTTACCTTTTACCAAATTATTGAAGAAAGGAGTCACTTACCAGTGGACTAAAGAATGTCAAGAAGCATTTGATGTTCTCAAGAAATACCTCTTAAGTCCACCAGTACTCATGCCACCTGTTGAGGGTAGACCTCTTATCCTCTATGTGACAGCTTTAGAGCGATCATTGGGTGCCTTTCTCGCTCAAAAGAATGATGCTGGGAATGAAAATAGTCTCTACTATCTCAGTAGAACTATGCTTGAAGCAGAAACCCGGTATTCGAGTATTGAAAAATGCTGCCTAGCATTAATCTTTGCAGTTCAGAAACTGAGACACTACCTGCAACATCACGAGGTCCAATTGGTATCTCGTAATAATCCACTCAAATTCATCCTTAGTCGTCCAATGCTTACAGGACGTCTGGCAAGGTGGGCGGTTATTCTACAGCAGTTTGACATTCAATATGTGTCTCAAAAGGCAATTAAGGGCCAAGCTCTGGCTGATTTCCTGGCTGAACACCCTTCAGTGGAAGACACATATTCAGATATCGAACTCCCTGATGAGGAAGTTTTTTCTATTCAAGAGAATCCTCAAACATGGGAAATGTATTTTGATGGTGCTTCTAGAAGTCCAACAGGGAAGAAAATGGAAAATCCTAAATTCAACAAAGTTGGTTTAGGAATTGTGCTCATTTCTCCAGATAAGGCAGTGTTACCTTATTCCTTTTTGTTGTGGGAAGGCGGTACCAATAATGAAGTTGAATACCAAGCTCTCATTGCAGGCTTGGAGTTAGCGCTTCAAGCAAAAGTGAATCACTTAAAGGTAAAAGGTGATTCAGACCTGGTAATCAAACAAATCAATGGGGATTATGCCATCAGAAAAGAAGAATTAATCCCTTTGTATGATTACGTCAGAGAGTTAATGTCGGAATTCCCTTCAGAACCGACATTTTCTTTTGTCCCAAGATCACAAAATGCTCAAGCTGATGCACTGGCTAATATAGCCACAGCTTTAGCAGATCCAAATCGGGACGAGACAACCATCGGTATTGCCCACCGTCGTGCAATTTCACCTTATGTTCAAGTCAGAACAGAGGAAATTAATGAAATTAGTCCCATTCCTGAACCATATGGTCATACTACAGGATGGATGTCACCTATCAGGGAATACCTTCAAAATGGAACACTTCCACCTGATAGAGCCAAGAGAGAACAAATTCGGCGACGTGTGGTCAATTTTACTCTTTATGATGGTCCAAACCACCTTGAGAAAATTCTCTACAAACGTGGTTTTGATGGAGTTCTCTTCAGATGTATTGATGGTGAAGAGACAATGGCTGTCATAAAAGAAGTGCATGCAGGAGTCTGTGGTGCCCACCAGTCTGGACATAGATTGTCTGATCAAATTCGAAGACTTGGATACTTCTGGCCTTCAATGATACAAGATTGTGTTAATTTCACAAAGAAGTGTCATTCATGCCAAGTATATGCCAATTTCATTCATCAACCTCCAGAGTTGCTTCATACAGCTAAATACTCATGGCCATTTTCCACATGGGGAATGGATGTGGTGGGACCTTACCCTTCAGCTACGGCCAAGCAGTTTAAGTACATTCTTACTGCTACTGATTTCTTTTCCAAATGGGCAGAGGCAGTACCTCTCAAAGAAGTCAGTTCTAAATGCATTGTTAGCTTCATCAAGTCTAACATCATTACTAGATTTGGTGTCCCTCATACCATATTGACAGACAACGGCACCAACTTCTGCTCTTCTGAGGTAAAGAGATTGTATCAAGAATACAACATTAAGTCCAACCATTCATCTCGATATCATGCAGCGGCTAATGGCCAGATAGAGGCCTTCACCAAGACTCTTTCAAATATACCGCAAAAGATGGTGGATAAAGATAAGAGGTCATGGACTGATAAACTCTATCATGCTTTATGGGCTTATCGGACTACCACTCGCAATGCAACGCGGTCTACTCCATATTCATTGGTATATGGAACAGAAGCAGTCTTGCCAATTGAAGTCCAATTGCCCTCACTCAGAATAGCCATTTGTGATCAGTTATCAACAGATGAGCAATCCCAAAAGCGGTTGAATGAATTGGAACAGTTAGATGAGAAAAGATTGTGCACTTTGCACCACTTGGAAATCTATCAGAATCGAATAGCACGAGCTTTTAACAAAAAAGTTCGTCTTCGTTCATTCATTCAGGGAGAATTGGTATTGGTTCTCAGAACACCAATGATACCAGGAAAGAAACCTCCCAAGCTTGAACCAAAATGGGAAGGACCTTATTCAATACATAAGGTCTACTCCAATGGAGCGTATTCTCTGATTTCAATGGATGGAGAACACATCACGACTCCAACTAATGCCAGATTTCTGAAGAAGTATTTTGTATAAACACAAAATATTGGTCCCCGGAACCAAGACTTACAATTGGTTCATACAGCATGACCTTAAACTGCATCAGCAATGGTCCAGTATGACCTTAAACTACAACTACGTCCAGCATGACGATAAACTGTATGGTCCGTGCATATGACCTTAAACTATTCGCACTTATGTCCCTGCAACATGACACTAAACTGTGCAGCACCAATAGTCCTAACTGCAAGACTTTAAACTGCATAGTCCCTGATTTTGTCCTACATGACAATAAACCGTATAAAAGTTCTTATATTTTGTCCGAGATGACATTAAACTATATTTTGTCCTAGCAACATGACATTAAACTGTGTGGCACTTTCATCGTCCAGCATGACGTTAAACTGTGTTAAGTCCCTTATTGTCCTACATGACACTAAACTGTATTCTGTCCGAGATGACATTAAACTATATTGTGTCCTAGCAACATGACATTAAACTGTGTGGCACTTCCAACGTCCAGCATGACGATAAACTGTAAAAAGATCAGAACTGATATCCTCATATTGATTCACCTTAGTCTTAGCTACATGACTTTAAACTGTACAGCCTCAGTTCGTCCTTGCTATATGACGCTAAAACTATACAGCAATGGTCCAGTATGACTTTAAACTGCAACTTCGTCCCACACGACATTAAACTGTGAAAAAGTTCCATAAACAGTCCAGCATGACCTTAAAACTGCATCATTCCTGGTCCATGTATACGACCATAAACTATTTGCAAATATGTCCAGCAAGACGTTAAACTGTGACGTCCTAACTACATGACGCTAAACTGTATAAAAGTCTCTCACGTCCGGAAAGACGCTAAACTATATAATCATCAAAAGTCCAGCATGACATTAAAACTGCACAATCCCCCTTTCGTCCAATATGACGTTAAACTGTATTGTCCCCATCGTCCTAACTACATGACGCTAAACTGTACAGAAAATCCTTGATATGTCCTACATGACATTAAACTGTGCATCGTTAAGGTTGTTATTACCTCTTGTTTCTCACACCGAGTATGACTCACGTGAGCTTAGAGCGAACATCAACCATAACACTCCCTTTGGGCCACTAACCATGTGTAAGTCCCAACAACATTTTTTTTTTAGATCATTGTCCACAAGAACAACTTGATCATTAATTCATTCTTTAATTGAACTACACAGACTTTGATCCTTGCCCTCCAGGCTGGGTATGTAGGCAACCTCCCAAAGGTTCAAGCCCAAAAACAATCTCTTCACATTGGTTCACCACAATCTCATATGATGATGATTTGTGAAACCACCCTTGGAATCAATATCTTTACATTGATTCACTTTCGTCCTTGTTATATGACGTTAAACTATACAACACTTTTGTCCAGTACGACAATAAACTACAATATTCTTTGATTTCCTCATTTGAGAAGGAACCATTATTAAACATTGATTCTTTTTCAATCATGGTTTTTTATTTTCAAAAAGACTACGTACATACATGGTAATGCCTAAACTTTTTATCTTAGGTTAAAACCATCATTTCACTAAAGTCCCTTTTCACCCTTCACATGTACGAACCAAATTTGTACAAAGGGTAGTTTCTAGAACTACGTGGACTTGATTCCCATCTTTATGGGATACGTAGGAACATTCGAGTGTCCCTCGAATCCAGTCCCAAGTCTTTTGGGACTAACCCCAAATTTCACTTTCAGTCCCTTGGCTGAAAAATCCTCATGAAAACACACACTGTGTATTCATTATTATGGTCCGAATTCTATGACCCAAAAAACTAAGATCACTCATCCTTTCATCCTGCACGACGTTAAACTGTATTTCAAGAACTACGTATGGCTTGATTCTCATTCTTATGAGATACGTAGTGAAGTCCAAGTTTCAATTCAGGACCCAGCCACAACATGATTATGGTTTTCATTGACCTATGTATCTCTATATACATTGGAAAATACCCATCTTTATGTATTATAATCCTAACCTTAAATATTTTTCAGATCTTCATAACCCTTTTTCATGACTTATGGTCACAAAAATGTAAAACTTCTGAGAATTCTTTTTGCCTGACTATGCAGCACGTGCCCATAGGTGGCCTTGCATAAACAGTCCACATAACAGACTTGTCAGCCAAGAGATGCTATTTATTTGACCATGCAGCCAATGCCCATAGGTGGCCCTGCATGTTTTTAACCCCCTAACGGGTTTGTTAAATAATAGTAACTTCATTCTTGGGAAGAATGCCTCTTTTGTCCTTATTTGTCTTAAACGACAGTATGTAGGGATCCGCAAAAATAGCCATCCTTAACATATTTGTCCCATATCCTTTTTCATGATCTGAAAGTATTCAAGTCTATGGTTTATTCTTCTTCCCTACGTTTGGGTCAGACCTTCGTAGGAGTGATATTCATCCAGTTCTTCGATATTCTTGTTTGAAAATATCTTCTCCATATTCAAGTACCTCTTTCCATACAACAAACTCTATGCTTTAGAAAATTTGAATCTCCATAAACTTTCACTGGCTTTTAGCACTAGGAAAGTAAATTTCTGAGAGTTCTTTTGCCTAACTATGCAGCACGTGCCCATAGGTGGCCTTGCATAAACAGTCCACATAACAGACTTGTCAGCCAAAAGATGCTATTTTATTTGACTATGCAGCCAATGCCCATAGGTGGCCCTGCATATTTCAACCCCCTAACGGGTTTTGTTAAATAATAGTAACTTCATTCTTGGAAACTACTTCTTCTAATGCTATTTAGCTCTTTTTCATATCATTCCTCAGATTCAAATATTCTTAAGTCATAGTTTACATATTTTCTCTCATACTTGAGTATGGTAATTTGTTTTCAGATAAATTATCAAGGAATTGAATCCATTTTAATCCATTTTTCGGTCAAAGCTATTTCGACCTTAAACATTAGCCCCTTTATGTCCGGCTTGCATGACTTTAAACTGCCCGCACAAAAGACAGAGGAACTCTGAATAAAAGTCAAGTTCCAGCTCACTAAATATACATTTTTTTGTATGATTTAGGTAATATTGAGCAGTTAAAAGATTCAAAGTTTGTAGGGTTATTTGTAATAATCCTAGTAAAAATCAAACTATGCTTACTAAGACCATTGGCTTAAGTAAATTCGAAGCAGGTAATGGAAGAATGCGAGTACAAATGATTGAAGACAAAAGTGTTTTTCATTGATATACAAGAGTTAGGAGGAAATCCACAGATTGGAATCTCTTCTCTTTTTCAAGAAATTACAGGAGATTGTCAACAAAAGTCTTCATTTGATATATAGCATCCTGAGCCTTATCAACAGTTGCTTGAAGCTCGTGCACTTGACCAGCTTCACTCTTTTCAGCTTGCTGAAGTGCCTTCTTAGCATCGGCAATGGCTTTCATGCAATTTATATGAGTTTCATCCAATGATTCATTAAGCTGATCAAGTTCCCCAGTAACAGCATCTAACTGTTGCTGGAGTTGCACCTGCTGGACGACCTTTTCTTTGATTTTTTGTTTCAGATCCTTCATCTTGACAACATAATCAGCTTCAGCCTGGGATATCGCAGCCTCAAATTCGCCTAAATTGACTGACGATTTCACTCTGGTCAAATCTTCGCGACTTGTCTGCATTTGCTCCCTCCTGAAGATAATCTGTTTCACTGTAGCATGGATCTTTTCATACCCAAAACCACCAAGTCCCATTATAACAAATTGGGATGACAATCGGGAAATTTTTGATGGTAGCTCTTCTAAGGGCACCCCCGATATGATGTTCCATATATTGTTCCACGCCTTACGTCGTGAGAAGCTGAACGCTTTGAGCATCTCTGGATCTGATTCAACATCTTCGTCAGAAGGGGGTATGTAATCTGGAATTAACATGCTTAAAGAAGTGCCTCGTTCTGCTCTTTCCCCTCTGACTTGGGCTTCTTCACTTTCAATTCCCATTGGGGCAGAGGCTGAAGCCTCATCTCCGGATCTAGCCATTACAGTTGATGGCCCTACATGATCAATTGAAAGATTTTAGTTGAATCTTAAAGAATAACAAAAGAATGGATTGTCTTGCAAATAAAGTACAATCACAAATATTGTTATCCCTTACCCAATGGTGGTTCAGCAACATGAGAAGACTTCTCCCCATCTTTCCCGGTTTCAACAGGATTTTCAAGATGGGTCTCAGGAGAGTTTATTGGATTTAGCTCTACTTGAGCTAATGTTTCTGCAATGATAGGGTTGACATCAGTGTCCACACCCTCTTCAGGCATTGGCAGTTCAGCAGCTTCTACGGAAGAAACTGCATATTATTTTACATCATGATTAGAAATATTTTTCTTTTAAAAGAAAAATTTGGGCGAAGGGTAACACTCACGCCCAAGGTCTTCTAAATCACATGACAATCTAGCATGATCATAAAATTCTTCAAAAGTCATTCCTTGATTCATCATTTCATCCAATGATACTTCAGAATCTTGGTTAGTCTCACCAGTGGGAGCATTTGCTATGTCTTCTTGCTGACTTATGTCCTGCAACCCCTGACCCTGGACAGCATCTTCAGTAGTGGGAGGGATACTGGGAATGGATGGCAGCTCTTCTCCAGGAGCTACCAAGTCAGCTTGAGTTTGTGGTTGTTCTACAGCACCCTCCACGGCCTTTGAAGAAGGATCAGTCCCTTCCCTCAAGGGGGAAATTGAAGAAGCCCCTGCAATCCTCAGAAATATGAGTAACCATATGATTATGGGTATAAAATCATGATTGTTCGAAGGACTTACCACTGCTAATGAAACGTTTAGCTAAGGATTTCCTCCTTCGTTGCCTTGGCTTCTTTTGCTTTTTTGGAGTTTCAGCTGTCTCCTTTATTGGCACTTGGATTGGCGAATGAAAGGCTATGTCCAGTGCCTCATTCATGGCCTGCTGGCCTGGAGATATCTCGCCTGGTTCGCGAGGAGAATCAGCAGCAGCCCCAACAGCGGTACCACCAGGGCTATATTGTGGCGAAGGAACCCCGGTCCCTTTCTTTGCAAGCTGCAAGATGAAGAAAATAACTTTCTTAAGAAACAAAGCTTCAACTGAAATCAAGTTGCAAATAAGGAAGGAAAACTTACATCTTCAGGAGCCACGTACTCTTGCCACTCCTCATCTCCAGAACCACCAGCCCCCTTAATGGTGCCACGATCAATCATTTCCTTCACCCGCCTGGTGATAGGAGTTGAATTATCGGTGGCATATATGAGCATTTCTAGCTCTCTGATGTAAGCCCGCACTTCATTGGGGTTATCTCCGTATTGAAGGTCTTTTGAGGCTAGAAGATATCCTATCCCAGGAAGTTGTAGACCCTCACACAAATCCAGCCAGGCGGTTTCAGTATCACAGTATAAGCTCTGCCATAGCTGAACAGCCTCTGGTCTTAGATATAAAGGCTGTGAGGAAGGTCCTACAATTTTTGATTTTAATTTCTTCCCAACTCCTGCAACTACAGATAGAGAATAAGAAAGTGAGACTTATTACTTTATAAAGTAGCAGTGATTGAAGTTATTACAATCAAATAACTCACCAGGAGCTGATGGAGTGGGTCTTTTAACTCTGGCCGGAGGATTATATCGGGCACGAAACCGCTTTGCTGCCGGTTGTGCCTCATCATCCCCATCATGATAATCCGAGGAATCAGTTCTAGAGGAGGAGTCTGTTGAACCTATTTCAGGAGGAGAAGCAGCACCTTCATGAGGAAGAGTTTCTTTCTCTACAGTCCTCTTCCTCTTTCCCACTTGATATACAGGGTGATTCAATATCCCTTTAGGGTATGATGCTATCCAGTGTTCGGCATAAAAAGTAGTCAGATAATGTGCCGCTTTTTCAACTGGTAGATCAAATACTGCTCCAGTCTTCTCTCTTGACGTCAGCAACCATAGTTGTCGAGCAACCATCAGATTTTGCTCTAACCTGACGTGTACTGGAGGGGATACAACAATCTGTTGTAAACATTTGAATTGGCGTGCAAATCTATATGGAGCATAGGCCTCGCATATGATTTCTCCATCAACCCTGGCTACTAATACGCCATCCCTGCAAGCTAGCATGTATGCCCTCAAATCCAAAGGGGCTTTCCCATCATCAACAAACCGCCCAGATGGCGGACTTCCATAAGGAAAGAAGTTGAATTCCTTATACATGCTTAGTCTTACTTTTATGTCATAACCATTGACATCTAATGGAGCAATTCCAGAGAATGCTTGCACTGACAGTCTGAAGGAGCTTCCAGGAATTTGTAACCCATTCTGTACATTGTAAGTCCTGAAGTGAGTGGCAATCCATCCCCACAAAACCTGGAATGGTCCCACTATTCTTAAAGGAGATTTACCCTGGAAAACATGAAGTAAACTCCTGTGAATCTTTGCTAAAATGGGGGTAGCTAACCCAACCATTTTTCCTTCAGCTAACTTGGCCGCAATGACGAAGGTCCCTGGCCTAACGCCTCCCTTCGAATCTCTGACCGGCAAGAGGTAAATACTGAGCCACATTACCAAGAAACCCGCCAGACGAGTTTTCTTTGGAATTATTTGATTCACTTCATAGCCCCATTTTTCAAACTCTCCTGCTTCTAGAGTTGGCCAGAATGTGCCAGGAGCTCCTCTCTTCTCAGGTTTTGGGCAAGTGGTAGGACGTCTGGGCCGGGTATCCTTGGATTTCTTTTTCTTGGATCCTTTTTCCTTTGGCTCCATCCCTTTCTTCTCAGTAAGAAACACCTTCATCCATTCTTCCGGATGGATATCTTTTCTGAAATGAGTTAATGAGGTCTCTGAACTCTTGAGCTTATGAAAGATTTTGAATAATTCTCGAGCCAAAACAGGAGTCTTCTCTGGATCATTCCAAGTCACCTTGGGAGGAATGAATTCATCATACATATCGCCCAAGATTGGAGCTCCTGAAATCTTGTGGACATCCCACAAACTGATACCTACTTCTCCATGAGTCAAGTGGAAAGAATTAGTCGCTGGACTCCAGTGACTGAGTATCTCTGGCACGAAGATATCATGTCTGTAAATATATGTCTGCCCAACCCAAACAGCTTCATATATTTCAGCTCTCTTCAGATCCTCAATAAACTCTGCGCAAGTCTGTCGCACCCAGTATGCCCACATCCAAGTTGGCTTCACACCTCCCCAGGGCGGAAATCCCAACTTTTCTTCCAGCCTTTGGACTGATCCATCTGAGCATCTCGGAAGATTGAAGGATGGCAATGTGGTTGAAGCTCAGGTGTATGTTTTTTCAGATCTGATGTGCAAGGGCTATGATGCATCACATACGCCTTCTCTACTGTTCCAGCAGTTTGAAATACTCCTCCGCCTGAGATATTTGCTGAAGCAAAATTGGTATAATTCTGAAACCAAGAAAATGGAAGATAATTCTTTACTTCTGGAATAATGACTTCTTGCAGATGACCATGACCATACAAAGGTAGATAAGTGCAGTGAGGAAAGTCGTGATGATATTTCTTCAGATACTTAGCCAAATCTGGAAGAGTGCTGTTTTTGACAGTATAGTAATCAGGGCCAATGATATTCATCATATCATCTATCCGCTTGCTAGCCAGTTCATCAAGGAATCTAGGTCTAAGAGCCATTGAATCTGCACAGGAGTTGAATAAATTAAAACTCTTAAATGGGTTTTATTTTTTCATAAAATTTGTGAGAAAATCAGAAAAAAAAATGGCTAAGGCATTAAGGCGCGCAAGTATGGAGATGTCGCGCAAGTGGCACATATGTCGCGCAAGTATTTGTCGCGCAAGTGTGTGCCGCGCAAGCCTTATTACCTTGAGAGTAGCGCGGCAGCGAGGAAACAGCGAAAATAGGAGACTTGCGCGGCGACAAAGACTTGCGCGGCGAGAGCTCGAGAAAATTCGGGGTCAGATACCATCTCCGGCCGGAAGCAGCATATTTATAGGCCAGGAGGCCTACCTGCGCGCCATACCAGAGGGTTTAAGGCCTGCGCGACGCAGACTTGCGCGCCTCCCTCTGCGCACTGAAGACTTGCGCGCCGCCCTTTTCCTGTAGAGGGATTCGATTTCCTCAGAGTCAAATCCTCATTTTCTCTCCGGATCCAACTCTGAGGGGGGACTTTTGTTGACGCTCCTTTCGTCACGGAATCTAAAGTTCGGAAAAGGGAATATCTGAGCTCAAAGTGATTAATCCTTTGAAGAAACATCAAAAATCGACAAAGGGATGGAAAAGGAGAACATTGCCCATGTAGCGCGCAAGTTCCATCGTGGTCGCGCAAGTGTACTTGCGCGCCGCCTCAATACTTGCGCGACCCATCCTGGTCGTGCAAGGGACTTGCGCGACAGAGCTGGTAACCGCCCAGTAACCGCCCGGGGTCTTATTTTTCCTATAAATAGACCCTGTGGGCCCCCCATTCGAGAAGATCTCTTCCCAGAAACTCGGATAAAAGCTCCCGACGCCCAAGTCTCTTCTCAAAGCTTCCAGAACACTTCTAAGGTAATTTCTTACCTAGAATGGAAGATCTAAAGGGAAGAAGGAAGGCCTAAGTGTTGAAACTTATCAAACACTTGCGCGCCGACTTAATTCCTTCAATATAACTTGCGCGTCCCTCTTCTGGAAGAACCTCAAGAGGATGAGAAAGAGTTTAATAAAGAGTCGCTCAAGTAATTCAACTCTGGTTGAAAATCGCGCAAGTATCCCTTATGTCGCGCAAGTATACTTGCGCGACCAATACTTGCGCGCCGCCGCAGGACTTGCGCGACCTTCAATACTTGCGCGCCCCTATCTTTTTGGGTGCCCATCTTGCCCTTTTTCACCCCTCTTAAGCCATTTCACCCTTCCTATTCAAGATTCAGTCTTCAAGAGACTCTTCAAATCCATTTATGGCATGATTTCTTGATTTGACATCCTTATCTGAAAGGAATTATGTGAAATATCTCTCAAAACCTAATGATTTAAACATCTTTATGTCACCAAAGATTGAGAGTTCATTCATTCAACCTCATCCTTTAAGATGAGAGAATCCTAACCTGGGTCTCCTTTTTAGGAATAAGACTCAGTCATAACCTTGGGCTTCCTTTTCAGGAGTAAGCCCCAAGTCCCCTAACCTAGGCTTCCTTCTCAGGAATAAGTCCTAGTCATAAATCTTGGGCATCTTTCTTAAGAATAAGCCCCAATCAAGTCCTTTAAATCTTGGGCATCCTCCTCAGGAGTAAGCCCCAAACCTTAATCCCTAACCTGGGTCTCCTTTTCAGGAATAAGACTCAGTCATAACCTTGGGCTTCCTTTTCAGGAGTAAGCCCCAAGTCCCCTAACCTGGGTCTCCTTTTCAGGAATAAGACTCAGTCATAACCTTGGGCTTCCTTTTCAGGAGTAAGCCCCAAGTCCCCTAACCTAGGCTTCCTTCTCAGGAATAAGTCCTAGTCATAAATCTTGGGCATCTTTCTTAAGAATAAGCCCCAATCAAGTCCTTTAAATCTTGGGCATCCTCCTCAGGAGTAAGCCCCAAACCTTAATCCCTAACCTGGGTCTCCTTTTCAGGAATAAGACTCAGTCATAACCTTGGGCTTCCTTTTCAGGAGTAAGCCCCAAGTCCCCTAACCTAGGCTTCCTTCTCAGGAATAAGTCCTAGTCATAAATCTTGGGCATCTTTCTTAAGAATAAGCCCCAATCAAGTCCTTTAAATCTTGGGCATCCTCCTCAGGAGTAAGCCCCAAACCTTAATCCCTAACCTGGGTCTCCTTTTCAGGAATAAGACTCAGTCATAACCTTGGGCTTCCTTTTCAGGAGTAAGCCCCAAGTCCCCTAACCTAGGCTTCCTTCTCAGGAATAAGTCCTAGTCATAAATCTTGGGCATCTTTCTTAAGAGTAAACCACAAGTCTCTTAAAATTTCTCTTAACCAGTCATAAATTCCCTTTGATTTGGGTTTCCTTTTCAGGAATAAAACCCAATCATAAGTCCCCTCCTAATTTGGGCATCCTCCTTAGGAGTAAGCCCCAAGATTAGAGTATTCAAATCTCCATGAAGCACATATAACTTTGTGGACCCTGTTCATGGATTTTTCTTCCTAAAAGTAAATCCTAAACCTTCACCTATCTGGGCAGTCATCTATACATAAGCCCCAAAACAAATTCTTATGATTGCATCTTTTATGGAACAATTGTCTAAATTTTACCAATACCTCTTGTTTCTCACACCGAGCATGACTCACGTGAGCTTAGAGTGTAAAAGTAATTATGACATTCATCTTTGAGCCATCAATCATAAAACATCATATCCCATTCCTCGAACTACGTGGGTTCTGATTCCTTTTTTCAAAACAAAGGATACGTAGGTAGCCCATTCATGGGTTCGATCCCAACATTGAAATAATCTCTGTCCTTCTGAATGACGATAAACTTCAAGTGCCCCACTGAGTGGCTTTAAAACCAGCCTGGTCATCAAAATGACCAAGAGACTTTTATATAAATGTTTTGAAGGATACCATTGACCAAGAATCTCTAAACAAATATAGATGATTCTATATTGATGAAGAACCTCTAATACATATAAAAGATTCTCTAAATCTCTTGCATATTTAATCATTGATTGTTAAAACTAAAGGAAAGCTCATTTTATACTTGGTAATGTAATAAGGATTCACGAACTTAACTTAAATCTATAAAGAGAGTCCCGGAGTAGACAATAATTCCCCTCAAAAAGGTGTGATGAGTCCGACCTACCATCCTCTCGACCAATGCAAATTCCTAAGCCTTATTAGCCCACAAGCTAATGAGCGCCTGCCTTTGGAAAGTAGGTCCAAACGGATGTGGAATCATTGGATGTTTCCGGTTCTACGAACAAACCCGTTAGAAACCGATCGGAACGTTTGAATCTCCCATCCAGGAGGTCATCCCCGGATTCCGCGCGAAACAGGGATAAAAGCTTTTAGGGATGGTATTTTGAGAATAGAAGAGCCTAATTGTTATAGAAAATATTTTGGAGAATAGTTTTGGGAATAATTTGTTTTTTAAAATTTGTAGTTTGGTGTGAGGGGAAATGAGGAGTGGAGTGATTATTTTATAAATGAAAAGAAGTTTCATTTTTGTGAATAATCAACACTATTAAATATTGCAATGTCACTATAAATAATGATGACTAAAAAATTGATAAATAATTTATTTTAGGGAATATAAGGTTGACCAGATCCTCCACCATTCAAAAGTTATCATGTTTAAAACATGTTATGGCCTTTACCTCAAAGGTTACTCGCTTTTACCATTTTATTTTTCACCACATTAACTAGTTTTTACCTAGGTCATTTATAATTTATGACAAAAAATGTTGGGAAAAAATCCCTCAAGGTAACATTGCAGTATTTTTGGGTTGATTGTGTTTGTTGACAAAGCAGGTTTCCATGAATAAATTGTCGAGTTCCAAAGAAGTTGTTGACAATACTTGTTGACAAAGACTGATGACAAAGGAAAGGACGATCTGGAGGCGGTACAAAAGAGCATTAAAAGGTGGAACCGTTTCCCAGTGTTTGCCAAATTTTTGGGGTCCAAAATTTGGAGTTTGGTGAGCATCGCGAAAATAGGATTTCCATGAATATCATAATTTAATATGGCAATGGAATGAATTTCGTGAAGATAGGATGCATTGTTTGGAAATCGCGAAGACCAGAGGAATGGAGGCGGTGAGTCTTTGCGATTATGTCAAGCCTCAGGAATGGCAGAGGCTGGAGAGATTCGCGGTGATGAAGGGATTTGCGAGGGAGCTACGTTTCGAAGGCACAAAGGAATGTTGACGGTAATGCTCTGCGATTATGATGAGATCCGCGAATGGAAAATTTCCGTGGTGCTTCGCGATTTGGACCGAATTCTGGAAGAAACTTCGGAGCTTCGCGATTGGCGATGACGTGGCATTGAATTCACGTGGAAAGTTCGAGGGTCGGTGGAATCGCCTATAAATAGAGGCCGACCCCCTCAAGAGAAGAAGAGAGAATTTACAAATAAGATCATTTACTCTTGTTTTGCGAAGGTGGTTCGCGGAGCCAGTGTGCTTCGCGAAAGAGGAGCTTCGTGGTGGCTATTATAGCTCCGCGAAACCTGCGAGCTCCGCGTTGGCTTAGTAAGCATCGCGAGGGCCGTTGCTTTATGACAGCTTGAGCTTCGCGAAAGTTCTTCACAAAAGTGCTTCGCAAAAAGGCCGGAGCTTCGCGAAGGCTTGTTTGAGCTTCGCGAAATTGGGAGCTTCGCGAAGTAGGGTGCTTTGCGAAGGTGGTTCCAAAAGGAATTGCCTAGTGTTCAGAGGCAAAGAGGTATTCATCAGTGGATGAAAGTTGGACTTCAATAGAGCATCTATGAACAGTTGAAGATGCATTATTTCATGCAAATGAAGAGACCTACAGGTCTATAAACTGTGAGTGGATTCCCTTCCAAGTGCAGTGATCATAGGAAGAGGAAGAAGGTGATCCTCTCCACTGGCAGTGATCTAGAGAGAGAGAAGTAGGGAGTGACCCTTGGGAAAGCAGTGAGATGACCCTAAACCTTGTGGAGGCAGTGAGCCTGGGAATAGAAGTGCTCTATCCCAAATTTTGTATCCACATCTTATGAAGACTAGTGGGATTTGGTACACATGGAAACTTGTCGGCGTATGCTCCTTGGACGTATCCCAGTGAGGGTGAACCAAGTAAAAATCTTTGTGTCTGCCTGCTTACTTCCCTGCACTGCATTTGAAGCATCATAATTAGAGAAAGAAGAAAATAAGTGATCATAATAAACACACAAGTGAAAACAAAGTGACCCTTGTAATAAAGAGGTCAAGATCCAGTGGGGAAGGAAGAATTTTGAAAAAGAATATCCACACCCTGATTCACCCCCCCTCTCAGGGTATATAGGCCCCTATTGGCCCTAACAATTGGTATCAGAGCGAAGGTTGTTGTTATCAGATTTTCTTGCTCCGACTTGGTGTAGTCGATCTGTGTGGTTAAATAATTAGTCTGCTATTATCTAGGTGTGCCAGGGAAAAGGGAAAAACATCAAAGAAGAAGAAGAAGTAAGGTGTTATTCCTTAGTGTGGAAGTGTGTATGGAAAAAGTGTGATTCAATTAAAAGAATCAAACAACATACTGAAGGAAGGTCTGGATGAATCTGATAGGGAAATGATTGATTCACTCAAGCATGATACAGGAATGAGTGAAGTACATGAACATCAAAGTGATATTGAAACAATTTATGATGAGGAAGAAATAATTGAAAGAAGAATAGATATGAAAGCTGAGTTAGAGGCAGCTCTTAAAGAGATAGATGTTTGGAGAGCCAAAACCAATAAAGCTAACAAAGTGGTTCGCAATGCCAAACTCTATATACAGCAGCAGAAAGAAGATAAGTCTGAGTTGATGGATAAAATTGGGAAACTCAAGTTATTATCACCAGAGAACTCATAATCAGTTGGTGAGTATAAGCTTAAGATTGAAGAACAGAAAATGGAGATCAATGGCTTGAATAGAAAAGTGAAAGATTAAGTCAAGTTCATCGAAGAACCTGATATTCCTAGTTACGTTGAAAACATCGATGAAATTAATTCTAAAGACATTCGGATCCAAGCACTGGAAATTGAGGTCAACAAGATAAGAGGCTTAAATAAAAGGCTTATTGATGTGGAAACTTACCTAAAAGAGAAGAATGATTCTCAGGGTGAGGAAGTACAAAAGATGGCTAAAATAAAAGGAAAACAAAAGGCTGGTGATTATGAAGAGAGTGAAAATTCAGATGAAGCTCAGAATCTGAAAGCCAGAAATGTTGATCTTGCTACACAACTATCTGATCTAGTTTAGAAGAATCAAAGACTACAACAAGACAATCCATGTTGTTCTGATTCTTTTGGTCAAGAAAAATTGAAAGTAAAGGAGCAGAGTGACATGGTGGATAAGATGACACGTGAGTTGGAAGATGAGATGAGTTGATGGAAGCTTCTCAAGGGAGAACTCGATGTCCAACTTGAATCAAGGGATATGAAGATTCAAAAGTTGGAAGAAGAGCTAGAATCAGTAAAGACGAAAATGGAGAAATCCAATACCAAAGAAAAGTCTAAAATGAAGGATGCATTGCACTTACTATTTGATTATCCTTCAACAAGTGATGATAGAATGAAGAATAGTCATGCTATCTCTGAAGAGAAACAACATCATATTTTCTCATCTCAGAGACCATATAGTTTGGAAAAAACTGGTATTGGATTTGATGAATCCACTCCCATACATGACATAAAGAGAGCAGTGAATAGTTCTAGAAGTAGAGAAAACCTTGCAGGTGCTGAAGATAGACCTCAAATGGATTTTACAGGAAGAAATGATAGCATGTGCTATTTCTGCGGGATTCATGGCCACACGTCATGTTTTTTTCCAGATGATCTGGAATAAATTTGAGGCTGTGAAAATATAAACTTTGATAAATATGAGGATAAGAAGAATCATCATGAGAAATCAGAGAGAAAAGTCTCTCATAGTAAAGCATTCATAAGATGCTATTACTGTGAAAGAATGGGACACACCATGAATATGTATCAGGAAGCTCAAGAGCTCAATGTCAGAGGGATAACTCAAGATATAACAACATCTTGGCTAAGAGATGATGAAATGAGGTATGCCTTTGATGGAAATTGTTCTATATGTTCTAATTATGGGAATTTGGAAAGACATTGTAGCAAGAAGAAAGAAAGAAATGAAAAGGGACTCGAAAGGATATTCTCATCCCCAGTGATGCATAATGAGAAATTCTACACTGGGAGACAATGTGGTAAGTTTGAGAATAGTCTTAGAGCCTCAGGGGAATCATATAGAGCTGAACAAAAGGTGTATTAGTCACCTCATCTATCACACTCACAACCACCCCCTAAGAAAGAACATGATCAAATATGGAAGAAAAAGGGAGGAAATGCTACAACTGTGAGTAATAAGAATGGAAGTTCAGTGGAGGACCCACCACCAACGCAAAATAGGGTGGTGACTCATACATTTGAAAAAAGAAAGATGAACAAAGAACTTATTGAAAAATTTGCATGTCGTGTTTCACAGAGAAAAGTGGAGGAAGGTGCAAGATACTTGCAATGGTGGAAGAAGAAAGGGAAGATGGAAAGAAAAGTGATTCCTACTCAAAGAAATAATCAAGGAAAATGGAATTTTGGTGGAACATCAAAGAAGGAAATGTGTACTAGTGGGTTTAAACCCCAAAGAGTGAGAAAGGCCAAGCCTGTAGAATCTACATGTCAGAAAAAGGATCAGCATGTGGGTAAAGAATGCTTAGTCATATGGCCAGAGCAGTTGAAGTTGGAAAGGCAACTAGAAGAAGTAAGGAAAGAGTGTGATTCTCTGCAAGAAAGAATCAAAGGGTTGACCCATCAGGATCACCCACAATCCTCATCTTGAGGATTATGGAAGAGAAACCCCTCTCCCTATGAACATAAATTCTATTAACTGATGATTCATGTGTTTCAGGTGTTAGGGAGATACGATCCAAGGGGAAGTGGCATCTAAGGATGCGAAGTGGAGAGGTGATATTCTCTAGAGTTTCAAGTGATTCAAATCAGGAAGTGATTGTGTTATTAACTTTATCTATTGTTTCCTACAATGAGTTTCAACTTAGTAGGCTTAGAGATTTTGTTAATGGCTTAATTCTGAGTGGAAGATGAGAACAAATGATTCAGGAGGAAAAGACTAGTTATGGGTCTAAACTGTTGGGCCTAACTATGGGAAGAGTTGCATAACACAGGGGGAGAATTATATATCCTAATCAGATGCATGATCTTAATATGATATGAAGGATGAATGTTTATGATCATGAAGAATTATTGATGGAAAAGCAGAAACACACGGGTTTTCATGATTATCTATTTTGTTCTAACAATGTGGTATCAGCTGACTGCTTTAAGGATACCAAGAAGCTGCGAGAGAAAATCAATGGTGTGTCAACAAAAATATGAGAGAAGATGTTCAAAGAAATGACATCATTGAACAATGATCCAGAGAAAAGTAGCTGAACTAAATGAATCCACTGATGAATGAGTCAGTGAAAATTTTTTAGACGAATATGTTGAGGAAGAAAGCAACACAAGGGAAGAAGAAGTGGATTATGCTGATTTAGAAGAAGACACTGATGATGAAAAATAAAGTGTCTAGTCTGTGCCTACAAGGAAGCCAAAGAGCTGAGCTGAAATTGATAGACAGAATATCATTGGTGATCAGGCAGCTCCTGTTCGAACAAGAATAATGAAGTCACTAAAGCATACATATTTTCTATCTCAGGTTAAGATAGAATGCTTTGATGATGCAGCTAAATATGAAAACTACGTTCAGGACATGAATGAAGAGCTATATCAAAATTGAGAAGAATCAGACGTGGGAGATTGTTTCGAGGCCAGAAGATAAAAATGTCATCATGACTAAATGGGTCTATTAAGACAAGATGAATGAATATGGAAAAGTGATTTAGAACAAATCATGGCTGATGTTCAAAGGAGACTCCCAGATAGAGGGAATAGATGGTGATGAGACATCTTCACCGATTGCAAGGTAAGTGACAATAAGGTTATTCCTAGCCATTGCAGTGCCAAGAATGTTCAAAGTGTTCCAGATGGATGTCAAGACTACATTTCTAAATGGGTTTCTAGAAGAAGAGGTGTACATTGAGCATCCAGATGGTTTTCTCATTCATGAGGATGAGAACAAAGTTTACAGGTTGAAGAAGGCATTATATGGACTGAAACAAGCACCAAGAGCATGGTACTGAAGGCTATATCAGTATTTGAAGAATCTTGGTTTTCAGCGTATGTGATTTGATTACAATCTTTATTTCAACAACAACAGTAATAAAAGATGAGGCTTGTCTAGGAAGAAGACATGATATTTGGAAGATCATATGAAGCATAGTGGATACAATCTTCTGAATTCAAGAAACATGGGTTAAAAATGTCTATGGTTAGTGAGCTGATGTTTTTCCTTGATTTACAGGTTACACAAGTCAGGAATGACACATTCATTTCTCAATCCAAGTATTCCAAGGAGGTTTTGAAATGATTTAGAATGGAAAATTCCAAGTAGATGAAGACTCCAGTTTCGACCCGGATGAAATCATCAAAAGATGACAGTGGCATGGCAGTTAATTTCACTGAAAACAGGAAAATTATTGGAAGTTTGTTATACTTGACTGCAACAAGGCCTAATATTGTTTTCTCCACATGCCAAGCAGTGAGATATTAGAGCAATCCCAAGGAAATCCACATTCTTGCAGTGAAAATAATACTTCAGTATATCCAGGGCACAGTGGATTTGGGCTTGACATATACTGATAAATCTCAGACAGTGTTATTGGGCTATATTGATGCAGACTGGGCCGGTTCAGTGGATGATAGGAAATCAACGTCGGGTGGTGCTTTCTATCTTGGTGGATTGTGTATTTCATGGCTAAGAATGATGCAAGATTTCATTTCATTGAGCACCGCCGAAGCTGAGTATATTGCGACCACTCAAACATGTACACAATTATTATGGAAGAAACAACAACTTGAAGATATGGGAGTTGAAGTGAAGTCTCTAATCGGAATCCAGTGCGACAACTCAAGTGCTATAAATCTTAACAAAAATCCCGTCCATCATTCAAGGACAAAGTACATTGAGATTAAGTATCATTTTATCAAGGAGAAGGTTGAGCAGGGAATCGTGAAGTTAGAGTATGTGCCTACAGAGCTACAGGTTGCAGACATTCTGACAAAGGCCTTACCCAAGGAAGCTTTTGAAAGGCATCGATTTTCTCTGAGAGTTTAGTCGATTCCCCGCACTTGAAAGCGTGTGGATGTGAAACCCCCCTCTCCCTGAGGTATGATGTGTTTTTTCCTAATGTGATGATATGTGTTCTCTAATATGTTATAGACTACAAAGGAGTGTCCTTTGGGTTCGTTGACAAAGGGGGAGAAAATAGTGATTGTTCAAGGGGGAGACAGTGTGGCAATTTGATAAATCATGATTGATACGGGGAGAATCTGACCAGTGGAGCAGCCAGATAGGGGGAGAAATGAGAAAGGGGGAGATTTTTGAATCTGACGATGCTAGAAGTGATCGATCAAAGCATAGATATCACGACAGCTGAGGATCGTGGTAAAAGCAGAAGAGTGATGTTGGAATGGTGTGAAAAGATGTCCAGCTATCACCAATTGGGATCAGTGTGGTTCAACAATTGGTATCAATTTAATAATTGGTATCAGGTTGGAATCGACAATTGGTGTTTGACATGAAGTGATTCATTGATGATCTTTTCACACTACTCTTTTTTCTCATGCTGATCATTGCTCATGTGGGCTTAGAGTACGTGTTAAGTGAGTCCTTGAACGCTATCAAAATCTCAAGAGGCGAATGGTGGTAGCGGCTGGAAGAAGACTAAGTAAGGTATCAAAGTGCAGAAAATTAAGCTGAGCAGAGTTGTGAAAAGTTGTCAACAAACCCAAAGGGGGAGATTGTTGGGAAACAATCCCCCAAGGTAACATTGCAGTATTTTTGGATTGATTGTGTTTGTTGACAAAGCAGGTTTCCATGAAGAAATTTTCGAGTTACAAAGAAGTTTTTGACAATAATTGTTGACAAAGACTGATGACAAAGGAAAGGATGATCTGGAGGTGGTACAAAAGAGCAGTACAAGGTTGCGCCGTTTCCCAGTGTTTTCCAAATTATTGTGGTCCAAAATTTGGAGTTTGGTGAGGATCACGAAAATTGGATTTCCATGAAGATCATAATTTAATATGGCAAAGGCATGAATTTCGCGAAGATAGGATGCATTGTTTGGAAATAGAAAAGACCGGAAGAATGGAGGCGGTGAGTCTTCTCGATTACGTCAAGCCTCGCGAATGACAGAGGCTGGACAGCTTCACGGGGATGAAGGGCTTTGCGAGGGAGCTACGTGTCGAAGGCGCGAAGGAATGTTGATGGTAATGCTCTACGATTACGACGAGCTCCACGAACGGAAAATTTACATGGTGCTTCGCGATTTAGACAGAATTCCGGCGGAAACTTCGGAGCTTCGCGATTGGCGATGACGTGGTGTTGACTTCGCGTGGAAAGTTCGAGGGTCAGTGGAATAGCATATAAATAGAGGCCGACCCCCTCAAGAGAAGAAGAGAGAATTTTCAAAGAAGATCATTTACTCTCGTTTTGCAAAGGTGGTTCGTGGAGCCAGTGTGCTTCGCGAAAGAGGAGCTTCGAGGCGGCTATTGTAGCTCTACGAAACCTGCGAGCTCCGCGTTGGCTTAGTAAGCTTCGCAAGGGACGTTGCTTTATGATGGCTTGAGCTTCGCGAAAGTACTTTGTGAAAGTGGTTCGTGAAAGTTCTTTGCAAAAAGGCAGGAGCTTCACAAAGGCTTGTTTGAGCTTCACGAAATTGGGAGCTTTGCGAAGTAGGGTGCTTTTCAAAGGTGGTTCCAAAATGAATTTCCCAGTGTTCAGAGGCAAAGAGTTATTTATCAGTGGATGAAAGTTGGATTCAATAAAGCATCTATCAAAAGTGGAAGATGCATTATTTCATGCAAATGAAGAGACCTACAGGTCTATAAACTGTGAGTGGATTCCCTTCCAAGTGCAGTGAGCATAGGAAGAGGAAGAAGGTGATCCTCTCCACCGGCAGTGAGCCAGAGAGAGAGAAGTAGGGAGTGACCCTTGGGAAAGTAGTGAGTTGACCCTAAACCTTGTGAAGGTAGTGATCCTGGGAATAGAAGTGCTATATCCCAAATTTTGTATCCATATCTTATGAAGACTAGTGGGATTTGGTACGCACGACAACTTTTCGGCGTATGCTCCTTGGACGTAGCCCAGTGAGGGTGAACCAAGTAAAAATCATTGTGTCTGCCTGCTTACTTCCCTGCATTGCATTTGAAGCATCATCATCAGACAAAGAAGAAAATAAGTGATCATAATAAACACAAAAGTGAAAACAAAGTAACCCTTGTAATAAAGAGGTCAAGATCCAGTGGGGCAGGAAGAATTTTGAAAAAGAATATCCATACCCTGATTCATCCCCCTCTCAGGGCATATAGGCCCCTATTGGCCCTAACAAAAAATAAAATGATACTTATTATATAATTTTGAACCAATGGTTATAAATATGAAACACAATTTATCAAATTAAAATCCTATCTATATGAAAAATTAATTTTAACAAAATCATAAGTATCGTGCAAAAACCTATTTTTTGAAAAAATTTTATTTTTAAGAAAAATGATTTATTATTAGGATATAATTCTAAATTACATCGATTAAAATAAATATAAAATAATTGTTATCATTAAAATTTTATTTATTTAATAAAAAAATAAATCAAAAACTTTATTTCATCATGTTATAATTAATTAAATAAATTAGTTGAAAAATAGTTTTTATTAAAACACTATATAAAATTTAAGAATGTTGAGAATGAGTTTATAAATTAAAAATTATATTTTAAAATGAATTATTATATTTTTTAATATATAATTTTACAGGAAAAGGGTTTGAAAAAAAATTAATGTATATATATAAAAAACAATATCAAAAAAATGATGACATTAATAAAATCATCATTTTCACTATTAACTTGAAAATTAATTACCTCTAAAAAATCTTAAGAATTAAGCCTAAACAAATATGATAAAGAAAAACCCAAAAATGATGTTAATTTTTTTCAAATTTTCATCCTAAATGTTTTAAATTTTATTTTTAATTAAAAACATAAAATGTTGCGAAGACTATTTTTAAAGAAAAATTAGTTATAGTAAAATAAATATTATTTTTATAAATTACTAATTAATTTAGTACTAATATATATTGATATTATTCAATCAAAATAAACATAGTTTCTTGAAATAAAATTCTTATTTCAAAGAAAACATTTTTAATTGAATTTAAAAAAAATTAATTTTTGAGGAGTATATAAATTCCCGATATATTTATATAAATATTTTATAACATTTTGAAATGAACCTAATTTATACTTAGAAAACCCCTTATGACCTACTTGTAATACTTAATCATTATATAAGATCTAGTTACAGATTCAGGTGGTGGTTCAGCTATCATAGACATTGTATAAATCTCCATGAACTTGAACTTCTCTCGAATACTGTTTTATTAAACCAATAGTTACTCAAGTTTTAATGGGGATTGGTTAAGATAAAACCCTAGAAAAGATACATCCCATAAAAGCTCAGAGAAATAGACTTCATTAAGAAGAATTCTACTTCCATTTTTCATTTCTTCATATTTTCTTCATTAATATAGTAGTATGGTTACTTTAACATATATAAGATAATTTAATTCCTAAATTTTAATTTTCATATTTAATACTCAAATATATCATGATTTTTCATTTTAATTTGTTTTTTCACAATAGGAATGCTATTAAGATGTTTTTTATTTAATGATAATATATATTTAAATCTTTAGCTATTATAAATATCATATGTTCTGGCACTGGAAGTTGAAGAAGAACCCATAGAAGTTGTTTTTAAAGTAGTGGAGGACTCATACCTTATCTTACCCCCACCATTAAATATTAACCTTATAACATTGATGATTAAACTACTGAAAACTATCCATTGGATCCTCCACAACTAGTTTTAAGGGATTAACACTGAAAGGAAAGCATTGTGGAAATTTATATAAAAGAAACCCCACCCATTATATGATTTTGGATAATAAATGGAACTACCACATCGAGGTAAGTAAAACCCTAATACCCACTGGGGGGTTAACAAACCCTTATCTCTTTAATTTTTATCTTCTTTATTCAATGATTTTAATAAAAAATATATATTTAATTATACTTTTACTTATAGTATTACAATGTCCACTAAATATGAGATTGACTCATGATTTCCACTATTAATAAGTTATGTTTAATCACTCATTTTACATTATTTTGTGTGGTTCCAAATTAAAATTTTGTGTGAAAATCATTGTGATCATTCTCGAATAAAAATGTGTACACTAAGAGTAAATGTGTGGGATATTTGGTACCATATTTATTTAGGAACTGTATTTTTTATTTTATTTTTTTAATGTGATTTTAAAAAGTCTTGAGATTAACTAAATACCTTTGAAAATTTAGATCCTATTAGTATTTTAAGAAAAAATAATTAATTTTACTATTAAAATATTAAAATAATTTCTTAATAGTTTTTCTTCCTTGATTTCAAATATTAACATTTATTGAAGTTTGATAAAATTGGAAACCCATGTAAAGTGTTGTTGAATGATTATCTTGACCATCCTAAGAGGTTTCTAAGCTTGTTTCACTTATTTTTACATCTATTTTTCTTTAGACTCCTAAGGTTTTTTATGAAATCTAAAAATAACTATTTTTCTTATTTTTAAAACTATTATAGTTCATAATATCATTCAAAAATGATTAATGAAACATTTTTAAAATAAGTTTTTAAATTCAACCACTTTTGATCTGACCCTTACATTTGAAAATTATTTTAATCCCCTTATAATGTATGAAATTCATACCAGATATCCTCATTTAAAGATAATTATACTTTTATAACCTACTATTGAGTACTTTACATGATTATATAAGAAACAAGTGTCGGGGGAGGGGTTGTTTTGTGAGATTAAATAGTGGATATTTTTAATGGGAAGATTATTTAGGTGTTTTATCATTTTTTTGTGAACAAGGGTTCACATAAATTAATTTAATACATTATTACACTATTTACTCTATAAAAAAATGACAAAAATATATACACAAAAATAAAATAACTATATAAAAATATAAAAAAGAAAAAATGAAGATAACATAAAGAGTTAGTAATTGATTTACACTAATTTGTATAAATCCATCATAAAAATAGAAGTATTGGGTTTTAAGAATCAATTAATGGGGATTTAATGAGGAATTTTACATTGATTAATCCACTTTTTTAATCATTCATAGTGCCTTAAAGATCCAACACCTCATTGTACTTCTACTGTTTTAAAATATGAACCACCCACCAAAACCCATAAAACAACCCATTTCATGTCTTCATGATTAATGCATATTTATAAATATGTGAGTGGAAATGTTAGGATGAAATCAGGGCTATGAAAATAATTCATTCACTTTATAATGGGACATAATCCATATAAAAATACCTAAGTGAAGAGAGATATATTTCCAAGAAGGTAGGTACAAAATGAACATGGGGGTTTGTAGGGGATTGAATATATTTTTAATGAACAATTACAAATTAATGAATATAAATACATGTAAGAAGAATAATGATTCTAGGTATGTGATAATTTAAATGTTCCACTAGTTATTCCATTAGAAATATGATTTTACCTTTGTATTAGGTTATTACCTAGGAGTGAAATGTTTGTTGGGGAATTAACAAAGCATATATTTAATTATTTTCTACTTCTGAATTTCATGAATTAATTCAAATTAATTTCATAATTTAAGGGAAATTATCACATATTTATTTTATAGGTTTTTTTTGTGTTCATTATAAAATGACTTAAATTTCTGTAATTTACTTTTTTTATTGTTAATCTATAAATAATTTTCATGGCCACTTCTTGTAATTTTATTTTTTTATATAATTAAGTTATGTGTACATGAGAATAATGGATCATGTGTGATTAAAAGAATAATTTTAAATCCATGCATGGTTAATTATTTTTTGAGTAGTTACATATGAATGAATGTAGAAATGAATAGCTATTTAAGGAGAACTCGGTGTGGCTAGGAATCTAAGTAAGAATTATCAAATGTGGTTTTCATGAGATTATCTAGATTTACCTACTACCCACGTCAAAATCATCAATTGAGTGTCATGTGTAATGAAATTATAAAATTTTAAAATCAAATAAGTTTAATTAGTTATGCTGGTTTCTCACATAAATATCCTTTGGAGTTTCTAACATGAAATGAAAAAAATTCCAAAGCCACCCTCAGCGTGTAAAAGTTACCCAGTGTATACACCCATATGAAAATGTCAATCCCTTTGATACTAGAATGATATTAAAAAAATTTAAAAGTAATTTTTTAGGATATATAAGGATCATTTACATGATTAAAATTCATTAAAGATGATACACAAGAGTCTTATACTTCCTCAAAAATAATAATAAGAACATGGTGTGTAAGATCCATCCATGCATACAAAATGGTCATGTACTTCAAAAAATTGTAATAAATAATGTAATTCATGGCATGGTAAGGATTTCATAGCAAAAAATGTGTAATATTTTTATCCATTAAAATATATTTGTATCCTATTTGACTATAGACTTTAACTTAAAATGAGAATAAGGAAACAAGATCAGGTGTGAGATTTGAAGATAGAAATCTGACGATCATTGGAATAATTCCACATTTGAGGAAAAAACATGATTTTTACCATGTGTAATCATCCTACATCCCAACAAATGAATGATAGGAATTCACCCCATGCATGTAAATTCCTTTTGGTCTGACTATCTTCTATTTGAATATTTTCCCCCTTTATTATAAATCGATGCAATCACAACTGATATATATTAGAGTTTGTTATTATTTTTTAATAATTTTTTATATATTTAAATATATATTATTCCTCTTTCTATATTGACTATTTTTTGTTTTTTATTCTCATTGTTATCTCTAATCTTTATGACGGTGAATAAATGATCTAAGGGATACCATGAGAGGAAAACTTAGTGATGAAGTTGTGTCCTTTATATTTAATGTTTAAATTTATCTTATAAGTTCTTAGTTCTAATAAGGATGATCAATAATAGGGAAAGGAGATAATGTGTCCTCACTATAGTTTTCTTAGTATTTACTTATTCTTCTATACTATTTTCATTCCCTTCACTCAAACATAAATACATATGTTGGATCCTTGATGGTTAAATTTTGAATAGTGGTAATTACATAATAAGAATGTGGGATAGAGGAATCTATCAATTGAGGATCCTTTTAGATTGAAAACCATAGAGGGGTGGATGGGTAGTGTACTTAGAGATTATTAGGTAAATTATATATTCATAATTGGAGTAGAAGATAATGATAAGACTTATGATAGATTGTGATCATTGAGTATTTATGAAATTAAAAATGAGGCATTAGAAGTTGACTCAAGGTAATTCTAATGGAAGTATTATATTTATTTTAGATTCATTTTGTTTTCATATGTATTTCATGTTTATTTTCTTCTTGCATTTATTTTTACAAACCCCCATCATTCTTTTATTTTAATAAATATAAATGTACCAAAAATAAAATAAGGTGTTTGGGATCACAAGTTATTAAAACTAAATTCTCCTCAAGTGAGATAACCCTTGTCAACCACTATATTATACTAGGAAACTAAATATTAATTATTTAACACCTTTTGATGGGTGTTTCAGAATAAAATTCATTGGGGGTAACATGTATTTTATAGTACCAAGAATGCTAACACTCTACCTACATTAAGTTATGATGGACCAACCTAATTTCCACTCTACTGACCAAACCAGATGGTCGATTCACCTAGTTATGGGATCCAACTCTCCAAGTAAACCCATACATAATTGGATAAGAAGAGGTAAGTGTATTAACTATCAAAACCATGAAACCATCTTATGGGGGGGGGGGGGGGGTAGGAAAACTATTTGTCTAGACCGTTGCATCACTCAGCTCGCTGATGAGTCAAGCCCACTAGCCTACTTCATATCACCCACCTCATATTGTTTGATTAGTCATATGATTATGGATAATAAGATGACTAAGATAATAACCCTAGAATCCCCCATATTTTGTTCCACCTACACCACATCAATGGTAGTGACTTCATCCTTCACTCACCCACCATCACTAGCATACTAAATCATTTTCTAGATTCATTTTTCTATCAAAATTTTCTCACCTATCCACCCTACTTTTCTTAAAATAACATCACTAGGGAAAACTATTAATATCATACCAATATTATCATTATTTATCACTTGGGTTGACAATAATTTATCCTATGAAATTGAAATAGATAGGGAGGGGATCAATGGTTTATGAACTAGTCATCCCATATCATTCTACCCAGCATGAATGATGAATTCAGGCTATACCAAGGTGGTGCACAACTCGAGACGGGGAAAGTGTGTGTGATCATTGGGACTTAACCAATAACCTATCTTCATTCCATTTAATTTTTTCAGCTATCTCAAGGGAAAAAATTTCAATAATAAAATTATACTAAGGATTTAATATGGGGATTGAGAAGTGAAGAATAATAATTAAAGATAAAAAATTGTTAATTAATTCACAAGGAAAAAAGGATAAAACAAATAATGATCCTTAACTCAAATCTAGGTTGATGACATTAATAATCCTTGTTTACATTGAGAAGGTTAGTGACCCCTAAAAGGAAACATTTTTCTCACTTGTTTTTTTTATTTAAGATATATGATAGATTCATCATGATCATGTACATATAATAAATTTTAAAATATTTTATTTAATATAATATCTC
This sequence comes from Viscum album, assembly GCA_963277665.1. Classification (NCBI taxonomy): domain Eukaryota; kingdom Viridiplantae; phylum Streptophyta; class Magnoliopsida; order Santalales; family Viscaceae; genus Viscum; species Viscum album. The sequence goes on along the minus strand of OY728125.1, from coordinate 354,452,158 downwards.
CTAGAAAATATATTGTAGTTTAAATGGAAAATGATCAGAAAAAAATCATATAATATTATTTAAAATATAAATAAGGTTTAAAAAACATTGACTCATTAAAAGATCTATTTTAAAAAAAAACTCCATTTTTTTGGTATTCTTGGTGCCCAAAAGTTATACGTAATGCCTTTCTCCCTATAAAATTCTTCAAACTCAAGATCCCAAAATAACATCTATGATCACTCTAAATAGTGATTATAGTAAGGTTTTTCTTATTTTAAAATCGATAATAAAAATTTATAAATAAAATCAGTGCTTTCAATTTATGTGATAGGAAAACCCAAGTATAATGACCATAATCATCAACTGAGATATACCCATTGTGTTTCCTCTAATACTTTCAATTTTAGTTTTTTTTAAAAGGTCTATATAAATTCACTAGAATGGGGTAGTTGTTGAGGAATTAATTATAGGGTAAAATCTAACTTTATATATATATTAATATGGAAAAGGGTTACAAATTTTATAATAATTAAACATAAGTTTCAGAAGATCATTCACAAGTTTCTTCATTGAAAATGTAATTAGGGTACGCGCATTACAATGTCATAATATTATATAACTAATACATGAATTATCCTTTATTTCACTATGGTCTGAAATTTTTCAATAGTTTAAGGATTTTAGATATATGGTATAAAGATTTTTATTCAAATTGGATGATAATATGTGAATTCTTTATGAACTTTCCATAGTAAATTTATCATTTCCAAAATTCATGGAATAAAATTTCTCACATAAATGACCTATACCGACAATGTTGTTCTTATGTTCTAAAACATAAAGAATATTATAATTTAATGTCTCATTTATAAAAATTAAATTACATACACTAATGATTCTACATTGCACATTATCTCTAAAAACTAAATATCCTTCTTCCACACTATTCAATTTCTATAAGTTTACTTGCATTCTATATTATGTTAAGAGAAACCTCTATCTATATACAATTTTTTTTCATTGGTACTATAAATTTTAATGAAATTATATAGCTAAAGGTTTTAGTACCCAAAATTTATTATTTTTTGAAATTTATAAGCCAAAGGTGAGAGAACACCACCGCTGAAGGGGGTGGGGTGGGGGAGAGGGGGTGAACCAATAATTACCAAAACATATACTCTCAAACAATTATTCATATCACCCATTATTTTATATGATCATGATTTAAAAAATGATATGATGTGAGATAGAGGGGGGTATAATGGGAATGAAATAAGAGTTTTTACAAGGTTAACATATTCCTTTTATTCAGTGGCTAATCCTTAGTGTCCAGTGATTGAAATCGAAATATCCACATTCTTAACTTATTATAAACCAGTATAAGGAATAGAGCTAGAATATGATTTTTAATTACAAGTACAAGATACATCTATACAAGAAAAAATAATTTAATCAATATTTTTCTATTATCCCCAAGTGTATATAAGTAAGGATAACGTGAACACATTCTTTACTCTCCCCAAATCTAGATCAATCTACTCTAGAATGCTCTCGGGGATGATTTGTCAAATATCTCAATGTTTCATCATACTCTAATAGGTGAAATTCATATTTTTTTATAATAAAAACTACACCATGATGCATTTATGTTATCCATAGTGTATCTATGAAAACATCAGTTATATCCAATATTTTCATATAAATGTGTTTCCTTATCTTACCATTTTATCTAGACATTCCAATCCTCCAAATACATATTCAATCAGTTGAATTTTAATAGTTAATTTGTGTAATACATAATTCACTTTTAATTTAACATAAAATGGTTAGCACTTTCACTATTTTCTTCATGAGTGTGTTGTATAAGGAATTATTCTTCTCTCTAGGGGATCTAAAATTACCATTTTTCAAAAACTTCCTATAATACATCTTCAGTTCATCCCTCAATTTTCTAGAACCATGGATAGCCACAACCTAGGAATTAAAATTTTAGACCATGAAATAATGATAAAAGTCCAAATATATTTCAATCTTCCCCATGGTTTTCCTAAAAGTATGTATAAGAACACATCTTGTGAAATTAAAATTTTTCCTATATATCTATGAGCATTTTTTTTCAATAAATACAACACTAAATTACCATAAAAAACTAATGAATGAATTATCTCAATAAAATACTCATAGAAATATTTTATTATGGATGTTTTTCAAACACCGTTCCATCAGATAAAATAATGTTTTTAAGATTTCTCCAACTCTACGTGTTAATATCAATAATATATTGATTATGTTTTAACAAAGATCAACTCACAACTCCACCTTTTTAAATTTAATTAATAAGGGTTATCTAATCCCCATGGCCATATATATGTCCCACTTTGTATTTTTTGGAAACATATGAAAAAATATGTTCTTTTCTCTAAGAATCAACTACCAAAAACATTATCTCACCCCCTAAAAGTAAAAATAATCTTATCTTCCCACTAATTATCACTTATAATAATAATTAGAGTCTCCACACATAAAATAATATCTCATTTGTATTCCCCCCTTTGTCAAAAAATGAAAATAAATGAAAGAGGGGAAATAAAATAGTAAACCTACATGGATTTTGGGATAGAATATACTCAAGTTTTGAAAGGAATTATTTATTGGGGTCTTTTCCAAGATATACATAACTTGATCCTTTATTGAAAAATATTAATATAAAAGTTCTTTAAGCTCTACCTTATCTTTTATGAAGTATTACTTGTTATCAATATGGTTTTACCTAAAATAGTACACAATATTTTTTTGGAAAGTCGATTTCACTTTGATTGTCACACACAAACGCCAATGGTTATGATAAATTCAACCTCATACCATAAAATTGTGGATTTATACACATTATTTGTTTTTTAGATTATGATATTCAATATAATTATCCTCTATTATGCTTAGATTTACTGAATTTTTGTTTTTAAATAGCTAAAAAACACACATTTAACCAACATCACTTTCCCATCCATATCAAAATAGATATAAAGCCTAAATAATATTTTCTTCATACCCAAGAATATATATAATAATTCCTAGAATATAAAACAAGATCCATTTCATTACTATAAGACATGAATCCTTAGTATTGCTTTTGAATCATGTACATGGCATAACCATAAATGTGATTGTTTTTGTATAAACACTATCAATAGAGTACGATATCAATGAGTATAGTGATCCAGGGTTCTCATAAATGGATATTATATATTTTTAGATTAATGTTAAATAAATTAAAAAAATACATGTTGGAGGACCATAATATTTTAGTTTCTTTGTAATATTGAAACATAATCTTTTAATTTTGTGAAATATCTTCATCATCTCCCACAATGATATACTCAAATAGTACTCTTTTTAGGCATACCCTACCTAAACCTTTATTTATAACCATGGGAAGTACACATAATAAAGGGTGAGCTCAGATACTCATTAATGATAAACATAATAGATAAAAATCTATAATCATATGAAATCATTAGATAAACATAAGAGTATGTGATCATGAACATAACTTACAAAGCTCATACCCAACCTAGCCTGGATGATAAACACAAGTCATGGAATAAAACATTATCATTTCAGAAAACATGGGTCATAAGAGTGATAAATCATCATAAATAAATAATGAACCATAAACTCAAGTCATAAAAGTGCAGAACCATTATAAATATATAAAACCATTTCATTTTCAAGGTTAACTACCAATACCATTGGTATAGTGGATCATTACGCACTTATTTCCCATAGTGAACTAGTACAAACCTATTTCCCATTATGGATCAGTACACACATATTTCCCATTGTGGATGAGGATACACCTATTTCCCATTGTGGACCAATACACACCTATTTCTCTTTGTGGATTAGGATACACCTATTTCCCATAGCAGATCAAGCCCATCAACTTCTTTCCAATTTTCATCTCATGAGATATAAATATTTTCCCAATTCATTGGAGGGAGATATAGGTCCCACCTGATATATTGAAATCATACATATTCATTCCACAAGAACATAAAAATTATCAAATCATAACCCATGAAATGAAATAAATTTCATAAAATATTCATTATATCATCACCTATGGAAAAGAGACAGGTGTCATAATCATTTCATCATTTCATTATAACATAACCAATGAAAAATTAATAGGTTTCAAAAGAATTATATCATGGTATAACCTATGGAATATAAATGGGTTTCATGATAATTTTATCATGGTATAACCCATGTAAGAGAAATGGGATTAAAAAAACCTATAATAATAAACATAAACCATTCAGAGAAAGAATAATAATGGTATCCTAATGCACACCTGTCGAGGGGTATGGACAAAAACAATTATATTTTTTCCTAGTACAGCACAATGGCTGACCAGGGTCATCTCTCTTGAGGAGCCTTTCAATTTGGTTCACATACTTTATCTAATTCACATAATCTATCTCTTTTTGATATTTTGTTATTTAAATGAAAGTGATAAAAATATTTATTGTGTTTTTTATATGAAAAATATAAATTATAATACAATTATAAACAGAATGAGTTAATAAAGAAATAACTTGGTTTTGGGGTTTAGTCTTGGATTAAATGATTATTCGCTTTTATATGTTGATTTTAGTTTGATATTACAAACACAAAATCTCATGTTTGAATCAATAATCTTTTCCAGAATATAAATAGTTTGAGTTTCATGTCATTGGGGGCCGTCACAGAATCGGGGACATTCACCTCACCAATTCATGATACTCAAATCTATCACAAACAATAAAACAAACATTAAAGAATATTCATGAATATCTTGACCTCCCCCAAATACAAGTCTCGAGTTAGCCTCTCATTTCTGAGAGTATGAGATTACTTGGTGGATTGGTTGTAGGAAGATAGATATATTGAGAGAGTGAGAGAGAGAGAAATAAAGAAAAGATGAAAAGTGGATGGAGAAACACAGATGCATGGATTAAAAAAAACAAAAAATAAATTACAACTAAAAATGAAACAAAAAGAAAACTAAAATGAAAATAAAAATAAAAATAAAAGAAGAAACTAGGGGGGAATAGAAGATTAGTAGAGGCCCGTGCCCTGGTGGGATCCCTCCGTGGATTTGGGTGTCGAGCTAATGATTTTGGAAGGAGGGGAGGTCCTCCTTTTATAGGCAGTATTCTGTCCTTTGAATGTTTGCACATTGTTGACCCAATAAATGGTTGATTCACATGTGGAAACCCTCTTAAATGTTGTTCATAAATGTTTTGGTCGTTCACCCTCAAAAGTTAAGAGTATTTGGACACCAGATTAATGAGTTATGAACTTTTCATTAAAGGCTTCTGTTTCTGGACGAAGCATCCAGGAAGGTTCCTTTAAGAATATGTCATTCAATAGCCGCCTTAATAGATTCCAAAATCCATGTAATTTATTTTGTGAATGAATATTTGAGTACTATTTCCTCCCCAAGTGGAATCAACCGATTTTAAGGTTTTATGCCGAGTTGTGGTTCCGTTATAGTGGTTTAGTCAATGCTGTCTTCCCGGAAAAATGTCAAACTTTAATGAATGTTTAGGACCACTAGATGGTCAAATAAACTCATGGTATATAAGACAAAGATGAAGGAAATAAAATCTGGATTCTAAAATAATTATATTCACTAAATTTGAAATTATATTGTTTATGAAATTTCAAAAATACCCTTGTGTTAAAAATCTGTCCAAAAATCCAGAATTGTGCACTTTTGACAATTTTGCACATTTTCATTCTAAAATTCAAATTACCCATTATTTTAATAAAAAAATAAAATACATGGGTTTTATCATTGAAAAACATTAAAAAATACTCATTATTTGATAAAAAATATGCACGTAAATTTTCTCTGTAAAATACCCCCACACTTAAACCATGCTTGTCCTCAAGCATAAAATCTCAACATGGAAATCAGAGGACACCAATGTTACCAATATTCAAATTTCAATGCAATAAAATCAAACAATTTTCAATATAAAATCATACTTTTAAAAATCTGTATAAAATATCAAATTATGTTCCCATTTTTCAAAGAAACCAATAATTCACATATTTTAATTTTCCCATTTGAAAATTTATGGAACTTATCCTTTCATTCATTCAATCTCCTTGATTCATCATTATTAAACATTCCATGTCATGATTTACCTCACTTTTTCTCTCTCATCACTCATGATAAAATTCAAGTAGAGTTATGGTCATATCATGAGAACATACTCCTTATCCATAGGCTTGTAAATGAACTACTTTCTCCACTTTGTAAAGACAAAAGACACATAAAATCATGAGGACTTTCAATAAAGGTTCAAATGACTCTGAGGCTTTAGGTTGTTAGGATTTGATGATTTAAAAATTAAGGCTCAAGTAGGAGGCTAATCTTTGAAGTACAGTGCATTATATTAAAATTAAAAGTGTAATGAAATTCTTCCCTTAAATAATAGCAACACCCACTTCCCAAAACTCAAAGAAAAGGTTATGATTAAGTAATAATAATGGATGATTTGTGCACCCTCTTGATTATTTTTATTTTGTAATTTTTTTTCATTTTTTGAATGTTATGATTAGATCAAACCTCACATCCATCACCTAACCACATACGGTCATAACATCTTCATCCTGGAAATTAGTGATTTTTGGTTCCCCAAAATCAAAACCCATTTTTCTATTTTTTTCTCATTTTTGTCATTTTTTTAATTCAAGAGGGGAAAACAATTGAGTATAATGAATGATTTAAAAACCTTTTACAATTCCCATAACAACACCCCCACACTTCTTCCTCATAATGTGTATCATCCCATCCACCATGATTCCCTTTACCCCCACACTTCAACTTTAAAATATCATGAAAATACCAAGAGTTGGGTAGGAATGGATAAAAATTTCTTGAAACATGGCTCATCCCTGTAAAGGTCATTCATGGTCTCTATGGTCTAAAAGAAGGATTGACATAAAGTAGGTCTTTTAAGGATAAGTGGGTTTTCAAAGGATGCCTCAATCATTTTAAATGTGTTTTTGTATATTCATAGCTTTGAAAAGTTTCAATACAAGTTCTGGTCAGTTACATGTCCCAAGATCACTCAAGAAATATGCTCAAGAATAAATATAAAGTACTTGGTCTAGAAATCCTCTTGGGAATGAGAAATATAATATTAGACAATTACTCATGGAATGAATAATAATAATAAATCAATTCACATAAATTTCAGAAATTCAAAGAATGAAATATAGTTGAGAAATTTCATTTACATGAATTAATTAATTCCTTTAAATAATGAGTCATCATTTCAATATCTATGATTCATATTTAAAAATTCAATTATGTATTTAAATAATTTAATCATATAAACATTGAAACCTAAAACATGGCATCATTGGGTTCCTAAGAAACTCATTTCTCCTAGATAAGTCAAGTAAAACATTAATTCAAGTATGGGAATTCAATTTTATCTTTAAAGCTCAAAACATGTTGTGGACTAAAATGTGGAGAGTTTAAAATATAAAACACTAAAATTGAACTCCTTTTTTTCCCATGAAACATGGTCCTTACCCTTCACTGTATGGGGCTTCCTTCCATAGTGATCCTATAAAATAAAATAACACAATTAAGCATAAGGATCATGTCTTTTAACTTAAATAATATAGGAGGGAGGGGGCTGCATTCTAGAGTACTTCCTAAGAAATGAAATTGAAATATAATTTCCTAAAAAACAAGTAAAGATAAATCTTGGTACGATCCCCCAAGTGGGGCCTGAATTTTTACTGCCTCCAGAGGGCAGTACCAGTTGTTATCCAAATTCCGATGGAGGATGAAGCTTCTTTGATTTGAACCACCACATGTGGCTTTTCCCAGCTTGTACTTTATCCTTCTGGGTGAGTAATGATCCATGGATAGAGTACACCAGATCCTGCCCCTTCATAATGATGTATAGTTTGCATGGTGGGGGTAGGATGAAGTATGGACCATCATCCTTTTTCTTGGTTGCTACTTGTGCAACCTCTTCTTCTCTATCCAGTGGTTCCTCAACGTACGCTGCATCCAAAGAATAGTCAATGGGAAAGTCAGAGTGCAATTCTATTTGAATAAAATTAGAACAAGAAGTATTGAGATCAAATTCTTCCCCATCAAAGTAAGTATCTTTTTTCATGGTCTCCTTATAAAAATCCACTAGCATCTCTTCACGAGCTTCCTTCAATAAATATTCAACTTGTCCAGGGAGCTTCATATGTTCCTCAGCAGGTGCACATCCAGGTTCTTCGTCATCCTCCAAGGCATAGCTGAAATTGTCTGAACCTATATAATCAAAATCACAAGGAGTGATATAGAATTCAGATTCAATAAAATTAGAAGAGATAGAGTCAATGAATGGTTCAACTCCTTGAGTCGGTTCAGCTTCAATATCTGTCTCAGTGGTAAGTGACTCTTAGAGTATACTTTCTAAGGATGGAGGCAGGTAGTCGGGCTCCTCCATCTTGACATCAAATTACACCACTTGGGTGGTGTCTTCCTTCGGTGGTGCTGGCTATTATTTCTTGTATTGTATTGGGAGATCGGGAAGTTCCTCACATTTAATCAGGAATTCATCCAATCTTGGTTGATATCCTACTTGTGGCTTAGTAGGAAAGTCTTCCTCCATTTCCACCTCAAGTTCTTGATCATTCTTAGGGTTTGGTTGCTCCATTAATGCACGAAAATAGTCAAATTCTCTTTCATATTTTCTCATCAGTTGTTCAATGATTTCTCTATGTTCTTGCACTTAATCCCTTTTAAAATTTTCTTCTTGTTGTTGTTGTTGATGCACCTGTGTGTAATTTTTCCATGTATAATAATCTAAATTTGAATCCATCATGAATGTTTTTTTTATTTTTTTTAAATGAAATCTACCTAAGATGTGAAAATAGAAAAAAATAAATGAACAATTGATTGGCTCCCTGGCAATGACACCAGTTTTGGTTCACGCCTGTCACGGGGCGTGGAGAAAAACAATTATATCTTTTCCTAGTGCAGCACAATGGCTGACCAGGGTCGTCTCACTTGAGGAGCCTTTCAATTTTGTTCACTTACTTTATCTAATTCACCTAATCTATCTCTTTTTGATATTTTGTTATTTAAATGAAAGTGATAATTTTTTTTTGTGTTTTTGATATGAAAAATATAAACTATCATGCAATTATAAACAGAATGAGTTAATGAAGAAATAACTTGGTTTTGGGGTTTAGTCTTGGATTCAATCATTATTACCTTTTATATGTTGACTTTAGTTTTATAATAGAAACAATAAATCTCATGTGTGAATCAATACTCTTTTACAAAATATAAATAGTTTTAGTTTCATGTCATTGGGGTCCATCACCCAATCGGGGACATTCGCCTCACCAATGCATGATACTCAAATATATCACAAATAATAAAACAAACATTAAAGAAAATTCATGAATATCTTGACCTCCCCCCAATCCAAGTCTCTAGTTAGCATCTCATTTATGAGAGTATGAGATTACTTGGTGGATTGGGTGTAGGAAGATAGAGATATTGAGAGAGGGAGAGAGAGAGAAAGAAAGAAAAGATGAAAAGTGGATGGAGAAACACAGATTCATGGATTAAAAAAACTAAAAATAAATTACAACTAAAAATTAAATTAAAAGAAAACTAAAATGAAAATAAAAATAAAAGAAGAAATAAGGGGGGAAGAGAAGAGCAGTAGCGGGCCATGCCCCGGTGGGATCCCTCCTTGGATTTGGTTGTCGAGCTGATGATTTTGGAAGGAGGGGAGGGCCTCCTTTTATTGGCAGCATTCTGTCCTCTGAATGTTTGTGTGTTGTTGACCCAATTAATGGTAGATTCATGAGTGGACACCTTCTTAAATGTTGTTCATAAATGTTTTGGTCATTAAACCTCAAAATTTAAAAGAATATGGACACCGGATTAAGGAGTTATGAATTTTTCATTGAAGGCTTCTGTTTCTGGACGAAGCATCCAGGAAGGTTCCTTTAAGATGATGTCATTCAATAGTCTCCTTAATGGATTCCAAACTCCATTTAATTTATTTTGTGAACGAATATTTGATTCCTATTTCCTCCCCAAGTGGAATAAACTGATTTTAAGGTGTGTAGGCTGAGTTGTGGTTCTGTTACAGTGGTTTGGTCCACGCTGTCTGCCTGGAAAAATGTTAAACTTCAATTACTTTTTAGGACCAATAGATGGCCGAATCAACTCCTGGTCCAGAAGACAAAGATTAAGGAAATAAAATCATGATTCCAAAAAAATTAGATTCACTGAATTTGAGATTATATTTTTTTATGAAATGATAAAAATACCCTTGTGTTAAAAATATGTCCAAAAATCCAGAATTGTGCACTTTTGACAATTTTGCACATTTTCATTATAAAATTCAAATTACCCATTATTTTAATAAAACAATGAAATACATGGGTTTTATCATTGAAAAACATTAAGAATTACTCATTATATGATAAAAAATATGCATGTAAATTTGCTGTGTCATATCCTTAGATCATATCCCTAGAAAAGTATAATTCACCTCCAAGAATGTCATCTTAGATGGAAAATAATTTTTAAATAAAACTTTAGACATTTAATTTGGAAAATATATTATCTTTTAAAATCAATTTTTAAAACATAAAACATTATAAAAATAATTTTATTTAAAAATAACCTTGAAAAATTATAAAGGATTCCTTTAAAAACCATTTAAAACATTTCTTGAGGAAAATATCATTTCTTCTTTGAATTTTTTTTAAAACATAAAAAATTTTTAAAACCATTTTATTTGAAAAAAACTTTTAAAATTTAAAAAGAAATATCATAATAAATGATTGGTTATGAAGTTGAAAATTTTAGTTCATGTCATACATGTTAAAATGAATATTATTTTCATATTTTCAGTAAAATGCAAATGGGCATTGTTTTTGAAAACGTCACGACCATTAATTTCAAAAAAATTGTAAAAGCTAAAAAATTGGTAAAAATTTATTTTAAAAATCATAATATATTAATAAATTTTTTTAGATAACATGGTTTTGAAGGAAAACAGATTTCTACCGATGTGAGAATTAAAATAAAAATTTCTTAAAACATTTTTTTAATTATATTAAGTACCAAAGAGTGGGAAAATGGTAAAATTAATTTAATATATCATTAATAACCATATGATAAAAAAATTCAGGAGAATTATGGAGAGTTATATCATGGTATTTCAACATTGGATACTTAATCATAAATAATCTAGATAAATGATGAAATTGTAACAAAAAATCATTACCACTATGGTAACCTTAAGTCATAAAACCCATGAAGAAATAACATAAAATGAAGCTTAAAATATCATGAGTATTAATATTTTCATTATTTCCAATTTCAATGAGTCTGTATATACAATTCACGAAATAATATATGTTCATAACATAACGTACATCTCAATAAAGACAAATTGAGCCAAAAAATATCTTACTACATGAGTAACATTTGAATCGTAATCCTAATGAAATAATAACATAAATGTAAAATTTAATTATCATTAAATAAGTTATATTAATGATATAACATTTAATATGTAATTATATACACCACACAAAATAAATGAGTCGTGAATATGGAATAAGTCTCTCAGAATTGAAAGTGAGACTAGAAATCAACATACCTTAAGTTGTAACTTCCATCATACTTGTTCAAAATTCCTGTATAATAAATATAATTTTATTATAAATGTATCTAAGAACCATATTAATATATATATCATACCATAAATGATTTTATTAAGACTTTATATTATCATTTATTAATAATTCCATGTTAAAGTTATGTTTTGGGTAATAACAACTTTGTTTTCTATATATGTTTTTTCTTGTTATTATTTAACCCATTACTTCAATTATGATTTAAATATATAAATAATATAACCATGCTATGAATATAATATATATTTATTATATGTTTATTTAGATCAATATATAAAATTTATTGTTAGGAAATGAAATTCATTGTTCATGGAGATGGTAGGTCGTACGTACACATGAATGTTGTTTTTCATTTTCCTATCAGTTTGAATGATTGAAAAGTAAATGATATATTATCATTAAATGATAATTTTTATTTCATATATATCAAATATTTTTATAAACTCTTCCTAAAAACATTCCATGTAAAGTGTGAATGAATCACATCGCTTCATGAGGTGGTAGTCCTCTGTACACACGAATGACGTTATCGTATTCCCAAAAAATAGAAATCATGATGGTATATGTGATATAAAAATTAAATAAGAATATAAATATCATATATAAATACTATTTCCATGATTATACCCAAAATTTATATGTTTTAATGAAAAAATGACGATATCGGTTCGTGAGGCGATAGTCCGCCATACACACAAATGATGATTTTATAACCCATTTGGTTTATATTTGTGTGGTTATAAGTTGTAACCTTAACATAGAAACATCTAAACATATGTTAGATACCAAGGTCATTATATAATAATGATATAAAAATAATTTAAGGGTTTTGATGGAGAAATAAAATAAAAACATTTGTTGATGAATGTTAACTCTTCTTCGGGTATCGTCTTTGGTTTTCCACCAAAATCCTTCCTTGATTGGATTTATTTCCAAAATATGGATTATAAGATTAGGGGAAGGAATTTTTGAATTTATTTGGTAAGGTATTTTCTAAAAAAAATAGTTTTTAAGATGTGAGGAATAGAGTATAGGGGGTGTCCATTAATAAGTGGGGTGAGTTGTATACCTATAAAGTTCTGAAAGAGAGAATTCCACTAATGTTTTTGATATGGAAAAGGGGTCCAAAATAGAACATTCTAAAGACTAAGAGGTATAATTTTTCAAATATGACCATAAAATATTTTCTAGATAATTTAATAGGTTAATTTTACCATTATATTTAGAGTTTAATCCCCCCTTTAAACTCATTTTTACCTTAACCGTGAAAATTATTTTTTATTCCATTCACTATTCATTTTTGGTAAAAAATTATGTTTTCCATATTAGAAGTTATAAATTATGGTGATTCAAAATATGGAATCAAATTTTACAAATTATAATCACAAAATTTTTAAAAATCAATTTAAAATTAATCCCACGGACATGATAAGAAAAGAAGTTTTTAAAGAGAAATTGATGAAAAGTTTACAAAGTTTTTATACTCAATTTCAAATTAAAATTGAATAAAATAAAATAAATTAGATTAAAATATTTATAATTAAAATAATTACATTTAAAAAAATTAAAATATAATTTAACATCATAAATCAATTAAAAAAATGTATTTTTCAATTAAAACATAGTATTTTTTATTATGCATTAAAAATTAAACTTTTCAGAAAAATAACCAAAATTCACCATAAGATAATTTTGATATTATGAATTCAGAAATGAATTTTATTTTATCAAATTTATTTTCTAAGTGTCAAAAATTAATTTTATTATTGTTCACAAAAGAAATAAAAAAAATTTTGTTGAGAAAATAGTATTCTCAAACATATAAAGGATTTATCGGAAATTATGTATTTTATTATCAATATGTTTTATTTATGAAAAAAATATAATTAATATTTAAAAATTTGTTATTATTATTCATTTTTATAATTCTAACAGCTAGGTTATAACATTCAAGTTTTAATAATATTAATAATATATTTGGGTTTTGTTAAAACTAAGTATTGTGTGTCACGCAAGATAACCAAGTATTTTATACAATGCAAGATAACCTAGGGATACATTTAAAACAAGCTTCACATCATGCTATTTATAATACATGGTTAAATATTTGTTGCGTGTAACATAATCTATCAGTGATATTTAATTTATTCAAATAAAATAATTCATAAAATATCAGGGTGTTACATTCTACCCCCATTAAAATGATTTTTTCCTCACAATTCATCATTATGATACAAAAAAAGGAGTATACTTATGTCTAATCACATCCTCAAGTTCCCACATAGCTTCGTCAAACTAGTGGTTTTGCCAAAAAACTTTGACCTTGTGAGTGGTCTTATTTCATAGAAATTTCTTTGTATGATCCAGAATCTCCACTGGTTGTTTTTCTTAAGAAAGACCTTTCTATGGCAGTATGACCTCTGAGTTTAGTGCATGTGAAGCTTTAAGTATGTGCTTCCTCATAAGAGATACAGAGGACACATCATGAACCTGATAGAGGTTTGGTGGAAGAACCAAATGATAAGCTATTTTCCTGATATGATCAAGTATTTTAAAGGGATTGATATACCTAGGGATTATTTTGCACTCCTTTATTCCATAGATAAATTTGTATAGAGACCTACTCACCAACTTCAAATTCTAGATTTTGTTGATGATTATCATCATAACATATCTATCAAATTTGTGCAGTCCTTACATGTTTCTGAATGGATTTAACTCTCTCTTCTATATCATAAGTTTTTTCAGCTCCAAATAGATTTATTTCTACAAATTCATTCTAGTACATTGGATTTTTATACATCCTTCCATAAAGGGATTCATAAAGAGCCATTTGAATGCTCATTTGAAAGCTATCATTATAAGAAAACTCAACTTGATTAAGTTGTTGATCTTGAACACCTTTTAAATATATAGGATAAGATCTTAGAGTATCCTTTAATCATATATATAAATTTTTTAAAGAAATTACTCATTAAATAACCATGTCACTATCTATAATACCAAAGGTTTTTATTTCTATAAATGTCTCTTAAAACATACTTAATCTTGATAAACTCCCATAACATAAAACCTCCAAAGGCTGTGTTAATAACTCTAAACTTATTATTAAATATAAACTCATAAGACCATGATGATATCCAAAACTCTTAATTTAATCATATATAGAGACATAAATGCTTCAAAAATATAATTCACCATTTATTCCTTAAATAAGCTCTTATCTCATACAAAAACATTTTCATTAGAAGCATGGGTACATCCTTATAATGATAGAACATAAAATGTAATTTTATTATTCTATAATACATGAAAAATGATATAATCACATGAAAATTTAACTAAATAATGAACAATAATATTTTCATAGGGCTCATTCATACAAAATAAAACATAAAATTTCCTAACAAGGAGAGGGGATAAGTGTTTCCTAATCATAATGATACACATAATCCATTATGATTGTATATGTCACAACCCGCCTTCACCAAAAGGAGGGAAGGATCCATAGACTTCCAGGACCTTTCTTATTTAAGTTGAAGGAGAGATAATGACCCCGGAAACCCACCTTCAATAGGTCCTGGAGTGGCGACTAGCACCAAAGGTATATAATCACACACTAAATGGAAGGCATTACCCTTTTTATGTTTTATAGGATCGGGAGATAAGATGTTGAAACCCAAAAACACCAAAACTAAAAGAAAAGTAAAGCCAAAAGTAAACCATTCCTACATGCATGTTCCTAAAGTAAAATCCACAAAGTACAAAAGTGACTACAAGGGTAAGTACCAAAGAAGGAAAAAAACAGCAACAACAACTGCCCCAAAGGTCCGAGCTAGTAAGGTCCTGCGCGATCCCTGAAGTCCTCCTGGAATCCTAAAAGCAGTTTTATATACGTAGGGTGAGAATACAAGTAAACTCATTAGGGAAAACCAAAGACTCTCGTGCACAAGTGGGGGAAATGTACTAAAGTCCCGTGAGAAAAAGGAGTAAACCAAACACCTAACAAGGTAAACTATCCACCCAAGCCTCACCAAGGCACACTTCCCAAATAACGCAAGTCAAGTAATATATATAATAAGAGAACATCGATGTTTTGGTACCCCACACCACTTTCCCACTGGTTATTGAGACATCCTATGCATCGAACCAATCCCCACATTCTCACCGCAGTCACACTGCCACACCCTCCCACAAACACCTGGGCCACAACTGTCACATGTAACCACGCCCGCAAACACCTAGGCCAAAACAACCACCACCACGCCCGAAGACACCTGGGCTAGAAGATCCACTTCCACACCCGAAGACACCTGGGCCTCATCCCCAAGATACTTGGGAAACTACCTGGTCACACACATCTGGGTCATAACCACCACACCACCCCGCCCAAAGGTTATTGGGCTAATAATAGACCTTAGGCTATCACAGCCTGACCGAAGATACTTGGGATATCCAGGAAAGGGAGTAGAAAATGAGATAATAACCAGCCACTAATAATATTGTTGGAAAAAACCCCCTCCCCCATGAAATGGAGGGTGTTAAGCACTAAGTTCTCAACTTGGGTGGGGTGCGAATAAGAAACACAAAACTACAAGTATATATATAGGTAACAAGCACTCACCCAAAGTTAGTTTTTTCTTCAGCCAGCCTAAAGGAAACAAACAACACTCAAGTCAGAGTCACAACTCTCTCCAACAAAACCCATTTGTCCCATTATTGTTTTCATGTTTAGTAATAATGTTTAAAGTAAGTGCTGCACCTACTTGGGAAACTAACACCATAAGCATAACCAAGTAAAAGAAACCATCAAAACACCAATTAAGTGTTCACACCTATTTCTCTTGTAAAGTCACAACAACAAAGGGACAAGTGAAATCCCTCGAAGTACTGGAACCAAAGACAACCCTGAGACACTGCCCCATGCACCCCCCCTAAAAGGGTTTCTCATCAACAGAGGATCCCACCCCAATTTATGATATAAATAAGGTAACCAATCGGTCTTAAAATTCACATCCACCGAATCCATAACAACAGGAGATCCCATCCCCAATTTTATAACAAATGAGAGTATAAAAATAGGGGATCCCATCCCCTCCCACATCTCCAGCAATCGGCCCATAAAAGAAAACAACCAAACCACTACCACCAACACAAAGCATGGCGATGCTTGTATTTTCAGATTTATAAGATTTAAAACACTCCATGATTTCAATTTCCGTGTGCTTTAACCGGGGGTTATCACAGAAGGGTTGATCCTGGTGATTCAATTTATTTAGATGGGTGTACAAGATTAACCAATTTCCATTTTATAGAAGGAGTTCACAACCACAAAAAAGCCATTTAAAACATCACCAGGTGTTCATTAGTGCATAGAGAAAGACCACCAACGACCTTGATTTTCAGTAGGTGTAAGCCCACACAATTCAGAAAGAAGATCATAATATAAAACAACGTCAACGATCACAGCCCCCCTTCTTTCGTTATAGAATCCGTTAATTATCTTTATTTAGGTCTGGTTTATCCAATCCTACAGAATCAAACTCACTCCCACCCCGCATGATACACAAAAATGGAGAGACAAAGGAGAAATTACCTACCTGTTGATCAACGATCGATGCTTAGGCTGGGCACAAAACTTCACACATAGCAATGCGGATCACCTGAACAAAAATCTGCTTGTCTGAATGAAGGGTACTCTAGAGCAGGGTGAATGAGAAAAGAACCCTACGACGAACCCTTTTGTTTATAACGGCGGGGAAAATTGAGATTAGAATGTGAAACCGTGTAAGGTGCGGGGTCATGGGTTGACCACGTGGTTGAGACACCCCACACATTATTAAAGGTTCGGGAGGTTTAAACCAATGCACACACTAGGTTAATTCATTAAATATTTAATTAAAACATTTAGGGCGTTATCGGTCTTTTAAAATGAGTTTAACGGGGTCAAAATAGGGTTTAAAACCCTATTTGTGCAAAAAGGAGCACTACTGGAAAGAACCCGCGGGGGGTAGGCCAGAGCCACCGGTAGTTGAGAGCTACCAGTGGGTGACATCCACTGGTAGCTGAGAGCTACCGGTAGGCTGCAGGTACCGATAGACCGAGCTACCGGTAGGCTATAGCTACCAGTAGACCGAGCTACCGGTAGGCTGCAGCTACCGATAGACCGAGCTACTGGTAGGCAGAGCTACCGGTAGGCTGCGGCTACCAGTAGACTGAGCTACCGATAGGCTTGCTACCGGTAGGCTAAGGCTACCGGTAGGCCTACCGTTACGCCAAACTTCACCGAGATTCCCAGACCAGAAAACCCAACACGAGATTTTCACAAAGTAATGGACCCCTAAAACCCGGGCCATTACAGTATAAACATTTACTTTATCCTTTTTATTTATAAGTGGTTTTATATTATCATCCACATTAGCCCTTGGATTTGGTCACTAATTCACATAATACCAAAACTCCTTATTATTGAAACACTAGAGTGTGGGTGGTGAATTATTTGTTGTTCTCTTCTCCTCCATTGAATTAACTAGCCCTTAATCATATTTTGAAATTCATAGAATTTATGACCTACCTTTCAACATTTAAATCATATACCAGTTCCATTCATGCAATTACCTTGATGCTTATTCCCACATTTTTGGCATACAGATACTTGAAATTTCCTTAAACCATTTGAGTTTTCATGATACTCTATCTTACTTTTCTTGTTAAAACCTAATGAATTGTGGGAATATCCAATTTCATTTTCTATATTTAGTGCACATAAAATGACTTCTTAATTGATGCTAGAATCTCTTATATCTAAGGCATTTCTAAGGCTTAGTTTTATGCCACCAATTAATTGATCATTTTTTATTTGAAGCCCAATGATTAATCCAGAATCATACTTTTCATGTATTATAAAATTAGATTCATTAGTACTAATAGATTCATCATCATTTTTCTTAAGATTAGTGAATTCATTCTCTACACGTTTTATTAGAATATTATGGATGTTCTTACAGAAAAATATCCCCTTAAACTCCTCCCATTCCATAAATTCAATTTACTTTTATTCTATTTGGTATATTGGAGACATCTTTACTTGGCACAACAACAAGAAAGTAAGATAGAACACTTAGTTTAGACTTGACCATTGTCTTGTCAACATACATGGCATTTCTACTTTTTTGGATGCCAAAGTCACTCATCTTGTTCGTTATATCTCAAACCACTCACCGCTTCAAGTGGATATCTTCCTTAAATCTGTCAAAGGTGATTGTTTATTCTTTCATCAAGAATGGTCTTATCTACCAGGGTATCATTAGGCTGTGGAATATTCATAGATCAAGACAATAGAAGGGTTTTTATGGACATGTCTTTACAATAGGCTGTGAAACCTTAAGGTTGATATTCAATTGTGGTTTCAAACTCTTCCTTCCAGGTTTCAATACATGGATAATCTCTACGTTGAGGTAGATCATATGGAGAAAATTCTTGAATAATACTGGGAGGAATAAATTTTCTTATGTCTATCTATTAAAAAGAAGGATTTGGATCTGAAACTTCTGGAGAAGGAGAATATGATTTTTGAGTAGTTCAGGATTAAATAGATTAATAAAGGAGATAGGAATTCCGAATACTTCCATGCCTACATCATAGAGAAATGGAGGATTACGAATCCAAATATTCGTATGGAAGACGAATCTTTCTCAAATTACCAGGATGTGGTGGAAGGTATGAATGAAATGCATTTAAAAACTCTTCTTGCAGGTTCTAATCCTCATATGCACAGTGGTTACCTGAGAGGTCATGAAGAGATTTTGGATGATATTAACCATGTTGTGGATGATTCTTTTACCTTGATACTGGAAGCTATCCTAGATGTAGAGGAGATTCATAATGCGGTGCTTGCTCTTAATCTGACAAGTACACTTGGGCCTGATGGTCTGCCCGATTCTTTTTATGTCTTCTTGGAATCAGGTGAAAGGAAAAATTTTGGTGGTAATACAAGATTTATTTAAAGGAGGGAGCCTACCCCGTTCTTCTAGTTCTACATCCTTGCTCCAGATTCCTAAGTGAAAGGATCTGTCTGGGCTGAATCCTTATAGACCAATCAGTTTGTGTAATTTTCCCTATAAAATATTGGAAAAGGTTATCAAGTGAATGATCTCTCCACACCCCCAATCTTGGATTGTTGAAGAAAAAAAAGGTTTTGGGAAAGGTAGATCCATTCTAGGAGCTATTCTCTTATCCCAATAGATGATTAGAGACCTCAATCTTAAAATGAAGGGATCTAATATCGCCATCATGATTGAGATGGATAAAGCTTATGATAGGTTGGAGTAGTCCTTTATCCTTAATGTTATAGCTCATATGGGTTTTTTTTGGATCCCTCCATTGAAATTATTTTCCGCTGCTTCAGCTCCCATTGGATGTCTATTATTCCCACGGGGAAGACATGTGGTTTCTTTAAATCATCAAGGGGCCTGAGACAAGGTGATTCAATTTCCCCTTGCATATTCATCATGGTGCAAAATTATTTGAGCTGCCTTCTTAGTAGTAGTATTATGGAAGGTAGTATTCATCCTTTTTGATGCAAAAGATCTGTAATGGATTTATCACACCACATTTTTGAAGATGACACAATCATTTTTAACAATGATAGCAAACATTCTCTCAAGGGAATTAAAAATGTGATTGATAAATACTGCAAGTGGAGCGGACTGTTTTTTAACCAAAGAAAGAGCAATGTGATTATTCAAGATAGGTGCCTGGCGAGGAGAGTCAAGGAAATCAAGTATATCCCTGTATTCAAAAGAAGGGGTTTTCTTATTTACTAAGTCAGAGCTCCGATTTATCTAGGGGGAATCTGAGTACATCATTCCAATAATCTGGTTGAAAATATTTCAAGTAGAATTTAAAACTGGAAGAACTATTTTATGTCCTTTGGTGGAAGAATAACCCTCATTAACAACATTTTATCTTCTATTACAATGCATATTCTTTCTTACATAAAGGTTACTCAATCCATTATATCTCATTTGAAAAAAATCATGACATATTTCTTATGGGATGAACATGCAGACTGACATCATCACTGGGATTCATGGGATTGAATGTTCATGCTAGTGGGTCAGGGGGAATTGGGATCAGAAACATTAGGGAAGTGATGTGTGGAATGCATGAAAAGATTACCTAGGATGTGATTGAAGGACTATCATTATGGGGACCTATTTCGACAGTGAAATATGGTGATAATTTTAAGGTGCAAGTGGGAAGATTATCATGCATGTGTTGGCTGATCCAACCTATTATTACATAACTGGATAGTTAGACTTGATGAATTGTAGGTTGGGGGGAGATAAACTTCTGTAAATAGAACTGGGTTGGTAGGAAACTCTTTTTCCCAGGATGTCCAATCCCAAAGATCATATTTAGACAAGTGATGAATTATCATACTTTAATTTAGACTACTATGAAACCTAGAGAATAGATATTGAATGATATCATTGATCTTTTAGAGGCACCAAAAACATGAGTTTTCATTAAGTTGGACTTGAGATATTTTTCTGGGAAGGCTTTCTACAGAGTGTTGGAATCATCAGTGGTCAATGATGTGTGGTGGGAGGTGACATGGTAAAAAGAAATCCTAGGAAAATATGTTATCCTGGTTTGGAGAGTTAGGAAGAATTATATCTATATAGTCGAGAACATAAAGCGTCTGGGTTTTCAGTTGGTTTTCTAATGCTGGTGTTGTTCTGAACCTAACGATGAACCCTATCAATATCTATTCTTAGAGGGTGAATGGGCGAGGTACGTATAGAGTATATTTGGGAGTTTCACTAGTATTGCATCTCATGATTTCTCTAGAACAGATTTTCTTAGCCTTTGGTTTGAAGGGGTGGAGTCGAACTACAAGGAGAACAAATCTAGAGTTTGAATTTTGGTAGTAGGGTGTTGGTGCATCTGGAAAGCTAGAAATAGTGTTCACTTTGAGGGAATGTAAATTTCATGTGTGAACATCACTACAAGAATAAAATATTTATTGATTTATATGGGCCAAAATTTCATACATGGGGAGATCGTGCCCTCTATGTGTTTGATTCTAGGTCTCTCTTCATACACTATCGATCATATTAGACATGCTAGAAAATGGGTCAGGTGGTATCCCCATGTATCTGGACTCATACTCAACAATGATGGGTTGTGTTTATCTAGATTAATGTATGTGTGTGTGGGGTGGTGGTGGTGGTATAGTTTTTGATAATAAATTTTCTTTCATCTTTCTATTTTCAGATTCATTCAAGAATAGAAGTTCTCTACAGGCAGAAGCAAATGCTTTGCTTTTTGGCCAGGAAGTGTGCAATCGGTGGAACATTCCCCTTGCTGCACTAGAAATTGACTCTTAGCTTCTCCTAGAGTCTCTTAAAGTGTAGTTATATACCCCATGGCCAATCATCTACCAAGTGTGAATGAGTAGGAATATGATTCATGATGACATGTACATAACTCATACTCAGAGAGAAGGAAATAGGGTGGTCAACTTCCTCAACTCCAAAGCTCCTATTACTAATGGTGTGTCCTATTTTGACATGATTGGGTCCTTCCCTTATGATGTTGTAAAAATTTTTATTAGGGATTCTCTTACTCCCCACTTTTATAGACCCCAGTGATCCTTCCATCCTTGGACCCCATTTCTTTAGGGGGTCCCTCTTTATTTAATAAAAAGTTGTATTTTGGAGGTGATAAAGATCCAAAATTATTTTTCATGCTTTGAACACTAATGTATGAAAAATATATTTTCACTAGAACTGATCTATTACTCAACAACTATTGGATAATTAGAACCACTCAATGAGGGTGGGTGTTACCTCATAAAGGACTCGGTGGAAGGTTATTGTCTCTTTTTCCTAGTTGAAAGTTAAACGTGATTCATAGCCAGAGAAAGTTTTTTGATCATATCAACAATATTTTTCATTATAGATCCCATATAGTTTGGTTTCTCGGGAGGAAAATAATTGCGTTTTCCAATTAATTCAGCATTAACACCATTCCTTTGGGTCCCAACCATTGAAAAAAACCCAATATCATCATGTAATAAACAATAATCATAATGGGTAATCACATAATCATGAAAATCACTTAAAATACGTTTAAATTATTTCACTCTTTTCTTTAATCAATGTCTCCTTAGGTTTATCCAATGTTATTAATAAGGATATTCTATTTAAATCATTTATGATGGTTCATAAAGAGTTTGTGAATTTCCAAAGCATATCCCATGGGAGTGTCAAACTAGGTATGTAGCAAGGCCCATTTTCATGCACCGGTTCTTGATCAAGTCTAGATCAATATGGTGTTTTAGGGTTATTACCCCAATGTACATATATTCCAAAACCATATCGACTTATAGTATCTAGATAGCAATGTAATTTATTAGAAACCACTCTTTAAATCCTTTACCAAAATTATAGGTTGTTTTCCCAAAATTTGACCCATCCTTATACTTATCCTTTGTGACATCCCTAAACATATACTTAGAAATAACCCTAGTAATTTCACTTAAGTTTTCTCATTATAGTTTCCAAAGATTAACTAAAACTTTCCTATGATACCAACTATAGAGACCCAATATTCTCAAACATGGATATTATATCTTTTTAAATTAATATTCAATACATTACAAAAACACATGATTGAGGATCATAATAGTTTAGTGCCTTTTGAAATGTGAAATATAACCATCTAATTTGGTGAAATATCTTCAAAATATCCCACACTGATCTTCTCACATAGTACTCCTATTAGATATACCTTATTAAAATTATTTTTATAACCTGGGGAAGTAAACATAAGAAAGGGTGAGCTTAGATGCTCAGTAAGTGTAAACATAACATATATCAATCTATGATCATGTTAAAGCATAAGATAAGCATAATTTTATGTGATCAGGAACACAACTTACAAAGTTCATACCCAAATTTTCATAGATCATAAGCATGAGACATGGAATATAACTTTATCATTTCAGAAAACACGGGTCATAAGAGTGGGAAATAATTATATATAAATAATGAACTATAATCTAATGTAATAAAAGTGTGGCACTATTATACTTATAGAAAACCATTTAATGTTTCAAGGTTAATTACCAAGACCCTCGATATAGTGGACCAAGATGCACTTGTTTCCAATAGTGGATTTAGATGCACCTATTTCCCATTGTGGATCAGGACACACCTATTTCACTTTATGGACCAGGATACACATATTTCCCTCTATGTATTAGGAATAAAATATTTACCATAGTAAATCAAACTTGTCAACTTGTTTCCCATTTTTATCTCATGAGATATAAATCTTTAACCAATTAATTGGAGGGAGATATAGGCATCACCCATCACATAATGAAATCATACATATGTGTTCCACAAGATCATAACAATTCATCATATCATAACCTATGAAATGAAACAGGTTTCATAAAAATTTCATTATATCATAAATTTTGTAAAAGAGAAAGGTTCTATAATCATTTCATTATTTCAACATAACATAACCTGTAAACAAAAAATGAGTTTCATAATAATTATATCATGGTATAAGACATGGAAGAGAAATGTGTTTCATGATCATTTTATTAGGGTATAACCTAGGGAGTATAAATAGGATTCATAAACATCAAATAATCATAAAGAGAAACCATTCATAGAAAGAATAATAATGGTATCCATTGATCATATTCCAAGTAAAGCATAAGCTGCCTCAAATAATGTCACCTTAGATGGAAAATAATTTTGAATGCCCACTTGAATTTTTTATTGAAGAAAATATGTTTTATTTGAAAGTAAAAATTTAAAACATAAAACTATATGAAAATAATTTTCATTAAAAATAATTTTGAAAAAATATAAAGTAATCCTTTAAAATCATTTAAAAAATTTCTTGAGGAAAATATCCTTTATGATTTTGAAAATGCATTTTAAAACAAAAAAAAAACATTTTGAAAACCATTATTTCTGAAAATAACTTTGAAAAATTATAAAGGAATATTCTAAGAAATTATTAGTCAAGATTTTAGAATTTTTTTCTTATCATACACATTAAAAAAACTATTTCTTTCATATTTTTGATAAATTATAAATGGAAATTGTTTTGGAAAATGACATGAAAATTCATCTCAATAAAACTTTAAAAATTAAAACATGGGTAAAAATGTATTTTATAAATAATATGATAATAATAAAACATTTTTAACACATTTTTTAGATAGCATGGTTTTGAAAGAAATTAGATTTATTGCTAAAGAGAGAAGTAATGTTAAATTTTCTTAAAAACATTTTATTAATTAACATAATTATAAAATAGTGTAAAATGGTACCATTAATTGAAAATATCATGAATAAATAAAGGATAATAAAATTCATGAGAATTATTGATAGGAATATCATGACATTTTAATATTTGAGACTAGGTCATAAACAATCCCGATAAACGATGAGATTATAACATAAAATAATTACCACTTTGGTAAAATTGATTCATAAACCCCATGAAGGAATAAAATAAAATGAATCTTAAAATATCACGAGGATGATTAGATTAATGTTATTCCATGTCAATGGGTATGTATATACACCTCATAAATGAATATAGCTGCATAACATAACAAACATCTCAAAGAAGAAAAATTGAGACAAAAAATTACTTACTACTGAGTAACTTTTGAATCGTAAACCCTATACAATATGAATCGAAATGGAAACATTGATTATAATTAAATGAGGTATATTCATGATATATCATTCCATAGTGCAGTATATACACCACACAAAAGAAACAAGTGGCGAATATAGAATAAGACTCTCATAAATAAAAGTGAGACTAGAAATCCCCTTACCTTAAGTCATTACTTTCGTCATACTCATTAAGATTTCATATATAAAAAATATAAGTTTACTATAAATATATAATATAAACATATTCATATATATAATAGAATATATTTTTTTATTTTGTCTTTATATTACCTGTTTATTAACAATTTAATGTTAAAGATGTGTTTTGGTTAATAACCGCTTTGTTTTCTATATATATGTTGAAATTTTATTCTTGGTAATATTAATTTGGACATGATTTAATTATATCTAAAATGTAAACCCTGATATAAATATTATATATATTCATCATATATGTATTTATATTAATCCATAATATTTAGTGATAGGAAATGACCGTTCATGGTGACAGTGGGTCATATGTACGCATGAATTTTTTTTCATTTTATTGTTAGTTTGAAATAAGTAAAAGTAAATGATATATTATAATTCTAGAATATTTTTTATTTCCTATATATCACATATTTTTATTAAACTCTTTTTTAATACATTCCACGTAAAGCATGAATGAATCACATCGCATCACAAGGTGGTAGTCCTCCGTACACACGAACCATGTTATCATATTCTAGAAAAACAAAAAGCATGAATGTACTTCTAATATAAAAATTACATAATCATATAAATATAATATATAAATATTATTTACATCATTATCTCCAACTTTGAGATGTGGTAATGGAGAAACGCACGATATCATCTCATGAAGCAGTTGTCCATCATAACCTAAACGATGATTTCATATCCCATTTGATGGAATTGTGTGTGTTTCTAGGTCGTACCCTTAACATAAAAACATCCCAGTATATGTAATATACCAAATTTATCATATAATCATGATTTAAAAATAATTTAAGGTGTTTTTAGAATAAATAAAACAAAAACTTTTGTTGATGAACATTACATATTCTTCGGGTATGCTCCTTAAGTTTGCACAAAAATACTTCCTTGGATAGATTTATGTATAATATAAGTCTTATAAGATTATGGGAGGGAATTTAGAAATTTATTTTGGTATGGATTGGGTGAACCAAATAGTTTTTAAGGTGTGAGGAAGAGAGGATATGGTGTGCCCTTTTATAAGTGCGATGAGTGGAAAACTTGTAATTTTTTGAAAGAGAGAATTCCAACAACATTTTTCATATGTCACAAGGGTATACAATGGACCATTAAATACATAATAAGTTTAATTATCTATATATTTCCATAAAAAGTTTTTATACAATTTTATAGGTTAATTTCACCCTTATCTTTTTAGTTTAACCCCATGTAAACCCAGTTTTACCTTAACTGTGGTAATTAATTTTTACTTCATTCACTATTAATTTTGGTAAAAAATTAAGTTATAATTTATATAAGTTATAAATTATTATTATTTAAAATGTGGAATCCATTTTTCAAAATTCTAATAAAAATGTGAAAAAAATTAAAATTAATTTTGTAGACTTGATGAGAAGTAGATTTTTAAAGAGAAAATGATCAAAAATTTTCAAAGTTTTTATATAAAATTTCAATATGAAATTGATTAAAATGGGTAGTTGAGCCTTAGAGTGGGGTGTTTTCTCTCCCTAACATGGTCTAGGGTTTCTCCCGGCTCCTTCCTCCTCCCCCTTCGGGCAAGATCTTCCTACAAAAGTTGTGGATCTGTCTCGGCGTGGGAATTCATGCTTGTGTGGCATAGTTGTTCGGTGGAGCTTCGTAAGCTGGGCTCGGGTTTTCTTTGGCCGAGTTTGTGCAATAGCCTCACATATCAGAGGAGCGTGGAGGTCAGCTCGGTGGGTTTGGAGGTTTTCCTGAAGGTCTTCTCGAAGTCGGCTCGACAAGTCTGTGGTGTTCGGCATAGCGCATCATAGATGCTCGGTGGTCGGCTCTGTAGGCTCAGAGGTTGGCTCAACAGGTGTTTGGCATTCAACACAATGTGGTCTTCATCATCCGTTGGATATGAGGCAGGGTGCTACCCGATCTATCGATCTGAGTTTTGGCTCATCCGGTGTGAGGGTTGTCTTCCAGCGATTTGTGGTGCGGTTCAGGGTCAGGTCTGCCGATCTCGGAGGGGGAGGTTTTTTCTATTTTATATTTTGTGGTCTTTTAAGGCGATTAATTTGGATATTTTGTGGTTTTGTTCTACTGGCTGGATTTGGTTTTGTTGTTGTGGTTCAACACTATGGTCCTTCTTATTCTTGTCACCGTGAGGCTTGGCTGGAACCTGGTGAGGATGTTTCTACGATTCTGATCGGAGCAAATCCATGCCCAGAGTGGCATTTTTGTTTCAATAAGACTAAGATTCCCTCCCTAGTGGCGGCCACTCAGCATAAGGTTGATCCAACTAGTCCTCGGTGACGTTGGCTTGATCTCGGGTCCTTTGATTGTCTTCCGTACTTCTGCGGATGTGGTGGCAAGGACTACAGAGGTCGTCAGTTTGGTCCAGGATGACTATTTATTGAAGTTTTTTTGTTCTGATCTCTCGGAATGATGAAATGGGTTGAGAGGTCTGTTGGTTTGGTGGTGCACCCAGACTCGTACTCATGGATCAGGCCCCTATGGTGGTTTTAGAGCTTGTTGGTCATTGTTGTAGAGTTTTATGGATTTGGTTGTTAGAGAGGGTGTGGTGTTTTCCATCGGATCAGGACTGTGCTTCGACACAAAACAATTTCTCGCCATTTATCCTTTCATTGGTGGACATGTTTTTACTTTTAATTTCTGGGGAGGGGTTGTTCCTTGTTGCAAGTATGGTCTGTCTCACTGACCTTCAGATTGTGTTTGTTTTTAAGTCGATGATGTCTTTAGGGTTTTCCCCCCTTGTTCCCTTAAAAGGGGGGTTTGCTTTCAATAAAAAATATGAAGGCCTCTAGGCCGTTGGATGGAAATTGATTAAAATGATCTAAACTGGATTAATAGTATTACAATAAAAAAATTAAACTTAAAAAAATTAAAACTAATTATTTTTCACTATTCATTAAAAAAATGAAACTTTTCAAAAAAATTATAAAAAATCAACCTATGATAATTTTGACGTTTTGAATAAAATATTTAAGTTTATATTATCAAATTCATTTTCTAAATGTTTAAGAAATTAATTTTAATATTTTTTAGATAATAAATAAAAATCATTTCTTTGAGAAAATAGTATTTTCAAACATATAAAGACTTTACCAAAAATTATGTATTTTATTATAAATATGTTTCCTTTATGTAAACCATTATAATTAATATTTAAAAATTAATTATTATAGTTTATTTTTATAAGTATAATGAATAGGTTATAATGGTTATGTTTGAATAATATTAATAATATATTGTGGTTTTGTTAAAACTTAGTGTCGTGTGTCACGCAATCTAACCAAGTGTTGCATGTAGTGAAAGATAACCTAGGAGTGTGTGTAACAAAACCTTAACTTGGTGTTTCATATGAAGGAAGATAAAATTTTTGGTTTGTGTAATGAAATAAATCAAATATATTTGATATATTAGAAAATAATAATTAATAAAAACATGGGGTGTTACAATGAGCCTCCAAAACTACTTTTCATCTTTAGTATTTTCTTATTAATCTAAGGACAAATCAGTTTGAAATTCAATAAGATTAGAAACCTCTCTTGATTCCTATATTCCAAAATTCTTGAATAGATCATGATATTTTTTATCTTATGATAGAAAGATACAAATTTTTATGTTGATGAATTATAAACCTAGAAATAATATTATCTCTCCATTAATTGATATCTCAAAGTTTTTTCTCATTTGGGAAGAAAATTCCTCACAAGTTTCTTCTTTGATTCCAAAAATAATTATTTCATAAATATACATAATCATAATAAGTGAGGTTGTATCATCTCCCTGAACATGTATATTACTATCAACATTGAATTTATTTATTTTCTTGCTCTCTAAGCTTCCATGAATCTTTTAATTCTATGCATGTTGTTCTTTTTTAATCCCATAATTCACTTCCTTCTACTTTTAAACTCTAGAACCATTATATTAAATATGAAACCTTATAGTTATTCAATTTAAACCTCTTCCTCATGTTCACTATTGAAAAATGTTGAATTAACATCCATTTGTAACACTTTATAGTTTCTTTAATTATATTTAAACATAAATATTTGAATCAATTCAATATTTATGATTGGATAAAAAGTCTTATCAAAATCTATACCCTCAAATTAAAAGTATACCTTACATACAAGATGTTCCTTGTTTTGTACCACTTCTCACTTTTCATTTAGGTTGATTAAAAAACACCACATTATATCAATAACATTTTTTTCATTGGGTCATGAAAATATTTCCCATGTTTCATTATTATCATTCTAATTAAGTTTTTTTCCATCACTTATATACAATCCTCATGTTGAATTTATTCTTCAAAAATCCTCGTTTCAACTTTCAAAAGAAATAATGTATGATTATAATTTCTTCTAATTTTCCTAGTTTGAATACACTTGCAAATATCTCTAAGGATTTTTTCAAGATAAATATGTTTTTTATACCTTTTAAACTAGGATATTTCGTTATCCAAAACATCCCCATCATTATAAATTTCATAATCATCATAAAAATTTTAAAATTATATTATAACATCCAAATTTATCCCGTGTTGTCCAAAACATTCACTTTGAGTTTCTTCAATCTCATCATTAATAAGAAATTGTATTTGAAGTAAATTTTTATTTTCCAAAACAAAGGGATCATAATTATCAATGGTTTTCTTCATATTATTATTATAATATAGGTAACCGCTTCCAATTTGTGTATATCCGAGAAATAAACTATAATTGGAAGTCTCATCAAACTTTCCCAAATGTCTTCCCTTAATATGGATATAACATCGGCATCCAAACACCACTAAGATTATTAATTTTGTATTATTACTAAATTATATCTCATAATGAATATTACTTAATTTTGATTAAATTATTCATTTATTTAAGATATAGAAAATATATTTAGTGGCTTATTTATAAAATAATTGTTAAGTGTTGTGTTTTTATAACACGATCTTACCCATTTACACTAAATTTTTTGTTTTATCTTTCAGCTTCTCAATTTTTTTGGGGTGTGTATGGCATGATATATTCAAAAATTATTCTAAGATTCTCAATACATGGATAAAATTATTTATTCATATATTCATATCCATTTTCACAAAAACTTTTTTAATAACATGAAGAAT
Source organism: Viscum album (assembly GCA_963277665.1). NCBI lineage: Eukaryota > Viridiplantae > Streptophyta > Magnoliopsida > Santalales > Viscaceae > Viscum > Viscum album. The sequence goes on along the minus strand of OY728125.1, from coordinate 354,421,372 downwards.
CCTTTGAAATTAGAGGAATTATTAAAGACATTTTGTTTGTTTCATTTATTATCAACCAAGTGCTTGAAGTATTTTTGAGTTGATTCTAAGTGTTTGAGATGCTTATAAAGTATCTTTATGTTTTTCTGATAATATTTCTAATTTATATAGAGATATAGATAATTTTCAACATATTATATTTTGGTGGATGAGTATATATGACATTGATGCACCAACTTATAACTTTTGAAATCTGTATATGAATTTGTGGGAATATGATTTTAGTGTGTATTAATTTTTATTTGATTTTGTAATACTTTGAGGAGATACATATATATATTAGCTATAGTATGACATTACTTGAGAATCCATGAATTAATTCACAGTAAAACTTCTCGAAATATAGAATTCTTTTCACCAATGAGTGTATAACTTTGTTTTTCATATGACTTGTAAATTATTATATAATTTTTAGAATTATAGAATATCCAATATTACAATAAAATTAATCCTAAAGATGAAAAACTATTATTCATTTTAAAAAACATCAAAAATGTTTTTGTTTTAAGAAATATGAAGTTTCTATGATTCTCAACATCATGAAGAGTAAGAAAATTTTTGAGAACAACTGGACGAGGAAGAATTCAAATGAATATATATATTATTTCAAGAATAATGAATATTTTCATTAGGATGATTCATTACTATTATTTAGTTCCAAAATCATATACCAATCATGGTGTGATGCAAGATGAGTTTTTAGAATTCCAGAGATATTTTTTCAAGATGATTTTTAAAATATTTTATGCAAAAAAAAACTATGTTATTACTTGAGTAGCTATGTTTCTGATGTTTTTATCAGGGTGAAAAACCATCCCCCCACCTAGTGGTTATCGAAATTATTTCCCCCCCATATTACCACTTTCCAAATATAGGAATCTTTCATCACATTCATTGGTTATGTATTCTCCTTGATCAAAATTGGATGATGGGATATCAGTTCCTCCTTCCATGGATTCATCATTGGATCTCATTTCCTAGTACGAGTCTCCCTCATAGATTAATTCATGTTCATGGAACTCATTCTTAACATAATATTGAGGTGGAAACCATTTAATTATGTTGTTTCTTTCTTGATAGGGTAGTAACCTTTGGTTAGGAGAGTTTTCATGTTGGGAAAATTCGAGAATGTCTGGAGATTGAGTATATTAGGAAACTATAAATTATTTCTCTTTTGGAGGTAATATAATGTGTAAGGTATCCTAATCATGGAACCGAAGGCATCCCATGTCAATCACAGGGTAGTTTAGGTTAAGTGTGTGATCCTTCTGAGGATTTTTACCCCAATCATCCCATGTTTATTACATGGGGCATGTATTGTAGATTAGGTCATGGGTCTTACATCTTTTGGAGATGGGAATTGTTTTAATTTCTTGTGGGTAAGGATTATAAAATTCTATTGAGATGGATTGGGTAACAGTCTTAACATATTGAGTAGATAGATCAAAATTTCATGTTGAGATGGATCTGGTCATAGGCATAATGCCTTGTGAAGATAGATCAGAACATCCTGTTGATAAGGATCAGACCATAACATTAAAATCTTGTGAAGATGTATCATAATATCATATTGAGATAGATTGGGTCATATGATTAACTTCTTGTGTATATGGATTAGAATTTATTATTGAGACGTATCAGGTGGTTATGTGTGTCCTTGAGGAATGGGGGGGGGATTTTACACTTAGATTTGATAGTGTGTTAATAGGGAATATTTCACACTTGAAGGATTGAAGGATTGAACCTCATGGAGGAGTCTTACATACCCTGTTTAAGAGATACAGATCAAAAATCATGTAGTTTTATGCCATATTTTATTGTCGCATGATAGGAATGATCCATGAAGTTTAACTTCATGAGGAAAGAATACCAGTATTGTGGAAGGAGCATCAATAAGGGATGGTTTGGGGCCTACACATTTAATATTCCTATTTATAGAGGATTAATCTTTAGGGAATGGTGGGGGGATTATTCATAGAAGTTTCACATCATAAGATGATAAATCTGCAAGAGATGGTGTGGGGATAACATGTGGAAGTGGCCCATTTCGAAAGTTCATCCCATGGTGGGAGAGAAGGTGTCATCCCATGTGAGGCATACATGGGGAATCATGTTTTCATCACTAAGTGTAGGAGGTGTGGGGTTATCCAATTTCAATCATACATAGGGTATCCTATGTTAATCACATAGGTTAATGCTAAAATTTTACATCATGTATTGAGGACGTTGTTATACAGTTTAAAATTTTATAATTAATATGCGGAGATGTGTAGTTTTACATATTGTAGATCGAACATTAATGAGGTCCCTACTTGAGGGGGGGGGGGGGGTTAATATGAGAGTAATATTATTTAAAATGAATCACCACCAAGATAGGTGAATATTTTCCCTCAATGATTCCACCATTAGGGATTACATGACTACCGCTTATGTACCTCTGGGAGGGACATGGTGTGGGAACTACCTTGGAGAAGTGGAAATCAGGGGGTCCACTATTAGGGTACTTATTTTTAAGAGAAATAGAAATTAGGGAACCTATCATTAGGAGAAGTAGGTAGGATGAAGTACCAAGCCACACTTGGAGTGAAGTGGGAAGACATAAGAGTGGGTGGTACCGATTGCACTGACATTAAGGGTGCAGTTGTACCAGTCCTAGATTGGTATAAGGGGTTTAGGCACTCGACTTTTTTGAAGGGGGTCAACTAAAAGGAGAAACCATATAGAATCCCAGAGGAGATTTTTCAAAAAGGTTGGGGGTTTATTTAGGTAAGGGGTATCTCAAATAGATATGATTTATGAAATAAGGTTCCCCTACATTAGGATAAAATCTTGGTTCACATGTGGTTAGTTTCATGAAGGATAGGTGCCTTGCAAATACCTAAGTGCCACAAAGGGATTTCCACTTCTTTAAAGGTTATGGTTCTTTATGAAATTCATCTCTACCATGGGTTTGGTTTTCAAGAACCCATGTGAGGATATTTTACTAAGGATGGATACCTTGGGAAATCCATTTTCTCTCTCTCTAATAAAGCTTCTAAGTATCATGACTTCATAGAATTTTTTAGAATCTAAAAGGTCATGCCCAATTGAAATTATTACATAGAGGTATATTTATAGGCTCAATGAATGAAAGGGTATAAGTTTCATGAAATATGGGGGCTCTCATACAAGATTTTAATCTTCAAAAATGGGTTAGAGAATTGTGAACCTGTGTTAAGATGTGAAAAGGTTACTGTCAAACCTCGACATGGCCAAGAAGTCTCACGAAATGGGGTTACATAAATCCAAATGTACATTTCCCAAAGGTTACCATCAAAACTCTATTCTCTAGAGGTATTATTCAAGCTACACCCATTCTAGAAGGTAGGCACCTTCGTGAATCTAGTTCTTTAAGTGTTTTTTGTCCATTTTAGCTAGAATTCGCTTTAGATAGGTCATGAATTTCTTCAACTCTCTTATGAAACATGTATTTAGGAATAAAAAATACACCCCTCATAATTGGATCCGATGAGGGGAAGGATGGTCATATTATAAGGGAAAACCACTAAAAACTAATGATTGGATGTCCCTTTCTGAAACTATTCTTGTTCATACACCTACAAATAGGGGTACAAGTCTCTTAGGGGACCACAATCTTTGCATGAAAGATAGGTTAGTGCTCAATTTTTTTGAAACTCATGACCTTCTCAATCTCGTTGGGACTTCAATCCTCATCACTCATGAAACTTCACTATTCTATGAACTTACATTCATGAATATACCTCTACAAACTGGTAAACTTATATTGACTCGAACTTCACAGATAGATCTTCATGAAAATAACTTTGTGAACTAGTTCCATAAATCCTTCTAATCCCCTAATTAAATGGACACCAAGGGTGGTGATTCTTTTGATGATAGAATAATAGAGATAAATGATAACCTTATGATTGGAGAGAGTGTTTGGAGTGTGTCGAATTGAGACACACACACAACACTGCTGAAATAGGAACAATAAGAACATATGCTCTACAAAATTCTGCCACTATATGAATTAAAACTAAGGGATGATATCTTTATCCAAAAAAAACAATTGATATGAGCCTTCTTATTGGTTCAGAAGCACTCCTAGAAAGAACCAATGAAATAAAGCTGATGAAGGACACATTTTTGAAGGACCATGTATCCCTCATCACACACACTCTATGGAACAACATTATCAATTTTAACGGGTAGGCACTAAAAGAAGAGAAATATCCTTCTTTGTATGATAAAATCCATAAATCAGGCATAGAGGACCTACTCAAGGGCTGGATGGATAGTTGGGACCTAGGAAAGGGTGGTAACTTCATAGATTATTGAGAATGTGCATATTGGGAATGTCATTATTATTGTGAGTTTGAGGAAAAGATAAAGTCGGTAGGGAATTATGAGGAAGCATAGACCTCACAATTCCATGTCTACCATCATCTAGAGCTCGTGTAGGATCTATTAAGAAGGTGGTAGCAATTAACCAAAACCTTCCATCTACACTATGGGGGAGTTGCCATTAGCTTGTGGGATCTTTACTAGATTGTTTGGATCTTGATCCGAAGAACCATGTATAATGAATTCCTTCCTATAGATAATGGGTGTGAGGATCTGAATAAAATATCAACTTATTGGGGGATAAGTTGTTCTTGGTGTATGGGGAGAGTGAACATAAGCTGGGGATGAAGGATATCCCTTTCATGTAGTGGTTCATCTACATCCAGAATGAATTGGCAGAAAGGCTACTAGGGAGGCCACATTGGGGCCCTATGGAATTCCATCAAGGTATGAAACACTCATAATGGAGAATATTGGACATAATATAGTGTTAGTTATGGGTTTACAACATAAATTCTAAGGCTCCTCTTATCAAACTCGCAGGTTTCATTGCTACACTGATATATGGATGGTTTCTCCCACTAAGGGATATACACATGGGGGTGCAGTCGATCACCCTTATCATAGAGGTGATGATGGATATGGAGAAGCACATTAACCTAGAAATCTTCATATTAGATAATATTTACAAGTTGATTCACCATATCCTCTATGGGAAGAATCCTCTCCATGTGTGTATGCCCTTCCATTTTTTGTACAGTTGGGTAGCCACACACATGGGGGGATATGAGTATCCAAATCCTATCACCCCTCCAACTAAGAAGTTTAAGCCATCAATTTTGAACATCTCTAGGAGTCACCATCTTAGCATGGGCTTAGTGGACACCCTGGAAAGAATTGGGCAGACTGGGCATTTTATGTTTCATAAATTCCACCTTCTCATAGGGGTAGTGACTGACCATGGTGCAGGGACCATCAAGAAGAGGTCATACCTATTGTCCTTTCAAGGTGGGGGTACTGGTGTGAGGGTAGACTATAAGTCCATCTTCAATCCCTACACCCCACACTACTTCGTGAGGTAGTTCTGGTGACTTCAACAGATGAATTCGAGGGTATACATGGAAGTGAATTATGAATTCCAACCCTAGGTCCTCCGAAATATGTTGCACATGTTTACATGTGAAGATGGTAAGGGGAGGAGTGAGGTTGCACTGCCCACTACTACCTATGGTACCATCCATGAGTCCACATAGAGTTGTGGGAGCACATACCCTGGTGATATGTTGTGGTGGTGAACCACTCAGGCTAGAAAGGAATGTGGTTCCCTACTATTATGAGGTCAAGGGTTAGTTAAAGGTAGGGATGACCATAGAGATAGAGATTACCCAGTGAGGAGAGCAATAGCTGCTGAGTCAGTAATTCTAGGGCCTAAACAGGTGAGAGCCGTAGGGAGGGGAGAAGTAATAGGCTCGATGATCCTAGGAAAATCAAAGTAGGAGGAAGGTTGGACATCTAGGGAATACCTAAGAGTTCACACCCAAGGCTTGGTGAAGTGGATACATCACCCGTATATTCCCAACAATGTTTTTTCCTGATTCTTAGGAGAGTTGGATACTTCACAAGTAGATCACCACTCAATAGGGGTTGTGGAAGTATCTCTTCACTGATAGGATATTCCTCATCGATATGGGTCACACAAGGGTAGAATTCCACATCTCCCATGTTGCGGTGATACAATATATGGAAGATATATAGGAATTGGTCTACTCTAGTGACATTGTGCTCCCCATAACTGACCAGGCAAAGGTGATGTTAGGAATTTCTTCTCCTTTGGGAGTCTCTATGGGTCACACAACTGCTGGTGAGGCCAAGGGAAAAAGACTAGGAGATTCTTGGGGACATGAAACCTATTGGGACTTAGCTGGAGATGAACATCCTTCCATCGATCAAGTGAAAATTATGATCTATGTGCACCTTTTTTATATCACTCATCCCATAAACGTTGTATCCAATTATTTCTCTCTCTTGTGTAGAAATCAATGAGCAAGAAAGAATGAGAGGATTTTTATGAATACTAAAACATCTAAAGGGAGAGTGTGGGGAATCTCCCTAATGTTTTGGTCATAGGAGACCATCTACCAGCAAAGGTGGAGCCTCCAACTAAGGAGACGACCAGTGAGGAAATTCTATCACCATGGGGACTGCCTGTGAATCTATATGAGTTTCTAACCGAACTATATTACTTATATAAGTATTTTATTCTATAAAATTTTTTAATTTTCAATTATAAATTTCTATTTATGACAAACTAATGTTTAAACATCAGTTTAAACAATGTTTGGGGCTTATCCATCAACTTCGATGTTCGGATCAGTGGTCTCTAAAGTCGAGGCAACAGTAACATGTGATACTCTCTTGGTGGAGATGACTGGGGAGGTTGTAGTGGTTCAACCAAACATGTATGTATCACAAAAAGGTGGTGTGAAGACATGATACCTAATGGAGGGGGTTAAAATATCACCCTCAACGGGGATGGTTAAGTAGGTTGTGGTTGACAAGCCTACCTCATGAGCATCATAGGAAGCAATTTATAGAGATGTAGCCTCAATAGTGGCGAAAGGCATTATACTAGTGGATAAAATGATTGAAGTTGATATGGTGACCATTCCCATATCATAGGTTCTGTCAGTGGCTTCTTCTGGGGAATAGGGCACAATAAAATCTGTGGATATCATTCCACCATCGAAGATAGTCAAGTGGGATGAGCTATCTTATCCTACCTCGGGAGCACCACATGAAATGGCTGGGGCCCCTGATATGGGTGAAGGGTCGGGGGGTGACATGTTTCCCCTAGATCTAGGGTTTAGTCTACCTGAGTAATTTCATTTAGATGATCATGCCATCGATGTGTTGGAAAGATTTCTTCGGTATGATCCCACGCCACTTGAGGGCTTTGGAGATCATGTCTCAGATGTTGCTGAGTAGAATCGAGGGTATATTTAAAACTGGCTAGTCATCCTAGGGACTGGTGGGGTGGAATCTAGTGATCTTTATGCACCGGCTCGGGACTTTGTCATTGAAAATGAATGTGTCAAGTGGAAATAAAATTTCAACAAGTTTAGGTCTCATTATTACCCTTATCGGCTTTAATCCTTAGTTAAACCCTTTTACTCTTACTGTGACAACTTGGGTTTTTTACTCATTAAGGGTTAATATAATTACTATAAAATACCAAAATAACCTTAAATTATTCATGTATGAAATATATATATTTATCCTAATCATTTTGACTAATTTTATATTTCTATGAATTTAATACCATTTGATAAAATATTATTTATTTTAAAATATAATTAATATCTTTTTTGACACTATTCATTACTTGACTTTTAAAAAAATATCAATACATTAGATAACATCAAAAATATCCTTGAATGCATCGATAATAAGTCTATATCATTTATAAAATTTGTGGATGACATTAATTATATTAAATAATATTTATTTTAATATTTTTAATGTCATTTATTTGATATTTCTATTAATAAAATAATTACACCATCACTATTGTGTCAACATTTAAGGTAATTATTTCATCCCTGAGAATAATAAATAAATTTACATGATTTATATAATTATTTTTTCTTTATAATTAATATTTATGATCAAATATATCTCCAAGTTGTCCCTGTAATAAAATTATTATACTTATATGAAATAAGAGTGTTACATTTTGTCACTTTCTTTGATTTAAATAATTTTACGTAATTTTCATGGGAAAATGTCGATTTAATGATTCAATTATAAACCTAGGGTATTAAGGGTAGAATATTATTCATACAATAGGATTTTGGGATGTGTTAGGGAAATTTGTTAATGTTTATAATATTATTTTTACCCTTAATTACCTGATTTACCGTTAACTGTGATAATAAAAATGTTACTAAAGTTATTATTCATAATATCTAAAAATAAAAGAAACCTATTTAAATAATTTGGACCCAATGATTCTAAATATGGAATCCATTTTTTTAAAATGAAAAACACATATTTTTTTGTAATTAATTTAAAATTATTCTCATTGACGGATCGAGAAAATGGGTTTTTTAATGTTTAGACATGCAAAAGATTGAAATGTTTTTATATCTAATTTCAGGGTAAAATTGATTAAAATGACATAAATTGTATTAAATTATAAAAAAATAATCTATTTATACTTTAAAAAAAATTAAATTTATAATTTAACACAATAAATTATTTTGATGAAAAAATTCATTTTAAATTAAAATTTAATATTTTCAATATTTATCAAAACATGAAAATTATCCAAAAAATACCAAAAAATCAAAAAAAAAATTTATATATCTATATTTAAAATAAGAATTTTATTTTGTCATATATAATTTATCAAAGTGAAAAATACTAGATTTAGAATAGGTGTTCCATCAAAAGGTATTGAAACTACCTTTATAAGAATATAACCTTTTAATGCATAAAATTCGATTTCTTCTTATCTTATGACTATAAAATATTTTGGATGAACATTAAATATATAAATTTCATAATTTGGTTAATACTATTCATTCATGTTGATCTAATGACTAGGTTATAATTATCATGTTAAAATAATGATATTTAATTGTATATAATTCTTTATTTTAACTTACTGTTATGTGCAATGTAAGCTTTCGAATAGATTAAATTTATACAAAAATACATACCGTAAACTCTTGGGGTGCTAAAAAATGGAATTTTTTGATAAATGGAACCTTGAGGTTTATATTAAATCTAATAATTTTATTTTGATAACTCTCTCAAAGAAGGAATTTACTAAGGTGATGGGGTTACAAACTGCTAAAGAGATTTGGGATATACATGAAAGTGGTTATGATGGAAATTTAAATGTAAAATAATCCATGTTAAAAAATTGGAGAATTAGGTTTAAGACTTTAGAGTAATCCATTTATTGTTACTTTACTAGAGTGAATGAGATAGTGAGTAATATTAGAGGTTTTATGGATAACTGGATGACTCTATGTTTGTGAAGAAATTTATGAGTAATTTTCTAGACCTATTTTATCCAAAAATTTCATCTCTTGAAGACCAGAAAGTTCTCAATTTATATAATATACATAATATCGTCATTGCCTATGAAATGCGAAATTCACCCACATTTAAGAAGATATTAAAAGACTTTATTAATTTTGAATTCATGAGAAAATTAAAGTTGAATGAAAAAGAACCTAGAACTTATAGTGAGTCTAATGATTATTATTATATGGATAAAAATAATAATATAATCATTCCTCTTAACTTCATAAATTTTAGAAGATGAAAGGATAAATACCAGGGGAAAATTCCCTTGAAATACTTTAAATGTGGGGGCATTAAACACTTTACAGTCAACTTTCCAATGAAGAAAAACTATAAGTTTGATTCTGTTGAACAAGAAGAAAAACTATAAAATAAGAAATAAGAAAACTCTCTAAATCAATTAATAAGATAAATGAAAATAAAAAAATATTTCTAATAAAAAACTTGATAAGTGATATGAGAAAAGAATAAGAGGAAGACTCATTCTCAAGAATACAATTTGATGATGAATCATTTAAAAATGTTACAAACTTTATGGATCATGTATAAGACTAAAAAATCCCCTCTTACATGGAGAATATGATCATATATGAGTTAAAGGCATATTTTGAGTAAAATACCAAGTTTAATATTATAAATTTAAATCGTATTACCACTTGTATTTAGTCTATTAATGATGAATATATCATCCCTCATCCTTCCTATAATATATTAATTCTTGTGACGGAATCACCCCATTCCTATTTTCACAATGTTCAGAGACACTCAAGAGATTGTGCTCTATACCATCAATAAAGAAAACATCACTGGATTTAAATTTATGTTTATAAATTTTAGTACTTCCATGTCATTTAAAATAGAGTGTTACATCATTTTTTATTTCATTAAACCTTCCATTATATATTTGTACATATTTCAAGAGTTTTTTACTAATCATATAAAATGAATAGATGTTATCAAGTATCTAAGGCTTATCAACTTTCACTACTTTGTAATCCACCATAAATACTAATAATTTTTCTTGACTACTTCTATTGATAGATTAAAAATTATCATTCCTCTTCAATTTCTATATTAGTATAGTGAGATACTTATGGGTAGTGTGTTTAAGTTATTTACACCTTCCAAAAGTTTATTCAAGATAATAAAAATTACTATGTAATTCTGTTTTCCCTTTTTGATATTTTCTCAGCTAGATTCCAAGAACATTATATTGAATATCACTTGATTCACAACCACTCTTCAATTTAGGGACTAGAAAATTATACCAACAAGTGTAGGATTTTTTCCCATAGACTCCATATCATATTACTTAAAAATGGAATCTCCTCGAATATAATTTTTTCTCATCAAGATATTCTCATTGATATTCATTCAGATTTTAAATATGAAACTTTCTTTTAACTTCATCATAATTATAAGAATCATCCCTTATCTTGGATTTTCCCTTATGCTTAAACTTAGCTTCTTTCTTTGTCCACACCTTAATGTTTATATAATTTATAGCACTATCACTTATATTTATAATTAGTGTTTTATACTTCATATGAAAATTAATTTTCATATTTCCCATTCTATCATTACTTGCACCATTTTTAATATAATATTTATCTTTTAAAAAAATATTTCATTTCACCATACAATAATAAACAAGCTTATTAGTACAAATAATACCTTTATTATCTTATTTAGAACTCCTAATAACTTCTTTGATAAATTTTTTAAAATCCATTTATTTGAACTATTTCAAGGAATTTTTATCTTCAATAAACATCACCTAGGATATTTCAATTCTTTATTATTAGAAATTATATTTTCTATTTTAATATCAAGAATTTTAAATCTTAATTCCAGGATTTCATTATGATCACCCATCTTCCATACAAAATTTATTTATATCTCAATAATATCATTAAAATTTGATTCATCGAGAGATTTATTTAACAAATAATTCTTATTCTAAAGCATTAATTTCTTTCTCAAGATTCTTATTTTCATTCAAGAACACTAGGAGATCCATCCTTTTTGGAAAATTTCTTGGTGTCTCCTAATCATTGATATCCTCTTCAAACTACCCTCTTCTTTTCTAGAAGGATAATTGTAGTATTTTGATTTATCCTTCAAGTCTCTAGGTATTTCATTCTTTGATCTATCCTATATATTCTTAATTTCATTATCATAAGATATAACCTCATGTTTTTAGAGAAATATCTTCTTATTTTTTTAATTGGACTATGTTTTACCTTTGAAGGACCTTCCTTTGTTATAAACACTTTTTATCATATTTATCTTAGATGATCATTTGGGTTATTATCCTCTTCACATTATTGATCTCTCTTAGGGAAAATAAATGATAAGTATTTAATCTTTCCACTATTGAAACATATAAAAGGATGTTTTCTATAATATTTACATTTTCCTTAATACATGAATTTAGAAAAGAATTAAAAAACTCATTGAAATTATGGGAATCATCTTACAGAAAAGTTTCATCATTATGTGACTTCTTAGTTTCAAGATGTTTTAAACCTTTTAATGATATGAATGTGGTCACATTTTTAAATTTTCATTTATTTTTAATGGATGAAACCCTCTTCATATTATAGGCTATCAATAAATTATTGAGCTTATAAATGGTCCTATCAAGATGTCTAGATCCTTAAGGGAAGAAATCACTATATCAAACTTATCTAAGAGAGTTTTATCAATTTCTTTTCCATGATTAAATCTTCAAGAACCTCTCAATAACATTGAAATTAAAAAAAACTAAAAATATATGCATGAAAGTAAAAAACACTAAAAATACTAGAAAATAGTATAGGTAATTAAAGTCATAAGGTTGACACATAGAGTCAAGGTGAAATAGATACTTAAATTTAATATTTAAGACCTACAATATATTATGAAGAAAAGATACTTCTACTTGATTGTTTGATGAATAACAAATGATAAAAAAAGTGTCAGGAAATTGAAGTTTAAGGTTTATGAAATAATAAGGCTTAAAATAAAGAATTAAAAATAAATAAGTTTTTATAATTAAATCTAAGTGAATCCCTTGGTCTAGGTAGACACTCTCTATATCTAAAACTATCATTTTCCCATGGCCGTGTTGTTAAACTTGATAAAGAGATAGGAAAAATAAAACCATTTTTAAATAAAGTGTGTAATTCACCAAATGGTCATAGTGATAATGAAATACTAGTAAATGAATTAAAATATAACTCATACAATTTACATGGAATGGTCATGCATGAAAAAGTTAGGAAGAAAATCATAAAGGGGAATGATGTAATAAACCAACCTGAATTCCATTAAAAACATAAATACCTAAAATACAAAAATTACCCTTTAATTTAAATCCCCATGACACAAATATTACTCCCTCATGCTAGCTATGAAATTATTAAAAAATAAAAGCCTAAATATACAACAACAATGGCTCTAATGGAATCTTTTAGTAGACTCATCCTATACAGTTCAGTAAGGATCTCCCTCAAAACAATTACATGAAAAAAATTCAGTGAGGGAAAATAATTCACTTTTATATCTGGAGTAGTTATGAAATTCATGCTGTGAACTGTATCTCATAGCATAAACCCACATTATCTTGAACTACTTCTACATGTATTTGTATGGTTGTTCCATATCCACTTATCATTACAAAAACTACAAAATATCATCCTTACTTTATCTGTTCTGTATATATGGTTTTGATATGAAGCTAACACTCATGGAACAAACCAAATCCACCAAACATCACATCATTATTTTATACACTCGATCACAAAATTTACCCACCATGACATGAAGTAATATATGAAATTAAACAAGTCATGTAGTGATAACTCCATTTGAGTGGATGATCAATATCCCCTTTTTATACATGGTGTCTTTAACCTTTACCGATATAGATTTGAGCTAGTTCTTCATATCATATGGAATCATTATACTCACAGAAACTCATAAAAGGATTATGGACTCATATCCAAGATTCCCTACTATAAATTGAAGATAATATGGAACAAAGAAACCAGACATGATACAAAACAATTCATGATATAAACCCTAGAGTGTGAAGGAGACACTATATACATTCCCATTTTAATAATAAAACAATTCTCATTGATAAAACCTAATCCCATGTCAATCGTTGGCTTGGGAGGCCACTTTTATATCAAAAATTTCAGTCCTGATACATTTTTTTCCTCTCATAGAGACTCCCCACTCTATGGGCACTTTGGTTTGGTGCCTCTAAATTCAATACCCATATCCTAGTTCTTTTCATGAAACTCTCTCATTTCACCATTCCACCACCCATCTTAAGCTTTGTCCAAACTATGCTAACCACATCATAACAGTTGGCTAGTATCTTGAAGTACTAGCTCAGATGGCCATTTTTTCCTTTGCTAAATTTTATTTTTATTTTATATATTTCATCATTTTACTCCAAATTCATCCAAAGTAAATCCCTTACCATTAAATAATTAAAAAAACATAAATTTACAAATACATTTTATTAAAAAATAATATCAATTAATTTATAAAAATATTTGAGTGCATGAATTATAACTGTTAAATCCACCCACACTTAAAACATTCCTTAACCTACAACATGAAATATCAACCTAATCCTAAAGAGATATCATCCTAAAAATATTTAAATGTCATATTAAAAAAATATCAATTAATTGTCAAAAAGTGAAAAAATTTTAAGTATCTCCTAATATGAATATCTTCAACTCATCATTTTTTAAGAAAACTATGTTAATAATGAATTTTAATCTTCCCTTCAAAGCATTGATAGTTTTCCTATCTTTAAATAGCATCTCTCATATTTTTATTAGTAACCATTACACTTTGTGATATACCTCACTACAAAAAATTTCTTTAATCAATTATGGGAAAAATTTATTAGAGTTATGATCATAATTGAAGTACTTGAATCCTTACCATAGGTTTATAATGAATCTAAAATCTACACCCTATAAAGACAAATGTTATCATTAAACATGAGGACTTCTATTAAATTGATCAAATGAAAATGAGGTTAAAGATGGATAGCTAATTGATGTGAAAAACATTAAGGCTCAGCAAGGAGGATAGATCATAAATCACATTACATGATATACAAAATAAATATCAATTAAAACTCATTTAAAAATGATATCACCCAAGTATCATAAATCATGAAAAGTAATCATAATGAAATGTAAAATAATTTTCAACAATTCTTTATAAATACTTTTTAATGATTATTTTTTAAATAATTTTTATTTTTTAAATAATGATTCTTTTTATTTTTTTCCAATTATTGTTTTATGTTTATAGGGTAAAACATAAAGCACAAAGCATGTAGTTCATGAATTTTACCTCATAACCCAATGATAATACCTCACATATTCTCCCAATAAAAAAATATCCTTTACACAAAGTGAAACATCTTCCCACCACCCTCAATCCATTGTTTATCATGAAAATTAAAAAGATCAGTGTAGGAAGTATAAATTAGGATTGTAATCTGGATTCCTTATCAAGGAAGTCAAGGATTATATGGGATAAAAAGGGAGATAAAATTCTAAGGTAGGTTTTAAAGGATAAAATGGAACAAATAAAAAATTGATCAATTATATTACTATAGTTTGGTTTAATCATAGCTTCAACATGATATCAATGTAAGTTTTAGTAGTTCTATAGTCCCCTAGTATCTCTCAAGAAATGTCTATTTGAAATCATATAAAAAATTATTCAAGAACCCTCTCAAGAATAAGAAACATATGAAATTGTACTATCAATAAGGAATTAATAATAATAGAATATCAATCAACATGAACTTTAGAAAATAAAATCATGAACATGTTAGAGGAATCCCATATATATAAATAAACTAATATCTCTAAATCATGATTCATCAAATTGATATATTCATGTTTATCACTACTCATTCATCTCTCATATTACTCATTAGATATTATTACAAATGATATCTAAAACATGTCACGATGGAATTCTTAAGTAATATTTTCATCAAATATCAAAAAATAAAGTATTAATCTAATCATGGAATGCAATTTCACTTAACAAACTAAAAAATAATAAATCTTATAAAATCAAAGTATAGGGGAGTATAGAGATAAATAATTAAAAATAAAACTCCCTATCAATGAAGCTATTCCTTTTTCTTCATATTATTTTTTCCTTTCTTCATTATGGACTTACAAATTAAAAACAAACAATTGAATGTATGTGGTCCTTGATCAAATTAACATAAAAATGAAATAAGGTGAATTGAACCTATATCCTAGAATCAATTACTAAAATAAGTCCTAAGAAATAAAAAAACATGGGTTGCCTCCCACAAAGAAATTTATTTATTGTATTTTATATTGAACTTTCTTATTTTCCTCATGTAATAGGAGTATGGTAAGAGGTTACATTGTTCAAATTTATCCAATCATGAAATTTTTATGTATATGATGTAGCACTTATCCTTCCCCTTATTGAACTTAGTACGAAACATTATTTATGGGAGAAAAATAACTTCAAAAAACTTAAAGATTAAAAGAGTAACTCATGTTTTTTCTAAATCAGGTAATACTTCTCATTTACTTATTCTTCTCATTTTATTTCAAAATATTAAATATTATCCTCTATTTAGGTATCAATAACCTATTATTATTCCTATTATTCTTCTTTTATTGAGGCTTATTATTCTTATTTTTATTCCTCCAGACCAATAGTGGTGATGAGGGTGTCTTACTTGGATTATAATTCAACATCGTCATTGGAAAAGTCCTTGAGTTAATCATCTAACTCAATGTCACTCTTGGATTTCTCCTTATTTTTTGCCTCGATTTTGGATTCCTTCTTGGATAAATACTTGGATTCTTTATCTTCCATTTATAGTATATCCAATTATTTAAATTACTCCTTTTAAACATGTTCTAATATATATAGAAGTTCCTCATCATCACTGGGGTCTGGTTATAGTCCACATACATGTTGCCTATAGATCTTATCATTGAGTTGATCAGTTTGATATGATGTACGCATAACGTTTATAGAAACATTGATGTGTGAAATCATTTTGAAATCCATTCTTAACATAACAACATTAAAATACCAAGTGAATAAAAAAATAAAGAAGCCTAATTAAAGTTAGAAAGAAAAAAGATGATGTAAATACTTGTCCTAAAATATTGAATTAAATTTTCACTACACCAAATCCTTAGAAACATTACAAAAACATGGTCACTCATATATAATCATTAATTACCCTTGTGTTAAACCAATTTAAAATTTATAAGCATGAATCTAAAAAACACTAAAACTACTTGAATGAAGTATATGTAATGAAATTCTCATGGTCGAACATACCGAGACAAGGTCTAAGAGATACTTCGATTCAATATTTAAGACCTATAATCTAGGTTCATGTAAGGATAATTCTACTTGTATATTTGAATAATGAAGAAAGATAAAAAAGTAACGAGTAATTGAAATTTGAGGTTCATAAAATAATGAGGTGTAAAATAATGAATTAATAATCATGTAGTTATCAGAATTGAGTCAAACTAAACATATTGGTCTGGGTAGAGAAGATATTCAAAAGTTGGTAATGATACAAAAAACCAATATGAATTCCATTAAAAATATAAACACCTAAAATACATCAATTCCCCTTCAATTATAATCCCTATGGCACAAATCCTATGTACTTATGTGTGCCATGGAAATATATAAAAACAAAATCCTAACTATACAACAATTATAACTCCATCCAAATTTAGAAACGTACTCCTCCTATGAATTTCACTCTGGATCTCTCCCGAAACAGATCTCTAAAAGTTATCAAGGAGGGAAAATATCATACTATAATATCTAGTTTCTTTAGTGGGTGGATACCATCTTTTAAAGAGGTCTATAATTCTCTATGAATGTCTACTTCAGCTCCAGCAGTGCAAGTACAGGGTCCGTCGGCTCCGGCGGTGGGGAAGCTATATGATCCCACTATTAAAATTTAATCTAAATCACATGACTGAGTTAGTAGTGTGTTGATTGTTGGTTCATCATATTTGAGAATTTTCTCAGGTTCTGACATTTCATTCTCATACCTTGGTGGTGATTTTCAGGAATGATAATCATTTAGAGTTTTATTTTTCTAGGAGGGTGAACTCAGTTTAGGGTTTGGTTTCACTGGATATGGTTAGAATCTTAGATGTCAGGAATTTAATATATTTTCAATAATGTATGATTGTGTGATCAATTTTTTTTAATAAAAGGAATATTTTACTTTCCTCCATCCATTGTAAAAACATGAAATTGTGGAATTAAAACCTAAATGCCTTCTACACTCTACACGGGGATGTAGATGGTGTATATTTACCTAATCTGCTAAGTGTAGGGGTTTTATATTTATAGGGGATTCTACCATCAAGAACCCACCACGATTTACTCCATCGAAAAAGAGTATTAATGTATAGAGATTAATTTCCATTAATGTAATAAATAAACTGATCAAAATGAATTTAATACATGGAATAAATATATAATAAATTATTATATTTATTATAAAAAACCATATTAATATTTAGATAATATAATTTATTGGACAATAATTAATTACATTATTGATTAATTGAGGGACCATTTATTACATTATCCTACTTGGTCCAAATGAATTAATGTGAATGAATTCAATCCCCCTATTTGAATGGAAACCTAATATATAGATCATAGCAGTATTCCTCTAAATAATGAGTATTACCTTCCATGTATTAAAATACACCACATACCCTTAGATAATTGTATGAATAAACCTTAACCACATAGGTTATTCTCCACATGAACACACCTTAACCGTAGGGTTTATTATGTGCCCCCAAAAATATTTCTCAAGTAATGAATGTGTACACTTAAACTGAAGATAGAAACACTTAAAAAAATAGTTTCAAATAAAATTCAACAAATTTACAACGTAGTACTTAATTATATACATATTACATGATCCATGAATTTAAATGGAGGCATGCCTTTAGTCAAAGGATCTACAATCATAAATTTGGTGTCGATGTGATGAATGACCACATTTTTATCTTTAACATGTTCCCTTATGGCTAATTTTTTGATGTAGATGTGCATACTTAGACTCCCATTTTTATTATTCCTAACCATAAAGACTACAACCTAATTGTCACAACATATAATCAATGGCCTTGAAATTGAATCCATAACTCTAAGGCCCAAAATGAAACTCTTTAGGTATACACCATGGGATGTGGCCTCAAAACATGAAATGAACTCAACTTTCATAGTATATGTCTCTATTAGTGTCTATTTGATACTTCTCCATGACATAACTTCTCCAGCCATCATAAAGACATATCTTGAAGTTGATTTGCGTTAATCAACACAACCTATAAGGTATATATCTGAGTATCCGATGACTTCCAAATTGTGAGTGCATTTATTTATAAGCATGTAGTATTTAGTGAATTTGAGGTATCTCAATACCTTATTCATGGCCTTACAGTGGTATATACCCAGATCACTTGAATATCTCCCCAACATTCCCACTAAAAATGAAATGTCAGGCCTCAGGCATACTTGAGCATGCATTAAACTAGAAACAACAAAAGAAAACAGGATGGATTTCATTTTTTCTCATTCAAAATAATTTTTGGGGATTTGGTTCATGCTGAATTTATCACCCTTAACAATGGGTTCTATATTTGGTGCATAGTATTTCATATGAAACCCATCTAAGACTTTATTAATAAAGGTTTTTTGAGAAAATCCTAGAATTCCTCTCAACCTATCCCTATATCTTTAAGTCGATGAAATATGATGCATCTCTCATATCTTTCATCTCAAAACTTTTGGAGAGAAACTATTTAACCTCATATAGGAAACCCTTATAATTAGTGGCAAGTAAAATGTTATCTATATATAAAACAATAAAACATATTTTACACCCACTAACCTTATGGTATATACATTGATCCATAAAGTTTTCTTTGAAACCAAATAAAGTAATTACATCATGAAATCAAAAATCCCACTGTTGGGATGATTGTTTTAAACCATATATAGACCTTTTGATCTTGCATAACAAATTCTCACTATTATTTGAGTGGAATACTT
The DNA here is from genome assembly GCA_963277665.1 of Viscum album. Classification (NCBI taxonomy): domain Eukaryota; kingdom Viridiplantae; phylum Streptophyta; class Magnoliopsida; order Santalales; family Viscaceae; genus Viscum; species Viscum album. The sequence goes on along the minus strand of OY728125.1, from coordinate 354,401,752 downwards.
CAGGCCATTTCATGTAAACCTCCTCATATAGATATCCATTCAAAAAAGTAGTTTTCACATCCATTTATTTTAATTAAAAATCAAAATGAGATACTAATACCAATATAATGTGTAAGGAATCCTTTTTAGATACTGGAAAAATAATGTCAGTATAATAAATCCCTTCCTTTTGAGTGAACCCTTTAGAAACTAGTCGGTCCCTGTATCTTTAAATGTCACCTCATGAATTTATCTTGTTTTTAAACACCCATTTACATCTAATTGGTTTTACACAAAAAAGGAAAATCAACAAGGTCCCAAATATCATTACTCTTCATGGAATTCAACTCCTCCATCATGGAATTTGACCACATATTTGACTCTGCATAACTCATGGCATGTTAATATGTTTTAGGATCATTTTCAGCTCCAATATTGTAGTTATATTCTTATAGATACACTGTATAATCACTGGAAATTGATGGATTTATCATCCTTGTGGATCTTCTCAATGTTTCACTCTTTTCTTGAGGAATTTTTGGTTCAACTAATTGTTCAAGGGTTTCTGATTCTTGAACTATTTGATCCAAAGGATGACTATTAGCTGTTTGTGGAATGATATTTGTTCAAAAATGAGGTTTTTTGTGAACAATTATCAATATATCACCCAAGTTAGAGGGCTGATCTTATGAATGGTCATCATTATAATTTTTTTATAAGATCACTCCCACAAATCAGGTCATTTTCTTGAAATTTTTCATTTATTTATTCCACAATTCTTGTGTTCAATGATGGAAAATAAAAATGATATCCTTTAGACCTTTCGGCATATACAATGAAGTAGACAATAATGGTCCTAGGATCCAACTTATTTTCATGTGGATTATAAATACGCACTTCTGAAGGACATCCCCAAATGAGTACATGTCGTAAACTTAGTTTCCAACCTTTAAACAATTAAAAAGGTGTTTTTGAAACTACCTTTGTTAGAAACCTGATTCAAAATGTATGGTGCTACTTTAAGTGCATCTGTCCACAATAATTTAGGTATCTTATAGTTACCAAGTATACTTCACACCATGTCCATTAATGTTCAGTTTCATCTTTCAGTTAAACTATTTTGGTCTGGTGAACCTAGCATAGTGTATTATGAAACTATTCTATTTTCTTAAAGAGACCTTGAAAATGGGCTGGGTTATTGTCCATCCTCATTATATCTCCCATAATATTATCCACCTCGATCTAACCTCAGGATCTTAATTATTTTACCACATTGTATCTCCTTTTTAGACTTAAAATTTTTAAAGGAATCAAGTGCTTCATTTTTATTATGAAGAAAATAGAGATATATATATATCATGAATAGTCATCAATGAATGAGATGAAGAATTTATGATTATATAAATCCATATATGAGATTCACATGTATGTATGTATTATTTCTAATATGGATGAACTTTTATATTCACCTTTCTTTGTTTTATTGATTTTCTTTCCCTTAATGTAATCTACACATATATCAAAATCAGTGAAACCAAGATTACTAAGTACCCCATCCTTAACTAATATTTAAATCCTTTCTTATGAGATATGAGCTAATCTCCTGTGCTATAACATAGAATATTTTTCATTTATAACACATTTTTTAATTATAGCATGAACATGCATATTATCATTATTAATATTAATTTGCAAATAAATGGTGAAATCCCATCCTTTAATGCACCACATCCAACGATGTCATTTCCATATATCAAGGAAGAATTAGTTTTACAAAATATGAATGTAAAACCCAATGATATTAGTTTTGAAACTGAAATTATGTTTCTGTAGAAACATGGAATATAATTTTTTTTCCAAAACAAAATTAAACCTAGTGGTTAACACTAAAACACATGTCCCCCCAGCTTCCACATATGAGTGCATCTTGTTTACTTAATACATGCCAAGCTCATTATCTATTGGTTTTCTTAGGTTTTTCATTCCCTACAAGGTATTAACAATGTGGATTATAGAACCAAAATCAATCCACGAAGTGTTATAAATTTTATCAACCATATTTGATTCATAAAAACCCAATAAGATTAAAATACCTTTATTTTCAAGCCATTTTTGAAATTTAGGACAACTTTTCTTTACATGAACTTTTCCTTTACATAAGAAACAAATGAATTAATTCTTAATATTTGATTTTGGAAGAAATTTATCTTTCTCCTTTTTATTGGCTTGATATTTATAACCCTTTTGTTTCTGGTGCATTGTCAGCATATTGGTTTCTCCCATTTCCACCACAAGACTTTCCTCCTCTTGAACACAAATAGTCATTAATTCATTAATTTACCATTTATCTTTATGTGTGATATAAGATATTTTAAATGGATCATATTGATGTAGAAGAGTTTTGAGAATATAGTATACTATAAATGACTCAGATATATAATCCTCAAGACTCTTATGTTGAGCCACAATATCCCTCACCCGTATGATGTGATCGCGCACACATTTCATAGTAGCGACTCTCATAGATGAGAATTTCATGATTAATGTGCTTCTTAATGCTCTATCTAAATAGATAAACAGGTCATCTATAGATTTTAGAAAGTTACAAACATCATTATGCCCATCGACTAAATCATGAATACTATAACATATTTTAGTTTTTATGAACATCATACTAAAATGGTTTGACCGCTTCCAAGGTTCATAAAGTGATATATCATTTATTGTGCTATCATTATTTACTATATGTGGTTTGTATTTCCGAATAGCTTAATCAGTGTCTATCCATCTCATATGAAGAAGAATTTTATCCTTCCAAGTTTTATAGTTATCACCATTTAATTTAGAAATGTCATAATGAATATTAGAAAACATCAACGGCATAACTGCAAATTAAATACAAGCTTTTTAGTACAAATTACTTAATTTAAACGGTAAATTCAGTCAACATGAGTCTAAAAAATATAAAATTTCCTTTGGGAGATATTTTAACTTAATATATTCATGAAATAAATAAATAATTATCAAGTAGTATTTTAATTCATTAATAGAATTATAATTTGAAAATTCAATAAACCATATGAAAAAATATTAAATTTATAATATTCATAATACCTGTGTGCAAGTTATGAAAATTAAATTTAATATTTCATCTAATTAAATACAATAAAAATTATTATGGGATAAAATTTATTAATTTTTTTAATGTGATTTAATGAATATGTAGTTTTTTATTAATTATGAATGCTGTAGAAAAACCCAATTAAATAAAATTTACAAAAATCACATAACTATTAATTGATAGTTTAATTCATAAACTATTGAATTATAATTTTATAAATCAACCACATAAAAATATTATATTTTTAATACTAATAATACATGTGGGAAAATTATGAAAATTAAATTTAATATTTTTCTAATGAAAATAAAGATATATAAATATATTTTGATTACGAGAATTGAAAAAAGTGCATGTATTATTTAATGTTATTTTAATGAATATTTAAATTTTATTTAATTAGGAATGCTATGGAGAAACCTAATTATAATAAAATATACAATAAAATAATGACTAATGAATTAAGGATGTATAAAACATATTTAATAATCAAAAATGAAGAAATGAAGAGGATGATGGTAGATAAGAAAATATGTCATTTCTAAATCTAAAAATATAATAGTTTTTTTATAAAACAAAGTGTAAGAAGTTATATTACAAGAAAAAGGTATAATCATCAATTTGATTCCAAATGTAAGATATTTTCAAGAATGTATGATTTTAGGAATTGGAAAGTTTCTTTAATAAAAGAAATATTTTACTTACCTCCAGCCAATATAAAAACTGGAAACGGTGGAATTAAAACCTAAATGTCTTCTACACTCTTCACAAAGATGTAGATGGTATATATTTCCTTAATCTGCCGAGTGTAGGGGGCTTATAATTATAGGGTGTTCTACCATCATGAACCCACCACGATTTACTGTATCGACAAGGAGTACTAATGTATTGAGATTAATTTCCATAAATGTAATAAATAAATTGGTAAAAATGCATTCAATACATTAAATACATATATAATAAATTATTTTATTTATCATAATGCACCGTATTAATATTTAGATAATATAATTTATTTGTCAATAATTTATTACACTATTAATTAATTGATAGACCATTTATTAAAAGGAAACTTTTCATTATCCTATATTCATATGAGGAATTTAGGGAAGCCTGGTCCTGGGACTCTCATATCTTTGACCGTTATCATTTTATTTTCTTCAAGTGGACCTTATGTTTTCATAAGTGAATAGATACCTTAAAGGATGATATCAATCTTAGGATTCTCATGCTTCCTTTACCCATTCAAAATTTAGCTATGATCCATTGTATTGGTGGTAACTTTGATTTCGTTTTTCCGGTAGATGATTAAACATTGTATTTACTCTAACTTATGGTTGCACACATCTGTGTAGAGGTAGATCTTTCTCACCATCTCCCGGATCAGCTATAGCTAAAGTTTTTGGTTGAGTTACTTGATTGGGAAAAGGTTCTCTATGAGTATGGTCTTAACAATTTCTCTCACCATCAAATCCAAGGTCCTAGTCTATCCCACTTTAGGAAGGTTTCTTGGGGAAAGCGGTAGAATTCGAGGTTTTTGGATCCATTTTAGAGTTCTCTAGTGTCTCAATGGGATTTTTTAGAACATTTATCTATCATGTTTAGTGTTGTGGTTTTTTGGGTTCCTCATATCAGTCTTCTAAGGTCTCTAAAGATCTTTTAGTTTTTCAATTGTGGCCTATTGGTGTTTTTTTGGACTCTAAAGAAGTAGATGGGTTTTCTTATGAGTTGGATTTTGGTCCCTTTAGAGTGTTGGTTATATCTTTCTTTATGTTCTAGGAGTTTAGGACTTTGCTTCACCCATTTCTTATGATATTTGGCTGTGTTTATGATGTCTTAGTTGAAAAGGGTGGATATGGAGGTAATTTTCCTAAAGGACCATCTGGTAGATGGAATGTCTAGGCCTTGGTCCTTGATGTCAGCTACAATTGAAGATGAGGTCCTGATCTACAATCTCTTTGGGGATCATGATTCAAAACCTTAATTCCTTTAGTCTATTATATGGGATTCATGATTAGTGATCCCCAACTATGGGAGGTAAAAGGAGGAAGAATCCCATGGGTCACTCTATGGAGGATGGTAGTTTCTCTTATATGAATGGTCTAAAAATGTTGATGTGGGCCATGAACTCTTTGTCTCATCAGATGGTGAAGGTTGTAAAACCACCTAGTTTTCTAAACATAACCAATACATTTAATATCTATTTTTCTTTGGAAAATTAAGGGAATTTGGGGACCTTCCAAGGGTGAATATATCAAGAAATAGGTGGATAATTTCAATTAAAACATTCTAATTATTTTGGTGCGATATCATAAGGTATCAGATCATTAAGGCTTTGTATCCTAATTATATTCCCCTCATTTCATTCATGTGGCTCTAACTAACCAACATATATGGATTTTTTTTTGAAGGAATTATCTTTTTCTGTCTCTTAAGAATTAATTGGATCAGAATACATTTAAATTTGTTTCTATGATTTAGGAGTTCCTTTTGTGAGAATTTTATGTAGGTTGTGGTTTATAGGATAAATCCTGAATTAGGCATGAGATTTATATCTTCAATACATGGTCTCTACCTTGTATAGTAGTGGTGACATTATCTTTATTATATATCCTACTAGAAAAAGGTAAGTGATGAATATTCAAGGAGATCGATGGAGGATTTTTACTCCTTTATAACTGGAAATAATGTGATTGATATAGGATCATATGTTGAGGTTTTTACATAGCACAACAAATGAAAGGGTGAAAAGAAAGTGTGGATTCTTCTTGACTGGGTGTTAACTCTTTTAGTGGTATGATGGTGCTTTACCTTCCATGGTGTCTTTTGGATCATTCTACACTGGTTTTAGATCTTAATAGCCTTGTACACAAGCAACAAGGATTTAGGTATTCTAATTTTTCACTGAAGAAGAATGGTTTGATCAGGTTATCAGCAATTCCTAGATTGAGGATTCCATTGGCATTCCCATGATGAGATTATAGAAAAAATTGAGAAGATTGAAGAGGGATATTTAGAAATGGAGGGATGATCACATTAAATATGAATATGGGTTTATGGTTATCACGAGTATAGTGAATCAAGCTAAAAATTCTTTTATTTTACATATTTCACATGATTTAAAACATTAAATTTCCAAAATAAAAATATCACAAGGATTGATAGGTTCAATGTATCTAGATACTAGCTATATAATAAGCTCATTTTACAAAACTTATGATTATTTATATTTAATAAAACCATACTAGACCATTTTCTAAATATCTCATTAGGAAGAAATCCTTAAAACTTGGGGAATGTAAACATAATAAAGGAGTGACTGAAAATTCTTAGTAAGGAAAGATTAAACATTTCATCGAGGTCGAGTTCATAGTCATAAGTGAAAACATGGGTATAAAGGAAATATCAAATCATCACGAGTGATAATTATAAGACATAAGTGAGATTCAAAGTACATGTCATAAGAAATTAAAGCTAAAAATGATCAAAATTAAAGCATAATAACTATTCCATGAATTAGAATAATTTAAAATAATCTTTAAATCATGAGAGCATAATATCATAATGAATAAAATCCTTTAACTATGGTGAAAACATTAGCATAGGTAAACAATACTTTCACGATCCACACTATTAGTGTCCATGCTAACAAGTTACTATAATGTACTTGTGAATATTTATCTAATGAGGTTTAAGATCTAAACCAATGCATTAGAGGACGATATATGACCCCACCTACCATTCATTCATACCTACATGGGTCACTTAAAAATAATTTATTTGTCACATAATAAAGAACCCATATAAATAAAATGAATTTTGTAAAACATAAAAATGGAAATCATTATCTTTTCATAAATAACCCATTGATATAAAACAGGTTTCATAAAACATCCAAATGAAAATTAATCACTTTTCATAGATAACCCATGTAAATAAAATGGGTTTCTTAAAACATACAAATGTTATAGAATAACATCATGAACTAAATCATTTGATACTGAAATCATGATCATCCAAAATAATCACATATTAAAAGAAAAATATAGGTTAAATCATTAAACATAACTCCTACAAAGGTAGATCATTTTGAAGAAAGAGTTTAAAATGAAAACAAAATCATTAGAAAATCTTTCTTGAAAACATTTTTCACTCATTAAGGTAAAATCCATTGTTAGAGCCTCTTTTCGAAAAGATACCTTTGTTTTTATAAAAAGTGAAATGAAACAAATCATGGAAATAGATTTGGATAAAAACATATTTCCACTAGAAATGAAAGAGATAACATCATTGAAAATGGAAAGTCTTGGAAAAACTAAGTTTATTAAGAAATAACATTACTCAAAGAAAGGAGTTTGAGTTATCAAGTCCCTTACTATTACCTTGGATTTCCATGGAAGTTTCTTAACCTCATGTATTATAAAGATAAACTTATTAATTACATATTTTAGAAACTTATTCATACAAATTTCAATTTATATTCTTCATTAATAACATTTCTCTTCATTTATTAGATTGTTATAATCTCTTGTCAACAATAGGTGTTAATAATCTTGACTATTTTGAATTATGTTCATAAAAGAATTGTCTATATTTATTATTATTCCAATTTTCATCATTTATAAACCATTAAAGGCACGATAATTTTTTCTATACATACATATATTTGTATAACTCAATTACATAGAATTTTTAGTTTTGTTTTGTGAAGGATAAATTGATTATAAACTAGTTTCATGATATTTACTGATATCAATTGATTACTTTATAATGATCAATAATTATTTTTTTTTCTATAAAGAGTCATATTAATGAAATATAATAATTATATATATTAATATATATTAATAAATTATAAACTAAAACCAACCCTGGTGGTGGTAGAGAAAAATGGAATGCATCATTCCATGTTGGTGCTAATCCACACAAATTCATGAGTGATGATTTTGTTTTTTGAGGAAAAAGAGAAATGATAAATATGAATATTTATTTAAGGATCTTAAAAATGTAACATATATCATAATTATTTATTAAATTACCCTTTTTACCAGCCATGTTAGGTGTTTAAGGAAAACAAAACACGTTTATTTATAGAGGTGATAGTAAGCAAATACACACGATTCACGTTTTCATTTTTTTAATGGAAAAGGGATAAATGATTAATGTTTTTTCAATAATTGTAATATCATATAAGTATATAATTGACACTAATTTTATCATTTTAAGATGGTGTAGTTGAATTTGGGGAAGAATAATTACACTTAAAGAAATAAAAAAAGGAGCAGTTAAAAAGTTATTCCTCACTACTTATATTATCTCCTTTGTGAAGGGGGTTAATCCTTTGAGGGATGGTATTTTAAGAAGACAAAAACCTCTTGAAGGTGGATAATAATTTTTAAGATAGTTTTGGGAATATATTTTTCCAAACTAAGTGGGTTTTTGTGTGAGTATAATTTCGGAGAGGAGTGACAATTTTATAAGTGAAAATGGATAACATTTTGGTAAATACTCAAAAAATTTAATAATGGGAAGTCACTCTCAAAGAAATTATCTCCAAAATTGAGAAATTATGAATAAGGAAAGTGATAAGGATAATCATGGATTTAACCTACCATTACCACTCATTTTGAAGCATGTTTTTGATTTTCCCTCTTGGTTAAACCCTTTTTACCCCTTTTAATTTTTATCGAGGTAACTAGTTTTTACAAAATTAATTTATCATTTATGATTTAAAATAAAATGGTAATTATGAAATAATTAAGACCTAATGATTATCAATTTTAAATCTGTGTTATTATATTAATTTTCTAAAATAAAAAAAAAAATTATTTAAAAATACTAAATAAATAAGGTATTAAGAACATTTTTTTGAAAAATATAATTTATGTTATAAAATGTCCAATATGGGTTTGTAAATTAAAATAATTTTTTTAAAATTATTATTTCAATTATAAAATACATATATTTTTTAGAAAATCATTTTATAGGATTATAATTCACACATATATACTAATAATGTTCTAAACGTAATGTTATTTATAAAAACGGTATTTTTCACGATTCACCTAAAAATAAATATTTTTTAAAAAAATACAAAAAAATAATATTACTTTAATATTTTCTGATATGATAAAAAATGAATTTAATTTTTTCAAATTCATATTATATAATTTTTTCAAATTTATTTTTAATTGAGAAATAAAAATATTGAGAAAAAGTATTTTTATAGGGAAAAAAGATTTTATATATTAACTATTATTTTTATTACTAATTAATAGTGTTAAATTATTATTAATATGATAAATATATCTTGTTATTAATAAATCATAAAAAACATAGTTCCTTGAAATAAAATTTCAATTTTTGTAATATATATTCTTTAAGCATAACGTGAATTGAGAAAAAATGACCTTTCAAAAAGTATAAAAATTCACAATATATATATATATATATAAATATAAATATTTTATTACATATTTATATAATCATAATTTCTACTTTATCTAACCCTTATAATCTTTGTGCTATATCTAAGTATTAGAAAAGGTCCTGTTTTAGTTTTGGTTGGTGGTTCAACCTATATGGATCTTGTAAAAATATCCATGTACTTGAACTTATACCATATATGTTGTTTCTCATACTATGATTTCTCAAGTTTGGCTTGGGATTAGTCCAAGGAAAACCCTTGTGAAGATACCACCCTTTCTAGATAAAAAAATAGGCTTTATAAGGATAAATTATGATTCAAATTTTATGTATTCTTATATTATCTATTGATTTTGTGATATGGTTACTTTAATTTATACTATCTAATTTAATGGCTATGTATTAATGGTCATATTTAATATTCAAAAATATATCAAGGTTTTTCATTTTACTTTAGTATAGTGTATGAAAAATTTTATTGATGCAATGTTTATTTATGGGAAAATATATTCTAAAATCATAGGGTGTTTCATTCTCCCCCCTTAAATAATTTTTTCCCACACAATTGTAATTATATTTTACTAAAGAAAGAAGCTAAAAGATCCATGAGAAAATCAATATATATCTTCTACTAATATATTCACCTAATTTTCCTTTATAACACTAGGAACTATTTATACCAAATAATATTTATATGATTTCTTAGGGATAAACCTTTCACAACTTCATTTTCATGATCCCGTTTCCAACCAATTACTACAACAAAAAGGTTATGCAAATTTATAATAGAATCAGTGTAAATTATTATATGAATATGAAATATCAATCATACTATTTCTACTCTAATGATTAATTTATTTCAATATATGATACTTTACTTTCAATTATGTCACACTTGGTTCATCCTATAACCCTCTTGGTTCAACCAAGATTACTTTAAGTTGGGAATTTTTATTATTCACAATATAATCCATAAAAGTAAATAAAAAATCAATTCTTGATAGAAGTTCAGAAAGAGAATATGATAAACCAAATAATATCCCATAGGAATTTCAAACCAAGTTTAAGTTTATTCCTCTTTTTCTTTCACTAAGTGATGAGTGAGTTGATATGAAATCTTCCCTTTTCATGGTTATTAACCCAAGGTATATCTTTTATAGATCCTAAATCCACTTATAGTATATATATAGAGATTTAATTTCTAGGAGAACTAAAAAATCTCTACTTTACCAAAACTTAAAAATGCTATCCTATATTTAGACTCAACTATATGGTTTTCTCAAAGATTCTCTAAACCTAATACCAAAGGTAACTAAACTAATCTCCAAAAACAACTAAAAATTTTCTATGATACCAACTATAGGGACCCAAGATTAACATTCCTATATTTTACATCTTTTACATGATTTAAAAAATTACATTTCATAAATAATAATATCCCAATGATCAATAAGTTTATTTCCTTTAGATTCTATCTACATTGTAAGATTATTTTATAAACCTCGTGATCATTTATTATTCAATGAAACATAATATACCATATTCTTAGCATATTATTAGTAAGACACATCCAAAAATCCCGAGGAATGAAAACATAAGAAAGAGGTGAGATCAAATTCTCAGTAAGGAATGAGTACACATTTCATAAAGGATGATTTCATAATCATAAGTGAAAACCATGGGCATGAGGGAAATATCATAATATCACGAGTGATAATCATAAGAGGTAAGTGATATTCAATGTACATGGAACAAGAACTTAAATCCATAAAATATCAACATGGAATCTTAAAATCTATATCATGACTTAGAATCATTTAACAAAAACAATCAATCGTGATAGAATAAGATCATAATAAATAACATCCTTTAACTATTATACAAACATTAGAATAGGAAAACATTGATTTTATGAGCTACACCATTTATGTCCATTCTTATAAGAATCTATAATATTTTACTCATGAATACTAATCTCATGAGATATAAACTCTTAAAAAATACATTGGATGGTGGTATAAGATGCCACCAGTCATTCATTCATACATACATGCGGCACTTAAAAATCAAACACTTTTCACATCACAAAGAACCCATAGAAATGAAATGGTTTTCACATAACAACAAAATATAAATCATTTACTTTTTATAAAGAATACATGGAAATAAAATGAGTTTTTTGAAACATCTAAATGGCATAAAATAACACCGTTAACTAAATTGTTTGATACCAAGAACATGATCACCCAAAATAATCACAAAATAATAGAAAACAATAGGGTAAAACATGAAAAATAACTCCATTGAAGGTAGATTATTTTGAATATATAGAGGAAAATGAAAATTAAGTCACATAAAGATCTTTCTTGAAAACATTTTGTATTTATTGATGTAAAAGTCATAGTTATGTACCTGTTTCCAAAACGACACCTTTATTTTTTTTAAAATGAATAGAAAAAATATAATGGAAATGTATTTGTATTAAAAAATCATTTTCTATAGAAATAAAAGAAAATTTTTTATTCAAAATGGAATGTATTGTAAAATAAAATTTCAATTATTTTTTTTATAACTCATAGAAAGGAGTTTGAGTTACTAATTCACTTACCATTACCATTAATTTCCATAAAATTTATTTAACCAGTTATATCATGTAGATTAAAATATTAATTAATTATTTTAAAACCTTATTCATACAAATTTACCGTAATAATTTTTATTATAAACATTTCTTTTCATGTATTAGATTGTTATAATACCTTTTTGACATCGAGTGTTAATAATCTTGAACATTTCGAACTAGGTTCATAAAGTTGTTTCAGTACCATTCATTTTAACAATGTTCATCATTTATAAAACATAAAATTTATATGAATTTATTTTTTTATAAATATATATAACGTTATAATGTAATATCCTGGCTTGGTAGCCACTGAGATGATGCCCCAAGGTGGTTGGTCACATGGCCTCAAGAATGTATCCATGTATGCCAGAGATTGCTGACTAGAAGCTAGAGTCTAAAGGTGGTATGATGGGGAGACTATACCCTATAGATCATAAATAAACATAGATAAAGAATAAAAGTACAAAAATAATTAGTGAAAGATAATAATAAGTGAAAATCAATAATGAAAGAGTAAATGACCATTCACAAACATGATATAATGTACAAGTAATAAACATAGAAAATATATTACAATATACATGATTAAACTAAGAAAAAAGGTATATATAAACAAATGTCTCCAACTTTGGAAGGCATAACAAGTACATGTTTAACTACTCCTCTTAGGATCCATGTCTAGTACATGTCCATAATGCAAGACATCACAGAGCACATATCGATGATCTTGAACCTACAACCATAAGGTTTGTTTGGATACCAAACGATGGCTCAGAAATGGGTGTGAGATATACTCAGTTGTCCACCACCAATGTTTTATAATGAAATCTGGTCCATGAATATAAAATAAAGTTTTTAGAGGAATAATAAAAAAAGTGGTGTAATGAAATAAATAAATGTACTCAAGTTGGCTTAGGTTCTTCAAATACACATGGCCAACAATACCTACAACATCCTAAGTTGAAATATCTGAGAACATGTTTCACCATGTATACAGGTATATATATATATATGAAATTATATAGTTATATAGATGGACTATATATATGTCATCCAACCTTTTTATTACATAACTTTTCATTACATGGTACAAATAGATTATCTTTTAAAGTTTAGTTTCTTAGAAATTAGGAACATAATACAAGAAAAATTAAAATTTTATTATAATACAATTGAAATTATTATTCATGGGTTAATCCCATGTAAATTTACTATATCTCATATCCTAGGGACATACATCAAAGGAAAAAGGTGAGTATAAGTCCCAGTAAGGGAAACAATTTACATGTGATCATGAGGAATATCAATAAGAACATGAGGAATATAATTATGGCATGAGTAATGGAACATGAGGAATATAATAATAAAAATAAGATGAATTATAACATGTAAACATGGATATAAAATTTAAATGAGACATTTATAAGCATATCACTAAGGTTTGTCACTAGGGTGACATAAATGAAAATTACAAAGGTTATTCAGAAAGGTACCATAAAACATGTCAGCTATAGAGATTTAATTATTTACTCAATGAATTGGAGAAATATTATGGAACACCATTAATATTAATTAATTAATGCGAGACACATATATCATAATAAAACATTTCATAAATAACCTGTGGAGAATAAATAATTGGTTTCTTATCAAAATCAAGGCATTTCAAAAGTGCTTAAAGACAAGATAATTTTGTCATTTTTAAACCATGAAAAGGGAATGTGGGCTTTCTGTATATTAATTCTATAAAAAAATAAATATTTTTTACAAATACTTTAATACCTTAATAAAATAAATAGGTTTGGGTATTCATGAAATAAAATAAAATATAATTTCTTATGTAAAGAGTGAATTTTTGAGAAGTAAATTTGGTAGCATGACGGGTATAAAATGTTTTTTAAAAAACAAGTAAAATGAGTGGGTACAAGGGTATTATATTGATAAAAAATAAATCTGAAGTAAGGGTATGGTAAAAAGTGTAATAAAATATAGTAATCAAAATAATTAAAAGAAAAATACAAAAAGAGGTTTTTAAATTGAAAAGAAAAGAAGGATAATTCCCTGACCTAGAAAAGATACTCTAAAATCTTGAGGAATGGAATGTTGGGGGACTACATTAGGAACTAATACTATATATTTGTGGATTATGGATTGGGACTGAAAGGAAATGGATAAATGGCTTGGTATTTTTAGAAAAATAGGGGAATATTTGTTTAATAATTTTGAAATATAGGCCTTAGAAATCTAGGTTGTGGAAAATGAAAAACCATTGGCTTTCCCATGGGGTTTCCCCATGGTTTTCAATATTTGGGATCATATTTTATGTTATTGTAACCCAAAAGAATTGAGAATTATTTTACATTACTTATTTTATCATGGAAAATTAATTTTTCCATAGGTAATGTTTTTAAAATCAAAGTTTCCTTTTTAGACTTTGGAAAGTCATTTATAGGTTTAGAAATTGATAAAATCCATTAAAATAATTAATATAAATAAAATAAAATATTTTTGGTCATGGATTTTACTTATTTAATTATTACATAATTATTAAAAAATTTAGAATTCATTAAACATACTAAAAACCCAAAAATGTAATTTTAACATTTACAGAAAAAATAAATTATTTTAGAAAATCTACATAAATTCACCCTAACCTAATTCTGATGTGATTATTTAAATAATGATGTTTATTTTATCAAAATAATTCTTTAAATATGATAATTTTAACTTTTAAATATAAAAACCCTGATTTATTAAAAAAAATATTGGGTAGTAATTCATAGTCAAATTTCCAACACTTAAAAATTTATTAGGACATACTAAATTTATTTTATCATTTGTATTTTAAAAAAAAGTGTTTTAGAATACTATTTCATTAAAATTAATATTATTTAGAATAATTTAGTTTATTATATTTCTTTAATCTTATTTGTAAATTAAAATTTTTGCATTAATAATTAAATTTATCAAATTCATCTAAATTAAACATAAATTTTATTAATAAAAAAATATTCTTAAATCAGAATTTATTGAATAAAAATTTTATTTATAAAAATTAATTACACAGTAAGTAAATAATCCCAAGACACATAACCTCTTACAACACCCATGTATGACCTAAGGGAAATGTGTGCGATAATGATAGATTCCTGGGGTGGATCAACTAACATCGACCAAGTGGTAATTTAAACTAACCTAAAATTATCTCGTAGATGATTTCATTAAAGATTTACTTGTTGAATCTTATCTAGGGCTTAGTCAAGGTAAAACACCAATAATGATACCTGCATCCCATGTTTTAAAAAATTGGTTTCATATAACATGACTCTACTGGTTGAGACCACCACTTATTCTTTCTTCATTAATTATAATTTTTAATTTCTAATTATAAACATTAATTATAATGTTAAAATTATTACCAAGATTATAGTTTCCAATGATCATATTGACCAATGGTCATATTTGACCAATGATTATATAACTATCAAATCCAAATGGTTACATTTCCCTTTATACTTGCTTCATTATTAAAGAGATACAAATTTGATATGTATAATATAATATAACACATATTTTCTGAAGAAATAAATATAATTTAAAAATTATGATTCATTACATTCTTCCCCTTTAAGAAATTTCATCCCCAAAATTTCAACTCATTATCTCAATTGAGAAAAGGTGTGGGGACTTATGTCTCATTGTTTTATATGGTTCCCACGTCACTTATTCATATTTATGGTTCCTATACAAAACTTTGATGAGATGGGTAGTCTTATTGCAAAGAAACTTTTCCCATGGTCCAATATCTCCACCGGATTCTCCTCATAAGAGAAATCATGTTCCGGTTGTTCCACATTCGGATTCAGTACACATGAGGGGTTAGGTATGTACTTCATCAAGAGAGATATATGGAATACATAAAGAACTTGAGATAGATTTAGTAGAAGTTCAAGATGATATTCCAATACTCCTATACGATTTAGGATTTCATAGGGACCAATTTACCTAGATCTAAGCTTCTCTTTCTTCGAAAACTGCATGAATCTCTTCTATGGTGATATTCAAGGAAATATTTATCACCAAAATTAAACTCCATGTCCCTTTGACAGTTTTCATCACATTTATTCTACCAACTCTCAAAATCCTTTATGTGTTTTTAGATGACATGAAGCTTTTCTATTATCTCTCTCAGAAGATCAGGTCCATACAGCTTTCTCTCACCAACTCCAGCCCAATAATCCATAGTTCTACATAACTTCCATATATACAGTGCCATATGGTTCCATTTGAATAATCGAGTGAAATATGTTATTGTATGAGAACTAAACTAAGGGGAGGTTTGAATACCATCCACCATTTAGTTCCACTGATAATGTTATAATCATTTCCTTGACTGTCTGAATTGTTCTTTCATATTGGCCAAAAGTTTTAGGGTGACAGGCCATACTCAAATTCAATTTAGTATTCAGAGCATATTGAATACTTCTTTAGAATTTTGATGTTAACCTTTGATAAGGACCAGATATGATATAATGTGGTGCCCGATGGAGCCTCACCACTTACTTGACCTATATATTGGCAAGTTAGTCAAGAGAGAAATCTTCTCGAATAGAGATACAAGGTGAAGTTTTGGTGAGTCATTCGATAATAACACATATCACATTGTTTACATTGGATGTTCTTAGGGGACCATTGATAACGTATATAGTGATATTGTACCACTTCCATGTTGGTATGGATAGTGGTTGCAATTCCCCTTTAGGAAGTTTTCACTCTGCCTTCACTTTCTGACATACTAAGTGGCTTACAATGTATTCAACAATATCCCTTTTCATATTATCCAACCAATAATGATCACAAAGGTCCCTATTCATTTTCATGCTTCTAAGATGTATAGAGAATTTAGTCCTATGAGATTCATCCATTATTTATTTCTTTATCACAAGGATAGATTGGACACATAACCTTGTAATAAATTTCAGTATACCTTCTTCATCAAAATTGAACTTCGGAAACACCCCATTCTTCACATCCTCTATATTATTTTGTAAAAAAATATATTATCTTTGAAATTTATTGATCTTATCTAGTAATTATGTTTGATAAATAATTTTGGATAATATTGATGTTGTCCCTTCCCTCATGATTCCCATGTCCAACCTTAATTTGTCATTGATCAATAGATCTCCTTGAATTCTCATCATTTCCAACACAAAAATGGTATTTTATACTTAATTCATCATCAATATTTTTACTATAATAAAATGGTAATGAATTTAATAGTCATAGTATTTAAGAAGTTGCAACCATATCATTTTTCTCATGTTTAATTACTTCTATGTGAATATATACTTCAAACTTTGGTGGTTTGTGTATATATCACATTTCTCCCCATAAAGATAGTACCTCTAAATCTTTAGAGAAAAAATAAGTTGTAGCTACCTCTAGGTCACATGTATGATAATTATAGTCATGATTATTTAACTATAAAGATGCATAATAAATCACATTTTCATTTTACATGAGGAATCACCAAATCCATCTTAGAGATGCATCACTAAAAATAAAAAATCCTTTTCTGATACAGGGTTGAGTTAACATAGGTACCGAAACTAATCTCTTCTTCAACTCTTAGAAAATTTTATCACACTCCTTTGTCTAGATGAACATATACCCTTTTTGAGTTAAATTGGCTAGTGGATTAGAAATTCCTGATTTTTTTTCAAAATACTCCTATAATATCCTACTAAAATAAGGAAACTAGGAATCTTAGTTACTATTGTAGGATGATTCCACTACTCCAAAACCTTTATATTGGTAGGGGAAACTGATATTATTTCATTGGTTACAATTTAACCTAAAATAGAAACATATTTTAACCAAAATTCACATTTTATAAATTTTCTAAATAGCCTATCCTTCCTCAGAGTTTTCATTATAACCCTTAGATGATCACCATGATCCTCAAGACATTTATAATATATCAAAATATCATAAATAAAATATTCCACAAATTTATCAAGGTATTAATTAAAGAACCTATTCATAAAATCCATAAATATATTAGGGGAATTAGTCAAGCTCAAGTGCGTAAAAAAACTCATAATGTCTATATCTTGATCGAAAACAATTATTTGAAATATATTCTTTCTTCACCCCCAATTGATGATAACTAGATCAAAGATCAATATTGGAGAATAATTGATCCCCATGAATATGGTCAAATAAATAATCAATACATGGGAGTGGGTACTTGTTCTTCATTGCGATCCTATTTAGTTCTATATAATCAATGCATAGCTACATTCATCAATCCTTCTTCTTCACAAAGAAAATAGGTTCTCCCCAAAGTGACAAACTTGGTCAGATAAAGCCATTCTCTAAATGATATTTAAGTTGTTTATTTAAATCCCATATCTACACATTTTCCATTCTATATAAGAGGTTTTATATAGGTTTGGATCCATATATGAGTTCAATGGAGAAATATACCTCTATTTCTAGGGGAGGTCCAAGTAACTCCTCAAGAAATATGTTAATGTATTCCTATATGATAGGGACATTTTATATTCTTATACTTTCATTTCATTCTCCCTCTTCACTAATAATATCTATGAAGAATTCTATAAGAGGTGCTTCTAGAAAAATTTCAAGGATATATCTCTTGTGAAGATGACTATAGGATAACCATTCAATACTACTAAGATTTACTTGCTTCTATAGTCGATCTTAGCATTAAACATTCAGAGCTAGTGCATCCATAGTATAGTGTAAAATTACACCACGGGAATGACTACTAGATTTGTGATGATATTATGCTCACCAAAGTCAATACTAGAGTATCTATACACTATTGATGCTCAGATAATCCCTCCAGGAGTCTTGAATGATAAATCTTATTCTAGATTATCAAGGATTGATTCTATTTTATTTTAAAACATGGAGGAAATACAGAAATGTGTAGAACTAGAATCAAACAAATTACTTTGTAGATTTGAAAGAATAATGAGATTACTTATCAGCACATCATTTAGAGCCTATAATTAAACTGTCATGATAGAAAATTCCTGACCTTTATCCATTGTCCTATGATGAGGTTGATGGTGATTCCCCTACATTATATTTTGATTTGGATAGTGATTGACAGTGTCCAAGCTGTCCACACTTGAATAATTGAACTACAGGCTGAGCCTTCACCATCTTCACTTTTTCATTAGTGTTGCGGTGTTGAGCCTTTCACCTCATGATGACAATTATAAGATATATGGACATATTTTTTACACTTATAACATTTACCACTCCCAATAAAGAAGTTAACTAAATAATTCTTACCACATTTTCTTCAATTGGTAACTTTAAATTTCTTTCCTCCTCTTCTATGATCAAAGTTCCTCTATGAGTTTAGATCCATAACTATTTTCTTTTCATTCGATCTATGAGACCACAACATATCTACAAACTCCAGTTCGAACTTCATAACACTCCACAATATCTCCTCATAGCTATCATAGTATCGATTGGATAGATTTCTCCATAGACGGGGTCTTAGTCCACCAAATAATATATAAAACTTTCCATTTAGATCCATAAAAAATATAGATCTGTATCAATAAATTCTTGTAAAATTCATCCCATAGATTCCCACCGATTCATTTTCATTAGGATTAAGTTCTAATAATTCCTTCTCCATTTTCATTGTCATCAAATGGGGGAAATATTTATTAAAAAAGATTTCACTAAACTCATCCCACTGTATAACATCAATTTACCTTCTTTGCTTCGTGTTTTTAATCAGTGTCCACCACCGATCAGTTTCTCCTTTTAATTGGTATACTTCTAGGGTGACTTTATCTAGCTCTAAATATAGGATTATAGAAAATATATTTTCTATAGATATTATCTATTCTTCAATAATCAATGGGTTGGTAGATCTAATGAAAGAAGGTATTTGTTGATACATGAAAGAATCAACAAAAAGTTTTTACCTTAGAGGTGAATTTAGTATCTTGACATGATTCAAGTTATTATACACAACACGAAATAGTTGATTCATCATTCTCATGATGTTTCCCATTCTAGATTCCATTATAGGGCCATCAATGCATTGTCTATTACGATTTTCCTCATATTTTCCACCATTTTATAAAAGAAGAAAAACATAGTGAGAAACATGTTTCTTTTAAGAATATTATAATTCAAAAATAATCTTATGTCCTAAAACATCATGTTTAAATATTTTATTCTTTAAAAACATTTACATTTTCTATATATAATTCATAATGGTTCATATACAACTTGTGTTTATGTAAAAATATACACCAAGAGTTTCAAACTAAGAGTGAAACAGGGCCCATTTTCATGCACAAGTTTCCATTTTTGTCTAATTGAAAGTGGTGTTTTCTGGTGTTACCCCTAGATACATCTATCCCAGATACACATCCACTTATTCATATCAAGATATGGATTTATTTTATTAGAAACCACTTGTTTAATAATTCACCAAAATACCAGGTTGTTTTACTATATTTAAAATTTTCTATAGGTTTATTCCTAAATTTTTCATATATTAATTTCAAAAAATAAAAAAAATCATTTTTTAATACCGACTCTGACATCCCACCTTTTTATTACATAACTTTTCATTACATGGTACAAACAAAGGATATTTTAAGTTTTAGTTTCTTGAAAATTAGGTACATAATACATGAAAACATAAAAATTATTCAAATACACTTAAAAAGGTATATTTATGAGTTCATCCAAAGTAAATTTGCTATATCTTTTATCTTAGAGACATACATCAAAGGAATGGGGTGAGTATGAGGCCCAATAAGGGAAATGATTTACATATGATCATTAAGATTAGAAATACGAACATGAAGAATATAATTATGGCATGAGAAAGGAAAAATGAGGAATATAATAATAAACATAAGATGAATGATAACATGGAAATTTGGATATAACTTTTAAATGAGACATTGATAATCATATCACCATATTTTATCACTACGGTGTCATAAATGAAAATTACCAAGGTTATTCACCAATGTATCATATAATATTTCATCTTTAGAGATTAAATTCATTACCCAATGCATTGGATTCTATTATGGAACAATTTTTATATTTATCAATCAATTTTATCCACATATATCATATTCCAAAATTTCATAAATAACATATGGAGAATAAAGAATGAGTTTCTTATCAAAATAAAGGCATTTCAAAAGTCCTTATAGACATGATCATAATGTCATTTTTAATCCACGAAAAGGGAATATGGGTTTCATGTGTATTAATACCTGAATGAAACAAATAATTTTTATATCTATGTGAATAAACCATGAAAATAAATAGGTTTGGATATTTATAAAATAAAAATAATAATTTCTTTAGTAAAGAGAGAAATTTTGAGAAGTAAATTCAACAACATGATAGGTATAAAAGTGTTTTTAGAAATAGGTAAAATGAGTGGGGATAATGGTATACCATTGATAAAACCTAAACCGCCAGTAAGGATATGATAAAAAGGGTAATAAAATAGAGTAATCACAAAACTTATAATACACATACAAAAATAGGATCTTTAATTGAAGATAAAAGAAGGATAATTCCCTTACCTTGAAGATTTACTCATAAATCTTGAGGAATGTAACCTTGTGGGATGGTGTACACCTTGGGGGGACTTCTGGTGAGTAAACACTACTAAAAATTTATGTTTTATGGATTGGGAGTTAAAGGAAATGGATAAATGGGTGGTTATTTATTGAAAAGTAGAGGATTTGTTTAATAATTCCCAAATACATACTTTGGAAATCTAGGTTGTGGAAAATGAAAGACCATTGGATTTACCATGGTTTTTCCCATGGATTTGGAAATTTGGGTCATATTTTATGTTATTTTAAACTATAAGAGCCTATAATAATTTTATATTACTTTTTTTGGCATGGAAAATTTAAGTTTCCACAACCTAATATTTTTAAAATTGTAGTTTCCATTTTAGTCTTTTGAAAGTCATTTATAGGTTTGAAAATTGATTAAAATCCATTAAAATACTTAATATTAATAAAATGAAATATTTTAGGTATTGGATTGTGGTTAATTAATTTATGTATCATTATGAAATAATTATGAAGTCATTAAACATACCGAAAACCCAAAACTATATTTTTACTATTCATGAAAAAAATAAAGTATGTTAGAAAATTATCAAAAATTTAACATAAGATAATTTTAAAGTGATGATTTAAAAAATGATATTAATTTTATCAGAATAATTATTTGAATATGATAATTTTAAAAACAAAATTCATTATTTATTAAAGAAATAGTGGGTTGTAAGGCATAGTCAAATTTCCGACACTTAAAAAAATTTCAAAAGACATGAAAAATTTAATTTATCATTTCTTAAAAAAAAAAATTTAACATAAAATTTAATTAAAATTAATATTATTTAAAATAAATTATTTTTTTATACAAAATTATATCTTTTTTGAAATGTATTATTTGTGTATAAAAAATTCAATTTATCCAATTCGTCTCAATTAAACATATATTTTTATTAATAAAATAAATTCTCAAATTGGAATTTATGGAATGAAATTTTTATTTATACAAATGAATTCCACATTAAGTAACTATGATCGGGACACATAACCCATTATAACACCTGTATACGACCTAATGTTAAGGTCTATGATGGTGATAGATTCCTGGGGTGGATTGACTAACATCAATTGAGTGTTAATTTCCACTAACCTAAAATTATCTCATAGGTGATTTAATTCATGTTTTACTTATTGAATATCGGTATGGAAATAGTCAAGGGTGAACCCTAGTGATGCTACCTCCAACCCATGTTCTAAAAAATGGGCTTCATACAACACGAATCTACTGTTTGGGGCCATCACTTCTCATTTCTGTATTAACTATACTCTGTCATTTCTAATTATAAGAAAAAATTATAACATTAAAATTATTACAAATTATATAGTTTCCAATGGTCATTTTGACCAATGATCATATAACAGTCGAATCCCGATGGTCACATTTTCTTTTATACTCACTTCATTATAAAATAGATATGAATTTGTTGTCTATAATATAATATAACACATATTTTCTTAGGAAACAATATCATTTAAAAATTATGGGTTGTTACATTATATGTGATAATATGTATATTCATATATATATATATATAGATATGTAGTACTATCTAGGAATCGAGGCATAACTCATGTGTCCATGAAAAAACATAATAATATCATAAGGGTATCATCATGAAATCATTGGTATGAACCTAAGCATATGAACATAAGAGAATGAAAACAATTAGGATCCTTTTATATAATCCTCATAATCCATGTCTAAATATAATCATATAAAATTATAATTGTTTCATAAAATTAAAAGCATAGTAATAATGGGAAATCTTATTAGAAATTAAGCATGATTTAATGCATTCGATTTGTGATCCTATCCAAGGAATTACTTATCTTGAACCCTAGTATCACCAATTCATTCCATAATATAATTTAACCAATGAACATGTCCCAAAAAATCCATATCAGGATTACAAGTAATGATCAAGGTGTATATCATTTCTAGCAACCCATGAGTCCATTCAGGGCCTTCCGTATCAGGAACCCATCATCACTCAAGGAACTTCATAATTTCATTGAACCTAAGATCCCCTACTTATCACATTATAGGAACTGATGTATCACCCATGACATTTTATAAAGGCATAAAACTATGATCTCATCCATGGTACACCACATAGGGAACCCAATATCTCTCATTGAATGGTATAATAAGATTCCCCTTTGATCCAATCCAAGGTAATCCACCAGGGAACTAGGTATCAGCCATGGGTATTATAATCCCAATCATTCTATTAGTATGTCCAAAGAATTCCTACTTGGTAAACAAATTTTCAATCAAGTAATAATAATTCATGTGTTGGTAATTATGATCCAATAATTAACAAAGGTCAGGAGAAGTCAGACATACCATTTCACAATTCAAGCATAAAGAGTAATGAGGGGCCAGATTAACTATTAATAAAGTTTACAACACACATGTAAAAAGGTACATAATAATCCAGGGGTATTACCCATTTCACAATGGATATGATTTTTCATGATCATTACATTTATCAAATCAATTTATAAATAAATAAAGAAGGCCTTGAAAGAACACAAGCCACTATTAATTTATCATAATTCATATATCAAGTGACATGAGTCAAGCATTACATCTATTAATTGATATGATCCAAGTAGAGATCATTTCAGTTAATATATCATTATACTTCAATTGGTCACTTCATCTAAAAAGGTTTATTATATCATAATAAAAATAATGTTATTAAGATTAGGGGAAAACATCAACACTGCTTATCATTCATTTAATTACATTTAGTGTCTCATTCAGGGAGTAGAAAGTCAACACACCTCAAAAGGTGGTTCTTAAAAGGAAATATAAGGCATATATGTCAATTCATATAAGAGAAACACCCAACGAGGTGGTTCGAGCTAAGGTTAACAACCAACAATGGTGAAAGTTAATGAAAAACGTTAATCTAATTTAAGAAATTAGCATTTACAAGATTAACCTCACTTTTATGAGGTATACATGAAAAGTCTGGCGTTAAACACAACAATGTAATTTATACAAATTCTATAATTTAAGGGAAAATCATGAGACCAACTAACTTATTCTTAGGATTATTCACTCATCCATTATCATGCTTTGATTTGATCTAGAACGATAGAAAATGGAAGAATAAAAAAACAACCTAAAAACAGGGGGAAATATTTCACATGGATTTAGCATATGATATGTAAAAGTAACCAAATAAAACAAAGAATAAGAATCACATACTAACCGAGGGATATCTAAAAAACCTAATAGTGGTTGATTCTAAGTTTTTATATGAGATATATTCATCCATGCCATATAGGAGATAAAAGAGGTGGAACCCACAAAAGGCTATTTTGTACAAGAGGTATAAGAAAATTGGGGAGGAAGAGATAAAGGAGGCCAGGTATTAGTGTTAAATTCTATCCCCTTAACAAGCCACATGGTTTGAAGTCATAGTCTCTAAAATCATGTAGAAAATGTGTAGTATCACACTATCCATGGTGGAATTCCCCTCACATGGATAGGTTCATGGTTTCAAAAATCTTGCCTAGCTTATATGAATATACTTCCAAAAGGGTAACCCCCTTGCCTGACTAGGCACACAGTTTGACAAACTGCGCACAACCCCTGTGCTCACCACTAAATTTTTTTGCTTAATTATTTCACAAAAATATGTCCTAAGGTTCATAGTTTAAAAAAATGCGACAAACCATACATGGCTCTCTAGTTGGAGTGCACAGTTTGCACTCACCATGTGAAAATTGTGTGCCTCCCATTTCCTTTCCAAAATTCATGTTTTTGGAGCCCGATGCTTCTGAAACTCATCCAAACACCGAAGTCCCATAACTGTCCTTAAAAACCATTTTAAAACAACAATTTTAAGTGTAAAAACTCTTGAAATCATGTTATGAAGCACAATATGGAATTTGGATCATCCACTAAATGATAAGTGTAAATTAATTTAGGAATTTTAATTGGATCAAAAAACAAAAAATTAAAACCTACCAAACATAGAACATATTTTCCCTGATAATCTTTGGTTGAGTAATGAAAAAATCAGCCAACCTACTTCTCTTGTGATTTACCACTCAAATGGTTGCATTACATTTACCACACCGAACACACTCTCAACACTAATTTAAACATGTGGTACTTAAGCTGATTAACCTCGATCCAATTATCTTACTTAAATATGAAACATTAGAATATTATTACCCAAGCGCTTTTAATCCAATACATGATCATTTAATTATATCTTTACAAATCTTTCCTATATATCGTCCCATCATAGGATCCATCTCTAAACATCATATTCTGAGTCATGGTACTCCCCATCATCAGAATTGGATAAATAAAAAAGACCATATAATTCCAATAATGATCCTAGAATGCTTCTCCACTCATGAATCATGACCACACATGACAAACATGATCCAAGTCTTTGATTAGATTGAAATGGTCGACTCCCAATTGACTATGCTTTAACTGGTCGTGTCGTATTTTCCTTGAAAAGACTTGGTGGAATCTCAAGTAGTATATCATGCTAGGAAACCTATGAGTCCATCCAGAGAATTTCATATCTGGAACGTATTATCACTCAAGGAACATCATAATTTCATTGATCCTATGATCCCATCCTTGGTAGTTTGTAAGAACCCAGGTATCACTCATGACATGGTATAATGAAACAACCCTCTGAGCTTGTCCATGGTATACCACATAGGAAATTAAGTATCTCTTGTGGCATGGTACAATAACATTTCCCTCAAATACCATCCAAGGTAATCTACTAGGTATCTAGGTATCACTCATGGGTATTATAACCCCAATCATCCTATGATACCATCCATGGAATTCCTACTTGGGAAACCAAATTTTTCTTAAGATATATTAATTCATGTGTAGGAATTTCCCATTCAATAATTAACACAGAACATGGGAAGTCAAACATACCAATTCACGATTAAAGCATAAGTAAGGTGTAATGAGGGGCTAGGTGAACTATTCATAATTAGTTAAAACCATACATGTAAAAGGTATACAATATGCCCGGGGGGCTACTAGTACCAAAATGGATATCATTTTTCATGATCATTCCATTTTAAAAATTAATTTATAAGAAAATCAATAAGTCCATATAAGAATACATGCCACTATCAATTTATCATAATTCATTTATTATGTAGGATGAGTCAAAAATTATATTTATAAACTAATATAGGCTAAGAGTATATCATTTCCATTAATATTTCATTTTATTTCAATTGGAAACTTTATCTATAAAGGATAGTTCTAGGATAAAATAAATATGGTTCTTAAGATAACGGGAAAAATTCCAAATCACTTATCATTAATTAAATTTCATTTCTTCATCTCATTCTAGGAGATAAAAGTCAAAAAACCTCAAAATTTAGTTCTCAAATTGAATGATAAGGCACAAGGGTCTATGAATATAAGGGACACACCTAACATGGTTTTTTGAGTTGAGGTGACCAACCTCCAATGGTGAAATTCAAATTCACACTGACACACTAATTTAAGTAATTATAATTTACAAGATTAATTTCACATTAATGAGGTGACCCATGGAAAGTCTAGTTCATGGGGCAATGATGTAACTTATAATTATTCTAGACTTTAAAGGAAAATAATGACACCACCTACCTTATTCTTAGGACACGTCCCTTTCCCATTATCAGTCTTTGATTCGAACCACAATGAGAGAATATGAAAAAATTGACAGACTCCCTAAAAATAAGAAAACATATCTCGCATGTATTTAACATCTAATATGAAAAATTAATTAGATAAAATATGGAGGTGGAATCACATACTAAATGAGGTCTATCCAATGCAATTGGCGATGGATGATTCTAAGCTCATATGAGGGTGACCCGTCCATGAATAGGAGGAGATCTAAGAGAAGGAACCCACAAGTGGATACTATTCTTATAGAGGGGGAGAAAAGAGGAGAGGAAGAGATAAAGGAGGTAAGGGAAAATGATAAATTCCAACCCTTTAATGAGAAATACTATTTGGCTTCACAATTTGGGAAACCATGTATAAACCATATGGGCTCACTATCCATGGCAGCATGCCCATTGCACAACTAGGTGCATTGCTGGAAAACCCTAAATTTTTCATATAGAGATACTTCCCAAAGGTTCTTTCCCAACAAATATCTAAGAACATAGTTTTAAAAATCATGCACAACTCATGTACCCACCTCTACATTTATTTTTGACTTCTTTCATAGTTGTGCAATCTCGGGTGCACGGTGTGAAAAACCATGTGACAACCCTTATAGGACCACACAGTTTAGGTGTATTGTTTTCAATAACTATGTGAAAAAAATGTACCTCACCTTGAATTTTAAAAAGTTATGTTTTTGGATTCCAATTCTCTTAAAACTCAACCAAACACCCAAGTTTCATCTTAGGCCTTAAACTGTATCTAAAAACAACACTTTTAAGAGTTACAACTCTTTTAATCATGTTTCAAAGATCAATTTATTATTCAAACCATACACCAAATAAAATCTTTATATTCATTTGGGAATTTTAGCCTATTAAAAATGAAGGATGTTATATTATAATTCAATCACATGGAGGTTTTAGTCATGTTTCATGAAGATGAAATCATTTTTCAAATAGTTTCATGTTATTTATTGATATCTATGGTTTACTTTATAATGTTTAATAATTAATTTTTTCATAATGATACCAGGTAATGATATATAATACTAATATATATCATATATATTCATTAATTATAAAATAAAAACATCCATTATGGGGGTAGAGAAAAATGAAATGTATCGTTCTATGGAGGTGGTAGTCTGCACATATGAATGGATGACGATTTAATTTTTCAAGGAACCAGAGAAAGGAACAATATTTTTACTTATTTAAGACTATTAAGCTTGTCATTTTATATCATAATTATTTCATAAATTACCCATTTATACCACTAATTTTAGGATTTGAAGGAAAAGAAAACACCTTTATTTGTGATGGTGGTTGTCCACACACAATCATGATTCACATTTTTTTATAATTGAAAATGATAGGGTGGTTAATTATTGTTCCATAATTATAGAAAAATATAAGTATACTAGTGAAAAATAATTTTATAATTTTATTATGTAATAATGTAATTTTATTAATAATAAGTACACATAAATATATATAAAATAGAAACGAGTGGTTAGAAACTCATAACTATACTTGGATTTTATCCTTTGTAAAGATGGTAAAGTCTTAGAGGGATGGTATTCCAAGAATGAAAAACCTATTGAAGGAGGATATGAATTTTTAAGATAAGCTTGGGTAGAATATTGGATGAACTAAGAGGGGTTTGGTGTGTGTAGAATTGAGGAGAGAAATGCCCCTTTTAAATGTGAAAAGGGAGGATATTGTAAATAGAAAAAACTTTTTAATAATGGAAAGTCACTCTCATACAAATTAGCTCAAAAAATGGGAAATAATTGAGAGGGGAAGGGATAAAGTTGATGAATTAATTAACCAACCATTCCCACATATGTTTTAAACATATTTGTAATATTTCCCTCTTGATTAAATCCTTTTTGCCCCTTTTTATTTTTTACCAATGTAACTAGTTTTTACTAATGTTACTTATCATTTATGTTATAAAATAAAATGGTCTATATAGAATAATTTATACTAAATGATTCAAAATTTAAAATCCATTTTATTATATAAATTTCATTAAATTTATAAAAATTAATTAAAAAATATTGAATGTATAATGTATTAATTTATTTTTTGGAAAAATATAATAGTAGTTATAAAGTCTCAAATATGGGTTTTCAATTTTTTTGAAATTATAAAGTCACTTATAAAATATAAATTTTTTCTTATAAAACTGTTTCATGGATTTCCAATTCACACACATATAATAATAATGTCATAAAAGTCATGTTATTTTTTAAAATGTTATTTTACATTATTCATCTAAAAATCAATAATGTCAAAAAAATCTCAAAAATTAATCATATGTAAATTCTTTTATGATAAATTTAAAAATATTTTTTTAAAATTAAATTATACTTTTATATTTTAATTAAAAACATAAAATTTAGCGAAAATATATTATTATAGTAAAACAACTTTTGGTATATTAAATATTCTTTTTTCTTACCAATTAATCAAGAACTAAATTATTATTCATACAATCAATATATCTTGTTATTATTAAATATTAATAAACTTTGTTCCTTAAAATAAGATTCCAATTTCTAGAGAACACATTTTTTAATCATAAAGTGAATTTAGAAAAAATGACCTTTCAAAAAGTAAAAAAATTCACGATATATCTGTACATATAAATATTTTATTACAAGTTGATATAATCGTAATTTATTATTACATAAACTATTATGATATTCATGTAATACCTATAAATCGTATAAGCTCTTGTTTTTGTTTTTTGGTGGAATTTTAACGAGCAAGGATATTTTTCAAATATCCACGAGATTGAACTTCCCCAATATATAGTTCTTCTAAAGCTATAATTTCTCAAGTTTAGAATGGTCTCAGTCTAAGGAAAACCCTAGAAAAACTACCAACCTTTTGAGCTCAAAAAATGGGTTTTATTAGGAAGAATTCCACTTTCATATGTCAATTATCATTATTTTCTTTATTGATTTTTTGATATGGTTACTTCAATTTATACTAGCTAATTTAAAAACTATGTTTTAATAGTTATATTAAATATTCAAAATATATCAAGGTTTTTAATTTTATTTTAGTATAGTTTGTAAAACACACTATAGATAGATTTTTTTATGAGAAAATATATTTCAAAATATCAGGGTGTTATTGTGATGGAGTTTGAGGAGCTAGATAAAATTTTTCATTTAGTCTGGAACCCATAGGTTTATGAGGAGTTGGTCAGGAAAGGGGATTTTTTGAATTATATTCTAATGAAGGATGATATTGAGGTGAGGGAGTCGTATCCAGTGTTGTGGTTGAAAAAATAATTTCATAATATTGACCACTTTTATGTTTGTATAAAATAGAATCATATTTTAGGGAGACTAACTTTTCAAAGTTAGGATATATCCTTTGAGTTGAATATTGATGCAATTGTGGGTTTAATAGTTATTTATTTTTTTGGTACTCCTACTAATACCATTTTTTATATTTATTTTTGGAGTCATATTAGTGAAGTGTTGGAATTTGTTTATAATATTATAATCATAGTTCATGATACATAAAAATATATACATTTTAGATTATCATATAAAGATTAAATACTTGATTTCATCAAACACATGATCCTCGAGAGTTCCCAAACACCTAATAGGTTTTCAGGTTTTTTTCTTATTTTCATATTTCTTTATTAAAGAGGATGCATTATGTACTATTACATATTTTTTTCAGGTGTAGAAATACCAATGAAATGGAAGCTATTGCATTAGTTAATATTCCTAAAACCAAACACCCCTTTATTTTCAATCTCTTTTATTCGATTATTCTTCAAAGATTTTCCTACAAGATCATTTCTTATATTTTTAATGATAGGATCTCTACCTTAATTTATATTATATCTGATGATCAACATTGTTTTATAAAAGGTAGAGTCATTAAAGGTGTTGTGGTTTTGTAAAATTAAATTATATCAGGTTTAAATCTTAAAGTCCTAGGGGTAATTTGATGATTAAGATTGATACATAGAATTATTATAATAAGATATAATGGGGCTACATTTTTCTTTTTATGAGGAATATGAGGTTTTCTATCCTGGTTTGTGACTTATTTTTTTGATTCTTTTCCTCTATATAGATTTAAATCTTTCTCATTTAAAGATTTTTTCGATTCTCCAAGGTAATTAGAGGGATTCATCTGGGGATGCTATATCATTATCCCTTTTTATTATTACACATGATTTATTTAGTAAGAAGTTGAATGCATGCATGGAGGAGGTTAGTGTGCAGTGTTATTTTTTGGATGAATTGGGATCCTTAGGGTTATAATATATTAATTATAGATTATAGATTTGTTTTTTATTAATGGTAAGACAAAATAAAATTAAAAATAATGAATATTATAAACATTTATGGCTTATATAGTTCCTAGAGACTAAAATCTAGTAAAATAAGTCTACCAATATTGAAAAAAAATGACTTAAAGGAGGAAAGATTTTATGGAGAGATAACTTGGTTTTATATTGAGGATGTTCCCAATTAAATATATTGGGGTTAAATTGATTCATATATATACTAGAATTTATCATATTTTTGGAATTAATTCCAAAATGGATGGTAATTTTCAGAATTGGAATAATAATATGTTATCATTTGGTGCCAGGATCACATTGATCAAAAGTGTCATAATGTCCATTCCTACCCATTTAATATACATGGTAGAGATTACCAAGGTCATTATTCATAATATTCAAATGATTTTCTTAGGTTTCCTATTGGTATTGGGTAGGAATAATTGTTTTCATTGGATAAGGTGAAAGTATCTTGTGCATCCATCAGAGAAGGGTGGTATTAACTTACAAGACATGGAGGGAACTATAAAATCCCTTCCCAAAAAACTGACATGGGATTTTTTTCCTGGGTCATCTCTTTAGGGTTAGTTCAGTTGAGCTAAAAATTGGAATGTTTAGGAGGATCTTACTCAGGGTAAGTGGAGAATGGATTCTAAAATATAGAAATAAATGGTATTAATCCTCCATTTTATTATTGACCAAGATTGGTGAGTTTTTCATATTAGGGAAATTATCTTTTGGAAGGACTGGTGGACAGGGGATTAACTTCATTTCCCAAGGTGTAAAGCAATAAACATTATAATTCAAGAGGATATTAATTTCCTAAACTTTAATAATTCTGTTCTTAATGAGGATAAAAATTATTTTTCAAAGATATTATCCTTATGTATAATGAGTATCAATTGGTGTACTTGAATAAATTTAATGGTATGATATTTAAATATGACTTTTTTTATTTTAATAGAAGTCTCTGGAAACTGGTTTAGTAGGGGGCCATATTTTGGAATAAAAGTATCCCTATTAAAACAAGATATTTGGTTTTGTGGATTAGAAAGTATAAAAACTTACTTTTTATTTTAAATTAATACATGATTTATTATATAAGATTACAATTAATACACATCAAAATATCGATAAATTTAGTGTCTTTTGGAATTATTTACATTATAAAACAACTTAAAATTGGAAATACATCATCTTTATTGAAAACTTCTTTAACATGATCATAATATTCCAGGAATTAAAAACTATACAGGATAACTTGGGGAAATACATAAGAAATGGGTGGGCTATAAATCACAGTAAGATAATAATAATTTCATAAGGTAATAACTGTTATAAAATGGTCATATAAATGGGGAATAAAATTAACATCAATAATTAGGGAGTATATAACATGATAAACATAACATGGTAAATGTGGAAACAACTTAAAACACTGCATCATAAACATAGGTCAAGGATATCTACCAAGAAATAATGATGGAAAAAGTACAATAATAGAATAAAGTTAACTCCATGTCCCAAAATTATGTCCCATGAGAGTAAACATTATTCAATACATTAGAGCTATATATAATTCTAGTCACACCCATCACATTCATTTCATTCTCATTATTAAGTGTTCCACATAGATCATACCACATGGATTCATTCATCATAATATTTTATTCCATGATCAATGAGTGTAGAATAAATATATGAAAGTACTAAGTCAAAGATGCATATGTGTATAAATGTGATCACCTTTGATAGGAAATGGGTATGATATTCAGCACACAATTGTTTTGTCTAGAAAAATCGTGGTGAAATTTCGACAGCATAACAACGTCACTTAAAAATTAATAAAATGATTTGACGAGAGGTAAAGGGGTTTCTAATCATTTTAAAATAAAATATTAATAAATAGAAAATTTTAATACATATACATATATTAGTAATTAGAAATAGATGGCATAAGATAATAATGAAAATTGAAAAAAGAAGAGAATGTGATGATTCCGTACTAAATTTTAGTATGGTAATTGGTGTATATAAAGGTTCATGAGAAGGATTTAATGAGCGAAAAATGGGTCTATCATAATTAAGACATAAAATTTATATTAAGGAGTATATTTAAGAATAGATACCAACATGAAAAAAGGTAATTAAAAGGCATATCATAAAATAGGTGTTTGAATAAAAAAGAGAGAGGGATATCCCTTACTGGAGTGTGTGACTCCAAATGCTTGGGAGGAGCATATTGAAAGCTTGGGGGAACCCTAATAGGACTCTATAAAGGGTAAGGAAAAATAATTAAATTATAAAAGTATTTTTAGTGAATATAAATGGGATCTTGGTTGGTTTATATAGGAAAGAAGTGGGTATTTTTTTTTATTTCTCAAACTTAGGTTTAGGACTCTATATAATAAAATTACCAAAACCACAATCATTTCTATGGTTTTTCCAATGGTTTCAACAAAATAGGAGTGGTTTTAATTATTTTATATGTACAATGGTCTAAATTATTAAAATATTACCTTCTCTTATGTTGAAGTGAGTCATACTCTTAAAGAAAGGAATTTAAAACCTTAATATATATTATATGTTTTGGAGGATTCATAATGGGTTTATAAAATAACTCAAATAAACTTTAGATAACATTATTTTAAATATAAAACATATATTTGGTCTTGTATATATTTTATAGTTTTTATTAGATCACTTTTTAGTCATTATGATGCCAAAATACACATCGTAAATTTAGACGGTATTTAATTTTTACCAAAAAATTCAGCTATCTCATAATATTAGAAAAAATTTACTCTTGGATAATTTAAATATTCTAATTCATAAAATAATATTCATTATATCAAAATAATTTTCTAAATACATGTATTATTAATTTTTAAAATAATAATAAACATTTATTGAGATATTCTGGGGTTTTAACAATAACACTTTTTAAACCCTTAATAAAATTACATTTGAATTCATAAAAATTATATTATCATTTATATTTAATAAAAATTATTTACAAATAATATTTCATTAAAATATTATATATTTAAAAAAACTAATCAAAATAACTTTCTTAATTTAATTTGAATATTACAAAAAATACAATTTGTGTTTTATTGTATTAAAATATATTTTTTATCAAAATGATTACTGAATTATTTATAAATTGAAAAAACTAAGGAATAAATATAATAAAAATTTAAATTAAAAGGAAATATAAATATTAAAACTATTAGGGTTACTTTGTTTCTATCCTCTGTTAAATTATTTTTACCCTTAATTAACATATTTTCCTTTTACTATGGTAATTAATATTTATTACAGTTAATATTCATATTGTTCAAAAACTAAGTTAACCTTATTACCTAATATTAATTATGATGATTCCAAATATTGAATACATTTTATCAAAATCTATTCTCTATGGTGGAATAATTTAATGTAATACCAAACCAGCACACATTTTTGGAAAATACATTTTTAAGGAAATATTGATTTTACTTTAACTATATAACTAGTAATCTTTATTATATGAATTTCAATTAATAAAAGTAGATATTTAATCTAAAAATTTAATTTAAATAATTTCCAATTATGTTTTATTTTAATACATTATAATTGATAAAAATTACACATTTTAAAATAGTTTTAAATAACAATGTTTTTTTAATCCACAAAATAATCTTATACTACAATCCAGTGTAAAGATGATTTAAATGAAATTAATTGAATTAAATATAAATAAATAATAATTTTTTACCTTGAAATAAAATTAATATAATAATTATAATATTAAATTAACTAATATATCTAGATAAATGAAAATTTTATATAAAAATAGTATTTTTCACTACTCACTGAAAAATCTATATTTTCTGTAATAAATACCAGATTTTTACCCTATGTAAATTTTGATATGTTGATACCAAAAATGAATTTAATTTTATAAAATACATTTTTGAAATATACTATAAAATAATTATAATATTTTATCATAAAAATAAGTAAAATTAATATTTTATAAAAACATAATTTGAAGAACAAAAAGCCATTACCAAAATTCTATTGATTATTTACTAAACATTTGTCAATATATTTAATATATATATACATATATTTCATAATGTAGTTAATCATACTCATATTTATAAATTTAATGGAAAGGTTAAAACAATAATATTTAAACAATAATTGTTTGTTTGTGTTTGGTGTTGAATATCACATATGCTAACAAACATAGTTTTCTCTTTTTAAAACTCAGGGAATTACATTCTTCCCCCCTTTAATAAATTTTGTGTTCACAATTTAAACCTGAAATTGGAAAGATTTTTTTTACACATTAAAATATATTAATTTAAAACCCACATCATAAAAATGTTTTATAAAATACCCTCTTGAAAAGATAGAAAAAAAGCTTGAAGGTCATCACACAACAAGGTTTCCCATTAGGAGAACTTCAGTGGAAAGTGAAAACATAAACATGAAAGAGAAAACTAACACTAACTAAATAATAGAGTGTGATAGATAATATGGTAAGGATAAATTCAAATAATAAAAAAACATAAATCTGTGATTGGTGAGAAGACCATCAATTCATTATAAATGATCATAAAGGGATAACTTATAAATGAAATATATTTACTTTACTTCTGAATTTCTTGGTTTCGATCTATGTTATCCATGATCTATTTCATAACATATCTTCTTATGGTATTTTTACCTTAATAATATTTCATAATAAACTTATGAATTAACCAAAGAATATCCACTAGGAGTTTCAAACCCAGTGCATAGTAAGGCTCGTTATCGTGTACCAGGATTTGACGTGCCTGGAATGTCACACCTTGTCAGAGCTGTTACCCCTAGGTACATCTATTCCAGAACCATGCACACTTATAGTATACATATAGGGATTTATTTTCATTATAAACCAATTTATATATACTTTCAAAAATTTAGGGATGTTTTATTACACTTAATATTATTCCTAAGGATTTTTCTAGAGTTTTCTAATCATAATCCCAAAAATAACTAAACCTTTCCTTTGATAAAAACTATAGAAAGCCTTTTATTTATTTCACATTAATACATGATTTATTACATAATATTATACTTAATACATCCCATAAGATCAATAATTCTAGTGTCTTTGGGAATTATATACATTACATTACAATTTAAAATAGGAAATTCATCATCTTTATTGAAAACATCCTTAACATGATCATAATATTCCATGTCTTTTAAAACTGCACTTGATAACTTGGGGACATACATAATAAAGGGGTGAGATATAAATTATAGCAAGTAAATAATCATTGAATAGTGTAATAAAAGTTATAAATTTTAAATATAAATGGAGAATAAAAAGAACATGAATAATAAGGAAAGATATAACATGATAAACATAACATGGGAAATATGGAAACAACTTAAAACACTACATCATAAACATAGGTCAAGGATAAATTCCAAGACATCATTATAGAAAAATCAAAATAAATGAATTTGGTTCAATCTTTATCCTAACTTGAAATTTCATGATATTAAATATTACCCAATGCATTAGAGCGCTATATAATTCCGGGCGCACCCGTCACTTTCATTTCACTCCCATGCTTAAGTGTGCCACATAGATCATACAACATGGATCCATTCATCCTCATATTTTATTATACAATCAATTAATATAGAATAAATATATGTAAGTACCAAGTAAAATAGTTATAATTAAATAAATGTGAAAAACTTTGATAGAAAAGGGGTAGGGTATTCATTATATAATTGTTTTGGCATGGAAAATCATGGTGAAATTTCAGCAGCATAACATCGTCACTTAAAAATTCATAAAATGATTAGATGAGATATAAAGGGGTATATTATCATTTGGAAATAAAATTGGTATTAATAGGGATATGTAAATACATATACCAACATTAGGAATTGGAAATAGATAGAATAAGATGATAATGAAATTTGAATAAAGAAGAGAATGTGAGGATTCCTTACTAAATTTCAGCAGGGTAACAAGTGTAAATAAAGGATCACGAGAGAGATTTAATGAAATAGAAAAGGTTATATCATCATTTAGAAATAAAATGGTTAGTAATGGGGATATGAAATAGCATACCCTAACATGAAAAATGGTAATTAAAAGGTATAACATAAAATAGGTTCTTGAATAAAATGGCGAGAGAGATCCCTTACTTGAGTGTGTGACTCAAAATGCTTGGGAGGGGCTACTTGAGAGCTTGGGGGATCTTTAGGATGACTCAAAATAGGGGAGAGAAGAGTAAGGACGTTCTAAAAGTATTTTTAGTGAATATAAATGGGATATTGGGTGAGTTTATATAGGAATTGAGTGGGGATTTTTTTATTATTTCTCAAACTTTGGTCTTGGAATCTATATAATAAAATAACCAAAACCACAATTATTACCATAGGTTATTCCATGGTTTCCACAAAAGAGTGGTTTTTTTTCATTATTGTATAATTTCAAGGTATGACATTATTAAAATAATGTCATTTTTATGTGTAAGTGAGTCATACTCTTAAAGAAAGGATTTTAAAACCTTAAAATGTATTATAAGTTTTGGAGGATTCATAATGGATTTATAAAATTACAAAAATAAACATAAAGTCAAATTATTTTAAAAGTAAAACATATATTTAGTCTTGGATAATTTTTATCGTATTTATTATATCACTTTTGGTTCATTAGGATGTCATATTACACAACGTATTTTTATAAGGTATTTAATTTTTACCTGAAAATTTGACTGTCTAAGAAAATTATGAAAAATTCACGATTGGATAATTTTGATATTATGATTCCAAAAATAATATTAATTTTATAAAAATGATTTTCTAAATAGTTTTTTACTTTTAAAATAATAATCAACTTTTATTGAGAAATGTTGGGTTGTTGATAACAACAACATTCTGACCCTTATAAAAATTACATTCTGATTCATAAAAATTATATAATAATTTATATTTAATAAAAATTATTTAATAATAAAATTTTATTAATTTTTTTTTATTTCAGAAATTCATCATAATAAAATCCTTAATTGAATTTTAATATTACCCAAAAATACAATTTGTGTTTTATTGTATCAAAATATAAATTTTATCAAACTAATTAATTAATCATTTATAAATTTTAAAAAACAAGGAATAAATATAATAAAAATTTTAATTAGAAGGAAATATAGATATTCATACTATTAGGGTTACATGATTTCTTTCCTTTGTGAAATTATTTTTTTCCTTAATTACTGTATTTTCTTTTTATTGTGGTAATTAATATTTACTAAAATTACTATTCATATTGTTCAAAACATAAGTTAAAAAATATTACCCAATATTAATTATGATGATAAAAAATATGGAATCTATTTTATCAAAATCAATTCATAGAGGTGTAATATTTTAATTTAATAAAAAACTGCAAGAATGATGGAAAGTAATTTTCAAAAAAATACATTTTTTATGGAAATGATGATTTTACTTTAACTGGATAACTAGTAATCTTTATTATATGAATTTAAATTAATAAATATATATATTTAATGTAAAAATTTAATTTAAATATTTTCCCGATTGGTGTTATTTTAATAAGTTATAATGGAGGAAAATTATACATTTTAGAATATTTTAAAAAAAATGTGTTTTTAGTCATTAAAAAAATCTTATACTACAATAAACTATAAAGATGATTTGAATTAGATTAATTGAATTAAATATAACTAAAGAATACTTTTTTACCTTGAAATAAAATTAATATAATAATTAGACTTTTAAATTAACAAATATATCAAAATAAATGACAATTTTACATAAAAATGGTATTTTTTACTATTCACTGAAAACAAATATTTTTTGAAAAACACCAAATATTTACCCTAAGTTAATTTTGATATGATAATAAATAAATAGTGTTAGTTTTATCAAATAATTTTTCTAAATTTCCTATAAAATAAATTTAAATTTTTATCATAAAAAGAAGTAAAAATAATTTTTGAAGAAAACATATTTTAAAGTAGAAAGAGACATTGAAATAATTTGATTGGTTATTTACTAAGAATTTACAAATATATTTAGTATATATATATATATCATAAATTATTTAATAATTCTGATATTCTAATATTTAATTTAATGATTAAAATGGTCATATTTAAATAATCATTGTTTGTTTGTTTCCGGTGTTGCGTATCACATACGCTATCAAATATATTTTTCTCTTTTTAAACTCGAGGTGTTATAGAAATAATGTTAAACCTATAAATATAGGGTTTCAATCTAATGTTGTCTCCCTAGTGTTGATGTGAAGTCTATGCTCTTACACTGGTAAATCAAAAAAATCATATTTTTACCAAGTACTCATGGGTGGTCAACCTCTATTATTATTATGTAAACATCACAAATGTACCTATTAGTCTAAACTCTTTTGATTCACTTATTAATTCATGATTTCTAATCATGTCATATATAAATGTTAGTAGAATCAAGTGGGGTATTTTTATAGCTATTTTCTGGACTCTTCGGTAGAGTTATAATGATTAGAAGCATAGAAAGTATGTATTTTCATATAACTAAAACCTCTATTGTTGCTGTAGTTACCTACATGTGATGGTAATAGATAAAGTAATTGAAGTTATACATGAAATTATTCATTATTTATATATAGATATGATATGAATGAGATATTATCCCACTATTTTGCAATGATGGAGGTAGGGTTAATTTAATCCTCTTTGTTGTAGCCATAAGATAAACACTGATGTAACTAAATGAAATAGTATTATAGTGGGAAGTGGTGTCACCCATGACCAATATGTCTCAGTGGTGCTAATCATTACTTCTAACATTGGACATGTATCATCTTTGTGGGTAGAGAATAAGGATTCGATTCTCGGTATAAACTTATAATTTTAGAGATATATTCATTTATATTGTATTGAAATGAATGATGTTTTCCTTATTACTTTTTTGAAGAAGCTAGCGGATACTCATTGGTTTCGACCATACTTAATATAGGAATGTATCAGGAATTTGGAAGATCAGAACATCATATTTCACATATGGAGGTAAGGAAATATGCTTTTAGACTTTCTCTCTTAATTTTTGCATTCTATTAGTGAGGTTGAGGTCTAGTATACTCCAAAAAGTCTTATCTTATCGAGTAGGAGGTTTTCTAAGGCCAATAATTTGGGACTCCATTTCTTTAATTCACTGTAATAATAGTTTTTGTGGTATATTTTATGGTTCTTGTATATTTTTCTTAATTATTTATAATACAAAGTTACTTTTAAAAAAAAAATTAATAAATAGAGAATATGATCTTAAATAATAGCCAATATATAATTCCATATGATAAGTCCCAGGTGATAGATCACCACCACTATTGGGTGAATTAGTGGTTACCAAAACAATAGACCAAAAAAAATCATTAATACGATTAGTTAGTGAATTGGATCATGGTCAATGAAAAATGATTAAATGAGATTGATAATTATAGAATAATAATGCCCCAAGAATTTTTACAAGGGACACACACTCTTTTTATTGAGTGGCTAATACATGGTGTATAATGTTTTTTATCACACTATATATGTTTTTACTTTATTATCTAAATGAAATAGGAATAAAGAAATTTTATTTCCCTGAACTCCAATTACAAGAAATATCTAGAAAAGAATCAACAAGTTGGTCAATCATCCACTTCCCTCCAAAACTGTCTCTAAGTTTTGATCATGTGTACACTTTTATTCTTCTCCTCAAATCTGACCTAATCCTCTTTAGAATGCTCCCTAGATTGTTCATTCAAATATCTCAATGTTTTATCATACTTTGATTGATGGATCAAATTATTTATTTATAATCATAATTTCACTATGGAATATTGATGTTGACTATAGATTGGTCATACTTACATCATCCATATTCGATATTGGTTTTTAAATATATTTCCCCATATTCTTTTTTTGAAACAATTTCGATCCTCTAGGTATATTTTCATTCAATCACCATGACATATTGAGTTTTTTATTTTATAATTCTAATTTATTTCAACTCAAAATGGTCAACATTATAGTGGTTTTCCATTTGAGTGTGGTTCATAAGGAATTCTACTTCTTTATATTGGATCTCGAATGATCATTTTAGATACAAAAACCCCTGGTTAAACTTAATTATATCCCTCTATTTTCTAAAACCACTGTCAACCTCAGCCTTTGTGTTTCAACTTTCAACCATAACATTATTAAGATTTCCCACACCAATTTTAATTATCCCCATGTTCCACTACTAAGAATGTATTGGACCACACAATGTGAAATGGCTATGTTCCCTTGAATTCTTAATAATGATTTTTGCTCACACTCATTAAATCATAATCATGGTGACACCATAGATTAAAAATTACTTAATCAAGATTCAATAATTCCTTTACTTATAAATTTTCTTTAAAATCCTTTCATCCATGTAGGATCATCCTATTAAAGTTGGTTCCCTAGAACTAAATAGATTTGTACTTTCAATTACTAGAATAATAAAAGACCTAAATATTAATAAAAATCTTATCACATGATGAGTGTTCTTTTATATAACATTAGTGTGATAATTTTATAAAGGTATTTGTCACATCGTAAAGGTTATATTAGTTCCCCGCTATAATGAGAACCTTGAAATGATATAAAAATATTCTTAAACTTAAATCCTGTGGTCTGGATGACATATATCTAATGGGACACATATAATGTTTTGGTTATCATTTATTGAAGGCTCATATGACATTGAAACATATTGTTATGAAGTTTCCACTTGGTAATCTTCAAGAAGTGAGGTTATGAGGACAAACCCACTAATAGAAATTCCAAATATTGTATGTTTCATTGGATATTCCTATCCATTTACATGTTTATTGGTCCTTATAATTGAGATTGTTAATAATTTATATCATGATTCATATAATTTAATGTATTATTGAAAATCATGACAATATATTCTTGTAGTGAAGTATAATACATTTAGTGTGTCATATGTGACATGAAATTAGTTGAATATGTCCTGAAATGATGTTCCCATTTCGAGTTATGAAAGATGATATTACAATCCATTTTATTGAAATAAACCTATCTTATTAATTAAATTACCATGGTAGATTATCAATGAGTTCATATTAGGTTTAAAAATAAAGTTAAATCTAGCATATATTTTAGTGACACCAGTATGAATCCTTCTTAATGAGATATCAAGACAAATAGATTATATTACACAATAAGAGTTCATATAAGGTTTTTTTCATTGAAACATTAACTTATTTCTATTTAGGTTCCTCAACATGTTTCCAGATACTTATCTTGAACATTAGGCTAGTCCACCTAATGCTGCTAAGAAAGTGGCCAAGTGGGTAACACACTAAGTGTTTTTAGAATCTCAGAAAAATTTTATTTTGAATTTAATATTAAGAAAAATTATTATTATTATATTATGTAATAATAATTATTCAAGTTATGTTGATCTAATTAATTAAATCACTAACTATTCAGCTTTAGAATATATATGAGTTAAATATTTAATTAATATTT
Source organism: Viscum album (assembly GCA_963277665.1). Classification (NCBI taxonomy): domain Eukaryota; kingdom Viridiplantae; phylum Streptophyta; class Magnoliopsida; order Santalales; family Viscaceae; genus Viscum; species Viscum album. The sequence goes on along the minus strand of OY728125.1, from coordinate 354,358,335 downwards.
ATTTGTGAGTTAGTGAATATACTATTTATTATCTATTTTTTATTATTAAAAAGGTAATAAATTAATATTTAATAAAATATTTGTTTAGTTGTTTGAATATAAAATAAAAATTTAATCTCTGGTTAGTATATATAATATTTATTTATTAAATGAATAATATAATGATATCTAGTTATTAAAATAAATATTTATTATTCAATGTTTAATAAATGGAAAGAATGATTTATTATTTGAGTTAAAGGCCTACTGGAAATGATATAGATTATATAATATCATTTAAATAAGTAGTAATTTATTTATTTAAGAAACTATATTTAAATATTTTTTAGTTTGATAATGTCATTGAATATAATAATAATATTAAAATTATTTGATATTTGGGATAAATTAGAGAGAATATTTGAGGAAGGGCCTCAATTTAATAATCAAATATTTAATCCTAAATTTTCTTTCAATAATATATCATATTCTATGGTTATGTGAATTATGGTGCACTATAGTTCATCTATAGAGAATTCTTTGAAGATCAAGATAACATCTCAATAACATTATTAAGAATGAGAGAGATAATCATTCTCCAGCCTCTCAAGAATGAAAGAACAAGGGAAATACTTATTTTTGAATTTAAAATAATTATTGTTATGATCAACAATAAATGATACAATATGTTTTTTTCCATAGTGATAATACCTATAATACCATCTAAAAATTTATACCATACATAGAGTATGTATGGAAACGACTAGAGGAATTGTACTTGGGATTCTTCACCATAATGATAATATGAGATCGGTTATCGAATAGATCATAATTAATAAATGAATTGTCAATTTTATGTAATTATTTGTTTTAATATAATTATAAATATATGTGAAAAGATCCTCTCTATGAATAATATTGGATTTCTTCATCTGATTATGGGAATTTTATTTGAATAAACTGATAAAAAACATTATTTATCATATTTTTGACTAATTCCACTATGCCCCAAAACCTTTAATTGGTATTAGAGTGGTCACATATTAATTTAAAATTATTTATTATTTGTTGATCAATTTTTGATATTTTTAGAAAAAATAAATTTATAATTTTTATTATTTAATCCAAAAGTAGAGTCAACATGATTATTAAATTTCATATGATAAAGAATTGGATAATAATGTAATGTCTTGGACCTTTCATCCCAATACTTTTCCATAAATCTAATGTTTGAGGTGTTCGAGGGTAGTTCGAGGGTTTTTTGGGACATGTGAGTCATTCCAATGGTAACTCATTTCAACAGTGTCTCAAATATCTATTTTTCAAATGGTATATTGTTTTAGATATTTCTCATTCTGGTGGTATCTCATTGGTGGTGGATCTCTGATGGCATCATCCTAGCGATAAAATGCTTGTTCTTGGTCAGACCATCCTTTAACAACAATTCTAACTATATCCAATCCCCAAATCTCAGATTTTATATTTCTAATGCTGAGACCATCCCTTTGTTCATTACTTCTTCATTCTATTGAGACTAGATGTACAAAATCCATCTTCCTTGGGGTCTTGGAATGAAGTGTTGCAGTTGGTTTGTGTCCCCCCCTGAAGCGGTTTCCTCTTGTACGCACCCCCTGTTTTGGTGAAGACTTTCAGGGAAAATGGCCATGTCAATCATCTTTATTCAATGTTGGTTTTTCCTTTTTTTCACATTATATGTATCATGAATGGTGGGTTTAATATTTTCATCTCTTTTAATCGTGGTTTCATACATATTAATAAAGACAATGAATCGATTTTTATGGAATTTAAATGAGAATTGGAAGGTGATGTATAGTGCTACTATTTTTTTGATACATTGATAGTTATTGTGAATTTTATGGGCAAAATAACCATTAAAAATCATGGCATTTTGGGGTCCCTATTTGTGCACTGTGTTATGGGTTATGGAATGCATGCATGTTATGTGGATATTTATGTCACTAATTATATAATTTTTTAACCATGTACATTCAGTTAAAATAAATGGATGCCCCAGAATTATACAATTTATGTGATAACACCCTAAATTATGTTAAATTGAATAATGGATTCCCTAAAAAATCTTGAAGAATGTTTTTCTCTATTACATCTTGTAACATGTTTGTAGAAACAATTGTGTGTTGTGGGTTGGCTCCAGTGATATGATGGATGGAATATGACTATGTTGTGATATGTGGGGGGAAGTGGATGAGATGTTTTATGAAACACGGCTACAATGATGGGTTTTGTATGGTTATGTAGTGGGGCTGTAAAACTATATGTGGTTGTAGAGTGACATGGATGTGGAATTTGGGCTATGGTGTTGTGATTATGTTGTTTGGTTGGTTCTATTATATCTACCCAAGTATTAACGGAATTAATATTATATGTTAACAATTTCAAATGTGCATTTTTAATGAGGAAATTGATGATGGACAATATTTTCTAATTGGTTAATGTTTATATATAAACTAATGGGTTGGAAATACGAAATAAGATGTCTTTATAAATAAAATATATTTTCAAAATAATGTTGATTACCTAAATCAAAGTGGATGATAAATTGGAATTTATTGGTAAAATAGAGAATTTGAAAAATGGATTAAAGACTAAGATATGAATTATGTCTTTTATATTTCTTGTGTGATTTTATGTAGTTAGAGGTTGCAGTGATTACATGGATTTTGTAAGATGGATAGTTCTTTTTATAAACCCATATTATGGTCTTGTGTGTTTTAACCCTATATGTATACACAGTTTATGTTCTTGTGATTTCTATACACACCCCACCCTTATCGAGCACTATGTGTTGACACCAGCATAGTCACACGAGAGAGCATCTTTCCCAAACATCAAGGTGGGAGGATGGATGGATGGCCACCTTCAATTCCCTACCCCCTCTTCAAAGAAATAGTGGACCAAGGGTCTTCAGGTGAGTTTTTATGTATGGTTGCAGGTGTATTCAAGATGATATGTTATGCATGTTCCCATGTGTCTTCAGGATGATATGTGATGTATGGTCCCAGGTACCTTCAGGGTGAGATGTTTTGTGATGGACTAGGAATGTGCTAGAGGGATTTGATTTTTTGTGAAATCCTAGGTGTATGAAGGTAGGATGTGATGTGTTGTGATGGCCCATGTGTGTGTGGTTGGTATGTGACGTGATATATTCAAAAGGGGTGGGAGCTCTAAGATGTTTGTCATTGGGGTGTGAGAGAGGATAATTAATGGAAAATGGGAATGGGGTACCCTATCATTGATGTGTTTTACATTATATTATATTAATTTACTTGAGGTACTTGGTGAGTGTGCGTTGGTGAGGATGGGATGGTTATCTTACGTATAAGGTGCTTTTTGGTTTTCTATTTTGTTATGGGTGTATTAGTATAATCCTTCATCTTATGCATGAGAGACTTGGGGTTTCCTACTGATTATACCTGTACGCTCACCCTACATATATAAAATCTATTTTTAGGTTTCTATCAGAAGTATGGTCTATATTGGACATCTCTAATTTGGACCTTTTTATTTTTTTCCAAGTCGCTACCTTAACTTATATTATTTTTGGCTTTCCTTGGATACTTTTATATGTATCAATTTTGATTTATACATGCATTGTGGGATGGATTATCTTTATTTTATTTTATGTCATAGAGTGTTTTTGAATTTGATTCATCCTATCTTCAAATATTATTTTCTTATAAAGGGTAATGCCTTCCATATTGTGACAGAGTGGTATCAGAGGCTGATGGTTGAGAGATATGGTGGTGTTCGGAGTTAGGCACAGTGATGAATGCATGGGTTGGTATTGAAACAATGTCATTTGACCTTGGTTCATGAAATAGTATAGGAATACTAGTTAGGACATGTGATCTTAGGCCCCCAATAATCCGGTTCACAAACTTTGAGCATAGTTAACGACCAAGAGAGGTCGCACTACTTGCAGGGTAGAGTCTTAGGAGAGGTACATGCATCATAATGACTTGGGTTCTTATTTTATTTGGGTGATCATGGGAAGATAAAATGTATTAGATGAGTCATGATGTTTTATGTGTGTCTCAATGAAATTTTCAATGCTATTAGTTCTAATAAATTCATTTATTGTTTTCCTAATTATTCATATAACCTAAAAGAAAAGAATAAAATTTTACGTAACTGGACTATGCTGTTTGTTTGAAACCTTCTTAAGGCTTGAATGCATTATTTCATTTCCTATTATAGTGATATTATTAAGGAATTTATTTTTTATTACATTATAATAAATGTATAACATTTGGTCATCCAATAAAAACATATATTGTGATTACATTTTAATGGTATTAAATGTTAATTTTTGATCTTATGGGCCTGAGTTAGTGGATTTTAATTTTGAACATTCATTTTCGTCATTGGTGCACTTTATTCCTAATGTGCACAAACTTAAGCCCAATGTTTCACCTGATTTAAAACAATTTAATTATACATATTTTAATTTCATATTTTGGGAAATGTAAATACGCATAAATATGAACATGTTTCATTCAAGGATAAATGGAGTATTCATAAAGGATGATGGGGATATTTGGTGATGAAAGGAAATAATTCTGGAGAAGGCAGATTGGATATCATCCAGCTGATGAGAATGTGGGGCCCACAATACACACCCAATGAAGCCCAAATTTCATTGGAGTCTATAATACATAGATTTTAACAATGTATTCTTCTGTATCCAGTGCTAATTCATCCTACATGGTGGTGATTAAGGCGACCCAAGTTGAATATGCAATTCTGGGCCAGATTCTGTGGCCCAGAAAAACATTCCACCATTTAAATCATATCTCCCGAACCACAACATATTTTGGGCTGAACGTTTTCAGGATTTTAGGGGACATCCATGGATTAATTTAAGTATTCTATGGATCACTCCAATTCATCCTTCTAGAATATGATTTTGGCACATCTTTTTGGTGAATGCATGCTGGCTCCCACTTCGAGGAAAGAGTTGAAAAGTCTTCTATGCATTAAATGCCCACCCACCTTTCCCCAACACAATTAATTAAAGGGACATGGGATGATGGGGGCTCGGCCAAAGGCTTACAAAATTCCTATTTAAGGCATTATTGGTTGAGGATTTAGGGATCTTGGTGCTTTACTTTCATTGTAATGTTGTTATGCCAAATTATCTTTGTAACGTTCTTCTTTTGCATGTAAGTTGTTTGAATCACCTTAGTTTTCAATAAAATATCATTTTCTTCTCTTTTATATTCTTTTTCATTTCACATTAATATCGTTTCCCAAAGGTGTGATCTTATTCACACCAGCAATTGTGAATTTATTCACACAATGGTGGAGTGATCATTTCATTGTTTTATTTTTCTTCTTCAATCCTGCCCCTATGAGTATACTTTCCACTTCCTTTGAGATCATAGAATCAATGGAGGGATAAAACCTTATGGTTTGGTCCTAGAGAGTTTCATGGGGAAGATTTAATGTTATTTTATGATCTTAAATTCAGTAATCATTTCATTATTTTAATATTTCCATTTTATGATTTATTTTCTTCTTCGTCTTCACCAACTTTAACAATGACACATTTTGAGTGCTAGTACGATCCAATTCCCTAGAGTGATCATTAAATTGATCCTCTAAGTGCATTGGTGATTAGAATTGGAATTTTGTAGGTATTAAATTGGTGAATGATTTTGAGGAATTATATCATTTTGTGGATACGTCTTGAATGAGTGAAAAGAACGTTATAAGAAAATAAACACATTAAATCTAACCCTAGTAACAACTTAGGATCAACTCATCTCCATTAATTTTTTTAGAATAATTAATTGTATGTTTTTTTATTTTGTTCTTTAAATTAAATAACTAGTTATTCAAATCAATTGAATCTGAATAGTTGTCCACTTCATAGCCAAATCCTTCCAAAATCAGAGTGTCTTTAGGTTCCTTCTTCCGTCCCTGTGGATTCAACCCCTACCTATACTACAACGACCACATACCTTTAGGGTAAATTTGGGTGACACCAACATTCCATTTAGTTTTCTTAATGTTTGAAATTATTAGAGAAGAAAGTTTAGTGTATTTTTTTGTGATCAACTATTTAATTTTGTAAACCCTTATAAATCATGTTACCATGAAGTAGATTCAACGCCATAATGATAAAATAAATTATTTTTCAACCAATATTAGAAGTATTATGGTTTCAATGTGGCTTAATATGATTTATGTTTCTTTCCATTTGAATTTTTTCATGTCCACGTGTTATGAGACTATTGTAAACCTTGGTTTTATCATTAAAATTATGAAATATCTAAAAATATACATCCTTATTATCAATAATTAATTTAAATTTAGAAACCCTGGAAAGAATAACCAGCTCCTTATTTTCAATTGATTGTAGTTCTATAATATTGATATAATCATATGATATAAGCATGTGTTAGGATATAAATTCTTCTAACTTTATTTTATAAATTTATGAAAATGATAAGTATGCCTTGTGGTAACTTTTTGAGACTCAAAACTATTTAAATGAATAAATATATTATTTTATGGTTGATAAGAATTTTTAAGTACTGAAATAACATTACCTCACATGCTAATTCATGAGTAGTTTGTTATGCGAATCTTGTCTAAATTTGAAATCATTGGTGCGATAACTAGGAAAAGTTTAGTATGAGAGACCAGGACAAATAACATGTTGAATACATTACATTTAAATATGTAAGTAGAATCATGTTATAATTATTTTAGTATATAATCATATTTCCTTGACCAATGAAATGATTATATAATGTTTATCTTGAGCATGATAAATCATGAAACATAATAAAAAAAGATGTGTAGTTTTAATTTTGTTATCAAAAAGCATGTTTTCTTGAGACATGAAATGATTAAGTAATTTTTAAATTGAGAATGATACAACATGAAACATAACAACACAACTTGTGTAGTTTTATTTTTTTTGTCAAAAATAAAGTTTTAATTTGATCATTATGACAACATATTGTTTATGAAATGTAGTATTTAAATTGAACACAAGAACATGACATGAATTATTTTTTTCAAATAAATTTGGAAGTGTATTTCCTTGATAATAATAAGAACCTATAATTTCTTGTTTAACCATATTAAACATGGTGTGTGATATAAAAAGTGTATGGTTTTGTCTTTAACTTGGATGCATGTTAGAGCTATTTAAATGAAGTACATGAAGTGTCACTTGAAATGAACTAGAAATGTTGAGTGTTGTTTGTGGTTGCATTTTTATCATTACATTTATGTCTTGATATACCTTTCTCAAAATAGTAGTTGTTGGAAACCTTGTTTATGTTTTGATAGTTGTAGATAACTAGAACCTTTACAAGACTACTGGGTTAATCTCTCAATGAATTAAAATGATTGTCACTTATATGTGGATAATGAAACAATTCCCCAAAAAATATAAATTGTATGAAAGAACTCATGAAAATAATAAGATGAAATAATGTAATCCTCTAAACAGCTCTAAGAGATAAAATGTGATGATTCTATATGTGGTTATTCTTGTTGTGATTCTTTGTGTGACATATGATTTAAAACTTCAAGAATATTAATAGGGTAAAACCTGATCCTTAATCAAGACGTGTTATATTTTACAAGATTGGAACCATGTAGGTGAGTTAGTGCCACCCAAAGAAGATAATATATCTACACAGGAAAGGGGATTCCTTGATTTGTGTATTTGGAGATTTGTTTGTGATGATAATTTTGATAGTTGATTGGGGTAGTGTGTAGGATGATATAATGAAAGTGGTTTTGTAAAAAAGGGTGTTTACCTATGGATGGTAAGGTGGTGTGGTGATGTGGCTATGTGGAATATCTGGAGAACTTTTATTGGATAGTAAGTTTATCCATGGGTTGTGTTGTGTGGTGGTAGTGATGTGCGGTGGAAGAGATGTGTGGTTATTTTGGTTAAATGAATTTTGTTTTTTGTAGTGTGATTTTGTTTATGGAATACTTCAACACCCATAAAAAGGTTAATCACATATAGTTGGTAATAAAATACAATGGTCATCTTGAAACTTAATGGACATAGACTTGCCTCTCATGCATAAATCTATTTATAAAGGAAGTGATGAGATGGTATGAATACTATCTTGTTGGTTGGGTTTGTGTAATTGATTTTATGTTTATGAAATGGGTTATGACATTAAATATATGAATATATAGAAACTCTTTCATAAATAAAGACACATTATATTATGAGTTATTTTAAAACTTTTCCAGTGAGTCAATTCCACCCAATGCCGACAATATCATCATGCGGTGGATGGGTTGTTTTAGTACATATGATTTTGGTAGCTCTATCTATATTAGAATGAGTTCTTTTACTAGTAAGGAAATGCTATAAAAAACAGTTTCATTGATTTTATCCTAGTGAATAAATTTTTGTTAGAAAACATGGGAAATTTTACAACTAGATAAAATGAATTATTATAACATTGTGTTTTGTTTTGATTACATTGCATGTCATATGTAAAATTTGAGACACATAAGAAATTATTTGAAAATAAATGGTTCATGATAAAAACACTTGATAGTGAATTAATTTAAACAAACAAAAATTATTTATTTTTCAAAAAAATGTCCTTGAGTTGAAATAATGATTTAAATCCAAATATTGATAAAATGAAAAAGGTTATGAATTGGTTTATAATGTGAGTTTGGATGATTTGAAATGAGTGTCATGGGTTTTTAAAAATAATAATTTATATTTTTTTTTGTAATAAAAGGCATAGAAATGTGAAATAAAATAGTTCAAGAATTTGAAAATATTGGGTGGAAGAAAAATTTCTTAAAATAAAAGTTATTTTATTTTAAATAAAAGATCTTTTTGAAAAGAAAGTATTTTTTTAAAACAATGAATGATAATTTGAGTTGAAAATTAATGGTTTTGTTTATAAATTTTAGTATGTTTTTCTTGATGTTTTCATTGTGACCATCTATGTGGAATTGTTCTTATTTGAAAGGTATCTACCTCGGGAGATTATTTTTAAAGTATCACATAGATTTACACTTATTTTACCTTATGGTTTATGTGTTCCAAACATATCTAGAAATATGAGAGTTATCTCATGGGTTTTTTTGTTCTAAACACCATTAAATTTACTTCATGTTTTTTGGATTATTGAGGATGAACAATCTCCATGGTTCAAGTGACATGGAGGCATGGTCGACTAGAAGAGAGTACTCAAAGAGTGAGATACAGGCATGAGCCTAGTACCTGGATTTGTTTGATTTTTCCCTTATTTGTTTTTTTGTGATGTTCTGATTTAACCATGTTTTTTTGGAAATATATTGGTTTCCCCATAATTTGATTTGTTCTATGTGATTTTTGATAATATTATAACATGATAAAAAGGGAATACCAGATTCCCAATAAATACAAATTTACTATGATGCTATTAAACCTTTGTGGGTGTGTTAGTGACACCTAGAGAAAATAATATCTTGACATGGATGATGAAATTCCAGTATTCCTATGTTCATAGAAGTATGTTTTGTTTTGTTTTTTTTGTTTTTTTGGGATATATTATTTTGTTGGTGGAAGTGATATAGGTTTAATGATATCCTTGGGAGGTATCTTGAGGGATGGTTGTTTAGATCCTTCCTCTCTCTTTTCTTCCTGGTTGGTTTTGAATTATCAACGCCAAGAATAGTTTAATAGGTATCATATGTAACAAATTGGACATTACACCCCATTAATTTTTAATAAATTTGATGTTTGAGGTGTCTAGGGTTTATATGGGATGTTTTTGGGACATGTGAGTCATTCCAATAGTGACTTGTTTCAACAGTTTATCAAATTTCTAGTTTTCTAATGGTAGCTCATTCTAGGGGCATCTTGTTTTGTTGGTAGATCATTGGTGGTGGTTCCATGGTGGAGGAACCCAGGTGGTAGATTCTGGGTGGTGGAACCATGGTGGTAGATCTCTGATGGTGACTCACTGGCGGTGGCTCCCTAGTAGTGGCACATTAGTAGTGGAACCATGGATGTAGCACCCTAGCGGTGACTTGACTGGTGATTTTACCCTGGTGCAAGCTCCCTAGCGGTGGCTCATATGGTGATGAGTCATCTGGTGGTGACTCTTATTGAAGTGAATCGATGGTGGTGAATCATCTGGTGATGGTAGTGACCCATGAACAATGTTTCCAGTTTTTCCATTTTTTCCATTTTAACACCCTTTTTTGACATAAAATTGGTTTAATGCCATATTTAAGAGGTTTGGAAGCCATTTATAAAGATAAAAATAATATATTTATATTTATAAAAGTTCATAGAATTTTAAATGGTCAAAATTTTTAGTCTTGGTTAGACCCTCCTTTAACAAAAATTTAAAATGTATCCAATCCTCTTATCTCAGATATGATCTTTCTAAGGCTGAGACCCTCCCTCTTATTCATTACTTATTCCTTCTCTTGATACCAGACTTCCCAAATCCTTCTTCCTCAGGGGATTGGAATGAAGTTCTTCATTTGGTTCGATCCCACCCTCATAGTATTTTCCTTTTGTACGTACCCCTAATTTTGGAGCAACAAGTATAGGGAAAATGCTATGTTAATCATTTTTCTTCCAAATAAGTTTTCCCTTAATTTATCATTATGTGTATCATGTGGTGTGGGTACATTATTATCATATCCCATGATCTTGGTTTAATACATATTAAGAAAGATAATGAATAATTTTATATTTAATTTAAAGGGATAGGGGAATGTGACATATGATCCTACTATTTTATTGATATTTTGATCAATGTTGTGAATTATATAGGCTAAATACCCACTAAAAATCATGATTGTTGGGGGTACTTGTTTGTGAACATGTTTATGGTTTGTGTAATGAATTCATGTTATGTAGTTGTTGAAATCATTTATTATATAATTGGTTAACCATATACATTCGGTTAAAATACATGGATGCACCAATATTATACAGTTTCTATGATAAAACCCTAAATTAAGTGAAATTGAATAAGGGATTCCATACTAAATGTTAAAGTATGTTTTTATCTATTAAATTTTGTAACATGTTTGTGGAAATTATTGTGTTCTATGTGTTGTCTCTAAAGATATAATGTATGGAATATGAAAGTGTTGTGATATGTGGGGGAAGTGGATGAGATTTTTTATGTAGTGGGGAAACAATGATGGGTGTGGTATGGTTATGTAGTGGGGCTGTGAAACTGTATGTGGCTGTAAAGTGATGTAGATATGGAAGTTTTGATGTGGTGTTGTGATGTAGTTTTCTGAATATGTTCTGGAGTGGGTTCTTTTATATCCACCCAAGTATTAATGGATTTAATATCATATGTTAATAATTTTAAATGGGTATGTTTAAAGAATAAATTTATGATGGGATGTGTTACTTAACTGGTTAATGTTTATATATAAACTAGTGGGTTATAAATATAAAATAATTTTTATTTCTAAATGAAATTGGTTTTCTAAATAATTTTTATTACAAAAATCAAAGTGGTTTATAAAGTGGAATTTATTGATAAAATATAGACTCTAGAAAATGGATTAAATTCAAAGATATAAATTGTGTATTCTGTTTTTCTATTGTGATTTTGATCATTTAGAGTTGGCAATGATTATGTGGATTCCATGAGATATTAATTCTTATTATAAACCCATAGGATGACTTATGTATTGTAACTCTATATGTATATTATAACGCCCTGACCCCATAAGCCCAAAGTCGGTACATTATTACGTATCATTGGCGTGATAAAAAAGATCAAGTCTCAAAAGATCGATTAGTTTAGTAGCCTTTGAAGTACTAGATACATTCATAAGGTTTACATTACATCATAAAATGGAAAACTATAATAACATTGTTTCCATAGAAAACACATAGATCCCATATACTATCCATGCAGGTCAGTCATAATATACTTTTTCGCATCCTGGGAAAAATAAAACATGGAAAGGGGTGAGCGTAAATGCTCAGTAAGGATACCAATATAGCGAAAACTTTTATAAATAAGCATAAACATTTAACGAAATGTATAAGAATAAAAAAAATCCTTTTAAACTTGAATTTTAGTATAATATGGAAAAGATAAAAATCAAATAATTCCATTTACTTATTCACATGGATATTCTACTAGTCGAATAATCGCATGCAATATCAATATCCGCTTTCATAATGATTGAATGCATAATGACAAACTTTCATAACCACATAGTCAAGGCCTTGTGCCAAGACTAAAAATAAGATTTTTTCAAGGCCTTGTGCCAAGACACTAGTTTGTCTCATGAGACCTACCAATGCATTGAGGAGCAATAGTGGGCTCCACCCGTCACTTACTAAGTCCAATGTATTTCTCATATGAAAATGATTAAACATAACATAAACATTTGTATTAAAACTAGAATACGAAATGTCAAAACTTTATCCATAAATCATTAATGGTGTAAATATAACACATCCACAGTCAAACATATCACAAAAACTTCAATAAAAAATTAAAGTTTTGTACCATAATAAATTAACTTCCAATAAGCTTAAAATCCATCGAAGGATGTTGAAATAAAAACCTTTTTTTTTGAGAAATATCTCTTTATATTTTGAAATCATTTAAGAGTCACATTATTATAAAGAAGAAATTTATTTTTAAAATATTCTCATAAACTTTTAAAGCAATATTCGACGATGTTATAATAGCGGAAAATAGCCGCACCCGCCATATAATTTAAAAAAATTCTTACCATAATTTTGTCGAAAAGGTCATAAATTACATTGTTTGGAAAACAAAGAAAAGATTCCTTTCAGATAATATAAGGTAAAATATGGGTATAAATGACTTTACCCCATTTTCTAGTAAATATTAAAAATATTTCGAAATACATTTTTAAGAAACATGGATGTGGATGATAAAGAGGTCCCAGTAGATACTTACGTAAAAACAACCTCGGATAATAAAGATATTGTAAAATTAACCCTTAACTTGTACTTTTCCTTGGTCGAGAGTAGGTTAAACTCCTATATAATGGTTAAATAATTGTTATTAAATTATAAAATAATCATATACATTAATATGATATCATATATGATCTTTTAATATTTCTTTGTTAATAATATCTAAGTATTATCGTTGTTTCGAGTGTTAAATGATTCGTTTTCCTTTATATGCTTTGTTATGTAAGTAATTTTTGTTAGGGATAGGATGTATCTTAGTCACATTCATAATGATATTATTTCTTTAAACATTATTTTCAATCATCTAATGAAAATCAGTCTTGAATGGATACAATGGGGAATTAATCTCATCGTGTTCATGGAGATGGTAATCCGTACGTACGCATGAGCGATAATATCATTTGTTTGATATTAAAATAATTTATAATTGGATGGTATATCATATATAAAGAATCATTATCATTTTATATTTATTATTTACATCAATTACACATGATTATTATACCCATCTAACTAATAATGTACTGAATAACAATTACACCACGACGTGGAGACAGTAAGCCATACGTACACACAAATGGTGACATGTCATTCATAGGATGGATAGAATATTGAATATGGTTGTATCATAGTATATATAAGATACTGGATATATTATTTTAGAATGTAAACAAAAAATAAATGGGAAGTTGAAGAAGAAAGGAACTTGAAAGAGGTGATGAAGTATTTACCTCTTCTTCAGGTTCTTCCTTTTGATTTAATCAAAAGGGCTCATTAGGTTGGATTTATGACTAAAATAAGGCATCTAGGATGAAGGGAGGACAATTTAAAGGGTATTTGGGAAGGGTTTGGCCGTGCCAAATGGATTTGGAGGTGTGAATTTGATAGAAAGGGGGGTTCCCTTTTATAAGAGGGGTGAGGGGCACCATAGAAAAAACATACAATATTATTTTATAATAAATTACTTTTCGGTTTATAATGGCTCCAAAATGAATTATTTAAAGTATAAGGTGGTTATGGGTCTAAAACCACTCAACAAATAGGTTTTAGATAGGTTTGGGTCACTATATTAACCTTATCTTCTATATTTAAGTCTTAGTTAAATAGTTTGACATTTACAATGTCTCTTTGTATTTTTATATTATATGGTTAATAAACTTACTATAATCTTACAAGAGAAATAAAGTGGTTAATTAATGACATATATATTAGTATTTAAGGTCTTTGGCCGAACCTTATATTTTTAGGAATAGAATACCAATTAATAATATAATATTTTTTTTGAAAACTCTTTTACGTCAATTTTGACACTATTTGGTATTTTGTTTTTACTAAATTCATAAAAACATTATTACTTAAAAATAATTAATCTAAACAACCCTAACATCTCATATTAACTTATAAAATTAGTTTAATTCATAAAAAGTCTCAAATTTCATTTATTTAGATATTTATAATATCAATTATTTTAATCTTTCATTAATATGGTAATTACTGCATCATCATTGTGTCTTAAATAAACTTAATTATTTAATGTCTAAAAATTTAAAATAAAATACCATTATCTAGGAAATATCTTTAGATTTCTAATGAATATTTATAGTCGAGTTTATTTTATTTTGAAACCTATATTAATAATGTTTTAATTATTAAACATTCAATTTAACACTTTTAACTCTTCTTTGAATTTAATAATAATAAATGTCTTAATCTAATACAAGTGGATGTAAAGGATCATATTTTATTTTCAAGGTTTTTTGGTCTAATTACACTTATCCAATAGAATTATGACATGTGTTAGGGTAATAATAATATCATTTTTACCCTTAATTACCAAATTTTCTTTTAACCGTGGTAAATAAAAGTAAAATGTTACAATTCACCAAAAATTATTTTAATCCTATTGAACCAAATTTTAATTACTTATATCAACCAGGTCACTCAGATTTTTCAAATTTAATTTAAAATAGTTGTAAAATTAAGTTTTATGTAAATTTGCAAATGCTCCTAGGAGGTGGGTAAAAGACGGTAAAAAGTTCAATAAAATTTTTATATATCTAAAATTATTATAAATTGATCCAATGAATTATATTGAAATTTTGTAGGTATTATGTATCTATTTTGACCTAAAATAAATTTAAATAAAATAAACAATTATTTAAATAAAAATTTGATTTTAAACAATAACTCAGTGTTTTTCACTATTCATCAAAAATTGAAAGTTTTCAAAAAAATACCAAAATTTCACCCTAAGATAATTTTGATATCATGAATTCAAAAATTAAGTATATTTTTCCAAATTAAAAACATAAAAGTTTCATTTATTATTTTAAAATTAATTCCTGTTTTCAAAACCAAAAAGCATATTTTTAAGAAATAATAACTATCTGAAGATTGACCCTTGTTTATATCCAATTTTAAAGTTAAATCACTTACAATGACCATCATTGGATTAAAATTGTAAAAAAGTAATCTAATTATACTTCCAAACAATTAAATTTTATAATTCAACACTATAAATTATTTTGATGAAAAAAACTTGTTTTCAGTTAAAATATAGTATTTTTCACTATTCACCCAAATATGAAAGTTATCAGAAAAACACAAAAACTTTATTGAAACTAAATTCTTATGTCTCCATTCTGAAGAAGAATATTATATTTTCAAATTGAATATATAAAAGTTTCAAATATTGGATTTAAAAAGGGTTCATCATTAAAAGGCGGTAAAATTGCATTTTTTGAAAAATAATTCTTTTATTTGAAAAAATGATTTTTTTTCTTACATTAGGTCTAAGAAACTCAAAATATAGATTCTAAAATTATAAGGATTATATAAAGTTCAAAATTTAGTTAATACTATTCATAACAACTTTTTAACGACTAGTTTGGTAAGTCGTGGTGTGCTTGAACTCAGTGTTGCGTGTAGTGCAAGTTATTGCATTACATTGAAGAAATAATGTACTATGAAATCTTGGGGTGTTATATTGTTTCCTACTTTAATAAATTGCGTCCTCACAATTTGAAATTGTTTTTTGAAAATAAACGACTGAAAATAGAAAATACCTTTGTGGAAAACCCCACATCAGAAACTGGGTTAAAATAATTTAGTCTTAGTTAGAGGAAAAGGGGAATGAAAAATTCACCACCAAATTATGATCTCGATTAAGAGAAAATTGGTGGAAATTAGAGACACATAATTGGATGATAAACATAAATATTTATAGGGTGTGATTGAGGACATCAGTCACAAACAATTGTAGAATTGAGGGTCTCAAAGCCATCAATATATGATGATTTAAAATATCACCAGTTCAAAAAAACATAAGGTATTAGGATAACACATTTTTAGTTTTAAGATCCCTTACCTAAAGTTTAAGAATTAATTTCTTCATATAATAATAGAAGAAAAAAATATATACTTGACAAGTAGAGTTCCATCCTTTAACTAATTTCTACCACAAACTCATCTTTCACTCTAAAAAATAATAGAACTTAAAAAATATTCTATTTATCCTATTCATATAGGGCTCTGAAAAAATGTATTTATAATTAATATACCATAACTTTTAAAAAAACTACATTATTCAATCCAAGACATCACATGGTCCAGTGGTAGGTGATACACCCTTGTTTCCCTTCAGTTGCATGTTCAAGTCTCGCGGCCTTGCCGGATGCAACAGGTTGCCGCCCGACCTCTGGGTTGTCCTTTTATGCTAATCTAAAAATAATCTCAAACCAGGATTATCCAAAATACTTCTGTCTAAACTCACAGTCCAAAATTTATAAGTAAGGTAAACAAAATGAAGATCTTTTTTGCCACGTAATAACATGTGAACACCTTCATCATGTATTCCTTTAAAACATTGCAACATCCTCAATTACCATAAAACCTTATTGATTAAATTCATGATCCCTTATTCCTTATAGAATACTGAATATACTCTTTCTATCAAAAAATGTTGTAAACTCTAACAATGATGGAATATAAAAATCATTAATCAGTTTCCAGGTAGTCAAGAATATCCAATATAATTTATCCAAATCAATCATGTATTTTTCCAAAATCACTACCTCGGTATTAGAACAATATTATGTTTTATCTTTCTCTCAACCATATATTTTCCATAAATTGAACCTGTTATTGAGTCACTTTTATTGGTTCCACACAATCTCAAGTCCTTAATGAAATAGTACTGCAGTACAATAATTATATACTCTATAATTCTGATAACATGTACATCATTATTACAATACTCAAATGACACAATACTTTAATAACAACGTAAGAAATATAATAATTCCACTTCATCTTCGATAGTATCATAACTTTATTATTATCCAATAGCAGCCTTTGGGGTATACTCTGATGATTTGGACATTGATTCGCGATGTGTCCCAACTCCTTGCAGATCAAGCATTGTACATTTGGAACTTTTTTCTTACCCTTTCAATCATATACTTGGTGTAAATTTTCTCCACACTTATAACAAACTCCCATTTCCTTCAAACATTTACCATGTTTATTCTTTCCACAGTTATCACATATTTGAAAATCCCTTTTTCCCTCTTCCCTTTATCCATATTTATATCTTCTATCCTTTTCTTCTCTTGCTTCCCATCAAAGACATAGGACTTAGAGAATTCTTTACTTATCTTATTAACACATGGTAATATTTATTCATATGTTTAGAATACATGGGAGTCTATTTCCCTTATAAATGTTGGCTTAATACCATGAAAGATATGATCCTTCTTACGCTTTGGATCATATGTATTGATGTTGTTCACATTCCTTCTACTGGGAGCCATTTCTATACAATGACATACACTAGGTCTGTTTATGAATTGCAATGAATAATTCCAAACTTGTAAAATACCTAACGTAAATTTAAAAGTTTATGGATATAATCCATAATCATAAAAAATGTTTTTCATGAGAAAGTATATACTCATAAACCCTTTATAATGGCTTGTAAAGAAAATGAGAATTATCCTAAACATATCCCCCAGGAGTGTCGTAACCAAGGTTGCAGCAAGGCCCGTTGTCATGAACCAGTTCCATTTGAGTCTATCTCAATGCAGTGTTTTCAAGTTTTACCCCTAGGTACATCTTTTCTTGAGCCGCCTCTACCTGCTCGTATGTAGACAGGGATGTATTGCTGGGAAAACTCAAAAAATCTCTACATTACCAAAATTCTAGGAAGTTCTTCAATAATAATCATCAAAGTCTATCTTAGGGCTATGTTCTCTAATTATAGTTTATCTACATCTATTTTCCAAGGTTTGTACAAAACCCCCCACTGATACAAACTGTAACGCCCCAACCCCAGAAGCCCAGAGTCGGAGCATTATTACATATGATTGGCATGATCAAAAAAGATCAAGTCTCGAAAGATCAATTAGTTTAGTAGCCTAGGAAGTATTAGATACATTCATAAGGTTTAAATTACATCATAAAATGGAAAAATACAACAACATTGTTTCCATAGACAACACTGATATCCCATAGACTATCCCTATTGGTCATTCATAATATACTTCTTCACATCCTGGGAAAAATAAAAATATAAAGGGGTGAGATCAGATTCTCAGTAAGGATAACAATATAGCGGAAACATTCATAAATAAGAATAAACATTTAAGGCAATGTATAAGTCTAAAACAAAAGACTTTTAAACTAGAACTTCAGCATAATATGGAAAAGATAAAAATCAAATAATTATATTTACTTATTCACATGAATATTCTCCTAGTCGAATAATGACATGCAATATCAATAACCACTTTCATAATGATTTAATACATAATTCCAGACATTCATAAACACATAGTCAAGGCCTTATGCCAAGACAACAAATAAGATTATGTCAAGGCCTTGTGCCAAGACACTAGTTTGTCTCATGATACCCACTGATGCATCGAGGAGATATAGCGGGCTCCACCCATCACTTACTAAGTCTAATTCATTCCTCATATGAAAAGGTTTATACAAAACATAAACATTTGTATTAAATCTAGCATATAAAATGTCAATAATTTATCCATAAACCATTAATGGTGTAAAAATAACACATCTATAGTCAAACATATCACAAAACATTCAATACCAAATAGAAGTTTTGTACCATAAAAAATCAACCTCAAATAAGCTTAAAATCCATTGAAGGATGTTGATAGAGATGAAACAAAAACCTTTTTTTTGAGAAATATCTCATTCTATTTTGAAATAATTTAAGAGTCACATAATTATAAAGAAGAAATTTATTTTGAAAATATTCTTATAATCTTGTAAAGGAAGCTTCAACGGTGTTATAATGGCAGAAAATAACCACACCCGCCGTATAATTTAAAAAACATTCTTACCTTAATTTTGTCGAAAAGGTCATAAAGTACCTTGTTTGGAAAATGACGGAAAGATTCCTTTCAAAACAAATAAGGTAAAATAATATTATAAATGAATTTACCCCATTTTATAGTAAATAGTAAAAATGTTTTGAAATACATTTTTAAGAAATATGGATGGTGATGATAAACAGGTCACAGTAGATACTTACATAAAAACAACCTTAGATAATAAATAGATTGTGAAATTAACCCTTACCTTGTACTTTTCCTTGTTCGAGGGTAGTTTAACCTCCTATATAATGGTGAAATATTTTTTATTAAATTATACAAGAATCATATACATTAATATGATATCATATATTATCTTTTAACATTGCTTTGTTAATAATATCTTAGTATCATCGCCATTTCAGGTGTTTACAGATTCATTTTACTTTATATGCTTTGTTATGTAAGTAATGTTTATTATGTATAGGATGTATATTATTCATATTCAGGATGATATTATGTCATTAAACATTATTTATAATCATATAATTAAAATTAGTCTTGAATGGATACGGTGGGGAATGAATCTCATCACGTTCGTGGAGACGATAATCCGTACGTACGCACGAGTGACAAAATTATTAATTTGATATTATAATAATATATAATTGGATGGTATATCATATATAAAGAATCACTATCATGTTATATTTATTATTTACATCAATTACACATCATCATTATACCCATCCAAATAATAATGTATTGAATAACAATTACACCACGACGTGGAGATGCTAAGCCGTACGTACGCACGTATGGTGACATGTCATTCAAAGGATGGATAGAAAAATTAATATGTTCGTATTAAAGTATATAGAAGATATTGGAGTTATAATTTTAGAATGTAAACAACAAAGAAATAGGAAGTTGAAGAAGAAAGGAACTTGAAAGATGTGATAAAATATTTACCTCTTCTTAGGGTTCTTCCTTTTGATTTGATCAATAGGGCTCCTTAGGTTGGCTTTATGACTAAACTAAGGCCTATAGTATAAATTTAGGACAATTGAGTGGGTATTTGGGTAGGGTTTGGCTGATCCAAATGGATTTGGAGGTGTGAATTTGAGAGAAAGGGGAGTGCCCATTTATAAGAGGGGTAAGGGGCACCTTAGGAAAAACATATAATATTATTTTATAATAAATTAATTTTCAGTTTCTAATGGATAAAAAATGTATTATTTAAAGGATAAGGTGGGTATAGGTCGAAAACCACTCAAAAAATAGGTTTTAGATTGGATTGGGTCACTATATTAACCTTATCTTTTATATTTAACTTTTAGTTAAATAGTTTGACATTTACCACGTCTCTTTGTAGTTTTATATTATATGGTTAATAAACTTACTATAAACTTACAAGAGAACCCAAAGTGGTTCATTAATGACATATATAATAATATCCAAGCCCTATGGCCGAACCTTAGACTTTTAGGAATATAATACCAATTAATAATATAATATTTGTTTTAAAAACTCTTTTATGTCAATTTTGATACTATTTGGTATTTTGTTTTTTATAAATTCATAACAGCATTATTACTTCAAAACAATTCATATAACCAACCCTTATATGTCATATTAACATATAAAATTAGTGGAATTCATAAAAAGTCTCAAATTACATTTATTTGGATATTTATAATATCAATTATTTTAATCTTTCATTAATATGGTAATTACTGCATCATTATTGTATCATAAATAAATTTAATTTTTTTTGTCTAAAAATTATAAATAAAATACCATTATGTAGGAAATATTCTTATATTTTTAATGAATATTTATAGTTGAATTTATCTTATGTGTAACCCTATATTAAAAATGGTTTAGTTATTAAACCTTAAATTTAACACTTTTAACTCTTCCTTGAATTAAATAATAAAAAATGTCCTAATCTAATCCAAGTAGACCTAAAGCATCACATTTCATTCATAAGGTTATTCTTTGTCGAATTACACTTATCCAGTAGAATTAGGATATGTTTTAGGGTAATAATAATATCATTTTTACCCTGAACTACCCTATTTACTTTAAAACGTGGTAAATAAAAGTAAATAGTTACTATTCACCAAAAATTATTTTCATATTATTGAATCACATTTTACTTACTAATATCAACCCTGTCACTTGGATTTTTGAAATTAAATTCACAAAAGTGGTAAAATTAAGTTTTATGTAAATTTGCAAATGCTCCTAGGAGGTGGGTAAAAGACGGTAAAAAGTTCAATAAAATTTTTATATATCTAAAATTATTATAAACTGACTCAAATTAATTACATTGAACTTATATAGGTATTATTTATATATTTTGACATAAAATAAATTTAAATAATTTAAATAATTATTTAAATAAAAATTTGGTTTTAAACAACAACTTAGTGTTTTTCACTATTCATTAAAAATTGAAAGTTTTCAGAAAAATACCAAAATTTCACCATAAGATAATTTTGATATTCTAAATTCAAAAATTAAGTCTATTTTCCCAAATTAAAAACATAGAAGTTTCATTTATTAATTTAAAATTAATTCTCGTTTGTACGGTCCGAAAAAATCCGCAAAGGAGATTCTACCCAATTCTCCCTAAAGAATTGAGGGAAAAATGGAGAAAACTCAAAGGATTCACAAAGCCAAACCAGTCCGTAGACTGGTCCGAATGATTATGCCACACGGCCGGTTTCACGAAGCACCCCCTCCGTGGACTATTTTTGTTCTTGGAATGCGGGCGGAGATCCTCCATGGGCGCGAAGCAGGATGAGCGCTGAACCGGTCCACCGTCACGAACCGTCCTAGCCACAGACCACTTCAACCGGCCTAGTCTTCATCCACTATCATTCATGGAATGGAGGCAAAAACCTCCTTGGCTACGAAGCACTCCCCATGCTCGTTTGGTTTGCGGGGGAGATGCACTTGATTCCCTCGCAAGTTGCGATTGACCGAGTCATCCGTGAATCGGGTTTTCGGTCGTGGGCCTCCAAAAAAGGTGCATCATGACCATAGATACAACCTTTTCTCGACTCTATAAAAGGAGATCGAGGGGAAGAGAAAAGAGAATTGGAAGGAGATCGACCAGATTCAGGTGGAAGGATTTCGAAGGAAGGTTTACGATTTCACAGTGATGTTCCAATTCGCGAACCAGAGCAGGTATGAGCCTGGGAACGAATTAATATGGAATTGGAGAATGCATAATAACTTGATGAACTGCGAAATTAAAATATCAAATAAAATAAGACCTTGAACCATGGCCACCTCTGCGGATTCACTCCCTGCGGACTAGGGAGTTTATGCCCCTTTTCCAATCCATCGCACCACGTAGCATCCTCCTACGCAGGCGAAGCCCCGACCGGCGCCGCCCTTGGCCACCGCTACTCACCTAGAACCCTCTGCAAACCACCCTGGTACGCGGATCAAACCCGAATCCTTGAACCACCTTGGTTCATGGGATGCTCACCATTCCGCAAACCACCCTGGTTCACGGGATTCCCATCAGTCTTCGGACCACCCTGGTTCGCGGACGGCTTCTCCAACCATGTAGCACTTTCCTATGCGAAGGGCGCCACCACCCATTCCCTTGTGTGGCCAGACGAATCCTTCGAGGTTCCTTTTTCCCGAGCCATATAAAATCCTTCCAATCCATCCTGATCCTCCGCAACTCCCTCATTGGCCTACTTATCGGCCCGGAGCCGAGGCCCCCACCAGAGCCACCAGACCCGTGTGGTGTAACCTTCAGGCGTATCAGCGTGTCGTTTTGAGTTCACATACCCATGGTAAGTAGGGGTAAATGGGTTGCTCTGACCCTTGAGCAGATTTCCGAAGCATTCCTGGGTTTACATTCCCATGGTAATGTGGAGTCTGAGCTCGGGAGTCCCCTTTCTGCCCCTCCACTTGTTGGGGTCGGGGCACTTCTCCCTTCTTTGGTGGGTAGTAAATTACCCATCAGAAGGAAGCCCCCATGCACTTCTGTACTTCCCCTAGGAACAAGAGAGGTGACGGGCATATGAGTACCCATTTCCCTCTCCATCTATTCTTTTTCACCATGGGCGTCCATCCCGGAGTAAGCCCTAACCTTATGGTCCGCTCCATGCGTAAGCCCCACTCCACTTCCCACGAACGTGCCTTTCATGACGTGATCGTCTGGTCCCTACTGCCTCTTGTTTCTCACACCGAGCATGAATCACGTGGGCTTAAAGTAAAAGCATCAACCATGACATCCTCTGGTCCCTACTGCCTCTTGTTTCTCCTAGGCAAGGTATGTAGGAAGCCTCCCTGAGGTTCAAGCCCAACAACCAGTCGATTCGACTATCTTCACATCGGTTCACTGCGCCACTCTTAGTACCTCCTCAATGAGTCTCGACTCCTCGGGGTCATTAATCCAACAAGTGATGGTAAACCTCGGGAATAAATGATTCCGAACCCCTAAGTCCAATTGACCATTACCCACCAGGAGAAGTCCATGGATACTATGCTTGGGTATAAACCAAAGATTCGCGAACATATGAATACGTCTTAAATCTATAAGAGAGTCCCGGAACAGGCAATAATTCCCCCAAAAAAGGGTGTGATTAGCCCTACTTCCCATCCTCTTGACCAATGTGAGTTCTTAAGCGTCACTGGCCAAACCACCCAGCGAATGCCTTCCTTTGGAAAGCAGGTCCACGTACCGTCAGATACAGAACTGTTGGGCATTTCAAAACCGATCCAAAACTAAAAAAATGGTGAACCCGATGTGAATATTTAACCAATAATGAAAGATTTAGCCTAATTTCATTATGTTCCCCCTTTTACTCACAAGGAGGGCCAAGCAAGGTCATTAATTACGCAAGGATCATGAGATGCTACTTTGACAGATTTGCTATTTGTATTTGTTAAAATATTTTATAGGTACCACACAGAACTCCCTTCGATCCAATAGTGTCACGAAGGAACTCTCAAGCATGTGATTCTAACAACGTAATGACCGAACGTCCTCACAAATGGAGGACCCCGTCACCTACCCAGCGTCTTCAACGCTGGGTCTCAGATGCGTTAATCTGAGAGTACCATGTAAACGGTACTCTCCCAATGGTGGAGGCGACCATGCACACCCTCCAATCTACCAGAACTCACCGGTCGCCTACCCAGCAGCTACCACAGAGGCAGATCCAGACAGCCCATGTTGCTGTCTCCAACCATTTTGGGAGTTTATCCCCAGAACGAGACAATGTGTACCTCCCTTATCTTAGGGCGGTGGATGAGGTCGATGCTGAGGACCTCATCCCTGATGAACAGGGGTTCCTCTCCAAGGCCCCCGATGGAAGACATCGTCACAGTCACACCGCGACCAAATAGCCTCTCACCAAGGAGGACATCACCCCGAGGATCCGGGCCCACACTCCCCAAGTTCTGGCCCCTCAGACCGCCCGACGAGGGCGGAAAACTTACAACTAGGGACCAGTCATCACCCTTTCCCCCGAGGAGGAGCTCCGCTGCCTAGTCACGGAGACGCATTGCAAACAGGCACATACACCTGTTCGTTCCTCCATAGCCCGACATCCAAATATGGCGGCCTCATACGAGCAGGCGTGCATCCCCGCCGAGCACCGTCAAGCCTGTCGCTCACACAGGATGGCACTTACCGTGCAGGTACCTCTCCCTACCCAAGGTTGTTAAGCCCACCAACCAGACGTGGTGGCGACCCAACATCTGTAGGACCGACTCCTAGCAGATCCTCTTGATGCCTACCATTACCGCATGGTGGCGATCAACAAATCCCACCATCCAGATGTGGCGGGAAATAATTGGTAGGCACGTCTCCCCGCCAATAAAGGCCACCGACTAGATGCGTTGGGAAACCAACATATGTAGGGCCATCTCCCTGCGGATTCAAGTAAATTCCACCATCCTGAGGTGGCAACAAACAGAGAGATAAACCTTCATATCCCGGCCCACGGGTTGATTCATTCACATTCCCTGAAACATGTGAATTGTCAGTACCCACTGACCACCGAAGGACCGGAGAAGGATATTCCTACTCCGATACCAGAATGGGCCTTCATACCTATTCCAGCCAAATATGTCTCTCTGAATATCCTGGAAATGATGGAGGAGCAGGTATCGATCCCAGATCATATCTTGCATACTTTCCAGAGTGTAATTGAATCAGTGGAAGCAGCAAGGACTCGGGCACGTGATCCCACCTCCCCAATTGTGGAGACTCATCTAAGAGACGAGATAGCCACCTCGGAGTAGATATGAATCCCTGCCCCTTCTCAGGAAGGTCGCCGGTTATATTCCACGATGCAAGGGCAACCAGATCGAGCAGCTTCACTCATTCCAAATGGGGGACACCCGCCCATCACGGTGGATGCTCCAGAGCATGCATATATCCCTTCTAAAAGTCAATATGTACATCGTCATATCCTGGAAGCATCACGGGACCCAATTAGATAGGGATCCATGGTGAAGGCCGTTGTCAACAGCAGACAGTCCCCGCTGCCCGCAAGAAAGTGCCCCGAATGCACTGAAGGCATCTGAAAAACAAAGAGCGGGTTCATGACTCCGCTCTGCTGGAAGATGGGGTTCCAAACGCCACTAAATGTATATCAAATTATCAGAACCCTGCCCACCCATTACCATATTATGGGAGGAGCAGTAGCAGTTGTGAAGGTCCTCCCTGCAATGATGATTCTAGTAGCTCTGAAGGTCATCCCCAGAGCACCTGCGGGGGCCTCCCCCGCGAGCATACAACGATCGATCATGAGAGATCCTCTTTTTATGTGAGTCACGGAAACCCTCCACGTGACCAGAAGATTGACCATCAAGAAGGCCCTCCACTTGTTGCAGCCCACCTTGAAGGCCCTCCCTGGGGTATACACTGCAAACGCTCTCCATGAAGTGGGACCACAGATTATGATAGTATTCCTCGCGATCATAGTCTCAACTACGGAGTCCCTCCCCACAGTGACGTCTCATCGTGACAAAAAGGCCCTCCCCTTGTCGTGGCCTGCCCTGAAGGTCCTCCCGAGGGGTTACGTTGCAACGACACTTCGCGTAGCCAGGCATCAGATCATGGTGGTAGTCCTCACCACCTTGATAACAGAGGTCCTCCCCATAAAGACGTCAAGAAACGAGAAGGCCCTACCCTCATTGTGGTACATTATGAAGGCCCTCCCCAGGGTATGCCCTGCAGATATTCTCCCTACAGTAGCTGTAAAGGTATTCCTCGCCATTGCAGCAGCTGTGATGGTAGTCCTCGCCACCACAACCACCATTCTGAAGGTCCTCCCCAAAGTGGCCCCAAGCAACAAGAAGG
Source organism: Viscum album (assembly GCA_963277665.1). NCBI lineage: Eukaryota > Viridiplantae > Streptophyta > Magnoliopsida > Santalales > Viscaceae > Viscum > Viscum album. The sequence goes on along the minus strand of OY728125.1, from coordinate 354,331,703 downwards.
TCCTCCCCTTATCGCTGTGTGTATTGAAGGTCCTCCCCAGGATACACATCAAACGTCAAACCATGATGGTCATCCTCACCATAATGGCATTTGTTGCGAAGGCCCTCCCCGTTACAACGCTACACTGAAAGAAGGTCCTCCCCTTGCTATGACATTCCTTGGAGGTGCTCCCTAGGGTATTCACTGCAAAATTCCTCTATGAAATGAGGCGTCAAACTGTGATGGTAGTCCTTGCCATTGCGGCCGCCATTGTGAAGTTCTGACCCACAATTACATATCGTATCGATAGGAAGGTCCTCCCCCTACCGAATCAAGAATAGAAAATTCCTCATATTACAAGGCACTCAGGAGGATGGGATCAGGCATGTCAGATTCCTGGTTAATATCCAACAACATCATTCTTCAATCGGAAGACATTCCGGGGCCACGTTCATCCTCTGAACCACCTCGGAATCGCCCACATGATGATTCAGCACCAACCAGTCCCACTGTCTCTGACCACACTATCGGAGGGCGTCTCAGTTGGGACGACTAGGTAGAGGAATCACTAGTGGAGGAGTATGCCAACATGTTGCACCTGAGGAAATGACTGGATAGGGATGATATACTAGTTATGTTCTAGACCACAGCCACCTCTCAATTTGATATACCTAGAGAATTGTCGGAAGAATGTGTGCATGAAATCTGCTACAATATATGGACAACCCTCCACCGGCCGAAATCAAGCTTCCTACCCTACTATGGGTATGTAGACCATGTCAAGATAATATGAGACCTCCTACATCACATCAACCTAGAAGCTCTTCCTCCAGAGCGGAAACAACGACCCGAGAGGCGTAAAGGAAACATGGAGATAGCCTGCCTCCATGTGCTGCACTAGTTGCGCCGTGTCATCGGTGATTCTACTATGGGAGTCCATATCAGGGTTTGGGGGGAACATGGAGCTTTGCATTTCACTCCGCTCCCCGCCCAGAAAAACCCGTTCGACATGGTGTCTTGCAACATCATCACTTCAAGACAGAAATCGAGTGGTCTCCCTATTCGTGAAAGGCAACACACCCAGAAGAGTCAGGCCATGAGTAAGTCCCATCAGTGTCAGGCCCGACAGGAACAAGCCATTCAAGAACTCTCAAATTAGGCCACCGAGAGCATACAATAGGCCTCTCGCCTAAGAGAGGCCAATCAACAATCTTTGCCTGCCTCCCCAGAAGGGATTTATTCACAAAAGAACTCGACACCAATCCCAGTTCACCCCCGAATGGGGTCATGCAAGATCAGGCAGGTAGCTATAGCCACAACCAATGCCGCAATCCAGGTTCAACCCCAGCCTGTGGGGATGGGGGAATTTTTAACAACAAATTCCCCCATAAGACCAATAAAAATGGGAAGAGACCCAACATCTCAGGAACGGAGCCAACCCTTTCCCTCAGGGATGGGGGCATTATTAACCCCTCAACAACAACCTCCCCCACGAGAGTCAATATTTTCTCATCTTGGGAGGACAGTCAGAAGGGGAGGTTCCCATACTATCCCATCATTTGAATCATCATCCCCTCCAAGAGGAAGGTGCACCATAAGGTCACATCAAAGAACTCTCTGCGTCACCTTCGTCAAGGTAAGGACAGTAAAAGACGCGGGAGATCCTCTTCCTATTTGGAAGATGACATCTCCCTCGCCACGTGATATGCATCTATCAATGTTATAGAGGTTAAACCCAAGGGTGACACCAGAGATAATGCAAATCCAGATGGATCGAGAGACGATGGTTCTGGTCAGGCTGCCACACACAACGAACCACCAGGTGTGCACACCCGGAACCAGAGGGCTTCCCTAAACATGGCCTCCCCTTCATCCAACCTACCTCTTCTCACCCTGAGAATCTACAACAAGTATAATAACAAAGGACCGGTTACCCTTAATCCGTCGCCTCCTCTCGACAAAAACGAGCCTCTCACGCTCGAAGAGAGGTTAGCTCGACAGGAAGAGGAGATGAAAGAATTGAGGCAGCTTAATACAGAACTACTCCAGAGGAACCTTCTTATTGAAAGCGCATCCCAAGAGAAGCCACATATTGCACTTCTAGTAAGTGTACCTCAAAGACCTAGGCTTACCCTACCCAATGAGGCGCCTGGTCCGTCCAACTACCTAAATATGGATCCCGATGAATACCAAAACTTCCCTCCACTTGGGAAGAAACCAGAGCAAGTACGCTCGAACCCTCTGAGGGTGTCCCGAATGGAATATTCACCCTTGGTGCCAGCTGATCCAAATTCCCAAGCAATTCCTCTTGCTTCACTTGCCCAAGACGGGACCCAACAGGATGTAACCCAGGGTCTCACCAACACCATCGAGGCTCTGGCAGCTCGATTGGAAGCGATGGAGGGCCGACGCGCTCTGATACAGCCAGAGAAGAAGCCCTACCTAGATTGGGTGAGCAAAACACCTCCTCTACCCAATTTTGGGAGCCTTGTATTCTCTATCTTTAATGGGTCAGGTGATCCATAACAGCATTTGATGCACTACGCATCCTATTGAGACCCTATGATGGGGACTCTATAACAACAAGAAGTAGTGAAACTCAAATACTTCGTACATACCTTCCAAGGATCCTCCTTTGTATAGTATACGAGTCTACCAGCCTAGTCAATAAAAAGGTGGGAGAACATTCGGCAGCAGTTCCTGTTCCACTTTAACTCAACATTGCCTAAGACAACGGTCAGCGACCTCATAAACTGCAAGTAGAGGGAGAATGAGAGGGTCTCATATTTCATCGCTAGATGGAAAGGTATGACTTACTCTCCGAATAGGCCAATGCCTCAAGATGAGTTTCTTGCCATATGCATCGATAATATTTTAGATGAGCTACGGACACCGGTCATACCAGTGGAGTGAACCATTGGCTTCCGCTATCTCTCAATAATTTCCCAGAGAATTGAGGACTCCCTACAGTGAACCAATTTGAAGTCCTAAATATCCTCGCAGGCTCCCACGAAGAGAGCAGCCAGAGATGAAGCATCCTCTATCACGCTCAAGCTAGCCCCTGTGCCTTCTCCACAGCTCAGGCCTCCACCAAATCGTCAAGGACCCCCTGAACATCAGCGTCCACCTCCGCCTAGGCGGGATGATCAAAAAGGATCCAAGAGGAACCAATTTTAGGAATGAATACATAAAGCATACTCGTTCTGAGAGGACAAAGTCCGCGGATACTTCATCACCACCATGAATTGAAACTTTCTCCGCCTCCCAGAGCCGAGGAAACCCAAATAAGTTTTCCGCGATGACAGGCCAGACTACTATCCTTACCATCGAATGTTGGGGCACAATATTTGAGAATGCTTCGTCTTCAAAGACCTCCTCCAAAGGATGGTAGACTCCGGGAAGGTCGAGCTAGGACCACCCCAACACATGTAACGTATATTTCTACCACTGACTTCAACAAAGAGGAGGGGTGGAAGGAAGTCACCAGTAAAATGGGGTAGAAATTTGATAGTTGAATGACTCGGAAGATTATAAACCGAGCCCAGGGCATACTCCGCGCTCAGCTACGGAATCCAGTGTTGCCGACAACGGCCCCTGATGCCGCACAACCGACAGTATCAACCTCACAGCCCTCCAAGAGATGGTAACCCATGCGTAATCGAAAAGGGAGGGGACAAGTGTAAGAGGATCAATCCGGAATGAGGCCAAAATTAGCCCTAACACTTTCATATTTCATGCCCTCAAATTTGGCACCACGGGAACCGACCCACCAAACAGCACCATTAGGGACAACAGACCATGTTGTATTGTTGGAGGATGAGGAGCCAACCTTTGGTTCCATGAAAGTAATCCATCTCATGGAATCATCCCCTGATGAAGGGTACATTTATGAACCCGATTTCCAGACACGAGGAGCTGGGACGGGGAATCGTAGAGGGAGGGGATACCAGGGGAGGCGCAGTCGCAGCCGAAACCAACCCTACAGTTGGACCTTGGCCCAAACCATCAATATCGTAGAAACCCGTGGGAGGGACCTTCAACAGACTCAATAGGAGAAAGAATATCATCTCATCTCCACAATCATCCACCCTGGCCCCATTATTCTGTGATACCCATCAGAGGAGGAACAAGCGTCTAGCCACCTAGTGCACACAAACATACCGGTTGAGCCGAGTCCCCAGAATGTGGGAACATCGTCGACACCTGACCCCACAACCGGTCCCTCCCTATCATGCACTCCAGCTCCCTAGCCGCTTGCTAGAACTCTCCCGCCAGTGGAGAAGCATCGGCCGTTGGAGCAAAAGTACGATATCCTTAAGCAGCTGGCATCAGTACCAGCCAAGATATCCATCCTGGAGGCCCTGGTTTTTTAGCTGACCTTAGGGAGGAACTTATTGAAGTCTTGCTCACCCCCCAGGAGTTTCAAGCTGAGGTAGATACCGCCGAGATTTACCAGACGGAGACTGGCTCATCTGAATGAAATGCGGTGATTTCCTTCACTGATCTAGATGAAGATTCCATCATGAAGGGACACATCAAACCACTATATGTGTCTGGAATTCTAGATGATGTTGAGATCCGTAAAGTCTTTATTGACAACGGCTCTGGAGTTAACCTCCTTCCCCTACGGACACTCCGTAAGCTGGGCTATAGTGAAGATGATTTAATACCTTCATCGACCACTTTGTTGGGTTATGAAAAGAGAGAGCAGAAGCCAATGTGACAAATTAAGCTAAAGACCCATTTTGGAGACCTTGTGGCCTACTCGGAATTCCTGGTGGTCCAATAGAACACGACATTCAATGCCCTGTTGGGAAGGGCGTGGCTCCATAAGAACATGGTCGTTCCTTCATCCTACCACCAGTGTATTAAGTACTGCATAAATGGTAAAATTGGGACATTGCACACTGACAAGGCCCCTTTCGAGATCTCTAAGTCGCACTACATTGACGCCGGATTCTATGAGAAAAAGAAGAAGAAGACTTTGGCCGATGGTGTTGACTGGATACCCTCTCCAAATGGTCTGGAAGTGGTTCCTGACGATCCCCTCAGGAATCTAGGTAGAGACTACATACTTTCCATCAACCATATTAAGAGAAGGGGTTCAAGTTATGACACACACTCAGTTGTCTTCAGGACATCAGCCACAATGGTCGAGCATGGCAATGCGAGAACGTCTGCCAACCCACAATCTTGGGACGAATACTCGAGCAGGGATGACCAAGATGCCTCTCCCTCACCTCCGGACTCCCAAGAACCTGTGATGAGATCTCTCCCCCCACCAGATCAAGAAGATGAGGATTTGGGAGAAGAAGAGGGGGAAGATCTCAAGGATGCACCTCCCGCATTTGAGGAGGGTATCTCCACCATGGTGGACGAGCTTAGGAAAATATACCTGGGTACCAAGGAAGATCTGAGGCCTAATCTCATTAGTGAAGTCATTTCCCTGGAGGAGCACGAGGTATATACCTCTTTACTAAAGCAACATCAAGATGTTTTTTCCTCGAATTACATAGAGAGGACGGGACTCGATCCCGAAGTGGCGACACATCACTTGGGTCTTCCAGAAGACCATTAGGGCTATAAACAGGCCACCAGAAGGACACATCCCTCACATGCCGCCAAAATAGAGGCTAAAGTAGATAATCTCATTAAAGAAGGCTTCATTCGGGAGGTCCAGTACCCCATATAGTTGGTCAACATCATCCCCATCAAGAAAAATAACAAGAAAATCTGTAGCTGCATCGATTTCAGAGATCTCAATAACCATTTCCTGAAATATGACTTCCCGGTCCCGATCACTGAGTTATTAATCGATTCAACGGCCGAGTATGAGATCTGTCCTTCATGGAGGAAAATTCTGGATATAATCAAATTAGGATGGCCTGAGAAGATGAGGCAGCCACTGCCTTTGGGGCCCCTCAAGGAATATTCTATTACAGGGTCATGCCCTTTGGTCTCAAGAATGCTGGCGCTACATATCAGTGTGCCATGCATCGTATTTTCAAGCCATTCCTTGGGAAATTCTTCAATGTTATGTAGATGACTTGGTGGTCAAATCAAGACAATTCTCACATTACCTATCATACCTTGAGACCATCTTCAACAAACTTTGACAACATAGCCTGAAGATGAACCCCTTGAATTACACCTTTGGGGTTACATCAGGGAAATTCCTTGTCTTCGTTGTATGCCATCGCAACATCGAATTTGACCCTGAAAAGAAAAAGGCTATCCTTGGCCTACCACCTCCCCGCAACCTCACTGAGTTAAGAGAATTCCAAGGGCACTAGGCCTATATGAGGTGATTCATATCCAACCTGGCAGGCAAGTGTTTTCCCTTTACCAGGTTAATGAAGAAGGGAGTCACATACCAATGGATAGATGACTGTCAAGAGGCGTTTGACAGCCTAAAGAGGTACATTTTAAGCCCACCGGTGATCATTCCCCTAGTTGAAGGAAGACCTCTCATCCTATATGTGACGGCCCTAGAACGGTCACTGGGAGCCTTCCTTGTGCAAAAGAGCGATGCCGACAGTGAAAACAGTCTCTGTTACCTCAGCCAAACAATGATTGATGTTGAGACTCAATAATCAAACATCGAGAAGAGCTGTTTGGCCTTGGTATTCGTAGTTCGAAAGTTGCAACATTATCTGCAGCATCATGAAGTCCATTTCTTCTCACGTAATAACCCGATAAATTACATCCTAAGTCGCCCGATGCTGATTGGGAGCCTATCTCAATGGAAAGTCATCCTGCAAAAGTTTGAAATTCGGTTTGTGCCTCAGAAATCCATCAAGGGCCAGGCATTAGCATATTTTCTAGCAAAGCACCCCTCAACAGGGACTACTGCACTGGACATCGAGCTACTAGATTAAGACATCTTCACGGTTCAAGAGGGGCTCCCAACATGGAAAATGTACTTTGATGACACATCCCGAAGCCCAACCGGGAAGAGGATGGAAGACCCCAAATTTAACAAGGTGGGCTTGGGGATAATACTCATGTACCCGGAAAAATCAGTCTTGCCGTATTCCTTCCTCCTATCAGAGGGATGTATGAACAATGAATCAGAATACCAAGCTCTCATTGCAGGCCTGGAACTTGCACTACTGGCACAAGTACAACACCTTAAGATAAAAGGTGACTCGGAACTGGTCATTAAGAAAGTCAATGGTGATTATGCTATTAAAAAGGAGGAGTTGATTCCCCTTTTTGACCATGCCTGAGGGTTAATGCTGGAATTTTTCATAGAACCAATATTGGCCTATATTCCCCAGTCTCAGAATGCTCAAGCCGACGCATTAGCCAATGTGGCCACAACCTTAGCTGACCTAGACAGGGATAAAACAATAATCAGTATTGCTCACTTCCGAATGGTCTTGCTGTTTGTCCAGACCAAGATGGAGGAGATCCACGAAATCAGTCCTGTCCCTAAGAAATATGCTCCCACCACCGGTTGGATGACCCCCATTTCTAACTACCTTAATTTGGGAGAAATTCTATCATACAGGGCTGAACGAGAGTAAATACAAAGAAGAGCAATCAACTTTGTCCTATGTGGAAGTGCGAGTCAACAAGAGGTCCTATACAAACGAGGACTCGACATAGTCCTCCTCAGATGCATTGAAGGAGAAGAAACCACCGCTGTCATGACTGAAGTGCATGCTAGAGTATGTGGAGCACATCAGCCAGGGACCAAGCTTTCCCATCAGGTTCGGAGGCTTCGTTACTATTGGCCCACAGTGGCACGAGATTGAGAGCGCTTTACTGCAAAATTACACTCGTGCCAAATTCATTTCAACTTTATAAACCAACCCCCAGAGTTACTTCATTAGGAAAAGTACTCCTGGACATTTATCGTATGGGGAATGGACGTCGCGGGACCATATCCCCCTGCCACATCCAAATAACTGAAGTATATCCTCATGACAACTGACTTCTTTTCCAAATGGGCAGAAGTTGTACCCCTTAAGGAAGTCGGGGCAAGAAACATTGTCTGCTTTATGAAAACCAATATCATCACTAGATTTGGTGTCCCTCATACCATACTGATGGATAACGGAACCAAATTCTACTCTTTTGAGCTGGAGAAACTGTACCAAGAATATGGTATCAAGGCTAACCACTTATCCCACTACCTTGCAGCGGCCAACAGACTATTAGTGGATTTCAACAAGACACTGTCCAACGTTCTCCAGAAAATGGTGGAAAAAGACAAGAAGTCATGGCTAGATAAACTCCTCCATACATTGTGGGCTTATCGAACCACAATCTGCTCCGCTACTTGGTCCACCCCGTACTCACTAGTATACAACACAGAGGCGGTCCTGCCCATTGAACTCCAAATTCCCTCACTCCATGTTGCCATCTGTGATCAATTATCCAACGATGTGAAATCATAAAAGTGGCTAGGTGAATTGGAACAACTAGACAAGAAGCGGCTGCACACTTGGCACCATCTTGAAGTATACCAGAATCAGATTGCATGAGCCTTCAATAAAATGGTTCTTCTTTGGTCTTTCCTGGAAGGAGAATTGGTGTTGGTCCTTCGGACCCCAATGATACCTAGAAGGAAACCTCTGAAGCTAGAGCCTAAGTGGGAGGGACCATACGTTATACACAATGTCTACTCCAACGGAGCATATGACCTGATCTCCATGGACGGGAAATTCACCACAACTCCTACCAATGGGATATTCTTAAAGAATTATTTCGCATAGAGAACAAAAATATTTTTTTGTCCCTACCACATGATGTTAAACTGCATGAATAATAAGAGTTAAGAATGCTCCCTTTACCTCATGTATAGACCAGACCTGCACGGGGTGTGTTTTTGCGTCCTTACCGCACGACATTAATCTGCATAGATAATCAAAGGTAAAAAATACCCTTTTCCCTGTGTATGGACTAGCCATGCATGGGGTGTATTATTCATCCTTACCGCACAACGTTAAACTGCGTGGATTTCAGATAACTATGTATGGCTTTATTCCTACCCTCGTAGGATACGTAGCGACGCCAGGGTTCCCCATATTGGCCCAACCACCATCGAATTAATGATAAAAATGTCCTCTCTCCCCCGTGTACGGACCAGACCTGGACAGGGTGTACCCCTCATCCTTACCGCCTGACGTTAAACTACACAGATTTTATAGAACTACGCAAGGCTTGATTCCTACCCTCGTAGGATACATAGCGACACTAGGACCCCCCATCCTGGCCCAGCCACCACCTAAAATATAATAATAATAATAATAATAATAATAATAATAATAATAATAATAATAATAATAATTAAAATTCTCCCTCCCCCCATGTACGGACTAGACCTGCATGGGGTGTATTTTTCGTCCGAGCTACAGGACGTTAAACTGCCAAGCACCCAACGGTCCAAACTCTATGACCTTAAACTAAGAGTATTTCATCCTCACCGCACGAAATTAAATTTCATGAATAGGAAGTTTTAAAAATTCCATCTTCCCTCATGTATGGACTGGAACTGCACGGGGTGTAATCCTTTCAGAGAACTACGTATGGATTGATTCCTGCCATCGTAGGGTATGTTGTGACGCCAGGGTTCCCCATTCTGGCCCACCCACACCTGAATAAAAGTTAAAAGTGCCCCCTTCCCCCCGTGTATGGACCAGACCTGCATGGGGTGTATTTAGCAGAGAACTATGTAAGGCATGATTCCTACTCTCATAGGATATGTAGTGATGCCTGGACTCCGTATCCTGGCCCAACCATTCAAAAAAAATGCCATTTCTCCCCGTGTATGAACCAGACTGGCATGGGGTGTATTCCTCATCCTCACCGAATGACATTAAACTTCATGGATAATAAGATTTAAAAATTACCCATTTCCCTGATGTATGAACCAGACCTGCACGGGGTGTATTTTTCTTCCTTACTGCATGACGTTAAACCGCATGGGTAATGAGAGTTAAAAATGCCCCTTTCCCCCGTGTATGAACCAGACCTACATGGGGTGTATTTTTCTTCCTCACCGCATGACGTTAAACTGCACGGACTGCGTCCTCACCACACAATGTTAAACTGCATGGATTTCATCACAAAACACCTAAGATATATGGATGAATGAGACAGAAATACTCCTTGCGCATTTGGACGCATCCTCCCCATACATCAGACTCCACTGCCTAGACAATTATAGATCTTCATAACCATTCATGGCCATTGTAAGTGGAAAGTTATCGACCTGTGGAAACATTTTCATGACTATGCATACCATGCCCTCAGTGGTTCTGCATATTGATATCCCCTAGCCCATCTACCAACGGCAATATTTCCATAGGTGGCACTCTTTCTATCTCCATATTCTTATCAGTCTTAGAGCCCCCATATCATATCTCCCGATCCATAAATTTATGGCGCAGTGGTTTACAAGTTCTTCCCATTTTCACATCCCAACGTCGCCAGGGTATCCCTACCTGGTTAGCCTATGTATCCGCTCGTGGTTCACATGAAGACATGCATCTACGAACATCAAGCTAGGACTAGGCCGCTATGAATCAATGGACAATTGAGTGAAGATGTTTCTTGTATACTCATACACCATTATCCCCACACGTCGAACTCTGTACTGTGATCAATCTCGGATTTTCATAATCATTCATGGACATCAGAAGCAGAAAGTTATCAACCCAGGGAAACCTTTTCATAACTATGCAAACCATGCCCTCAGCAGCTCTGCATATTGATAGCCCATGGACCGTCTACCAAAGGAAAGATTTCCTCGGGTGACACTCTTCCTAGCCCCGTACGCTTATTGGCCTCAGAGCCGCCACACCCTATCTCTTGATTCGGGAAACCTTAGAGTTGCAGTTTAAAACCTTCATACCCACCCTGTTTAGAGTATATCAGAGCATGTTAACTCAGTTATCCCTCGAGTGACTGAAGCAATAGCCACCAAGTGGTCCGAGCTCTCTGACCACTAAACTAGGAGTGCTTCGTCCTTACTGCATGACGTCAAACTGAATGGGGAAAAGTTACACCCCCGCACACAAAATAAATCAGCATAGGGAGCTCTCTAAACTTTAATAGAAACCAGGGCCAAGTAGGCCCGACATGTTCAGACATTTTCTTACCAAATGACAGACTTCGTGGCCCGGAGAATTGTAGATCCTCATAACCATTCACGGCCATTAGAAGTGGAAAGTTATCGACCCATGGAAACCTTTTCATGAGTATGCATACCATGCCCTCAGCGGATCTTCATATTGATATCCCCTAGCTTGTCTACCAAAGGAAATATTTCCACAGGCGACACTCTTCCTATCCCTGTACGCTTACCAGCCTCAGGGCCCCCATATCATTTCTCCTGATCCAAGAAGCCCCATAACCACGATTTACACCAATCGACCCCTCTCCGCATCTTGGGCATGCCGAGATATTCAAGCCCAGTTACATTCTAATCACGAGAATCTTTTGCAACTACTTCTTTACCGAATGACGGTAAACTACACAGAGAATTTTGGATGCTTTGCATAAAGATGTAAAGACCGAGCATTAAACATCCAGGTAAATGCATTTAACCACAAGTGTTTTCACTAGTTTAAAAATTCCCCCTATCCTTGATGCATGACGTTAAACTGCATAGTATCCTTTAAAAACACCTCCCGTCCTTACCACATGACGTTAAACTACACAGGATCCATCCTTGTCACATGACGTTAAACTGCACGGTCAAACCTGTCATGGGTTCAGTAAGGGATGAAGGATTTTCCCTGTCCCCCAGTTCATGGGTCAGACCTGCACAAACCACTGTCTCACACTAGTGTGAGAAGGAATGACTTCACCCATTCTCGAGATATTTATCCTAGATGTTTCTCCCATATCTAGTCACCCTCTCCTCATAAACCATACTCTATACTCATAAAAAGTTGAACTCTCATAAGCCACCCCTAGTGGTCCTAATCTCAACTTCCTTGAAGTTGTTCGGCCATCGGTAGAATACAATCATTGACCTAAGGACACCTTTGCATGACTATGCATACCATGCCCTCAGCGGCTCTACATATTTATAGCCCTTGGCCCGTCTACCAAAGGCATGATTTCCTCAGGAAATGCTTCTCTCTGTACGCCTCTCGGCCCCTGAGCCCCTATGTTCATCCTGAGATTCGGAAACCCTCTGAGATACAGTTTACCATCCTATTTCACAAACCTACCTGAATATGGTGTAACATCTCTGACAAGATTACCGAGGACCAGGAGAAGCTGTTCCAATCTAGATAATGTCCCAACTACATGACGTTAAACTGTGCCAAGATCCAACCATCTTTTACGCTAGATAAATGCATAAGACAGGAACCTTTCTTCCACACTCCTGATTGATATAGATGTTCTCAAAACCATTCAGACGTCACATACCCTTTCCAGGCCACCCCCGGTGGTTTTCATAATTCTCTAAGCCACCTATGGTGGTTTCCATAAGCCAGAATTTCATGAAGTCTTATGGCTATCAGAAATGGAGAGTCATTGACCTAAGGACACCTTTTCATGACTATACATACCATTCCCTCAGTGGATCTACATATTGATATCCCTTGGACCGTTTACCAAAGGAAAGATTTCCTTAGGCGATGCTCTTTTTACCTCTGCACGCCGATATAACTTCCATTCCTTGTGACATGCCCTGTATGTCGTTCAAATCTAAACACACTCCCTCCACATGTGTCTGAAGGACATTGAGACATCTTTTAATCAACTAAACCTCATTGGGGACCTCACCCCACTTTACTTTGTCAAATTTGTTTGACCTAAAAAACCAGTAATGATAATCTTGATGGAGGGACTTTATGCCGCTCACAAAAAAAGTCACAAAGCCTGTTAGGCCGAAAACCTGAAAAGAGAGACCTAAGAAAAAGTCAGGCCACACCCGCTGGGTCCACACTAAATGGGCCTAGGAAAAATTAGGGCATTAAAAGAAAAGACAAAAAGTTTGTGGGGATTTTCTATAAAACCCTAGCAATAGACAAACTATGCTCACTGGATCTCATGATTCAAGCAAAAGTTAGAGCTCGTTTTCTTTTTCTTATTGTCCCGAACTCTGGTTATTCCAAGTTCCGTGAATTAACATATATAGTAATCATGCCAAATAATTCCTGCCACAGGAGATGATATCCAGAGTGTTAAGGAAAACATTTCCTTGTTCTATAAAAAGGTTGGTAAGAAGGGAATTCATAATCTGAAGCCTCCTATGGAATGAAAGGTCATTATAGGATGTTTTCAGCAGATTCAAAAAGTTGTATTAGGCGTTGATGAGAATCCTCGATTGCTTAATGGAGATCCCGCAGAATGGTTGTCTCAGCTTCTGCACCAGCCAGCAACGCTTCCGCCTCTTGGGCCGCCTTTGAGCTCACCCTCATCTCCTCCTCTATTCGCCGCTCCACTTCTTTAATTATGAAGGCGACGTTATCCTCTTCCTGTTGCAGCCGCTGTATCTCATTCCTAAGAACCTTCAAGTGAGAACGCTGCTCAGTGACTTCTCCCGGGAGCCTCACAACTACACCAACATGATCATGAGCCTCTGTTAGGAAAAGTTGTTGGGTTGCAGAAAGGTAGGCTTCAGATGGAGCATCAGAAAGGTAAGATTCGAAACCAACCAGTCTTTCTCGATCAGCAACCACCTATTTGACTATGTCATAAATACGATGGTAGTCAAAGCTGTTAAATCCCAACATCATAAATAGATTGCGCAACTTTGGTAATTTGATCGGCATCTCATCCAAGGGCTTCTAAGAAATTAGCTTCCAAATTCTCTCCCAAGCCCTTTGGTGACCAAGTTGAAGACTAGAAAGGACTTTTTGATCAGGATAAGAGTCTATTTTGGATGAAGATACATATTCAGGGATGAATTTCACCAAGGAGGGACCTGATGTGGCTTCACCCGCAAACTCTGGCGCCGCAGCAACTTCACCCCCGACCGTTGTGGTCACAGACACGATTAGATCTGATGGCACAATCGTCAATGCCATAGGTCATGGTCCTAGAGCCCAAGATCCGATAAGATAGATGAGTATCCCTAATCAAAAAAGGGAAAATAAAGTTTTCAGTGGCAAGAGTATAAAAAAACTTACCAGTAATCATTAAGGCGTCGGTATCCTCAAGCTCTACACTACCGCGACCAACCGAGAAAGACACTGCATCTTCAAGAGGCAAGGGGTTCTTGGGAACCCATAGAGGTGTCTTGGACCTAAGGGCATGCCCAAGGACAACATCTCCCAAATCTTTCTCCAAATATGTTATAGAGATCAAGCCCATGGAAATCACTCCCTCAGCAAATAAAATAATGGCCTGCTCTGGGTTCCCGACGACTGGTCTAGTGGTGGGCTCTTCCTCCATCGCCACGAGATTCATTTAGTCTGAGGAGGCTGGCCCTATCAGATCTGGAGACCCCTTAGCAATTATAGGCACCCCATTATCCCCTGCAATCGAAGGGGTTGTCTGATCAGCAGGAGTCTGAAATTCCAGCTGTTCCTCCTCTGATATATTTCTGATCGACGAAGGCAGGAGTAACACATCCATATCACTAGCCCCTCCACTAGGGCCCACCATCTCATCACGCCCAGATGTGGTTACAGGTGATCCCTCTGAAGATAAGGGTAAAAAGATACGACCACTAGTGTAGCCACGACTGGGCCTCTGAGTGTCCCTACCCCATACACCAAGACAGTCAAATAACTGGTAGAGTCAGAATATACAAGTTGGCAATAGAGGAAATGAGAAGTCATAATTACCCGACGCCCCTTGTTTGAGCCATTCCGATAAACGGGGTGCCTGCTGACATCTCTGGATCTGCCCGGGGGACAGTTATTCGCTCAAAACGCTGGGAGGAGCGGAAGGAAGAAAGAATCTAGCCAGGTCTGCAATGGTCACTTCCATGAGCTCAACTGCACCAAGAGACCCCTCCTCGATGACCCCCATAGCTGAAAGCGCGTGTTCACCTGTTGTAGTACCACATGGAGTATACTCCGGGGAGGGAATTACTCCCTGGGATCCCTCGGCACCCTGCACAAAGAGAAGAAACTTTAAAACCTTCATAGTAAAGGAGGAGAAAAGACAGAATAGATGAACATGACAACCTCTTCTTCAGGGTCAGACGATTCGGGATGTCCAATCATCATGGACACCCGGGTGGACCCATAGATCCTGTTTCGGGATGAATGCAGGTATGCATCCATCTCCGTCAATGAGGCGACTATTTCATCCAGATCCTCTTCCAATAATAGGTGAGGCAGAGCGAAGATAGTCCCAATGCCCAGAAGTTTGAGAGGGCCCATCTGGGGTAACTCCCAGACCTCTTCATCTGAGCCACTGGCCCTTAGGTCATCCCAAATCCTCAATGCATCTGGTAATGTGGCCGCAAAGGGAACAACTAGCCCAGAGGGATCAACCTGGGAGGGTCTGGTAGTGGCAGGCTCTATTGGGGGCGTCAATGGACATGTCTGTTTTCTGGATCTCGCCGCTGCCCTGGAGCTCTGTGGAGCTACCTGTGGGTGGGACCTCACAAGAAGAGGGCGAAATTCCTTTACCTCAGTCGCAGTGGGTGAACCAACGAGATCGTCTCCCCCGGAGGAGTGATCACTCCCTTCCTCCTCCTCGTTAGTTTCTAGCTGCAGCATGGCCTGGACTCAATGAGTCAACACTGCATAACCCTGGCATGCGTGGATGTAGGCCTCGAGGTCCCGGAGATACCGATCGACCCTCTCCAGGTCCGCATCATAAAGAATATATACGGGATCAGATATGTAACCTAGCCCATCAAAATCCACCTCCGATTCCTGAAGATACTGCCATAGAGAATGGGGTTACTAGCTGTGAAAGGATGACCAACTTTTGAAATCATCCAATTGGCCCCAAGCCGTAGGGAAGGAAGAATCAGTAGGGATAACCAACCCTCTCTGGGTGGATTCGAGGGAATGAGAGGATACACCTCTACCTGTTAAAACCTTCACCAGAAGCATGGGTCCCAAAAGGTGGCGAAGAACCTTGCCCGGCCAGGTTGAAGCACCATCCACCTTTCACTTCCTCTTTCCCTTCGATAGCTTAGGGCATGAGATGGTAGGCACCCACAACCCTAGCTGTCCATTCAGGTATGATTTCACCCAAGAGTCGGTGTAACTCTTGGATAAGAAGGGTGTGGAGTCTGTAAGTGTGGGAGTCATAACATCACAACCAGTATCTTCCCGGGTAAACATTAACCACATTTTTCTGGACACCATCAAATGACGGTTCTCGCGAGCAACATTGAGTGAGGGAGGACATAATGCCTGGACGCAGCCAAATTGGCATCTGAATCGGCAAGGCGTGTACCCCTCACAGATCAGTTCCCCACCGATACGGGCCACCTGAATGCCCTCTCAGAGAGAAAAGAGGTAACCCCACTTACTAGACTCCTCTGATATAGTATTCCTAATTACACCGGCTAGGAAGGTATATGGATGGAAGATGAAATGATCATAACTTGAGATCCAGATCGACAACTGACACATATTATGAACCGTCTGTTGACCATCCTTCTCTTAGATCGCCCACTCTTCAGGCATAACCCTGTTGGTTAGCTGCAAGTATGGCCGGAATGTGGTACCCAGAATCTGAAAGGTGTTGATGAAGGTGTAGCAGTTCTTGATATGCGCTCCCAACCATCCCTATAGAATTTGAAAAGGACCGTCTACCCGGTTTGGCCCACTCCCATCAGTAATATTTCTAAGCAACTGATAAATCCTGGCCAATACTAGGACAACCAAGTTGATTACATTGTCGGTAGCTAGCTGTGATGCCATGAAAAAAGTAGAGCCATGCACACCACTAGCCTCACATACGGGAAATAGCCAGTGACTCAGGAACATGGCCATGAACGCCGCCAGATGAAGCAGTCGATTGACGTCTAGAACAAGTTCCCAGCCATAGTCATTGAACTGGCCTTCTTCCAGGATCAGCCAGTAGCTGACCCTTTGCTTTCAGGACTTTATCGTAGGGCAGGTTGTGTGCCTACATGGGAGAGTCACAGACTTTATCTCTCTAGAAAAATCTTTAATCCATTCACGATATGGGACAAGCTGTTTTAGAGACGTATCCTTTGAATGCTTCTGGGCCTGGTCAATAAGCTGCTTCACCAACGGGGAGTCCTCTCTTCGTTGTCCCATGCAGAAGGAGGCAGGAATTCGTCATACATACCCCCAATGATGGGGACCCCATAAATCTAAAAGACATCCCAGAGACTAATACCCACCTCACCATGGAACATGTGAAATGTGTTGGTGTTCAGACTCCAACGGCTCATAAGTTTCCTGGCAAGGGCTTGAGGCCGATGGGTATAGGTTTGGGACACCCAGGCAGCTTCATATAAGCCTACAGATCAAAACACTTCCTCAAAATCTACACAGCCTTGGCGAAACCAAAAGGGTCACCCCTAATCCGATGAATTAAATGCCCCTCCAGGCTGGAGGTCTCAGTTCTCTAACCAGCCATGCTGGTTGTTTACCATGGTATTACGGGAAATGCTCCGGTAATAATGAATTGCCCCTACCTGCTGACATTGTTCTCTTTTCAGGGACACAGGAAGGTGATTCAACACAGATTCGGCAGCTGTGTCCCTTGAGGCAGGTCACCCTCTAGCGGATATCAAAAATCGAGTGATATTGGCAGTAAATATCCTTGCTCCAGGATTTTTGTCACCGGATGGCAATAGAATCGACGTATCAGATAGTAAACTGAACCTGTAGGTCAGAAGGATATTGGAAAAGGGTACTCCCGCTGTGATTCGGAGAGCAGATCGGCAAGGAAGGGCAGTGGGGAGGGGCGGATTCCATCCTTAATAGAGCCGTCCATATCCTTCAGGCATTGATCACCAATTGGGAGAGGCTCTGCGGCAGGTCTGGGTGCATGGCGAGGGGGAACCATGTTTTCTCCCGGCATCATTAAACTAGGAAAATGGTTAGTATGGAATAATCAAACATTTAAAAAAATACCAAGAATATGGAAAAGTCCTCCAGCACGCCTCAAAAAGTGGTTCGCGATGAAAACATCATGCAAAACAACCCTACGCAGAAGGGGATCGCGATATGCTGGCCCACGGGGCGTTTGACAAAGAACCACGAACCAAGTTTCTCTGTGGGATCCTAATCCCAGATTTAAGTAATTATGTTCAGAGGACTTTGAATTTTTTTTTAAGTTCAGCTGGACCTCAGTCCGCGAAGCATCGAAGTCGCGAAGCTAATTCCTCCACGGCCCATCGTGACTTTATTTTTAATTAATTAATTAAAAGCGTTGGTTCGTAGTTGAGAAATCAGTCCGTGGGTGAAGGAGATCGTGAAGGAGGAATGATTCACGGAAAGTGACAGCTAGTTCGCGGACGAGGTGTTTTGTGAAGGAATGAGCACACAGAGACACAAAAAGAGAGAGGGCTCTGGTTTCGCGATGAATCCAGAAAAAGACAAAGGAAGGCCCCCCCCCCCGTATTTATAGGTGTGGTCCCCTACTGGGTCCACCCCTCTACCGCAAACCATCCAAGTTTCAGGACCACCCTACATCAGAATGGCCTTCTCTTCGTTCTGATCAGACCCCATTCTGATGCGGGGCATTTGTAGGGTCCTGAAAAATCTGCAAAGGAGATTCTACCCAATTCCCCCCAAATAATTGAGGGAAAAAATGGAGAAAACTCAAAGGATTCACAAAGATGAACCATTCCACAGACCGATCTGAATGATGACGCCACACAGCGGGTTCCATGAATCACCCCCTCCACAGACTTTTGTCATTCGCGAAATGGGGGTGGAGATCCTCTGCGGGCACAAAGTAGGTTGAGCGCTGAATCAGTCCACCGTCACGAACCACCCCAGCCACGGACCACTTCAACCGGCTCGGTCCTCATCTGCTGTCTTTTTATGGAATGGAGGCAGAACCCTCCGCGGCCACAAAGCACTCCCCGAACTCGTTTGGTTCACGGGGTAGATGCGCTTGATGCCCCCGTGAGTTGCAGATTGACCAAGTCATCCATGAATCGGGTTTTCGGTCATGGGCCTCCGAAAAAGGTGATGCATGACCATAGATACATCCTTTTACCCACTCTATAAAAGGATATCGAGGGGATGATAAAGGGAGATTGTAAGGAGATCGACCAGATTCAAGTGGAAGGATTTCGAAGGAAGGTTTAGGATTTCGCAGTGAAGTTTCAGTTCGCGAACTAGAGCAGGTATGATCCTGGGAACGAATTAATAAGGAACCGGAGAATGCATAATAACTTGGTGAACCACGAACATAAAATATCAAAGAAAATAAGAACGCGAACCATGACCCCCTCCATTGATGCACTCCCCATAGACTAGGGTGTTTATGCCTCTTTTCCAATCCGTTGCACCGTGTTGCATCCTCCCACGCGGGAAAAGCCCCGACCGACGCCGCCCATGGCCACCGCTGCTCGCCTGGAACCCTCCGCGAACCACCCTGGTATGCGGATCAAAACCAAATCCACGAACCACCTTGGTTCGCGAGATGCTCACCATTCCGTGAACCACCCTGGATTGCAGGATGGCCATCATTCTGCGGACGACCCTGGTTCGTGGATAGATTCTCCAACCACGTAGCACTTACCTACATAAAGGTCGCCACCACCCATACCCCCGTGTGGCCAGCCGAATCCTTCAAGGATCCCTTTCCCCGAGCCATATAAAATCCTTCCAATCTAGCATGATCCTCTACGACTCCCTCAATGGCCTACTTATCATCCCCAAACCGAGGCCCCCACCAGAGCCACCAGAACCGTGTGGTGTAACCTTTAGGCACATCAGCGCACCATTTTGAGTTCACATACCCACGGTAAGCAGGGGTAAAGGGGTTTCTCTGACCCTTGAGCAGATTTTGGAAGCAATCCTGCGTTTACATTCCCATAGTAATGTGGAGTCTGAGCTCGAGAGTCACCTTTCTTCCCCTCCACTTTTCAGGGTCAGGGCACTTCACCCTTCTTCAGGGGGGGTAGTAAAATACCCATTAGAAGGAAGCCCCCTTGCACTTTTGTACTTCCCCCAAGAACAAGAGAGGTGACGGGCACAAGAGCACCTCTTTCCCTATCCCTCTGTGCTTTGTCTCCATGCGCGACCATCCCGGAGTAAGCCCCAACCTTATGGGCCGCTCCATGAATAATCCCCACTCCACTTCTCACGGATGCACCTTTCACGACGTGATCGTCTGGTCCCCGCTGCCTCTTGATTCTCACATCAAGCATGACTCACGTGGGATTAGAGTAAAAGCATCGACCATGACATCCTCTTATGGGCCTCATCAGAGAGTAAGCCTCAATCCATTACTCTAGGCTGCCTCAGAGCGTAAGCCCCACTCATGCGAACTATGAGGACTTTGATTCCCCACCACAGGGATACGTAGAAATCCTCTAAGAGGTTCAATCCTGATCACCATTGGACCCCCGGGTCCACCTTCACGTCGGTTCTCCGACACCCCAATTCGAACTACTTGGACTTTGATCCATATCTCCTAGGTAGGAAATATAGGAAGCCTCACTGAGGTTCAATCCCAACAACCAGTCGATCCGACTATCTTCACATCGGTTCACCGCGCCACTCCTAGTACTGCCTCAATGAGTCCCAACTCCTCGGGGTCATTAATCCAACGAGGGATGGTAAATCTTGGGCATAAATGATTCTGAAACCCTACGTCCAGCTGACCAATGCCCACGAGGAGAAGTCTGTGGATACTATGCTTGGGTATAAACCAAATATTCGCGAACATATGAATACGTCTTAAATCTATAAGAGAGTCCTGAAACAGACAATAATTCCCCCCAAAAAGGGTGCGATGAGCCCGACTTCCCGTCCTCTTGACCAATGTGAGTTATTAAGCGTCGCTGGCCAAACCACCCAGAGAACACCTATCTTTAGAAAGTAGGTCCACGTGCCATTAGATACGGAACCGTTGGGTGTTTCAAAACCGATCCAAAACACCGTTGTCAAAACCAAAAAGCGTATTTTTAAGAAATAATAACTATCAAAAGATTGACACTTGTTTTTGTCCAATTTTAAAGTGAAATTACTTATAATGACCATCATTGGATTAAATGGTAAAAATAAAATCTAATTATACTTACAAACAATTAAAATATATTATTCAAAACTATAAATTATTTTGATTAAAAAAGTTTTTTTCAGTTAAAATATAGTATTTTTCAATATTCACCCAAATATGAAAGTTATCAGAAAAAAACCAAAACTTTATTGAAACTAAATTAATATGTCCCAATTCTATAGAAGAAGTTTATTTTGTCAAAATAAATATATAAAAGTTTAAAATATTGGATTTTTAAAGGCTTCTCCATTAAAAGGTGGTAAAATTGTATTTTTTGAAAAATAATTCTTCTATCTGAAAAAATGAATTTGTTCTTACATTAGGTCTAATAAACTCATAATATGGATTCTAAAATTATAAGGATTATATAATGTTCAAAATTCAGTTAATACTATTCATAACCGCTTATGAGCGACTAGTTTGGTAAGTCGTGGTACGGTTGAACTCAGTGTTGCGTGTAGTGCAAGTTATTGCATTACTTTGAAGAAATAATGTACTACGAAATCTTGGGGTGTTACGTTCTTCCCTACTTCAATAAATCTCATCATCGCAATTTGAAATTGTTTTTTGAAAATAAAAGGTTGAAAATAGAAAATACCTTTGTTGGAAAACCCACATTGAAAATTGGGTTAATAAAATTTAGTCTTAATTACAGGAAAAAGGGAATGAAAAAGTTACCACAAAATTATGATCTCTATTAGGAGAACATTGGTGGAAATTAGAGACACATAATTGGATGAAGAACGTAAATATTTATAGGTAGTGATTGAGGTCATCAGTCACAAACAATTGTAAAATTGATGGTCTCAAATCCATCAATCTATGATGATTTAAAATATCATCTGTTTAACAAAACATAAGGTATTATGATAACACATTTTTAGTTTTAAGATCACTTACTTAAAGTTTAAGAATTAATTTCTTCATAGAATAAGGGAAGGAATAAAATATACTTGACAAGTAGAGTTCCATCATTTAACTAATTTCTACCACAAACTCATCATTCACTCTAAAAGATAATAGAACTTAAAAAATATTCTTTTTATTTGATTCGTACAGGGTTCCAAAAAAGTGAATTCATAATTCATCTACCATACCTTTAAAAAAACTACATTATTCAATCCTGGACATCACATGGGCCAGTGGTAGGTGATACACCCTTATTGCCCTTTGGTTGTGTGTTCAAGTCTCGCGGCCTTGCCGGAACGACAGGTTGCCGCCTGACCTCCGGGTTATCCTTCACAGCAATCCAAAGGAAATCTCAAACTAGATTTATCCAAAATAATTCTACCTAAACTCACAGTCCAAAATTTATAAGGAAGGTAAACTCAATGAAG
The DNA here is from genome assembly GCA_963277665.1 of Viscum album. NCBI lineage: Eukaryota > Viridiplantae > Streptophyta > Magnoliopsida > Santalales > Viscaceae > Viscum > Viscum album. The sequence goes on along the minus strand of OY728125.1, from coordinate 354,309,285 downwards.
ACCCTTTTTTCCACGTAATAAGATGTGAACACCTTCATCATGTATTCTTTTAAAACACTGTAACATCCTAAATTATCATAAAACCGTATTGATTATATTCATTCCCCCTTATTCCTTATAGAATATTGAATATACTCTTTCTATCCAAAAATATTGTAAACTCAAACAATTATTGAATATAAAAATCATTAATCAGTTTCGAGGTAGTCAAGAATATCCAATATAATTTATCAAAATCAATCATTTATTATTACAAAATCACTTCCTTAGTATCAGAACCATATTATGTTCTATCTTTCTATCAACCATATATTTTCTAAAAATCTAACCTGCCATTGGGTCACTTTTCTTGGTTCTACACAATCTCAATTACTTAATGAAATAGTACTATAGTACAATCCTTATATAATCTATAATTACTATAACATGAACATCATTACTATAATACTCAAATGGAACAATACTTTAATAACAACGTAAGAAGCCTAATAATTCCTCTTCATCTTCAATAGTATCATAACTTTATTATTATCTAATAGCAGCATTTGGGGTATTCCCTGATGATTTGTACATTGATTCATATAGTGTCCCAACTTATTGCAGGTGAAGCATTGTACATTTGAAACTTTTTTCTTACCCTTTAAATCACGTACTTGGTGTCCTTTTTCTCCACACTTATAAAAAACTCCCATTTCCTTCATGAATTTACCAAGGTGATTCTTTCCACAGTTATCACATATGAGAAAATCCTTTTTTCCCTCTTCTCTTTATCCATCTTTATATCTTCCATCCTTTTCTTCTCTTACTTCGCATCAAAGCCATTAGACTTAGTGAATACTTTACTTATCTTATTAACACATGATACTATTTCTTCATATGTTGAGAATACATGGGATGCTATTCCCTTCTAAATGTTATCTTAATACAGTGAAAGATATGATCCTTCTTACTCTTTGGATCAAACATATTGTTGGAGTTCACATTCCTTCTACTGGGCGCCATTTCTTTACAATGGAATACACTAGGTCAGTTTATGTATTTCAATGCATTATTCCAAACTTGTAAAATGCCTAACATAAATTGAAAAGTTAAGGGATATAATCCATAATCATAAAAAAAATTTTCCTTGGGGAAGTATATACTCATAAAACCTTCATAATGGTTTGTAAAGAAAATGAGAATTATACTAAGAATATCCCCTAGGAGTGTTATAACCAAGAGTGCAGCAAGGGCCATTGTCCTGTACCAGTTCCTGTTTGAGTCTTGCTCAAAGCGGTGTTTTTAGGTTTTACCCCTAGGTACATCTCTGCCAGATCTGCCTCTACCTGCTCGTATCCAGATAGGGATGTATTGCTTGGAAAACTCAAAAAAATCTCTACATTACCAAAATTCTAGAAATTTATTCTATACTAATCCTCAAATTCTATCTTAGGGCTATGTGCTCTAATAAGATCTTATCTAAATGTACTTTCCATTGTTTGTATTAAACCTCCTTCTGATACCAACTATAACTCCCCGACCCCAGAAGCCCAGAGTTGGTGCATTATTACATATCATTGGCATGATCACAAAAGATCAAGTCTCCAAATATTGATTACTTTAGTAGCCTTGGAAGTTCTAGGTACATTCATAAGGTTTACATTATATCATAAAATAGAAAAATAAAACAACATTGTTTCCATAGACAACACTAAGATCCCATAGACTATCTCTATAGGTCAGTCATAATATACTTCTTTTCATCCTAGGAAAAATAAAACATAGAAAGGGGTGACCTCAGATGCTCAATATGGATAACAATATAGCGGAAACTTTCATAAATAAGCATAAACATGTAAGGAAATGTATAAGACTAAAAAAATCATTTTAAACTTTAACGTTAGCATAATATGGAAAAGATAAAAAACAAATAATTCCATTTACTTATTCACATGGATATTCTACTAGTCAAATAATCACATGCAATATTAATATCCACTTTCATAATTATGGAATACATAATGTCATATTTTCATAAACACATAGTCAAGGCCTTGGGCCACAACAACAAATAAGATTTTGTCAAGGCCTTGTGTCAAGACACTAGTTTGTCTCATGAGACCTACTGATGCATCGAGGAGCTATAGTGGGCTCCACCCATCACTTACTAAGTCCAATTCATTTCACATAGGAAAAGGTTTATACATAACATAAAAATTAGTATTAAAAATAGAATACGAAATGTAAATACGTTATCCATAAACCATGAATAGTGAAAAAATAACACATCCACAGTCAAACATATCATAATAAATTCAATTCAAAATGTAATTTTTGTACCATAATAAATCAACTTTCAATAAGCTTAAAATCTATCGAAGGATGTTGAGAGAGATGAAATCAAAAACGTTTTTTTGAGAAATATCTCTTTCTATTTTGAAATAATTTAAGAGTCACATAATGATAAAGAAGACATTTATTTTGAAAATATTCTTATAATATGGTAAAGTAAGCTTCTACATTGGTATAATGGTGAAAAATAGCTGCACCCGCCGTATAAGTTAAAAAACATTCTTACCTTAATTTTGTCGAAAAGGTCATAAAGTACCTTGTTTGAAAACGACCAAAAGATTCATTTCAAAAAATATAAGGTCATATAAGGGTATAAATTACTTTACCCCATTTTCTATTAAATAGTAATTTTTTTTAAATTCATTTTTAAGAAACATGGATGTAAATGAAAAAGAGGTCCCGGTAGATATTTACGTAAAACAACCTCAGATAATAAAGAGATTGTAAAATTAACCCTTATCTTGTACTTTTAAATGGATAATGGTATGTTAACCACCTTTATAATGGTTAAATAATTGTTATTAAATTATACAAGATTCATATAAATTAATATGATATCATATATGATCTTTTAACATTGCTTTGTTAATAATATCTTAGTACTATCATCATTTCGGGTGTTAACTGATTCGTTTTCCTTTATATACTTTGTTACATAAGTAATGTTTTTTATGGATAGGATGTATCTTATTCATATTAAGATTTATATTATGTCTTTAAACATTATTTTTAATCATCTAATTAAAATTTTCCTTGAATGGATACGACGAGGAATGAATCTCACCGCTTTCATGGAGAGGGTAATCCGTACGTACACACAAGAGACAATATCAATATTTTGACATTTAAATAATATATTATTGGATGGTATATAATATATAAAGAATCATTATAATGTTATATGTATTATTTACATCAATTACACATCATTATTATACCCATCCAACTAATAATGTATTGAATAACAATTACACCACGACATGGAGACGGTAAGCCGTACGTACGCACTTATGGTGACATGTCATTCAATGGATGTATAGAATAATTAATATGGTTTTATCAAAGTATATAGAAGATACTGGAGCTATTATTTTATAATTTAAGCAATACAGAAAGAGGAATTTGAAGAATAAAGTAACTTGAAAGAGGTGATGAAATATTTACCTCTTCTTCGGGTTCTTCTTTTGATTTAATCAAAAGGGCTCGTTAGGTTGGCTTTATTACTTAAGGAAGACCTCTAGTATGAATTTAGGACAGTATAGAGGGTATTTGGGAATGTTTTTCCCAAGAAAAATGGCTTTGTAGGTGTGAATTTGGGCGAAGGGGGCGTGTCCTTTTATAAGAGGGGTGATGGCACCTTAGAAAAAACTTACAATATTATTTTATAATAAATTTATTTTCGATTTCTAATGGCTCTAAAATGTATTATTTAAAGTCTAAGTTGTTTATGGGTCGAAAACCGCTCAACCAATAGGTTTTAGATAATTTTGAGTCACTATATTAACCTTATCTTTTATATTTAACTCATAGTTAAATAGTTTGACATTTACAATGTCTCTTTGTATTTTTATATTATATGGTTAGTAAACTTACTATAAACTTACAAGATAACCCCAAGTGGTTCATTAATTACATATATAATATTATTTAATCCCTTTTGGTGAGCCTTATATTTTAAAGAATAGAATAACAATTAATAATATAATATTAGTTTTGAAAACGCTTTTATGTCATTTTTGACAGTATTTGGTATTTTGTTTTTCTTAAATTCATAACATCATTATTACTTCAAAAACAATTCATCTAACCAACCCTAATATGTCATATTAACCTAGAATGTTAGTTTAATTCATAAAATGTCTCAAATTACATTTATTTGGATATTTATAATATCAATTATTTTAATCTTTCAGTAATACTATAATTACTGCAGCATCATTGTGTCAAAAATAAAATTAATTATTTAATGTATAAAAATTAAAAATAAAATACCATTATGTAATAAATATTTTTATATTTCTAATTAATATTTATAGTCGAATTTATCTTATGTGTAACCCTATATTAAAAATGGTTTAGTTATTAAACTTTGAATTTAACACTTTTAACTCTTCTTTGAATTAAATAACAATAAATGTCCTAATCTAATCCAAGTGGACCTAAAGGATCATATTTTATTACTAAGGTTGTTTTTTGTCTAACTACACTTATCCAATATAATTAGGACATGTGTTAGGGTAATAATAATATCATTTTTACCCTTAATTACCATATTTACTTTTAACCGTGGTAAATAAAAGTAAAAAGTTATTATTCACCAAAAATTATTTTCAACTTATTGAACCACATTTTACTTACTGATATCAACCCTGTCACTCGGATTTTTGATATTTAATTTACAAAAGTTGTAAAATTAGGTTTTATGTAAATTTGCAAATTCTCCTAGGAGGTGGGTAAAAGATGATAAAAAGATCAATAAAATTTTTATATATCTAAAGTTATTATAAACAGACTCTAATGAATTAAATTTAACTTATGTAGGTATTATGCATCTATGTTGACCTAAAAAATTAAAATAAAATAAATAATTATTTAAATAAAAAATCAGTTTTAAACAATAACTCAGTGTTTTCACTATTCATAAAAAAATGAAAGTTTTCAGAAAAATACCAAAATTTCACCCTAAGATAATTTTGATATTCTGATTTAAAAAATTAAGTCTATTTTACCAAATTAAAAACATATAATTTGAATTTATTATTTTAAAATTAATTCCTATTGTCAAAACCAAAAAGCGTATTTTTATAAAATAATAACTATCAAAAGATTAACACTTGTTTATGTCTAATTTTAAAGTGAAATTACTTACAATGACCATCATTGGATTATATGGTAAAAATATAATCTAATTATACTTATAAACCATTAAAATGTACAATTAAACACTATAAATTATTTTGATTAAAAAAGTTGTTTTCAGTTAAAATATAGTATTTTTCACTATTCACCCAAATATGAAAGTTATCATAAAAACACCAAAATATTATTGAAACTAAATTATTATGTCCTGATTCTAAAGAAGAATTTTATTTTGTCAAATTTAATATATAAAAGTTTCAAATATTGGACTTAAAAAGGGTTCTCCATTAAAAGGTCGTAAAATTTCATTTTTTGAAAAATAATTCTTTTATATAAAAAAAATGAATTTGTTCTTACCTTAGGTATAATAAACTCATAATATGGATTCTAAAATTATAAGTATCATATGAAGTTCAAAATTCAGTTAATACTATTCATGACTTCTTTTGAACTGGAAGTTTTTTAAGTCATGGTGCGCTTGAACTCAGTGTTGTGTGTAGTGCGAGTTATTGCATTACTTTGAAGAAATAACGTACTATGAAATCTTGGGGTGTTACATTATTATCTCCTTCAATAAATTGAATCCTCTCAATTTGAAATTTTTCTTCTAAAATAAAAGGTTGAAAATAGAAAATACATTTGTTGGAAAACCCACATCATAAATTGGGTTAATAAAATTTAGTCTTAATAAGAGGAAAAAGGGAATGAAAAAGTCACCACCAAATTATGATATCGATTAGGAGAACATTGGTGGAAATTAGAGACACATAATTGGAGGGAAAACATAAATATTCATAGGGAGTGATTGAGGTCATCAGTCAGAAATAATTGTAGAATTGACGGTCTCAAAGCTATCAATCTATGATCATTTAAAATATCATCTATTCAACAAAACATAAGGTATTAGGATAACAAATTTTTAGTTTTAATATCCCTTAACTAAAGTTTAAGAATTAATTTCTTCATATAATAAGAGAAGAAAAAAGTATATACTTGAAAAGTATAGTTCCATCCTTTAACTAATTTCTTCCACAAACTCATATATCACTCTAAAAGATAATAAAACTTAAAAAATATTATATTTATCCTATTTGTATAGGGTTCAAAAAAATTAATTTATAATTCATCTACCAGACCTTTTAAAAAAACTACATTATTCAATTCAGGACATCATGTGGGCCAATGTCAAGTGATACACCCTTGTTGCCCTTCAGTTACATGTTCAAGTCTCACGGCCTTGCCGGATGAGACAGGTTGTTGCCCGACCTCCGGGTTGTCCTTTTATGGTAATCCAAAAATAATCTCAAACTAGAATTATCCAAAATACTTCTATCTAAACTCAAAATCCAAAATTTATAAGGAAGATAAACATAATGAAAATCCTTTTTTCCACGTAATAACATGTGAACACCTTCATCATGTATTCTTTTAAAACACTGTAACATCCTGAATTACCATAAAACCTTATTGATTACATTTATTCTCCCTTATTACGTATAGAATACTGAATATACTCCTTCTATCCAAAAATGTTGTAAATCCCAACACTGATGGAATATACAAATCATTAATCAGTTTCAAGGTAGTCAATAATATCCTATATAATTTATCCAAATCAACCATTTTTTATTACAAAATCACTACCTCAGTATCATAACCATATTATGTTATATCTTTCTCTCAACCATATATTTTCCAAAAATCTAACCTGCTATTGAGTTACTTTTCTTGGTTCCAAACAATCTCAAGTCCTTAATGAAATAGTACTACAATACAATCCTTATATACTCTATAATTCTTATAACATGTACATCATTAATACAATACTCAAATGACACAATACTTTAATAACAACATAAGAAATCTAATCATTCCTCTTCATCTTCAGTAGTACCATAACTTTATTATTATCAAATAACAACATTTCGGGTATACCCTGATGGTTTGGACATTGATTCGCATAGTGTCCTGAATCTTTGTAGATGAAGCATTGTAAATTTGAAACTTTTTTCTTACCCTTTCAATCACATACTTGGTTTCCTTTTTCTCCACACTTATAACAAACTCCCATTTCCTTCAATAATTTACCAAGCTGATTCTTTCCACAGTTATCACATATGAGAAATTCCTTTTTTACCTCTTCCCTTTATCTATCTTTATATCTTCCATCATTTTCTTCTCTTTCTTCCCATCAAAGCCACTGGACTTAGATAATACTTTACTTATCTTATTAACACATGATAATATTTCTTCATATGTTGAGAATACATGGGAGGCTATTTCCCTTCTAAATGTTGGTTAATATAGTGAAAGATATGATAATTCTTACTCTTTGGATCATACATATAGCTAGAGTTCACATTCCTTCTACTGGGCGGCATTTCTATACAATGGCATACACTAGGTGTGTTTATGAATTGCATTGAATAATTCCAAACTTGTAAAATGCATAATGTAAATTGAAAAGTTTATGGATATAATCTATAATCATAAAAAATGTTTTCCTTGAGGAAGTATATACTCATAAACCCTTCATAATGGTTTGTAAAGAAAATGAAAATTATACTAAGCATATCCCCTAGGAGTGTCGTATCCAAGAGTGCAACAAGGCCCATTGTCTGGCACCTGTTCCCATTTGAGTCTAGCTCAAAGCGGTGTTTTCAGGTTTTACCCCTAGGTACATTTGTGCCAGACCCACCTCTACCTGCTCATATCTAGTTAGAGTTGTATTGCTTGGAAAACTCACAAAATCTCTACATTACCAAAATTCTAGGAAGTTCTTCTCTAATAATCCTCAAAGTCTATCTCTAGGCTATGTGGTCTAATCAGAGTTTATCAATATCTAGTTTCCAAGGTTTGTACTAAACCTCCCACTGATACCAACTGTAATGCCCCGACCCCAAAAGCCCAGAGTCGGTGCATTATTTTGTATCATTGGCATGAACACAAAATATCAAGTCTCTAAAGATCGATTAGTTTAGTATCCTTGGAAGTATCAGATACATTCATAAGGTTTACATTACATCATAAAATGAAAAACTACAACAACATTGTTTCCATAGACAACATTGAGATTTCATAGACTATCCCTACAGGTCATGCATAATATACTTCTTCACATCATGGGAAAAATAAAACTTAGAAAGGGTTGAGCTTAGATTATCAGTAAGGAGAACAATAGAGTGGAAAATTTCATAAATAAGAATAAAAATTTAAGGCAATGTATAAGAATAAAACAAAATCCTTTTAAACTTGAACTTCAGCATAATATGTAAAAGATAAAAATAAAATAATTCCATTTACTTATTGACATGGATATTCTACTAGTCAAATAATCACAATCAATATCAATATACACTTTCATAATGATTTAATGCATAATTTGAGACTTTCGTAAACACATAGTCAATGCCTTGTGCCAAGACAAAAAATAAGATTATGTTAGGGCCCTATGCCAAGACACTAGTTTGTCTCATGAGACCTACTGATGCATCGATGATCTATAGCGGGATCCCCTTGTCACTTACTAAGTGCAATTAATTCCTCATATGAAAAGGTTTAAACATAACATAAACATTTAATTTAAAACTAGAATACTAAATGTCAATAATTTATCCATAAACCACGAATGGTGTAAAAATAACACATCCCCAGTCAAACATATCACAAAACATTCAATTCTAATAGGAAGTTTTGTACCATAATAAATCAACTTCAAATAAGCTTAAAATCCATCGAAGGATGTTGACATAGATGAAATAAAAACATTTTTTTAATAAATATCTCATTCTATTTTGAATTCATTTAAGAGTCACATAATTATAAAGAAGACAGTTATTTTGAAAATATTCTTATAAGCTTGCAAAGTAAACTTCAACGATGTTATAATGGTGGAAAATAGCTGCACCCATCGTATAAGTTAAAAAAACATTCTTACATTTATTTTTTCAAATAGGTCATAAAGTACATTGTTTGGAAAACGAAGAAAATATTCATTTCAAAACATATAAGGTCATATAAGGGTATAAATGACTTTACCCCATTTTCAATTAAATAGTAAAAATGTTTTGAAATTAATTTTTAAGAAACATGGATGTGGATGATAAAGAGGTCCCATTAGATACTTATATAAAACAACCTCAGATAATAAAGAGATTTTAAAATTAACCCTTACCATATACTTTTCCTTGGTTGAGGGTATGTTATCCTTTTTTATAATGGTGAGATAATTGTTATTAAATTATACAAGAATCATATACATTAATATGATATCATATATGATCTTTTAACATTGCTTTGTTAAAAATATCTTAGTACTATCGTCGTTTCGGGTGTTAACTGATACATTTTCCTTTATATGATTTTCTACATAAGTAATGTTTTTTATGGATATGATGTATCTTATTCATATTCAGATTATATTATGTCTTTAAACATTATTTTTAATCATCTAATGAAAATTAGTCTTGAATGGATACGACGGGGAATGAATCTCATGGCGTTCATGGAGAGGGTAATCCATACGTACGCATGAGAGACAATATCATTCATTTGATATTAAAATAATATATAATTGGATGGTATGTCATATATATAGAATCATTATGATTTTATATTTATTATTTACATCAATTACACATCATTATTATACCCATCCAACTAGTAATGTATTGAATAACAATTACACCACGACGTAGAGACGGTAAGCTGTGCGTACACACTTATGGTGGAATGTCATTCAAATAATAGATAGAGTAATGAATATGGTTTTATCAAAGTATATAGATGATTCTAGAGCTATTATTTTAGAATAGAAACAACATAGAAAGAGGAAGTTGAAGAAGAAAGGAACTTGAAAGAGGTGATCAAATATTTACCTCTTCTTCGTGTTCTTCTTTTGATTTAAACAAAATGGCTTGTTAGGTTGGCTTTATGACTAAAGGAAGACCTCTAGGATGAATGGAGGACCGTTTATAGGGTATTTGGGGAGGTTTTGGCCGAGCCAAAGGTTTTTGGAGGTGTGAATTTGGGAGAAGGGAGAGTGCCCTTTTATAAGAGGGGTGAGGGAACCTTAGAAAAAACATACAATATTATTTTATAATAAATTTATTTTAGGTTTATAATGGCTCCAAAATGTATTATTTAAAGACTATGTTGTTTATGGGTCGAAAACCACTCAACCAATAGGTTTTAGATAATATTTGGTCACTATATTAACCTTATCCTTTATATTTAACTCTTAGTCAAATAGATTGAAATTTACAATGTCTCTTTGTATTTTTATATTATATGGTTAATAAACATAATATAAATTTCCAAGATAAACCCAAGTGGTTAATTAAAGAAATATATAATAGTATTTAAGCCCTTTGTATAGCCTTATATTTTTAGGAATAGAATACCAATTAATAATATAATATTTGTTTTGAAAACCCTTTTATGTCAATTTCGACACTCTTTGGTATTTTTTTTTCTAAATTCATAACATCATTATTACCTCAAAAATAATTCACATAACCAACCATAATATGTCATATTAAACTAGAAAATTAGTTTAATTCATAAAAAGTCCCAAATTACATTTATTTAGATATTTATAATATAAATTATTTTAATCATTCATTCATACTGTAATTACTGCATTATCATTGTGTCATAAATGAATTTAATTATTTAATGTATAAAAATTATAAATAAAATACCGTTATGTAGGAAATATTTTTATATTTCTAATGAATATTTATAGTCTATTTTATCTTATGTCTAACCTTATATTACAAGTGGTTTAGTTATTAAACTTTTAATTTAACACTTTTAACTCTTCTTTGAATTAAACAATAATAAATGTACTATTATAATCCAAGTGGACCTAAAGGATCATATTTTATTCCTAAGTTTGTTTTTGGTCTAAGTACACTTATCCAATATAATTATGGCATATTTTAGGGTAATAATAATATCATTTTTACAATTAATTACCATTTTACTTTTAACCGTGGTAAATAAAAGTAAAAAGTTATTATTCACCAAAAATTATTTTCAACATATTGAACCACATTTTACTTACTAATATCAACCCTATCACTTGGATTTTTGATATTTAATTTACAAAAGTGGTAAAATTAAGTTTTATTTAAATTTGACAATGCTCCTAGGAGGTGGGTAAAAGACTGTAAAAAGTTCAATAAAATTTATATATATATAAAATTATTATAAATTGACTCCAATGAATTAAATTGAACTTATGTAGGTATTATGTATATATTTTTACCTAAAATAAAGTTAAATAAAATAAATAATTATTTAAAAAAATTCAGTTTTAAACAATAACTCAGTGTTTTTCACTATTCATCAAAAAATGAAAGTTTTCAGAAAAATACCAAAATTTCACCCTAAGATAATTTTGATATTCTGAATTCAAAAATTAAGTCTATTTTACCAAATTAAATAAATATAATTTTCATTTATTATTTTAAAATTAATTCTTGATGTCAAAACCAAAAAGCGTATTTTTAAGAAATAATAACTATCAAACGATTGACACTTGTTTATGTCTAATTTTAAAGTAAAATTACTTATAATGACCATAATTGGATTAAATGGTAAAACTATAATCTAATTATACTTCTAAATCATTAAAATTTATAATTCAACACTATAAATTATTTTGATTTAGAATGTTGTTTTCAGTTAAAATATATTATTTTTCACTATTCACCCAAATATGAAAGTTATCAGAAAAACACCAAATATTTATTGAAACTAAATTATTATGCCCCTATTCTAAAGAAGAAGATTATTTTTTCAAATTGAATATATAAAAGTTTCAAATATTGGATTTAAAAAGGGTTCATCATTAAAAGGTTGTAAAATTTCATTTTTTGAAAAATAATTCTTTTATCTAAAAAAATTGAATTTGTTCTTACCTTCGGTCTAAGAAAATTATAATATTATTTCTAAAATTATAAGGATTATATAAAGTTCAAAATTCAGTTAATAATATTCATAATAGCTTTTGAACGGCTAGTTTGGTATGTTGTGGTGCGCTTGAACTCAGTGTTGCGTGTAGTGCACGTTATTGCATTACTTTGAAGAAATAATGTACTATGAAATCTTGTGGTGTTACATTCTTCTGTCCTTTAGTAGATTGAGTCCTTGCAATTTGAAATTTTTCTTCGAAAATAAAAGGTTGAAAATAGAAAATACCTCTGTAGGAAAACTCACATCATAAATTGGGTTAATAAAATTTAGTCTTAATAAGAGGAAAAATGGAATGAAAAAGTCACCACCAAATTATGATCTCAATTAGGAGAACATTGGTGGAAATTCGAGACACAGAATTTGAGGTAAAACATAAATATTTATAGGGAGTGATTGAGGTCATCAGTAACAAATAATTGTTGAATTGAGGGTCTCAAAGCCATCAATCTATGATGATTTAAAATATCATCTGTTCAACAAAACATAAGGTATTAGGATAACACATTTTTAGTTTTGAGATCCCTTACCTAAATTTTAAGAATTAATTTCTTCATAGAATAAGAGAACAAAAAAAGTATATATTTGAAATGTAGAGTTCCATCCTTTAACTAATTTCTTCCACAAACTCATCTATCACTCTAAAAGATAATAGAACTTAAAAAATATTATATTTATCCTATTTGTATAGGGTTCAAAAAATGAATTTATAATTCTTCTACCAGACCTTTTCAAAAATCTACATTATTCAATCTTGGTCATCATGTGGGCCAGTGGCAGGTGATACACCCTTGTCGCCCTTCGGTGGCGTGTTCAAGTCTCACAGCCTTTCCGGATGCGATGGGTTGCCGCCCGACCTCCGGGTAGTCCTTTTATGGTAATCCAAAAATAATATCAAACTACAATTATCCAAAATACTTCTGTCTAAACTCAAAATCAAAAATTTATAAGGAAGGTAAACACAATGGAGATCCTTTTTTCCACGTAATAACATGTGAACACCTTCATAATGTATTCTTTTAAAACACTACAACATCCTGAATTACCATAAAACCTTATTGATTACATTCATGCTACCTTATTTCTTATAGAATTCTGAATATACTGCTTCTATCCAAAAATGTTGTAAACTCCAACAGTGATGGAATATACAAATCATTAATCAGTTTCGAGGTAGTCAAGAATATCCGACAAATTTTTCCAAATCAATCATCTATTATTACAAAATCACTACCTCAGTATCAGAACCATATTATGTTCTATCTTTATCTCAACCATATATTTTCCAAAAATATAACCTGCTATTGAGTCACTTTTCTTGGTTCCACACAATCTCAAGTCCTTAATTAAGTAGTACTCCAGCACAATCCTTATATACTCTATAATTCTTATAACATGTACATCATTAATACAATACTCGAATGCCACAATATTTTAATAACAACATAAAAAATATAATCATTCCTCTCCATCTTCAGTAGTATGAAAACATTATTATCATCCAATAGCAACATTTGGGGTATACCCTGATCATTTATAAATTGATTTGCGTAGTGTCACAACTCTTTATAGATGAAGCATTGTACATTTGAAACTTTTTTCTTACCCTTGCAATCACGTACTTGGTGTCCGTTTACTCCACACTTATCACAAACTCCAATTTCCGTCAAATATTTACCTAGGTGATTCTTTCCACAGTTATCACATATGAGAAAATCCTTTTTTCCCTCTTCCCTTTATCCATCTTTATATCTTCCATCATTTTCTTCTCTTTCTTCCCATAAAATCCATAGGACTTATAGAATACTTTACTTATCTTATTAACACATTATACTATTTCTTCATATGTTGAGAATACATGGGAGGATATTTCCCTTCTAAATGTTGGCATAATACAATGAAAGATATGATCCTTCTTACTCTTTGGATCATACGTTTTGTTGGAGTTCATATTCCTTCTATTGGGTGCCATTTCTATACAATGGCATACACTAGGTCAGTTTATGAATTGAAATGAATAATTCCAAATTTGTAAAATGCCTAACGTAAATTGAAAAGATTATGGATATAATCCATAATCATAAAAAATGTTTTCCTTGAGGATGTATATACTCATAAACCCTTCATAATGGTTTGTAAAGAAAATGGGAATTAAACTAAGCATATCCCCTGGGAGTGTCGTAACCAAGAGTGCATCGAGGCCCATTGTCCTGCACCAGTTCCCGTATTAGTCTAGCTCAAAGCATTATTTTCAGATTTTACCCCTAGGTACATCCGTGCCAGAGCTACCTCTATGTGCTCGTATCTAGATAGAGATGTATTGCTTGAGAAACTCAGAAAATCTCTACATTACCAAAATTCTCAGAAGTTCTACTATACTAATCCTCAAATTCTATCTTATGGCTATGTGCTCTAATCAGAGTTTATCTATATCTAGTTTCCAAGGTTTGTACTAAACCTCCCACTGATACCAATGGTAACGCCCTGACCCCAGAATCCCCGAGTCAGTGCATTATTACATATTATTGGAAATATCACAAAAGAACAAGTCTCGAAAGATCGATTAGTTTAGTAGCCTTGGAAGTATCAAATACATTCATAAGGTTTACATTACATCATAAAATAGAAAACTACAACAACATTGTTCCCATAGACAACATTGAGATCCCATAGACTATCCCAATAGGTCAGTCATAATATACTTCTTCGCATCCTGGGAAAAATAAAACATAGAAAGGGGTGAGCTCAGATTGTCAGTAAGGATAAACAATTAGCGGAAAATTTCATAAATAAGAATAAACATTTAAGGCAATGTATAAGAATAAAACAAAATTCTTTTAAACATAAACTTCAACATAATATATAAAAGGTAAAAATAAAATAATTCCATTTACTTTTTGACATGGATATTATACTAGTCAAATAATCACAGTCAATATCAATAGCCACTTTCATAATGATTTAATGCATAATTTCAAACTTTCATAAACACATAGTCATGACCTTGTGCCTAGAAAACAAATAATATTATGTTAAGGCCCTGTGCCAAGACACTATTTTTTCTCATGAGACCTACTAATGCATCGAGGAGCTATATCGGGATCCACCGGTCACTTACTAATTCCAATTCATTCCTCATATGAAAAGGTTTAAACATAACATAAAAATTTGTATTAAAACTAGCATACGAAATGTCAATACTTTATCCATAAACCATGAATGTTGTAAAAACAACACATCCCCAATCAAACATATCACAAAACATTCAATTCCAAATGGATGTTTTGTACCATAATAAATCAACTTCAAATAATCTTAAGGATGTTGGCATAGATGAAATCAAAACATTTTTTTTGAGAAATATATCATTCTATTTTGAAATCATTTTAGAGTCACATTATTGTAAAAAAGACATTTATTTTTAAAATATTCTTATAATCTTGTAAAGGAAGGTTCAATGTTGTTATAATGGCAGAAAATAGCCCCATCCTCCGTATAAGTTAAAAAAACATTCTTACATTAATTTTGTTGAAAAGGTCATAAAGTACCTTATTTGGAAAATGACAGAAAGATTCCTTTAAAAACATATAAGTCCAAATATGGGTATAAATGAATTTACACCATTTTCTAGTAAATAGTAAAAAAGGGTTTGAAATATATTCTTTAAGAAACATGGATGTGGATGATAAATAGGTCCCAATAGATACTTACATAAAAACAACCTCGGATAATAAATAGATTGTGAAATTAACCCTTACCTTGTACTTTTCATTGGTCGAGGGTAAGTTAAATTCCTGTATAATAGTTAAATAATTGTTATTAAATGATACAATAATCATATATATTAATATGATATCATATATGATCTTTTAACATTTCTTTGTTAATAATATCTTAGTATAATCGTCATTTCGGGTGTTTACTGATTCATTTTCCTTTATATAATTTGTTATGTAAGTAATGTTTATTATGGATATGATGTATCTTATTCATATTCATAATGATATTATGTCTTTAAACTTTATTTTTAATAATCTAATGAAAATTAGTCTTGAATGGATACGATGGGGAATGAATCTAACCGCGTTCGTGGAGAGGGTAATCTGTACGTACGCACGAGTGACAATATCATTATTTTGATATTAAAATAATATATAATTGGATGATATATCATATATAAATAATCATTATCATGTTATGTTTATTATTTACATCAATTACACATCATTATTATACCCATCCAACTAATAATGTATTGAATAACAATTACACCACGACGTGGATACGGTAAGCCGTACGTACGCACTTATGGTGACATGTCATTAAAACGATGGATACAATAATGAATATGGTTGTATCAAATTATATAGAAGATATTGGATATATTATTTTAGAATGGAAACAACATAGAAAGAGGAAGTTGAAGAAAAAAGGAACTTGAAAGAGGTGATGAAATATTTACCTCTACTTTGGGTTCTTCTTTTGATTTAATCAAAAGGGATCCTAGGGTTGGATTTCTGACTAAAGGAAGACCTATAGGATTAAAGGAGGACAGTTTAGAGGGTATTTATTAAGGTTATGGCCGATCCAAATGGATTTGAAGGTGTGAATTTGGGAGAAGGGGTATGCCCTTTTATAAGAGGGGTGAGGGAACCTTAGGAAAAACTTACAATATTATTTAATAATAGATTTATTTTTGGTTTATAATGGCTCCAAAATGTATTATTTAAAGTATAAGGTGTTTATGGATCCAAATACACCCAACCAATAGGTTTTAGATAATTTTGGGTCACTATATTAACCTTATCCTTTATATTTAACTCTTAGTTAAATAGTTTGACATTTACAATGTCCCTTTTTATTTTTATATTATATGGTTAATAAACTTACTATAAACTTTCACGATAACCCCAAGAGGTTCATTAATGACATATATAATATTATTTAAGCCCTTTTTCTATGCCTTAGATTTCTAGGAATATAATACCAATTAATAATATAATATTAGTTTTGAAAACTCTTTTATGTTAATTTTGACACTATTTGGTATTTTGTTTTTTTCTAAATTCATAACATCATTATTAATTCAAAAAGAATTCATCTAACCAACTCTAATATGTCATATTAACCTAGAAAATTATTTTAATTCATAAAAAGACTCAAATTACACTTGTTTGGATATTTATAATATAAATTATTTTATTATTTCATTAATACTTTAATTACTGCACCATCATTGTGTCATAAATAAATTTAATTATTTAATGTATAAAAATTAAAAATAAAATACCATTATTTAGGAAATATTTTTATATTTCTAATTAATATTTATAGTCAAATTTATCTTATGTGTAACACTATATTAAAAATGGTTTAGTTATTAAACTTTGAATTTAACACTTTTAACTCTTCTTTGAATTAAATAATAATAAATGTCCTAATATAATCCAAGTGGACCTAAAGGATCATATTTTCTTACTAAGGTTGTTTTTGGTATAATTAAACTTATCCAATAGAATTAGGACATGTGTTAGGGCAATAATAATACCATTTTTACCATTAATTACCATTTTACTTTTAACCGTGGTAAATAAAAGTAAAAAGATATTATTCACCAAAAATTATTTTCAACTTATTGAACCACATTTTACTTACTGATATCAACCCTGTCACTCAGATTTTTGATATTTAATTTAAAAAAGCGATAAAATTAAGTTTTATGTAAATTTGCAAATGCTCTTATGAGGTGGGTAAAAGACGGTAAAAACTTCAATAAAAATTTTATATATCTAAAACTATTATAAACTGACTCTGATGAATTACATTGAACTTATATAGGTATTATGTATCTATTTTTACCTAAAATAAATTTAAATGAAATAAATAATTATTTAAATAAAAATTCGGTTTTAAACAATAACTGAGTGTTTTTCACTATTCATCTAAAAATGAAAGTTTTCTGAAAAATACCAAAATTTCACCCTATGATAATTTTGATATTCTGAATTCAAAAATTTAGTCTATTTTACCAAATTAAAATCATATAAGTTGAATTTATTATTTTAAAAGTAATTCCTATTGTCAAAACCAAAAAGCGTAATTTTAAGAAATAATAACTATCAAAATGTTGACACTTGTTTATGTCTAATTTTAATGTGAAATTAATTACAAGGACCATCATTGGATTAAATAGTAAAAATATAATCTAATTATACTTATAAAACATTAAAATGTATAATTCAACACTATAAATTATTTTTATTAAAAAAGTTGTTTTCAGGTAAAATATAGTATTTTCACTATTCAACAACATATGAAAGTTATCAGAAAAACACCAAAAATTTATTGGAAGTAAATTATTATGTCCGGACTCTAAAGAAGAAGTTTATTTTGTCAAATTTAATATATAAGAGTTTCAAACATTTGATTTAAAAAGGTTTCACCATTAAAAGGCCGTAAAATTTCATTTTTTGAAAAACAATTCTTTTATCTAAAAAAATTAATTTGTTCTTACCTTAGGTCTAAGAAACTCATAATATGGATTCTAAAATTATAAGGATTATATAAAGTTCAAAATTCAGTTAATAATATTCATAACTGCTTTTTAACGGCTAGTTTGATAAGTCGTGGTGCGCTTGAACTCAGTGTTGTGTGTAGTGCAAGTTATTGAATTACTTTGAAGAAATAACGAACTATGAAATCTTGGGGTGTTACATTTTTCCCTCCTTCAATAAATTAAATCCTCGCAATTTGAAATTGTTCTACAAAAATAAATGGTTGAAAATAGAAAATACCTTTGTAGGAAAACCCACATCATAAATTGGGTTAATAAAATTTAGTCTTAATAAGAGGAAAAAGGGAATGAAACAGTCACCACCAAATTATGATCTCAATTAGGATAACATTGGTCACAATTAGAGACACATAATTGGAGGAAAAAAGTAAATATTTATAGGTAGTGATTGAGGTCATCAGTCACAAATAATTATAGAATTGAGGGTCTAAAATCCATCAATCTATAATTATTTAAAATATCATCTGTTCAACAAAGCATAAGGTATTAGGATAACACATTTTTAGCTTCAAGATCCCTTACCTAAAGTTTAAGAATTAATTTCTTCATATAATAAGAGAAGAAAAAAAGTATATACTTGACAAGTAGAGTTCCATCCTTCAACTAATTTCTTCCACAAACTCATCTATCACTCTAAAAGATAATAGAACTTAAAAAATATTCTATTTATAAAATTTGTATAGGGTTAAAAAAATGAATTTATAATTCATCTACCAGAACTTAAAAAAAAACTACATTATTCAATCCAGGACATCATGTGAGCCAGTGGCAGGTGATACACCCTTGTCGCCCTTCGGTTGCGTGTTCAAGTCTCACGGCCTTGCCTGATGCGATGGGTTGCCGCCCGACCTCTGGGTTGTCCTTTTATGGCAATCCAAAAATACTCTAAAACTAGAATTATCCAAAATAATTATGTCTAAACTCAAAATAAACAATTTATAAGGAAGGTAAACACAATGAAGATACTTTTTGCCACGTAATAACATGTGAATACCTTCATTATGTATTCTTTTAAAACACTGCAACATCCTCAATTACCATAAAACCTTATTGATTACATTCATTCTCCATTATTCCTTATAGAATACTGAATATACTACTTCTATCAAAAAATGTTGTAAACTCCAACAATGATGGAATATACAAATCATTAATCAGTTTCGAGGTAGTCAAGAATATCCAATATAATTTATCCAAATCAATCATTTATTATTACAGAATCACTACCTCAGTATCAGTACCATATTATGTTCTATCTTTCTCTCAACCATATATTTTACAAATATCTAACCTGATATTGAGTCAATTTTCTTAGTTCCACACAATCTCAAGTCCTTAATGAAATAGTACTGTAGTTCAATCCTTATATACTCTATAATTCATATAACACATACATCATTAATACAATACTCAAATGACACAATACTTTAATAACAACGTAAGAAATCTAATCATTCCTCTTCATCTTCAGTAGTATCATAACTTTATTATTATCCAATAGAAGCATTTGGGTTATACCCTGATCATTTGGACATTGATTCGTGTAGTGTCCCAACTCCTTACAGATGAAGCATTGTACATTTGAAACTTTTTTCTTACCCTTTCAATAACGTACTTGGATTCCTTCTTCTCCATACTTATAACAAAATCCCATTTCCTTCAAGCATTTACCAAGGTGATTCTTCCCACAGTTATCACATATGAGAAAATCATTTTCCCCTCTTCCCTTTATCCTGTTAGAACCATGGTATTCTATGCATGATTTGGAGTATGGGTTGTGTTTGTTGTCAATCAGCAGTGGAAGTTCCGAATATGTACCACAAAGAGATCATACAGTTCAAGCAGACAACAGTATTGAAGGTGACACCATTTCCCAGTGTTTGCCAAATTTTTGGGCCTGAAAATCGACAAATGGAGAAAAGTGTTTTTGGAAAAGAGACTTGCGCGCTATGTACTGTATGTGGAGGAAACTTGCATGCCATATGTTTTTCAAGATCAAAACATGGGAAAATGACAAAGGGATAAGGGGCGTGCAAGTTTTGGGCTGGTCGTGCAAGTGACCTGCGTGCCATGAAGAGACTTGGGCGCCGATGCCTAGGAAGACTAGAAACCTGCACGCCTATTGTTTTTCAATATCATACCTTCAGAATATGGTAAAGGAAAGAAGGTCGCGCAAGTATTTGTGTAGGTCACACAAGTGAGTAGCGCGGTAGAGGCTAGGGAGGATGAGCTGTGTGCCGGAACCTACGCGCTGAGGGAACACTTGCATGCCACCGCGCAGGGGATCCAGTTTTCCAATAAGTATACGACCCCCTCTTCATTGGTAACGAAGTTCAAGACTCAAAGATTTTTTGAGTTCTCATCGCGCAAGTGGTTGAGTCGCGCAAGTGGTTGTTGGGTCGCGCAAGTAGAGGCTGCATGCCAATTGTTGGCTGTGCGACCAAGGCAGTTGGGGAGTTAAAGGCGCAACGTCGCGCAAGTTTGGTGTTGAAGGAGTTAGTGTCGCGCAAGTTGTTTGGTTTCACCTGTGTTCTGATTTTGTACCACGCAAGTGACATGCATGTCGGGATTGTGACTTGCGCACTGGGCTTGGATAAGCGTGTCGGGGTTGTTAAAGTTCATCTGTCCTTTTGAAGCTGCACGAAAGCTGGATGATCGCCCGGTACCCTCAGCGCAAAGTCATATTCATCTTCTGGTGAGAGTTGGACTTCAACAGAGCATCTACATACGACAGAGGATGCATTATTATGCAATGATGATGAGACCTTCATGTCTATAAACTGAGTGGGACTTCACCAATGGCAGTGAGCCAGGGGGAGTCAACGAGAGTGACCCGAGGGAAGCAGTGAGCTATCCCTAAAGCTTTGTAAAGGCAGTGAGCCTGGGACAGAGTGATTGTTCCCAAACCTTTGTAATCCATAGCTAGTGAAGATTAGTGGAATTTGGTACGACCAACAACTTGTCGGTGTATGCTCCTTGGACGTAGCCCTTAGTGGTGAACCAAGAAAAAAGTGTTGTGTCTTCTCTCTGCATGTGAATGTTTCCTTTCTAATCATATTCATCATACAGGTTCAATAAGTTCCTAAAAACGTGGGAACAAGATCCATCACATTAAAAGAAAAATTTGTCACCCTGATTCACCCCTCCCCTCTCAGGGTGTCCCAGGGTCCTTCATATCCATCTTTATATCTTCTATCCTTTTTTCTATTGCTTCCCATAAAATCCATAGGACATAGAGAATACTTTAATTATCTTATTAACACATGAATCTATTTCTTCATATGTTGAGAATACATGGGAGGATATTTCCCTTCTAAATGATGGCTTAATACAGTGAAAGATATGATCCTTCTTACTCTTTGGATCGTACGTATTGATGGAGTTCACATTCCTTCTACTGGGCGCCATTTCTATACAATGACATACACTAGGCCAGTTTATGAATTGAAATGAATAATTACAAACTTGTAAAATGCCTAACGAAAATTGAAAAGTTTATGGATATAATCCATAATCAGAAAAAAAAATTTCATTGAGGATGTATATACTCATAAACCCTTTATAATGGTTTGTAAAGAAAATGAGAATTATTCTAAGCATATCCCCCAGGTGTGTCGTAACCAAGAGTGCAACAAGGCCCATTGTCCTGCACCAGTTCCTGTTTGAGTCTATCTCAAAGCGGTTTTTTCAGGTTTTACCCCTAGGTACATCTGTTCCAAAGCCGCCTCTACATGCTCGTATCCAGATAGGGATGTATTGCTTGGAAAACTCACAAAATCTCTAGATTACCAAAATTCTAGGAAGTTCTTCTATACTAATCCTCAAATTTTATCTTAGGGCTATGTGCTCTAATCATAGTTTATCTATATCTAGTTTCCAAGGTTTGTACTAAACCTCCCACTGATACCAACAATAATGCCCCAACCCCAAAAGCCCAGAGTCGGTGCATTATTACGTATCATTGGCATAATCACAAAAGATTAAGTCTCAAAATATCGATTTCTTTAGTAGCCTTGGATGTATCAGATACATTTATAAGGTTTACATTACATAATAAAATGGAAAACTACAACAACATTGTTTCCATAGACAACACTGAGATCCCATATACTATCCTTATAGGTCAGTCATAATATACTTCTTCGCATCTTGGGAAAAATAAAACTTAAAAAGGGGTGAGCTCAGATTCTCAGTAAGGATAAAAATATAGCAGAAACATTTATAAATAATTATAAACATTTAAGGCAATGTATAATAATAAAAAAATCCTTTTAAGCATGAACTTCAACATATTATATAAAAATCAAATAATTCCATTTACTTATTGACATGGATATTCTACTAGTCAAATAATCACAGTCAAAATCAACAGCCACTTTCATAATGATTTAATGAATAATTTCAGACTTCCATAAACACAGAGTCAAGGCCTTGTGCCAAGACAAAAAATAAGATTATGTCAAGGCCCTGTGCCAAGAAACTAGTTTGTCTCATGAGACCTACTGATTCATCGAGAAGTTATAGCAGGATCCATCGGTAACTTACTAAGTCCAATTCATTCCTCATATGAAAATCTCTAAACATAACATAAACATTTGTATTAAAACTAGCATAAAAAATGTCAATACTTTATCCATAAACCATGAATGGTGTAAAAATAACACATCCCCAGTCAAATATATCACAAAACCTTCAATTCCGAATGGAAGTTTTGTACCATAATAAATCAACTTCAAATAAACTTAAAATCCTTCGAAGGATGTTGACATAGATGAAATCAAAACATTTTTTTGGAGAAATATTTCATTCTATTTTGAAATCGTTTAAGAGTCACATAATTATAAAGAAGAAATTTGTTTTGAAAATATTCTTATAAGCTTGTAAAGGAAGCTTCGACGATGTTATAACGGCAGAAAATAGCCCCACCCGTCGTATAAGTTAAAAAACATTCTTACCTTAATTTTGTCGAAAAGGTCATAAAGTACCTTGTTTGGAAAATGATGGAAAGATTCCTTTAAAAACATATATGTTCAAATAAAGGTATAAATGACTTTACCCCATTTTCCATTAAAGAGTAAATATGTTTTGAAATATATTTTTAAGAAACATGGATGTGGATGATAAATAGGTCCCAGTAGATACTTACATAAAAACAACCTCGGATAATAAATAGATTGTAAAATTAACCCTTACCTTTTACTTTTACTTGGTCGAGGGTAGATTAACCTCCTGTATAATGGTGAAATAATTTTTATTAAATTATACAATAATCATATACATTAATATGATATTTTAACATTGCTTTGTTAACAATATCTTAGTATAATCATCATTTTGGGTGTTTAATGTTTCATTTTCCTTTATATGATTTGTTACATAAGTAATGTTTGTTATGGATAGGATTTATCTTATTCATATTAATAATTATATTACGTCTTTAAACTTTATTTTTAATCATCTAATGAAAATTAGTCTTGAATGGATAAAATGGGGAGGAAATCCCATCGCGTTCGTGGAGACAGTAATCCGTACGTACGCACGAGAGACAATATCATTCTTTTGATATTAAAATAATATATAATTGGATGGTATATCATATATACAGAGTCATTATCATGTTATATTTATTATTTACATCAATTACACATCATTATTATACCCATCCAAATAATAATGTTTTGAATAACAATTACTCCATGGCGTGGAGACGGTAAGCCATACGTATTAATGTATGGTGACATGTCATTAAAAGGATGGATATAATAAAAAATTTGTTTGTATAAAATTATATAGAATATACTGGAGTTATTATTTTAGAATGGAAAAAAAAATAAATAGGAAGTTGAAGAAGAAAGGAACTTGAAAGAGGTGATAAAATATTAACTCTTCTTAGGGTTCTTCCTTTTGATTTGATCAATAAGGCTCATTAGGTTGACTTTATGACTAAAGTAAGTACTCTAGGATGAAGGGAGGATAGTTTAAAGGGTATTGGGGAAGGAGTTGGCCGATTAAAATGGCTTTGGAGGTGTGAATTTGAGAGAAGGGTGAGTTCCCTTTTATAAGAGGGGTGAGAGGCATCTTAGAAAAAACTTAAAATATTATTCTATAATAAATTAAATTTTGGTTTATAATGGATCACAAATGTATTATTTAAATGATAAGGTGGGTATATTTTGAAAAAAACTAAACCAATAGGTTTTAGATAGGATTGGGTCACTATATTAACCTTATCTTTTATATTTAACTCTTAGTTAAATAGTTTGACATTCACCATATCTCTTTATAGTTTTATATTATATGATTAATTAACATACTATAAACTTCCAAGAGAACCCCAAGTGGTTAATTAATGACATATATAATAGTATTTAATCCCTTTGGCCGAACCTTAGATTTTTAATAATAGAAAACCTATTAATAAAATAATATTTGTTTGAAAAACTCTTTTATGTCAATTTTGATACTATTTGGTATTTTGTTTTTACTAAATTCATATCAGCATTATTACTCCAAAAAAGATTCATCTAACCAACCCTAGTATATAATATTAACCTATAGAATTATTTAAATTCATAAAAAGTCTCAAATTACATTTATTTGTATTTTTATAATATCAACTATTTCAATCTTTCATTAATACGGTAATTACTGCATCATCATTGTGTCATAATTAAATTTAATTATTTAATGTCTAAAATTTATAAATAAAATACCATGATTTAGGAAATATTTTTATCTTTCTAATGAATTTTTTATGTCGAATTTATCTTATGTTTAACCCTATATTAAAAATGGTTTAGTTATTAAACTTTGAATTTAACACTTTTAACTGTTCTTTGAATTAAATAATAATAAATGTCCTAATCTAATCCAAGTGGACCTAAAGGATCGTATTTTATTCCTAAAGTTGTTTTTTGTTTAATTAAACTTATCCAATAGAATTAGGACATGTGTTAGGGTAATAATAATATCATTTTTACCCTTAACTCCCCTATTTACTTTTAACCATGGTAAATAAAAGTAAAACGTTACTATTCACCAAAAATTATTTTCATCTTATTGAACCACATTTTACTTACTGATATCAGCCATGTCACTCGTATTTTTGAAATTCAATTCCCAAAAGCGGTAAAATTATGTTTTATGTAAATTTGTAAATGCTCCTAGGAGGTGGGTAAAAGACGGTAAAAAGTTCAATAAAATTTTTATATATATAAAATTATTATAAACTAACTCCAACAAATTACATTAAACTTATATAGGTATTATGTATCTATTTTGACCTAAAATAAATTTAAATAAAAAAATAATTATTTAAATAAAAATTCGGTTTTAAACCATAACTCAATGTTTTTCACTATTCATCAAAAATTGAATGTTTTCAGAAAAATACCAAAATTTCACCCTAAGATAATTTTGATATTATGAATTCAAAAATTAAGTCTATTTTACCAAATTAAAACACATATAATGTAACACCTCAAGCCTCCATGGTACGTTTCCCTTTGAATAATGCAATAGCATGTGTTGTACGCATCTTCGAGTTCTAGCACACACCACAACCCATCAAACTAGCCATTATGAATAGTAAAACCCACTTTTAGAAATTTTATAAATTTTATCATTCAAAATGGACTTAATTTTTGGATTCAGAATATCGAAATTATCCTAGGGTGAAATTTTGGTATCTTTCTGAAAACTTTCAATTTCTGATTAATTGTGAAAAACACTGAGTTATAGTTTAAAACCGATTTTTTATTTAAATAATTATTTATTTTATTTAAATTTAATTAAGGTCAAAATAGATACATAATACCTATATAAGTTCAATGTAATTTATTGGAGTTAGTTTAGAATAATTTTAGATATATAAAAATTTTATTTAACTTTTCACCGTCTTTTACCCACCTCCTAGTAGAATTTGGAAATTCACATAAAACTTAACTTTACCGCTTCTGTGAGTGGAATTTCAAAAATCCGAGAGACACAATTAATATCAAGGAGTAAAATTTGGTTCAATGAGATGAAAATAATTTTTGGTGAATAGTAAAATTTTACTTTTATTTACCACGATTAAAAGTAAATAGGGTAATTAAGGGTACACATGATATTAATATTACCCTAACACATTTCCTAATTCTATTGGACCAGTATATCTCGACCAAAAACAACCTTAGGAATAAAATATTATCATTTATGTCCACTTGGATTAGATTAGGACATTTATTATTATTTAATTAAAAGAAGAGTTATCTCTCGTTGCGGCTGAGAGTTTCTCTCCTAGGGTTTCCTAGGGCCGGAGTCTCCTTTCCTCGGAGCTCGGGTTCTTCGGTGACGGCTCGATCAGATCTTCCCTCTGGTTTCTCCTCCTCTGGTTCGGGATTGGCGGTGTCGTCTACGGTTGTTGTGCCCCCCTCTCCTGAAAACGCGTTGGAACCTTGGAAGTGCGGTTTGTTGCAGCTCTTGTTTTTCCCTTATTCTACGCATATCTTCAACCCTCCGCGGCGAAGGCACTGGTTCCATCATCCTCCAACGGTTTCAGATCTGTGTGTGGGAGGAAGGCTCCTAACCGCAATCTCAAGCTTCACCTTCATTTTGGTCCCGGGAGGTTTTGGCCTGTGACCTTCACTAGCTTCGGGGATTTTTTCACCTTTTTTGCATCCCTCTCAACTGTGTCCCGTGAGCCCTCTGTTCGCGGTTTCCTTGTCCTTCATTGCCTTCGATCCTGCTTCGCGAAGACAGGGGACAGTCCGGGGAGGGGTTTTCCGTTTCCACGTCGATGCGTTGTTTCTGCTGATTTTGGGGGTTGTTTTGCACTTCACCCTCCGTGATGGTTCATTGTGTTTGAGCGTCCGCTAAGAGGTTGATTCACGAGTGCGCCTACTATGAAGAGGGTGATCCGCAAAGGGCTTGTGTCCTGAATCACTGAATGCAAATGTTCACAATGTTCCGTGTGTTTGCAATGTGTTCATTTCCACAAAGCACCGACCGTGAAGGTTCGAGGCTCTCTTTGTGCATGAAGGTTTTGGTTCACGAGGTGGGTTTGTGAAGTGACCGATTCACAAAACACTTGCAGTGAAGGTCTGAAGAGTGGCGAGACCGCATAGTATTTTTCTTCGTGAAGTTTCTTCCATGATGCTCCGAGGCATTGTTTGTTCACGAAGGTCCGAGGTTTTGTGATACCGCGAAGGCCTGTCGTGGGATGTTGCCCCGTGAGGACTGGGGGTCCCTCGACGTGGGTTCTTGGGTGCGACTTTTTTTGTGGCTATGTTGACCCCAAAGGTTGGGGAGCCTGTCTCAGGTGGGTGATCCGCGCAAGGGTCCGTGAATAGGTTTCCGGTCCATAATCCTTTTGTTGGACATAGTCTTTCTTTTGGTGAGGGCATTTGGGGTCCGTAAGGGTGCCGGCCCTTTGGAGCTTTGTGCTTTCAACCTCTGAGTTGCGCTATAGATGCCGACTTCATCAATCAATGGAAGAGGTTGTCATTAACAGACATAGAAAAATCGGTGATCAAGGCCCGAAGAAATGAATACCCACTCTTGGAAAAATTCATGGCTCTGCTTGTTTTTTGAAAGTTCGTTGAAAACATTGCAGTTTATCAGGGGGATCTTAAAAACACTCTTCAGAATATCTGGAAGCTTGATGCAGGAGTGGCCATCCGGGAGGTGGGGAATAATCGCATCATCTTCAAGTTTTTTAACGATAGAGATATAGACAAACTTTTGCGTGGAAGATCGTGGTCCTTTGATAATAAACTCCTCCTCATAAAATAATTCAAAGGGGGAGACGATATCCACCAAGTGAATTTAACCCGCTCCCCCTTCTGGATTAGAGTTAAAGGAATCCCTTTCCAGGCTAGGACGGAATGCATAATGAAGGAAATTGGGGACAGTCTAGGCCATTTCCTTGAATGGGACTACTCAGACCCAATACAATGGGCCCCCAAGGTATGGATCAAGGCTGAAATTGAGGTGTCAGAGCCCCTTATGAGGGGAATGTTCTTGAAATTTGAAGACACCAACACCTGGATATCTTTCAAATTTTAGAAACTCCCACTCTTCTACTTTTTTTGTGGTCGTCTTGTCCACCTGGATAGAACGTGTACCACAAAACCTAAGAGTGGATCAGGTGACATCACCCTCCAATATAGCCCTTGGCTCCATGAAAAAAGGAATAAATATGCTCTCATCCCTATGTCGTAAAAACAAAAGGACCATGACCGTATTACGTTGGCCCATACCAGTCAGGCGAAACCTTCACATGGACAAGTCATTATGCTAGGACCTTCAGATCTCTCTAATTTTGACTATCCCACTCAGAGAGAAGCAGGAGTTCATCCTACCCACCTGAAGGACAAAACTCCATCATCCACAAGGTCGACGACGAAGCAAAAAGAACCACCAAAGCACTACCCACCGCAAATGCTGATGCACTTCGTGCCACCAGATCTAGATCTGGATCCACAATCTTCTGTAATTGTTTTACCACCATTGGAGGCCCAAGGAATGACATGTACTCCAATGCTGGGCCCAATCACCCGTCGCACATGGAAAAGGGTACAACGGGGAGGAAGTGATGGTCACGTGGAAAACCCAAACCCTGGGGTCAGGAAATGAAAAACCGAAACATGCCATCCGGGGGGGGGGGGGGGGGAATCCCACCAAAAGATAGAAAACGACAAGTGGCGAACCTAGTCTGGAGGAACCAATGGCGGTGGAGGGAAAGACCCAGCCCCGCCTAGAGAAATGATTGCCTTATTATGGAACAATCGTGGGCTTGGAAACCCATGAACGGTTCACATGCTTCAGCACAATTGCGTTCAAAGTCGCTGCGATATGGTTTTCCTGTCCGAAACCATGCTGGAAAACAAGGACACCCATGGTATTGATATAAAGTGAAACTTCCATGGTTGATTTACGGTGCCCAGACAAGGTCATGATGGGGGCCTATGTCTCCTCTGGAAGGAAAATATCGACGTCACAATATTGTCTTTCTCCTCACACCATGTTGTCGCGACTGTCCAAACAGACTCCCACCCACCATGGACCTTTGTGGGTTTCTATTGCTGGCCATCCTATAATGATAAGGTGAATTCATGGGATCTACTGTGCAAGATGCGACATGACCTTCCAATCCTCATCCTCTTCAGAGGATATTTCCATGAAATTATGTTACATAAGGAAAAGAGGGGTGGATGAACTCGACCCTCATCTTTGATAGCAAACTTCATGGACGAGTCTCTAGGGCAGACCTGGTCGATTTGGGGTATATAGGTAACCCTTTTACTAGGTTTCGCGGAAATTATGAAGGCACTCACGTCGCTGAGTGCCTCTACAGATTTCTAGTCTCTACTTATTGGATCAATCGATTTAGTATGTTTCACATCGGCCACATGGCCCTTAACAGCTCAGACCACAGTCCAATTTTCATTGATTGCACGCAAGAGATCGAATTAGACAACTTTGCAGACCATTTAGATTCGAGATCTTCTGGTCAAAAGATCAGGAATGTGAAGAGGTGATCTACTTAAGATAGAAGATCTCTCAAGTGGATGTTTGACACAATCTCTAATAAGTCGCATCTGATCTGAGATCTTGGAGCAAGAAGAATTTCCGCCACCCCGACCGGCACTGTGTTATCCTTGAACAGAGACTGAGAAACCTTCTTAATCAACCCAAATCTAATTACATTCTCTCCAAGATTGGAGCCACGCAAAGAGAGATGGACATGACCCTGTGTGTCAAGGAAATTTTCTGGTCCATTCGGGTGCGGGATAGACACATTAAAGAGGGGGATGCTAATACCCGGTTTTTTCACCAGAAAGATTCAGCCAGGCGAAGGAAAAATGCTATTACATACCTCTTACAACCCGACAAAAGCAAATTCTCTGACACCAATGGAATCCATGAGTCCTTGAAAGGATATTTCCAGAACATTTTCATTGTAGGAACCCCCTTCATTTCTGCCGAGGTGAAAGACTGTATCAGACCCATGATAACTGATGAGATCAATAGACAGCTCACCAAAGATGTGACAGATGACGAGATATTCCAGGCACTTAAAGAACTTCACCATACTAAGGCCCCAGGACCGGATAGGTTCCATGCCCTATTCTTCACAAAATACTGGCACATTATCGGCCCTGACATCTGCAACATGATAAAAAATATCTGGGATGGGAATTCCAGCATGGATGCCATCAATGAAACTGTCCTTGTCCTCTACCCAAAATCAAGAAACCTCTAGTAATCCCTGACTTTAGACCGATCAGTCTTTGAAATTTCTCTTACAAAATCTTCTCTAAGACCCTTGTCAATCGGCTGCGACTTTGGATACCTGATATTATCTCTGAGAATCAGAGCACCTTCATGGCCAAGAGACTGATTACTGATAATGCTATTGTGTCCCATGAAGTGTTCCATTCTATAAAATCATGATCCACTACAAAAAGAGGAACCATGGCCTGGAAACTGGATATGACCAAGGCCTACGATAGAGTGGAATGGCACTTCATTCATTTTGTCGTGTTGAAAATGGGTTTTTGCGCGAAATGGAAAAATATGATCATGGAATGCATCTCGACCATCTCCTTCAAAATAAAGGTCAATGGGGAGCTCACCAGAGGATTCTCCCCATCTCGAGGCCTTCTACAGGGAGATCCCCTATCCCCTTTTCTCTTCATTCTGGTGGCTGATGTGTTCTCTAATATTATTTCCAGGGCTACATCCTCTAATTCTATTCATGGTGCAAAGGTCTGTCATGTTAGCCCACCAGTGTCACATCTTTTCTTCACTGACGACTGCCTCCTGTTTTCCAGAACAACAATTAATGAATGTCGGGTGATCAGCCAGGAAATTCAACAGTATGAGAGGGCGTCTGGACAATTGATCAATCATGGAAAATCTAAAATTTCTTTTAGTGTTGTGGTGCCTCTTACCAAGAGGGAGGAGATGTGCGCATCAGCTGTCATCCATATGGTCGTGAAACATTAGAAGTACCTTGGGCTTCCCATGGTTATTGGCCAATCCAAAAAAGAAATATTCACATCTCTTGTGGACAGGATCGAGAAAAAAATTCTAGGCTGGTACCCTAAAGGAATTTCTAAATCTCGCAAAGAGACCCTCATAAAAGTAGTCATTCAATCCATTCCCAGCTACTTTATGTCCCTGTTTAAGCTCCCATGTGTTTTCGTCGACCATATCCACGCTCACACTTCCAATTTCTGGTGGGGGAAGAATGAGGGAAGGAGCCGGCCCCACTTGATGGCCTGGGAGAAACTCTGCATTCCCAAATTAGAGGGAAGGATGGGTTTCCGGAATCTACACCTCTTCAATGATGCTATTTTGGCCATGTAAGGATTGCACATTCTCAACTGCCCATCATCTCTTTTTGCACGGGTTCTACGGGCTATGTACTTTCCCCACACGGACTTTTGTGCTTCCTCTCTGGGTCCCCACCCTAGATTCCTCTGGAAAAGTATATGGGGGGATAAAAATCTCCTGAAAAAAGGACTAGGTTGGAGGATTGGGTCTGGCTCTTTGGTCAACATCTGGACTGATCCCTGGCTTATTTATAAGGATGGTTTGCAGGCTACTTCCACCGTCCAACAAGGTTTTGAAAACCCCACTGTCAGATGCATCCTTTCCGACCAGGGACAGGGGTGGTGTCTGAAAAAAAAATCCTTAATTGGTTTAATTAAATGGATCAAAGAATCATCCTAATCATTCCCTGGGTCCCCGATGCAGGCCCCGACCAGCTTTTCTGGATCAATGATTCCTCGGGCGAATACACAGTGACGTCCAGCTACAGACTGACTCTTGGCAACCACTCAATCCGCCGGGTTGAGGGACCTTGGAACTTGGTGTGGAAGCTCAGTGCTCCCCCTCAAATTCTCCAATTTTGGTGGCAGGTCTACACGGGTACTCTCCCAACCATGAGCCACCTCGCTCACCGACATATTGCTTGTTCTACTTTTTTCCTTTTCTGCCCGAACATTCCTGAAACTCCTTTGCATGCCATCATTCACTGCCTAGGAGCTAAGAAAATTTGGAACAAATGGGGTCTGACTTCTGCCGCTTCAATGGCATCGGCCTCTGCCCTTCCCGAACTTCTGACGCGATGGTGCTCCTCTCTCTCCTCGGCCTCTTCAGGTTCACTCTGCACCCTGACCTGGATTATTTGGGTCCGGCGCAACGATGTTGTTTTTCATCAAGATCACAAACCCCCCGAATTTTGTATTGATCAGGCCATCTCTTGGATAGAGGGCTGGAAAGACAACAATGGACATTTTATGCCAGGTTCTACCCCCTTCTCTCCCCCTCATTGGATTCCCCCAATAGAAGAGACCCTCATGATTAATGTGGACGCATCACTCCCAATGGATGGGTTTGGAACCCTTGGCCTCCTGGCCCGAAATCATCTGGGGAAAATACTTGCGGCAAAACACGAACCACATCAGGCCCGCTGGGAGCCTGTTGTTGCTGAGGCAATGGCCATCCTTTCCGGTATGATGCTCGCTGTGGACTGTGGATGGGTAGATATCATCATTGAATCTGACTGGCTCACCGTTATCGATTCTCTTAACATTTATGATGGATGACTTCAGTCATTTAGCTTCATCACCAAGAGAATTCGCTCGCTTCGCCAAGGCTTCTCTCGATGTACCTTCCCCTTTACCAAAAGGGAAGGCAACAATGCGGCCCATCAGCTGGCGGCCTCAGGCCCCTACGATATCAACCAGCTCTGGCTGAACAATTTCCCTCCATGGCTCTCCGTTTGTACGTCTTTCGGCCTTCGTCATTAATGTTATATGTCCTTCTTTTCAAAAATAAAAATAAAAATTAAAGAAGAGTTAAAAGAGATAAAATCAATGTTTAATAACTAAAACATTTTTAATATAGGGTTATAGATAAGATAAATTCGATTATAAATATTCCTTATAAATATAAAACGATTTCCTACATAATGGTATTTTATTTATAATTTTTATACATTAAATAATTTAATTTATTTATTACACAATGGGGATGCAGTAATTTACTAATTAATGAAATATTAAAATAATTGATATTATAAATATCCAAATAAATGTAATTTGAAACTTTTTATAAATTCAAATAATTTTCTAGGTTAATATGACATATTAGGATTGGTTATATTAATTTGGTTCAAAATAATAATGTTGTTATGAATTTAAAAAAAACCAATAGTGTCAAAATTGACATAAAAGAGTTTTTAAAACCGATATTATATTATAAATTGATATTCTATTCCTAAAAATCTAATGTTCAGCAAAAGTACTTATATCATGATAGGTGTATCATTAATGGACCACATGGGGGTCACTTGTATGTATACAAGAAGTTTATTAACTATATAATATAAAAATACAAAGAGACATGGTAAATGTCAAACTATTTAACGAAGAGTTAAAACAA
This sequence comes from Viscum album, assembly GCA_963277665.1. NCBI lineage: Eukaryota > Viridiplantae > Streptophyta > Magnoliopsida > Santalales > Viscaceae > Viscum > Viscum album. The sequence goes on along the minus strand of OY728125.1, from coordinate 354,275,105 downwards.
AAAGATAAGGTTAATATAGTGACCCAAACCTGTATAAAATCTATTGGTTGAGTTTTTTTCGACCTATCCACACCTTAAACGTTAAATAATCCACTTTTTACCCATTATAAACTGAATATTAATTTATTATAAAATAATATTTCAAGATTTTCCAAAGGTGCCCCTCACTCCTCTTATAAAAGGGCACTCACCCTTCTCATTAATTCATACCTTCAAAGCCTTTTGGATCGGAAAAACACTACCCAAATATTCTATAAACTTCCCTCACTTCAACCTAGAGGCCTTATTTTGATCATAAATCCAATCTATGGATCCCTTTTGATCAGATCAAAAGGAAGAACCCGAAGAAGAGGTAATGTTTTCACCACCCTCTTTCAAGTTCCATTCTTATTCAACTTCTTCTATCTTTGTTATTACCATTCTAAAATAATAACTCCAGTATCTTCTATATACATTTATGCAATTATAAATATGGTACAACCATATTCAGTATTCTATCCATCCTTTGAATGACATATCACCATGCGTGCGTACGTACGGCTTACCATCTCCACGTCGTGGTGTAATTGTTATTCAAAACATTATTATTTGGATGGGTATAATAATGATTTGTAATTCATGTAAATAATAAATATAACATTATAATTATTCTATATATATGATATAATAGACAATTATATATTATTTTAATATCAAAAAAATGATATTGTCGCTCGTGCGTACGTACGGATTACCATCTCCACAAATGCGATAAGATTCATTCCCCATCGTATCCATTAAAGTATAATTCTCATTTTATGATTAAAAATAATGTTTAACGACATTATATAATTCTTCATATGAATAAGATACAACCTATTCACAAAAAAACATGGCTTATTTAACAAAACATATAAAATAAAATGAGTAAGTTAACACCTGAAACGACGATAATAGTAAAATATTATTAACAGAGCATTATTAGAAGATCATATATGATATCATAATTATGTATATGGTTCTTTTATAATTTAATAACAATTTTTTAACTATTATACAAAAAGTTAAAATATCATTAACCAAGGAAAAGTACAAAGTAAGGGGTTTCTTATCTCACTTTTAATTCCGTGAGATTTCCATTGTTCACCACTTATTTATTGCACGTGTACTGCCCATGATTGTATTCATTGTGTAATATTATTTAATTTATGTACATTTACATCATCAATTTATGATCCTTCTTTCATGGGTGTATGTTTCATAAGTTACCAAATCGATAAGGGAATTTGAAATTTCAATTTACACTCATTCGGCTTTACGCATACTTCATTGATTATTGTACTCCTAGATTATGTGTGGAATAACTATTCATTTTCTTATGTCATAATTTCCACTCCCCTTTTTGTGGATATACTTTTTGATACACATAATCAATCCATTGATAAATTCTCAAGTCATCAATATGAACTTGATAAGAGTAATTTTTAACTCATTCCCCATTAGTTGAGTTAAATATCCAATTCATTGGTGTTGTCTTCAGAAGAATATGTGTGAATGTACTCTGATTGATTTACCCTAAACATATAATCATATTGAGTGTATTTATATTTTTCACACATAATTTTGTCGTTGATTTATCCTTAACCTAAGGATACGGTCTTTATAAGAGACTTAATCTCAATTTACATCCCATTGAGACTTCATTGTTGTAATACACCAATTCTCTTTTATATGGTGTATATAATGTACTTTGACATAGTATATCATGAATCCCTTTATTCTTATGATATTAAAAAGTTTGTATTACATCAATTATTTGAATTCAAGAGTCTCTCTATTGGTTAGAAACTCTAACTAAAATATCATTTTTAAATGTTTTAATGATTTATTCTTCTAAATATTTCTCATTAATGTCCAGGTTTTATAAATGGTTTTAAGGATTTAATTATATTGACATTAACGTTCTAAAATTAATATTAATTTTAAATGTTTCAAAGTGGTATGTGACACTTTGATTCATAAATCTTTTTTTTAAATGGATTATTGACAAGTAGTGTGACTTTTAAATGATTTCAAGAAAATGGGGGATATTTCTCTCTAATAGTTTTGATGATTATTTTCATCTATGTCAACATCCTTCATTATTATCGATTGAGGTTAATCTGATACAATAAAATCTTTCATATTGTATCGAATGAGCTATGGTTAACTATGGATGTGCTATTTTTATACCATTCATGGTTTGTAGATCATGTATTGACATTTCATATGCTAGTTTTAATATGAATGTTTATGTTATATTTCAAACTTTTCATATGAGTAATGTATTGAACTTATTAAGTGATGGGTGGAGCCAACTATAGGTCCTCGATGCATCAGTAGGTCTCATGAGACAAACGAGTGTCTTGACACATGGCCTTGAAAAAATCTTATTTGTATTCTTGGCACGAGGTCTTGACTTTGTGGTTATAATAGTATGGTATTATGCATTCCATCATTATGAAAGTGGTTATTGGTATTGCATGTGATTATTCGACTTGTAGAATATCCATGTGAATAAGTAAATGGAATAATTTCATTTTATTTTTTCCACATTATGCTGAAGTTCATGTTTAAAAGGCTTTTTTTAGTTATACATTGCCTTAAATGTTTATGTTTATTTATGAAAGTTTCTGATATATTGTTATCCTTACTGAGCATCTAAGCTCACCCCTTTCTATGTTTTATTTTTCCCAAGATGTGAAGAAATATTTTATGACTGACCTGCAGGGATAGTCTGAAGGGGATATGAGTGTGGACTATGGAGACTATGTTACTTTAGTTTTTCAATGTAATGTAACATTTATGAATGTATCTAGTGTTTCCAAGGATACTAAACTAATCGGTATTTCGAGACATGATCTTTTTTGATCCTGCCAATGATACATAATAATGCACCGACTCTGGGTAACTGGGTTCGAGGCGTTATAGTTGCTATCAGAGGAAGTTTATTATAAGCCTTGGAAGCTAGATTTAGATAAAATCTGATTAGAGCACATAGACCTAAGATGGACTTTGAGGATTAGTGTAGAAGAACTTCCTAGAATTTTGGTAGTGTAGATATTTTGTGAGTTTTCCAAGAAATACATCCCTGCCTGGATACGAGCAAGTAGAGGTGGCTCTGGAAAAGATGTACCTAGGGGTAAAACCCAAAATCACCGCTTTGAGCTAGACTCGAACAAGAACTGGTGCACGACAACAGGCCTTGCTGCACTCTTGGTTACAACACTCTCAGGGGATATGCTTAGGATAATTTACATTTTATTTACAAAATGATTGAAGTATTTAAATATAATATGAGAATAAATGACCCTGGTTAATCCTGAGGTGTTTAAAATTGAGAATATGGTGTCATGATATTCTCTAAATGATTTTATGACTACTATTACTCAAACAATGCTTTTAGGTTTTAGTTAATGGATGGATTCCAATGAATTCATAGTAACTTTGAGAATGATGTATAAGGTAGGAATGGTGGTGGAAATGAGAAACACAATGGAATGTTGATAGGTGTAAAAGATATTGTGTTCATGCCAAATCAGTTTTCCAAAAATATGATCAACAACATATATATTAACCAACTCCTGGACTCAACAAATAAGATAAAGGTGATGAATGATAAGAGCTCTAGTAGTGGAGACCATAGGGAAAAGAATCCTAAATTTCCCTCATGCAGGAAATGTGGAAGGAGAAACCCAAGAAAGTGTCTCAACGGAACAAAGAAATGCTTTACGTGTGGTAAAGAAGGAAATAAAGTGAATAATTGCCGAGGAAAAATGAAGAGTACTATGGAAGAAAATAAAAATGGTCCCAAGAATCCATTTATAATCATTTCCCGTAAATTTAGGGGACCTGTCCATTAATCTATTGAATTCCCTATTCTATAAGATATTTTCTTGGTCAAAGAAGAAGCTATATGAAAATAAATGGTTGGAGAAATGTTTAAAGTTATTAGGGCTCCTTGTTGATGGGATTACTTTGGAATAATTTTCTCTTGTATTTTTAACCCTGTAGTTTTCCATGTGATAATGATAGTTGAGGAAGTATTATCTTTTCCCTTGTGGATATAGTTATAAATAACCATTTGGTTTTATATGATCATTGGGTTTGAGGAAATTACAAGTTATTATATTTGGGGATGAAAATTAAAGGTATGAGATAACATTTCTGGTTAAAATTATGTTATGGTTATTTTGATGAATTTATATCATTTTGGTAATGTTATAAAATATAGTTTTTGAAAAAGGAAAAAACACAGACCGTGTGATAACCCATCATGTCGGACAAAGTTGTGGTAATTGAACCCAAAACCAAAGTGCAATAAGGATTTATCACCTACCACTGGACTATGTGAAGTCCCTGGTTAGTGTGACTAATTATTTTTAGTTAAATGATTTTATTGATCAATAATAAGTTGATTTAGGATCTTATGTCTTATCAAGTGAATACCCTTAGTATAGGAAAATGATTTGGTGATTAAGTGATAAATGTTATTTTGGAAGATTTTCTATTTGTTGGGAACACTATATGACCAAGGAAAATATAATACTATGGGATTTAATTTGAGGAGTAATGGTGGATTTTATCTATGTTTTTATTGTGGATTTATAGTAATTTGGGTTATTTATGGAAATGATTAACCTATAATAGAGAATATGTGATTAGGTTAATTACTTTTAAGTATGTTACTTTAAGAGTAGTTGATGTCATTTGGATATACAATTTAATGTGGAAGACTGCATAACCAAATTCTTCTATGTTTTGGGTTTCAATATTAGTTTGGATTATATTGAATTATTTTAAGGACAATTTTTTATTGAATGATATTTATTTATCTTTGGGGTATTATTGGTTTAATTTTAGAAATTAAGATTAGTGTTTCTTTCTCTAATGGAATATCCTTTTGGGGGATCATCATATCTAATACTAACCATTTTGGTTTTGATTAATCTCTAAAGACAAGGTAAATATATAGTTTATACTTCGTAGATTATGTGATTATATAAGAAGTTTATTCTATCTCTACCAGTGTAAACATGTCTTATTGAATACTCATCGTTTAAAAATGAGTTAATAGTAGGAATTTATAAAATAATTAAACTTTACTTAAAAAGTAAGTATATCTCTTTATGTTCTTAGTCAATCTCATAAATGAATTCCTCATCTTTATTAAAACTAAAAAAATGTTGTCCATTTACTTTTCCTACTGGAAAACTAATGACCATTTGTCCCATCACTAGTTTTTGGTTTTCTTGTTGTTAACTTTCTCTTGATCATGTTCTCTATCCCTCTCCATCAGAACTTGAGACTTAGTTTATCATCCATATCCATGTTTTTCTACATGGAATCCTTGTATATGTTATCTCGGGTGACCTTTTTTACTTCTCTTTCTTTCTTTTAAAGTGATAGTTTGATTGACTCTTTTTCCAATGTGGGAATTTCCATTATATTCCCCAGACCAATTTTAAAAATAGAGAGGACACAATTTATTTAAGGAGGGTAGAATGTAACACCCCAAGCTTCCACGATACGTTTCCCTTCGAATAATACAATAGCACGTGTTGTACGGAACTTCGAGTTCCAACACACACCACAACCAATCAAACTAGCCGTTATGAATAGTAATACCCAATTTTTAAAATTTTATAAATTTTATCTTTCAAAATGGACTTCATTTTTGGATTCGTAATATAGAAATTAGCCTAGGGTGAAATTTTGGTATATTTCTGAAAACTTTCAATTTTTGATGAATAATGAAAAACACTGAGTTATAGTTTAAAATAGAATTTTTATTTAAATAATTATATATTTTATTTCAATTTAATTAAGGTAAAAAAAGATATATAATACCTATATAAGTTAAATTTAATTCATTGTAGTTAGTTTAGAACAATTTTAGATATATAAAAATTTAATTGAACTTTTCACCGTCTTTTACCCACCTCATAGGAGAATTTGGAAATTCACATAAAACTCAATTTTACTGCTTCTGTGAGTGGAATTTCTAAAATCTGAGAGAAATGGTAAATATCAAGGAGTAAAATGTTGTTCAATGAGATGAAAATAATTTTTGGTGAATAGTAACTTTTTACTTTTATTTACCATGATTAAAAGTAAATAGGGTAATTAAGGGTAAAAATGATATTAATATTACACTAACACAAGTCTTAATTCTATTTTAAAAGTGTATCTCGACCAAAAAAAACCTTAGGAATATAATATTATCATTTAGGTCTACTTGGATTAGATTAGGAAATTTATTATTATTTAATTCCAAGAAGAGTTAAAAGAGATAAAATCAATGTTTAATAACTAAAACATTTTTAATATAGGGTTATACATAAGATAAATTCGATTATAAATAATAATTAGAAGGATAAGAAGATTTCCTACATAATGGTATTTTATTTATAATTTTTAGACATCAAATAATTTAATTTATTTATGACACAATGGTGATGCAGTAATTACCAAATTAATAAAATATTAAAATAATTGATATTATAAATCTCCAAATAAATGTAATTTGAGACTTTTTATGAATTACACAAATTTTAAAGGTTATTATTACATATTAGTACTGGTTATATGAATTTGTTTCTAAGTAATAATGCTGTTATGAATTTATCAAAAACAAAATACCAAATAGTGTCAAAATTGTCATAAAAGAGTTTTTAAACCAAATATTATATTATTAATTGATGTTCTATTCCTAAAATTCTAAGGTTTAAAAAAAGGACTTATATAATTATAGGTGTATAATTAATGAACCACATAGGGGTATCTTGGATGTATATAGTATGTTTATTAACTATATAATATAAAAATACAAAGAGATATGGTAAATGTCAAACTATTTAACTAAGAGTTAAAACAAAAAGATAAGGTTAATATAGTTACCCAAACCTATATAAAATCTATTGGTTGAGTGTTTTTCGACCTATATACACCTTAACCTTTAAATAATCTACTTTGGATCCATTAGAAACCGAATATGAATTTATTATAAAAATAATATTTCTAGCTTTTCCAAAGGTGCCTATCACCCCTCATATAAAAGTGCACTCCCCCTTCTCACTAATTCATAACTTCAAAGCCTTTTGGATCGACCAAAACCTACCCAAATATTCTCTAAACTTTCATCACTTCAACCTAGAGGCCTTAGTTTGATCAGAAATCCAACCTATGGATCCATTTTGATCAAATCAAAAGGAAGAACCCGAAGAAGAGGTAATGTTTTCACCACCCTCTTTCAAGTTCCTTTCTTCTTCAACTTCTTATTTATTTGTTATTCCCATTCTAAAATAATAAATCCAGTATCTTATATATAATTTTATGTTATTATAAAAATGGAAAAACCAAATTAAGTATTTTATCTGTCCTTTCAATGACATATCACCATACATGCAAACGTACGACTTACCATCTCCACGTCATGGTGTAATTGTTATTCAAAACATTATTATTTGGATGGGTATAATAATGATGTTTAATTCATGTAAATAATAAATATTACATGATAATGATTCTTTATATATGATATACTATCCAATTATATATTATTTTATTATCAAAATAATGATATTGTCGCTCGTGCGTATGTACGGATTACTGTCTCCACGAACGCGATGAGATTCATTCCCCATCATATACATTCATGTCTAATTCTCATTTGATGATTACAAATAATGTTTAAGGACTTGATATCATTCTGGATATGAATAAGATACAACCTATCCATAACAAACATGACTTATTTCACAAAACATATAAAAGAAAACGAGTAAGTTAACACCCGAAATGACGATAATACTAAAATATTATTAACAAAGCATTATTAGAAGATCATATATGATATAATAATTATGTATATGTTTCTTGTATAATTTAATAACAATTTTTTAACTATTATACATGAGTTTAACATACCATCGACCAAGGAAAAGTACAAAGTAAGGGGTTTCTTATCTCACTTTTAATTCTGTGAGATTTCCATTGTTCACCACTTATTTATTGCATGTGGTGTGTGTACTTCCCATGATTGTATACATTGTTTAATATAATTTAATTTATATACATTTACATAATCACTTTATGATCCTTCTTTCATGGGTGTATGTTTCGTATGTTACCAAATCGATAAGGGAATTTGAAATTTCAAATTACACTCATTTGGCTTTACGCATACTTCATTTATTATTTTACTCCAAGATTATGTGTGGAATAACTATTCATTTTCTTATGTAATAATTTCCACTCCCCTTTTTGTGGATATACTTTTTGATACACATAATCAATCCATTGATAAATTCTCAAGTAATCGATATGAACTTGATAAGAGTAATTTTTAACTCATTCTCCATTTGTTGAGTTAAATATCCAATTCATTGGTGTTGTCTTTACAAGAATATGTGTGAATGTACTCAGATTTATTTACACTGAACATCAAATCATATTGAGTGTATTTATATTTTTCACACATAATTTTGTCACTTATTTATCCTTAACCTAAGGATACAATATTTATAAGAGACTTAATCTCAATTTACATCCCATTGAGACTTCATTGTTGTAATACAGCAATTCTCTTCTATATGGTGTATATAATGTACTTTGACATAGTATATCATGAATCCCTTTTTTCTCATGACATTACAAAGTTTTTATTAACTCAATTATTTGTATTCAAGTGTCTCTATTTTTGTTAGAAACTCTAACTAAAATATCATTTCTTAATGTTTTAATGATTTATTCTTCTAAATCATTATCATTAATTTCCATGTTATAAAAAAGGTTTTAAGGATTTAATTATATGGACATTAAAGTTTTAAAATTAAAATTAATTTTAAATGTTTCAAAGTGGTATGGGATACTTTGATTCAAAAATCTTTTTTTAAATGGCTTCTTGACAAATAGTGAGACTTTTAAATGATTTCCAGAAAAAGGGGGATATTTCTCTCTAATAGTTTTGATGATTATTTTCATCTATGTAAATATCCTTCATTATTATAGATTGAGGTTAATTTGATACAATACAATCTTCCATATTGTATCGAATATGATATGTTAAACTGTGGATGTGCTATTTTTATACCATTCATGGTTTGTGGATCATGTCTTGACATTTTATATGCTAGTTTTAATACGAATGTTTATTAGATATTTCAAACTTTTCATATGAGGAATGCATTGGACTTAGTATGTGACGGGTGGAGCCTGCTATAGCTCCTCGATGCATCAGTAGGTATCATGAGACAAACTAGTGTCTTGGCACAAGGCCTTGACAAGATCTTATTTGTAGTCATGGCACAAGTCCTTGACTATGTGGTTATGATAGTCTGGTATTATGCATTCCATCATTATGAAAGTGGTTATTGATATTGAATGTGATTATTCGACTAGTGGAATATCCATGTCAATAAGTAAATGGCATTATTTTATTTTATTTTTTCCATATTATGTAGAAGTTCACGTTTAATAGGCTTTTGTTTTAGTTATACATTTCTTTAAATGTTTATATTTATTTATGAAAGTTTCCGCTATATTGTTATCCTTACTGAGCATCTAAGCTCACCCCTTTCTATGTTTTATTTTTCTCAGGATGTGAATAAATATTTTATGACTAACCTATAGGTATAGTTTGAAGGGGATATGAGTTTGGACTATAGAGACTATGTTATTGTAGTTTTTCACTTTATGATGTAATATAACATTTATGAATGTATCTAGTGTTTCCAAGGATACTAAACAAATCAGTGTTTCGAGACTTGATCTGTTGTGATCATGCCAATGATATATAATAATGCACCGACTCTGGGTAAATGGGGTCGGGGTGTTACATAGAAGTTGCATTTATTAATTTAAAATTAATTCCTGTTGTCAAAACCAAAAAGCTTATTTTTAAGAATTAATAACTATCAAAAGATTGACACTTTTTTATGTCCAATTTTAAAGTAAAATTATTTACAATGAACATAATTGGATTAAATGGTAAAAATATAATCTAATTATACTTACAAACAATTAAAATGTATAATTCGACACTATAAATTATTTTGATTAAAAAAGTTGTTTTGAGTTAAAATATAGTATTTTTTACTATTCACCTAAATGTGAAAGTTGTCAAAAAAACCCAAAAATTTATTGAAAACAAATTCCTATGTCCCGATTATAAAGAATAAGTTTATTTTATTAAACTGAATATATAAAAGTTTCAAATATTGGATTTTAAAAAGGGTTCTCCATTAAAAGGTGGTAAAATTGTATTTTTTGAAAAATAATTCTTTTATCTGAAAAAAAATTAATTTGGTCTTACATTAGGTCTAAGAAACTCATAATATGGATTCTAAAATTATAAGGATTATAAAAAGATTAAAATTCAGTTAATACTATTCATAACTGCTTTTGAACGACTAGTTTTGTAAGTCGTGGTGCGCTTGAACTCAGTGTTGCATGTATTGCAAGTTCTTGCATTACTTTGAAGAAATAATGCACTACAAAATCTTGGGGTGTTACATTCTACCCTCCTTCAATAAATTTCATCCTCAAAATTTGAAATTATTTTTCGAAAATAAAAGTTTGAAAATAGAAAATACCTTTGTGGGAAAACCCACACCAAAAACTGGGTTAAAAAAATTTAGTCTTAATAAGAGGAAAAAAAGAAGGAAAAAGTCACCAGAAAATTATGATCTCGGTTAGGAGAACATTGGTGGAAATTAGAGACACATAATTGTAGGAAAATGTAAATATTTATAGGGATTGATTGAGGTCATCAGTCACAAAAAATTGTAGAATTAAGGGTCTCAAAGCCATCAATCTTTGATGATTTAAAATATCATCAGTTCAACAAAACAAAAGGTATTAGGATAACACATTTTTTGTTTTAATATCCCTTACCTGAAGTTTAATAATTAATTTTTTCATATAATAAAAGAAGAAAAAAATATATACTTAACAAGTAGAGTTCCATCCTTTAACTAATTTCTACCACAAACTCATCTTTCACTCTAAAAGATAATAGAACTTAAAAAATATTCTATTTATCTTATTCGTATAGGGTTCTGAAAAAATGAATTTATAATTAATCTATCAGACCTTTTAAAAAAACTACATTTTTCAATCCAGGACATCACATGGTCCAATGACATGTGATACACCCTTGTCACCCTTAGGTTGCGTGTTGAAGTCTCACGGCCTTTCCAGAAGTGACAGGTTGCCTCCCGACATCCGGGTTGTCCTTTTATGGCAATCCAAAAATAATCTCAAACTAGAATTATCCAAAATAATTCTATCTAAACTCAAAGTCCAAAATTTATAAGTAAGGTAAACACAATGAAGATCCTTTTTTCCACATAATAACATGTGAACACATTCATCATGTATTCTTTTAAAACACTACAAAATCCAGAATTACTATAAAACCTTATTGATTACATTCATGCTCCATTATTCCTTATAGAATACTGAATATACTCCTTCTATCCAAAAATGTTTTAAACTCCAAAAATTATGGAATATACAAATCATTAATCAGTTTCAATGTGGTCAATAATATCCAATATAATTTATCCAAATCAATCATGTATTATTCCAAAATCACTGCCTCAGTATTAGAACCATATTATGGTTTATCTTTCTCTCCACCATATATTTTCCAAAAATCTAACATGCTATTGAGTCACTTTTCTTGGTTCCACACAATCTCAAGTCCATAAGGAAATAGTACTGCAGTACAATCCTTATATAATCTATAATTCTTATAACATGTACATCATTGATACAATACTCAAATGACACAATACTTTAATAACAACGTAAGAAATCTAATCTTTACTCTTCATCTTAGCTAGTATCATAACTTTATTATTATCCAATAGAAGCATTTGGGGTATACTCTGATGATTTGGAAATGATTTGGGTAGTGTCCCAACTCCTTGTAGATAAAGCATTATACATTTGAAACTATTTTCTTACCCATGTAATCACATACTTGGTGTCCTTTTTCTCCACACTTATAACAAACTCCCATTTCCTTCAAGAACTTACCAAGGTGATTCTTTCCACAGTTATCACATATAAGAAAATCCTTTTTTACCTCTTCCATTTATCCATCTTTATATCTTCCATCCTTTTCTGCTCTTTCTTCCCTTCAAAGCCATAGGGCTTAGAGAATTCTTTTCTTATATTATTAACACATCATACTATTTCTTCATATGTTGATAATACATGGGAGACTATTTCCCTTCTAAATTTTGGCTTAATGCCATGAAAAATATAATCCTTCTTACTCTTTGGAACATATGTATTGCTGGAGTTCACATTCCTTCTACTGGGTGCCATTTCTATACAATGGAATACACTAGGTCAGTTTACGAATTTCAATGAATAATTCCAAACTTTTAAAATGCCTAACGTAAATTGAAATGTTTTTGGATATAATCCATAATCATAAAAAAAATTCCTTGAGGAAGTATATACTCATAAACCCTTCATAATGGTTTATAAAGAAAATGAGAATTATACTAAGCATATCCCCTGGGAGTGTCATGACCAGGAGTGCAGCAAGGCCCGTTTTCATGCACCAGTTCTCATTTGAGTCGAGCTCAAAGCGGTGTTTTCATGTTTTACCCCTAGGTACATCTGTGCCAGAGATTCCTCTACCTGCTCGTATCCAGATAGGGATGTATTGCTTTAAAAACTCACAAAATCTCTACATTACCAAAATTCTAGGACGTTCTTCTATACTAATCCTCAAAGTCTATCTTAGGGATATGTGCTCTAATCAGAGATTATCTAAATATAGCTTCCAATGTTTGTACTAAACCTCCCTCTGATACCAACTATAATTCCTCAACCTCAGAATCCCAGAGTTGGTGCGTTATTACATATCATTGGCATGATCACAAAAGATCAAGTCTCAAAAGATCGATTAGTTTAGTAGCATTGGAAGTACTAGATACATTCATAAGGTTTACATTACATCAAAAAATGGAAAACTACAACAACATTGTTTCTATAGAAAACACTAAGATCCCATAGAATATCCCTGCAGGTTAGTCATAATATACTTTTTTGCATCCTGGGAAAAATAAAGCATAGGAAGGGGTGATCTCAGATGCTCAGTATGGATAACAATATAGCGGAAACTTTCATAAATAATCACAAAATTTTAATGAAATGTATAAGAATAAAACAAAATCCTTTTAAACATAAACTTCAGCATAATATGGAAAAGATAAAAATAAAATAATTCTATTTACTTATTCACATGGATATTCTACTAGTCGAATAATCACATGCAATATCAATAGCCACTTTCATAATGATGGAATGCATAATTCCATACTTTCATAACCACATAGTCAAGGCCTTGTGCCAGGACTAAAAATAATATTTTCTCAAGGCCTTGTGCCAAGACACTAGTTTGTCTCATGAGACCTACCAATGCATCGAGGAGATATAGCAGGCTTCACCCATCACTTACTAAGTCCAATGCATTCCTCATATGAAAAGCTTTAAACATAACATAAACATTCTTATTAAAATTAGCATACAAAATTTCAATAATTTATCAATAAACCATGAATAGTGTAAAAATAACACATCTGTAGTCAAACATATCACAAAACCTTCAATACAAAATGGAAGTTTTGTACCATAATAAATCAACTTCAAATAAGCTTAAAATCCATCGAAGGATGTTGATAGAGATGAAAACAAAAACTTTTATTTGAGAAATATATCTTTCTATTTTGACATCATTTAAGAGTCACATAATTATAAAAAATACATTTATTTTGAAAATATTCTTATAATCTTTTAAACTAAGATTTGACGATGTTATAATTGTGTAAAATAGGCGCACCCACCGTATAAGTTATAAAAACATTCTTACCTTAATTTTTTTCGAAAAGGTAATAATGTACCTTATTTGGAAAATTACGGAAAGATTGCTTTCAAAACATATAAGGTCAAATAAGGGTATAAATTACTTTACACCATTTTATGTTAAATAGTAAAAATGTTTTGAAATTCCTTTTTAAGAAACATGGATGTGGATGATAAAGAGGTCCCAATAGATACTTACGTAAAAACAACCTTAGATAATAAAGAGATTGTGAAATTAAACCTTACCTTGTACTTTTCCTTGGTCGAGGGTAGGTTAAAATACTATGTAATTTTTTAAATAATTTTTATTAAATTATACAAGAATCATATACATTAATATGATATCATATATGCTCTTTTTGCATTTCTTTTTTAATAATATCTTAGTATTATCGTCGTTCTGGGTGTTAACTGATTTTTTTCCTTTATATGCTTTGTAATGTAAGTAATGTTTTTTATGGATAGGATTTATAATATTCATATTCATAATGATATTATTTCTTCATACATTTTTTAATAATCTAATGAAAATTAGTCTTGAATGGATACGATGGGGAATGAATCTTATCGTGTTCGTGGAGACGGTAATCCGTACATACACACGAGCGACAATATCATTATTTTGATATTAGAAAAATATATAATTGGATGGTATATCATATATACAGAATAATTATCATGTTATATTTTTTATTTACATCAATTACACATAATTATTATACCCATCCAAATAATAATGTATTGAATAACAATTACACCACGACGTGGAGGTGGTAAGCCGTACACACACACGTATGGTGACATGTCATTCAATGGATGGATAGAATAATGAATATGGTTGTATCAAAGTATATAGAATATACTATAGTTATTATTTTAGATTGGAAACAACAGAGAAAGTGGAAGTTGAAGAAGAAAAGAACTTGAAAGAGGTGATGAAGTATTTACCTCTTCTTCGGGTTCTCTCATTTGATTTGATCAAAAGGGCTCCTTAGGTTGGCTTTCGAACTAAAGGAATTCCTCTAGGTTGAAGGGAGGAAGGTTGATAGAGTATTTGGTCATGGTTTTGATGAACCAAATGGCTTTGGAGGTGTGAATTTGAGAGAAGGGGGAGTGCCCTTTTATAAGAGGGGTGAGGGGCACCTTAGAAAAAACTTAAACTATCATTTTATAATAAAGTCATTTTTGGTTTCTAATGGATCCAAAAAGTATTATTTAAATTATAAGGTGGGGATGGGTATAAAACCACTCAACCAATATGTTTTAGACGGGTTTGGGTCACTATATTAACCTTATCTTTTATATTTAACTCTTAGTTAAATAGTTTGACATTTACCATGTCTCTTTGTATTTTAATATTATATGGTTAATAAACTTACTATAAACTTCCAAGAGAACACCAAGTGGTTCATTAATGACATATATAATATTATTTAATCCATTTTGATGAACCATATATTTTTAGTAATATAATACCAATTAATAATATAATATTTGTTTTAAAAACACTTTTATGCCAATTTTGACACTATTTGGTATTTTGTTTTTGCTAAATTCATAACAGCATTATTATTTATAATAAAATTCATCTACCCAACCCTAATATGTTATATTAACATATCAACTTATTGTAATTCATAAAAAGGCTCAAATTACATTTATTTGGATATTTATAATATCAATTAGTTTTATCTTTCATTAATATGGTAATTACTGCATCATCATTGTGTCATAAATACATTAAATTATTTATTGTCTAAAAATTATAAATAAAATACAATTATGTAGGAAATCGTTTTAGAATTATAATGAATATTTATAGTCGAATTTATCTTATGTGTATCCCTATATTAAAAATGGTTTAGTTATTAAACTTTGAATTTTACACTTTTAACTCTTTCAATTAAATAATAATAAATGTTCTAATCTAATCCAAGTGGACCTAAAGGATAATATTTTATTAATAATGTTTTTTGTCTAATTACACTTATCCAAATGGAATTAGGACATGTGTAGGGTAATAATAATTTCATTTTTACCCTTAATTACCATATTTACTTTTAACCGTGGTAAATAAAAGTAAAAATATATTATTCACCAAAAATTATTTTCATCTTATTGAACCACATTTTACTTATTGATATCAACCATGTCAGTCAGATTTTTGAAATTCAATTCACAAAAGTGGTAAAATTATGTTTTACGTACATTTGCAAATTCTCCTAGGAAGTGGGTAAATGACGGTAAAAAGTTCAATAAAATTTATTTATATCTAAAATTATTATAAACTGAATCCAATGAATTACATTGAAATTATATAGGTATTATGTATCTATTTTGACCTAAAATAAATTTAAATAAATAAATAATTATTTAAATAAAAGTTTCATTTTAAACAATAACTCAGTGTTTTTCACTATTCATCAAAATTGAAAGTTTTTAGAAAAATACCAAAATTTTACCCTAATCTAATTTTGATATTATGAATTCAAAAATTAAGTCTATTTTACCAAATTCAAAACATAGAAGTTTCATTTATTAATTTTAAATTAATTCTCGTTGTAAAAACCAAAAAGCGTATTTTTAAGAAATAATAACTATCAAAAGATTGACACTTGTTTATAACCAATTTTAATGTAAAATTACTTACAATGACCATAATTGGATCAAATGGTAAAAATATAATCTAATTATACTTAAAACCCATTAAAATGTATAATTCAACACCATAAATTATTTTGATTAAAAAAGTTTTTTTCTGTTAAAATATAGTATTTTTTACTATTCACACAAAAATCAATGTTATTAGAAAAAAACCAAAAATTTATTGAATCTAAATTCTTGTTTCCCGATTCTAAATAAGATCTTTATTTTTTCGAATTGAATATAAAAAAGTTTCAAATATTGTATTTTAAAAGGGTTCACCATTAAAAGGCTGTAAAATTGCATTTTTTGAAAAATGATTCTTTTTTCTGAAAAAAATGAATTTGCTCTTAAACTTTGTCTAAGAAACTAATAATATGGATTCTTAAATTATAAGGATTATATAAAGTTCAAAATCCAGTTAATACTATTCATAACTGCTTTTGAATGACTAGTTTGGTAAGTCGTGTTGCGCTTGAACTCAATGTTGCGTGTAGTGCAAGGTATTGCATTACATTGAATAAATAACGTACTATGAAATCATGGGGTATTAAATATATACATTTTATGTTCATGTTATTTCTATACACACCCCACCCTCACTAAGAAATATGTGTTGACACCTGTATATTTATGTAGAAGGGTGTTTTTCCCAAATATTCTGGTGGGAGGATGTATTACTGGCCACCCCCTATTCCCTTCTCCCTCTTCTAGGCGATAGTGGACTAGGTTTCTTCCTGTGAGTTGTGATGTACGGTCCCAGGTGTATTAGAGATGGGTTTTTTTGCATGATCCCAGATGTCTTCAAGATGAGTTTTGATGTATGGTCCCAGGTGTCTTCGGGATGAGATTTGTGGTGATGACCCGTATGTTTGTAGGTAAGATGTGACATTTTGAGATGGACCAAATGTGTGAGGGGGGGGGGGGTGTTGATGTGTTGTGATGTCCCATGTATGTGCGAGTGTGATG
Source organism: Viscum album (assembly GCA_963277665.1). Taxonomy (NCBI): domain Eukaryota; kingdom Viridiplantae; phylum Streptophyta; class Magnoliopsida; order Santalales; family Viscaceae; genus Viscum; species Viscum album. The sequence continues at coordinate 354,257,588 of OY728125.1, read as the reverse complement.
TGATTTGTTTGATAGACTAAGTGCGTGGGGGAGGTATGTGTTGTGTTGTGATGGACCAGGTGTATAGACGAGATGTGATGTGATATATTTGAAAGAGGTGGGAGTGCGAGGGAATTTTATATTGGGGTGTGAGAGCAAATAATCACTAGGAAAGTGATAAGGGGTATCCTATTATAAATTTAATTTACTTTATTACATTACTTGACTTAAGTTACTTGGTGAGCTTGCCTTGGTGGGGATGTGATGGTTAGCCTACCAATTAGGTACTGTTTGGTTTTTCTATTTTCTCACAGGTGCATTAGTATAATCCGTACACTTGTGCATGAGATACTTGGGTTTCATATTTAGTATACCTATATTCTCACCCTAATTATATAAAAAGTATTTTCGGTTTTCCCGGAAGACATTGTGGATAATGATGGACATATCTTGTTCAGTCCTTTGGAGCTATTGTTGTGTCTCTACCTTAGGTTTTATTCTTTTAGTATTTCCTTGGAAACATTTATATGTATGAGTTTTGATTTAAAAATTAATTTCAGGGTGGTTTAGATTTACTTTATATTATTTCATAGAGTTGTTTTTGGTTGATTTATCATAGATCCTAATCTAGTTTTTTTATAAAGGTCCGTGCCTCCCATATTATGATATTTCTATACCCACGATGCTAGTCCCTAACCTGGGGCCTATAGGAGGTGGGACTTAAGGGTCATTATATCTCTCCCATCATTGATACATATTTGGTGGGAGGGGTTGTGGAAAATAATAGATTAATAAATTTCAAATATCCCATCCAGAGGTTCTATGTATTTTGGTTACATGACAAAAATACCTAACAAATAATGGAAATGTGAAAATAGTGTACCCTTGGTCAACCACACAAGGATGAGGCCTAAAAAGCACAACACATCATGTACAAATTCGATACATAGCTTTATTTCATATTGTGTATTAACAACCAGTTGGTATGTGATATGACTGGGGTATATGGGGTGTAGTTGGTGTAGACATCATGTGTTATCACATCGTTTGTCCCTATATAAATTAGGAATGCATGTGGTCAAAGTATATGACACGTAATTAATATAATATATCTATTGACTACATGCCAAGTGACATGATATTACATGAAGTAAACAATAATTAGTGGTCCTTACATGTCATGTAACATGTAACAACACTTGTGAGATACAAGCTGTGTTTTTGGGATTGTAGTGTGGTGGGGCATAATGAATTAAACACAGTGCAATAGGTTTTACATGTGTAAAAACCAAGCCAACTCACTTAAGGTACACACAATGAAAGGAATTCCATGTGATTCAAACACATATAAAATAAAAAATTAATTAAATAAAAATTGAACCACATTATTTATAGCTATCTATACAAGCTACGCGACTGAGTTTCTTTTCACACAAATGAAATGCGGATTAATTTTAAAGTATCATGTGGGATAATAAATTTTTTATTAATTATTCTTCATGTTTTTATAATAATACATAACATGTGTGGTTTTAATATATTTATCATACCTCATTGACATCACTAATGATAGAAACCTCATATATACAAGCATGGTGTGTGGCAAAACACGGCATGCATAATACACAACCTAACCCAAGAAAAAAAAATTCATTTTATATAAAAACATTCAATGTAGGAATTCATTTTATTCAAGTAAATAATTAAAAATAAGTTCCATACAAAACATTATTCACACATTGTTTCATGTAACAATACACATTTTGTAATAGTTAAATTCAAAAAATGGGTTTTTAAATAGGTGAAGAAGAGTACACTTTGTTTTGACTCTAGAATATTTTGTGTACTTAATCATTTTAAATTAATATTTATTTATTTAAGATTATATTGGATTATAACATGAAGTATTTTCCAGATAAATAAATATGATAAATGAATGAATGAATTAATAAGATAATTAATTTATTAATTTGAAAATTTTATTATAATAAATAATGAATTGAAATTAATGTTTTAAGTTGTTTCATGTTGTATATCATCATAATATTAACCAAAAAATGTATGCGTTGGGTTAATTTTTAATTTAATTATTTATTTCATGGGTTTTTTATGATATTTTTTTTATTAAATTTAATATCATGATCTGTGTGTCATACCTTCCTCTTAATTATGTACTAGCCTATATGTATTGAGTTTTTTATGTAATCCTAAACCCATATCTTCCCAAACATGTGAGTGAGTAAGAATATATAAATGAAAGAGATTTGTAAATGAGGAGACAATTCATGATTTAATAAAGGTTACACCTACCAAGTAGATACATTGGTTAGAGGTGGAATACTTTAACTTGACTTAATATTATCTCAAGGAGTTATTACCTTATGGTCAAGGGTTGATTTATCATCCACTCGGTGAACTAACCAGTAGTTAAATTCTCAATATCATGACACATTATAATTTTATTTTGTATAGTGCATGGTTATTTATATATTTTTGTGATACTATGTTTATTTGATGTTTAAATGAGTTCGCATAAAGTGAAAAAAAAATAATTAGAATGAAAAGAAAAATAAAGAAATGGATTATGTGTTTTTTTATCAAATATAGTTAATCAATTATGTAAAATTAAAATAATATTAGAAATAAAATAAATAGATAAATTAAAGAATATTTAATCATAAGATAAAAATATAAACCAACAAATTATTAAGTTAAATATCATTTTTTCATAACTTGAGTTAGAATGAAACCATAGTTCAACGTACTTGTCTAGAAAAAGTAAGGCTTATTTTAATTATTTGGGAGTTTAAACAAAAGTTTTGATTCTACATAACATAGTTAGAATCAATGGTTTATTTATAGATAAATACGTGGTGTAACTTGGAGTTTAGTGTTGAGAAAATACAAGATTTAGATTTTAGGATTGGGAATTACACTCAACATATCAACAAACTATGGGTTAATGTAGTTTTAAAGACAACCTACATATATACCCTAGATTCATTTATTAGGACCAAGTATATATTATTAGAAGAGGAATATGGATCCTTTCTTCTAAGATATCCACCTTAAAGGATATTTCAAATCCAATGGAGAGAGATATTGGTATTTAATAAAATAGCAGGAGACATATAAAATTAATTCAATACATAACAATTGGTAATCATGATAAAGTACTAAAATATATTTTTATTTGTTGTATTAAAAGGAAAGAGAAACCATAGGAACACTGTGACTATTCATGGAAAAAGACCATTTCCTCACCAAAATGAATTTTCAGGAGTGTTAGAGTCATTTATACGCTATAATACTATATGAAAATTTGTATTATACATTGGTGTCTATTACTAATAAAGAACTTCGTTGAGTGAGTGAGGGTGAAAATGATGCCTATAAGAGATACATAGAGGATTATTCTAATATATATTGCCTCATCCTATTTGATATATTACTAGAGATAAAGATATAATATAAAGAAATATTTGCATACACGATGAAAGATCATCTCCCAGTACATGAAAAATAAGAAATAGAAGCTGAAGATATATGAGATTCTCACTAAAATATAATAGTTTATGTTAAAATACATGTACTTAACTAGTGATGATTCCTTCAAGATACTAATATATATCAGTCAGTTAACAATTTTTAGAATTATCCATTAATCTTATATAATCATCCTTACTACCCAAATTTTCTATATTCATCAATAAATATAGGGTAGAAAATATAGAGAATCCATTCAGGAAAATTTTGGATATGCTTCTTAAGGTAAATAAGGATTGTTGGGAACATGGTTCATCACCCCTTATAGTAAATTATGTGAATGATTAAGTTGAAATTCACAAGATTCATTTAATTTCAACAAATCCTTTATAATTTTCTTTAAAGAGATAGAATGCTCAGAGGGAGAGTAATAAAATAGAGGCTATATTCTCCCAAAGTGGTGATAAATGTCACCGAATAGGTATTGAAATGAATTACATAATAAGAAATTATAATGTTTTACTTTATCTATATTCATCATTTCATGCAATATTTATATTTTACTAAATGGTTATTAAATAAAATATGCAACTCATATATCTGTATTCAAATATTAGAAGCAAGAAAATATAGATACATTATAATAAGTATAGTCAACTGTCTAATTTGATGATAAATGGTGATTCCTAAGTCAAAAAATAGAATAATGTGAATTCATATTTCCAAGTAAATTGATTCTACTCAAACTATTATTTTGTGTTGAGTGTTACCCAAACATTTATATTAATGTCTAATTAGACATAACAATACATTATTAAATATTTTATATGAATTATGTTAAGGTATTTTATAATTTATAGTTTAGTAATACATGAATTATAGGTATCTAAATCAGTCATGTATGATGAATATTTAATATAATACTCACACCTAGTTGTGTAAAGGTAATTCCTTTCCAAATAAAACTAAAAGTAGTTGTCAAGGATATACCCAAAAGAGTGCTTAGAATTTTTGGAGATATAAATATTAGGTGTTTTAATACTTATTAATTTTTAGACAAATTAACCTTTTATATTTAATTTACATAAAAAAATATTCAAGATTTAGTTCCATAAAACCATGAAACTATTCTAAGGAGAATATAAAGGTATGTTTATATACATCATAACATCCCTTTAAAAATATTTCTAAATATAAAATGGAAGTAATAAATACACATGGTAAAAGATATAAGATCATTTGGGGGTGCCAATCAGAGAATATATTAACCATGTATTCATCAATAAGTTAATTATAGAGTGGACACATTCCTAAAATTTTATTAACATATACACATCAAAGAATCGATGGTAGTATATGGAGGATTGGTGAGGAGTCATATAATTATTAAAAATAATCAATTATTCCTTAAAAGAAATATATTTTTAATAACAACATAAAAAATAAAAATATTCCAAAAATATTGACTAATGGTTTCATATAATTTATAATATTAAATAGGTCCATTCTGTCGCATATTTATATATTTGATGAGAACAGTTTATTAAAGTTGGATTCATCTACAAATGTATATCAAGGAAAAAACCAAGTTTATCTCATTTAATCATCCTAAATCTACTTATGATGTTACTATCCCGAAGATAGAAAAGGTATTAGTCTATACCAACTTTATTTATATAATAGGGAAACACATCTCTTTTAGGATAGTGGGAACATGCTTGACTTTTTGTAAGGTTAATGATCTAGATGTGCATGATTTTGCATAAGAACAATAGACTCTATGAGATTTAGTGGGAAGAAATGTTCTAGAGACACAAACTAAATAATAATTTAATACTAAATAGGTGATTTTATATTCACTGTGAAGGGTTATATATTATTCAATAAGAATAATTAATCCTATATCAAAGAAGAAAATGAAAATTTGATATGATTGGAAGGTTCATTTGAATTCAATGGTGTATTCCATGTACCAAAATTGAGTTTCTCATTTTGGTAGTTTTTTAGATAGATGTAAATCTATTAGTAGGAATTCAAGAAGGAAAAATACATAGATACTACAAGATGGTACCAATAAGTAATGATTGTTTATTAAAGATTTATAGTGATTCCTGTACATAATATATGATGAAATCTATTTTCTAATCTCTATGCTAAATACATTAGAATTATACTTATTATAGTAAATTTTAATGATTATTATATTGGGAAATTGAATTTAAATACTACCTTACTGGAAGGATACTTATGAAATATATCTATATGAAACAAATAGAAGGTTTTTTGACCAAAAATAAATCCAATATGTTATTTGAGACATAAAAATCTATTTATGGATTTAGGCAAGCATAATGATCCTAGAATATTTATTTAATGAAGACACAAAACAATTTGGTTTTATTAATAATTAAAGTGTGCTATATGGATACTAGTGGTTAGTGGGAGTATTATAGTTTTCCAAGATAGATATATTGCTAACATATATAAAATAGATATTTAGTCTTATGGTTTGTTATGACTAGGATACAAAGAATTTATCTAAGAATGACATCATGTAGAAACCACATTTCTAGGAAACAACATCTATAAACATTAATATATGGGGTTTATTAGATAAATTCATGGTATATATAATTAAAATTTATTTAAAAACACATTATGGTATGATTGAAGACCATATTATTGTTTATGTCACATGGTGTAAAATCTCTCCAAGTTTATATGTGAAATCACATGAGGAGACTATCAGGATGAATAGAATAACATATGCCCAAGATTATTTTAGAATCTATATCATATTCAATGATATGTACTAAGGTTTTATATCTCTTATTATTAAAAAATAAATAAAAAATATCATATAGAACTAAGATATATCCATAATATTACAGTTGGAACTATCCAAGAGTACACAAGAAAGTAAAATGGGTGAGTACCTAATTATTAGATAACTAGTAATGCTAATTTTTAACGAGATAAAAACTACCCTCCTTTTAGATCAATTTAATTTATTATCAAATTATTCTAAGGTGAAAAGCAAGAAAAAATTATTATAGAAATTGGTTTCCATATATACATAGAATGAGTGTTTTTTTCATTTCTATATAGCTTAAGAAGTTGTTTTGAAATGTTTTTATAGGATATGGTAATATCCATGATAATAAGTTTATTATAGATTTAAAATATCAACTCTCAATGGTACTAATTCCTGAGGGATTTTATTGAATGATTAAATTCCAGAACATAGAATAGCCATTATAGAATGTTTTAGGCCGAAAAAATAGAGTCATTCCTCATCATAACATGTTTAATAGGTGAATCTAACTAGTTAGTTAGTATTTGGATCTAGTGTAAATACGATTTTATTAGAGTTAGTTCCCTAAAACCTACATACTTTTTACTTTTGAATACCTGAATATACAAATAATTCAATATTAAAAAATATCTTATCACATGATGAGTGCCCGATCACATAACATTAATGTGATAATTTCTTTAGATTATTTGTTCTATTTAAAGGTTGTAACAGTTCCTTAATATATCAAGATCCTTAAAGTGATATGAAAATATTCTGAAACTTAAGTCATATGTCCCAGATAACACATATATAATGAGACATATGTGATGTTTTTACTATAAAGTGACATAGGCTCATGAGAATATATGACTTAATATCTTGAAGTTCTCACTTTAAAATTTTCAACAAGGTTGGTTATGAGGATAGAACCACCAATAGGAATTAAATAAGTTGTATGTGTCATTGTATACTTCTATCTGTGAACATGTTCATCAGACCTTATACATTTATTATTAATGAATATCATAAATCATGTGTTTTTTAAGTACTATTAAATTTTTTGACAATATATACTTTTGGAGATATAGGATGCGTTAGGTGTGTCATAAGTGACATGAAATTAATTTAATAAGTCAAGAAAGGATGTATCCATTCCATGTTATGGAAGATGATATATCAATACATTTTTTTGAAGTGAAACAATTTGATTAAATATATGGTCACACTATTTCATCAATGAATTAATTTCAGTTCATAAAAGAAAGATAAATCAAGTATATAGGTTGATAACACAATTGTACAACCTGCTTGATGAGATATTGCGATTAAAGTATTATTTTACATCGTAAGTGTTTTTATGAGGTTTTTGTTATTATGACATGAACTACTTTCACTATGGGTTCCATAATATATAACTATAGACTTATCTTAAACATTAGGAAAGTTCCCTTAATTCCATTGAGAAATAGGTATAAAGGGGAACACTCTAATTGTATCTAAAATATTTGTAAAATTATATTATGAATTCAATATTAAGAATAAATATTTATTTTATGTTAGGGAATAATAATTATTTAGTCTATATCGATCACAATAATCTAATCATATGTAGTTGGGTTTAAAAAATATCCAAGTTGAATTTAAATAAATGTTTATTTACAAGTCACTAAATATAATATTTATTTATCTATTGATTATTTTTTAAAGGTGACAAAAAATATTTAATTTACCTTTTTATTTAGTTACATGAATATTAAATAAAATATTTCAATTAGTGAATATAATATTTATTAATTTGTTGAACAAATAATATAATGATGCCTATCTATTTATATAAATATTTTTCATTCAAGGTTTAATAAATGTCTAGGAGGGTTGACATACCATGTTAGGGACCTAGTGGAAATGATATGGATTACTAAATATAATTTAAATAAAAATAAATTTATTTATTTAAGAAATTATATTAAAATAATTGAAAATTAGTGAATATCATGGAATATAATAATAATAATAATAATATTATTATTATTATTATTACACGATGAATATATTAAACAGTATATTTGAGGAAGGGACTCAGTTTAATTATTAAATATTTAACACTAACTATATATTTCATATAATATCATTTTATAGGGTTATGTGAATTTTTATAAAAAAATTAATCTAAAAATAATTATCTTTGGATCAAGAGAAATTTTCCAGAATTATCTTAAGAACGAGAGAGATAATCCACCTCCATCCACTTAATACTAAGACAAAAAGTAAAAAAATTAATTCAACACAAACAATAATTCTTATTGTGATCATTGGTGAATGATTTAAGGCATTTTGTTCCTTTGTTCCAGCACCAAGAATACAAGTGACAATGTTCATTGATTTGTGAAGTATGTGTGGATACTATTTTAGGAATTATACTTTTAATTCTCTACCATAAATATAACATGAGAGAAGATATTTAATCAACTATCAAAAAAGAAATAATTAACAATTTTAGGTAATTCTTATTATAAATTAATTATAACTTATATGTGAAAATACCCTCTCTATGATGAATTTGGGGTTACATAATCTAGTTCCCCTGATTTTATCTAAAGAAACAAATGAAAAAAATTATCAGGCATAATACTTAGAGATATAAGATCTATCCATTTCAAAATATTAAGGCATTCTCAATAAACATACAATTTTATAATGTTCTATTGTAATATCTTTTTAAGATTTATATATATTCATTCAATTATTTAATTGATAGAGAAATATCTCTATCACCATATAAGTAATTAATAGAATATATGGAAACAATACTTAAAAGAATTACTAACAATAGTTATGAAGCCCCTTTCCTTATTTTTAATAGTAAAAATGAATTAATTTTTCTCCCTGTTGTCTTCACTATATGATGTACTTTTAGAAAAATAATTTTCAGATAAACTCAAAGTTCCAATTTATTTTGAAACATTCTTCCCTTTATATTTCTTCAATCTTTAAGAATATTTATATTCAATCTCCATCGTTGTAAAATTTATCTTTATATGACCCGATTTATTACATTTATAACTAATAAGATAATTTGAATCTTTTATTTATTATATTCTTCTATATCATTCTTATATATCCTATTTTTTTATTTGATTATTGTTTTTTTGAGGTCCAATTATTTTGAATCTTTTTCCATCCATTTTTCTATTAGAGAAAACACATTGTCATTAAGATGGAAATCATTATAATTTGAATAACACTTTAAAGTATTTTTAGTAAACAAATTCTTTTTATATTTTTATATTTTTATATATCTTATTTTAGATGATTTTTATACTTTAATATTATTTTACTAAGTTTATAAAATTTGAGACATGTTAGATACTTAGTATCCTTTAAAGATATTATCTTTGACTCCCATGACTAAAAACGAAGACCAATGATATTTCTAACCATCTTATCATCAGTTATTTCTAATTTCCTATAATATTTTAAACTATTTATGATAGACATAAATATTTGATACATATGTACTACTGGATATCCTAATAATAAATCAAGAGCATGATATTCTTCTCAAAGAATAACTCCTATAATTTTCAAAACCATAGATGTTCTAACATTTATAAGCTCTATTTTTTTTAAAATTCTATTAGTTATCTTATAATAATAAATACAAATATAGATATTCGTTGTCATTAAACACAACAACATATTTTAAACTTTGTAATTCAACTAAAATTTGTCCTTTCTACTAGAAGATAAGTTTATAATATTCTTCTCTATAATATTTTATTCATTATGTAAAATCAAATAATTATTAACTTTTATGTTGACAATATAATTTCTATCCCATATCCCTAATATTAATAATCTGTATCATCATATATTGGTGGGTAATTATGATTTACATATTCAAGAGTTCATACTAAATTTTTTTTTCTATATTTTTTTCTCAATCTATATATTAGTGTATAGAAAATATAGATATTGGATACAATACCAAATATTACCTTAGTAAGGTAGCTTTATGAGTGTGTGAATCAAAGGATGAAATAAACTATTATTAGATAAACACTTCTTAAAAATTATAGTTTATTCAAAATATATATTAGAATCTATAAAAAAATTTATAAAATGATTATCATAACATAGTAAAAATATAATAAAAAAATTTATAATATGGATTCAATTAAAAATAAAAACAATATAATAAGAACTATAAATGTATAAATGAAAAAAAATCATAATATAAAATAATGCAATTGAATTTTTCATTCAACATCTATAAGACCTTTAAATTATTTTATTTAGTAAGGATATAAAATTTCATATCTCTATAACATTGTTTTTAATCCAATGTAGCAATAGGAACAATACATTGATCAAAAGATTAACAAATCCTAAAAAAGAACTTCTTTAATCAATGATTAGAAGAGAAAAATTATTATCCCTATATATTTTGATGATCCTTTGGTGATTGGGTTCATGAATTTGAAATTTAATAGCTCTAATGATGTGAACTGATAATGGGGGAGTTGTGAGCTAATATCAATTGAGACATGGTAAATATATTATTAATATTTACACTAAGATTTAGAGAACTATGAAAACATATTATTATCTTATGGTGTGGTTTTTAAATAAATTCTACATTGGGAGCATGATGATGGGTTTTATAAGAACATAACATGCTCATAATAGCATAATAAATCCAATAAACATCAAGATCTATCGTCATATAATCAAAAAGTAAATGAAAAAAAATATAAACTAACAAGATTTCCTCATGTACAATAATCTATATTCCAATGGAGTCTACTTGATGGAAAACTCCGAGATATATCTAAATGTATCTCACCTCTACAGGTAGTACACCAGCCAATGGAATCCTAATACAATATCAGTGGAACCCTTAGACTTTAAAGGTTTGATAACACCTTCTCCTCAAAGATAAATAGAGAACAACGAAGGAATAGAGATTAATATTTTGAAGATAAAGTCCTTATATGTGGGTCCATAATCAAATAATATACCATGATAGGAGGAGTGTGGTGAATAAGGCTATTTAATTTTAAAATTTTCACCTTAATTATGATCTTATTCTCTATTTTAGAGGAATAATTTATTTCCAGCCCTATAAACTCTCTTAAATGAGTAATGTAGTAAGGGAATAAAATAAATTTTACTTGGTTCAACCAAACAAGATAATCCAAGGATAATGCATGGAAATATATCTATGCACCCATGAAACTAAAATGAATTTATTTTAAGTTTTTATACAATATAGTGGCCTCAAAAACCCTCTAGACTCACTATATATACTACTAATTAAAATTACACTTCTATTATTCTTTATAATGAGAAAAAAATTGTTCCGTTTTAAAAATAGGTTCTGACTATTCCTTTTGTCATGATATGCTTCTTCATAGAATATATATAAAAATTAAACCTTGAATGGTTTGTCACTTCTTACACACATTTAAAAAAACTTCTCATGGAATAGATCTCAGGGAATATCCCCATTATTGTATTTAATTTTCTAGTGCATACACTGTCATGACCTGCCTTCACAAAGATAAGGGAAGGGACAACAGATTGCCAGACCCTTCCTTATTAAAGTTGAAAGAGAAATAATGGCCCCTGAGACCCTCCTTCAATAAGTCCCAGAGTGGCGACAAGCCCTAAGGGTATAGAATAACACACAATATGGAAGGCATTACCCTTTTTCGTTTATAGGACCGGGAGATAAGATAGTAAAACCCAACAACACCAAAACTGGGGGTAATAGTAAAACCAAAGAAAACCATTCCCATATGCATGTTACAAAAGTAAAATCCAGAAAGTACAAGGAAACTAAAATTGTAAAGTACCAAAAATAAAATAAAAACAGCAACTACAATGTCCCAACGCCCAAGCTAGTACGGCCCTGCACGATCCCTAAAATCCTCCTGGAAACCTAAAAACAATTTATATATGTAGGGTGAGAATAAAAGTATACTTGGTAGGGAAAACCAAAGGCTCTCATGTACATGTGGGGAGGCATTCTAATACCCTATGAGAAAAGAGATAACCAAAACACCTAGTAAGGAAAACTATCCACCCAAACCTCACCAAGGTACACTCCCCAAATAACGAAAGTCAAGTAAGGTATAGTATTAGCGCATTGATGTTTTGGTACCCCACACCATATTCACACTAGTTATTGAAGACATACTACACATCGAACCAATCCTTCCATTCTCACCGCAATCCCACTGCCACACCCCACCCACACACACATGGGCCACAACCACGCATCCCGCCCACAAACACCTGGGCCACAACAACTATCCCACCCGCAGACACCTGGGCCATAACAACCACACATAACCATGCCGGCAAACACCCAGGCCAGAACAACCACTTCCACGCCCGAAGACACCTGGTCCAGAAAGCTAATGTCATGTCTGAAGATACCAGGGCCTCATCCCGAAGATACATGGGAAAGAACCTGCCCGTAAACACCTGGTCCAACCACCACACTACCCTGCCCAAAGATTCTTGGGCTAATAATGGGCTTCAGGCCATCACAGCCTACCTGAAGAGTCTTGCCCTATTCGGGAAAGGGAGCAGAAAAGGAGCTAATAACCAGCCACTCATAGGAGTGTTGGGAAAAACACCCTCCCCCATGAAATGGGGGTGTTCGGAACTAAGTGCTCAACATGCATGGGGCATGAATAAGAAACATAAAAAAACTACAGATATATGTATAGGTAACAAGAACTCATCACAACCTAGGGTTTCCAAAGCCAACCTAAGCACAAACACACTTGTTACTATTCATTCATAAAGGAACATCACGACACTCACGGCCAAGTCACAACTCATTCCCAAAACCAATTCCCCATTTAAACCATTATTGTTTTCATGTTCAAGTGATCCAATTCAAGTTGAATCTACACTACTGGGCAACTAACGACATACCTACAAGCCAGAGAAAGAGAAACAACCAAACATAAATTTAAGCATTCACACCCGGTTCTTTTGTAAAGTCTCAGCAACAAAGGGATCAGTGAGTTCCCTCAAAGTACTGGAACTAAACCAAGCCTCAAGATACAGCCCCACATAGCTTCAGATTCACATCCAACAATTATACCACAAAAACGTATCCCATCCCCATCCACATCACTCCATAAGAATCAAACAGTACAACACACCTACTACCAAAACATAGTAGGGAAACTTCTAGGTTCAAGCACATCATTCACTAAGTTTTATTCCTTCTGTTTAGTTCACCAGGGTGATCTCACAAGGGTTGTTGTTCACTGAACATTCATTTAATCGGTTGAGTTTATGTAATTAACCAAATTCCCATGTTTGAGCCATTCAATTATCATAGAAGACAAGGGTTCATTAGTGCACAAATAAGGACCCCCAACGACCAGGATTTTTAGTAGGAATAAGCCTGCACAATTCAAAAAATAATATTCAAGGAAGAGGAGAAAACAGAACAGCCGGATATCGATCACATATCTCCCCTTTATTATTTTAAAAGTTCATTTTTTATCTTTATTAAGGATTGGTCTCACCCATTCCCATAGACACAACAGCGTACCCACCCCACATGATACACAGAAAGGAGAGATGAAGGAAAATCTCTACTTGGTTGATCAAGGATCGAATCTATTCTCCACGCACCAAGAATAGGGGATGCACGACTTGCAAGGGAGGAACATCGGGGAATCCAAGGATGAGCAAAAAACTCCAGCACAAGCCCACCACAAGCCTAGGGAAGGAGGGACTCCAAGCGTATAAGGAAGAAAGAATAAAACCAACCGAGAAGAAGAAGAAGGAACCTATAGCATGAGATATAAAGAGGAGATCCTACTATTACGGGATATGGATCTTTCAATGCCCAGAAAGTCAGATCGTGGTTTCCTATGTGGGTGGGTAGTTACACACGATGATATTAAGGTGTTATTTAACACCCCCACCTGGGATGTTTCTCGAGATTTTTCAGAATTAATTATAGGCTTTAAATGGTTTTAACAAGGGTAAAATAATTAATTTTTTTTCAAAAAATTACATTGTGGGAGCAAAAAAGTTGGGAACTGAAAAAAAACGAAAGCTTGGTGAGGACACGGTGCCACTGTCATGGTGCCACCCTTTACGGTGCCACCGTCACGGTACCACCGTCTCGGTGGATCCACGTTTTGGAAAAGGAAATGGCTAGGAATGTCTGGGCCATTACATCAGATACCTCTCAAACTATTCTCACCCTCAAGAATTAAAACCAGACTTGAAGAAAGGAGAGGGGTCCGAACAACCACCTTGAAAGATAACACTCAGGAGTAGACCTCCTTGTTACCAAGGAATGCCCCATCCCTCATCTATCTCCTGAACAATCACAATCATACTGCTCCTCTCCCCCGTGCAACCATGAAAAACAAAAGATTAAACTGTCCGGTCATGTGATTAGGGGTTTCCCTTCACCCATGTTAAGATACTATCCGCTTTGGGCGGCACTGACTCACCCGAACGGGTTTAGGAGCATCCACTCTAATGCGTCTTAACTAGGGATTAGGTCCTCCCCTCCCCACATTTCAGGACACTTCACACACATCCAAAGAAAATGAAAACTACACATTCCATAGTTAACAAGGTAAAGGGTTCCATCAACCAAGTATAAACAGAACAGAACAAAACTTAAAACAGCTCTGGGTACTAGGCACGTATTTGTGCTTCCCTTTCCTAGGTAATCTCCTCAATCCTACCATGCCTCCATAACACACGAACCAAAGGAATGGTTCATCCACAGAGCACCTTCTCTTCACGACCCTCAATCATCACTGGTCGTTCCATAAACGCTGCATCGTCCTCGATATCTATCTCTCCCCAATCGAGGACGTGTGAGTCATCGTGCAGATACCAATGGAGATGGGACACATGGAAGATATCGTGCATCCTTTGTAGCTGTGGTGGTAATGCCAGTTGATAATCCACCTTACCGACCTACTGCAGCACTTCAAACAGTCCGACAAAGCTGGGAGAAAGCTTACTCCCTCTGCCAAACCATCGCTTCCCACGCCGAAGGGAGACCTTCAAAAACACATGGTCCTTGGCCTCAAACTCCGAGGGTCTCCTCATATTATCGGCATATGACTTCTACCGATCCTAGGACACCTTTATCCTTTCCCGTATAAGCTGAACCTTCTTCGTCGTGCTCTGCTCCACCTTCCGGCCAAAAACACCTACCTCCATGACCTCTGTCTAGCATACGGGTGAGCGACACGACCTCCCGTACAAAGCTTCTAATGGGTCCATTCCAATGGTAGAGTGATATATATTGTTATAGGAAGACTCTACCAGAGGAAAGTGTCACACCCACGATCCTCTGAAGTCCAGGATACATGGTCATAGCATATCTTTCATTATCTGGATGGTGCGCTCTATCTACCCATTTGTCTGGGGGTGGAAAGCAGTGCTAAGATGTAGCTGAGTACCAAAAGCATGCTGTAATCCTCTCCAGACTCGTGAGGTGAACTATGCATCCCTATTCGAGACTATGGACCTTGGAACTCTGTGTAACCGCACCACCTCATCCAAATACCTCTGTTCTAAGGCATCCACTACACCCAGATCCTTGATAACCAGGAAGTGAGCCGATTTCGTCAACTACTACACCACCACCCAGATGGCATCGCAGCTTCCTTGAACCTTGGGTATCCCTGTGCTGAAATCCATCGAGATGTCATCCCACTTCCACTCGGGGACATCTAAGGGTTCCAAAAAAACTGCCTGGAACACGGTGTTCAACCTTCACCTGTTGACACACTAGGCACTTGGCCACGAACTCTGCCACCACCCACTTTACCATGGGCCACCAAAACTGTCTCCTCAGACCCTGGTACATCTTGGAAACTCTTGGGTGCACCACTAGGGTGAGTTTTGGAACTCACCAAGAAACCTCTCATGCATCACTTCTGGGAAAAACGTCTTCCGTTGGAAAAGAATCCGATTCTAACCATCCTCTCTCCACCTTTCTGTGAATTTTACTTGGTTAAATCTGTCACGCATAACTTCATTCTCTGAGTCTCTCCATTGAGACTCCTCTACCTGCCACAACAGAGAAGACTGTACTGTCATCTGATACAGGCAACCTCTACCATTATCCATCCCTTCATCCAAGTGCAGGGCAGCCAAATCCTCTATTGCCTTCCAAGCATCTTCCAACTCTCGAACCGCATCCTTCTGCGAATTCCTACTCAAGGCATCGACCACCACATTCCATTTTCTTGAGGTGTAAGAAATTTCAAAGTAGTAGTCCTCACGGAACTCCATCCACCTTCGATGTTGTAAGTTCTGGTCCTGCTGGGAGAAGATATACTTCAAGCCTTTGTGATCCGTGAAGACCATAAAGCGCTCCCCAATGAGGTAATTCCGCCACAAATTTAGCGTGAAAAAGACCGCTATAATATTTAGATCGTGGGTGTAATAATTACACTGATGAGGGCGTAACTGCCTAGACCCATAAGAGATCACCCCTTTTCATTGAATCAGCACACACCCAAGGAATTGTCCTGAACCAACACAGAACACCTCATACGCCACCCCTTCTTCTGGAAATCTCAACACTGGGGAACTAACCAACATCTCCTTCAGATAGATGAAGGATTCCTCGCACTGCCCGTTCCACACAAAAGCCTAGTCCTTCTTGGTCAAAGTCGTAAAAGGTGCTGCAACTCGAGAGAAGTTGGTACGAACCTCCGTTAGTAACCTTCCAGCCCAAGGAAACTACGAACCTATACCACATGCTTGGGTGCTGCCCAAGAAACAACCGCCTCGACCTTCGATGGGTCCACTGATATCCCCTTCTCGAACACCACGTGCCCTAGGAAGTGAACCTCTCACATCAAGAACATGCACTTGGACAACTTCCCATAGAGATGGTGTTGTCGAAGGACTTCTAAAACCGTTCTCAGGTGCTCAGTGTGATCCTCCTATGATATTGAGTATATCAGGATGTCGTCAATGAACACAACTACGAACGAATCCAGGTATTCTTGGAAGATGGAGTTCATGAGTCCCATGAACACAGCTGGAGCATTCGTAACGCCGAACGACATGACTACAAACTCAAAGTGCCCATATCTGCACCTGAAGGCAGTCTTAGAGATGTCGACCTACTTCACCCTCAACTGGTGATATCCTACCCGTAGGTCTATCTTGGAGAACCATCCTACACCCTTCAACAGGTCAAAGAGATCGTCTATTCTCAGAAGAGGGTAGCGATTCTTGACCGTTACTTGATTTAGTCTCCTGTAGTCTACGCATAGCCTGAGACCACCATCCGCCTTCTTTGTGAACAAGACTAGAGCACCCCATCGCGATGCACTTGGTCGAACAAACCCCTTCTTCATCAGATCATCAATCTGAATCCGCCACTCCCGTAACTCAGAAGGTGACATCCGGTAGGGGGCCATTGAAATCAGATGGGCACTGGGTTACAAGTCTATCCCGAACTCAACATCACGTCGAGGGGGTAGAGTTTTCACCTCTTCAGGGAAGATGTCCATAAACTCACTGATGACCCCTAGAACTTACACCATATATACATCCACCAACTCCACTAACAGCTCAGCTAACAAGGAAACGAGGGGTTCCTCTTGCCTTCTGCTCTTCTGGACACCCTGCTCACCGATGAAAGTTACACGTCGGCCGCCCATGTCTGAAAACACAACCCTTCCTCAGAAGCAGTCAATGAAAACACATACATAGAACTTCCAGTCAATTCCTAGGATGACATCATATGGATGTATCTTCAATAGTAGAAGATCCTTGGCTGGATGATGTGTACCTATCATCAGTCTACACCCCCGGAAAACATAAAACAAGTCAGTCTGACCTCCGACTAGTGTGCTCAGCACCAGGGGCACTGGAAGTATCTTAGTTTCTAAACCCAGAGCACGGGCCAGACTGGGTGCAACAAAGGAACGCGAATCTCCTGTATCAATTAAGGTATAATCTAGGGTACTAAACAAGCTGATCATACCTAGAACAACCTCTGGCCCTGCTGGAACTGCTGCCTTCGCGGCGTGCAACTGCCCACACCCATCTCCTCTGCCTCTTGGTTGTCGGGCAAATCCCCGACCATGTCCGGTTATCGGTCCCTAAGAAGTGCCCTGAGGTCAGAATCTCCCTACAACGTCTACCCTTGGAGGAGCAGGATCTCGCTGACCCTGCTGTTGCTACTGAAAGGGCCTAGCTGGAAACTGCTACTGCTGAGGTGGGCGCTGAATCTTCCCACCCCCTCCGTACTGTAATCTGTCCAGGAACTGATTCCAAAGGTTCCCATGGCCTCCACAGATAAAGAATCTTGGCCCTCATCCCTAAAAGAAAAGGGAAAGGTCCAGGAGATCAGAACTGGAACTACTGAGGCCTGATCCCTGCTGGTTGAAACCTAGAGGGCCCTGATGCTGGAGGACTACTGCTGACGGCCTTCCCCTTCGGAAACCACAAATGGATTCCCTCTCGTGACACAAATCCCAGCATGTGAATCCCCTCCACCACTTCAGCCTTCTTCTGGACCTCCAAGTACGTCGGTAGGGTGATGAGAGTAACAACATACTGGAGAGAAGGTCGAAGCACCTCCTCCAAACATCTCGCCTGGGACTCCTCATCCAGAAAGAGGTACAGGGAAAAGCGGAGGAGATCCTTGAACTTGATCCCCAACTCTCTTACCGACATGCTCCCTTGCTGGAGGGAGAGTAGCTCCTACCTCTTATTATCCTTCATCGTAGAAGAGAGGAATTCCACCCGGAACTCCTTCTCGAAATCAGTCCATGTCACCTCAGCCTCCCTCTCCTCCCCAAGGTAAAGCATCCACCATTGACGTGCCACTCCCTGCATCTGGCTCATAGAAAAAGGAACCCAATACTCCTCCAGAGCCCGGATCAAGCCGAAAGATATCACCAACTACTCTATCCACCTCTCTGTCTCCACGTCAGAGATGCTGCCCTCATATTTCTCAAGGGTCTTCCGCTGAAAGGCATGAAGTGTCTTCTTCCACTGATCGTCCTCCTCTTCTCGGTCCATCCTCTGTCGATCATCCAAGTCAACCCCCTGGGCCTCGATTTCCCGTACTACTCGTGTTCATATCCAAGGTGTCATAGCTGCAAGGTAAACAAGGAATTCCTAAGCCCGAGTAGTGCATAATATCGTTCTTAAGTTTTTATTAGACTTCTTATTCATTTTAAATCCCCAATACACCCCAGAAACATGATAACACAAATCATTATGATCATGTAACTTTCCTAGGGTCTCTACCCTATAATTAGTGTAACCTTACTTGGTCATTTGGTAGGTCTAGAGTCCTTTCAACAGATCAAGGGGGCCCTAAAATCCGGTGTCCTATCCGGTCTTCCCTGACCTATTTCACGCACCAAGATCACCCAACATGGTTTCCCTACCATCCCATGCAATCCTCACTATCCCTAGATCCAGAATCCATCCTATCTCTCAAACTGATCCTCTAATACCATTCTGTCACAACCCGCCTTCACCAAGTTGAGGGAAGGGATAGCAGATTTCCATACCCTTCCTTCTTCAAGTTGAAGGAGAGATAATGACCCCAAGACCTACCTTCAATAGGTCCTGGAGTGGCGACAAGCACCAAGGGTATAGAATCATACATAATATGGAAGGTATGACCCTTTTCCATTTATAGGATCGGGAGATAAGATAGTAAAACCCAACAACACCAAAACTGGGGGAAAAAGTGAAACAAAAAAACCATTCCCATATGCATGTTACATAAGTAGAAGCCAGAAAGTACAAGGAAAATACAAAGTTAAGGTACCCAAAAGAAAAGAAAAACAACAACTGAAATGTCCCGACACCCGAGCTAGCACGGCCCTGCATGATCCTTGAAATCCTCTTAGAAAACTGAAAATAGTTTACATATGTATGGTGAGAATACAAGTATACTCAGTAGGGAAAACCAAAGGCTCTCCTGCACAAGTGGGGAGTCATTCAAATGCCCTGTGAGAAAAGAGAAAACCAAAACACCTAGCAACGAAAACTATCCACCCAACCCTAACCAAGGTACACTCCCCAAATAACGCAAGTCAAGTAAGGTATAGTAATAGCACATCAATGTTTGGGTACCTCGAGCCACTTTCCCACTGGTTATTGAAGACATCCTATGCATCGAACCAATCCCTCCATCCTCACCGCAGTACCACTACCACACCCCACCCGCACACACCTGGGCCATAACCACACATATTGCGTGCAAACACCTGGGCCACATCAACTATCCCGCCCGCAGACACCGGGTCCATAACAACCACACCTAACCATGCCCTCAAACACCTAGGCCAGAACAACCGCTGCCAAGCCCAAAGACACCTTGTCTAGAAATCTACTGTCATTCCCGAAGACACCTGGGCCTCATCCCGAAGATACTTAGGAAACAACCTGCCCGCAAACACATGGTCCCACCACCACACTACCCTGCCTGAAGATTCTTGGGCTAATAATTCTCTTCTGGCCATCACAGCCTGCCCGAAGAGTCTTGGGATATTCGGGAAAGGGAGCAGAAAAGGAGCTAATAACCAACCACTCATAGAAGTGTTGGAAAAAACACCCTCCCCCATGGAATGGTGGTGTTCAGCACTAAGTTCTAAAATTGGTTCGGGTGTGAATAAGAAAAATAAAAAAACTACAGATATATATATAGGTAACAAGTACTCATCCCAACCTAGGGTTTCCAAAGCCAACCTAAGCACAAACACCCTTGTTACTATTCATTCATAAAGGAATAACACAACACTCACGGCCAAGTCACAACTCATTCCCAAAACCAATTCCCCATTTAAACCATTCTTGTTTTCATGTTCAAGTGATCCAATTCAAGTGGAATATACACTACTGGGAAACTAACAACATACCTACAAGCTAGAGAAAGAGAAACAGCCAAATGTAAATTTATGCATTCACACCTAGTTCTTTCGTAAAGTCTCAGCAATAAAGGTATCAGGGAGATCCCTCAAAGTACTGGAACCAAACCAAGCCTCGAGATATATCCCCACACAGATTCAGATTCACAACCACCAATTGTACCACAACAGAGAATCCCATCCCCATCCACATTACCCCATAAGAATCAAACTGTAAAACTCACCAACTACCAAAACGCAATAGGGAAACTTCCAGGTTCAAGCACATCATTCACTAAGTTTTCTTCTTTCTATTTAGTTAACCGGAGTGATCACACAAGGTTTTTTGTTCAGTGAACATTCATTTAATCGTCTGAGTTTACGTAATTTAACAAATTTCCATGTTGGAGCCATTCAATTATCACATAAGACAAGGGTTCATTAGTGCACAAAGAAGGTACACCACTGTACATGATTATCAGTAGGCATAAGCCTTCACAATTCACAAAATAATATTCAAGGAAGAGGAGAAAACAGAACAGCCGTATATCGATCACATCCTCCCCTTTATTCTTTTAAAAGTCTGTTTGTTATCTTCATTAAGGGTTGGTTTCACCCATTCCCATAGAAATAGTAGCGTACCCACCCCACATGATACACATAAAGGAGAGATGAAGAAAAATTATACCTGGTTGATCAAGGATCGAAGCTATTCTCCATGCGCCAAGAACAGGGGATGCACGACTTGTAGGGGAGGAATTCCGGGGACTCCAAGGACGACCAGAAAACTTCAATACAAGCACACCACAAGCCTTAGGAAGGAGGGACTATAGGCGCACAAGGAAGAAAGAAGAAAACCAGCTGAGAAGAAGAAGAAGGAAACTCTAGCGTGAGATATAAAGATGAGATCCTACTATTACATGATATGGAATTTTGAACACCTAGAAAGTCAGATCGTAGTTTCCTACGTGAGTGGGCAGTTACACATGATGATATTAAGGTGTTATTTAATACCCCCCATATGGGAGGTTTCTCAGTATTTTTATGAATTAATTATAGGCTTTAAATGGCTTTAAAAAAGGTAAAAGAATTAATTTTCGTCAAAAAATTACGTTGCGGGAGCGGAAAAGTCGGGAACTAGAAAAAAGATGAAGGCTCAGCGAGGACACAGTTCCATTGTCATGGTTCCAACCTTTATGGTGCCACCATCACGGTGCCACCATGACTGGTTCCACCGTCATGGTTCCACTATCTCGGTGGAGCCGTGTTTTGGAAAAGGAAATGGCCAGGAATGTTCGGTCCATTACAAACACTTGGAATTATTTTTATTTCCCTATCAGATTCATATTTCTTGTAATGAATATATTTAATGATATCTAAATTATATTCTATATAAACACTTAATCATATCTATATTCCCTCTATTATCCTTATATTTTCAAATCTCCATAATAGTTCCTTATTAAACATGAGATCATTTTGGATTTTAGATTTAAAATTTAAATATCACTCAAATTCCAACATCCATTCGTATAAATTTTTCTTTTCAATCATTTATCATCAAATAAAAACCATTAGATTTGAATTTTTCTATTTAAATCTGAACCATATACTTAAAGAAGTAATAAGAGTTCCAAATCTACAAA
Organism: Viscum album; assembly: GCA_963277665.1. Lineage (NCBI taxonomy): Eukaryota > Viridiplantae > Streptophyta > Magnoliopsida > Santalales > Viscaceae > Viscum > Viscum album. Next base: position 354,234,774 of record OY728125.1, on the reverse strand, counting down.
TTTGATGATAACATTTATAAATTAAAAACCACAACGTAGCTCATTCTAAAAAATATCATTTTAATAAAACACACACTTCACTATATCATTAATTATCCTCACTAACCATTGAATAGTTCCACTGTAACCACATAATGTACTATAGTATTAACAAAACAATCTAGATGTGGCCACTATGACATAGGGGTCCTCCAACATTTGTCTTTGATTGCCCTTACATGGGTCCTCCATGACTACCATTATGCCTATAATGGGTTTTCTAATTTTTTAAAGGTATACCAATAAGTCCAAAATAACTATAAATATTGAATTTTTATATTAAAAAATGTTTTCGAATCGACAATTCTTCCATATACTTCATGAATTTAACCATAGTAACATTAAATGCGAATATTGGGCTTCATCATTTCTCAAAAAGAATTATCCAGCATAAAATGCCTTATGCTATAGTGTGACCATATACCACTAACAGTTTTGGAAAATCAAATACACCCATGAAAATTAAATCATACATAACTACACACCTATAATTTACTTCCCCGTTTGGGATAATGATTCTTCCAAACCACCATTCCAAGTGAAACAATGTGGTGCTCCCGATTTTCACTCCCTCCTCTACCACACCCACCTCGAGCCCCACTACACCAAGAAAGGGATTCACCCCAAACATTTTCATATATAAAATGGCTTGGACTAATTCACCATAAAATAGTGTAGAATATGATTAAGGTTAGATTTACCAAACTATAAAAGGAAAATCATTCTTCCTTTGATTTCCTCTACCATAAATGTTTTCCACAAACAACACCCAAATTTTCTCAAGATAGTTTTTTGCTAAGAATCCACCCCTTTAGGTTTTTTAACAATATAATATATTATTACTCACCATTTTGAAATGAAATACAAAGGGTATTTCTGGAATGTTTTCATCTATTATATATTCTAAAAATCCCCCTCTTTTTTGTATTCCATTAGGAGAACATTATATACTATTATTCCACCTTTTGATAGCAGTAAGTCCTTTTTATCATTATCCACATTTTAATAATGGTACATAATTTCACCTACTTTGTGAATATAGATGAACTCCATTCATTGTCTCTTGTACCAATCTATAAAAAGTTATTGGTTTGAATTCCTAATTAAAGAAATTTTTATATTTTCAACAAACTTCCCTTTACGTGCTTCACTACTATAAGAATTATAGTGAGTGATATTTCACTTAAAATTTGGATTATCAAAAAATCCTCTAATTATTATGATATGAGGATTGGTGTATGAAATAAAAGTTTAGGTTAACTCACTTAAAACATTCCTTATCAGTCATGGGTATCAAGTAAAAACATAGAAGCTTGAACTATCAACATAGAACCTGTGATCTCTATCGCCTTCACACAATCTGTTAGTTTATAAACATTAAAAAACAATTGTGTAAGATATACCACTTAAATAATAAAGATATACCACTTATTAGATCTAAAATTATGATACCCCTTGAAATCGATTCTCTTCAAAACTTAATAAGGTTTTTTTCATAGATAATACTTAACAGCCTTTGAAAAACATCACCCACTCTCCCTGAATTACAACATCAGTGCTTAACAATAAAAAAATTCCTCTTTTTTGGTAAAAACATGTTGTGAATAACCCATTTTTATAATTACCTTTTAGTATGCTATATTATTAATAACTAATACTAATTTTTATAAAACATAAATAGATAAACATGAAATTTCCTTCATATAGATTCTTTATCAGCCATTATATCCTATTTGTTTATTAGAAATATTCTTAAAAATACGTATGTTGATTACACTTGTTACACACTATATATAAAATGATACCATATGTGTTTAAAACCTTATCTTCCAATAAATCTGCTACTTTTCATGTAGTTTTATGAATCAAAACTTCATTATAACATTCACATTCTGACTTGAATCCAATCCGGACCTAAAATTGTTCTAACACGTCATGATTACTTTACTTTATTAATCATAAAAATATATGTTACTTAATCTTATATATAAGTGATTTTGTTATAATATATACTCCATAGATTATATCTCCCCCTAAATTTTTCACCCCATAAAAAAGTTAGAAAATTTTAAAGAATATGGGGGGGGGGTATTTCTACTTAAATCCATTCAAGTATATTGATTTGGTTGGACTTAAATATCCAAATGATGTTATTCAATATCCACCTTTTTTTAGTGTGGTTGATCATGCTTTTCCTCTATCTTCATTGAATCCTCTTTATCTTGTAAGATTTTATGAGTTATTAACTTGTTCGAAGAATATTCTAGCCACCGTGTTTTACATTTTAGAGTCTCCTTAAACAACTTCTATTTTAACCTTGATTCTCAATGAATCAATTTATTCCCAAAAAATTTATAGAAAAATTATCAACTATAAAAAACATAAGAAAATGTACAAAATATGCTTGTCTATTTTTAGATCTAATGATCCAAAAAATATCTCATTAAAATGGAACACATTTATTGGGTGTTTTCCAAATTCCCTAATAGAAACACATTATTTTTCGTGTCTTCGATTTAAATTTAACTATATCAAAATTGGTATTTCTAGTGATGTGGAAATCCAATTTCTTTCATATCATTGACGTTTGATATATAACATCAACCATGACTATAATCTTCTTTTGAAAATTCTCTATAATGAATTTCAAATTAATATTAAACCATTGCACTTTTTGGATTACCAAAACATATTTATTAAGGTTTTTTATAGATTTTATAGTATCTATAAATGAATATGAGCCTAACATTTCATACTTCATCCTCAAAGTGAGGAGTCTCTCATGATCTTTACGCTTTTATCTCCATGATTTGAATTATTCCTCAATTTATTCAATTATTTTAACCCTTTATTTCATATAATTAATCAATACATTGATGATACAACCGCCCTCTTTAGTCTTGATATTTAACTCAGATTAATTTTTTTGGAATTTCTAAAATTTATAGACATGAATTTTTAATTTATGGCCCCATTTCTCACTTATAATTCTCCATATATAACATATAAATATTATATTCAAAAATCACACCCTTATCATTTTTATATTTATCCATCTATACATATATATCTTCAATAGATTCATCAATTTCTCCTTGAAGATCAATTATTCCCTCAATTCAATAATTTTTTTCATAAGTATTATTATCTTGTGGATTTTCCAAAAGATACACCAAATAATCTTTATCAAGATCTTTATAATCCTTTTTCGACACCACTTAAAATTATTTTGAACTTATTTCTTCTTGGGAAATAAAATTATTCTTCATGAATAATCTTTATCAGAAAACTCATGATGTTTAACTCCTTTAGTGTTTTATTCAAAGGTACTTATTCTTCATCATCATCTTGATATTTATTAGGGAACATGGCTGAAATATGTATGGTTTTTACACATTTAAAATAAGAAAGTGGAGTCTTACATTTAAATTTTCCTTTTCCCCTCTTAAATAGAAAGTAATGTCACTACATCAACAACTTCTTCACCGTTAATATACTTCTTCATCATGAGGTTCCTCATAGATATCAAATCCACCTCCGAATAATTTTATTTTATTCGGGACTCATTATCTTCATTCCTCCTTTTACATGAAACATGTGTACTATATAATATTTCAAATGATCTGTTCTTTGGATCTTGGTATTTAAAAATCCATTTTTTATTGAAACAATGAGGTTATATTATCATGATTATTTTAACAATTTTCTTATCTTTGAGAACCTCACCAAGTCCACAGATGTATTTTATAGGAAAATATAGCCAAACAAAGATAGAATAAATCATCTTATTTGGAAATATACTCATTTATTAATATTAATTCTATAAAACCTATATATTTTATTCTCGTAATTCTGATTATCCTTCATATTTATTCAAAATATTTTCCCACGTCACATGGGAAGTCCTTAATGATATGACTTTTGTGTAAATAGGGTTAGGTAAGCCTCACCTAGTATATTTATTTCTTTAACATCTATATCTAACTACATATGGTATTTCTCAGATAAGTCCCCACTTTTAAATCTAGTTGAAATACAATTTTTAGCTTCCATATATGTCATTATTTCCAATGATTTGAAATAATACTACATTCAAATATTTCAAAATTGGAAGTTACTCTTCAAAAACTAGGTATGCCCTTATGGTTGATCACTATTTCTATACATCCAGGAGATAAAAGTTCACCCTAATACCACAATACTATTATGACTTATTATTCCCAAATAAATAAATATACAGTGATAGAAGTGGGGGGAAGGGTGTATCTGGGTATTGAAAATTTAAATTTTCACCTTGAGCATTATCTTTTCTCTATTTCAAAGAAACATTCCTTTCTCTCCATTAAAAACTATATTTAGTAAATAAATAAATAGTGTAACATAATACATTTTACTTAGTTTACCTAAATAGGATAATCCAATGATAATTCATGGAAATGTGAATATGTATCCAAGTCACTAAAGCATGCTTCTTTTATGTTTTTATACAATGGATAAACCTTATTTACCATATAGATTCATTATCCATACAATAAGTAAAAATATCACTGATCTTATTCATCATAATGAGACACAAACTTAATTATTTAGAAATTAGTTCTAATTACTTATTTTGTGATGGTATTATTATTCATATAATATATATTTTATTCACATCTTGAATGGCATTCTACTTTTTGCACACATTTTACAAAACTTCCATTTAAGTAGGCCTCCAAGAATATCATCATTGTTGTATTTAAACTTCCAATTAATACACTTCAAATAAATTTTATTTTAATTTCTAGATTCATATTTATCAATATGAATATATATAAGTATATATATATATCTTCTCTTATTAATGAATTATCTTTCTTCTATATACTTACTTTTTTATCCTTCTCTTTTCAAATCTTCGCAACAAATTCTTATAAAACATAGATTTATTTTGAAATTCATATTAAAAATTAAAATCACACTAAAATTACAACTTAAATGCATAAAAATATCACATTTTGATAATAAAACATCAAATCATCCCCATTAGATTTGAATTTTGTCATTTAAATTCCAAGCATAACTTTAAAGAAGATGTAGGGTCTTCAAATATATAAATCTAGGTGTAACTTCTAGAAATTGAAACAACATGGTGTATCCCATTCTTATAAAACATGTTTTGATTAAAAAATAGATTCATTATAACAGCAAACATCATCATTTTCAATCTCACACTTTCAATTTAGAAACCTGATGTGAAACGCACTCCACAAAATACTATAGACGTGGGAACTGAAGCATAAGGGTCCCCTAACATCTATCTTCAATTTAACTTACATGGCTCTACCATTTCTACCATTATGAACAAAGAGGGATTCCTCATTTCTCACTATTATTCTTCCAATTCCAAAACACATAGAGTGGTAGCATGTTCATATTTAGAAAACAATTTTGGAATCTGTATTTCTTCCATATACTTCATTTCATTGATAACATTTACTTGAAATTTCCATATTGGGATTCACCATTTCTCACAGGGAATTATCCAACACAAAATTCCATGTTCTATAATCTATCTATATACAAATAACCATTTTTAACCTCTACATATCCTATAAAAATTATACCACACCCAAATCCATTCTTATAATGAACACCCCTTATTTTGGATAAGGATTATCTATAATCACAAATCCAAGTGAAACAACATGGTTCTTCTTTTTTAACCCCTTCTTCAATTATGCCCTAATTTAGATCCTTTAAACCTAGAGAAGGTTTAAACCTAAGTATTCTCATAAAAAAAATGGTTGTTCTCAATTTACCCCAACATAGTTCAGATTGTGGTGATAGTTAGTTGCACCAAACTATACAAAGCCAGATCTTCTTCCTTGGATATCATATAATATCAAATTTTCAACAAGAACAACTAAAAACTTACTAGGATGGATTTTTTATAACATCACAGATTACTAATAATAGTATCCATTCCTTATACAGGATCTATTAATTTAATAAAGGGAGTAGAGCATTGAATGGAAACAATTGGCTGCTAATATATGATTCAATAGAATATTCCCATTAGAGTGTTACGATCATTGAATATTTCAATGATCATAATGTGTTTTCCATTCAATAAATGAATCATACTAATGATTTATAGTTGAAGTAAATGGTTAGGAAGATGTAGTAGCATCCGAATAACTCAATATGATATATCATATTCCATAACATTTGTTATGACAAAATACTTAAGAATCAATATATATTTAATGATATAGATTAATCTTTTACTACGATATGAATCCAATGAATATAGTGGATTATGATATTAATGAATTATAAAATATTATTCATCCTTTTATAATATATCCACCAATCTTGAACTTGATCTAAAATCCCATGATGGATTTTTGAATAAACCTCACAACTATTTATGAATCTGTCCAAACTTATTAGGATATGGTATACCGAAATCACTTCATTTTTGAATAAAAAACATGTTCAAATATTAATCCTTACTCTAAGGTTTAACTCTAGGAACCTACATGCCTATATAGTTATAAAAAATAAGAATCATATAATTTATAAATGCAATCAAATCACCGTATATAGAAAACAATTAATTATACACATGATATAAAGTCATCTAGTGTGATCTAAATCAAACATACTCATATCAATATGTGAATATGTTAACCAAAATATTTATCATATACATCATATGTATTCTTATATAATTCATTTCTCAATGACATTGAGTGACCACTAGAAATAGTACCTATTAGTCTTGTATAATCCATCCCATATATTCATGATTATATAAAATAGAACAATAAGTTTGACTAGATACATCACTTGTACTTTATCCAAGTATCCAAGAACATCACATGTCACTAAAATAATAATGGCCATTAATTTACTCAATCTAATTCAATCAAGGGCCTATATGTATTTTCTTATCCCATAATAAAACAAATCACATCTTTTTTGAACTGAATTGACAACATGATCAACAAAAAACTCAACCACTCACTTATTATCTCATCCTCAAGGCTAGCATAAGAAAGGTATAAAAGTATAAATATTCATATAATATGTATCTTTCCAACATCTAGTAATGAGGATTAATAATAAGAATATATCCATAAGTATACCAATAATTGTATGACATTCCAAGTGATATAATTTAGTAGGTGGGTTCATATAGTAAGTCTTTACTTATTATCACATGAGTCTACTTTTTGTATCATGTAAAAACCATTGTATCAAAAAAATATTATACTCACTTGAATCTTAATATATCATTACAACCCATAATCCTTTGTGAGTATAATTGATTAGGGAAAAACCAAAGTCATACTTTGAGGAGATATTATCATTCTATTGTACATGTAACATATACAACACACATAAAATAATGATAAATAGAAATAACCATTAATATAAAACACTAAAACATTTTAATAAAATAAATAAATGATAAATAGAGATAACCCTTATTATAAAATGCTAACACATTTTACAACCATTAAATCCAATCTATAATGTATCTAATAATAAGAGATACATCATGATCATAATTTTTTTTGTTTCAAAATATTTATAAAATCATATGATACATATTTTTCCATTGCTATCCAAAATATCTTTATATCTCCCTCTAAACAATCTCTAAAATGAGATGATATTTTTGAAAGATATTCTAAGTAATTTAGTAAGACCAAGTTTCCTTTTCCTAAGAAATAACTCAATTATTATCAAAGTAAATATCAATTTCTTACTCAGTAATAGGAACCAAAGCATGTACAGTGTTGGACTTATTGATCCAAAAAAAACTTCCTTCACAATATCCAATGGAGTGATGTACTTTTCCTCTATTGTCGAGTTAGTTACGATGACTTATTTGGAAAATAGAATCAATATAACTCATTTCAATGAGCTCATCATAACATCTGAAGACTAAGAACTCATCCTTACTTATTTTAAATTAGTTAAGGATATTCCTGATAGAAATCAAGTAACTCTCACAAAGATTAGATTGGAATCTACGTGTTATTATCAATGAATAAGAAACATAAGGTTTAGTACATAACATGGAATATATGGTGAATCATATAGAATATACATAAAGAATCATATCCATCCTTTCTAACTCTTTATAAGGATCTTACATCATATTAATATTCACACCATGTGAAACTATTAAAGACCTATTATTTGAGTTATTCATACTAAAATTCTTTAACAATTTACAAATAAATGTTTTTTGACCCAGTTTAAGAAATATATTTGATCTATATCTATAAATATTCATAACAATAATATAAACTACTTCACCAATTTCTTTTAACACGAATAAATTCCCAACCATATCTCTAATAAATTTAAAGTTGGGATATCATTTATGATAAGTCGTATATCATCTAAATATAATATAAAACATGTCATAACACTCCCACTAATACACTTGTATAAAAAATAATATTTATTATTGATGAAACCAAACACCTTGATTGAATCCTCAAAACCTTAACATGCTCATTTGATACATCAAAAGCATTATATTTAATAATATACACATCCTATACTAAATTCATGCTGAGGAAATATTTTTTGAAATCCATATAATATATCTCATAATCATAATGGGCTTTTATATGTAGTAATATCTAAATAGACTTTATTTTCAAAACTAATGGAAATGTTTCTTTATAATGAATACCATGAATATGTTTATAACAATTTTCCACCAGATGATATTTATAAGTATAAAATATACTACACATGTTAGTTTTCTTGCAAAAAATAATATTTCACCCTATGGGAATCAGCCCTTTAGGTGAATCTATAAATATCAGTTAGTGTACATGGATTCCATATAAGATTCTATGGTCTTCATCCATGTCTTGGAATCATAACTCTCAATGGTCTCTTTATTACTAATAGGTTTATTATTTATGAAAATCAATTAATCATTATTTTTAATATAAAATTTATATCTCTTATGATCTTGATGAATCCGACAAGACCTTTGAGGTTTATGTGAAACTTGATTTAGTTATTATTCAACAAATCTTTTTGGTACCATATCAACTTTTGTCTGAGGAAAACTTCCAATTCATTGATCTTGAAGTTCTACGAGATTAATTTGTTTCCCAATGAATCTTTAATTCATGTGTTTCCATTAAAATAAAAAACCATATCAATCCATAAACACATTTTGTTTAGTAGGTTTATAGAACTAATAACCCATTATTTACTTAATATAACCAATAAAGAAGAATTTAGTTGAACTAAGGTCAATATTATCAAAATAAAAACATTACATACATTCTTTATGAAACTAAATATTATTAATATATATTAGGATAATTACTATTATATATCTCATTATATATATTATTAAACTCTTTAGAAGAAATAGAATTAATCCCAAATGCAATAGTTTCTAGAGAATATCCCCAAAATTCTATAGGAATTTCACATTGACTCATCATTAATAAAACCATATCCAATAAGATAAAATTACACCTCTCTAATAAACCATTCTGTTATAGTGTTCCAAAAGGATTGAGTTTTGAAATAATTAAATAATCAATTACATGATTAGTTAAATAATGGTTTAAGTATCAGCCACCCATATCTAACCATAGAGTCTTAATACTTGTACCAAATTGATTATATACTTTCTCTTAAAATCTTTGAAATTTTAAGTTTTTTTGAATTTTTTTCGGATCAGAAAAACATAACCATACCAAATAATGGTATTGTTAAAGTTTTAAAAGTACATATACCTACCACATTATTGAGTACTCTTAGGTCCACATACATCACTATGTATTTGAACCAACATTTTATTATCCTTTTAACATTTTCTGCTAAAAGGATTATTGGTTATCATTATTAATAACTAATATTCAAATATGTAAAAGGATTAAAAATCTAATAATATGTAAAATATATCTCTATGGAGTCTTTGAAATCATTTCACAATTATATAACAAAGGATATAATAACAAATATAAGTGTTTTTAGAATAAAAATAGACCTTATTATTCAAAATTTTATTAATTGGATTATACATATCTATAACATATATACCATTAATCATATTCCCAATTCCAAAAATTATTTCATTCATATATATAGAACAACTCTTGTTATTAATAATGAATGAAAATTCCTTTTCAAAACAAGATGCATAAAATAATTTTTTTTATTCATGGATAGAACATAGTAATAATTTTATAATTCTATAACTAATCCACTTGATAGAATTTGATTTTAAGTGTGGACCACCATTGCAGAAACCCTTTCTCTATTTCCAATATAAAGATATACTTTACTTTTTATCAATTCTATCATATTTTTGAGTCTATGTTTATCAACCAAAATGCATGATGGAAACCTGATGTATAATATAAATGACTAAAATTTTGATAAATTTATTTCTATAGAATTCACATACATACATTAAGAATTATTCTCTTTGGGAACACTTTTTAACCTAATGTACTAATTTATAATTTCATTGTATCTCATAACTATATGAGATCTTAAAATGATAATCATGACATATTCTATAATCTACAGTAATGATATATCTATGGGTAAGTATAATGTTTTATATATATTCATTAAGGACATTTTATGAAAATTCTACCACTAATATGATGACCCCATATATAATTACCTTTATTTGGATAATATCCATATTTAGATAAGTTTCTAGTCCACCTTGATGTTCATATCAACTATTGATATATAGGTATGAAATCATTAAAATAATTTCATATATAACTCTTGAATAGTTGAATGGAAAACCATTTTACAAAACCCACCATATGGATAAACTCAACTATATTCCTATGGTTTCATTCCTCATAGAGTTTTATAGCTAAGTTTCACCCAAATATTACCCCGGGATATGGTTACCTAACTCTTAGGGTTATCCATTTACACCATACCTTATGCAAGATAATATATGGGAACACACATTTTATATGAAACTATTTAGTTGTATAATCTATATTTTAAAATGTGTTTTATTTGGAAGTAATCTCACACTTACTATTCCATTATTTTCTTTCTCTCACCATTTCCGATGTTTATTAAACCATAATTATTACATCTTATGAAATATGTATTCTATCAAATTACTATATATGTACATGCTTCAAATGATTTAGTATTGGAATCTCTATTCCATCCACTAAATTAATATGTTCAAACCATATTAATGTATAATTTTTTATACAGCTCATAGTTTGTGTTACTCCCTTGAAAATGGAATCCAAAAATATTTTAACATATCTAAGTGAATCCCATTTATAAGGTATATAAAAACATTCATGTTAAATTTTATAATTATATGAAATAAAAAATCTATATAAGATTAATCTCAAAGAGACATATAGCCAACTCTAACGTTTCTAGATAAGGCATAAGCATCCAGTCTAGGGAGTTGTCTGACCCATACTCCCTATACCTAAGGATACATTACTCAAGATAGATTTCAATTCAATTATAACCCTAACATATAATATTTATAAACTATACTCATTATATAAATATAAGAGTATAATTTCATAAAAAACAATGTCATTGTAGATGAAAGAAATATTATATTTTCATACCTAGAATGAAATGAATGGATTTAAAATATTATATAATAAACTAGTCATGTAAATTTAAGCATACATAAACATTCAAATTATATAAACATTTAAAAACATGAATAATTAAAATGAATAAATAAATGTATAATTATTTTTAATTATTTTTTCAAACATGAAAGAACAATATGAAAATTTTATATTTAATTTATGTTTAAAAATATTCAATTTATAATTCCTAACACTTATCTTTTATAAATGATTTATAAAATGTAATATTTTTCTAATAAAATTAAATTATCACAATTTTATCCTATATCATTTTTTATGATAGATATTTGGATTATCTATAATAATACATGATCCTTTCATGGTAAATGAAAAACATTGTTATTGTTTTATCATCATATTTCATGATATAAGTTACCATATAGTGTGGTTTATTTCATGATCTATATCACAATCAGTGATATCAACTATATCACCCATACAATTCGATGCTCTATTTTATGAAACCTGTATTATTAATCAAAACCTACAATAACACTTATCAAGGATAATAAATGAGTGTATAATAATGGAATTCAATGAATCATATGTTATGATTCATCCAATTATACCCTATGACATGAAAAAAATCACATATTATGATATCCCATATAACAAAAATTGGCAGATTGATCCTCTAGATAATGTCTAGCCACATCATATCATACCTTATGTTATCACCTTCAACATAATAAAATAACCATGTTCTTTAAAAAATTATTATAAAAACATTTTGAATCGATAGTAAAGGAGGATCAATACCACTGATGTGTTTTGTATGATCATCAAATACTAATAAAAGTGGAAAGAACCTAATAAAAAACTAGGTCTATCTTAATTTAATAGACACATAAATGAAAAATATAAAAAAATAACATGTGTATCTCATGTCATGTGAGCTATATTTCAATAAAATTTATTTTATTGAGATAACATAGAGAGAAACTAACTACTCTTATATCCATAGGTACTACACCATCAAATAGAATCATAATACACTACGATAGGAACCATATAACACCAAAGGTTTGATAACACCTTCTCTTCAAAGTAAAATAGAGAATAGTTAAGGAAGTTTTATTTGAATTTTTAGGATATAATCACCACACATCTTCCAATATGAGGATCCGATACTTATATATACTCCCTTTATTTAATAATAGGAGTGATCATTGGCTACCAACACGTAATAGTCGATATTCATTACTATAATGTACACTAATTGAATTATTATGTTTTTTGATTATTTCTAGAATCATAATTTTTTTTCATAAAATAAATGAATCATTATAATTATTCATAGATGAAGGTAAACTTTTAAAAGATGTGGGATCATCCAATGGACCTAATATCATATATCTCATGCCATATCATTTATTATACTATATGATATAAGAATACCTATGTATTTAATGATTCAAAAATATATTTTCCCATAATATGAAACTCATTCATAAAATAGATTCTAATATGGATGGAGCCTATAATATTATTCATTATTTTAGTGAATATCTATCACATGTTATGACTAGTTTCTGGATATGGTTCATTAATGAGTAAAATAATTTAGTTTAATATTATATTTATTGAAAACATGCCCACATATGAGTTGGAATACAATTAAGGATGAATGAGATGAAAAGAATGAAGTTTTACAATGGAGAAATAATCTATGGTGTGACGGTGTTCTTGTTACACTGTAATTGATTAAAATAGAAGAATAAAGTTATTATTATGAATGAATCATGCGATAACACAATTTATTGAAGTATGATTGTTTATTATGAGGAATAAAAGTTTATGTATTGTACTATGATTGGTGGTTGTGATTTTTAAGAGTTGGATCATATGAGGGAATTGGATTTTGTCATTCCCCAATTAGATAAACCACACCACAAATGGAAGTTTAGAAAATAATGAGGGTAGACGATAAAGAAAATATTTCATATACATTGGAGGTTAGACCTCTCACATAAAAAAGAATACAGTCATGACCTAATATGTTTTTCCTTTTTACGAAGAGATACAAAATCACACCATAGTTTTAGGGCCATTCCAAGAAGATGTTGGGATTTTTAAGGATCAATTATAAATGTGTAAAGAGATATAGAATAATATTTTGGGATCTAAAGATTATGCCACAAATATAGGAATCATTTCATAAATCATGTAATGATAATAAATATAAGGTAAATCACTTAGATAAATTTTTAATAAAACCTTGAGATAATTGGAAAAAAATTATAGATAATTATAATGCATGATTTGATAAGATTAAGTATATCAGTATGTCATACACTTGATCTAAACTCTAAAATAACTTTATGAGGCCTCACGAGATTTATTTTCTTATTGAAACTCATCAAAAAAATTTCTTCTACATGTAGTTCAGGAACATATTCCTACTTCTATACCTTATTATTCTTCATAATAAGATATGAATGTTGATAGAGGGGTCAAAACGTTTTCACAACAAGGATTAACCACTTAGTAAAAATAGCAATTGAATTGTGAAAAAACTCTTGTGAGACACGTATTATTTCTCTATCTATCTCATTTCATCACTTTTTTCACTATTAATCCTTTTTACTAACCAATGATGTGAAAATGTGGTTTATTTATTGGGTTTTAGTAATTTCTTATTAACCCCTTCCCCCCTCAGTGGTGGTTCACCCTCACTTGGGAACATTATTTGGTACTAGAGTATGGTTGAAGTGATTGTAAGTATTTTCATTAGGATTATAGTTTATTATTTATTAATATCACCTTTTCTACCAGAGATATTTAGTGAATCAATATAAAGTATGAATAAAAAAGGATTTACAATGTTTATGGGATGTTATTCTATCTATGAAAGGTAAGGATGGTTACACATCTTATTTATATTCACTTGGAGATTATTGAACTCAATGAGAATGGTGTAAATATCCAAAAAAATTAGGATAACTCAAACTTTGATTAACAAGAAGAACTTTAAAGCCAATAGGAGAGCTCATGATGTGTTACTGTCATCTCTATCAGATAAGGAGTTGATTTAAGTGATGGGTAAAAACGTAATGAATGAAATTTTAAGAAAACTCTTTTTTATCCATGATAGATACAATAAGTTAAAGCATAAAAAATTTCAAAATTTTCATGCAGAATTTGAGGATGTTAAAATGGGATGATATGAGTTAGATTTTGAATTCTTATTTTTGGGGAATAAAATTATTATCATGATTCAAATATATGGAGAAATGATTGTGAATTACTTTGTTTTTAAGAAATTTATGAGGATTACTCTAGATAAATTATGCACCCAAAAAGTGTCTTTGATTCCTCTAGGTTTGATCAGATTAGAAATTTATATCCTAAAATACACTTAGCTAATAAATCATAGTTTGTGGTAGTTGGGGTTAAACCCATAGAGTTATATTGTTAGAAAAGAAATCTAGAAGTAAAAACCTATTGATTTTGATTCCCCATGTGCATTATATTTAGTTTTAATTTTCGTAAAATATGAATCTTGTGATTTAATCTAGATTAAAGGTAAGTTTTTAGGTTCAATTTCATGGTATAGTCAAAGGGTAATCCAAGATCTAACAAGGGATACACCTATGGAATAAGCTAAAAAGATGTGAAAAAGGAAGAAATTGATCTTGGTCTAACTAATTGGATCAACCTAAGATTGAAACGGAACCTTGTTCTACAGTAATTTATAGCCTAAGTAAGGGAATATTGAATTATAGGTAGAAATAATCACAAGATATTGGTCCTAGCCTGATCAACTTCAACTAGGTCATGGTCATTCGGTCACACCTCTGATGATTAAGGTAGGTGAAATTAAATTAGATTGAAAATTCATTCTAAACCTAGTCACTAGACATAACGTTACCCATATTAGATTTCATATATTCATTAGGTTCAATATTTCCCCATTCTTTACCCATAACCCAATGCATATTAGCTGTGCAAGATTGAATTGACAAGAATTTTGGGAAATAGATGGAATATTTTATATAATGACTAAATAATAAAAAATAAATCAATACACAATTGAAACTATATGAAATAAATTAAAAAATAAATTTAATGACGAGACAATAAAGAACACAATGGAAATAAAAGCTTCATGTAAAATGAGATTGAAATATGATAGTCATAACAAAAATGATCAACAAAAGTTTATTTGAATTGAAGGTGGAAACAACAGAATGATTGAAATAATAAAATAAAGTAGTAGAGAAAATGGGAATGAAAAAAAGCATAAATGATATTAAATAAAGGAAAATAAATTAGACTTCTGAACTCCTCTGTATGTTTGTGTCATTTCCAATTTATATATACTGAAAGGTATACTACGAGTAAATGTTTCACATCATGTATGTTCTTAAAGTAGATTCTACATTTAGAGTTATATGATGTGTACTTGACATAAATTTTGTGTACTTCAGATCTTCATTAATCAACAAATAATTTTTATCTCTCAGATTTCATGATTTGAATCTTCAATAATAATTAGGATTCAAAATTTTCACATCATATATTGAGGCCATATTCTATATCTTCATTATACTTTAAATTTTAGTCTTTCAGGACATGTAATCAATATTCATGTAGTGTATGTCATTCACACCTTGTAGTTAGGATTCACGGATTGTAATTTAGCTGGTGGGTGGCCTTCTCAAGGAGTACATGTCATTTAATTCAGATTCAAAACATGTGTTGGGAAACTCTTCTATATTACAGAATTCCTCCCTTGAGTATTAAATTTCTAAATCCTAAGAAAGAAAATAAAAAACCAAGTGTATTATCAAATAAAATATTATTAAACCTTAATTAAATGTATCCAAAATGTATATATAAATTCTTCTTATCAAATTTTCCTACACATGAATAATTTCATTCCCTCAGGAAAAGGCATCTTAATAGGAATTCCAAATGAAATCGTTTTTAAAGAAATAAATGTTCATTATAACCATAAAAATATAATTAAGTGTAAGTGGAAAAATTAAGTCCTCCAAAATCACCCCAAAGAGAAAATTGGTCATTCCTCATAGTTAAGGTCTTTATTTAGATTATTTCTTCTTTTAATTACAATTTCATAAATCTTCTGTAGATGTTATACCCATTTTGAAATTTAACTCACAATGAATTTTCTCTCATCACTCAAAGTAAAATCTAACTAGAGTTATGTTCATACCTAGAAAACATGTTCCTAACCACAGGCTTGAATCTGTTTTATCATCTCCACTTCATAAATAAAAATGAAAAATTAATCATAAGGGATTTAAAAATAAGGTTCTTATGTCCCTAAGGATGAGTACAGGTGGGTAAATAGTGAAAATAAAGTTCAAAAAAGAGGATAGTCTCTATAGTATAATGAATTATAACTATCAATAGAGGAATAATGTAACTAATCTTGGAAAAAATGCTTCCATGATCCAAACAACTCAAAGTGGGTCCATAAATATTTCTTGTAAGTATTAATAATATATAATGTTCCCTTATTTTTCTTTTTATTTACATTTTAAAAATATTTTGTAGGCTAGATCTCATATCCATCACCTAACCACATATGATCCCTCATAGGATTCATCGGTCTGGTAATGGTGATTTTTGACCTTCCTAATCCACAAATTAATATTTTATTTTTTATTATATATATATATTAAAAGGAATAGGGTAAGAATAGAAAATGCCAAAAGTTATCATAGACCACATTATATCAATCTGGTGATAGTTCACCATATGTATCCTCAGTATCAACATCCCATGACCATCAGTACTAAAACATACCCCACACTTGTTAAAAGGAAAATCATGCATCATACCAAGAGTATGGTAGGAAGGGATACTACTATTAAAATGGATTCATCTTAACAAGCTTATTCATGTCTACTATGGGATAAAGAAAAAAATATGTATAGGTGGGTATCATAAAAAATAGACCATCAAATATTTCCTCAATCATTTTAAAAATGTATTTGTTCATTCATAGCCTCAATAAGATCTCAATGTAAGTGCTCATAGGTTTATTTATCCCAAGTATCTCTCAAGAAATATTCTCTAAAAAGAATATGAAAATGCAGGTTCAAAATTCTCTAAAGAATGGGATTATACAATAACTTTAAATTACTTATGAAATATTTTATAGTAATAAGTTAAAAAAATAATTACAAGAATATATAATTATAATTAATGTTCTCAACTCATAAATCATGCTAAAAATACAAACAATATTAAATGGATTTCCCAAAATATATAGACTAACTTTATCTTTTATTTAAATGAATGGATTGATTTTACAAGTTTAAAGTTTGATGTCAATGAAAAATGTCTCATAGATAAGTGAGAATATGCAATAATTCAAGTGTATCAAAAATATATCTCAAGAAAGACTCCCCCACACCTAGAATGAGACAATGTTCACACTATTCTGAAAAACATCATGGGAGAGTAATTAATAGAAGCATATAAAAAAATTAAATGGAAATTTTGAATTTGAAATTAGGGATTTGGGAGAACCCTATAGTGAAATTCATTCCACGGGAAAAGTTGTTATATTTTTCTTCGAAATTGTGCTAGCTTCAAATATTATTAGAAACAAAATACCTAGAGTAGATAAATAATTAGTACATAGAAGTTAAAAATATGAAATTAGTAAAATGTGTAAGCACACATAGAAAAAAATATGAGAATAAAACATTAATAAATGCAGTAAGTGAGTATAGTGAATTTGGGGAGGATTGATATATAGAAAATTATAGTAAAAAGGAAAAAAATTCTGAAGTACATGACTGAAAATGAAGAAACAGATATGGTTTTCCTCCCATAAATCACTAACAATGATATCATCAACTAGATGGATGGATAAAATAATTAGGATATGTCATCCTTCGACTTAGAGGTCCACTGCCTCCTATGAGAACAAGTGGTGGTATCACCGAGTTCACATGTATTCTTGGTGGGATTAACCACATTGGGTCGATATCAATAATTAATCCCATGTGATAGGAATAAGTAACATGATTATCATTAATTATGATCATACTGAGAATGGACATGTAGCTGGATCTCCTCAAGCTATTTATGGAATTCATATAAATACTTAGCCATCATATGTGGGAGGCTGGATGGTGTCCTGAATGAATCAGTTTTGACCATAGAAGATGCAACAAGGATAAAAATGACTAATTTAATGCAATAATAAAATGAAAATAATAAATCCATGTAGTAAAGTAAAAAACTATACCTCATCCATATATATGAGAAATGATACATCAATGAAAATGATATATAATGGGAATAAAAAAATAGAAATCTAGACATAGTACATATCGTGTGGGGTATAAGGATAAGACTAAATATTAGAGGCATTCTCATCAGCCTCTGCATTAGATGTCCCCTCCCATATAGTGGGGGTTTGGATGAGCACTTCCAGATCAATCTCATTAATGGATGCAGGGACTGGAAGGTTAAACATTGTATCATCTTTCATGGTGTGGGAATTAGGCTTGGTCAGGGGTGGAGAGGGTGATGTGGTGATATGTATTGAGGTTATATGGATGGTATATAGATATATTTAAGGAACCTCATTGGAATATGGAAGGGTGGGACCCTTGCCTCGTCATCATTACTCTGCTAAAAACTTCTATTGGGTGGAATGGTCTATGTTCTCAAGAGGAGGGTTAACATGGGTAATATGTAGGGTGGTAATGGATGATGAAGAGGGGCTATGTAATATTGTGGATGGTAATAAGTATGGACTAGTTGTGGTATGAGGGTGGAGAAAAAGGATGTTCCAATGATGGGAATGCATACGCGGAGGAAAATATGAAACATGTTTTCAAGAATAAAATAAAAAACAAGCCAAAGGTGAGATTGAACTAGTAGGGTAGGTGTGGTTGTCGAAGGTGGTAAAGCAATGGTGGTAGGGTATGGTGTGGTAGGATCAACATAGGTAAAGTATAGGGTGGTGGTATAGGGATATGAGAGGGCTTATAGATCATGAAGGATAGGGTGATCCTAGGTAGGGGAGGTGCTGGATTATCCAAGTACTCTGTGGCCAACTGATAGCTCCCCTATACCTTCCTCAATATCCCTATATTTTGAAGCATTATGAGGTCAATGGGAACAATCCTCCTAAGGGATGAAATCGGTTGAGATACATCAAAGGAATCAATATGAAGAAAAAGGTATGTAATGAAACTACCTTCCATCACGGTACCTTTGGCTTGCTGAACCTGGGTATGATCATAAGGAATTAACTAGAGGGCCATGTTTATGAATGGTCTACCCAGGGATGAGGATATAATGAGTAGCTAAATATTTAAGGTGCTCCTATGAGGTTCCCCTCTTGTAATCCATACGTGAGTCAGATCCAAGTGAAAAATCTGGAAGTTAGAACCCCGTAGCTGGGTGATGTTTTCTGTGTATGGGTTATGAAAACTTTAATGATCATGGGTAATCAATGACTAGCTTCTGGATGAATTTGTCTTGGATGGATCAAATTTCATGGAAGATTATAAAAGGGAGGCAAAAATATCCTTGGTGTATATACGAATTACGACACTAAAATCTTTGAGGGTCAGCTCCATGGGTTGGCCACAAAGATGAATAGTGACATAGGCCACGTAGAGCTCTATCATATCCAAACAATTTAGGAACAACTTTATGAATGTCTCCTCATACATCCGGGTGATAGTAGATAGGTTAATACAGTTCAAAATCTCAATAAAATCACTGTTCACATGAATGTGATCAAGAACAAATAGGTCAAATTACTTGTTATACATCATTTCCTTAACTTGTAAGTGAAAAAAGCATAAATGATGCTTTTGTGTATAAAAATAGAGGTAGACATGTAGGTTAGAGTGTGGTTAATAAACCTATGATGATCTAGAAGTTGCCTTGTACTGGATGGAGTATGGTGGTGTTTCTTAAGTAGATGAAAAAGGTGAAGGTGTTAGATCCATTAGTGGTAGCGATAGTGCAATTTCCTAGTGTTTGGGTAGTGGAGGATCGTTGCCATGTGACATGCATTTGGTGTGTGCCATTGAAGATGAAACTATAAAGAGGGACATGAGTGGATGGTAGGAATGAGTGGATTGATTAGAAGTAAAGGGGAGGAAGGTGGGTGGAGGAGCCGATAATGAGGGAGGGGAGGTTGGGAGTGGGGGTAGTCGCATGCGGGAGGAGAATGAGTTGGGAATGAACTAATGGTTCATGGTAATTTAAATCCATACCGAGGATTTTACATCATGTATTCAGTAAATGATGAGTAAATATCATGGTTTTTATTTTTCAAGCCCCATCACTTTCACTTCATGTATTACTTTTATACAATATGAATTATTTTTTGTTTTGAATTTTAAATTTTTACTTTTTAATTTTAAAATTATGGAATGGAAACCTTGTCTAGTATAATTTACCTTCCCTAATTCTTAGAAAAAAAAATAATCTAACCTATAATGGGTTTCGTCACAGTCACTACTATGTATCTTTTATAGTGCTAGACACAAATTAATTAAAATGATTTTAAATATGATTAAATATCCTTTATCAAATGGTTATTGAAAATAGAGGGAATAAAAGGTGGGATAGAATTCCTCATAATAGGTATAGTGAAATTAAATTTCTTGTGAGCACTGTATCGATTTTCAATAGGTGGTACTTTTTTTCTATCTTTACAGGTTATGGAATCATATTTATTATCAGTAAGAGAGATGGGTTAAAAATATGTCGAATCGCCATTTTTCTTAGTAGCTTTCAACAAATGGAGCACAACATCTTCTTCACTGACTCTAAAAATTAATCTCCCTTGGTTAATATCTAGTAATGACTTTCCAGTGGTGAGAAATTTAATCCCTATAATTAAAATAATATCTAATTCTTCCTCCATGTGTAGGATGAGTAAATCATTAGGGAAAATTAATTTTTACAAATTTTACTAGGAAAACCTTGATCATTCCCTGAGGGTGATTGACTTAGACATCATCAAGTTGGAGGGATAGTATTGTTGGTTTTAATTCTTTGAGAGAAAACATTTTTATAACACTCATAAGAATGATATTGATACCTATTCTAATATCACACAAGGATCTTTCAAAAGTTAATGCTCCTATAGTGCAAGGAATTGAGAAACGTCTAGGGTATCCCATATTCAAAGGTATCTTCCAATGAAAATTTTTAGAGAATTATTTATTTATGGAGACAACTTCTAAGTAACAAATTTTATTTTTTGTTGAGATAATGTTTTTAAATAATCTTCTATAAGAAGTCACTTGAATGATTTTCTAAACAAATAGAATGTTGATGTGAATATTTTTAAAAAACTCTAATTTTTTTATTTCTATTCTCTTATAGATTGTTTTATCGTTTAAAAATGGGGAGAGGTGGATTGTATAGTGGCAGTGTCATATTGTTGACTATTGAATATACAACATATTTCCACTCATAATAACTATAACTTTAGCCTACTCTATTGAATAAGTCATGATTTTACTGGGAAACGTACCCGGTAATCTATCTGATAGGGTATTAGAAATTTTCCCCCACTTGATGCTCAAGGTTTCACATGGAATCCCTTTATTTTTTCATCTCACTCCATTGGGTTTTCATCATTTGATATTATTTGTGCATAAAGGTAGTAAGAAATTTTTCAATATTAGATTAAAGGCGTTGGGATTGATGTTTAAGTCTTGGAGGATCTTGTTGATACTGCTACTACTGAGATGGTGGAATAAACGATCTCTAGGAAAATATTTTTAGGATTGTTTCTATAGTCGAGGTGTTGGACCTTATATTGGGTACCCAAGTGGACCCTGATATCTTGGTGGTAATTTTCTGATCCTATGTTAAAAGTAACATTGATTCTACTATTTTGGTTATTGACATGACCTTTTCTAATAGTATTATTGTTGGTAAGGTCATGTTTTTATTATTTCAAGCATTATATTGTTGCCACTGAATTTCACTATTTTCTTAATCATATGAATGAGTCCATGTTTAATTTTGAATGTGTGCTTAAATAGGGAGAACACGATATTGGGAACAACATCGCTAATAGAAGGAAATTCGTAATCCATTAAACTACACCCCTATAGAATTGGTTACTCTATATGATTATCAAGTTTAATATATAAAGCATTTTTATGGGTTAGAAGTTCAATATTTCTATTCTCATCCATTGTGATATAGAGGTTTGTAACTAAATATCGATCAATATCAGGATCTAAAGGAATTAATTCTTGTGTTTCAAGACTCCTTGACTATGTTAGAGGGCCATAATTCATGCACAAGCAGAGAAGAAGTAAATAAAGGTTCTAGTCTATTTGCGAAAAATATTATTAAAATAATAGGGGAAGGAAAAAGGAAGAAAGGAGAAGTGAAAAAGAATAAAGGTAAAGGGGGTGTGGTAATCCAAGGTTAATTTGAAGTTAATTATGCCTATGAACAACTTGTCCACAGAAAGACACCAAAATATGATGCTCCCAGAAGGGTCGTTTATTCCTCCGAGCATGATCAGATTATAAATTTATATATCAAACTACACTCATATACTAAGGAAAAGTAAGTGACAATCTAGGGTCAAACCCAAAGAGTCAACTTGTTAAAAAAGAAACATAGCGGTAATAACATATTGGGTAGGATTCCAAATGTACACTCTCTTTGGTTTTTATTTTCATAAAATATAAAGCATTATATTTAATTTATATTAAAAGGAAGGGTTCGAGGTCAATTTTAGGGTATTATAAAAGGGAAAACCTAGGTCTAACTTGAAATAGACCTATGGAATAAGTTGTTAAGTGGTGGAAAAGATGATAATTGTTCTTGGTATGACCAATTGAAAAAACTAATTCAAAAAAGACTCCTTGGTCCAAATTAACTGATAAACTAAGTAAAGGAAGCTTGGATTTATGGAATTAATAATCCTAGGTTATTGGTCCTAGCATGATCAACTCTGACTAGTTCACGATAATTAAGTTACACCTCCAATGGTCATGGTAGGTGAAATAAAATGAAATTTACAATTTTTATATACCTTGTTAATATCCTTAGGGTTACCCAAATTCGATTTTAGATATTTATTAGGTTCAAATCACCCCTACTCTTGACCCCTAACCCTAAGAGAATTAGTATCACATGATAGAATTTATAGAAAGTAGGGAAACATATGGAATGATTAACATAATGATAAAATTATGACAAATAAATAAATCCAAAATTAAATAATATGAAATAAATTAAAAAATATCTTGAATTATGAAACACTCAACAACATAATAGAAATCAAATTTGAACAACAAATGAGATTGAAATCAAATCATAAAAAAATATCAATAGACACGTCTTCGAATTGAATGTGGCAACAAAAGAATTATTGAAATAATATTAGAAACAAGTAGAGACATATGGAAATGAAAACAAGAGAATAATGAGAGAGAATAATGGAAAATAAATTTGAATTCCAAACTCCTATGTACGATGGGAACACAATAAATTTATAGATCCAAAAAGGTATATGATGTGTAAATGATTTACGTTGTGTATGTAATTTAAGTGGCTTTTAATTCAATAATTTCATAGAGTGTACTTGAATTAAAACCCATATAATTTATATCCATAAAAATATTTTAATATTTTGGATCTAAAACATTTTATGTCTTGAATATTCATCAATAATTATGTTTCAAACATTCCATGTCATGTATTGAGTTCACACTACATATTTTAATTAGAATTAAAATTCAAGTATTTTATGATATGTAATTAGGATTAATGTATTGTTTGAGTTTCACCCTTGTATTTTGGATTCATGGATTTCAATTTAGAAGGTATGTGGTTTGGTAGAGGAGTACGCATTGAGTACTTCAGATTCATGATGTGTATTGTGAAATTTTTCTAATTTTTCAACATTCATCCTTTGAGTCTTAAATTAATAATTAATATAAAAACACATCAAAAACCTAGTGTATTATAAAATAAAACATTATTAAACCTATATTAAAAATATCCAAAATGTGTATATAAATTCATATTATATATATAGTTGATGAAAAAATTTATACAATAGAGGATCAAGGTGTGGATGTATAGACCATTGACAATATCAACAATGTATTGAAATACTATGAGATAAGGATTGGGAAAACCTTATGAAGGAATGAAAAATATGAAAAATATACTATATTTAATGTTTCATAAGTTTTGAAACATTGCTTTCCTAAAATTTATCATTAGGCGGAAACCAATTACTATGATGATGCCATGAATTTCATTGAATTGCTTTATTTTTTCAAAAGGCATGCATCAAGGTAAAATTAAATACATGGGTAAACATCCACTATATTTTTCTGATTATAAAAATATTGGAATGATTTTATATATCTAACCTAAGATTAATAATAAAGGTGAGTGTGATGTTAAAACTCAACGATCATCAAGAAGAAGTAACATGTCAGGCTGAAAAAGTGGAGGAAAGTATTTGAAGTCAATGGAAAGGAAAAGGTTTTAAATAAAAGGGACTTCCCCTTAAAAAATGACGATCTATATTTTAATTCTTAATGTGAAAAGGATTAATAATAAACCAATTAAAAGGACTACAATAGTTCAAATTCAAATCAAGAAATTTTAAGGTTCCCTTTAGTGAAGAATACACACTTTTAATTTCAAAATTACGCCAATGAATTTTGTGAAAGTTCTAAATCCAATGATATAGTTGATTATTTTATCAATAAGATTTTTAATTTTCATATGATGCCATAAAATATTATTTTTTTAATAAATAATGTATTAAAATCATTGGTAGTAATGATAAAGATGAAATAAAGTTGACCATTTCACCAAAAAAATATGGAGACACCCATTGTTATCACAAGTGTTAGTTATGAAAATCCCAAAAAAAATAATTTATGTAAGAATAAGAATGATGAGACTAAGCCTAATGTATATTTTAAATTAAAGGAGGGAAATTTTTCTAATATTTAAGTTTAAGGAAATAAATGAATTTCAAATCCAAACAAAAATCAATAAGAATATTTTAAAGAATAAAATTTCAAATTTTGGACTTCTTTCTTTGATAAAAGATGTTGGTGATACAGATTATATATATGTAAAGACTATTTATTATGGTAAAATCATTCACTCCATAAATTAAATATAGTTTATGAATATAAGGGGATTCATGATGAATTTATTATAATCCAATAGAGGAAATGACTAAAAGATAAGGAACAATTTTATAATTCTTTGGAATCTTTTGAGGAAACTTGTGGGAGGAGTGATCAATTTGGGAAGACCATTAACTAGTGTCTCATTATACTAGATCAAGAAGTATTAAAACTCCAAATATTCCAAATGATATATTACTCAAGAAATAAAATTAGTGGTTGAGGTTCCTTAGAAAGCATTGAAAGGTGTAAATCCATAGATACATGAAAATGATTACTCATCACACTTGACCATTAATAGAAATATTTTAAAATATACTAAAATGTATATTTAAGTATTAGTTACTTTAAAAAATTATGGATCAATCATTATCAAAGTATTTTTAAATAAAAAATAGAAGAAACTTGAATATGATGATGTTATCTTTATTTATAGTTTGATACCCAATATATTAAGAATCTATCAACTATGTGATAATGGAAATGAAGTGATATTTTAGAAGAATGA
Organism: Viscum album; assembly: GCA_963277665.1. Classification (NCBI taxonomy): domain Eukaryota; kingdom Viridiplantae; phylum Streptophyta; class Magnoliopsida; order Santalales; family Viscaceae; genus Viscum; species Viscum album. The sequence goes on along the minus strand of OY728125.1, from coordinate 354,208,432 downwards.
ATGTTTCATGATGTGGTTTAAAGATTACACCATCATCATGTAGGGAAAATTAAAAAGTTATAATCTATTTCAAATTTCCAATGATAAAAATAATTACTACAAAAATGTGAAATATGTGAATGAAGTTTTAGAATAGAAAACTTAAAAATTTGCGTCAAAATAACATTGATAAGATTTTCAAATATTAATATATAAGGATATACTGAAACTAAATCCTTAAAAATTCAACACATATAAAAAATTTCATAAATTTAAGATTTTAAAAAAGATTCTCAATGAAGGTAAAAAAGTAAAACCTCTTGATGTGATACATTTTGATGTGTGCGGTCTGATGATCTTGAATTATACTAATAGATATAAGTATTTAATTAATTTTTTGGATGATTTATTTCTATGACTTATGAATAATTTATTTCAAGGATATCATAAGATCTTGACATGTTTAATCACTTTTAGAGGCATGATGAAAATTAAATTGGATATAGTATTAAAATATTCCCATCTAATAATGGATCAATATAAGAATAGAGATATTAAATATTATATTTAGAATCCTTGAATAAGGAATGAATATAGTGATTCCTAAATTCCCCATTAAAATGGATTAGATGAGTAAATGAACTTGAGTTTAGTGGACATGGGGAGAACCATTTTATTATATTATAACATCTCAATTTAATTTTGTATAAAATCTATAATTGTTATTGTCTTTGTCTTAAATTAGTGTTTACTCATAATAAATATAGTCCAAACATATTGTTAGATGATTTTTGACAAGAATATAAAATTGAAAAGTATAAATTTATTCGATAACCCATGTTATATAAAAATAAAAGAAGGAAATTTTAATAAGTTTTATGGAAGAGATTATGAGGGGATATTCCTTGTATATATATCTAGTGGAATGTCTTATTGGTGTTTCAAAAAAAATATAAGGAAACTCATTAATATATATGATGTTATTGTTTTAGAACATAAAAACCATTATAAAAACTATTACCGATCAATGATGAGATTGAATAATTCTATGAATAAAGTATTAGATAACATGGGATAACTTTTAATATTTCATAATATTTTAAAAATTCCCATGAGGATTCTAAAATTTATAGTGTTGAGAAAATCCTAGAGAAGAGAGGATCTATGTTTCAAAGACTTAAAGAACGTGTTAATCCTAAAAAAAATCCTTGGATATATAAGTGAATGTGTTAAAACTAAATGTTGTTTGATAATTACCAGTCACACTAGCTTTCCTTTCTAAGTCTAACCAGAGATCATTGAAGATGAATTATAACATGATGATTGGATAAAAACAATGAATGAATATCTGAATCAGATTTATAGGAGTGAAACATGGTAATTAGAGTAACATCCAAAGGATATAATGTAACATGGATAAAGTGAGTTTTCAGATATAAAATCAATAATAAATTATTATTAGCATGGAATAATAATTATCATAAATATAAGGGACACCCCAAAATTGAGAAAATATTCTTTAATGAGACCTTTTCTCTAATCAAATTTCTTGAAAATATCTAATTTGTTTCTGTAGATATATGCTCAAATGAATTTTAATGTGTTCCAAAGGGATATAAAATCAATATTATAAAATTTTTAACTTGATAAATAGGTCTATATTGAATAAAAAATATTTTATACATGAATATGGTGTTTTTTGAGTTTAGAGTCTAAATAAATCCCTTTTTTGGCTTAAACAAGAACCTCAATCCTGGTATTTGTAATGAACTAACCTAGGATACCCTTAAAACTGGAACCAAACCCAATCCATCACATACCTGAAGGGAATTCATGATACTCATGTGATTGAGACTAGAACTTGGGAATAAAAAACTTTAGGGAATGATTTATACCATCATAAAGCAGATGATCTAATATATACATACTTATAAGAATGATATAGTGTTAGAAAAAATAGAAGAAATATATATTCCATAACTGAAAGAAGATAACAGAAGTGATACAACCCAAATAATACTGAACAAACCCAAAGTAAAAGCCTAACAAAAAAGGATAACTAAAACAAAGGAAACTAATACATGAGATAATTTAGAAAAGTCCCACCATCTCATCACCAGCTACCTTACCCAGCTGATAGAAACATTCATGATTCACTATGATGACACGCCTTTTCTATCATCAAAATACATGAACAGGTCTACAAACCACCAAATGGGTGTGTAGGGTTTGTGATAAATAGTCTTATTAGGATCCCACCCGGGTGTTCCATGTCATGTATCTACGAAAAGAATCCCAATATGACCCTTTAATAAAAAACAAGACAAGATAAATGATAAATCTGTTTATATCCAAATCATGGTAATTATTTCCCTTTATCAATAGTTCTAGAAAAATATGAGAAAAAATAGTTTTAAATCATTATTTATATAAAAATTTATCAATGTAAAATTATGTATATCAAAATATTAGACAATACAAAGCCAAATAATAGGTAAATCATGCCAAGGATCACAATAGGTCATGCTAGTAGACTACTCGTAACATCATTAACATCATTTTTGATTTTATAGATAATGAAATAATCCCAAATTCCATAGTACATAGAGAAGGAAATACTACACAAGCCTAAAAAAGAGAATAATGAGAGCATTACCCATGAAAAAGTTAACACCTTTTAGAAGAAAAAAGAATAATCTTGAGAAATAAGAAACTGAATGACCTTGAGTGACCTTTCCAGCTAAAACACCCACAACTTTTTTACCATAATGCCAAATCTGAAGGATTTTTGTTCTATTTTTATGAGATTTTTCACTTGAAGATGTATTTGGTGACCTTTTAAAGGGTACAAAATAGGCCAACCATGGAGTTATATAAAATTTTGGAGTCCTTAAACTGCGACCAGGATGATGTATTGTTGACTAAAAAACTGCAAACCTATGAGAAGAACCATAACTTCCTATTTAAGGGAGTATTCAAAGATGAAGTTATCATTGAATGTCAGGAGAATAGAACCCTTATAATACAGAACAATTTCTTCTCTACACATCCTTCCCATGATACATGTTACATTCATATTTAATTTAGGTCCACTCATGTGTGTTTTCTAGAAAACATAGTTTCCCTGGAAACATTCTAGAGAGGAGAAGGGAGAGGTAATGGAAATCAAGAGGAGTCAGAGGGATGGAGAATTCATCCATTTTTTAATAACATAAGACAAATCAATCAATAAACTACTGATCTTGAATTTGAGAGTTACCCTTGAACATGGGTGAACCTCAAATCTAGATTTATTTCTATCCCTCTATCAACCCCAGTATCCTGTAGAAAAAAGGATTGACCTCACCTTAATCTCAAAACTACTATTCTTCATTCCTTGGAACCTGAGATCAAGGAAAAAAATTCTCAAGACTACCTAGACCAATAAACTAGTAAAATCACCATACTTGTATCATATCTCACACTCTCTAATGCTTTGGAAAAATAAGTAAAGTGTGGAATCCTCATGAGGGATGTCACAACAATATCACCTTGATTCTATATTTATGACAAGATGCTTAATGTGTTCATCCATTGATAACAAATTATTCCCAATTTTCTATACTCGGAATTTGAGTTTTATAGGGATATCTTTACACTATAGTGTGACACCATCTATCCAGAACCTGGGAAGGCATGAACATCTGACAATAATACTTTACATGTAAAACACTCAAAGATGAGCCTATGAAGATGCATCCTTCTAGGTTACGGAATAACTCAATGAGATCAAAAATATTGTGATGATCTTTGTGTAAAACTATAGGGGTGAAATTAGGTAATCATTTCACGTGACAAACAATATATTTCAACACAAGGAAACCTATGAAACCAAGAAGAGACCTTTCCTAGTTTTGTTTCCATAAATTAATCATAACCTTGCCAACAATCCACTGAGAATGAGGATGGAGATCCTAGACTAAGGAGTAGAGGAACACCCCATGAGTGAACCCCCTGATAGTAAAATGGATTATGGTTCTAAGACACACCTTCCACCCAAGTACCCAAGGTTTCCCATTAACTACATTTCCCAAATCATTTCAAAATTTATTTTCACAATAAATTTCAAAAACACACAATTCTTTTATCAAAGATTCATTGAAAACCCATTTTTCAATGCTTTTAAAACACCCATTTTACTTTACTAAAACCAAGGAAAAACCATCATTTATTTCAAATCCATTTACGCATGAAAAACAATCATTCCAATTTAATTATAAAACAAATTTTAAAATAGGATCAATCATGGTTCTTTCAACAAAGGCTGGATATGGAACCACCCACCTCAAACTCTAGTTGAACACATTTGTGATATGATCCCACAACTTTGGATGGAATCAATGAAAAAAATAGAGGACCTAGAATTAATTCCAACATTTTATAACTGTTAAAAAAAAGAGATAGCATAGAATATGGAATACAACATACAATAAAGAACACGCACCCACCACACGATAACCAACAAAGGAATGGCCCCCATAAGACAATTTCACAGTGTATCTAGAAAGAATAATAAATAATAATCAACACGTGATCATTACCACATGATTTTTGATATGTAAACATATCAAAATTAGATACCATGAACAATGGAAACACATGAGAAAAGGATGCTTAAAAGGGAGAAGTGACACCACCACCATACAGATAAAAAGTCAAATAGAGTGATATAAAAGGAGAATAGATCACCCATATCACCTATAAGATCCTAGTATTTGATATAGGTAATATAAAGAGAGAATAAATTAGGATTCAGTGTTGTAGTATGATAAAAACCTATAGGTCTCATACTATTCATGTTGTGAATCCAAGATTCGTGGCATGAATGATTATAGTTGCATATATTCCAAAAGGCATAACATCAACTAAAAAAATGATTGAATATTTCACAACATGAACATGTTTCATAACCTGAACTATTTTCACACTATAAACAAAATTCACAGCATCATCCTAGTGATAAATTCATGTTGTGAATTTCATTCATGGTGTGAATATGCCCTGCAGGAAGTGTGAAACCTAGGTCCTACAGGAAGTTACAAAACTAAATCCAATGCCCTATAAACATGAAAACACACACTTAATTAAAATAAAGTGTGTAACATAATATATTATGTTACAATATCCCCACCATAATATTTTTCTTTCACTATACAGTTATGTGGAAGAAGGCTGCTCTAAAAAGTGGTGAGGCCACTACTCCCTCACCAACAATTATTACTCCCAACTCTCATGAGAATCTGATCTATGTCACCATAAAACTCTAAATAATTTGATAAAATTCACATTAAATACTTTAATTTGAATATCAATGATCTCTACTAGATACTATATAAGGAAAACATTTGGATCATAATTAATCTCTTCAAAAATTAGAACATGAGTTGGTTTAGGATGATACTTCATGAGATGAGATATATGGAAAAAACCATTAATACCAATCAAATATTATGGTAGTTCCAGCCAATACACAACATAATAAAGAAAATTATTAACCTCAAATGGTATAATATGTCTCATAGGAAACCTGTCCAGTTTTTCAAGTAGATGTTGACCCACCAAGGATAAACTTTTAAGAAAATATGGACACCTATGGAAAACTCAAAAGGATGGAATCAATGATATGAATATTATTTCTACCAAATATTTTCTATAAAAAATCACTAAAATATATCATAAATCCTCACTAACATGTCCTGAATGAGTCTTAGTCTAAAAACAGAGGCATCATCCACCTATTCTGAAAAAAGAGGTGACCTATATGGGTGACCATACAAATCCACAATGGGATCCATTCTGATCAGTGAATGATAGTTGTTAATATAAGAAAACTAAAATTGTCCTAGATGTATATCACGAGATCCACTAAAATCCATGCATGAAAAATAATATCCTTTAGGATCTGAATAACATGGTCTATATGACTATCCATCTTTGGATGATAAACTATACTCAATCAAACATGAGGCCCTATCAGATCATAGAGACTCTTCAAGAATATATAATTGAACCTAGAATATCTCTCCAACATAATAGAAAGGGGAACCCCATGTGACCTCACAATATCCTTCATGTACAACTTACCTTGATATTTAGCCTTAGTTTTGTCCCCGATCAGAATAAAATGGGATAATTTCATCAACCGATCAACCACCACTCAGATAACATTATTCCCTCTGGGATTCTATGGTAACCTAAAAAAAAGTACCTGGAAACCTCATCCCATTTACAAACCAGAACCATAATATACTAGAACAAAATAGAAGGTTTCAAATCCTCTTCCTTTATCTATTGGAAAATGTAATACCCGAACTCATAATTTGAAATGCTGCACTTGAAACCCAACCAACAGAAATGTGATCTCATGTCATAATATATATTTGTAGAACCCTAATTAACAACCCATAAAGAAAAATGATATTAAAATAAATATGAAATCCCCACATATGATGGGATAAAAAACAAATCTCTATAGTGGAGAATACCATTAGAAGGGAGATACCAACTAGAAATAGTCTCCCCGCCATAAAGGGGTTTTTTGATTACCATGAACCCATAATCTTGATGTTGACCCTATAAAATAGAATAAAAAAAGAGATAATGATAATAGAACATTGGTCATAAATACACATGAAACATCCTTCCAAGTGTCTAGATGTAACTAACAAAATATTCCAATCAGGTTCAACTCTTCCTTTGGTTATGATATAGAATGTGATGGTACTTTCTTACAGAGAGCAGCTGTGATAATATTCCCCTTCCTCGAGGTGTAAGTGATATAAAAATAAAACATATAAATGCAATAAACCTACTAAATCTATATAATATTCATGAAATTATAAGGACATATGTATATATATCAAATTCTTTTGGTCATAAAATACTATGAATCTATGCAAAAAGATTAAATTTATAATACATAAGTGCATGCATAACCATAATAGTCTTAAAATCAAGAGTGGGGTGATTATTCTCATTTGAAAAAAACCCAACTAGAACAATAATCTACCACATGATCATACTGCATAATCACACAACCTAGATGATCACAAGAAGCATAACAGTACACCAAAAACCACTTACCAATCTTGGGAAATATCAAGATTGGTTCTAATCTCAGAATTCAATTCAGCTCATTAAATGAAGTATGACTCTTTTCATATAATATGAATTTCACCCCTTTCTTGGTAAGAGAAGTCAAAGGTGAAAAAAATTTGAGAAATACTCGATGAACCATTTATAGTATCCAATAAGATAAAGGAATATCTATATCTCAAAGATGATCCATGGATCCTCACATTAAAAGACAACCTTCACCTTCTCAGGATCAATGAACAAACCATGATAAAAAATAACATGCCCTAGGAACTTCACATCTTGAATCCATATACTTCATTTCAAAATCTTTCCATACAAATAGTGAAATGTCAAGGAGTCTAAAACCATACTTTTATGGTGCTCATGATAATACTCATACTTCAAATAAACCATAATATCATCCATGAACACTGTTGAAATGGTGTCAAGATACTGATGGAATATCCAATTCATTAGACAAATAAAAACTATAGGATAATTAGTCAGACTAAAGGACATCTCAAGATATTTTTAATGGCTATACCTACTAAAATTATTCTTCAGTATATAAAAATCTCAAACACTAAGATGATGATAACCTAACCAAATACTGATCTTCATAAACAAATTTACCCCATTTATCTGATCAAAAAAATCATCCACAAAGGTAAAATTACATTTATTCTTAATTTTTACTCGGTTTAACTTTTGATAGTCAATTAAAAATAAAATTTAACAGCCAAACATCTTAGAAAATAACACTAGGGATGTCCATAAAGAAACACTATGGTGAATAAAACCTTTCTCTATCTGATCAACAAACTAAATATTGAGCACTTTCAAATTCACTGGTTCCATGTGATATAATGGTACCAATATAGGTTGCGTACAAAAAAGCAGATCAATCATAAACTCTACCTCCCTCTATTGAGGAAGACCATAGAATTATCCAAGGAAAACATTCTGGGATTTTTTAAAAACTATGGGAATATCCTGAATATAAGAGATGACATTAGGCTTAAATATATTATTAGAAAACAAAATCTTGAGATATAGGTATAAAGTTTCTACATGACCAGACCTCAGATATCACTCTCACTGAAACACTTGAGAACTCCCATTTAGAAAAAGGAATGATACACACTGATGATAACTATAAACCCTGTCATGATGAGTGACAATCCAATCCATGATGATGATGATGTCAAATATATCTAGATTGAGAATAAGAAAATACGAGACCAACTCCACATCATCTATTGAAAGAGAACAATTTGGAAACTGAAACCACTTCTCTCTCAGTTTCTCAAGAGTTGTTTCTAACTCCATGAAAAAGGTCATGAGATCTATTGGATATTTTTACACATAAAAAATAGTCATATATAAATTGGTTTGAGGAACTTGTATCAATTGATGAATCCTTTATAGAGGATTCAATAATGATGGTACCTATCATTTTCCCTAGACCTACATCAACCGCTACTAGAAACTCCTCCACTGTGTGACAGTGCTTTAATCCTAAGGCCTATGGATGGAGCCCTATGGATTTTGAATATTTCTTCTTTGTTGTAGTGTCCTTTGGATCCAATAATCCTTGAACATAATGAGGTGTATACATAGACTAAAAAAATCACTATAGATTTCTATAACTTCTATAACCATTTCACATCTTCACTGGAATGGAAAAAGAACATCAGGAGTGCCTAACCTTTTCACACTGATAGCAAGTCATGGGAACACTGTTGGATGTAATTGTTGTTATATAGGAGTCCCACTACAGGAAACAACTCCAACACTCAAATAATGATCATACAACTTCCTTTTATTTCTCTGCATGCCACTAAATCTACCATTAGGTGGAAGAGAAGGGACAAAATAACCAATTCGGCCTGCTATGTTCATCTCTTAAATAATATCCCTATATACCATCCCAACATAGGTATAAAACTTCAATATAACTTCCTAATATCTGATATGTAGTTGCAAACCATGTATGTACTTCTGAGATTTCAATTGATCATTATTTACCAATTATTGAGAAAAAAATAAGCACTTCACTACTAAAAAACTGGTGTTTAACTACACTGTTATTTATCAGGGCTACAAAAAAGCACTGATAAATGGAATATTTATCAGTGCTAATGAAATTTATGAAAAATTTAATATTTTATCAGTGTTTTGTTTAAGTGATGATAAATTGAACCTTTATTAGCGCTTGGTTTTTATTACTGATAAATATAGTTTTTATCAGTGATTTTTTAGTTCTAGTTAAGGTCCAAATAAATAAAATAAAATAAATAAAAAATAAATAATAAAAAATAATTTTATTAAAAAAATATTGCAAAATTTATTAATTAAAAAATTATTGATAAAAATGAATAAATTGATTATACATTATAAGATATTAAACATTTCATTAATTATATAATTATGATAATTAATGTTAATAAATTATATATATTAAATATATAGATATATATTAATGTATATAAATATGATTTATATATTATAATATATTTATGTGATTTATATTAATTAGTCATATATTTAGTGAATAATAGTTTATAATTAAAAATTAATATGAATTAAAAATGCTGGCTAATTGCATAGTGTAATGGACGTATAATCAAATGTGTTGTTTGATTTTTCAATTTAACATAGATCAAATGTGTGTTATATTGATTTCACATATACGTAATTAATTCATTTTTATATACAATGAACACGCACAAAAATTATCCATTTTTTCAATATTATTAAAGTGTAATTATTTTTAATTTATTCAATTTCACTCATTTTTAACCTATATACATATACATTCACTTAAAATTAGATATAAATATTATTTTTCAAAAATATTTATATAATTATAGATAAATAATTATAAAATTATGATAAATATATTAAAAAAGGAATATATTTATTATATATATTTAGATATATTTATTAAGTTTATATATTTATATATTTAAAATTTTTTATTTATAATTATAATTATTAACCATTTATCAACACTTAATTAATAAGTGCGGAAAAAGGTAGGCCTTCATCAGTTCTTTTTTTGAGCTCATAAAGACGAGGCTTTACCAGTGCTAAAAAAAGGATTATAAAATAAATATTACGAGAACGAAAACTTTAGCGCTGATAAATATGGATTTTATCAGCACTTTTTTAGTGATGATAATGATATACCTTTATCAGTGCTAAAAAAGCATTGATAATTGTTCATTTTATCAGCACTTATCACTTAAACAGAAATAAAAGGACTCTTTATCCGTGCTTTTTTATAAGTGCTGATAAAATTGTCTTAATCTATTTAAAAATACCTAACCATTTGTGAACTCTTCACGTTATTAAAATCTTTCCATAGAATCCACCCAATGTTGGTGTTTCTCCTCAGTTAATCGAATCATGAATCACACCACTTGAATTCCTACAATTTCTTGAACATTTTTGAACATCAGATGTTTGGTTGTAGTTATGGTTTTCAAATTGGATTTTCTATAAAACTATAAAGGTAGTCCTTGCAATTTTCTTTGTGTGTTTTTTGTTTTGTTTTCTGTTTCTTGTTCGATGATGTCATGAGTTATTTGTGGTCTGGTCCTTATATACTATTTTGATTTTATATTATGAACAAAATTATTTGTTTATGATATATTTTTTGATAGAATATCTATTTGGATATCCAATTTTGTTGTTTTTAAATTATTATTTTGAATCAGTGTTTTTGTCTAAAACTGTACCCTAACTTACACTGCTAGCTTAATTACAAGTTTATAATTTAATTTAACATTAGTTGAAAATAGTTTCAATTATTCCTGATCTATTTCTATATATAAATCTTGGTGATTGATCCATGTTCAATATTTCACCTTATTCTTGATGATAAATGTATTGTAATTATAGTTCCATTGTGAGTTAATATGTTCAATGTTCATTTTATTTATGTTTTAGGTATGGTTCCCTAGTACAAAATCTATAACATTCTTATTTTAGTAACTTTTGAAAAAATTAAGATGGTTTATTAAGAAAGGGTTAAATTGTCATGTTACCTTCATAGAATCATAAAAAAAATCCTTTCATTATAAATATCAAATAAAAAATTAATTATGTTTTCATAACAATACAATATATCATTTTATATCATCCTTCATGTTAGTAGTAAAATTGACCCAAAAAATTAACATTTAATAATCAATGGACTAGAAATAAAACGAAGTTAATTTTTTGTAATATATTTATTACAGAAGTATAAATATTTTATTTTTATTTTATTAAATTGGTAAATTAGTGTTATTAATAGGTAGATAAAGAAGCTAAATGGAAATAAAATATAATAAATTGTTAATTACATAAATGAAATCATATATTATATTGAAATATTTATTATTATTAAATAATTTAGGAAATACTGTTGAGATTAGAACATCTAAAAAGTGTAATGGTTGAAAATTATAAAGATTATTTGTAGCTTATATTGAGGGATCATAATTTTAGTTTTTGTACTGAAAGGGTGGCGGTGGGGTTCCTATATAATTTAGAAGGAGTTTTATTTTCTCAAATACATATTCCTTAATGTTTGATAAATAAAAATATACATCTCATGCTGATCTAATGTGGACAAATATTAGATATGTAATGTGCATTGGCTATAAGTCCCAAGGGTGGGTATACATCATGGAAAGTGAAATGAGGATGAGTTGTCTATAACTTTCACCTTTGAATAAATTCATAGGATAAAAGCAAACATTGTGGAGTAATTATTTTCTTAAATCCAATTGCCCATTTTCTTCAACACATTGAAATTATTTTAAACAATCAAATGTTGAGTTTACCATATTATAATTGTTTATAACTTTCACCTTTAATAATGAATATCTTATGTGTATTTATTTATATATTGTATAAAATTAATCTTTTATGAACCCAATAGGTTATATATGAATCAAAAATGGATGCATTCTAATCATTTGATGAATAATTATGAAGATGGAGTTAAAGAGTTCATCATGTTTTCAAGAGAGCAAGCAGACAACCCTTCTAAAATCCTCTATTTGTGTTTACATTGTTTTTATTCAAGAAACATTAGTCTAGAAGAGTTGGAAGAATATTATTTTCTATGGAATAGATCAAATCCATAAATGTTGTACTAAAAATTTGAAAAACAAAATGTGGACACTGATTAAAATGATACTGTTTTTTATGAATCATATCATATGAATACCTTTGTAAATGATGATGGAGATCGCATAGAAGAAATGATAATGGAAATTGAAGATTACCTTCATGATTGTAATTTTTTTTGAGGAGTTAAATAGATGTTCCCAGAAACTATTGTATATCAGTTGTACTTAATATACAACATTTTAATCTGTATTAAAGTTATATAATTTGAAATTTAGTAGCAGATGGAGTGATACCAACTTTACAGAACTTCTTATTCTTCTAAATGATATTCCACGAGAAGAAAATTAACTCCAATGCTGAACATATTATGCTAAATGAATTTTACATTAAATGGGAACGATCTCTAAAAAAATACATTCTTTTCGAAATGATTGCATATTTTTTCACAAGGACCATGAACCACTCATAAAATGCACTAACTGTGGCATGAATCGAAACAAGAAAAACGAATCAAGTCCTTCATAATTTGTATTTTATTTTCCTATCATTCCATTATTTTGAAGACAATATGGATGTTAAGAAACTGTGAGACAATTAACATGGCATGCAGATACAAGAATTAAATATGGGAACCTACGTCATATAGAATATTCTCCTTAGTGGAAGAAAATTGGTTACGAGTTTCCTCAATTTGAAAATGATCCGAGAAACTTGTGTCTTGCATTATCAACAGATGGAATAAATCCTTTTGGTTTATAGTGTATTACTCACAGTACATGGCCCATCATGTTGGTAAAATATGATTTTACACTATAGTTATATATGAAGTACAAATACGTTAGGTTTTCTCTGCTTATATCTAGACCAAAGAAACCCAACAATGATATTGATGTTTTTTTTGGATCCATTGATTGAAGATATGAAATTGATGTGGGATACTGGTGTTACAATGTATGATACTCATAGAAGTAAAGAATTCAAATTGAGGTCTATATTGTATCAAACGATAAATGACTTCCCTACTTATGTAAATTTATTGGGCTATATAATTAAAAGGAATGTTGGGGTGTCCAATTTCTTAAAAACACACATACTCAGTTCAGTTGAAACATTCCTCAAAGACTGTGTTTTTAGGAAATAATTAATTTTTACCTCGTTGAAATAAATACCGATCCTAGATGAAATCATTCAATGGGAATATTAGTCAAGGTACAACATTGTATCTAGTAATGGGTGATCAAGTGTTAAATAAAGTAAAAAATATCGATACTATTTTCGGTAATCCATTTTCGAACAACCTTAGAAAATCAGGTTGTATGAAGAGATAAATTTTCATTAAATTAAAATATTAGAATTGTTTGTATGAAAAATATATCCTTGTTGTGATACATATAGAAAAAATGTATTTGATAGTGTTATAAGAAAATTACTAAATGTTATTGAAAAAAATGGAAGAGGAAATCAAGTTTAGGTTGGAATTGATTGAAATGGAGATAAGCCAAGAGTTGGCATTAGTGAAGGGTAAAAGGCAGGCATTTCTTCCTCCAGTAGCTTACACTCTATCCCGACATAAAGAATTAAAAAATTTCCTTTTCCTTACTAGTGTAAATTTCCGAAAAGGGTGTTCTTCAAATATCAAGAATGTCATGTTAATGAATAATTTGAAGCTTCGAGGGAAAAATCAAATGAATGTCATGTTTTGATGAATTATTTAATGCATGTAGTTTTCTTTTTCATTCTAACTCAAAATGTATGACATACATTAACTGAAATCTGATTCATTTTCAAATCCATATACAGTAAATTTGTAGACCTAGTGAATTTTCCTTTCACAAATATGGAGATTTTGTTCATATTATGTGAATTAGATATGTTCTTCCCACCATAATTGTTTGATATAATGGTCCACCTAATGGTTCACTTGGTTGGAGAGGTTCAATTATGTGGTCCTATCCATTATAGATGGATGTAACCCATTGAATGGTATATGACGATATTGAAAGGCTATATCAAGAATCGATGTCATCCAGAAGTTTTTATTGTAGAATGATATATTGTTGAAGAATCTGTGGAATTCTGTATCGATTACCTATCATATGTTGAAATCATCGGTCTCCTAAAGTCACGTCAAAGTGAAAACCTTCTGGGCAAAGGGATTTATAGAAGAGATGTTGTTTCAATTACCTTTATAGAGCAGGATCAAAATCACTTTTACATATTACATAATAGTGAATATGTTAATCCATACATTGAAACCCACAAATAAATTCTTAGATATTTGAGTCTACCAAGGATGGAGGATGGATATCAAATACTCCAAATCAAAAGTTTATAGGATGGTTCAAAGATAAAATGTATAAAAAGTTATCTAAAAATGAGAATTCAATTACCAAATAAATTCAATGACTATCCAGAGGACCGAATGAAAATGTTATATATTACATTGGTTTTGCAATAAATGGTTATATGTTCTATAAAAAGAACACAATAACTTTTGAATGATGAAACAAAGTGGTGTTACACTTATGGATGAAGTGATGAACATATCTGGTTCAAAGTAATGAAATCTAATTTACGAAAATATGTCATATTTTGGCATTATCGAATAGATATACAAGTTTTATTATATATCATTTAAAGTTCTTACTTTTCTTTGAGAATTACTTGATGATATCAATCGATTAAAAGTTGAAGAAATGGGATTTATGAAGGTGAATTTTAGTGTGGAAGGGGGAAAAGATGATCCATTCATAATGGAATCAGAAGAAGTGAAAGTATTTTATGTATCTAATTCAACAAAAAATAATTAGTTGATTTTCCTACTGGTGACTAAAACAAATGGCGAGTTAGATGAAAATTCAATTGAGGATTTACTTGAGAAATCACAATTTGTTCATGTTAGTCCCTATGTTGACAATGTCTTATATGTTAGAGGTGACCTAAAATAGGGGATTTGGATTCTTGATAGAGGAACCAAATTCTTTGAAACCTCTTAAAAAAGAAATAGATTTCAATGGGAAGGTAAATTTTTTTTAATATATTATATTTTTCCTCATATTATGATATGTTTCCCACTGTATTAATATAATCTAAATTAAATGTTTGACTACTTCTACAGACAATATATTATACACATGATGATGTTACCAATCCCTTATAAGAATAAACTATAATTAAGAAAACCCTTTGGAAATATGTAAAAGTAATATTATAATATAATTTCTCTATTTTACAATAATACACTATGATTTCATAGTAATTTATTTTCTTTAAAGTAATTCAATAGATTGTGCTACACACAACACCGAGTTTGAGTACACCATGACATATTAAACTAGCCATTCAAAAAGAAGTTATGAATAGTATTTATTGAATTTTAAATTTTACATACACCATATAATTTTAGAATTCATATTATGTGTTTTTTAGACATAATATAAGAACAAATTCAATTTTGCAGATAAAAGAAGTATTTTTCAAAAAATGCAATTTTACCGCCTTTTAATAGAAAACCCTTTTTAAATACAATATTTGATACCTTTTTATATTAAATTTGACAAAATAAACTTATTCTTTAGAACCAGGACATAAAAATTTAGTTTGGATATGATTTTGGTGTTTTCTAATAACTTTCATATTTTTATGAATAGTGACAAATACTAAATTTTAATTGAAAACATCTTTTTTAATTATATTAATTTATAGTGTTAAATTATAAATTTGAATGGTTTTGAAGTATAATTAGATAATATTTTTACCATTTAATCTAATTTTGGTCATTGTATGTAATTTCACATTGAAATTAGACACAAACAAATGCCAATCTTTTGATAGTTCTTATTTCTTAAAAACACGCTCTTTTTTTGTCAACAAGAATTAATTTTAAATTACTTTCTGCCACTTATTTGTTTCGAATTTGGACAAATAGATTCCATATTTGGAATCAGTAGGTCCAAATTGTGTAAATATGTAACTTTTAATTTTAGACATTATGAATATTTACTTCAGTAAATATTTTATTTACCGTGGTTAAAGGGGTAAATCCGGTAAATAAGGGTAAAAAAATAATATTAAATTACCCTAATTTTTGTTATATTCTAATTGGTTGATAAATATATGACCAAGGGAATCCTTTGGTCGATTTTGGGACCCCATGGAGCCACTTGAGAGTGATAATGACACTATATTAATTATTTTAAAGTAAAGACAAAAATGGCATAACCATATATCTTTTAGTAAAATAGTTTTTATATGGGGTTATATAAGTTATCATTTAAAATATAAATATTCATTTGAAATCTAAAAATATTTCCTACATCATGGTATTTGTTTTATAATTTTTAGACATCATATAAATAAAATTATTTATGACATAATAATGATGTAGTGTTTGCCTCATTAATAATTGATTTAAATAAATAAAATTATAAAAATTAAAAAAAATATCTAAAACCTGACAAATTATTATTGTATTATTTTATTTAAAACATTAGTCATATTATATTCTACTTTAATGAGTTTTTTACCTTTAGAAACCGAAAATCGTTATATAATAAAATAATATTTTCAAACTTTCCTAAAGAGACCTTCCTCCTACTTATAAAAATCCCTCATTTGTAACCCATATATCACACATCTCAAGCCCCTTGGCTCATCCAAACTCTACCCAAATAAGATCCTTACATCCCTATATTACTCTTATAGGCCTTACCTTATGCATAAGGAACTTCAAGGAAGCCTTTTGGTTCAAACAAAAGGGAGTTACCCGATTTAAAGGTAACATCTCCTCTTAAGTTCTTTTATATTATTTTACATCTCCAACCCCCTAAAATCTCTTTATTACTTTATTTTATAATAACACATGTATCATAAATATACTAGGTTGTTTTTATGAGAATTATTTGAACAACACTTACACACACCTCCATCTAATGGGTATAGAACATAATGTTTTTGTGGACGGTGAACCACTGCCTCACGAAACGATGATTGTTCAATCTTCTACTACCACCTCTTATGGTGGCCATTATGATGGAACTATAATTATATGTGATATTTATGATATTTATTTTATCTATAAGCTTTTTTAATTCTCTTTTATATCATACCATAATTATTTTAAAGTTGTATATATACGATAATTTCATTTGAGGAAGTGCGGACTACCGACCCTTCAAAGTGATATGGCGCGTTCATACCATACATGGAATGTATAAAGGATGGTTTCAATGAAATTACTTAACATATATAAAATATTTTATTTTACAGGAATAATAATATACATATGTATCATTTGGTTTTCTTTCCTTTTAAAATAAAAAAATGGATGTAGTGTTTGTGCGTACGTACGGATTACCGTCTCCACAAACGTGATGAGATTCATTCCACATCGTAACCATTAAAGAATAATTTTCATTTGACTATTAAAAATAAAATTTAATAACATAATATCTTTCTGGATATGAATCAAATACATCCTATCCATAACAAACATGACTTCCGTAAAAACACATACAAATTAAAACAAATCAATCAACACCTGAAACAATGATACTATGAAAACATTATTAACAAAGAAGTATTAGAAGAACATATATGATATCATATTTATGTATTTAGTTCTTTTATAATTTAAGAAAAATGATTTAACTATTATATAGGAGGTTAACATACCCACGACCAAGGAAAAGTACATGGTAAGGGGTCTCTTATCTCACTTTTAATTCGGTGATATTTCCATTGTTCACCACTTATTTATTGCATGTGGTGTATCATATAATACAATTTGATATAAATTATCATGATTATTTTTATATTCATGGTATTATGTGATTCATTTGTTAGTTATTAAATTTTTTCCATACGACTCGATTGATTATAACATGGTAATGGATTTTCATCTTACTTCTTATTTTTGTGAGATTCATGCTATATTGCCACTATTTACTTTTGTGTGGTGTATGTACTGCCCATGATTTTATTCTTTGTGTAATATAATTTAATTTATGGGTATTTACATCATCATTTTATGATACTTATTTCATGGTTTGTATTATTTGTAAGTTACAAAATCTATAAGGGAATTTCCAATTTCGTTTTCCACTCATTAGGCATTACGCATACTTCGTTGATTATTTTACTCCAAGATTATGCGTGGAATCACAATTTATTATTTATGTAGTCATTTAAACTCCGCTTTTGTGGATATAACTTTTATCCACATAATCACTCTATTGATAAATTCAGATTCCATTGATATGAACCTTTTAAGGGTAATCATAACTCAATTTCCATTCATTGAGTTAAACATCCAAGTCATTGGTTTTGTTTTTACAAGAATATGTGTGAATTTAATATTATTTCTTTACACTGAATATCTAATTATGTTGAGTTTATTTATATTTTTCACACATAATTATTTCATTGATTTATCCTTAATTTTATTATATGATCTTTATAAGGTATTTCATCTCAATTTACATTTCTTTGAGACCTCTTTATCACTATTCACCAATTCACTTTTATATGGTGTATATACTTTCCTTTGACATATTATATCATCAATCCATTTGTTCTAATGATATTATAATGTTTTTATTAATGGTATTCTTCCATTACTTGTATTAAAACGTCTCTTATTTGGTTAGGAACTCTTTAACTAAAATATTGTTTTAAATGTTTTAAATATTTATTCTTCTAAATCTTTCTCATTAATGTACATGTTTTAAAAATGGGTTTAAGTATTTAATTATATGGACATAAATGTATTGAAATTAAAATTCCTTTTAAAATGTTCAAAGTGGTATGTGACACTTCTATTCAAAAATCTATTTTAAATGACTTCTTTAATAAATAGGGTGGCATTTAAATGTTTTCAAAAAAAAGGTGACATTTCTATCAAATAGTTTTAATGGATATTTACATCTATGTAAATATCCTTCAGTGTATTTTACTCTTTATTGAGGTTTATTTATCGTAATACAATCATCCATATTGTATTGAATGAGTTATGTTTGACTGTGGGTGTGATATTTTTATGCCATTCATGGTTTTTGCTTAAAATATTGACATTTCATATGCTAGTTTTAATACGAATGTTTAGATTATGTTTAACTCTTTCATATGAGGAATTCATTGGACTTAGTAAGTTATGGTTGGAGCCCTCTATATCTCCTTGATGCTTCGGTAGGACTCATGAGATAATTAGACGTGGAATTGGCTAAGGTCTTACCCAATTTGATATATGGTTTTGACCGAGGCCTTAATCATTTTTAGACATATCGGCCGAGGCCTTGAAAAAATGATTCAAAATGTCTGGAATTATACGTTACCTCATTATGAAAATAATATTGATGGTTCTTGTGGTTATTCAACTAGTATAGTACCCTTTACTATGTTTTATTATGGAATTATTTACTCAACTCATATTCCTGCCATAAAGTGTACATGTTTATTATTTGTAAATGCATATATTTTAAATTATTCACCATGCCTAATGTTTATGTTATCTTCCACTATCTTTTTTACTCTTACTGATCATTTGAGCTCACCCCTTTCTTATGTTTCATTTACCCAGGATATGAAGAAGTTATTTCTGAGTAACATTCAGGCATAATCTAGGAGGCTTGGATGTTTCTAATAGAATAAATTAGTGTTGTATTTATTTTCAAGTTGCAATGTTGAACTTATGTATGTATCTTGTTTCTAGGAATACTAAACTAATTGGTCCTTCAAGACTTGATTCGTTGTAATCATGCCAAGATATTAAAATAATGCACTGGCTCTGGGATTTTGGGGTGGGGACATTAAATTTGTTATCAGAGGAAGTTTAGTAAAAACCTTAGAAGCTGTATTTATAAAAATAACTCTTATTAGGAAACACTACACAAAGATGGACATTGAGGATTAATATAGAAGAACATCCAAAAATTCTGGTAATATAAATATTATGTGGGTTTTCCAAGAAATACATCTCTGTCTGGATACGAGCAGGTAGAGGCGGCTCTGGCACATATGTACCTAGGTGTGAAAACTCCAAAAATTAATTTCAGGCTTGATCTGGGGTCTCTTGTTACACAACAAAGGGCCTTGCTGCACTCTTGGTTATGACACTCCCAGGGGATATACTTAGTATAATTCACATTTTCTTTATAAACTGATTTAAAGGATTTTAATATAAGATGAGAATGAATAACCTTAGTTAATCATAAGGTGTTTTAGATTTAAAATAAGGTGTTATAATATTCTCTAAAATATTTTATGACTAACACTATGCTTTCTTTTGTTATTCAATGGCTGGATTCCATGGAAGTCATAGTAACATTGAACATGATATACAAAGTGGGAATGGTTGTGGAAATGAGCAACAAAATGGAATCCTGATCAGTGTAAAAGATATTTTGTTCATGCCAAATTATTTTTCCAAAAATATGATAAAAATCATATATATTAACCAAATATCAGACTCAATAAAGAAGATAAATGTGATTAAGGATAATAGCTCCCACAGTGGAGACCATGCAGAAAATAAAGATTAATTTCCATCATACAAAAAATGTGGATGGAGACACCTAGGAAAGTGCCTCAATGGAACAAATAAATGGTTTATGTGTGGAAAATAAGGACATAAAGTAAATAATTACCAAGGAAAAATGAATAGTACTATGGAAGAAAATAAAAAAGATCCTAAGAATCCATTTATACTAATTTTCCATAAATATAGGGGAGTTGGGATTTACCAGAGTGAATACCCTATTCTATAGGATAACCTCTTGTTCAAGGAAGAACCTATATGGAAATAAATGGATGGAGAAATGTTTAAAAGTATTAGTGATCTTTGTTGATGGGATTACTTTGGAAGACTTTTCTCTTGTATGTGTAACCCTGCAGTTTGTTATGTGAAAATTCTATTTCAAGAAGAATTATCTTTTCTGTTTTTGATATAGTTATAAATAACCATTTGGGTTTATATGATCCTTGAATTTGAGGCAATTAAAAGTTATTAAATATTTTTATGAAAATGATAGGTATGAGAAAAAATTTATGGTGAAAATATGTTATGGTTATTTTGAGGAATTTATCTCATTTTGGTAATGTTATAAAATATAGTTTTTGAAAAAGGATAACACACAGACCATGTGACAACCCATCACGTCAAAAAATGTTGTGGGAATTGAACCCACAACCAGAGTGCGATTGGTATTAATTTCCAACCACTGGACTACGTGAAGTACCCAGTTACTGTGACTAATTATTTTTAGTTAAATGATTTTATTGATCAATAATAAGTTGATTTGGGATCTTATGTCTTATCAAATGGATATCCTTAGTATAAGAAAATGATTTAGTGATTAAGTGATAAATGTTATTTTGGAAGATGTTTGCTATGTTGGGAATGATATATGCCTAAGGAAAATACAATACTATGGGATTTATTTTAATTATTAATGGTGTATTTTTATCTATGGTTTTATTGTGTATTTATAGTGATTTTGTTTATTTATGGAAATGATTAACCTTTCATAGAGAATATGTGATTAGGTTAATTACTTTTATGTATGTAAATTTTAGATTAATCGATGTTATTTGGAGATACAATTTAATGTGGAAACTACGTAATCAAATTTTTCAATGTTTTGGGTTTCAATATTAGTTTGAATTATATTTAAGTCTTTTAAGGACAATTGTTTATTGAATGGTATTTATTGAACTTTGTGTATTGTTGGTTTAATTTTAGAAATTAATATTAGTATTTATTTCTCTAAAGGATTTTCCTTTTTGGGGATCATCGGATCTTGTTCTAACAATTTTGGTTTTGGTTAATCTCTAAAGACAAGGTAAATACATAGTTTATCCTTTGTAGATCATGTGGTTCTCTAAAATATGATTCTAGCACTTCAGGTGTGACCGAGTCATCTTGAATACTCATCATTTGAATAAAAGATGAGTTAGTGGTAGAAATTTATTAAAGGATGAAACTCTACTTCAAAAGTAAGTGTATATCTTTATGTTCTTAGTTAATATCATAAATAAATTCCTCAACTTTATGAAATGGAACTTAAAACAAAAAAACATTGTCCATTTACTTTTCCTATAGGGAAACTAATGACCGTTTATCCCATAACAAGTTTGTGGTTTTCTTATTGTTAACTTTATCCTGATCATGTTTTCTATCACTCTTAATCCGAACTTGACACCTAGTTTATCTTCCATATCCATGTTTTCTTACATGTAATCCTAGTATGGGTTATCTTGGGTGACCTTGGTACTTATATTTCTTTCTTTTAAAGTGATAGTTTTATTGACTCTTTTCTGATGTGGGACTTTCAATGAAGTTCCCAAGCCCAATTTTAAAAATTGTGAGGATGCAATTTCTAAAATGGGGGAAAATGTAACACACCAATATTTCATAGTAAGTTATTTTCTTTAAAGTAATTCAATAGCTTGCGCTACACACAACACCAAGTTTGAGCGCACCACGACTTACAAAACTAGCTGTTCAAAAAGTGGTTATGAATAGTATTAAATAAATTTTGAATTTTAAATACTCAATATAATTTTAGAATCCATATTATGTGTTTTTTATACATAATATAAGAACATATTAATTTTTTTAGATAAAAGAAGTGTTTTTAAAAAAAAATGCAATTTTACTGCCTTTTAATGGTGAACCCTTTTTAAATACAGTATTTGACACTATTATATTCAATTTGACAAAATAAAATTATTCTTTAGAAATAGTACACACAAATTTAGTTTGGATAAAATTTTGGTGTTTTTCTGATAACATTCATATTTTGATGAATAGTAAAAAATACTAAATTTTAATTAAAAACAAATTTTTTTAATTAAATTAATTTATAGTATTAAATTATATATTTGAATGGTTTTTAAGTATAATTAGATTATATTTTTACCATATAATCTAATTTTGGTCATTGTCAGTAATTTCACATTTAAATTGGACACAAATAATTGCCAATCTTTTGATAGTTATTATTTCTTAAACACACGCTCTTTGTTTTAACAATGGGAATTAATTTTAAATTAATTTCTGCCACTTCGGTGTCTTGAATTTGGAAAAATTGATTCTATATTTTGAATCAAGAGGTCTAAATTTTTTAAAAAGGTAACTTTTATTTTTAGACATTATGAATATTTACTTTAGTAAATATTTTATTTACCATGGTTAAAGGGGTAAATCCGTTAAATAAGTGTAAAAAATAATATTATAATAATATTAAATTCTCCTAAAATGTGTCATATTCTAATTGGTTGATACATATCTGACCATTGGCATCCTTGGGTCGATTTGAGGACCCCATGGAGCCACTTTAGAGTGATAATGACACTTTATAGTAATTATTTTAAAGCAAAGACAAAAATGACATAACCATATATCCTTTAGTAAAACTATTTTTACATTGGGTAAAATAAGATATATTTTCTAATATAAATATTAATTTTAATGATAATAATATTTCCTAAATAATTGTATTTTTTTATAATTTTTAGACAACAAATAAATAAAATTATTTATGACACAATAATGATGCAGTGTTTACCTCATTAATAAATGATTTAAATAAATAAGATTATAAAAAATTAAAAAAATATCCAAAACCTGAAAAATTATTATTGGATGATTTTATTTCTAACATGAGTCATATTATATTTTTATTTAATGAGTTTTGAACCTTTTTAAACCCAAAATAGTTATATAATAAAATAACATTTTCAAACTTTCCTAAAGAGCCCCTCCTCCTCCTTATAAAAAGACATCATTTCTAACCCATCCCTCACACCTCTCAAGCCCCTTTTCTGATCCAAACTCTTCCCAAATAATATCCTTACATACCTCTATTCCTTTTAGAATCCTTACCTTATGCATAAAGAACTTCAAAGAATCCTTTTGGTTCACACCAAAGGGAGTTACCCAATTTAAAGGTAACATCTCCTCTTAAGTTCTTTTCTTTTATTTTGCTCCTCCAACCCCATAAAATCAATTTATTCCTTTCTTTTATAAAAACACCAGTATACTCAATATACTATGTTTTTATGAGAATTATTTTAACTACACTTACACACACCTCCATCTAATGGGTAGAGAACATAATGTTTCTGTGGACAACGAACTACTGCCTCATGAAATAATGATTGTTCAATATTATAATACCACCTCTTATGGTGGCCATTATGATAGAATTGAAATTATATATGATATTTATTATATTTATTTTTTCTATAAGATTATGTAATTCTCTTTTATATCATACCCTTATTATTTTAATGTTGTATATATACGATAATTTCATTTGAGGAAGTGCAGACTACCGCCCCCTCAAAGTGATATAAACCATTCATGCCATACATGGAACGTATAAAGGATGGTGTTAATGAACTTAAATAACATATATAAAATATTATATTATACAGGAATAATAATATAACTATGTATCATTTGGGTTTCTTTCCTTTTAAAATAAAAAAAAATGGATGTAGTGTTCGTGCGTACGTACAGATTACCGTCTCCACGAATGTGATGAGATTCATTCCCCATCATAATCATTAAAGAATAATTTAATTTTATTATTAAAAACAATATTTAATAACATAAATATTTATGGATAATAATAAAATACATCTTATCCATAAAAAACATGACTTACGTAACAAAACATATAAATGAAAACGAATCAATCAACACCTGAAACAATGATACTACTAAAATTTTATTACCAAAGAAATATTATAAGATCATATATGATATCATATTGATGAATGTAGTTATTTTATAATTTAATAACAATTATTTAACTATTCTACAAGAGTTTAACATACCCTCAACCAAGTAAAAGTACAACGTAAGGGGTTTCTTATCTCACTTTTAATTCTGTGAGATTTCCATTATTCGCCACTTATTTATTGCATGTAGTGTATCATGTACTACCATTTGATATATATTATAATTATTATATTTATGTTCATGGTATTATTTGATTAATTTTGTTGTTATTAAGTTTTTTTCACATGACTTAATTGATTACAATGTGGTAAGGGATTTTCATCTCACTTCTTATTTCCGTGAGATTCATGCTATATTACCACTATTTCCTTTTGTGTGTTGTATGTACTTCCCATGATTGAATTTGTTTTGTAATATAATTTAATTTATGGGTACTTACATATTCATTGTATGATACTTCTTTAATGGGTTGTATGTTTCATAAGTTACCAAATTGGTATGGGAATTTCAAATTTCATTTCCCACTCATTGGGCTTTACGCGTACTTTATTGATTATTTTACTCAAAGATTATCTGTAGAATTACAATTTATTATTTATGTATTAATTTCCACCCCCCTTTATAGGGATATAACTTTTATACACATAATCTATCCATTGATAAATTCACATTCCATTGATATGAACTTTTTAAGGGTAATCTTAACTCAATTTCCATTCATTGAGTTAAACATCCAAGTCATTAGTTTTGTTTTTACAACAATATGTGTAAATGTAATATGATTGATTTACATTGAATATATAATTATATTGAGTGTATTTATATTTTTCACACATTATTATTTCATTGATTTATCCTTAATCTAAGGATATAGTCTTTATAAGGTATTTTGTCTCAAATTACATTCCTTTGAGACCTCTTTGTCGTTATGAACCAATTCACTTTTATATGGTGTACATACTGTCCTTTAAAATATTATATCATTAATCCATTTATTCTCATGATATTATAATTTTTTGATTAATTTTATTACTCAGTTACTTTTATTCAAGCGTCTTTTATTTGGTTAGGAACTCTTTAACTAAAATATTATTTTAAATGTATTATATATTTATTATTCTAAATCTTTCTAATTAATGTTCATGTTTTAAAAATGGTTTTAATTGTTTATTTATATGGACATAAATGTATTGAAATTAAAATTCCTTTCAAAAGTTTCGAAGTGGTATGGGACACTTTGATTCAACAATTTATTTTAAGCAACTTCTTTGATAAATAGAGCGGCATTTAAATGTTTTCAAGAAAAAGGGATATTTTTCTCAAATAGTTTTAATGACTATTTTCAGCTATGTCAATATCCTTCAGTGTATTTTAATCTTTATTGAGGTTGATTTATCATAATACAATCATCCATATTATATTGAATGAGTCATGTTTGACTGTGGATGTGTTGTTTTTATGCCATTCATGGTTTGTGGTTAAAATATTTACATTTTGTATGCTAGTTTTAACACAAGTGTTTAGATTATGTCTCACCCTTTAATATGAGAAATGAATTAGACTTATTATGTGATGGATGGAGCCTACTATAGATCCCCGATTCACCAGTAGGTCTCATGAGACAATTAGAAGTAGAATTGGCTGAGGCCTTTCCCAATTTGATATATAGTTTTGGCTGAGGCCTTAATAATTTTTAGACATCTTGGTTTAGGCCTTGAAAAATGTTTCAGAATGTCCATAATTATAAATTCACTTATTATTAAAATAATATTGGTGGTTTATGTGGTTATTGAACTATTAGAATGCCCATGACTATGTTTTATTTTGACATTATTTACTCATCTCATATTCCTACCATAAAGTATACATGTTTATTATTTGTAAAGGCATTTGTTTTCAATTATTCACCATGCCTAATGTTTATGTTATCTTATGCTATCTTTCTTACTCTTACTAAACATTTGATATCACCCCTTTCTTATGTTTCATTTTCCTAGGATATGAAGAAGTTATTTATGAGTGACTTGTACGCATAATCTAGGAGGCTTGGATGTTTATAATGGAATAAATTAGTGTTGTATTTTTTTCAAGTTGGAATGTTGAACTTATGTATGTATCTTGTTTCCAAGAATACTAAATTGATCGGTCCTTTAGGACTTTATTCCTTGTAATCATGCCAATGTATTAAAATAATGCACCAGCTCCGGGCTTCTCGGGTCGGGGAATTAAATTTACCCAAAAAATTTATAATGAAACATTTTTTTAATTTTCATTATTTTTTCTGATTTAATTTATTTTAGAATATTTTTTTCCATATATCAAGCCTTTTTAAAATATAAATGATGTTGTCTCTGCTCAATCACAGAGGTAATGATGATTGTTTCACAGTAAAATCATTATCCATAGAATTATTGTATTGTTTCATATTTTTTTAATTTATTTATTTTTAATATTTGTCATATAATAATTTTTTTCTTATATAGATTGACTCCTTTTTTCAAGTTGGGGAGGTCTTTCAATATTTTATGACTTTATGTACCAAAACCTTTATGAACTTCTTCTCCCTCAAAACCCTTTCACCCAGCAGTGTTTCATTTATAAATTTCTTTCAAGTTATCTCCATTGACTTTGTAGGAAGAGAAACAATGCTATCTCTGCTTAATTACAGAGGTGATATAGATGTTTTCATAGTAAAATCATTTATCGTAGAATTAATGTATTGTTTAATATTTATTTTAATTTATTTATTTTTATTATTACTCACACAATAATTGCTTTCTTATACAAGTTGATTCTTTTGTTCAAGTTAGGGTAGTCTATCCATATTTTATGCCTTTCTACACCAAAAATTCAATAGAATTATTCTCCCTCAAAAAAATTTAACCCCTACAGTGTTTCATTTATCTCTTTATTTCATGTTATATTCACTTCCTTTTTTGGAATCACAACGACGCTTACTCTGCTCAATTATAGTGGTAATATTGATGTTTGCACAGTAAAATAATTGTCTATAGAATTAATCTATTTATTATATTTATTTTTAATTTATTTCTTTTTAGTATTAATCTTATAACAATTGTTTTCTTATATATGAGGATTGTTTTGTTCAAGTTTGGGTGATCTGTCTATCTTTTATGCCTTTCTACACCAAAATGTCCATAAAATTCTTCTCCCTCAAAACCTTTCACCCCTGAAGTTTTGGCATTTATCACTTTCCTTCAGGTTAGCTACACTGCTCAATCACAGATGTAATCTTGATATTTTCACAGTAACATAATTTTCCATACAATTTATTTATTATTTTATATTTATGTTTAATTTATTTATTTTTAGTATTATTCATCATAATTTTTTACTTATACATGTGGATTATTTTTTTCAAGTTGATGTGGTTTGTTCGAAGTTTTCATGTAGTGTTGGCATTTAGACAAAAAAATCAATGGAAATGATGGTAAAATTGATAGTTATGATTTTTTTGAGACATTAATAAATGTAGGAATCATCCACACCATAATACGATGCATTATGTAACTTGTTTGACTCCAATTACTTATTTTTTTTTAAAATTTACATTAATTTTAGTAAAAAACTTTAACATACTCAAAATTGATAAAACATATTTAGATTGTTTTAATTATTTCAGAAAATGATCTATAAGTCATTTGTGATGTGTAAGAATTATTTGTACCTCAATATGATACATGATGTTCCTAATATGACTCAATGTGTCCGTTAATAGTTTAAAATTGATATTTTACTTTAAAAAGTGTCACTCACTGAAAACTGAGCAAACACGCTTGGATTTTCTTGATAATTTAGGTTATAGATTCATATATCATTTGTGGCATGTTGAAATTGGTCTCACATCAAACTGATAAAATATGTGGTCTATATGAGTCAAAGTGAGTGTTTTAAGTTTAAAATAAAATTTTAGTAAAAAATAAAACTAACGTACTCAATACTGAGAAAACACATTCTTATTATTTTGATACATTAGAAAAACAATCCATAAGAGATTTGGAATGTGTAGGAATCATCTTCACCTCAATCCGATTCACAGTGTGACCAATATGACTCTAAGTGTGTCTTTATTTAAAAGTGACATTAATTTTAGTAAAAAAACAAATTAACCAACTCAAAATAGAAAAAACACATTCATATTGTTTGGATAATTTATCACAATGATCCATAAGTGATTTTAGATGTTCATGAACCATCTACACCTCAATCATATTCATTGTGTGACTGGTATGACTGAAAGTGTATCTTTTTATTTAAAATCGCCATCAATTTTACTAAAATGGACAACTTTCCTAATAAAAACAGAGCAAAAAGATTCATATTGCTTTTATACTTTATAAAAATGATAAATAATTCATTTTTTATCTATAGGAATTATCTGCACCTCAATCTGATACATGACGTTACCAGTATGACTCAATGTGTCTCTTATAAGTTTAAAATTTATATTTTAATTTAAAAATTTTCACTCACTAAAAACCAATCAAGTAGACTCATATTTTCTTGATAATTTAATAAAACTATTCATAAGTCATTTATGATGTGTATTAATCTATTTCACATCAAACTAATACATGATGTGGTTTGAATGAGTCAAAAGTGTGTGTTTCCAGTTTAAAATGACATTTTAGTAAAATATATAATTGACTTACGCAAAACCAAGAAAAATATTTGGGTATTTTGATAATTAAGGGAAAATATCCACAAGTTATTTGAGACATTTAGAAATTATTCTCACATCAATTCCACGTATGGTGTGACAGATATGACTCAAAGTGTATCTTTTTATTTAAAATGGTCATCAATTTTAACAAAATGGACCACTTTCCTATAAAAACTGATAAAAAACACTCAAATTTTTTTGATACGCTATGAAAATGATCCATAAATCATTTTTTACATGTAGGAATCATTCATACCTCAATCTAATACACAATGTTCCTGGAATGACTCAAAGTGTATTTTATCAGTTTAAAATCAACATTTTAGTTCAAGAAGTGTCACTCAATGAAAATCGATCAAACATGCTCATATTATGTGGATAATTTTGTACAAGGATTCATAAGTCATTTTTAACATATAAGAATCTGTTTCACATCAAATTGATACACGATGTGCATTGTAATGAGTCAAAAGTGTGTGTTTCCATTTTAAAATTACATTTTAGTAAAAAATACAAGTGACATACTCAAAACCAAGGAAACACATTCAAATTGTTTTTATACTATACGAAAATGATCTGTAAGTCATTTGTGATGTGTATGAGTCAGCTTAACCTCAATCCGACACATGGTGTGACCGATATGACTCAAATCAAATCTTTTGATTTAAATTTTTCTTCAATTTTATTAAAATGGAGAAATATCCTACTGAAAACTAAGAAAACACATTAGGATTGTTTTGATACTTTATAAAAACAATCCATAAGTACTTTTTGATATGTATAAATCATCCTCACATCAATCCAATACACTATGCTCCTAGTATGACTCAAAGTTTCTGTTAACATTATAAAATCGACATTTTAGTTCAAAAAGTGTCACTTAGTGAAAACTGACCAAACACACTCATATTTTCTTGTTAATTTAGTCAAACTATTTATAAGTCATTTTTGATGTGTAGGAATCCGTTTCATATAAAACTAATACATGGTGTGATCATAAGGAGTCAAAATTGCGTGTTTGCAGTTTAAAATGACATTTTCGTAGAAACAAATGACATACTCAAAACCAAGAAAACACATTCAGATTGTTTTCATACTTTAGAAAAATGATTGATAAGTCCTTTGGGATGTGTTAGAATTAGTTTCACATTAATCTGTCCCATGGTGTGACTGGTAAAACTGAAAGTAAGTATTTTTATTTAATATTGTCATCAATTTTAGTAAAATGGAAAAATGACCTACTAAAAATTGAGAAAAAATATTCAGATAGTTTTGATACTTTACATAAATGATCTATAAGTTATTTTTGATGTGTAGGAATCAGCCTCACCTCAATATGATGCATGATTCACTCGGTTTGAATCAAAGTGTTTGTTATCAGTTTAAAATTGACATTTTAGTTTAAAAAGTTCCACTCACTGAACACTTATAAAAAACATTTATATTTTCATGATAATTTTCTACAATGATTCATAATTCATTTGTCATATATATGAATTCATTTCACATCAAACTGATACATGATGTGATCATAATGAGTCAAAAAGTAATGGTTTCCATTTTAAAATGATATTTTTGTAAAAAAGACAACTAAAATACTAAAAACCAAGAAAACACATTAATATTGTTTGGATAAGTTATGAAAATAATCCATGAGTCATTTAAGATGTGATGAAATTTTCCTCACTTCAATCTAATGCGCGGTGTGACCGATATGACTCCAAAAACATCTTTGTATTTAAAATTGACATTAATTTTAGTAAAATTAACACTTTTTGTAAATTTACTTCATTATATTATTAGAAATATAATAATTTTTTTCATATATAGGTGCGTTCATTTTCTTGAGTAGGGATGGTTTGTTCAGAAATATCATGAATTGGGTAAGGATTTAAAGACAAAGGAACATTGACTTTTTTGAATATATGTAATAATTTTTATTTGTTTAATTGTATAAACCAATGTAAGAAATTTATACCAAATAGTATTTTTTTATTATGTTCGTTATAAATTTTATTTCATTTAAATCCTATATTGGGACCTATTTTTGTTTATATATGGTGTGTTTTTTGTGTTGCGGTGTACTGTTAAAACACATTATAGTGGTGTTGTAGTGTGCCATTACAACATATTACATTATGGACCTTTATCAGCACTTTTAAAAGCACTGAAAAACGACACATTTATTAGTTCTATTAAAAGTTATGATAAATGTAGACTTTATCAGTGCTTATATGAGCCCTGATAAAAGGTCCTTTATCAACATTTGTATTAGCACTGATAAAAGACCTTTTATCAACACTGTTATAAACACAAATAAATATAGATTTTATCGGTGCTAAAAAGCACTGATAAATGTTTCCTTTATCAGCACTTCTAAAAGTGTGGATAAAGGTCTCAATTATCATCCCTTTTTAGCACCTATAAAGGACTGCTTTATCAGTACTTTTTAGCACTGAAAAAAGACAAGGGATTTTAACCTCACTCATGTAGTTAATGCTTTTCTAGCACTTATAAAGGCCATTTCTAGTTCTTTTAAAGGACTATCTTTTAGTAGTGAAACTGATTAATGTAAAATGACACCAAATACTCTCCCTATTTCAATGATAGAAACTCTAGATTCTCTTCAATCATCAGATACTCTTGAAATAACTAATTGAAGAAGTGGGTTTTAAAACCCCTTTAGTACAATCCAACATGCCTATCCACCTATACTATAGAATACCTCCATCACTTACTGGGACACTAAAGTATGAACAATACACACTTTACCTTGATATTATCAGGTGTATCCAAAAATTCAAAGGCCAGATCAATCTTTTCCATCCATTACTACACCTCTTGAGGATCATTGTACCCTTAAAAGATGATGGATTATCACACAAGAACTCTCAAGATATACCCCAATCACCTTCATATCCTGGATCTAAATCAAAATCTGTGTTTTGTACATATGGTACATTTTGGTTCATGACAAGAACTGATCTCACAATATCCTCTATAAGAATATGATCTAAAGGTGGATTCCCTTTAGGAGCATCTAAAGAAACTTATTTTAGAACCTGCATAATATGTCTCATATTCATATCCCTGAATTCCTAAAATAAAATAAAAATCAGAAAAATGTATATTCTCAATTAAAAAAACTAATAAAAATTTATATTAAGATCAAGAACTCAATATAGGAGACATAAATCCCAACATCCCATGGTAACTTGTGTCTTGTCATGGAAAGATTTAGCCAAGAACTCACAGTAACCTACCTCTCAAGTCCAAAAAATCATATCTTCAATATACCAACTTCCCAAGAGTGGGTATAATCATGATCTAATACTAAATTGTAATGAACGGGCCCATGATATGATCAAAAAAAATTTCCCAACTTAATCTGTGACAAAGAGCATTACCAATCCACCTTTCCTAGAAACCAGAACCCATGAATCAAAAAATTCTAGAGGGAATTATTTCTCAAACATGAAACAGATGATATGAAATTTACATATATATTCGAAAGATACAATATAATAAAAAACAGAAGAAATATATATCCCACAACTGAAAGAAGAGGACAGAAGTGATACAACTCAATGTAGTCAGAAAAAACCGAAAGTAAATGTCCAATAGAAAATGATAACTAAAATAAAGGGAACTACTCTATGTGATAATGTGGGAAATGTCCCACCATCTCACCCCCACCAACTATAATTAGCTGACATAAACCTCACTTCTTCCCTACAACCCCTTTCCTATGCCTACATGAAAAGGCATAACTAAATATACACAATAATGAAGGGGTATGAAAGGTGTGAGCTAAATAGGATTAGTAGGACCCCACCCTATTGTTCCCTATCAAGTATCTATAGAAAACCCCATTATTCTAATTTTAAATAGAACATTACATGATAAGTGAAAAGTCATTTTATATGAAAATCATGGTAAATATTTCCAATTTTCCTTAGTTTCATAACAGACCAATCAAATCTGTTTCTAAGCATGATTTCTATAAATATTTATCAAAGCTGATGAACTTATATAAACATATGGAATAATTAAAAGACAAATCAAATTTAAATCACGAAAATGATCAAAATAGGTCAATATAGTAGACAAATCGTACTATAATCAATGACTAGTGAGAAATAGAGCCCCTAGAATGACTTACGTAAGGAGAAGAGTAACACCCTAAGATTGAACCCCACAATGATATTAATATCATGTCCCTAGAATAATATGACTATGAAGTATAGTAAAACCCGATGAGTGAACCCCCTAATAGTAAAATTGATAATAGACCTAGGACACACCTTCCACCTAATTACCCAAGGATTCCTATGTTTTGTGCTTCACAATTTTTTTTAAAAATGTCCTTTCAAAATAAATTTCAAGAAACCCTTTTCTTTGATCAAACCTACTTTGAAAACCCATTTCTCAATGATTTAAAATTTTTTATTTCCTTTATCAAAACCAATGGAAAAACCTTCTTTTATTTCAAATCAATTTAAAAATGAAAAATAGTCATTCCAATTCATTTATAAAAAAATTATAAAACAAGAAAAGTCATAGTTCATTCAACAAAGGCTATAAATTGAACCACCTACCTCAATCTTGAGTCACACATTCCCATGAATGTAACATCCTATTACCATTTTCAGGTATTAAAACCCCCTATTTTGGTTGAGCTTCAGTTGTATTTTTTTTGGAGTTGTTTCATGTGATTTTATGAAAATTATAGAGGTTTCTAGGACTGATGATGTTTTCCACATGTCCTATACATGATTTGGAAAACCGTGCACTAGTTCCATGTTTTGGATAGTGGGATCCACATGGTTTGCACATGGGTTTCCCTAGATATGTGCATTTTCCTAGCAAACCATGCATATGGGTTTTTATAGATCCAAATTTTTATTAAAATTTACCAAGCCCCCTTTTTAGGTCCCAGATGGACCTCCTTCGGCCCAAAAAGATTTATCCCTTCCTTGGGGCTCCCATGAACAATTCTTAGTCCCTAAAACCCCTTATGAAAGCAATCCAAATCTAGGAGAACACTGGTCAATCTCCTTCTGGTTAGTTTTCTCCTCCCATTATCTTCCTCCCATAATCTCTCTCTTTCTCTTTAGGGTTTCAAAGATCTTGGTATTGATTTTTTGAACTTATACCCATTTATTTTGGGAACTTAATCATAGGTTTGATTCCCATTTGTGTGATCTTCGTTCTTCATGGACATATCATGATGAGGTTTTAGCGTTGTGAGATCTGTTGATTTCAATAGGTGGTTCCGTTACAATGTCCAATTTTTATTGAACCTAATTTCTTTGTTTAAATTTCAATTGTTTAGATTTAAATTCAATTTTTTATATTTGAATCAAATGGATTTCAATCCTTTTGTTCGAAAAATCAAATTCCAATGAATTGGGTTTTTTTTATATTTGAATCAAATGGATTTCAATCCTTTTGTTCGAAAAAAAATGGGTTTTTGGCTTGGAAATAGAATTTGGTGAGATTTAAATTGTTTAATTTAAATTTTGGTTTTGATGGGAATTGAATCAATTAAAATGATGATTTTAATTGAAGAAAAATTTAGTTGATGTAATATTTATGAAAAAACCTGATGGAAGTGAATTTTGGGGATTTGTGATGAAAGTGATGAATTTTTTAATTATAATGGGAAATGGATTGTGAAATTACATAATTTGGTTTCAAATACCGGTTTAGTGAAAAAAATGGCTTAAAATGTTTTGAAGGAAACATTAGGGTCTCATCTTGGATAAAAATGAATGTTTTTAAATAAAATCCCTTTATGATTTTTAAGAAGAAAATCGGCATATCTGAAATTACAATTGATATGAATTTTATTTTTTGTTACAAAATTAATTTCCCATCATTAATTTATACTTCAGAACATGCAAGACTTAGGTAGTTAGTATATTATTTTGGGTGAAACTTTATGATTCTATACTGTTTTAAAAAATCATATCAACACATCTCATTCCTTAGGTGAAGGTGATGATATCCCTTTACCTTAGGCCTAAAGGGGCATATGTACTTGATTTTCTATATTCCCAAGAGTTGGATCCATATATATTGGAAGTATCATACCTATTTGAAACATGACCATGTTTCTCACTTGTTTTCATTTTTGAATGCATAGATAATCCATTTTTATAAACTGGTTTACATTCCTTGAGAATTTATATAAACAGGTTATATAAAGTGTTTATTTAAGCCATTTGTGAGAATTGATGTTTATAAAAAGTATGCTTTGATTAAAGGAAAATACTATCTTTTGAGATGTTTTCCATCATTTGAAATGTATTGCAAGATTTTCTAAAGGTATTTCTATATTTTAAACTGTAGATCATTATTTTTTAAAATACAATTTGTTAATTCCAAACATGTTTGTTTAGAAAATGAAATCACATTTTGATTAAATTGATATTGGAATATTTTATGGAATATTTGGGTGAAATATTATTGGGATTTGGTTCACACCCTACTTATGCCTTCAGGCTTTTGTAGATTATCTTCTTCCAGGTTTGAGAAATAGAAAATGATATCATGGAGGTGGATCCTCCTCCTAATCTTTGGTCTTGGTGAATTGTGTCCTTAGGGATATTCAGATATTTCCCCCTTTTTTACTTGAGTTATAGTACTTTGGCATTTGTTCCTATTTAACTTCTGGTACATTACTCTCAATGTAGTTTTCTTTTGATATGAATACTATCTTATTCTCTTTTCTTTTCACATTATTAGTGACAAAATCGTTCACACTTTCAATTTGTATGATTCTAGGTGCTAGTCGCCTACCCATGGGGATTTGGAATGCCCATTAGGCTATGTCAGGACCTACTAGGTTATCAGGTTACCGGTTTACCCATGTTGGTTTGTGACAAAGTGGTATCAGATGAGGATATTGAGATTTTTTCTTGATGTTAGTATGAATTATGAAATCTTGTCATGACTTAGGAGGTAGTTGCGATTGATTTACTGTCCATATCTAACTACAATTAAAGATAAGCCTCCAGGGGTGGTAGGGTAAGGAATTATTATGGTTTAGTTCTATCCTTTTCCTAGTTTTGATTTGGATAGCTTGAAATTTAAATATTTTACATCCTGTCTATTGGTATTAATTTCCCTTATTTCTTAGTTTGAGCATTTCTTAATGTCTTACTTGTTGTCTAGTGATGTTTTGTTGCATCATGCCTACGAGAAGACCTATGAATCAGGCCTAGTAGGAAGCTACTACTTAACCCCAACAAGTGAATCCTATTGTGGATCTGAATATAATCGAGGTGATCATGTTCATTGTCCAAGCTCTAGGACAGGAACCACCTTTAGTTTTTGTTTAGGCTCCCATTGTGGAACCTCAAAGGGACATTATCAAGATTATTTCCTAAGAGTTCCTTCACCAGAAACTAGTACCATTTAAGGGATCAAATGACCCTCAAGATACTGAGGAGTGGTTGATCACTTTGGAATACTGATGTTATTAATATTTTCATGACTTATTATATTCCCTATTTACTGATTTTATATGAAATGTGCATAATTTGTGTGAAATATAAATGTTTTAATATTAAGTATAATTTTTGAACATTTTTAGAAGTAGTCCAATTGAGTCAGTTTAATGTTTTAATAATAAATGTCACTATAATGATCCAAATTGTGTGGTTCTTGTTTTTTAGGATTCTCCTTTCAATATACAACATTTCATTAGAAGGTACCATGAGCCAATTCTGCCATTTGAAGGGACATATGGTCCTCACAAACAAGACCAAAGAATCTATGAACAAAATGGACCAGCCTTGAAGATTGATTTACTGGGATCAATATAGAAGTCCAAAAACATTAACTCTCCACCATAATTTGGGGTACACTACATGTCATCTTGGATAAAACTTTCAAGGCCCAACTCCAAATACAAGGGGCCCAACATATGCTTTTAAATCCATCCCACCATTCTGGCAGAGAATTTAAATCAGTATAGTATGCATGACATATCTCTTGATGTAAGCATGAAATCCAGCTGAGCTTTTGCAGTGTGAAATAGGAGATATAGGCTGCCGACTTTGTTGAAGAAGTCATTCGGATTTTAAGGCATATTCATGTTCCAAAATCCATTCAAATTTTGGCCATCGAAAAAGCATGGGTAGAAATAGACAGTTTAACTTTGTTTAATAAACCGGCCATAACTTTTGATCCGTAAGTCCAAATGACTCCAACGTTTTAGAGTCATCGGACAACATTTTTGTATACAACGTTGAAGAAGGATATATTTGAATATTCGGCTGTCGGAATAGCCATATTGGAGATGCAAGTGGAGGTAATGATTGTGAATGCAAACAGTCCACTCCTTGGGCTATAAATACTCTCCCCTTCTCTCCTTGAGAGAGGTTGGCATTTCAGAAGAGAGGATATCATATTGGCACGACCAAAGATTTTCCAAAGGCTTGGGAGGACCTTCCATACTCAAGTTTGCACTTGAGAGACCTTTCCTCCTCTCTTTGTTTTCACTTACTTTTGTGTTCTTCATTTTTGTAATTTTGTAAGTCCTTTATTTTGTAATTCTGTTTTAATGAAAGTTTCTTCTTCAATATCTCTTATTCTAATCCACCTTCTGTAGTTTAATATTTATGTTCTTAAAATAGTTTAAATTCAGTTGAATCTCCTTCCCTTCTTTTGCTTCCTCATTCAATCAAAAATCCGTTTTTAATTATCATCACCGTTCGTGTGTGTGTGTCAACGTACCACTCTTTTCTAATCCCTTTTTTTCTTCTATTCATAATTTATCATCATAATTATTTTACCCAGAATATTAAACATCCAAATGGTTGAGTAAATCTCTCATTGGGTTGAGTTACAATTCGGGGATGTTAAGTGATTGAGAGTTTTTCTCGATGAGTATTCATTAAATTAATATTGTGTATGTTAAACTTAATATGTCATGGATTAATGATATGTTTTGTTTAACGAGTGGTTTCCATGGATTATTGGAACCATAAATACACTAACATAAATAAGTTTTGATTGAGATTAGAACCCTAAGTTATGTTAAGGCTTGGATTAAAGCCTTCACACTTAGGAATTCCAATCAACGTCGACTTATGACATGGGTGTTAATTTAATGCAATACAAAGTAAGGCTCAAGGATATCACATGCTTAACTCCCCATTGATGAACTCACCCCAATCTTTATAAATTTGGTAAATCAAATATCATCCATAAATAATTTCAATTAAGCTCTACAAACAAACCCCCCTAATCAAAACACAATCAACTAAAAACAAACGACTATTACAAAGTATCATCGTCGAGGATTCGACCCAAGTGCTGCTATACACATTAGTAAAGCACCAGAATTTTGACCGGTCGATAGGTGACAATCGGTCGTGCGTTTCAAATGGCGCCGTTGCCGGGGATGGTGCTTTAGGTAGTCATTTGTTTCTAGTTATTGTAAAAAAACCCAAAAAAATAAAAAAATTTAAAAAAAATTGAACAAAATCACAAAGAAAAACCCATCTTCTCATAAAAATCATAAACTAAAAAAATACAAAGATAAAATCGTCTTCCTCTTTCTTCCAAAATCTCTTTGAATGACCCGTATCCTTCCAAAAATCCCTCAGATTTGTTTGAAACTGAAATTGATAGAACTCTTCATCGACTTAGGAGGACCATTAGGGATAACCAAATCATTCAAGAACCAGTCCTCATTCAACCAGTTGAAATTGAAATGGCCAATCCTAGGGAACAAACCCTAAAAGAAATCGATGCCCCTAATATGAATTACGAACCTCTTGGTATTAAATATCCAAACATTGAAGCTGACTTTGAACTCAAATCGGGTTTGATTCATCTTCTACCTCATTTTCACGGGCCAGCCGGTGAGGATCCGCATCTTCACCTTAAAGAGTTCCAAGTAGTATGCTCTACCATGGATCCTCAAGGGGTTTCTGAAGAACAAATCAAACTCCGAGAATTCCCTTTCTCCCTAGATGACTCTGCCAAGTCATGGATCTACTACCTCCCTCCTGGTTCTATAACTACATGGAACGACATGAAGCGTCTCTTTCTAGAAAAATTCTTTCTTGCTTCTCGTACCGCTTCCATCCGAAAGGAAATAAGTGGTATACGTCAATTCCAAAATGAATCACTCCATTAGTACAGGGAGAGGTTCAAAAAGATTGTTGCAACCTTCCCACACCATCAAATCTCTGACCAACTCTTGATCCAATACTTCTATGAGGGGTTATTAGCTATGGAGAGAACTCTCATTGATGCCGCAAGTGGCAGTGCTCTGGTTGATAAAACTCCCACAGCTGCAAGAGATCTCATAAGTAACATGGATGCAAACACACAACAATTCCATACTCGAGCACATGCTCAAGTAAAACAAGCCCAAGATAATCAATTCATAGAGCCTAACAAGATGAATGAGTGGATGAGTGAACTTACAGGTCTTGTGCGACAACTAGCGGTGGCTACCAAAGCCCCAACCTCGTCTTCTCTGCAATCAATGTTTCCTGGACCTGTCAAAAACTGTGGAATCTGCAACTCTTCATCTCATCCAACTGACACATGTCCACAACTTCAAGAGGATCAATCCGATTTATCTGGACCAATGGAGCTCAGTGGAGCATATGCTCAGTGGAACCCCAACCCTCAACTATCAGGTCAGTTTGTTAGAAACTTCAACCAACCTCACTCTAAGCCCTTCTCTTCTTCCTATAACCAAGGCCTTAGGTATGGTAATCCCATATCTCATCCCCCTCAATTCCCTCCTCAAAACCCAAAACTGTTTCAATACAGTCAAGGTGTTGGTAACTTCCAACAACCTTACCCTTTTGTCCCTCAACCTCAAAGGATCAATCCTCCTATTCCTCCTACTTGATTCCATTGTATGAATGAGACTTCCCAATTCCCAACCCAATACAATCGATTTCCCATGAACCCAAATCAAGGCAATCCCAATTCGGGACAAGCCTCTTCTTCCAAGCAACCATGGGAAAGTGTTGTTGAAGATCTTGCCTCCTTCACCCGTTCTAGCCTTAAAAACATTGAAACTCAAATAGGTCAACTTGCATCCCACCTGAGCCAGCAACAACAATCAAATTCTTCCCAACTCCCAGCTCAACCATTACTCAACCCCAAGGGTAATGTAAGTGCAATTTCACTTAGATCAGGAAAGCAACTTGCTATGCCTCAAGATAAATCCTGAAACCATCCTTTGAATGCTGACCTAAAAAATGAAAAGAAAAAGAAAATTGAAAAGGACTCTGAATCCATTCCATCACCTCCTTCCATTACACTTAGGAATCCAATTCCTTTTCCTCAAGATGTTTCTTAACCAAGGAAGTCATTTGAACCTGATCCTGAAATGCTCGACATGTTTAGACATGTTAAAGTCAACATTACCCTCTTAGATGCCATAAAACAAATTCCTAAGTATTCCAAGTTTCTCAAGGAGTTGTGTACCCAGAAGAGGCAACTTAGGACCTTCGAAAATGTTTCCACCCAGTAGTCTATTCCCATAAAGTGCAAAGATCCAGGGACCTTTACAGTTCCATGCCAAATTGGAAGTTCCAACTTTGATGATGCACTCATAGACCTTGGAGCCTCAATTAATATCATTCCCAAATCCATCTTCTCTAACCTTGGTCTAGGTCCCTTTCACCCAACTGGTGTTTTCATTCAATTATCCAATCGAAGCACATCAAGTCCTGAGGGAATAATTGAGGATGTTCTTGTCTGAGTCAATGATCTTATCTTCCCTGCTGATTTCTATGTCCTTGAAATGGAAGGTGAGATTAACTCTTCTCGATCTCCCCTAATTCTAGGAAGAACATTCCTCATGACTGTGGAAACCAAAATTGATGTCCATGCTGGCATCTTATCCATGGAATTTTGCAACCAACTGGTCAAGTTCAACATTTTACAAGCCATGCGATACCCATCTGAGGATCACTCTGCATTCTCAATCCATGCTTCTGAGGACACTTCTAAGAGTCAATCGAACCCCAATCCACCATGTTCTTCATGTTCTAATGATAAAGGATCTTGTGAAATCTGCACCATGATTAACAAAGTCATAAATGGTGAAGTTGATGTGGAGCTCTCATTCATAGAATCCATCAATCTAGAGGAACTTGAAAACTCTTTGGAATCTCATCTCACATCTGACTTCCATGCTCCAACATGGTTGGTAATAAGGAAAATAAACTAGAATGCTCATTTGTTGATTCAGATCAGATTATCCCATATTCATCCTTTCCTATCCATGATTCTGAAAATTCTGTTATATGTGAAGTGAACCATGAACCAATGTGTTTATATTGTCCTGATGGTAGTGATGTTTGTGATATTTGTACCCTAATTAATAAAGTGATCACTGGTGAGGTTGAAATTGACCATTATTTGGAAAACAACATTGAAATAAAGGATATTGAAAATTGTATTCAGTCTTATGACACCACTGATCCTCATTACTCTACATCGGTAAGTGATGAAATAAATGAGTCAAAAACAATTGGGATATCATACTATAGTTCTGTGTTATTTGATCCTCACAAAAATGAACCATCAAAATTGAACCATCTTCCTGAGTTTCCAAGCATAAAAAACCAGAACATTGTGGATAACATCGTTCCTCAAGTTGAAGACCAAAGTGAGGATAGAAATATTCTATTTCCACCCCCATTGAATTTCAAGCACATCAACAAGGATGGGAAGAAATTATCCAATGAATCATCAGGCCTCCCAAAGAAAATTTTTTTCTGGAAGCACACTGGAGTTGAGAAAATACGATGGCCACCGTTAGACAATGGGTAGTCTACTACAATTGTCCAGCTATAGACAAATAAATGCAGCACTTATTGGGAGGCAACCCATGTTTTCTTTTACTTTTATGAAATTTCAATTTCTTTTTAGATTTTTATTATATGAATAATGAATTTTATTTTTCAGGTAACTTCCCACTGTCCTAGAACCACCTCGACTTCCACCGAATCCCCAAATTCTCTAGCTGACCCACCACTAGATGGAGATGGAAACCCACCAAAATCCAAACCAGGGGGAACCTCTTTCCCTTTAACTCTCTCTATATCCATTCCTCTCTCTACCTATTTCTTCTTCTTCCTCTCTCTTTCATTTTTTTACCACTTTATTCATCAAACCCTTTCTTTTTCTCTTTCTTGTGTGGGTGTGTATTTTAAAAAAAACCTTAAAAACAAAAAAAAAACAAAAAAAACATAATTACTTAAAAAAATTACAAAAAAAGAGTCATGATTACTCACCATCAAGTTTTGAAATTTTGTCCAACCATTTTGGGGAGTTAACAGACATATTTTCATCTCAAAAATTTCGTATTTTAATCATGACTTTTTATAAAGAATTTTGTGTCAAAACAAACACATTTTGAATGCTCAATTTTTGATTTGGAAAATGCTTTTCCCAAACCGTGAGAACAAACAATTGATTCCATGCCAAGGCCACCTATGGACATATTTTAAAAATGTTTGTTTTCACCACCATTTGTGAGTCTTGAGTTTGTGGACCTTCGAGCTGAATTTCCTGCTTTAGTGTGCATTAATATGATAGAGGCATTTTCTGAACCACATGAGAATCACAATAGCCAAATAGCCTCCCATAACCCTTATATTAATCCTCCTTTTGAAAGCCCATTCAAGCCTATGAAAACCTTTTCTTTGATAGCCACATTACAAGACCAATACCTTATCCCACCTAATATCAACATGGATTTTCATTACATAATTTTTTGAAATTTAAGTGTGGGGGGGGGGGGACTGGATTTCATTTTTGGGTATCATTTACTTACTTTCTGGTGTGTTATCATATGCTTGAGGGCAAGCATCCATTTTAGTGTGGGGGGAGGTTGTCATTCAGTGAATATATTGTACAAATGATATTGAAAAGTGTTCAAAACAAATTCAAAAAAAAAATAAAAAAAAATCAAAAAAAAAAAGAAGAAACAAATGGGTTGTGTCTTGGGTAGGTCAAAAATCACTCTTCCTTAACCTTTGATCTTGTTATAAATATTACAATTAGTGTCGTGAGGAGATCAATCATGGGTTGGGATATGAGTGTGAGATCTGTTTCAAGGTCAACTTTCGAAAAAACAAGGAAAAAAAAAGAAAAAAAGAACACTTGCATTATTCTTATATAATTGGGAGAAGTTTGGTGGTTTGTGAATATTTCATCTTCTCATAGCCTTCATATTTTCTTTCTCTACTGTGTCTTTCTTCACATAGTCATTCCCTTGTAAATATTTGTTTTCATTTCCTTCAATGTTTTATTTAAAAAAAATGTGCATTGTTTTTCTAGGTTGGTATTTTAACCCTCTTATTCTCTCTCTTGGACATTATATTCCTACCGTCCCATAGCCGCAGAAAAACCCCATTAAAAAGACCTCTTGATTCTTGTTCACTTTGGATAGTTATTGTAAGCTGAGAGCTCTTTTCAAACTCTATGATTTTCACTTTTGGTTGGTGAAAGAGTGATCCTCCACAAATAAATTTTATAATCTTTAGAGGTGTGAGTTTTGAGTGTCCAAATTTTCCATTTCTAAATCTGAGCATGAAAAATTGAATCAGTTTTGGAACATTGTTTCTTTGACAACTTGTGGTAGAATTCAAAATGGATGAGTGAAATAGTATAAACCTCCATTGATTGGAGAAAACAAAATTTTAATATTTGTTGGTGAGTGAAAATGATTTTGTCATGTTTTTATATTTGTTTCACATGAGGACATGCACAAAGCTAAGTGTGGGGGAGTTGATGTTATTAATATTTTAATGACTTATTATATTCACCCTTTACTGATTTTATATGAAATGTGCACAATTTTTGTGAAATATTAATGTTTTAATATTAAATATAATTT
Source organism: Viscum album (assembly GCA_963277665.1). Taxonomy (NCBI): domain Eukaryota; kingdom Viridiplantae; phylum Streptophyta; class Magnoliopsida; order Santalales; family Viscaceae; genus Viscum; species Viscum album. Next base: position 354,163,888 of record OY728125.1, on the reverse strand, counting down.
TTGAGCATTTTTAGAAGTAGTCCAATTGAGTCAGTTTAATGTTTTAATAATAAATGTCACTATAATGATCCAAATTGTTTGGTTCTTGTTTTTTAGGATTCTCCTTTCAATATAAAACATTTCATTAGAAGGTACCATGAGCCAATTCTGCCATTTGAATGGTCATATGGTCCTCACAAACAAGACCAAAGAATATGTGAACAAACTGGACCAGCCTTGAAGATTGATTTACTGGGCTCAATCCAGAAGTCCAAAAACATTAACTCTCTACCATAACTCGGGGGACACTACATGTCATCTTGTATAAAAATTTCAAGGCCCAAATCTAAATAAAAGGGGCCCAACATATGCATTGAATTCCAGCCCACCATTCTGGACGAGAATTAAAATCAGTATAGTATGCATGACATATCTCATGATGTAAGCATGAAATAGATCTGATATTTTGAAGTGTGAAAGAGGGGATATAGGCGGCCGACTTTGTTGAATAAGTCATTCGGATTTGAAGGCATCTTCCTGTTCCAAAATCCATTCCAATTTTGGCCATCGAAAAATCATGGATAGAAATGGACAGTTTAACATTGTTTAATAAACCGGCCATAACTTTTGATCTGTAAGTAAAAATGACTCCAAATTTTGAGAGTCGTCATCCACCATTGTTTTATACAACATTAAAGAAGGATATATTCGAAGCTTAGGCTGTCTGAATATCCAAATTGGCAATGCAAGTGGAGGGACAGATTGGGAATGCAAACAGTCCACTCCTTGGGCTATAAATACTCTCCCCTTCTCTCCTTGAGAGAGGTTGGCATTTCAGAAGAGAGGAGATCATATTGGCACGACCAAAGCTTTGACAAAGGCTTGGGAGGACCTTCCATACTCATGTTTTCACTTTAGAGACCTTTCCTCCTCTCTTTGTTTTCACTTACTTTTGTGTTCTTCATTTTTGTAATTTTGTAAGTCCTTTATTTTGTAATTCTGTTTTAATGAAAGTTTCTTCTTCAATATCTCTTATTCTAATCAACCTTCTATAGTTTAATATTTATGTTCTTAAAATAGTTTAAATTCAGTTGAATCTCCTTCCCTTCTTTTGCTTCCTCATTCAATCGAAAATCCGTTTTTAGTTATCATCATCGTTCGTGTGTGTGTGTCAACGTACCACTCTTTTCTAATCCCTTTATTTTTCTTCTATTCATAATTTATCATCATAATTATTTTAACCAGAATATTAAACATCCAAATTGCTGAGTAAATCTCTCATTGGGTTGAGTTATAATTTGGGGATGTTAAGTGATTGAGAGTTTTGCTCGATGAGTATTCTTTAAATTAATATTGTGTATGTTAAACTTAATATGTCATGGACTAATGATATGTTTTGTTTAATGAGTGGTTTACATGGATTATTGGAACCATAAATTCTCTACCACAAAAATGTTTTGATTGAGATTATAACCCTATGTTAAGTTAAGGCTTGGATTAAAGCCTTCACAGTTAGGAATTCCAATCAACGTCAACTTATGACATGGGTGTTAATTTAATGAAATACAAAGTAAGGCTCAAGGATATCACATGATTAACTCCCCAATGATGAACTCACCCAAATATTTATCAATTTGGTAAATCAAATATCATCCATAAATCATTTCAATTAAGCTCTGCAAACAAACCCCCCTAATAAAAATACAATCAACTAAAAACAAACGACTATTACAAAGTATCATCGCCGAGGATTCGAACCGAGTGCTGCTATACACATTAGCAGAGAACCGTAATTTTGACCGGTCGATAGGCAACAATCGTCCGTGCGTTTCAAATACATATTTGGGTTTTTGGACACCCCTAATGAGATCAATGTGAAGTGTTCCACTTTCATGCGGGAAGGACTGAGAAGAATATAATGGGACACTATGGTGACAACGAAGAAACATGAGGGGTTAGAGTGAAAAGACTTCAAATTTCTTTTCACTGAGAAGTTATATCTAGATTCGATGTTGTTGGATAAGACTAAAAATATTTTTAGACATGATAAGGGTGATAGGTCTATGATAGAGTATGAAAATGGTTTGGATGTGTTTCTGCACTTTGTACTGAAGATATTATCGAATGAGAGGATGAAGGCTCGAATGTTCGTGTTGGGACTTCATCAGGATATTCATTCTCATGTTTTATTTCTGAAGCTTCCCTCTTCTGATTATGTACTGGATAGAGCACTGATGGAGGAGATTAGTATGGCAGGTATTTCAGGGTTATCAGGAGTCTCCATTTCTCCTAGTTACAACGTGATTTCTTTCAAGGGAAAGAGGATGTATGATGATTCTCTTGGAAGTTCTTAATGGCAGGGTTTCACTAAACCTCCTACAGTACAGGGTATAGGCCCTTTGGTTTGTTATTGGTGTGGAAATCCAGGGAATTCTATGAAGGTTTTCACTAAGGCATCCGAGAATTGTGGCTCTTACGAGAGTTTAGAGCACTTTCAGAGGTTCTTCCATATTTATTCCACTCCAAATAGTGGGTCATGATCATCAACTCCCCATAAAACTATGGGGAAATCAGATTCTTCATGTGCAAAATGGTTCCATCCATAGGCATCCAAAACTAATATTCTTTATGCAATGTAAGATTCTCTATAGAAAGTAAAAAAATTGGTTTAGAACCCATGGTAGGTACCATCATTATTGCTTCATCATTAGTGACTACTTTATCTGATACTGGTGAATCTCATTCATTTATTTCAACCTGTGTTGTTCATATGCTTAATCTTTCTATGAATATTTTATCTTGTGAAGTGGATATTACTACACCCCTTGGTATGAAGAGTGAGCAAGGTCTCTGTATCCCCTCTTGCGTTTTCTCTTAATTATATGTTGAGTTTGCATGGAACTTTATGGTTCATGACATGAAATCTCTTTACATTATCTTTAGAATGCATTGGATCATGGATAATAAAGTCCAGATTGAATTTTTATCATTCACAGGTCTCACTCACTACGCCCAGTGGTGTGTCTCTATTGTTTCAATGAGAATGGGACCCAAGTTCGAGTAGGGATATACCATCTTATTCAGAGTTTTGGAAATTAATATCAGTGTTCGATTTTGATCTAGAGAGAGAACCTTTGAGAGGTGATCTCCCTCCAGTCATCATTGAGTTTCCCAATGTTTTTCTTTCTGACTTCTCTGGTTTTCCACTAGTAAGAGAGGTTGAGTTTTTCATTGACTTGATGTCTGGTACTCAGCTAATTTTTATCACCTCTTAATTCATGGCACCAACAGAATTGAAGGAGATGAAGCCTCAATTGGATGATCTTATTGAAAAAGGATTTTTACATCTGAGTGTGGCACCATGGGTGGCTCCGATTCTATTTTCCAAGAAATCTAATGGTTCACTCCACCTTTGCATTGATTACCGAAAGTTGAATTGAGTAACAGTAAAGAAAAATAATATGTTGCCATGGATTTATGATCTATTTGATCACTTAAAATGGATAATTGGTTCTTGAAAATTTACCATTGCTCAGGTTACCATCATTTGAGGATAAAATAATCTAACATTAGGAAAACCACCTTTCAGAGCTGGTATGTACATTATGAGTACCTTGTAATGCCCTTTGGTCTAACCAATGATCCTATATTTTTTATGGTTTTAATGAACATGAATTCCAGTGGGTATCTTGATAAATGCTTTTTTTTTGTTTGTTGAAAATATCCTTATGTACTTTAAATCCGAGGAGGATCATGTGTAGCATCTGAGAATAGTGTTGAGTTTGTTGAGAAGTCACCAACTCTATGCCATGCTTTCAATGTGTGATTTCAGTATTCAGGATGTGAAGTTATTGGGACACATGGCATAAAAACATGGTATTTTAGTTTATTCTGAAAATTTGAAAGATTTTATGACATGAGAATAACCATAGAATGTCTTCAAGATTTAGATATTCTTAGGTTTATTTGGATATTATCTCCACTTCATGAAATATTTCGCAAATTTGTCATCTTCGATGACGGTTCTTACTTGTAAGGGAGTGGAGCTTTCATGGAATGATAAATGTCAAAGTTGTTTTGTTGAGATGAAATGTATTTTGACTACTACGTCAGTTTTGACTCTTCTAGTGACTGGGCAGGGCTACATGGTCTTCTGTGATGCATCAAGTTTAGGCTTGTGTTGCGTTCTTATGTAGGGTGGTCATGTTTTTAATTGTGAATCTCACCAGCTTAGGACACACAAGAAGAAATATCTGACCTATAACCTTAAACTAGTAGTTGTGATGCATGCCCTTAATATTTGGTGGCTTTACTTTAATAGTGAAAGGTTTACCGAGTTTTCTGGCCACAAAATCTCGAGTTACATCTTCTCTCAAAATGATTTGAATCTCTTCTAGAGATTTTGGGTGGAATACATGTAGTGATTTGATTTTGACATTTCCTATACCATGAGTAAAGGAAAATTCCTTGTAGATTCTTTAAGAAAAAAGATTATGGCCCATATAGTTAAATAATCTTCGGAGGAGTGGATCTTGATGGCTCTCTTTGCATAATTACATATTAGAATTAAAGAAAAAGGGTATGAGGATTCCTTGGAATGTGTTAAGTTTTTATCCTATCTTCTTGAAATTATTCTGTAGGAATAGAAGCTAAATGATGAATTTCATAGCACTAGAGGATCTCTTAATGGTGGGGAGGTAGTTACCTAGTGTTCATTCTATAAAGAAGGAATTTTATACTATCGAAATAATTTTTTGGTACCATCTTCAGTATGGAAAGCTATGATGGGGTATTTCCATAATTACTAATGGGATATACACCAAAGAACCGCAAAGAAGTTTTACAACATGAGGCGGTAGTTCTAGTGTCCAGGTATGAGTAAACACTTTTCTGAGTTTTCCTCTTGTTTCTATACATGCCAACAGGTGAAATCTGAGAACTAGAAACCCTCAGGGTTTCTTCAGCCACTTCCATACCCTACTTGGATGTGGGATGAGATCTCTATGGAGTTTTTGGTCAGGTTTCCACATACCCATATTAAGAAGAATGAAATTTTTATGGTGATAAAAAGGCTAACGAAGTCGGTTAACTTTATACTCATTCATGATACAACCCAAGTTGAGGAGTTGAAGTCTCTCTGTGAAATAGATTTTTTAGTTGTATGAAGTTCCATATACTATAGTATTTAATAAAGATCCTAGGTTTACTTATCAATTTTGGAGATACCTTCAAGAAGCACTAGGATCTAACATACATTTGAACATGGCATACCATCTAGGGTTGGATGGACAGACAGAAAGATCTATACAGATTCTTAAGGATATGCTCCATGCTTGCGTTCTCAACTTTAGTGGAGAATTGGATGATCATTTGGGACTAGTTAAGTTTAATTATAACAATAGTTACCAACCTATGATTAGTATGAATCCTTTTGAGGCCTTGTACGGTCATCCTTGTAAATATCCATTATATTGGTCAGAGATTGGTGGGAGTTCCTTGGTTGGACCAAGCTTGGTCCAAGAGATGATAGTAAAGATTCAGTTTATTCACTGGAGAATTTTGATAGCTCAGAGCCGATATAGGTCTTATGTTGTCCATTTCCATAAACTATTGGAATTCTCAGTTGGTGATTGGGTGTTCTTGAAATTTTCACCCGAGTTAGGTCATTGACAGCTTGGGAGGTAAGGGAAGCTTGCTCCTTATTTTCTTGAACCTTTTCATTTTGTTGATAAGGTTGTAAAAGTTTCATACCAATTAGCATTACCACTATAGCTAATGTCGATACAAAATGTCTTTAATTTATCTCAACTTTGAAAGTATTAATCTGATCCATATCATGTTTTGAGTTGGAATGATCTTGAAGTGGAGCCTAGTTTATCCATGATTGAATGGTCAGTCATGATAGTTGATTATAAGACAAAGTAAATTCATGGGGGAATGATACCTTTAGTTTGTGTTCTATGGTGGCATGGTTCTGATTCTCATGAGACATGGAAGAGGGAGGCACTGATGAGGGAGAAATCATGTCATATTTTTTATGGGTAGGGTTCTTCATAGGATTTCTAGGGACATAAAGTTTATAGGGTGGGGAGGTTGTAACATCTTGTTACAGTTTTTAGGTATTCCTAAACCCCTCTTTTGGTTCAGCTTTGGTTGGGTTTTGTTTAGAGTTTTTTAGGTGTTTTTTAGAAAATTCTAACAGTTTTTGTGTTGGGGCATGGTTTCTACATGGGTAGCATATATTATGGAGAACCATGCATTAGTTACATGTTTTAGACAGTGGGATCCCCACTGTATGTGAACAGTTTTCCTTAACCGTGCACAGTTTCCTAGGAAATTGTGCACATGAGTTTTTTAAATATCCAAAATTTTTATTAAATTTTTCCAGTCCCCCTTTTTAGGTCCCAAAATGACCTCCTTTAATAAAAACACATTTCTAACTTCTATGGATCTCCCAATAATGATTCCTGGCCCCTCTAACCCCTTCCCAAAATGATCTAAAGCTTGGAGAACATTAGTTGATCTCCTTCTGGTTAGTTTCCTCCTACTGTGATCTCTCTCTTTCACCTTAGGGTTCCATAGATCATGGTACTGATTTATAGATCTGATACCATTTTTTGGATCTTAAACCTAGGATCGATTCTCGTTTGTGTGATCTTCATTCTCCATGGACAAATCCTGAATAGGGTTTGGCATTATGAGATCTGTTGGTTTTGGTAAGTGGTAATGTTATGATGCCCATTTTTTATTAAACCTAGTTTCTATGTTTAAATTTTAGTTTTTTGGATTTAAATTAAATTGTTTATATTTTAATCAAATGTCTTTCAATCCTTTTTTTTGGAAAAATCCAATTCTGATGAATAGGGGTTTTTGAGGAAAAAATGGGTTTTTTGGCTTAGAAATGGAATTTGGAAAGATTTAAATTAATTAATTTAAATTTTGGTTTTGATGGGAATTTAATCAATTGAAATGTTGATTTTAATTGAAGGAAAATTTATTTGATGGGATGTTTGTGAAAAACCCTGATTCAAGTAAATTTGGGGGTCTGTGATGAAAATGATGGAATTGTTGAATTCAAATGTGAAATGGATTGTGAAATTTCATGATTTGGTTTCAAATCCAGTTTTTGTAAAAAAATGGCTTAAAAATGTTTTGATGGAAACCTTAGGGTCTCATCTTCATGAAAAATTATTTTTTTAATCAAAATCCAATTATGGGTTTTGAGGAGAAAATTGGCATATTTGAAACGACGAATGGGATGAATTTCATTTTATGTTATAAAATAAATTTCCCATCATTAATTTGTACTTGAATGCATTTATATTCCATTTTTATAAACTGTTTTACATGCCTTGCGAATTTATATAAAATGTTTATATAAAGTGTTTATTTAATTCATTTGTGAGAATTGCTGCTTATAAAATTTGTCGTTTGGTTAATGGAAAATTCCATCTTTTGAAATGTATAACATGATATGATAAAGTTATTTTCATATTTTAAACTATAGAGAATTATTTTTTTAAATATTCTTTGTTAATTCCAAACCTGCTTGTTTTAAAAAAATAGAAATCACATTTTTGATAAATTGCTATGGGAATATATTATGGAATATTTGGGTAAAATACTAATAGTCTTTGGATCGCACCCTACTTGTTCATTCGAGTGTTTGTAGATTATGTCCTTCTAGGTTTGATTAATGTAAAATGATTACTTGGAGGTGGATTCTGATGCTGAGCTTTGGTCTTGGGGAGTTGTGTCCTTAGGGAATTTGGGTTGTTTTCCCTTTTTTTACTTGGGTTATAGTACTTTGGTGGTTTTTCCTGTTTGACTTATGTTGCTTTACTCCCAGTAGAGTTTTCTTTTGATATGAATACTATCTTGTTCTCATTTATTTCCACATTTTTAGTGGAAAAATCATTCCCACTTTCAGTTTTTATGATGTCAGGTGCTAGTTGCTGACATATGGTGATCGGGAACGCACTTCAGGAAATGTCAAGACTGACTCAGTTATCGGGTTACCCCCCTGAATGTCCTGAAGGACTTCTTTTTTATTTTATTATATATAATCCCCTATTTAAGGTTTTAAGGGGAACCCGTACATGACCCATAGGCCCAAGGCACAAGGCCCGACTCACTAGCAATACATAACCCGAAGGCCCAGAGGCATACCATGCCCAAGACATGACCCGTAGGCCTATCCCACTTGAACATATCCTCCCTACATCATAATGTATCTATAAGGAAAAACTAAATAATTATCAAGATGGTATCAACACCACATGATTTTAGATCCATAGATGTATCCAATGTAGCTACCATGACTAATGGAAATGAAGAAGTAGATAGGTCGCTTACTAAGGAGAAGTGACACAACCTCCATGGAGATCGAACACCTAAAGGAGTGATCTGAAAGGAGAGTACATCACCCAAATCACATTGAAGAGACTATGGTTTGTGCTAGTGAAGATAAAAATAGAAAGATTAAAGATTAAATCTTACAACATGATAAAAACCTATAGTTCATGAATGATTCACATTATAAATCTAAGATTCATGGAATTAATCCTTTGAGTTGCATATACATTAAAAAATAATCCACCTAGAAATTAAAATTCATGATTCTATATTTCATGAAATAAATATTTTTCATGCCCTAAACTATTTTTACACTCTAAAATGAATTCTTGAAAACCCAGTGATAGATTCACATCTTGAATTTCATTCATCTTGTGAATGATACATATATCCAATGCCTGACCTAGGTCTTGCAGGATGTTACCAAACCAAATCCAATACCCAATGAACTAGAAAACACACTCTTAAACAAGAAAAAGTGTGTACGTTAAACTAGGATGTTACATTATTCAAATATAGACAACATCTTAAAGATAATTAAATTATAGAAAGTTAATTTGGATAAAAATATATATTCCATGGAAGATGGCATAAATTCATTCATTATGACTGTGTACATTGAAGATTTTTTTCTTGAAAGAAAGAAGAAAATTTTTAGGACCTTTCATCTTAAATTATAAAAACCTTTAAAATATCAATATATAGTGAGATAACATTATTTTTGGGTTTCTACACTAATAATAAAATAGGTTTTATCTTTTTATCATGAGAAAATTATAATTTATTGTAGTTAAATAAGTTTAGAATAAAAGAATTGAGAGATGTATATACATTGATAGTAGTTGGGAGAATGTTTTCCTTAGATAAAGAAGGAAGAAGTGTTGATAAAATATATTTTTTAAGTATTATTTTTATCATAATATACTTTATAGTGTCTAGAATGGACCTCATTATTCTAATTATTCTTTATGCATGATTATAAAGAAATCCCAAGGAGTTTTATCTTATAGAAGTGAAAATTATATTTCACTATATCAAGGTAACTCTCTTTTATGTATTGAGGTATAATAAAGAAAAATATTTTTAGAATTATGCATATTTCTATATGGATTTAGAAGGTAATTTTGGTGATTAAAATTCATCTTGTGGATGTAATGTTTTTGTTGGTGGAATATATTATTCTTGGTACACTAAGAAGAAAAATTCAGACACCTTAAGTGTAAAAGAAACTGAGTATGTTAAAAAATCACATGAAACAACAAAAATGACATGTATTAATTCATAGCTATAATATATTATGGTGAAAGTTTCATACCCATTAGAGATTGGGTGATATATTAAAAGTGGACAAGCATGTGATGTTGGTGATCAAAATTCAACTTCTAGAGGTGCATTCTTTGTTAGTGGAAGATGTGTTTATTGAAACTCTTAGAATAAAAATTCATTTATCTTAAGGAATAATTAATTTATGTATGTTTTGACATCAAATTACACAATACAAATTATGTATATGAAATTATATCTAGGAGATATTAGGGTGAAAGTTTTATACCCCTTAGTGATTGGGTGTAATATTAATAGTGTATTAAACATTTTTTAAAAAAACTGGTAGAATATTTGAGGTTAAAGTGCATTGATTTCAAGTACCATTTCATAAAGGATAATGGTTAACATATATATATTTCATTAAACTTTGTATCAATAAATGATAAAGTTATGAATATATTAATAAACCCCCTAAAAAGGATTCCTTTTCACACTTAAGAGTGTTGTTGGGAGAGCATGTTAAAAAAAATTCCTATAAGTTTTCTAGTTTATTTTCCATATTTCATTCCTTATAAATTATTTAAAAGGAGGGACAACATATATCATCTATTTCTTAGAAAGGTGGAGAGGCACTATTTATTTTTATAGGTGATGATTTAGGTGACCCAAGGTAAAAATGAATATATTTTAAATCCTTTTCAAAATTTAAATATTATATATCATAAATAATATCATAATACTAGAACCCAATGATTTTTTGTACTTGAAGATTATACACATAAAAATCTTATTACAAATTATTTCGTGAACATCTTCCATATAAATCTCTATATAAAACTTCCTTTAATATATATTCCTCCATATAATTTATTTTCCAAGTGAAAAAAGAAGGAGATCAAATACTCAATAAGGGAAAAATTTATTAATGATTCATAAAGGTATAGATTCAAATAATGTGATATAAAATGACCATGAGAGAAATATATGATTAAAATAACAATTAAATCATAAGAGATGATCCTAATTAATGATAAAATATCATAGAATATGAAATAATATCATAGATCGTCATGGATGAATAAAACATATACCCTGGCATGGAAACATAACATTAAAATGTGTAATAAACCGGGGTATAGTAAATAATGGAATTTTGAATATAGTTAAACACAATAATGTCAATGAAATTTTTTTTAAACATGTAAATACAGTATTCATGTCTATGTACAAGGTTGTGGACATAGCTAAACATCAATTATTTCCATGTATAGGGTTGTAAACATAGTTAAAAATAATAATTTCCACACATAAAATGTTTATATATTGAGATATAAGACTTTAAAAAAACTTAGATCTAAATAGGACCCCAACCATCACATAATGATAAACTAAACATAATTTTTACATTATAGTATAAGATCATTCATTATTCATTCATAGATTAATTAACTAGTTAAAAATAAAGGAGTTTTTTGAAAATTTCCTCAAAAAATCATCATAATAAATACCTAAGAATAAGATTGATGGTATTATTAGATAAAATAATTAGTTATTTGGAAAAACCATTAAATTATGATTACATAGATGAAAATTGGTTTTATAAAAGCATTACTAATATTCTTTGAAAAACAAATAAAATATACTTTTCTTATGGTAACATTAACAAAGTGAACAAATCATTGAAAATGGGAATATGAATTTATTTTTTAAAACATGGAAACATGGAAAGGAATATTGATAAAAAATAATGGATATGATAATGGAAAAATTAGATCATCTGGTAAATTTAAAAATAAAAAAATTCCTGTCATACTTTTGTAAATAATGTATAAAATAACCCGCATGAAAAATATTAAAAATATTCCTCTATAAACCATTGAAAAAAAATTAAAATACAATTTAAAATGAACTTAAAATCCATTGAAATATATATAATAACCTTATTGAACTAATATAAATAACATGGATATAAAATAGATGTAATATCATAAAATATTTCATATCATTTAAAACAATAACCCAAAATAATTCCATTTTGGATTTTAGAATAAAAAACTTGATTGAGATAAAGTACATGAGAATGAAATTAAAATACCATGTTTATAAATAACTTGATGATATAATATTTCAAATATTTATTATATATCATATAATTTAAAAAAGGTTCATAATAAAAAAAGTGTGCCTGAATAATGAAAAATTGAAATGAAAAAACCTTACCTTATATCCCAAATTTTATGGTATGTGTGTCTAACCTTTTTAATAAAGAAATTTAATTTTATTAGATACTTAATTCCAAACTATTTTTCAGAAATATATAAATTTTAATTACTATTTAGTTTCATATCTCATTTATTCATTGTATATTTTTTCCCTCCTCAACTACATGGGTTAGTTTGGTCAATTCCTACAAAAATACATCGGTATATTGAACATGGTGAAAGGGGTGAAAAAATAATTTTATTATAACTATAATTCATATAAATATTAAATTTATCATTACACTATCAAAAACAAAATACAGTTTAATAGGTTTTTAAAAGAAGATTCAAATTAAGAAAAGTGTCTTGATATGCTCGTTTCAAGTGGTTTGATTTACAATGACTATGTATTGTAAATATTATTAATATAATGGAAAAATTATATTTTCATAATCAATATCATGTTATAAATATTATATTAATTTATTAAATTCATTTTTATAATGACCCGTGAAAAGTGATTCTAAAAAATCAAATAAGACGTTTCATGGCAATGATAGTCCGCATGTAACATGACCGATGTTTAAATTTTCTAAGAAATAAGAGAAATGTAGATAATTGTTGTTACCTAAATAAAATAAAATTTAATTAGAATAAAAATACTAATTTCATTATATTATGTTGTTTATAAAATATTTGGATGAGGTATAAGAAGAAATAAACTTGAAAGAACTCGATTAAAATAATCACCTCTTCCGTTGATATCTTACCTTTGGCCTCTCTTTAAGCCTTACTATATTGGTATTTTGGTGAGATAATAAACTCTAGAACATTTTAAAGGGGGATGAGGAGAGGTTTAGGAATATTTTATTGGATATAGGAAGGTTTAGGTGTTATGATAAGAGGGTTGGTGAAGGGTTCCTTTTATTGGGGTGAAGAAGGGAATTTACATAATAATAATTTCATAATATAAAAAGCGTAGTCATATTCATGTAATGTGGATAAAAAATTAATAAAAATTGGAAAATTATAAGTTCGAGGTTAATCAATCATCTATCCACTAATTTTAAAATAATAGGTTCAAATATTTTAAGGTTTTAACCCTTAGTTTAACAATTTTACCTTATTTTAGTCTTTATTGTGGTGACTAATTTTTACCATGGTTACTTATTTTTATGAATAAAAATGTAATGGAATTTATTAAATAACTTTAAATTATGATTAAATTTATTTTAACCATTTTGTAAGATTTATTTTCTAACGGTGTTAAAAATAATTTTAATAAAATTGTGTTTAATGCAAAAATGAATTTTTTTAAAAAATCTTTTTTAAGCATTAAAATTAATTTATAAAAAACTTTATATTATTGATTATCATAATATTTATAGGTTTATTATTATAAAAATAATTTTCTATTATCTTTAAAAGAAATAAAAAAACCAAATAGATCATTATGCATACTTAATTAATGGAAAACGACCACAATAGTGTTTATATTAAAATAAAATATAACTTAGGTTAAAAAATCAAGAATAGATTTATAAATTCACATTATTCATTTTAAATGAATTATTGTAATCATTAAATTCATATTAATTCAATAAAAAGGTTTCATATATTTTTAAGTAGTTCTTATATCATAATGATGTCTTGAATGTTATGGTATTTGTAAAAGCTTTACTTTCACTATTCACGTAAAATATTTTTTTCAGACAAAATCCAAAAAATTTACTTTTAGATAATTTTTAAATTATTAATTAGAAAATTAAATTCTTTTTATCAAGTTAAAATGTTAAAATGATAAAAATTAATTTCAATATAATAACGCATAATGTGGAAATTGTTTATAAAAAAAAGTATTTTGAAGAATAAAATGAATTTTAATAGTAAATGTGTATAAAAAATGATTAATGAAAATTAATGAAATCAATAATTACATGTTTGAATTATTTTAAATTTTACATAAAAAACCCATCAACACCTCTGCATAATATCTAAGGGTATGTTAAAAAATTGTGACAATTACAGGTAGTGATTTAGATAGAATGGATCTCATATTGATTTCCATTAGCTTGAAATTATCCTATAGACAATTTCTCTTAGGCCAAACTTTTTTAATTTTATCTTGGGATTGGTCTAGGGAAAACACTATTGAAGCCAACTTCTTTACATTCCTAGAAAAATGAGCCTCATAAAAATACTAATATTTCTTGATACAATTGCTCTAGATTTTATAACATAGTTACGTTTATTTATACCAACTAATTTAGTAGAAATATAATAGTGGTAATATTTTATATGTATAAAATGTATGTAGTTTTTTCTTGTCTTGTAGTTTAATGCGAAACAAGAAATTAAAAAATATTTATTTAATAAATATATATTAAAATCAGGGGTTATTACATTATACCCCCTTAAAAAGAATTTTATCCTCATGAATTTTTACTTAGATAAAAACAAGTGGGGGTAATTTTGTCTCATTATATCCTCAAACTCCCATATAGTTTCCTAAAAACTATGATTTCACCATGAAACTTTTACTATGTAGGTGGTCATATTCTGTATCACTTTATCACTTTGATCCATGATCTCCACTGGTTGTTCCTCATAAGAGATATCATATTCAAATTTCATATCTTCCAAGTTTAGTATATGTAATGGATTTTGTAAATACTTCCCCAAAATTGATACATGGAAAACATCATGTACTTATAAGAGAAGTGGAGGAAGTTCTATGTGATGCCTCATCATTAAAGTACCATGTTATTTTATTTATAAGTACCATAAAACAATTAATAAAGTAGTGAGTAGATTATTGAACCCATAGGGAAGGCAGAAGTTATTCAAAATAGGAATTAAAAAATTAAAAAACAAAATATAATAAGGAATCCTAAGAACATAAGGAAGCAAAATGTATTCATTTATGGAATAAAAAAGTGATGATATCAATAAATAATGTCGAAATAAAAACAATTGGAATACAGGCTTCTAAAAAATTCAATTGGATGACCAAAAGAGTAATTATCACTCATCAAAAGATATATTTTTACTCTCATAATTTATGAAGAAGAGAATTTACTCTCTCAAGAAGTAAAAAAGTATAATTTGTATCCAGTAGTTCCTCAAATACTTAAGCTAATCAAAGAGAAAAGATAGGGGTAATGATATGTCAAAGTAAATCTTTATTTGACTATGAATCTTTATGTTCCAATTAAACCTAAAATGAAATCCTTCTTAGTGATAAATTTTAATTACAAATTTAAGAATTGATAAAAATTTAAATAATCGAAGAGTGAAAAGTTTAAATCGTTTTAACACAATTAAAAATTTCCCCAACAATAAGAACTGGCCAAGAATCATATTTTTTTAAATATTTGAAAAATTATTTCAAAATAGTTACAGTTAGAATAAAAGAATAGGAGATGAATAAATAAATATCAACTCTAATGATGATCATGAACAAGTGAATCACACGCTCGATATTCACATCTCTAAAAAAGTTCTTTTAAAGCATCTTCAAGGTCTCTTCTCTATGAAATCTCTAATAATAACTCTCCCCAATGATAAGTATGTACCTCCTAAAAGTATCAAAATTTATTTTCCTTCTTTTTTAGATTGGTAAAAGACCTCATGAATCAACTAAAAATATTGTGTACTTAATCGTAGAACAAAATTCATCGATCATCTTTCAACGTTACTTGAACTTGATTTGAGTAGACCCTTTGAAATGGAATTAAAAAAATTTACATGTGTTTTGTTTCAAATGAATTTAGATATGTCTCTAGATTTGGATTATTTAGATTCAAAAAATTCTTTTAGATCAGTGCATACACTCGACCGTTACACTATAAAGAAAATGTTTTTGATACCACTAAAACCCAAATCACTTATATTTTTAGTCAGACTACAATAGTTCACATAGGAATATCAAGGAACATGAAGTCTTTATTATTTCCCAAATTCAAAACCACATCATAGGAGAACTCAACATAACCTTGGTTTATCCTTCCATAATCAATAGATTATATTCAAAATTTAACTAGACTATAGTTCTTACCTTCATTGGCACAAAATCTATTTGAGTTTACATTAATCAAGTTTCATTGGGTAACCTAGTTCATAACTTGGTTTTTTTTCTCCAGATTTGATTTATTCAATCATCATGTTGATTTCTTCGCCTAACTCAAAATCAACAAATCTTCATGTGGTAAATCCTCTAATTTAAAATCCACTCAATTTTAATATTTCATCCATGGAATGGAATGGAATTGTGGATATCATTTATCTGCTTATTTAAAAGAATGCATCATTAAACTAATCCCAACCTCAAAGTTCCCTAATGAATGAAAAATATAAAGTATATCTTCATCAACAGAGCATCATTTTCATTAGTTAAAAAGATTTTGGATTCATTTAGACCAAAATAGTTATAAAAATACCAAATTCATAAAAATCCTTGAACCATATTTACCAGTCCTTCATGATTTTCATCTTCATCATCAGGTTTTAATTATAAAAAATCTTAGATTCATCTTTCATAATGCATTGAATCAAATTATTTGTACATTTTATTTTCCCTGGTTCATTCTCATTATATCATATTATTCAAGGTAATATATCATATTCCACTAAAAACCCATGGTTAGGCTTCAATTTTTTTTTTCAGTATTCACTATCTCAAATGATCCTTACATATTCTATCTTCACCAGGTGTGTCTTGTTTGATTCATTAGTCAAGACACATCATATGCATCTCTATATGCCTTCAAATGATGAATATCTATATCAATTTGATTTTGAGGGTGAGGTTTTTATGTATTATGTGACTAGTGAAATTATGAAACCTTGTTAGTAGTGGAATCATGTGTACCTTACAGTAGTAGAAGCATTAAATTTATACAATGGTAGCTCTATTAGAATTTACATTGGTAGTAACAGGGTAACAGTAATAATTCCTATTCATAGTAGTTGGAATACACTGGTCATAGTAGCATAAGAAACAGTGACAGTAGTGAAATTGAAGAATAAAACATTGGTGGTAGTGCCTCTAGTGGTAATATAACTTCCCTTCTAGAAGAAGCAGATATAAATTGAAGGAATTAAACCGAGTGGTGGAAAATTAAATTTAGGGATAACACAATATTCCTCTCATGGTAGAACATTTAATGTAAGTATACCTCACTTGAATGAATTTTAGAATTAAAAAAATTCCAAAAAGAAACATTCAAATTTTATGAAAATGTTACGCAAAAATAACCATCTCTAGAGATTATAAATTCATTAAAATTTAATTTTTATGTTCTTTACATAACTTTTTTACTAAAAACAAATGAAATCAATTTTAATTTTAGCAATAATTTATCAAAATACTCAAACAATCTTGATAATAAAAATTCAAAACAAAAATTCAAAAAGATTAATAATTTTCAACGATTAAAAT
This sequence comes from Viscum album, assembly GCA_963277665.1. Lineage (NCBI taxonomy): Eukaryota > Viridiplantae > Streptophyta > Magnoliopsida > Santalales > Viscaceae > Viscum > Viscum album. Next base: position 354,146,647 of record OY728125.1, on the reverse strand, counting down.
CTAAAATCCAATTCCCATAGATATATTCCATGGAAGTAATATAAAAATTATAAAATCATGAAATAATGGAATAATTAAATTCAAATACACTAGAAAATAATTTTCTATTTAATTTGACCAAATGAATAAAATGATTTTTTCGAAAAAATGTTTGAAATTAAACAGAAGAACAATTGAGTAGAAAAACACTAAAAATTCATAAATTCATAAAAATATTTAGTTAATTTCATATTCAAATCCATTTTATTAGATATTTTGTATAAATTTAACTGAATCCAATTTTTAATTGAAAATATTTTTAAATATTTAAAATATATCTAAAAACATTCTACAAAAAAGATTCACATAAATTCCCCAACACTTTAAAAAAATTAGTCCTGAAGAAATAAATTTTACAAATTTTATAAAAGAAATAAATTCTCAAGGTGAAAAAGTGAAGTGACACATATAATCAGTTTTCAGAAATCTTCCTCCTTATGAACTCTCTAAAAAAGGAAAAGTTATAGCTCTCAGAAAAATAGGAGGATTAGTCAAAAGTCGATTTTTATATCAACAAGGTTGATATTCAACATTTTGAAAAAGGTTAAAAATCATCACTTTAAATTTAAGTAATAATTACTAACTTATATTTACCTCTCGGATAAAAACACACAAAAATTGAAGGCATACTAATTATACAATTTATTTGTATATGAATTTATAAAAATTAAAAAGTAGTAAAAATAACTCATCTAACATATTAAATAATAATATAATGAAATAAATAAATAATAAAGGATCAACCTGGATTAGAATTTTTGATTCATAGCTCATTTAATGGCATGTATTAAAAGTTTCAAACCTAGTTGAAATCATTAAAACCAATGATAATTATAAATCCTACACCCAAAGTTTAACCAAAAACAAAAAAAACCAAGAGATAAAGAAATTCATGTATATGATTAAATCCATGTGAAATTAGTATATTTTAACCTCTAAAAAGTTTTAGAATACATCTCAAATTGTAGAAAAAATTTAATCCACTAAATACGAAAGGTTAATCTTGAAAAACAAACAAATTTGAAAAATATTGGTTTTTTATGGGTAATACATTGAAGTATTGTTTTATTGGAAATAAATTAAAGTAAAGTTTAACACAAATTTATAACCCTTACCCACATATAAAATCTGAAACCTCCCTAATTATTAAACCTTAATGTTATAGAAACAATTGATGTAGTTTAAGATCATTTTTTTAATTTTAGTAGTTCATGTTTATGGTCATGGGCCACAAGATAGTTCAAACAAAATGTTTTCCATATTTTCCAATTGAAAATGTGCTAGAATAATTTACTTTTTTAATAGATAATTGAATTTATAAAATTAGTTTAATATAAAACATGTAAAATATAGATATCAAACTCATAGTGGATACACCCCAACACATAAGTACAAGAAGTAGTAGAAATAAAAACATTAAAGATAATATTTTTGCTAACAATCAACATGAAACAATACCATCAATAATAATTATAATAAGAGTATGAATACATAAAGTCAAATAAGAACTCCTCAGATTTAATAATCTTTATATTTTGAGTTAATCTAAAATCATATATTCTTAGAATTTAAATTCCTATGTTTAAAAAACATAATCATTAGATTTCAATTATTTAAGGCTTTAATGTAAATGTAACTAGATGAATATTTTAGGTATGTTTGGCTAGAAAGGCTCAATAATAAAAATTACCTTTTACATGAAAACCATTGGGACTCTACACTTATTTTGTCACCAAAATACATACATTATTTAATATAAAGGAAAATTACCAAGAATTAAATATAAGTCAGAAATAAAGAGTAATACATATATTGAAAAACAAATATTCTTAAAAAATAGAATTAAACACAAAATAATGACCTTTTTTTGACTCACATGAAGAACTAAATTTATAGTCTATAGTTAAACTATAGTGAAAATTTTATTTTATATCACAAATATGGAATCCAAGCCCCCTTTTCACCCTTAAAAGTAGTTCTTAATCCATTTTACATTAACCAAAAATGGTATCTTATCATATCCTTTAACCTTAAAATTTATATTGACAAGGACTTTAAGTATGATGAGAGGTCTAGACCATTTTGGATTTCAATATCATTGTAAAATGTTTAATTATCAAATTTAATGGAAGATCATTCTATTTATAATTGAATATCCTATTTTCAATGATGAAATAATAAAATTCATTATCCATTTACTTATAAATATAAGAATTAACATAGGACTCTTTCCTAATATATTCTAGATAACATAGATGAAGAAATATTATTTCTCTTGTAGTATAAATGTGAATGTTCAAATACTTCAGGACCGAATATTAATTATTCTTAAATTCTATAGGTAAATTAAAATATTTTCCATATAAAATATATATAGAGACATAATAGTTAGGGTTTTCAATGTAGTTATATTGTCTCATAATGATTCATCAAGTTTCAAGGACTAATAATAATTATAATTAGAGATAATTTTATATAAAATCTATTTCATCTCCCTATTTGAAATTTATACATGTCCACTAGATTTTGGATTTTAAAAAGTTACTATTATCTAGAAATTCCAATACATATCCATCAAATATTTAAAATTTAATTTTTTTTAAACGGGTTTTATTGTTCATTATGAAATTTCCAGGTACTCTAAATCTTCAAAAGATATTATTTTTTATGAATTTGATAACATTGTTTTATTGATTTTTATATAGTTTCACTACCTCAAACCACATAGAAAACTAATAAAATTCCCCTATAATATACCCATTTCTATGATAACATGGAAATATTCCCATAAAATAAAATCCCAAAACAAAAAAAATAGCTTCCAAAATTTCATTATGAATAAGCTCTTTCTTTCTTCCCACATTTCCTAATTTCTGACATTTTTCACAACCCAAACTTAATCTCCTATAATCCTTAAAAAATATATGCCAAATAAATAAATATTAATTGAATTTTTGGGTTTCCCTTTCTCCTCTATTATTACCTCCCCAAGGTAAGGATTGAAAACTCTCTAAAATGGGAAAAATATCTTCCTATGGCACACAAATCCTCAAGATTACATTATAATTCCTCTTAAATAGTAAATGATCATCCAAAAGATAGTAATTAATCTAAGAAATGAATGCCTTCATTTTATTATATGATAAATGTTTGGGAATAACTCTTGCTACAAATAAATTAAAAATATCTATAAACCATGAATATGTGTTGAATGAAATAGTGGGTAACTTTTCATTAGGAAGGGTGGAATTAATCTCCCTAGGATCTTCACATTAAGTACTATGAAACAATGAAATATCATTGAAAAAACCTTCTCATAATCCTATTTATCACTAATATCAAAATTAATCTTTTGTAATATAAGTATTCACATAATGAGTCTAATTTTGGCATCTCTCTTAAACAACATGTACTTTAAGACAATGTTGTCTATGTAGACTATTATTTTGAAACCTAATATATACTACCTAAATATCTCTGGTAAACAAAAATAGCCAATAAATCATTCCTAGTAGTTATGTAATTCCTTTAAGCATTATCTAGAAGCCTACAAGCATAATACATTACATGAAACCTATAATCCTTCCTTTGTACTAAAATAACTCCAAAAATCAGATCATTAACATCACACATAATTCTAAAAGGTAATTTACAATCAGGTGAAATTATGATGGGTGATAAAGTGAGTTTTTATTTAAGAAAATTAAATTAGTCTATAAATTTTTCATTAAAGGAAAAGTGTGCATCTTTAACTAAAAGTGAACACAAGGGATTTGTGATTTTTGAAAATTCTTTAATAAACCTCCGATAAAAACTCGCATGCCCTAAAAATATCTAAACACCCTAGAAATTTTTAAGAGAGGGAAATTTTTATATTACATATTTTTTTCATTTTAAAAATCAATTATTCTCTTATACACTTTATATACTAACATAATTCAATATATCACTATAAATTCGTATTTCTCACCCTTGGGAACTGGATTAGTTTCCAAACATATCTCCAAAACTAGTTCAATATTTTGAAAATAGATCTCAAAATTGATTCTCACAATAGAAAAATAATCCATAAACACATCAAAAATCATCTATAAAATTTCTAAAAAGATATCCATCATTCAACTTTGAAAGGTTTCTAGGTCACAACACAGGATAAATGGAATTCATTGATAGGAAAATGTTACAAACAGGCATGTGACGGTAGTTTTATCTTGGTATTCATGGACCATAAGGATATATTTGTAACCAAAATAAATATAAATAAAATAAAGTAACTCATTCCTAGAGACCCTCTCAATAATTTGATCAAAGAATGGAATTGTAAAATTATATTTTATAGTGAATTAATAAATAATAATATAATCAATAAAGACTCTCTTTTAAGATTCCTTCCTAACTTGAATTTTCACATTCATTTTATTGGTAACAAAATTGAGTCCTAATTTATTTGAAAAAACATATAATTTACTAATGTAGGAACTATTAGAAATGGGGTATATGATAACATCATAATTTTTCAAGATTACTTACTCAATCACAACCTCTTTCATGTTTGGTTTTAGTCTTATTTGATCATAAACTCTTGGTTTGTGTTATGTCTCTATATGAGTACTATGCTTGAAGAATAAAGGGTTAATTCTTTTGATGTCAGATTTGGATCAGAAAATTACAATTTTAAAATTTTTCAAATCACTTAGAAATATTTTATTTTGAATTTAATTCAGTTTCAAAGTAATAATAATAGGAAATGTTGAATTTTCACCAAGAAATGACTATTTCAGATGTATAGTAAATATATTAATCTCTAAAGTATGTGATCATTTATTGTAAGGAAGACACTTGGACCTGAGATATACATGGTATTCAATATGTTTCTCAAGATGTGGTTGAAAATTTGGAAAAATTTCAAATTCATAATTAGTTTTACACTTTTCTTCACTACTATCCAAAGTGGATCGCTCACTCTCATGAGTTTAAGGATCCAATTTCATAATATTTTTCAAATAAAAATCATAAAATTTTTATAAAAATTCTCCCTCAGTCATATAAATAAATTTTACAATGTTTTAATATGTGAAATCAACTTCACGTTCCCTAAAAAATCCTATAAGTCAAAACATAGAAAATTCATCCTCAAATACACACTTCATAGTAGGAAAATAATTATTATCCTAATCTACAAATTTATCTCTATTATAATTTTGAGTAGACTAAATAATATATGAAATATCATTTCTAACTTCCAAAGAGATTTATTTTGTTGAGGAATATTTTTCAAACTCTTCTGAATAATTGAATGAGATCTTAGATTCTAACACCTCTATTATTGAATATTTATCACCAAAAGTCAGTTATTTCACATTTATAAAAACATGAAACACCTATTCATTATCACCAAACATAAAAATATTAATAAAATTTCCCACACAAATAATAACTCCTTTGGTGTCTAATAATGTCCTACCAAGGGTGGTAGAGACTTATTATTAACCCTCTATGTCAAAAAACTAGAAGTCAGTTGGAAAAAACAGCTAACGTACTCTAACAAGAAAGTAACTGACTCTATATATAGGTAATGTGAAAAATATTTCATCCAAATGTATAATACTTTTTGTGGGTTTCAACTCACTGAATCTCAAATTTTGAAATAGGGAGAAAGGGAGAATATTTATTCTAGCACCAAAATCACAAAGACTGTTAAATCATCTACTATTACCTAAGGTGTAGGGAATGGAAAAATTCCCTATATCTCTAGGTTTTAGTGGGGTTTTATTTATATGGATATAACTACACTCTTTAGTGAGGTTGTATATTAAAAATTTCTCTAAATATTTTTCTTAAACAATATTCGTGAGATATTTCAAGTCTGGTGGAATCTAAATTAAAGCTTGAATAAAATGAATATTCACTTTGAGCATGGTTAAATGGCCAAGAAACTAGATCATTTTAGTGCTTTTATTTTTGGGTTTCAAATTTTTAGGGAAAGGGATAGGTGGGGAATATTTATTTAAAACATATTACATTTCCCATGTTTATTCATCATGTTTCTCCTTCCATTTATTCTTATTTTTATAGTATTTTTAGATTGATTTTCAAGTTAAGCAATGATATTTTCTTCATTATAAATGTTGTTTTCCTAAAATCAATATTTAGTTTTATCCACTTTGTGACATCTAGATTCACTCAATTTTTATTTTTAGCTTTACTTGGGCATTTAAAGTTTTATTTGAGTTTCTAAACCTCTTATTATAAGGAAAACCATGAAATTATCTCTAGGGTTAATTTCAGTTATTCTAGGAAGCTTTCCATTATCTATTTAGTTAAATTATATAACAAATTAACCCATTTTAAATTCTTAGTTATGTATTCTATAATTATATTCACCTTTATTAGGGACATGTTTAGTCTTTTAATTGTGAAGTTTATCTTATTGAGAATCAAGACTTCTTAAACTCTGGTATATTATAATAAGAAAATTTTCCTAAATATTCCCTTGGGAATTGGTTTAATTAGACCTTTATTGATTTTGAATTTTTTTATAGGTTAATTTTGGTATCCTAGGGCAGAAAGTTTTTTAAACACACCCTAATCCTTCCAGATGATATTTGGATGGTTCCTATAGCATGGATTATAGTTATTTGAAAAAGAATCATCTCTAGCATGTATCATAGGTTCATATCTTGTAAAGTTAACATTTTCTTATTATTGGGATGGTATATAAAAGTCAAGGTAGAATGTTTTAGGATTCCCAAAGATACCACATTATGATCATTATTCTCTAAGGTTTTGGTTCTTATTTTTACAACCCACCCTACTAAAACTTCTTTTTTTAGTTCATTGTATATTGTAGTTGATTTGTTATTTTAATCAATTGACTATACATATCAATACCTAAACATGAAATTTTTCATCCTCTATTTTTCTTCTTATCCTATAATTTATATGTTGTTAATTCAATAAAAGGTTATTAAAAATCTACCCCAACTCGTCTTTAGTTTTGTAATTTCACTTTCCCCCATGTGACTGATCTACTATGTTTTTATGATAAGATGAAAAACCTTAATATAAGAAATCCATGAGGATTTTTTAAGAAAAATTATTTTAAGCTAATATCTTAAAAAAATACTAAAATTATTCTCAAGCCTCATCGAAGGCTTTTCCATCTTCTTGATAAAAAACTTATGACCTGGTTTTTTTCCCTTTTAATCTACTAGGGTTAAATTTCATAACAAATGAGTTATAGTCATATTCCAAAATTTTAAACATATTTTCATATAATCCCCAAAAAACGTTTTTTGTAATTCCCATTAAGAAATAAGGTAAATACCCTCATCCTTAGTTCACATTCAACGAGATACTGCAGTTGTAATAATTGGACTATGTTATAAAAGTCTCTAATGAAGGAAAAGACTTCTTCATTACATAAACCATTAAATATGGGAAGTAGTGATATATAACATTATGTATTCTAATAATTCTAGTGTATAGGTTGAATAATAATAAAATATATATTTCTATACACTTTATAGAGTTTATACTCACTCATCTTAGGCCTCTTATTTCTTCCTAGAAGGAGTTCAGGTTGGCAATATTTCTCATTATTGACAGGAATTTTATCTCTAATATTTTACATTTCAGTTTTATGTTTTTATTTTTTTAGGAACTATTATATCTATTTATTTTCGGCATGAATGTTTTTAAACTCTTCTATGATGATCTTCTATGTTTTGTACAATAATAATCAAATATTCAACAGACTAAACTTCTCAAAAAAATTCAATAAGAGATTTCAATTTTTATGTTTATATTTTTTTGTATTTTTTATGATTTTTCAATGTCATAAAAATTTATCAAAAAAGAAATTCCCCTTAAATAGTGATATAAAACCTGATTATTCATCATTAAAGGAAAAATTATTGTTATTTACAATTCCTTAAAACTGCATGTATAGTTGCGAGTAGAGTGACAAACCCATAGGGAATGAAGGAGTTTTGTTGAAGATGAATTAAAAACTTCAAAAACAAATGGAATATAGACTCATAAGAACATGATAAATAAAATAATATGGATATAAGGATGAAAAATTTAATGATATATAGAAATAATTTAAAACTGAAAAAATTTGGGACAGAGGCTTGGGAAACATTCAATTTGTTAATTAAAATATTATTTCTGACTCATCAAAAGATATATGTTTACTCTCATTCATTAATGAATAATTAAACCTAATCTCTAAAGAAGTGACATTTTTAATTTGAATCAAGTAGTTCCTCAACTACCAAATCCAATTATAAATAAAATAAAAGTTTTACGATATGTGAAAGTTAATATATATTTGTATATGAATCTCTGTCTTCTAATTATACCCAAAATGAGATCCTTCTCAGTGATCACTTTTTGTTACAAACTCAAGGAGATATCCACATTTGAAGAATATAATAACTTTAAGATTAAATGGTTTTAACACAATCTCAATTTTCATAACCATAATAATTAGACAAGAATTATATTTATTTCAATAATTCAAATAGTATTTTATAACAAATACCATAAGAATGAAAAAAAGAAATACGATAGAAATAAATTTCCATTCCAGTATTGATCAAAAATAAGGTATTCCCACGATTGTTCTTTTCTCTTATCTAAAACTCTTATAAAGTGTTTATGAGGTCTTATCTCCAAGAATTATCTAATCATACCTCTCCTTAATGATAAGTGTATACCTCTTAAATTTCTTGAAATTTGTTTTCCTTCTTTTTTAGATTGGTAAAAGACATCATGCAAAGAATTAAATCAATTTATACCTAATCAAAAAAAATATTATCAGTAATATTTCTCTACCACCTAAATTCTATTTAACTAAAAAATTTGAAATATAATTAAATGAAAACATGTTCATTATACATTAAAAGAATATGGATGTTTATCTAACTTTGGTTTCTTCAGATTCATAAAAATTATTCAAGCTTAGCATGAACACTTGAACATTATTCTAAACAAAATTGGTCTTGATACCACTAAAACTTGACTTTATCACCTTTTCAAGTTGAAAAAAATATATTCACTCCATAATTTCTTAAAATAGGTGGTGTACATTATTTCCCACCTTCATATCTGTATAATAATAGAACTCTATTTATCCATGGTCTAGCGTTCCCTCAAACCAAGTTTTTTCATCATCCAAATTGATTATGGTTCTTCTCTTTATTAGATTAAAATAAATTTAACTTTTTAATCATCTTATGACATTAGGTAAATAATTTTATATTTTTTTAATTGGCCTCCTAGTTTGATTTATTCAATCAGAAAATTGATTTCTTCACCAGACTCAGAATTGAAAAATCTTTATGTGGTAAATCCTACAATTGTAACTCCAGTTTATTTTAGTTGTTCATTCATAGTATGGATTCAAAAAATGGAGTTCATTCATATTATTCCACATCTACATGGATCTTCATACCCATATAAACCTTGGGGTTCTTTGATCAGTGGTGTATCTTAACTATATATTCATCAACAAAGCTTATTTTTCATCATCTCCTCTATATTTTAGATTGATTTAGATTATCACAAACTCAAAAATTATAGTTTTGTAAATATAATAAAATCATATTCACATTTATTTTTTCAGAATTATTATATTCATAATTGGGATTTTTTTTCATAAAAATTCTCAAATCCATTTTACTCAGTGCATCAAATTAGACAATACTAAACTTTTAGTTCCCCTAGTTCATTTTCTTAATCTCTTATTCGTCATGATGACATACCTTATTCAAAAAATGGAACCCCTAGTCAGCCTTCAAATTATTTGGTAGTCTCTATTTCAAATGGTCTTGTCATATTTGGTATTGACCAAGAGTGGATTGTCTAATTCATCGGTTAGGATCAATTAAATTTATCTCTATAGACCTTCAAATGAAGCATCTCAATTTCAGTTTGACCTCTAGAGTGAGGTTTTTGGAAATTATGTAAGTATCATAATTATGGTACCATAGCCATAGTTTAATCAAGGAAACCCAATTATAATATAAGAAAAGAATTTCTATAATTGTATTGACATTATAATTTACACTAGTGGTAGTCAGGCAATGGTATCATTTCCAATTCACAAAAGTAGGTAGCCACTGTCTATAGTAGAAGAAGAAAAGTTTATGGTATTATAATTAAATAAGGGAATAGTGGTAGTATTCCTAAGGTGATATCAAAAATTTTCTTATGTAAGAATAAGGTTTCACGAGATGGAAGAAGATCGAATGGTGGTATAATTGCTTATGGTAGTAGCACAATTTTCCTCTATAGGTAACACACTGAATGGAAAAATACTGCACTTAAACTAATTTCATAATTAATTAAATTCTAAAAAATCAAAATCAAATTCAAAAACAATTTAAAATTAAAATACATGACTCCAAATATTATAAATTCATCAAAATTAAAGTTCAATGTTATTCAATCAATAATTTTTACTTAATATAAATGAAATCAATTTATATTTAAACAAAACATTATCTAGTAACTCAAACAATCATGAAAATAAATATTCATAGCACATCTTCAAAATGATTAACAATTTTTTCATTTTAAAATTGAAATAATAATTTTTAAATATATATTTCATGAATATAATATAATAATTATAAAAGTAAAGAATAATGGAGAAAATAAATTCCAAATAATAAAATAATTTTATATTTAAATCCGCCAAATTAAAAAAGGAATATTTCTAAAAACATATAAAATTACACAAAAGAAAAATTGATAAAGAAAACATAAAATATTCACATCATAGAAAAATTTAATGAATTGAATATTCAACTCAATTTTATCTTATATTAAATATTACTCCCATTAAATTCCATTTTGAAATAAATACCTTATTAAATCTTCAATGTAGATATGGAAAAACATACTTTAATAAGATCTAAATCACAAAGAAATAAAAACTAATATCAATATGATCATGAATATAAATGGGAATAATATTACTAGGGCTCAACTTTCTTTCTTCCCAAATATCACAACCCACTTCCAAGGGTATATCTGGAAGAAATAATAGTCACCAAATTCAAAATATATATCTATTTGATAATTATCCACAAAGATCTTCTGTTAACTTTTTTCTATTTTCATCTATCTCTAAAATGTTTGAACCTTCTATATCATTTCATAGAAAAAACAAGTTCCTAAAAAATTATTCTCACTAAATGCATACTAAAATGTCAGAGTTTTGTACTTCTTCTTATATATTTCCTCATATAGTTCCATTTTTATTCTATAGTGGAAACAATTATTATATGAAAAGTAAACTAGTGGAATATATTGATACAAAATCAATTTAAAATACATTGAGTAGTATATTCTCATATCCTCTACTTTCTAAATAATCCTTTCATGTTAACCATCATTTTGTGGTTGTTAGGTAGTGATAAAGTTTGGAATTATATCCATTTATTTTTTTATACTCCTATATAATTTTTATATGAACCTTGTATCTCAACTAGATACAATTTGATGTGTAAGGACCCACAAATTTCATACATATATATTAAATCTTAATAGATGAATATTAATTAAATAAAAAAATGATCCATTCAAAAATCATATAAGTTTAATATCTTTGGAAACGTAGACATGTGAAAGAATGGTTCACAGGTGAACTACATCATCTCTAACAATGCTCTTCATTACTATCACCTTTATGAGAAATATCATGCATAATGTCTTTTTCCATAACCTATAAAAATAAAATAAAGGGTGAGTATAGATGCTCAATAATGGTAAAAATAGATATATAAGCATATAATGGGCATAAGGGTATTAGGAAATGAGAATAACACTTTAAAAACACACATTTCATATAAAATATCATAATTAGGAGTCATGGTATAGAGTTTGGAATTTAATAAGACATGAATCATAGGGGAAAAGAACACGATTCATGAGAAAAAACATTGGAATATGACATATATTTTGGAATACACATAAGTATAGAAAATCATTTCGTTAGTCGTCAAGGTTCATTTAAAAGGATATCATAGTGGAATGGGTTCTATCCCTAAACTATAAAAATATTTAAGGTTCATTCCCAAGGATATAATAGTGGAGATATTCCATTTATAAAATTGGTTCACTCTCTATTCTAGTCATATTTATCTTATGAGATATCCAAAATAAACTAATGTATTGTAGTGATATATAATTTTAGCATGACCTATTATATAAACAAAATTATAAATATGTTCCCCATAAGATCATAAAATATTCATCATATCATGAACTATGAAAATAAATGTGTTTCATAAACATTTTATTAGGAAAAAACCCATGGAAAAGAAATAGGTTTCATAATCCTTTTATCAATTCATCAAAGCATGAAACATGTAAAAATAATGAGTTTCATATAAATATTTTCATCATAATAATAAACCATGAATATAAATAATAAGTATGATATAATTTAATCATTTTCCTAGTAAAGATTAATGAACATCAAATAATGTCATCTTAGATGAAAAATTATTTTAAAAGATCATTTGGAACATTTGTTAAGTAAATACACTTTTTAACATTGAAATCACTTATATGAAATCTCAATTTTTTTCTAGATATTATAGATTTTTTTGAAAATAAACATATAAACTTGTAATGGAAGGTTCAATTAATTAATTGTTCATGATGGCATAAAACTTCATTAATGTTATGTATGTTAAAACAAATATTCCTTTCACAATTTTGGTACAAAATGAAAAATGTTTAACTCATAAAATAAAAAGAATATTAATTTTAAAATATTTTTTAAAACTTAAAACATGAGAAAAAAACAATTTAAAACTTTATGGTAAAATAGTAAAATCATTTTTGAAAATATTTTAGAAAAACAAGGATATGAAAGAAAAAATGATTTTCGATCGAATAGAGAAATAAAGTCGATTTTCCTTAAAATACAACTTTTAGAATATTTAGTTCATAAATAGAGTTAAATAAAAGAAAAAAAAATCTAATTTACATAAATTAATAGAGGATAATAAAATTCATGAATTTCATGAGAGACAAATCAAAATATTTCTTTCATCAAACACAAAATCATAAAAAATCCCAATATATAATGAGATTATAACATAAAACCCTTACAACTATTGTAAATTTTGAATTATAAGACCCGTGAAAGAAAATAAATCATATGGATATATAGGTAAAAAATTTTAACAAGAATAATTATAAAATAAATTCATGGTAAATATATACACCACAATTAATAAATAAGTTGTGAAAATGGAATATGTATTACAGAAATAAAAGTAAGACAAAAATCCCTTACCACAAGTATAGAATTTATTTATACACTTTAAAAAATAAAATATAATAAATATAGGGTTGTTATATATATATTCCATAACCATATTCATATAAATCACACCATATATTATTATTTATAACCCATTTATCATCTGTTTATCAACAATCATTTATCAAAATCAATGTTTCTAGTGATAATTGCTTCACTTTTTATGTGTGTTTTTGTTTGGTAGTTTTATTGCTTGTACTTTGATTATGATTCCATAATATAAATAATTTTATTAATTATATAAATATTCTATATACTAATCATATAATTGTTAATATTCATCCCTAAAAGGTATAGATAAGAAAATGAATTACATCTTTCATGGAGACTGTATGTCGTATATACGCATGAAGGCTATTTCTATTTCCTCGATAGATGAAACAAAAGAATGGTAAATGTTAATTCTCCTGTAATAAAATTCTATCATATATATCATATATATTAATTAAATATACCCTTATTATTAACTATGTAAAAATAAAATGAAAAGCATGTCACATCACTTCGTGGAGGGGATAGTCAACACGTACTCACGATTGAGGTTATCATTTTTCAAATGGATTCGAATGTAAGAAGGTATATATGATATTGTAATTAAATAAGTATAATTATTTCATACATATAATATAAAATCTTTAAATATATCATTATATTGACCCGTGATTGGCAGTGATAGAAAACGAATTACATCTGTTCGTAAGGCGGTAGTCCGCCAAATGCATGATCGACAATTTTGTTTCACATTTGATATAATAAGATATGGATATAGGTTATTAAATTAACATAATAATATATAATTATACATTATATAATAATTTTATAATATCATAATAGTTAAATAATATTTTAAAAAGTTTCATGATTAAATAATACAAAAACACTCATTTAATAATGATACATCTTTTTCATACAACCTCTTTTGGTTTTACCCAAAATACTTATTAGGGGGTTTATAATAAAAATAATTCCTCTAGAAATTTTAAAGAGAAATAAACAAGGTATCTTGGAAGGTATTTAATGATCCAATAGGATTTTTATGTGTTAATAGTAGAGGAGAGGTGGTTCTCTTTTATATATGGGGGAGAGGACATACTTGGAATTTTTGAAAAGAAAAATATATATCCATGTTTTACACACACCAAAAGGCTCTAAAATCTATAATTATAAAAACATAGATTATATAAGGTCAAAATATAAATAAAATAGGAATTTTAATTTTTTTAGGTTATTCTAACCTTAATGAATTGAGTTTAACCCCCGGTAAAATCATTTTAACCTTAACCGCGATAATTAAATTTTATTGTTTTTAGTATTAATTAAAGCAAAAAATTAAGTTGAAATTATTATTATATTATTACTATTATTATTAAAAATATTTCATCCATTTTACCAAATTAAATTCACATAAGTGGTATAATTTAATTTAAAATTAAACCTGAAGATGTGATGGAAAAACAGTTTCCCAAAGAAAACATTTTTATAAGTATAAATTTTTTTTAATATCAAAAATCAATATTAAATTGAATAAAATTACCTAAATTTGGTTAATAATAATATAATTTAACTAATTTTACTTTTAAAGCATTTTTTAACAATATTTAACTTTTAAAATTCTTTAAAAAAAGCTGAAATTTTCAATAAAAATATGTAATTGTCACTATTTATCAAAAAATAATCTTTTCAGAAAACAATAAGAACTTAACTCTAATATATTTTTTATATTTTTATTAAAAAATGAATTTAATTTTTTGAAATAAATTTTTATTAATGAAATAAAAAATTATTTAAAAAATGTGTGAAAAATCCACTTTTTATAAATATATAATTTTTAAGAAAAAAATATATATTTATTCTCCTCCCATTATTAGAAAAAAAATATTAGATGAATGAATAAAAATATTATTGAATGTATAATAAATAAATTTCATTAAAATCATTCAATAATTGTGATTATTATAATTTAGTATGATAAAAACAAAATGTGCGCATATAATAGTTTATCAAAAAAATCTTTTACTTTCAAATGATTTTTTATTTTCATTTCTAATAAATTCATAACTGGTGACATTATTTTATATAATTTTAAACCATATAATTCTCATAATTTAGTTATTTTTATTAAAACCCTCAAATTTAATTTCCAATTTATAGTTTTCATCTTAAATAATAATATTTTAACAGTGTATCACGGTTCGTTTAAAACTTGGTGTTGTGTGTAACACAAATTATCAAAGAAATTAAATTTATTTAAAAAACATTCATTAAAACATGGGGTGTTATATGAAGTGTTACTCCATGTATTCTTAAAAAATTTCAATGTATAACTTGGAAAGAAAATGGAGCAATAAATCCTTCTATATAGAAATGAAGTGTAACATCTTTATGTGTCGAACCACCACTACCCAAATGGGATTATTCCCTTTAAGAGTATTAGGGGGATAATAATAAAACGCATGGTGATGTTATCCCACTTCAATATTGGTATAGGTAATGGTTTCATCATCACCTTATATTTATAACATTCAAACTTCACTTCTTGATATACCAATCATCAAGATTCATACTCTTCAATGTCCATATTCATGTTTTCCAACCTCAAATGTTACTTAAGATATCTATACATCTTCTTTCTTCCTGGATGAGTAGATAATGGTGATTTATCTGCATCATCCAAAATATCATTGTTAAATTTTTGTTTTTATGGGATACATATCTAGGTTCAAAACCTTGTTTCTCTATATTTAACAAATTTAAACTACGGAATATTTCTTACCATCTTCTATAGAACTAAATTACCATTCTAGGCATCCTTAATTTGTACATTGATGGATGGATGATAAATTATTTGTGATAGATAGGATTTTATCCCATATTTTGGGATTCCTATTTCTATCCTCTAAATATTCATAAATTTTAGGTCCCTTTTAATCCTCATTAGAGATATGGTAGCATGATCCTTTTTATTTAGACTATTTCCACTATTTTTTCCTTCTGATGATGGTAAGGTATTGAGAAATCATAATCTTTTATCAATTCAAACAATATACTTTGGAGTATGTTTAACTCTATCTATGTGAATATTTAATTTAAGTTATTATGATCATTTTATATATCAAAATTTTCAATATATTGATAATGCAACCAAATATTTAAGGAAAATATAATTTCTACCAACTCTAGATCACATGTCGGGTAGTTTTTCTCATGGTAATTTAATTGAATTGAGGCATAAGATATTACCTTATAATTTTTCATGAGTATAATTATCAATCCCTTATTTGAGGCATAATAGTAAATTAAAAACCCCCATATTGAAACGTAATGTTAGTACATGTGCAATGACCAACCTCTTCTTAATCTCCTTGAATCGTTATTCACATTGTTATATCTAAAATAATTTTACTCGCTTACTTATTAACATGGTTAGTGGATTTGATAGTTTTGATAAATTTCCCACAAATCATTTATAATATTTATCCAATTTAACAATACTATAGTTCTAGGTTATAGTGGATGGTGTAGTCCATTATTCAATAACCTATATATTTGAAAAATTTGTAAATATTCCCTCTCTTGTGATTACATAACCCAAGAATGATACTTTTTGAAATTATAATTCACCCTCACTAAATTTGGAAACAAATTATCATTTTTCAAGGTATGAAATATAATATTCAATGGATATTCATGCTCATCCTTACTCTTATAGTATTTGTGAATATCGTCAATAAATACTACCATAAATGGATCATATTAATCTCTAAGTACTCAGTCCATTAAGTCCATAAATATTTCATGGGAATTTATATGTATTAAAGGCATTAATATGATTTCATAATGTTTATATCTTGTATGGAATGTTTTATTAGGTATATCATACCTTTTAACCATTAATTTATGATATCCACATCAAAGTTTAACCTTTTAGAAGTACCAATACCCACTAAGTTTATTGAATATTTCATCAATATAGGGTAGTGGATAATTATTATTGATTATTATTTTGTTATGTTAATGATAATTAATTAAAATATGCATTAAACCATCCTTATTTTTGAGAAAAATGATTAGTTTATCATGGTCAAGCACTAGGGTGTATAAAACAATTATTTAGATTTTATGGGAACAATTAGATACTGACTCTTCCTTATTACCTTAGTCTCAGAGATTACTATTTCCTATTATCCCTATTAGACCTTGTATTGTGGAATTGATTTACATTATTCTAAAACTATTTACATTTAATGAATTGAGATTTGGATGGTTCAATAGTTTATACCTTTTTATTTCCATCAAATTACCCATCTTCTTTATCCCTATTTGATAGTAATCATCTTGTTGTAAAAACCTTCCACACTTAAAAAATTATTCTCTTACATTTCATTAAGTTCCTAGGTGATTTTTTCCAATATTTGTAGAACATATATGGTTGGAATTGTTTTCCTCCATGTGTTTTATCATTTAAATTTCCATGATACTCTATTTTTCATTTCTTATTTATAAATCCATGGGAATGATTCAACTCTCCAACTTCTATTTCTATCTTAAGAATGATTCAAATAATTTATTCATAGCTACAAAAGTATATAATAACTAATAACATTTTCATAATTGTATTTAGGAAAAAAAAAATAACCGATCAATATTAATTTTAGAGTTATTAATAAATCTAGAGTCATACCTTATGAGTCTTGTGATGTTTTATTCATCAGTTATAATGGATGTATCCTCATTTTATTTCAAATTTCCGAATTCTCACTCTATTTTCATAGGATGATTTTAAGGAAAATATTTTGTAATGAATATTTTGTTCAACTAAACTCATTATAGAGAGTAAATATTTTCAATTTTTATCATACTCATAATGAGGATCCACTATTGCTCAGGATAACCTTCTAATTGATATATGTCTAAAATATTCTCATGGTTAAATCATGAGAGAATGAAAAATATATTTTCTATTGCATTAGTACATTCATTGAAAATTAATAGGTTGGAATACTCATAAAAAAGGTAGATACTTGCACAATTAGGATTCTATAACAAGTTAAACCTTCCTTGTAATGTTTGGGAGATCAACATGATTCAAATTATTAGTCATTCTATTAGAAATGTGAGTGGGAATTTCCATGAATTTTTGTATTCTATCTCCCATACCATTTGGTTAATCTGGGGGAAATCACCAAATTTTCCTATACACCCATTATTATCACATTTTTTATTGGTTTTAACCATTTATTGAATCCAAAAGAGATTAAAATGAGTAATAAACAATACTATATTTAGATAACTATAGTGAACTACTTTATAAGTCTAAAGAGTCCATATTATGAATGTCTTACTATAATACATCTTACTCTTACTCTAGGAGACTTTCAGTTCACTTTTAGTTTATCCTTGGTTTATTTAAGTTACATTATTTTATAATTAACAACCTAATCCCCAAATATAACTAAACTAAACTCTGATACCGACTGATGTGACCCAAGATAAACATTCATATATTTTACATCCTTTTTATTATATAAACATTACATCGCATAAATGATATCACAGTCCTAGAACAAAAAGGTTTGGAATATTTTAGATTAGCTATAGAAAAATTATATTACACATTATAACTTGAACATCTCCTATAAACATATCTATATAAAACTTCCTTATACACATAGTTATACATATACTTTCTTAGAGAGGTGGAAAATAAAAAGAGTGATCTCAAATAATTACTAAGGGGAAAATATCATCAAGTCATAAAGGGTAGGGTCATTAGCATGTGATATAAGATGATAATGAGTGAAATATTTGATTAAAAGGGACATTGAAACATAATATATAATCATAATCAATCATGGAACAGTGTAAATCGGGTAATGAGAACATATGATCATAAATAAATAATCATGGAAAAATAAAACATATACCATATCTTAGAAAAATTATATTAGAGTGTGGAATAAACATAGAAATAGGAAATAATAACATTGTGAACATAGCTAAAACAATCATGTACATATATAATGCTATGAACATAGCTAAAGAGAATTCATTCCCACACACAAGGTTGTGAACATAACTAAACAACAATCACGTACATGCTAAAATTTATGAACATTGCTAAAACACATTCCATCTACAAAAGAAAACATTATATCATGAGATATACAACTTTAAACAATGAATTTGTGGTCTGTATAGTACACAAATCATCACATGATGTTAAAATACAATCAAATATTCCATAAGAACAAAGGATCATTCATCATTCCTTCATAGATTAATTAACTCCTAGCAAAGAAATAATTTTCATTAAAATTTATTTAAAACATGATTATAAGATATCCAAATCAGTAATTTGGATGGTATCAGTAGAGAATATCCCTATTATAGATTAATAATCATTAATGTTTGTTAATAAAGATAAAAAATACTTTTATAAAATCATTATAAATAAATATGAAAAAATAAAAAGAAATATCATTTTCTTTAGTTAATATAAAAAATTAAAAAATCCAAGAATAATTGGAAGATTATTTTCTTTATAAAATAGTAGAAAATTGGAAATGAATATTGATATTGAAGAACCAAGATAATAGTTTGAAACATTTAAAAAACAATCATTCCATAATTTTATGAATAAGGTAAAAAATGACTTTCACAAAACATGTTAAAATATTCATTTCTAAATGACAGAAAAAAGTAAAATATTGTTGAATATGAAATTTAAAAAAACGTTAAATATATATAAGAACATTAATTAAACAATATAACGATTTTAGATATGGATTTTAAAGAGTTGACTAAATTAATTCAAAACATTTAATGTAATGACTTAAAATTTAACACCTTATGAATTTTTAAATCAAAACCCCTTAAAAGAAATAAATTAAAAAATAACTTAAAATAACATGAGTATAAATATAATAATTATATAATATGTCAAATATTCATTATATTCATATAAAAAAATTGTACATAATATGAAACATGTCTTATTAAAGTAAAATTGAGATGAAAAATTCTTACCTCAAGTCCCGATTGTCTTTGTAAATGTCTATAAACTCTTAAATAACCTAATTAATTTTATTAAATAACATTTTAAAAAAATCAATTTTATTTCATTTTTATGGTCCATTTAATATCACATTTCATTCAATTATTTTAGAGTTTTTTCCTTCAACCACTTAGAGTTGTTTGGTCAATTACCCCAAAACGGTTTCTGAATGTTGATCATGGTAAAAGGAATTATAAAATAGGTTCATTATATTTAAAAGGTATAGAAATATTTTCTTTATAATTATAATATAATATAATATATATATTTAAATAGGTTGATTAAAATATATTTATATCAGGATAAGTGTCTTAGTGTGCTCAATTTAGGTTATTAGATTTTTAATAACCATTTAACGTTAATATTTTTAAAAGATGGAAAATTGATATTTCCTCACTCATAATCAAGTTATAAAGAATTTATTTATTTATTATATTCGTTTTTATAACAATCTATGTTTTTCATTGATGAAATCCATAATACTTCCTTTCTTAGTGGCAGTATTCTGCAGGTAACAAAAGTGAATTTTTTTATAAGGATTTATTTGAAGGTATAAAATGGTTATTAAATGAACATTATAGAAGATTTTGAGGATTTACAATAATAAATAAACTTTAATGAAGTTATTTAAAATAATTACCTCTTCCTTGGATATACTCTTTTAGGCCTCTCCTTAGACCTTCTTAGATTGGTCTTTTATTGATACTTGAACTTTCTAAACATGGGAAAGAGGGTTGGGGAGAAGTTTTTTTAGATCATTGATCTATAAAATTTTATGTGAGAGGAAAAGTGGTTGGTGAATTGGTCCTTATAGGGGATGCGAGTAGCATTTTTGTAATAATAATTTATTAATATAAAAAGGGAAGTCATTTTCATTGAAATTGAATCCAAAATGGTTAAAATTGATATGGTATAAGGGGATATATAAAAATACTATATAAATACATTTGGATATTTTATTTTGTGATATGTTAAGGCTTTGACCAATGATTTAACACTTTTACCTTATTTTATCCTTTATCGGGGTGACTAAATTTTAACATGGTAACTTATTTTTTATACTAAAAACGTAATGGGACTTATTTAATAATTTTAAAATGATTATTCCAAAATTTGATACCATTTTATAAGATTAAATTTATATAGGTGGTGAAAATTAATTTTAATAAACGTGTGCTTAATGCAACAAGACAATTTTTAGTAAAAATTCCACTTTAATAAAAAAATGAATTTACCAAAAATTAATGTGTAGTATTGATTCAAATGATATCAATAGGTTTATTTTTTTTAAGAAATGTGAGTTTTTATTACTTTCAAGTCAATAAAAAATAGAATTTATCAATATGAATACTTAATTAATAGAAAAGGGCTTAAATATATTTTTTATTATAATAAAATATAAATAAGGTTCAAAAAAGCCTACAATATATTTATGAATTCAATATATTAATTTTAAATTAATTATTTTACTCCTTAAATGATTTTTTATCTATTAAAATGTTTAATATATTTTTATTTCATGATTATATCATAATGTTTTCATGAAAGTTATATTATTTGTAAAAACAGTATTTTCACCATTCTATTGGGAATCAATTTTTTTAGAGAAATACAAAACAAATCACCCTAATATAATATTTACATGATTATCAAAAATTGAAGATAATTTTATCAAACTAATATTCTTAAAGTGAAAAAATAATTATTTTAATATAAGGATGCATAATATAGAATTTGTTTTTGGAAAAGGTATTTTTATGCAAAAATGAATTATATAAATATATTTATATAAAAATAATTATTGATAATTTAATAAATTAATAATTCAATATTTATATAATCTTAATTTATAATTAAAAAATCCATAAATACCTCCTTTAAATATCTAATGGAAAGATAAGGAATAGTGGCTCTCACAAGTAGTGATTTAGATAGCATTGATCTCATGGTGATTTCAATAAGCTTAAAATTCTCCCAAAGGATATTTTTTCCAAGTCATAATTATTGAAGTTAGTCCTGGTATTGGTTTATGGAAAACACTAGTAATTCCACCTGTTTTTCAATATTATAAAAATGATCCTTATAAGGAAGGATTATACTACTTGATGTAATTACTATAGATTTTATAATGTTGTTACTTTTATTTATACTTTATAATTAAACAACTATATTACAATGGTAATATTTATTACTTAAAATATATACATGGTTTGGTATTAGTTTATTAATTAATGTGAAATAGTCTATTCAGTAATATTTATTTAAGAACTATATATTAAAATCATGGGTTGTTACAATGATCAAGTGGGAGAAGAGAAGGAGAGTATTTCTTTTAGGGAGATACTTGAGGCGTTGGAAGTTGAATCTTAGAGAATATCTTCTTTGTTTCTTTATATATTGGTATAAAATAGAAAGGAGGAGATTTAAGATCCCATGGTGATTATTTTGATGGTGTATTGATTTATTAGTTCTTGTGATGATAAATAACAAAGGGGGAATTGTTATTTTTTCTCAATTGATATATGGTCAATATAACATTGATATTTACACTAAGAGTTATAGAAATCCAAAAATTAAATTTATCGTATGATGTGATGTGTATATAAATTTCACATTAGGATCATGTTATGACTTGTTTCTTTAATATAATTCATTCATGAATATAAAATGGTTGTTCCATGTTATATTTATTAAAAATATGACCATTGATGAGTTATTATCCAATTAGATCTGATTGGGATGAAAATAAATGAAGGTTACATAAAAAAAAGAAAATAATAAATAAATGTATTGTTTATACCACAATAGAGTAATCCAAAATAAGAATATTATTCTTATAAAGGAATCACACAATAATCTAAGTCATTGTGCTATAAAAGTTTCTTCTAAAGAATCACAGTTGTATGGATAGTATCATGATGAGTGGATATGATTTTACTTATAGGGTTTCTTTAGGCGGTTGAATTCAATCATGTCACAAGTTGAAAGACAATTCCACAACTAGATATTCATGATGTAATGAGAAAAATCTATGAAAAAATCATTTATAGATTCTTTGGAGGGTATAACATTCAGACTGTAAAGCCAATGGTCACATACCAATATGTTTGTCCAGGATATAAAGATATATAAAAGTCACACCATTGTATACTTTTCTATGAAGTGAATTTTTGGTATTATTTAAGTATTTTTATATAATTTTGAAAAACATATAGGCTTAGAATTTTGGATCAAAATACCATGTAGTAAAAGGATGTGTCTCACCATGAATCATGTAATGTTTATAAATATAGGGAGAATCGATCAAAGAAAATTATAATGAAACTTTAAGATAATTTTCCACCAATTATATTGAGTAATACAAAGAGAATTTTATTGTGATTAAGGAGAAAAATATGGGTTCACACTTAATCCAAATTTTATTTGCACATGAGTAGGATTCATGATATTGACCAACTTTTTAATTCTCATATATATTATTCTTATACTTGGAGTTCATGGAAATCTTCCTACTCTTATGCCTGATTATTATTGATAATAAGATATGAATATGGATGTTGGGAGGAAAACCATTTAACACTAAGGATTAGTCACTTGATAAAAATAGTGATTGTGTCATGACCTGTCCCTGGGTTCTGTGCCATGACTACCCCAATCCCACCTTCTATAGGCCAGGGGCTAGCAACTGGCATTGAAAGGCATATTCCCTAAAATAGGAAGGTGTTGCCTTTAAACTTATACAAACACATGGTCCGAGAACACAACAAGAAGCAACTGTGAAGTAAACTGTTGTGGTAAAAAGGAGTGCTGGAAGTAAAAGGGGCTGGAATAGAAGCCCAACTGAAAGTACGAGTACAACTAAAAGTACAAATACAACTGAAAGGAACAATACAACTGAGAAAGAGAAAACAACTATTGAGTCATCCTCCAAGGATCCTACATGAAGGGTAGGTGCGGATCACCTCCTCAGCACTCCATGTCCACATGTCTCCTCCGCATACCACCTATTTCTAGCTCCCTAAAACCTGAGTCCAGTTGCTCATCGTCTGCACAAGACACAACAAGGTGCGGGCGAATCCCGTGTAGGGGTGAGTATAATGATACTTAGTAGGGACCCTGAGACCCCTGAAGGTCTCTCAGAATTCCACAAGGAAAACCACAAGGCATGATCTCAATCACAAATCACAAGCAATAGACACAGCTCAATTAGAGTCTCAACTCAAACCAGGTATACAACTCAGAGAAACATGATAAGATGTTGACCCACATAGGATCCCTATGAATGCTGATAGCTAGCCTCAGATTCTCTAGTCCTAGAAATAGATAACATTCCCAGTAACAACATTGAACACCTCGGCTACTAGAGAAATCCTCCACTATCGAGTATAGTGGGCCTGCTGCATCACAGAGAAGTTCTTCCCACTAACCTTTAACTACTAAGGTACTCCTCCCTATCGCGTACCATGGGTCTCCCGGGTCACATAGAGTCGCTCCCCCACCGTGGCCTACTGAGGTAATCCTCTCCATCGCGTACTATGGCCAATCCCCACTTTGGATTGCTGAGGAACTCCTACCCATCACGTACCATGGTCATCGAGTCACTCCAAGTTGAAACGTCAATAGTCGTTAGGTCTCATCCAGTTTCAGTATTTCATATGTAGAAAACTTGGGAGAACCACTCCCCAATCCATCGGTCATATTTCAACCAGAATGAAGACCCACAAAGAAGTAACTTGATGATCTATTGTGTCACAAGGGTTCCAACATAATAGGTGGCACGTCAACCGGAAGCCCGATCAATGCATTTTTGGCATTTCAGTGCCGAGGGCCCAGTTGGATTTGGGTGTTATACAACTTGTTCGTACTCCAAGTTTCTCCAAAACTCTCATGGAGTAAGTCAAAAGAACCATCTCGCTCCAAGAATCCCAAAACGCAGATGGTTCATCAAACAGATGTTGGGTTCTCGAGATAAGGCCCTTTAAGTGTTTCTGGGCTTGATTAGGCCCGGGTCCGATCTGACCCAGTTGGCCCAACCCGGCCCATCCCGGTCTGGGCTGGGCCATGGCGGACTTGGCCTACTAGGCTGAGGTCTGTCCTGGTCCGAAAAAAGGGGAGGCCTAGAAAGGTGGCCCAGCCCGTATAGGGTGGGGCCCGCAAAGGGTTGTCCTGGCCTACGGTGGGGCACGACCCGACCCGCTGGTGGCGGCCTGGCCATGAAGGGTGCGTCCCACGGTGATTCTACTAGGTGGATCGGGGGAGTCTCTCCCCCGAGATCCTGAATGGCCATAGACCATTCGTCCTTTGAAGTGGCTGTGACACATGGGTGTCGCCCGGTCACCGTGAAACCCACCGTAGGCCTGGGTTCTGCCACCTCCATCGTAGCTTCATCCACATTCTCCTGCTCACCAGTGGTGTGTGATGGTGCACCGCCCTTCCCTTCTGTGGCCAGCCGACGAGTCGGCCACCTTCCCTGTCTTCTGCGGCTGACGAGCTGTAGCCCCTTTGCACAACGGTGGCATGGAACGATGCACCACACCTCCTTCACAGCTGGACGGTGTCGACCACTCTGATATCCACCGTGGCTTTGTGTCACGCCCTCCTATAGTGGAGTGCATTGGTGTTTCGCCTCCTTCGAAGTTGGTTGGTGTTGCCGCGTTGATGGTCTTCCACGGAAGGCACAAGGGTAACAAAGTTGTGGAGGGTTTGAGCTAGGTTCGTTAGGCCCGCACCCTCTGCGTTAGCTCGTGATCAAAGGGAAGATAAAATGGGTTTAATAATTTCTTTTATTAAACAACAAACAAAACCCCACAGGATACCCCACAACAACCTCCTGCAAATATGGATGAATCACAGGTCAACCCATTAGTCGGTTGACCTGCATTCTTCGTGTTATTTTAAGAACGGGGAAGAGAGAATCAAAAGAAAAGATCAAAAGAAATAACCCCTACCTTGAAAACCCATTGGAGACTATATGCGCTTTAAGGTGGATCATGTTCTTCATTCCCCCAACCAGTTCCCAACGATGCCACTCGTATGTTTTCCTTTGGTATGTGGTTTCGTCTCACCCATAACCTCCCACTAGGATCAGCTCTGTCCTCTAAAGGTACAACGTTGTGGTGCTCCTTCAGCACTTCATTGGTTGGTGAAGTTGTGATGGTACCTTCCCCCAAGCTCCATATATATAGGAGAGGGGGAGGGTATGTAACAAGGTTGGAATTTAATGTGGCTCATTAATTAGGAAGCTTCCTAATTCCCCAATGATGTCGTTACTTAGGCTTGGCAGGCCAATCCATTCATTGGTATGACACGTTGTTGGTCCCACCCATTTTCTTGTCCATTGGAGGATATGAAATAAAATAATAAAATTATTTTATTTCATTTCTTTTAAAAATTCACAAAACTTAACTTTTATTCCGGACCTACTGCAGTCAAATTAAAGTCTCCCTTAAGCGAATCATGGCACTGGGGATTCAACAATGCCCTCAGATTTTTAATCTGAGCAATGATTTAAAAGTTATAAAATTATGCTCATGTGTTTACTAAACATACCTTAAAAAAAGTTTAATAAATTAATTACGTTCACCCTCGACCCGTTCCAGTTGAGGTTAGGATCCACCTAAGGAGAAAACACCCCAACAAACTCAACAGTACACTTGGATTTTCATTTTGAGTTACCATTTAGAAGTTATGGATTTTACCATAAAATTATTGTCACTTTTCTATAATGGTTGGGGCCGAAGAATCATTTATTATTAAAAATAATCAAATCCCTTTTTAACTTGGTAGAGCGATACCCATTACATAGCTTAATGGACCAGTGGGAATTTTATCCCATTACATGGATCATAGGCCCAAGTTTTTGGCCTAAGGCCCATTTGTGTTTTCTCACACGAGCCCTGTGCAGACTAAACTTAAGTCACGCCTAGGGTAAACCCACCATTTTGAATGCAAATGTGCCCTAAAATTTCTGATATGGGAAACCATTTAAGAGTTATTCCACTTTTTCAAGAAAATTGCTTACCTGCTCTAATTAAAGCTTAACAAAACTTTGACGGATCATTCTGGGCACTCTGAGCCTCAGAATCACAGGTCGTCAAGTTTCACAGTCTCAAAATAATTCCATATAATTAAAAAAAATACGGAAAATAAGAGATATTACATTCTCCCCACATTAAGGATTTACTTCCTCAAAAGAAAAAACAAAGGAAAATCAAACAAATGAGGGTACTAAGCACGAATCTGAGCCTCCTGCTCCCATGTTCTCTCCTAGAGGTCCTCATGCTTCCACCAAAATTGCACCATAGGGATCGACCGTCCACAAAGGAATCGCTCCTATCAATCCTCTATCTCCACCAAGAACTATGTAAAAGTCACCTCATCATCAATGTTCAAGTCTCCTTAGTCGATAACATGTGGTGGATCATGAATGCATCTCCTCAGCTATGACACATGGAAAACATTATGCACCCGGTGCATCTGTGGGGAATGATATAGATGGTACGCCACCTCACCCACTCTGCTGAGAATCTGGAAAGTTGTGATGAACCCCAAATATGGCTTGACGCCCCAGCCAAACCTCTACAATATTTGTCGGGGTGAGACCCATAGTAAGAAATGGTATACCTCCTCAAACTCCAAAGATCTCTATCCTTTGTCAGCATAAGACTTCTTCTACATCTATGCAATCTTTACTTGCTAACAAGTGAGGCATCATGATATAACTCTGCCACTACATCCTTCATCCTTGGCCACCAGTACTGACACTGGATGTCCTGGTACACATTCACCACTTTGGGATGTACCACTAAAGGGGATGTATGGATCTCCCTCAACACATCCTCCTAAATCATCATGGGTACAATGGTTCATCCTCTGAAGAGGATGACGTTCTCCCCACCTTTAGAATTTCCTTCAGGAGACTGTCTTGAGGATATTTGAGCATGTCGGGCCTCACAGTTAGTGTCCCCAAGCTGTTCCTCCTTAACTCGTTGAAGGAGTGGGGGAGTGACTGTCATAGACTAGAGGTATGCTGCTCTATCTCTATCCATGAAGGATATCTAAAACATGGATAGATACTCTGATGCATAACTCGACAACTGCAGACTATACCTCCAGTTGAGTGCATCTGCTACCACGTTCCCCTTCCCATGAGTATAGACTATCTCAAAGTCATAGTCCTAGAGGAACTCTATCCATCATCACTGTCTTAGGTTTAGGTCTTTCTAAGAGAAGATATACCTGAGATTCTTATGATCATAGTAGACTGTAAAATGTTCTCCCATCAAGTAATGTCTCCACATCTTCAAGGCTAATACCATTGCTTCTAACTCTAGGTCATGGGTAGCGTAGTTCTGCTCATGTTGTCTCGGCTGTCGTAAGCTATAAGTGATCACTGCTCGATTCTTCATCAGGACACACCCAAATCTGATCCCTAATGTGTCACAGTAGACTACATACCCAACTCCCTCTTCTAGTAGCCTCAAGATTAGGGAACTCATTTTCCTCTACCTCAGCTCCTAGAAACTCTGCTGGCATCTCTCTATCCATACGAAGGGCTACCCCTTCTTCATCAAAGATGAAAAGGGTGCCACAACTCTGGAAAAATAAGGCACAAATCTTTTGTAGTACCCAACCAAAGAAGAAGTCCCTCTCACTTCAAGGAGTTAATCCTAGAAACATATTTTTAAAATATATCCCCACACTCTTCCGCTACTATTGAGAACTAAAAACTCGAAACTCCTACTGCCATGACGGTAATGTTGGATGACTCAAGAGTGATCGGCTGCACCCCCCCTATGCATGAGTTTATTATGTACTGCCTGGGTTTCCTTTTTCACCGACCAAGAAAAATATCATTCCAACATTGTAGGTAAACCAAAACCTTTTTCTTAATACACTCAATTTGAGTATTAACTATGGATGTTCAGTCTATACCCAAACTAACGTCGTAAGGCCTCGAAACTTCCACCAAGAGGATCCAACCGAAACTCTTACCTCAAGGGTCTGATCACACTGTTGGCATAAGTGTGATTATCAAGTCTCCTCCCAAAGGTATCTCCAGGAGTGAGTTTCAATTCAATGGTTTAACTGGAAACTCTAGGTCCTGGAAAAGATTCATGGAAGGATGGAATGATTGGGGCCTATGTCTATTAATATGGCAGCTAGTAGTAGACACAGACCATACCTCGAATCATTTCTATAGTCATTGGGTCACACTTCTTGACCACATGAAGCTACTCCCTTCCCCTATCGTCCTGCTCCCTGATCCTATTGGGGACCACAAAGGGGGGTGGTTGTAACATGTCGAAATGTATACCACCTCATGCTGCTCTCCTAGTTCCACATCTATATCTGATGCCCAACAGATTCATTTTTCAATATCATATCATCTTCCCAAAACATTTTACATACCCAAGTCTCTAAGACTGGCACTGGTTCCCTGCTTTCCCACTGCTAACATTCACTGGATGTATGCGCTTATCCAAAAAAAATTCAACTCCAATGGTTCTCTCTATAACCCTAACATAAGTAGGAATGCAAATAGAAATAGTGCTGGATCACATGTCCTTAAACACACCTCCCACGTCATCCTACTGAAGCTATAGAAGCTCTAGGGAACTCTTAGCCACCTACTCAAGCCAGTACTTAGCCTACTATGATTCGATCTAGCCTCCGAAGTTGAGGGGTATCTAATGTTGAAACACGTGTAAGGCACTAAGTCTACATGTTTCCTCTACTAGTACCTCCAGTTGTAACTGTTGACCAACAGGCAGTGATATAGCTGGCACACTACCCAAAGGTACCATCTTGGGAAACAGTCCAAGTTCTAAAGCCTCATTACCCTACGGAACATCCTCATGGCCACACACTAATAAAGAATAGTAGTTAGGATCACTATCTGATTTTTTGGTGTCCCAACTATGTGGAAAACTATAGCTGCAGCCTCCAGCTATTCCTCAAATGCTTGGGGATCTATCTCACCTCGAAACTTCAGTGGCCTCTACTGCTAGAACTCATGCAACGTGATCAGTTGGTGTGAATTGTCCGCCAGTGTGGCTGGTGATAACTGCTACCCAAAAGTTGGTGGTGCTGCTGGTACACCACCTGAAGGTGCCAACAGAGTAAGCGGGCCCTACATAGGAGCCTCATCGCTCGGTGGGATTCCATTGTGTACTCTCTTGGGAATCCTAGATGGTTGTCTATGTAGTGGCATCCTGATAAGGAAAAGGTGTGCCAATGTTATTAGGTTATACCTAGTAAGATAACTCCCAATAAATCACAAGAAAAACACTTAAAAACAAACACAATCAGGGTTTACATGCACTGAGTCGAAAATCAAAATTCAGGGTCCTGGTGTATGGATACATTAGTCGTCGCACCAACACTAGACTCCCTAAACTGAAAACCACAATTATAACACTTAACATTATTGCTACATTGAAAAGATCAGAGTCCTGGTTCTTCGGTAGAATCGACTCCTTCTGATACCACTTTGTCACGACCCATCCCTCGGGGCCCGTTCCATGACTACCCCAAGCCCGCCTTCCATAGGCCAGGGGCTGGTGACTAGAACTGAAAGGCGTATTCCCTAAAACTTCAAGGTGTTGCTGTTAAACCTGTACAAACACATGGTCCAAGAACACAACAAGAAGAAATTGTGAATTAAACTTTTGTTTTAAAAAAGAGTACTAGAAGTAAAAGGGGCCAAAATACAAGCCCAACTGAAAGTACGAGTACAACTGAAATTAAAAATAAAACTGAAAGGAACAATAAAACTAAAAAAGGGAAAATAGCTACTAAGTCTTCCACCTAAGATCCTACCTAAAGGGTAGGTACAGATCACCTCCTCAGCACTCCACGTCCACCTCTATCCTCCGCGTACTGCCAAGTCCTAGCTTCCTCAAACCTTAGCTCAACGGCTCATCATTTGTACAAGACACAACTAGGTGCGGGAAAATCTCATGCAGGGGTCAGTATAACGATACTCAGTAGGGACCCTGAGACCCCTGAAGGACTCTCAAAATTATACATGGAAAACCACAAGTCATGATCTCAATCACAAAGCACAAGAAATAGACACAACTCAATTAGAGTCTCAACTCAAACCAGGTATACAACTCAGATAAATAGGATATGATACTGACCCACATAGAATCACTATGAATGCTGATATCTAGCCTTAGATTATCTAGTCTTAGAAACAAGTAACATTCCCAGTCACAACATCAAACACCTATACTACTAGAGAACTTCTCTTCTATCGAGTATAGTGGGTCTGCCGCATCACACAGAGGCGCTTCCCACTAACCTTGAACTCCTAAGATATTACTCCCTATCACGTACCGTGGGTCTGTCGGGTGACACTGAGCTTCTCCCCAATCGTGGCCAGCTGAGGTACTCCTCCCCATCACGTACTGTGACCGTTGAGTCACTCTAAGTCTAAATGTTAGCAGTCATCAAGTCTAAGCCAGTCGTAGGGTTCAATATGTAGTGTGCTTGGGAGAACCGCTCACAAAGCCATCAGTCGTATTTCAACCAGCACAATGTATGACAAAGAAGTAACCTAATGATCCATCATTCCACAAGGATTCCAATGCAATCGATGGCGCGTCAACCGGACGCTCGGTCTGCGCATTATTGGCATTTCAATGTCGAGTGCCCGGTTGGATTTGGGTGCAATCCAACCAGTTCGTACTCTAAGTTTCCCCAAAACTCTCATGGAGTAAGTCAAAAGGATCGTCTCTCTCCAAGGATCCCAACGCCGTAGAAGGTTCATCAAACGGATGTCTGGTTCTCGATATAAGGCCCTTTAAGTGTTTCTGGGATCAGTTGGGCCCGTGTCTAGTCTGACCCGGTCAGACCAACCCAGCCCGACCCGGTCTAGTCTGGGCCACAGCGGACTCGTCCCGCTGGGCCGAGGTTCGGCCTAGCCCATAAAAAAAGCGTCTGGCAAAGTCAGAACGGCCCGTATAGGGAGGCCTCACCCATATAGGGCAGCCCAGGCCCGTATAGGGTGGGTCTAGAAAAAGAGAGGTCTGGCCCGCAGTGGGGCGCGACCCGGCCAGTGGGGCGCGGCCCAACCCACTGGGAAGCAGTCCAACCCACTTGTAGTGGCCCTTATCATGGGTGGAAGCCTGCTGGAGGGCGGTCTGGCCACGAAGGGCGCGACCGAAAGTGCTTCCAACAGGTGGCTTGGGGGTGCCAGTACCCAGAGTTCCCGAATGGCCATAGGTCGTTCGACCTTTGAAGCGGCGACACCATGTGGGTATCACCTGGTCATCGTGGAACCTGCTGGAGGCACGGGTTCGGCCTCCTCTGCCATGACTTCAATTGTTGTCTCCAACTCACTGGTGGCGCGTGACGACGCGCCTCCCTTCCCTTCCGTGGCTAGCTGACAATCCAGACGCCTTCTTCGTTTACTACGGCTAATGAGCTACGACCTCTTTTCACACCAGTGGCACGCGACGGCGCGCCACACCTCCTCCGTGGTTGACCAGTGTCGGACTCTCTGATGTCCACCACATCTTTGTGTCGTGGCCTCCTCTCATGAAGTGCATTGGCGCGTCACCTCCTTCGTAGCCTGTAGGTGCCGTCGTGCTGGTGGTGTTCCACGGAAGGTGAAATGGTAACAAAGTTGTGGAGGGATCGGATCAGGTTCGTTAGGACCACGCCCACTACAGTTTCTCGTGATCAAAGGGAGGATAAAATGGGTTTAACAATTTATTTTATTAAACAACAAACAAAACCTCACAAGATGCCCCAAAACAACCTCCCGCAAAGATGAATGAATCAAGGGTCAACCCGTTAGTCGGTTGACCCATGTTCTTCATGTTATTTCAAGAATGTGTAATAGGGAATCAAAAGAAAAGCTCAAATGAAATAACTCCCTACCTCAAAAACCCATTGGAGAGCTTCCGTTCCTGAAGGTGGATTATGTTCTTTGTTCCCAAAATCGGTTCCCAATGACGCCACTCATATGTTGTCCTTTGGTTCGTGGTTCGATGTCTCCCATCACCTCCCACTAGGATCATCTCAATCCTCTAAGGGTATAGCATCACGGCGCTCCATCAGCACTTCGTTTCTTGGCGAAGCTGTGCCGGTACATTTCCCCAAGATCTATATATATAAGAGAGGGGGAAGGTAAGTAACAACGTTGGAATTTAATGGGGACCATTAATTGGGAAGCTTTCTAATTCCCCAACAATGTTTTTACTTAGGGTTGGTTGGCCAAGCCATTCATTCGCTCGACACATCATTGTACCCACCCATTTCCTTTTCTGTTGGAGGATATGAAATAAAATAATAATTTTTTTTTCATTTCTTTTCTTTTAAAAATTCGCAAAACATTACTTTCCTTATGACCTACTATGGTCAGTGTAAAGTCTCCCTTAATCGAATCCTGGCGTTGAGGATTCAACGGTGGCCTCAGATTTTTAATTTGTGCACTAGTTTAAAATATAGAAAATGCCGCTCATATGTTTACTGAATGTACCTTAAAAAAGTTAAATAAATTAATTACGTTCACCCTCAACCCGTGCTGGTCGAAGTTCGGATCTGCCTAAGGAGAAAACACCCCAGTGAACTCAACGGTACCCTCAGATTTTTATTTTAAGTTACAGTTTAGAAGTTATGAATTTTACAATAAAATAATTTTCACTTATTTATTTTATTTACGACCAAAATATAACTTTCACTGGTGGACCGCATCGGCCAATGTTAGTATTAAACTAAGAAAAGTATACCCTCACAGGTTTAGCAGTGGTATTGGATTTTCAATATGAGTTACCATTCATGAGTTATAAGCATTTGAAAAATAAAATAATTTTATTTAATTATTTTATTTACGGTTATGTCACTTTTGCATTTTCTCATTGGAGGTATGTGCTGACTAAACATAAGTAATTCCTAGGATATACCCGCCATCTTGAACATAATGGTGCCCTCAGATTTTTGATCTGGGAAACCATTTAAGAGTTATTCAACTTTTTCAGAAAAATTGCTTATATGCGCTAATTAAAGATTAACAAAACTTTGATGGATCATTCTGGGCATTCCAGGCCTCGAAATCATACGCCGTCAGATTTCACAATCACGAAATAATTCTATATAACTAAAAAATTATTCAAGAAATCCAGGAAATTATAGATTTAACCTTGTAAAGTATATTGTGTCACTTTTTTTATTTCTCACTACATCTCACATAATTGATTTTTTCTGTTTATTGATCTTATTCACTAACTGGTGAAAGGAAAAAATATTTGAGATTGATATTTTGGTAACCAATAATTAACCCACAAACTATAGAGGTTCACTCTCGTAGGGTCTTATCATCTTCTTTTACTATTTGGATCAATAAACATAATTTGATATCATTGCAATTATTCTAAAAGAAATTATTGGAATAGTGTGAAATGATTACAACAATAAATTTTTTATTTCTTTATAGTGAAATATTACAAAACTTAGGCACAAAAAATGAAACTAAAAAAATAAATGAAGTAAAAAAGCAGTCATGATAAATCAAATATATTTGTGATCAATTGTACAATAGTTCCATTTCAGCTTTATCTTTGAACTCATTTTAAATGTGTCTAAGAAATTTTAATTATAACTACATATTGTGTTCCAATTGTATTTAATAAACTTCCAAATACCTTATAATATTTATAAAATTAGGTAAATCATCATTATATGGCCTTTAGGAAATGTAAATCCATTTTATTTTAATAGATGCATCTTTTTGGAATTCTAGAATATATCTATTTATTCATAGTAAATTGATGGTTCTGTAAATGAAATATTCAAGTTCAAGAATAACCTATATGATTATTTTCTACAAATGGTTTTCTCTAACTAAAAAAACTTCAAAAAATATTAATAACATATTTAACATGTATTTTGTATTATAAAAATATGTTTTTTGAATATTTTATTTTGAAAATTAAATAAATAAATTTAACTAACCATGTCATGTTTCTAAATATTTTATCAAAAAAATTCCATCTCTGATATATATTAAAAATATAATTTTAATTTTCCCTAATTCCAATAAAGAAAATGATTTTACATATGAGGTTTATGTATCATTTTAGGAATTCCAAAAGGAAAAACCTTAAAATTTTAGCATTAGTTTTTTCTATCATATTCCATGTGATATAAAGATTTTAAAAAACATGTATAAGTAAAAATAATATTTTTTTATATTTTTGAATCATAAATATTTTAAAATAAATGTATCTAGAATGACAAAAATTGTGATAAGAAATTAAATTTGAAGAATAATTTATTTTTGAATTGATTTAAGTATAATCATTAAAGTGTGTTATAACTTTTTGATAGTGAAAACAAGGTAATTTTTAGAAAAAAAATGATTTATTTGAAGAATTCAAAGGAAAAATTAGTCTTTAATAAATTCCAATGAAAAAAGGGACTTTTTTAAGTATGTGAAATATAGAATTCATACTATTGGTACATGAAACAATAAAACTCCTCATGAGACTAAATATTTACCCATATTGGCCAAATAAATATGAGTATGTTAAATATTAGTTATGATATTGGTTATATACTAAATCTAAAAAGAGGGACTAATGTAACTTTTAATGCCTTTCAAAATGTAAAAATGTTTAATGTTTCAAAAAAGTGTGAATATTCAAACTTAATGTTTTTTGGAAACTTTATTATGATATTTGTGGTCCTATGAAGTGAAAATAAAAAATTAAAATAATATTATTGTTTATTTTATTTATTGATAAATTCACCTAGATTACATATATTATATGAAAAAACCATAAATATGATTTTATAAACATGTTTAAAATGCTTAAACAAATTGTATAAAGTGAGAGTGACTTTCCTATGAATATAATATGAAGAAAAATTATATAAATTATAATAGTGGAAGATTTGAAGCTCATATTAGGAAGAATGGTATTTTACATGAATATAGTGATGGGTTTTGGGGACTACTAATGAATATAAATGCATCGAAAAATATAAAAATCATAATTCATGATCTATAAATGATAGATTTAGTACAAAGATAAATAAATAAATAAATTTTTATTGTTTTATAGATATTATTTATAGTGAACCACACTTTTCATACAATGATATTACATCTAAATAGATGAATATTAATTACATAACATTTCGATCAATTCCATAATTTTTTAGGTCTAATATATATATAAAATTGTAAACATAAATGACAAGCTCATAAAATATTTACATAATTCCCCAATTATTTCATCATAACTATCAAACTTAATATAAATATCATACTTAATACATTTCTTTAAAACATGGAGAAAAGGAAACATAAGAAAAGGGTGAGCTCAGATTCTCTGTAAGGGTAAACAAACGAGATATCAATAATCACTTATGCATAACATGAGCATAATAGTGTAATAAAATTATCTTAAAGTTTTAAAACCATACCCTTTATATTAAATATCATAATATTAAGTCATGGTATAAATCATGGTAGGTCATAAGACATGAATCATTAAGGAATCAAAGAACATGAACCATGAGATCATTATATAGGCATAAGACTTCGAATTGTGGCATACACATAATCATATAAATCATTTACTTAGTAGTCAAGGATAATTTAAAAGGATATCATAGTGGAATGGGTTCATTCCCTAAAACATCATAGTAGTAAATGTTTACTCCCAAGACAATCATTTTGGATAGATTCCTTTACTGAGCTTGGTTCACTCCCCATTCTAGTCTTGTTTATCTTATGAGATTTTAATCTTTACCCTATTAATTGAAGGGAGATATAGGTACCACCCATAAAATTATGAAAATAATACATATGTGTTACTCATGATCATAAATAATTCAACATATCATAACCCAGGAAATAAAATTGGTTACATAAAAAATTATTCATAATAAAACCCATGGAAAAGAAATTTGTTTAATAAAAATTTAATCATTTCATCATAAACATAAACCATCCAGATAAAGAATAAATATAGTATAATTTAATAATATCACCATTTAAGCATAATTAATATCAAATAATTTAATATTAATAGAAAATTATTTCTAAAGATCACTCGGAATAATTAATGAGGAAAACCCCTTTTTTATTTAAAAATCGTTACTTTTTTAAAAAGATGTGTAATTATAAAGGAAAAGTTTTTTTTAAAATAACCTTATAAAATTTTAAAGGAATATTAAAAAAATATTCATGAAATTGGGAAAATCCATTCATTTTTTATATGTTAAGAAACACATTCCTTCTATATTTTTGTCAATAAGTCACAAAATACCTTATTTAGAAAACAAAACAAGATTCCTTTCAAACCATATTTTAAAAGGAAAAACATTGGTAAAATAAAATTTAAGAAATAATATGAAATGCTAAAAATATATTTTATTTTTTTAGAAAACATGTATATGTAAGAGAAATATTCTCCACTAAAGACTTAAATATAAACAATCCTGAATATTGATGAGATTGTGAAATAAACCCTTACCTTGAGTTTTCCTTTATTTAAAAGAATTATAACCTCTTATATAATAAATTTAGATTTATTTTAATTATATACCAGATTAATTTTTATAATAATAATATCATATATGATCCCTTTATAACATTTCAGCACCCCCTTTATCAATAATTCCTTATTAAAATTTATCTTTCTATACGTTAAGTGTTTCATGTATCATGTGTATATCAGTTCATAAGTTACAATAATTGTTCATTTATCTTGGATCAATAATATAAAAAATATTTATAATTATATAAAAAATATTATATATTCATTATATATATAATTAGATTAATATATAAAATTTATAGATATAAAAATGAATTACACCATTCATTGAGACGCTAGGTCGTACATACACATGAATGTTGTTTTCATTTTTCAACAGTTGAAACAAATGAATGGTAAATATTAATTAATATTTTAAATATAATTATTATATCATATATAACATATATATTAATTACATTAATCCTAATTACCATCCATGTAAAATATAAATTAAAAATGAATCACATCACTTAGTGGCGGTGGTGGTTCACACATATGCACAAGCGACATTATCATTTATCAAAATATTTTATTGTAAGAATATAGAAATTATATTATTATTAATGAAGTATAATTTTTTCATTAATATAATATATAAATTTTAAGCACATCATAATACCCATCCATAAAATATGGTGATGAAAAATGATTTGTATTGTTGCGTGGAGATGGTAAGCCATACATACACAACAGGGATACTTTCACTTATCATTTGATTAGAATGAGGGTACATAATTGTATATTAATAATGAAAAATACAATTAATAATATTCATTATACTTAATTAATTATGTTATCATAAATACCATATATTTAGATGAGTTAAATAAGTGTAAAAAATAAAGTGATCGGGAAATGCGATTACTACTTATTTGAAAATACTCCTTTAGATCTACTCTAAATAGCTCTAGGGATGTTATATTTTGAAGAATATAATATATATATTATGGATAGGGAGGTTTAAAAGGTAAATTTAAAGATCTTTTTTGAGATATAAGGCTCAAATGGTGTGAATAGGTGAGGGAGTAGGTTCCCTTTTAATAATATAGTTGAGGGGCACTTTTTGAATTTCTAAAATATTAAATTATAATAAATTCATTATAAATAAAAATGCCTCAAAATGGAAATTTATTAAAATATAAGGTATGATATGGTTTTAATACCATAAAACAATATAATTTATAAATTTTTTGGTGTAATTTTAAAACAAATAATTTTGATTATCCCTTAGTTAACCAATTTTAATTTTAACAATGGAAGCACATTTTTGAAGTATAATTAAGTATGATAATTAAATATAAATATTCTACAATGGAAATTAAGTGACATGACTTATAAGGAAATCAAATACAACCCATATAACATTATTCCCTTTATATTTTTTGGGGAGTCCGAATATAGAATCCTTGGTGATGTTTTCCCATTTCCACTCAGGTCTGGGTAATGGTCATAAAATCTGCTTAGACTTTTGTCTCTCTTAATTAACTTATTTAAATACCAAGAACCAAAAAAACATTATATAAAATATCTATCTTCATTCTATACCACTATAAATACTCTTTTAAATCCCTACACATATTTTTACTTACTCGATGAATAGAGAAATAAGAAAAATGACCTTCATACATAAGATCCTTCTCTAAATTTGGTATCATAAAGACACATACATGGTTCTTAACCTTTATTATTTCATCCCAATCAATTTTGAAATTAAGAAAATTTCTCACCTTCTTTTGAATATCTACATCATCCTATTATTCCAATTTAATTTCACTTGGATAAATAGTTCATCATTCATTTGAGAAAGATAATATTTCTCTCCCTTCCTTCAATATTTAAATATCCATCATTTTAAGTACAAATATATCAAATATTTTATGACCCTTATCATAGAAAAACTATCTTGATCCTTTCAAGTATGAGAATCATCCACCTTGATTTCTTTCCCTAGGTTATAATGTATTTAGAATTCATAATAATTAATCATCTCCAACCATATTGTTTGGGGAAATTTCAGATATTTTTGATGGAAAATATACTTTAAACTTTTATGATAAATATATATGTTATGAAATTCTCCATAAATATAACACCTCCAAATCTTTAATGAAAAACTTACTAAATTTAACTCCAAATCACGAGTTCGGTAATTTTGACCATAGACCTAAATGTTTCATGAGGCATAAGATGTAACCATATAATTATTCATGAGAACACAGCCATGTCCCTTATTTTATGTATCACTATATATTAAAACCCATTCTATACTTCATGGTAGACTAAGAATAGTTTCACTAACCAAACATCTTTTCAGTTCCTCAAAAAATTCTTCACATTCACACTTTAAATGGAACTTGACTCCTTTTTAATTTATCATAATGATTGGATTCGATAATCGTGAAAAATTATATAAAAATCACCAATAATACCCATCCAAACCAAGAAAATTATAGATCTTCATCACATTGGTTGGTATGGTCCAATGTTCAATAACTTCTTTCTTTGATGGGTCTACTTCTCTACACTCACATGAGATTATATGGAAAAAGAATGAAACTTTATAAATCCAAATTTAGACCTGGTAATTTTTTCATAAATCTTATCATTAGGGGTTTCGTAAAAATTCTCAAATATTATTCATTTACTTTCTCTTTTAATTAATAAAAATATTGTGTATAAAGACTATAAAAAATGATCAGGGTAATATTTAAATACTCCATTAACTAAATTCATAAAGATGTCAGGGAAATTAGTAAGACCAAAAGGAATGACTATAATTTCATAATATATATACTTTGTATATAAGTATATCTTGGTTATATCCTCCTTCTTGAATCTCAATTAATTATATCTATAATGAAGATCAATATTCAAAAATTATTGAGCTCCACACGATTGATCAAACATTTCATCAATACAAGTATATGATACTTGTTATTGATAGTGATCTTATAAAGTTATTGATAACAAATGAATCGTTTCATTGATCTATCTTTTTCCTTTAAAATTAGAATAGGTGCACCCCAAGGTTACACAACTTTCCAAATGAATCCATTTTCATGATTCTCCTAGATTTTCTTCTTTAATTGTCAAAACTTAATCGGGTCCATTCTATATGGAGTTTTGGAAATAGGTTTATCTCTGGGTAGTAATTAAATTTAAAAATAAACGTTATTATTTGGTTTAAGGAATAAAATCCTACACAATAGGAATATCTTATATGTTGATTTTCTCCCCATCCATTTGAGATAAGAAACCCTTTTGAATATGAATTATGACCTATACAATGAATTTAATTTCCATTAGATGTTCATTTTTTTTCGTTACACTGATATTCAATCATTGGATGGTTCATAATATCAAATACAACTTCCCTTCCTCAACAATTTATATGGTTTTAATATAAATAAATATATTCCATTCCCAAAATAACATTGAATTCAAATAGTGGAAGAATGAAAATATTGGCAGGAAACATATTATAAAAAACATCAACCGAAAAAGTATCATAGACTTGGGATGAAACCATCATAACATTAAATTTATTAACTATTAACTCAACATATAATTTTTTTGGCACTATGAATCCCTTATAAAAGTATTCAGATATAAAATAGTGGTTTCATCTAGAATCAAACAAGACAAGTAATTCTAGAGTGGTTGGTAAGTGTACCTTTCAATTTGTTTTTATCATAACCCTTATCATAAATATTGAACACATGATAATTTTATTTGTCTCTAGGATTAATATGTTGTTGGTGCTGATCATCATCATTAATATTCAGATTTGGGCACCGGTTAGCGTAATTACCATACTCCTTTCATTTAAAACACTAGAGTTTGGTGGTGTATTTTGTAGAGATTTATCTCTATTCACATAATTGGGGAAATTCATCCAATCACTTAGGTTTTTGATTTCCCAATAACCTTCCTTTCAAAAATTGAAACATTTACCAATTCCCTTTAGAAAATCTACCCAATGTTTCCTTCTATATTTTAAGAGTAATGTAAAAATCATCTTATTCTCCCTATGTTTTTTAGAATTTCCTTTGAATTCCATTTTTCTTTTCTTTTTCAAAACCATAAAATTTATGGGTAACTCCAATATCCATCTCAACCTTGATATCAAACTATATAATGTCTTCATAGCTACTAAAGTATCTTACGGATAATAGTCTTATAAGACATGGTTTTAAGCCAGTGAACAATCAATCAATCTTACATTCATGTTGAATAATAATACCTCAATATTAACTTAAACTTCTTGTGAAATTTACCTCATCATTACTAAAAGATTTAGAATCCATCTTCTTTAACTCAATAAATTCATTCTATATTTTTGTATAAATAAAACTAGGAAATCACTTTTTTGAAAAATAATATTTTAAATTCATCCTACTCCAAGGTGTCAATTTCATCATGTTCCCTTGTGTTTTTGTTAAGGTCAAACCATAGATTTGATTCACATTCCAAATGATAAAAAATAAAAATAACGTTTTGTGTTCTATACATCATAGAATAAAAAATATATTTTAAGTGGTACTGATCCATTTTTAAGCAATTAATGGATCAAAAGAACCACTAAAAAAAGGGGGTCACTGCATCATTAAGGACTCAACAGAACATTGTTACCTCCTTTCCTCATTTTTAGTCTCAAAATGATTCATATCTTGAGATGGTTTTGTGAACATAGAAATAATATTTTTCATTCCATCTCCTGTAAGATTTGGTTTCTCATGAGGGAAATCATTGCATTGTCTATCTCATCAATCATTAACATGATTTCGTTGGGTTCCAACCATTGAATAAAAACAAAAATCGTATTCTGAGACATAATAATCATGGTGGGAAACAACATAATCCTAAAAAATAATTTATATAATGCATAAATGAGGAAATATTCTTCTATGAAACATTATATTTATCCTAGGTAATTCATGATCATTTCCAAAACACTAAAATTTTACAGTATACATAGACTTATCCCTATGGTTCTTACTAAAGTTTTCACATCATAGTTTTTAAAGGTTAATTAAACCATGCTCTAGAAACAAATATAGTGGTATGGAATTATTTACAGTGGATTATAATTGATACCTATTAGATCACTCTATGGGAGGTTACACCTCTTGGGTGGGACACACCAGCAACCCCACTGAAAAACCTTTCCTCGTGAAGCCCTTGGGTAGAGAGCCATGCTTTGTCCAATACTTACACACAAGAGATGGAAATGTTCAAATTACTTTATTTTATCTAATACCGAATATAGAGACCCATACTTTTC
Organism: Viscum album; assembly: GCA_963277665.1. NCBI lineage: Eukaryota > Viridiplantae > Streptophyta > Magnoliopsida > Santalales > Viscaceae > Viscum > Viscum album. The sequence goes on along the minus strand of OY728125.1, from coordinate 354,103,361 downwards.
ATACAAAGATATTAAATTTTAATAGATGAATATTCATTATATAACATTTTGATACAAGCCAGAATCATTTAGTTTTAGTAAATTTCGAAACTTGGAAACATGAAAAACTGGTTAAAAAATATCCACATCATCTCCCACTTATTTATCCATAACTAGAACCCCTATTATACATATCATAATTAATACCTTTATTTATAACCATTGGAAAGAAAACATAAGAAAAGGGTGATTTCAGAATATCAATAATGGTAAACAAGGGAGATATCATTGATTATATAAGCATAACATGAGCATAAAGAAATAAGAACAATATCATAACATTTGAAAACCATACCATTTATATCAATGATCATATTATTATGTCATGGAATAAATATTGGTATCTCATAAGACTGGAATCATAAAGTAACCACAGAATATGAACCATACTATAATAATATAGGCATAATACTTAGAATTGTGGCATACATATAAGTATAAAAAATCATTTCCTCAGAAGTCATGTATTATTGAAAAGGATATCATAGTGGAATGATTTAACTCCCAAAACCATAATAGAAATCAAGGCTCACTCCCAAGACAATAATAGTGGATAAAGTCCCTTACTGAACTGAGTTCACTCTCCATTCATTCCTTTTTATCTCATAAGATATTAATATTCACCCAATGCACTAAATAAAGATATAAGATGATCCCATCATATAATAAAAATAAAAAATATGTGTATCACAATATCATAAGTCATTCATAATATTAGAACCCATGAAAATAAATTTGTTTAATAAACATTTCATCATAAAATAACCCATGTAATAGAAATGGGTTTCATGAACATTTCATCATAACAAAAACCATGTAAGAGAAATGAGTTTCATAAACATTTTAATATTTTCATCCTAAAAATAATACATATAAATAAATAATAATGATGGTAAAATTGGATTATATCCCCAGTATATCATAAGTAACATCAAATAATTTCATTGTATATGTAAAATTACTTTTAAAGATAACTTGGAATAATTCTTGAGCAAACGTGCTTTTTCTATTTTCAAATCATTTTTTAGAAAATATAAACAATTATAAAATAAAACATTTTCTTTGAAAATAACCTAGTAAACCTATAAAGGAATCTTTAAATAATTTGTTTCCTTAATTTTGGGGAAATAAATTCATTTTTTATAAGTTAAAAAAATATTCCTTCCATATTTTTGTCAAATAAGTCAAGAAAGTACCTTGTTTAGAAAATAAAAAAAATATTACTTTCATACCATTTTGTAAAATTTTAAACATGGGTAATGATAAATTTTAAAAATAATATGATAATGGTAAAAAATTATATTCTTTTAGAAATCATGGATATGGAGGAGAAATATTTCAAAGTAGATACTTAAACATAAATAATTTTGAATATTGATGACATTGTGAACTAAACCCTTAACTCGAGTTCACCTTTCTTCAAAAGCACTATAACCTACTATATAATTAATTTATATTTATTATAATTCTATACCAGATTAATTATCATACTTATAAAATCATATAATATCCCTCTATAATATTTCAACAATCCTTTTTGTTAATAATTTTTTTATTAAAACTATCATTTATGGGTGTTAACTATTTCAATTATCATGAGTATATTAGTTCAGTAGTTTTAGTCCTTCTAAATTTATCTTAGTTACATAATATACATAATATTTATCATTATGGAAATATAATATATATTAATTATATAAATATTTATAGTCATCAATAATATATAGATATAGAAAACTTAATTACACCGTTCATAGAGATGGTTGGCCTTATGTACACATAAACACTATTTTTATTTTTGAATGGATTGAATGAAAGAAAGTTAAATATTAATTAACCTTTGAAGGATCATTATTGTATTATATATATCATATATATTTATCAAATTCATCCTCATTACCATCCATGAAAACTATAAATGAAAAAATAATCACATCACTTCATGGAAGTGGTTTTCCACACGCACGCATGAGTGACATTATCGTTTCCCAAAGGATTGGATGGTAAGAAGGTTCAAATAATATTTTTATTGCAGAAGTAAAATATTTTCATTAATATCATATAAAAAATCATAGTCATCATAATACCCATCCATAAGATACTATGATGAAAAATGAATTATATCGCTACATGGAGATGATGAACAGTGCATTCGAACCAATGATACTTCCACATCTCATTTGTTGGTAAAGAGGGCGTATAATGATGTTTGAATGATAATAATAATAATAATTAAAAATATTTAGGATAATTAATTTATCATTTTATGAGAAATAACATATATTTATAAGAGATAATTAAGAGTATAAAAGATAGTGATCATGTAATGTGATTACCTCTTATTTGAGACGACCCCTTTAGTTCACCTCTAATGGGATCTGGGGTTGGTATTTTGGGAATTCCAAAACCTCTAAAATGTGTCTAGGTATGTTGATAATAGAAATTTTTATAGGTTAGTCTATAAAGAAGGATAAAAGTATTGTGATTAATTAAGGGATGATGTTCCCTTTTATAATTTAGGCAAGGGTCGCTTTTGGAATTTCATAAAAGACTAAATTATAATAAATTCATTATAAATTAAAATTCCTGAAAATGGACATGGATTCAAATATAATGTATGATATATATTTAAACCCATCATTAAATATAATTTATAATATTTTGGTGTAATTTTAATCCATATCATTTTGAATAACCCTTCATTAACCAGTTTTAATTTTTACTAGGGTAACGAATTTATCAATATTAAAGGGGTATAATTTATACATATAAGTTAAAAATTTCATCTATAAATTTCCAATTTAGGACATTTTAAAAAATATCATATTCACCTTGTCTTATTTTAATATTTTTAATTATTTTTAAATAATTTAATAAAATATTATTTTCATAAAATATTATTATCGGTAATTTTGACACTATTCATTTAATTTAACTTTAAACACATCAAGATAAATGGAAAATTTTAATATAATTATGTAAAACATCCCTAATATTTCCTATAGATGTAGATAATTTTTGGGCCACATTAACACAATCATTTTATATCATTTTTAATATTTTTAAAATTATTTAATATTATTTTAATTGAATGTTAATATATTGCATCAGTGTTGCATAAGTAATTAATGTTATTATGTAATTTGAAAAAATAAATAAATAAATTTATTCCATGAAAATAATTTTATTAATCTCAAAATAAACACTTAATTTTTTTCATACCTTGCATTTTTTCCTATGTGGATACATAAATAATATTGAAAACAAATATAGTTAAATTTTTTAACTATCTATGATTTAAATAAATTATAAGTCATTTTCATAGACTAATGTCCACTAAACAACTAAATTTAGAACCTATGTTTTTGATAATATAATTAATTTCATCCAATAATAATTTTTATGAATAATTATGGACTTATCACTTTTTTTAATCTATAATAATCTCATTTACCCTGTACTATGGTGGTAAAGTTTACCACGGTTACAATTCATATTGAAAAAAAATTAAAGGATCCTATTTTAAAATTTTGAACCTCTTGAATATAAATGTTTAATTAATTTTCTCTTATTAGATACCTATAAATTGAATAAATTAATTTTAAAATAAGTTTTCAAAATGTGACAAAAACTATTTTTGGGAAATAATACATTTTAAAGACTAAAAGTAGATTTATTCTTATCTCATGCCTATAAAAATATTTTTTGATTATTTAAAAATTTTATCAATTAAATGATATATAAATTTAATTAAAACAATTCACCAATTTTTATTAATTTAATTTATTAATACGATAATACATTTTAGGAATAAAAATTGTTTTTCTTAAAAATATTTCATTTTATTCCCAATGTTTTTTATTTTCATTTATAATAAATTGATAACAAATGAATTATTTTTATACATATATAACCATAAATTTTTCGTATTTTAGTTAGTCCTATTCATACACACCAATACAATATCTTGAATATAACTATCATTTAAAATAATAATATATTAATAGTATACCACGTTTCATTTAAACTCGATGTTGCGTATAATGCAAGCTATCAAAAATAGAAGATTTTTAAAGAGAAATATTTCATAAAAATGTTAGTGTGTCACATTATTTTTCTAAGTATTTAATGAATATTACTTAAAAATAAGCTAATAAATCTTACCTTTATAAGTGATCCGCTAACTATATGAATCCAGGATTATATATATAGGACCTTACCCCTGTTCCTAGTGTGTTAACACATTTAATTTAAATAATAAAGATAGAATAAGATTACTTGGACCATGAAATTTTTCATTAAAATTATTTTAAAAGATTCTTAGATTTAATTTTTCAATATTCCATTAATAAATGATGAAGGATCCAATGATGTGTATGAAATAACATTTCATAAATGTTTGATTGGAAAAATATATAATGTTACTTCTAAAAGTAATGTATTCTATAACTGAGCCACCATTAACATTTTCAATAATTAAAAACATATATAATACATATATAAATCATCATATGATGTATTTGATGGTAGTTATAATTTTAAATTTAGTACAAATAAATTATAAGCATAGATAAGAGTGTGATATCCCATATCACTAGATGTGATATACCATATTACAACCCATCACCCTCCATATCTTATAAAGTGGTATGAACTATATCACTTACCATGATATATACTTTAACAAACATATACCTTTCAATTTACCAATTTTACAAAATCCACATATACCTTATGTATGAAAAACATTATGTTACATTATATATAACCATTTTTAAATTTATACCCAAAATTTATTTTGTAATAAACTCTAAACTCCTTTGGAAAATTTACAGTATAAACACTATTAATTTTGGAAAAATATATATATATCTAGGAATTCAAAGTTAATAAATATTTCTAAGATTGATGATTTTCTTCTTTGATTGGTAAATCCAAAATTTTACTAATCATGGGAATAAAATTTGAGTAGGCCTCTAGATTTGGGACACAATATCTACATTTGGGTAGTAGTTTAGTACTTTTATAAGATGATTATTTTTTAGTAAATATTAGGTATTAGTGGAATTAATTAACTAATTTATTTAATTAATTAATTCATATTTAAAGAATTTTTTTATAAAATAAATAATGTGAATTAAGGAGATATTTTATAGTGACGTTATCATGGGTATATTATGGGGATTGAAGTCTAAATATTATATTAAGTCAATGATATGTCATTTTAGTGACTTTTACTTGGGAATTTGAATTAGATTCATTAGTTAAAAGTTTTATGGTCATTGTTTATCTTACTACTAAAATCATTTATCTCATTTTATATATGTTTTCTAAAAAATATGAACCCTTGGAAATACATGTGTTATGGTAGATCAAAAAAATGTGATTGCATAATTTGGATATATAAATGATTTATAGAGATTGATGATTTAAAATCATCATGGAATCAAGGTAATAAAATAAAAAAATTTAATTTTTAAATAATAATTCTCAATCTATACTGAATTCATTCTTCTATGATGGTTTAATAATATATAATAACCCATGTTAAAATATTATGATATCAAAATGAGAAAAATTATGATGAAAAAGATATTTTATAGAATAAATAATATCTATGAGAATTTGAAATTAATTATTTAAATATTATATAGTGAATGATGGGTTAAAATTGATAATGGATATAAATGAAATATTCAAATTATTAAGATATATATATTCTGTGAATATAGAGTTAATTTTTTAATTATATTGTTGTACTATTAGTGATGCTATTAATTAATTAATAAAACATTGGTATGATAATATAAATATGAAATGGTTGTTACTATGGATTTAGAAATGATTAATATTTTGTGATTTAATGAGAATTATTTAATGAGTTCCTATATTTATTTTTAGCCTAAAATGATGATATAATGTTGAAAATACTTTTAATAGTGAGAGGGATTTTTTTTACAAAATTTAGTTCAAGACAAGGTAAATTAGCATAGGAGTCATGCTACTTTCTGGATGTTTTATCCTTAGTGATGGTATAGAATTAAGTGATGATATAATGAGTTGTAAAGGGGTCATTCCAAATAGGCATGAAATTGTGACATGCTCTGATCTTGATAGGTTTTTTAGAGTGATTTATATATTAGTAATGTGGATTCCATATGTGTTGTTCCCCATTTTCATAACATTTTTACAATATTTAACACAACCAATACCACCTAATGAATTCTTACACACTTCTTGAGGTGTATAGTAGAGCTTTTTGATGAGTTTATAATGTTGAAAGTATTAAAATATCTTGTAAAAATTATAATAACCACTCTTGTGTTCTTTGATATATTTGTGAATTTTGAAAGGTTATGGTGTATGAACATAAATTATTTAAAGTGTTTTCATGATATGTGTTTTCAAGTGATGAGGTTTTAAAACTTGTTTGTGCCTAGGATATGAATAATGTTATTGATATGGTGATTTACTCCTTATGATATGGATTTTTTTGTAGAGATTTTTGTGAGGGTGTTGTGAATTTAAGATATGGTATTTAATCCTCAGGATATAGTTGAAATGACCCCCACTTTTAGAAAATTGTTTTCTCTTTATTTTTAGATCCTCCAGTGTTGTGTTGGGGAATTTCTAGAGTGATATGAAATGGATTTGGTTAGTGTTTTTAACCTTATCTTATCAAATTAATTCAATCAAAAATTAATCCCCTTAATCCCCATTTTTATGTGATTATCATGTTGGGGAGAGTTAGAGGTATTTGGAGTTTAATTTTAGGAGGGAAGAAATAGGGGAAAGTTGTATATTATACTATGTACTTAGTGGGATTGGAATGAGTACCCAAAGGGATTCTGGAGTGTGAAGGTGGTTCTATTTAGATCATTGGGTATTTTATAGTATTGTAGAAGCTACCTAGTATAATCCTAGGAGAAAATACATTAAGATTATGGTATTTTGGTTTTCCCAAACACACTTTTTTACCCTAAAAACAAGTGGATCAGGATTTATTATTCTTTCATCCATTGTATCTTTCCTTGGAATACCTTAAGTTTATATCTTCATTAATAAGGATTCCCCTCTTCAAAATTGATCTGGATCACTTCCATGATATAATGGAATCACATTCATGATGATGAGTTAGTTTCTACTACCACTAATATTATTTTATACATGGTTTTTTTCTCAACAATGAGGGTATCCTCATGTTCCATTAATTTATTTATTATGTGAACTTTTTATATCCTTTGTTTATTATTTCTTAGCTATTATTGTCATTTTTTCTAGGAAAATTTAAGGTATTACAAGTGTTTCAATTTATAGATTTTATTCCCTGGATTTTAAATAATGTAATCCCATTTTATCTTCCATGTAAGGTTTATTTAAGTGTTTTTATGGTTCCATATTCCTTTTTTGGATTTTGGATCAACAACTACATAATCTTTGGTGGGTAATCCTCTTCACTTTCTCTCATACTATCAAGTTTCATTGTTCATAGGGAATGGGTTTGGGTGAGGGACAATGAAACTAGTGTTTTCACATCTTTTTTAATAAAAAAGTATTTGTATCTAAACCATGGTTAGAATTGGTTATCCATTATGATTTTGATTGCATTCATTCTATAGTTTTTCTTATTTTGTTACACCCATATATATCAAAGGTATAAAATAGAACTTATTTTTTCTTTACATATCCCTTATTATATTATAACATATATAATGGGTTTTTCAATATAATACACTTATTATGGTATAATTGGGCATCAATATGGCCCAATTACTCAAGAAAACATTCTATAGGTTTTTAAAATTCCTTGTCATGATAGTACAACAATGTTTTTAGTTGGTATACATGATGATAGTGATTATTAAATAATTATGTTCTTTACTATAGACCATTCATAATATAATTTTTTTTATTAACATCAAAGTGAATATTCATTCAAAATATGATAATTTTATGGCTTTCTTCGTTTGATGTTAATTATAGCATTCCTTTGTGATTCAAAATGATAGAAAATGAATGTTTATTATTTCATTTTATACCTTGAAGAATTTAGGTTGCACTTATGATTTCATAATGATATTATCATGTTTCATTTATGATTCTAACATGAAAATACCATTTAAAGGATTCATCTTGATATTTAACGTGTATTTCCTTATTTTACAAGTATTTTATATACAAGTGTTGAGCCTTATATTTTAGGATCCATATTGAGGTATGTGCACTAGTTAAACATGGGGATCCCACCTATAATTATGTATAGTGCCTCATATAGAAGAATTATTATATATATGTATATGTATATGATATATCTGTTCATATACCATCCTACCTATAAGAATATTGTGACTACTAAGTGAGGATGATTATATACAACAACTCCCTAAAAGGGTTAGATGGATTCCTTGGTCAAATTGATTTACTCAAGTGGGGTGTGAGTTGAATTTAAAAAAAATCCATGAAGAACAAGTCCAAATAAAATCCTCCAAATAAAAAAAATCTACCAATTAATCAAAGGAGTAGTTTTATATAGGTTTTATCTTTTTAAAGAGTTCTAAATATTGACTACTGCTCAGTTAAAACATTATTGGAAATTACTTTAATAGTTGAAATTGATTTACCTAAGAAAATACTTATATAAAAACTATTTAAGACTCATTATCAAAGTACTAGTTTTGTTTATAGATTAATACTAAATGAATTTTAACGATTTGAAATGAAGAAAAAAAAAACAAAATATAATAAAATTTTATATTAAGTCCCAAACAAAGACCAAATATCCTCCACATGGAAATAAGTTTCTTCTAAAAAAATTATATAACCATAATTTTACCCACAACCAAGATTGGGTATTGAAACAACATCTTACAATATATCTAGGATAGGTGAGGACCTCTTCTACAATAACCATGGAAAGAAAAGAGATTTCATGCTACTTAGGGACTTCTTCCACAAATAATTTGGGGAAAAAGATAAAAAAAATAGATATAAGGGAAGATCTATTATTCTCTAGTTATAGCACAAGAGTCAGTGTGTGTTAATAAAAAGATCATACAACACACTACTCGAATGTAAAATAAAACAACATAATCATAAATAAATAAGATATAGAAAAGGTAATTATTCTTTTTATATAGTTCTCTAGATGATCCAGTGCCCTCATATGTGGATTAGTGATGAGATTGAACTAATTCGGTGAAATTTGTAGTAAATCAGAGGGTTAAAAAGATCTATTTTATTACTATAAGAAAGGATCATTTTATTCAATGAAGTTTCCACTTTCATAGTCGAATGTAAGTAGGTATGAAGTGTGTAAGATCTTTCATGAATGATCACTTTAGGATTTAGAACATTTATCACCCCCATTATCCAAGTGACATTAAAAAGTGTACATGATGGAGTCATCTAGAAAATATAAATAACCGCATACATCCATTAAAGGGTAATCATCCAGATATTCTAGATCCTCATACTCATAAGTGATATTTAATTTAATGAATATAGTGGTAAGTCATGTCTAGTGTTAAGACATTCTGGTAGTCAAACATTCTAGAGGTGACTCATTTGAACAAATGATGAGCCATGTCTGGTGGGTACTCAACATTGGTGGTAACTCATATCAGGCGATAAACATTCTAGTGGTAAGACATTCTAGTAGTGACTCATTTGAACTAACATTGAGTCATGTGTAGAACATAGCCAAATTTAATCAAGATGACTTATTAATTAATATACTATCACAAAACCTCAAAGTCATTATAAAATTAATACACATTATTTGTGAGTACTAAAATAAGGATGTTTGAAAAATATCCTCCCATTTGATGAGCACAAATCATGCAATTTTTATAAACACTGCTAGAAATTTACTTTATCCCAACAGATCTATATTGATGGTTTAGAGAAACCATGGGTATATATTTTCATCCCAAGACTATACCCAAGGTTTTAGAAAAATATTGGTATAGGTTGATTAATACCAATGGTTTTTTAAAAACCATGGGTATAGCCATTTATATAGGGAGGATTTCCCAGGGTCCTCCTCCCTTCCTCCCCATTTAAAGAATAATCCCTCTGATATGTACTCGTGTCTCCATCCCCTCAGGTAATTTTTTCCTCCTCACTCCCCTCATCAAGACAATTTGGCTCCCCCCATAGGTGATCTTGGCCACCCCCTTCCCTCCTCAGGCGAATTTGGCGTACCCCAGGTGTCATTTCATGCCTTGGTTGGTGTTCTTAATGTATTTGTGGAAAAGATTTAATTGAGATCTTTAAGAGGTAATATTTTATTCCCTCATCTTATTTCTTCAATTTTATTCCTCAATTTTCATGGGTGTGAGTCATTTTTATTAATATTCTTTGATTCTACACGTGTCCTTGTATTTTTTTAGATATTTTAAAAATTAATTTATTTTCTCTATAGTTTTTAAAAGTATTTTAATGGTTTACATTATAGATGCATGATTTTCCATTTTTCATTATGTCATTTTTGGGAAAAAAGTTTCAAAATGGTTTATTTGATCAATCATCCATAGTTTTCAACTTATAGGGATTAAGTTAGTGTGCCATAGAATATAAAAGAACCTAGTTTAATTCTCAAGACTTCTGTCACCAAAGTCATTTAATACAATCAAGACCATTTTAGATTGTGGATGTACTTGATAATGGATATATTTAAATTTAGAGATAAAATAGAATTCATATATTAAAGTTTTCTTTTTAGAATTTACATAAATAAATATCTTGTTCTCCACATTTATTCCATGTCATCTATGCTATATGTTTTCAGTCAAAAATTAAAAAAAATAAAAACTATAAATTAAGTTAATTAATGTTTTTTAAAATAAAATTACATATTTTATTAATTATATTACATCTTTTATTATTTTAAATTCAATTATTTTTTATATTATTAGGCCATTAATAAGGGTTTAAACATTAAATAATATTTCCCCCAATGTGTTATGTAAGAGAATTTCCTTGAGTAGAACTAGAGACATTTGATGTATAAGTGACTCAAATACAAGAACATGTGGGTAGTTTTTAACAAAATTAACATTCTTGATAAAATATATAAATAATAATGGAGATCTATTTATATGTGGTCATGTATTTTAATTTTCATTTTAATGAGAATCACAAGATAAGTATTTATAGTCTTATGATTCACCTTTTTCATCTGTAATAAAAGTAGATAAACATTGTCTATAACTTTAATAATTTCAAAATACAATTACTTATTTATAGTTCATTATTTCTTTATTTCATTAATCTCACATAATTAAATTTGGTTATAGAAATTTAATTCTTTATTAATTTTTTTTATTCTGTTATACATCTTCACTATGATTTCACTTATTACAAAATTTTTTAAAGATTAGATCATGAGTACCTAGGGAGACAATAAAAATTACTAAAAAATGTAGATGAATCTATTTAATACCTAGTATAAGTGTAATAAGTACCAATAGAGTTTTCTTGAGGAATGGAGAACACCCTTGATTATAATTATATAGATGATAGCTTCCCTCTAGGTACCCAGTATCCCCATGTTTAAATCCATTTAAAGTCAGACACTTTGTCTATTTTGTTTCATTAATTTTTCCTCAACTTTTGGTTCCTTTCATCCCTTATTTCTTTTTTTCATTATCACAGGTGGTATAAGATCTTCTTTTTATTGTCTTCCCCCTCCTTTTAATCACTTGTATTCAAGGTGTTATATAGTTGTTCACTTTCAAAAATTCAAATTATATCCTCTATTATGTTTTCATTTTTATCCTCATGTCCCTATTTTTATTTTATTATTATTATATAAATTTCATTATATATATATAAATAACCAATTTTATATAATAATTACGAATAGATGATTTATTTATTTTATTAAAAATTGAAAAAAATAAGATTAAAAGTAATAATATATTTCATATATTAAAAAAATCATTAATAATATTGTTGGAAAAATATAATAAATTAATAATAAAATATAAAAATTAATTAAATATAATGATTAGTTTACCCTTACCATTTTTTAGTTTTACCTTTACTTAACATTGTTTTACCCTTACTCATTTTTAGTTTACCCCTACTTAACTTTAGTTTTCCCTTACTTATCTTTAGTTTGACCTTAATTAGATTTATTTTTACCTTTAATTAATTTTAGTTTACCATTACTTAAATTTTTTTCACTCTAACATAACTTTAGTTTACTCTTACTTAACTTATGGTTTCCCTTATTTAACTATAGTTTACCCTTAACTTTGTTTTACCATTACTTAAATTTGTTTTACCCCTTACATGGATTCATTTTTCATTTATTTACCTTATTTTTTCCTTTTTTAGCTACCTTTGTTTTACACTTCCATAACTTTATTTTACCCTTACTTAAATTTAGTTGATCCTTAATTTACTTTCTAAGCTAGGAATAATTTTTCTATCATATAACAAAATATGAATTTAAAATAAATAATTTTTGTTTTGGTATCAAAATGGAGCGAAGAGACAACCTTCTATTATTTATAAAAAGAAAGAAATATGTTGTATGGAGAATTTTATATTTCATAGGTTTTCATTTTTGCATCATCATGAGGGATATATTATGATAGTTCAAGAAGACAATTATATCAATACACATGGGGAAAATATTTAAGATGATGATTTTGAGAGACTGAAAAAATTAACGGATTATGCTAGAACTCCTGTATATTAGGAATGTACTAAAATAAAAAAGTTAGAATTTTTAATTCAATTATATCATGGAAAAACCATGTATGGAATTTATAATACCTACATTTATTATATTCATACCTTTTTGAAGGAAATTATTTCTTATGGTACATGTATTAACTTAAATCATCACAAGGAATAAAAGTTAATTAAGTATCTCAAATTTTCTACTAATAAAATTTATTCTTGTCTGAAGGGTTTTAGTTTATTTTGGGAAGAAATATCTAACCATAATGAATTTAACGAATATTTTACCTCTAAATTCAATGAAAATGTATATGTAATACTACCTTTTATGCCAAAAAAATTATTTGTAACTTTCTATTGATTCTTAGTCTTCAAAGTCTGTTCATGTATGATGAAATCTCATCTAATATGAATTGGAATGATGCTAAGATAATTAAAGTTACTAATGTGTTGGTTCATATTAAATATGGATTAGAATAGTTATAATTTGATGAAAAACATCCTGATTTTTTATCTAAGGTGTGTAATGTCAGTTTGGGTCTATCCTGTGATGGGTTTAATCTGTTTCGTCAGATGATTACTGAACACAACAAATGGATAGTTTTTATTCATGTTTATAATATTAATCTACAAATTTGTATAAAAACCTTTCATTTTCTTAAGTATACTAATATCTATACCTTCTGACCCTAGAAATTATATAGACATATACTTTTATCTTTCAATAAGTGAGTTGTAGAATCTTTGGGAAATGGGTGTGTGCTCATTTGATGCTCCTTCAAAAAATATATTTCAGATGTGTGCTACCCTTTTATCGAATACAAATGATTTCTATTATTATGAAATGATTTTTGGTGGGAGAACAAAGAAAAAATATCATGTCTAATTTTTATGATCAATACATGATCAAGAAAGATTAAATATAATCACAGTTTGAGTTTCAGGGGGCATAGATTATTCATTCCAATGGATCATCAGTATATGAAGAATTGATGGAGGTTTAATAATATTATTGACACTGAACAACCACCTCATTGTATGTTAGGAACTGATGTTCTAAATTAATTGGAATATTTTATTTTTTTCATTAGGGAATGTTCAGATGAAATCTAAAAAGAGGAGAAATGTTTTCACTAAATCCAATTACAAGAGGGAAAAGAGAAGTATCATTTTTGAGTTTCTATATTTCTCTACAAATTTGTTATATCATTGTTTATAACTAATGAAAATTGATAAAAATACATGTAAATTTTTTATTTCAATTCATCTAAATATCAAGGGGGAGACCAAATATTACTTCTCATATCGCTAAGACTATTTAGATTAGGGTATTTGATGAAAACAGAATCTTGTGTGTATTGGTTTAAAAGATAGAAAGTTCTTAGTGCTTCTTATGTGATGAAACCTTTAGAGAAAAATAAATTTATGAAAGTATTGTAGAATATCGAGGTATCTAATGGATACTCTAGAATCATATATAAATGAGTCAATATGAGGTATTTGAAACTAAAATCCCTAAAAATCATGATTTTCGTGTCTTTCTTCATGAACTGATTCCAATAGAAATCTGCAATTTTCTATCCAATAATTTAATGTTTAAAATTATTCTCTTATTCCATTTTTCTAGAACATTTTACTAAAAGGTTATCGAATTATTTCTTGAAAAAAATGTAGTAAGAGGCTCTATTAATATTGTGTGAGTTGGAAAAACATTTCCTCCATCATTTTTCACCCACATGTTGTATTTAATAGTTCATATTCCAATTGAAACACTTCTTGGGGGACCTGTTTTTTTTTGTGGATGTATCCTACTAAAATAAATATTTATACAATTAAATCTTATGTCCAAAACAAGAATCAATCTAAAGGATCCATTGTGAGAGGTAATTTGGATCAAGAATATATATATATATTCTTTCAATGTATTTTTCTGATATAACCACAAGGCATAACCAACCAATGAGAAATGAAGGTGAGAAGTGTGGGGAAATTGATACCTCATTTCCATTCTATCCCAAATTGGAGGAAGTCTTTGGTCATATACATTGGCTACACTGAGACTTTAAGAGGAGGATGTGGAACATCACACAGTTTTTTTTACTTTGGTTTGTTCTATGAATATATCATTTATAGATATTTTGATATAATCTCATACTATATCATTACACATATACCTTAGGATTTTATAATCATTTTATGTAGGGAACATAAACAAATTATAAGTATATTTCATCAATCTTTTTTCTTTGAGAGAGAGAGAGGCTTTTCATAGAAAAGACTTTCCTCCTTGGTTGAAATCAAAGGTATGACCATTAAATTAATAAAAATAAAAAAAATATATCCATTTAAGTGTATTATGCATATATATTTCATGTATTGAGTATAACTATTAACTCCATTTCTAAAGAATTAAGAGCGTTGGGGTTTAGTCCCAATTATTTGGTTCGTGAATGAAAATCTTTAATAATAAATGGGTGTAAATTTATTACAACTGACCGAGTAGTGAAAATGAGAACATAAAATGATGGTGTTACATTAAATTCTACAATATAATATTATTCTAATGCATCATATAGTTATCCCTAATATGAAAATGTGTCTTATTATGTACTTTTTGAGAAAATATTTTTATTGGATTACTACTCTCAAGTATGAGTCACTATGATGAAATATAAATGGTTTGATTCAATGATGTGATATGGTACATTTATTGATGATTGTGGATTCATATTTATTCCCATGAGTTAATTCTTGGCTATCGAATGATCATAAATTTTGGAATTAATGGAAATGAAAGGTTTTTATATGAAAGATCATCTGAGACCTTATTATATTTTCATTAATGAAGTAATGTCAATACATACGTTTCATGATGCTGGGGATGTAATTGACACGATTGATGTACCATTTGTGTTAAAAATAATTTTTCATTTGATTACAAAAAAATCATAACACGAGAGTTGAGGTTGAACATGAAGTAGTGGTGGGTATATAGAAGCAACCATATATCTTTATAGTTCATTTAGTTTAGCTTGACATGAGTTTCTTAGATTGGTATTACTATAATTACTTTAATTTAGTTTCAGTTTGGAATGATATATTTGTTTTAGTATTTTTTTTTGGTTTTGTTGCATTTAAATAGATTTACTTCAATTTAGAAAACCATGTTTAAAAGTGGTTTTTAAAAAATATATAACTTGGTTTCAAATTATTATTACTAAAACATGTTATGAAATTTTTTATGACTTATTTGACTTCTAAGTTATATAAATTATTTTTAAAAATTTTTTCTAAAAAAAATTCATTTCATTCAAATTAATATTTTAAAAGATAATAAATAAATTTGAAGGAGGTGATTGTTTGATGTTTATAAATAAGTACATGACCATGGGTTGCCTCCTCTAGTTCCCTTAGTGAGTATAATAATTTTAATATTTTTCTTTTGCATTACATATGATTTTGTGTTCATATTATTTATCAAATATTTTTTGGGATATTTAGTTTCACCAGAGTTGACCCCTCCTCATCCTACTACCATGGGACCATCTAGGGATGATCTTAGACCTAGAAGGATCACCCATTGTACCCATTAACACCCTGACCCTCTAACGGATACCCTATCTACCATATCATACAACACATATACCACACATTTTCATTATCTTCTTGGGCCTCCAGGGATGTTCCTACCCATTCCTCCATTATCATCTCATTTAGACTCATCATCCCATACCATGCCTACACTACCTTCAGGTTTTTTTTCAACTTTATGATATCCAAATCCTTTGATATATAACCAATACTACTACCTAATCCTTCCATGTCTATGCCAAATCTATTTCATATTATCCATATAGGATCTGATGATTCTATTCCTTTAGATTTCACATTAGTGGATGAAGATCAACTAGATCATGCATTATAATATACATATCCTTCAGAGAATATTGATCTAGGAAATCCCACAGATTCATCTGAGCCTATTGACCAGCCAACATAAATTTTTTTTATGATAACTATGTCAAATTATATCACATCATTTTTTCCCTTTTGTACTGTGAATTAATTCTTCCTTTTCTATTTTATCTTATTATTGGTATCTTATGGTAGGTGATGTGGGAACACACATCTAAGGTAATGATGGAATCTTCACATACAAATAATGGCAGAATACAATGAAGAAAATCAGATGATAAGTAAACATGCGAAGCAGTGTAAAAGTTTCATCTCTACATTATCTAGGTACCATGATATCATTCCTATGGAACTGGTGTCAAAAAGACATATCAGTAATGAAATTAAGGACCAAACATGGGTGTCGATGTTGGTAAAAAAAATTTAAGATTATATCTATATTATTAATGTATTAATATGAATTAGAATATTGTTTTCAATGTCACTTTAACTTTACCATCAGTAAAGATGCTAAGGATGCAATGATGATGGATCTTAGGGAGTTTTGGTGATCATATAAGCATGATTTATATGTCTGTTAGAGAATTATAGTAAATTATTAATTAGAGGGTGTGCCCATATTCCACAAATATCCAATGTTACATTATCAAAAAATGATTGAATATTATAAGTCTTATGAGTTTTAGGTATTCCAAATATTTAATGGTTTGCATATATAAAATGTAATTATTATTACTTGTATTGACTCTTTTTAATTTTAGGAAGCATTTAAAAAAATAAAAAAGATTCAATGACATATCTACACACATTGGGGTGCACTAGAATGTCTGAGCATAAGAAATTCCACGTACTTTAATTTGAATTAAAATAATGTCTTTATTTATATTGTTATCTAGTTAGATTTTCATGCTAAATTTTAAGTTTTATTTTCCTTATCCCCTTCAATAAAAGGCGGAAAATAATCCTTTAAAATGACCTAATGGCCTAGAGGCTAATTGGCCTATAGTCTAATTGGCCACTTGGTGTATAGGCCTAATGGACACTTGGACAATAGGCATAATGGATAATTTTCCATTAGGCCTATAGACCAATTTGATACATAATGAATAATATGGAGATTATATTATGAAATTAATATAAATCATTCATATTCAAGATTATTTAACGTTTAAAATGAGTAGATAAAAATATAAAGTGTTTATGATTAGATTTTATATATGAATTTTTCATCAATGTTTATCACATGTTTAAATTTATGAAATTTAATTTATTTAAAAGTTATTCCATTTTATTATTATTCAAATTTATAAAATTTTTATATTTTGAATATGTTTATATTAATCAATGTCATTTGTATCATGATTTATTGGGCATCAAAGTTTGTGTACCTCAAGCAAAATTATTTTTCTCGAGTAGTAAGAAAAATGATGGAAGTGTAGTAAATTCACTAACATAAGAAAATATTGTAAAAAATTTTATTTATATTTCAAATATTTATATGAAATTAATATTTAAATATATTTTTTATATTTTCAATAGTATTCCTTGGAGGTCCATGAGGGTAAAAATGCTATCAACTTTGGGCCAAATGATCTATTGAGTCAGGTATTATGTGATGAGAACTAGGGGAGAGTCTGATGTTGACCAAGGAAAAAATCATCCTCACTAGTTATCTGTCCTAATTGAGATCTTATAAAACTTTTCATACCACCAATATGTAAATCACTCATGAATAAGTAGATGAAGAAAAAAATGGATTTAAAAGAGTTTTAATGGAGTAAAATGATCACCATACACTTCCTAAAATCTATGCTAGTTATAAGCCAATCACTTCCATCAGAGGATACTATTACTGTTGATTCATACATTGCATCAATGCGCTCTCTAAATGATGTACCAAGTGATGACAATGAGGGCCTTAGTGGGGGTATAGTTTATGGTTTTATTGTTTATGATGACGATGATACTGCTTCATATGATGTTGTTGGTGGAGAGGATGTTATTGATAGTGATGAGGCTGAGGATGTTGCGGATGAGGGAAATATTTATCCTCTCCATGCTTGAATGAGCAGTAAAGAGACATGTGGACTTTTTTAATGACTTAAATTTCTTTTTTTATGAATTATATATATCTTATACTATTTTAAATGGTTTGAAATTTATTTGGTTGAATGATAAATATAAATTATTTGTATTGTATTGAATTTAGCTTTTGTTCTTTATTTTATTTACAATTTCAGGTGCTGGAAGAGATGATATTGCCATCAAATGGGGAAAACAACCTATAACCATAATTTGAGTACCCATGGGTATAGATATTGAGACAAGGAAATCTATACCCATAGTTATCAAAACCATCTTGTAGATATATACTCAAGGTTTTGGTTAAATCTTGGGTATAATGAAATCATGAAAGACTATACCCATAGTTTCTATAGAAAACATGGGTATATCTCTATATCGATGCCTCCCAATACAATAGTTCCTAAAAACATGGGTATAGTCTATACACACAATTTTAGGGTATATAACCATAGTTCTAAATAGTGGGTTAAGTATATGTTTCTAGTAGTGAAACCATGCATCAAATAAATTTAGGTATATGGAGATGAAGTTAAATATACTTTCATGAATAACATTCCAAGGGTCAAATATGAGATATAAAAAACTGGTATAAAAAATAAAGAAATATTATATCAGAGATAAGTGTACTTAAAGTGTATTAGTTGTATGGTATCAAATGATAAAATTCATGAAAATACTATTTATGAAATAATAACATTCAAATAAATATCATATTAATGAATAAAATAAATACATACAAATAAGTAAGGTATCAAAGGTAAACTTAGTAGAAAAGGTAACATATAGAAAGATATGTAAAGGTGATATAAAATAAAAAGATAACATGGGTCAAATAGTATCAAAGATAACTTAATTTAGTATCAAAAATTTACGAAGTATGGTATCGAAGGAAAAAAGAAATGAAAAGGTGTCTTAAATTAAAAAACTATTGTCCCCCTTTTGGGATTATCAAAAAAATAAAACAAGAGACAGTAAATACTGAGATATGAATAATAATAGAGATACATTTCATGTAGCATAAAAATTCATAATTTTACATCCTGAAATAGATATTGGGAGAAGTACACAATCCCTTTGAATGAATATAGCTAATCTGAGTCACTATCAGCTCGGTTGTAGGATTAGAAGGACCCTTTAACATCTCAGAGGTAGGTGGTAAGGATATAGATGGTGGAGGTGATGTGATAATAGTTATAGGTAATAAAAGAAGTTGAGGCACTTCCATGATGATCACTGTTGTGAGATGATGAATGACTTCCTCTGCC
Organism: Viscum album; assembly: GCA_963277665.1. Classification (NCBI taxonomy): domain Eukaryota; kingdom Viridiplantae; phylum Streptophyta; class Magnoliopsida; order Santalales; family Viscaceae; genus Viscum; species Viscum album. The sequence continues at coordinate 354,083,364 of OY728125.1, read as the reverse complement.
GACATGCTAAAGAGCTTGTACTAAGGAGGTGGAGGGTATGAGGAAAAAGAAGCTATGAAATTTGTCCTGATAATGCCTATAAGATAAACTCAAACTATACTAGATACATATAGAAATGGATTGATAAGGTTCAAAAATTACAAAATAATATTTCATCCTTTCTCTATAGCACTAAATAAGTCTTTCTTTTCCTCCATGAAAATATTAAGCAGAGATGACAAAACCTTTAAATGGATGAATTTTTCCTTGAAATACTTGGTAACATGTGAAATACTTAGATTATCAGAAAAAAAAATGAAATGTGAATCTGGATCATATTTAGTGTACACCATAGAAATATAATATTTAATGGTCGTAGTGATGGTTTCCCTATTACTTTGGGATTCATTTAACCATTCTCTTACTTGTTTGTATATGTGCTCAACATGATAAATAATATTCATTAGATCCTCATAAATATTATCATAAATATATATATTAAAATAGAAAGAAGTACCTCATTGACTATAAACCATATCAACTTGGAATCAACTGAAATCGGCAGAGGCAGAGAAATGTATATAGAATCCACTAAAGGTAAACTCTCTAACATCTTCCTTATAGTTTCCTAACTAGTAGAAAATGAGTTCATTATATCTTACATAACCAAACTCAAAGTCTCTATATAACTTTCCAACCTATGATTCTCAATTTAAACATCCTAAATGTGATTATTCACTTGAGGATGGATATGGAAAAATAATAATCTCAAATTGGTGTCTAGCATCAGTTTAACTGAGATATGTGATTGGAGGGGCTTGAGACCTCAAAATATGACTAAAATATGAAATAAGTATATCTATAAAAACATCCAAATCTACTCTATTAAAATAATATGAAGTTACTAGAGTAACTAGTCCTAGTGCAACAACCAATATAGGCTTAGATCTAGTAGTGGGTGGAGGGGAAACAAGGTTATCTGAAGAAAAATCTTGAAGGCCACCAGCTTGATTAGTCTAATATAACAAAGGATCCCTTAGAGGGTCTGTCACAGTTCCAACTGAGATATAAGGTCCACCATCATTCTGGGTACTTCTCTCATAAACTGAATTAAAATAATAAAGATCAAGAAACTTGGAACATGTGGAATGATCACCCCCGTAGAGGATACCTCACCCTCTTGTAAAGCAAAACCATCCCGTGCATCTCTATTCTATCCAACTTCTTCCTCAACATATTTGAAATATTAATTGTCTAATCCATGATGAAAAAAAAATCCTAATAAGTTTTCCCACTAATAATGTGTAGCCACTTCAAACTATCACAAGAGGAATACCAATAATAGAAACTCTTATAGGGAGTTACATCTACATGGTCAACTCTGACAGAAGGATGGAATTTCTTCCCCTTAGTAGATGAAACATCATTACCAGGTTACATTTAAATTTATATCTCCAACAAAATATATCTTTCTAATCCAACTCTATCAACACTTGCAGGTTTTTGGTGATCCAGGTCACTCCATGGGCTTATCTGAGGAAACAAAACTAGCATAGAATGGATGAGGTGGCTGAATCCTCTCAACATCATGATCATGATCTAGCCCTCTATAATAAATACTACCATCTTATCATCATCTCCATTACCACCATAATTTCAATATTCTTTATTTTCCACATCAAAAACTTACTAAACCATTTATATGGATTTTCAAGAAGAACTTATAATCTTCTCAACACTAGAAACATCTATCTCATCATTATCATCCTTTATCACTCAAGATACTTTCTCTAATAGGTAGAGAAACTATAGGACCAGAAGATCCAAAATATATAATATGGATCATTGAAATATCCAAGTTCACTTACCTCTTCAAATAAGGAAGCCACCTCTTTATAAGAAACTACAACAACTTCCTCTTATTATTTACCCATGAGAGTATTCTATTATCCCATAAATTCCAATCAAATATCCACTAGATTATTGGGTCTCATAGGAGGATCTATATTATTAATTTTATTATAAAAATTTTCATTATCTCTAGCACAATTCTTTAACCAACTATTAAAACTTAATTTCATCCTTCCATAGATAACTTTAGTTAGTCACTAAACCACCACATTTCACATCAACTTCTTACCTCTTTATTTATCACAACATAGTATACAACATGGACGAATTTAATGTTGGATAAATTAAATGAATATAAATAGAATGTGACTTTAACATCTCCATTATATGTGCAATAGGTATCTACAAAGATTTATTGTATCCCCCTAATTTCATAATGAATAAGGTAAACATCCTGATATCTCATCATATTAAATTCCGAATTCCCTGGACACACCAAATGCTAGATAAACTTAAAAGAATCTTGCATTCACCATCCAGCTCAGTAAAAATAGGCCTCCTCAAAATTTATTTCACCAATTAGTTCCAAAAAAGAATTTTTATAATTGAATGATTCACTTTAACCTGGGGTATAATACCATAATAATATTAAAAACCTCTTTGATGAGGAAAATTTATACATCTTTCCCATTCCATTGAAGAAAAAGTAAACTCTTTACCATCAATCTTCGTCGTATCAGATCTTTATTCTTACAAAATATGACTCAATGTACTAATTAAAACTAATGAACTAACCAAGGATAGAAAGGTTACTAATTTATTTAGAACCAATCTACCCATCCATGGTCCTAGATAAACTTTATCACTAATTAATTACTGGAATTAAACAATTTTTCATCCACTTAAATTTTTAGGAAACCAATAAATGATTCACAAGCTATGAGTTTATTAGTTTGATAACTACTTGTATCAGTTATCCTCTAGATCATTTAGTAGGTCATTATTATTTAAAATAAAACATTGCAACATTGCTGACTCTCTTTATTTCATAGGAAAGAAGGATAATCAAGGGTACAAGAAGTCTAAAGTTTGAGAGAGAGAGAGAAGTTGAAATGGATCGAAGGAAGCAGGTGTGAGAGAGAGTGAAAATTTAAAGACCAATGTTTCATTTAGGGTTTATAAATGATAAAATATATTAAATAAAAACTTATAAAAAAGAATAATAATTTAATTTAGGAAATTAGTAATGGTAGAAACACATGAAACATAGATCGGTCATTCATCCAATAGTGACTCGTCTGACTCGTTAAAAGTGACTCCTCAATGGTGAATTTTCAACAGTGACTCACCAATGATTACTCGACAATAGTGACTCACCAATGGTGAATCTCTAATGGTGAATCGCCAAGGGTGACTCATCAATAGTGACACACCAATAGTGACTCACTAATGGTGACTTCCTAATGGGGAATTATCAATGGTGAACCATCCATGATTAAAGACTAACTGAATTTTATCATTCCTAATTCATTTTTAATGTAGTTTAATCTCTTAGAATTTAATTGTTTTGTGAAAATATCAGCAATATGTTGTCAAGTTCCTATTAAATCAAGAGTTGTATCACTCTTTTGAAAATGGTCCCTCAAAAATTGATATCTTATGTCAATATTAATTGTTCTAGAGTGCTACAAAAGATTTGTAGAAGTGTTTATAGAACTTTTTTATAACAGTTTATAGAGACGTGCTAGGAATTTATATCCATAGTATACTAATGTGTGTTTTATCCACAAAATATGGGCACAAAAACCTCCATCAGCTACATACACATCTTTAAAGTAGATATTGCAACCAAACATTTATTCTTACTACACCAAGAAACTAGATAACTTCCTAAGAGATGACATATTCTACAGGTGATTTTTCTATTCAACATAAAACCACAAAAATATGTATCTAAATAGCTCACTATTTCAAATTTGTTTCCTCTAGGATAAATCATTCATTAATTGGTTGTATATTTTTGGTATTTTAAAATATTTTTAACAGTAAGTAAATGATATTCTTTAGGGTTTTCTTGAAAACAGGAACATATACACACACTAAACATAATATCAATTCAGTTATTGGTTAAGTAAATAAAGCTTACAATCATACCTATGTAACTATTTTTGATCCATTAGCTTTCCAGCTTCATCAAGATCCAACTTATAGGTCGTACACATTAAATCATTACTAATTTTAGTTCTATCCAAATCAAAACCCTTTAGAAGGTATTTAATATACAAAATTTGATTTTAAATAATTACATATTATTTTGAAAGTTATTAAAACCAAGAAATAATTTAATTTCACACATTAAAATCATTTAAAAAATAGTTTTTTATCATATTTGAAAAATAAATACACACTAAAATTTTAAAATATCCAAAGATAATATCATCAATATAGATTTGAACTAATAAAACAACTTTTGAAATTCTTGTTATAAAAATTGTAGGATCATCTATACCTTTCGAAAAACCATTAGAAATTAGAAAATATATGATCCCTTCATACCAATGTATATAAGGACTATTTTAAAATAGATAAATCTTTTTCTATTTTAAATAAATAATTTGGAAGATGAGGATTCTAAAATTTAGGAGTTTTTCAACAAAAAACACCCAAAAAATATAAAAATTTCATATTGAACTTTTGAAATACATTTGATATAGTTTGAAATACAAATTTTATAGATAGAAAATAAGTATTCTAATCGATTAAAGCCTAGAAAATAATAAACAAGTATCCTTATAAGAAATATCCTCTTCTTGACTATATCCATATGCATCCAACCAAGATTTATTTCTTACTATAGTTCCATATTCATCAACCTTGTATCTAAAAACCTATATAGTTTCAATAGTGAGAGTGTATTTATCTCTAGCTAAAATTTCCCAAATTTTATTTATTTCAAACTAACTAAGTGCCTATTGTATTACCATCACCAATAATTCATCATTAATTATATCATTTATGGTCCTAGGTTCAAGTTGTGAAAATAATGCTTGATTTTCAACCTGATTTATAAGAGATGATCTAGTTTTTGCACCACTTTATAGGTATCTAACAAATAAATATAGAAAATGGTATTTATGATTCCAAAAATATCCTGGAAAAGAATAGTTGGACATATCATGGTCTTCCATGGGATCCAGTTCAGGTTGTGTTTGTTCCTTAGAACTGGACGATTTTTCTCCTTGGTATAGAAGATTGTTAGAAGGTTTATCATTTATGTTCAGAGTTGAAAAACCATCCTCAAAGTTTTATAAAGTGGTTTTAGGATCATGTGGATTTATTTAATCAAACATTACATGAAAATATTCTTCAACATTCTTGGTTCTCTTGTTAAACACTCTATATGATTTACTAGAAGTTGAATAACCAATAAAAATCCTTTCATCACTATCTGAAGAAATTTTATCAAGATTATACATAGTGTTAAGAATAAATATATTGAAACCAAAAAATATATAGTAATAAACCTTTGGATTTCTACTGTTCCATAATTCATAAGGGGTTTTCTTTAAGAGAGTTTAAATTAAAACTCAATTGATTATATAAAAGGTTGTATTCATAGCCTCTGGGAAAAAATAAACAAGACAATCATACTCATTAGGCATAGTATGATAATTTTTTTTAAGTTTCATATTTTTTATTTCTAAAAAATCATTTTTATATGGGGTTCTAGGATCCTAGAAGTTATGATTATATCCACTTTTTTAGAAAAAATATTCAATGTCTTAATTTTTAAGCTTACAACCATGATAACTTCTTAATGTATTATTCCTAAGTCAATGACATATGCCTATCATGGGGTGTGGAAAAAACAATTATTTCCAAAGTTAAAATGTAGTAAAGTGGTTTACTATGGTTTTATCAAGAGAGGATTTCACAACAATCAAGATATCACCTTTAATTAGTGGGAAAATGGGGTGTTTTTGAAGTGTTTGATTTCAAAAAGAAAAGAAAGAAACTAAAAAAAGAAATGAAATGAAGAAAAATATTTTTAAAAAAATGAAGAGAAGGTGATTAAAATAAATTATATGAAAATGGTGATCAGGTCATGTTTAGTTTTCCAATTGCAATGATATCATAGTTCTAATTTATCTAATCCTATTTTACTAAAATGATTAAAGTGTGATTCCATGATTCAATCCTCTCACTCCCTTGGTAAAATAGTGACAGTGAGAGTACAATTTTGTAATATCTCATCTTGGTCTAATCTAATTTATATTTTCAATAGAGTTTTAGAAAATATGCTTAATTCATTTAGCCAATTTCCAATTGGGTCATGTTTATCCTAAATAATCATGAATATCCACTACCCTCCCACATGTATTGATGATTTCTGAGTACTTCACCACTAATCCCTAGTTTATTCCATCATATATAAACCATAACCTAGTAGAGGGAGATAAAGAAAATTTATCAACTAAAAAAATGATAGAATATAAAGCCAAATATGATCATTCTTGATAATAAAAACCATTATTACAAATTAAAATCAGCTTTGAAGAAGAGATAAAGTATTTTATACCATTAAGTGTAATAACTCAAGAATTACTTAAGGGATAAACTCTCCTACATTAATCACACATAATTTTACACTTAAACTCTATAGGAATACCCAATGAAGGAGGAATAATAATTCATTACAAAATACAGTATAAGAAAAGAGGGAAAAGAAAGTACAAAACATTTTATTCTCCAGAATCTGTCTACCAAAACATTTCTCTTGTCATTCCCACCAGATAGCTAAAAATCACCAGGATACATTCTTAAAATATATTAAAAATTGTACTTTCTATTGACTCTCAAAATTTTAAATATTTTTGACCTGTGTATAATGTAACGTCTTGGAAATTTCAGGTAATTGTTTTTATTATATGGAATTATTTTGAGATCAGGCGTTGAGATGACATGCAATTCCGAGACAAGGAGTTCCTGAAATGAACCATCAAAAAAATTTAATCTTTAAATAGTGCACATGAGTGGTTTTCTTTAGAAAGTGTAATAACTCTTAAACAGGTTCCTGGATCATAAATCTAAGGGTTCAGTTGAGTTCATGGTGGCTGGTTTACCCTATGTGTGACTTAAGTTTAGTCGGTGCATGCCTCTAGTGAGAAAACCTGAAAATTGAATAACTGTAAATAAAATTATTAAATAAAATTATTTTATTTTTCAAATGATTATAGATCATGAATGGTGACTCACATTGAAAATCTGAGACCACCATTAAGCTCGTGATGGTATGTTATCCTTAGGAAGATCATAACATTAGCCAGTGCGGGCCAACATTGGAAGTTAGTTTTTGGCCCTATATAAAATACTTAAGTAACAATTATTTTATCTTCAAATACTTATAACTCATAAATGGTAACTTATATTGAAAATATAAGAGTAATTTTGAGCTCTTGAGGGTGTTTTTCCCTTACGAGGAGCCTAACCTCAACCGACGTGGGTTGAGGGTGAAAGTTAATCTTTGAACTTTATTTAGGTTCATTTAAAGAAATGTGAGAGTTGGTTTTTCTAACATTTAAACTAGTACTCGGATCAAAAATAAAAGGGCACCATCAAACTTAGAATAGTATTATTCACCTATAATGGACTTAGCTTCTACTGGATAGGGTCTACTGGAAAATATAGTTTTCAATCTTTTCAAAAAAAAAAAATTAAAAAGATATTTTATTTTGTTTTTTGAAACCGTTGAGAGGAGGAAAGTGGTGTTTCAGAGTGGTGATGATGCACATTAAATGAATCCCATTAATGACTTGTTTTTTTCAAGCGTAATGAAGAATTAGTTGAGGTGTAACAGATACACTATTTCATAAATGAAACAGTGTAATGACACAACATCGCAGTATAACAGAAATGTTACGACCTGTTTTATTTTTAATAGGCTAATGCATTGGAGAAAACAATAATTAAATCGTGAAAATTTGATGAAGAACCTACGGAAAGGATTCATGCTAATGATGAATGATTAATGCCAACAAGATCACTAGCAACATCGATGTTTTACGAAGAACTGGATAGGGAATCAACGAATGGCCCTGGAGCTTGAATCCAATAGGGTGGATCTTTTAAATGGAGAACGTCGATCGAGGTAGGGATTCTCTTTGTGATTGAGTTTCCCCATTCTTTACTCTAAAAACAACAAACTTGGATAAACATATGAACATGTCAATCCTCAAAATGTGTGTTCTTGTGGAGGGGTGTCTTTCTTTGGTTTCTTATCTAATATTTAATTATTATTTTTGATAGAATTGTAATCCCAATTCTCCCTTGCTTTAAATTTCTAATGCGGAGGGAATGGGCCAACATGAATAAGGCCCAATCCCCTCTACCTTGTCTGTTCTTTGTGTCCAAGCATTCAAAATGGAAAGAAGAGTAATTCGAGGCCATCTCTGGAAGGAAGGCATTCCCTGCTGGCCGTAGGTGAAAGCGGTGTGAAGAATGGACCACCGGAGCAGACCTAGTGGTCCATAGAGTACCCTGCTGGTGCACCTGCACCAATAGTAGTGGTCATGAGCCGGTGGTGGTGCACCATGATAGTGCACCAGGAGGAGCGTCATAGCTGGCACGGGTTGTGGTGGAGTGACAGGGTCGTGTCGGGCCACGATAGAGCGATAGGGCTTCCAGATGTGTAGGCGGCTAGTGGAGGCGGATGCAGCCAAGAGACCACATCGGTGGAGTGGCCCATAGTCTCGGGCTGAAATTTCTCAAAGCACACGGTACCCTGACTACATGCGGACCCCCTAGGCGATCGGGTTTGACCGGCTGCGAGACACCCCCAGACGCACCACATGTTCAGGATAAAGGGAACTGGTCTCCCAAAGGCGGACATGATAGGAGGCAGGATGGACCTTGCACCCTATGATCTAGTAAAAATGAGACTAGGTCACTAGGAAACCATGTGGGATGGACCCTTCGCCAAGCTAGGTAGGGTTGGTTGGGTCGGTCCGACTGGGTCGGACGGGGTCGAGACGCAAGCGACCTCTGTTTACTAAAATGCCAATAACTTTCAAATCAGGCATCTGGTAGACGATCCGTTTGGGGTGTTAGAACCCTCATGATGAGTAGGATTGTTTGGAATAATCTATGGGGGGATTTAAGGGATGTTTAAATATGATTAATGTCTTGGGGAGAGGTTCTCCTGAGATCAAGCATGCTACGTGCAGAAACCTTACGGTTGGCTGAGACCTAAAGACTACTGGTAAGTGACCCTATGTGGATCAGATACTATTTCCCATTAGAAGGAATATTTTGTGTGACTTGTCATGACCAACATGGGGAGCGACTTATGTGTGACCCGACATAACCATGGTACTCTACAGGAGGAGTACCTTAGTATGGACAAGGTAGGAAGAAACTTCTGTGTGACCTGGCATGACCACTTTTGGGAGAGGTTTCTGTGTGACCCTGTATACCCACGATACTCATCAGGGATGAGTACCATATAAGTCCCAAGGTTAGTGGGAATTAGCTTCTTTGTGACTCGGCAAGCCCACTATACTCATTGAGAATTATTTCTCCAACAGCCCAAGTTGTTCGATGATGTGATTGATGGTCTTACATTTCTACTCTAGAATATACCTGGTGTGACCTATCTTGATTCGTGATCATGCTTGGTGATAATGATTCATGTTTTTTTGTGGATTTCATTGTGGTATTTCCTTGTTATTTTGGGGTCCCTACTGAGTATTTTTTTTACTCACCCCTACATGGGCTTCTCCCACACGTGTTATGTCTAGTGCAGACAATCACCACCTTGATGGAGGACTTGGTGGCCCGGGACCTGGTGGTTCATAGTGAGACCAGGTAGGTGGGGTGTAATTCTACAGCTTCCAGCAGCTACTCTAAACATACCCAACAATTGGGTTTTCCATCAGATGACTTTCAAAGTTTTCCTTGTACTTTTCTGTTTTCCAGTTAGTATTTTTTTGGGTTTGTATTCTAGCCTATTTGACCTACAGTTTTTACTTTTACTCATTGGTTATTTAGTGGAATGCATGTTTACATTTCTAGCTTTGGGATGTAGTTTTTTTTGTACGTATAGGGACTCAGGAAAATGCCTCCCAATTGTAGGTTGACGCCTTTAGTGCTAGTCACCAACCCATGGACTTCGGGAGGTGGTCTTGGGGTATGTCATGGCATGGGCCCTAGGGGGATGGGTCATAAAAAAGTGGTATCAGAGGTGGTGGTTCTACTGAAAGAACTATGAGTCTGTAAATTTGGATGGGGCAATAGTGTTATGTGTTTAGAGTTCAGCTTTCAGGCCTGAGAGTCTAGTGTTGGTGCGGCGGTAGATGTATCCACACACTAGGATCCGGAATACTGTTTCTCAATCTAATACATGAAAACACTAGTTTCATACAAGTTTGAGGGTTTTTTCATGATCATTATGAGTAAAATTCATCTCACTAAGTATAATAAATTGATTGTGGTTCATCTTGATTCTCTTTCAAGATGCCTCCATGTAGACATGCAGCCAGGATTCTAGTGTGTGACCATGCAGATGGTCCACAGAGTGATGAGGCTTCAATACATGAATTGTTTCCCAAGACGGTACCTTCGGGTGGTTCCCCAGTGATACCACTTCCCATTGGTTAGAAATTACTACCAGCACTACTGGTAGAGGACACATGTTGTCTCATTGCCTTACACAAGTTTCAACTATAGAAACCCTTCAAGTTCAGAGGCGAGCCCGACTCATAGGCAGATAAGGACTGGGTTGAGGTGGTGACCATGTTTTTCATCTATCTAGGGCACCATTAAATCATATGGTAGTCCTGGCAGTGAGCCTTCTATGTGGCTCAATAGGTTGATGGAAGGGATTAGATTACCTGATCATATGATGATGTGACTTTTCCATGGACAGATCTTTAGAAGCTTTTTAGAGAAAGGTATCTTACCATAAAAGCTAAAAGGAATGTGTTCCCAAGAGGTTCTATAGGATGACATATTGGTAGCAGAGTATTCATCGAGGCAGAATAAATTTTCTAGGTACTCAATGAATATTATACAGCCACTGATTTTGGGCTCAATCCTTTAAGAAAGGTGTGTTTATGGACATATGAGCTAGTGTTATTTCTCTATGCATTACTACTTATGCTAGGGTTCTAGAGATAACCTTTTTGGTTAGAAGTCCTTTAGAGTAGCAGATACAGCCAGTGGGTGTCGATAGTGGGAAAACAAGAAGAATACATCCATCTCAGATACTTGTATGTGTGAGACGTTCTGTGAATAGGTCGTAATGTAGGGGATCTAATGCTTAGGTCTCATAAGGTGCTAATCATTCCTTCATGTCATGAATCTTGTTCAAGGCCTAGAGTTTCCAGTTAAACTGTTGACTTGATCCTTACATGTGGAAATACCTATGGGATGTGACTTGATAATCACAAATATGTCGATGGTGTGATATGACCCTTGAGGTGAGATTTTCAGTTAAAACCTATGTGTGGCAGTTTCGTGGCCTTATGATGTTAGTTTGGGTATGGACTGGTCATCCATAGTTCATGCTCAGATTGATTGTTTTAGGAAAAAGGATTTGGTATATCGGCATAATTGGAATGGGGATTTCCTTGGTCAGTTAAAAAGGAAACCCAAGAAGCATGGGATAAACTCATGTATAGGAGGGTGTGTCTAATCACTCTTGAGTTGTCCAGCCTTACAGTCATGGTAGTGGATGTTTTGAGTTTTCATTTACAAATAGTAGTGATGGAGTATAACAACATCCTTTCAAAATTTGTTTCTAGGAATTCCTCCCAGTAGGGAGAGGGACTTATTCATTATTCTACACCCTGACATGGCACTGATAGTAGAATTATTATATCGGAGGGCTTTCTTAGAGCTTCGGGAGAAGTGGAAATAGGTGGGGGACTTGCATAGGAAGGTCTTAGTAAGACCCAGTATTCAAGTTTTTGTGTATATTACTCAAACATTAACCAAGTGAATGTGTAGAACGAGTACCCACTACCAAAGGATCAATAGGTACATCTATTAATTAAAAGGGGTATCCTTTTGTGTGGATAGAAAGGTTCCCGTAGGATTTTCAGCAGTTGAGATAGAAATGATAGATGAATTTTCTCTAGGACTATGACTTTAAATTAGTCTATACTCTTGGAAAGAGAAACATGGTAGAGGATGCTCTCAGTCGGAGACCTAGTTCATAGCTACTGAATGAGAACTCAGATCATTCGCCCTTTCTTCAATATCCTTCTTAAATAGAGAGGAGAAAACTTTTCTTCAGTCTATGGTTGTTGCCCCTCCACTCTTATAGTGATTCAGGGAGGTGCAACTTGGAGCTGTGAGCTGCGAGTCCCGACATTCTTAGTTATCCTCAAGATATACACCTAATGAGTTTTTGATAGGTGGATACCACATCATCCTTTTAAAAGGGTGAACATAAGTACCAATGGAGTTGTAAGAGGAGATTTTGAGGGAGTTCCATACACCCCCCTTAGCAGTACACCCAGGAATGGATAAGATGTACTAGGATCTCCAACGTCAGTACTGGTGTCCAGTGATGAAGAAAGAAGTGGTAGAGTTTGTTTCACAATACCTCACTTATAAACACATGAAATATAAGAATCATGGTCCATTAGGCTTGACCCATCCACTTGAGGTACCAGAGTGGAAATGGGGTGGTATCTTGATAGAATTTGTGACGGGGTTATGACGAATGTCCAGGGGACATGATTCTATTTGGGTGATCGTTGACCAAATCACCAAGTCGACTCACTCCTACCCATCTGGGGGTAGGGATCGGTAGAGAGCTTGGGATGACTCTACATCCAAGAGATAGTGAGACTTCACATGGTGCCTTCGACGATCATCTCAGATCATGATGCATGCTTTACATCCCAGTTGTGGAAGGGATTATAGGAGGCATTCGAGACTCAGATGTGCTTGAGCAGAGCCTTTCACCCTTATATAGATGAGTAGATGGAGTAGACCATACAGACCTTAGAAGACGTACTTCGTGCCGGAATCCTAGATTTTAGTCATAGTTACCACCTGCCAATGGTGGAGTTCTCCTAAAATAATAGCTATAACTCCACAATTGGCATGGCACCATTCAATGATTTGAATAGGCAGCCTTTTAGATCACCTCTATGATGGACAGACCCAGGGGAGTTAGTACTCATGGGTCCAGAGTTGATATGAGCTACATTTAGAAGGTGCAGATCATCCAAGAGTGGATGAGTACTGCACAAGAGCAGATAGAAATCGTATGCAGATAGGAGATAGAGGTCCTTGGAGTTTGAGGAGAGAGACCATATTTTCATTCATGTCTCGCCTCAATGGGTACTATATAGATTCGAATGGGGTAGAAAGTTATCTCTTAGGTTCATCAGAGATTTTCATATTCTGATTAGAGTTGTAGAGGTGGTGTACCACCTAGATCTCGCCCCATAGATTCATCGGGTGCATGATGATTTTCATGTGTCATAGTTGAGGAGGTACATGCATGATCCACTACACATCATCGACTAGGGAGAGCTTGAAATTGAAAATGGGGAAATGTTTTTGGAATTACTAGTGGAGATAGAGGATTGACAAGAGAAAGTCCTTCATTGATGGTCGATTCCTCTGGTATGTGTCCGGTGGCAGCAAGAGAATCTCTGGGAGAGAACATGGGAGTGGGAGTCTTAGATTCATTCTTAGTACCCCCATTTTTTTGTTTAAACTGTTTTTTATTATGATGTCATGAAGCCCAAAAATGGGGGAGTAAGGTAATGTATCAGAAATTATATGTAATTTTTTTATTGTATGGAATTATTTCAAGACTAGGAGCTGAGACGACATGTGATTACAAGGCCCGAAGTGCCTGAAATGATCCGTGGAAAAATTTTAAGCATTAATTAATGTTTGTAAGAGGTTTTCCAAAAAAAATTGGAATAACTATTAAACAGTTTCTTAGATCATAAATACAAGGACACCATTGAATTTAGGAAGATGATTTTACCCTAGTCATGACATAAGATTAGTTGTCACAGGCCTCCAATGAGAAAACATTAAAATTACATAACCATAAATAGAACAATTAAATAAAATTATTTTATTTCTAAAATGATTATAACTCAAGAATGGTGACTTGGATTGAAAATAAAAGTCCACTATTGAGCTCGTGAGGGTATTATTTCCTTAGGAATATCCTAACATTGGCTGGCATGGGCCACCAGTGGAAGTTAGTTTTTGGCCACAAATAAAATAATTATGTAACAATTATTTTATTTTCAAATACTTATGAATCCTAAATGGTAAGTCTAATTGAAAATCTGGTAGTACAGTTGAGCTCGTGTGTGTTCACCATAAGTGGAGCCTAAACTTGACCGGTGGAGGTTGAGGGTGAAAGTTAATTTTTAAACTTTTTTATGGTTCATTTTAATAAATGTGCAAGTGGTTTTTTCTAACATTTAAACATGTACTCAGATCAAAAATATGTGGGTGGAATTAAACTTATAATGATGGTATTTTCCCTGAATATACTTAACTTCGACCGGCAAGGGTCGACCACAAAGGATAGTTTTCAGAATTTTAGGAAAAAAATAAATTAACTTAAAAATATATTTTATTTTGTTTTTTGAAATCGTTGAGTGGAGGATGGTGACAGTACAGTGTGTCAATGAGGTGCATTAAAGGAAGATAATTAACGGATAATTTTTGTGCAGCATAACAACGTATTAGTCGACGTGTAACAAATACAGTTTTTCATAAATGGAACAGTGTAACGACGCGATGTAACCATGTAACAGAAATGATGCGATGTGTTTTATTTTTTATAGGCTAATTTGTTGGAGAAAATGATAATTAAATCGTCGAAATTCTCTGATGAACCTACTGCAATGATTCCCTCCAATGACGAATGAATAATGTTGGAAGGATCGCTAGCAACGTTGATGCTTTATGAATAATGGGACTGGGAAGCAATGAATGCCAACGAAGCTTAAATCTTAGAGGAAAGAGCACTTCAATGATGAACGTCGGTCAAGGTATGGGTTTTCTTTGTGCTAGAGGTTCCCTATTCATTATTCTAAAAGAAACTAATGTGGATCAACCCACAAATAGTTTGATTCATAGATCATGCATTTTTGTAGGAGGGTTTCTTTATTGGGTTTTCTATCTAGGATTTAATTATTTTATTGATTGAACTATAATCCCAAGCCTCCCCTACTTTAAATTTCTAATGTGGAGAGCTCAAGCTAACATGAACAAGGCCCGAGCCCCTATGCCTTCTGTTTTCTTCATCATTGAGCATTCGAAACAGTGGAAAATTACTTTGAGGCTATCGTAGGAAAGAAGGAATTACCCAGAGGCCATAGCCACAAGAATCACGAAGAACAGACCACTGGAACAAACACAATGGTTAGCGGAGTGCCCTACTGGTGGAGCTGGTGACAGCAGTCATGGGCGGGTGGCAGCGCACCGCGAAAGCGCACTGGGAGGAGTTCCACGGCAGGGAAGCTGCGTCGGTGGAGTGGTCCGCAGCCACAGGCCACAGTTTCACCAAAAACGTGGTCCCCTGAACTTGTTTAGACACCCTAGGAGACTTAGTATAACTGGCCGTGTGACACCCTTGGACACTCCACCCATCCGGGCTGAGGGGAACTGGTCTGCCAAAAGAGGATCTAGTAGAAGGTGGGAAGGGCCCATCCTAGTGGGTCGAGCCCCACCTCATTGTACTGGACCCATGCCCAGTGGGCCGGACCCTATGCTAGTGGGATGAACCCACGTCCTGCGGGTCGGACTTTCCCTATTAGGTCAGGCCTGATGAGATCGTGTCCCTGGGCAACCCGGCTGGCCGGACCCTTGGCAAAGTTGGTCCGGATCAAGTGAGGCCCAATGGGCCTGGACAACCAGCCAGGCTAGACCTGACCAACCCATACTTGAACCAGGTCAGGTCGGGTCAGTCGGATCAAACCAGAGTAGGTGGGGCTCTCAGGCCGGGTCAGACCGGGCCCAGACGCCATCGACCCATGTTTACTAAAACACCAATAACTTGCAAACTAGGTGTCCGATTGACGATTTGTTTACAGTGTTGGAACAGTCAAGAATAATTGGATCTTTTATCATACTATATGGAGGCTTTCATGGAATTTTATATATAATGAATGTCTTGGGGAACAGTTCTCCTAAGATCATGTGTGCTAAGTGAAGAAACCCCACTGTTGGCTAAGACCTAGTTACTGCTGACAAGGGATCCTATGTGGATCAGATACTATGGGCAAATTGGAAGCAACTTTTGTGTGACCTGGTAGGCCCATGGTGGGGAGTGGATTCAATGTGACCTGATAGACCCATGATACTCAATATGAGGAGTACCTCAGTATGTCCATGGAGGGAAGTAGCTTCTGTGTGACCTGGCATGCCCACAGTGGGGAGCGGCTTCTATGTGACCCAATGTACCCACGACACTCATCTGGGATGAGTACCTTAGTTGTCCCAACGTTAGTGGGAAGCGGCTTCTGTGTGACCCAACATTCCTACTCTACTCATTGAGGAGGAGTTCTCCACCAGCCTAAGGTGTTCGACAATGTGACTGAAGGTCTTACTTTCCTTCTCTAGAATATACCTAGTGTGAGCTGTCTTGCTTTGTGATCATGCTTGGTGATCATGATTCAATATTTGTTTGTGGATTTCTTTGTTGTCTTTCCTTGTTATTCTGGGTTCCATAATGAGTATTTTGTTACTCACCTTTGCACGGTCTTCACCCACATGTGTTGTGTCTGGTGCATACAACCGTAGCCATGATGGAGGACTTGGTGGACCAGAACCTGGTGGTGCCAAGTGAGACCAGGCTTGTGGGGAATACTTCTACGGCTTCCAGCAGCTACTATGTACATACCCATCAGGTGGTGTTTCAAGCAGGCAAATTTTAGAGTTTTTCTTATACTTTCCTATTTTCCAGTTAGTCTTTGGTTGGGTTTATATTATGTCTAATTTGACCTACTATTTGAAATCTCACTCATTGGTTTTTAGTGGCATCCATGTTTTATTTTCTAGCTTTGGTATGTGGTTGTGTGTACATGCGTACATGTACTTTGGAAAATGCCTCCCACTTGCCGGTTGACGCCTTCAGCGCTAGTCACCATCCCCTGGCCTTCAAAAGGTGGGCTTGGGGTGTAACATCCCCAAATGAAAAAGGGTTAAATGACTAAATGATATGACTCATGTCAACAAGGTGCACCTTCCTTTTCGGGAGCCTATCTGGTTAGAACTCAATAGTTAAGTGTGCTTGGCTTGGAGTAGTGATCAGGATGGGTGACCTTCTGGGAAGTTTCTCTAGGTGTGTGTGAGTGAGGACAAAGCACACTGGAAAGGACATGTGTTGTCCTGTGGGGACTATCATTAGTCAGATGACCCGTTCGGGCATGTGGGTGGACCCTGGGGTGGGCCCCACGTGTCTGTGGGGCAACTGGTGGTACCTGGTGGGCCTGGAACCGACTGCCATGTTAAGGCGGGGTGGTTGTGCTGTCACCGGGACCCGGTTGTTACATTTGGTATCAGAGGAGGAACCCAGCCTTAAGTGCGTGGTTCACTGCCTGGGTTGAGATGTAGGGCCCACAATGAGGGCGTTGACCCAGCCTTAAGTGTGTGGTGCACTGCCTGGGTTGAGATGTAGGGCCCACAACGAGGGTGTTGTGCTCTAAAGGGGGGGGGGGTGATTGTAACATCCCCAAATGATAAAGGGTTAAATGACTAAATGATATGACTCATGTCAACAAGGTGCACCTTCCTTTTCAGGTGCCTATCTGGTTAGAACTCCATAGTTAAGCGTGCTTGGCTTGGAGTAGTGATCAAGATGGGTGACCTTCTGGGAAGTTTCTCAGCGTGTGTGTGAGTGAGGAAAAAGCATAGTAGAAAGGACATGTGTTGGCATGTAGGGACTATCATTAGTCAGATGACCCGTTCGGGCACATGGGTGGACCCTGGGGTGGGCCCCACGTGTCTGCGGGGCAACTAGTGGTACCTGGTGGGCCAGGACCTGACGACCATTTTAAGGAGGGGTGGTTGTGCTTTCACCGGGACCCGGTTGTTACATTTAAAAATATAGATAAACAGCTGGCTCGGGGACTTGACCCTACGACCATGTGGTTTATCTATATTTTTAAATGTAACAACCGGGTCCCAGTGACAGCACAACCACCCCGCCTTAAAATTGTCGTCGGGTCCTGGCCCACCAGGTACCACCAGTTTTCCCGCAGCCACGTGGGGCCCACCCCAGGGTCAACCCACGTGCCCGAACGGGTCATCTGACTAATGATAGTCCCCACAGGCCAACACATGTCCTTTCCAGTGTACTTTGTCCTCACTCACACACACCCTGAGAAACTTCCTAGAAGGTCACTCATCCTGATCACTACTCCAAGCCAAGCATGCTTAAATATGGAGTTCTAACCAGATAGGCTCCCGAAAAGGAAGGTGCACCTTGTTGACATGAGTCATATCATTTAGTCATTTAACCCTTTATCATTTGGGGATGTTACAATCACCCCCCCTTTAGAGCACAACGCCCTTGTTGTGGGCCCTACATCTCAACCCAGGCAGTGCACCACACACTTAAGGTTGGGTTGGTGGGCCAGGACCTGACGACCATTTTAAGGCGGGGTGGTTGTGCTTTCACCGGGACCTGGTTGTTACATTTAAAAATATAGATAAACTGCTGGCTCGGGGACTTGACCCTATGACCATGCGGTTTATCTATATTTTTAAATGTAACAACCTGGTCCCGGTGACAGCACAACCTCCCCGACTTAAAATGCTCGTCGGGTCCTGGCCCACCAGGTACCACCAGTTGCCCCGCAGACACGTGGGGCTCACCCCAGGGTCCACCCATGTGCCCGAACGGGTCATCTGACTAATGATAGTCCTCACAGGCCAACACATGTCCTTTCAAGTGTGCTTTGTCCTTACTCACACACACCCTGAGAAACATCCCAGAAGGTCACTCATCCTGATCACTACTCCATGCCAAGCACGCTTAACTATTAAGTTCTAACCAGATAGGCTCCCGAAATCGAAGGTACACCTTGTTGACACGAGTCATATCATTTAGTTATTTAACCCTTTATCATTTGGGGATGTTACAATCACCCCCCCTTTAGAGCACAACGCCCTCGTTGTGGGCCCTACATCTCAACCCAAGCAGTGCACCGTGCACTTAAGGTTGGGTTCCTCCTCTGATACCAAATGTAACAACCGAGTCCCGGTGACAGCACAACCACCCCGCCTTAACATGGTCGTCGGGTCCTGGCCCACCAGGTACCACTAGTTGCCCCGCAGACACGTGGGGCCCACCCCAGGGTCCACCCACGTGCCCGAACGGCTCATCTGACTAATGATAGTGCCCACAGGCCAACACATGTCCTTTCCAGTGTGCTTTATAAAGACAATGTCATCCCAGTTATCGAGATTTACGCCTTTGGTGCTAGTCGCCAGCCCCTGGACTATGGAAGGCGGGCTTGGGGTAGTCACGGCACGGGCCCCGAGGACGGGTTGTGACAAATTGGTATCAGAGGAGTCGGTTCTACCGCAGAACTTATAACTCTAATATTTTCTTTCTGTGAAGCAATAGTGTTAAGAGTACCGAGTGTGGTTTTCAGTTCAGGGAGTCCAGTGTTGGTGCGGGTGGCCGACGTATCCATACACCAGGACCCAGACAACTGATTTCCGACTTTGTGCACGAAAACACTGATTGCGTGTGTGTTTACATAAGCTTTTAAATGTCAGCCCAAACCAGGTCAGCTCACCAGGTATAATCGTTTGACCTTGTCACGGTGTTTCTTTCAAGATGCCTTTTCACTGACGACCAGCTAGAGCTTATAGGGATGTGCGTACTGACAGCCTGCTGAGCGACGAGGCTTCGGTACAGTGCCCTCTTGCAGTTGAGGCACCAGCGGAGGCACCAGTGGTACTACCATATGTTTGGCCACAAATGCCACTAGCCCCAACAGTAGGAGATGCACGCCACTTGAGCGCACTGCACGAGTTCCAGTGCCAGAGGCCACACAGGTTCAGGGGAGAGACGGACCTGCAGGCGGCTGAGGATTGGCTGGAGGCTGTGGTGAGAGTCTTAAATCTAGTGGAGACGCCTGCAGAATTCATTGTGATCTTTGCCGCCATCCTTCTTCAGGCAGCAGTAGGCAGGTGGTGGAGCCACTTGTTCCAGTTTTGCGACGGTATGACCTTCACATGGGAAGACTTCAAGACCTTCTTCAGGGTGGAGTTTGGGCCAGTAGCTCTACACCCCGAGCATGTACAGGATCTTATGCCTTTGCCTCAAGGTTTTCGATCAGTAGCCGAGTCATCTGTGGGCAGTAGACAGATGATGCAGAGGTCCAGGAGGACCAGCCCAGAAGTTGGGCGATCTCGGGTTTTAGGATCAGTGGTGCGGGGCACCCGGGGTGGGGTCAGAGCCAGGCATGCCAGAAACGGACAATGTTTCTCCAACGGCAGGAAGGGTCACCTGGCACGTGACTGTACGACCCCCCCCCCCCCCGCACAGTTGATCAGTGGGTGTTGGAGGAGCCACCGAGACAGAAGCAGCCGCTGGTTCTTGAGCAACAGCCAAGTAGTGGATAAGGCAGTAGTGCTCCGGGAGCAGGTGGATAAGAGAGGAACTAGTGGATACGTCCCTTGTACTTCTAGTTCCATGTTGATGTTGTATTCGGGTCTTTGTACTATGAGCTGCAATAATAAAAAGACACTTATCTTTGTGATGTTATCTTTCATGTCCTTTTCTTTTGGATGATACTGAGTGGTGCTGGTTAAGACTGTTGACATGACCCTCACTTTCGATATTTCTACTGGAGGAGACCCAGTGACCTCACACTGATGCCGACAGTGTGACTTGACCCTTAGAGTCGAGAGTGACAGTTGGATATCTTGTTAGTTACGTCGAGGCCTTACAACGTCATCCATGGCATGAATGCATCATTCATGTCAGGATTGACTGTATTAGGGAATGGGCGTGGTTCATCCAGGGGATGAGACCGAGTTTCTCTTTTCGACAAAGGAGAAATTTTTAGCTGCTCTTTCAGATCATAGGAAAAGAAGGTGTAGGTCATCTAGGAGCGGATAAAGACTGCATGGTGCAGTAAGAAACAAGAAACTAGAACCAGTCTTAGAGACACAGGAATGTTATATGATTCAAGAAGTGGAAGATTTAAGGAGAGATGAGTCTGCGAAGCAGCAGACGTGGAGGCAGATCTTGGAGAGCAGCATGAGGTGGTGTACATCTTAACATGCTACAACCACCGGCCTTAGTTATCCCCACCAGGCTCAGGGAGCTGGAGGGCGGAGGAAGAGTGCGGCTGCATGCGGTCAAAGAGTGTGACCCAATGGCTCTAGAAATAATTCAAGGGACCGTCTATGTCCACTACTAGCTGCCGTAGTAACAGGAGTTGATACGAATCACTCCTTCCTTCCACAAATCTTGTCCCAGACCTAGAGTTTCCATTAATCCATAGACTTGACCCTCACGTCTGGAGATACCTTGGGAGAAGACTCGATAATCACACTTACGCTGACAGTGTGGTCATACCCTCGAGGTGAGAGTTTCGGTTGGAATCTCTTGGTGGCAGCGTCGAGGACTTATGATGTTGGTTTGAGTATGGACTAGGAAATCACAGTTCATACACAAATTGATGATTTTAGGCAAAAAGGTTGTGGTCTAACTACGACGTCGGAATGGGGTTTCCTTGGTCGGCGAAAAAAAGGGAAACCCCAGGCAGCACAGGGTAACTCATGCACAGGAGGGTGCGACCGATCACTCTTGAGTCAGTCAACCTTACCCTCGTGGCAGCAGTCGTTTTGAGTTCCATTTCTATACAGGAATTGGAGACCTATGGAGTTTGAGGATAATGATCACGTCCTTATATGGGTCTCACCTCGATGAGGTTTTCGAGATGTGACCAAGGCGGCAGGTTATCTCCAAGGTTCAGCGGACCTTCTTAGGTCCTCAGCGGGGTAGGCGGGGTGGTTTACCGCTTGACCCAACCACCTCAGTTGCACCAGGTGCACGATGACTTCCATGTATCTCAACTAAGGAGATATGTGCTCGACCCTTCGCATATCATCGACCATGGGGAGCTGGACGATGGTGATGGGTTGTCTTTCACGGAGGTTCCAGTGGGGATCGAGGATCGACAGGAGAAGATCCTACGAGGATGATCGATTCCTCGGGTGCACTTTCTTTGGCAGTACGGGAACCTCCGGGTGAGCACATGGGATCGGAAGGCTCAGATGCATGCTCTGTACCGCTTTTGTGACCCTAGTTTGTGTTGAAGCTTTAAGGGGATGTAAAGCCCTTAGGTGGGAGTAATGTAAAGACCCGGAAAATTCAAGGGAAATTTTTTCTTAATTTTCTTTGGAATTTTAGAAGAACGCAGTTTCTGACGGTTCCTGATTCCGAGGCCCGGTGTGCCCGGAATTAATTTCCAAAGTTTAGCTCAGGTATGTTCAGTGAACGTACGAGCGGGTTTTTCTAACTTTTGAACTGGTGCTCGGAATCGAATTCTGAGGGCACCGATGGAATCACAGCACCGATATTTTCTTAGGAGCACCTTTTCTGAAGGTTCTTTTACTCGGGAGGAGTTGTTAAAAATGTGAGGAATAAAAATAATTGTTTAACAATTTTATTTTATTTCTTTACTAAGAGGTTTAAGTGTTAAGTGAAATATAGTTATGTCACAACTTTATTTCTCTCTTCTAAGTGGTTTAGTTTCTATGTGAGGGAGTTGGGGTGGGACCCACTAAATCCTAACTTCTCTTGTTAGGATATTTGTGTGGTGGGGCCCACACGAGCCCCACCCCTTAAAATTCTTAAAACTCCCTCTTAAGTGTGTAACCCTTAAAAACTCACCATTGATTAGGGTGACTTTCCCTCTCCCCACTTTAATTCAAAGCCAACACATTAACTTAATTAAGTGAGTTATGTGTTTTGAATTTTGAATTTTTGAAAATGTTTGCATAAGTAAATAAAATAAGGCAAAGCCTTATTTTATTTCAGTTTGGTTTTTGCTGTGGAGAATTGTGAGAGGGAGAGTTCTTTACTTTGAAGAACTTCATCTTCCACGTTGAAGAACGTGAAGAACGGTTCTTCTCCGATGAAGAACATCGACCCTTCGACTTAGAAGACTCGGCGACCCGGATTCTTCCGTCTTCATCTTCCTCCATGATAAGGGAGAAGTCGCCGACCATAGTGAACATCGCCAATGACAATGTACCTTCCTTCTTTATCATAGCAACAAGTGAGGAGACGTCGTTTCCTCCTCAGACGCACCCCGACGTCCACGAAATCTACGTCCGACCCCGAGACGCCGTTCTCCGCGACACCCGACGTGCGACATCAAATATCCAAGTAGGGGAATTTATTTGGTGTTCTATTATCTTTTGAGAAAAGAACAACGAGCGCGGACCAACCAATTCCAGGTTGATCCGTGGATCGTTCGTTTATTTGGATTGATGTTGAGGATTATTGTTTTTGTCCGCGAATTATTTCTTTGTCGTACGTCGACTTCAATTAGATGGCCGCTTGCTATCATTATAACGGGAGGAGATCGGACCGCACGAACACGGCCGACCCTCCTCCCCCCTTGTTGTTTGAATTTGTTACGGCACATGAAAGGTAGCGCGGTGCCGTTGAACCGCGCGGAAATTATGTGGAAGGGCTAAGAAGCGCGACACCGTCGCGGCGCGCCGCTGAAGTTGAACAAGCCACGGCGTCGTCACGCCGCACCGAAAAACGACAAACAAAGCCGCACGGGCATTGTGGGATCCTCGCAGTGAAGGACGGGTCCCGGGAGGGACATTGGAAAAGACGACACGAATTTCCGACCCCCAGAACCCGTCTGGTGGTCCGCGGAACAGCCCGCAGGCGCGCCTCGCCGGCATGGCGGTGCCGGTGGCGGGTGGCGGCGGCGCCCGGTGCGCCGACGGAAGAAGCCATCACGGCTGATGCCGCGGAAGTAGAGCGCGGTCCTGCGACTGCGCGGGACTGGAGGGTGGCGGCAGGACGCGGCTGGCTGCCGCGTCCACTGGCACGGGCGGCCCCACGCGGGGCCGCGGTTCCTCACGCGGGGGCAGTGCCTCGCTCCGCTCCGCTTGGTCGTAACTGGCCGAGCCGACCCACCGGCCGGGCCAGGTCGCGACAAGGCTGGGCCGGGTCGCGCCCAGCCGGGTCGGACTCGGACCCGGGTCCGGTCGACCCGGTTCGGCCGACCCGGGGGGGTTGGGCCGGGTCGGTCCGGGCCCAGACCCCCCGTTTTTGGATCACTTTCGGTCGAATGACCATATCATGGGATACAGACCTTTGATCGACACACCGTCTGTTGCGATGAGACCCTTGGATCGAGACGGTCGTTTTGAAATATCGCACTCAAGGTTTTAGAAGACTTTGGGTTCGGCCGGATTGGTTCGTACACGAAACCAATCGGGCCCTCGGAGTGGAAACGCTCGTAACTTGAGCTCCGGACGTCCTATTGACGTGCCGTCAAATTTGATGGATTCTTCTAAGTGAGACATATCTTTTGGCTTAATCCTATTGAGGTTTGGATGTCGTCAGAGTGTGGTCGGGTTGGTTTGCTCACGAAATCCAACCGGACCCCTGGAACGAAAAAGTCAATAACTCACAGACTGGGCGTCCGATTGACGCGACGTCTTTCTCATTGATTTCCTCTTGATGAGACGAAACTTTTGGCATATTTCGCCCGAGTTTTGGTTGCTGTTGGATAGTGGCCGGGTTGGATTGTACCTGAAATCCAATCGGGCCCCTAGAACAGAAAAGATGATATCTTTCAGACCAGACGTCTGTTTGACGAACCGTTAGCGGCGTTGGTGATCATGTTGAGAAATGGTCCCTTTGAGTTTACCCTATGAGAATTGGGGTAGAGTTGAGATACGTCCGGTTTGGTTCGCACACGAAACCAACCGGGCCCCTGGGACGAAAGGGCTAGTAACTCATAGACCGGGCATTCGATTGACACGCCGTCTGTTACGTTGAGACCCTTGTGACGAGGAGGTCCTTTGGGATACTTCTTCATGGGACTTTGAGATACTTGGAGTATCGACCTGTAGCTCGTGGAGCAGACCCTCCCAGAGACGAGCGTGCGTAGTACAGAGACCGTGTAGCCGACTGAGACCTGACGACTGCTTGATCGACTTGACTTGGAGTGAGTCGACTAGCCCAGTGGACGGAGCACTACTTTGTGAGGTGCAGACCCATGGAGGACGAAGCACTACCTGTGTGACAGTGCAGACCTGCGGTACTCATCCGGAGAGTACCTCTGCAGGCTACTAGGGGGTGTGCACTACTGTGTTTTGGTGGCATACCCCGGCGGGAAGCACTACTGTGTTTGGGTGGCTGACCTGTGGTACTCGATAGGAGGAGTACCTCAGCAGTCTTAGGTTAGTGAGCAGTACCTCAGAGTCATGACATGACCACTGTACACTCCAGAGATGGGGCTCTTCAGCATTTATGGTTTCGATAATGAAAATCTTGGTTTGAGTTGAGTCTATGACCTTTGTATTTCCTCATGATTGAGATGGGTTACTTGATAACTTAGGTATATGTATGGGAATATACCTGGGTATTGGTTATCCGTTGATTTCATAATCCATGTGTTTCCTCATGATTAAGATGGGTTACTTGATAACTTAGTTATATGTATGGGCATATACCTAAGTAGAGGTTATCTGTTGAGGTCTTCTTTGTGGTTATCCTGGTTGGTTTTAGTGAGACCTTGAGGGACTCGGGGTCCCTACTGAGTATCGTTATACTCACCCCTGCACGGGATATGCCCGCACCTCGTTGTGTTGGTTGCAGATGACGAGCAGTGCTGATGGAGGCCGAGTGTTTGAGGATTGGACGTTACCCGGAGGTGGACTACACGACAAGTCAGTACCCATAGGTGGAATACACGACGAGTCAGTATCCGGAGGTGGACTTCCCGCCAAGAGGACACTCAGAGGAGGTTGACGGGCGAGAGCGTTGTGGAGGCTATCTGTACCTACCCTTCAGGTAGGATCCGTGGTGGACGATCCATGAGTTGTGCCATCTGTACCTACCCTTCAGGTAGGATCCGAGGAGGACGACCTAGGAGCAACTTCCCTCCTTCCATCGATTGTCTTTTTCTGTTGTACTTTGTTCAGTTGTAGTTGTGCTTTCATTTGGATTTGAATTCTGTCCCATTTAGCTTTCATCACTTCTCTTTGTACTTAGTGTTTTACTTCCACTTGTACTCTATAGTGTTTTGTTTACTTTTATAAAGGCAATTCCTTCCCAGTTATCGGAATTTACGCCTTTGGTGCTAGTCGCCAGCCCCTGGCCTATGGAAGGCGGGCTTGGGGTAGTCACGGCACAGGCCCTGAGGACGGGTCATGACATGGGGTATGTCACAACACAGGCCCCGAGGGATGGGTCATTACATAAAAGATTTTATGGATACATTAATGGAGAAAACTATTTCAAACTGAGAAGAATTTTCAAATCGGTCTAATTAGATGCATGAAAAGTCTAAATTAATGAGAGAATTTTTCCATATCATTTAATTTTCACATGATCCCTACATCATTATTTCCTTTATAGCTAGAATAACATCATTTATGGGTATGTATGCCGAGATATGCCTCTTTTATTGAGGTGGGGTCCATTTTGTCGTCTGGATGAATTTTTTCACTTCATTGATTTTTTGGGCTTGTAGAAGTTCGAATAGGATCTAGTTCCAAAAGAAGAAGATGAATAAAACTACAAAAATATTCCTAAAACACACCAAAAATCATTCCATTTAGATCAATATTTTAAAAATTATGATAAAAGAACTGAAGTGATAGAAAATTATTAAAATTCATGAATTAATAAATTTTCACATGTTATCCCAAAACACGTCAAAACTAAAAAATTGATATAATTAAAATAAATTTTTAAATTTACAAGGATTAAATAATTTAAAAACATATGAAAAATATGAAAATATTAGTTCTATCAATTCCCACACACATATCACTTGTAATTCTAGACAAGTAAGCCACAAAATCAAATCTATGAAAATTAAAAACACATGCCCATGTGATCTACTAATTTGAAAAAAATAAGAAAAAAGATATAATGACTCCACAAAAACCATTATTTTAAGTTATAAATTTTCATCAGTCAATATATTTCTTCTTCATTTATCCTCCCATTCACACAAAACACTTACCTCACTTTTATTTTCTCTCATAATATAAATTTTAATTCTCAACAAATATTTTTTCATCCAGACTCATGAAAGAGTCACCATATTCTTGATAAATTCATATATTTACACCCAATCTGAGTCAAGAAAATGTTTTTATCATGAAGAGTTTTTACGGTTCTTCAGTGGATTTCAGTTGGGTGGATTTTTAGGTCAAATATTATAAGGCCAAATTAGGGGGTTTCTCTCTTTCTAAAGAAAAATTGCATGATTTTATTTTCACCCAGGTATAGTCACCTCCTCGCTACCATTAGTAGTAAATCAACCCTAATAATGTTTTAAAATCTCATTGGAATCCCACACCATCTAAATTTTAGCATAAAAATAACATTTCTCTTCTTTTTTTCCTTGAAATCTCTCGATAGGCATAACTTTATTTCTCTTTTGGAATCTCCAAAAATGAACCACTTCATTTATCATGAATGATCCGGAAAGGCATTGATTTAAATTGAATGGATTTTATCAAAAAGATCATCTCTTAAACATTTTATTTTCCACCAAAAGTATTGAAAAATGAGTTAGCACAATACAAGACAAATTCCCCCAAACTTAAGTTTAACTAGATCATAAAATCTCACTTCAATAGTAGGTTGGATAGGGAAAATGTATTTTAATGTGGCTAAACTAATAGGAACTTATGGGATTATATGGAATATAGTGATAATATATTCAATTAACTATTTAATAAAAATGATTATCTTGAAAATATGATTTAAAACCAATAAAATGACTCAATAATTTAAAACAAATGTGCCTAAAACTCTCAAGTTTTGATAAGAATAAATCAAATTTTTGTTAAAGTAAACATAGTTTGGTTCTCTCAAGAAAATAGGTGAATGTAATGAATATGAAAAAATGGTTTATAATCCTCATGAGAGAATGATTCCAAAGATAAATACAGTGATATGTGCCATAAGATTCAAAAATCAGATTACTTTTCTTGAAAAAATAAAATATTGGAACATAAAACAATGTTATTTTTAGTATTAATTTAAGATTAGTTTCATGGGATAAATTGGTTCACTCATTATAATATATTTCAAAAATTAAAAGATAATAATTTTATCTCATAGGTTTCAAAAACACAAAAAAATTAAAAAAGAAAAAAACAAAAAATTTAAAAACACAATTTGTTTTTTGAAAAATAGAAAAAAAATAGAAATTAAAATCCTAAACTACAAAGGTTACCTCCCAAAAAATTAGATTATTTAGTCAACACAATGAATTCAAGTAGATTTTACATGTAAGAATATTTTAAATTTAATCAAAAAAAATTAAGCAAGTGTTAAGGAGAGGTACGACCTGATAAATTTTATTAATAAACAGGTTGGAGGAGTGTGATCTCCTCCATTAGACCTGATGGAGTGATCTGATAGAATTTCATCATCATTTTTCTATTACCAGTGAATTTATCCTTTTCTCCATCCTTCTCAATCTACAAAGCACCAATATTATAAATGTTAGTAACTCTAAATAAACCTTCCCATCTAGAATTGATTTTACTTGGAATCATCTAGGGTTTTGGGTTGAAGAACAACATTGTGTCTCTAAGATTGAAGTCTTTAGATTGGATCAGATTTTCATGATCCAATCTTATTCTCTCTTTATTAATGTTTTAATTTTCAAAAGCTTACCATATTATTTCTTGTAGATCATGAAACTAAAATATTTGCTCTTTTATAGTGTTATGAAGATCCAAATTCATTTTTCTAAAATCCTAATACACCATATGTTCTAATTCTACAGGCTGGTGAACTTTTTCCCCATAAGTCAACCTATATGTACATATTATTATAGAGGGTTTTTAGGTTGTACTATAATCCCATAATTTGTCTTCAATCCTTCAACTCTAATCCTTCATGTTTGATTTGACAGTATTTTCCAAAATTCCTTTGATTTCATCATGGGATACTTTAGCTTAACCATTAGTCTATAGATGATAAGGAGATGATTTTTTTAATATACCTCATACCTTTTAAGAAAATACTTCATTATTCTATGGAAAAATTGAGTCCCTTTATCACTGATGATGGATTTGGGAACTCCAAACCTACAAAATATGTTATCCCTGGAAAAATAAAAATACCACCATCAGTCATGGAGACTTTTTCTTCCACCCATTTTGAAATATAATCAACTTTAAAAAAGATATAATAATTTTTAAATGAAATTAAAAAATTTACCTTACAATATATCCCCTAGACTTCATAAATTTAAAAAAAATGGAGTTTTGGGTGCTTCTTTTCTCTTAGAAATATAACTATAAAACTAAATTTTTTCACACCTTTTTCAAAAATCATGAGAATATTTAAAAAGGTATGGATAATAAATCACATACTCTAAAATCTTTGTTACTATCATTTGAGGTCCAAAGTGGCCTCAAAAAACTAAAGTGTGAAAACAATAAAAGACATAATCAATTTCTATTTTAGTAAAACATCTTTTTATCACTTGATCATTGCAAATCTTCCCAAGAAATAGATTATCCCAAATGTAATATCTAGATTTCTATTTTATTTTTTGAATTTGGTGGGAATTTAAATGATATTATACCAGAGATGTTACCATATAATTGAAAATGTCAGTATAATAGGGTACTTATCATCCAATCAAGTACAATTTCTATCCTGAATGGTGATCATTTAATGGTTCTTTGTTTGAGATTTCAAATTCAGCAATGATAAGATGTCTAATTAAATGATCATACAGTTAGTTCTCAGCTCCCTTATTATCATTTATTTATATGTTTATACCCTAAAATATTAAAATCCAACTCACTACACTTAGTTTATCTTCAGACTTCATCATCAGGTACCCAAGGACTAAAATATCGGAAAACATAGTGACTTCTGTTCCAATGAGACATGATCAAAATCTTTATAAAGAAAAAAACTATTAAAAAATATTTTTATGTGCTTTTGTAACTAAATAATGAAAAATACAAGGTTCTTAAGGCTGATACAATGACTTTTGAAAAACCCTAAATTTTGATGATAATGTTCTTCTCCAATTGTTTGGTTGTGAGCATAAAAAATTAGCTTAAATGGTTCTTCTCAATTTAGTGGCCACATCAGTGTTGGTGTAATCAATATCCTATTCAACTCATCAAAGACTTCCCTAAAATAACCATTGATTTCAGAATAATATTATTTCAAAATTAATCTAGAAATTAAGAGATAAATATTACTGAAATATTTTATAAACCTCCTATATATTCCTACATGTCTTAAAAATGATCCAAGACGTTTAACACAAGTTGGGTATGGCAATGAATTCATCACTTAAATTTTTTATTTATCCACTTTAATGATTTTTTAGAAATAAAATTTCCAAGAAAAATAACTCCCTGAACCATGAAATGAAACTTTTAAAAATTTAAAATATGTTTCTCTTCAATGATGTTTTGAAAAACATTTTCTTGATTTTTCAATCAATGGTCAAAATAATTTCCAAAAGTGGTGAAATAATACAAGAAACACTCTAATAAATCTTCATTGTTGTCAAAAATATACTTAAACAACACAATTAAATTTAATTAGATAATTAAATAATCTTAGTGGCGTCCTTTTATAATATAAATTTCCAAAGGGATAAGTAAAGGTAGTCTTCTCTTAATCCTTGGGAGTAATGGGTAATTGAAAATAACCTGAAAATTCATCCAAAAATGTAAAAATGAGTTCCCCTTAATAATATATTTAATATATGGTCAATTAATGGGATGGGTAAATGATCTTTATGAGTGACCTGATTCAACTTTCTAAAATCTATGCACAATCTCAAAAAATTTTGAATTCTCAGAAGGATTAATTCATTCTGTTTATTCCTCATAGTGGTTATGCTAGTTTTTTTGAAACAAAATGGATGGGAATAACCCATTATTAATATTAAATGTGATATATTATCCCTATTTACAATATATTCAAAATCTTATTATTCACAAATTTCATCAAGGTGGAATTTAACATCCTTTTGGGATATCTGATAGGTTTAGAATCTCCCTCAAGAAGAATTATGCATGACCATATTTTTTGGTTTATTCATGGGATATCTCCTGATATCCACCATATTTATTAGAAATTATATCTCAAAATATAAACCAATGATCCTTCTTGGGGTTTAGATAGATTAATAGCAATTATCAATGGTAATTTGTCTCATTTCATGAGGTGCAAATATTTTAAATCAATGGGGAGTAGTTTTAATTCTAGATCTGAGGGATGATGAAGGGATAAAATTAAATTATCATTCCCCAATTTCAGTTTTTATACACCTTAAATACATGAAATCATATCAACTTCTACATATTTTAACAATTCATCAAATAAATCAAAATTTACCTCTTCTACCCACATGAAATCAAAATCTTTATTATTTTGTTCATTCACATGTTTAGTGATATTTTCAATGGAAAAATTATCTCCAAAGACTAATATTTCATGGAAAATATTTGATTATTAAATTTTTTCAGTACCAGCTTGATTGGAGAGTGAAAAGATTGAATGATTATCTGAGGGGTTCTTCAGGGATTCAAAAATATTGAAGTGGAAAATTCAATCTCAAAAATCCATTATGAGTGTGCCTTTATATACATTGATGATATTTTTGGTTGTATTTAAGAAAGGTATCCCCAAAATTATGGGTGAGTGTGATGGGGTCCTATCTTATTCCATATTCAACACATAGAATATATCTAGGAATAAGTGATCTTTAGATTTCATAAGTACGTTCTCTAGAACTGATGCTAGAAAAAAATGGATCTATTTGAAAGATGGACGAACACTCAGGTGAGATTCTAGTATCCCATCTGTAAATAAGTTTATACTAAGTTAGAAAACAAATTAAATGAATCAAATAGATCTTATATATCATTATATAAGTTTAAATATCTAATGGTTCATGTAATAGAAAACATCAATGGATCTAGAAATTTGGTTGGAAATTGTTGTTTGATAAGGTTTGAGTCACTTATTTCCAATTTTATCCTCTAATTCCTTTAAAGTATCCGCTCTTTGGTGGAAATATCCTTTAAAATTTAGCATACCTTGGAATTTTTTCAGTGATTCTAGAAGGGGGTTATTAATTTAAACTTTTTGGAAGGTGTCTATAATATCATTTTGAAGCTCTTATTATTGAAATATATTTGATTCTATCATACCTAATTGAAATTGTATAGGTAATTATATCTTCTCTACTAGTTTTCTCTGTAATTGTGTTTCTTTTCTCTTCTTCCTTGTAATATCTTTCTCCTCACCCTCTTTTATTTCTTATTCTTGATTTATTTTCATAGAATTCTCATAATTACCAACATCATTCCCCCTTTGCACAGGTGGTATTATTTCATGTTTGAGGACGGATGGTGGTGGGAGTTGTTTTCCACTTATTATTTTTATCATGTTTAAATTATCCTTTTAGTTTGTAAATGTTCGAGATGATGGTTTCCCTGGGTTTTCGGAAAAGATTTACAAAATTATTCATACTATGTTTTCTAACTTATAAAACATATCCTATAGGACCTAAACATTAGATTATAGCCATCACAAAAGATGTTGTATGATAGTGTATATATGATCACATGATATTTTTAATGTGGTTAGTTTTTTGTAATCTAATTATTTATAATATTTGTTTTCTTAAATGGTGGTGGCTGTTGGAATTTTTGTTGGAATGGGGGTTTGTTTTGAAACTGGTTTTGGTATGGGGGTCCAGTTTGATTCTACTGAATTCTAAATATATATTGAACTTGTCTAGGATATCTAAATCCTTTATTTTTTTGGAAATTCCTTGACTAAAAGTCTGCTTCACAATATTCCATTCCCTTTAATACATCACACTAGTTAGTAAAAGTTTCAGGTGATTAGCATAAACCACATACCTTAGTCTATTCTTGTTCTTCAATCACTTATTTCGAGGCCATTTATCTCACAAAAATGGTTTTATCTTAAATATTAGTTTTTAAAAAAGTTGATATATGATAATTTATTACCTCATTTATACCTATTATGTCAGTATCTATTATACCAATGTTTTGCGAATTCTGAGAAATATTATGCATCAATGCATTGGCTTCTTATGGTGAATTTTCAATCAATTTTCCTCCAGAAGATACACCCATATGGTTAATATCATTTTACAATAATACCTGATAACATAAAATAATAAAGTGATGCCCCTCAATTTCCAAATGTGGGTAGCTAGAACATAACTTCTTAAATATCACATAGTACTCATAAAGGGTTTCCCTAGATCACTATCTGGTGGAATAAATATCCTTTTTTATTATTGATCTCTTGGAGGTGGGAAAAATCATTATATGAATCATCTTAGTATGTCATTCCAGTCATGAAAATATTCTATTTCTAATCCATACAACCATCCTTTGACATCTCCTTCCAATAAAACTGGTAATTCCTTCCAGCTTTCCTTCTCCTCTGCTACTCCTTGGGGTATGAAAGTAGTGTAGACATATGTGAACTGCTTAATATGTTTTCATGGGTCTTATTCTATCAAAACAGGAAATTTTGGAAGTATTTAAATATTGTTGGATTTCATATCAAAATAATTTTGTAACTTTGGCATATAAAGTTATATATATTGGTTATGTAATTGTGGTGCACAAAGGTCTATATGGGTTTAGTTGTGATTTACAAACATGATGACCAGCTCAGAGTTAAAACTTAATATTTCACTTGATTATAAAGATAAATTTACTCAAATTATGATTTAGAAGTAAGGTTTGTTATTATATTAAACAAGTTTCATTAAATTTCAGGATTTGGGAAGAAATGGTCAGTATTAGTGGTTCTTTTCATGTAATTTTAAAAATTAGATTATTGGAACCGCCCCCTCATAAATGATGAAATTTTTTGACACTTTCATTTCATGGTTTGTTTTAAAAAGAGGTTTTTCATAAGTTAAAAATTAAATAATGTGGTTAACCTAGGTGTTCTCCAGATAGGATCACACAACCATCAGGTTGCACCTTTAATTAGAGGTAAAATATGTTGTTTTTTATTTTTTGAAATTTTGAAATGAATATAAAGAAACTAAAAAAAGAAATAAATTAAGAAAAATATTGATTTTTTTTACAAGAAAGTGATTTAAAACTATTATATGAGAATGGTGATCTGGTTGGGGTCAGTTTTCCAATTTCAATGTTATCCTAGTTCCAACTTATCCAATATTCTTCAACCAAGACAATTAAAATGAGATTCCATAATCACTTACTCTCACTCCCTTGGTCAAATGGTGATGGTGAGAGTAAAATATTACAATATATCATATCAGTATACTATAATTCCTATGTTTGTTATATTTTTAGATAATACCCTTAATTTTCTTAGGCAATTCCTAACCGGGTATTGTTTATCCAAAACAATCAAGAATATCGACCACCCCTCCCACACATACTGATGATCTCTGAGTACTTCACAACTAAAACTTGGTCTATTCCGTCATATATAAACTATAACTGGGTGGAGGGATATAAGGATAATTGTATAATGAAAAAATAACAATAGTATCTAAAACCAAATACGACCGTACTTGCTAAAAAACCTCTATTTTAAATTCAAATCAACTTCTCATAATTCAAAAATGATTTTATACCTTTAATTGTAAGAACTCAAGAATTACAAAAGGTAAAAACAATCCTTTAATAAGAAAATATAATTCTTCCCCTCCTTTTAAAGGGTGTCCATAAATAATATGTAAGAATAAGAAATTAAAAAACTAATAACAAGAAAATATGGAAAAGAAATAACAAAAAAATTATCCTCTCTAATATGTTCACCAGAAGTCTTCTCTTGTTATACTAATCTGAAAGATAAAACATTCTAATATACCTTATTAAAAGATATTTGAAATTATATTTTATATCAATTATTAAAATTTAAATTAATTTTTTACATTTTTACAAGATGATATGTCTACATTAATGGGAAACCCTATTTTCAGCCGAAAATACTTTTCATATCCTTGTAATTGGTTACATAAAAAGACTTAATTAATGAGAAAATTTATACATATAATTTTACTTGAACATGATACTTTGAGTCTTATTTTATTTATTAATGGAATAACCTCATTTAGAGGTCAGTAGTCCAATATATACCTCATTTATTTAAGTGTGTTCCATTCTTCCATCGAGAATAATTTTTCAGCTTGATTGATTTTTTGGGTCTGTGGATATTCGAATGAGATTTAGGTTTAGAAGAATAAGTTGAATAATACTTAAAAAGTAAACCTATAAAAATGATTCACTCATATTGGATCAATAATATTAATTTTATGATAACAAAATAAGTGATAGAAAAATGTTAAAATTACAGAATTAAGAAATTTTCAAATTTTAGCCCAAAACAAACCAAAAATCTAAAATTGATGCAATTCAGATACAATTATTAAATTTTAAGAGATTAAATTATAAAAATAAATATTAAGATAATTAAAATATTTTTTATATTTTTTTATAATATTTTCTATATATTTAGAAAACTTATTAAAAAAAGAACATGCTTAACATTTTTGAGCTAGAAAGAATACCCAAGTATACGTAGAAAAGAAATATATAAGGAAAAAAACATAGAGATTCCTATTTATAATAGAAAATATATATGGCCCAAACAAGTCAATGTGAACTAAATATATGGTTTAAGAATTTGATACTTCTTTCTTTGATTTGAAAGATATCTTAAGATTCTTCCCTTTTTTAAAAAGGTTATAGACTTTGATATTTGTGAATTCTAGTTTAGGTAGATATTTGAAAAAGCCTTTCCTAGTGAGATTTATAAGCGAGTTAATATTTTAATGTAGTAGTAGCCTATTACAATACCAATATTCCTTATAAAAGGAACTTAGACATGAAAATTGTTTAGATAATAAAAAATCTAGATTCACAAAATAAATATTATCATTTTTTAGAGAAGTAAATACTAAAATAAATTTTAAATCCAAAACATTGAAAGCATTATATTAAAATTTCACAAAAAAATCATCACATAATTGTGAGATAATAAGTAGATTTTATTTTAAACTATCTTAAAATAATTCATTAGAAATTAATACAATGATATAATTAAAATTTTTCCAAGGCTAATGTTTTTCCCCGTGGAATTATCACCAAATGTGACATGTCCACCATAATAATTTATCAAATTCTTGAAGCTTAATAATATATAATCATGTGTTTAAAACATCCACTATCTAGGTACCATAGGTTTTTACTGAATATTTTTAAGAAATTTACCTACAAAATAATTTTACACCAAAAATTATTTTGGTACCCAAATATTATTGGGTCTAGAGATGTTAGAAATTAAGGCTTTAGGGGCCCATATTTGATTAATGGGTTTCTGAGAAGTTGATTTTAAACTTTTTTAAATAAAGTCTCTCTTGGGTCTATATCAAACAAAAGTAGTGGTCGTACTGAAACTATGAGTGTATTTTTTTTATTTATCCTACTCTGTCTAAGTTGATATCCAATAGTGGTATTATATTTTGGTGTTGTTTTATTTCCTAAAATTTTGTACAATTATTTATTCAATTAGTAAATATTTCTAAATATTTATTCATTTTCTCATTAGATAAATTTAATTCATTATTCTCTTTTAGTATTTGATAATTTTTCTCTTTTTGAACATCAAGATAAGATTTAAAATTAACAGTCAAAGCATACTATTTGTTTAGAATTTTTTAATTATCCTTATGCTCATTGAATGTATCTTCCAGGATATTATAGTACACATACATATATTAACTAGAAATGTTTCCATTATCATTATCATTATTAATTTTATCTCAAGAATGATTAAAATTATGTGTAATAGAAGTAAGGAAGAAATTGGATACCTTAGATCTGTATGTCATGAAACACTTGTTAACTTTGTCCTGCTTTTCTTATTGGATAGTGTTTGAATCACTCGGAATTTCTTCATAATAAATCCAAGTTGAATTCATTTATTTCTTTTACTTATTATCCTTATCATTATATTTCTTTTTTTACATTAGTCTAGGAAAATATAATTTGACATTCCCTTTACTCTTACAATCATATAAGATGTTCTCATTTGACCTATCATTTATCTTACAATCCATATTCCAATTTCCTCTACTATCATATTTAACTTTATATCTTGGTTTCCTGAAAAAATTATTTATATTATATAGCCTATTTAATATTCTATTAAAATTTTCTATCTCCTCATCAATGTTAGTTGGTGATTATTTATCACTTGAATTGTCATCTTGATCTTTCTCCTTCTATTTTGAGGAAATAGATTTGAAAGCTACATATTTAATCTTTGATTAATTATCCAAATATATATTTAAATTAATATATTCTACATACATAATAAAATTCCAATAATATCCTTAACATGTATCTTACTAATATCACAGAACTCTCGGATTGATATAGAGGTTCCTCTCTATCTATTTAAAAGATACCAAAACAGAAGAATTATTTGGTCTTTGTTAGAGACATTATTTCCCAATGATTTAATTGTATTAATAAGATAATGGAACCTAAGATACATGTTATAAATAATATCATAAGGTTTCATTTTGAAATTATCATATTTAATAGTATAGGAATTTAATTTCATTTCATTAACATTACTTGTTTCCTCATGAGAGATAGCTAAAGTGTCCCAAATATCAAAATAAGTTGTTCACACACATTTTAAATCGAATTAATCATAACCTAAGAATAATAAAAAGAATTGACAGTTTTATAGTTTTTATTATAATTAGTTTTTCTTACACCATCCCATGTATTTCTAGTAGTTTTAGGTATTTCATATTTATTTTCCACACTAATCCATATTTCATAACTCATTCTCTCAATATGAATTTTGATCTTTATTTTACACTGATAATAATTAGTTCCATTAAATAAGGGAGGTCTATTGGTATCACAACCCTATTTTCTATTATCTACAAAGAGTTTAATTTAGAACTAGTAAAAATTCTAGATCATTAAGACACAATAGAAATCAAAATTTAATGATATTTGAAAACCATTGATATTAAATTTGGTCGAAGTGAGTAACTCAAGAGGGGTGTGAATTGAGTTCCTAATAAAATTTCTATTAAAAAAATAAAATAAAATCAATAAAATAAACAAAAATCACCCAATTAATAAAATGAGTAGTTTGATATAGCCTTGATCTTTTAAAATAGTTTACAATGCTTGATTAGTGATGAGTTAAAACTATATTAGATATTACTTTAACTTTTGAAATCAGTTTAATCAAAAAAACCTTATATAAACACTATCTAAGACAAACTATCATTGTACCGGTTTTTTTATAGATTAAAATTAAATATAACTTAAATATTTTAAATGATGAAAACAAAACAAAAACACACAGTGGAATAAAACAAGGGGTTCTGTCACAGAATGAGTCCTAATGACCTTTACTTAGAAATCATCTACTAACAATAAGATTATATAACTATAATACGATCCACAACATGGATTAGTTATACAAAAAATCTTACAAGATATCCAGGACACATAAGGAACTCTTCCACAAAAACTGTGTAAAGAAAATAAATCACAGGCCAAACATGGACCTCTTCCACAAATATCGTGGGTAAAAAGGTAAAAAGAGATAGAAGAGAATATCTAGTATTCTATAATTCTAGAATAAGTGTGAATTTTTGTTAATAAAGAGAGAATAAAATACAATGCTTGAATGTAAAAATATTAATAGAAATAGAAAGCAATAAGATATTAAAAAGGTAGTTATGCTCAATTTGTAGTTCTCTAGTATCTCCAGTGTCCATAGATGTGATGTTGGGAGAATTTTAAAGAAATTATCTGAATGTTTCAATAAAATAGAGTATCAAAAAGACCTATTTTATAACTGTTGGAAAGGTTATTGTTCTTCAATGAAGTCCCTTTTCATATTCAAATGTTAGTAGGTATACATCATGTTTTCTCTCTCATTAATGATCAATTCATGTTTCAACATTTTGTTCACACCCATGATCCATGTGAATTTAGAAAGCACACACGAGGGAGTCTTTTAGAAAATATATAGCACTACATGCATCCATTGAATAACAATCATCTAGATATTTTGATCCTAGTACGGAGCTCTAAAATTTACTATAATGCACTACTTCAATGGTTATGAATATAAAAATTAAATAAACATTTTTCATAAATTTCATTAATGTATCCATTGGATGCATTTAATTCAAATATAACATAACAAAAATGTTAGAACTTCTGATGGAAATACATAAATGGAAGTGACCCATAATTGATGGTGATTCAATTTTGTGGTGAGTCAATTTGGCGGTGGGTAATTTAAACTAATGGTGACTAAATCTAGTGGTAATATATTCTGTTGGTGAGAAAATTTGAAGGTGACTCATTTGAACTAACAATGATTCATATCTAGAGGTCACTAAAATCAAGGAGTAGATCATACCTGTTATTAATACATCATAATGGAAACAAAGTCTAGTGGTGAATCATTTAAACTAACAGTGAGTCATGTGTAGAACATAGCCAAATTTCATCAAAATTCCTTGTAAATTAATATAATATCATACACACTTCCCACAATATAGGATGGATTTGGCTGGACATCTTCGATGGGTTAGTCCCCTACGGTAGATAGTTACCATATTTAGATTTTGAGCATGATTTAAAGAAGGTTTGATTGATATTGGTGAAAATAAATAAAGAATAGATAAATTATTATCTCTATTATTTGCGAAATTTTATTGTAACTTATAATTTTTTATCATAACTACATTCTTATTAGAACCTCACTGATAGAGTACTATGTCAACTGGTTACCAGTCTACTTTATATTTCTATATTATAGACTTATATTTAACATAAACTGAATAAGGTTAGATAGTTACTTTCAGAGGGTATGAAGTACCCACAAACATCATGTACTCCCCTATTATTATATATATAGATTGTTTTTTATGACCCAAGTAAAGGAAAAAACCAAACTAGTGAGTTAAGGGTGTTCAAATCATGAGAGGACACCCCATTTAGAGTGTGGAGTTAGGATGAGTTCTTTAAAAGTGATTTTGAAGGCATTTAGAAAGGGTACTATAGGCCTATAAGTGGTTTTCATATAGAGTATTTCACTTGTAGTCTTTCTATTTTCTCCTTAAGAAATGTTTGGTTGTAAATTTTTATGTAATTTGGTTTTTGGTTCAGTTGTGACATTTTGTGCATTCTATGTATGATTTATAATATTCTATTATATATGTGCAAGTTCATCCAGTTATTTCAACTTTTTTTGACCAAATATGTGTTGTAATAGTGTACACTAGAAGGTACAATTCCATGTTTCTTTTAATTATGATGCCCCAAGGATTATTTCAGAATTTCATCATGACATTTCATGTGTTAATTATTTATTTTCTTAATTATAAATGAGGGAAAATCATCTCCCACTTATGGATATTATATCTCTCATATTTTATATCAGCCACTAGTTTTTAGGAGGTATGACTGAGGTGTTGTACTGATCTGAATCAGATACATTAGAGTATATATGTTGGGTCATTACAAAATGTTATTAAATCTTAACAAGTGCTCTTATGTATGTTATTTAATAGCATACATGAGTGAGGAATGTAATCAATCATGAAGTAACATGTACATATGTCTATAAAATATAATTATAGTGGTCATTTGAGTTACCAGGGGTAGTCTTGGATCTATTTTATCCTTATTTAGGTTGTTTTAGATATTTTAAACATATTTATCATTCTTGGTGTTAGAAAGAGGTCACAAGTAGGATTCAAAACTATATCACATACATTCCTTGATCTGATTTTATGTTTCTTTATAGAACCAATTGAAAGTTATTAATAAATAATTTATTAATCATATATACATTTTGTTTACAAATATATTTATTATCAATGAATAAGTCAATATAAAACCACAATTGATTGATGGATTCTGAAAATTATTATTTATTTGTATCGATAACATTTTTTTCTATGACTATTTTTAAGGTATATATTAAAATGTTTTCAAAAGGTATCTTAAATCATGTTAAATTTTTTTTAAATATAATTTATGTTTTTACGATGAACCATTAAATATTATGTTTTCATAAAAATATTTTTTTATTAATTTTTTAATTGTGCTATTAATCATAAATAATTTTAAAAAATAAAAATATATAATAGAGATTATAGGGTATACCAAGATAGTACAATTTTCTAGTTCATTAAAGGTTATCCAGTGTCATGTAACCTTCAGGAAGATATCTTATTGATGTTTTTTTAGATGTTCAGGGGGATTCTGGTTTATTCTCTTAAATAGAAAATGGGATATTTTTTTTCCTATAGTAATTATTCTTCCCATTTGGTGGTTATGCCCAAACCAATTTTTTCTAGTTGTTGATCAAATAAGGAATTTTTCCTTTCTACTTTCTTCTTTCTTTATCATAATTCACTTATATAGTTTTCTTATAGTTATTTTTTACCATTATAATTATGGTAAAAATCCTTATACTGTATTATCTATATTTTTATATTTTTATTCTTTTCTATTTAATATCATCTAAGTGGATTCAGTCTAGTTTCACTAAGACATAGTGATTCCACCTTATAGCGTGTGGATTCTTCCTCTTTTAATTAAATGAGATATTGATGGTGTAAATGTAATGTCAATTGTTAAAATTTTATAGAGACATTATGAAAAATGTTCCAAGGATACTACATTTATATTTTTATTTATGCTAATTTTAGTTCTTATAGAAGTGATTTTGGGTATTTATCTTTTGTGTGATTGTTCTAAGGGTGGGGTTCTTACTAATGAAGTAAACCCAAATTTCTTATTATCTAAATTTAATTTATAAATGTTGAGGATTTATTCTGGAAGATAATATTTTATGAATATTTCCATATTGATGTTGTAATTTACAAACTCTATTTGGGGGGATGATTTCAAAAAACAGTATTTATTTTAGTGTAAA
Source organism: Viscum album (assembly GCA_963277665.1). Lineage (NCBI taxonomy): Eukaryota > Viridiplantae > Streptophyta > Magnoliopsida > Santalales > Viscaceae > Viscum > Viscum album. The sequence continues at coordinate 354,041,282 of OY728125.1, read as the reverse complement.
TAATATTAACTTAAAAAGATCTCAAATATTTTGTTTAAAATATAATCTCATTATGATTATTTATTTTTATTTGTCATGATTTACTTGAATGTATTTTGAAAAAATAAAGGTTTATTTTTTTATTGAGAATATTTTTTATTTTTTAAACTCACTTTAAGAGTTTATGAAGACATGTGTGTAGTTTTTCTTAAAAAATACGATTTCTTCATTTTCTAGTTTCTAATGAAATATATTCTAGGAATTTATTATTTTTCTATTGGGAAAAAATGTGTGATATTGTTCTAATTAAAGTAATTTTCCTATGTTTATTTAAATTATATCATAGTAGTTGATTATGGAATTTTGGAAGAATTTGGATTCCCAACCTTTTTTTTTATATTTTAAATATTTTCAAAAACTATAATTATGAGAATTTAAAGGTTTTGAATAATTTCATTAGCCAATTAGTAATGGAAATTTAAATCATTGGGAAGAAAAAATATTATAAACCTTGGGATTTAATCAAAATAATAATTTTAAAGTGTTTTTTTGGTAAAAATGGTATGGTCTTGGAGTTGATTCACCTTAGTATTTAGAGAAAATGATTTTTTTATTTTGATAAAATGGTTTGATCGATATTATATATCATATTCATAAGAATAATTTTTTGTATATTAATTTAATTTTTTTTTCAAATTTTGGAATTTTTTTAAAAAATATCATTTGATTTCAGGAATGATTTGTTCAAAAAAATTATTTTAAGAAGATGAAAACAATAAAAGGTTGATAGTTTTACTTTATTTTGTAAGTAAATATTCTTTTAAAAAAATCTATTATATTAAATGGTTTTTCATGAAACCCTTGTAATAATTTCAAATTTTTGGAAATATTTATATATTTCAAACGATTTAATTTAAGTTATAGTTTTACCAGAAATTTTTAAAAACACCTAACATATTTAAAAATGTTTTGTCTTATTAGAATTCTATGAATTCCTTTATTTTTAATATTTATATTAAATTTGATAATTTTATGGTGTATTATTTTTTATATCACCTTAGTTATCATGTTCAAATCAAGTTCATAGTTATGTAGTATTTGTTTTTATAAAATGGAATTTGAAAATGTAACCAAATTGACTTAGATAATGGACTCAAAATACTTATTTTTATTATTATTTATTCTTAATAGAAATATCCCTCCCACCATATTTCTTTAACAAGTCATACATTTCTAAAACATATTGTACCAATGGTTAAAAGATGAATCAAGGGTAACATGATGGTTGTATGGTTATGTTTATAATAAATATTATTTTAATATCTCTATATTTTTCTCCTTAATGAATAATGAGGTTGATAACATCATAAGGTTTTGATTTAGGAAATCTAATAAGTGATTTATTTGTTTATTATTTTCTTACCAATATTCCATAATATATTGATGTTTGTTTATTCGATATTTCATATCAAGGATTCTTAGATGGTGGGGTGGAACCGTATTTATTTATTCTTATAGGTAACCCTTATGTTGATTTCAAATGATTTTTTTAATTAGTATCCATAATTTTATATATCTTAGGTTTCTTTTTGAGTATGATAAGTCTAATGATGAGTATGTTTTAATGACATGAATTTTGGGGAAAGTGTTTTTCTCTTTATTTTTGGCTTCTCAATTGTTGTGTTGGGTAATTTTTAGTGTGATATGGATGTGGCCGACAGTCGAGAGGCAGAGGAGCCAGGCATGGGAAATTGTACACCGCAGAGGAAGCAGTTCCAGCAGGACCGGAGGTCGTTCGAGGTACGATCAGTTTTTTCAATACCCTTGTTTATGTCTTGTTCGATACAGTAGCTTCACACTCCTTTGTGACACCTATTCTGGTCTGTGTTTTGGGTCTAGATGTCTAGAGACTTCTAGTTCCCCTCGTGCAGAGCACACTAGTTGGAGGTCAGACCGACTTGATATATGTTTGTCGAGGATGCAGACTGACGATAGGGACATATAAGTCAGTCAGGGACTTTCTACTTTTGCAGATACATCCATACGATTTCATCCTAATCATTGACTGGTTGTTCTCTATATGTGTCGTCATCGAATTCTTTCGAGGAAGGGTCGTGTTTTCAGACATAGGCGGCCGATGTGTTACTTTCATCAGCGAGCGGGGTGGCCAGAAGGGCATCAGGCGAGAGGGACCCCTCTTCTCTTTGTTAACTGAGCAATCAATGGAGTCAGCGGATTCAGACATGGTGGGGGTACCAGGGATCTTCAGTGTGTTTATGGATGTATTCCCTGAGGAGGTGACGACTCTACCCCCTCAACGTGATGTCGAGTTTGGGATAGACATGCAGCCTGGTGCTCTCCCGATTTCGATGTCTCCCTATGGGATGACACCTTCAGAGCTATGGGAGTTGTGGATTCAGATTGGCGAACTAATTAAGAGGGGTTATGTTCGACCAAGTGCGTCATCGTGGGGTGATCCTATATTGTTCTCAAAGAAGGAATATGGCGGTCTAAGGCTATGCATAGACTACAGGAGACTGAATCAGGTAACGGTGAAGAATCGCTACCCTCTTTCGAGGATAGACGATCTTTTTGACCAGCTGAAGGGGGCATGATGGTTCTCCTAGATCGACTTGTGGTCTGGATATCACCAGTTGAGGGTGAATGAGCGAGACATCCTGATGACGGCCTTCAGGTGAAGATATGGGCACTTCGATTTTGTGGTCATGTCGTTCGGTGTTACAAATGCTCTGGCTGTATTCATGGGGCTTATGAACTCCGTGTTTTGTGAGTATGTGGATCGGTTCATAGTAGTGTTCATCGATGAAATCCTAATCTATTCACGATCAGAGGAGGATCATGCTGAGCACCTGAGGACGGTTTTGGAGGTCCTCAGACAGCAGTAACTCGTTGGGAAGATGTCGAAGTGCTTGTTTTGGACACGAGAAGTGCACTTCATTGGGAACGTAGTGTCCTAGAAGGGAGTATTGGTAGACCCATCGAAGGTTGAGGCGGTTGTTTCTTGGGCATCACCCAAAAACGTGGCAGAGGTCCGTAGTTTCCTCGGGCTAGCAGTTTACTATCGTAGGTTCGTACCCAACCTCTCTCGAGTTGTAGAACCTTTGAAAGCCTTGAAGAAGAAGGATCAAGCTTTTTTACGGGACGAGAAATGCGAGGCATCCTTAAGCTATCTGAAGGAGAAGTTGATTAGTGCCCCAGTGGTGAGGTTACCAGAATAAGGGGAAGCATATGAGGTGTTATGCAATGATTTAGGGCAGGGCCTCAGATGTGTGTTGATGCAGCAGCAAGGGGTGATCTCCTATGGGTCTAGGCAGTTACTTCCCCATGAGAGTTACTATGCCACCCATGATCTGGAGCTTGCAGTGGTCATGTTCACACTAAAATTGTGGCGTCACTACCTCGTCGGGGAGTGCATCGTGGTCTTCACCGATCAGAAGAGGTTAAAGTATGTCTTCTCCCAGCAGGACCTGCACTTACAACATAAAAGGTGGATGGAGTTTCTTTAGGACTACAATTTCATGATTTCCTACACCTCAGGGAAAGGAAACGTGGTGGCTGATTCCTTGAGCATGAAGTCACAGAGGGATGTTTTCTTAGAGTCGGAGAACAATTGGAGGGCGATGGAGGAGTTAGATTACTTCCACCTGGATAAGAGGGTGGATGGAGGTAAGGGTTTCCTGTATCAGATGACAGTATAGTCTTCTCTATTATATTAGGTGGAGGAGTCTCACTGGGGAGACCCAGAGAGTGAAGTGATTCATGACTGGGTTAGCCAAGGCAGTGCTCCAAAAGGGTGGGAAGGAGATTGTCAGAATCAGATGTTATTCTGATAGAAGTAGTTCGTTCCGGAGGCGATGTGCGAGAGAGTACTTGGTGTGTTCCATATATCACCCCTTGTGGTGCACCCAGGAGTTTCCAAGATGTGACAGGGTCTAAGGAGACAGTTTTTTGTTGCCCGGGGCAAAGCGGGCGGTGGAAGAGTTTGTGGCCAAGTGTCAAGTGTGTCAGAAGGTGAAGGCTTAACACCGTTTTCGTGGTGGTTTGTTGCAACCTTTATATGTCCCTGAGTGTAAGTGGGACAACATCTCAATGGATTTCTTCATGGGGCTTCCCAAGGTTCAAGGAGGGTGCGACACCATCTGGGTAGTAGTGGACCAGTTGACGAAATTGTCTCACTTTCTGGTAATCAATTTGTCGAGTGCAGTGGACTCTCCAGCATAGAGGTATGTGGAAGAGTTGATGTGGTTGCATGGGTTTCCAAGGTCCATAGTCTCGGATAGGGATGCATGACTTACCTCATGAGTCTGGAGGGGTTTGCAGTATGATTTTGGCACCCAGCTGCGCCTTAGCAGTTCCTTCCACCCCGAGACAGATGGGTAGACAGAGCGCACCATCCAGACCTTAGAAGATATGCTACGAGTATGAATCCTGGACTTCTGGGGATCATGGGTGCGACACATGCCTATGGTAGAGTTCTCCTACAAAAATAGCTACCACTCTACCATTGGCATGGCTCCGTTCTAAGCCTTGTATGGGAAGCCGTGTTGCTCACCCGTGTGCTGGACAAGAAGTCAGGGAGGCATGTGTTCTTGGTCTGAAGGTGGTACAGAGAACAACCGAGAAGGTGCATCTTAGACGAGGAAGGATGAAGGCGGATCAAGATCGGAAAAAGTCATATGCGGATGATAGAAGATGGCCCTTGGAGTTCAATGTTAGGGACCACGTGTTCTTGAAGGTCTCCCCTCAGCGTGGGCAGTGTAGGTTTGGTAGGGGAAGTAAGCTCTCTCTGAGGTTTGTCGGACCCTTCTAGGTGTTGCACCGGGTCGGTGATGTGGATTATGAACTGGTATTTCCAACATATCTAAAAAGGGTGAAATATGTCTTCAATGTGTCCTAGCTTTGTCGGTATCTGCACGATTGTTCACACTTCATCAACTGGGTAGAGCTATACATCAAAGACGATGCAACCTTCGTGGAACAACCAGTGATGATCGAGGTTCGTGAGGAGAAGGTGCTTCATGGAAAAACCATCCTGTTGGTTCACGTGTTATGGTGGCATGATGGTCTTGAGGAGAGTGCCAGTGAGAGGGGAGTGCAGATGCGTTCCCAGTACCAAGAGTTATTTTGAGTTTTATCCTGTTTGGTCAGTACTTGTTTGCTATGTAATTACTTACCTTGATGACTATGGGATGTGAAGTTTCCTTTTTCTGTGAATGAGTGTGAAGTGTCCTAAAGGATGGGTAGGGGAGGTCCTGATTCCTAGTTAGGTCGCATTAATGTGGATGCGCCTAAACCAGTGTGGGAGAGTCATTGCCGCCCAAAGCGGATAGTATCTTAACACGGAGGAAGGGAAACCCATGTCCCACATGGCCGGATGGTTTAGTCTATTGTTTTTAGTGGTTTCACGGGGAAATGAGTGGTAGTAAGTCCATGATTGTTTAGGAGTTAAGGTGTTCCTATACCAGAGAAGTTCACTCTTGAGAGGTATCTTCCATGGTGGTTGTTCGGACCCCCCCTCTTTCCTTCGAGTCTGATTCAGGATTCTCAAGGGTGATAATAGTTTGAGAGGTATCTGATGTAATGGCCTAGACCCTCATGATCCATCCCTTTTCCAAATTCTAGGATCCTAAGGGGTCTCACATCGTTCGCTGCGACAGATCGGCATGACTGATTGGTCGATCGGTGTGATCGATCGACGTGACCTATCGGTGTGACCGATTGACGCGACCGATCGGCACGATCGATCAGTGGGTCTGATCGGCGTGACCGACAGATCAATGCGACCGATCGGTGTTATCCAGCCTTATTGGGTTTTCCTTCTACAGTTTTTCCTGTAACGCCACTTTTAGGTCTTTTGAACTTTTAAGGTGTTTCATGGCCGTTTTGACCCATAATTAATATCTAAAAATCCCGAGAAACCTCCCTATTAAATAACAATTAATTCAGTCATGTGTAACCTCCCAAACACGTCGTAGAACCATGATCCAACTTCCAAGGCGTTCAAATTCCTTATATAATATATTTATCATGCTAGAAATTCTTCTTCTCCCTATTGGCTAGTATCCTCCTTTTTCTTGTGTGTTCGAAGTCCTTTATTTCCTGAGGATAGTGGTGGACCTGTACAGGATCCCTGCGAGTCACGCTTCCCCTGTTTTGGTGTGTGGAGAAAAATTTTGACCATTGATCAACCAGGTATGGATTTTATCTTTCGTCTCTCCATTATGTGTATCATGCGGGGTGGGCATGCTTTTACCTCTGTGGAAATTGATGAAACCAAACTAAACAAAGATAATGAACATAACATTAAAAAATGAAGGGGGGGGGGTGTGATCGATGTTCTGTTGTACACTTTATGTTGTTATGTGTTGCGAATTGTACAGGCCTATACTCACTGAAAATCATGACCGTTGGTGGTCTTTCCTTGTGCACTAATGAACATCTGTGCTCCTGGATGTTTAAATGACCTTAACATGGAATTGGTTAATTATGTATAGTCGGTTAAATAAATTGAAATCACCAAGATTAACCCTTTTCTGTGATAACCCCGATTAAAGCACAGTGGAATTGAAACCATGGAGTGTGTTAAATCTTTTAAATCCTAAAATAACTGCATGGGCCTGCCTTGTGTTGGTGGTAGAGGTTTGGTTGTTTCATTCATGGGATGATTGCTGGGGTGATATGGGTGAGGATAGGATCCTGTGTTGTTGTATTTTCACTAGTTGTGAATTTGAGGCAGTGTAGTTACTCTGCTTATATCATGAGTTGGGGTGGAATTATCTGTTGTTGAGATACCATTGGCTCCTTGATTTTCGAAACATGGGGCTGTGTCTCGGGGGTTCCTCTGGTTACAGTACTTCAAGGGATCTCACTTATCCCTTTATTGTTGTGACTTGCAAGAGAACCGGGAGTGAATGCTTAAATTGTTGTTTGGTTGTTTCTTTCCATTTTGGCTTGTGGTTATGCCTGTTAGTTTCTCGGTAGTGTATAATTCACCTAAAGGAGGTTACTTGAACATGAAAATAGGAACAATTTAAATGGGAATTGGATTTGGGAATGAGTTGTGGCTTGGCCGTGAGTGTCATACTTTTTTTTCATGAATAATTAGTAACGAGGGTGATTGTGCCTAGGTTTTGGAACCCCTAGGTTGGGATGAGTGTTTTAACCTATACATATATATGTAGTTTTATGTATCTTATTCGCACCCCACCCATGTTGACCACTTAAGTGCCTAAAACTCCCATTTCATGGGGGAGGGTGTTTTTCCCAACACTCCAATTAGTGGCTGGTTATTAGCTCCTTTTCTGCTCGCTTCCCCGAATAGGCCAAGACTCTTCAGGTAGGTTGTGATGGCCTTATGTCCATTATTATCCCAAGAATCACCGGGAGGGGTAGTTGTGGTGGTTGGCCCAGGTGTTTACGGGCAGGTAGTTTCCCAAGCATCTTTGGGATGAGTCCCAGGTGTCTTCGGGCATGACGGTAGCTTTCTGGCCCAGGTGTCTTCGGGCGTGGCAGTGGTTGTTCTGGACTAGGAGTTTGCGAGCATGGTTATGTGGGGTTGTTGTGGCCCAGGTGTCTACGGGCAGGATTGAGGTTGTGGTCCAGGTGTTTGCGAGCGGGATGTGTGTTTGTAGCCCAGGTGTGTGCGAGCGGGTGTGACAGTGGGACTACGGTGAGAATCGCTGGATTGGTTCGATGCGTAGGATGTCTCCAATAACCAGTGGGAAAGTGGTGCGGGGTACCCAAATATCAATGTTATATTACTATATGTTACTTGAATTGTGTTATTTGGGGAGCCTGACTTGGTGAGGTTTGGGTGGATAGCTTTTCCTAGTAGGGTGTTTGGTTGTCTCTTTTTCCATGGGGCATTACAATATCTCCTCACTTGTGCATGAGAGTCTTTGGTTACCCTAAGGAGTATACTTGTATACTCACCCTACGTATATAAAACTGATTTTAGGTATCCAGGCGGACTTCATCGATTGGGCGGGAGTGTAGTAGCTCGGACCTCAGGGTGGATAACTTTTCCATCTCTATGCAATGATAACAGACTTACTTCTCAGTGCTTATAAAATCACTGAGAAAGAGGCATACAATATTATGATGTTATATCAAACTACCCCACCTGTGCAGTGTGTGGTAATAGAACACTATAGCACTAAAAACACCACAAAATCAATAAAATAAATTATTAAAATATAATTGAAATTAATAAAAACATTCTAGGATCATTTACTCGTTTTTGGAGATATGATGAACATTTTAAACTAAAATGAACTTACATATTGAGAAAATGCAAATGGAGTCCAAAAGGTTGGATGGTTTGTCAGATAGAGGTTCAAATGATTCAAAAGAAACTCAAATGACTTATGTATATTTTTCTTAATGTACCAAAACAATTAAAATGTGTTTTCATAGTTATGAGTACGTCTGATGCCTTTTTTAATAAAATATAATTTTAAACTAAAAACATGCACTTTGACTCATAAAATCCATATCGTATATTGGTATGATTTGATTCTGATTAATGCACATGTAAAATTAATTAGGATTCATTTTAATAAATTATAAAGACAATATAAGTGTGTTTTCTCAGTTTTTAGTGAGGTACACTTTTTGAACTATAATGTTGATATTAAACTAATTACGAACAGATTGAGTAATACTAGACACATCATGTATCAGATTTTAGTACGAATGAGTACAACACATCCTAAATGACATATGGGTCTTTTCCTAAAGAATTAGAACAATATGAATGTGTTTTTTTGGTTTTGATTAGGTGAGTTCTGTTTTATACTAAAAATGGTGTTAATTTTCAATTAAAAGCTCAACATTGAGTCATATCAGTGACACGATGAATTATATCGAGGTGAAGAAAATTATAACACATACCAAATGGCTTATAGATTTTTTAATAAAGTATTAAAAAAATATTAATTCATTAACATGAGTTTGTGTATGTTACATGTTCTTTTACAAATATGTCATTTTAAACTGCAAACACACACTCTGACTCATACCGATCACACTGTGTATCGGTTTGATGTGAGAGTAATTCCTCCATGTCAAAAATTTATTATGAAATAATATCCTAAATTATTAAGAATGTATGAGAATGTTTTCTCATTTTTTAGGGAGTAATTATTTTGGAACTAAACTGTTGATTTTAAACTGATATTGGACATATTGAGTCATACTAGGCACATCGTGCATCATATTTAGGTGAAACATATTCCTAAATGTTAAAAAATGAATTATGGATAATTTACCTAAAGTTTCAAAACTATGTTAATGTGTTTTATCTTATTTTATTATGTTTTTTGTCATTTTTAATAAATTTGAAGTCATTTTTAAATTAAAAAGACGTATTTTGAGTCATACTGGCCCTATCGTGCATCATGTTGTGGTAAAAATGATTCATACTAGTCTCAAATCTCATATGTACAGTTTTCCTAATTTATCAAAACAATCATAATGTGTTTCCTCGATTTTGAGTAGGTGAGTTTTCATTTTTACTAATGTTGATGTCTATTTTAAATAAAAAGATACATATTGAGTAATATCAGTCACACTATACATCAGATTTAGATGCACATAATTATTACACATCCTAAATGGATTATGGGTCATTTTAAAAATGTATCACAACAATATGAATATGTTCCCTCTGTTTTGAGTATGTCACCTATCATTTTTACTAAAATTTCATTTTAATCTAGAAACACACACTTTGACTCATTCCGATCACATAATGTATCAGTTTTAAGAGAGGATAATTCCTACAAATCACAAATGACTTTTGAATCAATGTATTAAATTATCAATAAAATTTTATTGTGTTTGATCAATTTTCAATGAGTGACATTTTTTTAACTCAACTATTAATTTTAAATTGATAACGGACACATTGAGTCATACGGGTCACACAGTGTGTTGGATTGAGGTTATGCTAATCTCTACATGTCAAAAATGACTAATGGATTATTTACTTAAAGTATCAAAACAATCTTAAGGAGTTTTCTCTATTTTTAGTAGTTTGGTTTTCATTTATATTAAAATGGATGAGTTTTTTAAATAAAAATACACTCATGGAGTCATACCTGTCTCATCATTCATTAGATTGAGGTAAGACATATTCGTACATGCCTCAAAAGCCTTAAAGCTTATTTTCCTAAAATATCCAAACAAGATGAATAATTTTTCTTATTTTTGAGTAGGTGGGTTGTCCTTTTTACTAAAATTGATGTCAAATTTAAATAAAAAATGAACATTAGGTTATATTGGTCACACCATGTGTCAGATTGAGATGTGACTAATTCTACATGTCCTAAACGACCTATGGATAATATTTATAACTATAAAAGTAATATGGACGTGTTTACTCAGTTTTGAGTATGTCACATGTCGTTTTTACTAAAATTTCATTTTAAACTTGAAATACACACTTGGACTTATTTTGATCATATCATGTATTAGGTTGTAGTGAGACCAATTCCAAAACATCAAAAAAATCATATTAATCAGTGTAATATATTATCATGAAAATTTGAGGTCATTTGACCAGTTTTTAGTCGGTGAATGTTTTTGAACAAAAATATATATTTTAATCTGATTTCAAACACATTTAGTCATACTAGGAACACCCTACATCAGATTGAGGTGAAACTGAATCCGACACGTCATAAATTACTAATGTATCGTTTCATAAAGAATCAAAAAAATGTTATTGTGTTTTAAAAGTTTTGAGTAGGTCGGTTTTCATTTTTTTGAAAAATGTTGGTAATTTTTAAATAAAAATGATGCCCATGGAGCCATCCCGGTCACACAGTGTGTCAGATTGTGGAATGACTAATTCATACATGCCTCAAAAGAAATATGGATCATTTTACTAAATTATCAAAACAATCTGAATCTTTTTTCTTAGTTTTGAGTATGTCATAAGTTTTTAGTAAAATTCTATTTCAAATAGGAAACATATAGTTTTACCAATATTGATCACTTCATGTATTCATTTTACATGAGACCAATTCTTACACAACTAAAAGCACATATAAATCAATGTACTAAATTATTAATCCAATTTGAGTGTGTTTTATTTGTTTTTAGTTACAATATTTCTTTGAAATAAACTGTCACTTTAATACTAATAATATAAACAATTACCCAGAATAATTATTATTTATAGTTAATTTAATTTAAAAATTATTATGAATATTATTTTATTAGTTTCATTATAAAAAAATAGTAATATATATATATATATAGAATAATATATTGTATAATTAAGTAAATTTTTATATGATAAATAATATATATATATATAATTATATTCAAATAAAATTACTAATATAATACATACATATATAACAAATATGTATAATAGTTAGGTATATTCACTTTATTTATCTATTTATTAAATTAGGATTAGACTCTATTTTATAGTTTTTGACTATAGATGGTGTGAACCCCATTCAGGTTTATTACCTATAGTGCTATGGGTGAATGAAGTATACCCCTCCATTGATCTATTTTTCTAATCCTATAAAATGACATCATTTGAAAAATAAAATAAAACCTATTAAAAATCCATGTTTTATCGATTTTTTAAAAAAAACCTAAACCATTTATTTTATTAATAGTTTTTTTCAGATCCTTGTGGATAAATTTGAGAATAAAAATGAAAGTGATTCATCATTATCTCTACCTCAAAGCCAAATAAAATAAATTACTTTCAGTAACATACACACATCAGCTGAAATAACACTGAATAAACCCAAGACCCCAGGGTTGCATAGTACTATAGTTGTGTAATCTGATTCATCAGCCTCCACTCTCTCTATTTCATTCCTTCCATTAACTCTTTCATTTCTCGGGTTTTGTGGAGCTTCATTATGGAAGATGTTGGTGTAAATGGGGCTGTAAGGTTCATAAATATTTTCAATGGTGTAATTATAATAAATGAGAGACATTTCCCATTTTTTATAATATAAAGATGTACCATTTCCATCCTCATCAGTTTCATTTTTTAAATAGTTATTACTATCTTAGTCATCCCATGTATGACTACTAATTAGAGTATTTCCAGCAACATAGGTTCATTTCTAGAAGAGATGGAGAATGTGTGTCAAACCATAAAATGAAATGTAACTGTTTTGGAGATGAGGTGATGAGGATAAATATTACACTTGATTGTGTTCTCTAAAAGGGTAAATGAATCCCATTTCTGATAATTTCACCATTGGAACTAGTTATTAACATGACACCTCCATATCAACCACCTCCTTCTAGATAAAATCTCTAAAAAACCAAAGAAATTATATGATGAAGGTTAGGAAAGAAATATATATGGTGGAGATCGAAGAATCATAATATGAAACTAAAGTGCTATGCAACCCAAGGGGATTGGGTTGATATAGTGTAATTTCAGCTTAGGGATGTGTCTTACAAAATCTAATTTATTTTATTTAACATTGAGGTAGAGTTAATGATGAATTACATTCATTTTTATCCTTGAAATTATCTACAAGTATCTGAATGAAACATTAATGAAACAATTGGTTGAGGATTTTTTATTTTTTTTCTATAAAAAATAAATTATTAATAGGTTTTTTTATTAAAAAAATGATAGGGGTTTATATCATTGAAAAAATAGGATAATAAAGTCATGTACTTCATTCACACTTACCTTGATATGCAATAAACCAAAACGGGGATCACACATTCCACCATCAAAAACAATAAAATAGAGGTCACTCCCCATTTGATACATAGATATATAAAGTGAAAATACCTAAATATTATATATATATATATATATGTGTGTGTGTGTGTGTGTGTATTATATATGTATATATATATATGTAATATTATTAACTTTATTTGAATATAATTATATATATGTATATTAATTATCATATTTAAATTTATTTTAAAATAAAATATATTATTCGATAAATATAAAATACTATATTTTGTAGTAAAAATAAAAAATAATTTTGATAATAATTTTTTATTTATATTAAATATAAATAATTATTATTCATGGTAATTATGTCTGTTATCAGTTTCAAATTGACAATTTAGTTCAAAAACATTCACTAACTAAAAAAAGAAAACACACCCAGATTGAATTTATAATTTAAAATATAGATTCACAATTCCTTTTTGATGTGTATGAATCAGTGTCTCATTAAACCAATAGACTATGTGATCGGTATAGTTCAAAGTGCAAGGTTCCAGTTTAAAATGAAATTTTAGTAAAAAAAGTTACATACTCAAAACTGCCCAAACACATTCGAATTTTTATGATACTTCAGAAAAATGATACATTTTTTATTTGATACATGTAGTAATTAGCTGTACGAAAATACAATGCATTGTTTTACCTGTATGACTCAAAGTGCATATTTTTATTTCAAAATGACAACAATTTTAATAAAATGACAATTGGCCTTCACAAAACTGAGAAAACACATTCATATTGTTTTTGAGAATTTTGAGAAATGATCTATATGTCATTTGTGACATTTATGAATCAACAACTCCACAATATGATGCACAATGTGCTGAAAATGATTCAATATGTCTGTTATCTATTAAAAATCGATAGTTTCGTTAAAAAAATATCCCTCACTCAAAACCGAGAAAACAAACAAGATATTTTTTTTGAAAATTTATTACTTTGATTCATAATACATTTTTGAAATGTAGGAATGAGTCTCATGTCAAATAGAAACATGATGTGATTGCTATGAGTCAAAGTTTTTGGTTCTGTTTTAAAAGTACGTTTTATTAAAAAATACAAGATTCGTAGTCAAAACCAAGTTAATTCATTCATATTGTTTTGATACTTAATTAAAAAGACCCATAATCTATTTGGTACACGTAAGAATTATCCTCACCTCAATCCAATGCATGGTATGAACGATATGACTCAAAGTGCATATTTTTATTTGAAAGTGACATAAATTTTAGTAAAAAGTACAACTCACCTACTCAAAATTGAGAAAAAACATTCAGATTTATTTATACATTAGGAAAATGATCCATATTCCATTTAAGACGTGTAGGAATTAGCCACACCTCAATTTGACTCACGGTGTCACCAATATGACTCCAAGTGCATATTTTTATTTATAAATGTCATCAATTGTAATAAAAATGAAAACTAGGACACTCAAAATTTAGCAACACATTCATATTAATTTTATACATTAGATAAATGATCTATAATTCATTTTTCATGTGTATGAATCAAATGCACCTCAATCTCACACAAGGTGTTCCTGATATGATGCAATGTGTCCGTTATATGTTTAAAATCGCTAGTTTTGTTAAACAAATGTCACTCACTGAAAACCAATCAAATATTCACAAATTTTATTGATAATTTATGAAAGTTATACACAATTCATCTGTTATTTGTAGGAATCTGTCTCACTTCAAACTGAAACACGATGAGATTAGTATGATTTAATATACATGTTTTCAGTTTAAAATGATATTTTAGTGAAACATTCATGTGACATAATCAAAACTAAGTAAACAAATTCATATTGTTTTGATAAATTTTGAAAATGATCCATGATCCATTTATGAAATGTAAGAATTATCCCCACTTCAATCTGATGCATGGTGTGATAGATATAACTCAATGTGATTCTTTTTATTTAAAATTGACATCAATTTTGGTAAAAATGAAAATAACCAACTCAAAAATAATAAACAAACACTCAAATAATTTTTATACTTTAGAAAAAATATCCATAAGTCACTTGAGATGTGTAGGAATCATGCGTACCTCAATCTGGGGCACGATGTGATGAGTATTTCTCCAAATACATCTTTTTATTTAAAAATGACATCAATTTTAATAAAAAGGAAAATGAAAAACTGAAAACTAAGAAAACAAATTCATATTTCATTGATATATTTGGGAAAGGATCCACAACATGTTGGAATCAGCTTCACCTCAATCCAATGCATAGTGTTCCTAATATGACTTAATTTGGTCATTATCAATTTGAACTTGACAGTTTAGTTCAAAAACTTTTACTCACTAGATACTGTGAAAATGTGATCATATTTTCTTGATAATTTAGAAAACTGATTCATAAGTCATTTTTAATTGTATGAATTGTTCTCATATCATACAGATACACGATGGGATAGTTATGAGTAAATGTGAATGTATCCTGTTTGAGATGAAATTTTAGTATAAAAGAAATATGACATAATCAAAATAGTGTAAATGAATTAAAATTGTTTTTATACTTTTTAAATACTATTCATACCCATTTAAGATGTTTTATATTTATCCTCACCTAAAACGAAGCACTATGTGACCGATAAAACTCAAAGGTATATTTTTATTTAAAATTGACATCAATTTTAGTAAAAAGGGCAACTCACCTACTAAAAACTAAGAAAACAAAGTTGGATTGTTTTTGTAAATTAGGAAAATGATCCATAATTCCTTTCCAAGTGTAGGAATTATCCACACCTCAATTAGTTACAAAAATGTTTAAGGTATCGGTCAATGTGTTTGTTATCAATTTAAAATCAAATTTTTATTTCAAAAAGTGTCACTCACTGAAAACTGAGAAAATAAGCTTGGATTGTCTTTATAATTTAAGAAAAATATTCATAAGTAATTTTTAATGTTTAGGAATTAGTATCATATAAAAACAACACGCGATATTACTTTTTTGAGTGAAAGTGTTTGTTTCCAGTTTAAAATATCATTTTTGTAAAAAAGACGATTGGAAAACTAAAAACCAAGAAAACAAATTCAAATTGTTTTAATACATTAGGAAAAAGATCAATACATCATTTGAGATGTGTATGAATCATCCTCACCTCATTCCGATGTATATTTTGAAAATTTTCAGGATTATTAATTTATATTCTCAATTTATTCCATTTATTATCATGTTTCATTTGATCATTAATGGGTTAAGTTAACATTGGGAATTTTGGGGTTGTTTGGTCAAGTCCTGAATATTTTATATTGAAATTATTGATAGGCCATCTTAATTTTTTTATTTACATATGGTTGATACACTGACGATATCCTCATATATTTTCTTTTATGACATGGTTGATCATTTGGTGTTCTCTTTATATAGTTAGTCAAATCATAAAATATTATTGATAAAAATATGAGAGAAAAATAGAAGATCATTAATTTGAATATATGGAGGTTTTTTTCTATGAGTTAATTTATATTCTATATTATAATGATTAAAACATCATAAATTTATGTTTTATTCACCCTAATATGGTGTTAGACTAGAATTTATTCAATGATATATTAATATCATGATGCTTTACTTTTTTCATGAAACAAGTAGGTGTGAAGAAGATTAATAAATCGAGGGTTCATCTTGATCCACAAATAAAGGTTCCATGAATATATTTAATTCATGCAAGCATATATTAAAATTCATATTTTCTTTATGTAAATTATTATGGAGTGAATCAGTAGGTCACAATAGTTATGAACATTATTTCATGTATACACTATTTTTTAAATTCATTGAATACCAAAGAATAATGGAGATTTTTATTTGATTTTTTAATGAGTTTCAATTATAAGATTATATAGAATTTATAAAATTTATTTATTTCCAATAGTTATCACATCAGTTATAAATTTTTTAAGAGTAGTAGTTTTCAAATTCAACGGTATCAATCTTTATGATTTGTTTATTCAAATTATAATAACTGCTCTCTTAGAATTGGAAGGCCAATATAGAAGTAATTTAAAGAATGAATATTATTAATTTAAATTATATTTGAATATAAATTATTTTGAAGAATAATTAATTTGACGTCGAGTTATTTGTGATGAAATCAATTTGACAAGTTGGTCAAGAAGATAGGAATATAGGGAGGAAAAAGTTACAATTGACATAATGTTTTTCTAAATACCTATTCCATGTTAAAGATGAAATTAATCTGTGATTTTATTTCATTTATTTTTTTCATACGAATTTAAGTGAAGAAGATATACACACAACTAATAACTAGATAAATGTCTACTGGAGAAAGAAGTATATATTTTTAACCAAACATTTAATATTTTTATACAAGTGTTGGATGAAATTTCTATGCATGATGCACAAGAAAATTAAGATACTTGTAAGCATGTTCTAAGGATTTTACTTGACCATATATTTTATTAGTTTATTATATGATCATATATTTTACTAGAATATTCCATATAATATATACTCATATTAGGTATAGAACCTTGTAAATAACATGTTCTCTATTAGTGTGTGATTCTTCACGAGAATGATGAAAAGAAATTCACTTTAACAAGTGTGGGAGGTTGTTTTAAATAATTAACATAAAATTATTTAACCACTAATTCACCCCCACCCCCCCCACAAACACACATGACCACCAGTGATTCCACTAAATCCTATGTTCCTAGATGTTAAATAATACCCAGTTATCTTTTATGTTATTTATTAAAGACACTCCCATTTTTAATAAGACATTATTTTTATATTATCTTCAATAGATTATTTAAATTTATTGAAAAATGGGGTTTCACATGTTTTTTGGGAATGTTTTTCAATTCTGGAATGAAATAATGTTTCCTTAAATATTTAATATTAGTTTTGATTTCTTATAGATTAAAAATAATAGTTTTTTACCTGTATTAAAGGTCCTTCCATGTCATTAATAGATAATAAGAATTTATAAAATTTTGGTCATGAAAATAATTTATTTTTATATTCCCTATTTGAGAGTGAATGTTTTAATAATTAATGGCCTCAAGACTATAAAAGAGGTCTTAGATAAATTTTTTAATATCTATGAGGGAAATACTAAAGAAAATCATGATAATAAATATTCTAGAGATTATATATAAATATATTTAAATGAATGATGATGTTATTTTAAATAGGATCATTGAAAGGATAAGTGAAGTCATGAGTACTATCAGAGGCTATGATGAGAAGTTGAAAGATTTTGTCACTATTGAAACTATTTCATATATATTACCAAATATGTTTGATGTTAAAGTTTAAAAATTGGAAAAAATGGATATAG
This sequence comes from Viscum album, assembly GCA_963277665.1. Classification (NCBI taxonomy): domain Eukaryota; kingdom Viridiplantae; phylum Streptophyta; class Magnoliopsida; order Santalales; family Viscaceae; genus Viscum; species Viscum album. Next base: position 354,023,216 of record OY728125.1, on the reverse strand, counting down.
GAAATATAACACTTGGGTACTTGCACAATATTCTATTTTTTTATGAAATGAGTAAAAATGATACTATTATAATAAAGGTAAAGGCATAAAAATAAATAGATTTTAATATTTCAAAATCTATGAAAAGTAAAAAAGATTGTTTGTGTGGATGATTTGGATTAATCTCAAAATTCAAATTCAGATATGGATTTTATGTTTGGAAAAATGATTTCACTGTTATGTATATATATATATATATACCTATGTGTGTGTGTGTGATAATAATAATGTAATGTTTCAAATGGTACCCACCACATAAATGTATAATTGTGAGGTTATTAGACATTTTTCTATAATTTTTCAAAAAATAAAAGCACTTAAAACTTGTGCTGAAGAATATGTAAGATTTAATATATTAACCAATCAGAATTCAGGCAGAAAAAATGATTTTATAGAATAAAGGGATATAATTTATCAAATAATACAGAGATATAGTGTTTTATAATTATGTGAAAGGTTAATGTAGTGATGTGAATGAACAGAATCGGACTGATAATGATGTTGGTGAAAATATAATAAATTTTAAAGTTAATAAAAAATATTTAACTAAGGATGGAGGTAAAAATTGTAGATGTGAAGTTAAGTAAAATCAAATGGAGTTAATTATGAAAATATAATTAAGATAATTCATTCCAAAAATTTCAAATCATGATTAGAGGAAAAAACATTGATGAAAGATGATCAATCAATCAACAGTATGGAATTAGTCAATAATGAAAAAAAATCAAAGATATTGAAGAGGAATAATGTTATAAAAAATTTTATATATGATAATAATACCTTTAGTACCATTAATGAAGTATATATTAAAGAATTAGAAAGGTTTATAGGTTTTAATCAGTGGAAACATCATAGAATAAAAGAAGAAATGACCCTTTCCACAACCATTCTAAAAAAACCAATTAACAATGATAGATAATTTTCAAATGAAAATAATAGTCCATAAAAATTATATTTCCAATATAGTTCTTATATTTAAAATATTTCTTAAGAGTTTTAGAAGAATAACGATGTCAAAGGAACCAAATTTATGGCTAATTCTAAAGATTGATAATAATCATTGAATTTATGGAACTAAAACATTGTTTCAAAATATGATATATTTAGTAAGCCTAAAAATATATTGTTAATAACTGGAAAATATCAAGAGTTTATTAATATTTTACTTCATATAAAAGTGCCAAGATATTTATCAGAATAATTCAGAATGTTAGGGACATAGTTATGGAATTTTAGAGGTAAATATGATTTTAAAGGAAATTACTCACAATATAGAGGATTAAAGAATATAAAAAATATTTTTTGTCTGAATTATAAACATTATTATATGTATATAATAAATAGATGGGAAATATTTTTGGGTATTTTTCTCAGTAAAATAAAATAAATTAAAAACAGACCGAAATTATGGGTTGAAGACTAAAAATAGATTCCTATTGTTAGAAGAAGTGTGTGAAATATGCGATCAACCATGTAAACATACAAAAGTATTTATCAACATAATAATCATATAATTGGTAAATAATTCAAAGAATGAGTATCAATGGATTTTAGATAATAAGTGGTCTTTATATATGATAGGAGACTAGATTTTATTAAATGGATTTGAAAAATTTTGTAATGGATCTTTGAAAATTGTAAATGATGGGACACTCAATATCATAGTGGTTGGTTCTTCCATTATCGGAAAATATAAAATATAACCCAAGAAATCCTTTAATATTGATTGGAAGGAACCCAATGTGTAGAGTGTTTCATAGATCTACGATGAAATAAATGATTTAATTTTTAGTAAAGATGGAATTTTTTTATAAATATTATTGATGATGTAAATATTTTGGTAGGATTTAAGAAGAAACGGTATCATATTTTAGGTTTTATATTCAAAAAATACATTCTATTTGAGCTTTAAAACATATAATGAATTTTGGCATAGAAGGTTTGGTCATATCAATCAAAATAATATGATTAAAATTACTCAAAGAAATATTTTCCATGATATAAATATATGATAATGATGGATATTAATTAAATTTTATATATTTTTCATAAGAATAAGATAACCAATAATTTAGATAAAAATGGTGAAATTTATATATTTCATCCTTCAAAGCTAATTCATAGTAATATTTTTGGTTCTATGAGAAATCATTCAACACGTGTCCATAATTATTTCATTTCATTAATTTATTAATTTACTCTATTATCATGTATTATGTTCATGAAACATAAAAATAAATCTCTAGATAGGTTCAAGAGTTTTAGGTGAGATGTGCTAAAAAATATATGGTTACTCTCTAATGATATTAATGACATATAATGGTGTTGGGAAAACTAATAAAATGTTTTAATAATGTCTTAAAAAAACATAAATTTTACAAGAACTCAGTGAACTATACACACCACAAACAATTTGAGTTTTTAAATGGAATAATATAATCTTGGTAGATATGGATTGAATACTTTTGAGAGATAATGACACTTATTTGTATTTTTAGAAGAAATATTATGATGTAGTCACTAAGGTTAAAATTAAATTTTTATAAAATAAATTCTTAGATGAATACATATGAGATAGAATAAAAACATATCTATGATTGATGTTTTTAAATAATTTTCAATCCATGTTTCATCAAAATGATAGGTGAAAATCTAGGAAAATTTAAGCCAAGTGGTGCCACTATAATATTTATTTTTTATCCCCAAAATACAAGGGGGTACCACTATTATAATAAGAAGAATTAAATAATTATTTATAATTTCAATGTAATTATATTGTAATATGTTATGAATTATGTAGTTTAAACTGATGTAAAACTTATATATGGTGTTACTACATCTATTTAAAATCATGAAGGACAATTAAAGAAGAATAAAAGTGTTGAATGAGTCCAAGAGATGATGATGTGTTAACCATTTAATTTGATGGGGGGGGGGATCTCACTCATATCATCCAAGGACGTGAAGAAAAGTACAAATTCAAAAGATTATTGGGAATCATAGAAAATTGGTAAAAACTAATAGAACTATGACGAAAATAACTCAAAACTAATTGTTTTACCAATATTCACATAGAGATTTTGATTAAGAAAAGAATAATCATTGATGGATTGATTCAATGAATGAATAACTTGACCTAATCGATATGAATGAAAATTTATATTTTGTACCCCAATCTTGAAGAAAATAATTTCATTGGGATAACATGGGTTTTTAGAAACAAATTGGATTAAAATGGTAAAGTGGTGAGGAATAAATATTGTGTAAAGATTATTCTCAAGTTGAATGATTGAAATTTAATGATACTTTAAACATAGTTTCAAGGATTAAAATACTTATAATATTTATTTCTATTTTTATACAAGGGAAATATTTCCAAAGGTATTCCATGTCTTTTTTCCTCAATGGTGAATTATAAACTGAGAGATATATTTAATACCTTGTGCTTTATTTCATAGTAAATTCTATATTCATGTTAATATATTAAAAAAGTATTTTATGGGTTGAATTACCTCCAAGAGCATTCTATTCTATGATACATTGGTATTAGAACAGGCTGAATTTTGGAGTCCTATAGAAGTCTCCTAATCACCTTGGAGGTTCTGTAGGCCCCTATCCTCATTGGGGAATCAAGGATGAAGAAGGAGTTCCACCCGAGATTCCTCCACCTCCCGATGTCGACATAAAAGTTGGGTGTTTGTTGTGAAGGAGCTACACACATGTCCAGGGAGTTCCGAGGAATACACTAGATACTGGTTTGGAGTAATTTGGATGTTTAAACATTTCATTCCATGTATCTTATTTTATTTCAGATTTGAATGTTTGATATGATGCATGTGAGTGTTATGCTCTTAATTTCTAACCGATCGGTGTGAGGTTTTGAGTGCGTGACTTGTGTTGTTCCGATTGGGTATCAAAAGAATATTTTTCATACCCATCTTATTGAGATTTAAATATTCTTTGGAAGATATTATTCCATGAATAAGTACTATATCTTGACAATATGATTGTTACGCCAAGATTTTGTCCTTAAAGAATTGAAATAAAATCTTAAGAATTAATCGGGATTCCAATTAACTCCAACCAAAGAATTAATCTAAACCTAAGATGAATCTCTATAAACAATGAACTTGATATGTTTTTAGTTAAATCACATCAAACCTTTTATCTCATATTTTTCAAAATCCACTAGGTCACTCATCTTTTAAGCTATTTCAACTAAGTCATTTTTTAAACTCTTTTCAAAACCACCCCCTCTCTTAGTCATTTTTATTAAAAATACACACTCTAAACCTACCAACACTCCTTGAGAGATTACCTAGGGTCTACCCTAGACACTAAATAAACCTTAAAAACATAATCAATTTGACGTGTCATGACAACACGATCAAATTTTGGCACTGTTGTCGCGGAGCACTTTGGTTTTTTGTGCGTGTTTTTGATAAAGTTTTTGTAATTTTTGTGAATATTTTTTTTGTTTTATCGCCCACATTTGAATTTATTTTTGTGTTCTAATTTATTTATTGTGTAGCTTCTGTGTATTACGTGTTCTACTCCAGGATACCTAGAAACTTTCGAACCGGAAGTGGAGAGGATCCTATATCAATGAAACCGAGACACACAAGACAAAACTTTGATGGAGGAGACAACACATCATGAAATTTTTCATGATCCTTCTTCTTCTTTTGAAACCAAAGTTAAAACTGAACATAACTTTTATAACATGGCTAAAAATAATAGAACACTAAAATAACTAACCTCACCTAATGTTGATATCCGACCCACTTACATTCAATTACAAGGTGAGGCACCCAATTTTGAACTTAAATATGGTTTAATTCATTTATTCCCAAGATTTCATGGACTGCCTGGAGAAGATCCACATAAGAATTTAAAATAATTTCATACTGTGCGTTAAACATTAAAACCTTCTAATGTGGATTAAGAATAATTAAAACTTAGGGAATTTACATTTTCATTAGAAGACATGGTTAAAGATTGGTTGTATTATGTTAATTCGCCTATTAGAGGTTGGGCGGACATGAAATGACCTTTTCTTGAAAAATACTTTTCCAGCCTCTCGAACTGCAACAATAAGGAAAGAAATATTTGGGATAAGACAATCTCAAGGAGAAACCCTTAATTAATATTGTCAACGCTTTAAAAGATTATGTTCAAGTTGTCCACACCACCAAATTAGCGATCAACTTTTAATTCAGTATTTTTATGCAGGTTTAATTCCAATAGATCATAACATGATTGATGCTGCTGTAGGTGGTGCACTAGTGGATAAAACCCCAATTACTGCAAGGACCCTAATTCAGACCATGGCACATAACACTCAACAATTGAGTTCAAGGTCCAGTGTACCCATTTGAGGTGTCTATGAGGTGCAAAGTACTGAATTTGAGAAGAAGGTGGACACAAAGTTTGAAGAGGTGATTACCCTTCTACAACAAGTTTCTCTTTCCTAAGGGAAATTCTAATATCCTCCTCCCATACATTTTGGTATATGATATCTGATACCCATTATTTTGACCAATGACCCCAATTGAGAGAAACGTCTGAGAGTTGTGAGGCAATATTCCCAGGATTCCCCTATAACCAAACCATTAGGCAAGAACCATACTATCCATCCAACCCTGGGTGGAAAGTCAAACAAGCCTATAGGCAAGGGGGGTATTCAAACCAGCCTCATCAACCATGGAACCAACTAGGGCAAAGTAGTCATCAACTACCACCACCCAGAAATTTTCAACCACCCAAAGGCCTTTCCAACATCCCCCTCCAACACCCGAGCCTAGCCTAGAAGATATGATGAAATAAATGGATACCAATATTCTCCAGTTCCAAAAAACCACCCAAGCAGCCATAAAAGACCTCAAAACCCAATTAGGCCAACTAGCTAACTTAGTGCGTTAAATCCAAATCCATGGGTCTGGTAAACTACCATCTCAACCACTTGTCAACCCTAGGGATAAGGGAAATGTTAGTTTCATCCCCCTTAGGAGTGGAACTCAACTTAAAAGCCAAATGAACCCTCCATTAGAGTCATCCTCTCCTAAGGGAACCACCATCCCAACCACTGAAAAAGGTTCAAATGAGATGGAACCTTGTCTTAAGATAAGTCCTACCAAAGGAAAGAGTGTGTATATTGATGAGTTACCAAGACCAAGCATTCCTCTTTCATTTCCCCAAAGAGCCACCCAACCAAGGAAACAAAAGGAAACTGAACTTGATAACGAAATCTTGGAGACTTTTAAAAAAGTGCAGGTTAAAATTCCATTGATTGATTCCATCAATCAAATTCCGAGATATTCCAAGTTTCTGAATGAGATGTGTACCCACTGAAGGCGACTTAGAGGTGATGAGATGGTGAGCCTGGAGAGTAATGTCTCAGCATTGATACAACCATCACTTCCCACCAAGTGCAATGATCCTGGAACATTCTCGATTTCGTACACCATAGGGTAGTATTCTTTCTCCAATGCTATGCTTGATTTGGGTGCTTCTATTAATGTGATGCCTCACTCCATATACTCTTCTTTGCAGGTCGGTGAACTAAATCCCACAGGAATAGTTGTTCAAATAACAAATCAAAGTAGGGTAAACCCTTCTGGTGTGTTAGAGGATGTTCTTGTGAGGGTTCAAAATTTATTATTTCTTGCTGATATTATGTGCTAAAAATGGAAGATGATAGGATGAATGGACACGACCCAATTATATTGGGGATGGTACATTATCTATGGAATTTGGTGGTGACATAGTCCATTTTATCATCCTTGATGCCATGAAGCACCCCTCAGAAGAACATTCCTCTCTCTCGGTAAATTCAATTGATGTACTCCCTTCCCCTAAAATCATTTCATTCGTTTCCCCTGATCCCTTTTCTGAATTTTCCTCTTTGATTGAAATTCTTGGTAATGAGTCATGTCTTTATTTTTGTAGTGGTCTAGAAAAGTGTCATGCATGGTTATTAATTGATAATTTCTTGAGCACGGAGGATCACATGACCATAGATGATACTGCTACACTTGTAAAAGCTAATTCCTCATCTGAGGATGATACCGTTAAGCAGTTAGATGAGATTAGTGGCCTATCAATTTCACACACACTCACATCAATCCAATATCCACCTGAGTTGGAACTAAAGCAACTGCCTCAGGATTTAAAATATTCATATCTTGAGAATGGAAACAAGTTTCCCGTCATCATTGCTAGTTCACTCCCTCCTGAGCATGAATTGAGACTGCTTGAACTTTTAAGGGAGCATAAACAAACATTGGGATGGACACTTATAGACATTCTTGGTATTAGCCCATCAATTTGTACAGATCATATTTTATTAACTGATGAGGCTAAACCAGTGAGGCAGACACAACGTCGACTGAACCCAAACCTATTAGAAGTAGTTAAAAAGGAAGTAACAAAATTATTGGCTGCTAGAATCATTTACCCCATATCTGATAGCCAATGGGTCAGTCCCATTCAAGTAGTTCCTAAAAAAGTTGACCTAACGGTAATTGAAATTGAAAACAATTAATTGGTTCCTACTCGTGTGCATAATAGTTGGCGTGTCTGTATAGATTATCACCGACTAAACCAACACACTAGGAAGGACCATTTCCCCATGCCATTCATTGACCAAATGCTAGAGAGGCTACCAGGGAAGTCCCATTACTATTTTCTTGATGGGTATTCTGGATACTTTCAGATCCATATATCCCCCCAAGGATCAGCAAAAGACAACCTTCACTTTCCCCTTTGGCACATTTTCCTATAGAAGGATGCCATTTGGCCTATGCAATGCTCCGGGTACTTTCCAGCATTGTATGGTTAGTATTTTTTTGTATTACCTGGAGGATTGCATGGATGTTTTCATGGATTATTTTACTGTTTATAGAACCTTTTTTGATTAATGTTTAAGTAGTCTTGGTTCAGTCCTACGTCTCTGTATTGAAAATAATCTTGTACTAAATTATGATAAATGCCATTTCATGGTGCGACAAGGTATAGTTTTGGGACATGTCATTTCTGGGTATGGTATCCAAGAAGATAAATCGAAAGTGGATGTCATTTCTTCCCTACCATTCCCTAAAAATGTACGTGATGTGTGGTCTTTCTTAGATCATGCTGGATTTTACCGTCGTTTCATTCGTGATTTTTGTAATACTGCACGTCCCCTCTCCCGCTTACTCCAAAAAGAAAAAGATTTTGTTTTTGATAAAGAATGTGAAGAAGCTTTTAATAAATTAAAATGGAGTCTCACATCACCCCAGAAAATCCAACCACCTTGGTGGGATTTACCATTTGAGCTCATGTTTGACGCCTCTAACTATGCAGTTGGGGCAGTCTTATCATAAAGGGTCGGTCAAGCTCCACATGTCATTTCCTAAGCCTCACGTACTTTAGACCCTTCCCAAGAAAACTACACCACCACTAAAAAATAATTTCTTTCCATTGTGTTTGCCTTGGATAAATTTAGGTCATACCTTTTAGGTTCCAAAGTCATTGGGTTCTCAGACCATGTAGCCCTCCAATATCTCCTAAAGAAACCAGAAGAAAAACCATGTCTCATTCGTTGGATGCTCCTCCTTCAGGAATTCAATCTAGAAATTAGTGATAAAAAAGGAGCAGAGAATGTGGTGGCAGACCATATCAGTAAGATCCCCCCATCCTCAGGCATTGTCTCATCCCCCTGTATTCCCATTAATGACTTGTTTCCTGATGAGAAATTATACAAAGTGCAAGATGTTATTCCCTGGTATGCTGAAATTGTAAATTATATGGTAGCATCTTGCATTCCGACTAATTTCAACAAAAACAAATCCAGACATCTAAAACATGAGTCTCGTTTGTACATTTGGGATGACCCCTACCTTTGGCACACATGTAGCGATCAGGTCCTTAAGCATTGTGTTCCCGATAGCGAGTTTCAATCTGTCCTTAGATTCTGCCACAATCTTTCTTGTGGGGTCCACTTTGGTCCCCAACAGATTTCTCGCAATGTTCTTGATTCCGATCTCTTTTGGCCAACACATTTTCGGGATGCCCATGAATTTTTTAAATCTTGTCCTCATTTTCAATGAATGAGAAATGTCTCTAAAAGGAATAAAATGCCACATCAACCCTTTCTCTTTCATGAAATTTTTTATGATTGGGGCATTGACTTTATGGGTCCATTTCCTAATTCTTTTGGAAACTTGTACATTCTTTTTCCTGTTGATTACGTATCAAAATTGGTAGAGGCACGGGCCACAAGGACAGATGATTCCAAAACAGTTGTAAAATTTTTGAGAACTGATATCTTTTTTTGGTTTGGATTACCCAGGTTCATCATCAGTGACCAGAGTTCTCATTTCTATAACCTAACAATGCAATCACTTTTGCATCGGTATAGGGTTGGTCATCGAGTATATACTGCGTATCACCCACAGAAAAATGGTCAAGCTTAGGTGTCAAATAGAGAGGTAAATAAATTCTTGAAAAAACGGTCCAACCCAATAGGAAAGATTGGAGTCTTAGACTCGATGATTTATTATGGGCTTACCGTACTACATTTAAAACTCTTATTGGAATGTCACCTTATAAGATTTTTTTGGAAAGAGTTGTCACCTCCCTGTTGAGATTGAGCACCGAGCCTACTCGGACATCAAACAATGCAATTCTAATCATTCCGGTGCAGGTTCTCAAATGAAGTTGGAGATTCAGGAGCTAGAGGAAATGATAAGAGATTCATATGAAAACTCCCAGATTTATAAGGTGAGAACAAAGGCTTCCCATGATGGTCTTATCCTTCATCGTCAGTTCCATATTGGGCAGAAGGCCATCCTTTATAATGCAAGGCTGAAGTTGCGTCCAGTTAAGCTTCGTTCCCGCTGGTTTGGACCATACACTATTACTAACGTCTCTCCATTTGGTGTTGTCTAGGTTCAAAATGAAGAAACCAAGAAAATCTTCACTATCAATGGGTAGTGGATGAATCACTTTCATGAACCCGTTCTGGAGTCCCTGATGGAGGAACTCCACATTCAAGAAGCAAATTATGAATGAAATCAACCAGGTTTTATCCTTCATTCCCACATTATCTTTTACTACAGTGAGGAAACTGCATACTCTAGGTGTTGGGGGTGGATATATTCTTGGGTTAGTTAGGAATTTTCATCGTTTTCATCTTTTGATTTCTCTTTTTGGACTTCTTTATGGTATTTTCATTTTTCCCCATCAACAATTTCGAAATTCCATGATGTGGTGACCATAAAGTGGGAAAGTAAAAATACCATAACAAAGGCTAAAAAGAATATGTGTATGAGTTTACCATCAAGGAGTGATTTTTAGTGAACTGGTTTTTTGTCAATGATATAAATGGTCATATCTATGTAAAACTTTTGAGATGATTGATGCCCTTTGTGTGAGTAGTTTTTTGGAAAACTGTGTCACTAATATCTCCTGAAATATTTGCACCAAACCACAAAGTGTGATTATTTCATACTTAATATAAGGTAAATATATGCTGTGTTAATATTTTTCAATCTTTAAATGATATTTCCATATGTTCGTTCCTTATCCGATCTATTTCATTACTGTACGAGATTGACCTATGCGTGTGTACCTTATGTCTGACTATTGTACGCCCTCAAAAAAAATGTTCTGTCTTGGGCAGGTCAAAAAACACTCCTCCTCAACCTTTGATCTTGTTATAAATATTTCAATTAGTGTCGTGAGGAGATCAAACAAGGGTTGAGAGATGAGTGTGAGATTTGTTCCAATTGCAACTTCAAAAAAATATAATAAATGAGGGGAGTGATGAAATGTGTAACACATGGGGATATCTAGGTCGGGAGATTATGGTTTGACTTTTGGGAATGCTTAAATGAGTGGGTCTTGAAATATGATTGCAAAGGATGTAGGACAGGTTTGGTGACAAAATCATTTAAGATGAAAAATGTTAAAATAACATATAATTATTCGATATCATGTAGAAAGAATAGCATGGAATGGTTTTCACACACACACATGGAGAGTTTGTGTCATGGTTTAATTCTGAATTCCTTTCTCAAATTGGTATCATGAATCTTTTTGAATTTTTCTATGATATGATTTATGAGACATCTTTTTCTATTTTCACTAGGAAGAACTCCTTGGTGTGGTTCGTGCATTGATAAATTTACTTTAAATAAAATTTCATCAAATGATAAATCGTCAGGATGTTGGAAATATATATATATATATATATATATATATATGTGCATCATTGTATTTGGATATGTGACTTTTCCCAGGAGTTCAAATGTTTAGGTGTGGGGGTGTGATCGTACCACAATTCACTGTTTTATTCCACCCTTACACCGTAGTTTTAAACTAGTTTTGTAATGAATATTCCAAATATAATAATAACTTGCACATTATTTTTGAATAAATCAATTAATGTTAATCAATATTATAATGGGAAATGTTACTTGTTTTTATTGTTTCAATGTAGGTGGAGGTGATTTGGAGGGCCCTTGATGAAGTGGAAGAAAAATGGGCCAAAATTGAATGGATCCATGGAAATATTTCCACTGTATTACATATTACATGAATTACGTGCATCCAAATGGGCTGACATTTTGTGGTCTTTTCAAATATTTAATATTATACATTTCATATTAAGGAATCCAATCCTGATTCGGCTTTTATGGGGCCCATTCGAACTGATCTATCCAAGACACCGAATTTGGACCAAGTCAAATGCGGTGTTCTGTGTTTTATCAATATCATGAGTTGTAGTTGTCCAAATGGTGCAAAACATTCGGTGGAGATAGTCAAGTGGTAGGGATAAAACTTTCCTATTTTCTACAAAGCAAGATAAGACTGTCTGAAGGCCAAAACGCGTGATTCAAGTGGATAGATGAAATATGTGTGCCTAAAACCACCTTCCAACTTTATTATAAAAGGGAACCAAGGGAACCTCATTTGAAAGTTCGGCCAAGAGTGAAGTGCTACCAATTTGGAGTCCTAGAGGAGTCTCCTAATCACCTTGAAGGTTCTGGAGGCCACTATCCTCATAGGGGAATCAAGGATGAAGAAGGAGTTCCACCGGAACTTCTTCCTCCTCCCAATGTCTAGCTGAAAGTTGGGTGTTCTTTGTGAGGGAACTACACACATGTCATGGGAGTTACGATGCATAAACTAGCTACTGGTTTGGAGTAATTTGGGTGTTCAAACATTTCATTCCATGTATATTATTTTATTTCAGATTTGAATGATTGATTTGATGCATGTGAGTGTTATGCTCTTAATTTCTAACTGATCAGTGTGAGGTTTTGAGTGCGTGACTTGTGTTGTTCCGATTGGACATCACAAGAATCCTTTTCATACCCATATTATTGAGATTTCAATCTGCTTTGGAAGCTCTTATTCCATGAATAAGTACTGTACCTTGACAATATGATTGTTACACCAAGTTTTGGTCCATAAAGCATTGAAATAAAAGATTAGGGATTAATCGGGATTCCAATTAACTCCAACCAAAGAATTACTCTAAAACTAAGATGAATCTCTATGAACAATGAACATGATATGTGTGTAGTGAAATCAAATCAACCCTTTAATATCATATTTTTCAAAATCCACTAGGTCACTCAACTTTTAATCTATTTCAACTAAGTCATTGTTTTAAACTCTTTTCAAAACCACCCCCTCTCTTAGCCATTTTTAATAAAAATACGCACTCTAAACCTACCAAAACTCCTTGAGAGACGACCTAGGGTCTACCCTAGACTATAAATCAACCTTAAATACATAATCAATTTGACATTTCATGACCACGCGGTCAAGAACCAAAAGAGTAACATTTTATAGATGGTAAAAAATATTATAATATATATAAGGGGGGATATTTTGGCTTGAAATATCACATAAAAGGGAATTTGTATTTATTTTATAATGCAAATTTAAAAAGGGAATGCTATATTAAGGAAAAACAATAAACATTTGGAAGTGTTTACCTCTTTAGTGATAGGTTTTACTTTTGGAATAAATAGAACTAAAGTTATAACCATGTGTCATTGGTTTATACTAAAACCTCACATACATAGTTTATAACATAACTAAACTTGATCATAATAAATCCCCATGAATGAAAATAGAATCCAGACATTTTAAAGATTCTATACTAAAACAAAATTTCATTCATGTATAAGAAAGGCATTTCCATATAATAAAATATCTTTTAAATTAAAATGATTTTATAAAAATACAAAAAAATAGGGAATGAGGGATTTTAAAAGAATATATTCTATAATATAAAGGAATCCAAATATCAATTAATGGTTTTATGGCTAGAAATTTAATTAATACCAAATAAGTTAAAATAAAATATTCATTTAGCCTTTTGGAAATAAAGTCAAAACGTTCAGTAAAAATATTTCTTTTGAAAACAACAGAATAAAAATTAAAAGGGACATAAAATATCAATTATAGTTAGTTTTTATCACTTTTTAAAATAATTTAAGAATATGGAAAAGAAAGAAAAAAATTTGTAAAATAATATATTAAAAAATATAAGAAAAATATTTAGTTAAAATGTCCTTTACCTCGAGTCAGACTCGCCATATACGTTCTTAATATATCTAAATAAAAAAATTAGGTCAATTATTTAATTTATTAACAATAATTATAGAGTTTATTTTTTTCATTTATTTAACTTATTACCAAATTAAACAAAATTAATTAACCAATTATGTTCATGTCGGATGATTTGATGATATTTGGCTCATATGTTCAAAATAAATTTGGTAAGTTAACTATGGTAAAATAGATAATTTTACATAATATCTATAATAATAACCATTAAATATGTTTCATTTTTATAAGTCAATTATAATTTTAAACCCATAAATGAATTATTATTATGGAAAATGAACTACGACACAATTTTAGAGATGGTAGGTCATATATATGCATAAGTAACATTTACATAATTCAACGATCATGATGGAAATAAGGTATGTATTATATTATATTTATATTATTATTATTGTATTATAAATATAATATTCCTCCTTCAATTAAACTTATATAACATCCATTTTTTGTTTTAAATAAAAATGAATCACATTGCTTCATTGAGGTAGTAGTCAATACAAACACACGAACAACATTATCATTTTTAAATGAATGGAAATGAATGAAAATAGATGATATATTATCTTCTAAAAATGATAAATATTTCATTAATATTATATATATAGATTAAATCCATAATGATAACCATCTTGGATAGGCAATGATGGAAAATGAATTTCATCTGTTCGCGAGGCGGTAGTCCTCCGTACACACGAACAATGGTTTTGTTTTCAATTTGATGATAGAAGTGGATGGATATAGGTTATTAAATTAAAATAAAAAAATATATGTATCTTTAAGATATTTTAATTATTATTTCATCATTATATAGAAGTTTTTAACTAGAAAAATGAATAAATAATATGAAAATGCTCGGTTAAGAACTATACATCTTGTTCAAAAAACCTCTTTAAGATTATAACAAAATCATTTATAGGTTTATTTTATAATCAATACATGGAATCTATGATTTATTAAGGGAAGTAATAAAGGTAATTGGGTAGGAATTTCATGAACCAAATGGATTTTAATGTGTCATGAAAATAGGAAAATGGGTTCCCTTTTATAAGAGAGGCGAGGGTTACACTTTGAATTTAAAATATTTTAAAATTTATAAAAATTAATATTTATGGTAAATTATTCCTATATCGATATGATAAAAAAGATAAAATGAGGATGATAAAAAATAATATTATTAAATAAAAATTGGACAAGTTCAATCCATTTTTTCACCATTATCATTTTCATTTTAACTGGTGTTAACCTTTTTTGTTGATTGCAAAGACATAAATGTTATTTACTCTATATGGTTAATAAAAGTTACTATACAGGTATAATTGGACCATACATGGACCATGGATGATAGTTTATACCATATCTCATTTAATTATAAAAATATTGGTATTCAAGCTTTTAAAATCATTTAATAAACAATTTTTTATTATAAAATATCATTAATGTCATTTTTGTAAAACACAATTGATTTGACATTGAAAACAAAATAAAAGTAAAGGAGTTCATATATAATAATTTCAAAAATCTCTAAAATGTATAATTTATCTCAAAAATTCATGGAAAATAATAATTCATATTAATTATATTACTTTTATTATTTTTAGACTAGTTTATTTTATTTTTCTGTTAGTTAAATATATTCGGTGTCAACATTGCATAACCATTTAAGGTAATTTTGTTATCAGTAGAAATTAGAAATAATTTAATATGATAAAAGATAATTTAAATTCTAAATAAAAATTTAGAACTAATAATAATTTTTTCAATCTCTTCTACAAATTATTATATATATTTAATGTAAGAATGTGACATTTTCGACTTCGTATTTTACATAAATATTATAAACATCAAAATCATAGTAATATAGGACCTATTTTTCATATTTTAGAAACTTGTATAGAGATGAATGAAATTAAATATTCTAAGAAGATAAATTAAATTTTTTGATTAATTGTTTGTCCTTATCATGTTATTTGTTACCTCAATTAAATGATTTACCCTTACCATGGTGATAATTATTTACTATTGTTACTGTTCCTAATGACAAAAAATGAAAGGGACCTATTTTAAAAATTATGACATGCTGATTTCAAAAATTGAATCCTATTTTTAAGATTCAATTTTCTTAAATTTTCATAGATTAATTTATATTTAAATTGAAAAATTCAATGAAACACAATTTTTCAAAAAACAATACACCTTATTAATTAAAAAAGACTATATAAAATTAAAAAATAACATTGATTTCAATGAATATATTTAATTTCTCTAAAATATGATAAAAATAATTTTACTCTGAAATAGTTTGTAGAAAATTGAACTTTGTTATTTCATGAATCAAAAATATAGTTTTCAATAAAAATAATTATTTTCACTATTTAGTAGAAAATCAATCTTTTTAAAAAAATTCCAAAAATTCACTCTACAAATATTTTGGAACAATTATTTATAAAATTGTATCCTTTTTGAAAAATAAACTTTTGAAATTATTTATAATATTCTCTCCTAAAATGTAATAAAAATCAAATTTTATGAAAACATATTTTTAAATATGAAAATGACTATGAAAAATTAAGTTCATTTTTTAGAATAATTAATCAATAAATTTTTATATAGTAGTACCATTATATATAAATTTATATATTCCAAAATATAGTTAATCATGTTCATACCTTCTAATTCAATGGATAAGTTATAATTTTAACATTTAAATTGTAATATTTTCATAGTATATCTCCATTATCTTATCACATAGTGTTGAATATTTAGGAATCTATTGAACACCGTAATATTTTCAAAACATAGTGTTTTACACTATCTCAACCAATTATGTATTCCTGAAATACATGAAAATTAAAATAAAATAACAGAATATTCTAGGAACAACCTACCTCAATTTTATATGTGTAACCATATCTAGTATCATAGGTTGATGCACCCTCATTTACTTGAAATAAATAAATTTGGAAGAAAACAAAAAAAATATTTTTATTATTATTAAAAGATGAACATTTTAATAAATAAGTAAAATAGAGGTTTGTAAAAAATTACTTTATTTCCATGAGTCCACTATTGTAGATGGTGTAACACTCTATATTTTAGTATGATGTTTTTATTTATAATTACTCTGTATCAAATAACTAGTTATTCATAAACTAGTAATCCAAAATAAATATATTCATAAAATTTAGAATATATGGATAAAATAAAGAAGGGTTAAATGAACACATTTGCAAAAATATGACATGTTTAATATATTCTTCCTCATTTTATATTAGAAATATTGAAAAACCATAATAATATGATAGATCCTTTGGGGATGAAAATTATTGAATATGGGGATTATTTTTAGTAAAGTGATTAATTTTAAATATATGAATGGAAATGGGTAATATAAAATTTATATTATTAATGGGTATATATATATATATCCATTCAGTATAAGTAAATCCAATTTTATATTAATGTTCTTAGAAATAGAATATAAACCATTAATTATAGTGTATCATGCATTAAAAAAAATATAATTAATGAATATAAGAATAAATTACCATTTATTAAACATGTGTGGAGTTATAATATAAAAATTTAATATAGGGGAAATAAGTTTTATTTTTAAAAAAACTAACATAATATATATGTTTTGAAGATAAATCTAGAATATTTACAGAGTGAATTTAATAAAATGGATTACATATTTTTAATATTGATGTTATAAATTGTTGTGATACTAAATTCATTTTGGGTAAAACTTAATATACCGATGTGAATAAAAGATGAATTGGTAATTATAAAATATGATAAAATACTATATATGGTGAAATTGTTGTATACACGTTTATAAAATTGATATGAATTGGAATAATTGATAAAAGCATGAAATTATTTTTTTTATCATTTATAGGACTCTTTACCTAGAAATGGAATTCTTAAACCATGAAGAGATATATATTTAAAAATATTCCCATTAAACTCTTCTAAAGATGGACCCTTCTAAAACCAATATTAAATCAATCCTTTGGTTCACATTTTTCTCCAATTACATTGAAAATTTACTTATCTGAATATCCACCACATATTTTCAAGAATATAGTTATACTATAGAGTGTCAAATACTTAATTAAAAGGTTGTATTCATGAAAAAGTTATTATGAAAAATTATATGATGAGTTATTCACTATATTTTTCATTTACCTTATCATCCTTATTCTTATAAAAAATATAATAAAAATATGTTAATATATATATATATATATATTCATTAATCAAATTAAAAATAGATATTAAAATAATATTACATCATTTTATTACTCATTCATTCATTATTACATTTTCATGTTTGGGTGAGTTTAACAACCTAAATAAATGAGGTTGTGATATACTCATCATTTTAATTAAATATTATAACCAAAACATATATACTTTTAAGATATGTTATTAACTCATAAAATACGTAAGGTATTTGAATTAGGAAGGGTAAAAAAACTAAATATATTATTGATATAATACCCTGTGGTTCAATAAATAATTAGGTTAGATTCAATTATTTATCATTTAATCATAAAATATACTAATGATTTCCAAAAAATTAATAATATATTTTAATATTTACTAAAACAGAATAATTTTTATAATATTAATTTTCATTATATTATGGTAAGATGAAAATAGAATGATATTATATGTCTCTATATTCATAAAATTTTGGAAAAATTGGAAGTACTCACATAAAATAATAAAAAAAACATGACTAACTAATATATATATATATATATATATATATGTAAAAATGAGAATATTTGACTTATATAAAATTTAATAAATATAAACATGGTTATAAAATTTATTTTTAAGAAGTATATGTTGATTATATAGGGTGTTAGATAACATTAAATAAATCAACTTCTAAAGGTAATGTGAATATTCCTTATTTTGCTTTGTAGTTAGAATATAAATCTTCTATTTTTGTATTTTTTAAGTTATTATATGGGTGAAATTTATGTAATTTACTTTCTTTCCATGGTTAATTAATGTTAGTTTTCAATCATTATTACAGAACTACAATGGTGGGAATGGAATTTTTCTCTAACTCATACATTATATTTCTCGATCATTCATTCTCTCACCCTTATTTTTATTTATATATATTCCTATGTTTTTTTATATTCAATGTACTTTCACAATTTTTTATTTTCATTATACAACACTTTGAAATAATATATTCTTCATTTATTTATTTATAATTTTTTTTAAACATAAATGATATTTATTCTTAATTTTTATATGATTTATTATATTCTACAAAAGGATTTTTCATCTATTTTGATAGATATTTCTATTATAAAAATATTCTAAATGATTCCTATTTAATGGAAATATAGATTCATGATATCCTCCATTTTTATGTTGATTAATTTTATAAGTTATAAAAAATTGCATAAATTGTTTTATTATCTAGGATTATTTATTTAATGAATTTTGATTCATTTGTGATTATCATTATGTTCTTGTAGTACACATATGTAAGGATATAATATTACGTGATGGGTTATCCAATATTATATATCTGTCTAAATCATTGGATAAAGATTTACATCATATGAGTTTAAAATGTTTATGGGACTTTGGGTACGAATTCAATCTATAATGTTTATGTGGCTAGGGATTAAACTTAATTCACTGTGTTATGATGGTCCATATGATTTTTCTTAATATATAATAATTATTTTTATTTTTATTCTAAATAATTATATTATTATTATCTATGTTTCCATTGTTAATATTTACAAGGGAATGATTTTATTATGTTATTTCAAGGATTATTGATAATAATTTCAAACCAATATGTTCATTTTATATTAAATTCCTTATGATATTTATTATGAACACATATGTTACTCTTAGAAATATATCCTATGCATTTCCCATATTATTAATTTTACTTCTCCCCATTCCATTGATTATTTATTTTCTCACAATTAAAAATGTAGTGATATTTTTAGAAAGGATTTATTTGTAGTGATTTTGTTGAAAAAATGTATGTTTGATTATTTAATAAGATAGATATATAGAAAATAACAAAAAACAAAGACATCAGGATTCTATGAATGTGATCAAATTATGAGTTTTAATTAATATTTATATGAAATTATCTAAAATAAATCTGTTTTATTTATGGTACATAGTAGTTTACATCGGAGTGGAGTTTTGTTATTTTTTTGAATTAGTTTATAAAGAGTAATTAGATAAAACCAAAAAAACACTATTTAGTCATAAATTGTCATAGTTTATGATATAATATACTTAATTATTAGTCAAATAATTTTTTTAATACGGTTTTACCATATATTATTATTTATTCTCACACTTACATTTTGGGTTCTAGTGAATGGAGAATATTAAGAGGATCCAGATAAAGCACATTTATCAGAGATTATTAAATGATTGTTATAATATAAAAACAAAATGTGATGTGAATTGTTGTGAAATATCTTATGGATATAATTACTATGATATGTTGTGTTATAAATAATAAATTTAAACATATCAAACTCATAAATCTACTAGATAAGGAAAAAATTATTATTGGGTAAATCATACAAAAAACTATAATTCATTAGTAGATCTTCTGATAGACTAATTATAGAATATTGGTTGAACAAAAATCAAAATATATTTTCTATTTAGTAATTTTATAGTATGGAAATGAGATTTATAATTTCAAAATTTTGAAGTGTATGTCTATCAACAATGGATACATATGAATAACACAAATAAAAAGGAAGAAATTTTGTCCATTGTAGTGGAGAGTTCATGAAGTTATTTTTTATAGAATTTTCATATAACATTGAGAGGATATTCCATGATTATAATCAATCATACATTACTAACCCTTAATTATGATCTTAACAAAGAGAACTCCCCCTTTTAACATTTCTAGGGTCATTTAGGTATAGTGTTTTAGAGAACATTAAAACCATTACATTAAAAGTGGATATATCCCCATAGTGTATATTGTTTTCAACAGAAAAAGGTTTTTATATTTATACACTATTTTCATATTTTAAACTCTTACTTATTTTATACAAAGGAATTATTACAAAATGTTCATCTTTGATATAGTTTTTATACAACCATAAAATCTATGAAAAACTTTTGAAAATGTGTTATGATATTGAAAATCCTAGTAAGTGATATAAAATGATTCAAAACAAATTTTTCCATTGAAAAAAATAATAACCATAAGGACACTTTTATTTATACATAATAATTTTTGAGATCAAAATGTCATGATCTAGCCTGGGTCGAACCTGAAACGGTCATCGGAGCCAGTTTGCAATAAGGTTTGATGGGTATTCCCGACACCCATGGGCTGTAAACATGTGGTGGGAAACAAAAAAAAGAACAAGTACAGACTGATTTAGCACATTATCAAGAAAAATAAATAATCATAAAATGAACAAATCGATAAATAATATAAAATAAACCAAACCACTTGGAATAGGATGAAGGAATAAATGAACCAACATTAAATACATCCAGTGATCCTGTGGGTCACCACGGAACAAAAACTACACTAGCTACAAGAGAAATCCAAGACTAAAACCTACAACTGAAAATTAATGCAGGTCTGAACACCGAAATTCTCAGTAAGAGTGAAAAAATATAATAATACCTTATTACCTTTCCTTTCATTTGAAATCCATAACATCCTAGTTTGAAAAAAGGATATAATAAAATAATGTTATACATTCGTTTCAAATTTAAGTAACGATTTTTCATTTTCAAGTAAAACATTTCTCTCCCACCACATTTTCAAAATTTTATCCAAGCATGCATTAACGTTTCCAAATGAACGGAAACCAATTTATATTAAGATATGGTTTTCATAAAAAATACATCTAGTATGAGACAACTGATTTGAAAAATTTCATCACAAGAATTATGTCGCAAACGAACAAAATGGGAAATTCCTATAGGTAACTAGTGCAAGTGGGACCCGTGAGACCTCAAACATCATTGAAAAGTATCATAGAAACCACGAACCTCATTCATTCATATATTTAGTAAGCTTTGTTGCATTAATCTTGCGAGAAGAAACCGGGATGAACCCCTGTCATTTCATCTAGCATATTAATCCGGGTCAACCCATCATGATACCCAGGTTTTCCATTGTTCACTATTTCAAGTGGTGGTGAGTTTTTATTTATCAAGATAACATATATTTACATAACACATTCTTTATCCAAAACCCATTCAACATCTCACAACAGTTATACCTCCTTAAGAACATTCCTCCTCTTTCACGTCAAACAATGCATAAGCCTCAACATTAGGCACAAAATAACACATTCAATGTAAAAATAATTTTCTAAAACCAAGGGCATGTGTCTCAAGATAGGTTTTTATTTTTTATAAAACATTATTTAGGTTATAAAAGAGAATAATTACATAAAGGGAATGATTTTTTATATTTAACCTGAAAAAAGGAAAAACACCTATGGATAAACTCATTACCAATTCAAAACCACTTAGGAAATCAATTTTCAAGAAATGTCACTTAAGACCAATGGTGTAAGAAATACATTTCAATTTCAAATATAATGGAATAATAATTTATAGCAACCACATCTAGACCTCAAATCATGTTTATATAGCATAAATTAAAAAAAAAATTTTAAAACAAGCAAGTAATTATGATATTAAATTAAAGGCATAGGCATAGGGGGCCTACCTCAAACATGTTTCTATTTATCGGTGACCAGTCAAATCGAAACTTGGCGCATACACGCACATGAATTTATAATTATATACATAAACCCCTAGATTCAATTCACATATCCCCCACTCCATGAGGGAATATGTTCAAAGAGGGCATATATATATATATGCCTTTACCTATCCATGTACATGAAGTATACCTCAACACGCATGACCCAAAACCTTCATAGCGAGGTCCAATTGCTACACATATAATTTAATAAAATAATTAAACACTAAAAAATATATAAAAGGTTTCAAAATAACACATCCTCGTTTTTAACAAATGACACACCCATTCATTATAGCATATGAATCAGTCACATAAACCATAATCATCATCTGCAACAAGAGGACTCAACAAGGGAAATCAATATCACATCACCAGTGCCAACTGACCTTCACCCATTTCAGAAACATTTGAAAATTATTTTCTAAACAAATCTAAAATTTCAAACACAATTCTAAAGGAAGGAATAATATTATTCAAGTGTAACCACATAAATCTAGGGAAAATCCATTACCATTTTATAAAACCAAACACCTTTTTTAAATTAACAAAACCCATCGAACACGACGACAACCAAAGATAAAAACTATTTGGCCTAAAGTCCAATAATCAAGTTCATTTTACAATGAAAACTTTTATAGGAATTTTTATCAAACATAACCAAGGCATAAAACCCCATTTCCAAACCAATTACCATTTGTGCAAAGCAATCCAGCATTTCATCTAGGGAAAAACTCCCCAAGGATTTCCAAATATTACAATACAACGCGCCGCACATGGAACTCATTATTTTAAAACCAAAACAAGGACCCAAGAAACCCATTTACATCAAAACACTTTTAATGAGTCCAATAGGAATTCCCACCAAAAGGAAAACCACTCACACATTCCAAACCATCACTTTGAATACAAGTAAAAACCCATCTTAAAATCATTTGAGGTGGAACCTCAATTTAAAAATTAACTTCAATTTTCTTTGAAATAAAACACACACTAAAACCCTTTCCCAACACAAATCTCATAACATACATAATTTGAATAACCAATTTTACGATTTATGAATTGACATCAAATAACACGACAAGAGTTAAACATGAGATGTACTCAATTTCATCTATAAATGATACATTACATTTAAACGCATTTGATTTTTTTTAAAAAAACCTTATCACCCCACATATTAACCAAATAACAGATTAAATTAACCGTGTAATCAAAATAATAATTCAATTTTTTATTATACATGGAAACACCAACCTTTAATGGCTAAATCCCTGAATTTTGGTTTGAAACTTCATTTTCACCATACTACCACCAGAAGAGATCAAATATGAATCCTAAATAACAAGGGACAACCCAAATGAGAACCCTTAGATGCGTTAGGTTCTTCCAAGATATGTGCACCCCATAAAATCAAATAAAACACCAAAACAGGTGAAGGACACAGGAGAATAAGCTCACTGAAGGGTTATCACACAAAAAACGAGAGGAAATTGAATTACCTAAGGGAGAGGACAGCGCACCGGAGCTTATCCTAGTCAGTTGGGTCACGAAAACATGGGAGGGATCTTAGATGTGCGAGAGAGGAGTGCTTGTCTATGTTTGAGGGGCGTCATCACCAATGGGAGGAAGATGTGCAGGAGGGCCCTAACCGGTGGGGAGTAGCGCGAGTGGGAGAGGGTGGGTGGGGGGGGGGTCAGCCATGTAAGGTTAAGGAGTAAGGGGGAGGAAGACTTAGGGTTTAAGAAAAAACAAAACCAAACAAAAAAACATTAATGTAATAATAATAAAAAACTAACTTAAAACATAATAAAATAATAATTAAAATAATATTATTAATAATAACATAATTCATAAAAATAAAAAACTAAATGTTAATATTATAATTACTATTATTAAATCATTTTATAATTATTTTATTTCATTTTATTTTAATTTTAATTTTATAATTTTTTAAACATTGAGAAACCAAAATAAAAAGAAAAATAAATAAATAAATTAAGATAATTACGATCACAAGATATCCGGTGGGGTGTGACAATTCTTCCCACCACAATAAGTTTCTTCTCCTAAAAAGTTAACCATCCAAATGAGGAATCAGACACAAGTTTAAAACTGAAAGAGGCTAAAAAATAAAAAACACGGTGTGACTTTTCACTCCATCAGTCACACCCGACCAACTCTAACAGAAACAACAAAGAGAATAGCCATAAGGAAACGAGGAGGGTTCTCCCCACCACAAGAACCTGACTAGCACAAACAACATCAAGACATTCAGAATGGTCCAACAATGGAACTACTAACTTGAACAAAAGTGGAAACCACCAACAAGGACCAAGACTCCTATACAAACAAACTCTTGAAGAAGGCATAACAAGACTAATGGTGGGTCTCCACCCCATATAAGAATAGACCAGCTTAATCCAATTAGAAAATACCGATATGGGCCCAATTCAAACTGACCCATAAACTCTTCACACAAAACATACCCCCACCACATGGAGTTCCTGATGAATGACCCCAAACCGAATGGCAGACCAAACCCCTATTCATTATTTTTCAAGAAGCATGTGTCTCCAAAACTAGCACATCCTATAAAAAGAATGGGTCACCAAAGGAGATAGCCATACAAGAGATACAATCATATTGACAGTCATAGACATAAAGAGACAACCTTCAAAGCTCACATTTGAGAAGTCCTAGCAATTGGAATTACAATAAAATGAGATCACCGCGGCATCTCACATCCTAGGTGGGGTATTCAACAAACAAAGACCCCAACGATAAGAAGATACCTCTAAGATTATTATAGAAAAACAGAACCTTCAATGACGAGGAATCTATAAAACCTGAATTCAAACAGTCCCTATTTTAGCACTTAAGACAACAGTTTGTCCATAGTTCCCCACACCCAATGATTACTGACTGTGTGAAAGGCTTCACTCCGAGACCTGTGGCTAGAGATCTGATGTCTTGAAGCATCATATTCCACATAGTTAGGAATTGACTTCCTCCAATCAATACTCCTTCTGATGATGCCACTAGTGGAACCTCTCCATGTGTCTTAAATGGACACACTGACGACAAGCCTTCAGAGGATGACAACAAGGCAACTTAAAGTACCAAAACCGGCCACACTCGAAGTGAACAAGAGGGTGGCCCAACTAATATATGGTGGAATTTAGAAGAATATTTTTATAAGACTGGTTCCTCCAGTTCTCTCTCCTCACTAAATGGGGAACCTTCCCGAACACCAAAAATAAGCAGTCTTGGAACCTTGGACTAAGACCCCACACAAGAGAAACGTTAACTACTTCCATGACTCTACCTCTAGAGAAAATGGGATCAGCCCTTCGAAATTCCTGACGTAAACCTTTACTATCTATTGGACTTGTTGGACACTCATGAGCTCTACCACTTTCCTCGACTTCACTTCCATAGATATAAACCATCAGAGTAGAGTGGTTTTAAACACTTTCCATGACATCCAATAATGAAACCACATTGGGATCATCTTCTTCTATCAATAAAAAGTTGAACATTTAAACAAACTTGAACCAACACGAGATCTCATAACTTTGGGAGTTCCCAATAACCTGAAAACATCAATTGTTTCACCAAGCCAGTACCCTACCTTCAATAGATCATGATCACCATGGAAGACAGACAACAACAGAAAAAAATTAAATTCCTCAACTCCGCTAAGAGTCTAGTTAGAACCAACAACTATAAGAGACTCACTAGAATCATTTGGGACTTTTCTAGTAAACATATTAAAAAAAGTGGCACAAATCTAAATAAAAGCACATCATAAATCAAAATTACACACCTCAATCACAATCTAAAGCTCAAAATCAAATCACTATTCTGACCACATTTTAGTATTTCAAAACCAAGAACCAAAGAAAAAGGATACCAAACACCAAATAATGAAAACTATAAAATTGCTCAATCACTTTCAAAAACATTTCAAATTCACTCTTAGAAATCAATTTTCAGAAAATAGAAGAAAATAAATATCCACCATTGGTATTCCATGAAGTCTCACAAATATATATCCATGTGCTAGCTCAAGCACCCATCCACTCATGTCACCAAATTTTCCACATTCCACATGCGTACCTCAATGTATATGATCAAGCATAGAAATACCAAGGGTTAATTCAAGACACTTCTCATTTCCAAAACATATCATTTAACATGAATCACAAATTCCCAACTAATTTTAAAATAAACCTTATCATTAAAGAAACACATTTTTCAAATTCCCAAACATTTTCCCATTCAAATTCCAAAAAGTGTTACCCTGATCCCAAAACAACCTCCAAAACACCACCCATTTTCCCATTTGAAACTACATTCCATTAAACGAAAAAAATATAACTTCAAAACCACTTTTCCACTCCAAAAACAAATTCAATTTATAAAACCCCTTTTTCGATGAACCATTTTCATTTTTTGAAATCCACTCAAGTAATTCAAAAATAATCCCAAACATAACTCACATCAAAACATCAAAAAATAGGGGACTAGTGGCTATGCTAACCCAGTAACATGGCTTATTAGACCTTGTTCAGAGTGAGAATCCACCATAAGAAGTATATTGAACCCTGCACTTGGGATGTACATGGGTCGCAAATACATTAATTCTCATCGCGTAACACTGGATAACTTTATTTTTCACCATTCATCCACACAGCCCAAGAAAAAGAAAAATTCAAATCCCAGACTACCCCTGGAAACTCGAGTCACATGATGGGAAAGAGTTCATGAAGTCCTTCCCGCACCAACCTCTCATGTCCAGACACACCTAATCACCAAGCTGCCTAACACCCCAAATAACAAGGGACCCAATGAAACCATTTTTCCATGAACCAACCCGATTAGACCCGGAACTAGTCACCCGAACCGGACCGCAACAAGGCCCGAAGGACATTCCCGGTCACCACGTGCTGTCAACAGGTGTTGGGAATCAAAACAAGAACCAGTAATGAATGGTTATTCCCATAACCAAGATAGATAAACATTCGTCAAATGAACAATCAGATAAATAATGAAAAATAAACCGCACAACTTGGCAGTGGA
This sequence comes from Viscum album, assembly GCA_963277665.1. Taxonomy (NCBI): domain Eukaryota; kingdom Viridiplantae; phylum Streptophyta; class Magnoliopsida; order Santalales; family Viscaceae; genus Viscum; species Viscum album. Next base: position 353,995,699 of record OY728125.1, on the reverse strand, counting down.
AAAAGGAATAAATGATGAAACATGACATACTTTAAGTGATATTGTGGGTCACTATAGAACATAATCTACATTCACTCCAAGAGATATCCAAGACTAAAACCCACAACAGAAAAGTAATGTAGGCGTGCACACCGAGATGCTCAGTATGAATTCTATAATATAAAAATTCCCTATGGAATTTCCTTTCATATAAAGTCCATAACATGCTATTTTGAAAATAGGACATAATAAAATAACGCTTTTCATTCTCTTCAATTACAAGTAAGGAGTTTTCATTTTTAAGTAAAGAATATCTCTCCCACTATATTTTAAAAACACTTTCCAAGCATGCATTAACATTTCAAAATAAAAGGAAAGCAATTTAGATTGTTATATGGATTTCGAAAATAAGACATTGAGTATGAGACAACTGAAATGAAAAATTACATCATAAGAATTATGTCACAAATGAGCACCATGGGAAATCCCTATAGGTAGCTACCGCAAGTGGGACCATAAAGACCTCATACCTTAGTGAAACGTGGCTTATAAACCACATCCCTCTGAAAAATAGTCTTAGAAACCACGAACCTCAGTCATTTATATTTTTAGTTAGTGTTGTTGCGTTAATCTTGCGAGAAAAAACCAAGATAAACCCCTTTCGTGTCATCAAGCGTACTAATACTTGTAAACCCACCTAGATACACAAGTTTCCAATTGAGCTCTATTTCTTGTGGTGGTGTGTTTTTCTTTATCAAGCAAAAATATATGTACGTAACCCTTTCTTTATCCAAAACCCATTCAACCTCTCCCCACTATTCCCCCTCCTTAAGCACATTCCCCCTCTTTCTCGTCACACAATGCATAAGTCTCAACATTAGGCATATAATAACAAATTTTATGTCTAAATAATTCTCTAAAACCAAGGGGGTGTGTATCAAGAGAGTTTTTTCTTTTTTATAAAACATTCTTAAGGTGAAAAACGAGCATAATTACATAAAGGGAACACTTTTTATATCTAACCAGCTAAAAATCCAAACACCAATGGAAATAATCTTACCAATTCAAAACCACTTTGGAAATAAATTTTTAAGAAATGTCACTTAAGACCAATGGCGTCTGAAATACTTTTTAATTTCTAAAACAAAGGAATAATCATTTATAGCAACCACAACCAGAATTAATAGCATGTGTACATAGAATAAATGTAAAAAATATTTTTAAAACAAGAATGAAATTATGAGATTTTAATTAAAGGCATAAGCATAAGGAAACTACCTTAAACATGTCTCTATTTGTCGACGAACACTCAAAACGACACTTGAAATATACACGCACATCCATTTATACATATATATATACACACACACATGCACACCCAAGAGCATTGCACATATTCTCCATTCCAAGAGGGAATATGTACAAAGGGGTCATATATATATATATATATATATATATTCCTTACCCTATGCATGTACATGTAAGATATCTCGACACCCACGGTGCAAAACCATCATAGTGTGGTCCAACACACTACACATATAATTTAATAAAATAATTAATATAAGGACCCAGCCTTCAAACATTACTTAATCTTGAATTAAATGAATAATACACAATGCGGATCTTTTTAGGTTTATTGTTTTAGATAATTAATACATAACTATTACATCTTAAAATATTACAAAGTAGAAACTTATACACAGTTTCCATTTTTTTAAAAAAACATGAACTCTTGAAAGAAAAGAGTCATGTCTAGTTCCATGTTTAAGACAACATGAATTTTCCTTGATCCCATCGTTGACCCTATTCCATATTATTTCCTTTGAAAAACATTTCAAAAAAGTGGGGTGAGCATAAAAAGCATAGTATGGGATACACAAAGAAGGAGAACAGTTAGTTTTCTTCAAAATAAAAGGTAAACCATGAATACTTTATCATAAGTAATACTTTTCACCTTTAAGAAATAGTAAATACTATTCAAGAAATAAAAGATCATTAATTAAACTTTTTTAACCAAAAGAATACCATAAAACCCATATAAATAACACATAACATATAAAGGTAACTTTGGAGATAAACATACATAAATGGAATAACCAAACGGTCGACTTCCACACATATCACTAATTAGAATATCCATAGGGCCGACTTCCATACCCAATGAATTGGAGGTTATAAGGTAACCACCCATCCTGGTATTCATGGCACCACTCGTCATTTGATTTATCACATAACCACCCATCAAATGTCCAAGTACCATTACAAAATCATAACACATAAAACAATTATAAAATGAAGAAAAAATTTCCACATTTCAATAACAATATGTCACTTAATATATTAACATAAAAAATCCATTATCAAAACCATTTTCAATACTAAAATACATAAAAGAGTATATGATATTTATTTACTTTTAAAAACATTACATCTTTTTGAGGAAGCCAAAGATCAAATAATACTCACGGCGGTGGAAAAGGTCATAGTCACCACTTACGTTTAAAGAAACATTCCATTTTTTCATTTAGTAAAACGCTTAGTAGAAAAAGATTCCCTCTGATATGTAATGTTTGTTTATATAGTGTATAAAAGAAAGACTTCTATTAGATCAAAATATGCCTCAATGAAAACAGATAGAGACGAAGTCCCTTATCTCGTGTCTGACTTGACTCAATCATTCTTTAATCTCCTGAATAATAAACTAAATTTAATTTCTACTTTCTTAAGAACATTTTTAAAGTTTATTATTCCTTTTATATCAGCTATTTCATTATTATAAACATTATGTAATCACTTATGTTAATAATGTTCATTTTGTCGATATTTGGTACTTAAGTCAAAAATGGACTTCCTACAACTACATGTTGTTCATGTCGTCAATCGTTCATTATATCCAGAATGATATTAATGATTTGGATATCATATATAACATATATATCCAGAATATTCATGTATTTATAATAGTACATAACATTTAGAGGTATGAAATGAAATACACCATTCATTGAGACAGTAAGTCGTACGTACGCATGAACACTACTTTTATTTCTATTTTTGTATTTAATAAAATGAAATAAAAATGATATAAAGGTACATTATAATTATAATATAATTTCATATATAATATTACTAACTCTGTCATTTATACTTCCCACATATGGCATTAACGATTCAAATCCCTTTGAGGGGGCGGTAGTCTGCACTTCCAAAAATGAAATTATCACATTTATCCATTATGGAAACCATAAAGTTATTCCATAAATGAAAAATACAGAAGCATAAGGAAAACATAAACATAATATATATCATATATAAATATATTTAAATCTTAATGGCCACCATGAAAGGTGTTAAGAGAAGATTGAACAATCATTGTTTCGTGAGGCAGTAATTCACCATCCACAGAAATAATATTTTCTTTAACCATTAGACGGAGGTGTGTGTAAGTGTAGCTCAAATGAATCACATAAAAACATCCTAGTATATATTTAAGATACTGGTGTTGTTACAAAATAAAGTAATAAAAATATTTTAGGGGGTTGGAGAAGAAAAATAATACGAAAGAACATAAGAGAAGACATTACCTTTAAATCGGGTAACTCCCCTTAGTTTGAACCAAAAGGGTTTCTTGAAGAGATTTCTGCCTATCGTAAGGATTCTAGGATGAATAGAGGGATTTGGAGAGATAATAGGAGCAGGGTTTGGATGATCCAATGGATTTAGAGTTGTGGGTAAGGGAATAGAGGTGGGGTCCTTTTATCAGAGGGAGGAGGGGAACTCTTGGAAGGTCATGAAATGTTACTTTATTATGAAATGATTTTAGGATTTTAAAGGTCCCACAATGATATATTTTAAGGGTAAGGTGATAAGGGTTATAAATCCACCCATCCAATAGGTTTTAGACAAGTTTATGTCTTATATTTTACCTTATCGTTTCATTTTATTTAAATCGTTCAATAATGAGGTAATCACTGCATCATCATGGTGTCATAAATAATTTTATTTATTTGATGTCTAAAAATTATAAAAACATTTCCATGATGTAGGAAATCCTTATAGATTTCTAATGAATATTTATATAAAAAAATATTACTTATATGACCTCATGTAAAAATTGTTTTAGTAAAACAACACATGTTTGTGACATTTTTATTTTAACATTAAATAAAAAGTTATTAATGTCTTTTTCTTACCCATGTGGCCCTATGGGGTCCACAAGTTGACCCATGGATTGTATTTGTCAGCCATGACTCATCCAATATGGGTAGTACATGTGTCAAGGTAATTTAATATTATTAAAGAATTATTCATACCTTAAATTCCACCAATTACCTTTAACCGTGATTAAAAAAACTTAAAAGTTACTATTCACCAAAATATTATTTTCATCCCATTGAACCACATTTTACTTATTAATGAAAAAAATTTATGTCGGATTTTTTAAATTCAATTCACAAGAGAGGTATAATTTTATTTAAATGAAAAATCAGTTTTTTAACTACCACTTAGTGGTTTCACTATTCATAAAAAATTGATGTTTTTCAGAAAAATCACAAAACTTCACCCTAAGATATATTTTATATTCCAAATTCAAAAATGATTTCTATTTTACCAAATTAAAAAAATATAATTTTAACTAATTAATTTCATAATTAATTCCTATTGTCAAAACAAATAGCGTGCTTTTAAGAAACAATATATATCAAAAGATTAACACTAGTTTAAGACCAATTTCAAAGTAAAATTAATTCCAATGACCACCATTGGAATAAATGGTAAAAATATATTCTAATTCCACTTTAAAACAAATTAAAAATATAATCCAATCATATAAATAAATTATATTAAAATGAGATTTTCAATAAAAATACAACATTTTTCACTTATTCATTAAAAATGAACTTTATCAGAAAAATAAAAAAACATAGACAAACTAAATTTTGATGTCCTGATTCTAAAGAAGGATATGATTTTGTCCAATAGAATGTATAAGAGTGACCAAAACTTTTATTAAGGAGGGTTCTCCATCAAAAGGTGATAAATCGACCTTTTTGTGAATATTAGTGTATCTATGCCTATAATTGAATTATTATTTTTATTTTAAGAACTTATCTTTTATTGGACAAATGTAAAAACATTTAACAAACATATATAATCCTATTTTAGTTATTTATATTCATTCACGACAATACAATAGCTACTTGTTAACTACCATTTAAAAATTATATTATTATATTACTAGTGTGTAACTTAAGATTTCAAAGAAATGTGTTTTTTGAATCAGGTACGCTATCGAACATAGAAACCCCTTTAATGTAAAATTAATATTTAATTCAAAAATATTAATAAATATGAAAAAGTATTATTCTTTATTTACCTGGGATGTTATATCCTTCCCCCATTTTTGGAATTGTGTCCTCGCAATTTTATTCACTTATCAAAATAAGTGGAGGGATTTTTCACTCATAGAATTTTAATATTCCCACATTGCTTCTTCAACCATATTGTTTTTCCATAAAACCTTCACCTGATAAATTACCTTATTTCACAACACTTTCTCTCTTCGGTCAATAATCTGGACTGGTCGTTCTTCATAAGAGAGATTCTCTTCAACTGAACTATCTTTGGGCTCAAAACATGAGATGGATCTGCCATATAATTTATCAACATAGAAACATGAAAAAAGTTGTGTACCTGGGACAAACATGGAGGTAAATCCAATATGTATACAATTAATCCAACTTTCTCCAGAATTTCATAAGGTCCAATGACTCTCGAACTCAACTTTCCATTCTTTCCAAAATGCATCACACTTTTTCATGGATAAACTTTGAGAAAAACATGATCACATACATCGAAGTATAGATCCTTCCTCCAGTTATCCGCATAACATTTATACCTACTTTGAGCAGTTCTCATGTGATTCTAAATCAACGTAACTTATTCATCCATCTCTTCTACAAATTCTAGTCCCATCAGCTTCCTTTCCTCTACTTCATCCCAAAATGCTGGAGTTCAACAATGTTTACCATATAATGCCTCAAACAGAGCCATGTCTATACTGGAATGAAAACTGTTATTATAAGAAAATTCAACCAAAGAAAGATGTTGGTCCCAACGTCCCTGATAATCCATCGTGCACGCATGTAACATATCCTCCAAGGTCTGAATTGTTATTTCTGACTGTATATCTGATTGCGGATGAAAGGCCGTACTAAAATTTAATTCAGTACCCAACGACTTCTGAAGGCCTTTAAAAAGTTATAAGTAAACCTGGGATCATGATCAAATACAATGGAGAGGGGAACTCCATGTAACCTGACTATCTATTTAAGATACAATCGAGAAAGTTGATCTAGAGAGAAAGTATCTCGAATAGGAAGTAAATGAGCAAATTTAGTCAATCGATCAATAATAACCCAGATTTCATTATTACCTCAAGCTGGCATTGGAATTCCCACAAAAAAGTCCATGGATATATTTTCCCATTTCCAATCTGGCCCCGGTAATGACTGAAGCATCCCTTTCAGTAACTGCCACTTTTCATTAACCTGCTAAAAAGACAAACACTACATAGTAAAATCAACAATATCTTTTTTCATTCCATCCCACAAGTAATACTCTCACAGATGTTTGTACATCTTAGTAATGCCAGGATGAAATGAAAATGGGGAACTATGAGCCTCACATAAAAACTCATTCTTCAACTATGAATCACAAGGCACACATAATCTCTTACCAAACCTCAAAACACAATCATTATAAATGTTAAATTCAGGAAACGTAACTTTCTAAACCAGCTCTAACTTTTTCTACAACTCACTGTCTTTCTTCTTCGCTTGCTTAATTCTATCTGATAGAGATGATCTCACTGACACCTGAAAAAAAACAGAAGAACTTCCTGCACCAACAACTTCTATGCCAATGTTCATCAAAAACAAAACTGAAGGATCTCGTTCCAAATGTAGCATAGTTAATTAAGCATTACTTTTTCAACTCAAAGCATCAACCACTTTATTTTCTTTTCCCAGATGGTAATGAATTGTACAATCATAATAATTGATTAATTCCATCCATCTCCTCTGTCTCATGTTAAATTATTTCTGAGTGAGTATATACTTTAAACTTTTGTGATTGGTATATATTTCCCACTTTACTACATAAAAATGATGCCTCCAAATTTTTAGAGAAAAAACAACAGTAGCTAATTCCAAATCATGTGTAGGGTAATTTAACTCCTGAGTTTTCAACTAACGTGAAGCATAAAAAATTACCTGATCATTCTTCATAAGGACACAACTGTGTCACTTCTACAAAACATCACTGTAGATAACAAACTCACCATTTCTGGAAGGAGTTCCAAAACTGGATCATTCACCAATATTCTATTCAATTACTATAAACAATCATCACATTTTTGTCCAGATGAACTTAACACCTTTTCTAGTTAACATAGTCACTGGACTAGATAACCGTGAAAATTTTTCAACAAACATCCGGTAATAACCTACCAAAACAAGAAAACTAAGGATATCAGTTATATTTGCGGGTCTTGGTCTTTCTTCAAAAAAATTTGTTTTAGCAGGATCAACAGTTATTCCATTTTATAAAACAATGTGACCGAGGAAATAAATTTGTTTAAACCAAAACTCACACTTTTCTAAATTTCCCAAATAGTTTATTTTCTTTTAAAGTTTTCAAGACAACCCTTAAATTAATTTTGTACTCCTCTTTAATTTTTGAATAATCCAAAATGTCATCAATAAAAATAACGATCATTTTTCACCTAAGTCAACTGAGCCATCACTACAACAAACTGTTTGGTTCTGATTCTGACCATCTCAAGATAATAATTTGAAAGGTCATTTCCCTCTGTATGACTTTCGAGAATGGTTGTCCTGTTTTCTCTATGAAAAACCATTCTTAATCCAGAAATATATTATGAAAAGAAACATGGTAATCTTTAAATGCTATATCATTTCAATCATACCAAAAATTAATTTACGTACATGAATTTAACAATTTTCTAACTCCTAAAGTTGTCTAAACCAACCTCTAAAACCAACTATTATGATCCAGCCTTAAAACATTACTTAATCATGAATTAAATGAATAATTCAAATTGAGGATCTTTTCAGGTTTAGAGTTTTAGAGAATAAGGACATAACTATTACATCTCAAAAGATTACAAAGTAGACACTTCTACACAGTTTCCATTTTTTTACAAAACATGAACTCTTGAAAAAAAGAGTCATGTCGAGTTCCATTTTAAGACATCATGAATTTTACTTGATCCCATACTTGACCTCATTCCACTTTTTGTCCTGTGAAAAACATTTCAAAAACATGGGGTGAGCATAAAAATATTAGTAAGGGATACACAATGAAGGAAAACTGTTAGTTTTTTTCAAAACAACAGGTAAACCATGAATTCTTTTTCATAAGTAATACTTTTCACCATTAAGAGGTACTAAATACTCTTCACTAAATAAAAGATCATTAATTACTCTTTTGTAACCAAAAGATTACCATAAAACCCATATAAGGAACACATAACATATAAAGGTAACATAGGACATAAAAATACATAAATGGATTAACCATACGGTCGACTTTGACACATATCACTAATTAGAATAGTCATACGACCGACTTCCATACCCAATGAATTGGAGGTTATAATGTAACCACCCATCCTGGTATTCAGGGAACCACCCGTCGTTTGTTTTATCACGTAACCACCTGTCAAATGTCCAAGTACCATTATAAAATAATAACACATAAAACAATTATAAAGGAAAGAAAACATTTCCACATTTCAATAAAAATATATCACTTTAATATATTGACATAAAAAATACATTATGAAAACCATTTTCAATACCAAAATACATGAAATAGTATATGGTATTTATTTACTTTTAAAAACATTATGGCTTATTGACGAATCCAAAGATCAAATAATACTCACAGTGGCGGAAAAGGTCAATGTCACTACTTACGTTAAAAGAAACATTCTTTTGTCATTTATTAAAATGCTTCATGGAAAATATTCCCTTTGAAAATTAAATATTGTTTATACATCTTATAAAAGAAAGCCTTGTATTAGAACAAAATATGCCTCAATGAAAGGAGATTGAGACGAAGTCCCTTACCACGTGTCCAACTTGATTCAATCGTTATTTAATATCCTGAATAAAAAACTAAAGTTAATTTCTAATTTCTTAAGATAATTTTTCAAGTTTATTATTCCTTTTATATCACTTATTTCCATGTTATAATAATTATGTAATCATTTAAGTTAATAATGTTCGTTTTGTCGATATTTGGTACTTAAGTCAAAAATGGAATTCTTACAATTACATGTTGTTCATGTGGTCAAAGGTTAATTATATCCAAAATGATATTCAAGATTTTGATATCATATATATCATATATATCCAGCATATACATGTGTTTATAATAGTACATAACATTTAGAGGTAAGAAATGAAATGCACCGTTCATGGAGACGGTAAGTCGTACGTACGCATGAACGCTACATTCATTTCTATTTCATATTTAATGGAATGAAATCACAATGATACAAAGGTACATTATAATTGAAGTATAATATCATATATAATATTATTAAATCAATCCTTTATACGTCCCACATATGGAATTTAAAATTCAAATCACTTTGAAGGAGCGGTAGTCTGCACTTCCAAAAATGAAATTATCGCGTTTATCCATTATGAAAGCCATAAAGGTATTCCATAAAAGAAAAATACAGAAGAATAAGGAAAACAAAAACATAATATATATCATATATGAATATATTGACATCTTAATGGCCACCATGAAAGGTGTTAAGAGAATATTGAACAATCATCGTTTCATGAGGTAGTAATTCGCCATCCGCAGAAACAGTATGTTCTTTAACCATTAGATGGAGGTGTGTGTAAGTGTAGCTAGAATAATTCTGATAAAAAAACCCTAGTATATTGAATATAATGTTGTTGTTACAAAATAAAGGAGTAAAAATAGGTTAGGTGGTTGGAAAAGCAAAATAAAACAAAAGAACATAAGAGAAGACATTACCTTTAAATCGGGTAACTCCACTTTGTTTGAACCAAAAGGGTTTGTTGAAGAGAGTTCTGCATAAGTTAAGGCTTCTAAGATGAAGAGAGGGATGTGAAGAGATAATAGGAGAAGGGGTTGGATGAGCCAAGGGATTGAGAGGTGTGGGTAAGGGATTAGAGCTGGGGGCCTTTTATAAGATGGAGGAGGGGCACTCTTGGAAGGTCATGAAATATTACTTTATTATGAAATGATTTTCAGATTTTTAAGGTCCCACAATGATATAGTTCAAGTATAAAGTGATAAGGGTTCGAAATACACCCATCCAATAAGTTTTAGACAAATGTATGTCTTAGAATTTACCTTATCTTTTCATTTTATTTAAATCCTTCATTAATGAGGTAATCACTGCATCATCATTGTGTCAAAAATAATTTTATTTATTTGATATCTAAAAATTAGAAAAAAATTACCATGATGTAGGAAATAGTTTTATAATTCTAATTACTTTTTATAGTAAAAAATATAACTTATATAACCCCATGTAAAAATTGTTTTAGTAAAACAATACATGTTTGTGACATTTTTATTTTAACTTTAAATAAAAAGTTATTAATGTCATTTTCTAAACCAAGTTGCTCCATGGGGTCCCCATGTTGACCCATGGATTTTCATGGTTTTCCATGACTCATCCAATAAGGGTAGGACATGTTTCAAGGTAAGTTCATATTATTAAAACATTATTCTTACCATAAATTACACTAATTACGTTAAATCGCGATTAAAAAACATAAAAGATACTATTCACCAAAAAATTATTTTCATCCCATTGAACCAAATTTTACATACTAATGAAAACCATGTATTTTGTATTTTTGCAAATCATTTCAAAGAATCGATAGAATTTCATTTAAATGAAAAATCAGTTTTTTAACTTCAACTCAGTGGTTTCACTATTCATCAAAATTGATGTTTTTATGAAAAATACCAAAAATTCACCCTAATCTATATTTGATATTCAAAATTCAAAAATGATGTCTATTTTAAGAAATTAAAACCATATAATTTTTATTAATTAATTTCACAATTAATTCCCGTTGTCAAAACATAGAGCGTGTTTCTAAGAAACAATATATATCAAAAGATTAAGACTAGTTTAAGTCTAATTTCAAAGTGAAATTAATTCCAATGACCACCATTGGATTAAATGATAAAAATATACTCTAATTTCACTTTAAAACCAATTAAAAAGATAATTTAATCATATAAATAAATTATATTAATATGAGGTTTTGAATTAAAATATAAAATTTTTCACTTATTCAATAAAAAAGAACTTTATCAGAAAAATAACAAAACGTACACAAAGTAAATTTTTATGTCTCGATTCTAAAGAAGGATTTTTTTGGTCCAATAGAATGTATAAGAGTGACAAAAACTACTTTTATGGAGTGTTCACCATCAAAAGGCGATAAATTGACCTTTTAGTGAATATTAGAGAATCTATGCCTGAAATTGAATTCTTTTCTAATTTTAAGCCTTTATATTTTATTGGATAAATGTAAAAACATTTAACAAACATATATAATAGTATTTTAGTTATTTCTATTCATTCCCACCAATACAAAGCCTAAATGTTAATACCGTTTAAAAATAATATTATTATATTACTAGTGTGCAATATAAGATTTCAAAGAAACTCGTTGTTGCGTATCGGGTACGCTATCGAACATAGAAAACCCTTTAAAGTAAAATTAATATTTAATTCACAAATATTAATAAATATGAAAATGTCTTATTCTTTATTTTCATAGGATGTTACAATTAAACACATAAAAAAGCTATAAAATGTTTCAAAATAACACATCAAGGGTTTTCACCAACGACACACCCATTCATTATAACATAAGAATCAGTCACATAAACAATAATCATCAACTGAAATAAGGTGAATCAACAAGGGAATTCAATATCAAATCACTAGTGCCAACTGATCTTCTCCAATTTCATTAACATTTGAAAATACATTTCGAATTTTTCTTGACATGTCACATACAATTGTAAAAGAATTCATAAGAACATTCAAGGATACCCACATAAATCAAGGGAAACTCTATTTCCATTTTATAAAACCAAACACCATTTTTATATTATGAAAACCCATCGAACACGAAGAAATCCGACTCTAAAACCTATTCGGACTAATGTCCAGTAATAATGTTCATTTGACAATGAGAACATTTATCATAACTTTTATTAAACATAATAAATTCATAAAACCACATTTCAAAACCAATACCTATTTTTGCAAAGCAATCCACCATTTTATCCAAGGGAAAACTCTCCAAGGATTTCAAAATTTTACAAAACTATCGGCCTCACATGGAACTCATTCTTTGAAACCGAAAACAAGCCCCAAGTTAACCCATTTCCATCAAACAACTTTTAATGAGACCAATAGGACTTCACTCAAAAAGGAAAACCACTAACATATTCAAAACCACCATTTTGAATAAAAGTAAAAACCCAACTTGAAAACATTTGAAGTCACACCTCAATTTAAAAACAAAATATCTTTTTCATTTAAATCAAATCCACACTAAAACCATTTACAAACACCATTCACATCACTTATATATTTTGAATAATGAATTTCACAATTTATAAATTTGCATCAAATAACACAACAAGTGTTAAACATGAAAAGTAATAAATTTCATCTAAAAATGTTACTTTAAATTTAAACCGATATGAAACCTTTTTAAAAACAAATTTTGCATGCCACCTATTAACCAAATAACACATTAAATTAACCATGTAAGAAAAATAATAATCCAAATATTGATTATACATGTAAACACCAACCTTTGATGCTGAATCCCCCAAATTTCGGCAAGAAACATCAATTTCACCAAACTCACACCATAAGGGATCAAATATGGACCCAAAATAAAAATAATGAACCAAAATGAGAATCCCTAAACTCGTTAGGGTTTGGCCAAGATACATGCACCACATTAAATGAAATAAAACACAAAAATAGGGTAAGGATAAGGGATAATAAGCCCATAGAATGGGTTTGCACACCATAATGGGAGGAGATTTGAACGTTGGAGGGAGAGAACGGCGCATCGGAGCTTCTCCTAGTTTTTTTATTCACGAGAACATGGGAGGGAGCTTAGTCGCACAAGACAGGAGGGCTCTTCCATGAATGAGGGGCATATTTGCTGAAGGGAGGGAGGAATTCCGGAGGGCCCTCACCGGTGGAGAGTAGTGCGAGCAGGAGAGGGAAGGTGGGGGGGGGGGAGTCGGCCGCGTAAGGGTAATGGTTAGGGGGAAAGAAATTGGGTTTGAGAAAAAAACCAAACAAAAAACAAAAAAAAATTAATGGACAAATAATAATAATAAAAATAATAACTTCAAATATAATAATAATAATAATCAAAATAAAAATATTAATAATAACATAATTCATAATAAAAAAATAAATTACAATATAATCATTATTATTATTATTATAAAATCATTTTCAAATTATTTTATTTTATTTCATTTTGATTTTAATATAATAAATTTTTAATCTTTGATAAACCAAAAGACAAATAATAATAAATAAATAAATAAAAATAATCATGACCACAAGATACCGGGTCGGGGTGTGACACAAAAAAATCATTCACTTACTCATAAAATCTACTTCATTTCACAATGTTTTTCATAAATGTTTTTGTAAGAATGAATAAGAGATAAAATCATAATCATGAATGTAACTTGGGAAAATATGATAAATAATGAATAATTTTCCTAAAAAATGAACCATTCTCCCTTAGAATATCATAAATAATAATTTAATCATGATCTCATTTTCATAACATGTAAATAAAAATATTTCGATAAAAAATAATTTCAATCATTTTAAAACTATGTAGGAATCATTGGAAAATATTTTTGTATCAACCATAATATCACACATACATGAACCCTTATAGTGGAATAACCAACACGGTTAATTTCAAAATATCTCCTCTAAAGAACATATCACTACCAAACATATTATAGGGATTTATATGACCCACCCATATTCATATATTTTTCAAAATAATGATAACATAAATAAAATATATAAAATCATAAATCATAATTTTTTAAAAAAAATACAGTTGAGGCTAAATGAAAAATCACTTTCATCTATCTCATAATTTAAGATATAGCAGATTATAATGGACTATACAAAACAGACACCGAGGAACCCCAATGAGTTAAGAATAATCTCTCCCCATAAAGAATAAAAAATAAATTAAATACTAATTTTATTATAAGACACGGTATTAAGTCTTAGAGGTACAATTGAAATATAAAACATGGGTGGCCAGATGTCATAGCTTCATAAAACATGTATACACAGTTTATCTCAAATGAGTAGCATATATCATGTCATGTCATCAGTTGTATTACAAGCCACCCCCAATTAGTACTCATCACACTGTGTTACCAGTCCAAAAATTGAATTTGTCCAAAAAACATGAATCATTTCATAATAATGGCCTTAAACACACTTTGGAAGGGAACCCCTACATACTACATCTTAAATTATTTTATAAAACAGTGGAATGATGGATTCAGAACTCCGATCTCCCTTTTGAGTAGCCCACCCAGTGATTCATGTGCATCGCCCTACTACATTATCAACGTATTATGTCACAATATCTAATTAGTCCCATTGTGTTTATAGTCACATGGAAAATAACCCATAAATATCATGAAGGAAATAAATGTAGATATATTTATGTTTTATTAGTTCTATCACACATTTCCTAATTTTGAGGCCTGCCACCCAGTAGTGGCAACAAGTTGTTATGCTGCAGCACCTACCACTTACAATGTCCCATCCATATGGTCATTCCATTGGAGAAGATTTCTAATTTTGATTGACCATATGACCAATTTCTTGAAACCCTTATTTATTTATTTATGGATTAGAAAACCAGTGGTCAAGATGCTCATTTATAGCCTAAAATCCCATCCAAGATGAATTCTTTTAATATTATAGTACCCCACTATGGTACCTACTATGTACTAACACTACAATGATGTTATAGTACTGATATAGTAACTGTGGAAATTCATTCGAAAATATATTTTATCCTAGGATTTTTTTCTATATTACCATGTGTTTTCCTCTCTGGTTACACAACAACAATAGAGAAACATTATAAAAATATGGATAAATTCAATTTTCTTTTGAATCATTTATAAAACTAAATATTCCATAGAAATAAAAATTTGATATTATTTTAAAATCAATAAAAATTTGTATAGAAAGCTTAATAATTAATAATGGTAATTATTTTTTTAAAGCATATAAGCGAAAAATGTAAAAACAAATCCCCCCCCCTTGAAAAGAAATTCAAAATAACCCATTCAAAAAACATTAATTTTTTAAATACTTTGTATATAAAGTAATTTTTTTAAAATGGTCTCAATAATTCATTATGTGTTTAAATAATAAAATTTTCAAAAAAAATTGAAAAAAGATTGACATGAATGAGATAGAGTTTAAAAACACATAAAATAAGGTATTAAAAAAAAATACCTTACCTTCTGTCCCGACCAACACATATTACTTTTAAATTATATAATACAAACTAATATTAATTATTTACATTCTATAAATAATTATTAATTTTTATTCTTTTATTATTATTTGTTTTATTTATTTTACTATATGGTTTTTTAGTCAACAAATCATTTTACATCATATTGTACATTTAAGGGATGTTTGGTCAAAAGTAGCTTCAAGGTATTGAGTGGGGTAATTGGGGTAAAAAATGGTACAATAAAAATTATATAATATTAATAACTTCATAAAAATCATTTTTTAAAACCAACCAGGTCTGAAGTTTTTGAAAAGTAAAATGTGTTCTTCATAGAGGAGGAAGTACCCCTTGTATAAAATAACAAAGTTTTAATTTTCCTAAGGGGTGACAGGAAAGATGGTAGATATTTAATTATATTTTCAAAATCATAACAATTTGATAAATATAATAATTGTTACTTTAATCCTTATTTATTATTATTAATTTAATACGGTGATGAAAAATCCAATATATTAACAATTAAAGAAATAGTTTCACATACACATAGTTTACATTTTCATTTTTCAATGTGTATACTAAAGGTAGAGAATTATTATTTGATAAACAAAACCACATTTTAGTGAGAAAAATTTATAGATGTAATTATGTTAAGATGGTTATAGAATGTTTTTAGAATGTTTTAGATGAATAAAAATTGAATGAACTTGGTTAGATAAAATGCATCATTCTTGGAAAAAATCATTAAAAAAAAAATCATTAAGACCTCAAAGAATAGTATTTTGGGCGAATATAAAATATAGGATGTGGATAAGGATGTTTAATGTGAGTTAGGTAAATATTGTTTTAACTAAAGTGATAAATGTTTTTGAATAAGTGATCGAATTATGGATTTTTTTAGATACGAGAGGAGTGACACCGTTTTAAATACTCATAATATTAAACTAATATATGTATTTTTCTCAAGGTAAAGTGGCACTAAGAAAGCAATAAATTATATGATATATTTGGATATCTTGAAAACTAGTCATCCAATTAAATTAATTTTAGTATTTATATATATCTCTCTATTATCATTTAGTTATAACACTTTTTAGCAACTTTAATGTTAAATCACGATGACAAAATTTTACCATTGTGAGTAAATTTTATGACTAAAAATAAAATAGGTCATTTAACTAATTAAAAAATGATTATACAAAATATGGAATCCATTGTATAACATTACAATTTTAGTGGTGTAAATATTAATTTCCATATAAATTAACTAAAAAGAGATTTTCTTAGAAAAATGATTGTTAAGCATAAAAAAAGAATTTAAACTAACATCATGTATAATATTAATTAACATACAATTTATTGGCTTTTCATTAAAAAACAGAAAGATATTTGAATTTAAACATAAGATAAAAACAAAATTAATGTTGAAATTTATTAATTAATTGAGAAGATATAAAAAATCTTTTATTAGATTAAATCATCTCTTATATTCAGAAATAAATAACACAAGTTCTTAAATTAAACATAAAATTTGAAAATACTTTATTTTACCTCTTAAATATATATTGTTTCTCTCAATTTATTTTTTAACTTTTAAAAAATTATTATATTATGGGGCTTTCATAAAAAATGTATTTATAAAATCAGTTTTTATCATTATTTAGTAAAAATATCAATCATTTCTAATAAATCACAAAAACTTTCCCCTAGATAGTTTTTAGATTATTAAAATAATAATTAATGCAATTTAATAGAAGAATTATAAAACATATAATTCTGAACATTAAAACCCATATATTTTAGAGAAAATAATTTTTTTAAAATAAAATTATTTCAATTTTTTAGTGAATGTTTTCTATATTGGATATGAGTTGGTAATATCTAAGGTAAAACATTAATAAGACATGCAATTTATTAATTATTACCATCATCTGAGTTTTCAAAATCTTCCCCCTTAAATAATTTTTTTCGTGATTTTTTTTGAAATAATAGACATGTAGGGATAGACTTCTTTATATTCCCATGTTGATTCTTTAATCATATGATTCTTCCATAAATCATTAACTAAGAGAGTCACCTTATTCAATAAAAATTTCTCTCTATGATCAATGATTGGAATTACATTCCTTATTAAGAAATTTTTTCCTCCAACTAAACTAATTTAGGTCTTAAAACATGAGTGGCATCAAGAACATTTTTCAGTAACAGTGAAACCTGAAACCCATCATGTACCTGAATCATGGCCACCTACCTGAAATGAAAAATCATGGTCATCTGTCTAAAATGAAAAAATCATTCATCTATTTATCTATATAACTCTTATTTATTCTTTTATCTTTACTCATATATATCTGAATCATTGTTTTCTTTCAACTATGTATTATACTAATTTTGGTCTCAACAACTTTCTCTCCCCAATATATTGGAGTCAAGCACCACATTGCACATAATTACTCAAATGTTGTCAACAGTAAGCTAGAAGGAAAACAATTATTATAATAAAATTCATCTAATAAAGGATATTAATCTCTACATTCACAAAAATACGATGATAATTACCATATAATACCCTATAATGTTTGAATTTTCCACTCCAATATAACACAAGATTGAGTGTGAAAAGTAAAATAAAACCTAACACATCACCTAAAGACTTTTAAAGTCCAATATAGGGTAACAAGTAGATATAAAAAAGATAGGTGTTCTATATAACTGGTCTATCTTCAGAATATATTGTCTATAAAGCTAATCTGCATTCATATTCTCTCGAATATGTAGAAAATGTGAACAATTTTTCAATTGATAAAAAATAACCCAAATCGAATTATTATATAGAGATGTATTTGATAATCTCACTAAGAAATCAAGGAATATGTTATCTCATTTCCATTTATGTACTAAAAATGGATGAGGCACCAGCTTAAGTAGTTTTCATTCATATTTAACCTATTTAAATGTCAAACATTTATTGATAAAATCAAAAGTACTAGTATTTATTACTCCCCCCAATAATAATCAAAGAATTCATTATATAATTTACTAATATAAGGATGAATAGAAAACATCATGTTGTGAGATTAACTCATAAATTAATTTTTCAATTGGAAATTACTCATTATAAATATCCACTTTCAAAATATTATAACACCTATTTTTTCAATATTAAAATAAATTACATATATTTTATAATCTTATTTTATTATTTATTTCAAATTGTGATTTAATTTTATGAATTATTAATTATTTCTATTTAGGATGATTTAATTATTCCAAATCTAAATGAGTAGTCATTTTTAGATAGGAAACTTCCTATACCATATTTATTAAATACCTAACTATTTGAACATGTTTAAAATTTATCATATTTAATGTTGTATCGTCCACTTGACTCACATAAAATATTACTTTTCTAAATTTACCTACACGATAATGAAACATGCCATCATATGACATTATCAGTTATAGTAATATTCATTACCTAATTATATATTTTTTTAGTGGATATATACTATAAAATATTATAATTTATATATATATATATATATGTACATCACAATTCACCCCATAGAGAATATACCTCTAATTTTTAAAGAAAAACCTATCACTTAAAGCTCAAGGGAATGAATTATACAATTATACACTTGGTTTTTAATTGGAGTGATAAATATGTTATTACCTGATCATATTTCATTGAAACGCATCAAATCCCCTTCAATGAAGTATAACTATTACTAAGAAATTCCTCAGATTTAGGTGATAAATCTAATTTAAATCACTCTTTAGCTAAATTAGTTAGTGAGTTGGATAATTGGGAAATTATTTCAATGACCCATTAGTAATAACCCATTATCCCCTGAAAACATAAAAATTAGTGAGATTAGTATTTATTCTCTATTATAACACTATTTTTGTCCAGTTGGGATAACATGTTATGTTATCATTCGTTAAAACATTTCAAAAAAATAAAATATTATGTCAACATAATTAAAATTTACAAAATTGTTCAAATGTTTTTATGGTATTAAAAAAAATCCATAGATGTTTGTTGTTATCCTTATATAATTTATAATATACCATAACTTCAATAAAATACATTTTGAAATTTTATCAAAATTCTAAAAAAAACTCAATACATAAGATCCATAAGTGCAACTTGAGGATTTATAATGAAAAGGGTATAACTATAAAATCATAATGTTCATACCTACTACAAAGCATCATCCTCAAAAGGTATTAATTGTTTAAAATTAATTAATAATATTTACATTAGAGATTAATCATCTAAATATTTAAATTAACCATGATCTCAACAAAAAAATTATCAATATGAGTCCAATGAAGATTATTTTTAATAAAAATGTTATTCAGTTATCTATAATTAATAGAAATACTCAAAGATCCATCCTTGTTTTTAAAAAACCAAATAGCAGTACCCCAAGCTGAAATTCTACAAAAAATTTATCCCTTACTATGCACCTCTAGTAATTGATTTTTGAACACTAATAGAACTACATGTCCCATTTTATAATGAGGTTTTTTAATTTCATTAGCATCAATAAGTATGTAAATAGTAAATTAAACATTTCAATCAAAAATAACACTAGGAAAATCATCAATAAATACATGAATATATTCATTTACCATAGTTTCATCCTGAATTAGATTGTATTCATTATTTTTGATGATATGATAAAAATAACATTTACATCCACATTAAATTGACTAAATAGATTCCAAATATGTTAAAAAATTTGTGAAATCATTATTATATATGAATTAAAAACAATTTAATTTTTTTAATATATACTCATTTTCACTATATTCTATCTTACCATGATAAATTGAAATCTAATTCATATCAAAAAATAAAATCAAACTCAACTATGTGTAAGAAAAAAAGATTTAAATAAAAAAAATTACATAAATAATAGTATAATGATATATATAAATTAGGTTTTAAATTTATACATCCACAAAGAGTGTTTACCAAATTTTTTTTATATATTTCTTGAGGATATATTTCAATTTACTACAAAACATTATAAAAATAAAGAATTGGTTGATCCAGAATCAAATATGACATAGATATAATTTGAGCAAAAAATTAATGTACCAGAAATGATATAATTTTATTAACCTTAATTTTCATTTGTAGTAGAAATTGAATTTTATCACACACTCCCTATGATATTGATAATTTTCATCCTTCATAATAATCTTCGGATTCATATGTTTATAATGGATCATCACATTATAATTAAAAACATCAATTTCAGATTTTAATTATAAGTATTTCCATTACTATTTATATTTTATTTTCAATCACAATCCATATGTCTCAAATTACAACCTAGTAACACTTTATAGATCTCACAAGAAATTTTTCATCATTATTCCTACCGAACATATATTAAGGTGGATTTTAATTATCTTACAATATAATATCCTCAAGGTATGTTTCCCCATTTTATTCCACCTATGATTCTTCTTACCCTTCCTTTCATTCAACTAAATTAACATTATCACATCCTACACAACACATAATAAAATTTCTTAATAACTTAGAAACTCTTTAGGAATAAAATCCATTCATAAAAATTGTTTCAATCTTAAATAAAAGATATCAAGTTTTATTATCATAATATAAAATAAAACTTACTAAATAAATGGAAAATAAGGTAAACCTTTCTTTATTTATAGTGATTTAATCCTTTTAATATTTATTAAAATACAAAAAATTAAATCTTCTCTTAAGTCAACCCACTTTAGAATAATATTTCTCAATGAAAAGGTGTGGTAGAACCAAAGAATTAGAATCCCTAATCAGATCCTAAAAACATATTGTATATTTGTTTATAAAAAGTAACTGAAAAATATACATTCCTTTTGAAATGTAATGATCTTTTAAATTTAGTATTTTCTTATTAAGGAAAACTTTTCATCATAACACTGTGTAATATAAATTATCTACAAATATTTATTTTACTTCAGTCATTATACTTTCTTAATGAAACCAAACTCCTTTTCATGTTCTAATGAACTTATAAAAATAATTTTTAATTGATGGTTGAGCATAAAATTTCTATGTAATGGGTTTCAAAAATAGGTTTAAAATCATTATATAAATAACCTAAAATCTATTTTGAAAACATTTTATTTGTTAAAAACATTTGATATAATATATAATTTTCCAAAATATTGATTTAGGATTTTAAATATATATCATAGGAAATACTATCAAAACCCATTAAAAATACTAATCAATTTAAAAACCTGTTTAATTGAAAAAAATAATTACCATTGAAAATACTTAGATTCCACATTGAGAGATTATAAACTAATTAATTTGAAACAAAATAATTTTTATTTTGAATATAATAATAAATATAAATCCTCAAGGAATCCATGAGGCTACTGATAGTATCACCTTTATGAAAATTTCACCATGGGGTTTTGAGTTTACTCCCCATTCCTCATCCTCACATTTGATACTGATGTTAAATATTTTTAATGAAAACGTTTTTTTATTTATGTTTATTTCATATTATAATTCCAATAATACCTCCTTTCAAAACTACATAAATTTTTTAGATAAGAAAATAATTATATATCACATAATCTTTAGAAATATATATCATTAATAAAATACCATTCTTTCATAATGATTTTGAGAAATCCATAATTTTTAAACAATACTTTGAATATAATTTATATAAAAGAATAATTTAACATACATTTATATTTTTTACATATAAATGCATATAATTTTTAGAATAATTATGCTATATACCCACACCTATGATCCTGTATTTCATTAATAATTTTTTAAAAATATTTTATTCCTAGAATGATAAATTTAAAACCCACTAGAAAATTGTCATTATATAATTCTTGGAAAAATATGTATTCAGAAAGGGTTTAAAAAAGAATATAATATTCTATCCCACAATTAGGGTTTTCGAATAAGTAGTAAAAAATCTATTTTCGATATAACATGATTAAAAAATATAGAATTATTAAAAAAATAATTTCATTTAAAATAGAAATAAACCAACCTTACAAAAGTTTTTTTTGAAAATAGAGATGGAATAAGAATTTAGAAATCATAATTTTCCATAAAATAGGGTTTTGAAAGCCATAAGAATTAAAAATAAAGTTCCATTACCTCAATTCTCAAAGAATATATTCTTCTTCACAATGGTATATACAAATGACACACTCTCTCTCTAATATTCCCATACAAACTGTTGATATTTTAGGAAAACTAAAGGGAAGAAATACTTTTTATATAATAGAATGCCCTATATTAAGTTAAATATATAGTATTTAAATAATATTACATTATATATCATATTTATATTTATATGTATATATATATATCACCTATTAATTATCTTGACCATATACAACCACGGGGATAGATATCAATATTTTAGTGAGATTACTAGTTTTTAATGACCAAAATAAGGAACTCAAGTTCAAGAAGGTTTGAATTAGAATTAGATAGATAGAATATATATATATATATATAACTCTTTTTTTACTTTTGTTCTAATATAAAGGAAAAAACAAATAGAATAGATTTAAAACTACTGTATATGATATCAGTCTTTAAATATGATTTTACACATATATAAGTATATAAATATATATAAATCATTTTTTATCAGGTTCTGTAGAGGATTATTTATGAAGCTTCATTCAATCAAGACAACACCTACTGATATTATTGACATTTCCACTAACTTTGTCAATCTACACATGTGAATTTATAATGAACATGCATTTCATGTTATGATGTTGATGGGTTGGTGCACTATTATATATCACAGAAAAATAGTTGAGAAATACATCATTCTAAGAGTAGGCCAATACATTTTCATGCTTGGGGTGAAATTTATTTTCTCATTGTTTGAAATATTGCAGGCTCTTCATATGAGGATGAATGTGGGGAAAGAGGAGTATTTTGAGCCGGTATCATATGATTGTATGGTCTATGGATAAATCCAGCATCTAGAGAAGAAGTAGACAATGTTTGGGTTCTCTAGGTTATGTGTGAGGAAGGAGAAGATCCATGAGACGATTATACAACTCATTTGCATTCAATCATATGACAAGGATATGAATGAAACTCTTTCATATTTGGAAGGTAACTATTTCATCCAATATATTGTATCAATATCATCTTATTCCTTTATATTTTTAATAAAATTCCATTACTGATTAGAATAACCTTAACTGTATTTAATATAATGAGTAAACTTCTATGGATTTAAAAATAACATAATATAAAATTTATTTTCCAAATAATTAATCCATACTTCATCAATTGCTGGATTGAATGCTCCACCAAAATCAGGATTGATTTATTTAATTAAATGATCCATAATTTACATGAACCTATTTGGATAATGATGTTACTTTCATGATTGAGTACCACTATTTATTGTTTTCTTCAATTCAGTTAACACCACCACAAACTACATTGATCAAGCTCTAATCATTTTGTGTTACCAGTTTTATAGTCTATTATACTATTGTTTCCAAAAAACCTCACTCAAAATATTAAATCAATTTAAAACCATTAAAATTTTGAAATATATTTGTTGAATCCTCATTGAAACCCTATAAAAAAATGTATTGATAATACAACCTTACAATAGCATCCCTAAATATTCATTTATTAAAAATATGCAAACCATTAAGTTTATATAAACCTTTTCTTGAATCTAACTAAAAACTAATACATAACCAATATATAAGTATGTTTTCAATATAAAGTATCACAACATTGTACATTTTCATGTTTTTTAAGTTTATAATGTCATATAATTTGGAAAACCACGACATAAAAATTTGAATAATTAATTATAGTTTAAATTATTTTCCATAATACATTATTTTTATGTTTACACTCATGTTTTATCCTTGATTAAATTTCTCAAATCAAGACATTTCGTCATTAATAAATGTTTGAAAATTATATAGTTACTATATATCAGGAAGCCCAATGAAAAACATTTGAAATCATGGGAAGAGAATATAAATCTTAGTAGGTGATACAAATATTTAAGTACCCCAATAGTCTATCAAAAAACATGAAATACATAAGAGAATTGGCCTTTTATATAATAAAACTTGAGTTCAAATAATCATATACATAATCATGAACTATTTTTCATAATTTATTCCCAAAATATTCTATTTCAAATTAAAAAGGCTACATCATATTCAATAATTTTACTTGGGAAAACATGGGAACTCGTAAAAACATTTCCATGAAAAAAACATACTACCCTTCAATTTTTATAAATGTTCCTATAATCATGAGCTCGTTTTCATACCTCATAAAATAAAAAATTTAAAATTGTAATCATATATATAATTAATAAATGATGTTGGAATATCGAGACATTATATCCATGTCAACCATACAATCATCCTTATAGTAGGATAACCTACCTTATTAGTTCAACCTTATATCCTATGGGGAATAAATCATTACCCAATGAATTATTTAACTATACCATAATCACTAATCATTTTATATAATGTACAAATTTTTTCAATTACATCATTAGACTCATTCAAATTTTATCTCAATCCCATAATAAAAAACCCATCCATTAATTTCATAAAAATGATGAGAAATTAAATTTTCTTTCAAAAACATTTAAAAAAATCAATAAACAATGTAAATAATATATTCTTTGAAAATAAATGTAATCATATATAATTATAATAATAATTTTGAATATCTATATTTAGGAGAAAAATTAAACATGTAGTAAGCATTTAAAATTATTTTTTTCTACCTTTATACGAAATTAAAAAATAACCCAAATGGAAAACATTAAAATATTACTTTTAATACGTTATACATAAAGTAAAATAATGTTTAAAATAACCTCAATTTTTCTTTTTAATGTAAATAAATGTATTATTAAAACAATTCAATTAATATATGCGTGGATGTGAATGATTTTAAAACCATTTAAAATAAGGTTTCAATGAAAAATACCTTACCTTGAGTTCTATCTCATCATATATGTATTTTACTTCATAAATAATAAAATTATATCATTTTTTACTTGATTAAAAATAATCATCATTATTATATTATTTTTATTCCTTTTATATCATTTATTATCATGTTTTATGTGATCACTAAATCAATTATGTTCACTTCTGACGTTTTGGGGTTGTTTGGTCCAATCCTCACTATGGTTAATTGAAATGATTTATAGGATTTCTCATGTGGTCAATTTCCATATGGTTGATACAATGACCATATCCTCATATAGTATAGTTTATGACATGTTTTACCATTGATAGTCTCTTTATATGGTCATTCACAAACATAGAATATTATTGATAAAAATATGGGTGAAAACTAGAAGTTTCTATAGTTTCATTTATGAAGGCTTTTCGATGAGGAAAAGTTATATATATATTTCAATGATTAAAAACTTATAAATTCGAAGTTTATTAATGTGAAAATGATGTACGGTAAGTGGTTCTACCATGAGAAATTAACATCATCATGATTTATTTTATCATGAAAAAAGAAGGCCTAAAAATGATTCATAAATTTAGAGTTTAACTAGACCAACATATAATGGTTCCATGAATATATTTGGTGCACTCATTCATATATTTATATGCGTATTTCATGAATTAAAATTATTTTGGGGACAATATTAAGTAAAATATTCATAGAAATTACTGCATGTATATATTTTTCTTTAAATGTATGAAATATCATTAAATGAAGGATATTGTAATATGATATTTTACTGAGGATGAATTACATGATTATTTTTCAGCTATGACATGTAGTTATTCAACAAATTTATCACATCATAAATAAATATTTATCAATAATTAGTTTTCATATTCCAAAGACTGATACATTAAAAGATTTTTAAATTCTAATTATCAAAATTTCACTCTTATAGTTAACTGACCATTTTGGCAGTAATTTTAAGGAAAAACATTACAAATTTAAATTATGTGTGAATAAAAATTAATGTTAAGAATAAGGAACATGTTGTCGAGATATTTGTAAAGAATAAAATTAGGTGAGTTGGTTGCGATTTTTGAAATATTGAGAGGGGAATAAGTTATTATTGTCATATAATTTTTATTGAAAACCTATTCATGGTGATGATGTAGTTAATATATGAACTTATTTCATGTAGTGTTCCTCGTACAAATTGAATTTAAGTGGATCCCAACACAACCAAAAACTATAAAAATTACTAAAATTTAATTAAATAAAAATTTTAACAAGAAAATTTAATATTTTTATATAAGTGTGGGATAAAATAATTATCCATGATGCACCAGACATTCTAAAATATTGTATGAGAGTTATATTTATTTTTACTAAACTTTTATTTTATTAAATTATTTAATGATCACAGGTTTTAACTTATTATTCCATGAACTAGATACTCACTTTTGAGTAGAGAAATGTGTCAACAAAATGTTACCTATGACTGTGTGATTCTACATGAGATGGTTAATGTTGGTCGGAGTGGATACTCAAGAGGGGGGGGGGGTGAATTGAGTTCCAATTAAAATTTCTGTATTAAAACTTTTTCTTAAAAACCCCCAAATAAAATACTGAATTAAACTAGAGTGAATTTATATCAAAGTAAGGGTTCTGTTGGGTTCTCAATGGATTTATTATTTCCCAGTTAATCAAAACATAAAGTTTTATTAACTTTTGAAACCAACATACCGATTTACAACTAATATAAACACTTGCGAATTTAATTATCAAAGTGACTTTAAAACAGTTTTGGTTTTAAAGAAATTAGTAGTGGAATAAAAGAATATCTTTGAAAGATATAGCACAACAGATATAACGAAGAGGTTCAGTGTCAAGCTGAGACTTAGTCCTCTCAGATTTATATAAATTTGATCCACACCCTGGATCGGGGTTAACAACAGTTTACAAAACTGTCCAGGCCACACAGGGACCTCTACCACTGTTCTACGTGGGAAACAGAGCAAAGACCAGGCCACACAAGGATCTCTTCCACAGTTGACGTGGGTAAACAAGTGATAAGATATTTTGAGTGAGGATTTTGATATCCTCCAGTTCAGTGCAGGAGACAGTGTGTGTATAAGAAATACAGAGTACACCACACTTCTCAAAAGTTAATAAATAAATCATGTAGAGTAGATAGATAAGAGTTTAGAAAGCTCTAGTGATTATCAATGCATCTCGGGACTCGTTGGATTCAACAGGAGTGCTTCTAAGTCCTTCTCTGGTTTTTCTGTTGAAAAACAGAGTGTCGTAGTACAACTTGTCTTCTACTGGAGTGAGAATGATCTCTTGATTCATCATGTGTTCTTCAGTGGTGTTGGATTGCATTCATAAGAATTCTGTGAAAGACTTGCAATCTCTTTCATGCTCAGGATTGTTCTTCTCATTCAGCACAATGCTCTCTGGTGTATGCAAGTTCTTCTCGTTGTACATTCACACTTTCACGTCACTACTTGCGCTTGTTGCACGTGTACTATATTTCAATATTTCTTATATTCCACATGTTCTGGGAGTAGGAATGATTCTCTTTTCATAGGTATGAGATACGGTTTCCTCTCAAGCCAACAACTAGCATTAAATAACATTAATTGCATTAAAAACAACAAATATGACCGTTAACATCACTTAAAATAATATTGACAAAATCTTAAGAAACGATGTCACAATGATCATGGAAACGATGTCTTCTTCACGGTGTCAAATCTCGGTGTCTGGTCACGGTGAGTCCTTCACGGTGTCTGGGTTACGGTGAGTGGTCACGGTGTCTAGTCATGGTGAGTCCTTCACGGTGTCTGGGTGACCGTGTCTGGTCAGGGTGTCTGGTCACGGTGTCTGGTCACCGTGTCTGGTCACGGTGTCTAGTCACAGTGTCTGGTCACGGTATGTGGTCACCGTGTCTGGTCACGGTGTCTGGTCACGGTGTCTAGTCACGGTGTCTGGTCACGGTGATTCCTTCACGGTGAGTCCATACTTAGACAAAAAAAACGGTATTTGGACTAAGACAGTGATATGCAGAATATGAGTCAAGGTTACTCATTAGAGATAATATATGAGAGAAATGTAATTATGCATAAAACTTGTAAAGAGTAATTAACATCCATAAGACTTGTTATTATAAAAACATGATATGCACCTATTGTTGATTTGGAAGAGCATTAGCAAGATGTGCACTGAATATCAAGATTAATTAACAGTAATGAGATTTGTGATTATTAAAACATGATTAACACATGAGGAGTCCAAAAATCTCCCCCTTTTTGACGATCAAAAATCACATATAGGCATAATATAAAAGATATGTAATAGAAAAGATACTAGCATAGAAAAAACATCATAGAACAGATACTTGCAGTTTTTCTCCCCCATTTATACTATTATTGAACTGATTCTTGGAGGTTTTTCTCCCCCTTTTGGGATTATCAAAAAGTAGAGAAAAGGAAATGAAACTCGGCAATTATCATTAACTAAAGAATTCATAATACAAAGTACAGGAGAAGTAAAAACTAGAAATAATAAATGACATCCCATCAAAAAGAAAGAAAGGCGGTAAAATCTTTAGGGATCCATTTTTGTCTTTCCTTTATCAGCAGTAGGAGCGGGTTCTGAAGTAGAAGAAGGCATAAAAGAGGTAGACAACGAGGGTAAGGGTAGACCTTCAAAAACAGATGGAGATAAAGTAGGAGAATTAGAAGATCTAGGATTAGGTTGTTCAATAATGACTGGCCGGATCTGAGAAAGGGCTTGGCTAACTATCATGGTAGTAGATGCTAAGGCAGGAAGTCCAGGTCTAAGGGGTGCAGCAGCTGAAGCAACTATAGCAGTACTCTGCACATGAAGATACGGCTTTAAAAGATTGATGAAATCAGTAATGATATCTCCACCATACTGCATATCCTTTTTAAAATCATCCTTATTCTCCAGAAATCTATCCAACCATCTGGTGAACTCTGATAGTTTCCGATTATGCGCTTTAAAATATTGAGTCACTGGAGGGATTATCATATTTTCTACAAGATATCTAAAGTGATCTGTCATGTCACCTTTAGAGAAAATCCGGGAAAGATACAAATCTATTTTCTTGGAGATCTCTTGTTGAGAATCATTGGCTATCTTTGAATGGATCCTAACAAAGTCCAATTCTCTATCACTGTTCTCAATTACTTCTGACAAAGATGATAGATCCAAGCCACTGAAGGCAATATGTAATTCTTCCTTAATTAAGGATCTCAGTAGAGAATCATCCAAAGAAGGTGTGGATGTCTGACCAGAAGCAGGTGAAGCCTTGACAACTTCGGTTAGAACTTTGATTTGTTTTAGAACTTTTTACAGACATCTAGTGTATTCATCTGTAATCTTATTCAGAGTTTCCACAAGCTCTCTCATGCATTCCAGCATCTTCATGTGCCTTTTTCCAATATTTTCATCAAAAGATAGAAGGTAAGGATGAACTTGAGACACAATCTCTCTAGCAAGGATGGAATGAGAAGACTCATGTGAAACAACAGTAGGTGCAGGGGCAGAAATAGGAGCAGGCTCTGATCTCACAGATAGCTCATTCTGCAGACTTGATACCATACTTTTCAGATTTGCAACATCAGCACTCAACAGCTTATTCTCTACTCGGACTTCTTGAATTTCTCAGATCATCCTTGGTTGAATATGCAAGATAATATTTTCCAAGATAATTGATGCATCTTCATGACTTAATTGAGTCGCTGGGAGAGGTTGAGTGGAGACAATTTTCTCAAAACCAGCTAACAAAGTCTCACCAAAAACATTCAGATCATCTTTGGTTACAAAGGAATTAAGCTCAGGTAAGGATGCAAGTAAAGGTAGAGGCGTAGATTCTGGTTGAGGGTCAGAGTCACCTTCAGACTCAAATTCTGATTCAGATTGTGGTTGGGGTTCTGATTCTGGTTCTGAAAGATCTAAGGACATCAGTTGAAAGAGAGAAGAAAGATCCATTCCCGTTGTAGTCACTTGCTGTGACTCATTCACATCATAAAAGATTTGGAACTCATACCGAGAGTGTACAGAGAAAGTGATAGAAGGTTGAGAAGATTCACCAGATCCAGCTCCCACAACATCAAGATTTAGAGTTTCCTCCCCCTCAACTTGTGCTTCCCTTTCAGATTCTTGAGGTTTAGGAACATGGACAAGGTCCACAGGATCATCCCTAAACTCTTCAGAAAATTCTTTCCTTGCTAGCTGAAAGGCAATTTCCATTCTTTCTTCAGCAGATGGAATAACCTCAGGAACCGATTGTTCCACTGGATAAGCTTCTAGACTTGCTTCTTTCTCAAAAGAAAGAGTCTCTTCAACAAAAACTTCCTCAAAGGTTGTTTGCTGTTCTGAACCAGGAAAAACTAATTTCCTTGCAGCATTGGGATGAGCTTCTTCCTCATGAAGAACAACTAAAGGATCCTCAGTCCTTTCCATTTCAACAACAACTTCCTCTCCTTGAGGTATTTCAGCAGGGATAACAGCAGAGATAACAGTCCTTTCCTCTTCAATAGGAACTGTTTCCATTGGAGATATTACAGATTCTTCTCTAGGTGGAACTTTATCTGTTACTTCTTCATGTTCTTCTTCTTCTTAATACTCAGCAACTTCATCTAGTTCCAAACCAAGATCATCTACGTTCTTATTCCTTCTTGTATAGTCAACAGGATTAAACTATTTATACAGTTGATCACTATCCTCAACCCATTGCTTTTTCCAGGGATTCCAGCTAATCTTCATCCTTCTGATGATAGGTATGGAAAGACAGAAATCAAAGTCCTCTAATTTTTCTTCATTTTGTCCTACCAGTCATTTTGAGACTAACATGGCTAAAATAATCCTTGAATAAAACAGGGAGGTGGATTTGGGAGTTACATTGATCAGCTCACAGATATGGTTGATAAAATACTTACACAAATTGATCTTTTGGCCATTCTTCAACAGGTGAGTCAAGAACACATCCGGATACTTCATCACATAAAAATATCCTTTTCTTGGAGTAACCAAATTCTGAACAAACTTGAAAAAAAGTCTTGTCTCCCCATCCAGTTCAGCAGCTACGTCCCTTCACTTGGTTCCATTTCTAGTTAGATTTTCCAAAGAAATTTCTAGGTCAAATATGTCAGTTGTTGGAGGAGGGTCTCTCTGGTAATCTTCACACACTCCTTCAAGTGGAATTCTTAGGCATGAATCCCACAACATTAAAGAGAAAGAGCACTTATGAACATAGATCCATCTGGTCACCAAAAACCTTTCTCCAAACTCAAAAGAGAACTTCACATACTGATAGAATTGAGATACAAGCCTCGGGTAAATAGGTCTATTCTGTCCAGTGAACCATTCAAGCCATCCTTTTTCTTTTAACACTTTCAAAGCTAATGATCTGCTAGACAGAAAAAATTCAGGGAAACCCTCTTTTTCAAGTATAACTGTACAGCTTACCAGGTTTGGGTTTAGAGGTCCTTCGGGAGCTATCCTCGGTATCCTCCTTTGTTTCTTAGAGCGGCGCTTCTCAGACGAGGGTGAAGATGGACGCTTCATCCTTGGCATCCACTAAAGGTTCGGGCGAGAGGGTGAGAGGGAAAAGAAGGTTCAGGGGAGAATTCGGGTAAGGAGTCGAATGAAACCCTTAAGTTTTATCATTTGGGAATGTCAAACATCATAAAAACACAAACGCGGGAAATAAAATGGCGGTGAAATAACAATTATAATGATACGGGTAAAAATTTAAAAAATAAAAAAAATAAAAATTATCATACTTTTCATGGTGAGACCAAAAACTAGCCATTACGGTGAGACAGGATATAGTCATCATGGTGAAACAGTGAGAAGTTTATATAGTAACGGTGAGACAGTGAGTTGTTAGACCGTAAGCAAAAAAACAGTAACTTATAAATAGTAAGATATTCATTTATGATTAATCATACCAAGATAATGTATGATGTAGTCTAATCTTTCAGAATTTAATGGTTTAGTGAATATATCAGCAAGTTGATATTCAGTACCAATGAATTCCAAAGTGATATCACCTCTTTGATAATGATCCCTCAAAAAGTGATGTCTTACATCAATATGTTTTGTCCAAGAATGAGAAACAGGATTCATAGAAATATTAATAGCACTGGTGTTGTCACAATTTATTGAGACATGTCTGAATTGATATCCATAGTCTAGTAATGTGTGTTTCATCCACAAAATTTGTGCACAACAACTTCCAGCAGCCATGTATTCAGATTTTGCAGTTGACAAGGCAACATAATTTTGTTTCTTACTACACCATGATACTAGTGACTTGCCTAAAATATGACATGTTCCAGAGGTGCATTTTCTATCTAGCTTAAATCCAGAAAATTCATCATCAGAATAACTAACTAGTTCAAATGATTTTCCTTTGTTATAGAACAGTCCTAACTCGAGAGTATGCTTTAGGTATTTGAAAATTCTCTTTACAGCATTTAAATGTGACTCTTTAGGTTTTTCTTGAAAACGAGCACACATACACACACTAAACATAATATCAGGATGACTAGCAGTCAGGTAGAGTATACTTCCAATCATTCCTCTATAAGTGGTTTGATCGACAGATTTACCATTTTCATCAAGATCCATCTTACAGGTGGTACTCGTGAGAGTGTCACTACTTTTTGTACTATCCAATCCAAAACGTTTTAAAAGATCTCTAGTATATTTACTTTGAGTTAAAATAATTCCATCATCATTTTGAAAAATTTGAAAACCAAGAATGAATTTATGTTCACCCATTAAGCTCATTTCAAATTAAATTTGCATCATTTTATGAAAAATCAGTACATAAAGAATTTTTAGAAGATCCAAAGATAATATCATCAACATAAATTTGTACTACTAACACATCTTTAGAAATTAGTTTTATAAAAAGAGTAGGATCAGATAATCCTTTTGTAAAACCTTTAGAAATTTAAAAAGTACTTAATCTATCATACCAAGCTCTTGGAGCATGCTTTCAACCATATAAAGCTTTTGATAATTTGAAAATATGATTTGGAAAATGAGGGTTTGAAAAACAAGGTGGTTGTTCAACAAAAACATCCTCAGCAATATATCCATTTAAGTATGCACTCTTGACATCCATTTGATATAGTTGGAAATTTAGATGTGCAACATAAGCAAGTAAAATCCTAATAGCTTCTAATCTGGCTACTGATGCAAAAGTCTCCTCATAGTCAATACCTTATTCTTGACTATAGCCATGTGCAACTTGTCTAGCTTTATTTCTAACTATGTTTCCAGATTCATCTACTTTGTTTCTAAACACCCATTTTGTGCCTATTGTGAAAGTGTCCTTAGGTCATTCAACAAGATTCAAAACATTATTTCTTTCAAACTGATTGAGTTCTTCTTGCATAGAAATTACCCAAAATTCATCATTAATAACATCATCAATGTTTTTAGGTTCAAGATGTGACAAGAAGGCTTGATGTTCAACCTTATTTCTAGGAGAATCTCTAGTCTGTGTCCCTCTATCAAGATTTCCTACAACAACATCTAAAGGATGATTCTTCTGAATTCTAGTTGATCTAGTAAAGGTAGGGCTGAAAATTTCAGGTTCATAAATAGGTTGGGAATCAACAGAAGAAGGTTCTGGAAAATTTCTAGAACTGGACGTTTTAACTATAGGTCCACTGTCTTTATCATTAAGGTTCGAAACATATAGATCATCTTCAAGATTTTCAAGAGAGGTTTTAGGCTCATGTGGATCAGTTTCATCAAATTTGATGTGAACAGATTCTTCCACACACTGGGTTCTCTTATTGAAAACTCTATAGGCTTTACTAGAAATAAAGTAACCTAGGAAAATTCCATAATCACTCTTGCATGAAAATTTATTGAGATTGTCTTTAGTATTAAGAATAAAGACTTTGCAGCCAAAGACTTTGAAGTAGTTAACCTTAGGTTTCCTATGGTTCCACAACTCATAAGGGGTCCTCTTAAGAACAGGTCTAATAAAGGCTCTATTTAAAACATAACAAGCTGTATTTACAGCTTCAGCACAAAAGTAAATAGGTAGGTCATACTCATTAAGCATAGTTCTAGCAATTTCTTGTAGTGTTCTATTCCTTCTTTCTACTACACCATTTTTCTGGGGTGTCCTAGGTGCAGAGAAATTGTGAATATAGCCATTGTGAGAGCAGTAAGATTCAAATTCATGATTCTCACATTCATGGCCATGATCACTTCTCAGAGTTTTAATCTTATGTCCACTAAGGTTTTATACAGATTTGGAGTATTTAACAAATTAAGAACAAGCTTCACTTTTGTGAGCTAGAAAATATACCCAAGTATATCTAGAAAAGTCATCTACTAAGACATAGACATAGTTCTTCCCATTTAAACTAGAAACTCTAGATGGTCCAAATAAATCCATGTGAACCAACTCGAGAGGTTGAGAAGTTGACACTTCATTCTTTGATTTTAAAGAAACATTATGTTGCTTTCCCTTTTGATAGGTATTATAAACTTTGTCTGCTAGAGATTCAAGTTTGGGTAGGTCTCTAACTAAGTTCTTACTAGCAAGTTTTCTAAGTTAATGCATATTGCAGTGTCCTAATCTTCTGTGCCAAAGCCAAGACTCTATGAAAAGCATTTAAACAAGTAATATTTTACTTAGCTAAAGAATTTAAATCAAGAGCATAAACATTTTCATTTCGTATGGCAGAAAATACTAAAGCATTTTTAGAATTAAAAACATTGCACGAATCATTTTCAAATTTAACATTAAAACCATCATCACATAACTGAGAAATACTTAACAGATTATATTTAAGTCCATCAACAAATAAAACTTTAGAAATTAATACTGTGTCAGTGTTACTAATCTGGCCTAAGCCGATGATTTTTCCTTTTGAGTTATCACCAAAACTGACAAAACCTCCATCAACTCTGACTAAGCTTTTGAAGAATGAGAAGTCTCCAGACATATGTCTTGAACATCCACTTTCCATATACCAGGACTTTTTACAGGAGCTCTTTATGCAGGTTTCCTATAAAACAGATTTAAACATGAAATGATTTTGGTACCCAGACTTTCTTAGGTCCAGACAGGTTAGCCAATAACACTTTAGGTACCCATATTTGTCTAATGGGTCTCTTAAAATTTCTAGAATCAACAAATTTTGAAAGATAAACCTTATTAGATCCATAAAAATGAATATAACTAGTTGAAGCATATGAAGTTCCAGAGCTTGATACATTCTGTCCAGATTTAGGAATGAATCTAGTTTGGGTAATTTTCCTTTGTCCAGGTTGGTATCCTATACCAGTAGTGTATCTAGGTGCAACTTGCTTTACTAGCATTTGAGTTAGTGCATCCTTTCCATTTCTGAATTTCTCTAAATCCTTTCTGAGTTGCTCATTAGATAATTTCAGTTCAGTGTTTTCCTTAAGTAACTGAGTATTATTTTCCATTTCAATATCATGATCAGATTTATGTTTAACAGTTATAGCATACTGTTTCTTTTTTACCTTTGTATTTGTCTTTCATCTCATTACAGGTTTCTTCTAACATATCACAATATTCAAATACTTCAGATTTTGACATGTTATCAGAGCCAGTATCATCTCCTGAATAATACAAATTTAAATCAGGAGTTTCTGATGTTACCTCAGAAGTGTTTGTTATAAAAGACATGTTTGCCTTATTTCTTTGTTCATTTTCAGAAACTTCATATTCAGTGGAGCTATCCTCAGAAGCGCTCCAAGTAGCCTTCATATACTTTTTGTACTTACTATCCTTGTAATCATATTTCTTCGTGAATTTAAGCTTTGGGCAGTCTACTTTAATATGTCCTTTCCTTTTTCACTAATAACAGACAACTTCATCTGATTTGTCAGGTTTCTTCCAATCCTTTATCCAATGTCCCTTGTTTTCATACTTTCCTTTGTAGTTTTATTTTCTGAAAAACCATTTCTTCCTATAAGACGTCTTAAACCTTTTAGCAATGTAAGACATATCAGCATCACTATCAGAAGCACTCTCACTGTCTTCACAGCTTGAACTCTCGTTTATAGCTTGAAGCATCTCCTTATCTTTGTCCTTTGAAGATGAATATTTGAAAGAAACATAATTTCTTCTAGGTTCATCTTCTTCTTCTTTGTTTACCTTGAGTTTTTCCTCATATATCATAATCTTACTAATGAGTTCTTTAACAGGTAGAGCAGCAATGTCACATGACTCTCTGATTGAAACAGATGTGCCTCTCCATTGGTCTGGTAAACATCTCAAGATTCTCATAATTTGTTCCTTTGCTGGAACAACTTTTCCAAGTTAATTCATTGTATTGACTATCTCATTAAACCTGAGATACATGTCAGAAATAGGTTCATCAGTATTAATTTTAAAATTATCATATTTAATAGTATAAGTATTTAATCTCATTTCCTTAACATTGGTTGTTCCTTCACAAGAAACAGCTAAGGTATCCCAAATTTTATAAGTAGTTTTATAAGCAGAAATTCTGTTAAACTCTTCATCTCCTAAAGCACAGTACATGGAATTCATGTCTTTACAATTATTATTGAATACAGTCTTTGTAGGTTCATCCCATGTGGATCTAGCAGTAGTCGGAAGTTTATATTCTGATTCTATGGCAGTCCATATATCAAAACCTATGCTTTCTAAATGAATTTTCATTTTAATCTTCTATTGGGCATAGTTGGTACCATTGAAGAAATGTGGCCTATTAGTAGTAGCACCCTCTAGTATATTATCCATAACTAGATTTTAGAAAGACAATTTAACGAGATAAAAATTTAGAAATAAAAGATATTTTAATAACTTTAAAATACAACTACAATTATAGTTGAAAAACAGAGTGTTTCAAAAATCATTGAACAAAAAAAAACTCCAACCTCTGATACCAAGTGTTGGTCGGAGTGGATACTCAAGAGGGGGGGGGGGTGAATTGAGTCCCAATTAAAATTTTTGTTTTAAAACCTTGTCTTAAAAACCCCCAAATAAAATACTGAATTAAACTATAGTGAATTTATATCAAAGTAAGCGTTCTGTTGGGTTCTCAAGGGATTGATTATTTCCCAGTTAATCAAAATTGAAATTTTGATTAACTTTTGAAACCAACTTACTAATTTACAACTAATATAAACACTTGTGAATTTAATTATCAAAGTGACTTTAAAACAGTTTTGGTTTTAATGAAATTAAGAGAATAATAAAAGAATAACTTTGAAAGATATATCACATCAGATATAACCAAGAGGTTCAGTCTTAAGCCGAGACTTAGTCCTCTCAAATTTATATAAATTTGATCCACACCCTGGATCAAGGTTAAAAACAGTTTACAAAACTGTCCAGGCCACACAGGGACCTCTACCACTGTTCTACGTGGGAAACAGAGCAAATAACAGGCCACACAAGGACCTATTCCACAGTTGACATGGGTAAACAAGTGATAAGATATTTGGAGTGAGGATTTGATATCCTCTAGTTCAGTGCAGGAGATAGTGTGTGTATAATAAATACAGAGTACACCACACTGCTCGAAATTTAATAAATAATTCACGTAGAGAAGATAGATAAGAGTTTAGAAAGCTCTATTGATTATCAATGTAGCTCGGGACTCTTTGGATTCAGCAAGAGTGCTTCTGAGTCCTTCTCTGGTTTTTCTGTTGAAAAACAGAGTGTCATAGTTCATCTTTTCTTCTACTGGAGTGATAATGATCTCTTGATTCATCATGTGTTCTTCAGTGGTGTTGTATTTCATTAATAAGAGTTATTTGAAATACTTGAAATCTCTTTCGTTCTCAGGATTGTTCTTCTCATTCAGTACAGTGCTCTCTAGTGTATGCATGTTCTTCACGTTGTACATTCACACTTTCACGTCACTACATGCGCTTGTTGCACGTGTACTGTATTTCAATCTTTCTTATATTCCACAAGTTCTGGCAGTAGGAATGATTACCTTTTCATAGGTACGAGATACAGTTTCCTGTCAATCCAACAACTAGTATTAAATAACATTAATTGCATTAAAAACAACAAATATGACCGTTATCATCACTTAAAATAAAATTGTCAAAATATTAAGAAACAGTGTCACAGTGATCATGGAAATGGTGTCTTCTTCACGGTGTCAGATCACAGTCTCTGGTCACGGTGAGTCCATCATGGTGTCTGGGTTACAGTGAGTGGTCACGATGTCTGGTCACGGTGAGTCCTTCACGCTCTCTGGGTGACGGTGTCTGGTCACGGTGTCTGGTCACGGTGTCTGGTCACGGTGTCTGGTCATGGTCTCTGGTCACAGTGTCTGGTCACAGTGTCTGGTCACGGTGAGTCCTTCACGGTGAGTCCATACTTAGACAAAAAAATCTATATTTGGACTAAGACAGTGATATGCAGAATATGAGTCAAGGTTACTCATTAGAGATAATATATGAGAGAAATGTAATTATGCATAAAACTTGTAAAGAGTAATTAACATCTATAAGACTTGTTATTATAAAAACATGATATGCACCTATTGTTGGGTTTTAAGAGTATTAGTAAGATGTGCACTGAATATCAAGATTAATTAACAGTAATGATATTTGTGATTATTAAAACATGATTAACACATGAGGATTCCAACAGTTAAAAATCAATTCACTCTAACAAGTGATGAATTTTGTTTAATGGAATTAAAATAAAATTGTTTAATCATCGATTAACCCACCATCCTACCACCACTAGTGATTATACTAATCCCATATTCCAACAAGATAAATCATATAATGTTACATTTGTTTGTTTTTTATTGTTTAAAATCTATATCACATTATATAAGTCCTTGTTTTTCTATTATCTTTAAAGGATAATTTAAATTTAGTTATTAACAAGGGTATTTCCATGTTTTATGTGAAGGTATTTTAGTTTTTGATGGAAATAATCTTTCCATATGTATTTAAATTTAATTATGATGTGTTGGATGTTAAAACTAATGGATTTTTTTACCTATGCTATAATTTAGTCCATGTTTTTTATATATAATAGGGATTTATAAAATTTATTTCATGTTAATAATTTCCTTTTATCTTATATATTAGAGCGTGATTTTTTTAAAATTAATTCCCTCAAGAATATGAAAGAGATCTCAGATAAAATTTATAATATCTATAATTTAAATACTAGAGAGAACCATG
This sequence comes from Viscum album, assembly GCA_963277665.1. Classification (NCBI taxonomy): domain Eukaryota; kingdom Viridiplantae; phylum Streptophyta; class Magnoliopsida; order Santalales; family Viscaceae; genus Viscum; species Viscum album. The sequence goes on along the minus strand of OY728125.1, from coordinate 353,955,832 downwards.
AATGTTATAGTTCTACAGACTTAGATATAAATATATCTAAATAAATGGTGATGATATAATTACAGGTTTTTTTTCAAAAAGGTAAATGATGATGTATGTACTATCAGATGAGATAGTGAGAAGTTGGAAGATTCTGATACTATTGAAAACATTTCATGTATCTTACTAGATATGTTTGATTCTAATGTATATTATTTATAGGAAAAATGATCCATGATATATTTATCTTTAAGACTTTTATAGTATTCAATTTCATATGAAATTATTAAATATTCAATTATTAAGAAAAATAAAAATGTATAATATAAAATTCACTTTAATATTTTAAAACAAGAGAAAAGAAAAAATAATGTTTATAAACATGATAGAGAATGATATAAAAATTAAAATTTAGATGTGGATGTTATGTTTGATAAAATGATTTTCCTCATATATATAAATTTGAGAAGTAACATGGGAATGATAAAAGGGGAATTTTCCTTTAGATGGTTAATCATTCTGTTATAAGACTTTTTACTGCAAATTTTACAGAAATAATAGTAATTTAATCCAGTGATGAAGAAGATAAAAGATTTAAAATATTCCCCAACAAGGATTTATCTAGTCCAAAATTACTTTCCAGAATAAAGGGAAATAATTTATCAAATAATAATTATAGAGTAGTTTTCTATTTAATAAGAATGTGAAAGTAGTGATAAAGAAGAAATGGTTCATACATATAATGACATTGGTGAAAATATTCTCATTTCTAAAATTGATAAGGAATATTAACTAGTGATTCAAGAAAAAAATATAGAATTGAAGATGATAAATCTTAGATGATGTTTATTCTGAAGATATAATTAAGATAATATTATCCAAAATGTTTATATATTTAAAAGAGTAACAAATAATTGAATAAATATGGTCAATAAATCAATATTATGGAATAAATCTTTAAAGAAGTAAAAAAATATATTTAAAAAGATTAAAGATAAGATTTTTTTTGTTTGAGTGTAAGAAGACCTTGATTACCAAGATTTAAGAAAATATTAAATAATTAGAAAAGGATCTTATCCTCAATCAATTGAAATTTCCCAGTGTAAAAGAAGAAATAGGCTTTTTAGATTCATTTTAAAAATATATATTAAAGAATCCAATGAATGTTCAAATAATAATTAATTTAAACAAAAATCATCATCTTGGATTTATTCTTATATATAAAATATTTGTAAAGATTCTAAGAAGGGTAAATAATTCCAAGGACCCAAATTTGAGGCTATATATAATGAGTCCTAAAAATCTATAGATTATGAAAATTTAAATGTCAATTCAAAATATTCAGTATTTGGTCAGTCTAAAAAAAGAATCCTACTATTAAGAAGAATATACAATGATTTTATCAATATTTTGGTTCATAAAAATCACCCAATGTTATTTATCAAAAGAATTTTGAAATTTATATACATAGTTCTTGACACCAAGTTGTTTTCAAATGTAACTATTATTTTTTATGCATATTACTGGTACATTAGAGGCTTCAAGAATTTAAAGAAGATATTTTTAAATAATTATAAAAATTATTATATGTCTAGAATACCTTGGAAATAATTATTTATTGGAAATTTTCTAACTCAGTGAAGTTATATTTAGAAATAAATTGAAAAATATATTTTAAATATAAAATAATAATAATTATTAGATGAAGTGAGTGAAATGTATGACAAACTAGGTCACCTTAATAATATATGTATCACCATTCTACTCATATAATTGGTAAAAAAAAGTCTATTGAGGTAAACGTAATAAGGTAAAATTAAATCTCTTATTTATTTAGGTTGCACTTAAATAATCAAAGAAGAAATGTTCATAGATTTTTAACAATGTCTGTTCTTTCCGTATGAAATGAGACTGAAATTTTTTGAATGGTTATTAAAAATAAAAATATGGATCTATGATAATTTGATATTATAGGTCACCCAATATCAAAGTGGTTATTTATTAAATTATTGTAAATTAAAAAATATAATCTAGAAACACCCTAAATCTTGATTCATTGAAATACAATTTTTTGTTTATTAGCTCAATGATGAATGAGATGATGTAATTTTTAGTAAATATGGACTTTATTGGATAAAATTATTGATTGGGGAATGATTGTGAAAATTTGGAAGAAAACCAATTTTAACTTATCTCATGTTTGAGATGCACAAAATATTTATTTTTTGAGCATGAAATCTAATAATGTGCATTGGTAAAAAGGTTCAGTCATCTTGAAAACAAATATTAGTATGATTACTCAAATAAAAACTGTTCATGTCATTAATAAGATGGATAGATAGATATATTTGATTTTATAAAATTTTCAGAGGGAAAAGATCCCCAATTCTTCAGAAAAAAGAATGAAATTCAAATATCTCATCCTTTAGTGACAATTCATTGTAATATTTGTGGGCCATGATAAAATTTTCAAACTATTTATATAAGTATTTCATTAAAATTATTGATGAATTTACTTAAATTTAGAGTATTATGTTTATGAAACATAAATCTAAAGATATAATTATTTTCAAGAGTTTCTAGAGACATGCGATGAAAAAGGTTTTTGTTACTCTCTCAAGAGATTCGATTTAGGTAATAATTTTGAGTACACTAATAAAAAGTTTAGATCTTATCTTGAAACCCACGAAATTTTTCATGAACTCAGTGCATCACAAACACCATGAAAAAATAGTGTGTCTGTATGGAATAATAGAATCTTGGTAGATATGGACTAAATAATGATGATTGAGAATGATTCCTATTGGTATTTTTTTTGGAAATATATTAAAGTTGTAGTAATCATTAAAAATAATTAGTTTTACAGACTAAATTCTTATATGAAACAATATTATATGTAATAAAAATTTTATAATATTAAAGTGCCGTAGAGCATTTTCAAGTCTTTATATCATCAAAATAAAAGGGTAAAATATAGGTAAAATTAATCTATATAGTTATGGTTGAATTATTCCTTGTTATCCGTCAAATAGAAGGCGATATCATTATTATGGATAAAATAATTGATGAATTATCAATACAATAAATGAAAATATATTGGAATATACAAAAAATAATTTATTGAAAATAAATTAACCTCGAGGAGTGGTTTTAATCATTTTGATAAAAATATTTAATAATAGTTAGAGAAGAATTAATGTGTTGAATATGTTGTAGTTGAAGATGAAAACAAAATCGTTTCAAGTTCTAGTTAGTGTTCTCACTAAAATCATAGAAGGATAATAAAGAATTATTATATTATAAACATAATTTGGAATCATCAATAGTTAGTAAAAATTTTGAGAACAATGGGGACAAATAATCATAAATAATTGTTTTCCCAAGATAAACCTAGTTCTTTTGAAGAAGAAAAGAATAATAACGAATGGATTTATTATATTAATTAATAACTAGACTATATAGAAAATAACATAACATGATATTTGTTTTTCTAATTTTAAATAAAATTATTTATTCAGATAAATAAGAGTATTCCAAAAAAATTAAATTAAAAGGGTTATGTGGTGAGATATTATCAATACTTGTGTATAAAGGTTATTATAAAGTTGAATGAATGGTATATTATGATACCTTAACCCCAATTTCATGGATTGAATCCATTAGAATATATATTTATATTTTATTACAAAATAAATACAATATTCTCCAATTGGAATTCAAGTCTTTATTCCTAAATGGTTAATCAGAAGTGGAAATATAAACTGAAACCCATGTGGTTTATTTAGAGGAAAATAATATAATCATGTTTATCGATTAAACAAGGATTTTAATGGGTAAAAATATCTCAAATAGCATGGTATTTTTTTTTGGAATCCTACAGAGAAATTTTTAATTTATGAATGGTAATAATGGACATTAATATCTATATAATATATGACAATAATGTATCATGATTTTGATTTTTTATGTATATGGAATATTATTTGGTGGAAAAGATGAATATATGAGTGTAAATGTTACTAAGAATATGGACACATTATTTGAAATGAGAATACTTGGAGAAATGAGGTTCTTTCTAGGATTACAAATCACTAACAATAGAGAACATATTTTTCTCTTCAGGGGATGTATATGGGAGAAATATTGAAAAATATTGGAATCAAATACATGAAGCCTATTTGTACACACATTTTTGGGGGAACAAAAATATAAAAAATGAACAAGTAAGGATATTAATTTTATAAAATTTAGTAAACTTATTAAAAGAATGTTATACATTAAAAAATCAATGTATGGTTTAAAATTTATTTTTACCCTTTGTGAAAGGTATCATAGTGAACCAAAAAAATCTAAATTTAAGGAATGGAAAAGGATGATCATATATGTAAGGGGTATAATAATTTTTTTCCCTGAAACAAGACATAAATAGAAAGTTGAATTTGTTTTGTTATGTAGTTGTCGATTGGGTAGGCTAGGATAGTAATAGAAAATACATAGCTGGAAGAGTTTTAATCTCTGGTGATAGGTTAATTTGTTGTAATAAAGGTAAGTCCAGATCCAGTGTCTTCTTTCAATTTCATTTTTAGGATTACAAGAAATCAAATATCTGTGGACTGATTAGATTAGTAGTATTAGAAAAATGGATATATAAGTGAATATTTATTACAAAATAATACAGTAATTACAAAATATTATTTTATTACAAAATAATACAGAAATTACCATGTAATAAAAAAAAGAGAAGTAAAATCATAAACAATATGGATAGGTAATAACAGGAAACACTTCCTATTAAAATAACTAGATAAGTAAAAATCAAAATGTATAGATATGGAATTAAAACACATACCATTTAATCAACGAAATAAAAATGAATTGTATCCATAGATATATCGACACAAAATATCATGTTTGAATAATAACTTAAACTAATTCTAGGAAATGAGTTATTATTGGATTCCATATTTCAATGGTACATGGTACCATTACTGTTAAGACAATTCACATGAATTATTAGAACATATGGAGTAAAATCCCATCAATAGTGGCTAGAAAAATGACTCGTCCCATGAGACAATCGATGCAATGAGGTATTATCTATCATAACCCCCCACCTATGTCGTAGATGTCCAAAACATTCCTCAGATATCGAATAATCTATTTAATAATGTTCCTTACCAAATAACTATATAGATTAAGAGATAAAAATTTATCAATATTATCCCCAATAATCAAATAAAATTCAATTTAAACACTGTATAAAAATGATATAATGTTCAGGAAATGAACATATCGATGATAAATGATACAGTAAAACATGGGAAATTCAATGTTAAATGATCAAAGAAAATTGAATATTTCAAGGTAGAAAAGGAATCAAGGAAGTGAATGTGAATACTATTGAGTCAATAAGGGTTTTCTTATGAATTTTCCATTCCTTCTTGTTTTTAAAATCACAAACAACTTATACTTAAGAAAATATATATTTTACTTCTATAAAGAAAATTTCTTTCCCAAAGGAATTTACCCATACCATGTTTTCATTGTTTGTATCAATATTTTTTCTTAAGTATAAAATTCAGATTCATATCAAAAACCTCGGAATCATATAATACTATGATATGAAAAAATCTATTTTAGATTCCAAATTCTGGATACGAAATCTAATGAAGTTCCATTCCAAATTCTGGATATAAACTCGAATGATGTTCTAGTCCAAATTATAGATAAGAACTCTCATGATGTTCCACTCCAAATTCTGGATACGAACACTAATGATGTTCCATTTCAAATTCAAGATACTAACTCTCATGAAGTTCCACTCTGAATTCAGGATATGAACTCTCATGAAGTTCCACTCCGAATTCCGAGTATGAAATTTCATGAAGTTACACTCCGAATTATGGATACGAACTCTCATGTAGTTCAACTCTGAATTCTGATTACGAACATATCAAAGTTCTGACTCCGAGTTCTCTAAATATAGACTCTGAACTCTTATGAGTTATGACTCCGAATTCCCATGAACTCTAAATCCGAACTTTGTAAGTTCTGGTTCTGAATACTGGTGAAACCAGACTCCGAATTACCTTGAAATTCAGACTCCATATTTCTATATAATTCAGGTTCCAAATTCCTACAAACCAGAATCCAAAAACATCGTTATTATAAACTCTGAATTCCATTTTGGTTAGACTCTGATCTTTTTTTTTCTTACATTCCAAACATCAGTTTTACTTATTCTTACACTATTTCATTACAAAATGAAATCGTTCATTCAGTTATTAACTAACCATTGGCTGAGTGACACGTGTACAGGTCCCTTCGGAATTCAAGGAGAAATATGACCGTTGGAGGAGGGAGCTGACAGTTGGAGCTTTGCCTATAAATAGTAGATTATTTGAGAAGAAGATACAACTTTTGGAATTTTGGTGCTCAGAACATCCTGAAGTGATTTCTAGGGAGAGAGTCTTTATCAACTCTCAATATTCATACAGAAAGTTTGAACATCTTGTTCAAACTTTTCCTTGTGCAGACTTGCTTCGTGTGACTCTGATTGTTGCTGATTACAATTGAGGGATTCTGGGGATAGGAAGACAGAGGTTTCAACAACTTGAAGTTGAGGTATTCCTTGCTGATGAAAATAGAGGTGCTAACTACCAGATAGTGGAGGGCTTACAGGTATAGCAAGACAGACTCTGATCCATGTATCGAGGGCTTACCCTGGTGTGGGTAAGACAGACTTTCATGAAAGTATAAATCGAGGGACCTTTATCCAAGGTTGTTAGATACCCTTTTCTTTGGGTTAAAAGAGTTATTGTTTGTTACTTTTAGTGTTACTACATTGTTTTCCACTGTGCATTTTGTATTGTTAAGGAAAGTATAACTTTCTTATAATTCATTACCTATACCTTGATTTAGTTAGATTCTATACGCTTTAAGGTAGAATCTTATCTGGTGTAAACTTTTGTTATGTTTCATTTTCATAATCACTTTTCCAAAATCTAGAAAGTCTTTATTACTCATAGAGGTCTTGTAAATTATCATGTTTAACCTTGTTAAACATAACCATCCTAAACATTTCCTAAGGGAATTTTTAAAAGGTACAATTCACCCCCCTCTAGTATATGAGAATCTCATTTTTGTTTCGATCCTACGTTTGGTATCATAGAGTATATCATACTCAAAGTCATACCATCCTAAAAATTTGTATCATATTATTGGTTTCATCTTAATTAATCTCATAATTAGATTCTAATGTTTTTCTTTTATTTTTTGGAATTTAAAATTCAGATTTATATTTTCGGACACATATTTTCGGATTTATATTTTCGGATTCATACATTTCTGAATCTATTTTTCGGAATCAAAGTTCGGATTCACTTTTTTCTTAGAGATACAATTTTTCTTACATAGAATATTTTCTATTGAACTTACACTTCTAAAAAGTTTGTGTGCCAAAGTTTTTCTCATGGATGGAAAGAATCAATGTTGGTTCTATAGATAACCAAAATCCAAACATAACAATAATCATTGATGATAATGATTATGAATATTGGAGAGATCAAATGAATAATTTCATAATCAACACTAGGGTAGATAACTTTTTCATTCTTACAAGAGGATACAAAATTCTTGACAAGGAAGTTAGTGCTTTTACTAATCAAGAAAAGAATGAATACCAACTAAACTATAAGGTACGAAATACATTACTTTGTTTAATTACTAGGAACATATATATCAAAATTTATTCTTGTGAAACAGCTAACGTTTTATGGAAGAAACTTGAAGTTACACATTTTGGTACATCTAAAGTGATTTAGACTAAAAGATCCATGCTCAGAGCTGAGTATCATGGTTTTATTTTTCCTTATAGAGAACCAATTTGCAAGGTGAAACAAGGATTCATGACTATCGTGAATAGATTACAATCTATGGGAGATAAAGGTATAGATGATGAAGATCTTGTTGACATGATCATAGATATCATGCTGAATGAGTGGGAATCAAAGAGAACTGTTATCGATGAAAACATAAAAGATACTCAAATTTCTCTTGAAAAAATATTTGGAACTCTTATTCAACATGAAACTAGAATGAAGAGAGATGCTAACAATATAAAGAAGAATAATGGAAATCTTAGTGTTTCTTTTACTACAAATTCAAATCATATGAAATCTAAGACTCTTCATAGAGTTACTAGATCCAAATCAAAGAAGGTTATTGTTCAATCCGAATCTAGTGAGAGTGAAGTCTCAGAAAATGAGTTACCTAATCTTGCTCAAAGGATGAATAAGATAGGTGGATAGGGAAATTTCAAATCCAAGTACAAGAAGAAGGAAAGTAAAGATAAGAAAGATTCTGAAGTCATATTCTATGAATGCAAGAGAGATGGACACATAAGACCAGATTTCATTATACTCAATAGAAAACAAAAGGAAATAGAGGCATTTTGAAAGGAACAAAAAGAAGTATTACATTTCCAATGCTAAGAATGTTCTGAAATCCAATGACACCTGGAGTTCCAGTGGTGGTCACTCCTCAGATGAATCATCGGATTATTAATCTTTTGGACAGAATAATTTTGGTCTTATAGCCAGGATACCTATTGATAATCATTTCTTAATGCATATGGTACACAATTATGACTCATTGACCAATGTTTCTTTAAATTCTAATAAAAGTAAATATTATAACTCTTCTGATGAAGAATCTTTTTCTGATGAATAAAATACATTAATTATCTATAAAGAAGTTTCTAGGTTTTATGAACTTCTTGAGATTGAGAAATAAATACTCATGAAAAATATTGATAAGGAAACCTCTAGGAATAATATTCTTACTACGGAAATATCAGATCTTTCTAAAGATCTTGATAAGAAAAATTCTGATTTTGAAAGTATTTCAAAAATTCTTGAGAAAGTATGTTATGAGAGGAATAAACATTCAAAATATATTGAAAATGTAAATTTTAAGAAAGGTGTTCTCAAGCCTAGATCTAGATCAAATGTTTTTGAAGACAAGAACCTTGTTATAAAACTCAAATCCAAAATATTTTCTTTGAGGAAGTGTTTGTAAAACATTACCCTAGGTAAGGAAAATTTTGATAAAATGTATTCACAAATTCGACCTCGAAGGAATACTTCTGGTTTTGGTTACACAAGTTCTAAACATATTTTTAGTAACAACTAATTTGTTCCTCAATGCGCCCCATTTTGCACAAAGTGTCAATGTGGTGGTCACGGGGCAAAGAATTGTTCATTAAACAAAATACAATCTTTAGGATTTCATAAGGCTTATCTTTCTAAGAGGATGTGGGTACCCAAAATTTTGCTTTCTGAGATTTCTATATCCAAGAAAGTATGGATTCCGAAAACCTAACATTTTCTTATTTTTAGGAAAATAGGGAAAGTACCAACAACAATACATGGTACATGGATAGTGGATGTTCCCAGCATATGACAGTTTACAAAATATATTTCGAATAGATTATCAATATGAAAGGAGATATCATTCTTCAGTTTATCAGAACGAATGATCAACTTGATGAAATTTTCACAAAATAATTACCCTCCTATAGATTTGAATACATTAAAAAAAATTAGGAATGATAACCATGAGGTAATATTCCATCATTAACTTCTTTTTGAACCATTCTCCTTACATTAACAAACTCCATTTAATAGGGGGAGTACATTTGTTTGTTATCCTTTCAAATTTTTTTCATAACGACTCTTTCAAAGTTTACGTAATGAGAAGTTTCATAATGATAAGTTTCGTAATGAGAAATTTCGTAATGAGAATTTTCTTAATTAGAATTTTCTAAATCATAATTTTTGTAATGAGTATTTTCATAATGAGAATTTTCATAATGAGAATTTTCATAATGAGAATTCTTGTAATGAGAATTTTCGTAATGAAAATTTTCGTAATGAGAAATTTTTGTAATGAGAATTTTCATAATGAGAATTTTTGTAATGATAATTTTTGTAATGTGAATTTTCGTAATGAGATTTTTTGAAACGATAATTTTTGTAATGAGAGTCTTTGTAATGAGAATTTTCGTAATGGGAATCTTCATACTCATTTTTTTCCTTAGTCAAATATTTTTCAAGAAGAATATTCCCTATTGCAAATAAAAATCCTAGAAAATATCAAAGGTATGACTTTCTTATATAAGTTTTTGTAATCGTTTTTAGTTACTGGTAGTTTCTTTTCCTTATAAAATTTCTCGGGTTTTCTTCTTCATAAATCCGAATGTTTTTACGACCACAAAAGATCAGATTCACGATTTCATTGTGGGTATGTTTTCAACCATCAGATCAGATCATAGTGATTTTCAACCATTATATTGTTTTGGATGTTGAAATGTCACCTCCATCACCTATATAAAGGGGACCCCATAGTTGTCCCAGCTCGATTTGAAAGCCCTCGCGTGTCAAATCTCTGCCTCAGTTTTTAAAGCCTGTTCTAAATCTTTCAGTGCTCCTCCATTCTGAATTTTTGTAGAAGACACTTCCCAAGATATGTTTTCTATGAGGTCAATTTCAAAATGGATAATCTACAGGGAAACATTGGTCTATCTGAACTTTTTCAGTGAGTATGATTATCTAATTTCTAAGAATATCAAACTCAATGGATGGGAAGATTTTTGCGTATCGAAACCAGTGGATCAGGATGTTGTTTATACAGATATTCTTGTAGAATTTAATGATTCTCATTCCTTCTATGAAGAAGATGGAAAAAAAAAATTCTCTTTTAAGAGCTATTGTAAGACTTACAAGCTTTCTACACTAAGGCTGCAAGTTTGGTGGTGCTCTCATATGTTGGTGAAGCAATATTTTGTTCACATAAGTTACCGGATGTGCAAGAAAGTTTCAGCAAAGTGAAGGAAATGGAATTCCTTGGACTTAAAGATGACAAAACAACAAAGATTCCTCATCTTTCCACTAATAACCAGATTATTCAGTTGTGGGTTCAAGGGTTTTTCGTTCTGAGAAGAGGTGATAAGGATAACCTAAAAAAGTGATATTTACATCTTGGATTTCTTGGTAAATCAATGAAAGATCAATCCGATGAGGCACGTTCTTATTATAGTTCAAAACATCAAGAATTGGTATTTGAAAGATCAAATTATTATGTATCCTACTCTTATCTCCAAGCTTATTAGTCGGTGTCTTGATTATTTCAAGGTTTCTTGCACCTCCATGACGATAATTTGTAAGATGATGCTGATAAGTGATGACACCTTAAAGAGGATGAAAGCCAGTTTTTTTAGAAGATTCAGGTGAGTATTACGATCTTCTAGAGGAGGAGGCAGAAGCTGTTTCATAAAATGTGGAGAAAGTTGAGCCAACAATGAAGGTTGGAAATAAGAGGAAATTGAAACAAGCGGTAGCTGAAGGCAAGACCCCTAAAGATAAGGAAACCCAATCCACACCTCCCAAGCCGAAGAAACAAAAACCATATCCAGATGACGTGGCTGCTAAATGGAGGGAAGATAAGGAGAAAAGGAATGAAGTGAAACCTTAGTTCAGATTGGACCCTACTAAAGCTAAATCCTTAAGGGAGAAGACAGTTGAAGACCTTGAGAAGGTAGAAAAAGAGAAGAAGATGAAGAAGAAGATGTCTAAAGCTGAAGTTTTACAATATCTTTTCAGAGACATAGAAGTAGATTTTTAGAAGATTCCTATTCCGGAATCATTTGTTGTTCAACCATTACCAGAGACCCCTGGAAAGAACTACTTCACTCTATAAAATCCTATAGAGAATGAAGTTTTTGAAAGGGTAGAAGATGAAGAAGTAGTAGAATAATACATTGGTGATTTAGATGACTTGATTAAACAAGTTGAGGATTATCAAGAGAAGTCAAACCTATCAGAAAAACTACCACTCTGAACTTCTGAGGATGAGTGCTAAAAGCATGTCACTCCAGGAAAGGGAGATGAGAAAGATGGTAATAGAGATGATGACACGAAAAAAGAGAAAGAAAATGAATTATATGAGGATGAAAGATATGAGAAGCACTTTCTTAAAGAAGGAGAAGAGAAGGAGAAACCTGACGAAGACAAGATAGTTCAACAATCTAAAAGTGAGGAAGAATATCCTGATGAAGAACCCATTTCAAAAGTTGATAAAGGTAATCAAGTGCTTATGGACACCCCAACAAAAGATGTCATAAGGAACAAGGATGTTGGTGGCTCTTCAAGAAGAAAGTTGGTGGAAATTTAAGAAGAACAATCCCCATGCACGATGTCTTATTCGGAATCATCAGCACTGGGTCACGATTTTGTTGTTGAGCCTTTGAAAAGTTTGGTGGATACAATTCCAATATTTCCCACCACAGAATCCAGATGCCAGATGCTTCAACACAGTATAAATCAGAAATCAGAGTCTATATCCATGGTGATGGATAACTGTGTGATGATTGAGGCTAAGCATAAAAATTTTCTTATCAATTATGATGTTCACAGAAAATAATGCAGCAAAATCACTCTATGGTCAATGAAAATTAATGATGACATGGAAGAGTTTTCTCAATTTCAGAATGATGTAAAAGAAGATTTTGACATAGAGGATGCCAAAATAAAGGATCTTCAGGATATCTGATCCTTGAGAAAACTTCTCGGAACCAACAGGTGAGGGATCTGAATGGAAAGATTAACTCAGTTGCTCAAAACTAGAAAGGGCAAAGAGATAACCAGATTGAGATCGAAGAGAAGCTTGTGAAGAAGGATGAAATTATTAAGGCATAGTCTAAGGCTATGAAGTCTCAAGATGAAAGGAATAAAGACACAGAAAAACAAGCTGAGAAGGACCAGAAAAACATGAAGAAGCTGAAAACCCTGTTGAAGAAGTTAATCCCCCTTGAAAATGAAGACAAATAGACCAATCCGATTTATTTTTGTAAGGTATTTACTTTTAATTTTTTTTAATTATAATGAAATATCTGGTTGTTTGTATCTTGTGTTATTATGTACTATTGTTTCAGGTACTTTATTTCTATTCCATTCCCTTATATTATTTTTGAAAATCAAAAAGGGGGAGAAGGAAAAAGAACTACTCAAAAGGGGGAGAAGGAAAAATCTAAAAGGGAAACAAATTTCTAAGTTAAGAACTATCCTTAAGTAAGGGGGTGTTATTCAATATGAAGTTTTTCATTCCCATGATAATGAAAAATCAATTACAAAAATCCAGAATACAATCCTTAGATTTTCAAAGCCTATGGGGGAGTTAGTTATATTCACCATCATCTATGAACAAAGGGAGTTATGTTCTAATTTCAAAGTCTACAGAAATTTTTTTTCTCGGTATTTATATTCTTTTTTGTAAGGTTATCTATGATTTCCAAAAAGGGGGAGATTTTTGAGTCAAATATATATTTTATTTCTATAAGGAAAATTTCCTTCCCAAAGGAATTTACCCCAACCATGTTTTCATTGTTCATATCAATATTTTTTCTTAAGTATAAAAATCACATTCATATATAAAACCTCGGAATAATATATTACTAAGATATGAAGAATTATGTTTTAGGTTCCGAATTCTGGATACAAACTCTAATGAAGTTCCATTACGAATTCTGGATACGAACTCTAATAAAGTTCAATTCCAAATTCTAGATATAAACACTCATGATGTTCTACTCTGAATTCTGGATACGAACTCTAATGAAGTTCCATTCTGAATTCTGGATACGAACTCTAATGATGTTCCACTCCTAATTCTGGATACAAACTCTCATAAAGTTCCACTCCGAATTCCATGTACAAACTTTTATGAAGTTCCACTCCGAATTATGCATACAAACTCTCAGGTAGTTCAACTCCGAATTCTGATTACGAACTTATCTAGGTTCTGAGTCCGAGTTCTATGAATACAGTCTCTGAACACTTATGTGTTCTGACTCCGAATTCCTTTGAACTCTGAGTCAGAATTTCGTATGTTCTGGTTCCGAATACTGGTGAAACCGGACTGTAAATTTCTTTGAAATTCATACTCTGGATTTCTACAGAATTCAGGTTCCAAATTCCTACAAAACAAAATCCGAATACAAATTTATTATAGAATCCGAATTCCATTTTAATTAGACTCCGAACTTTTATTTTCTTACATTCCGAACATCAGTTTTACTTATTATTACACTTGTTTCTTTATAAAACGATGTCATGCTTTCAGTTATTCACTGATCCTTGGTTGAGTGACACGTGTATAGGTCCCTCCGATATTCAAGGTGAAATATGAACGTTGGGGGAGGGAGTTGTCCGTTGGATCTTAGCCTATAAATAGGAGCTCATTTGAAAAGAAGCTACAACTTTTGGAATTTTGGTGCTCAAAACTTCATGAAGTGATTTCCAGAGAGAGAGGCTCTTATCAACTCTCATTCTTCATACATAAAGTTTGATCAGCTTTTTCATGCTTTGCCTTATGCAGACTTTCTTTGGGCGACTCCGATTGTTGTTGATTACAATCAAGGGCTTCCGAGGATATGAAGATAGAGGTTACAAGACCATGAAGTTGAGGGTTTCTTTATTGAGTAAGACAGAGGTTCCGACTACCTGATATTTGAGGGCATGCTGGGATAGCAAGATAGACTCCGATCTTCATATAGATGGCTTACCCTGGTGTGGGTAAGACAGACATTTCTCAAAATTATAAATCAAGGGACCTTTATCCAAGGTTGTTGGATACACATCTCTTTGGGATAAAACAGTTATTGTTTGTTACATGTAGTGTTACTACTTTGTTTTCCACTGTGCATTTTGTACTTTTAATGAATGTATAACTTTTTTATACATCCTTACATGTACTTTGATTTAGTTAGATTCTATACGCTTTAAGGTAGAATCTTAGCCGGTGTCAACTTTTGATAGGTTCCATTTATGGAATCACTTTTTTGGAATCTTTCCTGTCTTTAGTACTCATAGAGGTCTTGTGAATTATCCTGTTTAACCTTGTTAGACATAACCATCCAAAAAATTTCCAAAGGGGATTTTTGAAAGGTAAAATTCACCCCCCTCTTGTATCTGAGAATCTCATTCTTATTTCGATCCTACGTTTGGTATCCTGGAGTATATCATACTCATATTCATACTATCATAAGAAATACTATACTTGAAAAATCAGTCATAATCTATCCATAGGAAGATTAAGGACAATATAAATAAATCATACCCCATATAATGTAAAATTAACAGTTTTTGACAGTGATGGATAGAAATACTATAAAATTACTTTTAAAACATTCTTGATGAAAATGTCCATTTGTTTTAAAAACACATTTTGAAAATGATTTTCTTTGAAAATAAAATTTTAATAAATAATCATTAATTTTTTTAAAAAAAAAATAAATTTTTGTAACAATTTAGTGACAAAGGGTTAATTTGTACAATCTATAAAAGGTAAAAATAACATTCATATTTCTAGGTAAAAATAATAAGAAAAATGCATTATTAAAAAAGAAACAAGAAGATTCCATTGATAAAATTGGTAAAATAATAAAATAGTAAAACACTCCTAACCAAAATAATTTTAAAAACATTTTAATAAAACAAATTTTTTTAAGACAATAGTTTCTTCAACAAAGAGATGAATAAAGTTGAGTTTTCTGAAAAATATTTTCTAAAACATTTTCAGTACCAAAGAGTGGAAACATAGTAATAATAGTAAAATGGTTATTAATAACTAGAGGATAAGAAAACTAAAGGTTTTATTGAATAATGATTATATAATTTCCTCGAATAGAAATACCCTTATAATATCATAAATGTTATTATTAAGGAAAAAAATCATTAAACATTCCAATATGTCCCATACCACTTTGAAACTTTTTAAATAATTAACCACATGAAGTAACGAAATTATTTGGAAGTTATAATATAATGATAGTAATTTTATTCATGAAATATGACTTAAAATATTTCTATATACGTCGTATAAATGAAATTAGATGCATAACAACAAATAAGTCTCAATAGAATGTAAATTGAGATAAAATTCTCTACCTAGTGTTTTTTGTGTGAAAGTCCATTAAAAATGTTATAATAGTTTTAAACATATTAATAATGTATTTTATAACCATATTAATATTTATGACTTCATATATGATCTAGTTATAATATCTTATTACCCATGGGTTAATTAACTTTCATTAAAAAAACTATTTCTGATGTTATTTTCATTGTTTGTCGAGTAAGTTCAAACTTTTTATTTTTTTCTCTTATTAAATATAAAATGTGAAAATTATATAAGTAATTTAAAATTTTAATTTAATATCATATATATTTATTAAACATGTATGTATAATAAGCCAATATATTTGGAGATAATAAATGGCATGCACCATTCATGGAGATGGTATGTCGAACATACGCATAAACACTACTTCAATTTTTGTCATATTTTAAATGAATAAAAAGAAAATGATATTTATATAAAATTATATGATAATTAAAATACCCTATTTATGTAATATATTTATAATATTTTTATTAGAAATATATTTAATGAGTTCCCTTTTTTATGAATGAATCAAAATGATTTGAGGGGGTTGTATTCAATACTTCCTCAACCAATGTTATCATTTTAATGAGAAATGAAAAGTATTAAATACCTGTGTTATAAAAAGATTAATGAAGTAAAAATACATAATATATATCATATATATCATATATAAATATATTTTCCATCATAATGGACACTATGAGATGTGGTAAAGAAAACAATTTACAATCATTATTTCGTGATGTAGTAGTTCACTATACACCTAAACAGTATGTTAATTACCCATTAGATAGAAGTGGTAGTAAGTATAGTTATAAAGTGTAGAATAAAAGATCATAGTTTATTTAGGATAGTGGTTTTTATATATAAAAATTGAATAATAATAGTTGTGATGATAGATATTGGAAAAAAATCCAAAAAGCTTAAGGAATGATGTTACCTCTTAATCAGGTAACTTCTTTTTGTTTAAACCAAAAGGTTTCCTTGGATTTATTTCTAACCAAGGGGATTATTCTAATATTAGGTGAGCGAAGTTGATGATATATTTTTTTAGAGATTGGTCGATCCAATATGTCTTGATAGGTGTGAGGAATTGGTAGGAGAGGATGTCCTTTTATAGTGGAGGAGGAGTGGTACTCTTGTAATATTTTGATAATGGAATTCTTGCCATGTTTTTCTTATTACAAATGGATCCACTAAAGGACCCTATTCAATCCAATGTAATATAATATAGAAATATGTCTATAAAATAGATATTTTATAAGGTTATATGTTCTTTTGGGCCTTATGGTTAAGGTTTATTCCCTTAATAATCTTATTTTATCCATAATCATTGTAATTAATTTTTATCAATTTCACTAATATTTTTCTTAAAGAAATTTGATCTTTTTAGAAATTATAAATCATTTTTAATATAAATATGGAATCTATTTTTCAAATTATAATCATATATAGGGAAAATATATTTATATTTAATCCCCCATATAGGAGAATAATAAGGATTTTTAATGTAAAAACCACCAAAATGTTTCTATGTTTTTATAGTCAATTTCAATGTGAAATTGATTACAATGAACTAAATTATATTAATTTAAAAAACATGTTATAATTAAATTTTAAAACAAATATAAAATATAATGTATCCTTATAAATAAAGTTGATGAAAAAAAAGTTTTGAACTAAATTTTAGTATTTTCTACTATTAATTAAAAAGTGACATGTTTAAGAAAAATATAAACAAAATCAAACTAAAAAAATTATTATTATTTTATTTCAAGGAATAAGTTTATTTTTACAAATGAAATCAATTAATGTGTGAAAATTTATATTTTAAATGTGTTTTCAATTAAAAGTTAGAAAATTGCCTTTATTAAAATATAGGTTTTTATGTTGGAAATTGGTTTGGTTCTTATCTTATAACAATCAAGACTAATGGATGAATATCAAAAATATTTTTTATTCAATATATAAAGCATATATTACATTAATTTAATTAAATAATTGAAAATAATTATATTTATTGGACCTAACTCCTTTAGAAGCCTAAAAATATGAATATTACGTTTTATATCCAATTGGTTCTTATTTCCATTTTTTAATTAATTGGTAACCAATAAATTAATTTTATATTTATAAAAAACATAAATTTTCAAAATTCATTTAATTATATTCATAACCTCTAACATAACATCTAGTTTTTATCATATTATATTAAATAATAGTATTTTAATAATATATTTTTATTTGGCGAAACCCAATCTTGCGTGTAATGCAAGCCATCGAGAAAGGTCTATCA
Source organism: Viscum album (assembly GCA_963277665.1). NCBI lineage: Eukaryota > Viridiplantae > Streptophyta > Magnoliopsida > Santalales > Viscaceae > Viscum > Viscum album. The sequence goes on along the minus strand of OY728125.1, from coordinate 353,937,555 downwards.
TAAATAAAACACAAGGTAACATATTATTTATTTAAAATATATATAACATATTATATTAATGTAATATAAAAAATATATTGTAATTTATTGAGTTATTATAATCCCTTTTTATACTTGGTGTGGTGTTTCATACACATCATTGAATACAAAGTTGTACTTTAGAATTTCGGGGAGTTATATTCTCCCCACCTTAATTAATTTGAGACCTGGAAATATAAAATAAATATTGGTAATATATTGTTTAATATTTACAGCAATGAAATCCCATATCATGAGAATGGTTTGTAAAACATATTATATAAAAAATGTATTGGGACGTACAATGGTCAAATAGACTACCATGTAACAAGGTTTCTAATTATTTGAAAGTGAAAATACATACTTAGAGGAAAAGAAGAAATATTTTTAGGGAGTTAATGAGGTCATAAATCAAAAACAATTGAATAATGAATTGAATGTTTAGTGACTTACTGATATAAATCCTTGATGATTTAAGAGACCATTGGTTTAATAAAAATTAAGGTATTAGGGAAAAATTTTATTTTGAAGTCATTTTCCGAATGTTGGATGATTCTTTTTCAGACCAAGAATATAAGGAAATATTCTTTCTTGGTACATTACCATGTCAAATGAAAAATCCACACTTTTGGATTTTCTTGGTCAAATTCTAATTCATCCCTTACTTCGAAAAATTAATTAACAATAATGAAATTTTTTATGCTTGACGCACTATTTTTTTAACTGATAGTAAGGACTATAAATAAGTGAAAAGTCTAGAATTTTCCTCAAAAAATATAATAAAACCAAAATTGTATTATATTTATTTATAAACCTAAGACGATACATCACTTGTTCATCATTAATATTTATTCACCAATTTGTTTAACAAAAACCAATGAAAATGTTACTAGGGAATTGTGTAGGTCAGTGGTTGGAGTAAAACCCTTATCACCATTCAGTCACGTTTTTGAGAACTATTTCCTTTCTATATTTGATTGGTTGACACCCGACATATAGTTTGTCCTTTTCTAAAACCATATTAATATATATTCAAAAATAACTATGATATAAATTTATGAGATTAGGTTAATAACTATATATCCTTTTAAATATGGTTTTCAAAAAAATATCAATAAAAAAACACTTCATATATTTTATTTTAAAATAGTTCCTTCCATTTTCAAATGTGTATCCATAATATCATTTATAGGATTTATAAATCATAAAACCATATCTTTAAATATAAAACACCTTAGGTTTAACCTTGATTATTCATTTTCATTATCTATTCAATTTATTCAGAATAGTTTTTTAAAAAAGAGGATTATTCTAATCATATCAACCGAGAGTATCAATCAAGTAGCATAGTATGGACCATTATCATATACTAGGTTACCCCGAGTTAGGCTGGGAACACATTGTCAAAGTTATTACATGTAGTTATATATTTTCCAGAACCAGATCGACTCATTATATCCAAAAATGAATGTATTTATATGAAGACCCACATAATCTTGATCTTACCAAAAAATATAATATTTTATTCTATACTTGTCCACAAATTCAACCTTAGGGTTATTTTATAAAACTTTTGTTTTCATAAATCTGGTTCCCACAGTTTTTACAAAACATCCTCTGATACCAAATGTAACAACCCGGCCCAAGAAATACCATAACAAATGTCTATTATCAATTACATTTTCTTGATTACAAGAAATAAAATCTCATAAGACAAATAATTGTAGTAGTCATGGTAAACTAGATACATAAATGAGTATGGTATTATAAAATAATGTAATAATTACCGAATAATTATTTTTCCTTTCTAAATTAATAACATAAAGGGTAACTTTATTCCATCTAATATATCCCTACATATTATTCATAATATTATCTTTGGATTCATGAGGAAACGAAATATAATAAATTTGAGTTGAAATTCATTGTAAGGGTAAAGTATAAATGAATAAATAATTAATAATTGATAACAGTAATAATGGAATAGTAAATAACTGAACATGCATACCATTTAATCAACAAACTGATAAAGAAATGCATAAACAATATTATATGGTAATAACTGGAAGACCATGCCATTTAAATAAATATATATGAAAAAATTAATATGGAAAGTTTTGAAAACAAAACCAATATAATGTAATCAATGAAATGAAAATGGAATGTATCTATAGATATGTCATCACAAAATCTCAGGTATGAATAATAACTAAATATAAATGAGGTAAATTCTTGACTTCTAGATGCCATGATTTTTATATACATGGTATATTTAATTTTAATATATTTCACAAGGTCTACACCATATTGATAAAAAACCCATATAAGGTGGCTAGAAAAAAGAACCATCCATTGAGACTACCAATACATTGAAGGGCTATCGATAATTGGGCCCCAGTTGTGTCGTACTAGTCTAAAACATTTCCTATATATCAAATAATCTATTTAACAATGTTCCTAATTAAATATCTATATGGAGTAATAGATATGGATATTTCAATATTTACCCTAATAATAAAATAACATTACACGTAAAAACTATATAAAAATGATATATGATTTAAGAAATGAACATATCCAAGAGAAATGAGATGGTAATATAGGGTTAATTCAATGTTCAATGATTATATGGAATTAATTATTTCATGGAGACAAAAGGAATCGTGGAAGGGAATATGAATACTGCCCCCGGTCAAATCAATCATAAAACAACTAGAGGAATAATAAGGATGAAATCAGCACAGCTTACCCCAAATGGAATAAAATAAAGGGTTATTTTTGTTGATGAATATAAATATTATATCAACATCATTTAAAAACATTCATAAGGAAAATATCCTTTTTAACACGTTTTGAATACCCTTTTCATTCAAAGTAATGTTTTTTAAAAAATTATATAAAAATTATCCTTTTAAAAATGAAATGGATGTTTTGATGTAATAAAAGAGGGTAAATCCGTACATTCCATAGAAGGTAAAAAATATTTTTTTACATAGTAAAATGATATAAAAATGACTTATTTAGAAAGAAAAAAGAATATTCCATTGAAAATATTGGTAGAAGAAAATCATGGTAAACATTTATTTACCAAATCATTTTAAAAAAATTATTTATTTTTTTTAACAAAACATGGGTTTTAGATGAAAATAAGATCACCGAAAAAGAGAGGAATAAAATTTTGTTTTTTGGAAAACATTTTCTAAAATATTTTGAGTTCCAAAGATTGAAAAAATTGTACTAATACATACAAAAGGTCATGAATAACCATATGAGAAGAAAATGAAAGGTTTTATTTAACAATTTTCATATAATTTCCTCAAATGGAAATACCATTGAAAGATTATTACTGTTATTTTTTCAGTAAAATAGTATTTAAACTTTCCAAAGTATCCCATATAACATTGAATCATTTTAAATCATAAATATCATAGAGAAATTAAATTATATTAAAGTTATAATATTATTAGAGTAATTATATTTATTATATATCATGTGAAAGGAGAGTATATAGACTATATAAAATAAGCGAGGTGCATAAAAACAGATAAGTCATAATAGAATGTAAATTGAGAGAAGATCCCTTACATTTTGTTTCCTTTCAGGTGGAAATAATTTAACCTCGTGTATAATAGATTTAAAAATGTTAATAAATTATTTAATAACCATATTAATACTTAAAATATCAAATATAATCCTCTTATAACATCTAATTACCCATTTGTGAATAACCTTTAATTATTTTTGACTATTTTGGTTGTTAAATACCTCATTTGTCGAGTATGTTTAAAATTGATATTGACATTTAGTATTAAATATATCATGGAGAAATAATCTATAGACTGTAATAAATTATGTTAATATCATATATTTCCATTATATTTTTATATATAATAAACCATATTATCTGGAGATAAGAAATGGAATTCACCATTCATAGAGATGGTATGTTGTACATACACATGGATGCTACTTCCAATACTTTTTCATATTTTAAAAAATTGAAATTAAATGATATGTATATATAGGTATATTATTAATTACATTACCCATTTTATGAAATATAATTTATATATTTTTATTGAAATTATTCTTAATATGTTCCTTGTTTAGTTTGAACAAATACCTTCACTTTGAGGGGGTTGTACTCCAAAATTCTTTAATGATGTTATCATATTAATGAAAAATGATACATATTAAATGTACATGTTATAAAAGGCTTAAATATATATAAATACTTAATAAGTATCATATATAAAATATATATACAATGTTTCCCTCATAATGTCCACCATGGGTGGTGGAAAATAAGAAATGAACAATCATCCTTTCATGATGTAGTAGTTCACTGTATTTATAAAAATTATGTTCTTTTCCAATTATATGGAAGTGTGTGTAAGTATAGTTCTAAACCGTAGCATAAAAAATCCTATTATATTTATGATACTTGTTTCTTCTATAAAATCATTGAATAAAAAGTGTTGAGTTGTTGGATATTGAAATTAAAAAATACTTATGGAAATAAGTTACCTATCGAGTAACTTAATTTTGTTTAGACTAGAGATAATGTTAGAGCCAATGTTTTATGATAACTGTTAGGATGTGGGAGGAGAGGTGATACTTTTATATTGGACGAGAAGTGACACTCCTGTAATATTGTGAAAAATAATTATTCCCACGTTTTTCATGTTTAAATTTGTTCTAATAATGTTCAAAATTAGATTAAAATGAGTATAGGGTCGATATATGGCCATATATTATCTAATGGAGAAGTTTATAAGTTGCATGGGGCCTTATTTTTAAGGTTTATTCCCTTATTAACCTTAATTTATCATTAATTGTTGTAATTAATTTTAATCAATTTCACAAATATTTTGGTTTTAAAAAGTTGATATTACTAGGAATTTTAAATTTTTATGATTACAAATATGGAATCCATTTTTTGCAAATTACAATCATAGAAGTGGTAGAAATTTCTGTAAATTTAATCCCACAGATGGGACGACATTGTGGGTTTTTAAAGTAAAAACATCCAACAATTTTCTCTGTTTTTATAGTAAATTTTAATGTGACATTTATTCCAATGACCTACATTGGATTCTTTGAAAAAATATGATATAAATTAAAATTATAACAAATTAAATTTATAATTTAGCTTTATAAATAAATCAGATAAAAATATAGTTTTGAACTATATTTCAGTATTTTTCACAATTCATCAAAAAATAAAATGTTTCATAAAAATATCAAAAATTTAACCTATCAGAATTATTATTTAATAATTTCAAAGGAAATTTTTATTTTGACATATTTATTTAATGAATGTTTAAAAATACATATTTAAAATGGGTTCTCCTTTTAAAGGTGGTTAAATGATATTTATAAAAATTTAGTTCTCTGTGTCTAAAATTTGGATGGTTATTATCTTATGTATATAATTCCAAATAGATGTATAAAATTTTTTTCTTGAATATATAGCATAAATATTTCATTAAAATTAATAAATAATTTTAATTGATTTTTTTATTTAAGAAAAAACTTATTCAGAATCATAGAGACAACAATATTTTTTTATATGCTACTGGTTCTAATTTTTGTTTTTAATTAATTAGTAAAAAATGAATTCCATAAATATTTATATGAACCATAAATTTTCAAAAGTTAGTTAATACTAATCATAACCACTAGAATAATATCTAGGTTATATAATTTTATATTAAATAATAATATTTTCACAATATATTGTTATTTGGTGAAACTCAATCTTGCGTGTGAAAAAAGACATTGAGGAAGGCCACTCTTGTGTGTAATGTAAGATAACTCAGAGTTGGGTTCATTAAAAGAAATATAATATATTATATTTATCTAAGATATTAAATATATTTTAATGTATCAGGTTATTATAGTATCTTTTTACGCATGGTGTTGTGTGACATACATCCCATTGAACACAAAGTCATACTTTAGATTTTTAGTGTGTTACATGCTATAACATCAAGATTTCTCCTGTGGTTTCTTGAGTATTGGTCATCAGTTAAATCCATAAATTAATTCAGGGTCGATCCTCACTATAGTTTATTGAAAAAGAAGATATTATTTCCCATGCGGTCGATTTCCATATAGTTTATACACTGATCGTAGCCTCATATAATAACTTGTCTCCCATGGTTGATCACATAGTGAAGGATTCAAATGGTCAAATCCAAATGTAGAATAATTTTATATTAAAATATAGTACCAAAACAGATGTTTCCATATTTTAGTATCTGAAGGATTATTCAGTGAGGTGATTCTTGGGCCCTTTTTTAATGATTAAAATACCACAAATTCAGTGGGATTCATAACAAGATGGTTCATGTTAAGTTGTTATTAAATGATAAAATAATATCATTATTCTCTGTTTTATTGTGAATTAGGAAGGTGTAAATGTGTTTAATTAATTATATTTTTATCCTTCTCTAAAAATAATGTTTCCATAGCCATATTTCATGATTTCATGCATATATTTTTAAATATCTTTATTTTATGTCAATTATGATAGAGATAAGTGGAGGACATGATAATTATGGACATTACATCATACATTCAAGGTGTTATAAATTAATTGAATATTATGGAAAGACAGTGGTTCTCATTCAATGTTATAATGAGTAATAATTCAACAATGATGTGGAAATTATGACAGGTGCTTATTTTCTATATTCATCACATCAGTGAAAAAAATAAGAAAGAGTTGTTTCTAAAAGTAGTGATATAAGTATTCATGATGTTTTTAAATTCAAATTGTCATAAATTTTCAATAGTATTCGGAAGAAACCATTAGTTGAGATTAAATGTGATAATATTATTCACATAAATTATGTGTGAATATATATATTTTAGAATAATAAATAAGATATTGTAGATTTATTTTTGAGGAATCCAACTGGGTGAGTTGGTTGAGAATTTCACAATAGAGAGAGGGAGGGAGAAGTCATTTTCATCTAATTTTTCAGAATAACACTTTCAATATGAAGATGTTGTCAATTTTTTATTTTTTTTCATCTATTTTTTCATGATAATTTATATGAAGAAGATATCAGAACTCACAAAAAATTAGATAATTTTCCATGGGTGAAATACGTAACACCTTTTGTCCTAAATTTTGTTATTTTTGTATGGGTACATAATGCACAAGATAATAGGGATTCCTCTAATTTTTTTAATGATTTTAACTATTCAAATTTTAATACCTACCATTTCATGTTGTTTTAATAAATAAATAAATTTAATTTATTTAAAGTTTTCATTGTCCTGGATTATTTTTTGTAGAAATTTTAAAAATTAAATGTGAAAAGGGTATTGCGCACAAGTTGTGCAATATTAAGAGTTCCCATGAAACAAACTTTCTTGAGGTTATTATATTAATACAATGAAAATTTTCATTGAATGAGAATAGTTAGCAAAAAAATGAGAGAAACCTAGGGGAAATTGTGCATGGACTTTGTAATGGAAGTAGGGGCCGAACAATCACTATATGGTTTGGTAAACCTTGCAGGTCGACTACTCAAAGAAAATTATTATTATTATTTTTATTTTATTTAGTTGGTATATTTTTTTTATTTTCCTCCACCTTTTATCTCTCCCTCTATCGCAATTCCCACAACAAATCCTCTTTAACATTTTCACTCTACCCTTCCAATGGGCCTCCTCTTCTCTTGATAATTTCACCTAACCTATTCTAGTTTTATTGTTGAGAAACCAAGGTAATAACTCAACCAACCTACTTCTACTTTATTCGAGTGATTTTTTCTCTCCTATCAGTCTATTCCTCTTTCCAAACTTTTGGGTGAGTATAGAATCAATATTTGGATTTTTCCCCACTATTAGGGTGTGTGAAGGGCCTTTTAAAACAATTTCATATGTTTTTCACAATCTATCATCAAAGGCATAAAATTTTGGTTCATCCACTACCATTTGAGTTTTTTTCATTTCTATTTTTATTTTCCCAATTTTAATTTATTTTTTGTGATTGATAGTGTCTCATTAGTTTTTAGGAGGACTTGTGGTCCCTCTAGGGAAATATGAATTGATATGAATTTGTAAAAAAATATTTAAATATTACCTCTTTTTACATATTCCAAAATATAGAGGGGATTATGTACATTTGTTCAAAGGGAATATAAATATATATATGATGGTGAGTAAGTGTGGAAGAATAAATGGGTGGTTTCAAGTGGTCGTCATCAAAATCACCATGTTTTGAGGTAGGTGTTATTATTCTACTGTTTCCTTTTGGAATTCTAATGTTCTTGTGCTTTATAAATTTACTTTATATAAGATTAAATATATGTGATGTACTTATTATAATTGAAAACCATTTCATCATATTTTGTGTTATGAATAAAATTTTCTACTTATGAATCCCATGTTTTGTGTATTTAATATTATTGTTCAATTATGTAAATATTCTACAAAATGTATTTGGGGATTTATGAATTTTTCATGCGGTGGGGTTATGGGTTTTGACCTATTTTTGGATTTAAAAGAGTGAAAACTATGTTTTAACTGAAATTTCATTTTGATATGTGGTTATGACATCAAAGTGATCTAAATATGTGGTTTCAATGTTTTATTCCAAATGATTATTTGAATAGTGTGTGTGTTTCAAACATTGAGGAAATTAATGGTTTCTTTATTTGAAGTGGTAGATAGAAGTGTGTAGATTTAGCATTATTTTGGATTTCAATAAGACCCTTGTCTAAGTGTGGTTTTTAAATTTTCGAAATATGCTGCTTATTTCATTATTGTTTTTTCAAATGGTGTTTAGAAAGGGGTTTAAAAGGGGAGTGTAAGGGCTTGGTATCATAAGATGAGTTTTTGTGTTAAATTCATGGTAGGAAATTTATAATATGTTGATTGTTGATTATGTTTATATTTACCCTTCTTGTATGTAGATGATGTTTTTGTTATCCATGTGATCGATGTTGGTGATCTGATTCACTGATTGTATTACAAAATTAGCTTTTGAACCAGGTTTTCTAGAATAGAGTGTTTTATATTCCCTCCATCTATTTGATCAGTTGGATCAAAGAGGTTTAATGGTTTTAAAAGGATTCATAAATGGTATTAAAATTTATTTGACCTTAGTAATGATATTTTTAATAATTCTGAATGATTATTTAATAAATTAACTTGTGAAATGGATTTTTTTTGTTTGGAGTTGGTTTTTATTATGTTAGACTAAATTAGAACGTGGGTTAACATGGGAGTGAGTAAAGAATTGTATAAGGGACAATGAGTGCCTTTTTAAGGGGACTCTGTGAGACTCTATTTGGTTTCCAAGGGCCCGAGAGAAGCCTTGGGTTGTAATATACTGAGATATTACATTTTTTTCCTGAGAGTCCAGAGGAGAACTTAGATTTTGCCTAGTAAATACCACGACATATTCAACTTCTCATAGTTGGATATCATATTTCATTATAATAACTATAATTAAAACCTTGAGGTTATATCCATAGGTGAACATACTTATGTCAGGTCAGTTTTATGCTTTTGAATTATATTAGTTCCATTCTTATGGTGATATCATGTGGTATTTTGATTTTGACTATTGATTACATATTGGTGTTATGATCATATTTGTTATTCCTTTTTTGGATAATTGTGAATGTTTTAAATAGGTGGACTTGGGTGTTTATTTGATCAACATTGGTAAATGTGTTAAAGAAGTCATTTAATTTTAGATAAAACTAGGGTGTGTTATTTTTAGAAATGTCAATGGTGTTTGGGGTTTAGAAATGAACTAGGCAAGTGGTTTGGTTTTCAAAACATGTGTGTTTGGTTTTAGAAAATAATTGGAACATTTTATTTCATGTTTATGGGGTCTTTCCCAAATATTATATAGTAAAATATTACTTTATAACTTTATTTTCAAATTTACATTGATGAATATCCTTAGGAAATATTTTTCACATTATCAAATGTTTGTTGTAAACAATATATATTTATATCTAATATATATCTCTTTTTGTGTTTCGAGTTCTCTATTGAACCATGTATTCTCATCATGGTTGTTGGATGAGTTGGGTGGTGGTTACCCATGAGGTCATATTGAGGTCAGTGCAGATTTATTTTCTATTGTATCCATTCCTTTATGGTATATTTTCTTATATCATCCCAATTTATTTAGGCTCTTATATTTACTTATTATATTTTCATTTATATCTTTTTTTGTTGAAATTGTGCTCCATGGGATTCTTATGATTCCAAGAATCTAGTTTCCATCCCAAGGTGATTGGTAATTCCATTCAGGATATGTGGTGGACTAGGTCAAGTGTTAGATCAGATGGAATCCCTAGACAATTTGTTAAAAAATTGTATCATAGGTTGTTGGGTTCTCTTTTTTTCGTGGGATCATAAGCCTTTATAATTCCGTTTTTTATTAACGTGTTAGGGTGATTTCTAGTTATGATTTTTTTTGGGAATTTATATGTAGGATAGGGGAGAATTTTTTTTGAGATTTTTATACCCTGACCCTCATGTTTTCAAGGGTTATTGATATTTTTCCCTTGATTATGGTTTTTCATTTTATGGTGTTTATAAATTATGGTTTATGAATATATAAGTGATGTAATATTCAAAGGAATGAATTTAGATTCCTTGTGGTTCGTCCATGAGGATTATAGTTAGTGAATAATAAGGAAGTCATGATGTGAGGTTAGTTCGTTGGGATTGAAAAACCAGGCCACCCCCTAATTGTTGATTATAGAAACACTATAGGAACCATAATGCGGTTGACATATAGTTATCAACCATATAGAAAATTTGGGTATGGTTCTTCATCATAATTTTTTTATTTAAACCACTTCACCATTAGATTTCTTAGTTGTTGTGAGGAAAACCAGATGAGGGTCATAGTTTTTATTATGATATCTTGGAATCCATGGATTTTTTTGAGTCTTGTGTTATTCCATTGTCATTTTGTTTGTGAATGAGATGTGAAATTCATTTTTGTATTGGAGAAAAATGGATTTAAAAATGGAAAAAACATTTTCAGTTACAAAATATTTCTTAGTGGATTGTTTAAAAAATATGAGTTATTTTAAAAGATGTTCTTAAAAATTTGATATATCTTGTATTTTGAAAAAAACCAGTTTGTCTGGTTAGTTTTGTAATAAAGTTAACACTATGTTTAAAGGGTGGGTTTTTTATTTTAATTAATATAGTTGTTTTGAAAATAATATTTTTACCTTTTGTTGGTGTATTCCAACAGGGTAAGAGAAATGAAAATTGTTTCTAACAGAATGTGTGGGTTCTATTTTTAAAATTAAATTCGTTTTATAGTATGAAAACAAGTGGTATTTGTTTTAAAATCAATTTTTGAAACGTTTTATATTTGACCATGTCATGTTTGGACTTGGGGGGTGAATTTTTAAAATCTATTCCGTTTTGTTTTGGACCAACGATGGCCCAATATAAATGGTTCCTTGTCTTTTAAAATTTGTATTTTATTAAAACTCTTCTTGTTATTGATGTTTTTTTCATTTTATTACATTGTGTTTTTTGGGATATCTTGATTTCATTTTTTGGAAATTAATATGTAATGAACTATGTCTGATGTTTTTTATGTATACCTATCAAAAAGTTCAAATTTAATGTAGAGAATTTTTTTATGGCTCTTCCTCTCCTTATTGACTCTTCATAGAATCTAAATGAATTGGAATATTTTATATAATTTTTTGAGTGTGGTAATTTGGATATATCTATATCAGTGATTCTCTAGTATACCCTTTGAAAATTATTGGGTCTAGTGGTTTAGACCCATGACCCTTAGTGGGTTTGATCAATGAAGATCAATTTTTAATGATTTTCTTCTATGAGATAAATTTGGGAATTTTTTCTTGGTTATTTTTGGAAACATTTCTGGTTTTCAAGATGATAGAACATTATATATTCTTCTATAGTTTTCATTGTGTGCTATGTTTCTTATCTAGATTATTTTGGACTCAATTCTTAATGTTGTTTAAGGTTTCCTTTTTGCGATGTAAAACATGGTTAGGCTTGTGATCCTTCCTTTAAACTGGGGAAAGAACCTACAGTGTATATAAAGAATCCTATGGTGTAGTTTCTCTTCGGTTGGGATATGGATGCCACTAGGTTGTATTTTTTTCAGAATTACCATCAGATGATATTCTAAGAAGTTGGACCTATACACCCTTATATATTGTATGAAACCATTAGTTTAAAAGTAATGTTTTTTCTTAAGGATGAAGATCTCTATATTTACATTATTCGTTTTGGAAACAATTGGTTTAAGTGATCTGATTATTCATCCTTTGATACGTTTAACTCTTGTGTTCTCTTGGTGGTATAGAACTAGTTATTGTGGTTTTATTCAGCTGATGGAGTTCAGTGATTCCCATAAAAGATTTTTAAAATGTGATCTCCTCGCAGCATTCTTTACTAGGGAAATTTGTATTTGGTTATTACACCAATTAATATAAATTTTAAATTGTTGGGAGATTAATGTTTGGTCTTAATTACTTTTATAGATTTATTTATTTAGGTTTTAACATGAGTACTTGTTTGTTTTTGGATTTTTTTTCTTTTGAAGATATGTTCTATAAATCCATTCCTTGGATGACCTCTACTTGGTTCTGAGACTTTCTAGGGGTAGAAAGTGGTATGACGCGGAGTTTGTGAAACCTAAAATTTAACAGTGGCTTAATTATGTAGTTAAATTAATTAATTTTAAGTCTTTATGTGTTCTTGATAATCTCTTTAGGAAATTGTAAAATTTTCAAGGGAAAATAGTTCTGACATGGGTTGTGCGTGGTTTTGAGTAACCGTGCGACAACCATGTATGACGTTTATTCATTGGGAAAATGCATATTTTATAAGGCCCCATTCTTAAACCTTACTTAATATTGAATTAAATGAGTAATTCACATTGACGATCTTTTCATGTTTAGAGTTTTAGAGAATTAGGACATAACTATGACATCTCAAAAGATTACAAAGTAGTCGCTTCTACTGAATTTCCATAAAATAAAAACTCTTAAATAGAAACATGTCTAGTTCCATTTTTTAAGTAGCATGACTTTCCTTTGATCCCATCCTTGACCCTATTCCATGCTAAGTCCTGTGAAAAACATTTCAAAAACTTGGGATGAGCATAAAAAGCTCAGAAAGGGATACACAAAAAATTAAAACTGTTAGTTTTTTCAAAACAACAGGTAAACCATGTATACTTTATCAAAGTAATACTTTCCACCTTTTCGAAGTAGTAAACACTCTTTGCTGAATAAAAGTTCATTACTTACTCTTCTGTAACCAAAATATTACCATAAAACCCATATAAAGATCACATAACATATAAAGGTAACTTGGGACATAAACATACTTAAGTGGAATAACCATAAGGTCGACTTGCACACATATCACTTAATGGAATAGGCATTTGGCCAACTTCCATACATACTTAATAGAATAGCCATACGGCCGACTTCCATACCCAATGCATTGGAGGTTATAACGTAACCACCCGTCCTGATATTAATGGCACCACCCGTCATAATGTCCAAGTACCATTATAAAATCATAAGACATTAAACAAATATAATGGAAGGAAAACTTTTCCACATTTCGATCACAATATATCACTTAAATATATTGACATAACAAATCCTTTATAAAATCCATTTTCAATACCAACATACATAAAATAGTATATGGTATTTAATTCATTTTAAAAAAACATTACGGCTTATTGAGGAAGTCAAAGACCAAATAATACTCGCGGCGGTGGAAAAGGTCGTTGTCACCGCGTACGTTAAAAGAAACATTCGTTTTTGTCATTTAGTAAAACGCTTCGTTGAAAAAAGATTCCTTTTGAATAAACGTAAAATTCAAAGGGGTTTATACACCATATAAAAGAAGGTTGTGTGTAAAACAAAATATGCCTCAATGAATGGAGATTGAGACGAAGACCCTTACAAAGACGGTACCCTTGGTTTAAGGATAAATCAATTGCATAATTATGTGTGAAAAAAGAATACACCATATATAAGTGGATATTAAGTGTAAAACAAACATAACTTATTCACACATATTCAATCGATGACATATTCAATAACTACATGTTGAACCCAAAGAAATCGAAATTGGGTTAAGAAGTTCCCTTGGTAAAATTCGACAGCCTAACAACGTCACATAGAATTTTACAAAAAGGGTTGATGAGAGAGATAAAGGGTATCTCATCAATTGGACATAAAATTTACATAAATAAGGATATAGAAGAATATATCCCAACATAAAAGTATGTGAATTAAGATACATAACAAAAGAAATCTTTTAAAAAGAGGAGGGTGAAAGGTCCCCTTACCGAGTTGGGTAACTTTCGAAAAGTACACCCCATGGAAGAAGGGTATACAATGAATATGTAAATACCCATAAATGAAATTATACTACACAAAGTGTATAATAATGGGAAGTACATACACCCCTCAAAGGAAATAGTGGCAAATGTAGCATAAATTTCACGGGAATAAAAGTGACAAGAAAAATCCCTTACGAAAACTCGGCAGCCTAACGACGCCACTTAATGATTTCAAAAATGGATTTATGAGATCTAATAGAATCTCTAATAATATGAACATAAAAATTAAAGTATGAGGAATATAAAATAACATCCCCCATCATAACAAAGATGAGATTAAAAAAAGTTACATAAAGGAGAGTACTTAAAAAGAAAGAGAGAGGTTAGATCTCTTACGAAAATTCGGCAGCCTAACGGTGCCACCCAAAACATCCAAAATGGATTGATGAGAGAGAATAGGGTCTCTCATCATATGAAAAATAAAAATTACAGTAATAGTAATATAAAAGAACATCCCAATAACAATAAAGATGAGTTTAAAAGGAATGACATAAAAGAGTGTACTTAAAAAGAAAGAGAGGAGTAAGATCCCTTACCTCGGGTCTGACTTGACTTGATCTTTCTTTAACGTCCTGAATAATAAACTTGAGTTAATTTATATTTGAATAAGAACATTTTTCAAGTTAATTATTCCTTTTATATCACTTATTTCCATCTTATAAACATTATGTAATCATTTAAATTAAAAATGTTTGTTTTGTCGATATTTGGTTCTTAAGTCAAAAGTGGACTTCTTACAATTACATGTTGTTCGCATGGTCAAAGGTTCTTTATATCCAGATTGAAATTCCTGATTTGGATATCATATATATCTAGAATATACATGTATTTATAATATCACATAATCATTTAGAGGTATGAAATGAAATGCACCGTTTATGGAGACGGTAAGCCGTACGTACGCATGAATGCTACTTTCATTTCTTTGTCATATTAATGGAATTAAAAATAAATGATAGGTATGTATATTTTAATTCCAGAATTATATTAATCATTTAGATGCATAATTAATCATATATATAAATTATATACATGTACTTATAATAGTACATTACATTTGGGGATAAGAAATGAAATGCACCGTTAATGGAGACGGTAAGCTGTACGTACGCATGAACGCTACTTTCATTTCTATCTCATACTTTAATGGAAATAAATATTAATGTTATAGAGGTATATTATAATTCCAGTATAAAATAATATATAATAACATTAAATCCATCCTTTATACGTCCCACGTACAGTATTAACGAATCACATCACTTTGAGGGGGCGGTAGTCCGCACTTCCTAAAATGAAGATATCACGTATACCCATAATGGAAGCCATAAATGTAAGCAAAAAATGAAAAATACCAAAGCTTAAGTAAAACATAAACATATTATATATCATATATAAATATAGTGACATCTTAATGGCCATCATTGAAGGTGTTATATGAGTGTTGAACAATCATCGTTTCGTGAGGCAGAAATTCGCCATCCACGGAAACAGTATGTTCTTTAACCATTAGATGTAGGTGTGTGTAAGTGTAGCTAGATTAATTCTTATAACAAAATCCTTGTATATTTATGATTCTGGAGTTGTTACAAAATAAATGAATAAAAAAAGTTTGGGGGGTTGGAGAGGCAAAATAATATAAAAGGACTCAAGTGAAAACATTACCTTAAAATCGTGTAACTCCCTTTGGTTTGAGCTCAAAGGCTTCCTTGAGAAGACTTATGCCCAAAGTGAGGCTTCAAGGAGTAATAGAGGGAATTGGATAGACAAAATGGGTAGGGGTTGGCCGAGACAAAGGCTTTGGGAGTGTGGGTAAGGAGGTAGAGGTGGAGACCTTTTATAAGAGGAGAGGAGGGGCACTCTTGGAAAGTAAAGAAAAGTCACTTTATATTTAAATGATATTCGGATTTAAGAGGTCCCACATTGATATAATTCGAGTATAAGGTGATAAGGGTTACAAATCCACTCATCCAATAAGTTTTGGACATGTTTAGGTCTTAGATATTACATTATCTTTCCATTTTATTTAAATCGTTAAATAATGAAGTCATCGCTGCATCATCATGATGTCATAAATATTTAATTTATTTAATGTCTAAAAATTTATTAAAAAAATACTATGATGTAGGAAATAATTTTATATTTCCAATGACAATTTATAGTCAAAAATATGACTTGTATACCCCATGTAAAAATTGTTGTAGTAAAACGTCTCATGTTTGTGTCATTTTTTACTTTATCATTAAATAAAAAGGTATTTATGTCATTTTCCAACCAAAGTGGCTCCATGGGGTCCCCAAGTTGACCCATGGATTTTATTGGTCGGCCATGACACATAAAAGGAGGGTAGGACATTTGTCTAGGTCATTTCATTTTATTAAAACATTATTCTTACCTTAAACTACACTAATTACTTCTAATCGCAATTAAGAACTTAAAAGTTACTATTCACCAAATAATTTTTTTAATCTCATTGAACCACATTTTACTTCTTAATGACAACCATGTATGTATGATTTTTAAAATTCAAAACACAGAACTGGTAAAATTTCATTTAAACGAAAAATCAATTTTTATAAGTACCACTTAGTGGTTTCACTCTTCATCAAAAATTGAAGTTTTTCAGAAAAATCCCAAAAATTCACCGTAAGCTATATTTGATATTCCGAATTCAAAAATGAAGTATATTTTACAAAATTCAAAACATATAAGTAACATTAATTAATTTAATAATTAATTCCCTCGGTCAGAGCAAATAGCGTGTTTTTATGAAACAATAAGTATCAAATGATTGACACTAGTTTAAGTCTAATTTCAAAGTGAAATTAATTCCAATGACCACTATTGGATTTAATGGTTAAAATATATTATAATTTCAATTTAAAACCAATTCAAAATATAATATAATAATATAAATCAATTAGATTAAAAAGAGGTTTTGAATTAAAATACAACATTTTATACTATTCATTAAAAATTGAACTTTATCGGAAAGATACCAAAAATTTTCACAAAGTAAATTTTGATATCCCGATTATAAAAAAGAGTATTATTTGGTCCAATAGAATGTATAAGAGTGAACAAAACTATTTCTAATGATGGCTCACCATCAAAAGGAGATAAGTGAACCTTTAGTGAAAAGTAGGGCATATACGCCTAAAATTGAACTATTTCCGTATTTTAAGCCTTTATCTTTTATTGGATAAATGTAAAAACATTTAAAAACATATATAATCATATTTTAGTTATTTATATCCATTCCTGTTAATAAAATGGCTACATGTTAAATACCATTTAAAATAATATTATTTTATTATTAGAGTGCAACGTAAGATTCCCAAGAAACTCGTTGTTGGGTGTTGGGTACACCATCGAGCATAGCATCCCCTTTAAAGTAATATTAATATTTTAATCACAAATTTGGATAAATATGAAAATTTCATATTCTTTATTTACCTGGGGTGTTATATATTTTCACAAATTGGTCATGATTAGGCTAATCATGTGAACTATCAAAGAGAAACTCTATGGGTCTACTGTGAAGGCAGCATGGGCTGCATGGTCGACACATGGTTTGGTAAACCATGCTAGTGAATTTTTTGGGTTATCTAGTAAAAACAATTTATTTTCTTATTATTTTTCTTTAATATCTATTTTCCCCCATTTCCCAATCTATCCTCTCTCCC
Organism: Viscum album; assembly: GCA_963277665.1. Classification (NCBI taxonomy): domain Eukaryota; kingdom Viridiplantae; phylum Streptophyta; class Magnoliopsida; order Santalales; family Viscaceae; genus Viscum; species Viscum album. The sequence goes on along the minus strand of OY728125.1, from coordinate 353,919,435 downwards.
TATTGTGTAACGCCACCAGCCCCTCCTCCTCTCGAGGTTGTGCATTCCACCCCTCTAATCGAACTACTCTCCTCTTACAGTTTCACAAAATTTCATCTAGTTTATTAGTAGATACACCAATGTAAGAAATCCAAATACCACATTCCACCATGATCTAATTATTTTTCCTCTAACATCACCCAAATTTGTCTAGATGAATTCTAGAGTTATGTTTGTGCTAATTGTTTGTTATTTCTCCCTTATTAATGCATGTGAAGGGCCACTTAGGATGGATTTTTCAATGTTTCGTTATTTTCCACTATTGATGTACCATTTCAGATCTCCCACAACCATTTTATATTGTTTTTAATTTCCATTATGATTGGAAAATTTTTAATTGGGTGTTTTTGGTAATTTTTGGGTTCTCCTTGGTTATTTAGGAGATCTTGTAGTTCATTGAACACGACATGAATAATTATTCATTGGTAATATCATATATAAATATTACCTCCTTTTACAAATTACCTCATGGAATGGAGAATATTTAAATGTTGTCAAAGTTTATAAATATATATGTGATGTTGTATATGTATGTAAGTATAAAGGGGTGGTTATAAGTGGCCATCATTTAAATTGTCCTGTTTGAGGTAGGCATTACTATGGAATTTTTTTCTTTTGGAATTATAATGTTCTAATTCACTATTATGAAATTTTAATTATATGTCATATACTAGTGATATTTCAAAATAATTTCATGGTATTTTGAGCTTGTAAAAAATGGGTTTTGTTGTGAAAACCTTGGTTTTGGATATCATGTTGGAATGTTTAATTATGAAAATAATTTTTGAAATTATTTTGTTTATTTTTTAGATGAATTTTAGGAGGAGAGATGGTTTTTTACTCTTTTTTGGTTTTCAAAGTGTGAAACATATGATTTAAATGGAATTTTATTTTGATTTGGGGTGTTGACCTCAAAGTGATCTAGTAAGGGGGTTTCATAATTTGATTTCAAAAATTGATTTGAAAAGTGTGTGGTTTTACCTTTATAGAAATTACTCAAAGGATTCATTTATGTGGTTTATAGAAATGGATTTCATTTGGCCTGATTATGGATATCAAATAAAAGCCTCTTGTCGAAGGGTGGTTTTTACATTTTCTGAATGTTTAGGTGATTTCCATCATTTTTTGAAATTGTTAATGGAATTGGGATTTAAAGGGAATGGTATGGGATGCATATCTCAAGATGTGTTTTGATATTAAAATTATGGTTTTGACAATATTTTGACCTTGTGAAAGGTGTTTTTATTAATTACAAATGTTTATGTAGGAAATTAATAGGTGAAATGTCTTTTCACAGTGTATCACTTGTTGGGATTATGTTAGTATAGAGTATCAAAAGAGATAATAGCCGTGTGAGTGGGGATTAGTCTAATGGACTATGAGATCATACTAGGATGGGAACCATGAAAGATGATATTTGGTTTACAAGGGACTGAGATAACATTTCTCTTAAAATACTATGACAGCTTCCATGTTGTCTACCGATAGACCATTTGGGATCTTTTGTCTGGGCCTTATAAAGACCATCAGAGCTTCCACTCCACTAAGATAGCTATAATATTTATTTAGACTAACTCACATTCGTCCCCTAAGGTTAGAGAACTATGCTCACTTACTCATTTTGGGTTGGATGCATGATTATACATTCTATTAGTTCCATGATTATGGTGATGAGATTTGTTATGACCATTTGGAAAATTGATCACATGATGAAAATATGGTCTCTTTTTTTCACTATTTGGATAACTGAGCATTCTTTGTCTAGTTGACCTTCAGTGTTTATTTTAGAAATATTCAAAAATGTTTTACAGAAACTATTTTTATTTAGATAATAAATTTTTTTATATTTTTTAGAAATATTAATGGTTTTTGTGGTTTTTGAAAATCTACAAGCCGATTGTTTTGTTTTCAAAATAAGTATGTTCATTTTTAGAAAAAAAGATAAATATTGTGGTTCAATTTATGGAATTGTTTTCTTTCATATATTATACAGTAAAATATTATATTCTATTTTTTTTAATATTTCATTGATGATTTTCCATTGGAAACATAATTCATAATTATAGTGGGTTGTGCTTACTACTTGAATTTTTAGAACTTGTATATATCTTTTCAGGTTTCAGTTTCTCTATCGAACATTATTTTCTCATAATTTTCAAGGGGTTAGTCGGGTAGTAGTGACTCATACGTTCACATGGAGGTTAGTATTGATTATTTTCTTTTTTATCCATTTATTTATGTTATATTTTCCTCTTTCATGCTTATTTATTTTATTTTCACAATTTTATTTTATTTATTCTACTATTTATTATCTATGTTTTTATTAAATCATTCCCAAATGGATTCATATGACACAAAAAAATTGGTTTCCAGCCTATGGGGATCTGGAAAACCCTTCGGACCATGTTCAAGACGGGTTTATGTGTCAGGTCAAATGGCGGCCCGTACTGAATTATTACACATAGTGATTCATAATAATTTATTAGTTGAAGATATAATCGTAATTTTTTTCAAGATCATTCCAAGTACTATCTACTCACATTGAGTAGAGACCCTTTTAAATTTAATATCCTATGTATACATGTGGTTTTATGTGAGAATAAATCAAATAAATTCAATGAAACAAGATATTAAGGATGACTAAAGGAACTAAAATAAAACTTATTAATCATTGATTCAACCCCCTTTTATTCTATTAAATTCATGTTCCTAAAAAATGAACTTTAATAACTTTACAGGTATGTTGGTTAATGAAAATGTTACATTTCATTCATGGAAGTGGTTGTGCGGCTGTACATGTTAATGAAGTTTTGAATTTCCAATGGATAGGTGGGAAATAATTTAGAAAATGATAAATGTTTCTAGAATTATAAATATGATTTAAATATCTTAATTATCATTTTTATAAGTCATTATAACCATACTTGTTATGTGTTGATGAAAATTGAAATATATCATCCATGAAAGTGGTAGTCTGTATAAGCACACATACAACATTTTCATTTTTTAGTGGTTGGAAAAAGGTGGAAAATGGATTTTACATAAATGAAATAAAATTTTAAAAAGATAATGATACTAATTTCATTATGTTAATATGCTCTTAGAATATGAAAATATGGATTAACAAGAAAGAAACAGGAATGAACTTAATTTGAACAAATTCCCTCTGTTTTATTAACATTTTCTGAAAAAAAAAATTATGCCCTACTATATTGGTATTTAAAAAATAATAGAACGTGTATCATGTGTATAAATATGTGGAGAAATTAATTAGAAATATATTTTCCATGATAAATTAACCAAAGGAGGTGATGGGTTTGTTTTATAGATGGTATTAATTAAACCCATCTATAAATAATTAAATATTAAAATAAAAAAAATTTCATTCTCAAGGTCATGTGGTGCCAGTGAAATAAAAATTAGAAAATATCATTATATAGTTTTAAATATAGTCTTCCAATAAAATTAGAGATATAATCATGATATACTTTTGGACTTAAGCTTTTTTAACCCCTTTTATCCTTTATTATGGTCCCAAACATTTACCAAGGTAACTTAATTCTATGAATAACAATAAAAGGGACCTTATTTCCTTATTCGATAATGATAATAAAAAATATGGAATATATTTTCAAGTATTCATTTTATATAGGTGGTAATAACATTTTTTTAAAAAAATTCATAATACGCGTTGAAACATAGTTTTTTAAAACGATCTTTAACATAAAAATGAATTTAAACAAAAGTAATGTATAATATTGATTACAAAAATAAAAATTCATTTATTAATATAAAATTTAGATATATTGGAAAATAAAAATAAGAAAAATCATAGAGAAATATAATAATTACATAATTAATGAAAATGATAATAAATTCTTTTTATTAAAATAAAATATAACTTTGGTTCTACAATGTGATACAGAGGTTTAAAAATTCAAAAAAAATATTTTGAAATTCACTATTTGGACTTTAATTAATATATTTTATCTACAAAAAATATTTTACAAAGATTAATTTCATTTTTATATCATTGTGGTTTTTTAATAATGAATGTGTTTATTAAAGCATTATTATTCACTATTCACTCAAATATGAACTATTTCAGAAAAATCCAAAAAAAATCCTTTAACAAACTTTGAAATAATAAATTAAAAATTAGTTCCATTTTATAAAATATAAATTATAATATTCACAATTTTTACAATTAAATAAAACTATATAATTTATTGAAAATTGTTTATTTAAAATAAAAATATTTATTTTTAGAATGTAAAATTACTATTTTTAATGTGTGTCCGTAAAATATAATTATAAAAATTAATAAGATATGAATTTTATTTATTAGTATAATTACCTATTTTGGGACATTGGTTTGATTTAAAGGATGATAAATATTTTATATACTATAAATAGGAGATTATCACACATACAAAGAACACATCTATTTTTTTCATCAATCCCAAAATATAACATCAATGGATTGATTAGTCGGGAAAAATAAGTACATTGATAATAATTATCAGTATGAGATTTTTTATTTATTAAAATATTATTTCAAGTTCAATTAAGGATGAAATTTATATTTGATAATTTCATTATACACATGGTCTTGGTGAAAAGAAGAAAAAGATATTGTTTAATTGAACTTGAACGACAAATCTCATGGAAGAAATGAATGTTGTTTCTTTATTAATTGTTCCAAATAAATGTAATTTCGGAACCATATAGATCAATGCACCAATACATTGTTAAATGAGTAAAATCCACTTAAAAAGCTATAAAAATAAAGTCTTATTTAATATTTTATACAATCATTACCTTTAAAGTGTATACAGAAAACATTGTTGTAAAATGTATACATATTAAAAATTCGTGAATAAGAAGTCTTTTTTGAATATTATTATTATCAATCCTTTATATCCTTCATGTTTTATATGAGTTTTAGTTAACCACATCCCTGATTAGATATTTAATTAACTTTTAAAACACAAGTTTTATTATGATTGCACCCTATGTCTCCAATTATAGTGTGTGTGAAGATAAATTCCCCAAATTTGATAAATCAACCTTTAGTAGAATTTTATATGAAATTGGATTTGGATTTTTTCTCAATAAAAAGATATCATATAAATTATTGGGATAGTTAATCCTATTTCATTTCATAAATCATACCATTATCATATATTGATTCAATTTTGGTTACAAACATTCTATAGTAATAAATTCCATAATTTGGGTTTTACTACACGAAATGGTTGATATTTAGATCAAATGTTTTGGGAAACAATATTATATACATATTATTTTTGGAATATTTTTATGTATCTTTTAATGAGTTTCATTGTTTTCCTTCATATTATGATGATGTGTTTTCAATTTAACTCATACCTAAAACACTTCCTATATAAAAGTGTCATTATATAATTAATCTTATTGAATGAAAATAATTATAGAAGAAAATATATGAAATTTATTATAAGGGTTTTACATAACCATGTTATTTGAATGGGTTAACTATTCATTTTTGTTAAAAAAATAATTTTGAGTTAATTTCACAAACTGAGACTCATGCACATATTATTACATGATTATTAACATAATGTTCTAGAAAAATAAAATCCATTAATCTTGTGGTCTATTGTGTTTGTGATTAGATATATAATATATTAACTTAATAATAGACTTCAGAATATTTATTTTTACCTCAATAATTTTTCCCAAGTCACATTTTTCTTATATTATTGTAACTTATACAATATTCTAATACATAATTAAAAGGTTTGTATATAATTTCCATTAAAGGAAAAAAGGATAGTGAATTATAATATATGAGTAAAAGAGCATAACATGATATCATAATAGGGGAGGGTCAAATATAATCACATTGAAACATATAATAAAGAGTAAGATATCACAATATTAGGGAAACATAATAATTTTCCTGAAACACAAATCAATAAAGAAGAAGAATTAATCAAGGATCACTGTCAAAAATACACAATTCAATGTTCTTGGCCTATTTTCCATTCCCCATACATGTTATGTCTAGAGATAAAAAATTAGATAAATATTTTTGGGATGTATAATTCTAGGATTGACTATATCTTTATAACATGTTGTTTTATATGTGTTCCATATAATTAAATTATACCTATAGAACATGAATAAGAAAGACACGTGATGAGGAACTGGGGTACATAAAAATGTCTTAAAGAATAACAAAATGATTTATCACAATAATTCCTATAAAAAGAATGGATTAATTATTTTTTGATTTAAAATTATAAATAGATGAATAAAAATTGTAATTATATTTTCCCAATATAATAAAATATCACATGAAAGTGGTGTAGAATTATTTGAGGTAATCCACCCATTATATGATGTTTTAAAAAGTGATAAAAGAACCATTGATGTAAATAAGTTCATAGGATTTTATATAAAACCAATAATAGAAGAGAATACATATCATGAAAATAATGTGTGTTAATAGAAATCATATAATATTTAAAGATTTAAAATAGTAGTACCTCAATGGAAATAATAAATAGAAAATTTCCCTTTAATAAGGAACATATTAAAAATAATAGTGAGAATGGAAATTGAACCAAAACACATATATAACAAAAAATAAGGGGGAAATAAAAACAATTATATATATAAAAAACATATATATATATATACAATACCAATGAATTAAATTTGGATAATAGAGAATAAAATATATTTAATGATTGATAAAACTAAACAAAAATGAAGACAGTGTGGTTTTGGTAGTCTACTTATCTCAGATCTTGATATGTTTGGTACATTTTTCAATTATTGTGAATAATAAATTTAAATGCATTAAATAATTTAGTGAGAAAATTTTTCATGAATACTAAATTTACAATTATTGTTTTATTTTCTTTAATAGTAATTTTATTTAAACATTATAATCATGCTCACCATCCTGGGGATATTTATTTAATGGTTTTGAGGTTTCATCGGTTTTAGGATAATTATGAATTCTCTTTTAGAATGAGTTATTAATTGGAGAAATGAAATTTCATGGACTTTATGTCTTTGAAAAATAAAAAATCATCTAAATATCATATTTCTTTAAAAAAAATAAGCATGGTTCATAGAGTATAAATGTTATAGTTTAATGCTAAGTTCATATTAGTGGTTTCTCAGGCCAAGATGAAAATAATCTAGTTCATTTAAAAATTATATTCATTTACACATTATAGAATATAAAATGAAATAACATATAATTATTAATATAACCATTAGTAAAAAATAATTAGGACAAGAAACTATGAAGGAGGTAAAGATATGTGAATTACAGCTTCTACGTATGCGATTAACTAACTATAATAATGGAAACATTTAATTTTTTTAATAAATGAGATGAGGTAAGATACTGATTATTTCATTAATATAATAAAATTTTAGTCTACTCATGATTGGATTTTAATTATAATAACATTATTATCTTAAAATCAGATGAGATATGGGGAGAAAATTACTTTCAGGAGCTTGGTTTAGATAATTAATCATTGACGCACCACATGGGCAATGAGAATTGTCATTTAAAAACACTGAAACCTTTTAAACATGGATGACATATGTGGGGTGATATATGGTTTGTTTTTTGTAATGGTAAGTTACATGTGATGTTAATATATTTAGGGTGCTTAATGGCAGTATTTATAAGGATATGAGAGGGTTTTTTTAATAAAAAATCTATTAAATTAATTTTTCACAAAACTACCAATAATAATGTTTATTGTGACTTTAAAATAGTAATTAGTGAATGTGAGGATATGAAACTGGTTTTTACATTTTTAAATATGAAATCAATGATTTATTAACTTATAATTTATAATGCTCTATTTTTAATACTTCACAATTAACCGAAAATTAATATTTTTTTATAAAATTAAATAAAACAAAACAAATTTTAACATACTGATTGGGAAATGAAATCCATATTATCATATTATATTCCTAAATATTATAATTTTTTTATAAAATAATTATTAATTATAAAATAATATTTTTTATTTAATAATAGATTTTTTGGCCCTATGATTTCAAAAATTATTCTTTTCTATAAACAAATAAATTATTGATTCAAATTTGTTTTCAATATTTTAATCTATCAAAAAAAATTATTTTATAGAAAAAAATACATATTCTCCAAAAACTACAATTATGATTTTGTTATCCTCACTATTTATGTTATCATATTTTATACTATTTTATTCCATTATTTCTATTTTGTAATATAACTACTTATTGTTTTATTATTAAAATGGCGAGGTTACTGGTTAATGGTTAATGGTTATGTTATTATTCCTAATGTTCATGTTATTATTCCAATAGTCTTATATCAATTAGTAAATTTCTAAGATTCATATTTCAAATGATCATATTTTAAACAATCTTATTTTTTATAATCCCTATAAATATCTCCTAATTAATTCATTAATCATTCACCTCAATTATCCTCAAGGTTCTATATTATTTATATTCATAATGGTGATTATATTACTAATATTTTATATCTTTTTTTACAACATTATTCATGATTTTTATTATTCTAGGAGACTAGGACAGTCAAAATTTCCCTATTATAGATAATTTATTTTTCATTATTTATTTTACAACTATTGTATATTAAATATTATTAGGTATATGTATACTCTAAATTAAATGTTTTTTTATTTATTATATGTTTCTTTAGTTTTAAGATATATATATACTTATGTAAAAAGATTTTTTTGGATAATTAAGTCCATATATTGATGTATTGGTCATTAATTTATTTTCCCATTTAGAAATTTCACATTTGATATTTTATTTCACACATTAAGATGATAATGGATTTGGTTACTTAAGTTTTATTAGATATCAGGGAACCAATATTTCTGCATCATAATTAGGGTTTTTATAATGTTCTTTGACAATGTTAGTTATATTTTTGTTTATAAAAATGTCTCTATGGTTCATTATTTTCATTGTATTCTCTTCAAAAGAGAGATAATTATCCAATTATACTAACTTTTTATTAAGTACATGTGCATGATCTTGTATGTACTTCTTCAATAGGGACATTTGGACCATGTCACACACTTTATAATGGGTTTACATGAGTGTAATTCAACTATCAAGATATTTTAAGTGATCAAAAATCATAAAGAGGTCAATTAATCTAGGACATAGCATTCAACTTATCAAAAACCCCATGAATATCTTCCCCTATGAATATAAAGGGTTACATTATCTCTAACATTAAATAATAGATTTCATCTAAACTATTTTATCAATAGTGTGATACTTTGATGTGTTGTTGAATGTATTGAGCTTCCTAATATATTTAATCAACCATTTCAGGTCCCAATATCTTATCATTTTGAACTTCATCCCAACATATTGGAGTTATATTTTTCTTACTATATATGGTATAATAATAATTCATATAAATTATATAACAAAATTTCTTATAATATGATAACATTAACAAATTAAGATATATATCCCATACTTATTTAAATTATATATAGTAAAATCTCAACATAACAAACATTTGATGTTCATATTGTCCATCATTCTAGAAGTCATAGGTTTTCATAAAGTTAAATAATTTTTTCATGGAAATTGGATATTTTTTCATGAAAATTTAATTGAACCACATTCCCTAGATATATAAAATAGATTCCATTTTGAAATTAAGACATAACACTTTAATTATGTATATCCTTATAACATTATAAATTGATAAGTCCTCTCGAATTAGGAAAAAGTGAACAGTCATTATAAGATGGTTTATTATTATCTATATGGAATTAATTTCTTTGGATGTCTTTAGAATGCCTTTGAAAAAATCCATGGTGATTTTACTCTATTTACATGTAGGTATGTGCAATGGTTGCATCATCCCCTTATATGTTTACCATTATATTATAACCTACTATAATTCCAAGGACATTGATGTACAGTTAGTAATATCCTTTTTCATATTTTAATACCAATAATTTCTCTCTCATATATCTATACATCTTTTTTTCCCTATTGGATAGACAATGTTGAACTATGAGCATCATCTAATGTATCATTCTTTATTCTACGATCTAATTGTATACATAATCATGTCTCAAATCTCCCAACCTATTCTTTCTCAATATTAAAATCTGAGGTTTTCCAGTTTCATATTATATCATCATTTATTTTTATCTATTTATAATTCCATTGATATTTTTTAATATTATTCAAGATGGATAGATGCGAAATCATTGTACAAGGTAGAATGATGTTACTTCAAAAAGAATTCACTAGTCTATTTTATGAATGCCTATGAATATTGGATCATTTTAAATCCTCATAAAATGAAATGTTGTATGATCATTTATACATAGATAATCTTCAAATTTATTCACATTCTCAGAATGGTATTGCATTTAGTAGTCATAGTACCTCATCATACCTAAGCATCATTATTGGAGAATATTGAACTCATTCTATGTGAATGATTATTCTAATATCTTTTGATCTATATATAAATCACGCTTCTATCCATGTATATAATTGATCTAAATATTTAATGTCAATATTACCATAACCTACTCAAAATTAGGCATTTAATAGTTCTTTCATGAATTGTCAATTTTTGTGGGAAATATTTTTGTACACCATCATTTTCATGAGTACCAAACCCAAGAACTTATTTGATGAATCATTGTATATCCCAAATCCTTCCTCACTTAAGGGTATTGTATGTACAAATTAAGTGATTACCCTATTATTAAAATCCTTAAATATATCTTTATATTACAATGTCTGGACAAATATCACTCAATTATAATACAATATGGGTAATGGGTTTGACAATATTGTGAAGCTCCACAAAAATAATTGATGATACCTAAGTAATCTGAGGAAAATATGAAGAACTATTATTGATATTACTCTAGGAAATTACTTAATATACATTTTTTATTAATACACTTCAAACACATTAATGTGATAACATAAACCAACAATGTTACTTGATCCAACCAAAAAGACAATTTATATTAAATTACATGTAACTTATCCTTTCTCAATTTTGATAGAACAATACACAATATTTATTAATCTTCCTCATGGCATTTATAGTATCAAATATTATTATCTATAGGCCAACCAAATATTTGGATAGGTAATCTCTATAGAATCTTTTCATCTAGTCTATAAAAATTATTGGAAAATTTATGAGTCTTAATGGAATCACAATAAAATCATAGTTTCTATACATTCTATGAAATGTATTATGGGTAATATTATCCTTCCACACAGTCAATTAAAGATATATTTCACAATGATCGGTACGTAGATCTTCAAAGTAGATTAAAAAAACCATATATATATGAAAGGGGATACATTTTATTAATCATGATATTTTTTAGTTAATGATAATAAATATTTAGAATCATTTATATCTATTTTATAGTGGAAAAGTGATCTTGTTCTCTCTATGGTAAATCACATGGGCATATGTAACCCACATGAAGATTCTATTGTAGTTTCTTCTTCAGTTCATCCAGTTTGATGGATTCTATTCTATATGGTCTCTTTGATAAAAGTAGATATCCAAGAATATATTGAATTAAAGCTCAACATTTAGATTAAGATGAATAGTAGAAAATTATTATAGGAATACTTATGTATATTCCTTGATATTGGAAGTTTGTTAATGATTAATCTATCATTTGACTTAATCACTCTATTAGGATATGCATTTCAATTCCACAAATAAATTTCTTGATAATGATTTTATAAATGAGATTCATCATAAAACTTTAACCTATATAGACTCCATGGATTATATTTGATATTTACAATGATTTCTTCAATTGATAGTTGTTATTGACTCTATTTTTTAGTTAATCCCTCCTAGTATATCATCAAACAAAAAAATTGGTGTATATCAAGGTCACCTATGAGATTCTTCCCAAAGATGTTAATCGTGGAAGAGCTATGTTATTGGGATTTAATAATTTCACCACATTGTGTTTTCATTTATAATTCAACCCCTATGTGATTATGTTAGGTATTAATATTCTTATTAATCACCCATGATATAAAAAAATGTGTAGAAAAATTATTATATAATATATATGATGATCATGAATAATTAAAAAGCTTAACTGTCAATATTTTATTCTTGATATAATAATTTCATAAAATCATAACATTATAACTGTTGAGAATACTCAAATTATAATAATATAAATAAAAAAATATGAACACAGAATAAATAATTCACAAAGAACATGTATATCATAACTTAAGAATTTCTAAGTTTCATTATATGTTATTCATGGAATATTTCAAATTAGAATCTCTAACAAAATCCCCTAAAACAATTAAAATATAATATGATACCAAATATAGAAAACCGAATTAGATACATAAATTATTATATAATTTTTAACAGAATGGTCTATAAAACACCATATGGAAATCTAGAGGTAATGTACTTTTTGGGGGTCAGATGTAAAATACATAAACATTAAAATAAACTAATAAATTTTTATTGTTATCTATATAATTTTCACTATATTATTTGTATTCTTTGAATCTTTCGAAGGATTCCCTAGTGAAATACATAAACAAAAGGGTGAGTTAAAATCCCAATAAGGTAACAAACACGATAATAGAGTATGAAATATGAGTCAAGAGGTATAACATGATATCATAAAATATGAGAGTCATAAATAATCACATTGAAGAATGTAAAAAATAATAAATTATCAAAATATCATAAACTCGTAAAAATGTGGGAAAAAATAAAACATGATATCCTAATAATAATTGTGGGATCTCTTCCATGGTATCATGACAGAGTGTGGCATTTTTAATGTTTATGGACCACACATAGAATCTACTGTGATTAAAAAATTACCCAATACATTGAGGGATTATATTATTCCTGGATCAACTATCATATCATAATATTTACATGCATATCTATTCCATATAAAGAAATCATACATAAAGAATAGTATTAAGAAAACACCATAAAAAGTAATTGGGTTATATAATATTTCAAAAAATCATGACCAAACGGTATATCATAATGATTTAGAAGAAAATAACAGATTAACACTTTTTAGATATTAAAATAAGAATATATAAATATAGATTATGCTGATGGATCTAAATTTAAGAATAGATAATGAGAATCTGGTGAACATATAAGAAAGATAATGAACCCCTTAAATTATGTTTTAAAATTTGATCGAAACCCCTTGATTAAAATATGTCCTTATGGGTTTATTTAAAACATGAAAAATACTAGAATATATTTCATTAAAACTATGTTACTTTTGATAAATAATAATATATGAAATCAATTTAAATGTAGGTTCATTAATAAAAATACGAAATTGAAATGTTCCCATTATTTAGGTTCTCATTATGGAAAACAATGGGAAGAGAACTTTTAAAAAATTTATCTATCCCTAAAAAATTAAATAAAAATAAAATATTTATATATTTAAAGAAATAACATGAAATATCTCAAATAAGTGCATCTGAATAATGAATGGAGAAATAGAGGTATTCAGAGTGAAATCATTACTGAAAATTAAAATTGGTGTTTTTGGAGTTCCCTTGCCTGAAATACGCAATCTCTTGGAACATGTTTTTAACCTAAAAAATAATCAAATAATGTATATTTAATAAAGTCACATAATTTTTCCATATTTTAATTATTATTATTAAATTATGATTTTATCGTCATTTTATTCATACATTATGATCAAGTTCACCTTCCTTAGGATGTTTATTTCACGTTTTTGTGGTCGTATTATTATCTTGATAATCATAAATATTATTTGAAAAGATGTAAAGAACTAAAAAAGATAAATGGAATGGATTTTAGGTCATTTAATCAGTTAAAATGTACAATATATCAAACATTGTACAAAAATAAAATGGATCAAGATTATACATGGTATCTTTTAATGGTTTGTTCATTTAGATGGTTTCTACAGCTATGATGAGATTGAACAGTTTTATTAAAATATTATGTCGATATAATCATTTTTGAATATGAAATAAAATAGAATATAGTTATTATTATCGTATTTTACCATTCAATGATAGTTACCACAAGTCATGATGGAAGTGATGAAAAATCAATTACAACATCCACGGAGGTGGTGAACTGACCAAAATATGGGCAACATTTTCATCTTATAATTATTGAGAGGAAGTTAGATAATGGATATTAAAAAAATATAATAACATATCATTATAATTATAATTTTTTAGTTCGATTAAAATGGTTAGAATATATGTGGAGGAGTTAAAATATAAAAAATGTGAAGGTTCTCGGTTTAGATAGTTAGCACTTACTTTATATGTAATACTTCAATAGAATACTTGGTCTATGGTAATGGTGTTCAGATGAGACTCAAACCTATAGAATGTTGATAAAGGATTATTATAGATAATTGGGTAGGTTTTTCGTTTTAACTGTTTAATGTTGTGATTTTATTTGGAGTTGTGGAGGGTGGTACTAATAATGTTATGAGATGGATTTTTCTTAATAAAATATTCATTAGTTAATTATTTTCTATTAATACATCCCATAATTATTATTCATGTGACTATAAACTATAATAATTGAATGTTGGGAAATGTTAATGGTTTCATAGATAACACAATATTCAATGAATCTGTCATTTAATTGGATTTAAGAGTATTCAATGTACTACACGAGGGGGAAGAATTGTAGTTTATAAATTTAGAATTATAGTTTTTACAACACCATAAAGAAATTATATTGTAAGAAAAATTTTAGAAATACCCTTTTTATACTAACTGAGATATAGTTTATAATAATCAATATAACCATTTTTAAATTTCCACAATGGTAATATGTAGAACTTATCAAAAAAGAATAACAAAATAATACATGTTTTATTAAAGAACATGATCAACATGTAGAAAAACATTCTTAAGAAAAATATTAACATTAACCTCAAGTGATATGGAATTATATGAATCTGACTTAAGGAATCCATGAATTTATATCTTGTAAGGTCTGTCTTTTATGATTGGTAATCCCTTGATTAGATTGATTGGACAACCCTATTTCCAAATCCCTATGAACCCTTGATCTAGCTAATCAGACAAAATCTATCTCAGTATCCCCAAGATAAAATTATCCCTTTTATTGTAAAAATTAAAATTAAAATAGAAAACCTTAAGGAATTTATATATATAACATCATAACCAATGTCTTATGAAAACTCCCAAAATTTTACAAAATAATCGTTTTAGTTAGAAGATGTTACAAAACTTCATAGGTAACTTTGATAGTTTGATGGAAAAGGATTTCAAAATACTTCTCTCCTCAATATTATGTTTCTATTTATAGATGAGTCCCAATGGTTGGATTACTCCTTTTTTAGGACCAGTTGCAACATAATCAGAATAAATCCTTTTTCACCAACTAGGTTTCGCGCAACAACATTTTTCCATATGGTTGTAATGAAATGAACCATTATAATAAATAGAATTTTTCATCTAGAAAAAACGAAATAATTCATATAGTAACATTACCCATCATCATTTTATTAGTTTAATTAATGTTTATCTGGTAGAATTTTATTTTGTTTTCTGATAAAGTCAATCTAGTAGACATTTTATTACTATGTCTGATGGACTTAATAAACCTTTAATCAAATAAACATAGTATACATTCATCTGATGTATATTGTAAATTTATTTTCATTTTACATGGTATAAATATCCATCTGATATAATTTAATATTATTCATTTGGTTTAAATAAATATTTTCATACAAAAAAACATCGTAAATTGGTAAATATAAATGTTTTCAACATGAAAACATATAATGTGTGAACATTGATTTTCATAATTAAATGTAGAATGAGGTCATTCGACTCAATAATTTACCTTATTTTGAAAATTGAATTACAAAGTACTTGATAGAAAATATAGAATTTTTTAAAGGGTTCCCCCTATATTACAAATATTTTAGGTGTTCTTAGTTTCACTCTTTTATTTTTTCTATAACATTCGAGTGCATTTAATTTCTCCCATTATCCCCCTCTATGGTTTTCAAAAAGGGGATGACATAATTTAAAATATTTCCATAAAATATTTTAAAAAATATAGAAAACCCACCTTTTATATATATAAGAATATATAGAATCCTTCCCAAACACAAGGGAGTAAAAACATTCAAAAACAATGAACTAATGAGTTTTGAGCATAATTATTACAACATGTTCAAGAGTTAAAGGAAAATATTATTCTTTCTTGAAAAAATTATTTACTATCACCTTTATCTTTCATTAATAATCATTGGTCTTCTCTGAGTTTTCTACTACTGAATCAAGAATTTCTAACTTCTCCTATTTCACTTTAGTCTTCTTATTGAACATAAAATATTGTTGATATTATTGCATGGAAAGTAACCTATGATCATCAATGACTCATGTACACTATATTAAATAAATATTTATAATATCTATATAATTTTTCACTATCTTTATTTCACCTTTGATGGCTAAAAATTTCTCATAGAATAACACCATATCACCTTATGTATGACACATAAATCTTATAATACTTTTTAGATTTCTAAACTCCATTCTATTTTAAATTGAAATAATTAAAATATTCCTCATTATAAATAATAGTTTCAGAGATATATTTTGGATAACATAACCATTTTCTCATATATAATTTCCTTTAATATACTTGCAATGAGATTCAATTTCTAGAAATACTTTCTTAATAATTTCAACACTTTTTATTACATAATTGAAGTTATTCATTCTCATCTCAATACACTTTGATCACATACTAGGATAATAATTAGTATATTAAAACTAAACATTTGGAAAATTATTCTCTTCGAATCTTAGTATTATGGATTCTTCTGTTTTGATGAAACATGATCGAGATATTTCCACTACATTAAATATTTATTGGAATGAGAATATACCAATCACATTGATTTTTATTCTTAAAGTTCTTCCGCAATAGATTCATCTTCTTCATATCTATAAGACTATTATTATTTTGATTATGATTATTAGTAGGATAAATTATGAGTATAGGATTCTTGAACATCAAATTATATTATTAACTCTTTAACAAGATCACTTTTAATCGTTACCATTTTTATCTTCCCTAGTTCCCAATAATTTCTTGGGCAATAAATGTATTTTTAAAGAAATTATATTTCTTTTTATAGTTATTTTACAATATCTTTATCTCAAGCTCAATCACCACCATCATAAAGTATATATTATTTTCCCATTCCCTTCACATTAAACAAAAGAATTGTTTTAACATTATGTTTTTAAGAATTTAACATTGTATTGGTAGGAGGAATAACAACTAATGGATTTATGGTCATAGGATCCTCTAGTTTCTTATCAATATTGTCAGATGGAGAAACCTCTTGCTCATTCCACTAAACATTTTCATGGGATAACTTAATTTAAATTATGGAAATATCTAATTATTTTATCATACATATCTATATACCGTTTTTCCTCTTTCATTTTTTATCGTTCAAATCATAAAAAACCTTTTTTCAAAAGATTTTCTTTTAAAACATACAAAAAAAAACAAAGATCCACATATTTCATTTAATTTTTTTTTCATGAACGTAGAAAAAGATTCAACAGATAATATCTTTATCTTCATCCATGGGATTTCAAGATATTTTCTGGGAAGTGTAAAAACCATCCTTTTATCAATAATATTTTTACTTAAGATCTCTTTTTACTTCAACTGATAAACATTTGGTTACCATTTCTATGAACTTCTTCAAATAAAGAACAAAAATAAACCCCAATTTTTCAATTATATCCTCCATAATGTTGGATATTAAATATATGACAGTAATGATTTTATTCTTAATGATTTAGTCTTTTAATAAGTTAACCAAGACCTTGTTTATAATCAGCAGATAATGAAAAAAATTTGATCTTTACTGAAATATTTTTTTAAACCCTAAGCTTCCATGGAACACTTCAATTTGAATAATATTATAGCTTGTGATATACGCAACTTTGAGTTCTAACACACCACGACCAATAAAACTAGCCGTTAAGAATAATAATGACCTCTTTTTAAAATTTTATAAATTTCATTTTTCAAAATTAAATTCATTTTTGGATTCGTAATAACAAAATTTTCCTAGTGTGAATTTTTTGTATTCATTGATAACTTTCATTTTTTGATTAATAGTGAAAAAACAACATTATTTTTAAAACAAATTTTTTTATTAAATAATGATTTACTTTATTTAATTTTTTAGGTAAAAATTGATATATAATACCAATATATTTTCAAATTAATTCACGGGATTCATTTTAAAATAAAATAAGAAATATAATATTTTATTGAACTTTTTTACTATCTTTTAGCCACCTTTTAGGCGCATTTGAAAATTTGCATAATATGTAATTTTACCACTTTTATGAATTAAATTTAGAAAATAAAAAAGACACGGTTCAAATAATTATGTAAAATCTGGTTTAATGAAATGAAAATTATTTTGGTGAATAGTAACTTTAGAGTTTTATTTTTCATGGTTAACAGTAAATAGTGTAATTAAAGGTAAAAAATAATATTATAATTACCCTAACACATGTCTTAATTATATTAGATAATTTTATTTCGACCCAAATTAACCTTAGGGATAAAATATGACCCTGTTGGTTCACTTGGATTAGATTTGGACATTTATTATTATTTAATTTAAAGAAGAGTTAACAGTGTAAAAGGTAATGCTTAATAACTAAACAATTTTTAATATTGGGCTATAGAAAATATATATTAGACAATAAATATTAATTAGAAAGATAAAAATATTTCATAAATAATGGTATTTTATTTATAATTTTTAGATTTTAAATAATTAAATTAATTTATGACACAATGATGATGAAGTAATTACGTAATTAATGAAACATTAAAATAGTTGATATTATAAATATCAAAATAAATGTAAATTGAGAATTTTGAGGAATTACACTAATTTTATACATTAATATGACATGTTGAGGTTGATTAATTTTTTTTTCAAATTAATAACGTTTGTATGACTTGAAAAATACTAAATAGTGTCAAAATTGACATAAATGAGTATTTAAAACAAATACTATATTATTAATTGGTATAATTTTCCTAAAAATCGAAGGCTCAGCCAAAAAACATAGTTAAGGTTAGATATATCAATAATGAACCACTTGGGGTTCTCTTATCTTTTTTATAGTGTTTACAAACCATTTATTATAATAGTACAATAATACATGGTATAAGTTAAACTATTTAACTAAGAGTTAAATAAATATGATAAGGTTAATATGATGAACTAAACCTATATAAAACATATTTTTTGAGATTTTTTTGTCCCATTCTCAATTTAACCTCAAAATAAATATTTTTGGAGCCATTATAAACCAAATATGACTTAATAATAAAATAATATTTCAAGCTTTTCCTAAAGTGACCCTCACCTCTCTGAAAAAGGGTACTTCCCTTCTCTTAAAATCAAGCATCCAAATCCATTTGGCCTAGCCAAACCCTAATTCAATATCCTCCCAACTACCATCACTATGACTTAGAGGGCTTACTTTGATAATAAATCCAACCTATGGAGCCATTTTGATCAACTCAAAAGGAAGCACCCAAACAAGAGGTCAAAATTTCCTCACCTCTGTCAATGTTATTTTCATCTTCCACTTCCACTTTATTTGTGGTTTCAATAACATAATAATAACAATATTACCTTATACAAACTGTAATGTTATTATAAATATCGTAAAACTATATTCATTATTCTATCAATCCTAACAATGAAAAATCATCATACGTGTGTATGTATGGCTTACCGTCTCCACGTATTGGTGTAGTTTGTTATTCAATCACTTAATTATTTGGATGTGTATAATAATGAGTATAACTAATTAAAATAGTAAATATATCATTTTAATTATTCTTTATGTATGATTTACCACCCAATTACATATGATTTTACCTTTAATAGAATGATATTATCGCTCGTGCGTACGTACAGATTACCCTCCCCACGAATGTGATGAAATTCATTTACCATCATAACCACCAAAGAATAATTTTCATTTTATGATTAAATATAATTTTTAAGAACTTAACATCATTCTGGATATGAATTAAATAAATCTTATCCATAAAAAACATAGACTAGAAACCAATCATATAAAAGAAAAACGAATCAGTTAACACATGAAACAATGATAATGCTGAAATATTATTAACAAAGCAATGTTAGAAGATCGTATAAGATATCATATTTATGTATGTGGTTACTGTATAATTTAATAAAAATGATTTAACTAATATACATGAGGTTAATTTACCCTATATCAATAAAAATTATATGGTTTGGGTTAATTTTAAAATCTCGTTATTTATCTGAGGTTGTTTATACATAAGTATCGACTGAGACTTCTTTATCATCCACATCCATGTTTCTAAAAAATGTATTTAAAAAACATTTTTAATATTTCATAGAACTTTGGTTAAATTCATTTATACCCTTTTTGGACTTTTTATAAAATTATTATAAGGGAATCTTTCGATTGTTTTCCAATGAAGGGGCTTTATGACCTTTTTTAAAAAATTAAGGAATGAATGTTTTTTAAACATACATTGCGGGTGTAGCTATTTTCCACCGTTATATCATCTTCCAATCTTACCTTACATGATTATAAGAATATTTTCAAAATAAATGTTTTCTTTTATAATTATGTAACTTTTATATGATATCAAATTAAAGAGATATTTCTCTCAAATAGTTTTGTCTTCATCTATGTCAACATCATTTGACGGATTTTATACTTTTTTGAACTTACATTATTATGATAAAATCTTTCATATTGTAATGATAGTTTAGAGATATGATTGACTATGTATGTATTGTTTTTATACCATTCAAGGTATATGGTTAATGTAATAAAATTTCATGTGCTAGTTTTAATATGAATGTTTATGTTATGTTTCTACCTTTTCATATGAGGAATGAATTGGACTTAGTAAGTCGTGGGTGGATCCTACTATAGATCCACAATGCATAGGTAGGACTCATGAGACAAACTAGTGTCTTGAAACAAGGCCTTGACATAATCATATTTTTAGTCTTGGCATGAGGCTTTGACTATTGGGATATGATGTCCCGAATTTTGCATTCCATTATTATTAAATTGGATATTGATATTACATGCCATTATTCGACTAGTAAATTATCCATGGGAATATGTAAAAGGAATTATTGGATGTATCTTTTCTATATTATGATGAATTTTAATATTATAAGGCTTTAGGTTTACTATTATACATTACCTTAAATTTTTATGCTTATTTATGATAGTTTCTGCTATATTGTTACCCTTAATGAGCTTCTGAGCTCACCCCTTTCTTATGTTTTATTTTTCATAGGATGTGAAGAAGTATATTACGATTAACCAAAAATAATATGATATGGGATATAATAGTTTTCAAAGGGTACACAATGTTTTTTTATTTCATGATTTAATGTCAAGCTTATGTATGTATCTAGTACTTCAAAGGTTACTAAACTGATCAGTCGTTTGGGACATGATTCCTTATATCATGCCAATGTTAAGCAATAATGCACTGAATCTGCGTAACTGAGGACATAGTGTTACAGTTGGTATCATATAAAGTTTAGTAAAAACCTTGGAAGGTAGATTTAGAAAAAACATATCTGATTGGAGAACATTACCCTAAGATAGACTTTGATGGTCAGTATAGAAAAACTTCTTATAATTTTGGAAATGTAGAGATTTTGTGTATTTTCCAAGTAGTACATACGTGTTTGGATACAAGCAGCTAGAGGCGGCTCTGGCACAAATGTACCTAGGAGTGAAAAATATGACAATAAGTTTCGGGCTTGATCTGGGGTATCCCGGTACATGACAAAGGGCCTTACTGCACTCTTGGTTACGACACTCATGTGGGATATTCTTAGGATAATTCACATTATCATTACAAACCATTATGAAGGATTTATGAGTATATACCTTCATAAGGAAAACATTTTTATTATTAGGGATTATATCCATAAACTATTCAATTTATGTTGTGTGTTTTACAAGTTTGGAATTATGAATTGTGATTCATAAACCAATCTAGTGTATGCCATTATTTAGAAATTGTGCTTAGTGGAAGGAATGGAAACTATATCAACACAAGTAATCCATGTAGATACTTCCCTCCTACTTGGGATAATTATAGTGGAGCTAGTGATGCAATTGGTGATGATCCACTTATAACCATATTAGGAGAACTCGCTTAGGTTTTGAATAATAACCTTACCTGTACGGAGAACCATGATCCACACTAAAGGAGATCTATGTTAGACCGCTTCATGAGGAAAAAACCACCAAAATTCAGTTGGGCTACAAATCCATTTTAACCTATTAAATTGTTATGTTCCTTAGAGGAAATATTTCATACTTTGGGCTGTAGTGAAAGGGTAGAAGTTTTCATGGAAGTTTATCACCTCACGAGAGATGAAGATCAATGGTGGTAATTAATTTTAAACACAAAGGAGGATGAAGAAGTAACAAATATGTAATGGAAGTATTTTAAATCTCTTTTCATAGAAAAATACATTCCTCGTGACCATAAAGCGGATATGGAAAGATAATTTCTGAGTATGAGGCAATATGAGGATGAGAATGTCACAATGTATGAGGCTAACATTACAAGGATATCAAGCTTATAGAAGATTATATATGTAACCCAAGAAGTAATATTAATCAATTATTTGATGGTTGAAAACCATTTCTCCATCGAGCAATAGTCTCACAATCCATCTCATCATATGAAGATATAGTCTCATGTTCTATCAAGACAGAAATGAAATTCTCGATGTCTTGCAACATTAAAGCAATGCAAGAGAATAAGAGATCTACTAAACACTCTAGAAAGGGAAATAAGGGGATTTAGGGAAAAGTTTAATATCCATTATATAGTTAATGTCAGAAGAAAGACCCTGGTACTTTCCTGAAGGGAATGATATTCTGTTACAAGTGTGGTGAAAATGGCCACTAAGAACATGATTGCATGGGAAAGAAAGAGGATATCAATGTTGAATGATATAACAATAGAGAAATGGGGCATTATTAAAATTAATGTCTTAAGCTCCAAGTAAATATACCTTAGAAAAGGCATACGAAGAATGATTAAGCTTATGAAATCACTACTGCTGAGGTTGAAGCTCCGAATGACATGGTGGTAGGTAATTTAATGGTTTTATCAAGTTTACGCTATTCATTATTTGATTCTGGATCATAACATTGTTTCATATCTTCCCAGTTTTTTAAGAAAATAAGATATATCCAACTTAATTTAATAAAGGAGTTGTCATAAATAACTCTTGAGAGTAGTATCATTGTAATAATGTTTTGTAAATTAGTTCCCAATAGTGAATATAAACATGCTTTATCTACTATTATTATAGTCGTAACCATGATTTAAATTGATATAATCCTCATTATGGATTGGATTTCAGAACATGATGCAAAATAATTTATAAGAAGATGGAGGTTACAGTTTTCGATGATGATAAGGAGTACATTATCTTTAGAGCATAAATGTCACCACCTGATTATTATCTATATCCACCCCTAGTAGCTATAATAAATTCAATTATTAGGGAGGAAGAGAGTGAAATACATATGATAGGGGAATGGAATGGTCAAATAGAGGATGTAATAATAGTGCAATATTATTTTGATGTGTTTTTAGAGGATTTACCTGGACATCCTCTAGAATGAGAAATTGAGTTTGGTATTGATTTAATATTTGGTTCAAGGACCATATCGAAAAACCCATATAGAAGGTCCATTGTGGAACTATAGGAATTGAGTAATAAAGTATTTATTCAGACAAGTGTTTCTCCATGGGGAGACCAAGTGCATTTTGTTAATAAGAATGATGGATCTATGAGGTTTTGCATGTACTATAGGGATATCAATGCTATAAAAATAAAAAACAAGTATCCCCTACCTCGCATTGATGATTTATTTGATCAACTTTAGAGAGATCAATATTTTTCAATGATTTAAATTCGATATAGATATCATCAGTTGTGTGTGAAGAAGGAATATATTCCGAAAACAGCATTTTGAACTAAGTACGGGCATTATGATTTTACAGTAATGCCTTTTGGATTGACTAATGCACCCTATGTTTTCATTGATCTAATGAATAGAGTTTTCCAGGAATATCTTGATGTGTTTGTTTTGGTATTTATTGATGATATCTTGGTATACTCAAAAAGCTACTAAGATCATGAAAATCACTTGCACACTATTTTAAAAAACCTCGGAAGAAATGAATTATATGGGAAGTTTTGGAGCTGTGAATTCTAGCTATAAGAGATCTTATTTCTAGACATATTGACTCTAAGGATAGAATATATATTGATCATTTTAAGGAAATATCCATAAAATAATGGCCAACACTGATAAGTATAATTGCGGTACAAAGTTTTATTGGTTTAGTAGGTTATTATCGGTGTTTTGTCCAAGATTATTCTAAATTGGATAATCTATTAACCAAGATCACACAAATAGGGGTTAATTTTTTTTTGGACAATACAGTGTGAAGAATTTTTTGAAGAAATGAAGAGAATATTAGTCAATGCAACTATCTTAATTCTACAATCATGGAATGATGAGTTTTTTATTTATAGTGATGCTTCAAAGAAAGGAATTGGTTGTGTCCTTATACAGAATGATAGATTTATTGCTTATGCATTACGATAGCTAAATATTAATGTAAAATACTATCCTATGCATGATCTTGAGTTATCATTAGTAATATTTTCTTTTAATATATGGAGACACTGTCTCAATGGTGAAAAATGTGAGATATATATACTGATCATAAGAGTTTGAATTATATTTTCTCATAGAAAGAACTCAACATTATGTAAAGACAATGTATTGAACTACTCAATGATTAGGATTTCACTATAAAATACCACCCGTGGAAGTAAAATAATGTCTCTGATGCTTTGAGTAGAAAGGATCATGGAGTTTTGAACAAGATGAGAGATGAAAAGTATATTATGTTCATGGATCTAGTAAAGATGGATTTGGGAATAATCATGGAAGTTGAAACATCAATACTTTTTTCAAATGGTTTCCAATCCAACTTCACTAGAAAGGATAAAAAGTTATCAGATAGATGATGAGAATTTTCAAAAGAAAAATATATATGTGAATGATGGGTGATTTATTTACTTCGTTTATGAATATGAAATTTTTTAAATTTGGGAAGAGACATTGTGTTCCAAACATCCCTGATCTAAAATGGTATTTTATGAAGGATGATCATAGCTCCAATTTCTCTATACACCTTGGTAGAACTAAGATGTATAGAGATTTGAAGTAACATTTTTTGTCGGACAACATGAAGAGGGAGACTGCTGATTTTGTGTCAAGATGTATGGTTTTTCAGTAGGTGAAGACTGGAAGGCAATATCCTATAGGAGTCGTGTAACCACTTCCTACACCTGAGTGGAAATGGGATGATATTGCGATAGGATTTTTCATTAGGATACCAAAGACTCCTAGAAGGAATGATGCAATATGGGTCATTGTTGATCTTCTTACTAAGTCAATACATTTTCTTTGAGTAGGAGATGATTTTCCACTTGAATGTTTAGCGAGCCTATATATTAATCATGGTTTAAGAAATCATGGAGTACCCCTATAGATTGTTTCTGATCATGATCTCTATATTACATCAAGAATCTAGAAAAGTGTTCAGAAGGCTGTGGATACGGACTTCGTTTGATAATTATCTACCACCCTCAAACTGATGGACAATCAGAAGGGACTATTAAAACTATAGAAATCATGTTTAGATCTTGCTCACCTGACATTCAAGGGGCGTGGAATTAGATTTTACCTCTAGAAGAATATTCTTATAATAATTTCTTCCATTCAAGTATTCAGATGGCACCATATGAAGAGTTATATGGAAAGAGATGTCACGCACCAACTTGTTGGGTTGATGTTGATGAATGAAAAATTTTAGGCCCAAAACATGTTGATGAAATAATGGAAAATTATAATATTATCTAAACCCACATCAAAGGAGCTCAAAGTAGAAAAATGAGTTATGCTGGTAATCGAAGGAAGGATTTAGAATTTCAAGTAGGAGATCATGTTTTCTTGAAGGTATCTCCATGGAAGGGTCCTATAAGATTCATTAAGAAGGGAACATTTTTTCCTAGGTACATCGGACCTTTCAATATTCCTTAATGAATTAGAGTCTAAGCTTATCATTTGTCAATGTTTCCATGTCTCTCCAAAGTTAATGATGTCTTCCATGAATCACTGTTGAGAAAATACATGCCTGACCCAATGCATGTATTCACCTATGATGATATAGAACTAGAACCTGACATGTCTTATTATGAATATCCTATCATAATTCATTATACTAGAGAACAAATATTGAGAAACTAAATGAATTGTCTTATGAAAGTTCTATGGAAATACCATAATAAGGAAGAGGTAACATGGGAACCTGAGGAACTTATGATGAAGAAAAACCTGAATCTTTTTATGCAGTAATATTTTAGAAATTTTGGGGATGAAATTATTTGGGGGAGGGAATAATGTAAAACCCCAGGATTCCATGATACACTTCTCTTTGAATAATACAATAGCCTGGACTATACACAACTTTGAGTTCTAAGACACCCTGACCAATTAAACTAGCTGTTATGAATAGTAATACCCACTTTTTAAAGTTTTATAAATTTTATTTTTCAAAATGGACTTCATTTTTGGATTTAGAATATCAAAATTATCTTAGGGTGTTTTTTTGGAATTTTTCTGAAAACTATCATTTTTTGATGAATAGTGAAAAACACTGCATTATTGTTGAAAACCTAAATTTTATATAAATAATTAGTGATTTTATTTAAATTTATTTCAATTAAAAATAGATACATAATACAAATATATGTTCAATGTTATTCATTGAAGTAATTTTATAGCAACATTAGATATATAATAGTTTATTGAACTC
Source organism: Viscum album (assembly GCA_963277665.1). Lineage (NCBI taxonomy): Eukaryota > Viridiplantae > Streptophyta > Magnoliopsida > Santalales > Viscaceae > Viscum > Viscum album. Next base: position 353,892,248 of record OY728125.1, on the reverse strand, counting down.
TTTACCGTCTTTTACCCACCATATAGGTGCATTTACAAATTTCCATAAAACATAATTTTACCACTACTGGGAATTGAATTTAAAAAATCCGAGAGACACGATTGACATGAGTAAGTAAAATGTGGTTTAATAAGATTAAAATATATTTTTGGTGAATAGTAACTTTTGACTTTTATTTACCATAGTTACAAGTAGATAGGGTGATTAAAGGTAAAAATGATATTATAATAACCCTAATACATGTCTTAATTCTATTGGATAAGTGAATTTCTACCAAAATAAACTTTAGGAATAAAATATGATCCTTTTGGTCCACTTGTATTAGATTAGTACAGTTATTATTATTTCATTTAAAGAAGAGTTAAGTGTTAAATTCAATGTTTAATAACTAAATAATTTTTAATATAGTGTTATATATGAGATAAATTCGACTATAAATATTTGTTAGAAATATAATAATATTTCCTACATAATGGTATTTTATTTATAATTTTTAGACATTAAATAATTAAATTTAGTTATTACACAATGATGATTATGTAATTACCTTATTAATGAATGATTAAAATAATTGATATTATAAATATCCAAATAAATGTAAATTGAGACATTTTATGAATTCCAAAAAACAATTTAGGTTAATATGACATGTTAGTTTTGATTAAATAATTTTTTTTCGAAGTGATAAATTTGTTATGACTTTCAAAAAAACCAAATGCAAAATATTTTCAAAATTGACATAAATGTGTTTTTAAAACAAATATTGTACTCTTAATTGATATAATATTCCTAAAACTATAAGGTTTGTCAAAAAGACTTTTATAAGGTTTTATATATCAATAATGAACATCTTGGGGTACTTTTTTCTTTTTATAGTATGTTTATTAACCATTTATTATAATAATACAAGAATACATTGTAAAGTTAAACTATTTAACTAAGAGCGAAATCTAAAACATAAGGTTAATGTGGTGATATAAACTTATCTAAAACATATTGGTTTAGTGTTTTCTGACCTAGACCCACCTTATTCTCAAAATAAATCATTTTGGAGCCATTATAAACCGAATATGATTGTATAATAAAACAATATTCCTAGCTTTTCCTAAAGTGACCCTCATCACTATTATAAAAGGGTACTTAACCTTATCTCAAAATCACACCTCCATATCCATTTGGCTAAGCCAAAACCTACTCAAATATCCCCCCAAAAATCATCAATATTACCTAGATGCCTTAATTTGTTCATAAATCCAACCTAAGGAGCCCTTTTTATCAACTAAAAAGGAAGCACCCGAAGAAGAGGTAATAATTTCATAACCTATTTCAATGTTATTTTCTTCTTCCACTTCTTATTTCTTTGTTGTTTCCACACAAAAATAATAAATCCAGTACCTTATACATAATTTGATTTTATTATAAATATGGAACAACCATATTCATTTTTCTATCCATCCTATTATTGATAAATCACCATACGTGCATATGCACGGCTTACCCTCTCCACGTCATTGTGTAGTCTGTTATTCAAACACATAATTATTTGGATGACTGTAATAATGTGTATAACATATGAAAATAATAAGTATAACATGTTAATGATTCTGTATATATGATATACCATCCAATTACATACGATCTCACCACCAATAGAATGATATTTTCTCTCATGCGTACTTACGGATTACCGTCTCCTCGGACACGATGAAATTCAATCCCCATAATAACCATTTATAAATAATTTTAAATTTATGATTAAAAATAATTTTTATGAATATAATATCATTCTTTATATGAATCAAATACCTCTTATCCATAAAAAACATGGCTTACTTAACCAAGAATATAAAGAAAAATGAATCAGTTAACAATCGAAACAAAGATACTATTGAAATATTATAAACAAAACAATATTAGAAGGTTATATATGATATCATGTTTATGTATGTGATTCATTTATACTTTGATAATAATGATTTAACTATTACACAAGAGGTTATATATCCATCGATAAATGAAAAGTACAAGGTAAGGTTTAATTTTACAATTTCATTATTTATCTGAGGTTGTTTATATGTTAGTATCTACTAAGACTTCATTATCACACACATTCATGTTTATTAAAAATATATTTCAAATAATTTTTAAAATATCATAGAAAATTGGTTAATGTCATTTATACCCTTGTTTTAAATTTTATAAAATGATTATAATATATTCTTTTCATCATTTATTAAACAAGGTCCTTTAATACCTTTTTGAAAAAAAAAATTAATTAAAGAATGTATTTTTAATTTATATGGCTGGTGCAGAGGTTATCCATTATTATAACGTATTTGAAGCTTCCCATACAAGATTATAAGAATATTTTCAAAATAAATTTTTTCTTTTATAATTATGTATCATTTAAATTATTTCAAAATAAAGAGACATTTCTCTCAAATAGTTTTGATTTCATCTATGTCAAAATCCATTGATGGATTTTAAACTTGTATGAAGTTGAGTTATTATGATAAAATATTCAATATTGTATTGAAGGTTTTGTGATATTTTTTATTGTGGATTTGTTATTTATATACCATTCATGGTTTATAGTTAATGTATTTCTAATTTCATATGGTAATTTTAATAAGAATGTTTTTGTTATGTTTAAACCTTCATATATAAGGAATGCATTGGACATAGTAAGTAATGAGTGGAGCCCGCTATAGCTCCTCGATGCATCGATTGGTATCATGAGACAAACTAGTGTTTTGGGACAAGGCCTTGACATGATATTATCTGTAGTCTTGGCATGAGGCCTTCACTGTGTGGTTATGATGTCCATAATTATGCATTGTATCATTTTAAAATAGGATATTGATATAAATTTTGATTATTAGACTAGTATGATATCCATGTGAATAATTAAATGTCATTATTTTATTTATCTTTTCCATATTATGCTGAATTTTATGTTTAAAAGTATTTTCTTTATGTCTTATACATTTCCTTACATGTTTGTTTTTTTTATGATAGTTTCCACTACATTGTTATCCTTGGTGAGAATCTAAGCTCACTTCTTTCATATGTTTTATTTTTTCCAGGATGTGAAGAAGTATATTAAAATTAACCTCCAAGAATAGGATAAGAGATATAATAGTGTTCATATGGGGACACAATATGGTTTATTTTATTTCATGATGCATTGAAAAACTTATGTATGTATCTAGTACTTCAAATGCAACTAAACTGACCGGTCATTTGGGACATGATTCCCTATATATTTCCAATTTTATGTTATAATGCATCGACTCTAGGTAACTGGGGTTAGGGAGATACATTTGGTTTTTCTATATAGGAAAATATAAACATCAATATATTTAACTTTTCCATGTTACTGATAAAATCTAAAACATATATTTTCTGGAAATTCAATATATCTATGTCTCCATTGCATTGAATAAGAAATTTTACATCCCATATGGTCACAATACATGCATATGGTGAATGATGTGAAACATTTATGACCTTTTAATATGGGGAAAATATGGTTTTATTAGATTATGGTTTAAAATATAACAAATATTCTATAGTTCATTCTGAGTAAAAATGATTCTTCAACTTCAAGAAGTATCTCTGACAACTCATCAATCTTTTTGAAATTTAGATTATATGGATCTCCAATTAAATTGAATGAAATATTATATAATCCTTTTAATTCATTAAAATATGAACTTATAGAGAAATATATTAATATTTTTGGATAATGTAGGTGAAAATATTCTTTAGAAACCCAAATATACTCTCATCAATAAAATATATTTGTATATTTTAGAAGATAATCGTAGCATTGAAACCAACTTATATCAATTAACCATTATTTAAAAATATATATTTAAGAGAAATAATTATCATATTTCATGAGAACTAAATGGTAGAATATGATAAAAATAACATGAAATAAGAAATCGAACATATGTAATGAAAAAAGGTGGTGAGAGCTCTCTACCAATTTAAGTATCACAGAGAAAATTTGAAGCTAAAATTGCAATATATTAGCAATGAGGGTGATGAGTTGATATCCAACTAGATACAATAGTTCAGAATAGATATTACATCATAAAAATTAGAAACAAAATAATATTCAATAGATGATAGTGTAAGAATAATTTTTATAATGTTATATGTTTTTAAATCTCTACCTTTTTAATGGCTGTTATAAAGTCCTTATGTTTTATTAGATGAACATAATTCTGAGAGAACATGAAATTTTCTAACAAAATTTAAGAAATTTTTCAACTTAGTGATTATAAATTGAATATAAAAGATCTAAAAAATATAAAATTTCTATCCTAATGATTTTTATTTCAGGGATACAAATAACTTAGCAACATAAAAAAGGTATATGAAAGTGTTTGTCTAATAAAACATCTGATAATCATCATTGAGATGAATATTAATAGGTTTCATAATAAATATGTATTAGATATTTATTTAATTATGGTATGAAAAACAAAATATATGATAAATATTTGAAAATATTTGAAATATATTATCCCCTTTTTTGAGGTGCCTTTTCACTATGATAGATAGGTGAACAGGAAGAAAACTAATGATTAAATTTTATTCATAATTCTATGTTTTTATTTAATATATTCAAATAAATAATAATTTAGTGTTTTTATAAAAAAATAATCAAAATGTTCTTATGATTCATTATAAAATTTTAAAATTATCTCATTTTTGTTTGTGATGTTTATGGAAGTTGTGTATTATATATATTCACATAGCTTATGACTGATGTGCTGGGTTTTTACTATAAGGAGAGACTAACGATTCTCTTAATGAACTACATGTTCTAGATTCTCTTTTCATACCTATTTTCATTCTGTAAATTTAGAATTTTTAAAACTATTTATCTAAAAATAATTTCCATAAGAATAAATAAATTAATGATCTAATGTTCCTTTATGGTAATGAAAAATTGGTTATACAACTTTAAGATGTGATTTAATTAGATTTTTTTGTAATATAACACATAAGAATACTAAAAATATTATATCTATAGAACTAGTTTAATGTTATAATAAATAACCAATCATTCCTCTATAATTTTTGGAGACTACTGCTTCCCAAAATTCCTCAGGGTGTTATGATATTCAGATTCCAATCAGATTACTTAAATATTTTCCATTGTTATAACCCAATATTTTAAGTAAATGTATTATATTTTTTTGAGATAATAATGTTCCTTATCATTTTTGAGAAAATATAAATCCTTGGAAAAAAATAGTTCACCCACCATACACATTTAATACTCATATTTAATAATATATGAAAAAGAATCAAAAATATATTTTTGAGTTTAACCAAATATAATTTAATTGACATAAATTTTAATAATAATGTATTCTTTAAAGAAATTCATAATAAAAAAGTCTTGGATCAGAAACCACCTTAATAAAATTATTTTAAATTTCAAATACGGTATGTTTATAATGTAATAATATTGGGGCTTTTTTAAGTACCTAGATCTCCATAGTATGTTTATAAATGGTTTCCATAATTTATTTATCATCAAAACTAGGTGGAGGTACTACATAAATATCCCCTTGTATATATCCTTTAATAAAATCACACATCACTACTAATTATTAATTATTACAATTTATAAATTTTACTAAGTATAGGAGTATACATATAAAATCAATTCTATATGGTGGATAAAATTTTAATTCCTGATATGTTCTTTCTTGTTGATTATATACCATTGAAACAATCCTTTTCTTATTTTGTACTATCATGAACCAACCTGATCCATCCCTCCATCAGACGCCTGATCCGGCCTTTGATAAGTCTCGAAGGGCGTTCTCGATCCCTATGGGATAGAACAAGTTCCTAGTCATCAAGGAATCACTATTTGGGAACAATCTGTCTTAATAAATGATTAATGAAAATCAATAGAGTAAATTTAAATAATATGTTATCATGACACATCCATATATGGGACATACATTCCAGAGACAAATTAGTAAACAATAATCCTAAAATCAAAATAGTATAAATATCATATTGGTAGAGAGTGCTCAAAATCACCCTCTACCTCCAAACATCATATCCTTAGATAAAAATATTCCAAACACCATTGGATTTACTTCTCCTACCAGAAGATATAACTACCATATGATCATAAAATGAGGCAAAATAAAAAAATGAAAAAGTGATAAAAGGAAACTAAAATAAAAATTAACTAAGACATGCATATCTCCATGAAATTATAAAACTCACTGACCAACTAAAGATGAACTAGAACACCCCACATGTGAGATTTTAATATTATACAAAACCATCAAATGAAGAATGATAGCTATATATATAGGTATTATAACTTATGTACCTTGTGGGTTTTCCAAAATAAAACCACACTGTATGACTTTCCTTTAAAAGGAAACACATGTCATGGTTTTTTAAAAATATAAATATAAAAAATAAGGTTTTTTATTTTCCATTAAAAAAAGTAGTTGGTTAATTATTAAAAATATATTTTCTTATTTTATTTCAAAAAATATTTCCAAAATAATGAGTTTATTTTCAATAAAACATTTATAATAAGGAGTATGTTAATAATATGTTTTTATAAATGAAACAATAATAGTAAAAATTAATATAAATAGGTTCTACAAAAAAAGGAATGTAAAAAATTACTTTTTTCATTTTAAACATGAGTTTTTTGAAGAAGATGGTACCTTGGATATAAACCCAAGTTCCAAATATTATTAAAGAAATAAGTTACAAGTGTCTAAAAGATGGAATCATGTTATAATCCTTATTATGAAAGGGGAGTAAATCATTCATGATATCATTCATTCAAGTAATATCTTTATTCACTAATTTGTTATCTAGTCCATATGAAACCATGTTTGATTCATGATATATATGATTGACGATTTAGTTAATGTCTAGAAGGGAGTGGGTGCAATCCATCCAATGGGTGGAGATCATCCATGCAAGATGCGTCACAACATTCTAGATTGCTAGAACAATGGTAGTCGAATCACTCTCAATACAGATGTTGTTCCGACCATAATTTTTAGATAAATAAATGGAATGAATCATACTCATAATTCATCTTTCAATGAGGTGGAAATTACAAATCTTCCATAGAAGAAACAAAGTATTTGAGAGAAATATCCATGGGATATTTTTATATAGGCATGTCAGTTTGGGTACTAGAATCCTCATACCCTTGATGAATTAACCCTAAGAATAACTACCCTCATGCATGATCCTCTATATAGGAACAATACAATGTTTCTGCGGTACCCACCAAATCATCATGTAGTTCAGTAAGTGTTATTTCATGATCCTATAATAGAGTTTGGACCAATGCCCCAGCAACTTATGTAGTGTACTAGTCCTTATCCCACCCACCATGGTACCTTATATTTCTAGGTTCCATGATCATAACTGAATTTCATAAGAGAGGTGGAGTAGAAAACAATGTTTCAATTTTACAACCCTACAAATCCAGTATAAAACAACATCTCAACTCCCTACATTTCCAACACAAATCCACATTATTACAAAACCATACCTACGTGAAAATAACATAAAAGATGTGTTCCATAAGAAAAATAAAATTATGGGAATCCATTGTAAGGTGATTCCTTTTTTGAAAATCATTATATATTTCATAATGGGCCTCATCATTTGAAATGTGAAGAACCATTTATTTGGAAAATAAATTTTACCCAAGGAATTAAACTTCCAAAACCATACATCCCAATTTAACACATACACACATTGATATATATATATATATATAAATACCCATTGACTCAAATAACATATTGTCAAAAACCATTTGTGAATATGTAAAAAGAGGTAACTTATATATATATATATATATATGATTGTGTGTGTGTGTGTATGCATGTAAGTCATATTTTTAAATGAATTATAATTTAAAAACCGATTTTATGTCCTTTTTAAATCCAACATGCCACTAAACATTTATGTAAAACTAGAAAAATTATGAAAACAACTTCATTAAATTCAAACTTAAACATTTAATACCATTTAAGAAATAAGAGAGACACCCAAGGATCTTTTATTTCAAACTAGTATAAAAAAATGATTTAGTAATTGAAAAACTATGGTGGGGACTTATTAAAAACATGAAAATTATAGGGAGACTAATTTGAACAATATTAACCATTTAATATAATTTATTTACTTTAATATATAGTGAAAACTCCAAAAAAATCAAGAATTCATGGATTTCAATTTAAGGTCTTGGACATAGGGTAACCTACCTAAAACCGAAAAAGAACTCGATGTCTTTGCTACATGAGACCTAAAATCATCTCAACTGAGTCCTTGGAACCCCACAAAAAGAAAGGAAACCCTAGCTACAAATAAAACCCAAAAAATCATAACATAAGAAGAACCTAGGGCTTGACCAGCTTAATGTTGTAGTAAAGAGAGAATGGAGGAAGAACAATAATGTGGTGGAGGGAAGGAATGACTCACCTAAAATGATCGCATGATGAATGAGGAGGTGAAATGGAAGAAAATCAACAAAGGAAAGGGGGAAGATTTCATGACTCAAGGATCATGGGACTGGTGTGTCACATGACATGGAAAGTAATGGGAGGGGTGGCGTCATAAGTTTATAGGGGGGAGGGTTATTTTGAGTATATAAATTTTTTGAATTATTATTAACAAAATTTAACTTAATTTTAATTTTAATTTTTGAGGTCTAGATATCTTCCACAGTTTTCCCATAGGGTTGGTCAAATCATATGCCAACCATGTGCCTCACATTGGCACACGTAGACACATTACATAGTAAGGCCCCACTGTTAGAGAAACCATGTGTCAGTCATACAATTTTCCACTTAAAGTTTATATACACCCTCATATGCCCTACACAGAGTTTCTACTAACCATATGACAACTATGCACATGTGATAAAATACCCCATATTTAAAATTAAAAACTTGTCTGACCTGAAACTCAAAAAATGAGACTAAATATAATTAAATAATTAAAAATAATTAATAAATTAGTTTTGGCATGTGAAAATTCACCCCACTATAAAACATTATTACCCAAAAAGATGAAAAATGTTTCAATTGGCCACAAGACCAAGAAAGGATAAACTACCATTCGAGTCAAGAGGACCAAAACCCAAACACAAAAAAAACACTCACCTACCACTCAAAATATGAAACTCCAATATCACAAATGAATCCAAATAAATCATCCTCACAAACTGATCCAAAAATCCATGGAATCGTATATCCAAACATAAACCAAATCAAGAATACCTAAATTCTATCATTGAAATAAAAATATAAAATCATCATGTACTATTTCGGATCTCTACTATCATTCATCTGATAACTCGTTATCCTTGAAATCCATACTATTATGATCAGGATCATTTGGGAAATGGATAATGAATTATCCCCATCCTGTAATCTTGAATACCAATTCCACCATGATCACAGTATATAGTGGACTCCCACCCAAATTAAGACCCTATTCGAACATTAATTTCCTATGCCAGATCAAAATCCGAAGTCCTAATGAGAGTATTTTCTAAAAATATACTTCTATTGAAACCAAAACTCATGAAATAATTCAAATAAAAGGAATTCAACTAGATAATGATTCAATGAAACCAAAATGATACCATAAAGGATAAATTACTAAATTTAACAATCCTCAAACCCATCTATAAATATTCAAGACATCTGAGATAAAGCACCACCCAAAAACAATAAAAACATACTAAATTCAACAACTTGAAGGAATATCACACATAATAATAATTTCTAGGACTAATGGATAATATTAGAGAAAAAGATATGACTGAGAATTCAAAAAAAAATCATCAATAAGATCAACATGGGATCTAATCATGATTAAAGGGAGGAAAAGTTGGGTCCATATCCTATAACACTAACTCTTGGTGAACCCATGCAATCATAAAAAATTAAACCACCCTCCCCATTTTTGACAACCACTACCCAAAACATCACCATTCAGAGAAGTGATAAGAAAACCCAAGTCATGCACCTTATCAAAATGGATGATCACTAAATTAATTGGTACTTCCTATAGAGTTTCCAAAGGGGGAATAACTGGACAAATGATTATTCAAAATTTCCCTAAATACACTAATCAGCTAAATCATGAAGATTTAAATCCATTAATGGTAGCCACTATGATATAAAAATTGAAATGGTTTCCAAAAACAGGAAACCATTGTAAGGTAGAACCTAAATGGTTTCCACAACAACATTGAAAACAACATTTTGGGTTGACATTCACCAGACCTAGAATCTCTTCCTCTATATTAAGTGATTCACTCTATTATTTTTTTCTAGATCCCTGATATATTGAAGTATATGTTACCCTATGGTTTGGAGATAATAATCCCTGATTGAAAAATCTTCTATCAGTAGAGATACTTATAAAACATATTTAGGAGACACAATAATCCACTCTAAATATAATTGGAAGGAATCAAAGAGATCAACCATCCAAATTGTTTTGATTCTTTTATATGAAATTTTACAATAACAAAAATCATCAAATCATCGATTCATTCTTCTCAATCCAATTGAAATGGTACCAACATGAATCATAACCCGAAAATAAAAACATAAATCACCAGAACAAAAACATCCTCACAAAACTACCTCCCTTCCCTTTCAAAACATTACAATATTTGAATTGGAAAATCCAATACACATTTTCAAAAGCATGGTTTGAAAAAATTTCATCCCCATTTAAATTGAAACCATGTTCACATCAAATTATTCCCCAAGATCTTAATGTTAAATAACATGACTTATCTAAATCGCGAATTCTACTTGGAATGACCCCACATTTCATATGATTTTGGAAATTTTAACATTAATTTTTTTAAAAAAAAGAATTTCTTTAAATAACACATTATTATTAACTACAAAATATTATCAAACCAGAGGTTCCATGCCTCTAAAATGTTTTTTAGATACAAATAACATAAAAATGAATTTTTAAAATGTTTACCCATAAAAATTTTCTCTATTTTTAATCAAAAATCGGTCTCTATCCACTTAATACCTTATTGAAAAAGACTGATGTTATTAAATAATTAATTAATTTTTATATATTCCTCTTACTGATTTTCATGGAAAATCTGACAACTGTGAAATTCCCATGTTTTAATATAAAATATAATTTTTGATCATTTTTTAATTAATCCAAATTCATGTTATTTTAAAATTTTATTCATAACTCTCATTCTACATATCCAATATGTGTGGTTCATATTTTTTATGATTCCTATTTAAAATTACTAAAAATCCTTCAACTGAATAATTACCCAATTCTTTTATTTGACGGTCTATATAGACCACACATGAAGGCCCATCGAATTTGGTTTTAAAATAGGACTATCTATGATAGTTGAATTTATGTGCTCGATAAAGAAGCTAAAATTTCTTAAAATTCATAATATTTTTGACAATATAAAAAATAAAAGTATAAAAATATTAAGACCCAACTAAACCTCAAAGTTTCCCAATTTATGCATGAAATTCCAACTCAAAATTATGTTTGATATTTGAAAGCAACCCATAATTAATTAATTTTCCCCTAATACACAATAAAATTTGAGCTAAAATTATGTGGATAGAAATAAAAATTTATCCATAATGTTTTTTAAAAAATGGTTCTGAGATGAATGAATTTTCATGGTATAAAACCCATTCACATTCATACCATAAACAATTCTTGGATAATTATAGATAGAAGTATGTGGTTTGGTAAAAAATCAATAAAATTTGATAAAAAAGTTCAATAGATGCCAAATTTGTAGTGTTATCTATCCAAATCCATATATAAAAAATATATAGAAGAAGAAGAAGATATCTTAATATTCATCTTTTTAAATGGGAATTTACATGATTAACTATGAGGGTTGGTTTTGGATGGGAAATAGTCCACCACCATGGGATATAAATATATTTCCTTATTCAACTTACAAGGGGTTGGCATTTAATAAAATAATATGATACATTTTCATGAAAAAAAAATTCAGAATGCATATGGGAACATTCCAAATACTATTTTTTTTACTTTAGAGTCCATTCTTCCATGCTTTCTTTTCATATACTGAATGTGTTTTAAATTGTAATTATGTAAGTGTTTTTATAATTTTGATTTATTTTTAATTCATTTTCCATCATAATAATATAATATTATCATCTAAATTCTATTTTTAATATTAATTACCATAAAATATTTTTAATTATGTTGAAAAAACCATCCCTCTTTCACATTGTGATTCAATCCAAAGTGAGTGTTTTACTTCCCCTCATAATTTGTGTGTGTGTTCAGAGCACTAGTGTTATCATTTCCCTTTTTTTATTGTAATGTTATCTGGTGGATATAAATATCATAAACCAAATAAATTAAAATATCAATTTCTTGAAAAAAAATTATTTTTATGAGTCATAATATTCAAAAGTAATGTGATAAAGAGTATTTTGTCATTTAATATTATTTAAATTGAAATTTTTTATGTTGATATAAAACTTTCATGTATTAATGATATTTTTTGTTTAACATGTCGATTACACGGATTTGTTGAACAAAAAGTACAAATGGGTTCATGAAATATTGAACCATCCATAAATGATAATTGATAATGATTTGAACCCTAGTGAAGTCTTGGATTAAATACAAATAATTGAGGATTCTGATCAGAATCACCTTGTGATATGGATGTTAATTTTAATAAAATATATCACAATGTTTAAGGATATCACCATCTTAACTCGCAAATAATGAACTCATCACAATATTTAACAAAATTTTAAATTACAATTAATCCAACAATCAATTTAAAAAAATCTCTAAAAACACTACCTCATTTAAAAAGACAAATCGAAAGAAAATGACTTTGAAATATAGTACCACCATATTGGATAAAACCCAAGTGCTTCAATACACATTATATTATATAATCATACCTTCGACTATTTTATAGGCTACAATCGATCACGCTTCACACATGCGTCCATTTTAAAATTTAAAAATATTATCTGAAAAGCACTTGAAAATAAAAAACACTTTATTAAACATAAGTCAATACTCATTGGACCAATAAATCAAAAACATAAATCCTATAAAAAGATACTCGTGACCATAAATGAATTAACCCATGACATGGTGGACAATCTTTCAACTACGCAACTATAACCATGAGTAACAAAGAGCCATGTACACATGCTCCACATGTGCTACCGATCCATGTGATTTCACCACATACCACCATCTCAACTCTTTCTTCATCAAAAATATAAAATTTGAAAATCCAAATCTGAATATCCCATAGTAGCTCAAGTCTCCAAACAAAAAATAGTCCATGATTATCTCCCCACATGTACATCACAAGACTCGATTGTCCTATCTCTAATCTACCAAAAATATCAAATAAAAAATTATACCAAAGATAGATTCAAGTTTCCAATAGACGAAAGAATCCAACTGCTAATATGATACCATTTTCTATGAACTAAAATGATTCATCCCCCTGTCAGATGACAGAGTCAGACCGCGACAAGTCTCAAAGGCCTTTCTCGATGTAACGACACAACCTTTTGAATAATACCTTTTTCCTCAAAATTTAACCTTTACTATGTCATAATAAATAAAAATATATAAGTATAAATTAAATTGTACCATTAGTTTTTTACCATTATATGACCATTGGTTAATATGACCATTGGAAATAGTTATAATTTTGAATGTTATAATTATTGTTTATAAATAGAAATGTTATGGGATAATTAATTCATAAATAAGTGTTGATGGAATCAACTAATAGATTGGTCCATATGAATCCCATTTATCAAATTTGGGAAGGAGTTAGCATCACTGGGCTTCACTCAGGACCAATCCCAATATGAACATCAACGTGTTAATCTTGAACGAAATTGCCTTTGAGAGATATTCAAGTTAGTAAAGATTACCACTGGAGCAATGTTATGTGAGCCACCCCAAGATTCCATTACCATCACACACCATACCATTATGTGTTATAGTGGGGTTTTATGGGGTTATTTATTTATGAAATAGTCACTTATTTTTAATTCCTTTATTTTAATAAATTTTTTCTTCCATCATTTCTGTTTTATGAATAGTTTTTCATTAAAATTGAGGTGGAATTTGATAAATTCATTTTTCATGTAAAAATTTTTTTCGTGAATAAATATATTATTATATGAAACAATGGTTTTATTTATATTTTTTATTATAACTAAATAGTGTTATAAACACACTCAATTTTAATTAAAAATGATAATGTTTTAATTTTAAGTGTTGTAATTCTCATTATGCATTTGTTATCTAATTTTATTTGTAATAATTAAGTATTTTTATTATTAGAAGATAATTTCACGTTTTTAGAGAGTTATAATGATGTAATAAATTTAAATTTGGAAATCATATTTTCTATTTTATGTTATGGTTAATTTATGAGAATTTTATAAAATACTATAGTTTTTCATGAATAGTAAAGATACAGTTTTGAGATTTCATTAAGTTTTATGACATCATAACTATTTAATAATGATTTAATGAGTAATATTTTATTATGGTAAACCCTTTTGGAGGAAAATATTATATGAGGAGTCCCAACTGGCCAATACCATGGGGAAGACCACAGTTTTGTAAATACCACTAAGGATGTGTCCTTTGAAATTAATTAAAAAACTCAATCTCTTTTAGTATAATACCAACCCATTATTTCGTTTCCTTTTATTAAAAAATCATCTAAATAAGATAATATAACAGTATTTTTTCCCAAGGTTTCTTCCCAAGGTGTCCTCAAGACCCAAAGGTCCTGAACATATTGTTTTAGAAGTTACATTTCAAGGAATGGGAATTCTCAACTTCTCTTTTTCCCATTCAAGTTCTTTTTATGTGGTATGTCATTCAAATTTCCATAAAATGTTTTTGTTTTCATGTTATTATTTCCCTATAAATTATTATGAGTATTTTATGAATGGTTGATCCTTATCCTATCTTTTCTAATTTTTTTATAAAACCATATATCATACTGGTTATGCTGCGGAATTTTCATCACAAAATGTATCTATTATTTACAAACCTTATTTTATTTTATTTAGGTGAATAAAAAAACCTATTTCATTTCCTATGGTATTTATCAATACATAAAAATTATTTCGTTGATTCTGTAATTTTTAAAAACAAAAACATCATTACCATTAACTGGGTGATAAAATAAATATTGATCATGTTTTTAAGAAATTTTTAAAATGCCATGATTTTGAAATGAAACGCATTTATATTACTATCGATGTGTTATAAATGGAATTTTTGATTATGAAATTTGTATCTCACATGAAAATAAATAAATATTAAGTGTTCACCCTAAAAGTGTTCTAATTTATTTGGTAAATAAATTAATCTATGGAGATGATAAGTTCAACAATATCTTGGGGGATAACCATGATAATTTTTTATGAAACCTTTGTGATGGTCATTGGGGATATGATTATGAATTTCTCAATTAAATATTGTGAACTAATTTAAAAGTTTTGATTAAATATCTTATTATTATGATATTCCTCTTTATCATGAATTTATGAAACTCCTCATGTTCTTATTTATATCTCTCAAGTTCACATGTAAACTGCTTAACTTGTTTCCACTTAATAGGCCTTATGCACACCCTTTCCAATGATGTATGTGACCAGGTTATGCGATGGGCTAATTTTACATAGGATGAACCTTTGATTATTCCATTCTAGTGGATTATAAAAATGCTATATATTTACATGTATTATGTACCTTATTTACATGATACTGAAATTTAGAGATCATATATTGGTAAAATGTAACACAATGTTTTGTAAAAAAAGGAGGGAGTACATAGTTATTATCACATGATAGTTTAGTTATTTTTTAAATGAGGAGTTTAAAACAATAATAAAAACCATAAGAAACAATTTAATCATAAGAAAATATATTGATATTTTGATGAAATGTTAATTAAGTGGTTTCAGAAAAAATAAGTCTCCGTCAGGATACAAACAAGTAGATGTGGCTCTGGCACAGATCAATCTAGGGTTGAAACCCAAAAAAACCTCTTTGAGCAAGAATCTAATGGTAACTGGTGCATGAAAACTGGAATTTCTTCACTCTTGGTTTGATAGTCTGAGTTGATATATTTTGATAATCAAATTCTTTTTACAAATCATGATGTATTTATAGAAAGTATAATTGTTGTTAAAGAATAATATATTAAATTATGATGACTCATGATATAAAACTAATTTAGAGTTATAATATTAATAAATAAATCATGATTCTCAATAAGGATTTATTCTTATAGAATATGGTGGGAAATTGGATGAACCATGAAAAAGGTGACTACAATGGACCATCCGCTGACAACCCTCTAACATAAGTAAAAATGAAAACATTCAGGAAAAGTATGAATCAACTAACTCATTTTATGGGAAATAACCTAAATCAAGCTGAGGGGCCAGATTCAACATGAAGGTAACACCTTTTTGTTGAGTCCTTTATATGTCAAGGACCACCAACATTCAGTGGATCGACTTTCCCATTGATTGATGAACAGTGGATAAACACTATCAATGACAACTTTTATATACTCCATTGTTTGGAATAAGAGAATTTCACATTGGTTGTTTACCATTTAGAGGGAGAAGGTGTTCAGTAGTGGGAACAGATTAAAAACATTAGTCTAAGAGGGGTGATTGAAGTTATGGAGTGGGATGTGTTCATAGGTATCTTCTAGAATAAGTATTTACCTCAATTGATGAGAATGAAAATAGATAAGGAATTTCTTAAGCTGAAGAAGAAGGAGAATGAATATGTGGGAATCTATAAGAAGAACTACATTGTTCTTTAACTTTAAACCAATATATTTTCCTTGCATCACAATGGGAAGGATGATATATTCTTTTGAGGAAAAAATACATCATCTATAGAAATTACATTGATTGATTCTGGTTCTTTGAATTTCCTTATTATCTCTATTTTTTCAAATAATGTTTAATTAATCCATGAAATTCTAAATGTATATTTTTCATTAAAAACACCTGGACGGATGATCCAAGCATATATAGTGTTTAGAAACTCTATTATTTACATTATCAAGAACACTCATTTTAAAAAACTAGTAGTCATTCCCATATTGGAATTCAACATGATACTATCGATGGACTGGCTCTCAAAGAATATAGCTAAGATCAGATGTAGAAGAAAGGAAAAATCACTAGTCTTGAATGGATGACCTATATTTTTCTTTTAAGGAGTGATATATCTACCAGATATTTTTCTAGAAGCACCTCCTTTATAATTCATTATGGAATTGATCAGTGAATAAGAAGAAGTAGATGAGAGTATATAGATAGATAATGTCCCCATTTTTCATGAATACATTGATTTATTTCTTGAAGAGTTAACTAGACCTCAGACATAAAAATAGGAATAGATATCCATTGTCCTCAAACCTATATCTCATTTGTTATCAAAAACCCTATATAGAATGGAAAATGTTGAGATAGTGGAATTAAATAACCAACTCCAATATATTTTGGAGAAGGGGTTTATCTAACCAAGTGTGTCTCCTTAATGAGTTCATATTCTCTTTGTGAAGAAGAGGGATGAATCAATGTGGCTATGAATTGATTATAGTGAACTGAATGGGATAAAAATAAAGAACAAGTACACTATTACAAGAATGGATTATTTATTTGACCAACTTCTTGGGGATCAATTCTGTTCAAGATTGATATTCGATCTTGTTATCATTAATTGAGGGTAAAAAAAGAATATATTCCAAAAACCATCTCCTGATCAAGATATAGGCATTATGAGTTTTTTTTATGTCCTTAGTCATGACTAATTATCCTGTTAATTTTACAAATTTTATGGATAGATTCTTTAAAGGATACATTGATAAATTTTTTTACTTTTATTTATGATATTTTGATATATTTCAAATGTCACGAGGAGCATGTGGATTATCTAGAGGTTATTTTGAAAACTATACAGAAGGATAGGATTTTTGGAATGTTTGGAAAGTGTGAGTTTTGGTTAAAAAAGTTTCTTTATTCGGGAACATTGTAACTAATGATGAAAAATCACTTTACCCCTACAAAGAAAAATGTTGTGGAGGAGTGGCCACATCATACCATAGTAACTATGATTCATAGTTTCCTTGATATAAGAAGATATTATAAGAGTTTTTTGAAAAACTTTTAAAAAAATTTTAAACTATTAACAATGTTAACTCAAAAAGGGTCATGTTTATCTGGAAGAGGAGTGTGAATAATGTTTCTAGGAGATGATGAGGTGATTGGTTACTGCACCCGTGTTAAATATACCCTCAATTAGAGAAGGTTTATTTATTTTCAGAGATGCATATATGAAAGTGATTTGGGTCATCCTCATAAAAAATGAAAAGTTTATTTCTTATGCATCTTGACCGCTAAATCCTCTTGAGCAGAATTTTCCTACACATGATCTATAATTGGGTGCAGTTTTTTTCTCTAATGACATGGATGCACTAAATTTATGGGGATAAAAGTAATACATACACAAGACATAAATGTTTAAAATACATTTTCACACAAAAGGAATTGAATATGAGATAGAGGACATGGTTGGAACATCATAAATACTATGGTTGTTCAATTCATTATCACCCTAGAAGAGAAAATAATGTTATTTCTACATTAAGTTGGAATGGCCCTCTTTTTTTATCCATGATGAGGATTGGAAGAAAACCATTGATCAATGAAATAGTAAAACTGGACATTGAATTTTTAAGGTAAGGGACATCATCAATCTTATCCAAAATGTTCACTCAATATTCATTACTAAAAGTGATCAAGAATGATTAAAAACAAAGATCCTTTGTAACAGAAGATGATTGAGGCTGTGATGGAAGGGATGTTTTATCAATTCAATATTGATCAAGAAGGTGTACCAAAATTTCGTATAATACTATCTGTTCTAACTATTCAAGAAATAAAGAAGGATCTGATGGATGAATATCGTAGCTCTACATTCACTATGTATCCTAGAATCACCAAAATGTTTAGGGACCGTCCTGATCATTATTGGCCGGATAACCTGAAAAGGGAGATTTCTGAAAACAATACAAAGTTCATGGAGTGTCATCATGTGAAGGTAAATAAATGAATTCCAAAAGGGTTATAACAACCACTACCTATACTAGCATGGATGTGGGATAATATCACTATCGATTTTGTCACTGGTCTCCCGAGAACATTCAAAGGAAATAATGTGATATGGGTTATAGTGGACCATCTCACTAAGACTTCCCATTTTATCTCTATTCAAGAATATTTCTATCTTGATCAACATGATAGGAAGTGAGGGAAGTGGGAAGGCTAACTGTAGTACCACTCTCTATCATATTTGATCGTAATCCCAGGATCACATCAAATTTATATGGAATTATTTAACAGAATTGAATACAGAATTGAATTTTAGTACGGCTAAACACCCCCAAACTAATTTCCAATCTGAATGGACTATTCATGCACTTGAGTAAATGTTGGGAACATGATCGGTGATATTTAGAGGTGGATGGGATCAACATATCCCATTATTTTAGTTCTCTTAGAAAAAAAAATCATTCAAGCTTTCAAATGTCACCCTATAAAGTACTATATGGGAAGAGTTGTATAATTCCTACATGTTGGGATGACTATTGTGAGAGAATAAATCTTGGTCATGATCTTGAGCATGTAATGAGAGAAAAAGGTTATTCTATCCAACAACATATTACGGCTTCTTAGAGATGGTAGAAGATATATGATGACAGCTATCGAAGGGATATGGAGCTTGATGTTGGGGACCAAGTCTTACTTCTGATTTCTCTGTGGTAGTGAGTCATGCAGTTTGGAATAAAAGGGAATCTCATCCCTAGGAACATTGGCCCCTATGAAAACCATGGTCTCATAGGAGCAGTGGCATTTCATCTAGCACTTCCTCCAAATATACCTCATGTTAATGATGTATTCAATGTATCCCTCTTCAAAAAGTACATACCGTACCCTTAACATATACTAAAGATAGATTAGTTATAACTGGGACCTGACCTCTCTTATGAGGAGCAGCCAACAGAGATCTTGGATCATCAGGACAATGTTCTATGCAACAAGACTACCCACCTTTTTAATGTGTTGTGATAGAACCAAAAATATGAAGAATACAAGTGGGAACCATATGAGACTACGAGGTAGAAGTACCCACACCTTTTCTTTTCTGGGGGTAAGAGTTGAAATTGCGGGGATGAAATTTCTTAATAAGGGAAGAATGTAATGACCCAAACTTTTGAATACTATTTTGTTTCATGAAAATTCTTGTTTCACTACATCATAATCAATAAAAATATATAAATATAGATTAAATTTGACCATCATTTTTTAGTCATTGGTAAATATGACTATTGGAAACAATAATTATTTTTAATGATATAATTATTATTTATAAGTAGGAATTAAAATGGAAAATTAATAAATAAAGAATAGTTTAGGGACTCATCCATTATACCTGATCCATACGAATCCAATTTGTTGGAGCATGGGAAGGAGGTATCATCACTAGTATTCTCTATATACCAAGACCAATCAAAGCTTCAACAAGTTAAGCATGAATGTAATCCCCTTCTAGAGAAGTTCATGTTAGTGGAGAAGATGTTATCTAAGATGCCTCAAGATTCCATTACCATAACACATTATAACCTTAGGTATTGGGATGGTGTGTTAAGGGTTTATGTGTTAAGGCCTTATTCATTTAATTTGAAATCCATTTATTAATAAAATTTTTATTCCATTATTTTCGTATTAATAATTGTTTTACATAAAATTTGAGATGGAATTCTATAAATTATTTTTTGGGGTAAAAATTAAATTTTTAAGAAATATATAAATTTATATTTTAAACTAATTTTTTATTAATAATGTTTATTATATTGAAATAGTGTTATAAAAACACTTTTGTTAAATTAAAAATGATTAAATAATTTAATTTATTTCCAGTGTTTGAAAATTTAATTGTGAATTTTCTATCCTCTATTATTTTTAATAATTAATTATTTTTAAAGATAAAAGATAAATTTATCATATTTAGAGATTTTTTATTATAAAATTAATTTCTTTTTACAATTTAGAACATTGATGATAGTTTATGCTAAATTTATGAGAGTTTTAAAAAATACATTAGCTTTTCGTTTATAGTAAAAATACAGTTTCCAGTTTTTATATGTTTAATGACATCATAGCTATGTAATAATGATTTAATGAGTAAGATGAGATTCAGGTCAACTCTTGTGGATTAAAATATCATATGAGGTGTCCCAGGTGGCCAATACCATGGGAAAATACCATTGAAAAGCCCATTGTTTTTCACTTACCACAAATTATGTGTCCTTTGAAATTAATTAAAATACACCCTATCTTTTACTATAAATTCCCTTCTATTAACTCATTTACTTTAATTCCAAAATCAAACGCCTATAATAAATTATAGTATTAACTCAAAAGGATTCATTAATCCCCCAGGATCGTTAGGTCCCCATCTTATTGTTTTAGAGGTTACTATTGTTCGGAACAGAGTACTCAAGAGGGGTGTTGAATTGAGTCCCTATAAAAATGTCTTTTAATTATTAGTTGTTTTTCAATTTCACGAAATTAAAAATACAATAAAAGTCCATTTGTAGTGAATTTATATTATTCCATAATGTTCAATTAATTTATCAAGATATTGACTAGTTCTTAGCTATAATAACCAAAATATTAATATAACTTTTAAGACTATCCTACTGGTTCAAAACTATTATAAACACTTTCTAAACTAACTATCATAGTTTTAATTGTTTGAATTAAATTTTTAATAAAACATAGTAAAATAAAATAATCATAGGCTCAACAAAATTTAAAACAAGAGGTTTAGTCTCAAAGAGATACCTAGTCATCTTCACATGGTGATCACTTGCCACCAATCAGTTTAAATTTATAAACAAGTTTGATCCACACCCTAGATTGGGGTTCACAACAGCACCAAAGGATGTCCAGGTCACACTTAACCTCTACCAAAGTTCTTCATGAAAACAAAACAAAGAGGTCACTCATAATATATTCCATATTTCTATGTGGGATACAAATTGTTTAATAGAGTTTTAGATTGATGATATCATGTATCATTTAGTTATGCACAGGAGTAAATGTGTGTGAAACAGATAAATACACACACTTCTCAAAAATGTAAATAAATGAACACAATAGATCAAAAGATGTAGATTAAGGTTTATAAGGATTTGTTTGTTATTTGGTTCAACTCTAGACTCATTTTATGTAGGGGAAAGAATATTCAAGTCCTCTTTGAGATGTTGACTCCAAAACATAGTTTCAAAGACTTTGTGTTATATCATCCAAGAGTTTGAGAAATTTATATTCAGGTTCAAAAGATGTTTATTTTAGCTCATTGGTTTATCTTAACTTCTTGATCTCCCTGTATTTTCTTCTTTTTTAGTTCTTAGGTTTTGGAAGTACACTCCATAGTTGCAGGAGTTCTTAGGTTTTCTTTTCTTGTTACTCTTTTACTTATCTTGGAATGGTCCATGTTGTTATCCTTTTATCCTTCAATATCATGCATGCATAACAATCTCCCCAAGTGCATGTAACTCCTACTATCCTATGAATATCCTACAAATAACATTAAATAATGTCATAAGAATTAATTTATCTAAAAATGATGGTTAGATATAAATTTTTATTAATAAAAATAAAATCACTTTTTATAACTATTAGTGAGTAATAAGTATTGGTGAGTAATTAGTATCGCTCTATTGATATCAGTGGCTTTATGTATTAGAGAGTCCTTTTCACTAGTATCGATGACTATGGGCATCAGTGAGTAATTTTTACTATCAGCCTGTCCAGACATCAATGGGTTATCATAAGTGACTCATTTTGAATTATCAGTACATCGCCCATTGATGACTCGTCCATCTGTGAGTCCTTTGAACTCTCAATGTGTCTCTCATCCGTGAGTCCTTTGAACTACTAGTGTTTCACCCATCGGTGAGTCGCATGAACTATTGGTTTGACCAATCACGGGTGACTTTCCATTGGTGTGTCATCTGTTCTATCGGTGATTCATGCATCAATGTCTTCATCAATTGGTGAGTCCTCATCGATGATTCCTCCATAAGTGACTCCTTTGAACCAATTGGTGTCATAGACACTGAAAAACATTCAAACTATAGGTCTTATTCAGAACATTACCAGATTATGTTAAATTCATAATTTAATGTAAATATTCACTTGTAAATATATTGAAAGACAAATATCCATAATTTATTAACTTATTGAAAATTTATTATACCATGTGACATAATTTTTTCTTTTTTAAATCTTCAATGACATGATTAAAATTAGATATAAAATAATTTGTTAATTATAATGAATTTTATATTGTCTTATATGTGATTATTAAAAAACCAATCTCACAAATGGTCCTACAATCTCCCCATTTTTAATAATAAAAACATGGAATGAATGGGTTATAAAATATGTTTATGGTATAAAAATGACTTGTCTTGGAATACCAATAGTGAATGTGAATTCTCAGAGTAATTATAAGGTATTTACATTTATATATATTTTTGGTTGATCACATTCCATATTTCGTATGGTAGAGTTATCCCACATGGCATAAGAGTTAATGACATCCATAAATTCCCCCTGCTAATAGCACAAAGGTGAAAGGAAACATAAAGGATTAAGAAAAAAACACAAATAAACCTAAAACACACTGAAGGAAAACTTGTATTCATGACAATACAAGGGAGTAAAGAAATAAAAATAAACTCATAAAAAAAGTAAATAGCCCTATCAAATAATTATCCACATATAAGGCATGGGATTTGGTGGAGATTTTCCTCTGTCTGAAGGGTCAATAGTAGGGTCATGATGGGGTGTTGTTGACGTAGGAAGAGTTGATCGAATGGTTATACCGGCTAAAGCAATGCCTATAAGAACACAAGATGCAAGTCTTGTCCACCTCTCTAATAGAATATGACTGGGAGGATGATCTTGGATGATTGGCCTAATCTGCGATAAATCTTGAGACATTGACATCTGTGCAGGAGGCAGTGAACCAGGCCTAATAGAAGAAGCTACAGGGATCACTATAGCTTCAAACTATATATGCAGGAAGGTCTTCAAAGGCTTGATAAAATCATTGATGATTTCACCCAAATACTTCATGGCCATCATGAAATCCTAATTGTTTTACCTAAACTTATCCAATGTGGGTGTAAAATAATTCAACTAGATCACTTTCATCTTGAAAGTCTCGGTCTCTGGTGGTATTCGATGGTTCTCATCCATGAATATAAAGTTTTTATTCAACTCATTCACTGTGTATATTTTAAAAAATTACATGTCCAATTTATCCCTGATCTACTTTTTTGCAGCGATTTTCCTCATTTTCACATTGTCTCTCAATGTTATATACATGGTCACTATTTCTTTTCACTTTGGAAATGGTAACTTTATTGAAGTCATTCTGAATAGACATCATATATTCTATTATTATAGTAAAAAAGGACCACTTATTAACTATAGGTTTGGTAACTGTTGTACTAGATGCTCTAAAAATCAATTTTTCATGATCCTCCTCCAACTCTTTCAAATCGGCATTCAGTATATGTGTAAAAAGGTTCCTATGAACCTCCATAACACCACCATATGTAGATCTGAAATCATTTGATAGAGATACAATTTTATGATTCATTTTCTTCACTTCTTATCCTAGTAATGAATTGTTTATCCCTTTGGTCTCAGATGTAGTGATTTGTTTGTGTTGTATCTCCTAAATTACGATTCTTTTAATCATAGTACCATCTTACTCTAAAATCATCCCATATTTAGAAGCTTAATTTCTGACATTTATAGATGATATAACATATTCACACACATTAGCCTTGAATTTTTTGAGATCATCCTTGGTGAGAGAATCACTAGTCACTGAATGTACAACATGATCATCACTAGTGGGAAAATAAGGTGAGGTTGGAGTAGTCATTTCCACATCAGCTTGTGGAGATGGAGGAGCTACCATCTCCTCATTAGTATCATAATCCATCCCAAATATGATATATCCTAGATTTCTATTCAACTCATTAGAACATGTTCAATATCTAGGCTCCACATTATCAATTACTACTCTTCTACCTTGAGGCTCTCCCTCATTCTGAGTCACATGTACAATTTTTTCTTCACATTACTTCACCTGACCTCAATCTATTTGAGGCTCCACCTCATTCTGACGCACAAGTGAAATCTATTCTTCAGATTATTCTTATTGACCTCCATCCATAATATCATCAAGATATTGAATTATTCCTTCAGCATCATCAGGGGGTCATGTGCATCTTCATGTTCTAAATATCCTTCAGAAATATCAACACCATAAACATCAACATTTCAATTAGGATCAATGTCATCCTTTCTATCATCCTCATCATCAACTCTATGCACAAACTCCTCACTTGAACTGACTATATCATGTGTAGATTTTAGTGAGTCACTCACATTCTTACTATCATCCTCCACCTCCTTATCATCATCCATATCATTATAATCATTTGTCCTGATTACATAACCTTGAACTCTAGATACTTCATTCTCTTCCTCATCTTCATCATCATTTAATAAAGGTTCATTATATGGTGATTCTAGTGGTGGACTTTCATGTCCATAAAATATTTCTATATATCTTTCAGTGATATCTAGGTCACTCATATCATCAATACAAGACCCTTATTCCCTTTTCAGCACTATCTCCTCTTGTTATTCATCTAAATACACAACCTTATCACCAGTTTTGAGACCTAGATTAGCTTGATCCCTTGGTCTGGTAGGATGATCTATGAGATTATAATCCCAATAAAATTCTTCTTCATCTAATACCCAAATAATCATTCTTGGGTTCCTATTTATTTTCATCATTTTCATATATTTTTGTGTAGGAATAATCCACTAAAAGTAGTAATCACCTCATCTTTATCCTTTACACATCCTAGCCTCTTAGACATCATAGAAATTATCCACATGTAATAAAGGCAAGTTTCTTTTCAAGAGTGTGTGATCATTTCACAAATGTGTACCATAAGGTACCTATAAAGGATCAAATTCACCTCATTATTCATGAAATAAATAAGTAATACATCCTAATACAATAAAGAATAAAAATATCCCATCCCTGGGTAGATTTGGTGTTAGATTAATTTGAATAGTATTCGGGCCTCTCCATCTAATTCTGAAGATATTATCCTCAGTGATTCATCATTTCTAGTTAACAATTTCAATGAACATTCCTGACAAAATAAATCTAATTTTGGTGTAATGTAACCTTGGTAGTCATCAAATAATTCCTCATGCGACATCATCAAGCATTTGACCCCTTATCTTGAAAAAAACAAGATCTACTTTCCCTTTACCAATTATTTCATCTCAGCCTCCTTTGCTCCTTCAAAAACCAATTCCATGTGGAGATAAAATTGTTGTACCATCTTGGGATTGAAAATTATCTTGTTCTCTTACAACCAGCTAATCCACCCTTATGATTCCAAAACATTAAGTAAGAGAGACATTCTAAAAAACAATTCAGAAGACAATTTCTTCTCAGTAGTTACAATGTTGCTTTCCTACTCCGGATTCATAGAAATTGCAGCATGGCTTGAT
Organism: Viscum album; assembly: GCA_963277665.1. Taxonomy (NCBI): domain Eukaryota; kingdom Viridiplantae; phylum Streptophyta; class Magnoliopsida; order Santalales; family Viscaceae; genus Viscum; species Viscum album. Next base: position 353,865,417 of record OY728125.1, on the reverse strand, counting down.
TCACATTTGTGATGCTTGGTCGATGATGATTCTATTGTTTCTTGAATCACGTGCTTTTTCCTCACCATTATGAAGGTTCAATTTCTTGAAAGAATTCAAAAGGTCTAAGCTTTGAAGGTAGAGTGGGTAGTGAAAGGTTGTAGGGGAGAAGTAGTTTGGATCGATTTAATTTTATCATTCAGGGGTTTTACTACATAAATATAAAAAGTAAAATAACAGGAAAAAACAAGAAATTGTGTCATTTTAATTAAATGATACAGAATAAGAGATTTAATAAAAAGTCCCTATTAGTATTGATTTCACTATAGCAATATCAGTCTCACTTGATCAGTTTCATCTGATAGGTTTCACATGATCAGTTTCACCTGATCCGTTTCACACAATTAGTTTCACCTGATTGGTTTCACATAATTGGTTTCACACAATTGGTTTCTCCTTATCGGTTTAACACAATGGATTTCACCTAATCGGTTTCACCAGATCAATATCACACAATCTGTTTCACCTAATAAACTTCACATAATCGGTTTCACCAGACCTGTTCCACAAAATCAGGTTCAAATGATCGGTTTTACATGATCGGTTTTACTATATCGGTTATACGCAATCCATTTCACACAATCGGTGTCACATTGATCAATGTCACATACAAATATATTTTTCTAATGAGATAAGGATTGATAGTATTTATGGAGTTATATTTTATAGATTATTTCTGATGTAACTAATTATATCAGAGTTTATGGGTTTGATAAAAATTTCACCAAGTTGATGATCATTCCCAACAAACACAAGAGTTATTTCACATTTTTTGGTAATGATATCTTATAAATTGATGTCTTACATCAATATTTTTTGTTCTGGAATGAGATTTTTTTTGAAATGTTAAAATCACTTTTATAGTAACAATTTCTGGGGATATCTCTAAATTTAAATCCATAATCTAAAAAAGTGTGTTTATTACAGAAAATATGTGCACAAAAACTATCATCATCAATGTACTCTTCTTTAGGAGTTTATAATGAGACAAAATATTCATTTTACTACACTGTGAAATTAGAGACTTTCCCAAAAAGTGTCACATTCGATAGGTGCTCTTTCTATCTAATTTACACCCCCAATTTCAACATCAGAATAACTAACCAAATATAAAATTTTCCCTCTAGGGTAGAATAGTCCCAAATTAGATGTGTATTTGAGATATTTGAATACTATTTTAACAACATATAAATGTGACTCATTTGGGTTTTCCTTAAATATTTCATACATAAACTCTCTAAACATGTGGTATGGAATACAGTAGTTAAGTAAGGAAAACTCCCAATCATTCCTCTATAAGCAATTTGATAAATTGATTTCCCATTTTCATCATAATCTAACTTACATATATACCTCATAGGTGTTTCACTCCTCATAATTCCATCAAAGCCATGTCTTATCAAAAGTTCATTAGAATATTTACATTGATTTTAAATAATACCTTCTTTTTATTAAAATATTTTAAATCTTAGAAAGTATATATATTTACCCATCAAACTCATTTCAAACTCACTTGGTACCATTTTTGAAAAATAATTGCATAAATAATTTTTATAAGAACCAAAAATAATTTCATCCACATATATTTATGATATTAAAACATCTTTAGAATATATTTATATAAATAAATTAGGATCTGAAAATCCTTTTTTAAAACCAATTGAAATGATAAAGTTACATAACCTATCATACCAAGATCTTGGATCTTGTTTCAATCCATATAAAGATTTAGTTAATTTGAAAACACGATTTGGAAAATGTTGATTTTTAAAACCTGGGGGTTGCTCAAGAAAAACATCCTTAATTTTATAATCATTTAATAATTCACTTCTGATAGACATTTGAAAATGTTTGAAATCAAAATGTGCTACATAGGTGAGTAATATTCCAATGGCTTAAATCCAAGCTACTAGTGCAATGGTATCACATAATCAAATCCATATTCTTGATAATAAACCTATTAAACTAATATAGATTTGTTTCTAACTATATTTCTAGCATTATCTACTTTATTCCTAAACACCCATTGAGTTCCTATGGTCAAGGTATCTTTTAGTCTATCAATAATCTTCTAGACTTCTTTTCTCTCAAACTGATTAAGCACTTCTTGCATATCCATCACCCAAAATTCATCATTGATATTTTTATGATCAATTTGTGAGAGGAAAGATTGATGTTCAACTTGATTTCTCAAGGAATCTCTTGTTTGTCTTCCGCTATCTAAATCTCTAACTACAATAGATAAGGGATGGTTTTTAACGGTTCTAGTAGGTATTTAAAATTTAATTCTAGTTATTTTAGGTTCATCGTCGGTTCCTAGGTAATTATTTTCATAATCTTGAGAATTTATGATACCAGAAGTTTTAATAGATTCATTTATAGGGTGGTCTAAGGGTTTTGTATTGATGTCCAAATTGGACAAATCCTCTTCAAGATTCCATAGGGAGGTCTTTGGTTTATATGGATCTTTTTCATCAAACCTGACATGTAAAAATTACTCCACAAATTCGGTTATCTTATTAAAGAATCTATATGCTTTTATTAATGTAGAATATCCAAATAATATTACTTAATTTCTTTAGAAAGAATATTTATCTATATTATCTTTACTTTTTAAAATATAAAATTTATATTGAATCAATTTAAAATAACTTACCATGGGTATTCTATTATTCAACAACTCATAAGATGTTTTCTTAAGGATGGGTCTGATTAAGACTCTATTTATTATATAAAAAGTTGTATTAATAGATTCATCCCAAAAATAAATCATTTGGTTTTATTCATTGAACATATTTTAGGCAATTTCCAATGGGGATATATTTCTTCTTTCTACTATACGATTATGTTGAGGTGTCCTAGGGGCAGCGAAGTTATTCTTATAGGTATTTTGTGAGAAGAAAGTTTCAAAGTCTTCATTTTTAAACTCACAACCATGGTCAATTATTAAGGATTTAGTTTTCCATCATCGAATATTTTCTACAGTCCTAGAGTACATGGTAAAATGAGAGCGATCTTCACTTTTGTGAGATAATAAATATGTGTCAGTATACCTAGATAACTCATCTATAAGAACATAAACATATTTCTTCCCATTGATACATGAAACTTTAGATAATCCAAAAAATTCTATGTTAACCAACTAGAAAGGTTAATAATTTTTAACTCCATTCATTAGTATGAAAGAGATTCTGTGTTTATTTTCCTTTTAACAAGGATTGGACACTCTATTTTCTAGAAACTATTGTCTGGGTAGGTCCATAACAAAACCATTCCTATATAATTCCATAAGGAAGTATACATTACAAAGTCCTAGCCTTGTATTCCAGACCCAGGACTCTTTTATAATTGATCATAGGAAGGAAACATTTTATGATTCTAGTGTGTCTAAATTTGCATCACATACATTATCATTTCTAAGAGTAGTAAATACAAAGTTATTTTATTCCTAAAAAACATGGAACAAATTACATTAAAAATTGAAATTATATCCATCATCCAAAAGATGATATATGCTATGAATGTTATATTTTAATCCATCAACATAATATACTTTGGAAATTGAAATAGATTTAAGCCTACCAATCTTTCCTAAGATTATGATTTCTAATTTTTTATTGTCACCAAATGTGACATATCCTCCACAAATCATGATGATATTATTGAATCTTGAGTATTATCAAATAGTGTTTCTTTAATAAAAAATTTTCATGTACCAAATATTTCTACAAGCTCTTTTTAGGCAGTTTACCTACAAAATAATTCATCCATGAAAATATTATGGTACCCATATTTTTCTGGGTCCATAAACATTAGTAGTAAATTCTATATCAACCAAAAATTTTATTATGGGTTTCCAATATGTGTATTGTAACATATTTTAAAAATACACATTGTTTTTTGAAAAAAACATGAAGTAGTAAAAGATTTTTAAAAATCGGAACTTCCAGTAAAATATTTATTTTTGGAAAGAGAATCATGATTTTCCAGATGTAGTTATAAAATGCATTCTAGATAAATTTATCTGTCCAGGTTGATATCCAATTCTAGTAGTATACCTATAAGTTATCTATTTACCATGGAATTGAGTAAGTGTGTTCTTCTAATTGGTAAACTTTTCCAGATTCTTCTTTAATTGATCATGGGATAACTTTAGGTCATTATTTACTTTCAACAATGGTGAAATTTTGTCTTTCTCAATAGTAAGTTCAGATGTAATATTTTTATAGAGTGCATGTTATTTATTTAATAATTTATACTTATCATTCTGTTCATTACATGTTTCTTCTATCATATTACAATACTCAAACAATTCATCATTTTTCATATTTTTATATTCAGATTCATCTCTAAAAAAATAGTCATTAGGTACTAGATAATTTAAGAGGTCTTATGATTTATTTTGCATAAATAACATGTTTTCCATGTCTTCTTTATCATTCTGAGAAGAAGTAGATTCATATACTTTGTCCTGGGATTCACTCCAGGGGCCCTTCATTGCTTTCTTATATTTCTTATATTTATACTCATACTTATTTTTATACATTATTTTAGGGAAGTCAATATTGACATACCCTATTCTTTTTCATTCATAGAAAAATAGGTATTCTAATTTTCAGGATTCTTTCAATACTTTTACCAAATGCCTTTGTAGTCATATTTTTCTTTTATAATTTGGTTTCTTGAAGAAGTATTTATTTCTGGGAAATGTTTTGAATCTCCTAGCCAGCTGGGCTATTTTTTCATCACTATTTCAAGGTGATTGTTCACTACTTGTGCTCTCAAGACCAAATGAAAATTTCTCTTTTACTTTCCACATGGATGTGGTAGTCTTGAGGCCAATAGATTTTTCTCTTTGGATCTTACTCCTCCTGATTCAACTATAGTTCCTCTTTAAACATAAATAATTTTACAAGTACTTCCTTCTCTAGAATTTTTTCAATGTATCTTGATTATCTTATATATACTTCTGTGCATGTCTATCTCTTTGCTAAGAATCACATAATCATCATGATCTGCTTCTTTTCTACTATATCTCTTCCTATATATATCATGGGTTTCATAGATTCAATGACCTAATATCCATATCAAAAACTGATTAATCGTGATTCATTTATAAATGTTCATATTTAATAGTATCAGTTTTTAATATCATATCTTTCAAATTATTTGTTCCCTCATGTAAATAGATAATGTGCCCCAAATCTCATGAGTAGTATTACAATAATAAATGAGATTAAATTCTTCATATCATAGGGATGAATATTTAGGATTAATTTCATAATATTTATTGTTATAGGCTGTCTTGTCATCTTCTTCCCATGTGATTCTAGTAGTATCCGAGAGTGCATATTTACTTTCAATAGCAGTATATATTTAAATCCCATTCTTTCTAAATGTATTTTCATTTTATGCTTCCACTGAGCATATATTTTCCCATTAAAAAATGGTGGTCTATTTGTAAAATATCCTTCTAATCTATTATCCATCGTATAAATTTGGAAAAGATTTCAAATAGATAAAAAATTTAGTATTACAATAAATTTTATGATTAGTGAAAAATTAATGCAACCATAGTTGAAAAGATTTGAAAAATAATTGAAAACTAATAAAATTCCAACAACCTTTGATACCAAATGTTGGTCAGAGTAGATTACTCAATAGGGGTGAATTGAGTCCCTATAAGAGTATATGCCAAAGATTAGTTCTTTCAAAATTTTCCCATATTAAAAATAAAATAAAAATCAGTTTGTAGTGAATTTATATGATTCCTGAATATTCTATTAATTTCTTAAGAGATTGATTTTTTCTCACTTATACTAACCTAAGGATTAATATACCTTTTTAAACTAATCTACCAGTTCAAAACTTATATATAAACATCCTAAATAGAATATCAGAGATTGACATTGTTTGAATTAACTTTTTTTTATAAAATTTTGTAAAAGAAAATAATAATAGTCACAACAAAATTTAAAACAGAGGTGTAGTTTCAATAAGAGACTTAGTCCCCTCAACTTGGTGATCACCTACCACTAAAAATTTTAAATTAATAAACAAGATTAATACACATCCTGGATTGAGGTTCACAATAGCCCACAAGGATTTCCATGTCACACTTGACCTCTACCACATTTCATTATTGGGAAAACAACATACAGGTCTCGCATGACCACTTCTATAGTTCTTTGTGGGATAAAAATGGATAAATTGAGTTTGAGGTTGGTATTATCATGTATCCTCTAGTTATTCACTAGAGTTAGTGTGTGTGAAACAAACAGATACACATGCTACTCAGAAATGTAAATAAATCAACACAATATAGATAAAGATATCGAGTATGGTTTAGAAGGATCTGTGTGTTATGATATGTAGCTATGGACTCATTTTATGTAGTGGAAATGAATTTCTAGTTCTCTTTATGATGTTGACTCCTAAATAATGTGTCGAAGAATCTATGTTCTAGATTCAAGGAGTATGAGAATTTTAGATTCTTATTCAAAATATGATCAGGATAGTTCAATAGGTTTATCTTTACCTCTGGATATCCCCTTATGTTCTTCCTTTTGGGTTCTTGGGTTTTGGAAGTATGCTTTAGAGTCGAAGGAGTTCTTTGGTTTTCTATTCTTGTAACTCTTATGGGAATATTTGAGTGATACATCATGTTATCCTTTTATCCTTCATGGTCTAGCAGGCCTAATGATCTACCCATGTGCATGTACCTCATACTGTCCTCTGAATAACCAAAAAACAACATTAATTAATTTTAGAAGCATTGATTTTTCTATATATGACCAATAGATATTAATTTTAATAAATAAAATAAAAAACATTTTTTACAACTATTAGTGAGTCATAAGTATCGGTGAGTCATTATAATCGCTATATCGGCCCCAATGACTTTCTGTATCGGGGAGCCCTTTCCATTATTATTGATGGCTCTAGGAATGAGTGAGTCATTTGTACTATTAGTTTGTACGGGAACCAGTGAGTTGTCACTAGTGACTCATTTTAAACTATCAGTACATCTCCCATTAGAGACTCATCCATCGATGAGTCCTTTGAACTATCAGTGCATCACCCATCAGTGAGTCGTCCATCGACGAGTCCTTTAAACTATCAGCGTGTCACCCATTATTTATTCTCTTGAACTATCAGTGTGACAGATCATCAGTGACTTGTATGTTGGTGTGTCATTTGTTCAATCAGTGAGTCTTTCATCGATGTATTATTTAATCGGTTAGTCCTCATCGGTGATTCATCCATCAGTGACTCCTTTGAACCAATCAGTGTTAGATATTTTGAAAAACATTCAAGGTTTCTCTCTTATACAAAATAGTACCAGATTAAGTGAAATTTATAATTCCATGTAAATACACACTTGTAAATATATTGAAACACAAATATCCATAATTTTTGACTTATTGAAATATATTATACAATGTGACATAATTTGATCATTTATTAGTATTAATTGACATGATTAGCATTATTTATAACAAAATTTGTGAATTATAATGATTTTTAAATTGGAATGATTTGTGATTATCAAAACAACCATCTCACAAATGGTCCAACTATTACTCTTCAACATAACAGAATTCTCAACTTCTCTTTTTCCCTTTCAAGTTATATTTTATGACTTATGTAATTAAAATTTCTATACCATGTTATTATTTAATTTTTTTTCCTATAGTATATTATGAAACTTTTATGAAGGGTTTACCCTTACGCCTATCTCTTAAATGTTTTATAAAACCCCATATTATAATCATTATGATGCAGAATATTCATATCAAAATCTCTTTATTTTTCTGAAGAATTGTTTTTGTTTTATTTATATGAATTCTCAGTCTTATTTTATTTCAATGATTACTCATCTAGAGATAAAACTAAATTACTTTATTCTTTAATTGGCATACATAAAACCCTCAATCCATTTATGTGGGTTAAAAATGAAATATCGATCATATTTAAGCACTTTTTAAAACCCCATGATTTTGATATGAAACCCATTTATTTTAATCTCAATGGGTTACTTATAAAATGTTGGATTACGATCTATGTCTACCACATTAAAATAAAGACATATTAATGGTGAAAATTAATGGATCTCTAATGCATTGGGTAAAGAAGTAAATCTCTAGATATAACAAGTTTTATGATACTTTGGTCAATAACCTTTGTATTTATTTTATGAAACCCAGGGGATGGACCTTGGTGATATGCTTATAAATGTATAAATTAAATTTTTTATCCAAATTATCATGTTATTAATCATGTTATTATTGTTATGATATGCCTGTTTCTCATGCCTTTATTTAATTCCACGTGTTCTTATTTATATCTATCAGGTTCACATGTAAAGTGCTTCACTGGTTTTCCCTTACTAGGCCTTTTTCCCACCCTTTCAACTGATGTTTGTCCCTATGTTATGAGATGTAGTAATTATACAAATTACGAACCTATGATGAATCATGTCAAGTGAATTTGAAAAATGTCATATATTTTTTGTATTATGTACCTTATTTCCAACATACTAAACATTAGGGAACCACTTTTTGTAAAATGTAATGAAATGGTATATAATAAAAAGGTAGGATTCCATACTCAATCCTCGTAGGCTGTCACATGTTCTTAATAATCAAGGAATCATGACTAGAGAATGATTTTTCAAAATAATCTATTAAGGAATGATACAGATAAAATTAAACTAAAATTATGGCATGAACTATCTGTATATCGGACGTCTATTCCATATGAAAATAAAGAAATAAAAATCATAATATCAAAACAATTAAAAGAGTTAAATATCATCGAGAAACATAAAACTCCCCTTTTATCTAAAAACCCTCTCATATAAGGCAAGGAATTCTGTCTAAAATATATTTTATTTTCCCACTATTATATGTTAGTACTCTCTGAACATAAATCGAAAAAATAAAAAATAAATAAAAAATACAAAATAGTGTTCCTATCTCATTGTGACTATAACTGTCAAAAAAATCTATATAAGACCCCCAAAACCCTATATGTTAAATTATAAGATATGTTGAAACATGAAATTGAAAAATTATATAGATATATATGAATAAGAACATAAGCACATAGCAGGGACTCTAAAAGAATACAACTCCCTATGAATGAACTTTAAAGATAGATCTGTTTCATACTGGTTTAAAATAATAAATATATAAAAACATGGTTTTAAATTTTAAATTCATAAAATATTTACATATATTGTAATAAAATACATTTTTACTTTGAATTGAATATCTATTCTTCAACTAATGAGTGATTTTCCAAAAAAACCATTTATAAGAAGGAATAGGCTGATAAAGTAAGGGTCTTCATGAAAGAATAATAGTACAACAATCATATCAATAAGTGATACATAATACAGGGAGAGAGTAGATGATTCCAACATTTAAAATATGAAAAATAAAATAAGAAGAGGCATTTTAAATTAATACCTTGGAAAACATGAGTGATTAATAGAATACACCATGGGAATTTCCCAAGTAGTTTATTTAGTTGGGATCTTAGGATATTTCTACCCTTAGGGATAAAACAAAAATAATTACCATCTTCATGAATTATCCAATAGATATGATGGATCCAATGTTATATAGGTACCCATAGTATCATCAGGTAGTTTTTTTAATGTTTCAGTTTGGAGCTACCTAAGATACTGGGTCGAGAAATCACCGACTCATCTAGTGTAATAGTTTTTTTCCACTAGAATAGGTACCCTAGATTCTTGTGTTCCATAACGATAAATGAATAGAGTAAGGTAATTTTAGTAGAAAATAACATTTTAATCACAAAAAAACTATAAAAAAATCTTACAAACAACATCACACCACCTTATACAACCAATGTGAAGCCATTTTCTTCTAAAACCATACCCACATGCCAATAACATTAAATACGGGTTCTATAAAAAACATAAAAATATAGGCTTCCATTGGAGTACACTTTCTTTTTTTAAAATATTTAAAAATCTCCAACCAAGACTCATCACATGAAATGGTAAATACATTTTTTTGTAAAAGCAATTTTACCTTGGGTTCTAAAGATACAAAACCACACTTCACACATAAACACATACACACCTTGATATATATATAAATATACCATAACCTGAAGAACATTTTTCCAATTCCATGTGTGAATATATAAAAATAGTTCACACAAACACAGAAATATATATATATATATAAATTTATATGAATATAAGTCATTTTTTTAAATAAAGAAGAAAATCAAAACCACTAAAAATTCCTTTCAAAATTCAACATGACACTAAGAAATTTTGAAAAACTAGACAAAATACCAAAACATCTTCATTAATTTAAAATTAACGCATCTAAAAAAATTCAGGAAAAAATACTAGCTCCCAAGTATCTTTTAATTATAACCAATACTTGAAACATGATTTAGTAAATGAATAATATACAAGAGGATTATGAAATACCGAAAAACAAGAGAGAGACTAATTTTAAGAATCACATCGATAATCTATAATTTATTGCATTATAATATTATAAATACACCCACTAAAAATAATTAAATCATGGATTTAAATTTAATGGTTTGAACATAGGGTAACCTATCTCTAACAAAATAATAATTTTCTGTCTTTACTTCCTGAGAACAGAACAAGTCTTAGCCGAGTCCAGGGAACCCTGTACAATCAAGTAAAAACCTAGCCCTAAAGAGAATCCTAAAAATAATACATTAAGAATGACTAGGTGTTCAACTAACCTCATACCACATTAAGGATAGAATATAAGAGTAAATATAAATAGGTGAATGGATGGAAGGACTCAGCTGATTTAACCACATGAGAAATCGATAGGTGAAATGGCCAAAAATCGAGGGAGGAAAGGGGGAGGAGTGCATAGTTTAGGGATCTTAGGCATGATGTGTTGTGTGACATGGAGATGAAGCCTTGGGTGGTGGGGAAAAATAGGTATGTTTTATAAGGTTATTAAAACTAGGTTTATTATAATTATTGGTATTAATTTAATTTAATTTAATTGAATTGAATTTATTTTTTATTTCTATTTTATCGGGTCCAGACAACTTTCTTGGTTTGGTCAAACTATATGCCAATAGTGTGACCCCCACAAGATCTCTTAGATACATTACATAATTTGGCCACATAATTATGGAAATCATGCACCAAATATGTGGTCGACTCTATAAAATATATAAGAAACCCCACATGATCTGACCATGGTTTCTATTTACCATGCACCAACAATGTGCCTATGTTGAAAACCCCTAAATTTTCAAAATTTAAAACCTTTTTTACCGAAAAATAAAAACAAATGACTACATATGATTAATTAATGAAAAATAATTTAAAATCATGGTCAGGGTGTGAAACTTACTATATTCCCATTATTATATTTTTTTACAGAAAACCCATTTTACTCTAATAATAGGAATATCATTGGGGCATTCTACCAAGGAACAAACAGTTTTCCTCTTTAATTTGTTGCATTCATCCTGAACTATCCTTATCCAATATTAATCACCTAAATCATAATTAGGGGTTTTATATTGAAACTATTATAATAATTAACAGTGTTTATGCTCATAAATTAATGAACGTAAGGTTTTGATTGGTTGATCTATATCACTAATGATATTATTGGTGGGATAATTCCTTAAAAACTTATAATTTCATCTGTTCGTGAAACATTGTTTTCTAAAAATAGGTTACATATATTATAGTAATACATACATAAAAATTACATCTTTAATTATTCTTATTTCTAAATAATTTTCTAACGCATACTGAATAGCACTTTGAAAAACATCATCAACAGATGTGGTTTTGAGTTGTTTATAAACAAAAGGATCATCATAATAAATTCCTCCTTCAATTTTTCTTCGATATTTTTTATACCATTATGAAGAGAATGATAATACTTAAAATTTGTTGAATTAGTATGAAAAATACCCTTACATGAATTTAAATAGATTTTTTGTAAATTAAATTCAGTATTTAGGATCAATATGTTACATCAAAAAACAATAATGTAACTATGTTTTCGTTATCTTTGTATCCATAAATGATAATGATTTTTTTTAAGAAATGGTCTATGTAAAACCTTATTTATAGTGTAAAATATAATACAATATTTTTCCGCTCATAAATGATTATAAATTGAGTATTCAAACAACATGGTTTTGGTAATCTTATAAGGAATTCCATTTATTCTTTCAACTAAACTACTTTTTCTGACGCTTTATTGTAGCTGATAAACTATATGTAATGCCTTCCTTACTACAATAAGTTTCAAAAACAAAATTTTTAAACTCATAGACAGGATCACTATCAATATTAAAAAACAATTATAGGTTTTTTTTCATTTTTAAAATGGGATACAATGTTTTTAGAATGGAAAATAGTTTCTGAATTATTAGGTAGAAAATAGTACAACTTATATCTAGTGTAGTCACCATTTGGGATATGTATATAGTAGTTTCTAGAAATAATTCCAATTTTTGTTGGATTAAATAAATAAACATGTATTAGTGGTAATGATTCATCAGTTGATACTACCAAAACTGATCTAAATCCAACATTATGTTACTTACAATATTGACAAGGTTCAAAAACTTTATCTGAATTTACTCTAATCTCGGATGGGTATCTAATAAGTCATTTTATAGAAATTTACTCAAAATTTACTAAAATATAATGCCAGAAATGTTAATTCTAAAACCAATATTAATAACTAATTTTTCTTATGGCAGGAAGATAATGGATTATAAGTTCTTCAAGGTTTAATGTGTCTCTATTCTCATACCTATCGACCGAAATAATAAATTTATCAAATAATAGTTTTACAATATATATATTTATATATATATCAGTCCTTATGTTTTAAGGAATACATAATCACAGAACATGATTATTCTAAGGATGTTATCATCAATTCGAAAAATTTATAAAACATTGGAAATTAAATCATTTCAATGTAATTCTATATCATAATTTTCATAGATTTCTCCATTAGTGTTGCCTCCAAAAGTTACTTTTATAATTTTTCTATTAATGATATTTCCAAATAAAATTTTGTTTCTATTTAAATTTCTAGAGAATCCAAAATCCATGTACTTTAGGTTTGGATTTTTGTACCCAACCTTTCTTCATAAAATAAAAAACCCAAATATTTTTGTGCGAAAACATGCATGGATCCAAAACTATTAGAAAATTAAATTTTATAATACACATATTCTCAAATTTAGTATATTTAATAACTAATAATTATTTATAAACATTTTCATTATAAAATTTAGAAGATTTCATTTTTTAAATAAAATTTATTCTTCTAATGACCACATCTTTAACACTTTTTCAAATTTTCTACACTATTTGAAAAAAAAAAATTCGACAAAAAATTTGGATTTTCAATGGAAAAGAATATTACAAAAGTATTTCAATGTAACTTCATCTATCTATAATGGTTATCAAAAAATTTATACATGTATGTAAAATTTTAAAACAAAATTTCTGAATTTATATCTTAGTATGTAGTTTTTCTACTAGATTCTAATAATCATGGGTTAAACTAGAAATATATTTTCTATCTAACATGGAAGTATGATTAGAAATTTTTTAATAATGTTTTGAAATTATAATTTTTTTTCAAATTTCATATTTTCTTTATTCATATTATATCATTAAATTATTATTCCTTTTATATATAAATGTAAAATATATTTTCACTTCTTCAAAAAAATTAATTTTTTCTATATCATAAAATGTAACAACATTATATTATTATTAGTATGTAGAACTATATTATTTCTTATAATTTAGATAATTAAAATTTAATTTTACATTTTTAGGTGTTCAATATATACCTTCACATATATAATTTTTTAGTTTTCATAATTACATCATATATATCCATGACATATTTTATTTTCAATATTTTCATTGAAATAACATTATAAAAACTATATCCTCTACTAGAACATTATGTATAGAATTATTTTATATATTTATTTACCTTATTATTATATATCATTATTGAGGTTTCATCCATCTATTTTAACCACAAAAAATTTATCTTGATATTTACAGGTTTATTACCTCAATAAAAAACAGTTTGAAAGTGTATTCCTTATCACTTATATCTTTCTAATTTTCATGTAACTTTGCAAATTTCTTTCTTTAAAAAGATTATATTCATATTATTAGAAAGCTGATGAAGCTCATTGTTACATTCCTTAGATAAACATCATTCTAATTCCAACATACCATTCATCATAGACATATCATATTTATAATCTTTTTCCTAGGTCTTGGATTTGTTAGCTATAATGGTAGATGTTTAAGGAAAAGTAACACCATACATATTGTTTTACTTTTTAACATCCCTTTTTATCCAACTCATAAATATCATTAAATTTTCAATCAAATCATTCAAACTAATTTTGGTCAGATTTTTGGAACTAACTATCTTTGAATTTTTTATTCCCATTCCATTAGCATTATATTAGTAATATTTTCAATAATTTACTTATCTAATAGTTCTTTCTCCCAAAGAAATGAAACTATTTACTATAATATTAAGACATTTATGCACTTAGTGATTGACTCCCCAAGTAGAAAATCTAACCCCAGATAATAAAACACACCATTTCTCATTGGTTTATAAATCCGTAGAACATACAAAAATTTATAACCTAATACTTATTAAATATATTTTTTAGTCATTACATAATATCAAATATGGCGGAAATAGAGTAAATAAATGTATTTATAACATAATAATTAATAATATAATCTAGTTCTTCCTCTCTACTAAAATAATTAATGTAATTATAAAAATTCATATAATTTCCTATAATTAAAAAAAGCTATCTGCATCATTATTAATTAAAATGTATTTATAATATCTTGCTAGTATTCATATTCATAACCATAAATATTTCATGCCCTATTTGGATTAAGATTCACTATAGTACCAACAGACAAATATATCATCATAAAGAACAATAATACTCTTTTATACAAACACAATTACTATAAACAATATATATGTAGATATATGCTTTGTTAAAAAAAATTTAACCATATGAGTAATCAAATTTATCCAATATAGGGTAGATTAGAGTTTATAAATTCAAAATGATAACTTTTCCAATTTCATTAAAAAAATTTGTCAGATTAATTATTGTACTGATATATAATGTAAATAAAGTAAAAAATGGATATAATAAACAATATAAACGTTTCTATATAAGAATTGAATAAATATGTAAAAAATGTAAAAAATAAGAATTAAAAGGTGAATAATTTTTTTTAAAGAACATAAAAAACATTCAAAAAATGTCCCAAAAAATTAATTCACTTTAACCTCAAGTGAAATGGAATTCTATGAACCTGAATTTCAGTATCCATGAAATAGCATGTTATAAGGATTATCATTCAAGCCTTGGAATCCCTTGATAAAATGATTGTACAAGATCTATTTCCCTATCCCAAGGAACGATTGATGAAGTTTATTTGAAACAGATCTATCTATCTATCTATAAGATCCTTAGATCCACAAAACTGGACGAACTTCAATTATATAATGAAATATTATAGAATTTACAATTAAACCATCACAAACAATGCCTTCAAAATACTCCAATGATTAAAAATGATATTCTCTTAGTAAAAATATACTAAGACACCTCATAATAATATCTAGATCATCGTATTGAAGAATCCATGAAAATGATCCTTCTCCTCGAGATTGTTGTTCAATTTATAGACAAGTTCTAATACTTGTGTTGAGAATATCTAAAGATAAGTTACAGAAACATGAGATGTATTCCATCTTCCCCTGATAGGTTCAACAATCATCATTTTTTCCGATTTTTATTATCTAAGGCCCCATTACAATCAATATAATGTTTCAAATATTACAAATTAAATAATTCATCTATTAAAAATATTTTTCTTTATATTCTAGGTTTAATAAATGTACGTTTGGTAGGGTTGAATTCCTTTCTTGGATGAAGACTTTTTAGTAGACTCAAAATTACTTTATCTGATTTAATTCATAAAACATTCATCCAAAAAAATTATTATGCATTTATTTGATGTAAATTGTACATATACCATTATTATACTTGGTAAAAATATCCACTTGGTAGAATTAATATTCCTCATCTAGGAAAAACAAATACTTTCCAACAAAAAAATTATAAATTGAGAAATATAAATGTTACGAAAATGGAAAAATTAGATTTGGAATGTTTGTTTTATAAGTAGAGGTAGAATGTGGTATTTCAACTCAACCCATTTAACTTATAATGTAAATTATCTAATTTTTTCATATTTCACTATCCATAAAAAATTCATATTTTTTAGAAACAAATACCAAAACATTACCTAAGTAAACATCCAATATTTCAATTCAAAAAATAAAAAAATTTATAAAAAAATTATAAACATAAGAAATATAATTTTTAAATAAAATCACTGTTATCTGAATAATACCATTTTTTGCGACGCGGTCAACTATTGAGTCATTTAAAAACATACTAAATATTAAAAAAAAATTCTAATAAAAATATAGAATGTAGTTAAAAAAATTATATGATAACAAATATTAATTTCATATTTGAAAATTTATCATTTAAATTTATTTGAAGGAAAATAAAATAGATTTCTTTCCCAAAAAAATATAATTTTTTTCATTATTTCAAACGTATATTTTATTATTTTGTCACAATTATTTTAATTTTATTATATTTGTTTCTTTAGAAACCCAAATACTAGTTTACCAATCCAATGGGTAGATTAACTATTATGTTTATACTCCTAATGGTCTGGTTACAATTTCAATGATCCTATTTCTAATGGTCAAATTTTCAGAAGTTATATTTTTAATAGTCATATTATATTTATAATCTCCATAAATACCTATGAACAAAATCAAAAATAATTCACCTTACTTCCCCTAAAGGTGTAATATTTTTTATTTTAAAATTTTGAATTATGATACTAACTTTTTGTTTTTTTTTTCAAGACTTTTCATGAGTGTTATTATTGTAAAATAATAAGATTATCAATGTTTATCTATTCTTGTTATTTTATTCTATTTTGATTTATTATACCATTATATTGTAGTCAATATTATTAAGTGTATTTCTTCTCTAAATATAATGTTCTATAATAATTTTTTCTGTTTTTATTATTTTTTACCTAAGTTCTATAATATATTCATAAATATTAAATGAAAGTGGTTATTCAGAATGAATGTTCTATATATAGAACTCTAGGTTATTACATTCAATTTGTCATTAATTTTACCAAAATATGATTAATGAAATCACTATCAAGAACATGAATCCTCTACCTTTAATTGATTAAATGTTTGAGCATCACAATGGAAAAAACATTATCTATGGGATTACTTTAATCAAGATATCAGAAACTAAGGGGAATATAGTGAAATATATCTAAAACTACAATTTCACAATATATATACATAAAAATTTAATATTGATGTATTTTAGGTAAAAATTCCCCAAATATCATCATATAATTAATGAGTATAAACCTAAAAGACTTCTAAGAAAATTTCTGATATATTTTATTAAAGATAATATTTTATATTAGTTATTAAATTAATAAACTTAATATAATTTTATAATTATAATAAAGACCCCAAGAAAGGAAATATTTTCATCCAAATTTAAAAAGTGTGGATTTTGTTTAGTAAAAGTATCCTTATTGGGTATTTGAATCATGAATAAAATAATATATATATATTATAAAATAAAGCTGGTTATTAGAGAATATATATTACACAATATAGAAAAAAAGACCTATGGTTATCCATGATTATAATGGATTTATTAACATGTTATCAGAATATTTTATGATTATCAAATATATTAACTTCGTTAAGCTTGAAAAGCATATTATTTTTATGGATAGACTAATATGAATAAAAATACAATACTATTAAGAATGGGTTGGTTATTATTATTTTAATTACACTAAATTGTAATAGATATTGGTAAATGACAAACAATGTTGATTCAATTATGGGTTTTATGTTGTTTTCTCAAGAAAAATTATAATACATTAACTCATTCCTTATATCATCATCAAAAGTATAAAGTTTATTAGAGGTACAAAAACCACAAGGCCAATCAATGTTGGGGAGGATGAAAATAAGGAAGTGCAAGAGAATCATCCAAAACTAGGTCAACACATATCTAGGGAGGGGATCTCATGCTAGAAAAAAATAATAAACCATATTCATATGTGACCCAAGATTCTAGGAAATACACAACCTCATTACCTTCACTCCATGTGTGGTGATCCTCTAACTGATTTTTTAGAGGGGTCATACTTCTCTAAATATTATAAATAATGGAACATGGAATATAATGATTTTCATGAAAATAATTGAAGATGATCAAGGAATATATTTCAATAGAATCTAACATGAGGTTCATATCAATGAATACTATATTCTATTGAGTAGTGCACATGCCTTCATGAGAAGGGAGTCACCATGTATGTATGAACTATATGATGACACAATGAATAAACCCATGGTGTCATGAATAGAATCTCCACCCAACATGAGGCCATGAATGCATGATCCATAAGTATTATTCTTGTCCCCTTCAATATGGGGGTCTATTTAACAATTATTACCTAAGTATATGAAGTGTGAGAAAGGGAAAGAAGTTTTTATCATAAACATTTAATCATTGAAAATGATTTTATCCCATTGTTTCAATAGGATTCCAAGATCAATTTCTAGGATACGAGATCTAGCCACTAATGGAAATTGAGAATTGAAAACCCCCTCATGTCATTCCATGTTCTTGGAATTCCAAATTCTCCATCAACCTTCAACCAAAAAATATCTCTTTCATTCTTATCCTATTTAGTTCCTCTAACTATATGATACTAGTTATAAATAAAATATTCAGTTGTGAAAATTTTGAAATCGAACCCAATGAACATAGTACATTACCTCCATAACTCATCTTCCCATTCACTACGGAATAAAAAATGATATGTTCATTTATCCTTGGATCTCATGAAACATGTACACATAGAGGTGACATAATTCCCCTTAAAAATTAAGTCCATTGTTATCGGAATGTAATGAGATAAACTAAAAAAATAAAAGAAAGTACACTTCATAGGGACATCGAAACACCAGATGACCCCAATACTAATCCTAGAAGAGGTTTGAATGTGTCAAAATTCATTAATACATGGAAAAAAATGGACTCCATACGGATCTCATAAAACCCATCTTATACTGATTAAATTTTATCACGATATTTTGGAATAGTTTGAACCATTTTTGGTTCATAATATATGTCGTGAAATTAGAATTCTTTATGTCCTATTAAGTAGTTATATCAAGAGTTAGAAACCAAAAAATTCCCAATAGATCTCCCACAAATTCCTAGTTCCAATAATTAATATCTATATACACTATGTGTGTTGTTGGAGTTTCAGAACATTCACACTAAGCATTTTCCACTACCATGAGAATCATCCCTTCATCATGTTTAGATTCGCAAGAAATTTTTTCACGATGACCTAGTCCAATAGATATATAACCTATAAAGGATCCTTTGATAAATTCTTTTCAATGTAGTGCATGTATACATCAACACTTTCCTAGTTAATACAACCTGCCTCCCTCGTCATTTCCAGTTCATCCCACTAAGTCTAATGGAAAGGACCATGAGATTTCACATCCCAGAAGAATTAAAGAATGAGGTTTTTCTATGCTTCTCATGATATCCTTGGATACTCCTTGGATAGAAAAAACATGTATGGGGATTTAATTATTCTCAAAATTAATAAGGGTAATATGTCTCCTGAATGAGATAAAATACATTTTTTAATTGTGGATGTGGTAAAATATTTTATCAACGAAACACTCAATGTGACATATATGAATTCTAATTGGTAAAATAAATGAGCCCAAAAAATACATAGGGAAATTATTTATAATAATACCAAGAGTTATCTCAACCTTTTATATCCCTTCTCTTTAAATAATGGTTTGGAATACAAACACTTATTTTATATCTATTATTTATATGGATTCTCTACTTACTATACTCTTCCAAAGACTTATTATGATTTTAGATAGACCTATTATACATGTTGAAAAAGAGAACCATGTCATTGGTGAAGAGTGGATGATAAAAACAAAAAATATTAGATCTTCATCAAAAAGGGTTAATATTAACATTATTGATGCACTGAGTGATAAATATACTAATCGTTTCTTGAAAAAAAATGAAAACACTATGTGGTAAGGGGACACAAATCCCTAACCCTCATACAGAGTTGAAGAAACAATATTTCATTCCTTTAGGTGTAATAAAAATACATTTAGAGAGGATGCACCAGAAAAAATTTCCACCACCTAGATATAAAATCTCATGTTAGTCATTAACTATATATTGAAACTCCAACCCATTCTATCATATGATTTATCCACATCAACCATGATTGAAATTTTGGATTCATGGTTTCTTGTATGATATAACCAATTGTTTCCTTTTCCAATGTGATATAATATTTTGTAGATATCCCTTAGAAAAAATTATGGTGTTCTTTAGATACCCATTTGTGTAAATGAATTTCATATCATCTGTTGATAATAATTTTCATAATATTTTATGGAAAATTCCACATTATTATCAGTCAAAAATTTATAAGATCGGATGGATCTTTAACCATTATAATGATAACTATTTTTTTCACACACACTACCCTAGGAAGGTCTGCACCCTGAATATGTTATGGAATGATTCCAACAGACCCCTCTTAATGAGTTCCCATGAGGCCATATAATAAGAGCCTGGGAAACCATTGGGTCTGGGAGACATTTTCATGGTTGAGGGAGTGAAGACCTCCCAAAAATCATCAACTTATGGTATAATACCATGATATGAGTTAATTTTGTTGGTAACTACATTGGGAATATAATATAAAATTGGTAATGATCAATCATATATACATCCTATACGTATGTATTAGATTCATCAGAAAGAGAGTTAATTTAAAACTAGAATATGTCTCCCACATTCTCTAAATCATCCATAACTAATCCTTCCTCTATGTGGATATTTGAAATAAAAAGACAGTTTTTATATTTAATAATGTAATTAAATAAAATATTATTTTTTTTTCCATCCATAAGATACATATCCCTAGACTATTCCTGAGTAACCCTTTCTTTTCCTAAGAACAATTCTGATCGCTATATTTTTTTTCAAACATGATCACTATAAATTTCTCTATCCTGAGTATATTCATGTTTGAATTGTCTTTAACTATATCAGATTTCCTAGAATCCAAATATAGGAACAGAGAGGGGTGATTTTTTTCCAAACTTTTATGTTTATTTTTTAACCACATGGGTTTATTATGGAAGCCAACCAATAAATCATCCTCCACAGTCTTGTGCCATGATGTACACACTTTTTTTCTTTAGCTGGGATATGATGTCTGTTGATGAGAGAATAAAAAAATATTATTATAATATCTTAGGGAATAAAATACATACAAGGATTATATTTCTATTTGATAAATATCAAATATGGTTTAACAATATAACATTAGTAAAGTAAGAGAAGGGAAGTAGATTAGAAAACTATTGATCAAGCCTACACTAGGTGAGTCCACTCCCCTTATATTTATTGAAACATGTAAATTTATCACATGAAAAACCCGTGTTTATCATCCTACTAGTGGATGAAAAATAGGAAAAGTTATGCATGGGCTTCCAGGGATAGTTTATGTTTCCTTTCTTCTCTGACGTGTCTGAAATGGTGTAACAATTACTCCAAACATCCAAGAAGACTACATTGGATTTAATGATCCTATGACATGGCATAGATATTCCCTCTCTATAACATCACATTTCTCATCCATAATGGATACGAATAAACTATGATTACCATATCTATCATTAGTAAAAATGTGTTGGCTAGAAACAAAAGGTTCTTCAATAGATACCATACTCTTCAGAAAACCTAGATATACATGTCAGAATTTTCCCTATTCCTATACTCATAGAGGCCGTTCAATTGAGTGAAATATGGGAATTTGAGGGAAATTTCTTGGGTTCAAGAACAAAAACTAAATAACCTTTACTAAAAATCATTTCAAGGACCAAGAAATTGGTTCTCACCTAGGATCTACGGCTATGGAAATTTTTTATATTTAAGGAAGTATTTTATAACGTTGGTTCATGTATTTTGTACCAAGTTATTAGAAGGATCATTTTCATGAAATATGAAATAGATAAATCCTATTTGAAATGGGATCTAGTGAAAACACCATTGGCCGGAGTAAGGGGGACACAAACAGTCTCTATGAAATCATTAGAGAATTGAAGGATTGACAACTAATTTAATAAGGCATTGAGATGATTAGTAATGGGAATGGGTGAGTTTCCCCATACATCCTTTTAAATCTAACTGTAATAATGGAATATTGGGTTATGGTCGATCAATATATAAAATTAATAAAAAAAATATTTTTGTTCACTATGATTTAAAACAGGATCATTTTTTATGATAAAAATATATATATATAAATGATGTTAAAAGCCTATATTTGGTATCACAATCAATTTTTGAAGATTGTGATTCAAGGTTAACCTCAATGTTCTGGAGATATATTTAAAAAGAATCAAATATATAGTTGAACTTTAACTGTTATTATAATCGAAATAAATATTTCTAATATAAAATCACTATTGAATGTTTAGAAAATATAATAATATCATCCTCTATTTTTATTGATCATTACCTAATTACCTGAACTGTATCAGTCCAACTCTACATAATATTTCCAGAAAAACTATTTATCTTAAGATGATGGATTAAAATTAAGGGTTGAATAACATGTGGGTGGGATATGTTTTTTCTTCATAAGATTTCAAATAACCACATTATATTCACAAAAATATCATGAAGGACTTCAATATTTACTATAATTATGGATAATATAAAATTCGATAGAAGAGAGTGAGTATAATGTGATATAATATTAATGAGGTGACATAGAAAGAATATATATATATATATAAATATATAATGCCCAAAAATAATTCATATCATTTAAAATAATATTATTATAAGTAAAAATATACAAATCACTATTTATTAAAATTATTTTTATTATATTTCTACTCTTAACTTAATACATGGCTGGTAGAAACATGTTGGTATTTACAAAACCACTTGGAACACCAAACCCCCATCGGGTACTAAGTAGACGTCCATCAAGTAATTGGTGTTATCTTCACCAGAACTATTGTCATTATTATTATGTCTCCTTTATTAAACCCTTTAATCCACATTCTAGGATATAATTTTACAAAAAATGAAATAAAAAATTAAATTGAAGGGGAAACCGACATGTAATGTTTTTGGAATTTATTACCTGAATGTTTGATTTGGTGTTCTGCAACCAACTATTTTCTGTTTTATTACTAGTATATTTTAATATTTTCTCACTATTAAAACATATTATTACATATTTTCATTATTTTCATTACATTAATGTGATAATTCCCTATATTATTTATCATATTGATAAAATCATAATAGTTATATCCTTTGATAAGAACTTTGAAATTCAAAAATGCTATTCATAAAAATATTTCTACATTTTGATAACATTCAATGATGCGGAACATAATATATTGACTAACTGTTTTGAGTAATCATAAGATGATGAGACTTATTCTCATGATGTTCGCACATGGTAATCACCAAGATAAGAGACTATGAGAACAAACCTGCGAAAAGTAATTCTGTATATATATTATTCTTGTAATATTCCTATCTGTGAGCATTTTTAATGGTCATTAGACTTTATAATTTTTATTAATAAGTTTCATGATTCATATACTTACATTTACTACCAAAACTGTGGCATCATATGTTAAAGGATGTATGGTATGTTGGGGGCACCAAAATTGACATGTTATTAATGGATAATTCAAAGAAGTATTTCTCCCTTCTATAATTATATATGATGATATCTTGGTCATTTTATTTAAATTGAATCATCACATCAAAATCTATTTCCAGGGTGTAATGATGAGTTTATTTCTATTGTTCAAAGAAAAACATTTCAAGCTATATATTGATGAAATATATGTGTGACATGATTTATGAGATATTGTGATAAATGGGTAATATTACACACTAAGAGTTCATCCATGTTTTTCAAAATTGTTATATTAGGTTCCTTCTATTGGGTGTTATGACCTATTTCTTGATTGTAATTTTTGTCTTTAGGAAATCCAACCTACAGAAAATGTGGAAGAATCCCAGTGGGTCACACACTAAGTGTTTCTGTTGATCATGATTAAATTATATTTGAAATTAATTACTTGAATAAATATTATTCTAAAGTCCAAGGAATAATTGTATTCATGGTTTATTGATAAAAATTATATATTAAATAGTTAATAAATATTTATTTTCAAAACCATGGAAAAAATAATTATTTTATTGATAACTATTAAATTTAATATTTATTCAGTCATTAAAATAATCGAATAAAAACAAAAAAAGATCATATCTGGAGATAAATATTAATTTTCAAGATATTAAAATTATAGTTTTTCTTTAATTAGTTAATGAAAGTATTAAAATAACAATATTATTTAAATTATTTTGGAAATGGGTCAAGAATGGTTTATTATATTATTTATAGATCCATATGTAATTAAAAAAAATAACCTCAACCCTAACATCCTATATATTCTGCTATGTCTATTTTGTATATTTAATCACGAACTGAGAATTGTGGCACACAAAAAGACTTATTAATTTATTTTTCAACCCCTAGTATTCTCAAGAATGTGAATAACTGCATCATGCATGAAGAATCTTGATGTGATCAGGATGAAAAACACAATATGATTTATCTCTCATTATTTCACTTGACTATCAATCAATATAGTTCAAAGATCTAAGGTAGAGTTTTTGGACCAAAACTAGTTACATTATACAATTGGAACCTGCACACACAATTGAGATGATCTAAAAAGGGTTTTAGAAGACCAACCTCATCATAAAAGAAAGATCCTTAATTGATTTAATATTTATTTATATCTATTTTAAATTAATTATAAATTTACCATATATAAGATCATCCTTATTTTTTGGGAATCTATGTTAATATTTGATAAAGTAATGTTTTCGTTATGATGTTTATATCCTATATTTTATTTTCAAATGACCATTCAAATCCAAAAAAATTAATAGTAAGTTGCCCATCAAGGCTCCTCCTTTGATCCAAAAATCTTCACGTGGTATGAGAACGATCACGTTTTAAATTAATAATTATTTGTTAAATAGTTCATCAGATATACCTAATAGTTGTTAAATATTTAATTTTTATAATATAAGTTACGTATTATGAGTTTTTAATTAATATTATAAAATATATTAATTACCGTAGTTTAGATTTACATATCATAAAGTAGTAAGAATATATGATGAATGATCATAGATTCTATCAGGAAGTTCCATGGATTGTGGCTAGTGAGACTAAGTTACATTGTGTGTAACTGGAATGATCCTAGATGTGTCATGTGATACATGTAATGTTACGATGTTATTAAACATAGTTTATTTATGGAACAATGTGTGTATATTGTGCTATTACGGAACAAAACTTGTCTTATTACGTGGAATGAAGTTAACAAACACTTCGTGTAGTCAACATTGTTTAAATGAGAAACTTTTTCTAACTATGTGGTAAAATATAGGTTTCTAATCACATGAGACTAACATCATTTGTAAATAATGAAACACAAATTTTAAATAGCCTATAATTAATTAATTTCCACATAAAAAATAACCATTGAGTCATTTGGTAGGTTCGAAAAAATCATGGCTACCAGATTCCACTATGCGTAACTAGAGTACATGTCTTGTGCTCCTACATCCAAAAAAAATTTGAGTCCTTAAATTTGTTACATAGAAACACAAATATAATTATACATATTTTATAGTTTTTTATTACATTATGTGTAGTCTGGGAACGCTACCCACCAAAGGCATACATATTTATCTTAGGTATATAGAAATTGAGATACATAGTGTGTAACTCGTATGTACATGTCAAGTAGCCTCTCAATAAATGAAAAAAATTAAATTACATTAAAATAATTATCCATAATATTTAAATCCAATTACAATATTTAGAATATTTTTTTTGATTGTGCAATAAATTTTTTATAAAAGTATTGAAATTTCAATTATATTAATGTAATTATCTATAATTATGGGTCCTACTATTTATTTTCAATGAATATATTTATGATTGAAATCTTCAATACATTTTAGATAATAATTATAATAAAATGTAATTAATGAATTAATTAATTAAAGTTTATCTTATTAAAAAATAATTAATAGAAATTAAATTTAACCAGTATAGTTTTGTGTATTCATTGCATGTGTATGGCCATTCATTCTCCTGACCAATACATATGTATGTGTTGGTTTTTATAATTTTAGTTTATTTTATGGTACTACAATTATTAATTATTAAATTAAAAATGATATCCTATGAGTCATCCCTCCCTCCATTATTATGTAGGACCTACATGTCCAATGGGATTTATCTAATTCCCCTAAACTAATCCTTTGGTACTTATCACCTCTGTGTGAGTTATAAATACATGTAATAAAAGGAGTTTCCCTAGGTATGTAAAGGTGGTTTAATATGGAACCAAGATGATTAAAACCTAGGTGATACACCTTTGGATTCGTGGAATACTACAACTCATGCCAAGATTAATACATTGATTGTACACCTAGGTCACATGTCAATTGATTGTCCGCACAATAAATCAAATTTTATATAAGTTCATGATCAGTGTGTTTGTTTCTATACATATTATGAATAATTTATATTATGGATGAATGACCATGATCACATAAATACATCGATAAATACGAAAATATGAAATTTAAATAAATGTATTTTCTGTAAATTTTTATCAAAACATGGTTAATCACTTACGTTAAATCCACTTAATATTAACAAGACACGTAATTAAAGAAATATTAAATCTTTGTTCATAATAAATATAATACATTAACATAATATTAAGTCAGAACAAGCCTTTAATTACATTGTTTGGACTAAAAGACATAGAACTATGTATTTGACTAATGCACATTGGGACACATACTTTTTCATGGAGTTATTATGAATTTTTTTGGATGAATTAACAAATTTTAATCATGATACGTAGCCCTCAATAGACTTTATCTAACATTAATGAAATTGTTGAGGAAATCCAAAGATTTCTAGACAGGGGTGTCAACTAAGAGATAAAAAACCATAGTTGGAAAATAGTTGCATACATTAATACCTTTAAGTAATTGATTGAGCCCTTGATTAAAATGTGTGAAGAGGGGTATGTATCCCTGCGAGTATAATTTCTAAAAATCATTGAATTCCATGTCCAATGGCGAGGCATGTCAGGTATTGAATCAATAGTGGGAAACATAATGCAATTATATTATTTATGTCTCACATAAATAATAATAAATTTAATTACAAATATTCTATACTTTTATAATAGTAGAATAATGGAAAGTTTTTCATCCATGTTATCCCTGAAATCAATATTAGAGAATGCCAATCTCCTTAGTAGAAGTATATTCCGAGAATTGTCTAAATTTTTATTGGATATATTGTTACATGAATGGAAATCCTAAATTATATAATCCTCACTATTTCATTTGACTACAATGGACATAAGTTATTAATAGTTCACTTTTTATGATAATCACATGGGAGACATGGTAGACATTCGATGTTTACCGATATCATCCATGTATAGTGAACTCATGAAGCCTTATAAATAAATCAATGATTATATAACTATCATTTATCTTCATGGTCTATATAAATAGAGAGATATAAAGGAACAATTTGAGATATCCCAGGTTCTCTTTGAGTGTAATCTAGGAGAATGTGCACTAGATATTCCTCATATAGTAAAAATCATTGGCTACAGTGACAACCTAGATGTTTTAGGTTTAAATTTAATGATGAACTATACATTGATAAAATTATTATATAATTCCCTCAATGAATATATCATTTTTTGGTAATTTTAATATGAACAATATAAATAGGACTCTTCCAAATCTTCACACACTGAATTGCAATGTTGATAATGATACAAAGCATAAAAATTCATCCGTACATATTTTGACTAAAATGTGAGGTTGTGAGAAGAAATATAAGAACAATGATTCTTTATAATGATATTCTAAGAATAGAAAGATCGTTTGATGAGAACGAATAATGATTCATTTTTTTTGCATGTGGATAGAAGTGCAAATATAAGAAAAAATGCACCCTATCAAATAATAAAGGTGAAGATCCAAGTGAGTTTTTTAATCTTATGAAATCTAGATGTTTTTAAATATGGGAATTTGATATATCATGTGTTCTCCAAATATGTATAAAATTATTGGAGCCAAGAATATTTTGTATGATCATCCAAGGGTAGGTAGATCTACTTGAAACCAAGATCCAAACTTGTTGTCATTAGTATTGGGGAATACCTACTTAAGTTGTGGATGGGAATGATCTTTTTATTAAAAGATTGTTATTATGTGATATATGATTCCAAAACCATTATTTTTTTGTCTAGACTTGATACAAATGAATCTATTTTCATGCCTATATACTAATTTTTCTTCTTTTATAAATATTTAAATTATTTTGGTAAGGAATATCTAAATAATAGTCTTTATATGATGTCTTACACAGACCAGGTAATGATAATAACTAACAAAACTACTCCACATAAATCAAAATACATCCAAATATGTTATCACTGGCTAGGTCATGTAAATGAAAATCATTTAGAAACCTTACACCATGAATTATAATTAGATTTGTTCGGACTAAAACCACTTATTGTATCTCACTCATGTTTATAATTGAAAATGGCCAAACTACCATTTAGTGGAAAACGTGAAAGGGCTAAAGAAATTCTGAAATTAGTTCATAAAAATATGTGAAGACCATTTCTAGTTAAATCAATGGGTTGGTAGTCATAATTTACAATTTTTTCTGATGACTTCAGTAGTTATAGATATTTCAAATTGAAGATGCACATGTCACATTCTTTTGATAAATTAATATAATAAAAAAATGAATTTGGGAACTTTCTTAGAAATAATATTAAGAAACTCCACTTAGACATCAGTGGAAAATACCTTAATCAAGAAATCATTGTTTATATATGGTTGTTGGTGATTTTATCTCAATTCATGCCACTTTATAAACCTCAATCGAATGATGTAAGAAAAAAGAATAAAAACACATTTTTATACATGCTTCGATCAATGATGAGTCGTGTGATCATTCCATTATCTTTTTGGGGATACACATTACATATATCCCCACAAATACTAAACCAGATTCCAACTAATATGGAATATGTTATTCCATAAAAATTGTATATTAGAAAGAAACACATGTTATTGTACATAAATATCTGAGACTATGAAAATGGTTTAATGCATCTTCAGGTAATAAACTTGTACCTTTAGGGAAAAAGTGTACCTCTATGGGATTCCCCAAGGAAACAAGAGGATATTACTAATACGAACCCTCATTAAAATTATAATAGTGGAAATACATCTCGTATTCCATGTAAAGGTTCAAATCACTAAGTTAGATAGTGTGGGTGAGATATATTTTGATGAATTACTTGATCAAGGTACACAAATGTTGTAATGGGAACAAATTACACAATTCCTAGTGTAAGAAGATGTTCTAAGGACATAAGTACTCCATAAGAGTAAGATAGACTTAAAGAACCAAGATGGTATGTTTTTCCAGTCACTAAGGATGGTAACTCATTATTTGTTGATAATAATTTTCATGTCACCTAAAATTATGAAGTAAGTGAAACATATGTTTCTAGGTGAAATGAAAGGCATGAATTTGGAAATTTATTCCCTATACAAAAACCAAGTCTGAATTGATGTTGATACTCCAATGGATGTAACTAGAGTTGGTTTTAATTGGATATTCAAAATGAAACTTGAAATGAAAGGATAGATTAGTACTAATAAGGCATGACGTGTTTTAAAAGGTCTCAAATAATGTCATGGAATTTTTTTTGACAAAACCCGTTCACCAGATATTATGCTCAAATCCATCAAAATTTTTATTTCCATAATAGATTTACATCATTATGGAATTTGGAAAATTAATATCTAATGAGACTTCCTTAATAGGAACCACCATTAAAATTCTATATGAAACAACCTGAAGTGTTTGTGACACCATAGGATACAAAAAAGTTATCTAAATTGAAAATGCCCATTTATGGATAAAATTAAGAATCCAGGTCATGGAACATTATGGTTTTTAATCAAAAATAATATTTGGTTTTATAAAGATAAATTTGATCCTTGTATCTATAAACAGTTTTGTGGTGGTATGGTCATTTTGTTAGTAGGTTATGTTGATAAAATTCTAATTACTATAAATGAGATATCAGTCTTATAGTATATAAAATCCTGGTTGAATATAAATCTCCATGAAGGACTTAAATGAATATGGATACATTATTGCGATCAAGATCGCTCATGTTAGATAAATTAGGTTACTAATTCTAATTCTAGGTACATATATAGATAAAATTGAAAGGTTATTATTTATGTAACATTCCATGATGTTATTTTTTTCCAACATCAAATGGAATTTATATTTCCATGAAAATGTGAACTAATACACATGAAAAAAGGTAGAGGTTGGAAGGGATTCCAAACATATCAATGGTTGGGGTAGAAATGTATGATATAATATATACTAAGATGGATATTTCCTATACCATAAGTGTGGTATGAAGATATCAAGATGAACCAAATATCATCTATTAAATGGAATTCAAGGATATCCTTAAGAATTGTAGGTTTTTTCTGATGATTTCTATTGGGGCATGCATCGGGGTGATGAAGATCTCTTATTTTCCCCCTTGTTCCATCTTTCCAGTTGCGGGAATCCTCTGCAACCATGGTTAGTGATGTGAGCTCTGTGAACAGAATGGGATAATGTAATATCATATCCTCCATCCCTGGAGTCCTACTTGGATCGTGTTTCATAGTCTTGATCTCCCTTATAGGTTTGAGTCACCTTTGTGAATCTCATTCCCAATTATATCATGGGGTGGATGTTGGTTAATTGCACAACTTATGTCATGATAAGGCCACTACCTATGGTTGGATATGATGGTGATGTTAAAAAAATCGATCATCTTTGTACATTGGATGTTTTGGAAACTAGTATAGTCTTCCTTTTTGATGTTGAGTGAATCACTTCTGTGAGACATCATAGGTGTATAACTAAATGAATCACATATTCATAACATGGTAATTTTCACTCGGTGCATAAGGAATCCAAGATTATTTGCCTCATGTATCCCATGTACATCACATGTGGTAGGTACTTTGATACATCTAGTGGAGTGTCATAGATTTAAGGTTATGTGGGGATATAATCATAGGTTTAAGGTATTATGGGGGCATGATTGTAGGTGTAATGCATTTTTGGTATAAAATCATTAGTTTGATGTATTGGGAGGATGATTCTCATGTATAGTTGATGTGTACTAAGATATTAGTGTATTATAATCAACATATGGTGAGAATTTCCAATTGGGACCTTATGTTTTGGTTGTTAAGCTGAGTGTGTCATCTGGGGAGACAGTCACATATTGAAGTTGTTACCTCCCATGGGGGAGATAGTTGGATTTAATTGTGGTTTTAGGGTATTAGGATTAAACATAAGGGATTTGTACCAATAATATCATGATTTCACCTCAGGTAGGAATCTTAACTACCAATTTGGAGAATAGGATCAAAACTCACATAGTTTGTGTAACATCCCAAAATTCTAATGTATGAACCCTGTATTCAATAACATGTATGACAGGCGACAACAAGATCATAATGGAATATAATATCTATATAAATTATAATTAAAAATATATTCTATATATTCTAATTCATTAAATACCCAATTATCATGAATTTCATACATGAGAGACCTTCTTCGATGGATTGCATTAAACACAAGATCAACCTTTACCAAACAAAAATATATTATAAAAATATTATTATTTTCTATGATATGATATAACCTAGTCATTTTGATAGATGTTATGAATATTATTAACTATCTTATGAAAAGTTATGGTTTATATACATACATATAAAATGAATTCTTTGGATACTAATTAATTAGAAATGAAAATAAGAACTAGTTAGATATAGAAAGAAGTATTATTTTTTTCTTACTAATGAGTTTTGTATTAATAAACATAATTAATAATAACTATTAAAATATATTAATGAAATATATATGTTTTATATTCAATACAAAAATTTTGATATTAATTCATTATGTTTACTAGGAATAAGCTAAAAAAATCCCAATTTCACACAAAAAAACCTATATTTTTATAAACTCAATTTAAACGCCTTTTAATAGAGAAACCATTTAGAGTAAAAATTTTGAAACTATAATTAATTTAATATTTCAAAATAATCATAATATTTATAATAAAAAGTCAAATATTAGGTTAGGGTAAATTTTTGATATTTTTTAGATTCAAATCAATTTTTATGAAAAGGTAAAAATACTAAAGTTTAGTTCATAACAACTGTTTAATATAATTTATTTATAAAGATAAATTATATTTTTTATTGTTTTTAATGATTAATTTGATGATATTATTATATGTAAATAAAATATATATCATTGGAATTAGTTTCACTTCGATATTAATTATAAAAATATATGGAACTTTCACGCGTTTTTATTTAAAACCCCCACATTATCGTCTCGCCTGTGGGATTAAGTTTAAATTAATTTCAGCCCCTTCTATGATAGGAATTAGAAAAAATTGATTATATATTTGTAATAATAATAATATATAACATATTATAATACCAATTTTGTTTTAGACAAAAAATATTAGTGAAAGTGATTAAAATTATTTACCACGATTAATGTTAAATTAAGATTAATAACGGACAAAACCATAACCTTAAGGCCCAAAAAAATGTATCAACTTTTCAAAAAGAAATTTTATGGACATATAATTACCCTATCATATCCTTTAATAAAATGAGTTTATTATTGGTACCACATTTAATGTGATAATCATGGGAAGGATTCTTTTGTGAAAATATTACTAGAGTGACACTTCTCCTACATTATAAAAGGCAACAACTTCTCCTCATTCCTCAGACCTATAAAAACACTTAGTCTTGAAAAATCTCAAAACAAATAATTTGTCAAAATACTTCCCATATTCCTTGAATCATATATTTTTGAATAAATCCTTCCATGTAATCCTTTTGATATAAACAAAAAGTAGTTTCCTTAATGCTTTCAAACTATCTCATTTCTTTCATTTACTCATCCACACCAACAATTTTTCTCAAATAATGCATACATGATGACACATTTATCATCAATATAATTTAATTTTGTCATATTAATTGTTATAACTACACTAAAACACACAATCATCTAGTGGGTAATAAACACACTGTTTACATATATGACGAACTATCGCCTCACGAAACGAAGATTGTTCAATTTTTTCCATTACCACCTATCATGGTGTCCAATATGATGGAAAAAAAATTTATATATGATATATATAATATTTATTATGTATATATACTTATTAAATCCTTTTATATAACAAATGGTTAATAATTTCCACTTTTCCTTAATAGGATAACATCGTTGGTTGAAGTGTGGACTACTACCCCCTCAAGCGATGTGATTCATTCACATGATATGTGGAATATATAAATTATGGGTTTTAATACAAATGTTTTACATAAAGAAATATAATTATATTCACGAAATAATAAAATTTCTAGAAATATAATATATCATTTTATTTATAACCCTTTCACACACACATGAAACGGGAAAATGTTGTTCGTAGATGTGTGGACTATCGCCTCCATGACATGATGTGATTCCTTTAACATCACATAAATTATATATATTAGTATATATGATTAAATGAAATGGTATTTTTTATAAAATTATAATTATTTCTGTTTCTTACCTTGTTTCAAAAATGATCATTCAAAAATGGGAACGTTACTCATGCGTACGTACGACATGTCGTCTCTATGATTGTAACATTGGTTAATTTTTCATAACCACATTTAATGGTTCATTTTAAAAGTTAATTGATCTATAAATATTATAGATATTTCTTGATTATTATTCTAGATATGTTATACAATTACACCTTTGACCATAGTTGACCTACTGAGGTTGCTTTTGGAACATAATTAGAATTTGGTGAAAAATTTGATGTAAACTAAATTATTAATGTAGTTGAATAAAACATAGTAAAAATGTAATGAACATTCCCGAGTTGACCCTGAACTAGTCACCTAGTCCAGCCAACCAAAAGTCCCGAGAGGAATTCCCAATCCTCCCAGGATGGCGACAAGAATTGAGTGTATCAATAGAGTACACTAGATAACGATTTAACCCAAATATATATAATCAAACAAACAATGAAAAGAAATTGACAGCCCAAATTACATTTACATAAAAATTGAACTGTACATTTTTTGTACAATAAAATGAAAGAAAAAATAATCCAAAAACACAATTGAGAAAACCTGATAACCAACTAACTTGGTGTGACCCCTCTAGTCACTATCCAACACAATGACAACACGTTTCCAAAGATTATCGAACTCAACATGAAATCTATACAAGGACTAAAAATAGAAGAAGACTATATGGATGAATATTAAAACACAGTAGGTTAGCTTAATATTCTATTCCTAGTGCACATATTTTATGATAAAAGAAATAACAATTTCAAATTTTAAATACAATATATTAAGGCATGTTTTGAAAATGAGGTCACATTGTATATAATATTTACCAGACAAGAACATGCATATTTTATAAACAAGAATGCTAATAACAATTTTCAAAGAGGTTCAACTTCAAAATGAAACTAGATTTCAAGAGATATGCTATAAATAATGTACAATATTAAATAAATCACACACACTACTGAATTTACCAAACAAATACACCGTATTTCGATTGTAAGTAGAAAATATCCAATGATCACAAGTCATGGGAACACCCATAGGCACTAGTTAGTTGTGAGTCCCAGGTACCTCGTATCTCAGTAAATGTAACCATAAGAAATATTTGTTCTCATGCACACGATCCACTAGTAGGGGGCATGCGCATAGCCTAGTGGTCCACCAATAACATCATCATCATTGATTAGTTAGTGTTGTCATCGTCAAACATGCTACATCAAATAGGGGCCAAACCCCATGGGATCACTAGCATACTAGTACACGTCTGCCCACCTAGATACCTGGGATTCTTGTTAGTGCTCAATCATGTTACAAATATTATCAAATACACATTTCACATAAAAATTACATTCACAAACCATAAACACACAAACATACCACAAACATGCTTCACATTTCATTCATGGATCAGTAAACCACTAACCTTTTTCGTAAAACTATTTTAAGGAGTGTATTGTGGCTTTGCACAAAAATCTCATCCAAAAACACACTATTAAGTATAAACAAACAACAAAACCATACCTAAACATATTTTTCAGTTATAAGAACATTTAATAAAATCATTTCTTGGACCATAAAACAATCCCAATTAATGCAACATGGTATATACATGTAAAACAACCATTCTTCATCTTTTGGAAAGGCCAAACGAGCATCTAAACATTTCTTCAAAACAAACATTTGACAAAGGTATGGATTTTAATTTTATTAAGGAGTTGTATAAACACCATTTAAATAAAAAAACATATTCATTAATCCATTAAAACAATCAGAATACATATTCAAAAAACAACCATTTTCATAAGGATGTGAAACATGCCATCTTCCAAAAACTCAGGCCAAATCATGTGGTGATCCAAAACCCAATAGTTTGTAAAACCAAATCCAAATTAGAAAGAAATAGAAGAGCATAAAAATACCATTTTTTATTCTTCCAATTCATTTATAAATCCAATCAAATAATTTTAAAATCACACTTAACATATAAACCCCAACTGTGCAATTTACAGAACATAATAAATGAACTTTTAAAGAAAACAATTTTTTATAGGCAGTTGACATGGAATAAAACACCAATTTCCGTCCATATTTTATTCCAAAAACTGTAACATGATCAAAATACGATAAATCAAGTTCTAAATGTCACAAAATAGTTGCAAAAGATAGAAGAGCATTTAAAAAAAAATTGGTGTGAACTTTTATGAAAAAAGGCCACTAACATTCACAAAATAAGGCTTAAACATCCATTTTGTACACCAAGAAAATTATTAAATGAATAAAAAACAACAATAAACATATATCTCAGATGATAATAATAATAAAATGATTATACATAAATGATAATGTCATGTTCAAGGGATATCCTACCTAAAATACTTGGTGTAATGGAGATGCACCCCCAATATCACCATCAGAGGGTTTAAAACCAATAAACCTATGACGTACCACCCCAAATAAACAAAACCCCCATAACACATCATGGGATAACATAAAACCTGGTATTGGATGGCTATAGGATAATTTAAAACTATTAAATAATAAATGGAGGAGGAAGAGGGAGGAGGAATGAGACGGAATCACAACTTGAAATCTCAAAAACTCATCATATTCCATTAAATATGCACCCATAGAGTAAATGTAATGGCTTGAAACTCATTAGAGAGTCATATAGGTTCTAAAAGAACCAGGGGAAGAATATTTGTGGCAAAAATTGACTGAATTTAATTATTTATGAATGATAAAAAATAAATTTGGAAAATAAGATTGATTTCTGAACCATTGAGAATATTTTCCCTAATCTGCAACTATTTTAGCTCCAAATAGAAACAATAAAATGGGGGTTATCTTAGGGTTTTTGGCCTCGAGTGGGAGTTTTAATCACAAAAGATAATAAAAAATTAATATGATATAATAGAAACAAATTATTTTTTTGAAACTGGAAATGGGCCCTCGGGCTGGCCCTATTTCAGAATAAAAAACCCAAATCCACAATCCCTATAAATTTATATTGGGTCCAAAAGGATGTGGTAGTTTCAATATTTCACTGGAGGAAAAGTGGGAAGCAGAAGGTGAAATGTTTATTGAAAAATTAAAATGTTATAAAAGAAACAGATTCAGTATTTAAATCTGAAAATGGGCTCACGATTGGTCCAAATAATGAAGTAACTTCCATTTCTCCCAAAACTCCTAAACAATAAATGAGGATCCCGAATTTGGGTGATTAGTCATAGATGAAACTTGAAAACTCAAATATCACCTCATAAAAGTCCCATGAATATTTCCATTGAACCAGATTAAAACCAAGTCATGAAAAATCGGGTGTGACAATTCTCTCCACCATTAATGTTTTCCACCCCAGGAAGACCACAACACATTCCAACTGATTGATCCACACCTAAAGATTATTTATCAACATAATACATCATATAAATCTAAATAAATATAATTCACCTTCAATATAACTTAATCCTCCCCTTAAAAAACACAATGTCACAACCACATCATGAGAATCAATGGAAAGATCAAGTCACCACCTCCATAACATAGCCAAGAACCATTTTGTTGGGCCTTCTCCCAATGAACCCAACGATCACCCAACCCAATTTTCAATCATGAAATAAAATGACTTTAGGGGGTGGGCCTAGAACGGGATCCCCACTATTAAATCACAACTACCATACAAGAAATACTTAATGGAAAGATCTTCGAGACCCGTAGTGGGTCTCCCCACCATTAAAGACCTACTAGAAATGAAACAAAAAAACCTGAACTTAAATTGGTCCTCATCATTACAGGACCACTAAAATGTTCCCAAAATATCCTAAAAACACATGTTACGAGGGTTATAACATGAACACTTAAACCAACCTCTTATGAACATAGGGGACAAGAACTTTCCCAACACTTTCCACATGGATCTAGACCTCCACAACTCATGGAGGGGATGAAAGGGGACCCAATAATTAGGCCTCTAAAACTAAAAAAGAATAAAAGGAATTACGTAACACTCTCCACTTGTGAATAGTTAAATCTAAGACCACAACCAAGTAACACAGGTGGTCTAAAAAGGGACATTGATCAGAAACCAACATCCATGAAGGCACAACCATAGACATTGTGTGAGAGGTAAGTCCACCACGCTCATTGTGACAAGAAGAAATTCCCTGTGATGAGGAACCACAATATATTCATAGAAACTACATTACCACAATGGTGGAGGTAGGAGCCTAGTCGATATCCCCAAACATTTAAAGAATTACTGACTGTGTGAAAAGCATCACTCCAAGGACTATGGCTGGCGCCCTAATGATTGATGCATCTTATGTGCCATAGTCAGGAGCTACAAATGTAATTATCTCATAAAATTAACTACCTCAAACAAAACACATATATCCAATAGAAATAGATGGATACCCACCACCATTATAATATACATATTATGAGGAGTGAAATGAAAAATAAACATAGTGAAACACACCATGAATCATCAAACACAACCGCTATAACTGAGAAAATCATCATAATAAGAAGGCACTATAAATCGATCAAAAATAGATCACTATTTCAAAAAATGGGATGTATAATTATATGAAGAGGTGGATATAGATTGAGAAACATGATAAAAAATACTTGTGTTGATCAACTGGACATCTTGAAAATAGAGAACTATTTGGGGCCACATCGCAACATCAACCACATATTTAGAAACCCACGGAACAATACTCCAAAATAGAGCCACCAACAATATCCCATCTCAATACACAACTAGATTATTACTTCTAGATAACAAGGACACATACGGAATAAACAAATCTTAAAATACATATAAAAAACAAGCCACAGAACCATCATTTTATAAACAAATGACACAATTTTTCATCTCAAAACACATTTGAAAAACAAACTATCTTGGTGGATTTCCACATTCTCCAATGGTGTTTCATCAAGTCTCAATCATATGCACATTTCTAGGCCACTCCAGGCACCCAACCACCATTCTATAAAGGCCACCCTTCTAGATATAAATAAAACCATGAAAGTGATCACCCTTGAAAGAACCAAATGATAAAACAAAACTACATCATTCGAAAATTCATTTACCTTCCAAAGGAACCCTAACCACCATGTCAAAACCCATTTTCAGATTTCTCAAAACAAACCACAATTCATCAAGAACCATTTCCTTAAAAACCTACCCCTTTTAATTTTTATCTTCTTTTAAAAAAACCAAGCTACTCCAAACAACCCCTTCACATTTTCTAAAATTCAACACGTTAACTTTTCATAATCTAATATTCATTTAGACCAATACCCTTTCTAGGAAAAAATTATCTGCTCAAAACAAATATCCCAAACCAATTCCTTATATTAAAAACTTTTCGACATCCCAAAATAATCCATTTAATAAAAATAATCAAAATCACTTTAAATTGATTCACACATTCAAAATATTTTATATCAATAAACAAAATATTTAGATTTGGGATAATCCAATCCTATTAAATCATTTCCACTTCCTCCTAATTTTTTTTCACAAAAACAAAACCTTCTAAAACCATTATTATATTTAATTTTTGAAAACCACGCTTTTTTACTTTTCAAAATCCAATCCTACCTTTAAATCCCATTTCCAGAATTCTCACACAAGGATTTTAAAAAAATTAGAATTAAAGAAAGGTCCAAGAGACCCAAAAAGGGAACTAGTGTCGGTGGGTGACACGACGAAATGGTTGGAGGCCATATGTCACGCACAACACCAACTCAGAGAGACTTATTAGGACCGTACCCAAGCTCCACATGGCTTTCTAGGGCCTATGATCTCACGAAGGTCATTATTCATACTCCCCTTGTCATATCCCAACACCAAACAATCAACAATAATAAAGGACACTAATAAAACCAGACATCCCAGGCAAACCCAAGGATCAAAACGAGAAAGAGTTCGCGACTCTATTCCCGAAATTACCCCTCATTTCCAAACGATCCTACTACATCTACCTTGAAATAACACAAATAAAAAGGTCTCTCTAAAAAGGAATGGTATGTAAAGAGGCAACCTCCTTTGAAACCATTTTGTCACAAACCAGCCTCAGTCGACCTTAAACCGATCACCTAGGCCAACCCACGACAAGTCCCGAGATGGGTTCCTGATCCTCCAAGGATGGATACAAGCACTGAGAAAATAAATAAATAACAAAAGGGAATGATTTCACCCAAATATAAACAATCAAACAAACAATGGAAAGAAACAGACAGTCAAAAAATACATTTATATAAAAATTAAACTGAACATTATTTGTATGAGAAACTGAAAGTTCAACTACACCAAAAACTCAACTGACCAATCCTGATAACTATCTAACTCCATGTAAACCCTCTGGTCACCCCCAACACAATGATCACACATCTCCCATGGCGATCAAACTCAAGATGAAACCTGCACAAGGGATTAAAATAGAAGAAGACTATAGGCGTTAGTATTAAAACTTAGAAGGTTAGCATAATATTATATTCACAATGGACATCCTTTAACATAAAATAAAAATAAATTTCAATTTTTAAATAAAATATATAAAGGTATGTTTTTAAAATTAAGTCCCATTCTGTAAATAAAATACCAGACAAAAAAATTATTGTTTTATAAACACGAATTCTAATAACATTTTCAAAGAGGTATAACTTCAAAATGAAAATTGTTTTCAAGAGGGATACTTTAAATAATGTAAAATTTTAAATAAATAACACACAATTATGAATTTACCAAAAAAACACACCATATTCCGATAGTGAGTACAAAATATCCATTAAGCACAAGTCCCGGGAACAACCCTAGGCACTAGTTAGTTGTGAGCCCCAAGTACCTTGTATCTTAATGAAAGTAACCATAAAAAATATATGTTCTCGTGCACATGGGACACTAGTAGGGATCATATAAATAACATAGTGGTCCCCCATCAACATAAAAATCATTGTTTAGTTAGTGTTTGTATCTTCAAACATGCTACGTGAAACAGGGACCAAACCCAACGAGATCACTAGCATACGAGTACACATCTACCCACCTTGATACTCCAGATTTCCTTTAGTTCTCAATCTATTAACACATATTATAAAATTAACTTTTAACATCTAAATTACATTCCCAATCCATAAACACAAAAACATCCTAAAAACATGCTTCACATTTCATTTACAGGTTAATAAACAACTAAAAAGATTCGTAAAATAATTTCAAGGAGCGTAGTGAGGATTTGCACATAAAACTCATTGAAAACGCTCTTTTATGTATAAAAAAACAAAAAAATAATACCCAAACATACATTTAATCCCTTGAAATGGATAATAAAATAATTTTATGGACCATAAAACAATCCCAATTGATGCAACATGGTATATACATGTAAAACACACATTCTTAATTTTTAGGAAAGGCTAAACTGGCCTTTAAACATTTCCTTAAAACCAGCTTTTGACAAAGGTATGAATTTAAATTTTATTAAGGATGTGTATACAGCCAATTTTCAATAGAAAAACACATTCATAAATCCATTTAAAACACTCTGGTTACAAATTCAAAATGCAACCATTTTCATAAGGATGTGATGCATTCCATTTTCCGGTAGCTCAGCCAAAACGTGTTGTAAACCAAAAATAATTTGTTTGTATAAAAAAATACAAAATGGAAAGACATTGAAGGAACCTAAAATACCATTTTAAATTATTCCAATGAATTTATAAATCCAATAAAATAATTATCAAATCATACTTAACAAATAAAATCCAACCGGGAAATTTACCAAACACGTGAAATTCACTTTTAATCAAACCAATTTATTTTAAGCACTTGAAAAGGAATAAAACCCCAATTGCATTCCATATTTTATTAAAGATAATGTAACATGTTTAAAATACCATAAAACAGGTTCTATACCTCAAAAAATAGTTGCAGAATATAGTGGATCATTTAAACAAACACTTGGTGTGCACTTTTATGACAAAACAACACTACCTTTCACAAAACAAGGCTTAAAAACCATTTTGAACACCAATAAAATTATAAAAAGGTTGAAAAACAAAAAACATAAATATATTGTGTTAAAATAATAATAAAATAATAAAACCTAAATGATAATGTAATGTGAAAGAGATATCCTAGCTCGAATCCTTGGCATAATGGAAACACACAGCCGATATCACCATCCAAGGGTTTAAAAACCCCAAACTTAGGACGACCTGCCCCAAAAAAAAACACAAAACCCATATAAAATAAAGGGATAAAATAACCATAGGTCTATAATGACCATAGGATAATAGGAAACCACAAAATAATGAATGGTGGAGGAAGAGGGAGGAGAAATGAGAAGGAATCGCACCTAGGAAACTCGAAAAAGTTTCACATTCCATTAGAAAATACACACATAGAAGAATAGGAATGGTTTAAAACTCCTTGGATATGTATATATGGTATGTATGAACCATGTGAAGTAGTGTTGGGAAAAAAAGATAAATAATTGAATGATTTATGAATGAGAAAAAATACCTTTGGAAATTTTGGCTGGTTTGAGAACCATTGAGAATATTTTACCTAATCCGTGAAACTATTAGCTCAAAATAGATACAATGGAACATGGTGGGGCTCATAGGGTTCTTGGAAATGAGTGGGTGGTGTAATAAAAGAAAATTATAAAAAAATTTAATAATATATAAAAGAAACAATTTATATTTTTAATACTAGAAATGGGCCTTCAGGCTGACCTAATACCTGAAGAAAAAACCAAAATTCACCATCCTTATAAATTTCTATGGGGTCCTAAATGATATGGTAGTTTTAATATGTTAGTTGAGGCCAAGTGGGAAGTGGAAGGAGTGAAAAAAGATGAAAAATTAAGGAGTTATAAAAGAAATATATTCTATTTTTAAATACGTAAATGGCATCACAATTGTCCCATATCATAAAGTAACCACCCTTTCTCTCAAACTCATAAAAAAGAAATGGGGAACCAAAATTAGGGTGATTAGACATAGATGAAAAATTAAAACTCTACATTCATCTCACCCAAGAACCATGAAAAGGATCAGGATTTCCAATAAAGAGGATTAAAATAAAGACACGAAAAACTATGTGTGACCGAAAAAAATAAGTATAGAGTGATAAATTTTCCCAGTAAAGTAAGTAATTAAGATAAGTTTTTTATTCAGTATTATAAAGAAAAACTAGACAAATATGAGACAAGGTAAGTAATTTTCATCTCAAATTTTTAATGTTTTGAGACAAATGTTAGGCTCACCACTTACTCATTTTTTGTTGTGTATCTAATGGGAATTTTTATATTATATGATGAATTACTTTAGGTTCATGGTATTTAGAACTTCAATTTGATATTATTCTTTTAGGATGACTATGATTTAAAATGTTTCATATTTTTATGGGAAACTTTGGAATTTTTAATAATTATTTTTCTCAATAATTACTTTAAATATCTTTCAATGGTATTTACTTTAAGGGAAGTTATATTACCATTGGTCAATTAAACCTTCCATTTTTCTCACCTTTGGTTATTCAGGATCATTTTCAAGTATTAGTAACATTTTTCTACTCCTTGGTAATCATAATTTTTTAGAAAATGTTTTATGAAAACCTAAATTTAATTCAATCTTTAGTCAGAGAACCTATTTTCTTCTAAAAACAATAAATTATTTCAATTTTTTCATAAGTTATTTTTACATGATTCAGAAAAATAATAATTACCCTTTTTGAATTTTACCAATGTTTTCAAAAGATTTTTCTCATCACATTCCTGAGAAGTAATTTTTCAAACCTTTTTACCATAAAAAAGGAATTTTCTTTTACCATATATAGAAAGTATAGATTTATTTGCTGTCATTTATTTGAAGCTTCATTTTCTTGCCTAAAAGGTGACTTTTTTATAATTTTTTTTAAAGTGATTTTAAAATAAATTGATACTTAAAATGTTTTTCAGAATACAAGGATATTTTCCCAAGATTTTGTTTAAAATATAATTTTATAGTATTTATATTCATCAACTACAACAACCCTTTATTTCCACGTGTGATTTGTTGTATTGATATTGTCTTTATACTTACTCTAGATGGGTTATTGTGGATTTGGAAAAGGTTGGTTTTCAAATTAACTTCCTTGAATTATTTTTTATTACCCTATAAATTTTCAATTTCATATCATTCTTGAACACCTAATTTCCCCATAATTATTAATATCTTTTATCATGGATATTAATATTTCTTTAACCATATACCATTTTACATACAATTTTTAATTTTACATTTATTATATTATTTGATAAAATGTTGATAATTCTATATTATTTATTCAATACAGATATTTGATAAGGCATATTATTTATTTTAATTATTTTATATGATTATTTATTTGGACTGGTAATGATGGGTGGAGCTTGTACTTTATATATCTTTTCATTGCATCAATAGTTTCTCATGGGAATTCTAATCATACAAATTAAAAAGGGGTTTTATCTGTAGTTTTAAGCCTTCTTGTGAAAGGTATTGTTAGTATAGATTATCACGTGCCTTAGACATGATTTACATTATTAAAGTATTTCCTTCATACTAGTTTCTGTTATTATTCATCCATGGGATTTAGCATCGACATATCT
The DNA here is from genome assembly GCA_963277665.1 of Viscum album. Taxonomy (NCBI): domain Eukaryota; kingdom Viridiplantae; phylum Streptophyta; class Magnoliopsida; order Santalales; family Viscaceae; genus Viscum; species Viscum album. The sequence continues at coordinate 353,820,514 of OY728125.1, read as the reverse complement.
CTGGATACAAATCTTTTTTAGTTCATTGTTTAAATGTAATGTGATTTTTTTATTACCTTTACATTTTATTTTTCCTTATCTATTTATTTACTTTTCTAATTTTTTTATACACTTCCTTCAGATTTTATTTTTTATATGGTAGGCAAGTTCAGTTTTTTACTGGGTCATAATTATTAATCTCATTTATTCATTATTTCTTCCACTATCATTTTCCATTACTGAGCATTTGATATCACCCTTACTATGTTTCCTTCCCCAATAATCCATGAAACATATTATGAAATATGTGAAGATATATAATATGTGGGTTAGAGTTATCCTAGATGTTGTTTATTTTAAAATAAGAAAACAAAATTATGTTGTAATTATACTATTCATTTTGCATACAAGACTCATTTATGTATCTAGTTTACAAATACGACTAAACTCTAATATAACACCCCAAGGTTTTAAAAATAAATTAAAATTCATGATACCATTATTATGTACAAAATGAAACTTTTTTAATGGGATAGTTATAAACTAGCTGTTATGCATAATTTTTTCACTTCTACCATTTGAATTTCAAAAAATAGTCATCAATGGTTGTGATTAGTAAGCTATTTGGAGTATGAAAGAACCAACTTGTTTTTTGGAGAATAGTAACATACCATTATGAATAGTAATATAAATATAAATACAACCCATATTAATATTAAATAATAATATTATTTTATTTTCTTGAGTTTATATGATAATGATATTTTGATTAGTTTTTCAAGGTGATATAAAATGAGTTATAGTTTTAAAATTCTTATTTTTTGATGAAATTTTGATTTTATTTAAAATTTAAATTAATCATATATAGAAAATTATTTTTTTAAAAATAAATTCTTTTTTATTTATACACATCAAATAATTGCAAGGGGTTTTTTGTGATCTTTTTCGAGAAAGGGAAATTTTTATTCAATAGTAAAAATACAATTTAAAAAAATCATGTATTTAATGAAATAATAATGATTTAATCAATATGGTTGAATTTTTAGGAAAACAATATTATATGGTGTGTACCATGTGGCCAATACCATTGGAAAAAGCCATTGGAAATCCCATGGTTCTGCAAATACCACTAATGAGGTGTCCTTTGAAATTAAATAAAAACTCCCCCACTTTCACTATAAAAACCACCCTCACCTCCTCTACCTATCTCACCTCTCAATCTTTGAGAAGCCACTAAATTATTCCAAATCCACTCTTGACAGAACTTAACCATGTTGAAGAACATATAGTCTCGCAAAAAATCCAAAACCAAAGGCCTTATGCAGGATATCAAGGATAAGAGATCAAGAGGTAAAGATCCTCTTTCATTTTCTTGTGTTTTCATTTCAATTATTTTCATTAATTATACTCTATTCTAATTACCTTAACCAAGAGGAATGAGAGATAAATTATTATATATATATTTTATTCTTATCATATTTATTGATTAATTAATCATCAATTTTCCTATCCAATTCATCTTTTTCTAAAAATAAAAACATTGTCAGTGATGTGTCGATTTACCGATATTGTGGATGATGTGTCTTAAATTTCATTTTATTCTATAAAATATGGTTATAAAACCATTTTAATTATAGAGAAATATTTTAATGTTTATGATATCAACTATTTTATGTTCTAGAATTAATTTATACTTATAATATTACACGTATATGATTAAAGAAGTTTGTTATTATCGAAGAAATGCCCAAATGATCTAAATGTATATCAGTAATAATTTATCTAATTATTCATCCTCTAATAATATATCCAAAATTATTTATGGTATCATTTAATATTCTATAAATATATTAACACCATTTCATTCTACTTCTATATCTTCTCTTCCATTTGATAAGAAAATGCATTACGAACCAACCATTGAACCCATGTAGAGAACGCACCCCAAAAATGAAAAGAACAAAATATTATAAGTAAATGGGATTATTGATGTTATAAAATGAGCATATAATGTGTTATAAACAATAATATATTTTAATAAAATAGTAATAACACTCTTTTAACCATTATAAATTAGTTTTAAAAAAGGTGATGTTTTAGAAACTTGAGGTGAGGTAATTCATAATACAATTTCAATTCTTGGGGTTAACCTTATACTTCGTTGATTATATGGTACTAAGATTATTTTGTGTAATGAATTTTTTATATTTTGTATTATTATGTGTATTTACATTGTATACACATATTCAATTAATTATATTCTTTATCATAACAATTTTATGATATTTATTTAGAAATTTTCATTAAAAATCATCTTTTAAATTTCTATTTTTACAAAAGAGAAAATGAATGTTTTGGGAAAGTGTCCATGTTTTATGATTTTGTTATGGTTCTTGGGAATTTTTTTTTGATTACGGTGGGATATATATCTCAAAATAATTCATTGGGTATATTTATGATGGAGGTCAGATATACGGTTACTCTAAATGTACCTGTGATGGATACACCACAAGGTAGCTGTGACAGTTACATTATTTGGTAGTTGTGAGGGTTACAAATAATAAGGTATCCATGAGGGATATAATTTATGTAAGTATTTACCAAATATATAATTATTGTTTTATAAATGTTCTTTAATGTTTTATAGAAATCTCATGTTTCACAAATGTAAGTATATATGTATGAGAAGTATGTCTTTGTAAAAATGATTTCTTATGTTTTTAAGTTTTCATGGACTAATGGTTTCTTTACATATTTTTATATCCATTACTAATATTTTTATGATAATACAATTTTTAAATGTAATTAAAATGTTATAAGTATGTTTATGAGAATGTAAGAACTCATGAATTGTTAAATAAATCATGATGTCGTTTTGTGCTAAAATATTTATGTTTTAGAAGAAATGGATACTAATTTAATGTGACTCACTTTGAATTCTTGTGGGTCGATATTTATCAGTTCTGATCTAAAATTCTAAAAATATAAACTTAAATAATCTTTTGTAATTAAAATAAGTGAAATATTGTTGAAATAGATTTATTATATAATGTTAAAGGCCATGTCCTTATATCTTTGGTCCTTTAGGATGTGATTCCCTATAATCATGCTATTTTAGTTGATTACAGACAATAGCTTCAGGCCTTCTAGGGATGTTTCACTAAATTTGGTATCAATGGAATTTTATTATAATCCTTGGGAACTAGATGTAGGAATACATAGATCAGAGTACATAATGCTAAGGTATAATTTAGCGATAAGTTTTGAATAACATCCAATATTTTTGGTAAAGTTGAGATTATGTGGGTATTCATATAAATACATACCTATATGGATTAAACAAGTGGATTTGGTTCTGGAAAAAATGTAACTATGGGTAAGAACACTGAAAAGGTGTTCCATGTATGAATCGGGCTAACCTGGTACATGACGATGAGCCTTATTGTGCACCTGGTTTGACACTCATATGGTAAATGATTAGGTTAACCAATTTATTCTTTATAAACCAATATTAATAATTTGAATAGATAATGACAATGAACAACCAAGGTTACACAAAAGGTGTTTTAGATTTAAGATACAGTGTCGTGATTTAGAAATACAACTAATTATATTATAGATAAAACCTAGACCATGAAAAGACCTATGTAAACATAAATGGAAAATTTATTTACATATTGAGGTTGTATTAAAAACCATAGCTAAAATTATATTTAGTGATTAAACTTATTTCAATGTTGTCCATATGATGTTTTGTAAATTATAATAATATGGTTTGGGAAAATGACAAATTCTATGTCGGGTGGTAACCTATCAAGTCTGGAACGTCTATGGGTCTTGAACGCATGACCTAGGAAATGTAAGGGTTTCACGCCAACCATTGACATACATAATGTCCTAGATAATTTATATTTTTTTTGTTAATCAATATAAGAAAAATTGTTTATTAATGAACCCGTAGTATAAACTTTTAGGATTAGAGATTAATATATTTACCACATTTGTTTTGGAGGATATTTAACGGAAAATAGATAGACTGGTCACTATTTATGGGCCTTAAGATCCTTTTGAAATGTATTTTGGTGCTTCATGCATCAATAATTATTTTTTAATGATTTTAAAAATAGATAAAATAACATCCAAATATTGAAATTATTTTTATATAAATATATCCATTATGTATACATATGTATTAAAATAATTCCTCAACTTTAGTAAATGTATCTTGAATCAAATATTTTGTCATAATAACATATTAGTTTATAAACAGATGCCCTTATAAATAATTACATATTTATATATTTTTGCTCCAAAACATCATGTTCATCATTAAATTGTTTTTCATTTATGAACTCAATTATTTCTTATAAATAATTGCACTTTTCTTCCATGTACATATCTTTACATTCCACTAATGTTCTCCTACTAAGTCACCTAGTAATGTGTTATTCCATGTGACCCTTGTTATTCACATTAAATATTTTATAGAGTTTGTTTTACAAACCCTTCTTGTGATGTGTGATTTCAAATTTTGAAATATCATTCAGTTTATCACCAAGATGAATTTTAAATTTTGAGGATGCAATTTAATTAATGTTGGGAGAATGTTACACCTCAAAATTCTACATTATGAACCATTTTTTCGATAACATGTATGACTTGTAAAACCAAGCATGTATGTTAATATAATGTCCAGATAATTTATATTTTTAAATAGATTCTTTATATTTCAATTCATTAACCACTAATTTATCTTGAGTTACAAGTAAGACCACCCTTCTTTGATAGCTTGTGTTAAAGGCAATATTGAGTTTTTCTTAACAATAATATATTATTAAAATATTATTAATTCATATAATATGTTATAACTAAGTCTTTATATTAGTGTTTATTAATATTATTAAATATATTTTGAATATTTATTGGGTATATAAATATAAAATCAATACATTGGGTACTAAATAAAGAGAAATAAAAATAAGAACCAATTGTATATAAAAAAAGTATTTTTATTTTATTTTTCCATAACAGTTTTGTATTAATAAAAATAATTAACAAGAAATATTTACTTATTTTAATGTAATATAAATGTTATAGAATCAATAAAATATTTTTTATATTTATTTATTAGGGTTTATTGGAATTAGATAAGAACAAACCTAATTTCACAAAAAATACCTATATTTTTATAAAAGAACTTTTACAACATTTTAATGGTGAATCTATTTCAAATATGAATTAAGACACTTTAATTGATTTCATATTTCAATATAAAAATTGTATTTTACATTGAATCATAAATATTAGGTTTGAGTGAATTTTTTATATTTTTTGGAAACATGTCATTTATAAATGAATAGATAAAAATCATGAATTTTAGTTCAAATTTTCATATTATTTATTTATAAATATAGATTAATATTTTTATTATTTTTAATGGTCAATTAGATCATATATTTATCAATTAATACAATTTTTGTCATTGTAATCAATTTCACTTTGGAATTGATTATAAAAACATAGGGAACATTAAGAAGTTTTTACTTTAAAAACCATCTATTGTCATCCCACCTACTGTACTAAATTTAAATTTATTTCTACCAATTCAATATTGGAATTTTTAAAATGGATCCCATATTTGTAATAAGATTTATTTTTATTGTATAATAAGGATATATTTTTCTTTGATCAAAAATTTTAGTCAATGTGATTAAAAATAAGTACAACGATTAAGGTTAAATAAAGATTAATAATGGCCAATGAACCTGTACTAGAGTGGTAGAGGCTCCTTCATAGAATCCAAGAGACCTATGATCAAATCTAGGTGGGTTACTATAGTAGCATTGTAGCAGGTACTATTCAGTACTATAAAAACCAACACTATTCATCTGATTTGGGCTTTCGGGCTACCGGTTTGGACTTACGGGTTTGAGGGTCTTAGGTAAACCAAATACCTTTAGGACATATGTCCATCATGAGGTTTGGGAATTTGGGACACCAAAAACCATTGGACCAAAAGTTTTTAAATCCATAGAAAAGACCAAGAAGCACCAAGTATACCACACAAAAGTAGACCCAGACGAGGATTTAAAGAAAAATAGCAACCACCAGAGTAGAGAGAACTGGTTTGAAAAGAATGAGAGGGTGTGACAATAGCCATTAGGGCCAGGAATTGTGTAGCTCTTCATGGGGAAATGCTAGCTGATTAGCCATGTGACGTGGGGAGTTAGGCGCCTTCAATATAAAGATGATGGGGATGGGATGTTTCAAGTGTGTCAGGTATTGGGATTTTGAGGTCATGTATTGGACCATGTATGGGCCGTGTTCCTTGGGCCTATGGGTCATGTATTGGTTCTCCTCCAACCTTTAAAAGTGGTATTATCCAGAAAAAAAGAAGGACATCAGGATATTCAGGGTAATAAGGGACTAAACATTAACTCTAAGTCCCAAAACGAAATATAGAATTCTCCAATATATATTTACTATAAATATATCCACCATATAGTCTAATTTTTATTAATGTGAGACACATTAAATATGAAACGTGTTGGAAGAATTCCTTTGTGAAAATATTATAAGAGTTCCACTCCTCCTCCACTATAAAAGAACACCACTTCTCCTCACTCCTAAAACCTATCAAACTAATTAGGCTTAGAGAATATCTACCCAAATAGCTTCCTAAAAACATTTTCCTTGAAATTTAATCCTCCCTTTAGAAAAAAATTGTTCTATGAAATCCTTTTGGTAAAAACCCAAATGAGTCACCTAATTTTTAAGGTAACACATTCAAATGATAGGTTTTCTTCTATTTACTCATCCAACATTTAAATTATTTTAAAATAATTATTATATGATTACAAAATTATCCTAAATATGTTGTGTTGTTTTTTATTAAGGGTTTTACTAACACAAAGACACACATTAATCTACCGGGTAATGATCATGCCGTTTATGTAGATGGTGAACTGATACCTCACAAAATGGTGAGTGTTCATAATTTTCCTTTAACAACTCTAATAGATGCCATTGGGATGGTAAATATGTTTATATATTTTATATATTATATTTATTATATATTCAAAATTATTTAATCATTTTATATCACATAGCTTTAATACTTTTTATTTTTTGTTAATACGATAACGTCATTTCTAGGAGTGTGGAATACAGCCCCCTCAGGCGATGTGATTCATTCACACGATACATGGAATATATAAAGATTGGTTTTTACTAAAAATATGTGACATAAAAAATATTTATATGAAATTCATGACATAATTACATTCATTTAAATATATAATATCATTTTATTTATTATATTGTCACAAACACTAAAAAAAGTGATAATTTCGTTCGTTGTCGTGTGGACTACCACCTCCTCAACATGATGCGATTCCTTTCACATATCATTAATTAAATATTTATGATTATATGATAAAAAAATTGTATTTTTGTTATAATGATAATTCAAGTAATATTGATTTTACTTACCATCTTTCCATAATGATCGTTAAAAAAATGGGAATATTACTCATGCGTATGGATGACCTACCATCTCAATAATTGCAATGTTGGTTCATTTTTAAAAACCATATTTAGTAGTTTATTTTGAAAGTTTATTGATGTAAAAATATGTTATTATTTATTTATTATTATTATGGAGATTTTATATAATCACCCCTTTTACCACATTTGACCAACCAAATATGTTTTGACACATAATATGAATTTGGTCAAACGAACCGATGTAAACATACTTATTTAAGAAGTGGTATATAAAATTGTAAAAAATTGAATAAAAGTAATGATAAATATAAATATTTTTATAAATAAACTAAATAATTAAAATATGTTTGTTTTTCCAGAATATAAATACACATGAGATGAACAAGACATAAGGCAAAAGATTTTCATCTCAATTTTTTACTTCTCTAAGATAAATGTCATGCTCACCACCTACGTCTTTTGTGTGGTGTGTCTATCTTCCATTTTTATATTATATCATGAATTATTTTATATTTGTGGTATTTTAAACTTCCATTTAATATAAATACTTCATCGGATTTGTGATTTAAAATGTTTCATATTAGTATGGAACACTATGGAATGTTTAAAGGTTATTTTATTAAACAATAAATTTAATTAACATTCAATTTAATTTTCATTAGAAGAAATTATATGACCATTAATAGATAAATCGTGTCATTTTCCAATAAATTTATTATTCATGAAATTTTTAAAGTAATTTTACCATTTTTATACTCTTTCATACTCATAACTTTTTAATAAATGCTTTATGAAAACCTGACATTATTTATCTCTTTAGTCAAATAACCTGTTTTATTCTAAAACCTATGTTTCATTAAATAAATTTACAAAATGATTATAAAATTATTTAATAAAGTCATTTTAATCCTTTTTTCTTTCAACAATCTTTTCAAATTAATAGTTATTTTACTTTCCCAATATGTAATTTTTCAAACCTTTTTACCGTGCAAAGGGAATATTATTTTACCTCATATGACAAGTATGGGTTTGATCACCTTCATTTATTTGAATATTTCCTTTTCCTATCTAAAATTATAAATTTTAATGATTTTTTTTCAAAATGAATTTTCAAAGAAATGGATTTTCAAAGGAAAATTCAATTTTCTTCAATAATGTTTTTAATGATCATTTTATAATATTTATATTCATCAACAAAAACAACCCTTTATTTTTAATCCACATGAGATTTGGTGTATTGATACTATCCTTATACTTCCTATGGATGGATTATTATTGATTTGGCAATGGATAGTGTTCAAAAAACATACTTTAATCATTTATTATTCCCCTTAGATTATTAAATCTTCTATGATCACTGAATAATGAATTTCTCCTCAATTATCCATTTCATTTATCATTGATATTATTATTGCCTAAACCAAAAACCATTTTATATATTGTGTCACTTTGACAGTTATTTTATTATTTGTGGATATATCGATAATTAATTATCATTTATTTAATTAGGATATTTCATAAATAATATTTTTTATTTTGATTATTCAATAGAATGAATAATTTGGACTGGTAATTAATGGTGGATTCTGTACTTTATATACCTCTTCGATGCATCGATAGGTTCTCATGAGACAAAATAGTATAAAAATCTAAATTGGTTTATATCTATTATTTTAAACCATCTTTTGAATGGTCTTGATGGTATAGGTTTTCATGTGCCTAGACATGAATTCCATTAAGAAATCATTTCCTTTATATTTGTTTCAGTTATTATTCATCCATGAGATTCTGTGTCAGCTTGTCTATAGATAGATTTCATTTTTATTTCATTGATTATATATCATGTTTTTTTGTTTCTTACTTTTCCATTTTCATCTTTCCTTATATAGTCATTTGAATGTACTGTGTTTCTAGTTATGACTTTTCCATATTTTTTATTCACTACCTTCTATGTTTATTGATTATATGGAATGGTAGTGTGGTTATTTACCATTTCATTATTATTATTATTATTGATTCATTATTTCTTCCAAAATATATTTCCCTTACTAAGAATTTGTGCTCACTAATTTTATGTTTTTTACGTATGAATCCATGAATTATTCTATGAAATTTGTTCAAGTATCTTCTACATGAATTAGAGTTATCTTTGGTGTTATTTATTTATGAAGAGTAAAAAAATTATATTTTAATTAGTGTATTAATTTGTAATAAAATAATACTTTTTTATCTAGTATACTATGACTAGTAATCTCTTCAAAATTATAGAATATTATTCCATGTAATCAAGCCAATTAAATTGATTGTAGACATTAGATATAGTACTTCTTTGGTTGGATCATTACATTTGGTATCAATGGAAGTTTAGTAGAAACCATTGGAACTAGATTTTTGAAAAACATGGTCAGAAAACATAACCCAAAGGTAGAACATGAATGTAGTTATAGAAGAAATACCTAGAATTTTGTTAACGTAGAGATTATGTGGGTCTTCTTAGTAATAAATCCTTTTATGAATATGATAAGTGAATCTAGTTTCGAATATACATACCAAGTAGTAATAAATTTAACAAGGTGGTCCGCGGCGGACTCGGGGTAACTGGGTAGACGACAACAAGATTTATTTAGCACATAGTTCAATATTCTTGTGGGATATGCATTGGATAATACATTTTTTCTTTATAAACCATTATGGTGAATTTGAATAGATAATGATAATTAATAACATATGTTAATCCTTAGGTGTTTTAGATTTAAGATAAAGTGTCATGATCGAGAAATCCAACTAATGATATTATAGATAAACCCTAGACCATAGAAGGACCAATGTGAAAATAAATTGATGATTTATTTATGTATTGAGGTTGTAATGAAAAAATTAGTTAAAAGGATATTTAGTAATTAACCATATTTCAAGGATTCCCATTATATTTATTTTTGAATTTATATTAATATGGTTTTAGAAAAGGAAAACCTTTATGTTGGGTGAAAACTTATCATGTATGGAAAGGTCATGGGTCTTGAACTCGTAACTAAAGGACGGTAAGGGATTCATGCAAACAACTGACCAACTCAATGTCCTATTTAATTTTTCATTGTATTTTTAGAAAAGAAATTGGAGAATAATTTTTAATGATGAACAAGTATTATGAATTTTTAGTATTTATGATTAATATATTAATCGTATTGGTTTTAAAAAAATGATAATGGAAAATAGTCAAATATGTAAAACTTTTATGGGACTTAATATCATTTAGAAATGTATTTTTTTTCTTATTGAATTAGTATTAATTTTTTAATTAACTTGTAGATAGATCTAAGAATAACCAAATGTTGAGATTTTTATAATTGAAATATGTCACAAATATATACATAGGTATTAAAATAATTCCTTTAAATTAGTAAAAGTATCTTCAAAAAAAAGTATTCATAATTCATTTTTTGTTAAACCTATGGTCTTTTAAATCAGTATATATTAATGGATTTGAATCCCTCAACATTATATTTATTATTCACATGTTTTTTATTGATGATCTCAATCACTTCCTATAAATATTTACGCTTTTCCTCTAAGTAAATATATATACATTCCACTAATTTTCTCATACATAGAGACCTATTAATATGTTATTCAAAGTAACCCATCTACTTTACAATCTATCATTTCTAGAGTATTTTTTATGAACCCTTATCGTGATTTAGTATTTCAACATAAGAAATATCAGAAAATCTTGCACCAATATCGATTCTAAATTGTGAGGATGCAATTTAATTAAGGTGGGAAAAATGGAACCTCCATAAATTATACATTAAGATCTATGTATTCGATAAAATGTATGAAATGAGACACCAATTGAGTATGGGAATATAATATCTAGATAAGTTTGAATTTAAAATATATTCTATGTATTCTAATGCATTCAACACAGTGTTATCATGCATTACTGTTTCAACTCCCTCGAAAGATGTGTTCGGGTAAAAAATCACTACTTTTGAATAGTTTAAATTGGATTTATTTAGGGAACCAGAAACATAAAATGGTTCATCATCCAAATGGACCTACTTTCCGAAGGTAGGAGTTCATTAGTTTTGGACCTACGATAATTATGAACATACATTGGTTGAGTGTATGGGAGGTTAGACTGATCATACCCTTTTGGGGGCAATTATTTCCTTCTATGAGACTCTATTATAAATTTGAGATATTTTCATCAATCCTTATTAATTCACTAAATATAAGGTATGTTTCCCTTGTATTTTTCAATCATTAATTAGCATGTGTGAAATTCATAATCATTCGTATTTACTTGAGGTTCTTTATTAATGGAAATATCTATAAGTATTCAACGTTATCCATCAATGGTATCCTCTTATATAATATTTGTAGATTATTTTAACCATTGTTATGAAAATACTAGTTTTTAAACCACTCAGTGGGACACTCAAAAATTTATATTCGTCTAGGTAGATAAAAGTTTATTTTGATATTGGGATTGTACCCATAAATGGGTGACCTATGTATACGTTTGAATGGAATAATAACCCTTGTAGTTCTGTGTCTCTAATTGGGACACATAATACCTGTTATGGTCATGTGATAAGAACCTAACCATGCAGTTTAATTTCATGTGTTATGAAAATATAAGTATAAGGTTCTTAGTTAATGCTTGTTGTGATACTTATGCCTAATCTTCCCATGGAACCTATAAAAGATACGACTTTCCAAGTTAGATTAGAACCTATTTGGAATATGAACTAGGTTGAAAATGGTATTTTGGGAGTGTGGGGATTGAACCTCAGAGAGGCTTCATACACATCCCATTCATATGGGAATCACAACCAACATATTTTAGTCAGTCTCAATGGATAGTGTATTCGTTTGAGAGAAATGAGTTTGGTCTTACTTTATAAAAAGGATACCTTTTATGGATTAAATGAGATGGTTATTGGGCATAAGTAAGGCTTCTTATGTATCCCAATTTTAATGGGAATCAGAGTTCTCGTAGTTCATTTAGTATCATAGGAGAGTGTAGTCATTTCAGAAAAATTATTTTGGGCTTAATTACTGAAAAGGAATCATCTTATGTAAGAAATGAGATGGATCTCATGCCTTAGGAAGGATTCCTACATATCCCAGTGTTTTTGGTAATCAGTGTTCTAGAAGTTCATTCAATCTCATTGGAGTGTGTAAACCATTAAGATAAATGATTTTGGGCTTACTTCTTGAAGATAAAGAATATTTATGGATGAAATGAGATGGATGTTGGGCCTTATGAAGGATTACTATATATCCCTGTTTTTATGGGAATCAAAGATCTCATATTTCAATCAGTATTATAAGAGAGTGTAATAATTTTTGAGAAATGATTTTGGTCTTTCTTCCTAAAAAGGATTTCTTTTTATGGATGAAATGAGATGAAGGCCAAACCTTAGGGATGCTTCATATATATCCCAGTTTTGATGGGAATCATAGTTCACATAGTTCATTCAATGAGGTTCTTGTGAAAATGTTATTATCATCACAAATCACCAATCCCACATAAGTCATATTTGGTGTGAGAAACAATGGAATGTGAAATATTAAAAAAACACACACACACTTTTCCTCCTCCATTGGTCGAAGAGGACGAGCATATGGTGGAAACGGTGGACAAAAAGAGGCAATGAACCTTCCCTTGTTAAATTTACATTATACGTCGGTCCAAGGCGAGGAATGTGTGATGGTGAGGGAACTAGAGAGGAGTGAGACCGCAACCTTATACAAGAATGGATAGGGGATTACATTAGGTCGGATTCCATAAATTGGTCCTCGTAGGGGAGGGATACTTTTCCTTTGTTAAAAAGGAAATTTAGGTGTGAACTGTACCTTTTCTACTAGGGACCTAAGGCTCTATGTTTTAGAGATGATAAGGAACATACATGGCCCAAACCCTAATACTCCATAATGGGAACTCCCTAGCACTGTTTCTAGGAGAAATGTCCATGTGACTATGGATATAAATACCCAAAAACACACCATGAATCCAAACACCATTGCAAAAAAAATGTGGGAAAACTCTGACTACGAATATAAAAACCCAAAAAGGAGACAACCTGATGTTCCCTTCCCAAAGGTTTGATAAGTTAGGAGGTTTTGGTGGAGGTTTCAACATAATCCATTTTAGGCAAGGGAGCCGATAAAAAATAATTCATTCCATGAATGACTTAGGAAAAGGCTTCATGAAAGGATTGTATAGACTTAAGGGATAAGGTAAATCAATTAAGGGTGCCCATGTAAGTATCTAGCACACAAGTATGGCTTCACAATTAGCCTTGTGCGACCTGATGTTTACTAATGTGATGAACATCATGGATATTAAAACATGTCTAAGACTTTAATCAAGCCTTTGAGAGTATTCACAAGTATTCCTAGAAGTGGGGAACTCAATATCCTCTAAGATGAATGGTTGGTGCAAAAGAGTTTCTGATTTATGGAGGTTTTGTTCTTTAGGCATGAAATTTTTATGGATTTCAAACACCAATGGGACTTAAGTCTTATGATCTTCCTTCAATTCCTCCAATATAGGTATTAAAGATCTACCATAAAGTTTTCAGATGACTTGGACAAATCACTTGGGAAACCAAAGCAGCAATTGGTTTTTAGGAAAATCTGTCTGTAAAAATGTGAACTGCAGCGGTATATTTATATGAATCAAATAGGACCATGGGTGAATGTGTTTTGGCATGTAAGTAGGGTTGCACGCCATAATTTTGGAACTCTAGTGTGTGGGCACCGAATTAGTGGTGCTCAAGTTGGCTTGTGTGCCACTAATACCTAGGGGTTCCACATTTAGGATATAGTCAATATAACTGCACTATACTTCTGGGGTTGTGCCCCCTCAACCCTATAAGGTATCTGTGTCGGGCTTCGGTCATAGCCCTTCAAGAAGGTGCCATTACTACCATCATTTACCCCCATTAACAATACAGAGTCACACGATGATATTTTCAAGCCTGGTTGAGGAAATTTTGTGGGAAAATTTCATGGAACACGGTTCATGGTGTCTACAGTTGCATTCAAGAGAATCCTTCTTTGATGGCTTGTGTTACACACAATATTGAGCAGTACTAATAAATAATATATTATAAGAATATATTATTTAATATAATATGATATAACCTTGATGTTATTTCTGTCTATATGAATAGTAATAAATAACATATGAAACTTTATCGTTAATATAAATATAAAATGAATTCATTGGTTACCAATTAATATTAAATGAAAGTGAGAACCGATTGTATATAAAAATAAGTATTATTTTTTTACTTCCAAAAGAGTATTATCTTAGTAAACATAATTAATTAAAACTAGTTAATTTTTTTAATGATATATGTATATATATATATTATATATAATCAATAATTATTGTATATTCATCAATTAGGTTTTATATGAATAAGATAAGAACAAACACAATTTCACTCATAAAAACCTTAATTGTTATAAAGGCAATTTTACCTCTTTTAATAAAGAAACTATTTTAAATAATAATTTTGAAGCAACAAATGATTTAATATGTCAAAATAAATAATAAATATTAAAAATAAACATTATAATTAGGATTGGGTGAATTTTTTATATTTTTCAGAAATATATCATTGTTTAATGAATAGTAAACAATATTGATTTTTTGTCAAAAAAACCATATCATATAATTTATTTAAAAAGTTAAATTATAATTACAAATTTTTTTATGTTTAATTAGCTCATATTTTTTCAATTAATTCAATTTATATCATTAGAATCTATCTCAATTTGAAATTTATTATACAAATGTAAACAACATTTGTACGTTTTTACATTAAAAAACATGCATTGTTGTCACGTCACTGGGATTACATTTAATGCATTTTTTCCACATAAATGGTTTGAATTTCAAAAAATAGATTAAAAAATTAGAATAATAAAAATAAATATTTTCTAATAATAAAAACATTTTTATTTACCTAAAATATTAGTGAATGTGATTAAAATTAATTACAATGATTAATGGTAAATTTAGATTAATAAGGAACTAAACCATAATATTAAGGCCCAAAAAGACATATAAACTTGTCCAAGAGATAATAGAAGAAAATATATCAACCATATCCTTTTTTGATTTTAATTGGTTCATTATTGGATCCTATATCAGTGTGGAAAAAGGTGGGAATAATTCTTTTGTCAAAATATTACTATATCACCCCTTCTCCTTCTCCATAAAGGGCCACCACTTCTCCTCATTACTCACACCTCTCAATCCAATAAGGATAAGAAATTATCTTCAAAAATATATTCCAAAAATCCCTTATAAATTGAATCCTTTTTTGGTCCTAATTATTTACAAGTGAGACTTTTGGTATAAACCAAAGGAGTTACCCGGTTATTAATGTAATACATTCCAATGATATATTTTCTATCATTTACTTATCCACCACAAAAATTACTTTCAAATCATGCATATAAAATTAAACCTGTAACACCCCAAGATTTCACAGTATCTTATCTCTTCAATGTAATCCAACAACTTTTGTTACACGCAACAATGCGTTTGAGCACACCCTGACTAAGGATCCCTTTTGATCTACTCAAAAGAAAACTCTCGAGGAACGGGTAATAATTTCACCACCCTATTTCAAGTTCTTTTCATCTTCAACGTCCTATTTATTTGTTGTTTCCATACCAAAATAATAATTCTAGTACCTTGTACATACTATGATGTTATTATAAATATGGTACAACCATATTTTTTATTCTATCCATCCTCTAAAGAACAAAGTCACAATACGCGTTTACGTGCGGCTTATCGTCTCCACGTCGTGGTGTAGTTTGTTATTCCAACACTTCATTAATTGGAAGGGTATAATGATGAGTATAACAGAAATAAATAATAAATATAACATGTTAATTTTTCATTATATATGATATATGATCCAATTATATACGATTTCACTATCAATATAATGATGTTTTCACTCATGCGTACGTATGGATTACTGTCTCCATGACGCGATGAGATTCATTCCCACACTCACCATTCAAAGATGATTATAAAAATATATATTATTAATAAGTATGTAATATATGACATAATAATTATATTGTAGAGATATATATATATATATGTGTGTGTGTGTGTGTGTTTACATACATATGTCTTATTCACTTACTTCCATTCAATAAGATATGAAAATAGAAATAGCGTATAGGTGTACGTATGGCCTACCGTCTCCATAAATGGTGCCTTCCATTTCATATATCTATATATTATAAATATTTATATTCAATATATATAATATTTTTAAATAAATTTTTATATTCCAGAAGTATTTAAACCATGATCTAATTGATACGATCAAGAATAACAAGTTAAAACACGTACGATAAAGAAAGCGATTATTATCCAAAATGTTAATTTAACACGTAAATCATTATAAAATGGGTAGTAAAATTTCATAAATGAATCATTTATGACATAATAAATATGAATATGGTTCTTATATAATTTAATAACATACTATGGTCATTATAAAAGAGGTTAAACTTACCCTCAGCCAAAGGAATGTGCAAGGTAAGGGTTATTTCTTCAGTCACATTATTATATGATATTTTTTATATGTAAGTATTTACTGGAAATTTTTTTAATCGAGACCAATATTTAATTAAATTTTTTTCCAAATGAATCTTTTAATGTTTTATGGGATGATCTATTTAACTAGATCATCATTTTAAATGTTTTAATGATTTAACTTTCTAAATCCTTTAAATTAATTTCCATGTTTTCAAAATGATTTTAAGGATTTATTTATATGGAAATGATTGTTTTGAACTGATAATTAGTTTCAAAATATTCAAAGTGGAATGGGACACATTGATTCAAAAATATCTTTAATATTATTTCTTTTATAAATGTGTGACTTCTAAATGTTTTCATGGAAAAGTGATATTTCTCTCAAAGAGTTTTACAAATAATTTTCATCTATGTCAACATCCTATGATGGATTTTAAACTTTATTGACGTTAATTTATTATGATACAAATCATCCATGTTGTATTGAATTTTTTGTGAAATATTTGACAGGGGATGTGTTATTTTTATACAATTCATGGTTTATGGTCAATGTACTGACATTTCATATGCAAGTTTTAATAAAAATGATTATGTTATGTTTAATCCTTTTAATATGAGGAATGTATTGGACTTAGTATGTGATGGGTGGAACCCGCTATAGCTCCACGGTGTATCAGTAGGCCTCCTGATACAATTAGACATTAAATTGTTTGAGGCCTTTCCCAAATTTGATTTCTGGTTTTTGTTGAGGCTTTAATCATTTTTAGACATATTGGTTGAGGGATTGAAAAAATGTTTCATAATGTTCAGCATTATACATACCCTAATTATGAAAATATTATTGATGGATCATGTGGTTATTCGACTAGTGGAATACTCATTACTATGTTTTATTACATAATTATTTACTCATCTCATATTCCTGCCAAAAATTGTTCATGCTTATTATGTGTAATGGAATGTGTTTTTTATTATTCACCATGCTTTTGGTTTATATAATCTTATGATGTATTGCATACCCTTAATGAGCGTTTGAGCTCACCCCTTTCTTATGTTTTATTTTTCCAGGATTCCAAGAATTGTATTATGATTGACAAGCAGGGTTAATCTAGGAGATTAATGGTGTTCTCAATGGATCATTTATGTTGTGTTTTATTTTATAATATGTAATGTTACATTCCGGTATGTAATATATTTTACAATACTGGTAAACTTTAGGAATTTCTAGAAATTATTCCTTATATTCAAGCCAATGTTATGTAATAATGCACCAACTCTGTGTAACTGGTGTCGGGGTGTTACAGTTGGTATCAGAAGAAGTTTAGTACCAACCTGGGAAACTAGATTTAGAAAAACATGGATTAGAGAATGTTACCCTAAGATATAAATTTAGGATTAGTATAGAATAACATCCTAGAATTTTGGTAACAAAGGTATTTGGTTTATTTTTCATGCAATACATCCCTATATTGATACAAGCAGGTAGAGGCGGATCTGGCACAGATGTACCTAAGAGTGAAAAATCTGATAAGGAGTATCGGGATTGACCCTGGGTATCCTGGTGCTCAACAATGGGCATTACTGGACTCCTAGTTATGACACTCATGGGGGATATTTTTAGGATAATTCAAATTTTCATTAAAATCCATTATTAAGGATTTAGGAGTAAATACTTCCTCAAGGAAATCATTTTATGATTATATATTATATACATAACCTTTTCAATTTACGTTAGGAATTTTAAATTTTTTGAATTATGCATTAAAATTCATAAACTAACATAGTGTATTCCATTGTTAAGAAATGGCGCATAGTATAATAATGAGAATTCCAGTAATATGCATGGTCAAAAGATTAAGAAGGATTATATCCTTCATGGTATTAACACATCATTTAAAAGTGAAATAGTCTCCCATGTATTCTCATCATATGAAGAAATTGTATCATGTGTTTATATGATAAGTAAATAATTCTTTGAGTCTAATGGATTTGAAGGGAAGCAAGAAAAGAAAAGGATGGAAGTGAGAAATATAGATAAAGGTAAAAAGGGAAATAAGGATTTTTTTATATGTGATAATTATGGAAAGAATCACCTTGTAAAATTCTTAAAGGGAATTAGAGTGTGTTATAAGTGTGGATAAAAAGGACACCAAGTACGTTATTACAAGGGTAAGAAGAAGGTTTCAAACGTACAATGATTCATATTCAAGGAGTTTTGACTTTATGTGAATCAATGTCCAAATCATCAGAGTATGCCCCAAATGATGCTATTGGATATTAATCAAGTTATGATTCTACAGAAGAGGAAGAGGAATGATTAGAGTTCTTATGTTATTATTTATGTATTTTGTCGTTTGAGTATTGTATTAATGATATACATGTTATAAGAATTATAGTGTATATAAGGATTGAACTGCAGTATTATCTCATTAAGGACTTGAGATTGTGTGGAACCAAGAAAAGTGACATAATAATAGGTTATTTTTTTGGAAAATATATGGTTGGGAGAAAGATAAACCATAATATGTTTCTGATACTGAGGTAGTTATTTATTAATAATATGTGCTTGATTTGGATAAATTATATTGGATATTGTTGACTACCTTGAAACTGGGTAATGATTAATATATTTTATCATTGTTGGAGCTTACAATATTTCTGGATAGAAGGAGTATATATAGTATTCTATAAGATATAAGGGAGAATGAATGTAACCAATAAGGATTTACGGTAATTCAAGGTGTTAAAGTGTTTTAAAAGAATATATGATGAATGTATTCACATGTAATTACATGGAAAAAATGATCTTCGCTGTGTTTTCCTTCCTTATAAATTTTTGGACTGTGAGTTTGGACAGAATTATTTTGGATAAGTCTAAAGTTTGGAATCAATTAAGTTTGACATTGGATACTATTGTTACGATTTAATCATTTCTTGAGATTATTTTTGGATTGTAATAAAAAGGACAACCTCGAGGTCGGGCTACAACTCATCGCATTCGGCAATGTCGTGAAACATGAACCCGCAACCGAAGGGTGAGAAGGGTGCATCACTTACCACAGGACTACATGATGTCCTAGTTTTTATAATGTATTTTTTTACTTTTCTGGAAAATGAATTATAAATTCACTATTTTTGAAACCCTATACGGTTAGGACAAATATATTTTTTTGAATTATATTATCTTTTGGAGTGAATGATGAGTTTATGGTATGAATTAGTTGAAGGATGATACTCTACTTGTCAAGTATATCTTTTTTCCTCTTATTATATGAATAAATTAATTCTTAAACTTTATGGAAGGGATATTAAAACAAATATTTTTTATCCTAATACCTTATGTTTTGTTGAACCGATGATATTTTAAATTATCATAGATTTATGGCTTTGAGGCCCTCAATTTTACACTTGTTTGTGATTAATGACCTGAATCACTCCCTATAAATATTAACATTTTTCTCCAACTATGTCTCTCTAATTTCCACTAATTTTCTCTTAATCAAGATCATAATTTGGTGGTGCCAATTTCATTTTTCTTTCTCTCTTATTAAAACGAAATTTTATTGAACTAATTTCCAATGTGGGTTTTCCAAAAAGGTATTTTTCTATTTTTAACATTTTATTTTCGAAGAACAATTTCAAAATAATGAGGATGCAATTTATTAAAGGAGGGGAGAATGTAACACCCCAAGATTTCATATTATGTTATTTATTCAATGTAATTCAATAAATTGTGATACATGAAACAATGAGTTCGAGCGCACCATGACTTACCAAACCAACCCTTTAAAAAGTGGATATGAATAGAATTAACTACATTTTAAATTTTATATATATCTTATATAATTTTAACATTAATATTTTGTGTTTTTTAGATATAATATACAGACAAATTCAAATTTTCAGACAAAGGAAGTTTTTTTCAAAAAAAATCAATATTACCGCATATTTAATGGATAATTCTTATTAAAAAAATATTTGAAAATTTTATATATTCAATTTATTAAAATTAAATTCTTCTTTAAAACAGGGATATAAAAATTTAGTTTGGATAATGTTTTGGTACTTTTTTGATAACTTTCATATTTTGATGATACTGAAAAGTAAACAATTCTAATTGAAAACAAATTTTATATGAAAAATAATTTATAGTTGTAAATTATACATTTGAGTGGATTGTATGTATAATTAAGTTATATTTTTATCATTTAATATAATGTAGGACATTATAAGTAATTTGAAATTTAAATTTGACATAAACACATGTCAATCTTCAGAATCTTTTTTCTTTTTAAAAACCTACTTTTTTGTTTTGACAAAGAGAATAAATTTTAAATTAATAAATTAAACTTTTTTGTTTTCAATATGGTAAAATAGGCTTCATTTTCGAGTTCATAATATCATAATTTTCTTAGGGTGATTTTTTTTTATTTTTCAGAAAACATTCAATTTTTTGATGAATAGTGGAAAACGCTGCGTTATTAGTTAAAACTGACATTTTATTTCAATTTATTTAATATAAAAATAGATATTTCTTTCCTATATAATCTTAAGTTAATTAATTGGAGTCATTTTATAAAAAAATTATATGTATAAAAATTTTTTGAACTTTTTTACGTTTTTTACCCACCTCCTATGTGTATTTACAAATTTGCATAAAACTCATGTTTACCGCTTCTGTGAGTTGAATTTCAAAAATATGAGTGACATGGATAATATTAGTATGTGAAATGTGGTTCAATAAGATAGAAATATTTTATTGGTGAATAGTAACTTTGACTTTTATTTACCTCCATAAAAAGTAAACAGGATAATTAAAGGTAGAAATGATATTATAATTACCCTAACACATGTCCTAATTCTATTTGAAAACTGTAATTCGACCAAGGGAAACCTTAGGAATAAAATTTTATCTGTTAGGTCCATTTGGATTGTATTAAGACATTTATTATTATTTTATTTAAATAAGAGTTAAAAGTGTTAAATTCAAAGTTTAATAACTAAACCATTTTTAATTTAGGGTTATACAAAAGATAAATTTGATTATAAATATTCATTAGAAATATAAAACTTTTTCCTACATCATTTTATTTTTTTATAAATTTTAGACCTTAAATAATTAAATTTATTTATGACACAATGATGATGCAGTACATACCTTATTAATTATATAATCAAATAAATGGTATTATAAATATTAAAATAAATATAATTTCAAAGTTTTTATGACATCCAAAAATTTTATAGGAGAATATGACATTTTATGTTTGATTAAATGTATAATTGTTTTGGTAATCAAGATGTGATTACTACACAAAAACCAAATACCAAATACTTTCAAAATTGACATAAATTAATTTTTAAATTAAGTACTATATTATTGGTCGATATAATATTCCTAAAAAGATAAGTTTCAGCCAAAGGGATTAAATAATATAATATATGTCATTAATGAACCACCTAAGGTTTTCTTGGATGTTTAGAGTATTTTTATTAACAATATAGTGTAAGAATACTAGAAGACACGGAAAAAGTTAAACTATTTAACTAAGAAGTTAAATCTAAAAGATAAAGTTAAAATGGTAACCTAAAATTCTCTAAAACCTATTTCTTTAGAGTATTTATAACCATAACCATTTTATCCTAGAAATGTTCATTTATAAGCCTTTATAAACCGAGAATTATTTTATTATAAAATAATATTTCAAGATTTTCCAAAAGTGACCATTGCCTCTCTTATAAAAGGGAACTTCCCCTTATTTTAATTTCACACCAAAAAGATTTTTGGCTCATCCAAAACTTTCCCTAATATCCTCCAAACTTTTATCACATCATCTTAGAGTCCATACTTTGATCATAAATCCAACATAAGGAGCCCTTTTTATTAACTCAAAAGGAAACACCCAAAGAAGAGGTAATAATTTCACCACCCACTTTCAAGTTCTTTTCATCTTCCACTTCCTCTTTCTTTGTTGTTTCCATACCAAAATAATAACTATTGTACCTCCTACATACTGTGATGTTATTATAAATATTTTATAACCGTATTTGTTATTATATCCCTCCTCTAAATGGAAAATTCACCAAACGTGTGTACGTACGGTTTACCGTCTCCATGTCGTGGTGTAGTTTGTTATTCAAACACTTAATTATATGGGTGAGTATAATAATTTTTATAACTGATTTAAATAATAAATAAATCATGTTCATTATTTTTTATATATGATATACCATCCAATTACATACGATTTCACCATGAATATAATGATATTGTCGCCCGTTCATATGTACGGATTACCGTCTCCACAACGTGATGAGATTCATTCCCACACTCACCATTCAACGATGATTATAAAAATAAATATTACTAATAAGTATGTAATTTATGAGATAATAATTCTAATGGAGAAATATATATATATAAATTTATGTACTTACATGTATCTTCTTCACTTACTTCCGTTCAATATGATATGAAAATAGAAACCGTGTTTATGCATACGTATAGCCCACCATCTCCATTAACAATGCCTTCTATTTCAGATATCTATCTATTATAAATATTTATATTCTAAATATATATGATATATTAATCATATATTATATTATGGAAGTATTAAAACCATTATATAAATGATACAATCAGGAATAACAAGTTAAAACACATATAATAAAGAAAGTGATTATTATATAAAATGTTAATTTAACATGGAAATAATTATGAAATGGGTAGTATAAAGTCATAAACGAATCATGTATAATATTATAATTATTAATATGGTTCTGTTATAATTTAATAACATACTATAGTCATTATACATGAGGTAAGACGTACCCTCGACCGAAGGAAAGTGCAAGAAAGGGTTATTTCCTCAATCTCATTATTATCCGAGATTGTTTATGTGTAAGTATTTATTAGGACATATTAATCATTGATACTCATATTTAATTAAAATGTTTTCAAAATTATTCTTTTAAGGTTTTATTGGAGGGTCTATTTAACTATATCATCATTTGAAATGATTTAAATATTTATCTTTCTAAATCCTTTTAATTAATGCCCATGTTTTCAAAATGATTTTATGGATTTATTTATATGGACATGAATGTTTTAAAAAGATAATCAATTCCAGAAGTTTCAAAGTGGAATGGGACACTTTGATTCAAAAATCAATTTTAAATTACGTACTTTATAAATGTGTTGCTTTTATTTGTTTTCATGAAAAATGGATATTTCTCTCAAAGAGTTTTACAAATAATTTTCATCCATGTCAACATCCTTTCATGGATTTTAAACACGTTTGAAGTAGATTTATTATGATAGTAATAATTCGTATTTTATTGAATGTTCTGTGATATATTTGACTTTTGATGTGTTATTTTTATACCATTTATGGTTTATGGTTAAATTTTTGAAATTCCATGTGCTAGTTTTAATAAAAATGTCTATTTTATGTTTCAACCTTTTCATATGAGAAATGTATTGAACTTAGTAATTGATGGGTGGAGCCTGCTATATCTCCTTGGTGCATCAGTATGTTTCATGAGACAATTAGATGTGGAATTGGCCAAGGCCTTTACCGAATATGATATATGGTTTCAGCCAATACCTTAATCATTATTAGACATCTTGGGTGAGGCCTTGACAAAATGTTTCAGATTTTCCAGCATTATACATTCCCTCGTTATAAAAATATTATTATTGGTTAATGTGGTTATTCTACTAGTAGAATACCCATGACTATGTTTTATTCTGGCATTATTTACTCAACTAATATTCCTTCCATAAATTGTCCAGGCTTATTATTTTTAAAGGAGTGTGTTTTTAATTATTCACCAAACCAAATTTTTATGTTATCATCTATTCTATTTCTTACCCTTATTGAGAATTTTAGCTCACCCCTTTCTTATGTTTTATTTAACCAGGATTCCAAGAAGTGTATTAATATTCATAAATAGGGTTAAGCTATAGAATTAATGTAATTATAAAATGATCATTTATATTTTGTTTTGTTTTATCATTTGTAATTTAATGTTCATGTATTTAATCTATTTTCCAAGACATCTAAACAATCAGTCTTTTGGGACTTGATTCATTGTAATCATGCCAATGTATTAATATAATTCATCAACTCTGCGTTTCTGGGGTTTTGGATTTACAAAAACAATATCCTAAATATACATTAATGTTTTTGTATTAATTATTCATCTTAAACTCACACAAACTACCATCAAATGGTTAATAAACATGTTGTTTACCTTTACGAAAAACTACCACCCCACAAAGTGATAATTGTTTTTTTTATTAACCACCTCTCATAGTGTAAATTATGATGTAAAAACTATTTATAAATGATATATATGATATTTATTATGTAATTATACGTATTTTATCCTTTTATAACAAATATCTTTAATAATTTCTATTTTTTGTTAATATGACAACATTGTTTAGGGAAGACTGGACTTCCACCCCCTCAAGAGATGTGATTTGTTCACCTAATACATGGAATGCATAAAATATTTTTTTTACTAAAAATATGTGACATAAAAATCCTAAATATGATATTCATGACAGAATTACATTTATTTAAATTCAGTATATCATTTATTTATTACCATTTCACACACACTTAAAAAGTAGTAATGTCATTTGTGGACGTGTGGACTACTGCCTCTTCGACACGATGTGATTCCATTTACATCACATGAATTATATATATACACATACATAATATTAAATAAAATTATATTTATGATAATATTATCATTTTATAAATATTTATGTCACTTACCTCATATCCATAACAATAATTCCCAAATTAGAATGTTACCCATGTGTATATGCATCCTACCATCTCTATGATTGTAACATTGGTTCATTTTTCATAACCATATTTAATGATTGGTTTTAAATATAAAATTGGTAAAAAAATATGATAAAAATATCATTATTATTATTTTTCATTTGTTATATAAATACCCTTTTGATCATAATTGACCAACCAAGGTTGTTTTTGGCACATAATCTGAATTTGATCAAAACAACTGATGCAAACATAATTGTTTAAGTAGTTGTATCAAACTTGGTAAAAAGTGATACCAAAGTAATGATAAATGTAATAATTTTATCAATATAGTAATTAATTAACATATTTTTTATTGATTAATTTAAAGACACACTAGACAAAATAGAAGTAATGTAAGATATTTTCATCTCACTTTTTACTTTTTTGAGGTTAATGCCAAGATCACCACCGACTTATTTTTTGTGGGGTATCTTCTTACTATTTTTATTATATATCATGAATTAATTTTAATTAATAGTATTTAAAACTTCCAAATAATATTATTATTTAAAGAGTTTTATGATTTAGGATGCTTCAAGGTGGTATGCGACACATTGGAATGGCTGAAGATTTTTTTCCTCAATAATAACATTAATGATCTTTCAATGGTATTTAAATTTGAGGATAGTATGAGAGTATTATTTAATAAAACCATTAATTTTCCAATCATCTATTTATTCATGATCATTTTCAAGTATTAGTACTATATTTATACTCTTTGGTACTCAAAATGTTTTCGAAAATGTTTGACAAAAACCCAATAATATTTATCTCTTTGGTGAGAGAAATTTTTTTCTTCTAAATATCATGTCTTATTTAAATGTCTTCAAAAATGATTTTAAAAAAATGTCATAAATAAATTTTTACACTTTTTAGTTTTATCAATGTTTTTAGAGGAATAATATTGTCTCCTTCTTGAAAAGGCATTTTGGAATCTTTTTTACTCTAAAAAGGAATGTTCTCTTACCACATTTGGAAATTACAGATTTACTAGCCATAATTTATTTGAATCTTAATTTTCTTGTATAAAAGGTTGCATTTTAAATAATATGTTTTCAAATTTGATTTCAATATAATTCTTTTAATTTTTTTAAAAAATGTTTATTTTCCTAGAGAATTATATTAAATGACTATTTTATAATATTTCTGTTAATCCACATCAACAACCCTTTATATTTAATCCACGTGGTATTTTTTGTCTAGATACCATCTATATTATTCCTCTTGATGGTTTAATATTGATTTGGATTTGGATATTATTAAAAATAACTTCCATGGGTCATTTTTTAGTCACCATAGAATATTCAATCTTGTATGATCCTTAAACATATAATTTCCCAATAATTATCCATTTCATTTATCATATATATTAATATTTCCTAAAAAACATTATATTTTTTATGCGGTGATTACTTTAATAGTTATTTGATTATTCATAGATATAATTTCATATTTTTTATTCCATATATATATATATTTGATAAGGCATATTATTTATTTTTATTACTCGATATAAGGAGTGATTTGGTCTTGTAATGAATGGTAAAACCAGGACATTATACAGCTTCTAGATACATCAATAGGTTATCATAATACAAAATAGTTTTACAAATTAAATAGGGTTCTATCTGTAGTTTTAAACCATATTGTGATAGGTATTGACGATATAGTTTTTATGTTCTTTAGACATGATGTACATTAAGAAAGCATTTCCTACATATTAGTTTCAATTATTATTCATCCATGTGATTTTTCATCGACATATATGTGGATACATTTTTTTTCATTGGTTAAATTACCTGTGTTATTGTTTCTTACCATGCCATATTTATTTTACCCTACCTTGTTATTTGAATAGAATGTGTATTTAGTTATTTCCTTTCTATATTTTTTATGCACATCCTTCTCATTTTATTGTTTATATGGCATGTGATTTCAGTTATTTACCATTTCATATTTATTATTCTCATTGATTCATTATTTTTTCCACTATATTTTTACTATACTAATAATTTGAGCTCACCGTTATTATGTTTCATTCCCCAGGAATTGAAGAAGTACACTATGAAATATGTGAAGGTATTTACAAGATGAATTAGATTGATCCTCGAAGTAATTTATTTAGAATGAATGAAAAAAATATTGTAACTATTGTATTCATTTGTAATATAATACTCATTTATGTATCTAGTTTACCAAGACTACTAAAGTCTTTAGTTTTTTGGGATTTGATTCCTCGTAACCATACTAATGTAATTGATAGCAAACACCATATCTATGCCTTCTAGGGCTGGGTCACTTTGTTTTGTCGGAAAATTTTAATGTTTATCTATTAGGACAAGTCCATGAATTTAATATATTTGGATTATAAAATTAAATAGTATGTTTGACGGTGTATGTGATACTTAAAAATGAGCTTAAAAATTTAACAATTATTATTATTTAAATGTGAACATTATAAACTAGAACTTAAATATGTGATAATGAGTAGTATTATGGAATATATATTGTGGTTATAATCACTTCAAATATATTAATTATTTTTAAATAATTACTGGATTTTTATTAAAGTCATTTTATTCCTCAAAAACATACTTTCTTCAGAAAAATGATTACAATTGCATTTATATAAAAATAATATAATTTATTTATGGAACTATAAAAAAATTTATTTAATAAAATAAACATCAATTTTTGAAATCATCGTATCAAAATTTTCCTATGCTGAAATTTTTAAAATTTTCAGAACCCTTTTATTTTTCAATGAATTGTAAAAAACGAATTTTTCACTGAAAACGGTAGTTTATTTAAATTATTCAAAAGTGATAGTTTGATTTATATGCGATTAAAAATATAATTAGTTTTAATTTATTTATCATAATCACATTATGGTTTATGAAATGTATTTTATTATTCAATTTAATATAAAAACACATTCTACTTAAAAACAAAATTTTTATGAAAAATAGTTTTTTGTTGCATTTTTCTAGTTTTATTTTAAATTAAATTCTAAAAATTAAGGGATTTGAATATTAGAAAATGGACTTCATATTTTGATTCGAAATTTCAAAAAATTTAAATATTTCCCATTAATTTTTTATCAATATGAATAGTAACCTTAGTAAAAAAATTAACCTTGTAAAGGGTAAATTTAGAAATTTTGGCTGAAAATAAAACGATAAGAATTATAAAATGACCATAAGGCTTATCCAAAGTTAATTGGATGAATATAATTTGTCCCTTAAAATCATAGGATAAAAATTGAGTTCTTTAATATAATATGTTACTTGAAAATGACTTATATAATATTTAAATCAGTAAAAATTAATGAAATCAATTTCTTTGTCTTAAATATATCTTATGTGCCCACCTAGGGACAATATTGGGTTAAAAATTAATATAAAAATTTATAATTATAATAAGTTATTTATTTTATTGGTAGAAATTTCTCTTTAATGTTTATATGTGAAATAATTAAATTTAATGCTTATGAAACACCGATGATGTTCTTGTGAAAAAAGATGAAAAGATATACAAAATGGTTATAATTAAAATTATAAGAACAAATAAATTTCCAAAATCATTAAATAAATCTTATTGTTTGATTATAACTCACCTGTAATCATCAAGGTATAAAATACTGACCATTTGGAACCACATGGAAAAAATTATGTCATTCATAATGTAATGACCCACCAATTCTCATTGGCTTGAGAGCACAATGACTCATTACTAGGCCTTAAGAGACATACCCAAGACACTAAAGGGTGGAAATAAATGCCTAAGGGTTTCAAAAACAAGTGGGGGACAACTTACCCTTTAAGGAATAACCCAATGAACTAACCAACCCTAACCAAACATTTACTATAAGATGCATGAACAATATAATGACATCTAAGAAACATCATTTTAGTCAAACACATCAAAGTACACAACAGCAGAAAAACAACCCAGGACTCTCAAAAGACACCAAAACACACTCCATGGATCCACACCAAGCTCCATGCTCCAAGCACCACTACATCACCCAAGCATCACCATGAACCACTAGCAATGAGATGCCTTTCCTTTACCTTTGTATCGGAATATGACATCTTCAAAAGCACCAAAGTGCCAAAGCATGGGTGAGTATAAAACATAGTAGGTTTTAACCAATGACTTCCCTACTCATGAAACTAGGAAATAAGTGTTATCAGAAATTATATAAAATAATTTATTTAAATAAATTATTCAAAATCGATCTATAAATAGATATAAACTAGTATCCCAAAATCATTCATTACAAAAACCATACAAGTGCAATAAAACCAATTTTCAAGAAAGATATTTTTCCAGAGAAACAACCAAACAATATTTACAACCATTTCCCAATATCCCTATATCAGTATACCCAACAATTTATCAAACCCATGTAACCAACCTTGCATGCTATGTTATGACAGTTCCATACTCATGAGCGGTTTCTCGTCGATCTACCAAGTCGTCACAAGGTAATTGTTCCCATGTGCCATCAATCCTTTGGAACCAAGAACAAGGTCATATTTCAACCAAGCCCCGTATATGTAATTCCCACGTGCCATTAAACCTTTGGAACCTAGCATAAGGTCACATTTTACCAATACCTATATATTGAATATGAACACACAACACATATGCCAAAAGATCAAGCCAAAATAAACGTTTCAATAAAAACACATTTTTATTGAAAACTATTTCCGTCAAAACCATTTTAATGCCAAACCATTTCAGTAAAACTCAATTTTATTTAATGTAATTTCTATTAAAGCCACTTTTTCATCAACCATTTAGTAATTCCAAAAAATCCAAAATTTAAAATCATTATTATAAATTAAACCCCCTTTTGCACAACTATTCACCAAGATCATACAATTTTGAAAAAACCATAAATCATCACAAATGAATATTTTCCAATAAATTTCACAATCCATAAACATATTTTAATATAAGACAATAAATTTGATCAAAATGATATGAGAGTGAGGCCCCCTACCTCAAAGGTCTTGATGAAACTTTAACCACATATGAAGAACGCACAAGAAAGCGAGTCGATTCTCCAGGAGTGACCTTAGATATCTTGTCCTAGCAATATCACAACATAAAATTGACATATTTGGCATCCAAAAAAGTATATCTACCTAATATAGTTTCATATTTGAGAAAGAATATATATTGGAGGAGTATACTTAAGCAGATCTAAGAAATCATGACAAATCTTTAAGGAATGGTGACATACCTCAATAATCGGACTTGAAAACACCAAGGGAAGAATCTGGAATGGATTTAACTCATATGGGATGGGTTATCCAGCCTTATTGAGAGAGTAATACCGATTTAAGGGTGGTTTGAAGCAAAAAAAAAATAAATAGAGTAAAAACGAACAATCTCCTAGAAAATAGGATCTAGATTTGACCTCTACGCAAGATTTGACCACACGGTTTGTCCAAACCGTGTATGGATCATGAAACCTTACTAATTTTCCCAACTCTCTTTATAAAACCCCTGAACTCTCCCATCATTAATCATTACCCTTTTTATGGAGACACATTATTTTTGGAAATATCACACTTTATGGAAACACCCCAATTCATGGAAACAACCACCATTATAGAAATAACCTAATTTATGGAAACAACCAACATTATGGAAATATCCAAGTTTATAGAAACAACCAACATTATGGAAATATAAAAATTTAAGGAAACAACCAACATTATGGAAATATCTATATTTATGGAAACTACCAACATTATGGAAACATCCAAATTAATAGAAACTCTCTATATTATGGAAACTGAATATTTTATAGAAACTCTCTATTTTATGGAAACTCCCTATTTTATAGAAACTCTCTATTTTATGAAAAATCTCTATTTAAATAAACAACAAATTAAAAAAAGTGAGGAAAGGGATTATGTACATGAAATCGGGGTACTTCATTCTCCCCACCATTGGTCTTTCTGTCCTTAGAAAGTAGACAAACCCTGCTTGCCAAAAAGAGTTCTTGCCACTGCTCTTTCATTTGATTCTCATGTTCCAAAGTCTCTTCTTGAATCTGACCATGTTTCAATAAAACTCACACTAGGCCGATGCTTTTCCCAAGCAATACATTCTCTTGTCTATCCATGATTCGTAATGGAATATGTACAAATGATGCATCCAGTTCTAGTTCAATGTGATCCCATCTAATCACATGGCTAGGATGAGGGTGATAATTTTTTTAATTGGGATACATGGAACACAATATGCACCGAACTAAACTGTGGTGGTAATTCTAACCGATATTTCACCTCTGAAAGTCGTTCTAGTATCTCAAAAGGGACATTGTATCTAGGAGTTAACTTTCCTTGCTTCCCAAAACAATGATGTCCAAGCCTTGGAGTGATCCTGAAGAAGACATGATCACCCACAATGAATGACAACGGTCTTCGACGGTGATCTACATAATATTTTTGACGACTCTGAGCTTTCTTGATCCTCTTTCTAATCAACTAGATCTTCTCTTTTGTTTCTTGTACAATTCTTGGCCCGACTAGTGTTGTTTCACTAGTTTCAACCCAGCATAGTGGAGAACGACAAGGACTCCCATACAATGCTTCAAATGTAGCCTTGTGTATTAAGGATTGATAACTGTTATTGTATAATAACACCACTAAGGGTATATTCTCCTCCCATGAGACACAAAAATCCATTTCTCAAGACTAAAACATGTTTCCAATGTTTTGTTTTCTCTCGGATTTGACCATCTGTTTGAGGATGATACGTGATGATCATAGTCAACTGAGTTCCAGGGGCTTGCTATAATGATTTCCAGAAACGAGATGTGAACCTCATATATCTATCTAAGACTATAGACACTCGTACACCACACCTCTTTACCACTTCTCAGATATATATTTTTGAATGATCTTCCACCGTATGGGTTTCATGAATAGGGATGAAATGGACCGACTTGGTTAGATGATCCACTATCACCCAAATGGAATCGTGTTTCCAGACCATTCTTGGAAGACCTGTAACAAAATACATTTCTATTTGATCCCATTTACATACTGGGATGGGCAATGATTCTAATATACTAGCTAGTCTCTGATGCTCTGGTTTAACCTACTGACAAGTTAGGCATTGCGAGATGAACTCGACCACCTTCCTTTTCATTCCGCTCCACAAAAACTATGCCTTCAACACCTTATACAACTTTTGTGTACCTGGATGTACAACCAATCTTGAATGGTGTTAAGAAATAAGTATTTGTTCCTGATAAACTATTACTCCAACCATCTGATCTCTGAAATACAATGAGTCATTACTATTCCTTAAGCGACATCCCCAAGATGCCAAAAGCTGGAAATAAATGATGAAGGGTTTCAAATACCAGTGGGGGGATGATTTATCCTTTATGGAATATCCCAATGAACCAACCAACTATACCCAAACATTTATAATATGATGCTGGAACAATTGAAATACATCTAAGAAACTTCATTTTAGTCAAACACATCAAAGTATACAACATCAGAAAAACAACTCAAGACTCTCAAAATACACCAAGACACACTCCATGGCTCTACGCTAAGCTCCCTACTCCAAGAACCACAATATCACCCAAGAATCACTATGAACCACAAGATATGAGATGCCTCACCTTTACCTGTGTCTCGAAATACGACATCTGCAAAAGCACCAAAGTGCCAAAGCAGGGGTGAGTATAAAACTCAATAGGTTTTCCTCAATGTCTTCCCTACTCACGCCACTAGGATTGAAGAGTTATCAACAATTATATAAAACACTTTATGTAAACAAATTTCTCAAGAGCTATTTATAAATAAATATAAACATGTTTCCTTAAACCGTTAATTTCCAAAACCATACAAGTGAAATTAAAACCAATTTTCCAGAAAGATATCTTTCTAGATAAATAACCAAACAATATTTACAACCATTCCCTAATATGCCTATATCAGCATACCCAACCATTTATCAAACCCATGTAACCAACCATGCATGCTATGTTATGATAGTTCCATACTCATGAGAAGTTTCTTGTCGATCTAACAAGTCATCACAAGGTAATTGTTTCCCATGTTCCATCAATGAGAATTGGAAGGTCATTACAAATGACTCGTTGTGCTTTCAAGCCAATGAAAATTGGCGGGAGTCTACTTGATTAGAACTCCACAGTTAAGTATGCTTGAAATGGAGTAGAGAAAAATATGGGTGACCTTTTGGGAAGTGTCTGAGGGTGTGTGTGAGTGAGGAAAAAGCACACTTGAAAGTACAAGTGTTGGAATGTGGGGATTGTCTTTAGTCATATGATCCATTCAAGCACATGGGTGGGCCCCAAGGTGGGGACCACGTGTCTGTGGAGCAACTGGTGGTACCTGGTGGGCTAGGACCCGATGGCCATGTTAAGGCAGGGGGTATGTGCTGTCACTGGGGCCCGATTGTTACATTTGGTATCCAATGTTGTACCCAGCCATAATTGTGGTGCACTGCCAGGGTTGAGATGTAGGGCGCACAATGAGGAAGTTGTGCTCTAAAAGGTTGGATGATTGTTACACCCCAAATGACAAAGGGTTAAATGACAAAATGATATGACTCATGTCAACAAGGTGCACCTTCATTTTTAGAGTCTACCTGATTACAATTCCACAGTTAATAAAGATTGGCTTGGAGTATAGATCATGTAGACTCCATAAAAAGAAGGTGCAACTTGTTGACATGATTCATATCATTTAGTCATTTAACCCTTTATCATTTGGGGTTTTAGAGATAATATTTTATTTAATGTAAAGTAAAATTTGTCACATTCATGTTTTTAATAAATATAACATTTTTAATATAAGGTTTTCGAGAAGATATATTCAACTATAAATACTATTTTTCAATTAAAATGATTTGTATTCAACATAGTAATATATTTATAATTTTTAGTGAATAAATAATTACCTAAAATATTTAAAATTTTATGCTACATTAATTATTTAAAAAATGTAAAAGAATCAAAAAACAGGTATTATGATGATTAAATTAAAATATTTTTTTACCATAGTTAAAATTATTATTAGAAAATAAAGGGTTAATAAAAAGTATATGGTCTAAAATAAGACCAAAATATTTCTAAAATACATTTCTTTATGATATTAAAATCATATATTATCTTATATTAGAATTCATGGACTTTTGGATGAATTTTAATTGAGATTAATTTTATTATAAATTAATATTTGACGAAATTCTAGAAGTACCACTCTCCTTTTCATAAAAGGACACCTCCTCCACCATTTCATTTCCCCTATTTGAGTCTTATATATCTAAAAAACCCTAAAAAATCATATCCACTTCCATAGATATATTATATAGGTTATGGTATTCCCAAAATACTAACCATAGATTCTTTTATAGGAGATCTAAAGGACCCCTTTTGAAGAAGAGGTAATCTCTTTAACCGATCACTCACTATTTCTACTCTTCTATACCTCCTATAAATATATGATATATATTATAGAATAAGAAATTAAAAATACTCTATTTTATGAGATGTTGTTATAATTATTAAAACACCATTATAAAACCCATTTCCCATCTAACAAGATATGAATGTATCACTCGTTCGTATGTACGACTTTCCATATCCATGTAACAATAAAATTAAGTTTTCATCTCCATGTTTTATGGATGTGTAATAATATGTTTTTAATGAATATATATATATATATATTAAGGATTATGAAAAATATGAATTATCATTTACCTTTCTCGCATTCCATAAATCTAAAAATGAAAACATCGTTCATACGTACATAGGGCCTACTATCTCCTTGAATGGTTTAATTCATTTTCAATTATTAATTTATATAAATAAATATAGATATGTATATAAATATTATATATTATTTTTATACCATGATTAACATTCTGGGAATAATGGTAAGAAAGATCATAGTCTTTTGATAGAGACTGATGAACAAAAAAACTTAGAAAAAAGTATTTATCACTCAGAATAGTGATTTTAATAAAAAAATATTAATAAATATATGAAAAGATTTTATAAATATGGTATAATAAGTTTATGGGTTTTAATAAAATTATAATAAAACCATATTTTTTATACTGGAGATTACAATATGAACAATGAATATTGAGACTTGAGGTAGGGTAATTCTTAAGACAACTCCCATTATATAAAATAAACTACTATTTAATTAATTATTTAATTCTACAATTATGCGTGAAATGATTTATGCTTGTATTATGTTTTATCCCAATTGTTTTATGTGTATTTACTAAGAACACAAACAATCGATTTTTTGGGTTATTCTCTGTTTAATGGTATTAAAATTGAAAGGGGATTTCTAGTCTCAATTTTATTTGTGAATGACTTATACCATATTCGCCACTGGTTTATTTTTTTTGATGTATATACATCACATAAATTTCATCTATAATTTTATTACATTAATTTATAGGTATTCATATATATATATTTTTAATAACCAATCTTTCAGGGGGTATATGGTTCAAAAGATAACAAATTTGGAAATGAATATTTTCTCAATTTTCATTATTTTAAAAACAAGTTATGTAATGCACGTATTTGACTTTAGATGGTGCATATGCTTTTCATTTATATTTTGTATCATGAATTTATTTATTTTCAAGATAATATAATTTTCATGTATTTTTATTCTCTGTTCTTTCTGAAATCTATTTTCTTTC
This sequence comes from Viscum album, assembly GCA_963277665.1. Lineage (NCBI taxonomy): Eukaryota > Viridiplantae > Streptophyta > Magnoliopsida > Santalales > Viscaceae > Viscum > Viscum album. Next base: position 353,783,851 of record OY728125.1, on the reverse strand, counting down.
AAAATAATGTTGTAAAAAAAATGTTTTAAATTTTTTTTAAATTATCTTTTATGAACCTTCACGGTAAAGTATTTCAAATATTTTTAAATTGGATTTCCACTATTAATTTATATATTTTCTAGTTTATTATTAATTATTTATAATTTCTAAATTTTTTTAATTTAGAATGAGTTTTTTTCAATGTGGAAGGGATATTTTCCTCAAGAATAATTTCAAATAATCTTTCAAAATCTGCTTCCATTTAAGATAACATTATTTGAGGTTACTTGTGATTTAATGGGATTCGTATTCAAGAATATTATCCATATTATTTATATTCTTAGTTTATGTTTATGAATGATTTATGTTCATGTGAAACACATATGTATGGTTTTTATTATATGATGAATGAGACATATATATACCTATAATGCATTAGCTATGGATTTATATATCATGATAAATGATGGGAAACCAGTCAACGAGCTTCATCCACTATGAGAAGAAGTGGAAACTAGATCCACTATACGGAAAAGATTGTAACATCGATTGGTGGTGTGTCACACTAAATAATTATATACCCATGAATTACCTAGACATGTTTTGTAAATGTGCCTCAACATCTAGGAAATTATATAACTTTTTTATGTGTCATCCCCAAATTCAGTTTATTATTCATATGTAATTTTTTTCATGTATTATTCTCTTGATTTCCTCATGATTTATTCCTTATGGAAAACCATTTTTTATTCCATGACTCATGTGTAAAATTTTAGATATATAGTGTTTGATATTTTAATGTTATGGCCATGTTCTCATACACTTATGTTCATGATATTGCTTAAACACCTCCCATATTTACCTTTACTGAGCATCTATGCTCGATATTTCATTATGTTTTTTCCAGGTTATTATAGAAAATGTTAATTTTTTTATATAAGGATTTAATATGGATTATTTTCATTACTTATTGTAAAATAAAAAAATCTTGACATAGTGGGGGATATTTTTTTATATACCAATTTTTTTATGTAGAAAATATATTAATAGTTTTACAAAATTTTAAAAAAACATTAAACCTAGAATTTACTTGTTTATGTATGTGAACCAATATTTTCTTTTTTTGTTGTGTGTTTTTTATGGAAAATTATTTTTCCCACTTTAACAATGTTTATATATTTAGTAGTTGATCTGGATGTGTAGATTCTGGGTTGTTACATTTGGTATTTGAGAATGGTTTAGATAACTTTGGAGATGAGAATGACTTCAAGAGAAGTTATATTAAGAGTTATAGACACAATCATGGGGATATAATACCATAAAATCAAAGTCCTAGGAAAACATTTTGATATTTTAAAACATTAAATCATAATGTGAGTAATTGTTTTCTTGGAGTCATTTATTAAAGGTAATGAAGGGTAATTGAATTTTGGGATGTAAAGTGAACAAAATAAGATAACATTTCATGTTGAAACATTTCTTTGATGTTGAATATATTAAATTTATTTTTATTAATGTTTATCACATTTCTATAATTTTATAAGGATAATATTAACATAGTTTTTGAAAATAGACAACCCATAGGACGTGTGAAAACACATTAAATATAGCAAGGCCACATGGAATGTACTCAAAAACCGAAGGGTGATATGGGTGCATGGCCTACCACTGGCCTACATGAATTCCCAGTTAGTATCTCATTTTATTTTCAGTTAAACTATGTGAAGGATAAATGATATGTTCATTTTGGTATTACAATATTTATTATATAGAAAACCGTGGGAATAAAAATTGATTTTATGTGAAGTGATTAGTGTTATTTCAGAAGATGTTCACTATTTTCAGAACCCTATATGATAAACGTAAATAGAAAAATATGAGATTTAATTTAAGGAATACAAGATGAATTATATTTTGGAATCATATATTATATTATAATTGATTTATGGTGTTTTCAATTATTTATGAAAATTTCTTCTGTATCTCAACGATTATCAATGAAATTACTTTTTAATATGAAACATTAATAGATAATAATTTTATTTGGAGGTAAATGTTTAAATTTATCATGGAATACCATGTAATCAAATAATTTTTTTGGGCTTCAATATTAATTTATTATTTTTTGTATAATTTTAATGTTAATGGTTTTTTGAATGGCCGAACCTGATCTTTGGGTATTACTATCAAATTTTGGGGGATACAATTATTTTATTTAATGGATTATTATTGAATAATTATCTTATCTAATACTAACAATTTTTTATTAGTTTCAAGATAATATAAATTGGTAATTAATATTTTCTTGATATGAGATTCATTAAAATTTAATTCTAGTGATTTAGGCATGAAAAAATCATCTTGAATAATCATCATTTGGATAAAAAGATATTTTTGTGGTTGAAATTGATTAAAGGATGAAACTCCACCTTTAAAGTAAGCATGTATCCTTATGTTAATGGTATGGATGGTTAAGTAATTCCTTAACTCTAGGAAATGGATCCGTAAATAAAAATGATAAATAATAATGTAATATTATTCACTTTTTTATAATGTAATCAATGGCCTTTTAACACATCATAGATTTGTAGTTTTGTAACCGTTAAATTTCTAATTACCATGTTCCATATCACTCTCCATAAAAAACATATTGTTATAATTCACTTCCATGTCCTCATTTTCTTACAAGGAAACCCTGTATGTGTTATTTAAGGGTACCTTCATACTTTCCAGTCACTACTTTCAAATTGATGTTTTATTGACACTTTTTTTGATATGGGATTTCAGAAAATTTATTTTGAAAATTCAAACCCTTGGTTAACAAGAATTAAATAAAATTGATATGGAGAAATTTATTAAATGGGTGTGAATTTAATATCCCGATATTTTAAAAGGATATACTATTTTTGATGGTGTACAAGATACGTAACACTGATCTTGAACAAATAACCAAATATTATTATTTAAATTACACCATTATAACCGAAGAGTTAAATAGAAAGGAATGGATAATATTAGGTAGTATATATATAATGTTAATTATAATTGATAATATATTAATTATTTTTATATAATTATTATATTTTCAGTAGTGTCATTTTCTTTATCTAAAAACATATTTTCTCCCAAATTTTTATTTATTTATTTTAGGTAAAAATAATATAATTACTTTCAGGAACATTGAAAATATTTATTTGATACAATAAAATTATTTTATTAAATCATCATGTAAAAAATTCCCTATAATTAAATTTTAATATTGGTTTGATCGATTTTATTTTTCAATGAATAGTAAAAAATACCGATTTTTATTTGAATTCGTATTTTATTTAAGGTATTTAAAAGTAAAATTATGTTTTTTATTAGATTTAAAATATATTTAGTTCCATTTTATTTAATATATTATAATTTTGGTTTATAAAATTCTTTTAAACATTAATTTAAATAAAAAATCATTTTAAATTTTAAAATAGGATTTTTCCGAAAAACTGTTGTTTTATTGCGTTTTGTAGTTTTATTTTAAAATAAATTCCATAAATTCTATGATATTAATTTTTAAAATTGGATTCCATATTCGAATTAATAAGTTAGATATTTTGAATATAGGTCCCTATTATTTTTTTTAAATATGATTAGTTACCTTGGTAAAATTATGTTACCAACAGTAAAAGGTAAATTGGGGAATTTATGTTAAGAATAAACAGATTAGGAAACTAAAATGACCCTAAGACATAACCAAATTTTTTCAAATGATGATAATTTGAACCATAACACCAAATGATCAAAATATAGGTTTTTATGGACCCTTGTATATAAAAATGAATTATATAATATTTAAATTAATGAAACTCACAAAATGACACTTTTTTTGTCTTAAATATGTCTTATGTGCCCAAATTGGGAAAAAATTAGGTTGTGAATGAATATAAATAATTATATTGAGATTAATATATTTATTTTTATGATAATAATATATTTATATTTATTAAATGTGAAATAATTACCTTTAATTCTTTTGCAACACAGATGTAGTTCATTTGAAAGCATATGAAAAAAATCAATAAAATTATTTTAATTAAAATTATAAGAACCATTAAATGACTAGAATCATTTATAAAATCTTATTTTTGGAGTATATATAGACTATAATGATATAAGGTCCTAATTTGTTACCATTTTTAGCTATATGGAAATATTATTCCATTTACTATATTTTATTTAATGTAAAGTAAAAGTTATAACATTTGTGATTTTAACAACTATAACATTTTTAATGTAGGGTTATTGAGAAGATATATTAATATATAAATATTTTTTTGGAATATAAATGATTTATATTAATCATAATATAATTTTATAATCTTTAGTCAAAAAATAATTTACTTAATTAATTACAAAATTATGATACTGTAATTATTTAACTAATAAGAAAATCAAATAAATAGTATTTAAAATATTATAATTAAATTTAAATTTAATTAATTAATGTTATCCACGAATTTTATCTATTAATATGAAATTTTTGGGGTTTATAAAATGATTAGGTTCAAATTTATCTTACGTACTTTATTTTCTTAATTTCAATCTAATGAATACTATCAAAATTAACACTAAAGATATTTTATAAAAATATTTAACATGGTTATTTAATAATAATTATAAATTTAAATTTTTTGATTATTATAAGTTTTAAAATTTCATAAATTGAATATTTTTGTAAAAAGAGAACTATATAAATAAAATGTACTATGTTTTAACGTTAACAAAATTTGTTACATAGTTAAAATTAATATAGATTATTTATAGGTAAATTAAAAGGATATGGTTTAAAATAACACAAAAAATTGTTTAAAATGTATTTTTAGGTGATATTAAAACCCTATATTATCTTATATTTGAATTAAAATACTCTTGGATGCATTTTAATTTAGATTCAATTTATTAAAAATTAATCTTCTGATAAATTCTAAAAGTTCCCCTCACATTCATTATAAAAGGAAACCTACTCCCTCCTTTCATTCCACATATTAGAGTCATATATCTAAAAAAATACACAAAATTTTATTTTCCACTTCCATATCTAAATTATAGAGGATATTTTCTTCCCAAAAGATAGACAATAGAGTCCTTTGTAGGAGATGTAAAGTATCCATTTCAATGAATATGTAATTGCTTAAACTGGTCACTCTCTTTCTCTACTCTTCAATATATCCTCTAAATATATGATAAATATAAAATAATAATAAATTTATCAACCTAAATATGATTAATGTTTATTATTATTATTAACCCACCATTATAAAAAAAACATTCTGTTGAACAAGATGTGAAAGTATTACTTGTGCATACGTATGAATTTTCATCTCCACGTAGCGATAGAACTCATTTTTCATCACCGAATTTATTTTATGGATATTATGATGGGTTTAAATAACATATATATATATATATATATGATATAAAAATGATTCTACAAAATATTAATTTTCATTTACCTTTCTCTCATTACATCAATCAAAAAATGAAATCAATGTTAATGAGTGCATAGGACCAATCGTCTCCAAGAATTGTGTAATTCATTTCTATTTATAATTTATTTGAATGAATATAAATATGTGTTGAAATATGTATATATTATTTTTACCATTATGAAAAATTCTAGAAATTATGGGAACAAAGGTCAAAATATATTGACCAAGGCTACCGAACCAAAATAAGCTTGGAAGACGACGTACTTATCACCCAGAATAGTTTTTTAATAAAAATATACTAATAAACATATGATAAGATGTTATAAATAATTACCCAATAAATCTTTTATTGAATAAATGTATAATATAACTCTATTTATTATATATTAGGTTTCAATTTGAACAAAAAATTTCTATACATGATGTAAGGTAATTATTAACTCAATTTACATTCATTGGGTTAAACTACTATTTCACTGATTATGTCATTTTATGATTATGAGTGAAATGAATTCATATTAAATTTTTTTATATTCCACTTTTTTTTAGATAATATTAATATACATAATAATTTTTTTTGATGCTTACATTAAAATATAAAAAATAGTGAGGGTATTTCTGGTCTAACTTTTATTTATGCGAGACATGTTTCATTATCACCACCTATTTATTTTGTCTGATATATAAAATAACCATTAATGTAATTTATGATATTATTAATTATATTTATATGTGTTTACATATCCATTTTATTATTTGTCTTCCATGGGATTTATAGTTCACAAGTTAACATAATTGGCAATAAATTTGTTTCTAAATTTTCTTTCTTTGAGACACAGATTATGTTATGCACCTATATTCTTTTACGAGATTTATATACATTCCATTCACTTTTTGTGTCATGAATCTAATTATTTTAATGGTAATTTATGTTTCATGTAATTTTATTCTCACTTTGGTCAGAAATTTATGTCTCTTTAAAAAGAATTATAAAAATGATTCAAAATTATTCTAGATTATTTAATATTCATTTTAAAGGAAATGTATTTAAAAGATTTTTAAAATAGTTTTAAAATCATCCATTTTACATTACAAAGGTTATTTTTAATTAAAATGTATTTATATGTGTTTAATTATTTAAAAATAATTTGTTAAATTTATTTTATATTTTTCCAAAGAAATATTTCAAATGATATTTTAAAATAATTTTCTATTTTAGATAACATTATTTAATGATACATATGATTTACAGGGTTTATGATTCAAGGATACTATCCATATTATTTCCATGGTTTGTTTCTGTATAGGAATTATTTATGTTTTTATGTCACACATATGTACGATTTACATTATTTTACACGTGGGAACTATATCTCAATCCTATGCATTGGGTAATGATTTATATCTCATGAGATAATGATGGGAAACAAGTCGATGTGAATGATTTATTGTGGGAAGAAGGGAAAACCCGATACACTTTAAATAAAGGAATTGTACTGGGGAAGGTGGTGTGTCCCACCAAGTCTATTTCCCACCATGAATTTCCCTGATCAGTTTTGGAAATGACTCCTGAATTATAAGGAATAATATTAAATGATTATATGCCTACCATAAATTCCATTTCATATTCTACTGTTATGTTTTTTTCCATTATGCTCTTGAACGTCTCATGATTATTTTGTTATAAACCACCATTATTTATTCTATGACTCATTTATATGATCTTTAATATACAGATTATGATAACATAATGTTATTATCATGTTCTTATTCCCTTATGTTTCTAATATTTCTTACATATCACCCTTATTTACCCTTAATAAGCTTCTAAGATCACCAATTTCTTATATTTGTTTCTCCAGGTTATAAGGAATGATGTTAAATGGGTTTTTTCTAAAATAATATCACATGGATAATGGTGATGAATAATTTTGAAATAATAAAATATGGGTATAGTGGGAGATGGTGTTTTTTTAACTAAGGGTTTTTGAACCCAAGTTGCTAATATGTTTTCATAATTCTCTAAAACTCTAATCCTAAATGGTCCCTAGTATGTAAGTGGTCCACTATTTTCTATTGATGTTGTTTATTTATGGAAAAAAATTTGGGTCATATTTCTAAATTGTATGACTATTGTAGTTGATATAGAAGTGTATATTCGGGGTTGTTAAAAAGAATGTTAACATTGAATAGTAAGGATACTTGCATCCTGGAATGAGTGAAATAAATTATGAATTGGTGATTGTATATATAATCTTACAAGAATGAAGGTGGATCATCTCATGATTATCATATGGAGAATAATATGTTTCTCAAAACAGTTAAGTCTACAGTTTTAGGTCATACAACGATTTTTTTTTCATGTAGTTTATCATCTTGTGACTAGATTGTTGGGTATGAGTGGGGATTATGAATCTTGGCTACCTAAGTGATGTTATGGATCGGTGATGGTGTGATTAGGGATTACATAGCTAGGATACCCAAGTGCTAATATAGAGTATTGATGGTATGAATTGGGATTATATAGTGGTATTTCATAAGAGTTTCCATGGAGAATAGATGGTATGATCAAGGTTTACATAGCTAGGCTGCTAAGGTATGGCTATGGAGTAGTGATGGTATGAATGAGGATTAGGTAGTTGGGCTGATCATGTGCCACTCTGTAGAAGTGATGTTATGAAGGGGATTTACGTAGTTGGGATGTCTAGGTGCTATTATAGATAAATGATTGTTAGATCAAGGCATACACAACCAGGTTACCTGAGTGGTTCTATGGAGAAAATATGGTATGAAATAGTTTCTCACAACTAGGGTTCCTAGGAACTTATATGGTTTATAGATTAAGTAAATGAGGTTTAAGTAGTTGGGCTACTCGGGTACTGTTATAAATCAGTGATTTCATGGATGAGACTAACACAACTACGCTACTCCAATAATGTTATGAAGAAATGATGATATGAAAGGGGCTTTCATAGTTGGTATACACAGAAGATGGGGTATCATCTAACACATATCACTTGAGGCGTTTCATTCTCACCAAACAAGGGATACTATTCTTATTATACAGGTTATCCCATGTTCATTGAATAAGGTAAAGACATATTTTAACATCATGTGAAAGGATGTGGTGTCTAGGGATTATGTATTAATATTCCCATTCCTTCTTTATCATGTTAGTTCATGAGGGAATATTATCCTACTAATTATTTGAGGAATATTATTGGGGATTACACATGATGAGGTGGGCCATGAGGACTTTTTGGGGGTCGTCTCGTGATCATTAAATGAGGCATATTTTTTTAAATATAAGGAAAATCATTCTTTCTCCTTGGGTAATCCTACTATTATCACATAGGGTTTACTGTAGATTAACATCATGTAGGTAGGACCAATAACTCTGATATTCCTAGAAATATTTCGTGAGGGACTTACACCAAAGAGACCCTTTCTTATTCAACTTGAAATAAGAGTCATGCAGGGGGATTTTTAGAATTTATATATAATTTTTTCACCTTAAAAAATACTTGGAATCTAAGAGTATTATTTCAACTTAAAAGTAGTTAATAAACTAGTAGAAATAACTCAACTAAAGGTATTTCAAGGATCTATGAGGAGTATGTTTTCTCATGATAATATCTAGGATGAGAGGTGGGGTTTTATATATCTCAATACTAAATTTACCTAACTTAGAACAAATATTTCATGATGTGAATATCTATTTTTCAATGGGGTTAATGATTGTTGCTAAAGAATCAAAACTACAACTATGAAAATATCCCAACTATGGAGATGGGAGCATATACCTTGTGGTATAGATGAATAGATTCGTAGGTAGGATACCCATGTGAAGTTTTTTCCCAAAATATAGGGGTCTAGTGAAGATGGTTAATGTTATCAAATATTTGTTAAACAATATAGTGTTCCAAATTGATATAGAAACACTATATTCATGAAATTTTGGAGGTTTATAAAAATTAGATCTTTGTAAGGTATGAAAATATTTTTCATACATTGTCTTACACAGAATGAAGTCTTTAAAAATAAACATAAAAACACAGCCAGTCATAGATATTTTTTTATGAGGGGATAAATGAAATATTAGACAATTGGGAAAATAAATTCTTTGAATTCAATAAACTCTTTTAATTTTCATGAATTGAGAGTGTAGTGTTACAGGTTGGGGATTCCTCCTCCAAATGATGACTTTAGGGGGTATTGATAAGAGATATGGTCATCAAAATATATGTTTTGTGAAAGTTACCACCATCACATAAGATATTATTTGATAGAAAACTAACCTCTATTTCATTATTATTGAGTTTCATGATTGTTTTGGTTTCATGAAAGTGTGGGATTTCTGGAAGATTGAGTTTCGTTATATTTTTAAATTTTCCCTAAATTTCCCTTATTCGATTCTTTCAAAAGTCTAACATTGGATGACCATAAATTTTGATCTATAAATACATTTTGGCTAATTGACTGGTCACATCGAGGACTATGAAATTATATACACATTTGTATCATAGTATTCAGAATTCGGTACATTATTTGATATATTTTTTTGCATCAATAGAGGCATACTAAGAAAATATTCATAGTTTATAGAGAAGATGAGAAGCTAGTCATTAGAGCATATTAATATGCTAGTTTCCCAATAGATCAAGATGATCAAAAATCACTGATGGGATACATCATCACTCTCAATAGAGGTGTTACGATTTGTATGAACTCAATGTAGGCTATGTAAATTTATTTTATAATAGAGTCTGAGTATATTGTGGATTATGTGGAATCTATAGAAGTAGTTTGGGTACACAACATTTTATATGTGTTGGGAGTGGATCCTAGTAGTATAGATCCCATCACACTCTATTGTGATAATATTAATTAAGTGTACCCTTCTAAAGATCCATGGATACATCAGTATAGGAAGAAAATATATTAGATGTACCATCTTCTTATGAGGTTCTCTCAAATGTGTAAAGTTGAAGTGATATAAATATCTACCAAAAACTATGTATCAGAAACCTTTACTAAAGGTTTAACATAAAAGAAACATTATCATCAGGCGAGTTCTTGTAGGCTGAATGTCATAAGAAATGGATCTAGTCCATGTGAGATTATGTTGGATTTGGTGTTCTATAAACTACTATTTTTACTTTGATTACATGTATATTCGATTATTTAAAAATAAATAAAACATGTTTTTACATGTTTTTCAATGTTATACGTAAATTTAATGTATTAATTTACCAGATTATCTAAAACATTGATAAGTTTATAGTAATCCCATTCTTTAAAATCAACATTAAAATGCCATGAAGATATTATTAAATATAGTTCTTTAGTTGGATAAAATTATATGTTGGGGCACATATTTTGTTGAATATTTGGTGTATATACATGAAAAAGGATGATGATTCTTTTTAGATGTTCCCCTTTTTAATCACTAAGATAGTATATTATAATAATATACCTACCAAAAGGAATTGCTCATGTTTATTTTTTATCAGATATTCTTATCTATGATCATTTATATTGGTCTTTAGAATTTGCGATTATCATTAATATGTGTTATAGTTCACACATTTAGACTTACTAAACAAAACCATAACATCATATTTTTGTGAAGTAGTGTACATTGGTTAGATAATGAATGAAATGTCATTAAAGGATAACTTCCAGATGTATTTTTCCCTTCCTCATTATGGATGATGATATATTGAAACATTTATTGAAATGGAAATGTTGCATTATATTCAATGGCTGAAGTTTAATTATGATTTTATTTCATACGATTAAAGAAAAATGTATCAAGAATATCGGTTGATGACATGGATATGAAACTAACCTATCATGATAATGTCATAAATGGATTATATTACATAATAAACATTCATATGTCATTGTCAACGTTTTTACATTAATTCCATTCTCTAGGGTTCCTTGACCCATTCGTCGATATTAATTTCATTCTTTTGGAAAAACCACATAATTCAAATAAGAAATAATCCTAGGGTATCACACACTATGTGTTTCCATTGATCTCAATTTAATTCTATTAATAGTTAATTATATGAAAAAATATTATTCATAGGACTGGGGAATAATATTATTTATGTTTTATTGATTATAAATTATTTATTTAATATTTAATAAATATTTTTTCATGTATTTGATAAATAATAATTTGAAAAAATGGACTAAGTTCGTGTTTGAAAATAAATATTAATTTCAAAGACGGTAAAAAATCATTTATCATTTCACCAACTAGAAAATTCCATAAAACAATAATATAATTGTTATTATTATGGTATGAGGTATGGAATGGTTTATTTTTTGGAAAAATCCCTCAAGGCATCATTGAAGCATTTTTGAGGTGATTGTGTTGGTTAACAATGTGGGCCTCCATGTTGTGTTTGTTGATAAAGAAGACCATGGTGTATGAGTGTATTGACAAAGGGGGATTAAATGGTGATTCTCCAGGTTTAAGGGATGCTTTCAGTAATCCATGATTGATTAAAAAACCTCAAAAAAGGAATGGAAAATCTGGAGATGGTAGAAAAAGAGAAAAACAAGGTGGAACTACTTTCCAGTGTATTCCAAATTTTTGGGTCTGAACATCGGAAAAATGAGAGATGCGTTTTTTGAAAAGGGAGGAGCGATAAATATCAGTTTGGTGCATGAAAAATATAGTGGCCTGTGAAAAATCAGCGTGGTGCATGAAATATCAACATGGTGCGTGAAAAAATAAAGCATTGCGTGAAATATTTGTGTTGTTCCAGAAAAAAGAGAGTGTTGCGCGAAATATTTGCGGGATGCTCAAAATAAATGGATGATGTTTTTCGCACAAGATTTGTTTTGAGGTTCGAAGCTCAAAAATTGGAAAAGGCAAGAGGGGCATGAAATTTTGGAGCCATGAGCAAAAAATGGTGTTTCGTGGAAGTTGTGTTTTTCACGCTTGAAGAGAATTATGCGCTCAAGAAGGTTTTTTCATGCATGGCAATAGAATTACGCACAAGGTGCTACAAGGGATGCACGTAAAAATTAGGGATGCCCAATACATTTGATGAAAAGTGAGATTCATCTGCGGGTGAAAGTTGAACGTCAATAGAGAATCTATCAACAGTTAAAGATGTAGATTTCATTAGTGATAATGAAGTGACATACATGTCTATAAAAGGTGAGTGGATCACTTCCAAGTGTAGTGGGCAAAGGAAGAAAAAGAAGGTTATTCTTTCTACCAACAGTGAACTAGAGAGAGAAAAAGTGAGTCCCGCTTGGGAAGCTGTGAGCTAATCCTAACCATTGTAAAGGCATTGATCCTGGGAATAGAAGTGATCTAGCCCGAACACTATTTGCAGTGAGATTTAGTGTATTTGTTATAGTGGCACATCACCGTTGCATGCTCCTTGGACGTAACCCAGTGAGGGTGAACCAAGTAAAAATCTTTGTGTCTGCCTTCTTGGTTCCCTGCACTCCATTTAAAGAATCATCATCAGATAAATACCAAAATAAGTGGTCATCATAAACACAGAAGTGAAAAAAAGTGACACTAGTAATAGAGACGTCAAGATCTATTTGTGCAAGAAGAATTTTTGTAAAAGAATGTCCATTCCCTGATTCACCCCCCTCTTAGGGTATCTAAGACCCTTTTGGTCCTAACAATTGGTATCATAGGGATAGGTTGCTTTTATGAGATTTTTTTTCTTGGACATGGTGTAGTAGATTTGTGTGGTTAAATCAGTCTACTCTTCTCTTGGTGTGCCATGGAAAAGGGAAAAAAATCATAGAAGAATCAGAAGTCAGGTGATATCCGTTAGTGTGGAAGTGTTTATGGAAAAAGTGTGATTCAACTAAAAGAATCAAATAGCTTACTGAAAGAAGTTATAGATGAATTTGATAGGGAAAATATTGATTCACTCAATCATGATTTAGGAATGAGTGAAGTAGTTGAACTTCAAAGTGATACTGAAAGAACTGATGATGACGAAGTTTCAAGAAGGTGTCCACAAATAGATTTTGTCAATATGACAAATAAATTGGATCAGAAATTTGATAAAGAAGTTAAATCTAAAGATATCTGCATCCATGTACTGTAAATTGAGGTCAAAAAGAAAAGAGGCTTAAATAAGAGGCTTATTGATGTGGCTACTGACCTAAGGGAGAATAATGATTATCAAGGTGAATAACTACAAAAGATGGCTAGAATGAAAGGAAAAAAAGGATAATGAATATGAAGAGAATCAAGAGTCATATGAAGTTCAGAATATGAAAGCCAGAAATGATGATCTAGATACATAGTTGTCTGAACAAGTTCAGAATAATGAAAGGCTACAACACGAAAATGAATCTGTCTCAGAATATGTTGCTCAAGAAAAAATTAAATTAAACGAGCAGAGTGACATGGAGAATAATCTGAAACGTGAATTGGAAGATGGGATATGTAGGGGGAAGGATCTCAAGAAAGAACTCAATGTTAAAATTGAATCAAGGGATATGTAGATTTAATAACATGGATAAGATTTTGAATTTGAAAATAAAGAACAGTATAAAACTAGTACTAATGGAAATCCCAAGTTAAAGGATGACTTGCACTTACTATTTGATTATCCTTCGTCAAGTGATGATCAAATGAAAAACAAATATGCTATTTATGAGGAGAAACAATGACATATTTTCTCAGCATAAAGATCGTACCGTTTTGGAAAAAATATTATTGTATTTGATGAATCCTCTACTTTTCATGATAGAAAAAAAGGATTTAATAGTACTAGAAATAGAGAAGATCATATCGGTGATAGAGATATACCTAAGAGGACAGTTACAAGAACTAGTGACGACATGTTCTATTTATATGGGATTAATGGCCACACATCAAGCTTTTGTTCAGCTGCTCAATAATACATTTTTGGCTATGAAAATAGAAACTTTTCTAAATCTGAGAATAAGAATAAGTGTTAAGAGAAATCAGAAAGAATAGTCCCTCAGTGAAAATAATTTTTTTGGTTCTTCTATTGTGGAAGAATGGGACACACCATGAGTATGTGTCAGGAAGTCCAGGAACTCAATATTATAAGTGGAACTCAAGTTACATCAACATCTTAGTTGAGAAATAAAGAAATGAGGCATTAATTTGAGGGAATGTTTTTTTATATGTTCTGATTATGGTCATTTGGCAAGACATTTCAACAAGAAGAAAGCATGAAAGGAAAGGAAACTTGAAATGAGATTGTTAGATCTAATGGTGCATGATAAGAAATCATGCACTGGAAGAAGAAGAGAAAAATTTATTGATGAGAGTGATGAGGAAGAAATCAACACAGGGGGATAAAAAATGGATGATGTTGATTTTGAAGAAGATACTGATAATGAGCAAGAGGAATTAAAATCTGTATCTGCACAAACTCCAAGGAGTTGAGCTGAAATTGACAGGAAGAATATCCTTGGTGATAAGTCAGCTCCAGTTCAGATAAGAAGAATGAAATCACTACATGAGACATCTTTACTATCACAGGTTGAGCCGAAATGCATCACTAATGCAGCTGAAGATGAAAACTGGATTCAGAAAATGAATGAAGAGATAGATCATATTGAGAAGAATCAGACGTGGGATATTGTTTCAAGACCAGCATATAAGAATGTCATCGATACTAAATGGATCTATCGCAATAAGATGAATGAATATGGAATAGTGATTCGGAACAAAGAATTAATAGTGTGCAAGGGGTACTCCCAGATATAGGGAATATATTTTGATGATACATTTGAACCGGTTGTGAGACAAGAGATAGTCAGATTATTTCTACCCATTGCAGTGCAACAGAAGATCAATGTTTTCCAGATGGACGTGAAATCTTCATTTTTGAATGGGGTTCTAGAGGAAGAGGTGTATATTGAGCAGCCATATGGTTTTCTCATTCATGAGGATGAAAACAAGGTTTGTAGACTGAGGAGGGTTTTGTATGGGCTGAAACAAGCACCATGAGCATGGTATTCAAGGAATGATCAGTCTTGGTTTCCAGCGTGGGGGGGGGGGGGTTGATTATAATCTATATTTCAACAACAATAGTTATAAAAGGATAATGGTCCTAGTTTATGTCGACGACATAATTTTTGGTGGATCAGATGGAGCTTAGTGCAGACCATTTTCCGAATTCAGGAAAAGTGAGTCTGAAATGTCAATGAATGGAGAGCTAACATTTTTCCTTGGTCTATAGGTGACACAAGGAAGGAATGGAACATTCATTTCTCAATCCAAATATTCTAAGGATGTTTTTAACAGATTTAGAATGGATAATTCCAAGGATATTAATACTGTAGTTTCTACCCGGATGAAATTATCGAAATATTATAATGGTAGGGCAGTTAATATCACATAATATAGGTAGATTATTGGAAGTTTACTGTAACTGACAGGGATGAGACCTGATATTGTTTTCACCACCCGCCAAACAGCTCGATATCAACGAAATCCCAAGGAAATCCACATGCTTACAATGAAAACAATACTTTGGTATATCAAGGGCACAGTAAACTTCATCTTGATGTATAATGGAAAATCTCAGACATCGTTATTGGGATATGCTGATGCAGATTGGGCCAGTTTAGTGGATGATAGGAAATCAACATCAGGAGGTGAATTCTATCTTTGTGGCCCGTGTGTTTCTTGGCTAAGAAAGAAGTAAGATTCCATTTCATTGAGCACTGCAGAAGCTGAATATATTGCCGCCACACAATCTTGCACACAGTTATTGTGGATGAAGCAAGAGCTTGATGATATGGGAATTGAAGTGAAGTCTCTGATTGGAATCCACTCCGATAACCCATGTACTATAATTCTCAGAAAGAATCTCATCCATCACTCAAGGAAAAAGAACATTGAGATAAAGTATCATTTTATCAAAGATATAGTTGAGCAGGGGATCATGAAGTTGGAGTATGTGCCTAAAGAACTACACATTGCATACATTCTGACAAAGTCCTTACCCAAGGACGCTTTTGAGTGGCATCAACTGGCTCTGGGAGTTCAGTCGACTCCCTACACTTGAAAAAGTGTGGATATGGGACACCCTACCCCCTCTCCCTGAGGTATGATGTTTTTTACCCTAAGTTACTAATATTTGTTTTACCCTATTATATATTGTAAAGTAGTTCCCTTTGGGTTCATTGAAAAAGGGGGAGAAAATAGTGATTGTTCTAAGGGGAGACAGTGTGACAGTGTGTCTATTTGAAAAATCATGAATGATATGGGGAGAAGATGACAGGTGGAGCAGCGAGATAGGGAGAGGAATGATAAAGGGGAGAGTATTAAATCTGACGATGCTAGAAGTGATCGATAAAAGAATAGATATCACAAGACAACAGCTATAGATCATGATAAAAAAAGATGAGTGATAGTGAGAGAAGGTTTCCATAAATCAACAATTGGTATCAGTTTAGCAATTGGTATCCAATTGGTATCAATAGTTGGTGTCAGAAATGAAGTGTTTCATTGATGATATTTTCATTTACTCTTGTTTCTCATGCTGAGAATTGCTCATGTGGGATAAGATAACATGTTAAGTGAATCCTTGAATGCAATCAGAATCTCAAGAGGCAAAGGGTGGTAGTGGCTAGAAGAAGCTTCAATGAGTTATCAATGTGTATATAATTTTTATGAGAAGAGTTTTCAACAAACCCAAAGGGGGAGATTGTTGGGAAAAAATACCTCATGGAAAAATTGAAGCATTTTTTAGGTGATTGTGTTTGTTGACAAACTCGGTCTCCATGTTGTGTTTGTTGACAAAGCAGACCATGGTGTATGAGTGTGTTGAAAAAGGGAGATTAAATGGTGATTTTTATAGTTCAAGGGATGCTATAAAAAATTCATTATTGATTGAAAAACCTTGATAAAGGAATGGAAGATCTGGAGGTGGTATAAAAATAGTAGATACAAGGTGGCGTCGTTTTACAGTGTTTTCCAAATTTTTGGGCCAGAAAATTAGAAAATTAAGAGCTGAGTTTTTTGGAAAAAAATAGGGGCTCACAAAATCAATGTGGTGCATGTAAAATATAGTGGAATGTGAACAAACAACGTGGTGCACAAAATATCAGCACGATGCATGGAAAAATCAGGGGTTACGTGAAATATTTGTGTCATGCGTGAAAAAGGAGAGCGGTGTGTGAAATATTTGTGGGATGTTCCAAATAAAGGGATTATGTTTTTTGTGCAAGAGGTGTTTTGAGGTTTGATTCTCGAAAATTGGAAAAGACATGAGGGGCGTGAAATTTTGGAGTCGTGCGAGCAAAATGGTGTTGCGTGGAAGATGTTTTTTTCACACTCGAAGATAATTACGTGCTCAGGATGTTTTTTTCGCTCGGGGTTGATTTTGACTATAAATATGAAGTTAATTAATTTATTTGGATGATATCAAGACATTGAGAGTATCTGAGCTCTGGAGCGCGAAATTGGAATGCATAAGGGAGTTGCGTGAAAACACCAGGTTTGCGTGTAAAAAATGTTCGGCGTAAAATAATTCATTGCGTATAAAATGGGTGTTGTGGGAAACGGGGATTTCACACAAAAGAATAAAATTATGCTCAAAGCAGTGTAGAAGATGCGTGTAAAATTTGGTGGTGGTGCGTAAAAGAGGAGTTTCATGAAAATTGTATTTCGTGCAAGGCAAGGGAATTATGCGCAAGGTGTTATAAGGGTTGCACGTAAAAACTGGGGTTTCTCGGTACATTCGGTGCAAAGTGAGATTCATCTGCGAGTTAAAGTTGAAATCAATAGAGCATCTGTCAACATTTAAAGATGTATATTTCATTAGTGATAATGATAAGACATGAATGTCTATAAACTGTGAGTGGATCAATTCCAAGTGCAGTGGGAAAAGTAAGAGGAAGAAGGTTATTCTTTCTACCGGTAGTGAGCCAGAGAGAGAAATAGGGAGTGACCCTTGGGAAGCAGTGATCTAATCCTAAACATTCTAAAGGTAGTGAGCCTGGTCATAGAAGTGATCTAGTCCAAACATTTTTTGCAGTGAGCATTAGTGGATTTGGTATAGCGGCACATCGCCATTGAATGCTCCTTGTACGTAGCCCAGTGACGGTGAACCAAGAAACAATATCTATGTCTACCTTCTTTCTTCCCTACATGCAATTTAAAGCATCATCGTCAGATAAAGACAAAAATAAGTGATCATCATAAAGACACAAGTGAAAACAAAGTGACCCTAGTAATAGAGAGGTCAAGATCCATTGGGTTAGGTTGAAGTTTTGAAAAATAATATCCTTACCCTGATTCACCCCCCCCCCCCCTTCAGGGTATCTAGACCCATTTTGGTCCTAAAAATTATTATATTATAAACTGTTAAGTATACAACAACAAAAAAATTACCCTAAACACTAACATAATATACACACCTTCATTTCTATTGTGGTGGGTAAATTGAGAATTGATAATAATTTCATACAATAAACATTTCACTGGATTCTTCCCACTCTCATATTCTCAAGAATGATAAGAAGTACTTCAAGCCTAAAAAATCTTGAAACAATCAATATGAATACCACAATATTGTTGATCCATCATGATAGAACTTGGCAGAAAATTAGTGTTGATTGGAGATCAAAGAGGCATGAGTCCAAAATCGCTAGAGGGATTCTGCACTAGGATTCTCTCTAAGAAATAAACATAATCAGAGAAGGGTTTAGGGTTATCAACATTATCATAAAACAATGATCCTAATAAGTGTTAATATTTCTATAGTTATAAAATATATTAATTATAAATTCAACATGCATAAGACCCTCTCTAGGTTTGTGGAATCTATGTCAATATTGGATGTAAAACTTTCATTGGTCATTCTGTTTACATCATGCATAAATTTTTAATGATCTATCTAAAATGAAAAAAACATTCATTTTTACTTGTCTACATATGTGCTTCCACTTTTCCTATAACATTCACTCCCAACTATCAATAAACCCATCTATAATAAGCAGCATTCATCTTGTTGAGAGAACATGTTTATCCGGAGAGAAATAACTTCAATTCCACAATATAATGATTCATCTGGGTTCTGTTCATGCTACCACATGACCTAGAAAGTAGGAATAAATTTTCCTCATAACATATTATGACTTTAATCAATAATACCGATAGGATTATATACTTATTGTACATATTTTTCAAGCTTAATGACACCATATTATATCACATGTGTTGGTTGAGGTAAATATTTTCTCATTTGAGAATCATGAATTGTGTTATGTCAGGTACTAAATCACAAAGGTAAGGATAGATGATAAGAAACATCCCTAACTCTACCCTAGATATTGAATGGTTTGAAAACTATGATAATCATATTCCCTTACTTTCCATAAATTTGTATCCCCTCCCTAGGAGAACATAATAAATATTTTATAACCAACACTGACTTCTATGTGTATTCTTTAGTAATCATTTATTGAAAAACACTTTTTCAATGGTTGGATAATTTAGTTGGATTGTGCTGATTTTATGTGGAATGATTTTGGTCCACACCCATTCTCTTCCATGAATTTCCTTTAACTCTTAGGTATCCATGTGATAGGGGTGTTTCAGTCTTGTTTTCCACTCCTAGGTGTACTTACACAATCCCTTTCACCCATGGCTTCATCACCCAGGTTTCTACACACAAGGGGTTAGGTTCACCTGGTACCCACACCCAGATGTTGTTATCCAAGGGTTTCTTGTCATATATCTTCAAAAAACATGTCTCAATAATTGAGGTTCATATTGCATCATCTATTCCCTAACCTCTATTAGAAATCCATATAGTGATTGAATTCCTTTTCTAGGTCTCCTTATAAAAACCCTATTACACCTGGCTTCTTCAACTAGTTATACTTAATAATGTGGTGTAACATGGATAAATTTTATTCCAAGGGATCCCAACTCAAATTTGGGTGCATCAGAATTCTGCACCATGGTCACCTAACATGATGGGGTGTGGTGTGACTGGATTCCTTGCCTTGGTCTCCATAAAAAATCTCTATCATGATTTAATTCCAATCCAACCAATCATTATTAGAGGGGAGTTTTGTGCTCAGATTCCTTGAATAGTATACCTTATCTATGCCCTGGTTCTTGTATTATATACCCATGAATCATTAAGTGAGGGGAATCAAAAAACCGGATCTCATTCCAAAGTGACATTATGAAATTTAAAAAGCTAAATTGGATTTGAATGTTATTTAGGGGTGGTTATACCCATAACCATATTCTTTACCCTCATATTTCCAAAACAAATCCCTCATGCCTCCAATTTGAATGTACGGGATATCCTAGTGATCCCAACTACCATCACATTCACCCATGCCTTCAATTTCTCATTAAATTGACTCACTAAGTCAAAACCAATGGAAGGTAATTCTAATTTTAGGTAAATATTTCATTTGAATAACTTTCCACTAATATTTAATGAAAGGCCACATGCACTATGCTTCTCTAGGGTTAGGGTGATGGAATATAGCATTAGAGTGCCCGATTAGGGAACCATGTTCCCCAAACATCATAGATATACCAAAATAGGGTTCCATTTTTTCATGCCTTACTTGATATCCTTATTATGGTTCCATTCATAGAGAGTGTCCTTCATCAACCCTAATAGTGATTTTTTTCACCCAAGCTATCTCGAAGAGATATACAAGGGAAACATGTACCATATATATCATGAATCATCCCTACTAGGGTTCCATTAACCGATGATATCTATATGATACCTACTAGTGTTCAAGAATCTCAATCCAACCTATATCTACTATAGTAGGATGTTGTTCTCCAAGTTCATCCTAAATATCCCTTTTAGGGTACCAAAACCCTCATCATCTAATATTTTCCTTACATGGGTGTCATTCACCCAATTTATATTGAAGATTCATACATTGGTTTCATATATTAATTTCACACTCTAGTATCATAGCCATATGTACATTCAACTACTATACCTAGACCTTGGTTACATTCTCTCAAGCCGTCAACAATGGTTTCATTCAAGCAGGACCTCCACTAGAGATCAACTTTTCTTGTTCACGATACCTAGTCGGCATGAAGCCATCCTAGGTGCCAAATTATCCTAGGTCCATTAATTGTGGTAATATAATTTACAGAAATACATTTTCTTCACTTTTTTATCTTTTTTTGAATAAATTATGTGTCCATATATTCTAGTCTACTGAATGAGATTCTGACATATGTTAATGGTTTATTCACACCAGTGTGTTCCATTTTGATCTCATGTTCATTTGATAATGAGAATTGGTAATTTTATAGAAGATGTCCCATGTTTTATTTACCCTAATGGATAAGGACATTTTGTTTTTAACAATAATATATTCAATTGATAATGTGGTTCCTCATTTTAGGTCACATGTGAGACTTTGCCTACCCCAATACACTCATCTAGTCTACTCTAAGTTGGAAAAATATTTAGTGCAGTCCTTAGCCATATCCTCATTTATGATTTCATCCATGTGTCCCATTAATGAAAAATAAATTCCATAGTCTTCCTATTTTTTTTAATCCAAAACCATATATTTTTATACATAATTATAAATAGAAAATGTGAATAGTAAAAACAATTTCAAGAATAATTCCAATGTAACCAAATGATATGTTTCATTCACCAAGTAGTCCATTTCCTATGAAGTTAATATTAACGGAACTGGTCCAACTTATATGAACCTAAACTATATGAAACCCTATTTTTTGTTCCATATCCATAAATGGGTAGTATTGGTCATTATTGTATCACCATAAAAATTACATAATTGGTTCTGGATGCATTACAAACACTTATATTTGTAGATGTTCACATTGATGTAATTTATTGAACGATCCTTCTCATATCCACAGTAACTGATATTTTTTTAGAAAGTATTTCATGAATACATTTAAATATATAAGAAAGCATCATACTAGGATATATGACCCCTTAAAGAATGAGTCAGCCACATATCCTCTTGACCAATGCATGACTTAATGTTTATATAACATATCCAATCGATAAAAACACCTTTTCAATTAGTTTCATATCCAAAATAACCACCACTAAAAAAATATGGAGGAATAGAAATGGTGAAATCAACATGAAATATATTTTCCATTAAAGATATTGATATACTATTCATTGTATATAAAATTAAATGTTTCAGCGATGTGTTACTTATTTATTGTTTTCCCCTTCTAGGATATCTCATCAAATACAAATAGAATTAATCGATGATTCATCACATGATATGATTTCTATATATATTTTTGGAAATAATTAGACATAATTAGATTTCACACACAACTATAAAATTTATATGATGTATAGATCCACTATTATGATATATGCAGCCTCTTAGCATTATAGATTTTCTCACTATCCCTGTTTCTTTTATAATTGGTTTTAAATTACTTGTTGAAGAAATATAGTCTCAAAAACTCCATCACAACCCCAGAGGAGACTCATGAAAGTCCCTAGGATATGAAGCCAAAGATTCTATCCATCAAGTGATTACTTTTTGGTGTGTAGATGGACAATATTTTTATATCCCATCACTTTTAGTGTTTGTCCCTCAAAAATAGAAATGCATACATATCTTTAATTAGGTAGGTGGACTATGATGTTGACTATGACAACAATACTACTCAATAGTTAACCTTGTGGTTTACCACGATCCACTATCATTTCTAGATCCACAAGGCCCTAACCTCTTAGGAATATATTGAGGACCACGTCTAAGAAATATTTGCTACAAATTTACCAAACATGGAACTAAAGTTTTGGGTCATCAGTTTTAGGTGGATTCATAACCTTTTTTTAAGGCTTATACCCATTTTCCCATTCACACTTATGATGAATACACATATACCTAGATGACTACCAATGAGACACCTAAGAGGGATCATACTCAATAAGGTCATTGACCGCATTGTGAGACCCTAGTTATGATCAAGGATTTGACTCCATCAACCCAAAAAAACATCCAAAATGATAGATCGCCAAGGGTATTATATGATACAGTTGTAGGTTTGTGCCAATATGAATAATTGAATTCATAAGGATTTTGGGCATATTAAGATTACAACCGGATGATCCTCTATATCTTCATCAATGTGGGAAGGAAACTATGCCAATATAATTCCTTCATATGGTATTGTAATGAATATATCTTGGAGTCCTCCGAAGAGTCCTTCATCATAGAGGCCTTCCCCTACATACAAAAAACATAAATTGTGAAGGTATTACTCTTGGTAATAAATAAAATATCATAATATATTGATATTTTTTCGATGTTTAGATGAAACCAGTAATATTTGGATGTCCCCCTGAGAGAACCATCTATGGTGGTCTTCCCCAAAATGATACAAAGATTATCATGATGGTTATCCTTTAAAAAAATATTGTGGAGGCCCTCCTCATAGTATTAATATTAATAGGTATGGGGTTCCTACCCTTAACAACTCATGTACAATCATTAATCATTATGTTACTCTCATTAGAAACCAATATAATAACTCTAGAGATCCTTTATAGAGTACATGTTGTATATTTTAACTATGTGAAAATGTAAACGACCAACATGATGGTTCTCCAAATGAAGTAATCCAATAAATAGGTAACCACATATTCCCTCCCTGTAGATTCAAAGCTGTGAACTTTTGAGGTCATCCCTAGAGAATGTATGGTAGAGATACTCCCTATAGTATAACATTAAGATATAATATAGGCTCTCTGTATGATGTCGAATTGAGAATCAACCTTATATATCCTCCCCATTGGGATCATTATGATTGATTTCGTTATAATAATACATCTCTTCTCATGAAGAAAAATTATATATCAAAATTACTCTATATATTCCCTCATATAAATAGAAACTAATGAAATATAAGAAAAATATAACAGAATCCACAACATCGATAAATGATTTATCATACTAGTCAATATTATAAAGAGGAAATAGTCAGTAATTATGACTCCCCCGAAACATGCATGTAACACTTAAGACTCTACTATAGTAGGTAACCACCAAATCTCTAACTATCACTAAAAACACACAATCAAGAGACTTAATTAATGAATTTATTTAAAAATTTAATTTTATAATTTTAAATTGACCAAAATAATTTAATTTCTAACTCATTATATAATAATAAGATAAGTGTTATTTTTGGTCTTTTCATGTCAAAGGTAAATTTTCAATAAAAAATTACTCTTTTCATGAAACATGTAACAAAAATAACATTATTATTTTATAAGAATAAAAAATAAATTTATGAAACCATTTACATAATCAAGTATGAATTTTATGTATAATAATATTAATTTCAAAATATAATTTTAAATTAGAAAACATATTGTATGTTTTTTTAAATTAATTAAAACGATATTTTAATATAAAAAATGGTTTCATTATTTTCTTTGAATAATGTACATTTTGAGGGGAATTCAATGTTATAATTACATAAAACACCCATGTATTTTAATTTTTTTATAATAATTCAATTTTTTTTTCATTATATTCTATTTCAAATATTATTTTTCTTTATATTTACATTTAAATATTAAATAACATTATTTATCTAAAAAAAGTATTACAACTTTGAGTCTTTATATTTAAAATTTTCATTTTCATAACTAGAAAAAATATATTTAATAAAATGGTTTTAAAATATTAAATTAGAATTTTGAAATTAGGTAATAAATAAAATTTTAATTTTAGACAACAAAATTAGTTACTAAGTATAAAAATGTGTCACCTAATAAATTGTAAAAAATGGTCAAAACTCTTTTACTAAAGGGAAAGGAAAAAAAATATTAAAACAATATTTTCAAATCAATGGATGATTTGTGGATCAACCCAAACTCACTCTATTTCCTCATTTTTGTGTTTTATTTTCTGAGACCATGACCATTTTATAGTGAAATTAAATTATTGAAATTCAATACGTATTTCCAGAACTACCATTATCTTCACATATAAAAGGGTAACATCTTCAATACTTAAAAATAATATTCAGATAACACTTTTAAAATTTAACACTTTTAAAATTTAACATTTTTATCTTCATATAACCCTAAAAAACTTTTAAACCCTTATGGTTACCATTAAAGAGCATAAGGAACTCATTTCCAAGAGACATGTAAGGAAAATTCATGTCTCCGATGTGAGTATTATGTAAACAATAGTTCTATTATAAATTATATTCTATAAAATTTATTCAAGGCACACTGTTATGATGATAGTTTTATAATTTAAATATTTTAATGTTACTATATTAATGGTATTATGATTATTTATTCATATACCCCACCCATTAAGAAAAAAACTACTTTTTGTGCAGTGTGTGAACTACAACATCCACGATGTAACGTGTTTCATTTTCCTTAACTGCTTTACAAGGTTTGATATACTGATGTACTTAAAAGATAATTATTATTTTTATAATATAAATATGGTTATATTATGGAAAACTATATAACCTATTAATGATATCAAAAATTCGTATTAATTTAGTCATTTAAAATTAGTGTGCTTAAAAGATATCCTTATATACAATTCATGTATTCTATTTAGTATCATTATATATTATTATAATCATATAAAATTATAATATATCATAATAATAAATTGTAAATAAGATCATTATTTTTTTCTTATAATTATATTACATAAAAAACACATGATGATCAGTCATTAAATGAGGGGATGTTCATGTTTGGGTTGAATTAACAACCTACTTGAACAATACTATGATGATTATAAAAAATTATTTAATGGTATAATATTATATAAATGAGTTAATAAATATGTTTCTCATCATAATGATACTATATAAACAACTAATTCAGAAATTAAAGAATCACCCTATGTTCAACAGAAATCACCAAAACGTACTTATTATAAATTTCATCTTCATTGATAATTTATAAAATACCTATGAAAGTAAAATGAAACATAATAAATTACTATAAATCATACCAAGTAGATAATTTAATTACATATTTAGAAATTAATTTGTAAGAAGAATAAATATAAAGATCAATTATAAAACCATTACAAATGATCAAAACTATAAATATCAATTTGTAAAATTAGATGAATTCCGGTAAATAATGACTATTTATAAATATTAGTAATGAAAATGGATATGAAAATGGTTTTTAATTATGTTATGAAGATATATTATTTTATGATATTGGAGGTATAAGTATGTTCATGAGAGTTAGGAAAATAGTTTATGGTAATTCAAGAAAAATTCTGCACTTTGAGACGAATTTTGTAACATGAACCTAATTCCATGTATGTTATTTATCTTCTTTTTATTTTAGATTTTATATTGTGTAATGTATTTATTAATGGTATAGTATGATCATGGTTATTATATATCATTCGATATTATGTTATTGTATTGATTCCCCATCCATAAATGGTGTTTACTATCTCAATTTCTATTCTTTGATATTCATGTTATAATCACAACCTATCTTATTTTTTTATGGTGGATACATTTGCATTGAGTTATTTTTCACATATAAATCTTGAAATTTAAATTATTTAAAAGTATCTATTATTATATATAATATACCACCCTAACTCAATGGCTCAACAATATATAGAGTTCCACTAAACTTAAAAGACACCCTGAAGATACCAATGGCCTATAATAAATTTCAAGGGAATCGAAGAACATTGGGGGATGATTTCCTTTAAAAGTAAAAAATCAGACAATAAAAATATTAAACATAATATGTTTCTATATGATGCATGATTAAAATAAATATGACCAAAATATATAACCAACAGTGTTACAATATTATATTTACTATAGAATAAGGAAAACAACAACAAAACCCAAGGAGCTCATGAATCAAAACATCAAGGTGACATGATACCAAGTACAACCAAAACCATATCTAAGATCCAACAAAACCTTCCATGCCATGGAATCAATATAGATCACTAGTGAAAATGAAACCATTCCCTTCCCTTTGCCTCAGTATATTACATCTGAAAATGAACTAATGATACAAAGAAAGGGGTGAGTATAAACTCAACAGGAATTTCCAAAAGACTTACTGGCACACACAATTAGGAAAAGAAAAAATTATCAAATTTTATATAAAATAACTAAAAAGAAGTTATATAGTTAATATAAATTCATAAGTGAAAATTATGTGAGAAAATTCATATGAAAACCCTTCACTATTCATTAACATTTCGTATAACCATACCATTGTTCACAGACACACTCATCGATCCATACAGACAATCTTTGGGTATCCATTTATTGTGGTACTCCATGATCATAATCTATAAAATATTGATGGTGGAACTTCCAACCATACCCATACACATAAGCACAAAACAACCCAATCATGTCAAAACACATGCCAATAAATTTTAATTAAAACAATCATTTCATTAAAATCATTTCATCAAATATTTATAATGACTCAAAATCATTAAAAAAATTAAAATTATCATTTTGAATTTATAAGTAAAGAGTTTTTTTTTAAAAAATACATCCATTTTATAAAATTATAAAACCTAAAGAAGAATAGTTTCCTTCAAAAAAACTCCTAAAAATACCATTCATATTTCATGAGAAACCATTTTAGAAAACTAAGACTTAATTTTCTTGAAAAATTAATACGAGAGAGAAGCTATCTGCATCAAACTAGATTGATTGATAAAATGGATAAAAAGAAAAACATGGGATCTAAACTCTTTAATTCATTCCTCTTTGATTTTCATAATCAAAAGCTCATATATTCACTATAATTAGAGATTCTACATTAATGGTCACAGTAAAATTCCTAGGGTA
Organism: Viscum album; assembly: GCA_963277665.1. Classification (NCBI taxonomy): domain Eukaryota; kingdom Viridiplantae; phylum Streptophyta; class Magnoliopsida; order Santalales; family Viscaceae; genus Viscum; species Viscum album. The sequence goes on along the minus strand of OY728125.1, from coordinate 353,755,555 downwards.
GCCTTTAAGTATATTGGAGAAGAAACTTCACCAAAAAATTATTTACAGCCTCATTATGGGATTTTATCCCTAGACTGTAAACATAAACCATGGTGAAACACCAAACCCCACGGTTTAGAACATCTGAAATTGAAAATGATGTTGGTCTTGAGACCATTTCATTACCTACCTGATCAAATTTGACTATGAGAAACATGAGTAAAGTTTGTACATTGATCCTATAATTTAATAAGAGGACTATTATTGATCTCCTACAACACAATGCATATAGAAACCTACGTCAAAGCCCAACCCATACCCGATCGGGGTACAGAAATTGGATGAAGCACCCAAATTACCCCCTCATACAACTTTTCCATAGCCTCCTCCTCTATGACATAGAATTCATATGGCCTACATGAAAACCATGGTCCACGATGTAACCACGATAAAAATTGAAGTGACTCTGAAACCCTTCTTCCCAGAACATTGAATCGAAACTAGGATCTCTATGCCATAACCTTAATGTCCTATGTCGTAGACTATTCTCCACAACATAGACTTTATAAAAAATGGAATAAACTCTTCCAAAATGCCTTGAAACCCACACATAACTATGGAAACATAAGACAAGAATTATATAAGTTAATAAATATATATAATAATAAGGGTAAAGTGCCTAAACATTGAGATGTATAATTATCCCCACCATTGGACTTTTGGTATTAATAAAGGAAACAATTGGTGTTTTTATGAAAGAGATTAGGTCATTAATCATTAATTTCATTTTCTTGATCCCACTTGTCTTCCTAAATCTTACCATGTTTCCATAAAACAAGCATAAAACTGATGATTTTCCCATGAAATAGACCCTATTTCCTATCCACAATCTATACTGACATGTGAATCAACATAGTATATGGTTCAATATCAACATGGCATCATAGAATCATATCGTCAATATATGGCTGGAACAACTTCATTTAAGATACATGATTCAAATTATGCATGAAATTGAACCTCAGTGGTAAAGAAAGTCAATAATAAACATCCAACAATTGTTAAAATAACTCAAAGGTGACAATATATCAAGGATGCAACATTCCACATTTACCAGAATGGAAATTCCATATCCTTGGAGAGATTCTATAGAAAACATTATCATCCACATTAAATTATAAAAGATATAGATGGTAGTTAATATAAAATTTCAGATCAATCTGAGCTTTCACCATTCTAATTATGATAATCTTAATATTGTTTTTGGTCGCATGCACTATGGTAGGTTTGATAAAGAAATTAGCCATTGTTTCCACACAACAAAGTGGAGAAGAACAAGGTTGATATGACAGTTCTTTCAATGAGCCATATATATAGATGCTTAATAATTTCTATTACATGAGAAATCTACTTATATTATATGATCTTCCCATGATCCTCCATAATCCATCACACACGCTCTAAGCATATCTCCTAATTTTTGGATCATATATTCAATTTTCCAACCTTTTATGGATGATAAGCTATGATCTTGATAAATTGAGCTCTAAGGTCTTGGTGAAAGGACTTACAAAACCAATATACAAAACTAGGTTCCCCGTCAAATATAATTGAAATAATAATTTTATGTATCTTCATAACTTCATGAATAAATATTTTGGGAAAATCTTCCACCACACTGGATTCACAAAAAGTGGTGAAGTAATCCTACATCATTATATTACTTTTAATAACCCATATATAATCATATTTGTAAAAAATTATTAGTATAACTATAACCAAATCCATGGGTACATATTCTCATTTCTACACAAGAATTAGTAAATTGTGTAATATACTCATTGGTTATTGGTGATCTACCTTGACCTGGTCATAAGTGAGTCATATTGATATATACTCTACTAGTTTTTTCTACATGTTATCCAACCAAAAAAAATTTGTTATTTATTTTTATATATTTTGGGTATCTAGTTTTATAACCCATCCCGAATCATGGTAGAAAGGAATAAGTTTTTCTTGATAGGTTAGTGGGACCACAATCTAATCTATAAACCTCAACACAGATCTTCCATCCATTGTTATTCCACATATGGTCTCACAACTATTGTGTTTTTTATAATTATTAAAAAACTAGATTAGATATATAACTATCGTTGACATGCTCAACAACATCAAGAATATTATATACAGGGATGAAAATGGTAACATTATCATGTGCATCATAATGTAGATGAAATCAAATATTATTGACATTAGAAACCACTATTTAGAATCATCTTTTCAAGAATAATTATTTGTCTTCTTACTTAATGAATTAGTTTCATAATTCCTTTTAATGAATTTATTCTCCACATAGAAGTTGAAAATAATCATATATTTTATCAATCAATGTTTTGGTATATTTAAATTACAATGTGATAATATATGTTTCACATTATTATAATCGGAAAACACATTATATTTTTCAACCAAAATATAATGATAGTAATTATTAAAAGTATTAAATAAGTATCCAAATTAAAAACTTGTTTTGTTTAGATTTTCTCATGAACCCGTAATTATCTTGATCCATAATAAACAACATGACCTCCCTTTTTGAGAACACAACCCAACCTAAATCATGATGCATCACAATAAACCATGTATCCCTATCCCGACATTAGACATATGAGTATATGATTGGATATTAACCAATGCTTAATCTATTGGAAATATTGTTGGATCTTGTTATTAAATTGTAAATGTAATGTCATTCATTATCAATGTTGTCATTGGTGATATACTTTATAAAGAACCATAGATATAGGGTCGATAGTATCCTATGACACTAAGGTAAATATATAACATCAAAATATGTTTTTGGTAGTTTCCAATTGATAAGAACAACTACCTTTTCAGGAATTAAAAAAATTATTCTCCATGAAATGACATAGACAAGGAAAAATATCTCTAATATACAAAAATCACACATTTAAAGCTTACCATAAAGTATATGTTTCCACAAGATCCCCAACACTATGGCCACATGATGTTCATGATCCTATTTTGTCCTAGAATAAAAAAAATACCATCAACGAATACCACCATAATGGAATCAAGATACCTCTAAAATATTTTATTAATTAATTCATTGAATATTGTTAGTACAATCATATGACCCATGGGCATAACCATGTATTCATAATTACCAAAACGACTCATGATGTACGGTTTAAGAATATCCCCCATCCTAACTAACTGTTGTTGATATCTTGATTTTAAGTAAATTTTAATAAACCACTGGGCACCCCTAAATTGATCAAAAATATAATAGATTCATTGAATAATATAAATATTATTTATTATAACTTTGTTGAGATTATGGTAAATCACAAAAATCATAATAGTTACATCTACATTCTTTATAAAAATAACCCATCTTTCCCTTATGGAAATTATCCATTGAATGAAACCTTTGATTTCAAAATATTCCATGTATGATTTGAATTCACTCAATTCTATTGGTTCTGTCTTATATGCATGATGTAAAATTGGACTATTCCCTAGTAGGAGGTCAACCATAAATTCCGCTTTTCTATCTGGTGGTAACCTAGTGATATTATTGGAGAAGGCATAGAGAAATTGTACAATTATGGTTGGAAAATCTCTATGTATAGTTAAATAAACCAAGGAAATTATAATTAATACCAATAGAAAAGATATGTTCTTAACTACTGATACAAAAGTTCATTTCCTTATTGAATTCACATAATAATATCTTTAAAAATATATTTAACACCATCTAATGATGAAAAACAAACCTATATTTTATAAAAATCAATATAGGCCATGAAGGTAATCAATCAATCCATCCCAATAATCAATTCATAAATATCTATCTGAATAATAGAGATATCCTAAATCACATCCTAGCCAAAAATTGTTATTGAACATGTGGCAGACATAAATTATCGATGATCCCATTTCCCCATTGGTGTTTTATATTTCATAACTGACGGAATAATTTCCAAATGAATACTCATATGTTCCACAACATGAGAAGATATAGAAGAGTGGGAAACACCCCTATAAAATAAATCCATCATGATTATAGAATTAAAAATAATCATACCTCAAATCCTTGAAGGAATATATTGGTCATACATTATCAACTCCTAAACACCATAATGCTTATTAATAAACATTCCATACTAATTGATTCCCAATATAGGTTATGAACTATGAGGAGTTATAGTGTTCTGATAATTTCCTTGAATCTCACAGTTTTAAGGGTGAGGGTTATTCTGACAAGATTGTCCTATCACAGAATACGATGTCTATGAAACATTGGTTGTATCTCCCACAATATCCATTCGAGTGTTAAGACAATAATTTTGATGATTCCCCAAATAATTATTATTGTGATAAGCTATAAGATGTTTCAGACATTATTACTTCTTATAGAATTTAGATCCACATTGAAAAAATTCAGGGGATATTTTTGGTTATATATGTAATTAAACCAATCTGATGGCCTGATTCATAGATGATCCACCACCTTTGAAGTAGGTTTCCCTATCCCTCTTTTTACAAATGTTTGATTTCCCATCTATTCCCTAGGTGATAACCATACTCCCAATAAACAAGTTTCTAAAATTGTCACCTTTCACCACTGGTTCTCTATTTACTATTTCTTTATTTTATATATTACAATGAACATGTATCTTAAAAAGAATATATGGTGGTAGAATAGACTCAATGATGTGAGCCTTTATGGACACACTAGTAGTAACTTTTGTGGAAAGAAGGACATATTCATTAACATAGTTTCGTAATCAATGATTCATAGGTTCTCATATTTCAAGAGTAAGAAATCATCTATTCTTGAAATTCAACATGTGATGGTGGAATTGTTTGTTAAATAATTCCTTAAAATACTATAATGTAAAACCTTGGTTAACTTTATCATATCCAGCTAAATCTCACCATTGGCATGAAATACCTTCTAGAAAATGATTTGATAGATTAAATTACAACACGTCTAGTATGCCCAAGAATTCAAAGTTTCAAATCATCAATTTTAACCAAACTTCAACTTTTTTAGGTTTGGAATCCACCTAATGATGATGGGATTATTCTTTTGAATCTGAACCAAGTGGTCGACTTGTCAAATTTCAGTATTCATATTTCCATTAATTTTTGTTTAAATATATTAAATGATATTTTTTACCAATTTTTGAGACAATTGTGGCTCAGGTAAAACCATATTTTTAACAACTTATTCTTATTGATTCTTATGATGTCTACCCTATTCTATTTCCTAAAACTAGAAAGGAAATATATTTAGTCATAACACTCATTAAAATAAAGGCTTTATATATTCCATATTACCATAAATGAAATTAATTAAAATTACAATTTCCATAAATAAACTGTATTGTAAATTTTTATAAATAATTTAAATTAATTTAAAAAAATACATGGTGGGAAGTTTCACTAACAATTCATGACATGAAATAATCGTCAGCAAAACCCATGCTGATGAGGTGACAAAATACCTAGATGTTTGTAAAATCACTTTTTTACCCATATATCATGGTAACATGAATTTTGGTAGAAACATTGATAGATATTTTTTGAACTACGCATTTAAATTTTCAACATTCTCATCTATTTTCTACCATTCCTAGAGGAAAATTGAACAAACCAAACTGACACCATTTCTAACATCCCACCTCAACTCATTTCCTTGAGAATATACAGATTGTCACTAACCCTAGGAAACATTCCCAGGACACCAAACTCTACCAAAAAATTCTAAGGCTATAAAATAACATTGGGGGATGATTTTCCCTTAAACGTCAAATAATATGACAATATTAAATATAATCATCCAATCCTCTTATATGACACATGACTAAAAGGAATACAAACAAAATATTAAACCAATAGTTCTAAAATATTAAATTGGAAAAAACAAGGAAAACGATCACAATACCCATGGATAACATTACTCCAGACATTAAGGTGAAATGATAAATAATACCATCTGGAACATATCTAATCACTAGCACCACCTGGAAAGCCCATGGAATCAAGATGGTCTCTAAGGAAATATGATACCATTACCTTTCATGTATCTCAATAAATAAAATAAAAAAATCCTCCAATATTCCCAAGCATGGGGTGAGTATTAACACAATATTCATTCCCTAAAGACTCCATATCACATACCATTAGTAAATGAACCATTTAGAAAATTCTAAATAAAATATCATAAAATAAGTTAAACTATTTACATAAATTTATAACTAAAATTTATGTGTGATAAACAATAGACACATCCATTACAATTCATTGACATTTGGAATAACTGATCTCTTATTCACACACCCAAAAATCTATCCATTCACATAATCTTGTTGCTACCACTGATGGTGGTACACTATGACCATAATCTATCCATCCTTGATAGAAGCACTTAAAACCTTCCACATTCCCATAAACACATGAAAAATAAATCATACTTAATCCCATGCCAATATATTTCACATTAAAAGTCATCTCTTTGAATTAATTTCTTTAAAAAATTATCATGCTTCAAAATAATTCCAAAATTTTAAAACCATCAAATATAAATTATAAGAAAAGAGGATTTCCAAAAGACATCCAATTTCCAAATATTTCAAAAACATAAACCAATATATTTTCCTTCACAAAATCACAATAATAAAATATATCAATTTCAAGAGACACCTTTTTAGAAAACTAATCCTTCAATATCTATAAAAACTAGAGATGAGTGAAAAGACACCTACCACAATCTACATTAATTTTAAAAAAGGATCTATGAAAAAATCCAGGAGCCCAACTCTTCCTTTTATTACCCTTTTATTTCCAAAATTTAACACTCAAAGATTCATTGGAATCATATTCCATTTGTTGAATATCACTATAAAATTCTAATGGTTGACTTAGAAGTAGAAAAAAGTATAGTCATCACAAACAAATTTATTTACAAATACTGGATGGGATTTTATACCAAAATTGGAAATGTAATCTCACAATGTAGTGTCCTATCCAACAATTTCAGAACCACTGAAACAAGGAAAACTATAGTGAAACTATTGAGACCACGCCGTGACTTACCTTGTCAACTCTACATTAGAGAAACATGGAACAAGTTTCACCCTATATCCTGTAATTTAGGAATATAACTATGGTGTATTCTCCTACACCATGGCATAGAAAAAAATAAAATATGTTATAGCCTAACCATTACACATATGGATACCAAAATTGGAAGAACCACCCAAATTACACCCTCTATAAACTATGGAATATCCTTCTCCTCCATACTAAATTACTCGACCATCCAACACCACAACCTGGATCTGTCAGGAATCTATGCCGAAAATGGTAGTGGCTCTGAAACCCTTCTTCCCAGAACCCTACACTACATCTGGGATATCTACACCACAACCTTCAAGGTATATGCAACAACTCATGATCCACTACATATACAATAAAAAATGGTATAACCCCTTCTAAAACCCATTCTAAACACACTAAAAACACCGTAAACATAACCAAATTATTTTTAAACAAGAAAAATATACTAAAAGTGGTAAAATATATGAAATTATGTGTGTTATATTTTCAATATCTCGTATTATTTTGGTAAAAGAGTTACCTTTTCTGTGGTTTAAAATCCATATGTAGTTTTGGTAAACTAAAAGTGTGTGTAACATCCTAAAAAATATATCCATATTTAGATACTAGAATGTGGTTGTAGTTATGGAGTAGATTATCCTAGGGGTAATCACCCTAAAAATATTTTGTTTATCATTGAATCAATCATCACCCTAATGCATGATTCGAAGGCTTAAGACTACACACATAGTGAGACACCCCCTATGGATATACATTGGAATATTAATTATCTCTTAAAAACCATGATAAATTATTTTTCCAACCATCACCAGGTCTCCTTCCCATAGAAACTATAGAACTTCATTAATATCCTCTATGACTAGCTCATCTAATTGAAGGTACCCTCTTCCATTTATTTCATTGATAAGTGCATTAATTATTACTTTGATAACACCCCATAGATTCCATGTTGATTAATATATGTTCTCTTGAACATACACATTATTCTATTGAAAGGGAATGTATGGGATTCATTATTTCTCATTATATAGATATCTATGTTTAATTCAATAAGAGGTTCCTTAGTGATTGTTATGAAAGGTGTTGATGAATCTTATGGTGAATGTATTATAATTAATTAGGTGATGGGTGGGGCTAGTTATTATATATCTTCAAAAGGCATTGACATTCCTCATGAGACAAAATAGGTTCGGATTTGATCTATACCATTTCCCATTATAGGATATGTATCTTTTACTAAGGCATAGGATATCAGATTTAATTTTCATCATTAAGCATTCCATCAGTATGAGATCAATTATTGTTGTCATCAAAGTTTTCTTTTATTTTCATTGATATAGATTCCCATTGTTTCTTTTAATTATGGATTAATATTATTCATTTAGTATTTCCATATCAATTATTACATGTTTATGTTATATTATATTATTTTTTATGAAATTCATTACTCAGAATATGAGATCAAAAATTTTTGTATTTCATTCCTAGGGAAACATAATGAGGAACAATGTCTACTTTTCAGGGATATAGTCAAAGGTATAATAATGTTCCCAAAATATTTTCATATTGTGTCTTATGTTTTCAAATGTAATGTATGTATCTATCTAGTATATCACGACTAAAAGTTATTTGATCCAACCTGAAGTCAATTATGATTCACTAATAATGTAATGTAACTACAAAATTTGGGTTTGTAAGTTATAGAATGTTATAATTCACCCTTGGTGGTGGCCAAGGATTTTTTAATGATCACAATCCCCCTTAAACTTTATCAAAGAAAAGGATCTCATATAAGGACCCATCATGATTTAGACTATCTTGGATTTTATACCCCTATCACTGGGATGAATATAATTTCCCCCCTAAATAAATAATTTATCTAAAGAAGAGTTACTATATGATTCTATTAATTTCATATAATTATGTGGGCACTTTTATGATATAGAGGAATCATATGATTCCTAGTTTCTTATAAATAATCGGTGATGAGGACATAGATACCATGGATGGAGATGCCAATATTATAGAAAAATAGATATTCCCATTGGGAATCTAGAACCTAATTCCCTCTTCATATCCCCAATACTAGAAATAATATAATTAAATTCATTTAATATGAAATAGAAATAGTTATTTACAATGACAATCAACCACCCAATGTGGAAGAAACTTTTACACTATCCATATTGATCAGTGTCTTTGTAGATTATTTCTATTTGAATTTTGGTGATATGTTTATTTCGGGCATATATTTTAAGAGTTATTTATGTATTGATTATGGTATTTAATTGATTAATATTTATTATTTTGGAATATATTGAATTTTTGTATTATTTATGGAAATAAAAAAATGATATTTGAAAAAGGAACAAAAGGTTGAGAGAATGTGGGTTTTCGTGGTGCGACAATTGATTTTTAAAGGCAAAGAGGAGATAGAAAATGGAACAAAATGAGTAAACATCATGTACTCTCATTAAACCTCATAAAATTTTCAAATGTAAATTTCACCACCATGAATATTGATGACATGAATACATGATGTGAAAGAAAATTCTATGATGTGAGTTCCCATTAAATGTCAAAACATGAGTAAAAGATTCAATGTCGTGTATGAGAATCGTGCAGATCAAAAAAATGGAACCAAATTCGGATTTGGATTAAACAAAGTGTAACCTCATTACACATCATGTAATGTGTCAGACAGACCAAATTGAATCATATAAATACTGTTGTTGGTTTTAGTAGAAAACACATTCAGATTTTGGTTGGACACTAAATCTCGAAGCGAAACTACTGCACCTATTTGAGTTCTTTATCTTAATTTCTGTTTTATTTTTCTATTCCTATAAACCTATAATCACTATGATGAGGGTGTAACCCAGCCATGTTCTAGAGATATATAAGTAAATGGGGAAGGTGCATTGGATTTAATTCTTTATATTATTAATACATTTGTTTTGGGTTATTTCATCAATAAATTTACAATCTTTTTCTTCTTCTTTTATCGTGACCATCAATATTTGAATCAAAAAGGAACATGAAAATTTCACAAGTGATAAACTTTAATAATTAATGACTAGTCTCAAATTTAGTGAATTTGAGTTTTAAAATGGTATAAAGACAAACATTATTCAGCAACACCCTAAATTATTCGACCACAAGAAATACAGGATTGTTTTATCAATGAAGGGATTCCATGAACATTAGATCATTATTGTATCAACTGTGAAACCAATAATTATTTAATCAATCTATATTATAAGAATAAATTTCACCTAAATCCCAATATTCCATTACCCCGTTATTCTTTCCAATTCTTTTTTCAAACAATCCAATCAATCTGTTGCAATTTATTTTCATCTTTCGTTTTCAATAAAAACTAACCAAATAACTCCTTTCTCACCTCTATCTCTTATATATAATTAAATTGAAACTTTTTTAAAACATCATCAAATTAATTTATCCATTTCTTTGTGTTTGACCCCAAACATTCCTTTTATAAAATTTTAATTAATTGAGTAGCAGAGTTTTTTTATATATTTGTTTTTTTAAATTATTATAGAAACTAACGACACCCTGTGGGGATATCAAAAGGATTGACTAATATTCAGTGAAAAAATTTAGGTATTTTTTGTCATCTTAACATGAATCCCTAAATAATAATAATATTTTTATTTGATTCATTTTCTTTTATTAAAATGGTTCGAATTTTACATGATGAACCCAATCATTTAAAGAAGTATATGATCACGATAGATGTAATAATTTGCTAATGTCACCTTCATAATCTCTAGGATCCATTCCATACTCATATCCTAAAAAAGTTGTAGAGAAGGAGGAAAATATAATAAATTTTACTATGGAATTCATGTAATTTCTCTTTTCAATCATTCGTGAATATAAATAAGTGAATCTGGGTAAGGATAATTGTTTGTGACCACTATTGATTAGTTCCATAATTACTCTTAAAGAATAAGAGATATATATCTATTTCCTATAGAATCAATGAGTTTTGTTTTCAATGAATTACACTGAAATTCCCATGTTATATTAACAAATAGCTAATAACCATCGTTTATTTTTAGATAATCACCATGATAATAAAAAGGAACTATGAAGAATTCATCTAAACCATTCTTCCAACTTGGATGTTTTAGTAAATAAGGATAAAAATTCCTCTTCATACAAATATTTTAACAATTGAAATTGCATTCTATCAATCTTCCCCTAAATATCATTTAATTAAAAAATATTAGTTTTTTTATGGATCACAATTGTTACATTTTAGTGGTATATTTCCTAGTCCTAATCCTTGATTTTTTTTGAAACATAAACATGATTTCAGTACCTCTTCTTCACGGATGGATATTTCTACTATAACTATATTCAATAGGATAAAAAATATATTTATGATACATAATCTATAACCCCAAATATTGATACTATTACTTATTAATTTCATTTATTGAGATGAATAATTTAACAACCTGCCAAATCACCTCGCATCAAATTTTAATGTTCTTTTGGGGAAAGGATATAAAATGATATATAGGTCATATGGTTGTAAAATAAAAGAACAAGTGATAATATGTCAACTATTGCGGTATTAATGAACAAATATCACAAACATAACTTAAATATAAACCCATTTAAATGTTATTTTGTTTTCACATTCATAAAATCTCACAGATTTATGGTAGGCCATCAGAACATCATAGTTAACCATGGAAAAATGAATGTGATACATGATATAAAAACCCATTAAAAACTTTATAAATTTATATTAATTCAGGGGTTACTATATTAAATCAAGTAATACATATTCTAACTCATCATTTTATTATTACACTTCAAATTTTTGTTTAACAAATGCTTTAGAAATACTTCCATGACCTCAAGAACTTCCTTATAATCTATATGGTATTGATGTTTACTATATAAAGAAATAATATAATGCTTTATATGGAAACATAAAAATAATTTAATCGATACATTATTGCTCCAAATAATGATAAATTCATGGTGAATATTTTATATTTTCTGACTTGGGAAATTTTAAATGATGATACCCTATATTATGATATTTAGAATAATTTCTATACATTTTTTATAGTATATATGCTAAGAAATTATCTATAGCATCAAAAGTCTTCTTGATATATCATATCGATCAATATAATATTTATCCTCAGTAATATGATGTTGAATGTGTATCTATTGTTATGGGAATACATTTTATTATAATTTGACATACAATTCGTGTCTCAAAAAGTGATTAATGGGAATGGAATAACATATTTATTAAAGATTCATCCTATCATATATAAGTATTTATTAGATATATATTGCCCTAGATAAGTTATATTATAAATCCATGAAGCATATAAAACATGAAAAACGTACATTGAATATGCTTCTAGATGTCGAAATGTTATAAAAATGGAAAACCTGAAGCTCAAGAAAGTATTTTTGGTGATTATGTTCATCTATCCTATTAAAGTTCATATATTTTACTCATTATTACTATTAAGGATATGTACCAAAAATTAAATAGAATATTGAGAAATTATTGGAGGGAAAGATAAATTCATGTAGATACATGTTACACAATTAGTAACAAAGGGTGATTCAAAGTAGGTGAATAAAGATAGCGATAGAGATTACGTAATTGAGAAAGACATAGTCCAATTTCATGATTTTTAGGTGGGTTTTTCGATAAATTTAATATAGCACCAATACTATCTTGCATTCCTCATTTACATAATACGTGACCATATATACTATGAAATAAACGAATATCCTTAAATGATCTATATAATGATAATATAGCTATTCGCATATTTCATCATAGGGAAATATTTAGATTAATTATTAATTATATGAATGTTGTCAATGAAATTCATGCCACTTTTTCCTAACATGATCATTTTCTCTTACCAATTAGTTCCAATACATGATGCATATATCATATATTATTCTAGAACTAAAGAAGGTTCGTCTGACTGGATTGATCCATCAAAGAGAAAATCCATCATCTCGTAGAAAATTTTATCCTTTATGATGATCAAAATTCCTTGAATGTACCCTATAAGTTAGTATCTTACAGTTTCCTCCATATGTTCATTATTGGAGGAGACACCCTATGTGTAAATAAAGAAGTCCATTAAGGATATTATGGATATCAAAAATTAGGATACAAGGTATACAAAAAAATCATTAGACATGGAATCTTCAAGACGTAAATGAGGTTGAAGTACATAGAATTGATGATGAAATTCCATTCTTATACGATGATCAAAATTACCTCAATCAACCCCCAAAATTGATACACTCATATAAATATTTTATCCCATTTGTTATAGGTGATAGATTTTATTGGTCTATACCCTCGAATAACATCTAGTTTGTTCTATTTTCTTCTTCTACTACTAATTTTTTTAATAGAAGTCAGACATATGGTTTTCATCAATTTCATAAAGTCCTATATCATTTCTAGATTTAGATTCCATCACACAATATTAACAAACAACAATAATTATTTATTTTCATTAATGTTGAAGATGATATACTATGAGTATAATATTTATTCCAACCATCCATACTACTACCATGAAGTGTTGAACTGATATATAAAGGCCTTAGATAAAACATTATCTTAAATCCTTTAGAAAATAATGTATAAATACCAAAATTAAGGATTGTATGTTGTTTTATATGCAATATGGGCATGTCGCACCATACTATATACTCGCACTTGGATAATACCACACTATCTTGTATAAGGGACACACATTATCATGCCCAATATGGTTCAATCTCCATCACTTTTATTTTCCATTTATGATCAACTACTTAAATATTAATATTCTTATATAGAACATTATTTATTTGAAGGAATCAATGATAACTAGTTATACATGTTTTCAAACAATAAAATATTTTAAAATTGAGTCCCACTAGTGTTAAACAAGAATTTCTTTATACATTCATTTATCCAAGGAGAATTATTGATGGATATGATAAATCACATTATACTAGGGAAGAAACATTAAAATCATGAGATAAAGGGGTAAGGTATTTACACCATATATAAAAATAACTCCAAAAAATCATACACATAGATTAAAATAGATATAAAGTCAATAATTCTCACCACTAATGTAAATTTTCTCAATAAATTCATTTCATAACTCTATAAATGGTTTCAAAATCTACATTGTCTGACACTAAACTACATTTAAACGGTCATTTTAATTAAATAATAATCTAAAAAGACAATATTTTCCACATTTTATGACCTTAAACATAATGAAAATATGTTCCTTATTGCATGATGTTAAACTTCAAGTCGTATGGTTCAATCTTCCAAGCCTTTTACTTATAATTTTCAAAAATTAACAATTTGTGGGGTGGTGATTCATTATATATTACAATATATAGTGATTCATAGACTTATTATTTTCTTACACTATAAATATCTATATACTTCATTTTTATGCTTAGTCACTTACTAATTCGCATAGGTTTTATTACCACGTTTTATTGTAGAAGGAAGCCAACCCATTCTACTATACACACATGCTAATTTTTAGAGACATTATATTTATGTACTATATAAATATTGATTCCAATTATTATCCTCAGATATGTAATTAAATATAGATTTCATCTCATGGAATCAGTCCCAAGTTCTATCCTCATAAACCTTCCACTTCATCATGGTGTATAATATTTAATTTTCTCAAATTTGGTCTTTTACACTAACATGAAAATAAGATGGAACTATTTTATTTTGGGAATTTGTAAAATATATTAAAGTCTCTCCATATAAATGTCTCCATAATGTGACATTAAATTTAATTGAAACTATGTCCTCTCAACATTAAGTTCAACTATATGGAATATAGTCTACAATTCATAATCATAATACTATTTGTAGTGTTTTGTTTCTTATGAACTAATTTACTTATGTGAAATAAATCTCAACAAAATATTCCCCTGTATATGGTTACATTTATATAATTCAACTTTGGAATAAATATTATCTCTTATGAACTATGTATTTTTTACATATCCTTACAATTGGATATGTAGTGATTCATGGATCTTTTAATCATGGATCAACTCCAGATTCCATGTCCAATCCAATATATTCCATCACTTATTTAATACATATTGATTTTGAGTAGAAATTTATCTTCATCTATAATGAACATTCAAATGGTATTTCAATGTATTACATGACTATTCACACACCAAGGTATGGAGATCCTTTAGAAATAGTTTCCAATATAGTGATATGATTATATGAAGATCCCTCTGGGAGTAAGTCATGGATTTCTTAAATCTCTAATGAAATGGGTGGTGAATCCGTATATACCATTTTGGGGGTATTTTGATAAATTTTCCCCAACAAACATATTTATATGGTGTACACACCATATCCATGCACATAGTTTTCTTGGAATGGCGTTATTTGATAGTTCTTATAGCCAAAAAATGCTAAAAAAATCCAAACATAATACTATTTGACGTCTAGAAATATTTTATAATGGAAGATATAGGAAAAGGGAAATTATACCATAAAAAATTAAGGGTTTTGAATAGTGTTGTTTGTTTTTTATAAAGTACTCTTCCAATGAATCACTTTACATAGATTGTGTCTCATTATTATCCATTTACACGTCATATTAATCCCTATAAGAACCCTTTCTAAATTATATCTGGAACAGAGTAATTTTTCCCACCATATAGTGTTTCCCCCATTCATATTGATCTTCTATCACTATGTGAACCCTTTTAATTTTTATATCTGATGTGGTAATTATGTTTCCACTATTTAATGCCCCAAACCTAGAATCCTGGAGTCGATGCATTATTTTATTACATTTGAATTATTACAAGGAAGAAAATATCGAAGGACTATTCTATTTAGAAATCTTGGAAATCCAGATAACAAACATGATACCCACAATACATTGGAAAATAAGAAATAAAAACATGATAAATATAAAAAAAATAAAATTATCTTTGAAACATTAATCAATCTTTTCTTCTTCATAACCTTGGGAATGAAACATAATAAGGGTGAGCTCAAATGCTCAGTGAGGGTATATACAACAGAAGTAATACTGAATCAATCTATATATAAGGGTGTGTAACTGAATAAACATTACATTCATACAACTACATAAGTAATAAACCTTATATAAAGGTAAGAAACAAAACCTCATTCCCATAATCAATAAACTTAAAGTAAATTTAATCCATAGATATGTTGATGAAAAATGTCATGGATAAATAGTAAATGAGTCGAAATGAGGGAAATTCTTAATTATTGGACATCATGTTTACTAGAAACATGGAACTGGTACCCTCATCAACTTTCATAAGAAGGTTTTTCTATAGGGTAAATCCTTATCTAAGATGGATATCCAACTATTTTGTCTCATGAGACTACCGATGCATCAAGGGGATTTCACTAACTGATCCCCAACCTGTAGGTCTTCCCGTAAACTATCCCCATCCCTTGTCTACCAGTATAAAGCATTCTTCATATTGAAAAATAAAGTAAATAATATTCCATAAAAAATATCCATATTTAATAATGAATATTTATTTTTAAATAATAACTTATAGGAGGATATGTAATAACAAGGGTTGTGGACATTAAATCGTTACTAAGGAAAAATAATATTTAAAAATTAAAATGTGTCCCATTCCACATTGAAACCTTTAAATAATAATTCCTCATGAATCAAATGAAACTTATAAAAACATTATAGTAACTAATTTTATTATAATACATGTCAAAGGGAAATATATACACCAAATAAGAGTGATTGGTGCATAAAAAAAATATGTTTTAATGGAATGTAAATTGAGATAAAATACCTTAACATGACCTTTATTTTGTTGTGTGGGTTGTATCATATTTTATACTGGGTTTGAATATGTTACATACATATAAAAGAACCATACTCTTGTTTATAATATCATATATATACTACATAAAATATTTTATTACCTATTTGATAACAACGTTCCATTAATTTGACTATTTCGTGTGTTAATTGCCTAGTTTGTCGAGTATGTTTTTACTTGTTATTTTTTGTTATTATAAAATATATCATGGTTTCATAATCTACATAATTTAAAACATGTATAAATTATCTTATAAATTCAGTACATATGTATTTATAATTGTTCATAATAATTGGATATTGGATATGAAGTGTGTCGCTCATGGAGATAGTAGGTCGTACGTATGCACGAACGCCACATTCATTTCATGATTGTAATAAAAAAATTAAAAAGAAATAATAAATATGTATATTATAATTATATTATTTTATCTATGTTATATTTTTTTATTAAAAACATCCTCTATTCATACCATTTTTTACATTAACAAATCATATCACTTTGAGTGGGTGGTATTCCACAATTCCTCGAACTAAATTATCATATTTACACAACTTGGATAACATAATGGTATGTCATAAACAAAAACTTAAATAATAATTATACATCATAAATATAATATATATAATATATAATTATAATTTTCATCATAATGGCCATCAAGAGAGGTGGTAAGGGAATTTTAAACAATCATTGTTTCGTGAGGCAGTAGTTAACCGTACAAAGATAAAATATGTTCGTTACCCAATATATGGTGGTGTGTGGAATTTTTGGTCTAAAAATTATCATAATAAATACTATTATATTTAAGATACTGGTGTTGTTATTTAATAACAGAATAAGAAGTTTATATGGAATGGATAATGGAAATGAAATTAGAAAGCATGAGAGAATGTGTTACCTCTTAATCGGGTAACCTCTTTTGGTTTGTAACAAAAGCATACTTGAATTGATTTATACCCAAGTATAGGATTATATTTACCGGGTAGGTATATTGGGAGACTATTTCTGTAGATTTTAGATTATACAATGTGTCTTGAGAGGTGTGAAGAAGTAGTAGATTTATTTCCCTTTTAATGTGGATGAGGGTGGAACTTTTGTAAATAGCAAAATGTTTTCATTATTGGGGCATTAATATCACCAAAAGGGAAGAAAAAATGGAAAAATAATGTATTAATGGATAATAATTTTCAATAAAAACATTATCCAAACAAAAAAAGTTCATTTTAATAATTTGGTTCCATAACATCTAAGATTCCGTAATTTTATCATTTTCATTTTTATTAAAGAATCTAGTTTTATAATCTAATTAATTAAAACTTTAAGACTAAATTAAAGAAATATTTATTAGAAAATATATACCCACATAATTATAAATATTATAATTAATTTATGAAATTAAATATCTATGTGTTTTGGAAATTAATTTTACAACAGGCACATGTGATGTGCTAAAACGCCCCTTGAACCCGGACCATGTTGAAAATATTTTTATTGTATATGGGTAAATATATAAACTATAAAAGCATTATTGGTCCATTAATATACCATATTTAATATTTACCAACCCTTACCAATTAATAGGAATAGTACAGGATTTTTTTATTAATTTGAAATCATTTATAAGATTTATTTATTGGCATGTATCAATAATGTCAATTTTTACATTATTTTTTTAAAATTAATTATAAAATAAAAATTTTATATTCTAATTAAAATATTTTTGGTTTAAATGTATTTGAAATTCTATATTCATATATAAAATTCAATAAATACAATAATTAATTCAATTAACTTAACGTTTTATATTTATTGTATCATTTATTTTAGTTAATTATTCACTAAATAATCACTACATTGGTTTTTCTTAAGCATTTTAAGTACATAAAACATATCCAAAAGATATTTCTAATTTATAGTTTAGTCTCTTGTTAATCGTAATCATACCTTAATCAATATAATTAATTTTATTGAGATTAACTAATAATTTTTGTCAACAATTTTTTTTTTATCTTATTAGATCACAAATATCATCCGAATTACATCGCTTCATGACATATTTTCAAAATTCAAATCAGACAAGTGAAAAAATTAACATAAAAACTAAACACCTAGATGAGGCGAGATAATGGATTTTTAATGTAGAAAAATGATCAAAAGGATGTTAATTTTTTATATACAATTCCAAAGTAAAATTGATGATAATGAACTTAAATGTATGTAAATGTATAATTGATCTAATGTAACTCTAAAGAAAATATTTTAAGAACCTGGGTTTTTGGAACGGGTCAAAATCCCGATCCTGTTTATATTTTTGACAGGTTTCTGAGGAAACTGGATTTAATGGGATGTTTCTAGAAATTTCCAGACTACACGTCGTGCACCTTAAGTACATGCCGTGTATGTGTAGGTGAGTGACTGTCTGTGTGATCGCCGAGTACATGTCATCTCGTGACCGTGTAGAATTTTCTTACTACACGGTGTGTAGTTCTGGACACGCCGTGCAGTCTAGGTGTGTGTGAGGAATATATATGGCGTGTAGAAAAGTCGGCAAGGTAGGGAAGAGGAACAACGTACACGCCGTGTACCCCTAGGTACACGCTGTGTACTCATGTCGGTAGGCTCAGAAAGTAAGTCGGTGGAATCTTTCCATCTTATGAATAGTTAAATGAACCATACACGGACTATAGTGCCAATGTACATGTCGTGTACTTTCTTTTTTTTCTTAAAACGGGCAGTAGCCTCTTATTGAGGCACAACCTCAATATTTTGGCCGGGTTTTTCAAACCAAGTCGACCAGATCTTATTTTGCTTCCCGGTTCTTCGTCTGAACTCCAATCCGATCTCGGTTGGAAGCGTTGGAACTCCCTCAGTAAGGCATTGATTCCCCTTTGGCCGTTTTGTTTTATTTTCGTTCTAGAATGAGTTATTAGCATTTGAGAAGGTTTGAATCTTTTGTAGATTTACCGTGTTGTAGACCGAATTGGTGGGTGTTTCCAGAGGAGTAGCATCGTGCGAGTCTCAGGTAGGTGGTGCATACTTCATTTTGTGTTTTCACAGTTGTTTTAGTAACGCAGCCTACGACGCATTTTCCGGTATTTTGAGTGGGACCCGTTTTATCTGCTTTTTCATACTGTATTGTTTATGGGACCTCTGGGATGCCTTTGGGTATGCCCGGTTACCAGTTTGCGTGAGCGAGGCCCAGTGAGGGGTCGTTGCTCATCGGGGCATTTTGGTCGGGGAACGCCAAAATGGTTTTAAATGAAATATGATTTTTATAAACTTTTTAGTTTAATTTGTTAAATACTATTATAAATTGTTAGAGGTATTTAAGACCTCAGTGCTGGTATGGGACATCACCTTGCATTGTGAAATTCAAATATTAGTTTGTTTTTCCTGGTTGTGTTTTCTGTTTACATATGTTATATATGAAATTGCTGAATTTCATCTACTGGACCCTTTGGGTTGTGTTGGGATTGGCCCGGTTACGCTTGAGTGATGTTGATCACAGGTCGGTCCTTTGCCCGGGATACTTTGGGTGGTTTTGACCCCGGGATTGGGTGTCATGGACGTCGTCTTGTGGCAGTACGACTGTCTGGTTGGGCATAGCCCTGGTTACTAGGGTGGTGATGCCATCAGACTTGAGTGGCATGGTCACAGGGACACGAGGTGTCAAATGTGTTGGTGTCTTAGGACTATTTTGGGTGATTACCGCTCATCGGGACATTGAGTAGTGTGCACATAGAGATACTCCGTGATGAGGTGGTTTTGACCACTCGTGTGGGTAGAGGCCCATGTAGTTGCGGTTAGGTATTTTGGTTGGGGTGCTTGTCATAGAATGCCACGGGGGAGGTGAAGAGCCTTCAGGGAATGGGTGTGCCTTCGGGACGTCGGTACTTGAGACACGAGGTGTCAGGAGGCTCATAGTGTCGGGTTACCATTTTTGGCCGTGCCTTCAGGACATTGGTACTTGAGACACGAGGTGTCAAGGGGCACATGGTTTCGGGTTACTATTTTTTGGCGTGCCCTCGGGACATCGGTACATGAGACACGAGGTGTTAGGTGGCACGTGGTGCCGGGTTACACGATATAGGTTCCAGCGTTGGTCGAAGCAGGTGACACTCCATGGTGGCTGTTGAGCACCAGTGGATTTTGTGTTTAATTGTGCATCGTATTGTTTACTTCATTCCTTGTAAATACATGACTGATTAAACACATATATTTGGTGTGCACCGTTGGGTGGTATCATACTGAGATTTGTCTCACACCATGCACGGGCCCTTCGGGATGCGTGTAGACTTTATTTATTTGCATGTAGAAAAGAGGACATCTTCAGGAGCTGGGAAGCGTTAGTTGTTTCATAGAGATGGTATAGACCTTGAGGTCATGCCTAGCTGGGTTTACTTTGTTTTTTTTACTTTTCTATATTGGCATGCTTATGGTAGCTACTGTTGGTTAGCCATTGGTGCCCTTTTATATTCAGTTGTGTATGACCTTCTCTGGATGAATGTTTTAATGTTCAGTTGTAGTTACTTGTTATTAGCATGCTGTTGTGTTTATTTCCGCTGCTGTGTTATTTTTATTGCTTCCGCTGTTTATCTATATTGATTATGCTTCCGCTCTGCGGGACTGGTTCAAGTCTGCTGAGTCTTTCTTTCCGCTGCATCATTACTGATATACATGGACCAGTATCCTTATTGTGATCCTTTGATAGGGTATAGCCTCCCCACTATACCTAACAGACCATCGCTGCTAGTCGGCAGCCTTTGGCATTCGGGGAGGTGCACCTAAGGTAGTGACACCCGACCCGTTCGGTACTGTTCGGGTGGCTAGACGGGTCCGGGATGTTCCAAAGTGGTATCAAAGGAGTTCATTACAGGGATTTAGTAGCAGCGTTTTAGGGGCTACTAATGAGTTTGAGGATTCTCCTTTCATTCTGCTGGTTTTACTATTTGGGATATGGTAGACTAGATATATCTTGTTACATGGAATGGGTTTCTAGCTTGTGCTTTGGTGCCTACAGCCCCAGGTACGAGGGATGGACCTAGTTACTGAAGGTGGGAATTGTTGTTTTCTATTTCTTATATTAAAGTTGATATAAATTCCACCTCGGTGGCTCACTTGATGTGTAATGTTGTTGATTTTGATATGTGACCATTGACCCAGTATGGTAAGGGATAATTGGACCCTGGCCCGGAATGGCAAGGATGGGTTTCTTGGCTTTTAATAGGCACATTTTAGGGTATTTCAATTTCATAATTTCACGTATGCATTGTGAAGTCATAATGTCATGTAAATGAAATATCAAATTCCATGCTTTATATGCTTTAAATTTGAATTGGTGAAATTCCTGATAGAACTGCTAGTTGTGAAAATATGTATACCATGATTTATATTTGTAGAATTGCATGCTGTAGGATAATTGGGTCTGAATCTTATGAGAGCAGGTAGGTACTACGGGTGAGGCAGTGTAACGGTCAGGATTGGGCGACTCGGTCGTCAGTTTGAGGCAACATGAGTTGTCGGGACGGGCATGGCTTGAAGTACTTTGATGCTTGGCTCTGTTGAGGGAGGGTAAGGAGACCATGAGGCCGGGATACCGTGGGGCATGGGTTTCGGTGAGGGGGAGTAAGGGTAGTTGTTGTGAACTTCCTTTTACTGCTTTCCTTATCTGCGTAGAATATATTGTTATATATATGGGATGTCTATCCTTTTATTGTATTAAGCTGGTTACTCCTTCATGGCTCAATGGAGCGCCAGGAAAAAGAGGGTACAATGCTGCGGGATCAGAGTCAGACTTCGGTACAAGCTGAGCATGAGCCATAAGTATCGGCCGAGCATGAGCCGCAAGTATAGGCTCAGTGATAGGATCAGTTTTAGGATCCAGTGCAGGAAGGACAGTAGCCAGGTATGGCATCGTTTGGGGCATATCTCAATGAGCAGCTCTGAGCAAGCCTGGTACGTGTCTTGCAGGGGCTTGACAGAGGCGTGTAGGATATAGAGCCTTCTATGGCGTATCTGACGTGGGAGTTCCTGTCGCAGCACCCGCCTCTTTTTCATGGTGTGGGTGGTCCGTAGGCGGTTGAGAACTGGATAGAGAGAATGCAGATGATCTTCGAGCTGCTGGAGACGCCTCCAGGGCGGAGGTTCAAGTTGGTTACATACATGCTAAGAGGATCGGTGAAGCGTTGGTGGGATGTAAAGGTACAGGCTCGTAGGCACGAGGGACTGGCATGGAAAGACTTTGAGGGAAGGTTCTTTGAGCACTTCTACCCAGAGACATTGAGAGCAGAGAGAGCTCGAGAGTTCTTGATTCTTCAGCAAGGAGATATGTCCGTCATGGACTACCCTGCTACCTTCACAGAGTTGTTCCGTTTTGCACCAGATATGGTGAGCGACGACATAGCTAGGGTGAGGTGCTTCGAGGATGGCTTACAACACGCCATTCGGGTCCAGGTGAATATATTACGGTTAGGTTCTTACTCTGAGGCGGTAAATCAGGCGCTCAGATCCGAGGGCAATGAGAGAGAGAAATCTTGCTTGGGCAGGACGACAGCTTCAGGTGATGGTTCAGACAGCAGGAAGTGAAGACGGGATGAGTTCCAGCAGTGCAGTCAGACCGAGGATTCAGCTAGACCACCACGTGGTAGTTCTTTAGTGATTTTCTTCTAGTGTGGGCAGTTGGGACATGTTCGGGCTCAGTGCAGTCGGCCACCGAAGGAGTGCTGGGCATGTGGACGGGACAGGCATTTGGAGATGTTTTGCAGGCAGCCCTCTCAGATAGCCAGTAGGCAGGGACCGGGAGAGACTGTAACGTCTGGAGTTGGTTCAGGTTTGGTACCCAGAGAGGGTAGTCGAGGTTCAGTTGTGCATGGAGATCATGACAGAGATAATGGTACCCAGCTGAGAGGTCAGTGGTCGGAGACTGGGGCAGCATCAGGAGGTCAGGTGTCAGGAAGCCGTGTTTCAGGCTAGGTGCACGTTGTGGAGCTACTAGAGGCTGAGCAGGCTGGATATCCGATGATAGTTAGAGGTACACCGCGGTGTGGCCGTGATCTCTATATTTCCTTTTTGTCATGACCTGTAGTGGTATGTCTGTTTTGAGTGCATGTGGTGCACATGATCTTTTTGGACTGACTAGATGCTAGTCAGTGGGATTGTCACCATATCGGGTGCATGATATATATATATATATATATATATATATATATAAGTATGCATGAGGTGTCGTGGGCATCGGGGCATCGTAGATGCGGGTTACTTGAGGTGCTAGGCACCATGACCTCGTGGAGGTGGACACCGATGCGGTGCAGGTTACGTTGGGTGTCGTTAGCAACACAGGAGAACCAACGAGGTGAAAGGGTGACAATACGTCACGGGAGGACTATGCATCCAGAAAACAGGTTAGTAAACCTTGTTTGCTTTAAATTTTGTTGGTTGAGACCGAGTAGGCAATTCTTAATGTGGGGATCCCCCTTGAGGAATTTAGCCAGAACCTTGCGATCGGGGTAGTCCAAGTTGTTTAACTGGGATGGGCGTGTTCGGTGCCATCTCCAGGTTTCATTTGGTAGCTCGAGGACAAGCTACGTTAATGTGTGGAGTTTGTAAGAACTCGGGATTTTGGAAAAGGACAAAATCTCGGCCCTGTTTAAATTTTTGAAAGGTTTCTGAGGAAAATGGATTTAATGGGAAGTTTCTAGAAATTTATAGACTACACGTCGGGTAACTTAAGTACATGCCCTAAATGTGTAAGCGAGTGACCGGCTGTGTGCTCACTGAGTACATGTCGTGCAGTGACCGTGTGGAATTTTCTTACTACACGACGTGTAGTTTTGGACATGCCGTATAGTCTAGCCATGTATGAGGAATATACATGGCATGTGGAAAAGTCGGCGAGGTAGGGAAGAGGAACCACGTACATACCGTGTACCCCTAGGTACACGCCGTGTACTCATGTTGACAGGCTCAGAATGTAAGTCGGCAGAATCATTCTGTCTTATGAACAGTTAAATTAACCATACACGGCATGTAGTCCCAAAGTATATGCCGTGTACTTTCTTTATTTTGCTTAAAACAGGTAGCAGCCTCATATTGAGGCAGAACCTCGATATTTTGGCCGGGTTTAGCAAACCAAGTTGGTCGGATCTTCATTTTCTTCTTGGTTCTTCGTTCGAACTCTGATATGATCTCGGTTGGATGGTTGGAACCCCCTTGGTAATGCCTTGAGTCCTCTTTGGACATTTTGTTTGATTTTCGTTCTAGAATGAGTTATAGGTGTTTTATCAGGATTGAATATTTTGTAGATTTACCACGTTGTAGACTGAATTGGCAGATGTTACTGGATGAGTAGCATCGTGCAAGTCTCAGGTAGGTGGTGCATACTTCATTTTTTGTTTTTGCAGTTTTTTTAGTAACGCGGCCTATGGCGCGTTTTCTGGTATTTTGAGTGGGACCCGTTTTATCTACTTTTTCATAATGTATTGTTTATTGGACCTCTGGGACTCCTTTGGGTATGCCCGGTTACTAGTTTGCGTGAGCGGGGATGGGTGAGGGGTCGTTGATCATTAGGGCATTTGGCTGGGGACCGAAAAAATAGTTTTAATTGAAATATGATTGTTTAAACTATTTAGTTTAATTTGTTAAATCCTGTTTTAAATTTTTAGAGGCATTTAAGGCCTCAGTGTTGGTATGGGACAACACCTTGCAAAGTGAAATTCAACTGTTAGTTTGTTTTTCTTGGTTTTGTTTTCTATTTACATATTTTATATATGCAATTGCTGAATTGCTTCTGCTGGACCCTTTGGGTTATGTTGGGCTTGTCCAGGTTACACTTGAGTGATGCTGATCACAGGTTGGGGCTTTGCCTAAGATACTTTGGGTGGTTTTGACCAGGGGA
Source organism: Viscum album (assembly GCA_963277665.1). Classification (NCBI taxonomy): domain Eukaryota; kingdom Viridiplantae; phylum Streptophyta; class Magnoliopsida; order Santalales; family Viscaceae; genus Viscum; species Viscum album. The sequence continues at coordinate 353,729,604 of OY728125.1, read as the reverse complement.
TTGGGCATCATGGATGTCGACTTCAGGCAGTACGACTGTCTGGTTGGGCATGGCCTAGGTTACTAGGGTGGCAATGCCATCAGACTTGAGCGGCATGGTCGCAGGGACATGATGTGTCAAATGTGTTGGTGGCTTAAGACTATTTTGGGTGATTGCCACTCACCAGGACTTTGAGTAGTGTGCACATAGAGATACTCCGTGATGAGGTGGTTTTCACCACTCATGTTGGTAGAGGCCCCCGTAGTTTCGGTTAGGTATTTTGGTTGGGGGTTATTTCTGTAGAAATCCATGGGGGAGGTGAGGAGCCTTTAGGTAATGGGCGTGCCTTCGGGGGCGTCGAAACTTGAGACACAAGGTTTCAGGAGGCACATTGTGCCGTGTTACCATTGTTGGGTGTGCCTTCGGGACTTCGGTAGTTGAGACACGAGCTGTCAGGAGGCACATGGGGCTGGGTTACTATTTTTGGGCATGCCTTCAGGACGTCAGTACTTGATAAATGAGGTGTCAGGTGGCACGTGGTTCCGGGTTACATGACAGAGATTCCGGCATTGGCCGAAGAAGGTGACGCTCCATGGGGGCTGTTGAGCACCAGTGGAGTTTGTTTTTAATTGTGCATCGTACTGTTTACTTCTTTCCATATAAATGCATGTATACTTAAACACATATATTTGGTATGCACTGTTGGGTGGTATCCTTCTGAGATTTGTCTCACACCCTGCACGGGCCCTTCGGGACGCGTGTAGACTCTATGGATTTACGTGCAGGAAAGAGGCCAGCTTCAAGAGCTGGGCTGTGTTAGTTGTTTCATGGAATTGGTATGGACCATGAGGTCATGCCTAGCTAGGTTTACTTTGTTTTGTTTACTTTTCTGTATCGGCATTCTTATGGTAGCTACTGTTGGTTAGCCATTGGATCCCTTTTATATTCAGTTGTGTATGACCTTCTCTAGATGCATTTATTACTGTTCAATTGTAGTTACTTATTATTAGCATGTTGTTGTGTTTATTTCCACTGTTGTGTTATTTTTATTGCTTCCACTGTTTATCTATATTGATTATAATTCTGCTCTGCGGGTCTAGTTCGAGTCTTCTGAGTCTTTCTTTCCACTGCATCTTTACTTTTATACTTGGACCAGTACCCTTATTGTGATCCCCTAAGAGGGTATAGCCTCCCCATTATACCTAACAGACCCTCGCTGCTAGTCGGCATCCTTTGGCGTTCGGGGAGGTGCACGTAAGGTAGTGACGCCCGACCCGTTCGGCACTGTTCGGGTGGCTGGCCGGGTCCGGTACGTTACAAATATAAAATATAAATTATCATTTTAATTATTTAAACAAAATAGATGTTTTAACTAAATTGCAGTCATTGATACTATTAATCAAAAAATTATGTTTCTAAAAAAAACCCAACAAGTCACCATAAGAAAATTTTAAAAATTTTAATTACAAAATGATGCCTATTTTTAAAAATAAATTTCATAAAATTTTCAATATTCAGTTTTCAAATATGTTTTCCCTTAAAACTTGTAAAACTTGGTCTTGCGTATAATGCAGGCTAATTCAGTGTTGTAATTTTATCATTGTGGATAAATCACTCCAACAAAAAATTATATTTATTAGAAAATTAAAATATTGTAATGTATTGGGGTGTCAAATTCTCCTCACATTAAATAAATATGGTCCTTTCAATTTAAAAAATATCTCCGTAATCAAGAGATTTTTTTTAATATAACTATTGTTGAAAAACAAACATCGTAAATATGGTTAATTACACCTATTATTTATAAGATAGGATGGAAAATAAAATGGACACGTATCTGGGTTCTCTATTAGTAAAAAAAGGTGGGAAATGGAAACATGGATACGAAAGAAAAATACAACTATAAATTTCATGATGGAGAGTGATAGAGAACCTATTAAATGAACGTTTTTACCACAAAACCATAAACTGTAGGTATGATTAAAGGTCATTAAATAATAATAAATTATGGTAATAGGGAAAAAATTCATCCAAAATGTTTTTTCCCTATAGTTATGGAAGTATTTCACTGTATACGAATAGAATTAAATATACATAAATACAATTTTATTTATTTTATTACACCATGATGTATTTCAAATTAATCTCTTAACACATGATGCGATATATAGTGAAGTAGTAATTTACCCTATAAAATCTCATCCAATTATCATATTAATCAATTTTATAAATTGTTAACTTCTATTACATATCAAGAATCAATAACTTATGATGTAAATTCATTGAACTTCAATATTGAACTTATTATTAGCCTTTAATCAATACGACTTAGCTATAAATTTTCACATTCCAAATATGTGAATATTATCATCATGTATCCTCTTGGAATTGTGTAACAATGCTAATTTCCATAAAACTTTATTATAAACAAGAATTATATATACCTTATATAATACCCATTCTATAAGATATATTCCTTAAATCCAAAAGTGTTGTAAACTCCATCAGTGATTGAATACACCACTTGTCGACAATTCATTAATTAGTTCCAAGGTTGTCTACACTTATCCAAATATATCATTTTTTCATCATTATCGTAACATCAAGAAAATATTATGGTTTTTCATTTCCTTAGTCATGTATTTTATGAAATTTGTAACTTTCAACAGAATAAATTTTCTTAGTACCATTAACATATGGTCTCAAATCCATAAAGAAAATGTACTACAGTATGCTACTCCTATATAACATAATTCCTATAATAGGTTCCTTGCAGATAAACTTCTAAAATGAAATAATTCATGAATATTTATATTAATCATTATTCTTCATTTTTGGAAGTATCATAACTTCATAACTATCTAATACCATCATTTGAGTTATATTCCATTGACATTGGTGTCATTGATTTGTATAGTATCCCACCTCTTTGTAGTTGAAGCATTGTAATTTGGAAAAAAAATTCATACCCTTGAAAAAAAGGAACATTGTTTCTTTCTTCTCCACACTTATATAAAACCCCTATCCCCTTGATGCATGTTGCAGAGTGTTTCTTTCCATAATTGTCACATGTCAAAAAATCATTATTTCCCTTTTCGTTCTTTGATTCATTCCATTTTTCATGGTTCCCATATGGTGTCTTCTTGTTTTGGTTTTTAATAAAGATATAACACATAGATAATTATTTTCTCATCTAATCATCAAGTTATACTATGTCCTCATGTGATGAGAATTTTTTGGGAGACTATATCCCTTTTAATTTTTCTCTCAATACTATGAAATATTTCATCCTTCACGATATTCAGATCATGTGCATTGGTGAGGTTAAAATTTCATCTATTAGTTTTTATTTCTAAATATTAAAATATAGTATATTTTCACATAAAATTATGAGAATTATATAACTGTAGACATGGAATATCACATAACATAATTTTATTCATCGTAAATCACTAAATCATAAAGTTTGGTTACTTTTACCCATAAATCCTTCATGAGGTAGGTAAATAAAATGTCAATTATCCAAAGCATATCCCCAGAAATCGTCAATATAGGTCACAAATAAAGACCATTTTTGTATACTAGTTTACCCGAATTCAGGCCCAAAATAGGTTGTTGGACATTTTACTACTAGGTGTATCTATTGCAGAACCATGTCTACTTTTATTATATATAGAGGGATGCATTACTATGAATTAAAACATAATCATTACTCTACCAAAATTCATTAATGTTCTTCTACAATTATTATCAATATTTGTATTATGGTTGTGCTCCCTAATCAAGGTTTTATACATTTAGTTCCCATCGTTTTTTCGAAACGTCATTTGAAACCAACTGTAAAGCCCTATCCTTGGAATATTGGATCTAGTGCATTATTACATTACATTGGAAATATTACAAGGATTAGAACATTGAAGGACCATTCAGTTTAGCATTTCTGGAGAGCTAGATAAAATACATGATACACAAAATAAATTGGGAAATATGAAATAAAAACATGATACATGTAAAAAGAAAATAAACTACTTCCCTGAAATCTTAATCAAAATTATCTTATTCATTACCTATAGAATGAAACATAATATGGGTGATCTCAAATTCTATTTATGGGTAAATACAAAGGAAGAAATAATGAATCATTCTATATGGAATGGAATGTAACTGAATATAATTTCCATTAATACAACTAGATTAGTTGTAAACATTATGGAAAAGTAAGATACTAAAATATATTTCGTTAAACAATAAACATAAAATTAAATAAATCAATAGATATGTCGACCCAAAATGTCCTAGAAAATTAATAAATGATTCTAAATGAGGGAAATTATTTATTATTGGAAACCTTGTTTCCTAAATACATAGAACAATCACCATCATGACCGTTCACAAGATAGTTTATCTATAGGGTAAAAACCCATATAAGGTGGCTATCCAACTATTTCGTCTCATGAGACTACTAATGCATTGAGGCGATTTCATTCACTAGTTCCCAACCCTCAGGGCCTTCTTTAAATGGTTTCCAACCCGTGTATATGAGTCCAAATAATTCCTCATTTTGAATAATCAAATAAATAATATTCCTTATGAAATATCCATAATTAATAATGAAAATTAATATACCAATTATATCTTAGAGAAGGAAAAGTAATAACATATTTTGTGGACATTAAATCATTCTGTAGGAAAAATAATATTTAAACATTCTAATGTGCCAATACCACATTGAAACAATTAAATCATAACTCCACATGAATTAAATGAAACATAAAACATATTTATAGTAAATAAGTTTATTATAAAACTTGTTAATTAGAAATATATGCACTAAATAAGAGTGAATTGGTCCATAATAAAAATTATGTCTCAATAGAAAGTAAATTGAGATAAAATCATTTATATTAACATTCCTTTTGTTGTGTGATCATTATAAAAATTTATTGTGGTTTAAAATATGTTAAATACTATTACTAGAACCATAATAATGCATATAATATCATATATTAACTACTTGAAATATATTATTACACATTTGTTAACAATGTTCCATTATTTTAACTATTTTGGGTGTTAATTGCCAAGTTTGTCGAGTGTGTTTTAAATTGTTATTTTTTCTTCTTGTATAATATATCAGGATTTAATAGTCTCCAAAATGAATACCATGAATTAATAATATTATATATTCAGTAAATATTAATTTATATTTGTTTGTAATATTTTATGATGAAACATGAAGTGCACTGTTCATGGAGATAGTAGGTCGTATGTACACAATAATTATACTTTCATTCCTTCATTGTATTAATAGAATTAAAAATAAATGATACCGATGTATATTATAATTGAAGTATTTTATCTATGTTTTATATGTTACAAGGGTTTATTAATTACATATTCTATATGTTCCTTGTATGGAATAAACAAATCGTATCGCTTTGAGGGGGTGGTAGTCGACACTTCCTCAAACTAAATTATCATATTTACACAACTTAAAAACAGTAAATTGATGTTAAAAATAAAATTTACAAAGGAACGATACCTCATAAATTACCTATACATCATATATATATTGATTGTACATCATAACAGCCACCATGAGAGGTGGTAGGGGAAAATTGAATAGTCATCAGTTTGTGAGGTAGTAGTTTTCCATACATAGAAATAGTAAGTTTGTTAAAAATTATATGGGGGTGTGTGTAACTGTAGGTATAAACCTTGTAATAACACAATCCTTGAATATTTATAATATTATTTTTTTTATGAAATAATTCGATAATAATAGTATAGTGATTGCATAATGGAAATGAAATTAGATACCATGAGAGAATGTGTTACCTTTTAAAAGGGTAACATCTTTTTTTGTACCGAAAGCATCCTTGTATTATTTATGCCAATTACGTGCTTATAGGTAATGGAGAGGGATTTTGGGAGACTATTCTGATAGATTTTGGATGATCCAATGTGGTTTTAGAGGTGAGATGAAGGAGTAGAGTTCTTTACATTTTATATTGGAGGGGGTGTTTCACTTTTATAAATACCAAAAGGTATTCACTATTGCAGGGTAATGTTTACCTAAAGTAACTAAAAAATTGACAAATAATGGATTTAAGGAGAATAATGTTCTATAAAAATCTCACTCATAGAAAAATATGTGTATTTTAAAAATTGGGTTCCTTATCTTCTATGATTCGCTCATTTTATCATTTTGGTTTTTCTTAAAGAATCCAGTTTTATAATATAATTAATTTAACCCTTAAGACAAACTTAAAGTGATATTTATTAGAAAATATAGATCTAATTAATTATTATTAGTAAATATAATTTATAAAATATAATTCCAATGTGTTTTCAAAATTATTTTTACAAGAAGCGCTTATGATGGGATGAAACACTGCATGAACATGCAGTGTATTTACAATGTTTTTACAGAATATAGGTCAATATGATAATTATAAAATATTACTTTGTCTATTAATAGATGGAATTTAATATTTATTTACACTTAAAATTCACTCGATATAATATAGGATTTTTATTAATTTAAACCTATTTATTAAGATGCATTTATTATAAAAAAACAATAATGTAAATTTAGACATTATTTATTAAGGTTAATTTTAAAATACAAATATTATATTGTAATTAAAATATATTTGTTTTAAATTTGTGTGAAATTATATATTCATATTCAAAAATAATTAATAACAAAAATTAAATAAATCAACTTTGCTTTTAATATTTATAGAGTAATTTATTTTAGTTAATTATCAACTAAATAATCACTACATTGTAATTTCTTAAGAATTTTATGTACATGAACTATCTCTATAAATTATTTACAATTTATTATTACAAAAATAACCCATATATATTTCAAAATGATATCAAAAACCAAAGACATGATTTTTTGTACATATCTCAGAGTTTTATAAATGATAATGGTAACAGATGTTTAATTTGTTTTCTTTTTCCTTATCATTTTATAAATGGAAATTCCATGTTAATATATCAAAATAACCCATATATTTAGAACAATGTGGGGAAATGGTCAATTATTTGGTAACCAATGGATTTTGGACAATTTTAAATGGAACTTTAGTCCTTAATATTAATGTTAATCACTTATTAAGCTTAATTATTCGTTAATAAATGTAATTAATTTTAATAAAATTCACTAATAATTTTAACAAAACCCTTAAGTATATATTATTAGAACAAAAATATAATCTGAATTAAATTAATGTATGCCATATTATTTAAATAAAAATAACATAATTGGGAAAATTAAGATTTACTCTAACCCAGCAGACGAGGCGAGACAACAATGTTTTAAAATAGAAAAACTTTCAAAGTTTTGTTATGTTTTTATATTTAATATAAAAATAAAATTTATGTTGATGAAATTAATTGTATAAATAGATGCTTAATTGATCTAATGTGACTAAAAAAATCTAAAATATAATTTATAATTAATGATTATCTAAATGAAAAGTCCATTTTTAACTAAATTGTAGTAGGTTTCCTTTTCATCCAAAATTGAAGTTCCTTATAAAAATAAAAACAATTAACCATAAGCTAATTTTGATAGTAAAAATTAAAAAATGAGGGTTATTTTTAAAAATAAAATTAAAAAAATTGTCAAAATGTAGATTTAAAATGGGTTATTCAATAAAATGTTGTAAAACTAGGTCTTTCTTCTAACAAAAGATAATTCATTGAAATAATTTTAACATTGTGTATAAATTTTTCCAAAGAAATTATCATTATTCTAAAATAAATATATTATAATGTCTTGGTGTGTAAAATACTATTTATCTTTTTTCTCTTTTTTGTTTCACTTTAAAAATTATATGACCATCCATTTTAGGAATGTAGTTACATATCACTACTTATATATAATAATATAAACATTAAGAAATAATCTCTAAAACTAGACTCACTCTCCTTGAAGAACCACTTACGTAAATTTCTGAGATTGAATATAGGATAAGAAAATTCCTTCATGACGGACATTTCGGAAAGTCATTTTTGAAGGTCCTTTATGATGATACTTATGGAAAATACATCATAAGGCCCTATGTGGATACTATTATATATTATCCCTACTTCATGAAGCACTGCGTGGCCTACAATTTACATTCATCCCCTTGTGACGATCCAATGTGGGTACACTATGTGAACCCTCCTACACATATCCCTATATGTGAACATTGTCCTATCTCATGTATTACTATAATTCTATATTAAATGGACCAAAAATATATTTTCAACTGAAGACCACTGGTCCATACATTAGGGACTCAGACCCAACACGCCCAATACCTCCCTGTAATGAGTTGGGGTCCTAGGACTTTGATATGGTCTATTTGCTTTCTTCACTAGCTCCTATTAAAATTCAACAGTTATACCACAGACTTTTCAGGCCTGTTCAGGAATATTTATATATTACATAACCTATGAAACAAACCTTTATCTAGATAAAAATATGAGTTAATACACTCCCAGATGATTTAAAAAGACACATTGAGTTGAAACATTCCTCTTCATTTACATATGTAAGGGCCTCCACCTAGGTGTACAACCTGATCTCTCCTTACCTTTAAATAAGACATTTACCATGATATTTACATATATGAAGGAAATATGTGTAATCCACACACATTCACCATATAATTGATACACTTATCTTAGTTTAACCATTACCCGAATTCGATATACACCTCTTGATTATCTTTATTCACCTCGAGTTAATATAATCCTCATGGTTATCATTATTCACATTGATTTGATATACTCTTCCTAATTTATTTATTCACTATGATTCAATATATTCTTCTTATTTACCATATATTAGCATCCTTTTATTTTCCAGTCCCAAAACATACCATCCCTGTACTCATCATCTTGTTCAGGTACCTAAGGCAGCTAAAATGTAATGCATTCTATCTCTCTTTTTGTTAACCCTTTTACCATATGGAAATTATTTAATTAAGAAACCTACTATGGGTAATCCCAACTCCATCATTCCTCCAAAAAATTTACATATATTATTAATGACCTCAATGAGTGGCATGGTGTAGGACCTATTTAATCCCATGCAGTACGCTCCAATGAAATACATATAATATTTCATATTTTCCTTCTCACACCGGACATGGGAAACAAGAGATTAAGAGTCTAATTGATCCTTTTATTAACATAATTGATACGCATCATAGAAATATCATTCATGTATGACCCCCATACTTTACACTACATTGTGCATGTTCTTACTACACAACGTTAAACTACATGGACTATTCCTCACATATGTCCTTAAAGTTTTTGGATTTGGTGCCCTATAAATTAATCTATTAGTACTTTATTATATTTTTTCATTATTAATGAATATTTTTATCACAAAATTTTTATTCCTTTTCAGGAAATTTTTATGTGATATTTTTTTAAGAATATATGTTGCACTGAAAGGTCTTGGGAGTTCCCTAACATGATGAGATCCTTAAGGATTCATGGTAATATTCTTGAATACTTTTCTCTATCCTGTTGATATTGTTTGATGGGGAAAAAATACAGGATATTAGGTGTTGGAGGATCATAAGACATTGAGACACCTTTAAAAAGTTTTCTTCGTTGGTGATGTCCAATATAGGTAATTATAAATATAGACCTTTTTATAGATAAACCACATTCACACATGTCATTGGATGTTCCTATATACAGATATGTTTATTAATCTGTGGAATTTAAGATTATCATTAGTGGATATCATAACTCAATTGATTTGATATATTGATGAACACCATGATTATATTTTTTTGTGGTGAGGAAGTACAATCAATGTTTGTCATGAATGATATTTCATTAATAGATAATATGAGAAAGAATTTATCCCTTCTTTCCCTTGATAGAAGTTGATATCTCATGCCCTTTTTTGGGAATTTAAAAATATAAATAAATTCATGTCCATGATTTTTAGAGGGATATTTCATTTATAGAAATTAAAAAAAAAGAGAGACATCATCCATATAAATTTATGGCACCGATATACATCTTCATTGATTTAAGATGTCATAATAAAGGGATTATATAACATGGTAAGTGTTTGTAAGATTTTGGATCTCATTTTGACATCAAATTATTTTTCTATTGGACCATTAGCATGATTCAATAATATAAAATTTTAATTTTGTTACTCTCTCATATTTCCATTGACAAATAGTCCAAGAGGGGCCCTCAATAAAAGTATCCACAATCTTAGTTAAATTCTTGTAATGAATTTTATAATTCTAAAAAAATAAAATTTATTATGGTTTATTTTACCACCAATATATAATATAAAATTATTTTAATTAATAAGTGAATTAAATAATAAAAAAAATATATTTTCGAGGTTCTATGAATACAATATTTATTGTATTTATCAACGAATAAAGTAGTGAAATTTAATTATTAAATAAATTTTCTGTATTCATGGGCTAGTAAATGTCGATCCTGAAATATTTTAAGAGATTATTGAACCAATTGGAAGTGGTATAAATGATATTTATTTATATTCATAAATTGTTGTGCATGTGAAGAAATTAGTATTATTTTTAGTGTTATTATTAGACATGGGGTTACGTAATAATATTTATGTAGTGAAAGCCTTGTGTACAAGTTTCCCACCCTAAACATTCCACAATAAATATATAATTATAACACATTCCATAATCACACTCAGTGTGCATGAGGGATATATAGAGACTATCTCAAGATATAGGGGTGATTTTAGATCTATAGTGAACTATCTATTCCTCTTCTTTGAATCCGTCAAGAGAGAATCAAGAGTTATTCCTTTTGTTTAGAGCTATTTTTTATGATCAACCATGAATAACACAAGTGGTTAGTATTAGTCGTACTTTCACTGGAAGATTCTATAGTAATGTTCAAAGATTGTGGTGCATGTGTGGATAAATACTAGAGGTATTTTACACTTGTATCCCGAATCACAAAGATGTTTCAATAATATCTTGTTAACTAGATCATCAATTAAGAGAGAATTATATGTTGAGGTAATTCTATATTTGAACATAAATTAATTTCAAATTTCATGTGAAAATCATCCTCTTAAATTTGGGATTTTTAATCATGTCAAGTAAACTACAGTTTTTATTGTAAATATAATTTTGATCATTTGTTGAGAATATTACACATAAAATAAGGTTAAAATCTGAGTTAGTCATACCTTAAAAGGCACTTCCACTATTACCAAATATTATTAGTGGTATCAGAGTAGTCACATATTTAATTTATAATAATTTATTTTTCATTTACTATCTATAGGAATTTGAATTTTATTTTAAATATATAAATTCATTTTAATTTATGAAATCATAATCTCTTCTCTATATTAGTTATTTCTAATATTACCATAAATTAGATCAAGATTAAAAATGAAGATTCATTTTAATATCCCTATCTAGAGGGGAAACCATATATAGTTGAATAAAACCATAGTAAAATATATGTACATGATAAATACATGTCATATACTAGAGTTTTCATGTCTTTACTTCACGATAAAATCAATTATATATGAGGTAATCAGAAACAATATATAAAAGATTGGATTGGTGTGTAGATCCTAACAGACTGGTACAAAGTTTAAAGAACTGTACATTGTTTTTCCATAGTAAATGATATGTAATACCCATATTCTCATGGGTGAGAACCTAGGGTATCCCATTTTGTTTAGTATCAAATAAATACCTGTAGACTGATGAGCTATAAAACCAATAGAATATACATCTTGTATTCCTAGTTAATATTGTGCAACTCAGACTTATCCCTAGGAATCAAAACACACAATACCAAGGCATGTGTTGTGGACCCTTGAAGAATAAAGTACACACCATGTATAATAGTACATGCCATATACTTTTTTACAGATTGTGTACCCATTTTTTCATAGAGAATATTTAAATTTATAATTAAAGAAATTCACATGTGTTTCGTGGGTCATTTATGTGATTGTATAATCGATTTAATAAGATTGATAATTATATATTAAATCAACATCTATGTAAAAATTTGGATAATAATAAACCATTATTAAAAGTACACTTTTGTACTTCATTAATCTAAAATGAAATTAATTTTGTTTAATGTTATAGATTATGTTGATTTTAGGATAATCTTATGAAATTAAGATAAATTAGATTAATAGGATTCATTCATGGTTTATTTTCTAAAACAAAGAATAAATAAAAGTAATTGATAACTATATTGAAAAAGTATGATTCTTTGATTCTGTTTGGATAGTTCTTACATTAGACTAGTATATTTTATGTGATTCGTTTTCTTTTACTTTGTTATTAAATTTTAATTAATGTCCTGCATCTCATCTCATACTTCTTATTATGTAAAAGTATGTACGACCATAATTTATTTTACCTAAAACCCCTTTTATTACATCCATTAGATCCCCTATACTATGTTTGATTAAAATATTATTTAAGGATGGAACACTATGGTTAGATGAGGTTTCCCAAGTCTAGGATCCTTGGTGAAATCAATCAAGGCCACACATATGACAAATGGTGGAATACTGCAACTGGAACAATGCTACGGTTCAAGATCTATTTTCCCATAGAGTAGAGATTTATTTTATCATATTCATGAACAAATAACTATTAGATAATATCATGATCATGCCAATTATATTTTATTTATTTATTTTTCATGGTTAAATTTTTATGATTGTGAATGTTGGGAGATCACACAATAAATGAATTAACAAATATGAAATATGGAATAAAATAGTATTGGATTAAAAATGAGTGTTTTATCAGACATGGTTAATCACTTAAAAAATATAATTATAATTATTAGGGTATGTGAAAAAATGGGATTCACACATAAGGATAAAAATCCCTCAACTAAAATATTAATTTGGTATAGAATCCTCCTAGATGTGTTAGAAAAAACCTTAGAGTTCAATGGGATTTACCAACACATGTTGGGGTGATTTCAATTATATATTAAACATTTTCTGGATTTTTTAGTTTGAATTGACCTGGTTTAGGTCATGGGTTGGATGACCTTTAAGGACATGGTGTCACATGACGGTTTCGGGAACAACAGAAGTGTGCAATGGGTTGTGACCAAATTTTTTTTTGTCCCAATCGATCATCAATATAATATTTAAATGATGGTGAACTCTATGATCAATAGAATTGAATCAAATAAAAAAACGAAATAGAGATTGAATGTAGAAACCAAGAACAGGATCATTATATATTATTTATAATTAATTTAATCAATTAAAGAATTACCTTGTGAAAAATGTTTCTTTATTGATGAATCTGACAATAAATTTGTGTTGTACCATTGATGTGTTATAAGAATCAACATCATATTACCTCTAGTGATGATCCACACATGTCCCAAAAATCCTTGAACATCACCATAGGAATCATTGGGTTCTAACATGGAAGATCATATCACTTCCATCATCTTCATTTGACCCCGTTGTGAATTTATTGCATATAATTATCTTTGATCTCTATGAACATGATAGAGAGAGGTAGAGGAAGATCTCTCTGTCTATTCGTGGGATCATCGTTGAAGATGGGAAGTTTCTAGGGATTGTGAGGATTCTCTAGATTCATTGTTCATAATAAAACAAATGAATTGGCACTCTTGGAAAATAATATAATTCGGTTTATGTACCTCTATGGATTAGAAATAAATTTTTTCTCAAGATCCCTTTAATATTTATTTAATCCATATGGTACACCATGTCAATAATAATAATAATCTTTATAATTATTACTATATATATGTACTGAACAGATGAATTAAAATTAAATTTCATTTATTAAAATAATAGTCATTATATATTATTTATCACTAAAAATTAAACTCAATTTACCATTCCTCCACAATATTATATCTCCTTTTATAATGACTATTTAATTAATAAATACATATAACTACATTATTCTATAACAAATACATAAATATTATATGCTAACACAAGAAAACAAGTACTTATTAAATAATCTTCTCACATAACATTCTCTCGAATAACTAGTGACGAGATATATGTGACCAAGTTAACATTAATAATTAATAATCCACAAGTGGGAATAATATTTATTCAAATTTTTAAATAATAAATGATAACGTATTATTTAATTTTTCTTTTGGATACACATAATGTGTGACTCTCTAGGCCTCTTTCTCAGTGAAATTTGGTGATGCATCCTAAACACAATTTTTAAAATGTAGCACCACACCAAGGAATTCATAGAGAAATAAGTTAATGTAATAATAAAGAATAGATAATGTGGACACTCATAGTTTAATATAATCACTTTATCATGTCATCTCTAATCAAGAAGGTTTCATGTCGGGGCCATCAACTTACGTTCTAGGTCTCTCTATCTTCGACTTTACAAAAATACAACATTCCCATAGAACACCATTGACATGGATTAATTTAGGCTATAACATTTACATAAAGGTTCTTGAGATATCAACATCCATTAAAGATTATAATTAAAAAAATCCTTTATCATATTTTTGATTTATGTGAGATCGCTCGTGATACAGCCAACATATACAACCTTGTCGAAAATATATATCGTCATGGTTTTCATCAATGAATCAAAGTACGCAACTTATATTATTCATTAATAATAATCTTAATGTATAAGTATGAATACACACATCAATAGATAGGAAAATAAAATGACACGTATGAATATATATATCCTACTGGCGGACTTCATTCCCATAATATCCTAAAATTTATATTACTAATGGTGTACACATTGAGAAGGTGCCTCAAATCCCTATGATTCGCCACCCATGATAGCCTATATCATTTTTGTCTGTAAAATGATAATATCAGACTATAAAATATATATTTATGAATAACATTGTAGAATTTATGGGTTCTCATCATAGTGGGGAATTGCTATTACCTTTTATTGTGAAATCTAATCATCGAACATTATCAGATACTTGGTTACATACAAGAACAATAATGATGTGATAAGGAGTCTATTAATATTAAAAATTATGAATACATGTTATCATAAAGAACACATATATTTTTTATTTAGAACCAACTCCAATATACTCTCACATGAACTAGAGCCTACTATTGACAAACTTGCATATTTTATCTCTCAAATGATACTCATGCTTGTATTGAGACATGCCTTTAGTATAAGGGTCCCACACATTCTATTCAATTGATACCATTCTTACTGAAAAATCACCCCTTTGATAAAAATCATTCAATGTGATACCTCTAGATTATATGCTTTGACTGTTGGTGTGATTGTGGCTCTTTTCCAAGATCCACCTCATTAGTATTAATATAATACAATATGATAGGTTAGTTTTTTTCTTGGAACCAAATAAAGATAATAATAAATGATCTATATCCAATCATATTCCTTGGCTGCATCAAAATCTAGTAGATACTTAGACTCTACTATAGAATCAATGAGAACTGGCATCTTTGAGATATTATAACTCACAAATTCTTCATTGAGAGTGAAGGCATATCCTGACCATGAAATCAAGTAATTATAATAAATTTGAAAAATAACATACGTATAAACCATGATGACCATCACCTAATATCCCCTATACACCAAAACTTATATTTGTTTCTTATCAGATACTTGAGGATATCATTAACATTGGAGAAATTGTTTTATCCTATATGTCGTTGATATCTTCTTACCATGGTCAATGCCAAGGCAACATCATGTCTAGTCCATAACATGTCATACATGATTGATACTATTACTAAAGCATATGAGGTCTTACTCATTATCTCATTATCATGTTGTGTCTAGGGAATCATTCTCTTATAAATATTTATACCATGTGACACTAGAATAAATCCCCTATTATATTGTCCAATTAAATGGACGATTACTTCGATCAATAAATGGATCTCTAAGAGATGAAAATATTTTTGGCATCACCTAGAGTCACAAACCCTTATAATTGCGCCATGTAGAAATCTGTGAGAAGGTTTCCATTAAAAAAGGAAGATTTAACATCCATATTACAAATATAAATTCCATGGTATGATACTAGAGAAATTAGATATCTAATGGGCATAAATATATAAACAAATGAAAATGATTCTCCATTTTCAATTCTATGATATTTTTAAACCCTTTATCAACAAGCCTTTATTTATAGGTATTTAATTTAACTTTATTTTATAGTTTTCTATTGAATAACCATTTTAATACTATAGGATTTACATCAACAATCTTATTCACCAGAACCCGAACTTAGTTATGATACATGGAATTCATTTCATAATTCATGTCTTCATTCCATCCTTAAGATTTTGAGATTTTTACTACCTCTGTATAGGGGATTGGTTCATTGTTCTCAACCAATAATGAGTCACTATATTTAGTGATAAGAAAACCATATCAATATATTCCTCTTACCTCACTTGTGCTCCTATACAATACTTTTATATCAAGAAATACTTTTTCTGTGGGGACATGTGGAATATGTTCCTATACTAGCTCTTGTGTATTTTCAGCATCAACTTCATCAAAGTAAATCTTTCTCTCACTATCCTATTTTAGGATGAGAACCCACACAAGAATTAAATCTTGTGTGGAGGTTGTCACTCTCTTTAAATAAAGGTTCATAGGTAGTATTCATTAGTTTCATTTATATACCCTATAAAGACACACTCTCTGATATGAGGTGAAATTTTATTAACTGAGAAGGCCTTAACAATTCCTCAAAACCCCATACATGTTTACACAACAAAATTTATTCTTTCAACTACATAACTAAAATGGAATTCCATTTTCTACTTTATTTGGTACACAGTTTAATGTGTATGTTTCATTTTTGTAATGAATATCCCTAAAATAAAAATGGAAAATCTTCACAAATGATCACAAAAATTACCATTTCTAACACGGTAAATTTCCACCTTTCAATAAGAACATTCCACTGTGGTGCGAAATCTAGATTGAGTTTATATAAAATCTCCAATTATTATAGAAATCTGATAAACTCTTGGTTAATATATTCACCACCTATATCCAGTCAAATATTCTTTATCTTCTTTCCGTGTGGATTATATACTTAATTATTGAATTTTTTATATTTATAAAATGATTCATATTTATACCTCATCATGTTGATATAAACACATATTCTAAAGTCATTAATAAAATTTATGCAGTAAAATTACCTAGTTTAGCCTCTACTATAAATGGTCCACACACATCAGTCTATAAAAATTATTGAAGCTCGATTTCCCATTCTCCTTATCCACTGAATAGAAATTTTGACACTTTTACTTTTAAATAAGCCTAAAATATTTCAAGTGGTTTTATCTTTTAAGAGACAAATAACAGTCCAGACATACCTTTGTCAAACACTTCTCGTTTACATGACCAATATGTGGATTCTATAGCCGGGTGTTATATGATTCATGTTAACATAATTCATTTTCAATTTATAAGACATTTTTTCATAATTTAATACATAAATAGTGTTATATTAATGTTCCACACCATAACATATTTTCTCTTTGTAAACTAAACAAATTTTACACCCAAATAAGAAAATAAACCCATCATCATCTTGGAATGATACATACATTATGTTATTGGTAACAGTTAGTACATAATAACAATATTTTATGACCAAAATCATTCCTAATGGAAATGAATTGTTGTACTCATAAATTGATAGGGAAACCACCCTCACACTACTAGAATTTCTAAAATCCACCACTCATTTAGTAGTCCATTGGAATCTACTCAGTGGTTTAATTTCAATATATATGTGATTACCAAAAGCTATATCTAATATCCAGTGTGTTCATATTGAAGGATTACATTCAATAAATAATAAACCTTTATCTTCACCTTGATATTCAGTGTATTTCTTCTTCATATGTCCTTGATTTCAACAGGAAAATCGTGCCACCTCATTGTCATTGTCATGCCTCTGGATCTTTATCTTCTTTGAAGGAAAATTCTTGTGAACTTTTGAATTGTTATGAGTCTTTGGGACCTTATCCTTAATCCTCCTTTTCTAATTCTCCATAAGGACCATGGGTTTACATTTCCCCATTTCCGTATCCACTTGGACAATCAAAGTATGAATTTAGGAAAGAATCTTCTCATTATTTCTAATATAGAACATAGAATTAAAAATAAGTAAGGTCTTTGGTAGTGATGAAAGTATGAGATCTATGTGCAACTCATCTTGGAATTTGATTCCTAATAGGTCTAAGCATTTAATGTTGCTAATAATATTGACTAAACGAGGCTCAATCAAAAAATATTCTCCAATATAATTTGTAAACAACGAATTTGATATATAATATATATCTTGTCCCATTTTCTCGTGATAGAGAACTCGATGGTGAGACATCATGTTATGCACATCCATGTACTCATGATTTTTCAAAGGATCTTTGATCCTGAATGAGATCAATGAACACTAAAAATTTGTGGAATCATTCAAATGCTTCACAAATATAGTTAACTCTTCATCACTAGAATCATTACAAGAAACATATAGAATAGGTTCTTCCAACAAAAAAATATTACTTTCATGTAGATGGTTGATGCGTAAGAGCCTTTGTCACTCTTGTAAATTTATTCTAGAGATAATGATATCATTCTTACGTATGGATTGATGTGATATGTTTCAATAAATTTTATTTCTATTTATATAAATAATATGATCTAAATTTTTGTATTTTATCTGATAAAATTTATTAAAATAAATAAATATTATATTTATTAATCACCCATTATTTTATAAAAAACCCAATATCCCTCACCATTTAATTTTGATTATCCTATTTCTTGGATATTCTACTGGAAAGGATTCATATTCCACTCTCATTACACTAAATTTGGTTGGTTATGAAGCATGACTGATTTTAGGTAGGCATTCTGAATTCCAAATATATTAACTCAGAGTTCCTTGATATATTGAGTGGAATCCACAATAATATTATCCTTAAATTTTATTTCCTAAAATCATGAATCACAGTTACACAAAGTCCTACTTTGGTAGTTAACCATTGTTGTGAACTGAGTGAAGTCAATCCAAAACATCATGTTATAATTTCTAATAATTGAATAAATCCCATCATTAGTTGGTTAATCACTCTGAAATATGGTTTGATTATATATGAATTCATAGAAGGGTTTACCAACATAATATATATATATTTGAGTGATTTTATCTTTTATGCATAAATATTCAATTACTAAATTTATTACATACTTTTTAATATTAAGTGTATTTACTCAAGTGATTATACAAGTATTAGATAATATTTACTCATAAGCAATTTTTTTAGATTTATCATACATGCTTGTTAATTTCATTAATTCAAGTTATCACGACAAGTCATACATAATGAAATAACTCTAAAAATAGATAAAAAATTAATAATAATGAGGTATAATCATGATAATTTCCTAATGGTTTTTTATCTCACAGATGATAAACTAAATGTTGACCTAAAGAAAAAGAACCACGAACCAATTAATGGTAGTGTTACATATTTCCACCTCTTAACATATGTATCTCTCTTGGATTGGTTTCACTATAGCCACAACCATGAACCTCTCTCACTAACTTGGGAGCTCCATACATTACATTTGATTTTACTCACATGCGGGTGAGGGTAATGGGATTACATAAAATATTCATTGGAAATAAATGCACTTTCATAAATAGAGGAGAGAGGACATGGATTCCAAAAATTTAATTTAACCATAAATTAAATAAAACCAATCACATAAAATTTTCCGGTCTAGGATAATGATCTTCTGTAAATATACAAATAATTATACATTTAACAAAATTATAATTAAATTATTATTCATTCTTATTTAAGATAAATCATTCTCAATTTGATTAATTATCTTCTTTAACCAATCAATTATGTTATCTTAATTCTTATCTGAATTTACATTAGATTCCCATCCATCAAAAGTTAAAAAAAATTGAATAAAATTCTTTAAAATTAATTGTGTATATAAATTTACCTTGGAGGAAACAAGGTGAATATTCTTCCAAATCTACCTAACATGTATTATACTAATATACTATTTACCCTTGTGAAAATGGAATACATGTATTATAACATACTTTCATGACATGGACTATTAAGATAATGATTATATGGTTTAAAACATTTTTTTCACAAGTTATGATTCAATGCACGAAGAGAAATTATGGTAATATGACTCATACATGATATGCATATCTGAACATTATGTAGAAATTAATTAAACATTTATATATATATTAAAACCCATCACATGTTGTGTCTTATAAACTTAATGACCACACACAAACACATGTTGATATTCTTTACATAGTACTAGAAATTAATTTGAATTATCCATAATTTGGTATTATAACAACACATGTACAATCCATTTACAAAGAATGTACCCTTCTGAATGTCTATCAACAAAACATTCCTAGGGATGTAGAAATTAAACAATTCCATAGAAACATTGGAGTACACAGTGTGTACAAGGGATCCCCGTCATGTGGTCTCTGAGTTACACAGTCAACGGTTAGGTAGGCCATGTAAGAAGATACGTGTCATTTATATGACCAAAATACAACACACCATATATGTGGGATACACTGCGTGTACTCTAGTTGACTGTGTACCGGGACGACCTGGTCAAAAAGCTGTGTAATATTAAATGAAACACTTTTTTAATGCATATGGTTTGAATTAATTCCAAGTTAATTCTTGGTATATTGAACACTAGAATATGATGGTTGTCTCTAGTTACATGGTTTGTACATCTATGGTATCCGACCAAAATCCTATAAACCTTTAGATGATGTCTCGAATTTAATTTCACACATAGAATTAATGGATTTGATTAGAAATATGAGAAATGAATGTGGGAGAAGAATTTATCACAATTTGGATTAAATATTTACTAAACATATGTTTAAAAAATGAAAAAAAACACAAATCAATCAACAATATATAAAATAATTATAAATAATCACTTGACTACTCTAAAACCACATAATTGTTTTGATCACAATGGATGTGTGTGATGGTTTATTCCCATCTATAATTTTTTTTTCTAACATCAATGATCAATCTGATATTCACATGATGATGAGTATCGTGATCAATGGAATTGAATAAAAAAAGATAAGGTATAGAACGTTGAAACCAATAACAGGATCATCATATATTATTTTTAATTAATTTATTCAATTAAAGAATTACCTTGTGGGAATTATATCATCATTGATGGATATGAAAATAGAGTTCCATTGTACCATCATTGTGTTATAAGAATAAATACTAGTTTCCATCCCATGGAGATCCACACATGTTCCATAAATATTCAAACTTCATCATATGAATTTATTGGTGCTAACATAGTAGATCTATCACTTTTAACATTTTACTTTGATCAAAACATGAATTGATTCCAAAGTGTTCTCCTTGAACTCTATAGTCTTGATAGTGGGATGTGGAGGAAGATCACTCTACAATCTTGGGAGCATTTTTTAGAAGGGATCACTATAGGGTTTGAGATGATTCTTCATATCAATTGTGTGCAATTAAAAAAAAGAATTGTATCAATAGAAAAGTAATATAATTGGTATTATATACTACCATCATTTAAAAATTAATATTTCCGCAACAGGACATTAATAATTATATAATACCCATTGAATTCCATGTCAATAATAATAATAATAGCATTTCTTAAAATGTTCTAAACTAAAAAATGAAAATTAAATATTTTTTGTTAAAATAAAAATAGATATATATTATTTCTCACCAGACCATTAAAATTGGTCATCCATTTCCCCCTCAATATTTATTATGCCTAAAATAAAAATTATTTTTTAAATAAATAAATATTATTCCATTATTATCCAAAAAATAAATTGATATTGTATTCACTAAATTGAACATAAATATTTATTATATATTCTTCTTAGATAATATTATATCGAATAACTGGTGAAGAAATATATTGTATTTTGAAAAAAAAATTATTAAACCTCATACGGGAATAATATTTATCAACTAATTAAATTATAATTAATAGTATATTATTTAACTGAGATTATGGATACAATTCGTGTGTCACCCTCCTAGCCTCTTTCTTAGTGTCATTAGGTGAATTAGCCTAAAGTATAAGGTTAGATTCTAGAAAAACACACCAAGAAACTCATATAGAAAGATGTTAATATCAAAACGATATAATACCTCATACTAACACTCAATTAGTAATATAATCTCTTTATCATGATATCTCTAATAAAGAAGGTTTTTTGATAGTGTTAACAACCTATGTGCTCTATGTCTTATTCTTTGATATTCAATAAATCTAACATTCCCATAGAATACCATGGACGTGGATTTCATTAGGCTATATCATTTATATGAAAGGTAATAAGATATCCACTTCCATTAAAGAACAAAAGGTAAAAATCATTTCTTTCGTTATTCATTCATGCAATATCACTTGTCACACAACTGATCTATCTTGCCTCTCCATAAATGTGTATTGTCAGAATTTTCAGCAAAACATCTTGTTACATGACATATATTATTCATGAAAAATAATATTAAACAATAATTATCAATAAAAACATCTAAATATAGGAAATTTGATATTATTAATATTTTCATGACTTATTATATACTCCCTTTACTGATTTTATATGAAATGTGTATAATTTGTGTGAAATATTAATGTATTAATATTAAATATAATTTTTGAGCATTTTTAGAAGTAGTCTAATTGATTTTATTTACTATATTATTTATTCCACTCACCATAATAATCAAAATTGTGTGGTTCTTGTTTTTTAGGATTCTATATTCAATTTCATACATATCATTTGAAGTAATCATTGGGAAATTCTTCCATTTGAAGGGTCACATTGACCACACATGAAGGCCCACAAAATCTATGAAGAAACTGGACCATCCATGAAGATCTAATTAATGGGATCAATCCATAAGTGAAAATTCATTAATTATCTTCAAAAATTCGGATAACAATGAAAGGAGTCATGTATAGAACTTTCAGGGCCCAAATCTAAAAACCACGGGACCAAAATTATGTTTTTAAATCCAGACCACTATTATTTCTGGGAATTAAAAGCCAAAACTATTCATGACATACCTCATGATATAGTTGTCAAATAAAGTTGATCATTTTATGTTTGAAAGGTGGGATATAGTCATCCGACTTTGTTTCATAAATCATTCGGATTTGAAGGCATCATCCTATTCAAAAACTCATTCACATTTTGGTCTTCCAAATGTTTGGATTGAAATGGAGAGATTAAAATTGTTTAATCAAACCCCCATAACTATGGAGCCTTAATTAAAATGTCCACCATATTTTTAGAGTTAAAATAGGAGATAAATATCTAAAAATTTTAATAAGGTGAGATCTCTGGATTCAGTTGTCCAGATGTCTAAATATTCAAGCCAAGTTGAGGGGTTGTTTTGGAATGCAAACCGTCCACCACCTTAGTCTATAAATGCATCCCCTCTTCTCCTTTAAAAAATTAGGCATTTAAGAAGATAGGATAAAATATTGGAACGAACAAAGCCTTTATAAGGGCTTTTGATGACCTTATATAATCATGTTTTCACTTGAGAGACCCTTCCTCCTCACTTTGTTTCCATTTACATTTATTTTCTTCATTATTGTAGTCATATAAGTCTTTTTTGTGTAACTCTGTTTTAATGAAAGTTTCTTCTTCATTATCTCTTATTCTTGTCCACCATCTTTAGTTCAATATTGTTGTTCTTATATTAGTTTATAAATAGTTGAATACCCTTCCCTTCTATTTCTTTCTAATTCAATCTAAAGTTCCTTTTTAATTAACATCCTCGTTTTTCAGTGTGTTCGATGCACCACTCTTTTCTTATCCATTTATTTTTCTTATCTTCTTAATTTATCATTATAAGAATTATAACCAGATTACTAATCATATAAATGGATGAGTAAATCTCTTATTGGGGTGAGTTATAATTTAGTGATGTTAAGCGATTGAGAGATTTTTCATGATGAGTATTCTTTGAATTAACATTGTGTATGTTGGACTTAACATTTCATGGATTAATGTCATATTTTGTTTAACATATGGATTCGATGGATTTTTTCAACCATAAATAAACTACAAAAATCAATTAGTGATTGAGATTAGATTCCTAGTTCAGTTAAGGCTTGGATTAAATCCTTAACCCTAAGTAATTCCAATCAACAACAACTTGTGACATGAGTGTTAATTTAATGCAATACAAAGCAAGGCTCAAGGATATCGCACTCTTTACAAACTATTGATGAACTCACACCAATATTTATAAAATTCTTAAATCAATATTAATAAAAAATAATCCACAAATTATTTCATATTCTCTACAAACAATCCCCCCAAATAGATTACAATCAACCAAAAACAATAGACTATTAAAAGTATCATCGTTGAGGATTCAACTTGAGTTCTTCTATACAAATTAGTAGAGCACTAAAACCTTGATTGGTTGATAGGAGAAATTAATCCACACTTTCATATGGTTTTTTGGCTAGGGATGGTGCTTTATTTAGTCATTTGTTTTTTGTTATTGTAAAAAACCAAAAAAAATTGAAAAAATTGAAAAAAAACCCACCTTCTCATAAAAAATCATAAACTAGAAAAACACAAAGAAACCCCATCTTCCACTTTCACCAACATCTCTCTGAATTACTCGTATCCTCCCAAAAAATCCCTTGGATTTGTTTGACCCTGAAATTGAGTGAACACTTCATCAACATAAGAGGAACATAAGAGATAATAAATAATTCAAGAACCAGTCCTTCTCCAACCAGTTGAATTAGAAATGGACAATCCTAGGGAAAAACACTTAAAGAACTTTCTTCTGCTGATATGAATTACCAACTTCTTGGTATTCAATATCCAAACATATAAGCTTACTTATAACTCAAATAAAGTTTGATTCATTTTCTCCCTCATTTCCACTGGATACCCAGTGAGGATCCTCATCTACACCTTAAAGAGTGCCAAGTGGTGTGGCCACCATGAAGCCTCAAGGGGTTTCTGAGGAAAAAATCAAACTCCGAGCATTCACTTTCTCCCTAGATGACACTGCTAAATCAGGGATTTACTACCTCCCTCCTAGATCCATAAACACATGGAATAACATGAAGCGACTCTTCTTAGAGAAATTCTTTCATACTTCTCGTACTGATTCTTCTCAAAAGGAAATAAACTGTATCCATCAATTCCCAAATGAATCACTCCATGAGTACATGGAGAGGTTCAAAAATCCTATTGCAACCTTCCAAAACCAACAAATCCTTGACCAAATCTTGATCCAATACTGCTATGAGAGGTTATTGGCTATGGAGAGAACTCTCATTGATGTCACAAGTGGCGATTCTATTGTTGATAAAACTCATGTAGCTGCAAGAGATCTCATATGTAACATGGCAGCAAACACACAAAAATTCCATACTTGAGCACATGCTCAAGTAAAACAAGTCCAATAAAATCAATTCATTGATCAAAACAAGATGACCAAGTGTATGAGTAAACCTACAGGTCTTGTGCGATGACTAGTTATAGATTACAAAGCCCCGATCTCATCTTTTCCAAAATCAATGTTTCCTGGACTTATCCAAGACAGTGGAATCATTAACTCTCTAGCTTATCGAACAGGCACTTATCCATAACATCAAAATGATCCATCTGATTCATCTGGACCAATTGATCTCAATGCAGCCTATGCTCAGCAGAACAATAACCCTCAACTATCAGGTTTGTTCATTAGAACCTCTAACCAACATCACTTTGAGACCTTCTCTGCTTCTCATAACCAAGTCTTAAGGTATAGAAACCTCATCCCTCAATTTCCTCCTCAAAACAAAAACCAATTCTAATATGGTCACGATGTCAGTAACTTCTAACAACCTTATTCCTTTGTTCCTTAACAAAAATAAGACATCCTCCTCCTACTCTTCCAGGATTCCACTATCCTAGTGAGACTTATCAATTCCCAATCCAAAATAGTCTCTTTCCCAAGAACCAAAAACAAGGTAATCCAAATTCAGGACAAGCCTCTTCTTCCATGAAACTATGGGATAGTACAGTGGAAGATTATGCCTTCCTGAATGGCCCGAAGGCCTTCTTTTTTATGTTTATTATAGATAATCCTCATTTTAAGGGTTGAAGGGGGACCCGTAAATGACACGTAGGCCCATGGAACAAGTCCGGACATGACCCACAATACATGACCTGAAGGCCCAGAGGCATACCATGCCCATTACATGACCTGTAGGCCCATCCCACTAGAACTGCCCCTCCCCAGCATCTTGAATCATTGATCTCATTAGCTCCCCACCTTGCATTGCTGATCAGCTAGCATTACCCCGTACAATGCTGCACGGTGCCTCGTCCCAATGGCAACTTCCATACCCTCTCATTCTTCCAATCCGGTTAGTTCTGCATCTGGTGGCTGCTACTCTTGTTTCTATGATCCTCTTATGAGTCTTGTACTGTGTGAACTGGGATACTCCATGGTCTACGTGACATGAAGGCCTTGTGGCCCAAGGGCCTTTGATGAACTGAACGCCCTGGAGACCCGTACGCCCAAACTAGTGGCCCGAAGGCCCAAATCGGGTGAATAGTTTTGGCTGATACAATACCGAACTGTAACTAATCCAGAAAAATCAATCATATTCTTCCCACTCCCACCTCAACCATTACCCAACCCCAAGGGTAATGTACGTTAAATTTCACTTAAATTGGTGATGAAAATTTCTAATCCTCAAGATAAGTCCTCCACCCCCTTTAAATTCTGACCTAGAAAATGAAAAGGAAATGAAACCAGAAAAGAAATGTGAATCTATTCCCTAGGATTCTTCCATTCCACTTAGGAACCCAATTCCTTTTCCTCAATATTTTTCTAAGAAAAAGAAGTCAATTGAACCTGATCCTGAAACACATGACAATGATTTGACGTGTTGATGTCAACATTCCCCTCTTAGATGACATAAAACACCCTATGGATGGAAAGTTTCTTATGGAATTTTTCCCCCACAAGAGGCAACATAGGGCCTTTGAAAATATTTCCACCCAACAGTCTATTCCCATAAATTGCAAATATCCAAGGACCTTTACAGTTCCATTCCAAATTGGAAGTTCCAAATTTTATGATTTACTCATAGAACTAAGAGCCTCAATTATTGTCTTGCAGAAATCCATCTACTCCAACCTTGGCCTAGGTCCCTTGAACCCAATGGGTGTTATCATTCAGTTATCCAATCAAATAAAAACCAGTCCTGAGGGAATAATGGATGATGTCTTTGTTCCAGTTAATGATCTTATCATCCCATTTGATTGATATGTCCATGACATAGAAGGTGAGATGAACTCTTCTCGATCTCCCTTAATTATAGAAAGACTATTTCTAATGGCAGCAAGAACCAAGATTGATGTCATTTCAAACATCTTATCCATGGAATTTTGGGACCTACTGGTCAAGTTCAACATTTTACAACCCATGCAATATCAATCAATGGATCACTCTGTATTCTCAATCTATGTTTCTGAGGTCACATATGAGAGTCAATTGAACCCTATTCCATCATAATCATCATTTTTTAATGAGAGATGATCTGTTGAAATTTTCACAATGATAAACCAAGTCATAAATGGTGAAGTTGATGTTGACCTCTCATTCATAGACTCCATCAATATGGAAGAACATGAAAAATCTCTTGTATCCCACATCAACTCTGATCTCTAATGCTCCACCTTGGACAGTATTAAGGAAAATGAACTTGAAGTAACTAAAGTCTCTTCCACTATTCATGAGTTATCTAACCCACAAATTAAATATGAGACTGATTCGAAACCTCTTCTTACACACCTAAAATATTCATTCCTTTTCCTAGATTACTCATATCTTGTCATTTTTTCTGCTTCACTTACCAAAACTGAGTAGTCCAAACTCTTTCAAGTGTTAATGGAAATGAATAAATCCTTAGGTTGGACCCAAGATGACATACTATGAATCAAACCTGGTCTTTTCATGCATCAAATCCATCTTGAGGAATCATTCAACTAATTAGAAAACCAAAAAGAATACCCAATCCACTCATACTTGAGGTTGTTAGGGAAGAGATCACCAAGTTTCTTCATGATGGTATTATCAACCCAATTTCTAATAGTGAATGGGTAATTACAATTCAATGTGGACCTAAAAAGGATGGAATAACTATTGTCGTAAATGAACATGGTGAGGTAGTCACAACTCGAGTGAAGAACAAATGGAATGTGTTCATCGACTATTGAATATTGAATGTTGAAATAAGAAAATATCCATACCCTCTTCCATTCCTTGATCAGATGCTAGAAAGTTTCACTATTTCTTTTTTGATGGATACACCAGCAAC
This sequence comes from Viscum album, assembly GCA_963277665.1. Lineage (NCBI taxonomy): Eukaryota > Viridiplantae > Streptophyta > Magnoliopsida > Santalales > Viscaceae > Viscum > Viscum album. The sequence continues at coordinate 353,701,120 of OY728125.1, read as the reverse complement.
ATCCAAATCCCAATAGCACATTAAGACCAAGAAAATACTACCTTCACATGCCCCTTTGGAACATATTCATATAGGAGGATGCCTTTTGTCCTTTGAAATTCTCCTGCTACATTATAGATTTGTGTGATCAGTATCTTTTTTGAATTCATTGAACATTTCATGGAAGTATTCATGGGTGACTTTACCATTTTCTGTGATTCATTTGAATCTTTCTTGAATTTACTCTCTCTAGTCCTCCAAAAGTGTGTTAAGTGTAATTTTGTGTTAAATTTTGAAAAATTTCACTTCATGGATTAAAATGGGATTTTTATTGGGAGAACAGTTTCACAAGATGGTATTGAAGTTCATCCTGCCAAAATTGAAGTGATCCAATCACTTCTTGAACCCACTTTTATTTGAGACATCTATTCATTCCTTGGTTATTATTATGTAGTTCCTTGAAACGTGTGTTGTAGTTTTAAGAATCACTATTTCCAGGCGTTTTACATTGGATTTATTCATGGAACCGGAAACTTACAACTATTATTTATCCAAAGATGACCTTATTTCCAAAGACAAGAATTTGTTATGTTTGAAATTTATGATACATAATAACATGAGTTTGTCTAGAGGACGAGAGGTTAGACTCATCACACCCTTTCATGGAGAATTATTGTCTAATATGGGACTCTATTGGTAAATTTAAGATATTTTCATTAATCATTATTAATTTACCAAGTATATCATAATAATCCCTTTGAATTAGCAATCAATTATTAATATGTGTTAAATTTAGAATCATCAGTATGAATTCAAGGTTCTATATTAATGGAAATATCTGTATGTATTTGAGGTTTCCCATCAATGGAATCCTCTAATATAATGCAAAGAGATTCATTTACCCATCGTTTGTGATGATACTAGTTTTTAATCCACTCAGTGGGGGCACTCTTGGAATTTTACTGTCATCCAGGGAGATGAAGGTTTGGTTTTGATTTTGGGATCTTGTCTATAAGAATGGAAACCTACGTATCATTGTGAAAGGAATCATAACCCCTGTAATTTGGTGACACTGAATGGGACACATCATATATTTTAAGGACACGTGGTAAGGACCTCTAAGTAGAAAGTGCTTATTTGAAACTTAGTTACGGACTTATGCTGAAGCAGCCTGATGAACTTGGAAAGGATATGGGTTTTCAAGTAAAATCATACCCTACTGGGAATATGGCCTAAGGAGAACATGGTTAATTTGAAGTGTTTAGTTTGAACCTCATGGAGGCTTCCTTAGTATCCCATATGGATGGGAATCAAATCCCAAGTAGTTGCATAAGTCTCATAAAAGAGTATGGTCCTTTGATGGAGAGGAGTTTGGGCTTACATCCTGAAAAGGATGCCTTGATGACTTAGGGGATTAATTTGGGGATTACTCCTAATGAGGATGCTCAAAGTAAGGGATTTTGGGTTGGATTATTTAAGAGGATGTCCAATTTTCTTGGACCCTGAGAAGAGTTCCTACATATCCTAATTATGATGGGAATCAGAGTTATCATTTTCCATTAAATTGTGCAAATGTTTTGATCACGAAAAATCTCTATGCCTGTGAGAGTCATGCTCTGTGTGAGAAACAAGATAATGTTAAAGATTCAACAAATGAATTCACACTTTTAATTTTTTCATCCTTCTTTAGTAGAAGAGGGGGCGTCGACCATTGAAGATGGAGAGCCGATGAGCTTTCCATCTGTTCTATTTAAATTGGACTAGGGTATAATGTAAGGAGGAAGCAGTCAATGTGAGGGACTTATACCAAGATGGATTCCCTAAAATTGATCTTGATAAGGGATGGATAATTCTCTTATTCATGCATGGAAAATAATATCTGAAGTGTACCTTCCCTACTAGAGACATGAGGTTCCGAGTTCTCTGTTTGAGAAGGGTGAGGTCAGGACCCAAAACCACTTCCAAACCAGGGACTTCCCAACACAATTTATGGGAGAAAGGTCCATGTGACTACGGATATACAAACCCACAGACATTCCATGAATCCTAACTCCATTGTGAAACAAATGTGGGAAACCTCTAACTACAAAACTACCAATCCAAATAGGAGACACATTGATGTGCCTTCCCCAAAGGATTGATAAGTCCAGAGGTTTATGTGGATTTATTAATAGAATCCCTTCCTGGAAAGGGATCCAATGAAGAAGAATACTTTAAAAGAATGGATGAGGAATTCTTGATGGCTTTTAGAATTAAGAGAGTAATGAGAATGATAGAATCAAAGAGGGGAACCCAGTTAGAGAAGGGCACACATGTATGGGTGCACAAGTACACTTGGGCGACCTGGTGTTCCCTTAAGAGATGAAAAACATGTATGTTAATACTTCTGTGAGAATTTTCTCCAGCCTTCAAGAGTATTCACAGGCGATCCAAGAAGTGGGGTGCTCAAGTTCCTGTGAGTGGAATGCGAGGTATGAAACTATTTCTGACTTTGGGGAGGTTGGGTGCTTTAGGCGTGCAAGTGTTATGGTTTTACAACACTAAAAGGGACTAATTCCAATGATCCTTCCTTAAATAGTCTACTCAAGGTGTTGAATAAATACCTTATATGTTTCGGGAGACTTGGTCCAAGTACTAGGGTGACTAGAGCAACAATTGGGCTTCAAGGAAATTCATCTGTACAACTGGGGAGCCCATGGGTCTATTTATAGGGAAATAAATGACTTTGGGGGAAATGATTTGGGCATGGAAGTGGATTTGGCACCAAATATGAGTGCACAAGTAGGTATTTCAACATATTTGGGAACAAAATTAGGTTGCGTGCCGCCGGTGATTTTTCTTGACTAAGGTGATTAAAAATTCAAGCCTTTGAAAATATTGATTTTTCTTCATGTATTTATTCATTTTCATTCTACGGGGATTCCCTTTGTCATTTTTAGACTCTTTGATGGAATGGAGTGTCAACAAAATCCCCCCCTCATTATTTGATCTGAAATGAAAAGAAGATCATATGTTGAGGTAATGTAATGAAGAAGAAAGACAAGGGAAATGGAATTCCCAAGTATTCAGTGCTCAAGTAGACTTGGGGGCGCAAGTGTGCAATGCCTATGATTTCTGGAGTGTATGTTGATAACCGTTGCTAATATATAATGACTTTACTTCTACAAAAAGTTTTGCAACTTCTGAATTCTCAGCTATCGGTGTGCAAGTCTTCTATTCAGATGCTTATGTTTTTCCACGCTTCCTCTGTATGTTTTTTAGTTGTGTGCCATAAGTGGGGCGCCATGATTTCCTTCCAACATATACTTGCGTGCCAAGTTTAAAACATTCACACCCTAATGAATTTTCCATTATTTTTTAAAACAAAAAAAAACATACTTTTATAAGATGATCTCTATCTTTTTCAAGGATCAATGGCTCCCAAAAAAACTGGAACTACTGATGGGATCACAAGCAAGAGGATTGATGGCATGATGACTGTTGTTGTTCAAGATTGCTACATAGTTTGCAAAACAACACTTCCAAGCTTATAAAAATATTTGAAGAAGTATCATTTCAACTTTCCTCGGAGCATCTATCTGCCTTTGTATATTTATGGCCATTTGTAGGTTGCTAACATTCTAGATCGAACGAATTATGTCCGGCATTCTTAGTTTCAAGATTATACCAACTTCTCGTCGGCCGATATTTCTATTGGGGCTCATTTTTCAGTGCTGGGACTATAGAGAATGATCATATTATGCATCATAGACGATGTGATCCAGATTTGAAGGCACACACACCTGAGCTATAGCCACACTGTTATACATGCATCTTTTGAGCCTCTCTGACAGATCTGTCCAAGGATTGGAAGAAAATTTGGGATTTCCGCTCATGTGGTGGTGAAAAACCCACATGGATGTGGGCATACTGGGTGAGAAATACATGTGCAGAATTTTTAGATGATTTGAGAATCATCGGTATTTATGAAGCTATCTGGGTTGGGAAAACCAATGTGTATTGGAATGATGATTTCGTGCCGGAGTTATTAAGTCATTGGAGCTGAGAGACCAATTCCTTCCATTTAACACATGTAGAGGTAGGTATTAGTTTGTGATATTTTTATAAGATTTATGGATCTCCAGTTCTTTGGAGACATGTACGACGAGTTTGTTCCTCCCAATGTGACATGGAATGACTCACAGAATACACCATATCTGGCTTGTGAATTGATGAAAATATTTAACAAACTCCAGAATTAAATCATCTTGAAATCTTACATCTGGAGGGACATTCATCCAGAGGAATGGATGGATATATTTTTTATAAAGAATAAGGAAAAGGGTCACACTTACACCTATCAAACTAGTTGTCCAGGGGCAGAGAAGAGAGGCACCTCTGACACCTTTTGGACAACATTGGAGAAGGGAGAATTTAAAAGATGGCGATGTGATATAAACCAAAAAATTATTGAAATGAAATGTCATGTTGGATTCATAGCCCAGTGGATCAGTGTATATTTATTAATATTTCAAGACTACAAAGAAGGTGTGAGGCTGGGAACCTTTGTAATTGTAGCTAAGCCAGTAGAGAAAGGGATGGCAGGGTTGGATACTCCCGTTTTGGCCATGATTCATAGAAGTTTTCTGCATATTTATAAATGAAAAACTCCCTTTATAATAGAGGGGACATTCCAAGAGTTTTAGGGATGGATTGCTAATCAAATTAGAAATTATGTTGTATAAAGTCCAGTACAGGTTTTTGGAATTTCTTTCCCACCATATGTCCAAGACTTTTCTGTTATTTTACCCTTTTCTTTTTATGTTTGTGACAACAAGGTTAGATTGAGAAAGAATAAGTAATTTCATTTCTTTCCTTATGGGAGTCTACCTACAAGGTGATTTGTTGATGGTGGTACTACCAGTTTGGAACTAAGGGCGTATATTCTAGCCTGTAAAGATGGCGTGTTGGCCACCGGAATGGATGGAGAAATCATATGTGAGGCCTATGCTCCTTATATATTTGAACGTCAGTTAAAATGTCTACAATAAAATATTGTATCCCCTCCCATGAATGTTAGATTAGAGAAACACCCAGTGGTTCCCAACAACTATAGTTGTTCACATCTACAGAGAAGACTTCGGTAGTTTTTAATTTACCTGTCACGGATGCAGTAAACAGATTAACAATCTGGTATGCATAAAACTGGGTTTCATCATCCCCTTAAGGGGTATAAAATCATTTCATCCTCCGAGTGGGGATAAAGAGAAGTATCAGGAAGGAACCCTGTCACTTGGAAGATAATTCTTCACCATTAGGGGCCGACTAGCAAGAATTAGAGAGTGGAGGTGATGATGCTTCAAATCCGCCAAATAGAACTTGTACAAGATATAATCCTCCTACGAGATTAAAAAAACCACTCTATTAATCCCTACTGAAGTCGTATCAAGGATATATAGTGGCCATCATTCTGAAGAGTGATAAGTTCCATTTTCCAATCCTCCATCCGTGACTATGGGTGCTGGGAAGAAACTCAAGTCCAGAGTTGTATGATCCTTGTCACAACCCTTGGACATACATTCTGAATATAAAAGATCAGAGTCTATTCGAACATGGAAGATTCTATACTTTGATACTGAGATCATGTGGATGGATTTGTGTGAAGGAATGCATATTCCAGGAGTAGGGGATTTTTGGGCTTTTTCTAACATTCTTTTTAAGGATAATCCCAATAAGGTAAGGACCTACATTCGAGAGCTTGAAATGATCATATATGCCACTGATGACTCAATTAATACCAAAAATAAGGTAAAGTAAATGATAGATCGTGGTATCACCGAAGGGACTAATCCTTCATTAGATGAAGAATGGCGTGACTTTGTAGATCATGAGGATGTAAGTTCCCTTTCTGTTGTATCTTCCTCCATTTTTCAACTTGAATTTTAAAAAAAACATTGTTACATAGGAAAAGGTTTGTCTTAAATTATAGTTGGGTAATGGAAAGACAACTGAAATTCCTTCACCAAAATATATTATTAGAGGTACTTCTCTTGAAGCTACCGGATCACCCTGTGAATCGAGAGAAATATCTTCGGGACGACATGCCATTGAGGAGAAAATAGATAGAGTACTGGGATCTCTAAAACCTGTTTGTATAGATGATGATGCAAGCCCCCCTAAAAAGATTAAGAACCAATATCATCAAAGAAAGAAAACCATGGTCAAGATATTTTTTAGAATTGGTACGTCTCCTTTAAAAAAATGAATTTTAGTTTTATTCATGAATATTTTTTGAACTTTTTAAGATTATAGGGGATTATTTTGTTTCTTATTTAAAAGAAACCTCTAATAAGATTCAAGGATCCGTAGAAGTTGCTATAGAGAAAACAAAAAATCATGTAAATCCAGTGGTTCTTGAAGAGGCATTGAAGCAAAAGGAACCAACATCTGTCTTCGGAACTGCTCTGATTCCTGCTATCAGAGGAGAGGATGCTTCTTGTAAATTAATAATATTTTATAAAGCTTCCAATGTAGAAATATCTGACTTCCATTCCGTGACACTCTTAGGATCATCACATGAACCATAATATCTAGCAACAACTATCGTTGAACCCATAATTGATGCTGAAGAATCTACTTAGGGTCACAGGTTTCCGGAGAAAGGTTGTGAAGTAAACACGCCAAGTGTTCCCATAGGTGACACTAACCTGGGATCTGAGATATGATTACATGAAATGATGAAAAATGGAATCTATTTTGAAGAACTATTAGAATATGTTAAAATATCAAATGCTTTATAAGATTTTGGAGTTCCTTATATATGATCAATTGGATGTGAGTTCTCATTATTCACCTTGTTAATCTTCTTATGATTAACCTGCTAACCATGGTTGACTTAAATATGCAGTTCCATCTTAAGAAATTGTTGTCACAATGGTACTTGAAGAAAGTGTGGATATTGACATCAACCCAACCATCATAGAGACATTGGATGTGAATCTTTAGGTAGTAGGTCTTTAAGAGATTCACTCTGACAATCCTAAGCATATTAAAGATAGAACTCTTCAACCAAAGACATCAAATAAAATTTCTAAAACTAAGAATGTTGGGGAGGATTCTTTTCAAGATGATGACCTACTTATAGGTATGATATACTAAAATTTTTATTATATTCAGTTTTATTATCTCTTAAATATATCCATGATTATTGATTTACCATATAGGGATATCAACATCAATGGCTAGGTCTGGAGGTGAAGCCTCTGCATCTGCCCAAACAACATCTGAAGGTAGAGCAACCACTGTTCAAGAAGTAACAGAGTAGGGAACTTCTTTAAATGCATTAGTCTTAGAATATACCCCTCCTTATGATAGTAATTCTAAATCGTACCCAAAACTAGAAAAGGCTCTTTGTCTTGCTTGTCGCAAAGCATGGAAAAATATTTGGAAGATAATATATGAGATGATCCTTGTGGAACTGCCTTCATGAATTCCACAACATTTATCTCAGTTTATCACGCTAGTATTTGGCGATTTGGAATATAGTGAATTTCATACTATAGTGAGAGATTATTCGGAGGAGGGATTAAGAGAAAAATCATCAACAAGACTTGATAGAATCCAAACTGTCTCTCCAAATTGAAGTGTTCCAAGCAGCATTGTCTTAATCTGAGGCTAATCATAATTCAAAGTTGATGGGAATAACACAAAAAATTAATGAAAATATTTTTCAGTAACTGCACCTTCAACATGAGTTAGATATCATTACATGGGATCTTGACCAGCTTCATATCTCATTAGGAGATTTCCAGATGGAAGGTGCAAAAACCATCGCAGATGCTCAAGAAGTACTTCATCATGCTGAAGAGAGCAAGGATGGTCAGATAAACAAACTCCAACAAGTATTTTATGGGACTCATGAAGATTTTAAACAAATTAGGAATTATGTAGAAAGACTTTTCTAAATGTTTTTAAGAGAGAGATTCCAATTTATGGATGATTCTCTGTACACAATTTCATAAATGAAAATTATTTTGTCTTTAATCATTTATGTTTTTCACTTTCATTAATTGATTTTATTTTTCCCAGGCCATTGGGCCCAGTAAGCATAATTGGAAAATATTTAGGGTCAAAATATCTTTGACCATAAACTTTGAATTTGATCCCAAACAAAAATCTATGGCTAAGAATTGCTTTAATATTCTATAAATATTTACAAGAGAAATCTTGAGTCATGATTTTTATGGTCACCAAATCTAAAACCTATATCAACATAAGGGGAGTCTCCTCCAAGAACGAAGTTACAATTATTTGAAAAACACATTATGGGGGTTGTATTAGGAAGATCCAACTAGGGCACAAACTGCATACCCAAATAGTGGAATTTTTTGACTAATATACCTGTTATGTGGGAAACTTATGCAATGCGGCCTAAGGGCACATGAAACATAGTCAAGAGAAAAATGTTATTTTAAGTTTAACATTTTACTGGTAATAGATAAAAGGAAAATAATATTTGTATGACTCAGGACCACAATATGTGGTTTTTCTAAGGAAGTGAATTTTAAGTATGAAAAGGGCTATTTTTATCAACATTATTCGTGAATAGGAATATTGACTCTATAAAAAAAATCTATGATTAATGGTTAAAATTTATCAGAAAGGGGAATTTCAAACATCAAACTTTGCAGTTTTAATTAAGCTAGTAAGGACGTTGTACTGTGTAGTTTAAAGTCTTGTGGTGAGGACATTGTGTGGATTTAATTTAAGTTCTTTAGAATGGAAAAATGTTTGAGAAAACTCTCCCAATTTCTTGTTAATTTGTTTGGAAACATACTATCATATTCAGGTATGGAAGGGAAAATTGTAAACTGTGATTTTGGAATTTCTGGAACCGATGAATGATATGGGAATGTGGGCTAAAAGCATTAGAGGGAGTCTTTTCCAAGAACAATGTTACCATTACATGAAAAACCCATTATGGGGGTTTTATTATGTAGATCCAACTAGGGCATATGATACATATCCAAATAGTGTAATCTTTTGACTGACGGGCCTGTTATGTGGGCAACTTATGTAAGTCCTCCTAAGGGAACGTGCTGCATAGTCAGGCAAAAGTGCTCTTATAATATTAATGTTTTATCGCCAAAAATTGAAGAAATTTTATAGAGATTCATATTTTTAGAATCATAGAGTTTGGTTTTGGGAGAAATGTACCTAAATATGGAATGGGTACTTCCATCCAAGATGTCCATATAATCGGAGGAATATTACTTTTATGAAGGTCTAACCCAAACATAAGAGATACGGTGTTTGTAGTTTTAGGTCAGACAACTAGGACCATAAATGGAAACAATATATAATATGTTTCCATGTGATTTCAAGGTTATTTCACATTGTATTGAACATATGGTGAGGGAAATGTGTAAACCATGGTCCTGAAGACTTTTAGATTGTGAGAAAGATAACTAGAAAAGTATATATGAATGAATGATTTAAAATAATTATTCTCATATATTTTCATCAAATATTAAAGGGGAGAAAGATACTATAACAAATAATTAAGTTACCATTACATAAAAACCCATTATGGGGGCTTTATTATGCAGGGCCTACTAGGTTATATTCTCCATAGCCAAATAGTGGCATCATTTGACTAACATGCATATTACGTAGGAAACTTATGAAAGTCCACCTAAGGGAATGTGCAGCATAGTCAAATAGTGATATCTTTTGAATGATAGACCTATTATGTGGGAAACATATGCAAGTCCGCTTAAGGGCACATGCTGCATAGTCTGGAAAAAGAGATCTTCAAAGTTTAAAGTTCTATTGCCAAAAGTTGAAGAATGCTTATTGAGATACAAATTTTTCTAAGCATAGAGTTTGGTTTATATAGAAAGGTACCCAAATATAGAAAGGGTATTTTCATCCAAGATGTCCAATGAATCAGAGGAATATGAATTTTATGAAGGTCTGAACCAAAATTAAGAGATATGGTGTCTATAGTTTTAGGTCATAAAAATTGGACAAAAAATGGAAACAATATATAATATGCATGTGGCCAAGTGATTTTAAGGTTATTTAATATTGTATTGAACAGACGGTGTGGGAGATGTGTAAATCATGGTAGTAACGAATTTCTAATTGTGATAAAGATAACGGGACAAGTATACTTCAATGACAATTTTAAAATACAGATTCTTGTATATTGTCATCAAATATTAAAGGGGACAAAGATACTATAACCATGAACTAAGTTACCATTACTTGAAAAAACCCATTATGGGGGTTGTATTATGCAGGGAAAATTAGGGCATATGTTGCATATCCAAATAGTGGGGTATTTTGACCGATAGACCTGTTATGTAGGCAATTTTTGCAATGCCACCTATGGGAATGTGCTGCATAGTCAGGAAAAAGAGCTCCTAGATATTAGAAACCCTGTTACTAGAAACCGTAAGAATGATTATGAAGATCTGAAAGTATTCAAAATTATGAGTATGCAATATGGAATGGGTTTTTGTTTAATGCATATGACAATTATTTGAAGTAGTATTTTCCATGAGTTTAACATCCTTTACATTTATCTCACTCATATTTTAAATGGAGACTTTCTTTTTTTCTTCTTAATTAATATTATGATGTGCAGTTTAAATTCATGCAATGAGGTCATTTTCACCCCCATAAGGAATTGAAACACCTTACATTTATAAATAAGAACCTTATCCAATTCCAAATATCCCATGATCTAAGCTCGGTGTGAGAAACAATGAGTAGTAAGGGTCTCTTTTATAACACAAAGGTCACACAGATGAAGAATGGGGGTCTCAAATTTCTATATAGTTTAACATCAGGTAGTAAGAACGACAATGAACCAAAGTGAAATGAAAAGACATATTGTAACTATGTCATGGGATAACACCCAAGTGTCACTATATGTCTTACTGGGGAAAGGATCAAGTAAAACATAAATCTTAAAACATTTCTTATACAGATTTTATTCTCATACAAGAAATAATGGGGGTTTTTTATCAAGGCTGGGCCCAAGATTGGAGATCTAGGAATCTCTTCGTATCACAAAATAGATGAGAATCGAGACTTTTGTCGTTCTTTAAACAATCATTACTCACTCTAATCTAGTTTGACATGAATAATGGGGGCTTTTGACACGTCATGAGGGAACGGTAAATCTTAAGACATAAAATGGTATAAGGACCAAATCATATATCTTAAGGATAAACTATTTATAGATATGATTCATATACAGGAGGAGAAAAGAAAATTAGAAGATTTTGTGATTGTGACTGGGCCCAAAATTATAGATTTAGGTGTCTCTACGTATCACATTGAAAATGAGAATCAATCCATACATAGTTCTTGAAACATGGTCTCTATGCATATCTGACTCAGACATAAGAAATAGTGGGACTCATGTACTACTAAGGAGTAGTGATGATGTTAATGATGTTTGTTTATGGAAGCTTCTAACGTCAAATAGAGAGAACCTTAGTTGTACAAATGATGTCATGTTGTTTAACGTCATATAAGGGCCCGACATTATTACATACATAATCATGAATTTATTCAAGAAAACGCTTCTTTTTTACATTGAATGTGTTCTCAAGATTAGATCTTTAGAGAATTAGGATAGTACATTCATGACATTACACATTATTACAGAGTGGATACCATAAAAATGTTTCCATTTTTTTCAAAATATAAAAAATTAAAACATAAAAAAAACTCCTTGAAAACTATTAAACATATAACATGGATTCCTTCCTTTTATTACACATCCATTAACCTGTGGATGTAATCTCAAAACATGGGATGATCATAAAAGAACAGTAAGGGATGAAAAATAAAGAAAGAGAACAATTGCATATGAATACTCATAATGTATTAAACCATTTTCAAAAGACTTTATTGTCACCAATACATATACTTACTTTGTGTAACATAAGATTTACACATGATCCACACAAACATTAGAACATAATTACAATCATAAAGGTATCTTGGGGAATTACTTACATAATCTTGTAACCATTCTTGGCTACCTTATAATTTGTAACCCTCACGACTACCTTACATTGTGTAACCATCGCTGTTACACTTGGAGTAACCATACGGCCGACCTCCAACATACTCATACCCAATAAATTGGAGGGAAATATAGGTCCCAAAATTCACCATAATTAATTACTAGTAACCAAAACATAATCATAGAACATTAATAATTCTATAAAAACGTTACTTTGGAATGTCGAAAAACTGAATTTTTTTTAAAAAATATTTTTTAATGAAACGGCCTTTATAAATATCATTCAATTGAAGAGATACTTAATAAAGTTCATGGAGTATGTATATATACTGTAAATACACATAATTAAACATAATATAAACATAACCCATCACACAAACAATTTAAATATCACGTAAATAATGAATTAGAAGGTGACCCCAAAGAATGGAAATCAGGTTAAGAATTCCCTTACCTTGGGTTTGTCTTACTTACAACTTGTTTAAACCTCCTATATAATGGTTAAATGATTGTTATTAATATTTTAAATAAACAAGTTCACGTTTATAACATCTTATATGATCATTTCATAACATCATTTCTCTCCTAATTGTTAGTATTTTTCCCTTCGCGCTGTTTTTTGGGTGAGTTCTTAACATGATTTCCATGATTGGTTCATGATGGACATTCTTATCGATTTGAAGTGAAACTCCAGAAATTGAATGGATTAGTTTTTACATATATCCAGTAACATAAATTATTCCATTAATCATATTGAATTATTACTTGATAATGATTCATAAGTTAGAACATTAATGATGTTCATTTAGATCATTTTAGTGGTTATTTGATAATAACAACCTCATTTTGTCTTATAAATTAGAAACATTAGTACAAAATAATTAAAGAACCATGGGTGAGTCATAAAACATATATTGAAACCTGTTTCAACCATATAAATTATTTCATGACCAGACTTGAATGAATTAATGGATTTTAAAATCACATCGTCCACGATGTCTGTAATTCGATATAAACGGACAATGTTTTTATTCTTTAAATAAGTGGGAGAGGAGAAGAATAATGATGAGTAAGTTTCCATAAACATAATAACATATAAAATATACATTATTTCTGGAGATTTCATGCCTCTTGGGTAAGGAGATAAGAATAAATAATAAGGAAATAACTCAAAATAAAAGAATAATTGTGAAATCGCTTACATAAATTCAGCAGCCTAACGGCTTCACAACATGGTTTTAGAAAATGTTAAAAAGAGAGGGGATAAGGGTCACCCATCCATAAATTAATAATAATATATAGTAGATCATTAATAAGAAGAAAATAAGAACATGATATGGAAACTTGAAAGATATACCACATAAAAGAGAACTTGAATGGAAAAAAAGAAAGAAATTGATAATTTTCTTACCTTGTAGAGTAACCCTTAGAACATTAAGGTTGGGACCTTGGTGGCTTGAGTAAACCTTGGTAAGTCTACTATGAAGTTAAGGAGGCCAGATCTTAGTTGAGGTAGAATTGGGAATGAATTCAATGAAGGGAATAGTTGGTATTTATAGGAAAAGTGAGGGATTATTTTAATAATTTTCAAGGGACACCTCATGAGTCATATTTACAAAACCATGGGCTTTCCCATGGTATAAGACACTTGGGACACCTCAAATATTATTTAACTATTCACAAGTAGACTAGATTTATGATATCCTTATTATATCATTAATGATGTCATTAATACACTGAAACTAAAAATAGTATTTTTTACTATTCACTGAAAAATCAATTGTTTCAGAAAAAATCCCAAAATTCACCCTAACCATTTATAGATGTGTAGATTTCAAAAATTAAGTCCATTTTTTGAAAATAAGTTTCTAAATATTATTAATTTAATTTTTCTTTAAAATCATACTTAATTCAAAAATTAGCAATTCTAATTCTGTAACTACTTCTATATCACAATGAAAAATTAACCTAGATGCTATTATATTAAAGCCTTAATTAAATATAATATTAATAAAATTTACTATTCATTAGGGTTATTTACTATTCATATTACTATACATAAGGATATGTTTCTATTCACCAAAAAAACAAGTTGGTTTTAAAAGACTCTAAATAACATACTAAACACAATTATAGATGACCGTTTCCTAAAATTGAAAACATAGAAGTGGAAAAATTATGTTAAAAGGCTAGTAATAAATATCTACTTAAAACAAATTTCAATGTATTTATATTTATTTTTAGAAAAACTTGGGGTTTTACATTATCCTCACCTTCTTGAAATTCCATCATCGCAATTTTATTTACTTATTAAACAACTAAGGGTATTTTTCTCTCATATAATTTTCATACTCACATGGTTCTTCTTCAACCATGTGGCTTCTCCACAAAAACGTTACATGGTAGATTACATTATTCCCCAATACATGTTCCCTTAGATCAAGAATCTGAACTGGTTTCTCTTCATAAGAATGGTTCTCATCCAGCTAAACTACTTCTGGGATCAAGACATGTGATGAATCTAGCACATACTTTCTCAACATCGAAACATGGAAAACATTGTGTAACTAAAACATACTCAGAGGAAAGGCTACATGGTATGCAACTCTTCCAACATTCTCCAAGATTTCAAAAGGGCCGATAAACCGTGGACTTAGCTTTCCTTTCTTACTGAAATTCATCGCACTTTTCCAAGAAGAGACTTTAAGGAAAACATGGTCACCTACCATGAAAGAGAAATATTTCCTTATGTTATCTGCATAACTTTTTTGCCTGCTCTGAGCTATCCTCATGTGTTGCGGGATCATCCTCACTTTCACAACCACTTATTAAACTAATTATGGCCCCATAAACTTTGTTTCAACGTCTTCATCCCAAAACTATGGAGTCCGACATCGATTTCCATACAATGCATCAAAATGTGACATCTGAATACTAGAATCAAAACTGTTATAATAAGAAAACTCAAATAATGAAAGATGTTGATAACAACTTCCCTAATAGTCCATCGAACAAGCTCGAAGCATATCCTCCAAAGTTTGAATCATTCATTCTGACTGCCCATCAGATTGAGGATGAAAAGATTTACTTAAATTTAACTCTATGCCCAACGACTTCTGAAGTCCCTTCCCAAAGTAAGAAGTGAACCTGGGATCTTGGTCAGATACAATGGAAAAAAGAACTCCATGTAACCTGAAAATCTCGTAGAGGTACAATTTAGAAATCTGATCCAAAGAAATTGTTTCTTGAATTGATATAAAATGTGCAGACTTTGTTAGCCGGTCAACAATAACCCAAATAGCATTGTCACCTCGAGAAGTCTTTTGTAGTCCCACCACAATGTCCATGGATACATTCTCCCATTTCTACTCTATCACTAGAAAAGGATGAAGCATCCCCTTCGGTAATTGCCACTCTTCTTTAACCTGTTGACATGTCAAACATCTCATGGTAAAATCAACAATATCTCTTTTCATTCCATCCCACGAATAATACTCCCAAAGGTCTCTGTACATCATAGTACTGACGCAATGAACAGAAAATGGAGAACTATGAGCTTCACACAACAAATCCTTCTTCAACTGAGGATCATTAGGCACACACAAACTTTTTCCAAATCTTAAAACACAATATTTATCAAGATTAAATTCTGTAAACTCACCCATTTTAACCAATTCTACCTTTTTCTGTAGCTCCTGATCTTTGTTTTTCACCTGCTTAATTCTCTCTAACAACGAACACTACAGTAAGACCTGAAACTAAAAAGAGGCATTCTTTGAACAAACAACTTCTAAGAAAAATTCTTCAAATCATTAATCAATATATCATGTTCCAAACGTATCTTGATTACTTATTCATGATGTTTCCATCTTAAGGAATCTGTCAGTTTGTTTTATTTCCCTGGATGGTAATTGATCGTGTAGTCATAATCCTTTATCAGTTCTAGCCATCTTCTCTACCTCATTTTTAATTCCTTCTGAGTGAATATATACTTTAGACATTTATGGTAAGTATATATTTGACATTTGGTTCCCTATAAATGATGCCTCTATATTTTCAAAGTAAAAAAACCACAGTTGAAAATTCCAAATCATGTGTGAGATAATTTAGCTCATGAGGTTTATGTTTTCTCGAAGCATAGGCAATTACCCGATCATTCTGCATCAAAACACAACCAAGTCCCTTCAAAGAAGCATCATTGTAGATGAAAAACTCACCATTTCAGGAAGGCAAGGCCAAAACTGGAGAATTCACCAATTTCTTCTTCAGTTCCTGAAAACAAACATCACATTCTTATACCCAAACAAATTTAACCCCTTTCCATGTTAACATAGTTTTTGGCATAGATAACCATGCATAGGTCTTAAAAACCCGTCGGTAATAACATGCTAAGCCTATAAAACTATTAATCTATGAAACATTAGTGGGTCTAGGCCATTCATCAACTACTTTTGTTTTGGTAGGATCAACTATTATTCCATCCTTATTTACAATGTGTCCAAGAAATGAAATATGTTGCAACCAAAAATCACACTTGCTGAATTTTCAATATAGTTTCTTTTCTTTTACTGTTTTTAAAACAACACTTAGATTTTTTTCATGCTCCTATTTATTTTTAGAAAATAACAGAATGTAATCAATAAATACAACCACAAACTTATCCAAGAACTCATGAAATAATCTATTCATAAGATTCATGAATACATCAGGTGAATTAGTTAATCCAAATGGCATAACAAAAAATTGATAATTCCAATATCTAGTATGAAAGGTTGTTTTTGGGATGTCATCCGCCTTCACCTTCAGTTGATGGTATCCACACCTCAAGTCAATCTTGGAAAAGTACTGAGCTCCCAGGAGCTTATCAATCAAGTCATAAATATGAGGAAAAGGATACTTGTTTTTAACAGTGATGTTATTAAAAGATCTATAATCACTGCAAAGTCTCATAGAACCATCTTTATTTTTAACAAACCAAATAGGGGCTTATAGATACTCTGGTTTTTGGCTCCATCAGACTTTGGAATATTTCTACGAAGAATTCCAGATCTAGGTGCGATGACGGCGTGCGATTCCGAGGCCCGGTGTGCCCGGAATTAATTTTATAAAAATATTAAGTATTTTTATACTATGAACGTGGAGGGGGTGTGATATCTCCCAAATGGTAGCTCATAATGGGAATCTGAGGGCACGGTTGTGTCTGGAACATTCCGTTTACCCTATGTGAGGTGTAAACTTTGCGGGTGCGGGCTTCCGGTGAGAAACACCATCAGGGGCGTTTACGTAAATAAGTGGAAAAGTCCATTTATGAATTTCGGCTCGAATAACATCTGAACAGAGTGTCGGATTGCAAATCTGAGTCCACCGTTGCATTCAGAACGACTCGTTTAACCTAGGGGTGACCTTAATTTGGTCTGTATTGGGAGCCGGGACGGAGGCATGTTGGTGGGGAGTGAAATGTGTTGTGTTATAAAAAAAATAAAAAAAATAAAAAATTTCATCTCCCCCACCCCCCACCATATCTCCTATGCAGCGGAATGACACCCCCCTCCCGACCTCCGTTTCGTCACCAAATTGAGCCAGAATCGTCCGTTTTCTGCGCCATTCGTCAGCGGATCTAGCTTCATGGCGTCGTCGGCGTCAATCTGCACCCCAAGCTTCGGCGTTTCGCCCGTGAGGTGGGTGGTTTGAGTTTTAAAATCCCAGATCCCATTTTTGTGTTGTTTTTCTTCAAATTTTTATAAGGGTTGTATTGTTCAGGTCCCGAGCTTTCTGGAACAAGTTTCGGATCTGAATTTGGACCACAGGGGTGCTCCCGGTGGTGCCCGAATGTTTTTCGGCGAAAACCCGGTTTTCTGGCGACGAGGGGCTGCAGCCATGGCGGAATCCGGTGACGGCAGTATGGCGGAATACGGCGGTGGCGCGGCAGAATCTGGTGGTGGCACGGTGGTTTCCGGCGAGGCAGACGGTGGTCCAGCCAGGTTTTTCCGGGGGTTATTTAAACCCCAGTATCTTGCAATCTGAGAGTCGGATTCGCGTGTCGTTTGCGACGCTGCGACCCGGACGACCTGCCAAACTCTTCGGTGTGGGTTTGAGGGTTTAAGGGTTCGGGATCGTGGCTCGGGA
This sequence comes from Viscum album, assembly GCA_963277665.1. Taxonomy (NCBI): domain Eukaryota; kingdom Viridiplantae; phylum Streptophyta; class Magnoliopsida; order Santalales; family Viscaceae; genus Viscum; species Viscum album. Next base: position 353,682,990 of record OY728125.1, on the reverse strand, counting down.
GCTTGAAAAATGAAATAAATTAATGATATTTTTTTATTATTCGACTTCGGGCCGTTGTATCTTCTACCCGGAGAGTCCGATTGACGTGTCGTCAGTGGTGTTGAGAACCTGATGACACGGCGGACTTTTCTTGAGGGTTTCCAAGTGTTGGGACCGAGTTTGGGGTGTGGGCCCCACGAGGCCGGGTTTGGGTGTTTGCGGAGAAACACAACATTCGCACCAAGAGTCCAATTTTGACGGATGATTAGTCGATCATTTGTGTTTTTCCGAGAGGATCACAATAGTGTGATCCTTTCGGTGAGATTTGAAATAGAGGCATGGGCCCCACCCGAGTGGGATTCGGTAAATAATGCCTTTTTCACCGAGTGTCCATTTTGGATGAACGAGTAGTCGATTCTGCTTATTTTTCCAAGGGGATCGTCGTGGTATGGTCTTCTTGATGGGTTTCGGGATCGTTGTGTGGGTCTCGCACGAGCTAGCTATGGTGAATAGTGCCTTTTCACCGGTGCTCCGTTTCGGTCGAGTTACCAGCCTATCCTGTGTGTGTTTTCGCGTAGATCGCGATGGTGGCCTCGGTTTTGGCATTGGAGGTGCATAGTGTGTCATTGTTCTGGGTCACTCGGGTTAGCGACGTTTTGGACCAACAGTGGTTGAGGGTACTCCATTGGTTCATTACCACGAGGTTTCGTGTCACATCACAACCATCATATAGGTTTCTGATCCTCTCAATGGGATGTTTAAACTGTTAGAGTTGTGGCATCCCTCCGGTGGGCCCGGAGCGGGATCCTCTTGCATCTTTTCCCTAGATCGGGTTCTTGGTATTGTTGTGATTGCTTATTCACGGGTGGCGATCCCCTATCTAGCTGGTTTATTCCATATGGTTGTGGCATCATCAGGATTATGATCCCCTGCGCGGTGGTTCATGCTCAGTAGGGTTGTGGCATCGCCAAGTATATGATCCCCTACTCAGCATGAGGTGTATAATAGGGTTTTAGTATCATTGGTTATGTGATTCCCTACTTAGCGTGAGGTTTTGGTAGGGTTTCGACATCATTGATTTGATCCCTACATCGCGAGTTATACCAGATAGGGTTCTGGTATCATCATGAACACCATTATATGGGTGATGATCCTCTATTTGTGATACATGCTTCTGTCTAGCGCCAGATCAGGTTGTGGTATCCCCCATCGGATCCTAGGTGTGATCCCCTATCTGTGAGAAATATGTATGCCAGATCGGGTCGTGGTATCCCCCAGCAGACCATGATAGGGATCCCTTTTCTGTGAGCTTTGTATACCAGAGTGGGTTCTGGTATATCCCCTAGCGGACCCTAGGAGCGATCCCCTATCCGAGGTGTTTGGTGGTTATGTTGTTTCAGTGAGGTTTCCTCAGTGATGCTATCTGACGAGCATGATCTCTTAGGTGAGCTTTTGAGAGGTTTGTGAGAACCCCAATAGAGTGTATCTCTTGGATGAGTGTCATCTGGGATGACAGTGATCGTGTGGTGTACTCTCCTGGTTGTGGACAGTTGCTGGTGATGTGGTCGGTACCTCTTGTGGCTTTGAGCATGAGCTGAGTATAACTAGATTGTTCAAGGTGTATGTATGGGAATACACCTGAGCTGAGCTGACTAGTTGTGTTTTGCTGAGGATGGTCACGAGATGGAGTTTCTCTCTCGTCTGGTTTCCCTCAGGCTGGGTTGAGCGGATTGATGCCTTTCAGTTCCTCCCATTGGTTTTGGGGTTTTGGGGTGCCTACTGAGTATGTTTATACTCACCCCTGCACAGACTTTTCCCGCACTTGTTTGTGTCTTTTGCAGACCACGTGCTTTTCGATGGAGTCCCAGGAGGACATGAAGCAGGAAGAGCTTAGTGAGCGTGTTGACCGAGGTGTTTACCGGAGCTATGCCAAGGGAGCTTTCTGGTGGGTGTTTGTGGCAGTGTTCCCCTTCTTCAGAGCATGTTGGACGAGCTTTGTAATATTCTTTTGGTGGGCCCTTTTTTTCCCTTTTGTACTTCTTCTCTACTTTGGTTGTGGGATAGTGTATTCATGCATTTACATTTCAATTTTCTGTATCTCTGCACTATTGCATGTAGGTGTTTGTGGGTGCGTGTGTATAGTTACCTTAGGCTAATGCCTCCCATGTTTGTGATAGCCTACTCGGTGCTGGTCGCCATCCCATGGCCTATTGGAGGCGGGCTTGGAGAGTCGTAGCTCGAGCCCCGTTGGGTCGGGTCGTGACAGAGTGGAATCAAAAGAGGTTCCACCATTGGGATCTCAGAGCGTATTTGTCCTAGATGTGAGTTTGGTTTGCGTTTTATAGTGGCAGTGTTAGGATGTTTCAGGTTCGGCTTTCAAGCCATGGACTTTAGTGTTGGTGCGGTGGCCAATGTATCCATACACCAGGACTCTGATAACATTCCTTTCGACTCGGGACATTCGTACACTGGCCGTAGAGACATAATGGTACATGCATCATATAGTAATGGGTTCTGGGTTTTCCTTGTCCTTCTCGAGTCAGCTCTCCAGATATACTCTTTGACTGTGGTGTGTCTTGAATGTATTTCAGGATGCCTCCACGACGACAGCCAACGAGGGTTCCGTAGTAGGTTTGTGCTGACGACCCGCCCCGTGTTGAGGATGTGGAGTAGGGTGCGGGTTCTAAGGTTGCACCTCTAGGTGGTCAGCCAGTTGAGCCGCCGCCTGTTGAGTAGATGGTTGTGCCGGTAGTGCAGGATGAGGTTGCGTGTAGGCTGAGTGCGCTGCATGAGTTCCAGAGGCAGCGACCTCTGAGGTTCCAGGGTGATCCAGACCCCCAGGCAGCTGATGACTGGTTTGAGGCAGTCACCCAATTGTTCTGCCTAGTGAGTACTCCTCCAGATCAGATGGTGGTGCTAGCGGCGAGCCTTCTTCATGGATCCGTTGGGTGATGGTGGAGCCTGGTGACACAGTCCCATGATGAGGAGATGCTCACGTGAGCAGAGTTTGAGCGGCTCTTCAGGGAGGAGTTCTATCTCATGACGTTGAGGTCAGTGCGGATTCTGTAGCATCTACAGCTTCAGAAGGAGGGCCTGACCATGTCGGAGTACTCGGTGAGGTTTAAAGACCTGTTGCGCTACTCCCTGGATATGGTTCGAGACCCATTATTTAGGGCTTGGACCTTCGAGCTGGGTTTACGCAGGGATATCCGGGCAGGTGTGGTTTTCTTGTGCATGACCACCTATGGTGGAGTGTTGGAGCGATCGTTGGTGGTGGAGAGCTTTATGGGGGATAAGATTCCCCCAGTTAGTGCTGGACATGTGAGAGTTGAGACTTATTCAGTAGGATCTACATCTGGTAGCCGATGACAGACTCAGGGGTCTGGACGTGGCTGACGTTTCAGGAGGCGACCCCAGGATGGAGGATCTAAGTCTCAGGGCTCACAGGGCTCGCAGGACAGTTTTGGTCAGCTGCAGGAGAGGCGGTGTTATGCTTGTGACGATCAGGGACATCTTGCTAGGGATTGTCTGACCCGACGTGCTGCTGAGAGAGAGCCAGTTTATGGACTGCCTTGATAGAGGTTGCATGTCAAGCAAGGAGGTCCGCAGGGTGGAAGACATGGAGGCAGAGTGGGTGCAGCAAGAGGAGGTGGTCGGCGGTACCAGATGCCACCACCCCCACCCCCAAGAGGTCAATGCCAAGCTCAGGGAGCTGGTGGCCGAGGGTGAGGACAGCTGTATGCCCTATAGGCTGTTGACTCAGATGCACCGCGAGTGGATAGAGGTACACCTTGTGTCCTTTCAACTTTTTGCATAAGTTTGATAGACACTGTTGAGAGGTACCCATCTTTTCTGTTGCTTTCTCGAGTTTTGTTCAGGGCATTGGTAAGACCATATGTGGGTGTTGTTCGGTATGCTTTGAATGCGTGAGAAAGAGGTATCCTTCCCCCACCGAGACACATTTTTCGGACGTGATTAAAACCATGTGGGCGAGTCAGTTCCGCCCAAAGAGGATAGTGTTGAGGTGTGGTGGATGAGTCCTTCTGACTTATGCGTTCGGGAAGGGGTGTTTGTCGGTGAACTCGCTGGTGTGGGAGACCCAGTTGAGAGTCTCGTCACTTTCCTTGTACTTATGGCTTTTCGGGTACGAAAAATTCTAAGGGGGAGGATGTAGCGACTCGGGTTTTTGGCCCTATCAAACTTTGGAATATTTCTACATAGAATTCCAGATCTAGGTGCGAAGATGGCATGCGATTCCGATGCCCGATGTGCCCAGAATTAATTTTATAAAAATATTAAGTATTTTTATACTATGCACGTGGAAGGGGTGTGATATCATCAAAAAGGTAGCTCATAATGGGAATCTGAGGGCATGGTTGCGTCCGGAACGTTCTGTTTAACCTAGGAGAGGTGTAAACTTTGCGGGCGCGGGTCTGCGGTGAGAAACGCCACCAGGGGCGTTTTTGTAAATAAGTGGAAAAGTCCATTTACGAGCGTCGGCTCGATTAACTTCTGAACGGAGTGTCAGATCGCAAATCCGAGTCCGTTATTGCGTTCAGAACGGCGCGGTTACCATAGGGGTGACCTTACCTTGGTCTGCATCGGGAGCCGGGATGGAGGCGAGTTGGTGGGGAGTGAAATGTGTTGTGTTATAAAAAAATAAAAAAAATAAGAAAACATTTCATCTCCCCCCCCCCTTATCTCCTACGCAGGGGAACGACACCCCCCTCTCGACATCCTTTTCGTCTTCAAATCGAGCCAGAATCGTCTGTTTTTTGCGCCGTTCGTCAGCGGATCTAGCTTTAGGGTGTCGACAGTGTCGATCTGCACCCGAAGCTTCGGCGTTTCGCCCACGAGGTAGGCGTCTTGAGTTTTAAAATCCCAGATCCTGTTTTTGTGTTGTTTTTCATCAAATTTTTATAAAGGATGTATAGTTCGGGTCCCGAGATTTCTGAAACATGTTTCGGATCTGAATTTGGAGCACTGAGGTGATCCTTGTAGCTTCCGGATGTTTTCCGGCGAAAACCCGGTTTTTCGGCGATGAGGGGCGGCTCCGCGGCGGAATTTGGCGGCGGTGCGGTGGTTTCCAGCGTGGCAGACGGTGGTCCGGCCAGGTTTTTCCGGGGGTTCATTAAACCCCTGTATCATGCAATCCGGGACTCGGATTCGTGTGCCATTTGTGGCAACAGGACCCTGACGACGAAGCAAACCCTCCGGTGTGGGTTCCAGGGTTTAAGGGTTCGGGATCGTGGCCAGAGAGCTTGAAAAGTCGAATAAAGTAATGATATTTTATTATTATTCGACTTCTGGCCGTTGTATCTTCTACCCAGAGATTCCGATTGACGTGCCGACAGTGGCGTTGAGACCCTGATGATATGGCAGACATTTCTTGAGTGTTTCCGGGTGTTGGGACCGAGTTGGGGGTGCGGGCCCCACGAGGCCGGGTTTTGGCGTTTGCGGAGAAACGCAGCTTTCGCACCAGGAGTCCAATTTTGACGGATGATTAGTCGATCCTGTGTGTTTTTCTGAGAGGATCGCAATGGTGCGATCTGTTCAGTGGGACTCAAAATCAAGGCGTGGGCCCCACCCGAGTGGGCTTCGGTGAATAGTGTCTTTGTCACCGAGTGTCCGTTTTGGATGAACGAGTAGTAGATTCCGCTTGTTTTTTCGAGGGGATATCCGTGGTATAGTCCACTCGATGGGTTTCAGGATCGTTGTGTGGGACCCACACGAGCTAGCTACGGTGAATAGTGCCTTTTTCACCGGTGCTCCGTTTTGATCAAGTAAGCAGCCTATCCTGCGTGTTTTTCCGTGTAGATCGCGATGGTGGCCACAGTTTTGGTCTTGGAGGTGCGAAATGTGGCGTTGTTACAAGTCTCTTGCGATAGCGACGTTTTGGACCAGCAATGGTTCATGGTACTCCATTGGCTCATTCCCACGAGGGTTCATGTGGCATGACAACCTTCATATAGGTTTGTGATCCTCTCGATGGGATGTTTAAACTGTAAGAATTGTGGCATCCCTCTGGTGGGCCTGTAGCGGGATCCTCTAGCATATTTTCCCTAGATCGGGTTCTCGGTATCACTGTGACCGTTAATTCATGGGCGGCGATCCCCTATCTTGCTGGTTAACCCCATAGGGTTGTGGCATCATCAGGATTATGATCCCCTACTCAGTGCGAGGTTTTGTTAGGGTTGCAGCATCGTTGATTTGATCCCCTACATCGCGAGTTATACCAGATAGGGTTTCAGTATCGTCATGACCACCTTTATATGGGCGATGATCCTCTATCTGTGAGACGTTCTTCTTTCTAGCGCCAAGTCAGGATGTGGTATCCCCCAGCAGATCCTGGGTGTGATCCCTTATATGTGAGAACTACATATGTCAGATCGGGTCGTGGTATCCCCCAAGGGACCCCAGGAGTGATCCCCTATCTGTGAGCTTAGTATACCAGAGTGGGTTCTGGTATCCCCTAGCGGACCCTTGGAGCGATCCCCTATCCGAGTAGTTTGGTGCTTATGTTTTTTCAGTGAGGTTTCCTCAGTGATGCTATCCGACGAGCATGATCTCTCGAGTGAGCGTCTGAGAGGTTTGTGAGAAACTCGATGGAGTGTATCTCTAAGATGAGTGTCATCTGGGATGACAGTGATCGTGTGGTGTACTCTCCTGGTTGTGGACAGTTGCTGGTGATGAGGTTGGTACCTCTTGTGGCATTGAGCATGAGCTGAGTATATCTGGATTATTCAATGTGTATGTATGGGCATACACCTGAGCTGAGCTGACTAGTTGTGTTTTGCCAAGGATGGTCACGAGATGGAATTTCTCTCTTGCCTGGGTTCCCTCTGGCTGGGTTGAGTGGACTGTTGCCTTTCAGTTGCTCCCTTTGTTTTTGGGTTTTGGGGGTGCATACTGAGTATGTTTATACTCACCCATGCACGGGCTTTTCCCGCACATGTTTGTGTCTTGTGCAAACCACTTACCTTTTGACGGAGTCCCAGGAGGACCCGGAGCAGGCGGAGCTTAGTGAGCGTGTTGACCGGGGTGTTTACCGGAGTTGTGCCGAGGGAGCTTTCTGACGGGTGTTTGTGGCAGTGTTCCCCTTCTTTAGAGCGGGATGGACGTGCTTTGTAGATTTCTTTTGGTGGGCCATGTCTTTCCCTTTTGTACTTCTGTTTTACTTTGGTTTTGGGATAGTGTATGCAAGCATTTACTTTTCAGTTTTCTATATCTTTGCACTGTTTCATGGAGATGTTTGTGGGTGCGTGTGTACATGTACCTTAGGTTAATGACTCCCATGTGTGTGATAGCCTACTCGGCGCTGGTCGCCAGCCCCTGGCCTATTGGAGGCGGGCTTGGGGAGTCGCGGTTTGAGCCCCGTTGGGTCGGGTCGTGACAGGGCTCCCCATGATGAAGTGCTAGGACGAATGAAGCCTTTTTCAAGCAAATCATGAAACTGATTTTTCAATTCAAGAAGTTCAATTACAGTCATACGATATGGGGGTTTAGAAATTGTCTTAGCATTAGGAACTAAGTAAATTGTGAATTTGACTTCTCGATCATGTATGACACCGGGTAACTCATCATAAAAAACATCAAGGTATTCATTTACCACTGGCACATCATTAATTTTAATAGTTCCCATGTTTTCAACAATATGACCATGATAAATTTCATTTCCATCTTTCAATAGTTTCTCAGCTTCCTGATATGTTATCAATTAAATGGGTTCATTCTTGTATACAAATTGAAAATATTTCTGAAAAATAACTTCTTTACCTCTACAGTCAATCACAGCATGATAATCAGAAATCCAGTCCATCCCCAGAATAACATCCAACTCGACTAAGGGTAAAACAACAATATTTGCAGGTAATTCCTTTCCACATACCACAATAGAAAGATTCTAATAATTCCTCTCCACTATAACATTTCCCCCTGGTGTTTGAACAACATGTTTGGGTCTCATTTGTTGAGGTGATATTTCCAATTTACCAAAACATTTCTCAGAGATTATGGAATGTGTAGACCCTGTATCAAACAAAACTTTAGAAAAATATGAGTGAACAAACAAAGTACCTGATACAACTTCATTGGATGGCCCAACATCTGCTGACCTAGTTGCAAAGGATCTCACAAAACCTTTCTGCATGTAGTCTGGCTTCTTTGTATCATTCAGATCACACTTTGGGAAGACATTTGAAAAATGACCCATCTCACCACATTTAAAACACATTACAGTTTGCTTATTGGATTATTCTTAAGATCATTTTCATTTCAATATCGGGCCATCTATCCAAAATTACCACATTTAAATCACTTCGCAGTTTTTCTAAGACATTCCCAAAGGTGTTTCTTGGCACACATTTCACAAACTGGAAATTGGATTTTTCTTACCATCAGATTTCATTGGTCGATTCTTACTCATTGCTTTCAAACTAGACCTCTTCTTCTCTTTGTTGCCAAAATGCACATGATCATTAGAGAATTACATCTCTACCCTCTCAGCACATCAGACAAGTTTCTCATAACTTCTGAATTCATGGGAGGCCAACGACCTTCAATACCTTGGCTTCAATCCTGAGTAAAAGTGGTTGATTTTATATCAAGATCCAAAATAAGATTTGGAGCATACCTCACAAGTCGGGAAAAGTTCACTTCATACACAACCACAAAATCTTCCTCCTTCTGTTCAATTCAAGGAATTGGTTCTCCATTCTATGTCGCAGCACCTTAGGAATTTTTTTTTCAAGGAATAGACTATTAAATTCATCCCACTCTAAGGAATCAAAATCCTGTCTACCCCCGATATTCCTTACCATTGACCACCATTGATAAACTTACCCTTCCGAATGATAAATGGCAAGACTTGCCTTTTGATTGTCTGAACATCCCATAACATCGAATATCTTTTCAAAGGATTTGATATATCCTTCTGCTTCTACTGGGTCAGAAGATCCATTGAATGCTGGAGGATGTTGTCTCATAAAATGCCCCACTACTGTAATGTTTCATTGTGGTACCTCTACTGAGTCTCTTTCATGGATACCACCACCGTTTGTTTCCTATGTTAGCTGATCCATTACTGTCACAAACTACTCGGTTCCAATCCCTACCATTCCAGGCTATAGTTCCAGAAGGATGTCATTCTATCGGTTCGTCTCTTCTTCAGCAACCCTATTCCTTTTACGTACAACCATTCTGAACAAACATGTCTTAGATGAAGAGACATGGTAATCTTTAAATGCTAAAACATTTCAAATTAAACATAGAGGGAAAATAATTTATGGTATTCCATTAACTTCACCCATACCTCTAAAGTTATCTAAACCATCCTATGATACCAACTATAAGGACCCGGCCTTATTACATACATAATATTGAATTTATCCAAGAAAACAATTCATTTTACATTAAAGAACATTTCAATATTAGAGCTTTAGAGAATTAGGACAGTACATTCATGACATTACACATTATTATAGAGTGGATACCATAAAAACAGTTTCCATTTTTTTCAAAATATAAAACATTAAAACAGAAAACAAAACACATTTAAAATTCATCAACATATAACATGGGTTCCTTACTTTTCATACACATTCATTAACCAGTGGATATAATTTAAAAACATGGGATGAGCACAAAATATCAGTATGGGATGAAAAACAAGGAAATAGCAGAATAGTCTATGAATACTCGTAACATATGAAAGAATTTTCAAAACTCATTATTGTCACCAATATATATACTTACTTTGTGTAACATGAGATTTACGCAGGATAAACATAAACATGAGAACATAAATACAATCATAAAGGTATATTGGTGCATTATTTACATAATCTTGTAACCATTCTTGGCCACCTAATAATTTGTAACCCTCACAGCTACCTTACTTTGTGTAACCATCACAGTTACACTTGGAGTAACCATATGACCAACCTCCAACTTACTCATACCCAAGGAATTGGAGGGGATTATAGTTCCCACACTTCATCATAAATAATTCCCAAGAACCAAAACATAATCATACAACATGATTAATTCCATACAAACATTACTTTGGAATTTCAAAAAAAATGAATTAAAAAAAAGATTTTTTAATGAAAATGCCTTTATAAATATCATACAATTGAAGAGAGACTTAATAGAGTGGATGTAGTATGTATATATACTATAAATACACATAATGAAACATAATATTAACATAACCCATCACAAAAACAATTTAAATATCACATAAATAATGAATTAGAAGGTTAACTTAACGAATGGAAATCGGGTTAAGAATTCCCTTACATCGGGTTTTACATACTTACAACTTATTTAATACTCAAGTAAAATTGTTAAAAAATGGTTATTAATATTTGAAATAAAAATTTTCATGTTTATAGCATCTTATATTATCATTTCATAACATCATTTCACCCTTAATTGTTAGTATTTTTCCCTTTGCACTATTTTTTGGGTGAGTTCTTAACATGATTTCCATTATTGGTTCATGATGGACATTCTTGTCAATTGAAAGTGAAACTCCAGAATTGTAATGGATTAGTATTAAAATATATAATGTAACATAAATTATTCCATTCATCATTTTGAATTCTTACATGAGGATGATTCATATGTTATAACAGTAATGATGTTCGTTTAGATCATTTTAGTGGTTATTTGATAATAACAACCTCGTTTTGTCTTATAAATTAGGAACATGAGTGCAATAGAATTCCAGAACCATTGGTGATTCATAACACATATATTATAACCTGGTTCAACCATATAAATAGTTACATGACTAGACTTGAAAGAATTAATGGATTTTGAAATCACATCGTCCAGAATGTCAGTAATTCGACACAAATGGACAATGTTTTTATTATTTAAATAAGTGGGAGAGGAGAAGAATAATGATGAGTAATTTTCCATAAACATGATAAAATATATAATATAATTTTTTTTGGAGATTTAATGCATCTTGGGTAAGTATATATGAAGAAAGAATAAGGAAAGAACTCAAAATAAAAGAATAATTGTGAAATCGCTTACAAAAATTCAGCAGCCTAATAGCTACGCAACATGGTTTTAGAAAATATAAAAAAGATAGGAGATAGGGGTCACCCATCCTGAAATGAATCATAATCTATAGTATATCAATAATAATAAGAAAATAATAACACTTTATGGAGACATGAATGATATACCACATAAAAGAGAACTTGAATGGAAAAAAGAAATAAATTGATAATTTTCAAAACTTGTAGAGTAAACCTTAGAAAATAAAGCTTGGGACCTTGGGGGATTGAGGAAACCATGGTAGGACTGATATTAAGGTAAAGAGGCAAGAGATTATTTGATGGAGAATTAGTAATGTATTCAATGAAGGGAAGATTTGGTATTTATAGGAAAAGTGAGGGATTATTTTAATAATTTTCAAGGCACACCTCATGAGTGGTATTTACAAAACCATGGGCTTGTACATGGTATTTTCCTACGGTATAAGACACTTGGTACACCTCACATATTATTTAACTATTCACAAGTCGACCTGATTTATGAAATCATTAATATATCATTAATGATGTCATTAATACACCAAAACTAAAAACTGTATTTTTTGCTATTCACCAAAAAATCAACTGTTTCAGAAAAATTCCCAAAATTCACCCCAACCATTTATCAATATGTAGATTTCAAAAATGAAGTCCATTTTTTTTAAATAATTGTCTAAATATTAATATTTTAATTTTTATATAAAATCATACTTAATTCAAAAATTAACAATTCTAATTCTATAACTACTTCTATGTCACAATGAAAAATTAACCTAGATGCTATTATATTACAGCCTTAATGAAATAAAATAATAATAAAATTTACTATTAATTAGGGTTATATTACTATTCATATGGGTATGTTACTATTCACCAAAAAACAAGTCTGTTCCAAAAGAATCCAAATAACATACTGAACAAAATTGCAAATGAAAGTTTCCTGAAATTCAAAACATAGCAGTGGAAAAATTATGTTAAAAGGAAAGTTATAAATATCTAATTAAAACAAAGTTCCATGCATTTCTATTTATTTTTAGAAAAACTTTGGTTGTTACTCGTTATGCGACAAGGATGATGATGCTATGCATTTTTACTCCATGCAGCATGGACGATGACAGTTGTCATGCAGTTTAATGTCTTTTAACTATGACATGGTGGTTATGTAGTTTTATGTCTTGTAGTAAGGACATTTCAATATGCAGTTTAAAGTATTGTTGTGAGTGATAATTGTACAAAACTACACAATGTACTTCTTCAAAAATCATGCATTAGTTGGAGTTGTGATAAGCTCTCCATCCGTTAATATTAGGTCATAGACTCCATTTTAATAGGCCTTGTGTAAGGACTAAGGTCCTTACAACTTTGGCACATGTTTTGGAGGATTCCTTCCTAGTATCATTTGAGTTCAAAGGACCAATACCAATTATCTTTGAAGGAATGAACAAAGGAAAAATTTCTTATTAAAATCTTGCATAATTATATTCTGATAGACTTCTAAATGATGCAAAGTATGAAATCCTTTATCATCTAATTGTTCCAACTCATCGACCCATTTCTGAGACCTTTCATCTGTAGAAAAATGATCACATATTGCAACTCTAAGTGAATTTAATTGTATTTATATTGGAGAAACTGTTGTGGTTCTATATACCAATGAATAAATATTTTCTTGGGTAGGAGTACGGGTAGTTGTCCAATAATCCCACAAATCATTAAAAAGTTTATCATGCCATGATTTCTTATCTTTATCCACCATATTCCTAAGTATATTTGATAGGGTTTATTGAAGTCCTCTATCTATCCATTTGTTGTCGCATGATAGTGAGATGAAGGGATGGACTTGATATTCTGTTCATGATACATATTTTTTACTTAATAAGAAAAGAATTGGTGCCATTTTCTATCAAAATAGAATGAGGGACACCAAATCTGGTGATGATATTGGTTTAAAAAAAACTAATAATTATTTTGGCTATGACTTCCTTAAGAGGTATTTCCTCATCCCGTTTATAGAAAAAGTTAGTAGTAGTGAGAATATACTTGAATTGCGTTTCCATGGAAGGATGATAAGGCCATATTACATCCATTCTCCATGAGGAAAATGGAAAATAGTAATTAGTTGTATGTAGAAACTCTTGGAGTTGATGAATGAAGTTGGAATTCACTTGGTAGGGATGACATTTTTTAGTGAAATCTGTACAATCCTATGTCATTGAAGTTCAAGAGTATCCAAGCCTTCAGATCTGATCAGAAAGTCTGTGCCCAGATTGGAAGGTACAACAAGCTCCTGAATCTACTTCTTTCATGAAAGTTGAGGTATATTCTCAGTCAATATATTTGAAGAGAATTCCATCAAAGCCTCACTTTTAATTGATCTTTTTTTGGTCTATATTATCATAAAGAGTAAAATTTGCCGCTTGTCTCTAGATCTGTTCTTTCTTAACCCTATATGGTGGAAGTACCCCATTTTGAAGATATTCCATGATAGATGGTCTCCATCCTATGGTATGATCTTATGGATCATAAATAGGGAAAATTTCATTAATTTCATCCATTCGGGTTTGATCAAAAGGTGAGACCACAAGGAGATGGATTTTTCTGATAATTGTCTCAAACCAATTTGGATCTACCAAGGTTGTAGCTGTATTAGCCAGTGCAGCTTCTTGGGCATTTTGTGATCAGAGGACATAATACTATGTCAGCTCTTAGAGAAAGTCTTCCATTGACCTTCTGAGTTAATCACACAAAGGAATTAAACATTCTTTTCTGAATGAATATTCCCCATTGATTTGTTTGATTACCAATTCTGAAACACCTTTTACCTTTAAAGGAGCTATTTTCACTTAAAGGGCCAATTCCAATCCTGTGATGAGTGCTTGATATTCTGCTTCATTATTGGTACCACCTTCCAATAATAGGAAATAATAATGAAATTATGCCTTTTTCTAGGGAAATTAGGAAAATTCCTAATCCCACTTTGTTTAGTTTTGGGTTTTCCATTCCCTTTACTGTTGGAATTCTAGAATGACCATCAAAATACATTTCCCATGTTTGATAATTATCTTCAATAGAAAAGACCTCCTCACCAGAAAGTTCATTATTAAACTATTTATCTTCCATAAGTCGGTCATAACTTGGCCTTTTATTTCTTTTTTAAGCACAAACTAGATATCAAATTGATTCAAAATAACCTCTCATCATGCCAGACATCCTGTAAGCATTGGATGACTAAAGATAAATTTGAGTGGATTATTACGAGACACTAATTGGACCTCATGATGTTGTAGGTAGTAACACATTTTATAAATTGCAAATATTAATTCTAGGTAGAACTTTTCAATACTTAAATATCTAGTTTCTGCATCAAGAATAGTTCTACTGGGATAGTAAAGGAAATTTTGATTCCCAGCATCATTCTTTTGTGGGAGGAAGGCACCTAGTGATCGCTCTGAAGCAATCACGTAGATATTAAACGGTATTCATTCAACCGGTGTCACTAATACTGGAGGAATCAAGAAAATTTTCTTGAGGATATGAAGTTATTCTTTGAAATCTTCATCCATTGATAGGTAACTCCCTTCTTCATTAATCTGGTGAAGGGAAAACACTTGCTTTCCAAATTGGCAATGAAGCACCGAATATAGGCCAAGTGTCCTTGGATTCCTCTTAATTCATTCAAATTTAGAGGAGGTGACATACCATGGATTTATTTTGTTTTCTCAGGAACAACTTGTATAGCATGATGGCATAAAATTATGTCAAGGAATTTTCCTGAGGTTTCCTAGAAATAACTTTTCAAGGAGTTCATCTTCCAACTGTGTTGGCAAAGATTATTGAATATGGTTTCCAAATCAGCTAAGTGATTGGAACATTGTCTATATTTTACCACCAAATCATCCGCATAACATTAATCAAATTTCCCTAAGAAGGGTTTGAATATATGGTGCATGACACATTGGTATGTTTCTCCGGCATTCTTTAAGCCAGTGGGCATTACCTATAGAAAACCAAACCTTAAGGGGATCTAAAGGATTTATATTCATCATCTTATAGGGAAATTTGGATTTAATTATACCCAAAGTATCCATCCATGAAAGAAAGAGATTCATAGTCAGCTATTTCATCAATTAGAAGTTCTGTAATGTAGACTTGAAACTCATCTTTAATACATTGTCGGTTAGTACCTCTAAAATCAATGCAGACACTAATTTTCACATTCCTCTTCTTCAGTGGGACAATATTTTCCATCCATTTGGGATAATTAACTTCCCTGATAAAATTAGCATTTATAAGCTTATCTACTTTAGATTCAATTTTAGAGGCATGAGTTGGGTGTGTTCCCCTTGCTGATTGACTAAATCCATAATGTTGTTCTAGAAAATACAAATGATGTGTGGCCACATTAGGATTAATAAATATCATTTCTATATAATTCTAAGCAAATATATCTCGATATTACTTTATAAAAGAAGTATACACCTCTTTATCTTCAGAGGTTATGTCCTTACTAATTAGAGTGGGGATTGGATCTTCTTCTATACCCATATTTATTTCTCTGAGTTCATACATGGTGGTAGAGACACCTTCTTCAAACGATGGAGGAGAATCATTGAGATCTTCCTATACCTTTTCATTATGTATTACCTCTTCTGTTTCAACTTTCATTGTACATGATGAGGCAAAACATCCAGTGTGAGGGGAGATATCAGTATTTGAACATCCTAAAGAAAAACCCACCATATATGATCCTACAGATGATTAAGGGTCTTCATGTGGTAATAAAGAGGGATTGATGGATTGAGAATCAAAATATTTGTCTTCCTCTAGCATTACCACTATCACTTCTGATTTGTTTGACGAAGTATAGGCTTTTGTAGTTCAGCAGATGAGATGAAAACATATCCATTCATGCTTCCACCATTTCTTGGTGTATCAATAATTTCTCCGATTTTATCAGGCTCAGTTACTGCAATTGACATTATGGATGTTAATGGACAAGTCTTTAGGTTTGGTTTTACCCTTTGAATTTTATTGATGGGTAACACATAATCTGTACTCAAATGTATGAATATATTAGCTGGGATCTTTTCCAGTCCATTTGGATCATTAACTCTAGTAATATTCATTGTCATGGGATTCGTTCCTTTTGTGGGATAAAACTCTACCTCAATGTATTGAGATTCACATGTTTGGAATGGAGCCTTGTCCCAATACAATGTTTCAATTTTTCCATTGTAATATTCTTTTAGAAATTTGTTGTTTGACCCAGTTATGGATGCATGTTGATGCAACCAAGGCTTTCCAAGAAGAATTTTGAAGGTTGTGTCCCAACGAACAAACAGGAAATCAGAATTAGACAGAAGATCTCCAAACTAAGTTCAGAGTGTAATCTCTCCTAGAGGTTCTTGTTCATTCTTGTCATATCCTTGAATTATTAAAGTATAAGGAGATATGTTAGATTCATTCATGCCTAATCGATGAAGTGTAAAAATGGGAATGAGGTTGACCATGGAGCCTTTATCAATGAAGGATCATCGGATGTCTATGTCATTGAACTTTCCATAAAAATACAAATTTATGATATTTCCATGTACAACATCATCTTCATCTACATATATAAAAGATATGAATTCATGACATTATGTTGGATAATTTTCTGTAAGGTAAAACTCACCAGCAACAAAATTGGGTTTGAACTCTTGAGGACTTGACAAAGACTCAATGAGTTCTTCTTAAAGATCTTCTGACAGTTTCAAAGAATCCAGAATTGACAACTTGGATGGAACTTGGGCCAATTATTTCAAGAGATCACACTTTTGGTCCAAAGGTCTTGGTTTACAA
Organism: Viscum album; assembly: GCA_963277665.1. Classification (NCBI taxonomy): domain Eukaryota; kingdom Viridiplantae; phylum Streptophyta; class Magnoliopsida; order Santalales; family Viscaceae; genus Viscum; species Viscum album. The sequence continues at coordinate 353,666,119 of OY728125.1, read as the reverse complement.
GCATAGGTTTGTGATTTTTCAAGTGATTTGGATTTTTATGCTTCTGTTTTTTATGTACTGTGTGTTAGAGTAGAAGCTATAAATGCTAATGGCTTTGGAAAATTAGACTAACTATGTCAATTAATTTGTTGAGAAGAAGACGGTGTGGCTTCTAATCGGTCTTCCAAAATAATTGTGTCATAACCAAACCTATATTTCATTTAATGAACTCCTTGTTCTTATTGATCCCACTGAAGTCCTCTTCCACATGTTTATGTCATGTATATGGTTCAAGAAGGGGTAGAGTTAAAATGGTTGTTTCTCGAATTCCCATATTTTCCCTTGTATCCTCGACCTTGGAACCTTCCTATTGTTCCCCAATTAGGTGGTAGGAATTATAGCTCACTATAATTAGAATCACCATTGGTATAAGGATCTGTTAAATGATAACATTAACAGAACCAATGACCAATTCTTCCTCTGACGGAGATTCTTCTGAACAGGTTAATTCTGGTTGTACCATTTGGTGGGGTGGTGCCCCTTATTTTGAAACAGATGGAATTAAATCTACCACGGTCAAGGAAAACTTTGGACTTGACCCAAGATCATCTTCTTCTGACTGCTATTTGACTTTATGATAAATTTTTTTCTTTGAGGAATGGATTTTTTTAAGATGGTTTTGCTGTGGCTGGAGTGGAAGAAGATGCAATCAGTTGTTTCAACTGTGTTCATAAAATGGAATGATTCTGGTTTATCATTTTCTTTATCATCCAATCATAATATTTTTGCACATTTTTACTTTTGAACTCTTTCCATTCGCCCCCTTCCTCTGGATCGATAACAGTAACACATGCTACTTGAGCTAATGAACATTTTAGTTTCACTTGTCCAGATTCTACCATCTTTTTTAGAAGGTCTATAAAAACAAAGCACTCCTAAATGCAGTCTCCCAACATCTGGCGTAAGGGAAATTAATTCAGAAGATATTCATCTCTGTATTTATTTGGCTTCTTCGGCCTTGGAAATTGAACCAAATTGTTTTCTAAGGCTGAGAAAATGTAACCAAGAACTTGTTCATTCCTGAAAGAATAAACGTTATTCTATAATTCCTCAAACAGTTTCTTCCTTTGAACTATTTGATCATCTTGAAGAGGAAGTCATTGCTGCTAATTCTCAAGAGGCAAATCCCTTTGGTATGATGATGGTCTTGAAGTAGAAGTAGGTACAGGTTCCTTTTTGAGGTTGATTATAGCAGCTTATGCCTTTCCTATCCTCCACCCCAGAGATGATGGAATTACACGTGTTTTAGCCTTAGTTTTTATAATATAGTCTTCTATCGTTTAACGATTAAATTAAGGTCTCAAAACCTTCTTTTTTTATTTCACATGGATCCATGGTGTGCGTAATTCATTATGCAGATTTTCCACATAGGTTGGCAGCAAATCTTATTGATGGAGTGATATACATAAGGAATGTGTTAATCCTTTCCATCGTACAATGTAATCTGAAACTCTTTCATTATCCCTGTGTTTACAATTATTAAGATAAAAACTATCATCTTTGGTAGTTTTGAGCTAAATTGGAGAAGTAATTTCTGACTAAGATCTTCCCATTTAGTAATTGATCGATATTGCAAACTTGTATACCAGAAAAAAGTAGTTCATTGTAATGACAACACAAAACACCCAATCTTAACTACTTCTTATTGTTGATAAGTTCCCATCATGGGATCAAAATGTGAAACAAAATGGTTTATGTGTTTTTTCAGGTCTTCAGAACCATTAATGATTGAGAATGTGGTATTCACAAAATTTGGTGGGGGGGGGGGGGGATTGCATGCACCCATTCTGGGTAAGATCTCTTTTCCGGTTGAACTGGTGCACATCTTTCCTCCATCGCATCAAATAGAGTCGTTAATGCCTCAATTATGTCAATATGCATTTGGGGAAATCCGAATGAGCTGGAACTTGTATGGGTATAGAAACTAGAGCTTCATCTGGTGTAGCGACTAGTAAAACCACTAATGGTGGTGCTTATATATACCTTGGATAACCCACAGAAATAGGCCTAACAGGATGTATATGGTCCTCCCTTGATTGTGTATCCAGTGGAGTGGATTCATTATCTGCATCTGTAGTTACTACATTTCCACTTTGCTGAGGTGCTCCGATAGGATTTTCAAGTTGATGACTTACATAGGGATTACATCTAGTATAAATCCTATTTCGAAGTAACTCTATATTGAGTCTTTTCAACTCCTTCATTTCCTATTCTTTCTATGAAAATCTCTCTTCATGAAAAAGAGATTGACCTTCTCTAGTGTAAATGTGAGACGCAATCTGTCTTTTTCCATTCCCCTTGTTAGATTCATTTCAGAGAGGGGGGAGTTGATTATTTGAAAGCATACCTAGATTCTGGGTAAGCCAATGATTTCGTTTATGCAGACCTTCTACATTTTCCTCAGTGCATACCATATTATGGACATGAATTCCGTCTTCAAATTCCTATGAACATGACTTCTTTTCTAGAGGATATTCAGAAATGTGGTTAATAACATTCACTAATGCGTAATTCATTTATGGAATTCTATCGGTGTTTCTATTAGTTCATCCCCTTTTGTGTCTTCTATAATATTCTTTTCTCGTAATATGAATAATTCCCTATAATGGTTTGGTGGATAGTTACCTGAAGGGAATCATTGAATAGTTTAGTTATACGCTTTCTTTGTGGATTCTTCCCTAATCGAGAGAAAAATGACTTCCGTTGAAGAGTGGATTGCAGATGTGAACCCCCCAACCCTATAGGATGGGGATGTTCTTATTCTTATTATTCAAATCATTGAACATTATTTAATGAATTTCAAATTTTAATTAAATGAGCCCCCAACCTTGCAAGCTGGGGTGATTCTTGAACTACTATGGCTGACATTCATGCCACTTCTCTTCTGATTGTGCGTATTTCGGTTTGGATATTAGGTGGGTGCATCATCTTATAATCACATAAATCACATGTTTCAGTAGATCTCTGGACTATTTCAGTCATTTCCATTCTCTGACTCCTAACACCATCTAAGTGAGATGCATGCTCAAGATTGTCAGATGCTTGATGTAAAAGTAACTCTATGACTTCTTTTTGTTGGTCCTGATTCTGATGAGAACTGGTTGAGAACTGTTCTTGAGGGTACATTTGATTACATTAAAAACCTATTGATTTTTGCTGACCGTGTGCAATAAAATTACATGAGACCACTTTTGGCAGACTTTTCTGATTTTGGAGTGTAGTCAAATGCTACGCTTTATATGCACCCTATCCTCTGATACGAACACCAGATGGGGAATCATAAAATAACTATTGAAGCCTCTTTAGAGAATTGATACATGTACCATATAGGCTTATCTTCTATTTTTTAACCTTTGCTTGTTGGGAAACTGAGAGAAATTCCAAGACAATTTAGTAATTAAACCCTTATGTTACCTTTACATGATTTTGATATTCATCATATGGTAAGACTTTGGTTTTCAAATGATGAATAGTTTTCTATATGTTGAGACGAATGTCATGAATGTAATCTTCTATCATTAATTATTGAATGTGATACTGAGAATTTTCCAAATTCTAGAACATAATTGGTATTTCTCCATTGTCTAATTTGTTCCTCACGTTTAACACATATTCATCATCTTCCATAAGAGGTTTCTCCACTAGATCTAACCAAAGTAGATGCTCTCTATTAGAAGAGAAATGACCTAAAGGAGGTTCAGAAAATGAATGTTCCCTTAATATGTCTTCTTATTGATAAAGTGTTTCAACCATAAATGACAAGGCATCAGACATGACTGGCTTTGTGTTTTTAAGTGCATCAAGAGAAGAGGGATTTCTCATTGCTACATTTTCAATTATGGAATTTTCTAGAAAATGCAAATTACTAATGCAGATAGGACATTTTCAGCAAATTGAATAATGGGGAGGATCACCATGATGGATTACAGCATGGGATAAATCTTCTTTCTCCATGTTTTTCTAGCCACATGGAGGGTTTGTATGGCTCTCATCGGGAGATATCCACTCTGGATTGACCGAATTTTCATGAAGTAAGACTTCATGATTGTTGACACTCTTTTCCGTCACAGAGTATAATGAATGAAAAGGGAAATACATGGAACACAAAGTGATTCATCCTTTGAAGAAATATCAAAATCGAAAAAGGCATGAACAAGGATTGCTTTGAGCATGGGCCGTGCAAGTTCCATTATGGTCTTGAAGGTATACCTGTGTGCCACATTCTGGTCATGCAGGTGACCTGCGCGCCCTATTTTATTTTTGACCAGGGTCTTCAGTAGCCTATAAATACCCCTTGTGGGCCCCCCATTTTGGGGATGAATAATCCAGAAACTCATATTTCATCTCTCGGCATCCTAGTCTCTTCTTGAAGTCTTTCAAACACTTATATGGTAATTTATTACCTATAATGGAAGATCTAAAGAGAGGGAACGAGGCCTATGTGTTGAAATTCATCAACACCTATGCGCCTAAGTTTCCATCCCTTATGGGAAATGGTCACACTTGCGCATCGCCTTATCCCTTCAATAGAACCTGTGTGCCACCCTTTTAGAAGCATTTTGAGATGATACTAAGGGGTTGAGCAAAGGATCGCCCAAGTATTACCCTATGGGTTGACTCTCGCAGAAGTACACATTTTTCACGCAGGTATAGCTATGTGACCAGTACATGCGCTCCCAAACAGGACCTATGCGCCTACTTCCTTTTGGGTTCCCCTCCTGCCTATTCAACTCATTTATTCATATCAACCTATCCTCTTCAATATTTACCCTTCAAATACCCTCTTCAATGTAATTTATGACATGGTTCCATTTTTGGATTCCTTTTCTAAAAGAAATTCAGTGGAACATCTCTCCAAACCTAGTGATTTTCATATATTTAGGTCACAAAGGTTAGAGATTTCATTCATTCAACCTCATCTATTGAGATGATAAGATCTTTAACCTGGGCCTTCTTTTCAAGAGTATGCCCCAGATCAAAAGTCCTAACCTGGGCCGTCTTTTTCAGGAGTAAGCCATAGTCATAATTTCATAACTTAGGCCTCCTTTTTCACGAGTAATCCCCAGTTCATGTTCCCCTAATATGGGCATCCTCCTTAGGGGAAAGCCCGAAATTCTAAATTCCTTTAACCCGTGCCTCCTTCTCATGAGTAAGCCCCTAGTCTTAAATTCCCTTAACCTGGGCCTCCTTTTTATGTGTAAGCCCTAGGCATAATTTCTCTTAACCGGCTTTAACTTATTTTGATTTGGGCTTCCTTCTTAGAAATAAAACCCAATCAAAAGTCCCCTCTTAATTTGGGCATCTTCCTCAGGAGTAACCCCATGTTAGAGTATCCAAATCTCTATAAATAACATATACCATTATGGACCTTTTTCTCAAGAATCTTCTCTAAATTAAGTCCTGATCATTATCTACTTGGGAAATCATACATACATAAGCCCCATATCATTCCTTGTGACCGCATCTTTCATGGAACAAATTATCAGGTTTACTGATACCTCTTTTTTCTCACACCGAGCATGACTCACATGAGCTTAGAGTGTAAAAGTAACCACAACACATCTCTTTGGGTCGTTAATCATACGTAATACCCATAATTCCCAACCGAACTATGTGGAATTTGATCTCTACCTTAATATTGGTGTGCGTAGGAATCCTTTATGAGCTTCAATCACATCACCCATTAATTATCATTCATCCCATATAATGTTACACAATATATCAATTCCCGAACTACGTTGGTTCTGATTCCTTTTCTAATAAGGATACGTAGGTACCCATCTACGGGTACGATCCCAACTCTGAAATACTTCATGTCCTTCTGAAAGACAATAAACATCATGTGCCCCGCTGAGTGGCTTTAAAACCAGTATGGTTATCATAATGACCAAGAGATCTTTATATAATGTGTTGAAGGATACCATTGACTATGAACTCTAACAAATACAGATGATTCTCTATCGATGAATAACATCAAATACGTGTAAAAGATTCTCTAAATCTTATACATGTTAATTATTGATTGTTAGATCTTAAGGAAGGCTCATTTTCATACTTGGTAGTGTAATAAGGATTCACGAACATAACATAAATCTTTAAAGAGAGACCCAGAGTAGAAAATAATTCCCCCCAAAAAGGTGTGATGAGTCCGACCTCCCATCCTCTCAACCAATGATAAATCTTAAGCCTCATTGGTCCACAACTAATGAGCACCTACCTTTGGAAAGTAGGTCCAAATGGATATATAATCATTGGATGTTTCTGGTTCAATGAAAAAACCCGTTAGAAATTGATTGGAATGTTTGAAACTTAAGAAAACAAGGTCATCCCCATTTCCAGATGAAACAAAAAATGGTGAACCTGACGCGAATCCTTAACCAAGTTAAAATGATGTTTTACTTATTTGTTAGGACCCTATTTAAACTCAATGAGAGGGCCAAATAAACAGTCAATAACATATGTGCTCATCCAAAAGATGTAGTGGTCGAACATATCTTGATTAGTTTTGTTATATCAAACAAGAACATTTTCCCAAGATCTTCTGCGTTACATAAATGGTTTCTCCAAAGTTCACACCTCTGAATGCCTCTACTGTAAAATGCCACAGATTCTACTCCAACTGGATTGTCGTCCGTTCTGAGGACAACATCACCTACTCATTATCTTCAATGCTGTGTATCAAATGCAATGGTTAAGGAATACCATCAACACGGTACCATTCCGACTTTGGAGGCCACTCAACAATCCCTCAAAGTCAATAATTCACCCTGGTTGTCCGGACAATGATGACCAGTGATCAAGAAGCAGGTAGTTCCAACCATCATTTCCAACCATTTCAAATCGTTATCCCCAGAACGCAATCACCAGTCCCACCCATATTCTGGGGAGGTGAATTAGAAGGTCACTCAAGACCTTAATTCGAGGAGATAAGAGTCCTTCCCAAGGGCTCCCATCAAAAATCGCTGCCAAACTCATGCAGCATTGCGCCCTCAACATGATGAGGGTATCACCTTCAGGGGTTCGGCTTAGGTTCCTCAGACCAGAGTCCGCAAGAGGAACCGAAAGAGGCGAAATCTGGCCAATAGTGAGCAGGTTCTTATCTCTTCCATTTCTGGAGAAGTCCACCAACCTAACTTGGTGGAAAGTAACGAGCGGCCACACACACCCTTCTTTTCAAATTATGTAGTCCATCAGACTGATCTGGAAACAACACGCCATTCTCTTCTAGAAATTCCGGCAGAGTACTATAGACAAGATCATACACCATTTTATAAATCATCAGCTAGTCAGTAGGCTCATCTGACTACATCCGATGAATCCCACCAACCCAATGTGTTGACAACTGGAAAATAGGCACATACACCTGCTTACACTCAACAATCCTGCCAGCAGCCTCGTCTGCCAGTATTGAAGTAAGTTCATCAACCATGTTCGGCGGAGTACAATCAGCATACACATACACCTTGTAGTATTAATCAAGCCTACCAATAGTCCCATTTGGTAGTACTCAGAGAAGTCAGTTGGAAAGCCCTGATGACAAAACTGGAGCAGACTCAACTCTTTGGCCCCACACATAAATACTATCAGAACTCACTGACAGGAAAAGGGGGACAGGTGCTGGAACACACACTGACTCCTAGCATAGAATGGACGTATATTCTCGTCCTGGCAGCCGAAGTCACCATGCACATTATGAAAATGGTGAAAGAGAAGAAGAAAATCCCTCCAAATATTATGGATTCCTGCCAGAATATTATAACAGCTTCAATGGAATCACAGGGAACGAAATGAAAATATGCACCTAACACTGGAGTGTCACATCAACATATCACTCTGAAATAGATACACACCTATCTTCCAGTCCAATAGGGTTTTGGGGAATACTCCCCCATATCATATGTACAATCAAGTTAGGCACATACACCTGATTTGAATGGAGATAATCATCCTAACCTGCCTATTTCTCCTACACTGGCACATACACCTGCCCATAATAACCACTTTCATCAACAAGTGGTTCCCAAAGTGAGTAAGAAGGCATCTAAGAAAAAGAACTGCCCATCACATTTAAGAAATCAAGATCCAATCTATAAGATGGACTTGCTTGATACTGGAGTTCTTGATGCACTCATACAATTATCTGTTGCAACTACAGATTCTACTCTCTCATTTCCCAATAGTGCGAACATTAATTCCGAAGGTCTTCATCAGACACTTCCTCATGATGTCTTCTTTCATGACTGTTCGGTCAATCTTGAAGTCTCATCTTCATATGAGAGTCATGATAACCCTTTGTGTGGCCAGAAGATCAAGGAGAAAAATGTTTCATCTTTGTTGTAACCCACCATGGTGGTGCTCCCCATGATGACGAATTTAGATGCAAAATTCCTCTCCATAGTAGTAATTCACATTTCCTGGAAATTTTTTCAAAGGAAAATGCAGTAACGAGAAATCCCTCTTATCTTAAGGCACTTGAAAATGTGATTCCAGTCATGTCTGATGCTTTACCAATAGCAAATGAAATACTTTCCCAATCAGGAGATAACCTGGGGTGTAGGTCATTCTCCGAACCACCCATGGGACATTCATCTTCTATTCTGATAAGTGAATTATCTACCAATCTTGTTGAGTATAATGAAGCAACAAGGAAGCACCAGCTTTGGTCTAATTAGGTAGAATAATCTTCATTGATTGATAACGTGGAAGTGCTGAATATGAGAAAACAATGGGCAAAAGGTGAAGTTACAGTTATGTTTTGGCCTTTGGCTTACTCTCAGTATGACATTCTAGAGATGTTGACAGAAGATTTTAATCAAGATATTCGTCTCAACATGTGGAAAACGCTTTGTTAATTGAAAAAGAAAATATTATCTTATGATGAATATGAAAATCATGTCAAGATAATAAAAGGGTTACAATGCCAAATTGAATTGGAATCTCTCTCAGTTTCTCAATATTCGAAGGCTAAAAAGTAGCAGAGAGCCCTTTAGCATTAATTCCTTGGCGCACTAAGACGATTGCACCAATTAATTTCCAATTCCCCAACTGGTATTCATATCAGGGGATGGGGTGTTCATGGAGCACTACATTTCACTATACTCTCTAGCCAACAAAGCCCGCCAAAAATTGTTTCATGAAATGTTATTTCCCATGGCCGGCCACAGCTAATTGGCTTTGTTTGTAATCAAAGGCTCGCCCAAGAACATGCCTCAACTAGTTCTTCTCAAATTCAGGCATACAGAGAACACATTGTTGAATTACTCTTCCATCAGGCAAATAAGAATATCGAACATGATTCTCATTTAGAGCGAGCACATCATCAAGGGATAGTAGTGTCCGAAATCATCCAGCATTCATTTGAGCCAGGTGATTTGAGTGGATGCAGGTTGATGCATCCAAAAAATTTCCGAACTCAATTCCAAATGATCAGAAGAGAGATTAAGAAACTCTCAGATGTAGTAGCTCAAGAACAACCCCGGATTTCTAGACTGGGGACTCTTTTAGTCCAACCCTCATAATCAGCAAATAGTATTCGAGGAGTTGAGCAGGAACAGCCCCAGTCCCCAGGACATGGGACTTTTTCAAATCCTCAATATCTTCCTCAAAGAAATTCAGTCTTCTCTCGATTAGGGATGAATCCCCAAGAGGAATGAAGAGATGAATTGTCAGGAGATTCCATCCAAATTACGGTTTTTCAAGAAGTGCATGAGGGATCAACTCAACAGAAGGCAGTGTCTCATCAGGGACATGAAAGAAGAAAATATCACATAAATTCCGATAGAAGGGATGAAATATGTTATGCATCGATTAATGTCATCAATGTCGTTGTTGCTGATCCTCCAGAACATGAGGCTCACATAGAGGGATTAGATGAGGAAGTTCACGCTCAAGAAGCTGTACACACAGACACAAATGAGGAAGGTGTGCATACAAGAAATCAAAGGCTTACCCAAAATCTAGTTATTCCTTAAAATGACCAATTCCCCCCTCTCCAAAAGGCATCCAACAAGGGGAAATGAGAGAATCAAGTTACATTCCCCCTTCCACTAGAGAAGGCCAATCACTCTCACTAGAGAAAAGATTTTCACAACAAGAAAATGAAATGAAGGAATTGAGGAGGTTGAATGCAGAACTACATTAAGGTAGTCTTCCTCTTAGGCATGCTGGAGTTAGTCAGCTAAGGGAATTTGTTGCGGCTACTATGATGGATCAAGAACATCCTCCTTTACAAGTACACCCTCACAAGTCAAATCCTATGATTCAGGTGAAACAACAACCTATGGTGTTATCCTAAGTTGCAATACCAGCCACCACATATATCCAAGCTCCAGTTATTTCACCTGCTCCGGTCTAAGCTCAATCGGATGTTTCGCAAAAGTTAATAACTACAATTGAGTCATTAACTGCTCGGTTAGAACCTATCGAGGAAAAACGTGAACAAATTCAACCAGAGAAGAGAGATTACCCTGAATGGGTTGATGCAATTCCTTCCCCATCAAATTTTGGATGTACCACATTCCCAATCTTTAATGGTTCAGGAGACCCAGAGCTACACTTGACACATTTTGTTTCTCGTTGAGATCCTATGATGGGGACCCCTTAGCAAAAAGAAGCATTTAAGCTCTAGTGTTTTGTACAGTCATTACAAGGGCCTACTTTTGTTTAGTAGACAAGCTTGTGATCCCGGTCAATTAACAGATGGTAGGATCTTCGTCAACGATTCCTTCTTCAATTCAGATCAACATTGCAAAAGACACAGTTTTTTATCATACAAATTGTAAGAAAAGGTTGAATGAAAGGGTTTGAGATTTCATTGCTTGATAGAAGGGGTTAACATATTCCCTATGTTTAGAACTCCCTTAAGAAGAGTTGTTTCCAATCTTTGTGGAAAATTTGCGTGATGAGTTACACACATCATTGATCCCTTTGAAATACACAGGATGGTTTTGAGACCTTACTTCGATCGCTCAGTAGATTGAAGACTCTCTTACAAAGACTAAGGATAAAACTCGTGTAATTACATCAGCTATAGGAAGGAGAATGTGTAAAGTAGATACTACTACAGGTATGCTTAAACAAGCACTTGTACCTGCTTCCACTTCAAGACCATCATCTTCTCGAAGGGCTCTAACTCTTGAGCCTCAACAACAAATTCCATTTTTTTCAAGATGATCAAATAGATCAAAGATGGAAACAATTTTGAATATATGAAGAGAAAATTTTACTCTTTCTAAAATTAACAAGTTCCTGGTTACTTTATTTTGGCCCTAGAAAATAACGTGGTTCAGTTTCCAAGTCCCAAAAGGCCTAACAAGGAAGGAGATGAAGATCATCCCATTCAGGAGTGTTTTGTCTTCAAATACCTCCTGAAAAAGATGGTGGACTCGGGACAAGTCAAACTGAATGGTTCTTCAGCTCAGGTAGCATGTGTTACTGCTACAAATCCAGATGAATAAGGTGAGTGGTAAGAACTCAAAAACAAAAATGCGCAAAAATATGATGATTGGATGGTCAGGAAAACGATCAACTGAAATCATGCCATTTTGTGAATGCAATTGAAGAAACCAATTGGGACTTTTTCAATGAATACCCCAGAAAAACCCTATTCATCCGAGGTGAAATATTTTAAGGGGCGGCATAATTCGAAGAAATAGGAACAATTTGAAGAAGATGAAATCATGTCAAATCCCAAGTTGTCTTTGACTCGGGAAGATTTTATGCCATCTACTTCAAAGCCACAGGCACTGACTTGCCAAACGACACACCCTAATTGGGATAATTAGGTTGAATCTTCATCAGATGAAGAGTTGATCTTTGGTTCTGTTAACATGATTCATTTAACAGATCCTTATGTCAGTCACATCTTCAATCTCGATGAGCCTGAGTTCCCTATATCGAACAGAGGAATTATAGGGAGTTCCAAAGGTTTGTGATACAGAGGAAGACATGGATATCCCAGAAACCACTATTCCAATTCTACGCCTGCTAGAACTGTATATGCAGCAGAAACTCATTGTAGATCCCTTCAGTGGCCTCAACAAGAACAAGCATATTCTTCCACACAAGGCAGATTCAGTCCAGGTACAGTTATTCTGGAGGATCGGTTAGAGGTTTCATCTTCCTCCTCTCAGAAAGTAAATAGACCTATTCAGTCTAATCTTCTAAAAGTAGGAATATTTCCAAGTCCTACCCCGATACACGAATCATCTACTTCCAAAGAATCAACTTCTAAGGCACCTGCGAAACCACATGTTCCAATTGGGAAACACAGACCTTTGGATCAAAAATATGATGTCTTTAATCATTTCACACAAGTACCAGCCAAGTTATCAATATTGGATGCCTTGAATTTATCAAAGGGTGTTTGGGAGTCACTCTTTGAGGCTTTTTCAAGTCCTCAAGAGTACGAAACTAAAATTGATGCAGCTGAAGTCTACCAGGTAGAGAATAATCCTGTAGAATTCCATGCAGTGATATCTTTTATAGATGAAGATGAGGATGATGTTGTGCATGAACATATTAGACATTTGTATTTATCTGGAAAGGTCAATGATGTGGACATCCGGAGAGCATTCATTGATAATGGTTCATGAGTGAACCAAATCCCCTTTCTTACACTTCATCGATTGGGCCTCATCAAATCTGATTTATCGCCTACTATATTGATGTTGCAAGGATATGATAATAATGAACAAGAACCACTTGGCGAGATTACACTCAAAACTCAGTTTGGATACCTTGTATCAAATTCATATTTCATGTTTGTTGATCACGATACAGCCTTCAATGTTTTTCTTGGAAGACCTTGGCTACATAAACATGTGGTTATCCCTTCATCATACCATCAATGCCTCAAATATTATTTTAATGGTCAAATTGGGACATTGTATCATGATAAGGCCCCATTAAAAACATGTGAGTCTCAATACATTGAGGCGGAATTCAATCACACAGAAGGGAAGAAGAAATCCAAGAAAAAAGATGTCACCAAAATTAATTCTCCATATGGTTTGGAAAAGATTTTAGCAAACCCATTCACACATGTGAGTACAGATTATGTGTTTCCTATCAGTCAAATTGACAGGATAGACCCAAATCCAAATACTGTTATGGAAACTTCCATAATGTCAATTATAGAAATCTAGCCAAATAGTATGGTAGAAAGTGGTGATTCACCAAGAAATGATGAAATCTCAAATGGAGATGTCTTCATTTCATCCGCTGAAATCCGGTAAGTCTATACTTTACCAACCAGGGAAGAAGAAGTTATAGCAATGTCATATGTGAATGATGATGTTGATTCTCAATCCCTCATCTCCTCTTTATTACCCAAGTAGGAACATTCATCATCATTATGGTTAGAAATGGAAGCCTCTTCTTCAAGGTGTTCAGATTTTTACATCTCTCCTGATCAGGTAAATTCTGCATCATCATCTACTATGAAAGTAGAAACAAAAGAAGTAACACATGTTGATGAAGAAGAGGAAGATCTCAGGGATGCTTCTACCGCATTTGAAGAGGGTATCTCCACTACTGTTGATGAACTCAGAGAAATACATCTGGGTAAAAAAGAAGATCCATTCCCCACTTTAATTATTTTGGCCATGACTCTTGAGGATAAAGAAATTTATCTTCCATTTTTAAATCAAAATCGAGATATATTTGCTTGGAAATATACAGAGATTCTAGGGATTGATATTTATTTTTCTACTTATTGTTTGGGTTTTCTAGAAGAACATCGAGGATTCAAACAAGCTGCAAGAAGAACACACCCAACTTATGCTTCCAAAATTGAAGCTGAAGTGGATAACCTTATCAAATATAACATTTTCAGAGAAGTTCAATATCCCAAATGGTTGGATAATATTTTCCTTGTGAAAAATAAGAATGGAAAAAATTAGAGTTAGCATTGATTTCAGATATCTTAATCAGCATTGTCTTAAAGTTTACTTTCCAGTTTCGACTACAAATCTCTTAATTGATACAAAAGCTGTCTATGAAGAACTTTACTTCATGGATGGATTCTATGGATACAATAAAATTCGAATGGCTCCAGAAGATGAAGAATCTATATCTTTTAGAGCCCCTCATGGTGTGTTTTGCTATCGGGTAATTCCCTTTGGCCTGAAGAATGCAGGTGCAACATATCAGCGTGTCATGCATCATATCTTCAAACCATTTTTAGGTAAGTTTTTTGAACATTATGTGGATGATTTGGTGGATAAATCCACACAATGTTCTAATCACTTGGCTGATTTGGAAGTCATACTCCAAAAAATTCGGCAACATAATTTGAAGATGAACCCAATAAAATGTGCTTTTGGGGTTACCTCAAGAGAATTTCTCGGCTTTGTAGTACGCCATCATGGTATAGAATTCAATCGTGAGAAGAAAATGTCAATTCTTGGTTTGTCACCTCCTCGGAATTGGAAATAATTGAGAGGACTTCAAGGACACATGGCCTATATTTGGTGTTTCATCACCAAATTGGAAGGTAAAAGTTTACCCTTCACCAAATTGATGAAGAAGGGAGTCACTTACCAGGGGACATAAGAATTTCATGAAGCATTCAATATTCTCAAGAAATATCTCTTCAGTCCACTGATATTAATGCCACATATTGAAGGAGGACCACATATTCTTTATATGAAAGCTTTAGAGTGATCACTGGGTGCCTTCCTTTCCCAGAAGAATGATGTTGGGAATGAAAACAACCTTTACTATCTCAGTCGGACTATTCTTAAAGAAGAAACCCGATATTCAAGTATTCAAAAGGGCTGCCTAGTGTTAATCATTGTAGTTTAGAAGTTGATACACTACCTGAAACATCATGAGTTCCATTTTATATATCGCAATAACCCACTCAAAATAATCCTTTGTCGTCTAATTCTTACAGGATGTCTAGCAAGGTGGGCATTTCTTTTGCAGCAATTTGATATCCAATATGTGTCTCAAAAGTCAATAAATGGACAAGCTCTGGCTGATTTCCCTGTTGAACATCCTTTAGTAGAAGATACATCTTTAGATATTGAACTTCTTGATGAGAATGTATTCTTTATTCACGATAGTGTTCAAACATGGGAAATGTAATTTGATGGTCCTTCCAGAAGTCGAACTGGGAAGAAATTTGAAAATCCTAAATTCAACAAAGTTGGGTTAGGAATTGTACTCATTTCTCCAGAAAAAGCAGTGCTACCCTATTACTTCTCATTGCTGGGAGGTGGGACAAATAATGAAGCAGAATACCAAGCTCTCATCACTGGATTAGAGTTAGCACTTTAGGCACAAGTGAGTCACTTAAAGGTGAAAGGTGATTCATACCTGGAAATCAAACAAGTCAATGGGGATTATTCCATCGGAAAAGAAGAGTTAATCCCTTTGTATGATTACATTAGAGAGTTAATGGAGAAGTTTCCTTTGGAACCGAAATTTTCTCATGTCCTTCGATCACAAAATTCTCAAGCTGATGCCTTGGCTAATATAGCCACAGCTCTGGCAGATCCAAATCGGGACGAGACAATCATCAGTGTTTCCCACCATCTTACAATTTCACCTTATTTTGAAACTAGAACAGAGGAAATCAATGAAATATTCCCATTTTTGAATCATATGGTCATACTATATTATGGAAGACACCTATCAGGGATTACCTTTCAAATGGAACACTCCCACCTGATAGATCTGGGAAAGAACAAGTCTAGTGACGTGTGGTCAATATTACCCTTTATGATAGCCCAGATCACCTAGAAAAAATCTTCTACAAAAGTGGTTTGGATGGAGTTCTCGTCAGATGCATTGAGGGTGAAGAGACAATGGATGTCATCAAAGAAGTAATGTAGGAGTCTATGGTGCCCACAAGTCTGGACATAGACTATCTGATCAAATTTGAAGGCTTGGATACTTCTGGCCTTCAATGATACAATATTGTGTTGATTTCACAAAGAAGTGTCATTATTGCCAAGTATGTTCCAACTTCATTCATCAAACCCCAGAGTTGCTTCATATATCTAAATACTCGTGGCCATTTTCCACATGGGGCATGGATGTAGTGGGACCTACCCTTCGGCTACATCCAAGTAGTTTAAGTATATTCTTACTGATACTGACTTCTTTTCCAAATGAGCATAGGAAATACCTCTCAAAGAAGCCCGTTATAAAAGAATTGTTAGCTTTATCAAGTCTAACATCATTACCATATTTGGTGTCCCTCATACCATATTGACGGACAATGGCACCAACTTCTATTCATCTGAGGTAAGGAAGTTCTATCAAGAATACAACATCAAATCCAATCATTCATCTCAGTATCATGCAGAATCCAATGGACAAATAGAATCTTTCAAAAAGACTCTTTCAGACATACTTCAAAATATGGTGGATAAAGATAAGAAATCATGGCCTGATAAACTCTTTAATGCTTTATGGGCTTATCGTACCACGACCAGCACTTCAACGCGGTCAACTCCATATTCATAGGTATATGGAATGGAAGTCGTCTTGACCATTGAGGTTCAATTACCCTTTCTCATAGTAGCCTTTTTTGATCAGTCATCTATAGATGAACAATATAAAAAGCGATAGGATGAATTAGAACGATTAGATGAAAAAATATTGTGCACCCTGCACCATTTGGAAGTCTATCAGAATCGAATAGCATGAGATTTGAACAAAAACGTTCATCTTCATTCATTTATTCAAGGAGATTTTGTATTGTTTCTCAGAACTCCAATGATACCAGGAAAGAAACCTCCCAAGATTGAGCCAAAAATGGGAAAGACCTTACTCAATACATAAGGTCTACTCCAATGGAGCTTATTCTTTAATCTCAATGGATGGAGAAATCATCACTACTCCAACCAATGACATATTTAGGAAGTGGTATTTTGTATAATACAAATACATCAACACGGTCCTTGCATATGACCTTAAACTAATTTCACTTACGTCCAACATGACGTTAAACTGTTTCGTCCTTGCTATATGACGTTAAATTATACAGACCCTCTTTTGTCCTCACTACATGACATTAAACTTCACAGTCCCCCTTACGTCCAACATGACGTTAAAATATGATGTCCTAGCTACATGATGCTAAACTATACAACACTCATTCATCCAACATGACATTAAACTATATTTTCCCTCTTATGTCCTAGCTACATGATGCTAAACTATACAGAACCCCAACGTCCAACATGACGTTAAACTATGAAAAGGCCCAAATACATCCTACATGACCTTAAACTATGTCCCCATTTTCCTCACTACAAGACATTAAACTGAATAGTAATATGTCCTAGCTACATGACCCTAAACTGTACAACACTCCATCGTCCAACATGATGTTAAATTGTATTGTCTCTTTTCATCCAACATTATGTAAAACCGTGTTGTCATTACTACATGACATTAAACTGCACAGTCCACAAAGTCCTTACTACAAGACTTTAAACTGCATAATCTTCTCTTTCATCCTATCTATATGAAGTTAAACTATACGACCCCCTATTTTTTCTTTACTTCATGACATTAAACAGTATAGTCTCTCCATAAGTCCTTACTGCATGACATTAAACTGCAAAGTCCCTTCTTCCTCTATCAAGACATTAGACTGTGCATCGTTAGGGTTGTTGCTACCACTTCTTTCTCACACCGAGTATGACTTACATGAGCTTAGAGTAAACTTCAACCATAACACCTTCTCTGGGACACTAACAATGCAAAGTCCCAAAACATTATTTTTAGATCATTGTCCTCAAAAACAAATTGAACGCTAATTCATTCTTCAATTGAACTACATGGACATTGATCCTTTCCTTCTAGGTGGGGTACATAGGCAACCTCCCGAGGTTCAATCCAAAAAACAATATCTTCACATCGGTTCACCTCCATCTCATATGATGTTGATCTATGAAGTAGCCCCAGAACAAATACTTTTTACATTGGTTCACCATCGTCCTTGCTATATGACATTAAACTATTCACACTTTGGTCCTGTACGACAATAAACTACAACATTCTTTAACACCCTTACCTAATAGGGAATCATTATTTACATTGATCTCAAATCATGTTATATTCTAAAGACTACGGGAATACATGGAAATTCCCAAACATTTTATCTTGGGTCAAATCATCATTGCACTAAAGTCCCCTTTCACCCTTCATATGTACGAACCAAATCATTACAAAGGGTATTTCACGAACTATGTGCGGCTTGATTCATATCCTTATAGGATATGTAGGAACGTTCGAGCATCCCTCGAATCCAGACCCATGTCTTTGGGCCTAACCCCAAATTCCACTTTCAGTCCTTTGGCTGAAAAGCCCCCTTATGAATACAAGAATGTGGTATAGAAACCCTGGTCTTCATTCACATCAGGTTTATAAAACACACTGTGTACTCCTTATAACGACCCATACTTTACATACATTGTTAATACTTCAAAATTGAAGCACACTTATTACAACATATGAAAAAAGCACAAAGGACCGTATAGGTATAGTGTCTTTAGAAACTGGGAAACATAAACAACTGGTTCATAAATCTTCTACAGTGTCTCCCATTTATTTCATCATATCTAGGGTCCCTTTTAGCATATTCTACTTAATATCCATCTTCCTGACCTGGGGAAAAGAAAACATAAAAGGGTGAGTTCAAATTCTCAGCAAGGGAAAATAAAGGAAATAAAAATCATATCATATCTTTTTGAAAATCATAACCTGCAAAAGAGATCATAATATCTTAACATGGAATAAATCATAGAAGTGAAAATGAGATCCCCATAATCATAACATGAAACTTGGAACTTTGTGGCATGCACACATAATCATGGAAAATCATTTCTTGTTAGCCATGACTCATTGCCAAGACTATCTTAGTGGACAAAGTCCCTTTCTAAACTGAGTTCACTCCTCGTTTCAGTCCTGTATCACTGAACCGAAATAACCTTCTATTCCAGCCCTGTCTATCTCATGAGATATAAATCTTTACCCAATGCATTATAGGTAGATATAGGTTCCACCCATCTTATAATGAATCCTTTCTTATGTGTTCCACATAATCATAAACCATACATCATAGCATAACCCATGTAATAAAAATGGGATTCATAAACAACATGACATCATAAAACAATTCATATAAGATAAAGAAATTCATAAAAATATTTCCATCACAACATAATCAAATCCATGTAATAATAGGGATAAAAACATAACCCTTTTATTATCTTAGATGGAAAATAATTTTGATAAAATAATTGAACTCCATTCTTGAGGAAAATATCCTTTCTACTTCAAAACACCTTTCCTTTCTTAACATGTCATACAATTTTAAACTAAAAGAAGTTGATTAAAAATAAACTTGAATACTTGTAAAGTAATCTTATTGGAAATAATGTTTTAAGAATCCATTCATGCCGTATAAGTTAAAAAAAACATTCTCCGTACTTTTGTTGGAAAAGTCAAAAAATACCTCGTACGAAAAAACGACAAAAGATTCCTTTCATATTCTTTACTAAAAACTCACCGAAGGGTAAAATTGGATTTAAACTATTGTAAGTGGATGGAAACAATATTACATATTGAGGGAACATGGATGTGGATGATAAAATACACCCCAATAAATACTTATGAATAAACAATCTCGGATAAAAATGAGATTGTGATATTTCCCTTACCTTAGGTCCGATTTGCTTTGTATGTGTCCGAAGCTCCTGTATAATGGTTTAAATAATGTTATTGACTTATTCCAGAATCATATATATTGATATGATATCATATATGGTCATATTTGTAGCTTCTTGTTAGTAATATTTCATTGTTACTTGTTACTCGGGTCTTTATTGCCTTTTGTTCTTATGCATGTTTTGCCGAATAAATTCTTATTCTTATTTTAAGGTTATAGATACCTTATATCCAGAATGGTATTAGTGTAACATATATCATGTTTATTCATTCAATTCATTTATATAATTACTATGTAATGATGATCATGTAGAACGAGTCGCATCACATCGTGGAGACGGTATTCCGTACGTACGCACGAGTGATGATATCATTCCTATGATCGTGGAATTGTATTGGAGTATATGTATATTATTTCAGTATCAATATTACTTTATAATAATCATAAATAGTTACTCATTACACCATTATACCCATCCTTGTATGGTGATGGTGGAAAATAGATTACACCACGGCGTGGAGACGGTATTCCGTACGTACGCACGCGCGGTGATTTCATTTTTCCGTAGGATGGATAGAAGGTGAATTAGCGTTGTTTAATATTTATAATAACATATCAGTATGTAAGTAATACTGATGTTATTACTTTATTAGGAAACAACTAAAGAAGAAGAAGTTTAAGAAGAATGAAATTGAAAAGATCGGTAATGGATATTACCTCTTCTTTGGAACGCCTCTTTGAATCCTCCACTTAGGGAACTATGATTGGTCTTTGAAGAAAAAAAGGACCTCTAGGATTATTCTAGGTAAGTGGAGAGGAGAAAATATCAGGGTTTGGCCGAGATTTAGTGCTCAAATTGGTGTTAGGAGGAGGGGGAGGAGGTGCCCTTTTATAAGGGAGGAGAGGGGCACCTTAGGAATATCTCAAAATATTATTTTATATTAATGTCAAAATCGGTTTATAATGGTTCCAAAGGGTTTTATTTCGAAGCTAAAGATGGGATGGGTATAAATCCTATCAACCAATAGGATTTAGACAAGTTTAGGGTATTATTTTAACCTTATCAATTAGATTTAACTCTAATTTAAATAATTTAACTTTTACCGTGTCTTTTTGTTTTCTTACACTATATGGTTAATAAACTTACCATAACATCCCAAACGAACCCCAAATTGTTTATTATTAATATATATATCCTTATCTAATTCATTTGGACGAACCTTAGATTTTTAGGAATAAAATAACAATTAATAATATAATATTTTATTTAAAAACTATTTTGTGTCAATTTTGACACTATTTGATATATGATTTTTGTGAAAGTCATAACAGAATTATATGTTCGAACCAAGTTGATTAAATAAACACTCATATATCATAGTAACCTAGAAAATTAGTGGAATTCATAAAAAGTCTCAAATTACATTTATTTTGGTGTTTATAACATCAATTATGTCAATATTTTATTAATAAGATAATTACAGCATCATCATTGTGTCATAAATATATTAAACTATTTAATGTCTAAAAATTATAAATAAAATACCATTATGTAGGAAATCTTTTTATCTCTCTAATTAATATTTATAGTCGAATTTATCTTATGTATAACCCCATATTAAAAATGATTTACTTATTAAACTTTGATTTTAACTATTTTAACCCTTCTTTAAATAAATTAATAATAAATGTCCTAATCTAACCCAAGTGGGCCTAAATGGTAATATTTTATTCATAAGTTTGTTTTTGGTTGAATTACACTTATCCAATAGAATTAGAACATGTGTTAGGGTAATAGTAATATCATATTTACCCCTATTTACTATTAAATGCGGTAAAAAAAGTAAAAAGTTACTATTCACCAAAAAATTATTTTTATCTCATTGAACCACATTTTACATACTGATATCAACCGTGTCTGTTGGATTTTTGAAATTTCATTCACAGAAGCGGTAAAATTAAGTTTTCTGCAAAATTCAGTTTTTAACCTACCACTTAGTGGTTTCACTATTCATCAAAAATTGAAAGTTTTCAGAAAAATACCAAAATTTCACTCTAGGGTAATTTCGGTATTCCGAATCCAAAAATGAAGTCCATTTTGAAAGATAAAATTATAAAATTTCAAAAAGTGGTTATTACTATTCATAACGGCTAGTTTTAATAATATTTTAATAGCATATCGTTGTTTAGTGAAACTCAGTATTGCGTACGACGCAAGCTATCGAGGAAGGTCGCGATTGCGTGTAAAGTAAGCCAAGCTAGTATGTAGTGAAATATTACTTTGATGATATATAAAAACAAAATATTACTCATAAAAATCTCGGGTGTTAAATTCTACCCACCTTAAAAAGAATTTCGCCCTCGAAATTCGTCACTTTGTAACAAACAGATGAGGATACTTCTCCATCATCATATCCTCAAGCTCCCATGTAGCTTCTTCATGTTGGTGGTTCCTCCATAAAACTTTCACCAATCGAGTGGTCTTGTTTCGTAGGACTTTTTCGCTACAATCCAGAAACTCTATCGATTGTTCTTTATAAGAAAGATCTTGCTCCAGCGGTACAACTTCTGAGCTGAGTACATGTGAAGGATTAGGTATGTACTTTCTCAGGAGAGATACATGGAACACATCGTGAACTTGAGAGAGATTCGGTGGAAGCGCCAATCGGTATGCTACCTTTCCAACACGATCCAATATTTCAAAAGGACCGATATATTTAGGGCTCAACTTCCCCTTCTTTCCAAATCTCATAACCCTCTTCCAGGGAGATATTCGTAAGAACACTTTATCACCCACTTCAAACTCTAGGTCTTTTCTTCGGTTTTCGGCATAACTTTTCTGTTGACTATGAGTTGCTCTTATGTGTTGTTGAATAGATCTGACCTTTTCTGCCATTTTAATCAACGAGATCAGGTCCTAATAGATTTCTTTCCCCAACTTCATCCCAGCAAGTTAGAGTCCTTCATTTCTTTCCATAGAGAGCTTTATAAGGAGCCATCTGAATACTGGAGTGAAAGCTATTATTATAAGAAAATTCCACCAAAGGTAGGTGTTGATCCCAACCTCCTTTGAAATCCACAGAGCAAGCTCTCAACATATCTTCTAGGGTTTTAATTGTTCTCTCAGACTGACCGTCTGTCTGGGGATGATAAGCAGTGCTGAAACTCAACTCTGTATCCAGAGTATGCTGAAGACTTCGCCAGAACTTCGAGGTAAATCTCGGATCCCGATCAGATATAATAGAAAGTGGTACTCCATGCAATATTACCACTTCCTTTACATATATCATGGCAATTTGATCTAGAGAGAAATCCACTCTAATAGAAATGAAGTGTGCAGACTTTGTAAGACGATCAACTATGACCCAAATAGCATTATTGCCTTTGGATGTTTTAGGAAGTCCTGTGAAAAAGTCCATAGTGATGTTTTCCCATTTCCATTCGGGTATGGGTAATGGTTTTAACATCCCCTTCGACTTTTGTCTCTCAGCTTTAACTTGTTGACAAACCAAGCATCGAGAGACATATTCAGCAACATATCTTTTCATGCCATCCCACAAGAAGTACTCTTTCAGGTCCCTATACATCTTCGTGCTCCCAGGATGAATAGAGAATGAAGAACTATGAGCCTCATCCAGCATCTCCTTCTTTAATTCGGGGATGGGAGGAACACAAACCCGATTCCTGATCATTATTATCCCATCACAATCAAGGTTGAATTTAGGAACATTTCTCACCTTCTTTTGTAACTCTACATCTTCTTTCTCTGCCTCTTTAATCTTCACATGTATAGATGGTTGAACATTCATTTGAGAAAGATAATATTTTACCCCTTCCATTATAATTCCAGGATCCATCCTTTGTAAAACCATAAATATTGGATCTTTTGTGATCCTCATCATAGATAAACTAGAATTGTCTTGTCGACTTAATGCATCTCCCACCTTGTTTGCTTTCCCAGGGTGGTAATGGATTGAGCAGTCATAATCCTTAATCAGCTCCAACCATCTTCTTTGACACATATTCAGATCCTTTTCTGTGAAAATATACTTTAAACTTTTATGATCAGTATAAATATCACACCTTTCACCATAAAGGTAATTCCTCCAAATCTTTAATGCAAAGATTACTGCAGCTAACTCCAAATCATGTGTTGGGTAATTTTGCTCATGGATTTTCAACTGTCGTGAGGCATAAGCTATCACCATATCATTTTTCATAAGAACACACCCCAATCCCTTCTTGGATGCATCACTGTATATCACAAACCTTTCTCCACTACAAGGTAGTGTGAGAACAGGTGCACCGGATAACCTTCTTTCCAACTCCTTGAAATTCTCTTCACATTCTTCCGTCCAGACAAACTTAACTCCTTTCCGGGTCAACTTGGTGAGTGGATTAGATAATCGTGAAAAATCTTTTACAAAACGTCTATAATATCCAGCCAAACCAAGAAAACTTTGGATCTCAGTTACTGTTGTTGGTCTCGACCATCTTTCGATAACCTCTGTTTTTGATGGATCCACATATAACCCCTCTTTTGAGATTATGTGACCCAAAAATGCAACTTTTTGAAGCCAAAATTCACACTTGGTAAATTTGGCATAAAGCTTCTCCTTTCTCAAGGTCTTCAATATAATTCTCAAGTGATCATCATGATCTTCCTTGCTCTTTGAATAGACAAGAATATCATCTATAAAGACTACCATAAATTGATCAAGATAGTCTCTAAAGACTCTATTCACTAGATCCATGAAGATAGCAGGGGCATTAGTAAGACCAAATGGAATCACTATAAATTCATAGTGTCCATACCTTGTACGGAAATCCGTCTTTTGTGTATCCTCCCTTTTGACCCTTAATTGATGATACCCTGAACGGAGATCAATCTTGGAAAAGTATTGAGCTCTGTGTAGTTGGTCAAATAAGTCATCAATGCGTGGGAGAGGATATTTGTTCTTGATAGTGATCTTGCTAAGTTCTCAATAATCAATGCAGAGTCTCATTGATCCATCTTTCTTCTTAACAAATAGAACAGGTGCTCCCCAAGGTGACGCACTAGGGCGTATGAATCCCTTATCCAGATTCTCCTGGAGTTGCTTCTTCAATTCCTACAACTCAATTGGGGCCATTCTATAAGGTGTCTTTGAAATAGGCAAAGCACCCGGTACGAGTTCTATTGAAAACTCAACTTCACGATTTGGTGGAAGACCCGGTAATTCCTCCGGAAAGACATCATCAAACTCCCGTACGATGGGCATATTCTTAATCGTGAGTTTCTCACCAACCATTTGAGATAAATAACCTTCATTTAGTGGAATCAAGACCCATAAGATGGAAGAAATTTCCACTGGAAGGTTATATTCATCCTTGCATCGATAGACGATCGTAGATTGATCTGGAATATGAAATGTGACTTCCCTTCTTTGGCAATTGATATGAGCTCCATGTAGAGAAATCCAATCCATGCCAAGAATCACATAAAATTACACTTAAGGAAGTATCACAAGATTTGCAGGAAGCACTTTCCCTCAAACTTCGATCGGAGAAGAATTATAAACTTTTGATGCGACTGTTGTGCCATTAGGTGTTGTCACAGCTAACTCAACATCTAATTGTTGAGGTAATACGGTGATACCCTTAGAAAATTTTTCAGAAATAAAAGAGTGGGTGGTTCCAGAATCAAATAAAACATTTGCTACTTTAGAGTGGATGGTAAGTGTACCTTTCACCACTTCGTTATCGGACTCCACATCGCTGATAGAAATTGCATGTGACTTTCCGTTGTCTTTATCCTTAAGATTTTGTTGATGTCGACCATCATCATCAACCCTTGGATTTGGGCATTGATTGGCATAATTCCCCATCTCCTTTCACTTGAAACATTGAAGTGTAGTAGGTTCATTCTGTGTATCCCTTCCTTTGTTTGCATCATTAGACATCTTCTTCCCATTATCGCGGCATTCAAATGCCCGATGACCTTCCTTTCCACATTTGAAACATTTACTTGTCCCTTTAAGACAAATCCCTCCATGTTTCTATCCACACTTTGAGCATAAGGGAAATCTCATCTTCTTTTAAGTGTGCTCTTTAGATTTTCCTTTGAATTCCATCGTCCTCTTCTTATCAAACCCATGTGACTGATGGGTTACTCCAATTTCCATCTCGACTTTGAGAGCACATAGAACGATTTCCTCGTAGCTATTGAAGTCCCTTATGGCTAACGCCCTTCGAAGACTTGGTTTTAAGCCACTAAAGAATCGATCGATCTTACTCTCAGGTTGGATAATAATACCAGAAGCATACCTTGCAAGTCTTGTAAAATTTGCTTCATAGGTACCAACAGATTCATCATCCCTTTTCTTCAGTTCAAGAAACTCTTTCTCCATCTTTGTTCGGAGAATATGAGGGAAGTAATTATTGAAAAATAAGTTCTTGAACTCGTCCCATTACATAGACTCAATTTCATCCCTTTTCCTCGTATTCTTAATAAGATTCCACCATTGATCAGCATCTCCTTCCAAACGATACACTGCTAGGATGACTTTATCATGTTCAGAACATTGAAGAACTGAAAATATCTTTTCAGTAGTACTAATCCATTGATCAGCAACTAATGGATCAGTAGACCCGCTGAAAGAAGGTGGACGCTACCTCATGAAGGATTCAACAGAATGTTGCTCCTTCCTTTACTCGTTTGGAAGTCCTGCATGATTCATAGCTTGAGAAAGTTGTGTGAGCATGGCTACAAGATTTTTCATTCCATCTCCCATATCGTTTGGTTGCTCAGGGGGACAATCATTGCATTTCCCATTGAATTCCACATTAACACGGTTCCTTCGGGTTCCAGCCATTGAGTAAAACCAAGAAGAATAGTGTGAGCAACACTAATTATAATAGGAAAACCACATAATCAAGGATAAAATTTCACACTTAAGGTCTTATCCTAGGGTATTCATGGCCATTTCTAAAACACTAAGATTGTGTTCTATGCTTAGACTTATCCTTAGGGATCTTACTAAGGCTTTCACATCTTAGTTTCCAAAGGTTGACTATACCTTTCATCTGATACCAACTATAACGACCCATACTTTACATACATTGTTAATACTTCAAAATTGAAGAACACTTATTACAACATGTGACAAAACCACAAAGGACCGTATAGGTATAATGTCTTTAGAAACTGGGAAACATAAAAAATTGGTTCATAAATCTTCTACAGTGTATCCCATTTATTTCATCATATCTAGGGTCCCTTTTAGAATATTCTACTTAATATCCATCTTCCTAACCTGGGGAAAAGAAAACATAAAAGGGTGAGCTCAAATGCTCAGCAAGGGAAAATAAAGGAAATAAAAATCATATCATATCTTTTTGAAAATCATAACCTTCCAAAGAGATCATAATATCTTAACATGGAATAAATCATAGAAGTGAAAATGAGATCCCCATAATCATAACATGAAACTTGAATCTTTGTGGCATGCACACATAATCATGGAAAATCATTTCTTGTTAGTCATGACTCATTGCCAAGACTATCTTAGTGGACAAAGTCTCTTTCTGAACCGAGTTCACTCCTCGTTTCAGTCCTGTATCACTGAACCGAAATAACCTTCAGTTCCAGCCATGTCTATCTCATGAGATATAAATCTTTACCCAATGCATTGGAGGTAGATACAGGTCACACCCATCTTATAATTAATCCTTTCTTATGTGTTCCACATAATCATAAACCATACATCATAGCATAACCCATGTAATAAAAATGGGATTCATAAACAACATGACATCATAAAACAATTCATATAAGATAAAGAAATTCATAAAAATATTTCCATCACAACATAATCAAATCCATGTAATAATAGGGATAAAAACAGAACCCTTTTATTATCTTAGATGGAAAATAATTTTAATAAAATACTTGAACTCCATTCTTGAGGAAAATATCCTTTCTACTTCAAAAACACATTTCCTTTCTTAACATGTCATACAATTTTAAACTAAAAGAAGTTGATCAAAAATAAACTTGAATACTTGTAAAGTAAGCTTCTTGGAAATAATGTTTTAAGAATCCATTCATGCCGTATAAGTTAAAAAAAACATTCTTCGTACTTTTGTCGGAAAAGTCAAAAAATACCTCGTACGAAAAAACGACAAAAGATTCCTTTCATATTCTTTACTAAAAACTCACCGAAGGGTAAAATTGGATTTAAACTATTGTAAGTGGATGGAAACAATATTACATATTGAGGGAACATGGATGTGGATGATAAAATACACCCCAATAAATACTTATTAATAAACAATCTCAGATAAAAATGAGATTGTGATATTTCCCTTACCTTAGGTCCGATTTGCTTTGTATGTGTCCGAAGCTCCTGTATAATGGTATAAATAATGTTATTGACTTATTCCAGAATCATAAATATTGATATGATATCATATATGGTCATATTGTTAGCTTCTTGTTAGTAATATTTCATTGTTACTTGTTACTCGGGTCTTTATTGCCTTTTGTTCTTATGCATGTTTTGCCGAATAAATTCTTATTCTTATTTTATGGTTATAGATACCTTATATCCAGAATGGTATTAGTGTAACATATATCATATTTATTCATTCAATTCATTTATATAATTACTATGTAATGATGATCATGTAGAATGAGTCGCATCACATCGTGGAGACGGTATTCCGTACGTACGCACGAGTGATGATATCATTCCTATGATCGTGGAATTGTATTAGAGTATATGTATATTATTTCAGGTTCAATATTACTTTATAATAATCATAAATAGTTACTCATTACACCATTATACCCATCCTTGTAAGGTGATGGTGGAAAATAGATTACACCACGGCGTGGAGACGGTATTCCGTACGTACGCACGCGCGGTGATTTCATTTTTCCGTAGGATGGATAGAAGGTGAATTAGGGTTGTTTCATATTTAGAATAAAATATCTGTATGTATTTAATTCTGATGTTATTACTTTATCATGAAACAACTAAAGAAGAAGAAGTTGAAGAAGAAAGAAATTGAAAAGATCGGTAATGGATATTACCTCTTCTTTGGAACGCCTCTATGAATCCTCCACTTAGGGAACTAAGATTGGTCTTTGAAGAAAACCAGGACCTCTAGGATTATTCTAGGTAAGTGTAGAGGAGAAAATGTCAGGGGTTGGAAGAGCTTGAGTGCTCAAATTGGTGTGAGGAGGAGGGGGAGGAGGTGCCCTTTTATAAGGGAGGAGAGGGGCACCTTAGGAATATCTCAAAATATTATTTTATATTAATGTCAAAATCGGTTTATAATGGTTCCAAAGGGTTTTATTTCGAAGATAAAGTGGGGATGGGTCGAAATCCTATCAACCAATAGGATTTAGACAAGTTTAGGGTATTATCATAACCTTATCAATTAGATTTAACTCTAAGTGAAATAATTTAACTTTTACCGTGTCTTTTTGTTTTCTTACACTATATGGTTAATACACTTACCATAAAATGCCAAAAGAACCCCAAATTGTTTATTATTAATATATATATCCTTATCTAAGTTATTTGGCCGATCCTTATATTTTTAGGAATAAAATAACAATTAATAATATAATATTTGATTTAAAAACTATTTTTTGTCAATTTTGACACTATTTGATATATGATTTTTGTGAAAGTCATAACAGAATTATATTTTCGAACAAAGTTGATTAAATCAACACTAATATATCATAGTAACCTAGAAAATTAGTGGAATGCATAAAAATTCTCAAATTACATTTAGTTTGGTGTTTATAAAATCAATTATGTCAATATTTTATTAATAAGATAATTACTGCAACATCATTGTGTCATAAATAAATTAAATTATTTAATGTCTAAAAATTATAAATAAAAAACCATTATGTAGGAAATCTTTTTAGCTTTCTAATTAATATTTATAGTCGAATTTATCTTATGTATAACTCCATATTAAAAATGATTTACTTATTAAACTTTGATTTTAACTATTTTAACCCTTCTTTAAATAAATTAATAATAAATGTCCTAATCTAACTTAAGTTTGCCTAAATGGTCATATTTTATTCATAAGGTTGTTTTTGGTCGAATTACACTTATCCAATAGAATTAAGACATGTGTTAGTGTACTAGTAATATCATATTTACCCCTATTTACTATTAACTGCGGTAAAAAAAAGTAAAAAGTTACTATTCACCAAAAAATTATTTTTATCTCATTGAACCACATTTTACTTACTGATATCAACCATGTCTGTCGGATTTTCGAAATTCCATTCACAGAAGCAGTAAAATTAAGTTTTATGCAAAATTCAGTTTTTAACCTACCACTTAGTGGTTTCACTATTCATCAAAAATTGAAAGTTTTCAGAAAAATACCAAAATTTCACTCTAGGGTAATTTCGGTATTCTAAATCCAAAAATGAAGTCCATTTTGAAAGATAAAATTATAAAATTTCAAAAATTGGTTATTACTATTCATAACGGCTAGTTTTAATAATATTTTAATAGCATATCGTTGTTTAGTGAAACTCAGTATTGCGTACGACGCAAGCTATCGAGGAAGGTCGCGATTGCGTGTAAAGTAAGCCAAGCTAGTATGTAGTGAAAGATTCCTTTGATGATATATAAAAACAAAATATTACTCATAAAAATCTCGTGTGTTACATTTTACCCCCCTTAAAAAGAATTTCGCCCTCGAAATTCGTCACTTTGTAACAAACAGATGAGGATACTTCTCCATCATCATATCCTCAAGCTCCCATGTAGCTTCTTTAAGTTGGTGGTTCCTCCATAAAACATTCACCAATCGAGTGGTCTTGTTTCGTAGGACATTTTCGCTACAATCCAGAATCTCTATCTGTTGTTCTTCATAAGAAAGATCTTGCTCCAGCGGTACAACTTCTTAGCTGAGTACATGTGAAGGATTAGGTATGTACTTTCTCAGGAGAGATACATGGAACACATCGTGAACTTGAGAGATATTCGGTGGAAGCTCCAATCGGTAAGCTACCTTTCCAACACGATCCAGTATTTCGAAAGGACCGATATATCTAGGGCTCAACTTCCCCTTCTTTCCAAATCTCATAACCCTCTTCCAGGGAGATATTCATAAGAACACTTTATCACCCACTTCAAACTATAGGTCTTTTCTTCGGTTGTCGGCATAACTTTTCTGTCGACTACGAGTTGCTCTTATGTGTTGTTGAATAGATCTGACCTTTTCTGCTATTTCATCAACGAGATCAGGTCCTAATAGCTTTCTTTCCCCAACTTCATCCCAGCAAGTTAGAGTCCTGCATTTCTTTCCATAGAGAGCTTCATAAGGAGCCATCTGAATACTGGAGTGAAAGCTATTATTATAAGAAAATTCCACCAAAGGTAGGTGTTGATCCCAACCTCCTTTGAAACCCATAGAGCAAGATCTCAACATTTCTTCTAGGGTTTGAATTGTTATCTCAGACTGACCGTCTCTCTGGGGATGATAAGCAGTGCTGAAACTCAACTCTGTATCCAGAGTATGATGAAGACTTCGCCAAAACTTCGAGGTAAATCTCGGATCCCGATCAGATATAATAGAAAGTGGTACTCCATGCAATCTTACCACTTCCTTTACATATATCCTGGCAAGTTGATCTATAGAGAAATCCTCTCTAATAGCAATGAAGTGTGCAGACTTTGTAAGACGATCAACTATGACCCAAATAGCATTATTTCCATTGGATGTTTTAAGAAGTCCTGTGACAAAGTCCATAGTGATGTTTTCCCATTTCCATTAGGGTATGGGTAATGGTTGTAACATCCCCTTAGACATTTGTCTCTCAGCTTTAACTTGTTGACAAACCAAGCATCGAGAGACATCTTCAGCAACATCTCTTTTCATGCCATCCCACCAGAAGTACTCTTTCAGGTCCCTATACATCTTCGTGCTCCCAAGATGAATAGAGAATGAAGAACTATGAGCCTCATCCAGCAGCTCCTTCAGCTTTAGTGGTTTATATGTATAATTAGACTATATTTTTTTCATTTAATATAATTTAGGTAATTTTATGTAATTTCACAATTAAACTTGACATAAATAAGTGTCAATCTTTTGATATTTATTATTTCTTAAAAACACGCTTTCTGTTTTAACAGTAGGAATTAATTTAAAATTAATTTAATCCACTTATGTGTTTTGAATTTGGAAAAATTGATTCTATATTTGGAATTAGGAGGTAAAAATAGTGTTAGTAGGTAACCTTTTTTAGACATTATGAATATTTACTTCAGTAAATATTTTATTTACCATGGTTAAAGGGTAAATCTGGTAAATTAGGGTAAACAAATATTATTACAATGATATTAAATTACTCTAACATGTGTCTTATTCTTATTGGAAGATACATGTCCGACCATGGGTATCCTTTGGCCTATTTTGGGACTCCATGGAGCCAATTGAGAGTGATAATGACATTTTTATTAAATAATCAAAAGCAAAGACCCAAATGACATAAACATATATCTTTTAGTTGAACATTTTTTACATGGGGTTATATAATCTATCTATTTTATTATACATTCTCATTAAAAAGATAAAAATATTTCCTATATAGTTATACTTTATTTACAATTTTTAGATATTATATATTTAAATTTATTTTTGACAGAATGATGATGAAGTAATTACCTTATTAATGAATGAATCAAATAAATGGTATTGTAAATATTAAAATAAATATAATTTGAACTTTTTTATGCCATCCACGAATTTTATTGGTGAATATGACATTTTAATTGTGATGAAATGTATTTGTTTAGAAGTAATCAAGTTTTGATGACTTTCACAAAAAGAAAATACTAAATATTGTCAAAATTGACATAAATGAGTTTTTAAGACAAATATTATATTATTAAATTATATAATAGTCCAAAAAATATAAGGTTCTTACAAAGAACATATATAATAATAGTTATATAATTATCTAACCCCTTGAAATTCTATTGGAATTTTATAGTAAGTTTATTAAAAAATTATTATAATAATACAAGAATACATGGTAAAATTTAAACGGTTTAACTAAGACTTAATTCTAAATGATAAGGTTAATATGGCGCCTCAATCCTATATAAAACCAATTTTTGAGGGTTTAGAAATCCATACCCACCATATACAAGAAATAAATCATTTCGGAGCCATTATAAACTGAAAATTATTTTATTATAAAATAATTATTCAATCTTTTCCTAAGGTGGCCCTCACCTCTCTTATAAAAGGGATGTTACCCTTCTCTCAAAATAACACCTCCAAAGCCATTTGGATCAGCCAAACCCTGACCAAATATCCTTTAAATTTTCCTCATTTAAACCTAGAGGATACAGTTTAATAAAAAATTCAACCTATGGATCCCTTTTTCTCAAATCAAAAGGAAGAACCCGAAGAAGGGGTAAATATTTCATCACCAATTTCATGTTATTTTTCTTATTCCATTTACTCTTTCTTTGTTTTTCCCATTATAAAATAGTAAATCATGTTTATTATATACACTATGATGTTGTTATAAAAATGGTACAACCATATTCATTATTCTATCCATCATGTGAATGACAAAGTCACCATATGTGTGTATGTACGACTTACCAACTCCACGTCGGGGTGTAGTTTGTTATTGAAACACTTAATTATATGGATGATTATAAAAATGAGTATAACTGATCTAAATAATAAATATAACATGTTAATAATTCTGTATATATGATATACCATCCAATTAGATATGACTTCACCATCAATATAATGATATTGTCGCTCGTGCGTACGTACGGATTACCGTCTCTACGACGTGATGAGATTCATTCCCACATTCACCCTTCAACGATGATTATAAAAATATATATTATTAATAAGTATACAATATATAAAATAATATTTCTACTAGATATATATATACACAAATATATATCTTATTCACTTATTTCCGTTCAATATGATATGAAAACGGAAACAACATTTATGCATACGCACGACCTACCATCTCCATAAATGGTGCCTTCTATTTCATATATCTATTAATTATAAATATTTATATTTAAAATATATATGATATATAAATCAAGTTTTACATTCTGGAAGTATTTAAATCATGATCTAAATGATACGATCAAAAATAACAAGTTAAAACACGTATGATAAAGAATGCAATTATTACCCAAAATGTTAATTTAACATGGAAATCATTATTAAAGGGGTAGTATAATGTCTTAAATGAATCATGTATGATATAATAAATATTAATATAGTTCTTGTATAATTTAATAACAAACTATGGTCATTATATATGTGGTTAAACATACCCTCGACCAAAGGAAAGTGCAAGGTAAGGGTTAGTTTTTCAATCTCATTATTATTCTGAGATTTTTTATGTGTAAGTATTTACTAGGACATATTTATCATTGATACACGTATTTCATAAAAAAATTTAAATGGCGTTTTTAAGGTTTCATGGGAGGTTATATTTAACTAGATCATAATTTTAAATGTTTTAAAGATTTATCATTCTAAATTATTTTAATTAATGTCCATGTTTTCAAAATTATTTTAAGGATTTATTTATATTCACATGAATGTTTTGAGAAGATAATTATTTTCAAAAGTTTCAATGTGGTATGGGAAAAGTTGATTCAAAAATATCTTTTAAATTTCTTCCATTATAAATGTGTGAATTTTAAATGTTTTCATGAAAAATATATATTTCTCCCCAAGAGTTTTACAAATCATTTTCATCTATGTCAACATACTTTGATGGATTTTAAACTTTTTTGAAGTTGATTTATTATGATACAAATCATCCATATTTTATTGAATGTTTTGTGATATATTTGACTGTGGATGTGTTAATTTTATACAATTCATGGTTTATGGATAAAGTATTAAACTTTTGTATTATAGTTTTATTACGAATGTTTATGTTATGTTTCAACTGTTTCATATGAGGAATTTATTACACTTAGTAAGTGACAGGTAGAGCCCGCTATAGCTCCTTGGTGCATTGGCAGGTCTCATGAGACAATTAGATGGGATATTGGATGAGGCCTTTCACAATTTTATATATGGTTTTGGCCAAGGCCCAAAACATTTTTAGACATCTTGCCCATGGCCTTGAAAAAATGTTTGAGAATGTCTTAAATTATAAATTCCCTCATTATGAAAATAATATTTATGGGTCATGTGGTTTTTCAACTAGTAGAATATCCATGACAATGTTTTATTGTGGAATTATTTACTCAGCTCATATTTCTTCCATAATGTTTTCCTGTTTATTATTTGTAAAGTCATGTGTTTTCAATTATTATCCATCCATATTGTTTATATTATCTTCCATTTAATTGTTTACCCTTACTGAGCATCTGAGATCACCCCTTTCTTATGTTTTATTTTCCCAGGATTTCCAAGAAGCGTATTATGATTGATATGAAGAGTTAATCTAAAAGAGAATAATGGAATTCTCTAAGAATTATCTATGTGTTATTTAATGTTTGAAATTGTATTCTGAAGTTAATGTATGTAATCTATTTCCAAGACTGCTAAACTGATTGGTATTTTGGGATATGATTTCCTTGTATGATGCCATTATATTAAAATAATGCACAGACTCTGGGTAGCTGGTGTCAGGGTGTAACAATGACCCTTTTGGACTGGAATAGAGGGTTGTATCTACTCTGATATGGAATGCTGATGTGCCATCCCATGTGTGGGGATAGATTTATGTTTATGTTCCCCTAACACTGCTGGAGTAGTTAAAATATCCTGGATTGTTTTCAGAATAATGGGAAGGGATTTGCGTCTTCCCTTTCACCATTGATAGAATATGTTTGGTGACTTAGGTGGCCAGAAAAAGAATATAAGTCCATTCCATATAGGTAGTAGGTGTATGTTCTCACTCCAATACTCCTTTTCCTATAAATGGGTATTGAATATACTCATGCATGGGGGTAGAGAGTTGGGCCGACCCCAAATTTTTGATCGGAGCATTCCGACTAACTTCTCCGGGTCCTACCAAATGAGATTGTTGGTAGGCATGATCAACATTGGTAGGTGTATGTCTCTACTGGCTGTTTCCCATAAAGTATGGTTGACATACTTCCTTCAATATTGGCTGATGAACTGTTGATAGAATTGGTGATTTTAAATAGGTGTATGTTCTTGTTTACTAGATCCCAGCACATTATATTGGAGAACATCATTAAATGCAGTCAGACGAGCCTACTGACTAGCTGATAACTTGTAAGCAGGTATATGTGCCTATTAATGGTACTCCATTGGGTTTATATTGTGCGATTGGTGGGTTGCTATCAGATGAGTCTACTAAGCATAAAAATTAGGATGGACTGGTGTAGGTTCCCGCTTGTTGTTTGCAATCAAGTTAAATTGAATGACTTATCCAGAGGAAGCCAAGGTGAGAACCTACTCTTGATTAACCATACATTATCCCTAGTGGTTCATCTTGTGTTACTGAGTCTAAGAGACCTGGGCCAAATGTCTGGAGGCAAAACCACCATCAATTTGGAGGTTCACTATCGCCCGATTCTGGTGGCAACTGCTAGTGGGAGTCCTTAAGAAGGACTCCAACATTCTTGAATTGAGGTCTTGAGTGACCTCTTGATTCATCTCCCTGTAGTATGGGAGGGATTGATTGTTGCGTTATGGGGATAAATTCCCAAAATTTTTGGAGATGGTGGTTTTCTCTGTTTACTTCTTGGTCATGGTCATCGTTGGCTAGATGATCATAGATTGTTGTTGACCTGGAGGGCCTGTCGAGCATCATCCAAAGTCAGTATTGTACTATGCTAGTGATATTCCATTACCAGCATATTATAGACCCAACGTTGAATTCACTGGGTTGGTGACGATGTTCTTCCCATGGATGGAGATCCAACTTGAGCAGCAATTGATATGTTCATATATGTTGTCTTGGGGAAATCCATTATTTGGATTGAAGTGTGTTCATGAAAATTTTTAAAATAATATCAAGCTATATTAAAACAAAATATTTTCATATGGATACATTCATGAATAATTCCTTTTTCTGGACTACCTTTATCAGTTGATGGGGGCCTAACAGGTGGGTAACATTATTAACTTGGTTAAGGATTCACGTTGGGTTCACCATTTTTATTTCGCAGTTCCTTGAAACCCGTGTTCTAGTTTTAAGTATGAATATATAAATGTGGTTTCTATAAGATTTATTCATTGAAATGAAATCTTCCAACAATTCATTATCCAAAGAGGTCCTTCTTCTAAAAGGCAGGTGTTCATTAATTTTTAACTGTACGATACATATGAACGTACATTGGTCAAGGGGATGGGAGGCCAGACTCATCACAACCTTTTGGGTAGATTTATTGTCTACATCGGGAATCTCTTCATATATTTAAGATATTTTCTTGATTCCTTATTAATTTACCAATTATATCATAAGTATCCCTTGGAATTCACAATCACTTTTTAACATGTGTAAAATTTAGAATCATCAGTATGCATTCAAGGATCTTCATTAATGGAAATATCCATTTGTATTTGATTTTTTATTTCAATGGAATCCTATAATATACTTCTTAATGATTCTCTTACTCATACTTTGTGATGATATTGGTTTTTAAGATACTCAGTTGGGAACTCTAGAATTTTATTTTCATTTGAGGAGATGAAGGTTTACTTCTGATTTTGGGATCGTGCTTATAATATAGGCTACCTACATATCCTTGTGAAATGAATCAGAACCCTCATTGTTCAGTGACACTGAATGGGACACATCATACCATTTATGATAATGTGATAAGGACCTCTAAGATGATGGTACTTAGTTGAATCTTAGTGTGGGAC
The DNA here is from genome assembly GCA_963277665.1 of Viscum album. Classification (NCBI taxonomy): domain Eukaryota; kingdom Viridiplantae; phylum Streptophyta; class Magnoliopsida; order Santalales; family Viscaceae; genus Viscum; species Viscum album. The sequence continues at coordinate 353,628,504 of OY728125.1, read as the reverse complement.
CTATGGGGATGTTGCCCGAATAACACAGAAAGGATATGGATTTCAATTAAAATCAGACCCTATTGGGAATATGGGCCACAGAGAACAGTGTTGATATACAATGTTGGGTTTGAACCCCAAGGAGGCTTCCAACCTACCCCATATGTATGGGAATCGAAGCCCATATAGTTCGATAGGTCTCATTGGATATTATGGTCCTTTGAGAGAAATGTGTTTGGGCTTAATTCTGGAAAAGTTTGCCTCGATGACTAGGGGTCTAATTTTGTGTTTATTCTTGAGGAGGATGCTCGGATTAATTCAATAAGGGTTGGATTTTTGAAGAGGATGTCCAATGAGATTGGGACTTATGAAGGGTTCCTACGTTCCCTGATTATGATGGGAATCAGAGTTATCGTAATTCATTCAATTGTGCAAATTTTGTAATCTTGGAAAATCTGTTAGCCCACATGAGTCATGCTCGGTGTGAGAAATAATAGAATGTCAAATATTCAACAAAGTTATTCACACTTTCAAAATTTTCCTCCTCCATTAGTAGAAGAGGGTGCATCAATCGTGGAAGTGGGTGAGGTGACGAGATTTCCCTCTGTTCCATTTACATTGTAAAAGGGTCCAATGTAAGGAGAAAGGGATAAAGGGGAGGGGATTATACTAGGACAGCTTCCTGAAAATTAATCTTTATAAGGTAGGAAGACTTATCCTATGCTTTCATTGACAAGAAAGTGTAATGTGTACCTCCCCTACCTGAGACCTAAGGTTCTAGGTTGCCTCTTTTAGAAGGGACAGGTCATGACCCAAACCCTCCTCTTAACTAGGTACTTACCAAAACAGTTTCTAGGAAAAAGTTCCATGTGAAGACATATATACAAACCCACAGACATACTATGAATCCTATACCCATTCTCAAACAAATGTAGAAACCCCTGACTGCGGAATTACAAACCCAAATATGAGACATGCTGATGTGCCTTTCCTAATGGTTTGATAAGTTAGGAGGTTTTGTTGTAGGTCTCACCAGAATCCCTTTCAGACAAGGGATCCAACGAAAAAAAGCCTTACCATGTATGGCTCAGGGAGGAATGATGGATTGTAGACTGAAGAGAGTTAGGATAATAAGTTAATCAAAGAGGGGCACCCAAGTAGATAAGGGCGCACAAGTATGGGCGTGCAAGTACACTTGGGTGACCTGATGTTCACTTAAGAAATGACCAACCTATATCGTAATACTTGGGGAAGACCCTACTCAAGCCATCAAGAGTATTCACGGTGAACCAAGAAGTGGGGTACCCAATTTCTTTTGAGGGGAATGGGAGGTGTGCCAGTATTTCTGAATTTCGAGAGGTTGGTTACTTTAGGTGTACAAGTGTTATGGTTTTCAAACACTAAAATGACTTATGTCCAATGATCCTCCATTAAATCCTCCACTCAAGGTGTTGAAGAACTACCTTGAAAGTTTCTGAAGATCGGGGAGATGTACAAGGGAAGACAGAGTAGAAATTGGGCTTCAAAAAAATTCATCCGTGCAAATGGGGGATCCAGGGGTCTATTTATAGGCAAATAAATGACCTTGGGTGAAATGATTTGGGCGCGCAAGTGACTTTCACGCTAGATATGAGTGCACAAGTAGGTTGTGTGACATATTTGGGTGCACATGTAGGCTGTGTGTCACTGGTGTTTTGGAATGACTAAGGCGATTCAAAATTCTTACCTTTGTAAATCTTGATTTTTCCTCATGTATTTTACCATTTTCATTCTATGGGGATTCCCATTTTCATTTTATAGACTCTTTGATAGAATAGAGTATCAACATTCATACCAATTTCTTTCAGCGATTCATCCACAACTTCAGTAGGATTTCCCTCCCACTTACTCAGTTACTCCAAAATGATGTCACTTTCCATTTCGATGAGGTTTGAAAGAGTGACTTCATTGAAAGCAAAATTGATCTTACATTTTCCACGATAATCCAACACCCATATTAGTCCTTACCCTTTGAATTGTTGTGTGATTATTCTGATAGAGTCATTGGGGATGTTCTTGGTCAAATAGAAAAAATTCCTCATTTCTAATATGCCTCAAAAACATTGCACGATACTCAATCTCACTACACTGTGACTGAAAATGAACTTTTAGCAGTGGTATTTACCGTAGATAAATTAGGGTCCTATCTCTTAGATACCAAAATCATCATCTTCACAAACCATTCTTCTATAAAGTTCCTACTCAATATAAGTGATTACAAACCTAGGCAAATAAGATGAATCCTAATGATCAAAGTGTTTGACATTGATATCAATGATAGACTAGGAAAAGAAAACCATGTGGCTAATCACCTGAGTAGAATTTTTAATTCTTCACATTCTGAAATAATTGATCCAGAATTTCAAAAATAGCACCATTCATCTCTAACTCCAAAAATACCATGGCATGCCCCAATTTTAAATTACATGGTTTCTGGTGTTTTTCTTGGAACTTTTTCCAAATAACAAAAAAATGAAGTTGAAAAGTGTTTCAAATTTCTATTTTTGGGAAGATAATAAACTTTGGAAAACTGGGGCTGGTAATTAAGAGATGTGTTGATAAAAATGAACATTCTTCAATCAATGAATTCTATCACTCAATTCCTGGTGGTGTCTATTTTGGACCACAAAGGACCTCCCAAAAGGTCATATACTCTGTATTCTTCTAGCCTTCACTCTTCAAGGACTTACAAGAGTTCTGTCAATCATGTTCCACTTTCCAAATGTTTGGAACAATTTCCAATGGAAATGAATTTCCCCAAAGCCTTTACTTTTCTACAAGATCTTCGATGTTTGGGGGATCAATTTCATGGGACCATTTCCCCCTTCCAATAGATTCTGATACATCCTTCTTATGGTTGATTATGTTTTTAGGTGGGTCGAGGCCAAATCCATTAGAAAAGATGATTCACTTACAGTTAGTGAGTTCCTAATTACAGACATCTTTAACTAATTTGGCACACCACAAGCCTTGATATGTGACTTAAGAACCCATTTTTATAATAAAACCATGGAATCTCTTTTAAAAAAGAATGGGTTTGTACATAAAAAATCATATTCATATCACCCCCAAACAAATGGCATGGCTAAACATTCTAATAGAGAAGTTATAGGAGTGCTTTAGAGAATTATAAAACCCACCAGAAAAGACTGGCCTAAAGGACTTTGTGAAGCACATTGGGCTTATCGAACAGCCTATAAAACACCCACTGGGATGTCTCCTTTCAGGCTAGTTTTTGGTAAAGCAAGTAATTTACCAGTTGTAATCCAACCTATGTATTTTTGGGCTATGAAAACCTGTAATTTTTATTGTGAAAAATATGGTGAAGAAATGTTTTTGCAATTGGCTGAACTGGAGGAGCTTTGACTTGATTCCTATGAGAATTCCAACATGATCAAAGAAAAGGATATGATTCTCCAAGAAAAACACATCTTGAGAAAGGTATTTCATGAAGGAGAAATGGTATTTCATTTCAAATCTCTATTTTGGCTTCAACTAGGTAAGCTTAATTCTCATTGGGAAGGTCCTTTTATTGTTTCTCATGTTTTCCAATTTGGTGTAGTGCAAGTCCAAGACCCCTATTCAAAAAGAACATTAACAATTAATGGAAATCGATTAAAGAATCACCCTGATAGGACACATAATCATGGAACAACATCAAATTACATAAGATCCAAAGTATACGCACCACTAGATGGAGACAACAACCCACCAAATCCAAACCAAGGGGAACCTCTTTCCCTTTAACACTCTCTCTATCTCTTCATCTCTCTCTCTATCAATCTTTCTTATTATTTATGTATCTTTCATTTTTTATCCACTTTACTTATCAATCCCTTTTATTTACCCTTTCTCTTTTGGGTGGGTGTGTCTTTATAAATAACTAAAAAAAACAAAAAAACAAAAAAACAAAAAATCACTTAAAAAATAAAGAAAAAACCAGAGTCATGATTACTCATTTTCAATTTTATAATTTTGTGAAACCATTTTAAGGACTCAAAAGACATGTGTTCATCTCAAAAATTTTTTGTTTTCATCATATATTTTGATAAAGAATATTGCGTCAAAACCAATAAATTCTTAATTATAACTTTTTGATTGGGAAAATTATTTTCCCCAACTGTGGGGAACAAAATTAGCTTTCATTTCATGACTACTATGGACATCTTCACCAAATATGTGTTTTTCACCCCCCATTTGTGAGTCTTGAGTTTTTAGATCTTCAAAATGAATTTCTTACTTTAATATGCGTTAATACGATAGAGTCATTTTTTGAACCACATGATAATCACAATAACCAAATAGCCTCCAATTAACTATACATTAATCATCCTTTTGAAATACCTTTTGAACCTATGAAATGATTTTCTTCAACATCCACAATATAATACCAATACATATTTCCACCCAATATCAACAACAATTTTCATAAAATAATTTTGTATTTAGAAATTTAATTATGGGGGGAATGGATTTCATTTTTTGGGTCCCATTTTATTGATTTTCAACAAGTTGTCATATGATTGAGGGAGCGAATCCATTTTAGTGTAGGGGAAAGGTTGTAATTCTGTGAGTTTTTATGAATGTAATGTACTTTAATTTATGTAATTTTGTAAGTGTTATGGAAACGTGTTAAAAAATCAAAAAAAAGAACAAAAAATGGTTGTGTCTTGGGCAGGTCAAAAAATAACTCTTCCTCAACATTTAATCTTGTTATAATTATTACAATTAGTGTCGTGATAAGATAAATCATAGGTTGGGATATGATCATGAGGTATTTTTCATGTTCAAATTTCAAAAAATGAAAAAATGGGAAGAAAGAACAGCTATGTTATTGGGAGAAGTATTGTGTTTTATAAATATTTCATCTTATCATCCCCTTCAAATTTTCTTCCACTCTTGTGTCTTTCTTCAAACAGTAATTACCCTTTAAATATGTTTTCCATTTCCTTCCATTTATCATTTAAAAAAAATATGCTCTTCTTTTTCCATGTTATTATCTTACCACATTTTTCCTATATTTTTCATATCATCTTCCTACCGACCTGTAGCCACAGAATAACCCCTAAAAGACCTCTTTATTCTTGTTCACTTTAGTATAGGTAATGGAAGCTAATATCTCTTTCAAACTCTATGATTTTCAATTTTGGTTGGTGAATGAGTGAAGCTACATAAATTAATTTTATTATCATAAGAAGAGTAATTTTTGTGTGACACCATTTTTCATTTCTAAATTTGCGCATGAAAAAATGAATTTTTTTTGGCACATTTTTTCTCTAAAAACTTGTGGTTGAATTGAATCTGGATTAGTGAAATTTTCTAAACCTCCCCCGATTGGGGAAAACAAAATTTAAATATTTGTTGGTGGGTGAAAATTATTTTGTAATTTTTTTATATTTATTGAATATGCGAAAATTCACAAGACTAAGTGTGGGGGAGTTGATGTTATTAATATTTTCATTACTTATTATATACTCCCTTTATTGATTTTATATGAAATGTGCATAATTTTTGTGAAATAATAAATTTTTAATACTAAATATAATTTTTTATCATTTTTAGAAGTAAATTAATTGAGTTAGTTTACTATTTTAATTATACCTCTCACCCTAAAGATTCAAATTGTGTGGTTATTAATTTTCTGGATTCATTATTCAATTTCGCACGTATCATTAGAAAAATCCATTGACCAATTCTACCATTTGAAGTGTCATATGAACCACACAAGAAGGACCAAAGAATATGTGAATAAACTGGGCCATACATGAATATTGAATTAATGGGATCATATAAAAAGATAAAATTCATTAATTATCATCAAACATTTGGATAAAAACTCCAGGATTCGTGTATAAAAATACCAGGGCCCAAATCATGTTTTGAAGTCCAGAACACCATTCTGTCTAAAAATTAAATGTTGGAAACTATTCATGACATACCTCATGATATGATGATAAAATAAAGCTTAGATATTGAGGTGTGAAAGAGGAGTTAAGGCGGAAAACTTTGTTGAAAAATAATTTGAATTAAGGCATCTTCCTCTTCAAAACCCATTCACATGTTGCTCTTCAAAAATTTTGGATTGAAATGGACCGATTAAAATTGTTTAATCAAACCCCCATAACATTAGATCCTTAAGTCTAATGGCCACAAAATTTTAGAGTATATAGAATAGGTAAATATATACAACATTGAATAGGTTTAGATCTCGAGATTCAGCTTTATAGATGTCCAAATCTTCGAACCATGTGGAGGAGTAGTTTTGGAATTCAAACAGTCCACCACCTTGGGCTATAAATACATCCCCTCCCCTCCTTACAAAAAAGTTGGCATTTAAGAATAGAGGATCACATATTGGTAATAAAAAATCCTTTACAAAGGATTTTTAGGACCTTCCATACTCATGTTTTCACTTGAGACACCCTTACTCCTCTATATGTTTTCTTTTACTTTTGTGATCTTCATTAATGTAATCTTGTAAGTAATTTTTTTAATTCTATTTGAACGAATGTTTCTTCATTAATATCTATTATTCACATCCACCTTCTATATTTTAAAATTTATGTTCTTAAAATATTTTAAATATAATTGAAGCCACTTCCCTTCTTTTTCTTTCTCATTCGATCTAAAGTTGGTTTTTATTTATCATCATCGTTTGTGTGCTTGTTCGACACACCACTCTTTTATTATCCATTTATTTTTCTTGTCTTCTTAATTTATCATCATAATCATTATAACCAGATTACTAATGACTTTAATTTATGATTAAATCTCTAATTGGGTTGAGTTGTAATTTATGGATGTTAAGTGATTCAGAGCATTTTCTCGATGAGTATTCATTGAATTAACATATTGTATGTTCGACTGAACATGTCATTGATTAATGACATATTTTGTTCAATGTATGGATTCCATAGATTATTGGAACCATAAATACACTAACACAATCAATAATTTGTTGAGATTAAAATTTGAGTTATGTTAAGTCTTGGATTAAATCTATAACACTTAGGAACTCCAATCAAAATCAACTTGTGACATGGGTGTTAATTTATTGTAATACAAAGCAAGTCTCAAGGATATCACAATCTAAATACCTATTGATGAACTCACCCTAACATTTATCAAATTTTTAAATAAATCTTAATAAAAAATAATCCATAAATTTTTTCAGAAGATCTGCAAACAAAACCCCCCCAAACATAAAAAAATAAACTAAAAACAATCGACTATTAAAAAGTATCATCGCTGAGGATTTGACCCGAGTGCAGATATCAACATTAGCAGAGCACCAGTACCCTGACCAGTCAATAGGCAAAAATCGTATATGATTTCAAATGGCACCATTTTTAGGTATGGTGCTTTATGTAGTCATTAGTTTTTGGTTATTGTAAAAAAAAAATTAAAAAAACTGAAAAAAAAACAGAATGAAAAACCCGCATTCTCATAAAAATCATAAAATGAAAAAACACATAGAAAAACCCATCTTCCTCTTTCTTACAACATCTCTATGAATGCTCTGTAGCCTCCAAGTCAATCTCTAGGATTTATTTTACCTGGAAATTGAAAGAACACCTCGACAGCTTAGGAGAAACATAAGAGATAATAACATAATTCAATAACCAGTCCGTGTCCAACCAGTTGAATTAGAAATGTCCAATCCTACGGAAAAACACTTAAATAACATTCTCTCCATGATATAAATTACAAACCTCTTGGATTTTGATATCCAAAAATTGAGTCTGACTTCAAAATCAAATCGGGTTTGATTCATCTTCTCCCTCATTTCCATATGCTAGCTGGTAAGGATCCACATGTCCACCTTAAAGAGTTCCTAGTAGTGTTCTCTACCATGAAGCCTCAAGGGGTATCTGAGGAACAAATCAAAAACTAAGCATTCCATTTCTCCCAAGCTAACTACACCAAGTCATGGATTTAATACCCCCTCTTGGGTCCATAACCACATGAAATGACATGAAGTAACTCTTTTTAGAGAAATTCTTCTATGTTTCTCCGACTGCTTCTATCTGAAAAGAAATAAGCGGTATTCATTAATTCCCAAATGAATCACTCCATGAGTACTGGTAGAGGTTCAAAAAGCTTATTGTAACTTTCCCACACCACCAAATCTCTGACCAACTCTTTATCAAATACATAAATAAGGGGTTATTGGCTATGGAGAGAAGTTTCATTGATGCCGCATGTGATGGTTCTCTTATTGATAAAACTCTGGAAGCTGCAAGAGATCCCATATGTAACATGGTTACAAAGACACAGAAATTACATTCCCAAGAACAAGATCATGTAAAACAAATCCAAAATAATCAATCCATACATCCGAACAATATGACCGAGTGGATGAGTAAACTTACAGGTCTTTTCAGAATACTAGTTGTGGCTTCCAAAGCCTCAACCTCATCTTATCCACAATCAATTATTCTTGGACATGTCATAGACTGTGGATTCTATAACTCTCTATCTCATCCAACAAACCCCATCCTAGAACTTCAAGATGACCCATCTGATTCATCTAGACCAATGGAACTAAATACAGCATATGATCAGTAGAACACCAACCCCAAACTATCAAGTTAGTTCATTAGAACCTCTAACCAACCTCACATTGGGCCCTTGTCTTTTTCTTATAACCAAGGTTTAAGGTATGGGAACCCTATCCCTCAATTTCCTCATCAAAACCCAAACCGGTTCTAATATGGTCATGGTGTTGGTAACTTCCCACAACCTTATCCATTTGTTTCTCAAAAACAAAGGAGAAATCCTCCTCCTGCTTCTCCAGGCTTCCACTATCCTAGAGATCCTTCTCAATTCCCAAACCAATACAATCACTTTCCCATGAACCAAAATAGAGGTAATCAAAATTTGGGACAAGAATATTCTTCCATGTAACCATGGGAAATTGCATTGGAAGATCCTGCCTCATTCACCCATTATAGCCTCAAAAACATTGAAACACAAATTGGTCAACTTGCATCCCACCTAATCCAGCAACAACAATCAAATTCTTCCCAACTCCTAGATCAAATATTACCCAAACCCTAGAGTAATGTAATTGTAATTTCTCTTAGATTAGGGAAGAAATTTTCTAATCCTCATGATATGTTTGATCACAAAAGTATGGTTGATGATCCATATGTTTACTTCACAAAAATAGGGTTCCATATTTATGTAGGGTACTTTAACCATATGTTTTCACTTTGGATAATATAAGGTTCCATAGTTACGTATTGTTCATTATTAAGGCATTTCTCTCAACAAAGGTTTGATTGAACATACACCCTAATATTTCAATAGAAGTTTTAATAAAAATATAGGTTTTGATCCTTACGTTACATTCTTTAACACAAATTATGAACAGTGTTTCCATAACACACTACTAAGAGAATTTATAACACCTTTATGAATATTACATATAAATATTAAGCTTGAATATGATTCCAAAATAATGATATTGAAGAATATTAATTTCTTTAAAAACACTTAAAGTAAAATAATTAGTACAAAACAAGATTATTCGTGAGTATCAAGATCAATATGATTTGTAGAGTATTCTTGAGACAATACATTTCCAACAAATAATACATTGGAAAGCAATGGTGAATCTAGTATAACGAGTTCTTGATATTTTAGAGCAATAAAGATATGAATTTCTATTTTATTAAATAAGTCACAACCATGTTTCTATCATTAATCAGCAGATAAAGATTAAAATTATTACCATATTTCAATGTTTTAAATTCGTAGATATGAATTCAATATGATATACTAAGAGATATAAATGATTATGTGTTATAATAACAATAAAACATGGTTGATTTGTGGGTCATAAATTAATTTAATCATTATATCCTACTAACATATCATTCGTGACATCTAAATTGGTTTCTGGTTTCAACATGTATTATAATATTTTTAAAAATATGTATGGGAAATTCCCCATTAAGTATTTGAGTAATAAATATGAATCATTCCTTATTTCTATCCATATGGCATGCTCCCCTTAATTTCTAGTACTAATATCACATTATCTATGTTTGAAAGTTTCATCACACCCCCTCCCTTGAAAACGTGTATCATGAAAGTTGATGCATCTTATTAGAGAAACCCCTCTATCCATGGGATGGAATGAGGGATGGATGATAGGTTTCATGAAAACTATCCCTCTTTCAAACTACCGACCAAGTGATGTCTATGTGCCCTCGATTGTATCACCTTCCAAATACATTGCATCCTTAGATCAACCCCAAATATAGATGTTCATATGGCTGTGAATCCCTATAACTCACATTGGTTACATGGGGATTGAAGGATATATAATAACCATCAACACACTTATCCCTATTGTTGAGGCCTTCATCCTGATAGTTCATACCTGAACTACATTCCTATTATGTGGAGCCATTTTTCTGGTCCATGTGATTCAACTTTTCTACCCACCAGTTCTGACCTAAAGACCCCTATATATCCCAGAGGCTATATGCCCTGAAGGCCTCACATATCTCGATGGACTTATGGACCATAGGCCCAAATCAATGGCCCAAAATCCGAAATCATATGAATGGTTATTCTACTACAGTGCTTCTATAGTGACACTACAGTATCTTCAGAAATTCTCCAATTTTAGGAATTGAACCTATGTTTCATGTGGGATTATTGGGTGTGTTAACCACTTAGCTACCACCATAACTTCAAAACATGTATTATAAAATATTTTAGATTGATTTAAAGAATAAAATATATGATGAAGAATATTGTAATGTATCCCCTGATGGTTAATTCAGTGAAGAAAATTTTTGGATATCAAATTTATGAGGATATTGTATTTTGGATAGTTTATAAAAATGCTTGACAATCACTTTTCCTATAGTGTTCTGGATATTGAAAATTTTAATTTAAGTGGTTGAATGAAAAAATAAAACAGAAAATGTAATATATAATTCATGTAACACCCCAAAATTGATATCAAATATTTTTTAACCATATTATTTCATTAATAGATTTCATTTTATCCAGTAAATTGTAAATCTTTTTCTGCACACGACACAGACATATCTTTCATTACATGCAACACTTAGTAACTAAAAAACATAATATAATTATTGAAATTCATTATACAGGAAAATTGTAACCTATAAATTTTAATTTAGTTTATGAAAATTATTATATAAACTATTAAAGTATGATTTACAAAAGTAAAATGCTTTTCAAATAAAAAGGAAATATTTTTCTATAAAATTATTTAATTTCACACAGGTGCGTTTTATACCAATAAAATAAAAAAATACTCTCACATTATTATATTAACAAAATATATATATAATTTTTCATATATTTTTTAACATTCATCATATGAGTTTTATATTCCTAATATATAAATAAATGTCGTTTTATTCTTAAATTTTTTCATTTCTTTGTAAATGATGTTTTATAGCATTTTAATGGAAAACTTGTTTTAAAGATAAATTTTTTCACTTTAAAAAAATATATTTTAAAAAATAAATTTATTCATTGAATTAGTGATATATAAATTACTTTGGTTTAATTTTTTGTATTTTTTTAATATGTTTAATGTTTTAATAAATAGTTAAAATACTAAAGTTTAATTGAAAACATCATTTTTCTAAGTAATTTATAGTGTCAAATTATATTTTTATTGGTTTTCATTTATAATTACATATTTATTTTTTTATTTAATACAATTTATTTTATTATAATCAATTTTATATTGTAATTGGATATACAAACATCCCAAACATTTGATAATTGTTAATTTAAAAACGTGTTGTTTTCATACCATCTATGTGATAAATTATTAATAAATTCTTGAAACATTTGTGAATATAATTTGAAAAATTAATAATATAATTTTTATAATAATCTATAAATTTAATAAACCTTTCCTTTTTTTTGAAAATATGAATAGTAACATTAATAGTTTTTATTACCATGGTTAAAGGTAAATAGGGTAATTGAGGTTACAAATTACCTAATAAATTTTTTAAAACTAACTTAACACATACCAAATATTATTGAATGAATTTAATTCTACATTTAACAGATAATATTCTTTGTTTAATAATTTAATGGACACATTTCCATGAAAAATGACTTCGATATTATTAAGATCAAAGAGAGTGAAAAAATGTCACACTCTTACTTTTAATAAGTAAACAATTTTTAATATGGGATTAAATATAAGTTAGTGTTGAATACATATATTATTATGAAATATATATATTTTTTCAAAATTATGCAAATTTATTTTAAAATTTCATTGAATAGGAAATAATAATAAATAATTACACAATGATGATGCAGTAATTATTCCATTAAGGAAAAACTCAATTAAGTTGCTTCAAAAATATTAAAATAACTATAATTTTAATTACATAAGGTGAATAAATAATTTTAAAGGTGTATTTGACATATTATGGTTTCATTAAATAATTTTTTTGAAGTTATAATCCAATATAGATTTTATTGAAGTCAATATAATGAATAGTGTCAAAACTGACACTAATGAGTTTTTGTTAAATTAATTAAAAATAATAAAAATAATAATTAAGGATAAATGGGATATATTATTGTCTAAAATTTTGTAAATGTACCATTTATTGTCCAATTTACAGTATATAAGTGAAAATATGTATCTTTTAATAATGAATATTTTGTTACCAACGTTAAAATTACAACATGTTTACTAAGGGTAATTATAAAAAATAATGTTTAAATTTACAACAAAACATTTATAAAATATATATTTTTTATGGGATTAAAACAATATCCCAATTTATAAATTAATCCCTTAAAATATATAGGTATCATAATAGAAAATTAATATATTATAAATTAATCTTTTGAGAAATTTCTAACGTACCCCTTCCTTCCCTTATAAAAGGGAACATATTATTCCCTTTTCATCACACTGAAGAAACTATTTCGCTCATCAAATAATTCCAAATATCATCCCACCCACACCCCCCCATCCTAGAATCCTTACTTTCGGATGAAATCCATCCAAATAAGTCCTTTTAAAAAATCAAAAGTATATACTCGAAGAAGACGTAATGGCCATCAATGAACATTTTGGATTTATTTCTTCCTTAAACACTAAAAATTATATTTTTTTAATGTTTATATAATTATATAATAATTATTAATATACTTTTATGTTTTCTTGTTATGTTTCATACCTAAAATCACACACATTTCCATCAAATGGGATACACAATCATCATTTTTCTGTACATCATACTACCACCTTGTGAACCGATGTTGTTCGTTCTTCCATCACAACATTTTAAGGTTGGTAATAATATTATAATTTATATTTTTATCTGATATATAATATATATATTATTTAATTATTCTTCTAGATTTATTATATAAAACATAACTTCCAGCTTTCTATTTTTTTGAATATGCTAACTGTATTTGTGGATGTGTGGACTACCACCTCCTCAAACTAATATAATTCATTCACAAATTATCTAGAGTGTATTAATCATGGGTTTAGTGAACATATATGATATATATTAAATAATAAATCTACTATAATAATATTTTATATATTCCATTTACCTTATTTATTTCAATACGTTATGAAATTTAAAACAACATTAATGATTACAAGATCCTATAGTCTCCAAGAACGATGTATTTCATTTTCTAATTCTATATTGTATTGATTTTTATAAATACACTTATAAAAAATATATATGCTATTTATATCATGTTTATCCATCTAGATATAATAAAAAAATATAATTAAGAGGATAAAAATAATAACAAATCAAAACACATGTGAAAAACGATGGAGATATTACTAGAAGTTTAACGTTAACATTTAATTGTTAATAAACTGGTAATATAAAGTAATAATTAAATCATATATGGTATTAGGTATAATTATATGTTTCTTTAATATATTAATTATAAATTTATATTTATTATTCTTGTATTCTGTTTCAGTACGATGAGAATCAAGATAGGAGGTAAGGGATTTTTATCTCACTTTTATTTATGTAAGAATTGTGCCATATAAACTACTACGTCTTCTGCAAGGTGAATATACTACCCATTAATGTTTTTATGAGTCTTATCCAAAATATTATGGTATTTTAATATAAATATAATTTCCACAATTTCATGGGGCATATGATTCAACATATTATAAAGTTGTGACAATTTATTCTATATTATCATCAATATTCGGAATTGTTTCATTTTATGTATCTCTTTTTGGAATATTAATCTTCCATGGCCATGTTATCTAAAAATGAATTAAAAATGGGAATTTCTATTCTAAAATAAATATTTATGTTTATTTTTACCCATTTTAAACTTTTTTATTTTATGGTTTGAAAGGAAACATTTTTCTCTTTTTCCAAATGTCTTACTTTGGGACTTTTTTAGAAAATGTATAAATATAAGGTTATTTTATCCTATACATCATGAACATATTTTTATTCATTCATGATTCCTTCTTTACGTGAAATTTATATTCCAAAAATACAATGTTATTTTACAAAAAAATATTCATTTAAAATTACATTCAAATTTTTAAAAGGTAAAACACTTTAAAAAAAAGAGGATATTTTTCTTAAGAATTATTTTTAAAATTATTTTTCATCTAAGATAAATTTATTTTATATTACTTATGTTGTATTGGGGTTTATTATTAAAGAATACTATCAAGGTTATTCCAATGGTTGATTTATGTTTATGATGGAATTATATAGATAAAACCCATTTCTTTTCCATGCATTTGGATCTGATAAGTGATTTAAGTTCTTGTGGAAACATATATGCAGTTTTCATTATGTGGTAAGTGGAACCTATATCTCCCTACAATACATTGGATAAGGATTTATATCCCATTTTATTATTATGGGGAAACAATTGATGTTATTTATCTTATGGAATCCCTCCTTTTTATCACATAAACATTCATTACATTATTCAAAACAGAGGATCTTTAAGGTTTACTGTCTTGGAAACCAGGAACTCAAAACATGAAAATATAAAAAATTCTTCATAAACACTTGAAAGACTTCTCCTTATGTTCATAATAGGGTTATTACTACATATCATAACCTGGGGACATACATCAAGGGTGAGCAGAAGTCCTAGTAAGGGAAACAAGGGAAACATTTAACATATGAACTTGAGATACATCAATAAAGTCATGAAAAATAACTTTAAGGCATGAGAAAGAAATCGTGAGGCATATCATAATAAAAATAAAATTTTTCATAAATTAATGATGTGGCTACAACATTTAATATTGACAATAATTCCATTTCACCATGGTCCATCCCCAAGGTGTTATTAAAAATTACCAAGGTTATTCACCAAGGTATCAGTCTAAAAGGTCATCTCTTGAGATTAAGTCTTTACCCAATGCATTAGAGCGCTATCAGGGCGCACCCTTGACATGACTTTATTATCATGTGAGACACATATATCATCATCAATAATTTCCTAAACAACTCATATAGCATAAAATAAATGGGTTTCATTTCATAATCATAACGTTTTAAAACTGCTTTAAAGACATGATCTTTATGTCACTTTAAACCCACAGAAAGAGAAAGCGGGTCTCATGTATGTAAATCCCAGAATATAAAAAAGAACAAATTAGTATATATGTGAATAACCCTATATAATAGATATCTTTTAGTATTCAATTAATAAAATAAAAGAACTTTAGAAAAAGAGAGAGACATTTTGAGACCGAAATTCTGCAGCATAACAGCTATGTTTCGGGCTTTTAGAAAACCTTGAAATGAGAGTGGACGTGGGTAAAATGTTCATAAATGATCCATAAAACAGTATGAGTAAATAATATAATGTATTTTAGAACATGGTAATGAAATTTGAAATATATACCATAAGAAATGAAGAACATGAAAGGAAGATAAAAAAATATTTCTCTTATGAAAATTCAGCATCCTAATGGCGTCACTTAAGCTTCAACATAAATGAATTGACGAGATCAAGTAGGGTATTTCATAATATTAACATAAATGTTATGTATGATAGAAATAGAGATAATACTCTAACATAATAAAAAGTAACTTGAAAGACTTGACATGAAAGTAGAACTTTGAAAAATTGGAAAGGTGAAAGAATCCCCTAAAAATTCAGCAGCATAACGGCGTCACTTAAACATCAACGAAAATGAATTGAAGAGATAAAATAGTGTCTCTAATAATATGATCATAAAAGATTAGTATGAAAAATATATAGATAATACCCCAACATAATAAAAATGAAACTTTAAATACTTGACATGAAAGTAGATCTTTGAAAAATGAGATAGGTGAATGAATCCCTTAAAAATTCGGCAGCCTAACGGCGTCAATTAAAGTTCAAAAAAATCAATTGATGAGATAAAATAGGGTCTCTAATCATATGAACATAAAATATCAGTATTATTTATATATATATGATACCCTTACATAATAAAAAGGAACTTGAAAGACTTGACAAGAAAATAGAATTAGAAAATGAGAAGGGTGAAACAATCTGTTACAAAATTTTTTCCAGCCTAACGGCGCCACTTAAACATTCATAAAACGAAATGATGAGAGTAAGAGGGGGTAACTCATCATATGAACATAAATAGGAAAGTATAATGAATATAAAATAACATTCTCCAACATAATAACATGGAGCATAAAAGAAATGACATAAAAGAGATCACTTGAAAAGAAAGAGAGGGGTCAGATCCCTTATCTTAAACCTAACTCTTAAAACTCAAAGGTTGGGACCTTGAGGGAATGGGGCACCTTGGAAGGACTCCTTGGGAGTTAATGAGATTAGATCTTCATTCAGGGAGTGTTGGGAGTCGAATGGTTGAGAGGATGGCTTGGTATTTATAGGGAAAGTGAGGGGACAAGGCATTAATGGCCAAGGGACACCTCACAAGTGGTTTTCTCAAATCCATGGGCTCTACCATGGTATTTCCCATGGTTTTAGGCCAAATGGGTCCCCCGAACAATAATTCATCCCTTTTGGTCGGCCAAACCTTAAAATATCTCATGAAAACATCATGACACAGTTATGATGTCATTAAACATACCGAAACCCTAAAACTGTATTTTTACTATTCCCTGAAAATTCAACTTTCTCAGAAAAATCCCAAACCTTCACCATAACCAAATATCAATGCTCTGATTTCAAACATGTACTAAATTTTATAAAAATATTTTTTAAAATATTTTTAATTTAATTTTTAAGTAAATACACTATTCACCGAAAATTCATTTTTTTCAGAAAAATCCCCAAAAATTACCTTAACATAATATCGATGCTCTCAGCTCAAAATTGAAATCCATTTTATAAAAATAATTTTCAATATATTTTTAATTTAATTTTTAATTAAAAAACACTATTCACCTGAAAAAACTAATACTTGACTAATAATTTATGAAACCGTTATTTAACCATTTTATTGAATGTTGTTACTTAATCAAGGTTCCTAGATTATATTAATAATTTTTTTAAGTAAGATAACTAATCCATTTGGTCACATTACTAATCGTAAGCATAAAATTACTATTCATAATTTACTATTCATCAAAAATCAAGTTGATCTTATTAGACTCTAAATTTCGTACTGAACATAATTCAAGAAGACTATTTTTGGAAAATCATTACACATTTGTAATTATTTAAGGTTTACATAAACATTTTTAAAATATCCTTTTTCTAAAATTCATAAAAAATATGCATACAATATTTATCCGGTCATTTAAAAATTCATAAACTTCATCATAAGAAGAAATCCAAATTTTTATTTAAAACGAAGGATTACACAAGGCAGTTACGATATCCTTACATATACCCTTATCACACCAGAATATGACCTAAGTGTAAGGTGTGCTAAGGTGAGAGAATCCGAGGGAGGCTCGACCAACATCGTACGAGTAGTAATTTCTATCAGTTTGAACTCCTCGCGAAGGCGATTCCGTTCTAGCTTAAATGATGAAGTTTGGTTTGGGTTTGGTCCAGAGAAAATCCCAGTGGTGCTACCTCCTTCCCAAGTTCTGTTAGATGGGCTTCGATCGGTCCAAGACTACTAGATGAGGCCATCGAATCTTCTTTCTATATTGATTAACCAAGATTACTTGTATTTAGAGACAATAATCAAAACGTTTAGTTTTCAGCAGACATATTGACCAATTCTCATATAAAAGTCAAAACCCAACGGTATCATTTTAATTATACTCATGTTATCAAATGAAACAGCTTTGTTGAGTATAAAAAATAAAATAACACACAAAATTAGGAAACAAGATTTATTCAAAATTTCTGGTTGTTACAATCTTCCCCCTTAAGAAATTACGTCCTCACAATTTTTAAAATTGGGTTTTGAAATTTCATTAAAAGTCCCACATCGGAAAAGGAGTCAGTAAATCTATTACTTTAAAAGAATGAAAGGGAAGTAAAAAGGTCACCCGAGTTAACCCGCACTAGGATTTCATATAGGAAAACATGGACATGGAGGAGAAAACAAAGGGTCAAGTTTTGAGGGAGAGTGATGGAAAACATGATTAGGAGAAAGTTAACCATGAGAAAATCCCAAACTTATGATGTGTGTAAACGGTCTTTGATTACCTAGTAGGAAACGTAAACCAATAACGTTTTTGTTTTACATTCCGTTTCATAATTTTGAGGAATTCATTTACTACATAGAACAAAAACATAAGGAAATATACCTACCTTCAATTACAGTTTCATCCTTTAATAATTCTCTACCAAAACTAGTCTTTTCTCCAAACAATGAGAATTCAAAAACACTAGGCCTCATCAAAAGCACAAGAATCATCTTCTAGAGAATCACATAATCCACAAAATATTAACTATCCATTTCTTCAATCTTTAAACCTTACCCCAAAAACAGAAAGGGTAAGGTAAAACAACTCTTCAAAAAGAAATAATCCCATAGGATTGGAAACTACTTTTAAATCTTCAAAGTTCCATTGAACTACCCATAGTTCATCATAGACCATTCCATAAATAACGGTCCTTAAAATTCCTCAAAATAAACCAAACTAAGATTGAAACCCAAATACAAGAAAGATTTGATATCATAGTTTTCCAAAATAAACTTCATTGTTCATCTCCAAACAACATCAACCACTCTTAACATCTTATAACAAAAGTAGCTAACCTAAACATATTTTACCCAAGATAGGTGAATCGTTTACATAAGTAACCTAAATTACTATAATTCCATCTTAAATTCATCGATTCATCAAAATGTAAGTCAACCTTACTCCTCAATGAAAATACCATAATAATCTATTTACCTCGATCATATAGGGTCCCCAAAATAGTGAACGTATTCCAAAATAATAATCATATTTTAATCCTCTAATCATCTCTGTCATATTAATACGGCAATCATCGCATTTCCTATAACATTGGTTGTTGGGACATGTTATCTATTTCCCACCATTAACTAAGAAGAGAAAGTATAATTAGGGGCTTAAATACTTAGCCAATAATCATGAAAAGGAACTTAAAGCATATAAGGATAACTTTTAGACGAAAAGTATACCCTAACTTGTGATCCCCTAGGTTTCAAACTAGGTTATCCATGATCATATATTCTTATGTGAATATTTATTTTATTTTATCTTTGTTCCTTTAACAATGGTTCATACTATGCTTATGAATTTACCAAAGAATATCCCCCATGAGTGTCGTAACCAAGAGTGAAGCAAGGCCCATTGTCGTGTACCAGTTCCCATTTGAGTCTTGCTCAAAGCAGTGTTTTTGGGTTTTACCCCTATGTACATCTGTGCCGGAGCCACCTCTACCTGCTCGTATCGAGACATGGATGTATTTTCTTGGAAACCCCTTACTCGATACTTACCAAAATACCAGGAAGATTTCCTATATTTAAACATTTATATAGGCTTCTTCCTAAAGTTTTCTTATATATTAATTTCTAGAAATAACTAAACCATCATTTGATACCAACTATGGCATCTTGCCTCTTTATCACATAAACTTTCATTACATTATAAAAAATTGAGAATCTTTAAGGTTTGGTGTCTTGGAAACCAGGAACTCAAAACATGAAAACATAAAACATTCTTCCTAAACACTTGAAAGGATTATCATTATGTTCATCCTAGGTTCATTACTACATCTCATAACCTGGGGTCATACATCAAAATAAAGGGTGAGCAGAAGGCCTAGTAAGGGAAACAAGGGAAAAAATTTAACATATGAACTTGAGATACATCAATAAAGTCATGAAAAATAACTTTAATTCATGAGAGAGAAATTCTAAGGCACATCATAATAAAAATAACATTTTCCAAAACATGAAGATGTGGCTAAAACATTTAATATTGAAAATCATTCTGTTTCACCAAGGTCCATCCCCAAGGTGTCATTAAAAATTACCAAGGTTATTCACCAAGGTATCAGTCTAAAAGGTCATCTCTAGAGATTAAGTCTTTACCCAATGAATTGGAGCTCTATCAGGGTGCACCCATGACATGTCTTTATAATCATGTGAGCCACATATATCATCATCAATAATTTTATAAAAAACCCATATAGCATAAACAAAATGGTTTTCATTTCATAATCATAACGTTTTAAAACTACTTTAAAGACATGGTCTTTATGTCACTTTAAACCCACGGAAAGGGAAAGAGGGTCTCATGTATGTAAATCCTATAATTTAAAATTGAAAAACATGGTATATATGTAAATACACCTATAGAAGAGTGTTCTTTGAGTATTCAATTAATAAAATAAAATAACTTTATAAAAAGAGAGAGGCATGTTGAGACAGAAATTCTACAGCATAACGACCGTGTTTCAGGGTTTTAGAAAACATTGAAAAGAGAGGGGACATGAGTCAAAAATTCATAAATGATCCATAAAATGGTAGGGGTAAAGAATATAAAGGATTTTATAACATGGTAATGGAATTTGAAAGATATACTATATGAAATAATGAACATGAAGGGAAGACAAAAATAAGTTTTCTCTTATGAAAATTCGGTAGCCTAACGGCGTCACTTAAACATCAACAAAAATTAACTGACGAGAACAAATAGGGTCTCTCATCATAAGAAAATAAAACTAAAGTATGGTATATATAGATATCATACCCCAAAATAATAAAAAGGAACTTTAAAGACTTGACATTAAAGTAGAACATTGAAAAATGAGAAAGGTGAAAGAATCCCTTAAAAATTCGGCAGCCGAACGGCGTCACTTAAACTTCAACAAAAATGAATTGATGAGATCAAATAGTTTCTCTCATAATATGAACATAAAAGATAATTATGACAGATATAGAGATCATACCCCAACATAATATGAAAGAAACATGAAATACTTGTCATGAAAGTAGATCTTTGAAAAATAAGAAAGGTGAACGAATCCCTTAAAATTTCGGCATCCTAACGACATCACTTAAACTTCAACAGAAAATGAATTGAAGAGATAAAATATGGTATCTCATCATATGAACATAAAATATCAGTATGATAGATATAGAGATCATACCCCAACATAATAAAAAGGAACTTGAAAGACTTGACAAGAAAATAGAACTTGAAAATGAGAAGGGTGAATGAATCTGTTACAAACATTTCGGCAGCCTAACAACGCCACTTAAACATTCATAAAACGAAATGATGAGAGTAATATGGGGTCCCTAATCATATTAACATAAAAAGAACAGTATAATTAATATAAAAGAACATCCTCCAACATAAGAACATGGAGCGTAAAAGAAATGACATAAAAGAGATCACCTGAAAAGAAAGAGAGTGGTCGGATCCCTTACCTTAAACATAACTCTTAAAACTCAATGGTTGGGACCTTGAGGGCTTGGGGGCACCTTGGGAGGACACCATGAGAGGTAATGAGACCAGAGCTTCGTTGGGGGAGAGTTGGGAGTAGAATGGATAATAGGATGGCTTGGTATTTATAGGGAAAGTGAGGGGACAAGGCATTAATGGCCAAGGGACACCTCACAAGTGGTATTCTCAAAACCATGGGCTCTCCCATGGTATTTCACATAGAGTTAGGCCACATGGTCCCCCATAAAATAATTCATCACATTTTCTCAAGAAAACATTAAAATATCTCATGACATCATCATCAAACAGTTATGATGTCATCAAACATACCAAAACCCTACAACTGTATTTTTACTATTCACTGAAAATTCAACTTTCTCAGAAAAATCCCAAAATTTCACCTTAACCAAATATCAATGCTCCGATTTCAAAAATGATCTCCATTTTATAAAAATAATTTTTAAAATATTCTTAATTTATTTTTTAACTAAATACATTATTCACCGAAAATTCATTTTTTTCAGAAAAATCCGCAAAATTACATTAACATAATATCGATGCTCTGAGCTCAAAAATGAAATCCATTTTATAAAAATAATTTTCTAAATATTTTTAATTTATGTTTTAATTAAAAAACACTATTCACCCAAAAAAACTAATACTTGTCTAATAATTTATGAAACCGTTATTTAACCATTTTATTGAATCTCGTTACTTAATCAAGGTGCCTAGATTATATTAATACTTTCTTTAAAGAAGATTACTAATCCATTTGGTCACATTACTAATCCTAAGAATCAAATCACTATTCCTAATTTACTATTCATCAAAAATCATGTTGATCTTATTAGACTCTAAATTTCATACTGAACATAATTGTAGAAGACCATTTTTTGAAAATCATTACACATTTTTAATTATTTAAGGTTTACATAAATTTTTTTAAAATATCCTTTTTCTAAAAATCATCAAAAATACGCATACTATATCTATCTGATCATTTGAAAATTCATAAACTTCATCATAAAAATAAATCCCAATTTTTATTTAAAACAAAGGATTACACAAGGCAGTTACGGTCTCCTTACATAGCCCCTTATCACACCAGCATAGGACCTAAGTGTAAGGTGTGCTAAGGTGAGAGAATCTGAGGGAGTCTCGTCCAACATCTCACGAGTAGTAATTTATATAAGTTTGAACTTCTTGCGAAGGCGATTCCATTCTGGCTTCACACGATGAAGTTCGGCTTGGGTTTGGTCCAGAGCAAAGCCCAGTGGTGCTACCTCCTTCCCAATTTCTGTTAGACGGGCTTCGATCGGTCCAAGACTACTGGGTGAGGCCATCAAATCTTCTTTCTATTTTAATTAACCATGATTACTTGTATTTAGATACAATAATCGAAAATTTACGTTTCCAGTGGTCATATTGACCAATGGTCATATAACAGTAAAAACCCAACGATCTCATTTTAATTATAATCATGTTATCAAATTAAATAATTTTTTTGAGTATAAAAAATAAAATAGCACACAAAATTAGGAAACAAGATTTATTTAAAATTTCGGGTCATTACATATCTACTATGGGAAGATGGGGAAAACATATCAACTATGGGAATATGGGGAAACTCAATCCCTTATGAAGAAAGGACTACAACTGTGGATGGTGGTGTGTCTCGCCTTATAGAAGCAGACCCCATTATGTTCATTGATAATTATTAGAAATTATCATTATCTTATAGGAAATGATATTATATAATTTTTTCCATAATGTCTTGTCTTATTCCCATGTTATTATTTCATTGATTATTCCCTTTACTACCTTATAATTCATGTCTTATGAACTACTGATACTTACGTTGTGATTCATGTTTATAATCATTGATATGTAGGGTATAATTTTTAAATTTTATTTTCATATTGTAAGATCATTATGTTTATTTTTTTATTCACATCTTCCCTATATACCCTTAATGAGAATCTAAGATCTCTATTTTCATAGGATTATTTTCTCCAGGATATAAAGAAAATTTTTTGGTGGGAATAATAAAGGGGAATTTATTTATGGGATATGTTGAAGATCAACAACTAAATTATAATAATTTCTTCCATGATTTCAAATACACTAAGATAATATGGTATTTGAGTGTCTATTTTTGTACTGTATGGAATATTCCAAAAAAACAATGTATCATCTATGTACGTCAAAACTAGGTCATTATAGTTGGTATCAGAGTGATGGTTTAGTCAACCAATATAAAATATGATGATAAAACCTTAGTAATATCTATAATAATAATTCTAATTATTTGTTACAATCCTATATATATTTTTTGACAAAAAATCCTTGGATTAAAACTATGGTGTCTTATATTGAAAATTTTTAAGTAATTTGTCTTGATTTTTTTTCACTATGATAAGTGTTTCTCGCATTATTCATTCTAGTTTTAGTCAATTACAGGTACAAGAATAAACTGGGTTAACATTGAACGTGTTGGGCAATTTTCTGATGAATAGTCAAATGGGATGATTATTGGAGAAAAAGGTGTTTTAGTTATGCCTAATGAGATGATAATATATATTACTAATAATGTGAACATTGGTGAGATTACTAAAAAATTAAAAAATGTGTAATTTGGAATTATAGGAATTTTCGTGTTGTCATGAACATATAAGAAACATGATTTGGACTCTAATATATTTTGAATGTGGTAAGAAGATACCAGAGGAATATATCCAATAGTGGGGAAGATGTTATCTATGTGGATGGGAAGGTCATAGAGTGAAAATTATGAATAAGTTAAATGTCTTAAATGTGGGGAACATGGGAATTATCCAACTCAATTCTCTTACCAAAGGATTAACTTATAGAAAAAAGAATGACCAATCCTACGAAAATCATTGAAGCAAGAGGATTTAGGTATTTATGTTTTTGGTTTCACAAATAATATTGTAGAATTATTTTTATGGTATTACATAGTAGTGAAACCTATCTGGATTAGTCTAATGTAGTTTTTCAATTATGTACTAATAGCATATGTTGGATGGTACTTGTACCCATGAGAAGTGATTGATGTTGTAAGGTGATATTTTTGGAAAATTTGTGATTAAGGGAAGGATAACCCTTAATATATGAATGATTTTTGGATAGTGAAATACATAAATTTTTTATTGTGAATAAATAAATGGGATAGTATTGATGAACTTGGTACTGATAAAATGACAAAGTGGTTTATAATATCATGGATTAATTTTACATAATTTTTTATTAATAGTATAATAAAGAGTTAATTATTAAAACAATGAATGTTTTCACTGAGATTTAATAGGAATTCTGGTTATTAAAATGTTTGAAGATAATACATGATAATGGAATTCTAATGTTCAGTATGTGAAAATTAAGAGAAACATCAGGTTTTTAGGGATATATGAGATGTTTTATATTCTTCTTTAAAAACTATTAGATTTTAATCATTGGGAAGGATCATAAGGGTAACCATTTTTCAAATACTTAATAATTAAATTTTGATGATGTTTTATAGATTAATGTTACTAAATATGAATATTTAAGGACATTGGGTAATAAGTGAAACCCATTTTTTTATGATAACTAGAGAGAAAATGAATGAATTATCATTATATTATGGGTCTTGTGATCCAATAGTTCTTCAATCATTAAAATTTCAACTTCATCTTTTCTTAGAGTAAGAGATGTGTTGGTAAATGATCAAGGAACATGAAATAGATAATATTATTATTATGATATTTAATGAAATAAAAAAAGTATATCTTATCCTAAAAATCATACAACTATAGGGAAAACATATTGAATGAAAAAAATTAACAAAATTACCTTATTGTTTGATGAATCAAATGGCCCCTTATATCATCGTTGATTTATGACTTTTTTATTGTTAAATTTTTCATGACCATGTTCTACATCACTTCCAATTAGAACTTGATTTTCTGATTTCTCTTTTATGTTCATGTTTTCACTTTCAACCTATGTTATTATGAGTTACATTGGGTATCCATTACACTTCTTTTTTTTAATGGATGTTTTAGTATTCATATTTATGATGTGGTTTTCTTTAAAAAACGTTCAAGTATTAAATATTTGATGAACTAAAATAATTTTGATCATTAATATAATCTTAAAGTGGGGTAAAATGTAAAACCCAGATATTTTTATGAAATCAAATTTTTAAATAATCTTACTTCTTTAATTTCTTTCATTATAAGCTACACTATGTTAATATTGCACTATTCAAAACATTGACTTTACATGTGTTACAGGAAACACTGATTTTATAAAATAGACAATATTATTATTATAATTATTTAAATAAAAAATTACAACCTGTATTATATAATGGGGGGTGTAAACCAGATTAAACGAAATTTTAAATTATGATTTACCAATGTAAACCCATTTTCAAATAAAATGTAAATCTTTTTCTGGAAATCTATTTAAATGTGTATAAGTGATTTTTGTACCAATAAATACAAAAATCACACATTTTGGACTTTATTAATGATATATATATGTTTATATAACATAAAATATAATTTTTTTTAATAATCTTATGTGTTTTCTAGTCATAATATAAAAATAAATTAATTTTTATGCCTAAAAACTATTTTTCGTAAAAGTATATTTATCACCTTCCAATGGAATAATTTATTTAAAATTATATTTTGAAACACTTATAAATTATATTTGAAAATTTAAACTCCTTTTTTCCAATTTATATATATTTTTTTTACTTTTGTTGAATTATAGGTTTTTTCTAATAAATTTCAGGTTTTGTTGAATTGTGGAAAATACAGAATTTTAATTGAAAAAATATATCTTCTCTAAATAAATTATTGTGTTGAATTATATTTCTATTGGGATAAAATTATAATTAGATCCCTTTTATATCATTTAATACAATTTAAGTAATTTTACGACAAATTTTAAAAAGTAATTTTGTTAACATAAATGACATGAATAGATTTTTAAAATTTCATGATGCATTATTTCCTTGAATCTTCCCTTTGAATACTATAAGTTTATTTATATAGAAAAACTTTTCTATTAAAAATATTGACATTTTATGAAATTAAAATTCTTTCAAATTAGAAATGATATTTTCCTCAAGAATTACATTTAAAATTATTTTCTATATATGATAACATTATTTTATGTAAATTATGTTGTACTGGGGATATTTTCAAATAATACTATCTGTATTCTTCCTATGGTTTATTTATGTTTTTTATGGAATGATATTTATGAAACCCATTTATATTCCATGGGTTCCGATATGATGAATTTTTAATGTTCTTATGGCACATATATGTATAGATTTTATTGTATGATGGGTGGGACCTATATAGTCCTCCAATGCATTGGGTAATGATTTATATCTCATGGTATAATGATGGTAAACAATTAAACTGGCTTAATCCACTATGTGATGATGGGTAAAACTGATAAATTATGGGTATATGGGGAAACTGGATCCCTTATAAGTAAAGGACTATAACTAGGGATGGTGGTGTGTCCCTTCCAGGAGTTTTCATCCTATTAAAGTGTCCTGATTTTTATTGGTAATGCTCCTTGACTTATAGTGAATGACGTTACATGTTTTTGTGTCTTCCACACATCTGTGCATTATTTCTATGTTACAATTTTAACAACTATTCTATAAATTCTATTATGATTCATGTACTATGAAATACCAATATTTATTTAATGATTCATGTTTATGATGTTTAATAACCAGGGTATAATTTCCAAATGTTATGTTCATATTATTATACCATTATGTATATGATTTGACTCATATATCCTTTATTTACCCTTATTGAGAAAATGAGCTCACCCTTTTCATATGTATTTTTCCTTAGGTTATAAAGAAAGGTTTTAGGTATGAATAATAAAGGGGAAGATATTTATGGGTTATTTTTAAGATCATACAATAAATTCGAATAATGTTTTCCATGTATTGAAATAAAGTAAACTAATATGGTCTTTAGGCTTTTGTTTGTGCAATGTATGAAATATTCCACAAAACTGATGTAATTTCTATGTATGAGATGAATGGGTCATTAAAATTTGAATTAATGTTTTTATGTATTTGTTGAAGTAGAGTACATATTCCTATAATTTCATAATAATCTATTTAAAAACCCCTAAGAAGATAAATGTGTGTTGATATCACATGTTTTATAGTTAATGGATGGGTTTAGCATATAGATTAGTTATTCTTATTTTCTATAAAGTGTACTGATTATTTTTTCTTATATTTGATTAATTGATTGATCATTTTTAGGTAACAAAAATAATGTTCATCCTCTTATAAATAAAATAAAATTATAATTACATTATGTGATGTGTCTCAAGAATTGGAGATAAAATAAAAATAGAGATAAAAAGGGGGGAATATTTATTTTTAAATCGTGGAATAAGTATGAATATGATATTAGAAAAATATCACCAGATACTATAACTTTTCATTTATTTTCAATAAAGTGGAGAATAATAACATTAAATTTATAAGTAAAAAATATATTGACACCAAATCCAATGGAGGGACAATGAAACCCAAATTTATTAATGTAGTTGATGTTGTATTTACTGCTAATGTAGTTGTATAAAGGAACATCATGGTGTGCTAAAGTAAGGTGTTGGAGGAATATCCTAATTATGTTGATTGGGATACTGCATATACATAAATGGGAAAAAACTGGGGTTTCTATTTAGATTTCTTATATAAAAAAATTCAATTAATAATCTATATAAATATGATGATTAGTGTTATGGTTTTTAAAGAATCAATGACTAGTTTTGTTGAATTTTAGAGAATAGTCATAATAGTTTTTAAAAGGTAAACATCCAGCTTGTTCATAGCTAGACAATTTATGATTGAAAAAGATTAATTTTAATAAAACATAGTGAAATAATCAAAGGATAATTAAACATGAATGCATATATAATCAATAAATAATATCTCTTGGATTAATGATTAAAGGAGATAAGGTGAAGAAATATTAAATAGATTGTGAATGTTTATGGCAATACTCAAATATTTGTCTATAATTATAATAAATATTTATAAATACTTGTATATATTTTTGGAAACATTATAATATTTTCTATAGACTTTTAATTTTCTATGAGATGTTTTTGAATTTTTAAAAGATTCATGATATGAAATAATGAAGTTATTAAATTATTGAAGGATTCTGTAAATATAAATATTTATGAGAATTTAAAATTCTAGGACCTGTATTATATAAACAAGTTGTATCAAAAGGCATGAATCCTAAAAACTAGATTAATAAATGGATCTTCTCTAGTTATTATGTAAGATATTTTTGTGAGGAGTGTTAAAATTGAAAAGGAATATATATTAAATATGAGTATAATTGAGTTAAACTTATGAATCTTGGAAATTTAGTGAATCCATATAATGTTTAATGTATTATATAAGAAACAATTGTGGGTCAGGAATAAACAATGGAAAAGGAAATGATACATAAAAAGTATTCAGTCTATACATACGAGGAGTTTGTAAGCTATGGTAGAAAATTTTAAAAGGCATGTCCATGTAAGAAAATGTAATATATTTTTTAAAAGTTAAGGATTATTTAAGACTTTATCCAATACCATGTTCACCTTTATTTTGAATCTCATAATAAATAATTGAATATTCCATTTTGAAATATCAGATGATTACTAAAAATAGAAATCATTGAAGGATACTGTATATGGAATTTTAATATATAGAGGATTTGGAAAAATATGGAAGGGAATATTGTAAATAATAGGAGTTAATAATCACATTGGGATAAAAAATAGGTTATAATATTTAGATAATAACTAGCTGATATAGAAAATGTGACAATTTTTTCAGGAAAAAATATTCAGGTGATGTTGGAACTAAACATATGTGGATTAAATATCATAAATGGATTTTGGATATAATATTCAGGATTGTGAAAAATAGTCATTATGATTATAAATAATAAGATCAAGCTAAGATATAATATGTGAATTAATTATTCTTGATAAATCATGTACTAGTATTTTATATATACTCACATCGCAATAGGAGGGTTCACAACATGATAAAATAATCACTATATGTTTTCTATATATCTTAGATGATTTTATTATTATAGATTTTGTGGAGATAGTTTGCTAATGATAATCATAATATTTTTAAAGAATTAATTGTATATTTATTCAACTAGGATAATGTGATTATAACCTCAATAAAATTCAAAAAGAATATTCGATAAATACTTGT
This sequence comes from Viscum album, assembly GCA_963277665.1. Taxonomy (NCBI): domain Eukaryota; kingdom Viridiplantae; phylum Streptophyta; class Magnoliopsida; order Santalales; family Viscaceae; genus Viscum; species Viscum album. Next base: position 353,598,324 of record OY728125.1, on the reverse strand, counting down.
GAGTAGAAGATGTTAAATTAAATGGATTATTTTTATTATGGGGGTAACCCATGTGGGTTGATTGAAGAATAATTGAGAGAAAAGTCTATGAGCATGATAATACACCCACATGATGTAGGTGAAGGAATATTTTAGGGTTTAATGAACCATGTTTTACAGATTATTTCTATATTATTAATATATAATATATATTATAGTGATCCTAATTATAAAAATGTTATAATAAGGGAGATAAATAAAAAAACATTTGAACATAAGAACATAAATATGATATATGAAAATTAACTTTATGGGTATTGAAGAAGAATAAAAAGTTGTCCTAATTATTTTTATCAAATCTCAAGTTTGAAAAAAAAATAATACAGAAGGAGAACGAGAAGTTGTGTTCTTGGCTTGTCCTTTGGTATCTCTGTACCATAGAAGGAAATTGAGAAAATAATAATAATTCATAGATATATCCTGACATGTGTTGAAGTTTCATAGAATTTTTTGGATACCATCATATCAAGTGGAAACAAGGTATTGAAGATCATTTCTATCTCATGAGATTATAAAATCTTGAAAGTAGATTCTATATAATATATTAGATCTTGAATATTTTTTGGGACATAGTTATATATATTTAGTAGATCATATATAGGTAGATGAAAAATCTATTGAGGAAGACCATAAAATCCAAGATATGTAATAAGATACAGTTTAAACAAGTTATCTTCTTCAAATAGATTGTAGATAATATTTGTAATAGGTAGTATGAGGTTTTGAAATTAGTGAGATATTATTAATATAGTGGGATTATGAATTCATGTGAGATTCATTTTGGGATCATAATGATACTAACTGTAACCACATTTGTTTATAGTGGAAAATTTATAACTCTAGGTGAATAATTGAACATAAAATGGATTAGGTTTCTCATTATTGTGATAATCCTTTTAAAAACATCATGTGTTACTTGTTACTTTTCTTTCTACATTTCATATTGACCAAACTGTCATGAAATGAAAAAATTTATCTAGTTTTAAGTAATTTAATATAATATAGGGATTAACTAATATTGTCCCTAAAGGATCATTAGATATTTTGATGTTTTAATTTATAATACTATTTACGATAAGAAAAAAAAATTTATAGAATTGAAAGCACTTTAAAAAAGAAAACATTTATGGATTTCTAAAAATGATATGTGTTTCGAAGGATGTGTATATAGAAGATCATTTGATGTTAAATACACATCATGTAAAGTTCGTGGTTATTAAATGTTCATTTCGGTTTATTATTAGTATTTTTTTAGGTTAACTAGGATCCTCGTTACTCTTCAAACCATTACACCAATAAATTTGAAAGAAGCCCTTGAAATAACAATTATATAACCACGGTTCATCCAAAAGTCATTGTATAAATCCTCTTATAAAAATATAAATTTCAAATTTGTTGAAATGAAATGGATTATTTTATTTAACAATTGGTACAAAAATATTTACAAACAAAAAATCTCACACTAATCTGTAGGGAATTAAGAGAATTTCATTCACTCGCTCCAAAAAGTGTATTAAAATATGTTTATTATTGTAACACCCGAGACTTTTATGTTATATAAATCATCAAAGGAATCTTTTTCTACACAACACTTTCTTGGCTTGCTTTACACGCAATCGCGACCTTCCTCGATAGCTTGCGTCGTACGCAATACCGAGTTTCACTAAACAACAATATGCTATTAAAACTAGCCGTTATGAATAGTAATAACCACTTTTTGAAATTTTATAAATTTTATTTTTCAAAATGGACTTCATTTTTGGACTCAGAATATCAAAATTAGCCTAGGGTGAAATTTTGGTATTTTTCTGAAAACTTTCAATTTTTGATGAATAGTGAAACCACTAAGTGGTAGGTTAAAAACTGAATTTTGCATAAAACTTAATTTTACCGCTTCTGTGAATGGAATTTCAAAAATCCGAGAGACACGGTTAATATCAAGGACTAAAATGTGGTTCAATGAGATGAAAATAATTTTTTGGTGAATAGTAACTTTTTACTTTTTTTACCGCGGTTAATAGTAAATAGGGTAACTAAGGGTAAATATGATATTAATATTACCCTAACACATGTCCTAATTCTATTGGACAAGTGTAACTCGACCAAAAACAAACTTAGGAATAAAATATGACCATTTAGGCCCACTTGGATTAGATTAGGACATTTATTATTAATTTATTTAAAGAAGGGTTAAAAGAGTTAAAATCAAAGTATATTTACTAAAACATTTTTAATATGGGGTTATACATAAGATAAATTCGATTGTAAATATTCATTAGAAATCTAAAAAGATTTCCTACATGATGGTATTTTATTTGTAATTTTTAGACATAAAATAATTTAATTTATTTATGACACAAAGATGATGTAGTAATTATCTTGTTAACGAAATATTGACATAATTGATGTTATAAACACCAAAATAAATGTAATTTGAGACTTTTTATGAATTACACTAATTTTCTAGGTTACTATGATATATTAATGTTGATTTAATCAACTTGGTTCGAACATTTAATTCTGTTATGACTTTCCCAAAAATCATATATCAAATAGTGTCAAAATTGACACAAAATAGTTTTTAAATCAAATATTATATTATTAATTGTTATTGTATTCCTAAAAATCTAAGGTTCGGCCAAATGATTTAGATAAGGATATATATATTACTAATAAACAATTTTGGGTTCGTTTGGCATGTTATTGTAAGTGTATTAACCATATAGTGAAAGAAAACAAAAAGACATGATAAAAGTTAAATTATTTAACTTAGAGTTAAATCTAAATGATAAGGTTAAAATAATATCCTAAACTTGTCTAAATTCTATTGGTTGATAGGATTTCGACCCCTCCCCACCTTTCCTTCGAAATAAGACCCTTTGGAACCATTATAAACCGATTTTGACTTTAATATAAAATAATATTTTGAGATATTCCTAAGGTGCCCATCTCCTCCCTTATAAAAGGGCACCTCCTCCCCCTCCTCCTCACACCAAATTGAGCACTCAAGCTCGGCCAACCCCTGCCCTTTTCTCCCCCCCACTTCCCTAGAATAGTCCTAGAGGTCCTGGTCTTCTCCAAAGACCACTCTTAGTTCCTTAAGTGGAGGATTCAAAGAGGCGTTCCAAAGAAGAGGTAATATCCATTACCGATCTTTTCAATTTCTTTCGTCTTCAACTTCTTCTTATTTAGTTGTTTCATGATGAAGTAATAACATCAGTATTACTTACATACTGATATGTTATTATAAATATGAAACAACCCTAATTCACCTTCTATCCATCCTACGGAAAAATGAAATCACCGCGCGTGCGTACGTACGGAATACCGTCTCCACGCCGTGGTGTAATCTATTTTCCACCATCACCTTACAAGGATGGGTATAATGGTGTAATGAGTAACTATATATGATTATTATTAAGTAATATTGATACTGAAATAATATATATATAAACTCCAATACAATTCCACGATCATAGGAACAATATCATCACTCGTGCGTACGTACGGAATACCGTCTCCACGATGTGATGCGACTCGTTCTACATGATCTTCATTTCATAATGATTGTATAAATGAATTGAATGAATGAATATGGTATATACTACACTAATACCATTCTGGAAATGAATTATCTATAACCTAAATATAAGAATAAGAATTTATTCGACAAAACACGCATAAGAACAAAAAGTTATAAAGACCCGAGTAACAAGTAACAATGAAATATTACTAACAAGAAGCTAATAATATGACCATATATGATCTCATATCAATATGTATGATTCTGGAATAAGTCAATAACATTATTTAAACCATTATACAGGAGCTTCGGACACGAACAAAGCAAATCGGACCTAAGGTAAGGGAAATATCACAATCTCATTTTTATCCGAGATTGTTTATTCGTAAGTATTTACTGGGGTGTATTTTATCATCCACATCCATGTTCCCTCAATATGTAATATTGTTTCCATCCACTTGAAATAGTTTAAATCCAATTTTACCCTTAGGTGAGTTTTTAGTAAAGAATATGAAAGGAATCTTTTGTCGTTTTTCCGTACGAGGTACTTTTTGACTTTTCCGACAAAAGTACGAAGAATGTTTTTTTTTAACTTATACGGCATGAATGGATTTTTAAAACATTACTTCAAAGAAGCTTCCTTTACAAGTTTTCAAGTTTATTTTTAATCAACTTCTTTTATTTTAAAGTTGTATGACATGTTATGAAAGGAAAAATGTTTTTGAAGAAGAAAGGATATTTTCCTCAAGAATTCAATTCAAGTGTTTTATCAAAATTATTTTCCATCTAAGATAATAAAGGGTTCTGTTTCTATCCATATTTTTACATTGGTTTGACTATGTTGTGATGGAATTATGTTTATGAATTCCTTTATCATATATGAATTGATTTATGATGTCATGATGTTTCAAGAATCCCATTTTTGTTATATGTGTTATGCGATGATGTATGTTTTATGATTATGTGGCACACATAAGAAAGGATTCATTATAAGATGGGTGGGACCTATATCTCCCTCCAATGCATTGGGTAATGATTTTATATCTCATGAGATAGACATGGCTGGAACGGAAGGTTATTTCGGTTCAGTGATACAGGACTGAAACGAGGAGTGAACTCGGTTCAGAAAGGGACTTTGTCCACTAAGATAGTCTTGGCAATGAGTCATGACTAACAAGAAATGATTTTCCATGATTATGTGTGCATGCCACAAAGTTTCAAGTTTTATGTTATGATTTTGGGGATCTCATTTTCACTTCTATGATTTATTCCATGTTAAGATATTATGATCTCTTTTGCAGGTTTTGATTTTCATAAAGATATGATATGATTTTTATTTCCTTTATTTGCCCTTGCTGAGCATTTGAGCTCACCCTTTTATGTTTTCTTTTCCCCAGGTCAGGAAGATGGATATTAAGTAGAATATGCTAAAAGGGACCCTAGATATGATGAAATAAATGGGAGACACTGTAGAAGATTTATGAACCAGTTTTTTATGTTTCCCAGTTTCTAAAGAAACTATACCTATACGGTCCTTTGTGGTTTTGTCATATGTTGTAATAAGTGTGCTTCAATTTTGAAGTATTAACAATGTATGTAAAGTGTGGGTCGTTATAGTTGGTATCAGAGGAAAGGTATAGTCAACCTTTGGAAACTAGGATGTGAAAGCCTTAGTAAGAACCCTAAGGATAAGTCTAAGCATAGAACACAATCTTAGTGTTTTAGAAATGGCCTTGAATAACCTAGGATAAGACCTTAAGCATGAAAATTTTACTCTTGAATTATGTGGTTTCCTATTATAATTAGTGTTGCTCACACTATTCTTCTTGGTTTTAGTCAATGGCTGGAACCCGAAGGAACCGTGTTAATGCGGAATGCGATGGGCAATGCAATGATTGTCCCCCTGAGCAACCAAACGATATGGGAGCTGGAATGAAAAATCTTGTAGCCATGCTCACACAACTTTCTCAAGCTATGAATCATGCAGGATTTCCAAACGAACAAAGGAGGGAGCAACATTCTGTTGAATCCTTCATGAGGCAGCGTCCACCATCTTTCAGCGGGTCTACGGATCCATTAGTTGCTGAACAATGGATTAGTACTACTGAAAAGATATTTTCAGTTCTTCAATGTTCTGAGCATGATAAAGTCATCCTAGCAGTGTATCGTTTGTAAGGAGATGCGGATCAATGGTGGAATCTTGTTAAGAATACGAGGCAAAGGGATGAAATTGAGTCTATGGAATGGGACGAGTTCAAGAACTTATTTTTCAATAAGTACTTCCCTCGTATTCTCCGAACAAAGATGGAGAAAGAGTTCCTTGAACTGAAGCAAAGGGATGATGAATCTGTTAGTACCTATGAAGCAAATTTTACAAGACTTGCAAGGTACGCTTCTGGTATTATTATCCAACCTGAGAGTAAGATCGATCGATTCTTTAGTGGCCTAAAACCAAGTCTTCGAAGGGCGTTAGCCATAAGGGACTTCAATAGCTACGAAGAAATCGTTCGATGTGCTCTCAAAGTCGAGATGGAGATTGGAGTAACCCATCAGTCACATGGGTTTGATAAGAAGAGGAAGATGGAATTCAAAGAAAAATCTAAAGAGCACACGGAAAAGAAGATGAACTTTCCCTTATGCTCAAAGTGTGGAAAGAAACATGGAGGGAGTTGTCTTAAAGGGACAAGTAAATGTTTTAAATGTGGAAAGGAAGGTCATCGGGCATTTGAATGCCGTGATAATGGGAAGAAGATGTCTAATGATGCAAACAAAGGAAGGGATACACAGAATGAACCTGATACACTTCAATGTTTCAAGTGCAAGGAGATGGGGCATTATGCCAATCAATGCCCAAATCCAAGGGTTGATGATGATGGTCGACGTCAACAAACTCTTAAGGCTAAAGACAAAGGAAAGTCACATGCAATTTCTATCAGCGATGTGGAGTACGATAACGATGTGGTGAAAGGTACACTTACCATCCACTCTAAAGTAGCAAATGTTTTATTTGATTCTGGATCCACCCACTCGTTTATTTCTGAAAAATTTTCTAAGGGTATCACCGTATTACCTCAACAATTAGATGTTGAGTTAGCTGTGACAACACCTAATGGCACATCAATCGCATCAGAAGTTTATAATTCTTCTCCGATCGAAGTTTGTGGGAAAGTGCTTCCTGCAAATCTTGTGATCCTTCCTTTAGTGGAATTTGATGTGATTCTTGGCATGGATTGGCTTTCTCTACATGGAGCTCATATCAATTGCCAAAGAAGGGAAGTCACATTTCATATTCCAGATCAATCTACGATCGTCTATCAATGCAAGGATGAACATAACCTTCCAGTGGATATTTCTTCCATCTTATGGGTATTGATTCCACTAAATGAAGGTTATTTATCTCAAATGGTTGGTGAGAAACTCACGATTAAGAATATGCCCATTGTACGGGAGTTTGATGATGTCTTTCCGGAGGAATTACCGGGTCTTCCACCGAATCGTGAAGTTGAGTTTTCAATAGAACTCGTACCGGGTGCTTTGCCTATTTCAAAGACACCTTATAGAATGGCCCCAATTGAGTTGCAGGAATTGAAGAAGCAACTCCAAGAGAATCTTGATAAGGGATTCATACGCCCTAGTGCGTCACCTTGGGGAGCACCTGTTCTATTTGTTAAGAAGAAAGATGGATCAATGAGACTCTGCATTGATTATCGAGAACTTAACAAGATCACTATCAAGAACAAATATCCTCTCCCACGCATTGATGACTTATTTGACCAACTACGAGGAGCTCAATACTTTTCCAAGATTGATCTTCGTTCAGGGTATCATCAATTAAGGGTCAAAAGGGAGGATATACCAAAGACGGCTTTCCGTACAAGGTATGGACACTATGAATTTATAGTGATGCCATTTGGTCTTACTAATGCCCCTGCTATCTTCATGGATCTAATGAATAGAGTCTTTAGAGACTATCTTGATCAATTTGTGGTAGTCTTTATAGACGATATTCTTGTCTATTCAAAGAGCAAGGAAGAGCATGAAGATCACTTGAGAATTATATTAAAGACCCTGAGAAAAGAGAAGCTTTATGCCAAATTTACCAAGTGTGAATTTTGGCTTCAAAAAGTTGCATTTTTGGGTCATATAATCTCAAAAGAGGGGATATCTGTGGATCCAGCAAAAACAGAGGTTATCAAAAGATGGTCAAGACCAACAACAGTAACTGAGATCCGAAGTTTTCTTGGTTTGGCTGGATATTATCGACGTTTTGTAAAAGATTTTTCACGGTTATCTAATCCAATCACCAAGTTGACTCGGAAAGGAGTTAAGTTTGTCTGGACAGAGGAATGTGAAGAGAATTTCAAGGAGTTGAAAAGAAGGTTATCCAGTGCACCTGTGCTCACACTGCCTTGTAGTGGAGAAAGGTTTGTGATCTACAGTGATGCATCCAAGAAGGGATTGGGGTGTGTTCTTATGCAAAATGATATGGTGATAGCTTATGCCTCACGACAGTTGAAAATCCATGAGCAAAATTACCCAACACATGATTTGGAGTTGGCTGCGGTAATCTTTGCATTAAAGATTTGGAGGCATTACCTTTATGGTGAAAGGTGTGATATTTATACTGATCATAAAAGTTTAAAGTATATTTTCACACAAAAGGAGTTGAATATGCGCCAAAGAAGATGGTTGGAGCTGATTAAGGATTATGACTGCTCAATCCATTACCACCCTGGGAAAGCAAACAAGGTGGCAGATGCATTAAGTCGACAAGACCATGCTAGTTTATCCATGATGAGGATCACAAAAGATCCAATATTTATGGATTTACAAAGGATGGATCTTGGAATTATAATGGAAGGGGAAAAATCTTATCTTTCTCAAATGAATGTTCAACCATCTATACATGTGAAGATTAAAGAGGCACAGAAAGAAGATGTCGAGTTACAAAAGAAGGTGAGAAATGTTCCTGAATTCAACCTTGATTGTGATGGGATAATAAAGTTCAGGAATCGGGTTTGTGTTCCTCCCATCCCCGAATTAAAGAAAGAGCTGCTGGATGAGGCTCATAGTTCTTCATTCTCTATTCATCCTGGAAGCACGAAGATGTATAGGGACCTGAAAGAGTACTTCTGGTGGGATGGCATGAAAAGAGATGTTGCTGAATATGTCTCTCGATGCTTGGTTTGTCAACAAGTTAAAGCTGAGAGACAGAAGTCTAAGGGGATGGTACAACCATTACCCATACCCGAATGGAAATGGGAAAACATCACTATGGACTTTGTCACAGGACTTCCTAAAACATCCAAAGGCAATAATGCTATCTGGGTCATAGTTGATCGTCTTACAAAGTCTGCACACTTCATTGCTATTAGAGAGGATTTCTCTCTAGATCAGCTTGCCAGGATATATGTAAAGGAAGTGGTAAGATTGCATGGAGTACCACTTTCTATTATATCTGATCGAGATCCGAGATTTACCTCGAAGTTCTGGCGAAGTCTTCAGCATACTCTGGATACAGAGTTGAGATTCAGCACTGCTTATCATCCCCAGACAGACGGTCAGTCTGAGAGAACAATTCAAACCCTAGAAGATATGTTGAGAGCTTGCTCTATGGATTTCAAAGGAGGTTGGGATCAACACCTACCTTTGGTGGAATTTTCTTATAATAATAGCTTTCACTCCAGTATTCAGATGGCTCCTTATGAAGCTCTCTATGGAAAGAAATGCAGGACTCCAACTTGCTGGGATGAAGTTGGGGAAAGAAAGCTATTAGGACCTGATCTCGTTGATGAAATGGCAGAAAAGGTCAGATCTATTCAACAACACATAAGAGCAGCTCAGAGTCGACAGAAAAGTTATGCCGACAATCAAAGAAGAGACCTAGAGTTTGAAGTGGGTGATAAAGTGTTCTTACGAATATCTCCCTGGAAGAGGGTTATGAGATTTGGAAAGAAGGGGAAGTTGAGCCCTAGATATATCGGTCCTTTTGAAATACTGGATCGTGTTGGGAAGGTAGCTTACCGATTGGCGCTTCCACCGAATCTCTCTCAAGTTCACGATGTGTTCCATGTATCTCTCCTGAGAAAGTACATACCAGATCCTTCACATGTACTCAGCTCAGAAGTTGTACCACTGGAGCAAGATCTTTCTTATGAAGAACAGCCGATAGAGATTCTGGATCGTAGCGAAAAAGTTCTACGAAACAAGACCACTCGCTTGGTGAAAGTTTTATGGAGAAACCACCAACTTGAAGAAGCTACATGGGAGCTTGAGGATATGATGAGGGAGAAGTATCCTCATTTGTTTGTTGCAAAGTGACGAATTTCGAGGGCGAAATTCTTTTTAAGGGGGGTAGAATGTAACACCCGAGACTTTTATGTTATATAAATCATCAAAGGAATCTTTTTCTACACAACACTTTCTTGGCTTGCTTTACACGCAATCGCGACCTTCCTCGATAGCTTGCGTCGTACGCAATACCGAGTTTCACTAAACAACAATATGCTATTAAAACTAGCCGTTATGAATAGTAATAACCACTTTTTGAAATTTTATAAATTTTGTTTTTCAAAATGGACTTCATTTTTGGACTCAGAATATCAAAATTAGCCTAGGGTGAAATTTTGGTATTTTTCTGAAAACTTTCAATTTTTGATGAATAGTGAAACCACTAAGTGGTAGGTTAAAAACTGAATTTTGCATAAAACTTAATTTTACCGCTTCTGTGAATGGAATTTCAAAAATCCGAGAGACACGGTTAATATCAAGGACTAAAATGTGGTTCAATGAGATGAAAATAATTTTTTGGTGAATAGTAACTTTTTACTTTTTTTACCGCGGTTAATAGTAAATAGGGTAACTAAGGGTAAATATGATATTAATATTACCCTAACACATGTCCTAATTCTATTGGACAAGTGTAACTCGACCAAAAACAAACTTAGGAATAAAATATGACCATTTAGGCCCACTTGGATTAGATTAGGACATTTATTATTAATTTATTTAAAGAAGGGTTAAAAGAGTTAAAATCAAAGTATATTTACTAAAACATTTTTAATATGGGGTTATACATAAGATAAATTCTATTGTAAATATTCATTAGAAAGCTAAAACGATTTCCTACATGATGGTATTTTATTTGTAATTTTTAGACATCAAATAATTTAATTTATTTATTACACAAAGATGATGCAGTAATTATCTTGTTAACGAAATATTGACATAATTGATGTTATAAACACCAAAATAAATGTAATTTGAGACTTTTTATGAATTACACTAATTTTCTAGGTTACTATGATATATTAATGTTGATTTAATCAACTTGGTTCGAACATTTAATTCTGTTATGACTTTCCCAAAAATCATATATCAAAAAGTGTCAAAATTGACACAAAATAGTTTTTAAATCAAATATTATATTATTAATTGTTATTGTATTCCTAAAAATCTAAGGTTCGGCCAAATGATTTAGATAAGGATATATATATTACTAATAAACAATTTTGGGTTCGTTTGGCATGTTATTGTAAGTGTATTAACCATATAGTGAAAGAAAACAAAAAGACATGATAAAAGTTAAATTATTTAACTTAGAGTTAAATCTAAATGATAAGGTTAAAATAATATCCTAAACTTGTCTAAATTCTATTGGTTGATAGGATTTCGACCCCTCCCCACCTTATCTTCGAAATAAGACCCTTTGGAACCATTATAAACCGATTTTGACTTTAATATAAAATAATATTTTGAGATATTCCTAAGGTGCCCCTCTCCTCCCTTATAAAAGGGAACCTCCTCCCCCTCCTCCTCACACCAAATTGAGCACTCAAGCTCGGCCAACCCCTGCCCTTTTCTCCCCTCCACTTCCCTAGAATAGTCCTAGAGGTCCTGGTCTTCTCCAAAGACCACTCTTAGTTCCTTAAGTGGAGGATTCAAAGAGGCGTTCCAAAGAAGAGGTAATATCCATTACCGATCTTTTCAATTTCTTTCGTCTTCAACTTCTTCTTATTTAGTTGTTTCATGATGAAGTAATAACATCAGTATTACTTACATACTGATATGTTATTATAAATATGAAACAACCCTAATTCACCTTCTATCCATCCTACGGAAAAATGAAATCACCGCGCGTGCGTACGTACGGAATACCGTCTCCACGCCGTGGTGTAATCTATTTTCCACCATCACCTTACAAGGATGGGTATAATGGTGTAATGAGTAACTATATATGATTATTATTAAGTAATATTGATACTGAAATAATATATATATAAACTCCAATACAATTCCACGATCATAGGAACAATATCATCACTCGTGCGTACGTACGGAATACCGTCTCCACGATGTGATGCGACTCGTTCTACATGATCTTCATTTCATAATGATTGTATAAATGAATTGAATGAATGAATATGGTATATACTACACTAATACCATTCTGGAAATGAATTATCTATAACCTAAATATAAGAATAAGAATTTATTCGACAAAACACGCATAAAAACAAAAAGTTATAAAGACCCGAGTAACAAGTAACAATGAAATATTACTAACAAGAAGCTAATAATATGACCATATATGATCTCATATCAATATGTATGATTCTGGAATAAGTCAATAACATTATTTAAACCATTATACAGGAGCTTCGGACACGAACAAAGCAAATCGGACCTAAGGTAAGGGAAATATCACAATCTCATTTTTATCCGAGATTGTTTATTCGTAAGTATTTACTGGGGTGTATTTTATCATCCCCATCCATGTTCCCTCAATATGTAATATTGTTTCCATCCACTTGAAATAGTTTAAATCCAATTTTACCCTTAGGTGAGTTTTTAGTAAAGAATATGAAAGGAATCTTTTGTCGTTTTTCCGTACGAGGTACTTTTTGACTTTTCCGAAAAAAGTACGAAGAATGTTTTTTTTAACTTATACGGCATGAATGGATTTTTAAAACATTACTTCAAAGAAGCTTCCTTTACAAGTTTTCAAGTTTATTTTTAATCAACTTCTTTTATTTTAAAGTTGTATGACATGTTATGAAAGGAAAAATGTTTTTGAAGAAGAAAGGATATTTTCCTCAAGAATTCAATTCAAGTGTTTTATCAAAATTATTTTCCATCTAAGATAATAAAGGGTTCTGTTTCTATCCATATTTTTACATTGGTTTGACTATGTTGTGATGGAATTATGTTTATGAATTCCTTTATCATATATGAATTGATTTATGATGTCATGATGTTTCAAGAATCCCATTTTTGTTATATGTGTTATGCGATGATGTATGTTTTATGATTATGTGGCACACATAAGAAAGGATTCATTATAAGATGGGTGGGACCTATATCTCCCTCCAATGCATTGGGTAATGATTTTATATCTCATGAGATAGACATGGCTGGAACGGAAGGTTATTTCGGTTCAGTGATACAGGACTGAAACGAGGAGTGAACTCGGTTCAGAAAGGGACTTTGTCCACTAAGATAGTCTTGGCAATGAGTCATGACTAACAAGAAATGATTTTCCATGATTATGTGTGCATGCCACAAAGTTTCAAGTTTTATGTTATGATTTTGGGGATCTCATTTTCACTTCTATGATTTATTCCATGTTAAGATATTATGATCTCTTTTGCAGGTTTTGATTTTCATAAAGATATGATATGATTTTTATTTCCTTTATTTGCCCTTGCTGAGCATTTGAGCTCACCCTTTTATGTTTTCTTTTCCCCAGGTCAGGAAGATGGATATTAAGTAGAATATGCTAAAAGGGACCCTAGATATGATGAAATAAATGGGAGACACTGTAGAAGATTTATGAACCAGTTGTTTATGTTTCCCAGTTTCTAAAGACACTATACCTATACGGTCCTTTGTGGTTTTGTCATATGTTGTAATAAGTGTGCTTCAATTTTGAAGTATTAACAATGTATGTAAAGTGTGGGTCGTTATAATTATGCCACAGATTAATGTGAGATTTTGTGTTTGTAAATTTTTTTTTACCAAAATATTATAAAAGAGTATCCATGGTGTATTTTTAAATGGAATGAGAGGTACCAGTTTTACCACACATATTTTGAAAAACCCATTGTGACATTAATTTGGCAGAGTAAACAGACTTATCTAATATTTTAAAAACAATTGAGTTATTTGAAGGACTCTTCATAGTCTCTTTGTAAAATATTGTGACCATTTATTTTATATAATGGGATATAATGTCAACATACTAATTTGTATGCTTGAATTTAATCAGATTCAATTATCTAGATATTTGCCACTTTCTGGGACACTAGGTATATTAATTCTACTTCAGTTCCTTCTTAAGAGTATTATCCCACACATTTGTAGACCTATATAAAAAATATCATTACAATTTAAAGTGTTGATATTTTAGAAGATGTAAATAAGTGGATATGTGTACTTGGGATTCCACCCTATTTGGCCCATTTTCTCCTACTTCATAATAGACTCTCAAAATTACCTCATCTAATAATGAGATCATAAAACATGAAAAATTTCCTATTTTAATAGTAATTAATCATAACTTATTAAACCAAATTATATGTGAATTTTTGTATTAAATTATGATTTTTTATAAAAACAATAAAATTTAATAGAGTGGTAAAATTTTAGAAAGTAATAATGAATCATGGTGTGATCAAACCCCCACACACAAACATTTTTACTTAGGGGAAAAGTAATAGTTCAGAAAATGATACAAGATGATATTCCCTAGTTAATGAATATTTAGAAATATTTGATATTTTATTAATGATAGAAATACAAGTAAAGAATAAACCACACCAAATAGTTAATCTTTTTAATCATGGAAATTATTGTACAACAACCAGAAAAATTAAAAGTATTAAATTAAGGATAAATCAATGAAATAATTATGGGTAAAAAATATTAATACAACAAATATAAATGTATATTATGTTTAAAACAATCAGAGGTCATTAAAAAATATCTATATCATGAAAAAAATCAAGAAGTAGAAGTTCAACCCAATGAATGGAAATTGGGTGAAGAAGTTCTCTTACCTCATGTCTGACTTGACTAGTTTGTTCCTTGTTCTTCCTTAATAATAAACATAAGTTAATTTATAATTTATTCATAACCATTTAATATTTATTATTCCTTTTATATCACTTATTACCTTTTAATAAAAATGAGTTAATTATTTGAGTTCATATCAGACATTTTGTCTATGTTTGGAATTTGGGTTAAAATGAACTTTTTATAATTACAATTTATCAATTTGGTCAAAAGTAAATTATATTCATAATTATATTAATGATTTATATATCATATATATCATATATATACAGTATATATGTATTTATAATAGTAAATAACATTTGTATATATGAAATAAAATGCACTGTTCATGGAGACGACAAGCCATATGTACACAAGACAACTACTTTCATTTCTTTTTTTTAATTTTTAAAGAAATGAAAACAGAATGAGAAATAAGTATATTAAAATTCTATTATATTATAATATTTTATATATATTACATAATTTCATTAACACCATCATTTATACGTTCCATGTATGGTATGAACGAGTCATATCACTTTGAGGGGCGGTTGTCCGCACTTCCCCAAATGAAATGATAATATTTGTACAACATTAAAAGCATAAAGTTATTTTTTAATTAGAATTAAAAAAGAATATTGATAAAATAAAATAAAATATATATCAATATCATAACATTTTCATCATAATCATCACCATGAGAGGAGGTAGAAGAATATTGGAAATGATTATTTCGTGGGGAAATAGTTCGTCGTCCATAGAAACATTATGTTCGTATCCATTAGATGAATGTTTCTATAAGGGTAGTATGAATTATTATACTACAAACAACCTAGTATATTTAATATACTGTTTTCGTTATAAAATAATGGTATAAAGAGAGTTTAGGGTGTGGGAGAATAAAAATAAAAGAAAAGAACTTGAGAGAAGACATTACTTTTAAATTGGGTAACTCCCATTGGTTTGAAACAAAAGGCTTTCTTGTAGTTCCTTCTTCCAATGTAAATGATTCTAGGTAGAATATAGGGATTTTGAAAGCTTATTTTGGTAGATTTTGGATGATACAAGGGGGGTTGAGAGGTGTGAGTAAGGGTTATAGGTGATGGCATTTGATTAGGGGAGAGTTTCTCTTTTGGAATGTTTGAAAAAATTATTTTATTATAAACTGTATTTTGGTTTCAAAAGCTCAAAAACTTGTTTAATTCAATGATAGTGAGAATATAAGTCTATATAAAATCATACAATAATAATTGGACTGGTTATGGATACCCTTTTAATCAATATCATTTATATTTAATCGTTTATTAACTTATTTAACATTTTCCATATTCATACTATAAGGTTAATATATTTAATATAAAATTAAAAGTGACAAAAAACATATCATTATTGAAATTTTAACATCATATATGTTAGTTTTATGAATATTATATCTTTATTATTAATTTTTCATTTAATAAAATATTAATTGTTTTAAAAAAACATTTATATCAATTTATAAACTATTCGTATCATGAATTTTATACAATATACAACAACTTGATTCATTCCAAAAAAACTTCATTACATCACATATAGCAAGTCATTATTATCTCTAAAAATTGGGTATGGCACAAAAAGTTTCAAAATATATTTCTTTTAATAATTATAAACTCATTTATTTGAATACTTTATTAATTAAGAATTTAATTCTTCACCATTGTGTCATTATTAAATATATTTATATAATATCTACAAATTATAAATAAAATACCATGATATAAGAAACTTTTTTATCGTTCAAATTAATATTTATATTTGAAGGTATTACTTATATAACCCCATAATTGTTTATTAAACTATATATGTTTATTTTACATTTGTGTTTACATTAAATTAATTAATATAAAGTATCATAAACACTCCCAAGTGGCTCCATGAGGTCCCAAAATCGACCGAAGGATTCCCATGGTATTACATGTATCATAATATAGGGTTTGGACTTGTTTAAGGGTAATTAAATATTATTATAATCTTATTTTTCACCCTTATTTACCAGATTTACCCTTTAACCATGGTGAATATGATATTTACTAACGTAAATATTTATAATGTATATAAATATAATTTACCTATTTTCACAATTTGGAAATCCCGATTCCAAATATGGAATCTATTTTTCCAAATTTAAAAAATAGAATTAGTATAAATTAATTTTAAATTAATTCCCATTGTCAAAACAAAAAATATTGTTTTTAAGAAATAATAACTATCAAAAGATAGACCTTTGCTTATATCTAATTTAAGAGGGAAATTACTTAGAATGTCCAAAATTGGATCAAATGGTAAAAATATAATCCAATTACACTTTAAAACAAATTAAAATAACAATATTAGTGTATAAATAAATTATATTAAAAGGAAGGTTTTATTAAAAGGTCGTATTTTCACTATTCATCAAAAAATTAACAATATCCAAAAATTACTAAAATTTAACAAAAAGTTAATTATGATGTAAAAATTCTAAAGAATAATTTTATTTTGTCAAATAGAACATATAAACCTGACCAATACTAGATTTAAAAGGGGTTCTCCATCAAAAGGTTGTAAATAGACATTTTATATAATATTAGAGTATTTATGCTAAAATTTAGATTCATTCTCATTTTAAGCCTCCAAAATTTATTGGATAAAAATAAATACATTTATCATACATGTATTATCATATTTTAGTTAGTTCTATTCATTCTAACCAATAAAATGCCTAGGCGTTAACTAGCATTTAAAATAATATTATATTATTAATTTTTCAGTATGACTCAGTCTTGTGTGAAACAAGAGATTTCGAAAAAATCCATTATTGTGTGTCATTTATTCCTTAGAAAATAGAATCCTTTTTAAATTAAAATTAATATATAATTCAAAAAATTAATAATTATGAAAATTTCATATTCTTTATTTACCTAGGATGTTACATCCTTCCCTCCATTTGGAAATTGTGTCCATGCATTTTCAAAATTGGGCATTGGAACATTGATAAAAGACTCATATCGTAAAAAGAGTCAATAAAAATATCACTTTAAAAGAAAGGAATATAATTACAAAGGTCACCCGTGATAACCCATAATAGGAATCCATAATAATGGATATAGAGGAGAAAATAAGAGTCAAGTTCTGATGGAGAGTGATAGAAAACTTGATTAGGAGAAAGTTAACAACCAGAAAACCCCAAACATGTGATATGTTAAATGGTATTTGTATTCCCATTAAGAAAAGTAAATATGAAACGTTTTTTTAATTTCATTTAGTAAATTTGAAGAATTTATTTATGAAATTGACTTAGGATAAATGAAAATATACATACTTTTCAAGCATAGTTTGATCCTTTAATAAGTTTTTACCAACAAATAATATTTTCTTGAAATGATGAGTATTCCACATGAATTGGTCAGACCTAAAGCACTAGAACCAACTTCTAGAGAATAAAATGATCCAAAAATGATCAACCAAATATTTTCGATGACTTTAGACATTAACCAAAAACAAAAAGGATAGTACAATATCAGATAATACCCAAATATGATAATCTTTCATAAAAAAGAAATGAAACTCTTAATCTCTGAAATTGAACAATAAATACCCTAATCTCAACAAATACCATTCAATACACAATTGTACTCAAAAAAATTCTTCAAAAAATCCAACTAATATTGAATCCCAAAAATCATAAGGATTTGATCACATAATCTTCCACAAAAATCTTAATAAATATCTCCAAATAACATCAGTTACTCTTAAATTCTCATACTGAAAATTAATTAAACTAATCACATATTAACTATGATAGGTTAATCATTTCCATAAATAACCCTAATCGTAGAATGTCCATAAAAAAACATAGATTCATCCAAAATAAAATTTTGACAATTACTCCAAAAATGAGATCCCATAGTATTCTATTTTCCTTACGCATATAGTGTTCCAATAATAGCGAACGTCTTAAAAAATAACATTTATCACTTAATCACCAAATCATTTTCCAATACTAAGGATATCCATTTGATAAAACATAAGATCACAAATCAATTTACTCTTGATCAATATAAACAGTTAACTAAAAAGAATAAGTCATAATAACTAGGGACTTCACGTATTCTAGTGGTAGGCGATACCCAATCGCACTTTGGTAGTGGGTTTGATTCCAGCAGCATTTTATGACATGATGTGTTGTCATATGGTATGTGTGTTGTTCTTTTTATAAAACTCAAAAATAACCCCAATATGTTTTAACCTCAAAGGTTTTATTATATATTTTATTTTAATCCCAATACATTAAGACCTCTATATATTATATAATGTCATTTTTACATCCATATAATAAAATAAAACTATTCCCAATAGAAAGAACATCATACCATGATCATGGTGTCAATATGTTTTCATCATCATCATGTTCACCTAGGTATAAGGTCCATGCATTGCAACAATGATGTATAGATCCTTCAAAATCATTTTCTTCCTCCATCCAAATACACCATTCCCAACATGGGTTATATCGGTGTTCGCAAAAAAATAGTTTCGGGAAATAATCATGTTTGACATATAATTTCAAAACAACTGATAAAACATGATTTTTATAAAATAGTGGAAACAAATTTTAGTTTCATATTTCAATCAACGTTCATTTTAAAATACCATAAGTATGTGCTGAGAGACTATATTGTAAAATAAAATATAAATATATTGTTCAAGGTTCTCCTTCTTCAGTACCTTTTTAAAAATAATAATATGCTTCAAAATATTGGGATAAAGTAAAATATTTATAAATTCCTTGATAATATTCACCTTTCTTGGAAATATATGAATATTTTGAAAATAATATTTGATTAAATAGAACCCATGATCCACAATGGTTCCAAGGATTAGTAGAGGTGTTTGATATCCCAAACAACTGCATGCAAGTGAGTTGTATTCTAGAAGAAGTTTCACAATCATTTTTACATGACATTGCAATAATTATTGCATGAATGTCATTAGAAGAGATAGTAATATTTTTTGAGATCATCCTAATTCCATTTTAACCGACATTTGTTTATCAGAAAAAGTTATAAAACAAGGATTTAACTGAAATAATAGAAATAGGGACTAACCATGTTTTTAAAAAAACTCATAATCCCAAATGTTTTCTAAACCGACCTATAAAGCCAACTATAAGGACCCAGACTTAAAAATTACATAATATTGAGTTACGTCAAGAATTATCATTGAGGATATTTTCAGGTTTATAATTTTAGAGAATTAGGCCATAACTATTACAGTACATCACAAAAATTAAAAAGTAGACACTATTACACAGATTCCATTTTTTCATAAAATAATAAACTCTTAAAAAATGAAATATGTACAGTTCCATGTTTTAGACTACATTAAATTTCCTTGATACCATCCTTGACCTTATTCATATTTAAGTCCAATGACAAACATTTTAAAACATGGGAGGAGCATAAAAAGCTCAGTAAAGGTTATAAATTAAATAATTAAAACATTAACCTATCAATAAATAAAAATAAAGGAAACCATACATTTTAATCATAACATACCTCATTAAATTATATGATTTATTAATAACACACAAAAAACATAAATCATAAATGTAACTTATGGCATATATAACATTCATACGTTGTAGCTTTCACAGCTATGTAGGGAGTTAAATTTTGAATACCCATCACAGTATATTACCTAATTATCTTAGGAGAAACATTAATGTTTACTTATGTCACAATACCCAATGCATTGGAGATCTATCTTAGGATCAATCTCCATAGGTTAATCATGAAACCATCCATATACATAAACAATTCCCAAGAACCATAACATTTTAATAATGTATAAAACAAGAATAAATGAAAGATAATATTTCCAAAATTCACTCACAATATATCATTTCAAGATATTGAACAAATAAAACACTTATAAAAACCATTTTCATTACCAAAATACATAAAATGTTATTTTTTATTTATTTTACATAAAAAATAAAACTTTTTTGGTAAGGAAAAGTTCAAATAATACTCGCGGCGGTGTTATGTTTGTTGTCACCGCATACGTTAAAAAGAGACATTCCATTTTTTGGTTTGGTAAAACTCTTTGTAAAAAAAGATTCTCATTGAATGAAATGAAAATTCAAAGGGGTTTAAACACTGTATAAAAGAAAGTTGTGTTTAAATAAAAATATGTATCAATGAATGGAGTTTCATATGATGTCCCTTACACAAATTCAGCAGCCTAACAACCTCACTTTACAATTGAAAAATGTATTTGATGAGATAAAAAAGGATCTCTCATAACATGGACATAAAATGTACAAAAATAATAATATATAAGAAAATATCCCAACATAAGAAAAGGAGATTAAAATACATATAAAAAAAGACGTCTTTGACTAAAAGAGGAGGGTGAAAGGTTCCGTTACAAAAATCGAATCCTTAAATTAAGGATAAATAAATGACATAATTATGTGTGGAAAACATAATACACCCAATAAAATTGTATATTATGTGTAATACAGTCATTGGTCATTCACACATATCAATATCATTTTATAATAAAAAAAGTATTAGTTTAACACAAAGAATGGAAGTTGGGTTAAGATGTTTCCTTACCTCATGCCCGACTTGACTCATTTCCTCCTTATTAATCCAGAATAATAAACAGAAGATAATTTTTAATTTCTTCAGATAATATTTCAATTTCCTTTTTCCATTTATATTTCTTATTACATTGCAATAAAAATTAGTGAATTATTTGATTTCATATCAGAGATTTTGTCAATAGTCAGAATTTGTGTTAAAAATGAAGTTGTTATAATTAAAATTTATCCATGTGGTCAAAAGTACCTTACATATAGAATGATATTAATGATTTATATATCATATATATCATATATATATATATTATATATGTATTTATAATATTTTATAACATTTTTATATATGAAATTAAATTCACCGTTCATTGAGATGATAAGCCGTAAGTACCCATGAACGCTACATTCATTTCTTTTTTTTCTTTTTTAAAAAATAAAAACCTAATAATACATATGTATATTATAATTACATTATAATACAATATTTTATATATATTAAATAATTTCATTCACACCATCATTTATATGTTCCGTGTATGGTATGAATGAGTCATATCACATTGTAGAGGCGGTAGTCCGAACTTCCTCAAATTAAATTATCATATTTATACCACATGAAAACATAATGTTATGTTATAAATGAGAATCACAATAGTTTATTGACAAAATAAAATAAATATCATATATAGTAAATGTTCCATTATAATGGTCACCATGAGAGGTGGTAGATGAATATTTAACAATCATCTTATCTTGAGGTAGTAGCTTGTTGTCCATAGAAACAGTATGTTCGTATCCATTAGATGGAGGTGTGTGTAAGTTCTGTTTGAATGATTCTCATAACAACAAAGTAGTATATTTATGATAGTGTTTTTGTTATAAAAGAATGGTATTAAGAGTGTTTAGTGGGTTGGAGAAGGAAAATTAAAGAAACAAACTTGAGAGAAGACCTGGCCTTTAAATTGGAAAACTTTCTTTAGTTTGAACCAAAATGTTTTTTAAAGTGCCTTATGCCTAATTTAAAGCTTCTATATGGAATATAGGTATTTTGGATGCTTATTTGGGATGAGGTAGGATGATCGAATGGGGCTTGATAGGTGCGAGTAAGAGTTAGAGGTGATGGATTTTTATAAGGGGGAGGAGGGCTCTTTAGGAAATTTTGAAAGTATTATTCTATTATAAAATGTAATTTTCCTTCAAATTGTCCAAAACATATTTAATTAGAATAAATTCTTCATATAAGTCTAAATAAAATCATCCAATAATAATTTTATAGGTTTTGGATAATTTTTTAATCCTTGTCATTTTTATTTAACCTTTTGTTAACTTATATAACTTTTACCATAGTCATACTATATAGTTAATATATTTAGTATAAAATTCCAAGAGACCCAAAATGGATCATTAATAACATTTTTAACATTTTATATGTCTTTTGTATGATTTTTATATTTTTAGGATTATTTTATCATTTATTAAAATATTAATTGTATTAAAATCTCATTTATGTCAATTTATAATCTATTCATATCATGACTTTTAAAAAATCAATAACAACTTGATTACATAAATAATATTCATTAATTAAAAGATAAAAGGTCAATATTATCTCTGAAAATCATGTATGGCATAAAATGTTTCAAAATAAATTTAGTTTTAAAATTATAATAACATTTATTTGAATCCTTTATTAATGAATCAATTACTGCATCACCATTGTGTTATTAATAAATTTAATTATTTAATATCAATAAATTATATATAAATTTCCCTGATGTTGGAAAACATTTTAGATTTTAAATTAATATTTATAGTCAAAGGTATTACTTATATAACCCCATATAAATATTGTTTTACTAAGAGATGTATGTTTATGTTACATTTGTCTTTACTTTTAATCAACTAATATAAAGTGTCATTATCACTCCCATGTGGCTCCATGCGATCCCAAAATCTACCCAAGTTTTAAAATGGTCTTACATGTGCCATAAAATAGGGTTAGGATAAGTGTAATGGTAATTTAATATTATTATAATAATTTTCTACACTTATTTACCAGATATACCTTTTAACCATGGTAAATAATATATTAACTGAATTAAATATTTATAATATCTATAAATAAAATTTATATAATTTACAAAAAATTTAAATCCTAATTCTAAATATGGAATCCATTTTTCTAAATTCAAAACACTAAAGTGGTAGGAATTAATTTAAAATTAATTCCCATTGTCAAAACAAAATGCGTGTTTTTAGGAAATAATAACTATCAAAAGATTGACTTTCGTTTATGTCCAATTTAAGAAGGAAATTATTTGAAATGACCAAAATTGGATTAAATGGTAATGATATAATACAATAACACTTTAAAATAAATTAAAATAATAATATATCTATATAAATAGATGAAATGGCAGTTCTGAGTTAAAATGATGTATTTTTCACTATTCGTTAAAAATTTAACTTTATCAAAAAAAATAAAAAATAATTACCCAAAGTAAATTTTGATTTCCTAATTCTGAAGAATAAATTTATTTTTTCAAATATTACATATAAAAGATACATAAATTATATTTAAAAATGGTTTTCCACAAATAGGGGGTAAATCGACATTTTAAGGAATATTAGAGTATTTGTTCTTAAAATTGGATTCATTCACATTTTAAGCCTCTAAAATTTATTGGATAAATATAATGACATTTAACAAACATGTATAATAATATTTGAGTTAGTTCTGTTCATTCCCAAAAATACAATGACTAGGTGTTAACTACCATTTAAAATAATATTATATTATTATTTTTTAGTATGAGTGATCCTTGTGTGCAACATGAGATTTCAGAAAAAACCCATTTTTACGTGATAGGTATTCCCTCAAACGTAGCATCTCCTTTAAATTAAAATTAATATTTTATTCAAAAATATTAATAAATATGAAATTTTCATATTATTTATTACATGGGAGGTTACATCCTTCCACCCTTTTAATAAATTGCATCCTCAAAATTTTAAAATATATCTTGGTAACTTCATTGAAAGTATCATATCAGAAAAAGAGTCAATAAAACTATCACATTAAAAGAAAAAGAGAGAAGTAAAATGGTCACCCTAGATAACCCATACTATGATTCCATGAAAAAATGGATATGGAAGAGAAACTAAGTATCATGTTATGATGGAGAGTGATAGAAAACATGATCCGAAGAATGTTAACCACCAGAAAACCACAAACGTATGACAGGATAAATGGTATTTGGTTTCCCAGAGGAAAAAGTAAACCGACAATGCCTTTTTAGCTTTAATTTATTAAGGTTGGAGAATTTATTTATGATATTGAATAAGTACATATGGAAATGCACTTACATTTCAATTATAGTTTCGTCCTTTAATAAGTTTCTACTAAAAACTCATATTTTCTCCAAATGATGAGTATTCAAGATGAATTGGTCACACCTGAAGTGATAGAATAAACTTATAAAGAATAATATGATCCAAAAAAGATGAACCACATATTTCTCATGTCTTTATACATTAACCAAAACATAAAAAGTTAGTACAATATCAGATAATACCCAAAAGGACAATCTTTTATAAGTGATATATACAACTCTTAATCTTTAAAATTGAACCAACAATACCCAATTCCAAACAAAGTCCATTCAATACACAATTTTCATTGAACAAATTCTTCCAAATAATCCAACTAAGATTGAAACCCAAAAATCATAAGGATTTTATCACATAGTCTTCCACAAAAATATTAGCATATATCTTCAAATAACATTGGTTACACTTAAAGTCTCATACTAAAAAGTAATTAATCTAATCACATATTCACTATGATAGGTTAATCATTTTTATAAAAAACCCAAAATCACCATATATCCCAAATAAAAACATTTATTCTTCCAAAATTAAAATTTAACCATTACTCCAAAAATGAGATCCCATAGAATTCTATTTTCCTTAAGCATATAGTGTTTCAAAAAGAGAGAAAATCTTAAAAAATAACCTTTATCACTTAATCACCAAATCATTTTCCTATAATAATTATATCCATTTGATAAAACATAAGATCCCAAATAAACTTTTTCATGATCAATAAAATCATTTAACTAAAAATAATAAGTCATACTAACTAGTGACATCAAATAGTCCAGTGGTAGGTGATAAATCCTAATCACACTTTGGTTGTGGGTTTGATTCCAACATCTTTTTCCGACATGATGGGCTATCACACGGTCTGCATGATATCCTTTTTATAAAACTCAAAAATAACCCAAACATGTTTTCAACTAAAATTATTTATTATACCTTTCATTTTTATCCTAATATATTAAGAACTCAACATATTATATATTTTCATTTTTTCACCATCATATAATAAAGTAAAAATATTCCCAATAGAAAGAACATCATACCATTATCATGGTGTCTATACGTCTTCATCATAATCTTGTTCTCATAAGGAGAAGGTCCATTCATAGCAATAATGATTAGGATATCCTTAAAAATCTTTTTCTTCCTTTATCCAAAAAATCCTTGTATAACATGGGTCATGTCGGTGTTCGTAGAAAAATAGTTTCTTAAAATAATCATGTATGACATATAATTTCCAAACATCTGATAAAACATGATTTTCATAAGATAGTCAAACTGAGTTTTAGTTGAATCTTTCAATCAATTGTCCTTTTTAAATACTATAAGTATGTGCTGAGATAGTATATTGTAAAATCAAATATTAATAGGTTGCATGAGGGTCTCCTTCTTCAGAAGGTTTTTCAAAATCATAATAGGTTTCAAAATCTTGTGTTAAGGTAAACTATTTGAATATTCCTTGATAAAATTTACCTTTATTGAAAATATGCGAATATAGTGAAAATAGGATTTGATTAAATACAACCCATGATCCATGATGATATCGAGGAATAGTAGAGGTGTTTCACATCCCAAACAAGTGAGTAGTGTGCTATAAAAAGTTTCACAATCATCTAAACAAGAATTTGTAATAATTATAGAAAGAATGACATCAGGAATAGATACTAATTTTTTTTGAGATATTTCTCCTTCCAATTGTAACCAACATTACTTCATCTGAAAAAGTTATAAAAAAAGGTTTTAACAGAAATAATAGACATAGGGACTAACCATGTGTTTAACCCAAAATACTAATGCCTAAATTTGTCTAAACCAACCTCTGATACCAACTATAATGACCCATCCGTAAACATTACATAATCTCTAGTTATGTCAAGAATTCATATTGAGGATTTTTTCTGGTTTAGAGTTTTAGAGAATTTGGCCATATCTATTACATTACATTTCAAAAATTGTAAATTATACACTTCTACTCAAATTCCATTTTTATCATTACAAAAAATTCATAAAAAAAGAAACATATCTAGTTCCATATTCTTGATATTATGACTTTTCCTTGATCCCATCCTTGAACCTATTCATCTATATGTCCTATGATATTTTTTTCCAAAATTTTGATAATCATAAAGAGCTCCGTAAGGGTTATAAATTAAGGAAAGGAAACATTAACCCACCAATAAATACAAATCAATGAAACCATACATTTCAATCATAAAATGCCTCATGAAATCATAAGATTTATGAGTAAAAAACAAAAATCATAAATCATAGAGCTAACTTATGGGATACATTAAATACCTAAGTTGTAGCTTTCATAGCTTCATATGGAGTTACATTTTGATTACCCATCACCGTATATTCCTTTAATATCATAGGAGATACATTAATGTTTACCTCTTTCACATTACCAAATGCATTGGAGAGATATCTTGTTCTCACCCACCCTAGGTTTTTCATAGAACTGCTTGTATACATAAACAATTCACAAGAAGCATAACATATTCATAACACATAAAACAAGAATAAAATAAAGATAATATTTCCACATTTCAATCACAATATATTATTTCAAGATATTGAAATAATAAATGTCTTCTCAAAACCATTTTCAATTTAAAAATATTTAAAATTGGTATATGGTATTTATATTACATAGAAAACACTACGGCTTTTCAAGGAAGCCAAAGATCAAATAATATTCGTTCCGGCAGAAAGGACATTGTCACTGCATACTTTAAAAAGAAACATTCCTTTTTTTCTTTTAGTAAAACTCTTAATATAAAAATATTCCATTTAAATTAAATAAAAATTCAAAGGGTTTTATAAACCATATAAAATAATGTTATGTATAAATTAAAATATTCCTCAACGAAGGGAGATTCAGATGAAGTCCCTTGTGAAAATTCAGCAGCCTAACGACGTCACATTAAAATTGAAAAAATGATTTGATGTGTTAAAAAAATATCTGTCATCACTTGGAAATAAAATGTACAAAAAAAGATAAATAAAAACATATCCCAACATAAGAAAAAGGTAATTAGAAGAAATTTAAAAAAATAAGTATTAGACTAAAAGAGGAGGGTGAAAGGTTCCCTTACAAAGATCTTATCATTAAATTATGTTTTAATCAATGACATATTTATGTGTTAAAAAATATAAATACACCCAATATAAGTGTATATTACATTTAAAACAATCACAGGTCATTCAAACATATCTATATCATGACATAATCAAAAAGTATAAGTTCAACCCAAATAATGGAAATTGGGAAAAGAAGTTCCATTACCACGTGTCCTACTTGACTCGTTTGTTCCTTGTTATTCCTGAATAATAAACATAAATTAATATATAATATAATCATATACTTTTTTATGTATAGTATTTATTTTATATCACTTATTACCTTTCATATACAATTACTTAATTATTTGAGTTCATATTGGACATTTTGTCGATGTTCAGAATTTGAGTTAAAAATGAACTTGTCATAATTACAATTTGACCATGTTGTAAAAAGTAAATTTCCTCTAGAATTATATTAATGATTTATATATCATATATATCCTATATATATGTATTTATAATGTTCCATTACATTTGGACATAAGAAATTAAATTCACCATTAATGAAGACGGTACGCTATACGTATGCATGAACAATAATTTCATTTCATTTATTATTTTTTTACAAATTTAAAACATAAGGATAAATATGTATATTATAATTCCAGTATAATATTATATTTTATATTTGTGACATAATTTCATTAACACTGTCATTTATTTTTTCCATGTATGGTATGAATGAGTCATGTCACTTTGAGGGGGAGGTAGTCCGCACTTCCTCAAATGAAATGATCGTATTTATACAACATGAAAAGAATAAATGTATGTTCTAAACGATAATTATAGAAGTATATTGATAAAGTAAAATAAAATAAATATCATATATAATAAAAGTTCCATCATAATGGCCATCATGAGAGGTGGTAGACGAATATTGAACAATCATCGTTTCATGATGTAGTAGTTCGTCGTCCACAGAAACAATATGTTTGAATCTATTAGATGGTGGTGTGTATAACTGTAGTTTTAATTATTCTTATAATTTTTTTTAATATATTGAATATATGTTTTTTTATATAATAGTGGTACAAATAGAGTTTAGGGGGAAAGAAAAGGAAAGTAAAAGAAAATAACTTGAGATAAGTCGTTATCTTCAAATTGTGTAACTCCCTTTAGTTTCAACAAAAAGGATTTATTGAAGTTATTTAAGCCTATTTTATGGATTCTATGTGGAATAGATATATTTTTAAATCTTATTTGGGTAGTGGTTGGATGATCCAAGAGGCTTGGGAGTTGTGAGTAAGGGTTAGAGGTGATGTCTTTTTATAAAAAGGGGAGGGGCTCTTTAGGAATGTTTGAAAGTATTAATTTATCATAAAATGAATTTTGATTTCAATAGGTCCAAGAATTGTTTAATTACAATAAAAGGAGGATGGGATCTTTATTAAAGTTTTAAATTATTATTTTATTATAAAATGAATTTCAGTTTCAAAAGTGCCCAAACTTATTTAATTCAAAAAAATCATAAGTCAAGAATTCACATTGAGGACCCTTTCAGGTTTAGAGTTTTATAGAATTTTGCCATAACTATTACATTACATGACAAAATTACTATATAGACACTATTAATAAGTTTCCATTTTTTCAAAATATAAAAAATATAAAAAAAATTATTGTTCAGTGTTTCTGATAGCATGACTTTTCATTGATCCCATCATTGACCTTATTTATCTTTAAGTCCTATGAAAAACATTTCAAATCATTGGAGGATTATAAAAATCTCAGTAAGGGTAAGGAAAGTAAACATTAACCCATCAACGAATACAAATCAATGAAATCGTTCTTTCAATCATAACATACCTCATTAAATCATAAGAATTATGAATAACACACCGAAACCATAAATCATAAAGGTAACTTATGGAATACATAACATACATACAATGTGTCTTTCACAGCTACATAGGGTGTTACATTTGGAATAAACATAATATTATATTCTCTAAATTTCATATGAGAAAAATTAATGTTTACCTCCGTCACATTACCCAATACATTGGAGAGCTATCTCGGGATCACCCGCCCAAGGTTTATCATGGAACCACCCGTATACATAAACAATGCCCAAGAACCATAACATAATCATAACACATAAAACAAACATAATGTAAAGATAACATTTCCACATTTCAATCACTGTTTAACATTTCAATATATTGACATACTCAATCCAATTTAAAAGAATCATTTAAAACATTAAAAAAGAATATTTTTGAATCAATGTGTTGCATACCACTTTGAAACTTGTATAAAAATTAACATTTGAAAACATTAATTTCCATATAAAAAATCCATATAAGCATTTTGAAAACATGAACATTAATAATAATTATTTATAATGTTAAATCATTAAAACATTTGAAATAATGTTTTAGTTAAAGAGCCCCTTACATCTTGCGAAAACACATGAATAAAAATAGTTAAAGAATTAAATTAGAAAAATATTATAATATCATGAGAATATGGATATTCATGATACACTATTTTGAAGGTAATTATATAAAATCAATAGTATAATAAAGGTTCACAAGATCAAGATATTCCTCAAATAAAAAGAGATTGAGACATAGACTCTTACGAAAATTTGGCAGCCTAACAACACCACTTTAAAATGAAAAAAATGATTTGATGAGATAGAAAAGGTTCTATCATGACATAGACATAAAACATCTAGGAAAAATTTATATAAATAAGAAAATATCTCAACCAAAGAAATTTTAAATTAAAATATATATCAAGAAATATATCATTGACTAAAAAAAGAGGGTAAACGTTTCCCTTACAATGATCGTATCATTAAATTACCAATAAATCAATGACATAATTATGTGTGAAAAATATTAATACCAAAAATATAAGTGTATATTAAGTTTAAAACAATAATAGGTCATTCACACATATCTCCATCATGAAATAATCATGAATTAGAAGTTCAACCCAAAGAATGGATATTGGGTGAAGATGTTCCCATACCACATGTCCGACTTGACTCGTTTGTCCCTTATTCTTCCAGAATAATAAACATAAGTTAATTTATATTTTTTTCAGAACCATTTTTAATTTTGTTATTCCTTTTATATCATTTATTACCTTGTAATAATAATTTTTTAATTATTTGAGTTCAAATCAGACATTTTGTCGATGTTCTGAATTTGAGTTAAAAATAAACTTGTTATAATTACTATTTTCCCATGTGGTCAAAAGTACATTAACTACAAAATGATATTAATTATTTAGATAACATATGTATAATATATATAAATTATATATGTATTTATAATAGTCCATAAAATTTGAACATATGAAACTAAATGCACCGTTCATGGAGAGGGTAAGCCGTACATATGCATGAACGCTACTTTCATTTATTTTTTTTCATTTTTAAAGAAATTAAAATGTAATGATACATAGGTATATTATAATTCAATTATAATATAATATCTTATATAATTTACATAATTTTATTAACACCATCATTTATACGTTCCATGTATGGTATGAATGGGTCACATCACTTTGAGGGGGTGGTAGTCCACACATCCCCAAATTAAATTATCGTATTTACACAACCTGAAAAGCATAAAGGTATGTTATAAATGAGAATTATAGAAGAATATTGATAAAATAAAATAAAATATATATCTTATATAGTAAAATTTCCATCATTATGGCCTCCATGACTGGTGGTAGAAGAATATTGAACAATCATTGTTTCGTGAGACAATAGTTCACCATCTACAAAAACAGTATGTTCGTATCAATTAGGTGGAGGTGTGTGAAATAGTAGTTAGATTTATTCTCATAAAACAAACCTTGTATATTTAATATACTGTTTTTGTTTTAAAATAATGGTATAAAGTGAGTTTAGGGGGTTGGAGAAGGAAAATAAAATAAAAGAACTTGAGAGAAAACATTACCTTTAAATTGGGTAAGTCCCTTTGATTTAAACAAAATGCTATCTTGAAGTTCCTTCTGCTTAACTTAAGGCTTCTAAGTGGAATTTAGGTATTTAGGGAACTAATTTATGCAGTGGATGAATGTGGAAAAGGGGATTTAGAGGATTGAGTAAGGGTTAAAGATGAAGTATTTTTATATGGGAGAGGTGGGGCTCTTTATGAATTTTTGAATGTATTTTCTTATTATAAAATTAATTTCGTTTTCAAAGGGTCCAAAAATTATTTATTTCCAATATAAAGTGAATATACGTAGAAATAAAATCAACAAATAAAAAGTGGAGAGGTTTTTTATATTTTTTCTAATCCTTATCATTTTTATTAAACCTTTCGTTAACTTATTCATCTTTTACCATATTCATAATATAAGGTTAATATATTTACAATAAAATTCCAAGTGACAAAAAATGGATGATTAATGGAAATTTTAACATCATATATGTATGTTTACATAATCTTATTTTTTATGTTTTTTTTACATTTAAGAAAATATTAATTGTTTTAAAAACAAATTTATGTCAATTTATAAACTATTCATATCATGACATTTTAAAAATCTATAACAAATTCATTATTTCGAAAACAAACTTCATTAATTAAAATATAAAAAGTCATAATTATCTCTAAAAATCATGGATTCCATAAAAGGTTCAAAATAAATTTATTTTAATAATTATAAAATTATTTATTGGAATCCTTTATTAATGAAGAAATTAATGCATCACCATTGTGTCATAATTAAATCAATTTATATAATATCTATAAATTTAAAATAAAAAACCATGATGTAGGAAATATTTTTATCTGGAAAATTAATATTTAAAGTATAAGATATTACTTATATAACCCAATATAAAAATTATTTTACTAAAAGATATATGTTTATGTTACTTTTTGTCATTACTTTAAATTAATTAATATAATGTGCCTTTATCACTCCCAAGTGGATCCATGGGGTCCCAAAGTCGACCCAAGGGTTCCCTTGGTCAAAGATAAGTCATACAATAGGGTTAGGAAAAGTGTAAGAGTAATTTAATAATATTATATTATTATTTTTCACCCTTATTTACCAGATTTACCCGTAAACCACGATAAATAAAATATTTACTGAAATAAATAATAACAATGTCTAAATTTTTTTATCCTATTTACAGAATTTGGAAATCCTAATTACAAATATGGAATCTATTTTTCCAAATTGAAAACCCATAAGTATCATAAATTAATTTAAAATTAATTCACGTTGTCAAAACAAAAAGCGTGTTTTTAAGAAATAATAAATATCCAAAGATTTACCTTTGTTTATGTCCAATTTAAGAGAAAAATTACTTAAAATGACCCAAATTGCATTAACTGGTAAAATTATAATCCTATTAAACTTTAAAACCAATTAAAAGAGCAATCTAACTATAAAAATAAATTAGATTAAAAGTCAGTTTTGAATTAAAATGTAGTATTTTTCACTATTCATTAAAATGAACTTTATCAGAAAAAATAAAAAATTTCATCCATGTAAATTTTTATGTCCCAATTCTAAAAAATAATAATATTTTTTCAAATATAACACTTAAAAGTGAAAAAAACTATATTTAAATAGGGGTTTTCCATCAAAATGCGGTAAAATAACCTTTTAAAAAATATTAGATTATTTCATGCTTAAAATCAGATTCTTTCTTTTTTTAAGCCTCTAAAATTTATTGGATAGATGTAAAAACATATATAATAATATTTTATTTAGTTATATTTATTCATGTTAATAAAATGGCTATGTGTTAACAACCATTTAAAATAATAACAATATTATATTATTTCTTACTATAACTCAAAGTTGTGTGTTATATAAGATTTCAAAGAAACATGCTGTTACGTGACAAGTGCACTATCAAAAATAGCATCCTATTTAAAGTCAAATTAATATTTAATTCCAAAATATTAATAAATATGTAAATTTTATATTCTTTATTTACTTGGGATGTTACATCACCCCGCCTTTCAGGAATTACATCCACTCAATTTTAAAATTGGGCTCAAAAACATCATTAAAAGTTCCACATCGGAAAAGATTCAATAAAACAATAAGTTTAAAACAAAGAAAGAGAAGTAAAAAATGATACCCAAGATTAATCATACTATGATTTCATAGAGCAATAAATGGACATGGAAGAAAAACTAACCATCAATTTCTAATGGAGAGTGGTAGAAAAATTTATTAGGTTAAAGATAACAATCTAAAAACTATACACTTATGATGGGTCAAACGGTCTTTGATTCCCCATTAAGAAAAGATAACAGACAACATTTTGGTTTTATGTTACCTTTTATAATGTTGAATAATTTATTTATGATATTGAATAAGAACATAATGAAATATACTTATCATTCAAGTAGAGTTTCATCATTTAATATGTTTCTACCAAAAACCCAACTTGTCTCCAAACGATGTGTATTCAAGATGACTTGGTCACACCTGAAGTGCTAGAATAAAATTCTATAGAATAACATAATCCAAAAAAGATAAACTATATATTTTCCTTGTCTTTAGACATCAACAAAAACCAAAATTATTTGTATGAGATTAGATTAACCCCAAAAAGGACAATACTTTATAAAAAGAAATAATAATATTAATCTCCAAAATGGAAAAAACAATATCCAATATTGAACAAAGACCATTCAATAATAAATTTTATTTTAAATAATTCAATATAATCCAAACAAATATTGAAACCCAAAACTCAGAAGAATTTAATGACATAGTTTTCCACAAATGACATAACATTTATCCCCAAATAACATCAGTTACTCTTAAAGTATCATACTGAAAAGTATTTAATCTAATCACATATTCTCTAGGATAGAATAATTATTTCCATAAATAACCCATAGTTCCATATTTCTATAATAAAAATGAAGATTCATGAAAAATAAAATTTCAACAATTACTCCATAAATGAGATCCAATATTATTATATTAAACATAAGCATATAGTGTTCCCAAAAGATAGAATGTCTTGAAAAATATATTTTATCACTTAATCACAAAATCATTTTCCTATACTAAGGATATCAATTTCATAAAAAATAAGATCCCAAAAAACTTATTCTTCATCAATAAAAAAATTTAACAAAAAATAATAATTAATACCATCTAGGGACATCACATAGTCTAGTGATATGTGATAAATTCCTGTCGTACTTTGGTTGTGGGTTTGATTCTGGCAGCTTTGTCTGATGCGATAGGTTTTCACACAGTCTGCGTATTGTCCCTTTTATAAAACTCAAAAATAACCATAAAATGTTTTGACCTAAAATGTTTTCTTATACCTTTAATTTTCATCCCAATACATTAAGACCTCAATATCTTATATATTTTCATTTGTTTCACCTCTATATAATAAAATAAAAATATTCCCAATAGAAAGAACATCATACCTAGATCAAGGTGTCCATAAGGTTTCATCATCATCTTGTTCATGTAGGTAGAAGGTCTATGAATTGAAACAATTATTTAGTGATCCTACAAAATCATTTTCTTCCTCCATCCAAATACACCTCGTACAACATGGGTCATATGGGTGTTCGCTGAAAAATAGTTCCAGCAAATAATCAATTATGACATATAATTTCAAAACATCTATTTAAATATGATTTTTATAAAACAATCAGACCCAGTTTGAGTTGAAACATTAAATAAATGTTATTTGTAAAATACCATAATTATTTGATAATATAATTTATTGTAAAAATATATAAATAGGTTGTGCAAGTGTCTCCTTCTTCAGAACCTTTTACAAAATAATAATATGCTTCAAAATATTTTGATAAGGTAAAATATTTGAAAATTCCTTGATAATATTTAACTTTCTTGAACATATTAGAATATTTTGAAAATTGAATTTGATTAAATACAACCCATGATCAACCATGATATCAAGGTATAGTGGAAAATGTTGAAATCTCAAACAATTTCATTCAAATGAGTTTTATGATGGAAACTGTTTCACTATAAATTGAACAAGTCTTTCCAGTAATTATTTCAAGTATTTCATTATGTAGCAATAGAAATGTTGTTTGAGATCCTCCTCCTTTCATCTTTATATGACTTTACTTGATCATAACATGTTAAAAAAATTATTTAATTGAAATAATACACATATGGTCTAACCATGTTTTTAATGAAAACTCATAATCCCTAATTTTGTCTAAACCAACCTCTAATACAAACTATAAGGCCCGAGCCTTAAACATTACCTAATCTTGATTTAAGTCAGGAATTCACATTGAGGATATTTTCAGGTTTAGTGTTTTAGTGAATTAGTCCCTAACTTTTACATTACATCTCAGAAATTACCAAGTAGACACTTTTTCACAGTTTCCATTATTTTCATAAAATAAAAACTCTAAAAAAACATGTCTAGTTCTATGTTTTACATAGCAGCACTTTTCCTTTCTCCCATCCTTGACCATATTCGTCTTTATTCCCACTTAAAAACATTTCAAAACATGGGATGAGAATAAAATTTTCATTAAGGGTTATAAAATAATGAAAAAACATTAACCCATCAATAAATACAAATCAATTAAATCATACTTTTCAATCATAACATGCCTAATAAAATCATAATATTTATGAATAACACATAGAAATCATAAATCATAATGGTAAATTATGGAATAAATAACATAAATACATTATATATTTTGATGTTACGTAGGGAGTTACATTTAAAATACCCATCATAGTATATTACTTAAATATCTTTGGAGAAACATTAACATTTACCTCCGTTATGTTACCCAATGTATTAGAGAGCTATATCAGCCTCACCCTCCCTAGGATTATCATGGAACCACCAATATATGTAAACAATGACCAAGAACCATAATATATTAATAACACATAAAAAAATACATAATAGAAAGATAACATTTCCACATTTCAATCACAATATAACATTTCAAAATACTAACATAATCAATCAAACATAAAAGTCACATTTAAAACATTTAAAAAGAATATTTTTGAACCAAAGTTTCTCATACCAATTTCAAAATTTTATAGGAATTTAGATTTGAAAACAGTAATTTTCAAATAATTAAATCCTTAAGACCATTTTAAAATAATATAAATTAGTAATAATGATTTATAAGATTAAATAATTTAAACATTTAAAACAATGTTTTTGATAAAGAGTCCTTTACCACTTGAGAAAATACATGTATAAAAATAGTAAAATAATAACATTAAACAAAATAGATAATATCTTTAGAATATGGATATTCATGATATAATATGTCAAAGTTATGTATATACACTCTATAGGATTATAAGGGTTCCCATGATCTAGATATTCCTTAAATGAAATGAGATTGAGACATAGTCTCGTACGAAAATTCGGCAGTCTAACAGTGTCACATTAAAATTAAAAATATGAGTTGATGATATAGAAAAGGATATATCTTCACTTGGACATAAAATTTAAATAAAAAAGGATATATATATATATGGAAATATTTTAACATATGAAAAAATAAATCAAAAGGCATGTCAAAAAAGAAGTCTTTGACTAAAAGAAGAGGGTGAAATGTTCCCTTACAAAGATCGTATCATTAAATTAAGGATAAATACATGAAATAATTAGGGATGAAAAATATAAATACATCCAATATAAGTTTATATTAAGTGTAAAATAATCATAGGTCACTCACACATATCTATAGCATGACATAAACAATAAGTATAATTTCAACCCAAGTAATGGAAATTGGGTGAAGAAGTTCCCTTACCTCATGTCCGACTTGACTCGTTTGTTACTTGTTCTGCCTGAATAATAAAAATATATTAATTTATACTTCTTTCATAACCTTTTTAATATTTATTTATCCTTTTATATCACTTATTACCTTGAAATAACAATTATTTAAATAGTTTATTTCAAATCAGACATTTGTTCGATGTTCGGAATTTGAGTTAAAAATGAACTTGTTATAATTACAATTTTTCCATGTAGTCAAAAGTAAATTATCTCTAGAATTATTTTCCACAATTTGATATCTTATATATAATATATATCCATTATATACGTTTTTATAATATTCCACAACATCTGGACATAAGAAATAAAATGGACTGTTCATGGAGACAGTAAGTCGTATGTACCCATGAAAGCTACTTTCATTTATGTATTTTTACATTTATTAAATAATGAAAACATAATGATAAATATATTATAATTCCAGTGTAATATCATATTTCATATACATTACATATTTTCATTAACACCATAATTTATATTATCCATATGTGGTATGAACGAGTCATATAACTTTGAGGGGGCAGCAGTCTGGACGTCCTCAAATGAAATTGGCATATTTATATAATTTGAAAAGTATATTGGTATGTTATAAATGAGAATTAAAAAATAATATTAAAAAAAATAAAATAAAATATATGTCATATATAATAAAAATTGTATCATAATGGCCACCATGATAGGTGGTAGAAGAATACTGAACTATATCGTTTCGTGAGGCATTAGTTCACCGTCCACCGAAACAGTTTGTTCGGATCCATTAGATGGATATGTGTGTATGTGTAGTCTTAATTATTCTCATAAAAACAACATTGTATATTAAAGATGTAGCTTTTGTTATAAAATAATGGTATAAATAGTTTTTAGGGGGTTAGAGAAGGAAAATAAAAGAAAAGAAGTTGAGAGAAGATGTAATCTTTAAATTGGGAAACTCCCTTTGCTTTGAACCAAAAAGATTTATTAAAGTGACCTATGCCTAATTTAATAATAATAGGAGGAATATAAGTATTTTGGCAGCTTATTTGGGCATATTTTGAACGATCCAAGGGGGATTGAGAGATTTGATTAAGGGTTAGAGGTGATGACCATTAATAAAGGGGGGCTCTTAAAGAAAGTTTGAAAGTAATATTTTATAATAAAATTAATTTTGGTTTCAAAAGGTCCAAAACTTATTTAATTAAAATAAAATGTGTATATAAGTCGAAATAAAATCATCTAATAAAATTTGGATTGTTTTTTTATATATTTGTAAACCTAATCATTTTTATTTAACCTTTTGTCAATTTATTTATCTTTTACCATATTAATACTATAATGTTAATTTATTTACAATAAAATTCCATGTGACCCAAAAAATGTATCATTAATGATATTTTTGACATAAAATATTTCTGTTGCATGAATATTAGATTTTAGGGTTATTTTAATATTTAATAAAATATTAATTGTTTTAAAAACTCATTTATGTGAATTTATAAACTATCCATATCATGATTTTTTAAAATCTATAACTACCTGATTATTTCTAAAAAACATCACTAATTAAATTAATACAAGCCATTATTATCTCAAAAAATAGTTTATGGAATAAAAAGTTCCAATATAAATTTATTTTCATAATTCTAATATCATTTATTTGAATCTCTTATTAATGAAGAAATAAATTCATCACCGTTGTGTCATAAATAAATTTATTTATTTAATATCTAAAAATTATAAATAAAATACCATGAGGTAAAAAATATTATTAGCTTTAAAATTAATAAGTATAGTCTAAGATATTACTTATATAACCCCATATAATGTTTTACTAAAATATATATGTTTATGTTACTTTTTTCATTACATTAAATTAATTAACATAGTTTCATTATCAATTCCTAGTGGCTCCATGAGATCCCAAAATGAACACAATGATTCCCTTGTTCATAAATACGTCATTCAATAGGGTTAGGTCATGTATAAGGGTAATTTAATATTATTATAATATTATTTTTCATACTTATTTACCAGATTTACACTTTAACCACAGTAAATAAAATATTTAATGCAATAAATATTCATAATGCCTAAAAATAAAAGTTTCCTATTTACATAATATGGACCTCATAATTACAATTATGGAATCCATTTTTCCAAATTCAAAACACAGAACTGGAAGAAATTAAATTAAAATTAATTCTCTTTTTCAATCCAAAAAGTTTGTTTTTCAAAAATAATCACTTTCAATAGATTTACCTTTGTTTCTATCCAATTTAAGAGTGTTATTACATCAAATGAAAAACATTGGATTAACTGGTAAAAATATAATCTAATTAGTCATTAATACCATTTAAAAAAAAATCTATCTATATAAATAAATTATATTAAACGACAGTTTTGAATTAAAATGCAATATTTTTCAATATTTATTAAAAATAAACTTTATCAAAAAATACCAAAATTTCATCCAATGTAGGTTTTTATGTCTTGATTCTAAAGAGGAGTATTATTTTGTAAAATAGACCATATAAAAGTGAAAAAGGTATATTTAAGACGGGTTCTCCATAAAAATGTGATTAAACAACCTTTTTAAAAAACATTAGAGTATTTCATGCTTAAAATCAGATTCATTCTTATTTTAAGCCTCTAAATTTTTTTGGATAAATATAAAAACATGTAAAATAATATTTTAGTTTTCTCTTTTCATTCCCTCTAATAAAACAACAATATGTTAACTACCATTAAAAATAATAATATTATTATATTATTTTCTGGTATAACTCAATGTTGTGTAGAACATATGATTTCAAAAAACCAATTTTTGCATATTGAATATGATATTAGACATAGAATCCCTTTTAAATTAAATTTAATATTTAATTTACAAAAATTAATAAATATGAAAATGTCATATTCGTTATTTACCTGGGATGTTACATCCTTAAACATTACATAATCTTGAGTTAAGTCAAGAATTCATATTGAGGATCTTTTCAGGTTTAGAGTTTTAGATATTTAGGCCTTAACTATTACTTTACATCTCAAAAATTAAAAATTCAACACTTATAATCAATTTCCATTTTTTCATAAAATAAAAACTCTAAAAACATGTCTAGTTCCATGTTTTAGACAACCTGACTTTTCCATGATCCTATCATTGACCCTGTTCATATTTAAATCCAGTGAAAAATATTTCAAAACTTGGGATGCGCATAAAAATTATAGTAAGAGTTATAGAATAATGAAATGAAACATTAACCCATCAATAAATACAAATCAATGAAATCATACTTTTCAATCATAGAATTCCTCATGAAATCAAAAGATTTATGAATAACACACAGAAATAATAAACCATAATGGTAACATATGGCATAAATAACAAAATTACATTATAGCATTCACATCTATGTGGGGAGTTACATTTGGTATATCCATCACACTATATTACCTATATCTCTTAGGAGAAACATTAACATTTACCTCTGTCATGTTACCCAATGAATTGGAGAGCTATCTCAGGCTCACCCGCCCTAGGTTTATCAAAAAACCACACATATACAAAAACAATTCCCATGAACCATAACATAATCATAACATAAAATAATCATAAAGTAAAGATAACTTTTCCACATTACATTCAATAGATATCAGTTCAAGATATTGACATAATCGATCAAATATTTAAAAATAATATTTTTGAATCAAAGTGTACCATACCACTTTGAAATTTTTAAAGGGTTTAAATTTTTTAAAATTTAATGTCCATAAAAATACATCCTTAAAACCATTTTAAAAACATGGACATTAATGAGAATGATTTAGAAAAATAAATCTTCATTACTTTTAGAACGATGCTTTAGGGAAAGAGTCTCGTAACACTTGAGAAACACTTGAATAAAAATACTTGCCGAATAAAATCAAAAATATCATAAAATATCATGAGAATGAAGAGATTCCTGATATTATATGTCAAAGGGTATTATATTAACCATATAGTACAATAAATGAGTACAATATCGGGACAAGCCTCGATGAAAGGTGATTGAGATGTAGTCCCTTACAATTATTGTACCATTAGATTAAGGAAAAATCAATGACATAATTATGTGTGAAAAATATAAATACACCCAATATAAGTGGATTTTATGTGTAATAAAATCATATATCATTCATTCAAATTCATATAACTAAATAATCAAGAAGTAGAAGTCTAACCCACATAATAGAAATTGGGTGAATAAGTTCCCTAATGTCGTGTCTGACTTGACTTTTTTTCTCCTTGTTAATCATGAATAATAAACATAAGTTAATTTATACATTATTAAGAATCTTTTATAAGTTAATTCTTACTTTTATATCACTTATTACATTTCAATAACAATTATTTAATTATTTTAGTTCATATTAATCATTTTGTCGATGTTTGGAATTTGAGTTAAAAATGTACTTGTTATAATTATAATTTGTCCATGTGGTCAAAAGTACATTATATCCAGAATGATATTAATTATATATATATAATATATATAATATATATCCAGTATATATGTTTTTATAATATTCCATATCAGTTGGACATAAGAAATGAAATGCACCGTTCATGGAGACGGTAAGACGTACGTACACAGGAACACTACTTTTACTTATTTTTTTTATTTTTAATGAAATAACAACTTAATAATACAATGGTATATTATAATTATTGTAAAATATCATATTTTACTTAAGTTACATATTTTCATTAGCACCATCAGTTATAAGTTCCATGTAGGGTATGAACGAGTCATATCACTTGAAGGGGGAGGTAGTCCGCATTTTTTTCAAATGAAATTAACATATTTTACAACATGAAAAGTATAAAAATATGTTATAAATGAGAATTATAGTAGAATATTTATAAAATAAAAGAATATATATATATTATATATATATAAAGTTACATTATAATGGTCACCATGATAAGTTGTAAGAAGAATATTGAATAATCATCATTTTGTGAGGCAGTAGTTCGTCGTCCACAGAAACAGTATGTTTGTGTCCATTATATGGAGGTGTGTGTATGTGTTGTTATAATTACTCTCATAACAACAACCTAGTATATTTAAGATATTGGTTATGTTATAAAATAACTATATAAAG
Organism: Viscum album; assembly: GCA_963277665.1. Classification (NCBI taxonomy): domain Eukaryota; kingdom Viridiplantae; phylum Streptophyta; class Magnoliopsida; order Santalales; family Viscaceae; genus Viscum; species Viscum album. The sequence continues at coordinate 353,555,676 of OY728125.1, read as the reverse complement.
AGAGTTTAGGGGGTTGGATGAAGAAAATAAAACAAAATAACATGAGAGAAGATGTTGCCTTTAAATTGGGTAAGTTTATTTGGTTTGAATCAAAATGAATTTTTGAAGTGCCTTATGCCTATGTTAAGTCTTATAGGTTGAATAGAGAGAATGTTAGATCTTATTTGGGTCGAGTTAGGATGATCTAATGGGTCTTTAAATGTGTGTGTAAGGGTTAGATGTGATGGATTTTTTAAGGGGGAGGATGGGCTCTTTATAAATGTTTGGAAGTATTGTTTATTATAAAAATAATTTCTATTTTAAAATTTACAAAAAATATTTAATTATAAGATAATTTGTAAATAAGTTGAAATGAAATCATCCAATAATAATTAGATAGGTTTTGTATATATTTTAATCGTTATTATTTTGATTTAACCATTTGTTAACTTGTTTAACTTTTACCATATTAATACTATAAGCTTAGTATATTTACAATAAAATTCCAAGAAACCTGAAATGTATCATTAATGACATTTTTAGCTTCATATATGTTTTTTGGATGAATCATATATTTTTATGATTATTTTATCATTTAATAAAATATTAATTTTTTAAAAAACTCATTTATGAAAATTTATAAACTATTCATATCATGACTTTCGAAAAATATATAACTACATGAGTTTTTTGAAAAAACTTCATTAATTTAAAGCTAACAAGTCACTATTTTCTCTAAATATTTTGGATGGAATAAAAAGTTTCAAAATAAATATATTTTAATAATTATAATATCATTAATTTGAATCATTTATTAATGAAACAATTATTGAAACACCATTGCGTCATAATTAAATATTTATATTTATTATCTAAAACATATAAATAAATTAACATGATGTATTAAATCTTTTTAGATTTAAAATTAATATTTATAGCCTAAGGGATTACTTATATAACCCTATATAAAATTGTTTTACTAAAATATATATGTTTATGTTACTTTTATCTTTACTTTAATTAATTAATATAAAATGTCATTATCACTCAAAAGTGGCTACATTGAGTTCAATATTCGACCCAAGGTCTTACTTAGTTGTACATACCTCATCCCATAGGGGTAAGACGTGTTTAAAGGTAATTTAATGTTATTATAATATTATTCTTGACCATTATTTACCATATTTACCCTTTAAAAATAGAAAATAAAATATTTACTGAAGAAAATATTCATAATGTATATAAATAAAAGTTACCTTTTTAAACAATTGGGACCTCTTTATTACAAATATGGAATCTATTTTTTCCAAATTCAAAACACAGAAGTGGCATAAATTAATACCATATACTCTTTTTTATTTAGGTATTGAAAATGGATTTGAGAATGTATTGATTATGTAAATATATTGAAATGTTATATTGTGATTCCAATGTGGAAATTTTGTCTTTCATTTATGGTTATCCATGTGTAATAATTATTTTACGGTTCTTGGGCATTGTTTATGCATACGGGTGGTTCCGTGATAAACCTAGGGTGGTTTGTCCCAAGATATCTCTCCAATTAATTTGGTAATCTGTCGGAGGTAACCATTCATGTTTCCCCTGAGAGATTTTGGGAATATGTTGTGATGGGTATTCAAAACACAACTCTCTATGTAGTTTTGAAAGCTAAAATGTAAGTATGTTATTGATCCCACATGTTTCCATTGTGATTCACAATTTCCTTGTGTTATTCATAAAACTTCTGATTTTGTGTGGTATTTTAAAAATTGAAAAGTATGATTTCATTGATTTCTATGTATTGATACACTAATGTATTCTTGTATATTTTTTAAGAACCATAAAGAGCTTTTTATTCTCATCCCAAGTTTTTAAAATGTTTTTCACAGGGTATACGATAGGGTAAGAGAATAGAATAATTCTAGAAGGTTTATATCAAGAAAAGAACTCATGTTTTATTTAATGATTTTTATTTTTTGTGAAAAAAATTGGTTAGATTATTAGTGACTACATTGTAATTTTTAAAATTTATTGTAATATGTATGTAATAATTCTCTAAAACCCTAATGTTGAATTAAGTTAATAATTATCATTGGGGATATTTTTTGGGTTTAGAGTTTTAGAGAATTTGTATATAACTATTACAATACATTTCAAAATATTACATTGTAGAAAATTCTACTCCATCTAAATTTTTGAAAATAATAAAACTACTTAAATAAAACAAGAATTATTTTCTTGATATAAGTCTTCTTGAATTATTTCTTTCTCCTACCCTTCCTTATACCCTGTGAAAAACATTTCAAAAACGTGGGATGAGCTTAAAAATAGCAGTAAGGTCTATAAAACAAGGAAAGAAAACATTATTCCATAAATACATACAAATCAATGAAAACATACTTTTCAATCTTTAACATACCACAAAATATCATAAATTTTATGAATAACACATTGAAATAATTAATAATAAAGGTAACTTGTGGTATCTATAACATGCATACGTTGTATCTTCCACAGATACATAGGGAGTTACATTTGGAATACACAACACAGTATATTCCCTAAATTGTTTAGGATAAACATTAATATTTACCTCTGTCACATTACCCAATGAATTGGAGAGCTATCTCAGGCTCACCCACCCTAGGATTATCATGGAACCACCCATATACATGAACAATGACCAAGAACCATAACATAATCATAAGAGATAAAATAAGAATAAAATAAAGATAATATTTCTAGATCACAATATATCATCTCAAGATATTAAAAAAATCAATGATTTCTAAAAACCATTTTCAAAAGCATTTTCAGTACAAAAATACTTAAAAAGAGTATATGGTATTTATTTTCCTTTTAAAAATATTATAGCCTGTTAAGGAATCCAAATATGAAATAATTCTCATGAAATTTTAAAGGTAGTTGTCACCACTTACATTAAAAATAAACAATATTTTTTTCATTAATAAAAATGATTCGTAGAAAAATATTCCTTTTGAAAACCATATAAAACATTTAATAAATATATTTTTGAGTCAAAGTTTCTCAAACCAATTTGTGAATTTTATAGAAATTAACATTTGAAGTCATTAATTTCCATATAAATAAATCTTTTAAACCATTATGTAAACATGGACATTAATAAGAATTATTTATAATATTAAATCATTAAAATATATAAACAATTTTTTAGTTAAAGAGTCCTTTACCACCTGAGAAAATACTTGTATAAAAATTGTTATGGAATAACATTTAAAAAACTTATAACATAATAAGAATATATAGATTCATGATATAATATTTCAAAGGGATGTATATTCACTCTATAGGATAATAAAGGTGCAAAAGATCAAGATATGCCTCAAATGAAAGTAAATTGATACATTGTCCCTTACGAAAATTCTGTAGCCTAACGACATCACATTAAAATTGAGATAATGATTTGATGAGATAGAAAAGAATCTCTCATCAATTGGAAATAAAATTTAAATAAAAAAGGATATATATATATATATATGAACATATCCAAACCTAAAAAATAAATTAAAAGATATATCAAAAAAGAATTCTTTGACGAAAGGAAGAGGGTGAAAGTTTCCATTATAAAGATCGTATCATTAAACTAAGGATAATTCAATGACATAATTATGTGTGAAAAATGTAAATAAAGAAAATATAATTGTATATTAAGTTTAAAACAACCATATTTCATTCACACATATCTACAGAATGACATAATCAAGAAGTAGAAGTCCAACCCAAAGAATGGAAATTGGGTTAAGAAGTTCTTTTACCTCATGTCCGACGTGACTCGTTCATTCTTTAATCTCCTGAAAAATAAACAAAAGTCAATTTATACTTTCTAAAAAACTTTTTTCAAGTTTATTATTCATTTTATATGACTTATTACCACATTATAAACATTTAAAAATCATTTAGGTTAATAACGGTCATTTAATCGATATTTGGTACTTGAGTCAAAAATAAACATCAAATAATTACAAGTTGTCTATGTGGTCAATAGTAAATTATCTCTAGAATGATATTCATGATTTAGATATCATATATATCATATATATATATATATCCAGTATATGTGTATTTATAATATCCCATTACATTTGGACATAAAAAGTGAAATGCATCGTTCATGGAGACGATAAGCCGAAGGTACGCATGAACGCTACATTCATTTCTTTTATTCATTTTTAATGAAATGAAAACATAATGATACATAAGTATGTTATAATTATAGTATAATATCATATTTTATGTATGTAACATAATTTAATTAACACCATAATTTATACGTTCCATTTACGATATGAACATGTCATATCACATTAAGGGAGCGGTAGTCCGCAATTCCTCAAATGAAATTATCATATTTATACAACATGAAAAGCATAAATTTATGTTATAATTGATAATTAAATAAGAATTTTCATAAAATAAAATAAAATATATATCATATATAATAAATGTTCTGTCATAAAGGAACCCATGAGAGGTGGTAGAAGAATATTGAACAATCATCATTTCGTGGGGTAGTATTTTCTTGTCCACATAAACTGTATGTTCGTCTCCATTAGATGGAGGTGTGTGTAAGTGTTGTTTTAATGATTATTATAAAAACAACATAGTATAATGAAGATACTAGTGTTGTTATAAAATAATAGTATAATGATAGTTTATGGGGTTTGAGAAAAAAAATATAAGAGAAGAACTTGAGAGAAGACGTTACCTTTAAATTCGGTAACTCCCTTTGGTTTGAACCGAAATGCTTTCTTGAAGTGACTTCTTCCTAGGGAAAGGATTATAAGAGGAAGAGAGGAATGTTGGGAGATTTTTGGAGTATATTTTGGATGAGCCAAGGGGCTTGAGAGTTTTGAGTAATGGGTTAGAAGTGGTGGCCTTTTATAAGAGGGTAGAGGGGCTCTTTAGGAAAGTTTGACTGTATTATTTAAATATAAAATGATTTTTGGTTTCAAAGGGTCCAGAACATATTTAATTCGAATATAATGTTCATATAAGTTAAAATAAAATCATCCAATAATAATTGGATAGTTTTTGTATATTTTTAATCCTTATCTTCTTTATTTAACCCTTTGTTAACTTATTTAACTTTTACCATGTCCCCTTATATATTTATACTACATGGTTAATAAATTTTCTATAAAATTCTAAGTGTCCCAAAATGGATAAATAATGAAATTTTTAACATCATACCATGATCATAGTGTCCATATGGTTTCTTCATCTTCTTCTTCGTGTAGGTATAATGTCCATGTATTGCAATAATGACTTAGAGAGCATGTCTAGTTCCTTGTTTTAGACAGCATGACTTTTCCTTGATCCCATACTTGACTATATTCATCTCTAAGTCATGTGAAAAACATTTCAAAACATGAGATGAGCATATGTGGATCATTAATGGTTATAAAATAAAGAAAAGAAACATTAACCCTTTAATAAAAACAAATTAATGAAATTATACTTTTCAATCATATAATACATCATAAAATCATAAGATTTATGAATAACTGTTAGGTCCACTAGGCTAGATACCCTGATAGGGGGGTTAATCAGGGTATAATAGATTAAAACAACTTCCCCTTGTGAACTTGTTTAGATGTTAGACAAAATCCACTTCTATGTCCTTTCTGATGCAGAGTATGAATAAACCTTAAATCATGCACATGACACATCAATTTTTACTTGGTTTACCCTCACTGGGCTATGTCCAAGGAGAATACAACGACAGTGTGCCGATGTACCAATTACACTTTAAGCGCACTACTGTTTACAAGTTCTAACTGGACTCACTGTCCCTCCTGGTTTACAACCACTCACAATTTGAGAACTCATTTCTCTCTCAACTGAAGTGAGCTCACTTCTTCTTTAGAAGATCCACTCACAGTTTGTAGACTTGTAGGTCTCTTCATTTGCATGAAGGAATGAATCCTAAATTGTTGATAGATGCTCTATTGAAGTTAAAAGTTCATCCAATGATGAATACCCCTTTTCCCCTAAACACTGAGCAATTCCTTTGGAAATACCTTCGTAAACAACCCCACTTTGCGAGGCTTCCAATTTAGTGAAGCTCCAACAAGACTTCACGAAGCTTTTGTCTTTTTGCGATGCTCAAGACTTTTCAATGCTTGGGCTGTCACGAAGCTCCTGCCTCTTCGCAAAGCAAACTCTTTAGAGCACGCGGCCTAGCAATGCGCACTTACATCACAGAGCTAGATTAGCCACCGAGAATCTCCACTCTTTCACGAAGAACAGTACCTTCATGAACCACCTTCAAGAACCAAGAGCAAAAATAAATTCTTAAAAACCTCTCTACTTATCACGAGGGGGTCGACCTCTATTTATAGGCGATTCCACCAACCATCGATCCTTATGTGCGAAGTCAACTCCACGTCATCACAAATCGTGATGCTCCAAATTTTCGGCTGAAAATCTCTCAATATCACGTAGCACCATGGAAATTTTCTGATCACGGAGCTTGATGTAATCGTGCAGCATCATCAACAATCTCTTCACACCTTTTCCATGAAGCTCCCTTGCAAATCCCTTAACTGTCGTGATGCGCTTCAACCTATGTCGTTCACAAAACTTGACGTAATCGACATGAACACCATCAACATTATACTTATCTTTGCAAAATTAAATCCATGAATCCTATATTCTCAAAAATCAAGACTTTTCCATATTTAAATGATATCTTCAGGGATATCCACTTTTCCCGATTCTCACCAACAGCCAAATTTTGGACCACAAAAAATTGGCAAACACTAGGAAACAACGCCACCTTGTACTGGTCTTTTGTACTTCTTCCAGTTCATCTATTCCTTTATCATGGTTCATTTTCAGCATTGATTATCAAAAATATCTCTGGAACTTGAAAATTCACCATGGAAAACTTCTTTGTCAACAAACACAATCAACCCAAAAATACTGTAATGTTACCTTGAAGGATTTTTCCCAACAATCTCCCCCTATGGGTTTGTTGACAACTCTTCTCAGAATGATTTTCTGCACTTTCATACCTCTCTGAAGCTCCTTCCATCCACTACTACAATTTACCTCTTGCGATTCTTATATCTTTCAAGGTATCACATAACAAGTACTCTAAGACCACATGAGTAATGCTCGGCCTGAGAAACCAGAGTAGTATGAAAATTTCATCAATGAATCACTTCACATCAGACACCAATTGTCGATTCCAAACTGATACCAATTGCTAAATTGATACCAATTGTTCAACCACACTGACATCATTTGGTGATAGCTAGAAAACCTCTCTCAACATTTTCAACATCACTCTTATGCTTTTATCATGATCCTTATCTTTTGGGAAATCTATTCTTTGATCGATCACTTCAATCGTTGTCAGATTTAAAACTCTTACTCCCCCTATCTCATTACTCCCCCTATCTTACTGCCTCAACCTATCAGCTTCTCCCCATATCAATGATTATATATCAAATAGCCACACTATCTCCCCCATGAACAATCACTATTTTCTCCCCCTTCTTCAACGAACCCAAAGGGCACTCCTTTGCGTTTTGTAATAGGGTAAAAACATATATTAGTACATTAGGTAAAACACACCATACCTCAGGGAGAGGGGGTCCCACATCCACAATCATTTATGTGTAGGGAGTTGACTAAACTCCCAAATCCAGTCGATGCCTTTCAAACACTTCCCTAGGTAAGGCCTTTGTCAAAATTTCTGCAACCTGTAATTCTATAGGTACATACTCCAACTTCACAATTCCTTGCTCAACATTCTCCTTGATAAAATGATACTTTATCTCAATGTGCTTTGTCCTTGAGTGATTGACGTGATTTTTTCTAAAATTTATAGCACTTGAGTTATCGCACTGGATTCCGATCGGAGAGGTCACTTCAATGCCCATATCATCAAGTTGCTGCTTCATCCATAATAACTATGTGCAAGATTGAGTGGAAGCAATATATTCAGCTTCTATGGTGCTCAATGAAATGTAATCCTGCTTCTTGCATAGCCAAGAAAAACACAGTCCAACAAGATAGAATGCACCTCATGATGTTTATTTCCAGTCATCTACTGAGCCGGCACAATATTCCTCAGTATATCCCAATACCTATGTCTAAGATTTTCAGTTATACATCAAGCCTAACTCCACTGTGACCTTGATATACCAAAGTATTCTTTTCAATTGAAGCATATGTCTTTACTTGGGATTTTTTTATACCGTGGTTCTTAGCAGGTGTCAAAAACTATATCAGGTCTCATCCCTGGCAGGTACAGTAAACTACCAATAATCTGCTTGTATTCTGTGATATTAACTGCCTTTCCATTATCATCTTTCGATAATTTCATCCGGGTAGCAACCAGAGTCTTCATCTCCTTGGAATTTTCCATTCCAAATCTTTACAAATAATCCTTGGAATATTTGTATTGAAAAATGAATGTTCCATTCCTTACATGTGTCACTTGTAGACCAAGGAAAAATGTTGTCTCTCCAATCATTGACATTTTGAACGCAATTTTCATGAATTCGAAAAACTGTTGGCACTGAGCTTCATCTGATCCGCCAAATATTATGTCTTAGACATAAACTAGGACCATCATTATTTATTACTACTTTGGTTAAAATAGAGATTGTAATCAAATCCCCCACACTGTAAGCCAAGCTTCTTAAAGTACTTATCAAGCCTTGAGTACCATGCTTATGGTTCATGTTTCAGCCCATACAATTCCTTCTTCAGTCTACAAACCATATTCTCATCCTCATGAATGAGAAAACCATCTGGCCGCTCAATGTACACCTATTCCTCCAAAACCCCAATAAAAAATGTAGATTTTACATCCATCTAGAAAATATTGAACATATGTTGCACTGCAATGGCTAGAAATAATCTGATTGTCTCTAGTCTCACAACTGGTGAAAATGTCTCATCAACATCAATTCCCTCTATCCAGGAATACCCCTTGAACACTAATAGTGATTTGTTCCAAATAACTATTCCATATTCATTCATCTTGTTGTGATAGACCCATTTAGTGCTAATGAAATTCTTATCTTCTGGCCTCGAGACAATCTCTCACGTCTGATTCTTCTCAATCTGATCTAGCTCTTCATTCATTTCCTGAATCCGGTTTCCATCTTCAGCTACATCAGCGAAGCATTTCATCTCATCCTGTGGTAGTAATGATGTCTTCTGTAGTGATTTCATTCTTCTTTTCTGAACTAGAGCTTGTTGATTATAACGACCCATACTTTACATACATTGTTAATACTTCAAAATTGAAGCACACTTATTACAACATATGACAAAACCACAAAGGACCGTATAGGTATAGTGTCTTTAGAAACTGGGAAACATAAACAACTGGTTCATAAATCTTCTAAAGTGCCTCCCATTTATTTCATCATATCTAGGGTCCCTTTTAGCATATTCTACTTAATATCCATCTTCCTGACCTTGGGAAAAGAAAACATAAAAGGGTGAGCTCAAATGCTCAGCAAGGGAAAATAAAGGAAATAAAAATCATATCATATCTTTTTAAAAATCATAACCTGCAAAAGAGATCATAATATCTTAACATGGAATAATTCATAGAAGTGAAAATGAGATCCCCATAATCATAACATGAAACGTGAAACTTTGTGGCATGCACACATAATCATGTAAAATCATTTCTTGTTAGTCATGACTCATTGCCAAGATTATCTTAGTGGAAAAATTCCCTTTCTGAACCGAGTTCACTCCTCGTTTCAGTCCTGTATCACTGAACCGAAATAACCTTCCATTCCCGCCATGTCTATCTCATGAGATATAAATATTTACCCAATGCATTGGAGGGAGATATAGGTCCCACCCATCTTATAATGAATCCTTTCTTATGTGTGCCACATAATCATAAACCATACATCATAGCGTAACCCATGTAATAAAAATGGGATTCTTAAACAACATGACATCATAAAACAATTCATATAAGATAAAGGAATTCATAAAAATATTTCCATCACAACATAATCAAATCCATGTAATAATAGGGATAAAAACAGAACCTTTTTATTATCTTAGATGGAAAATAATTTTGATAAAATACTTGAACTCCATTCTTGAGGAAAATATCCTTTCTACTTCAAAAACACTTTTCCATTCTTAATATGTCATACAATTTTAAACTAAAAGAAGTTGATTAAAAATAAACTTGAATACATGTAACAGAAGATTCTTGGAAATAATGTTTTATGAATCCATTCATGCCGTATAAGTTAAAAAAACATTCTTCATACTTTTTTCGGAAAAGTCAAAAAGTACCTCGTACGAAAAAATGACAAAAGATTCCTTTTATATTCTTTACTAAAAACTCACCGAAGGGTAAAATTGGATTTAAACTATTGTAAGTGGATGGAAACAATATTACATATTTAGGGAACATGGATGTGGATGATAAAATACACCCCAATAAATACTTATGAATAAACAATCTCGGATAAAAATGAGATTGTGATTTTTCCCTTACCTTAGGTCCGATTTGCTTTGTATGTGTCCGAAGCTCCTGTATAATGGTTTAAATAATGTTATTGACTTATTCCAGAATCATACATATTGATATGATATCATATATGGTCATATTCTTAGCTTCTTGTTAGTAATATTTCATTGTTACTTGTTACTCGGGTCTTTATTGCCTTTTGTTATTATGCGTGTTTTGCCGAATAAATTCTTATTCTTATTTTAATGTTATAGATAACTTATATCCAGAATGTTATTAGTGTAACATATATCATATTTATTCATTAAATTCATTTATATAATTACTATGTAATGATGATCATGTAGAACGAGTCGCATCACATCGTGGAGACGGTATTCCGTACGTACGCACGAGTGATGATATCGTTCCTATGATCGTGGAATTGTATTGGAGTATATGTATATTATTTCAGTATCAATATTAATTTATAATAATCATAAATAGTTACTCATTACACCATTATACCCATCCTTGTAAGGTGATGGTGGAAAATAGATTACACCACGGCGTGGAGACGGTATTCAGTACGTACGCACGCGCGGTGATTTCATTTTTCCGTAGGATGGATAGAAGGTTAATTATGTTTGTCTAATATTTATAATAACATATCAGTATGTAAGTAATACTGATGTTATTACTTTATCATGAAACAACTAAAGAAGAAGATGTTGAAGAAGAAATAAATTGAAAAGATCGGTAATGGATACTACCTCTTCTTTGGAACGCCTCTTTGAATCCTCCACATAGGGAACTAAGATTGGTCTTTGAAGAAAACAAAGACCTCTAGGATTATTCTAGGGAAGTGGAGAGGATAAAATGGAAGGGGTTGGAGGAGCTTGAGTGCTCAAATTGGTGTGAGGAGGAGGGGGAGGAGGTGCCCATTTATAAGGGAGGAGAGGGGAACCTTAGGAATATCTCAAAATATTATTTTATAATAAATTAAAAATCGATTTATAATGGTTAAAAAGGGTTTTATTTCGAAGCTATAGTGGGGATGGGTAGAAATCCTATCAACCAATAGGATTTAGACAAGTTTAGGGTATTATTTTAACCTTATCAATTAGATTTAACTCTAAGTTAAATAATTTAACTTTTACCGTGTCTTTTTTTTCATACACTATATGGTTAATACACTTACCAAAACATGCCAAACGAACCCAAAATTGTTTATTATTAATATATATATCCTTATATAAGTCATTTGGCCGAACCTTAGATTTTTAGGAATAAAATAACAATTAATAATATAACATTTGATTTAAAAACTATTTTGTGTCAATTTTGACACTATTTGATATATGATTTTTGTGAAAGTCATAACAGAATTATATGTTAGAACCAAGTTGATTAAATCAACAATAATATATCATAGTAACTTATAAAATTAGTGGAATTCATAAAAAGTCTCAAATTACATTTATTTTGGTGTTTATAACATCGATTATGTCAATATTTTATTAATAAGATAATTACTACATCATCATTGTGTCATAAATAAATTACATTATATAATGTTTAAAAATTATAAATAAAATACCATTATGTGGGAAATATTTTTAGATTTCTAATGAATATTTATAGTCGAATTTATCTTATGTATAACCCCATATTAAAAATGGTTTACGTATTAAACATTGATTTTAACTATTTTAACACTTCTTTAAATAAATTAATAATAAATGTCCTAATCTAACCCAAGTGGGCCTAAATGGTCATATTTTATTCATAAGGTTGTTTTTGGTCGAATTACACTTATCCAATAGAATTAGGACATGTTTTAGGGTAATAGTAATATCATATTTACCCCTATTTACTATTAACTACGGTAAAAAAAGTAAAAAGCTACTATTCACCAAAAAATTATTTTTATCTCATTGAACCACATTTTACTTACTGATATCAACCGTGTCTATCGGATTTTCGAAATTCCATTCACAGAAGCGGTAAATTAAGTTTTATGCAAAATTCAGTTTTTAACCTACCACTTAGTGGTTTCACTATTCATCAAAAATTGAAAGTTTTCAGAAAAATACCAAAATTTTACCCTAGGCTAATTTCGGTATTCCGAATCCAAAAATGAAGTCCATTTTGAAAGATAAAATTATAAAATTTCAAAAAGTGGTTATTACTATTCATAACTGCAAGTTTTAATAACATTTTAATAGCATATCGTTGTTTTGTGAAACTCACTATTGCGTACGTCGCAAGCTATCGAGGAAGGTCGTGATTGTGTGTAAAGTAAGCCAAGCTAGTATGTAGTGAAATATTCCTTTGATGATATATAAAAACAAAATATTACTCATAAAAATCTCGGGTGTTACATTCTACCCCCCTTAAAAAGAATTTCTCCCTCGAAATTCGTCACTTTATAACAAACAGATGAGGATACTTCTCCCTCATCATATCCTCAAGCTCCCATGTAGCTTCTCCAAGTTGGTGGTTCCTCCATAAAACATTCACCAATAGAGTGGTCTTGTTTCATAGGACTTTTTCGCTACGATCCAGAATCTCTATCGGTTGTTCTTCATAAGAAAATCTTGCTCCAGCGGTACAACTTCTGAGCTGAGTACATGTGAAGGATCAGGTATGTACTTTCTCAGGAGAGATACATGGAACACATCGTGGACTTGAGAGAGATTCGGTGGAAGTGCCAATCGGTAAGCTACCTTTCCAACACGATCCAGTATTTCGAAAGGACCGATATATCTAGGGTTCAACTTCCCCTTATTTCCAAATCTCATAACCCTATTCCAGGGAGATATTCGTAAGAACACTTTATCACCCACTTCAAACTCTAGGTCTTTTCTTCGGTTGTCGGCATAACTTTTCTGTCAACTCTGAGATACTCTTATGTGTTGTTGAATAGATCTCACCTTTTCTACCATTTCATCAACGAGATCAGGTCCTAATAGCTTTCTTTCCCCAACTTCATCCCAGCAAGTTGGAGTCCTGCATTTCTTTCCATAGAGAGCTTCATAAGGAGCCATCTGAATACTGGAGTGAAAGATATTATTATAAGAAAATTCCACCAAAGGTAGTTGTTGATCCCAACCTCCTTTGAAGTCCATAGAGCAAGCTCTCAACATATCTTCTAAGGTTTGAATTGTTCTCTTAGACTGACCATCTGTCTGGGGATGATAAGCAGTGCTGAAACTCAACTCTGTATCCAGAGTATGCTGAAGACTTCGCCAGAACTTCGAGGTAAATCTCGGATCCCGATCAGATATAATAGAAAGTGGTACTCCATGCAATCTTACCACTTCCTTTACATATATCCTGGCAAGATGATCTAGAGAGAAATCCTCTCTAATACAAATGAAGTGTGCAGACTTTGTAAGACGATCAACTATGACCCAAATATCATTATTTCCTTTGGATGTTTTAGGAAGCCCTGTGACAAAGTCCATAGTGATGTTTTCCCATTTCCATTTGGGTATGGGTAATGGTTGTAACATCCCCTTAGACTTTTGTCTCTCAGCTTTAACTTGTTGACAAACCAAGCATCGAGAGACATATTCAACAACATATCTTTTCATTCCATCCCACCAGAAGTACTCTTTCAGGTCCCTATACATCTTCGTGCTCCCAGGATGAATAGAGAATGAAGAACTATGAGCCTCATCCAGCATCTCCTTCTTTAATTCGGGGATGGGAGGAACACAAACCCGATTCCTGAACTTTATTATCCCATCACAATCAAGGTTGAATTCAGGAACATTTCTCACCTTCTTTTGTAACTCTACATCTTCTTTATGTGCCTCTTTAATCTTCACATGTATAGATGGTTGAACATTCATTTGAGAAAGATAAGATTTTCCCCCTTCCATTATAATTCCAAGATCCATCCTTTGTAAATTCATAAATATTGGATCTTTTGTGATCCTAATCATGGATAAACTAGCATTGTCTTGTCGACTTAATGCATCTCCCACCTTGTTGGCTTTCCCAGGGTGGTAATGGATTGAGCATTCATAATCCTTAATCAGCTCCAACCATCTTCTTTGACACAAATTCAGCTCCTTTTGTGTGAAAATATACTTTAAAATTTTATGATCAGTATAAATATCACACCTTTCACCATAAAGGTAATGCCTCCAAATCTTTAATGCAAAGATTACCGCATCTAACTCCAAATCATGTGTTGGGTAATTTTGCTCATGGATTTTCAACTGTCGTGAGGCATAAGCTATCACCATATCATTTTGCATAAGAACACACCCCAATCCCTTCTTGGATGCATCACTGTATATCACAAACCTTTCTCCACTACAAGGTAGTGTGAGCACAGGTGCACTGGATAACCTTCTTTTCAACTCCTTGAAATTCTCTTCACATTCTTCCGTCCAGACAAACTTAACTCCTTTCCGGGTCAACTTGGTGAGTGGATTAGATAATCGTGAAAAATATTTTACAAAACGTCTATAATATCCAGCCAAACCAAGAAAACTTCGGATCTCAGTTACTGTTGTTGGTCTCGACCATCTTTCGATAACCTCTGTTTTTGCTGGATCCACAGATATCCCATATTTTGAGATTATGTGACCCAAAAAAGCATCTTTTTGAAGCCAAAATTCACACTTGGTAAATTTGGCATAAAGCTTCTCCTTTCTCAGGGTCTTCAATATAATTCTCAAGTGATCTTCATGCTCTTCCTTTCTCTTTGAATAGATAAGAATATCGTCTATAAATACTACCACAAATTGATCAAGATAGTCTCTAAAGACTCTATTCATTAGATCCATGAAGATAGCAGGGGCATTAGTAAGACCAAATGGAATCACTATAAATTCATAGTGTCCATACCTTGTACGGAAAGCCATATTTGGTATATCCTCCCTTTTGTCCCTTAATTGATGATACCCTGAATGAAGATCAATCTTGGAAAAGTATTGAGCTCTGCGTAGTTGGTCAAATAAGTCATCAATGAGTGGGAGAGGATATTTGTTCTTGATAGTGATCTTGTTAAGTTCTCGATAATCAATGCAGAGTCTCATTGATCCATCTTTCTTCTTAACAAATAGAACATGTGCTCCCCAAGGTGACGCACTAGGGCGTATGAATCCCTTATCAAGATTCTCCTGGAGTTTCTTCTTCAATTCCTGCAACTCAATTGGGTCCATTCTAAAGGTGTCTTTGAAATAGGCAAAGCACCCGGTACGAGTTCTATTGAAAACTCAACTTCACGATTTGGTGGAAGACCCAGTAATTCCTCTGGAAAGACATCATCAAACTCCCGTACGATGGGAATATTCTTAATCGTGAGTTTCTCACCAACCATTTGAGATAAATAACCTTCATTTAGTGGAATCAAGACCGAAAAGATGGAAGAAATTTCCACTGGAATGTTATATTCATCCTTGCATCGATAGGCGATCGTAGATTGATATGGAATATGAAATGTGACTTCTCTTCTTTGGCAATTGATATGAGATCCATGTAGAGAAAGCCAATCCATTCCAAGAATCACATCAAATTCCACTAAAGGAAGTATCACAATATTTTCAGGAAGCACTTTCCCACAAACTTCGATCGGAGAAGAATTATAAACTTTTGATGCGACTGTTGTGCCATTAGGTGTTTTCACAGCTAAGTCAACATCTAATTGTTGAGGTAATACGGTGATAACCTTAGAAAATTTTCCAGAAATAAAAGAGTGGGTGGATCCAGAATCAAATAAAACATTTTCTACTTTAGAGTGGATGGTAAGTGTACCTTTAACCACTTCGTTATCGTACTCCACATCGCTGATAGAAATTTCATGTGACTTTCCTTTGTCTTTAGCCTTAACATTTTGTTGACGTCGACCATCATCATCAACCCTTGGATTTGGTCATTGATTGGTATAATTCCCCATCTTCTTGCACTTGAAACATAGAAGTGTATTTGGTTCATTCTGTGTATCCCTTCCTTTGTTTGCATCATTAGACATCTTCTTCCCATTATCGCGGCATTCAAATTCCCGATGACCTTCCTTTCCACATTTGAAACATTTACATGTCCCTTTAAGACAACTCCCTCCATGTTTCTTTCCACACTTTGAGCATAAGGGAAAGCTCATCTTCTTTTCAGTGTGCTCTTTAGATTTTCCTTTGAATTCCATCTTCCTCTTCTTATCAAACCCATGTGACTGATGGGTTACTCCAATATCCATCTCGACTTTGAGAGCACATCGAATGATTTCCTCGTAGCTATTGAAGTCCCTTATGGCTAACGCCCTTCGAAGACTTCGTTTCAAGTCACTAAAGAATCGATCGATCTTACTCTCAGGTTGGATAATAATACCAGAAGCGTACCATGCAAGTCTTGTAAAATTTGCTTCATAGGTACCAACAGATTCATCATCCCTTTGCTTCAGTTCAAGAAACTCTTTCTCCATCTTTGTTCGGAGAATACGAGGGAAGTACTTATTGAAAAAGAAGTTCTTTAACTCGTCCCATTCCATAGACTCAATTTCATCCCTTTGCCTCATATTCTTAATAAGATTCCACCATTGATCAGCATATCCTTCCAAACGATACACTACTAGGATGACTTTATCATGTTCAGAACATTGACGAACTGAAAATATCTTTTCAGTAGTACTAATCCATTGTTCAGCAACTAATGGATCAGTATACTCACTGAAAGAAGGTGGACGCTGCCTCATGAAGGATTCAACAGAATGTTGCACCTTCCTTTTCTCGTTTGGAAGTCCTGCATGATTCATAGCTTGAGAAAGTTGTGTGAGCATGGCTACAAGATTTTGCATTCCAGCTCCCATATCGTTTGGTTGCTCAGGGGGACAATCATTGCATTGCCCATCGCATTCCGCATTAACACAGTTCCTTCGGGTTCCAGCCATTGACTAAAACCAAGAAGAATAGTGTGAGCAACACTAATTATAATAGGAAAACCACATAATCAAGGATAAAGTTTCACACTTAAGGTCTTATCCTAGGGTATTCATGGCCATTTCTAAAACACTAAGATTGTGTTCTATGCTTAGACTTATCCTTAGGGTTCTTACTAAGGCTTTCACATCCTAGTTTCCAAAGGTTGACTATACCTTTCCTCTGATACCAACTATAACGAACCATACTTTACATACATTGTTAATACTTCAAAATTGAAGCACACTTATTACAACATATGACAAAACCACAAAGGACCGTATAGGTATAGTGTCTTTAGAAACTGGGAAACATAAACAACTGGTTCATAAATCTTCTACAGTGTCTCCCATTTATTTCATCATATCTAGGGTCCCTTTTAGCATATTCTACTTAATATCCATCTTCCTAACCTGGGGAAAAGAAAACATAAAAGGGTGATCTCAAATGCTCAGCAAGGGCAAATAAAGGAAATAAAAATCATATCATATCTTTTTGAAAATCATAACCTGCAAAAGAGATCATAATATCTTAACATGGAATAAATCATAGAAGTGAAAATGAGATCCCCATAATCATAAAATGAAACTTGAAACTTTGTGTCATGCACACATAATCATGGAAAATCATTTCTTTTTAGTCATGACTCGTTTCCAAGACTATCTTAGTTGACAAAGTCCCTTTCTGAACCGAGTTCACTCCTCGTTTCAGTCATGTATCACTGAACTGAAATAACCTTCCATTCCAGCCATGTCTATCTCATGAGATATAAATCTTTACCCAATGTATTGGATGGAGATATAGGTCCCACCAATCTTATAATGAATCCTTTCTTATGTGTGCCACATAATCATAAACCATACATCATAGCGTAACCCATGTAATAAAAATGGGATTTTTAAACAACATGACATCATAAAACAATTCATATAAGATAAAGGAATTCATAAAAATATTTCCATAACAATATAATCAAATCCATGTAATAATAGGGATAAAAACAGAACCCTTTTATTATCTTAGATGGAAAATAATTTTGATAAAATACTTGAACTCCAATATTGAGGAAAATATCCTTTCTACTTCAAAAACACTTTTCCTTTCATAACATGTCATACAATTTTAAACTAAAAGAAGTTGATTAAAATTAAACTTGAATACTTGTAAAGGAATATTCTTGGAAATAATGTTTTAATAATCCATTCATGCCGTATAAGTTAAAAAAACATTCTTCGTACTTTTGTCGGAAAAGTCAAAAAGTACCTCATACGAAAAAACGACAAAAGATTCCTTTCGTATTCTTTACTAAAAACTCACCGAAGGGTAAAATTGGATTTAAACTATTATAAGTGGATGGAAAAAATATTACATATTGAGGGAACATGGATGTTGATGATAAAATACACCCCAATAAATACTTATGAATAAACAATCTCGGATAAAAATGAGATTGTGATATTTACCTTACCTTAGGTACGATTTTCTTTGTATGTGTCCGAAGCTCCTGTATAATGGTTTAAATAATGTTATTGACTTATTCCAGAATCATACATATTGATATGATATCATATATGGTCATATTCTTAGCTTCTTGTTAGTAATATTTCATTGTTACTTGTTACTCGGGTCTTTATTGCCTTTTGTTCTTATGCGTGTTTTGCCGAATAAATTCTTATTCTTCTTTTAAGGTTATAGATACCTTATATACAGAATGGTATTAGTTTAACATATATAATATTTATTCATTCAATTCATTTATATAATTAATATGTAATGATTATCATGTAGAACGAGTCGCATCACATCGTGGAGACGGTATTCCGTACGTACGCACGAGTGATGATATCGTTCCTATGATCGTGGAATTGTATTGGAGTATATATATATTATTTCAGTATCAATATTACTTTATAATAATCATAAATAGTTACTCATTACACCATTATACCCAACCTTGTAAGGTGATGGTGGAAAATAGATTACACCACGGCGTGGAGACGGTATTCCTTACGTACGCACACGCGGTGATTTCATTTTTCCGTAGGATGGATAGAAGGTGAATTAGGGTTGTTTCATATTTATAATAACATATAAGTATGTAAGTAATACTGATGTTATTACATTATCATGAAACAACTAAAGAAGGAGAAGTTGAAGAAGAAAGAAATTGAAAAGATCGGTAATGGATATTACCTTTTCTTTGGAACGCCACTTTGAATCCTCCACTTAGGTAACTAAGATTGGTCTTTGAAGAAAACCATGACATCTAGGATTATTCTAGGGAAGTGGAGAGGAGACAATTTCAGGGGTTGGCCGAGCTTGAGTTCTCAAATTGGTGTGAGGAGGAGGGGGAGGAGGTGCCCTTTTATAAGGGAGGAGAGGGGAACCTTAAGAATATCTCAAAATATTATTTTATATTAAAATCAAAATCGGTTTATAATGGTTCCAAATGGTTTTATTTAGAAGCTAAAGTGGGGATGGGTCTAAATACTATCAACCAATAGGATTTAGACATGTTTAGGGTATTATTTTAACCTTATCAATTAGATTTAACTCTATGTTAAATAATTTAACTTTTACCGTGTCTTTTTGTTTTCTTACACTATATGGTTAATACACTTACCATAACATGCCAAACAAACCCCAAATTGTTTATTATTAATATATATATCCTTATCTAAGTCCTTTGGCTGAACCTTATATTTTTAGGAATAAAATAACAATTAATAATATAATATTTGATTTAAAAACTATTTTGTGTCAATTTTGACACTATTTGATATATGATTTTTGTGAAAGTCATAACAGAATTATATGTTCGAAACAAGTTGATTAAATCAACAATAATATATCATAGTAACCTATAAAATTAGTGTAATTCATAAAAAGGCTCAAATTAAATTTATTTTGGTATTTATAACATCAATTATGTCAATATTTTATTAATAAGATAATTACTACATCATCATTGTGTCATAAATAAATTAAATTATTTAATGTCTAAAAATTATAAATAAAATACCATTATGTAGGAAATCTTTTTATCTTTCTAATTAATATTTATAGTCGAATTTATCTTATGTATAACCCAATATTAAAAATGATTTACTTATTAAACTTTGATTTTAACTATTTTAACCCTTCTTTAAATAAATTAATAATAAATGTCTTAATCAAACCCAGGTGGGCCTAAATGGTCATAATTTATTCATAAGGTTGTTTTTGGTCGAATTACACTTATCCAATAGAATTAGGACATGTGTTAGGGTAATAGTAATATCATATTTACCCCTATTTATTATTAACTGCGGTAAAAAAAGTAAAAAGTTACTATTCACCAAAAATTTATTTTTATCTCATTGAACCACATTTTACTTACTGATATCAACCGTGTCTGTCGGATTTTTGAAATTCCATTCACAGAAGCGGTAAAATTAAGTTTTATGCAAAATTCAGTTTTTAACCTACCACTAAGTGGTTTCACTATTCATCAAAAATTGAACGTTTTCAGAAAAATACCAAAATTTCACCCTAGGCAAATTTCGGTATTCCGAATCCAAAAATGAAGTCCATTTTGAATGATAAAATTATAAAATTTCAAAAAGTGTTTATTACTATTCATAACGGCTAGTTTTATTAATATTTTAATAGCATATCGTTGTTTAGTGAAACTCAGTATTGCGTACGACGCAAGATATCGAGGAAGGTCATGATTGCGTGTAAAGTAAGCCAAGCTAGTATGTAGTGAAAGATTCCTTTGACGATATATAAAAAAATATTACTCATAAAAATCTCGGGTGTTACATTGATCACCAATGATATTCCACCTCTCAATTTCTTCTCGACTCCTTGGCTTTTGTGCAGATACAGATTTTAATTCCTCATGCTCATCATTAGTATCTTCTTCTGAATCAACATCATCCACTTCGGTGCCCCCAGTGTTTCTTTCTTCCTCATCACTCTCATCATGAAATTGTTCATTTTTCTGTTTAATGATCTCCTCATTCTCTACTACAGTGACATCATTTCTCTCAACTACTTTTCCCAACCTTTTGTTAAATCATTTATATTCCATACTTTTTCCTGAGTAGCCAAGGCATATCCCTTCATCTCATCGTGACTCATATTTCCTATGTTTTTCCTTGTTTAGGATAATGAACTTACTTACAAATATTAAAAAATATGTCACCATTGGATTATTTCAATACCACATATCGTATAGAGTCTTTACTTCCTTTAGACACAACAAAACCCTGTTAGAAATGTAGACCGATGTCAAAACTTCTTCCTTCCAGAATTTCTTTGGTAAGTCTTTTTCAATGAGCATCATTTTGGCCATGTTATTTATGATCTGATTTCTCCTTTCAACCACCCCATTCTATTGGGGAGTTATTAGTAAGAAAACTTGATGCCTTATCCAATGTTTCTTGATATAGCCTTCCACCTAACTGTTTTTGAATTCCATACCATTTTTAGTACGAAGCTTCAAAAGTTTCTGTCCAAGCATCCTTTAACACTCCCTTCAGTAGTGTTTTAAGTAGATTAACACATTAGACTTATAGGAATAAAAATACCCATTCCATTCTGCAATAGTCATCAATTAAAAGAACATAGTACATCTTTTCTTCAATTTCTATTGGTGTGATAGGACCACAAACATCTGCATGCATCAATTAGAGCACTCTTGTTGACTTCATTTCCTTTTCCTTATACATCTTTTTGATGATCTTACATTGTTGGCATGCATTGCATGTATGATTATGATCACATGATATCTTAGAGAATTCTCTTGCTGCATCACACTTTACCAGATCTTTCAGGGATGGTTGGCATAGATGACCATGTCCTTTATGCCATAGCTTGTTTTCTTATTCTCTTGACAGAAAACACATATCTTCTTCTCCACTTACCAGGTAGATATTTCCCTTTGTTATTTTTACCTGTGGAACCACTGCCTTGTCTCTTCATTTTAAGATACACATCTTCCTAGTAAACCTTATAGAATGTCTTGAGTCACATAACTAACTGACGTTAAGAAAATTGTGACTGAGGACTTCTACAACTAGGATGTCTGCACGTCTCTTCTCTTGGCCCCCAGATTTGGCCTTTCCTGAGCCAATAATATTCAGGACTTCATCAATTACAAATTTGACTACTCCTACTTTGTCATATTTTACGACTGTGACAAGATCCATACTACCTATCATGTGAGATGTGAAACCACTATCAAGGATCCACACACCAGAACGATCTGATGCTTTAAGGGAAATTTATACCACTCCTACCTTCTCATCATTTTTCTTTTAGGTATATATTTTTTCTTGGACACTCAGAATGGATTGAAACTTCTATTATTTCTTAGAGTATGATGGACCAACTTCATCTTGCAAAGCTGCAAATCTATTTTTCATTTTCAACTCACCTATTGGTTCATTGATCTGCTTCTTGAGAACATTTTGATTTTCATTTAGCAAAATCCTCTATATGGTAGATGTAAAATACCTCGCCATGTTCCAAAATCATCGACACCAAAAAAAAATTCCTTCAAAAAAATTCTGATGAACCGTTCTCTATTTGGCTTCCACCTTTGTTCTTGTACCCTTTGATATCTCTTGGCTATGGAACACTCAAATTGTGAATGTCCCATATTTCCCTAACAATAACACATGATATGAGGTGCATTCCTTTATGTGACTTCTGAACTGTGAGTTTCCCCTTGGGATCTCTAAATATTCTGATTCTTCCTTTTTCCCAAATCAATCTTCATTCTTGGAGTGGGTGCTTGCGGTATGGCCTTAATTTTCACAGCTTTTGGTTTTCAATCAAGCCCCCCATCTGTCTTAGCATCTGAAAATAGTTAATGCTTATTTTCTGATGAACTAATAGTCTCCTCTTTCATCTTTTCAGTGTTCAGAATGACCTGCTTTTCCAAGAATGTGTTGGGAATCAGGGGTTTTTCTTTGTCTTTAACTTTTCTTTGCAGACCGAAAACTTCTTCTTCAAGCTCTTCGATACGCTTTCTGTGATCTTTCCTTGTGTTTTTCAAGCCATCGATCTCCCTTTTCTATTCTTCAGTCTTTATTTTATACTCACTAACTGATTCGGAGTTATCTGGAGTTGATGACTAGAGTTTCTCAATTTCTTCCATCAAATCAGACTTCTCTTCTTCCAGCTGCGGTATATAAAGTTTGGCGTCATGAACAACTTTGTTAGCATTATTTTTTTTGTCTCTCTAAACATTTATCTCCTCTAGAGTAGCCTCTAACTCAGCTTGCATATCTATTCTTCCTTCAAATTCTTCTTCTTCAACACCACCTTCGGTTTCATTCTTCTCCTGGGAACTACTGCCAACTACCACCATAGCATTTTCTCCACGATCTTTGCAGTTCTCTATCTCTTAAACCTCCTCCGCCTCAGACTCATCTTAACTGTTGCATTCTTTTGAAAAGATATTTTTCTTCTTAAATAATTTTCTCTTGAACTATTTCCTTCCATTCCCATAGGGTGATGACTTCTTCTGGGGAATTTCGACTTTGTCAACATCATCATCTTCTTGGAACTTTTTGGGGTACCTTTCCACAAGATGTCCAACCATTCCAAATTGAAAAAAAGCAAGTGGTGGTTTCCCATTAAACATTCCTTTTCCTCTTTGATGGTTTAAGGAGAGGAATGACATCACCTCATATGTCTCTTTTTATTCCTAAGAGTCTTCAATGGTGATATTCTTCATGGCCTTGAATGCCACCTCTTTGGATTTCCCCTTTTCCACAGCATAGTTATCATCATTTCTCATTTCATATGAAACAAGGGTGATGTGCAAGTTTTCCAATGTCAGCTCTTTCAGGCCTTTATCTTCCAAAACCATAAATTTTGGATTGAATCGAGTTGGATGTTTCCTCAGGATAAGCTTCAAAATATTTATGTATTCAATAATTTCTCCAAGACCTCGCTTGTCTTCCACTACAACATTTCCCTGTCGGAGAATGCATCAACAGACTCATTTGGGTTCATTAACATATCTACATAATTGTTCCACAAAACTTGCAACTTTTCCTCTCTGACCTTTGTATCCCATTCATATATATTCAATAGCTTTTCCCACATGGCATGTGAATTTTTTCATGACATCACCTTTGTATAGATAGGATTGGATAGGGATCCCCCTAAGGCATTAATTCATTTGGCATAAGCATCCAAATCTCTACGCTCAACTTCTGATAATGCACCACTATTAATATCAGCTGTTATACCATGCATTGCGACTATGAACACATCTATTCGTATTGACCGGATGTAGTGTTGCATCCGATTCTTCTATAGTTAGAAATTGTTTCCATCGGATATCGGAATCCCTTTATGATTAGTGACCTCCATTTGAGAGAGAAATACTTATATTAACCTTTCCCTCTAATACCAATTGTTAGGTCCACCAGGCTAGATACCCTGAGAGGGGGGTGAATCAAGTTATGAAATATTAAAACAACTGCCCCTTGTGATCTTATTTTTCTCTTAGACAAAATCATCTTCTCTCTCCTTCCCAAAGTAGAGTATGAATAAAACTGAAAGCATTCACAGGACACAACGATTTTAACTTGGTTCAACCTCACTGGGCTATGCCCAAAGAGCATACACCGACAGTGTGCCGATTTACCAATTCCACTATAAGCGCACTCCAGTTTACATGTTCGAAGTGGACTCACTGTTCCTCCTAGTTTACAACCACTCACAATTTGAGAACTCACTGATCTCTCAACTAAAGTGAGCTCACTGCATCTTCAGAATATCCACTCACAGTTTATAGACCTGTAGGTCTATTCATTTTCATGAAAAATTCATCCTCAATTTTTGATAGATGCCCTATTGAAGTTAAATGTTTATCATTTGATGAATACCCCTTTTCCCCTGAACACTGATCAATTACTTTGGAAATACCTTCGTAAAGCACCCTACTTCGCGAGGATCCAAATTTCACGAAGCTAAAATAAGCCTTCAAAAAGCTCCTGCCTTTTCACAAAGCTCAAGCATTTGAATATCATAGGTCATTGCAAAGCTCCTTCCTCTTCATGAAGCACACTCCTTAGAGCATGCGGCCTCGCAAAACGCACTTCATTCGCAGATCTAGATTAGCCGTCGCGAAGCTCCTCTCTTTCATGAAGAACACTACCTTCGCGAACCGAGAGAAAACATATTTTATTCAAAACCCCTCTACTTATATCGAGGGGGTCAACCTCTATTTATAGGCGATTCCACCAAACCTCGACCATTCCACGCGAAGTCAACACCACGTCATCAAAAATCGCGAACCTCCGAAGTTTCTGCCAAAATTCTCTCAATCTCGCAAAACACCATGGTAATTTTCCGATAACGGATCTTAATGTAATCACATAGAATCACTGTCAATCCCTTCACACATTCTCCACAATGCTCCCTTGTAAATACCTTCACCACCGCAATGCACTTCAACGTCTATCATTTTCAAAAAATGACGTAATCGTGAAGAACACCATCATCATTCTTCTTGTCTTTGTGAAATTCAATCCATGAAGCCTATCTTCACGACACACATGACTTTTCCATAATTAAATGAGATCTTCAAAGATATCCAATTTTCGGGATGTTCACCAACCTCCATATTTTGGACCCCAAAAATTTAGCAAACACTAGGAAACAACACCACCATGTACTGCTCTTTTATACCGCCTCCAGAATGTATATTCTATTGCCATGGTTCTTTGTCATCATTGATTGTCAACAATATCTCTGCAACTTGAAAATTCACCATGGAAACCTTCTTTGTCAACAAACACAATCATACCAAAAATAGTGTAATGTTACCTTGAGGGATTGTTTCCCAACAATAACACATAGAAATCATAAATCATAAAGGCAACTTATGGCATACATAACATACATACATTGTTTCTTTCACATATATGTAGGTAGTTACATTTGGAATTCCCATTACAATATATTGCCTAAATCTCTTAGGAGAAACATTAACTTTTACCTCTGTCACATTAGCCATTTCATTAGAGGGATGTCTCAGGCTCACCCACCCAAAGTTTATCACAGAACCACCTATGTACATAAACAATTCCCATGAACCATAACATAATCATAACGCATAAAACAATAATAAATGAAATATAACATATTGACATCACAATATATCATTTCATTATATTAACAAAATAAATTCTTTCAAAAAACCATTTTCAAAACCATTTTCAATACAAAAATATGTAAAAAGAGTATATGGTATTTATTTTCCATTTAGAAATTTTACAAGTTGTTAAGGAAACTAAATATGAAATAATTCATGTGGTAGTAGAAAGGTCATTGTCACCACTTACGTTAAAAATAAATATTCTTTTTGTCATTTTATAAAATGCATCGTTGAAAAATATTCCTTTTGAAAACTATTTAAAACATTTAATAAAGATATTATTGAATCAAAGTGTTTCATACCACATTGAAACTTTTATCAGAATTAAAATTTGAAAATAATAATTTCCATATAATTATACATTTAAAACCATTTTAAAAACATGGATGTTGGACTCACCTGTTTTGATAATCCCAAATCATGTTTAAATATTGATCATGATATACTAAGTCAGTTACTAATCTTTTTAATCTACAATTATAATAATCCAATCCTGAACAATGTATACTCTTATGTCTCATGACTTTTCTACATCAGCTTACAGTTTATACTTATCTAAATATAATTTACTGTTAAAGGTTGTTGGTAAGAGCCTTCTGTTCATAGTCACCATTATAGCTCACTTTCACTCTAAGTCATTGATGCTAGAAGATCACTATTGAAGATTTTCAGTCACTGTTGGAAGGTACCGATACAAGGTTACTGTGACAAGGTCATTGTTGTGATAAGGATTTTGTTAGAAGTTCACTTTCAGACTCTTTCTCTAGTCTTCTGTTGAGAAATTCAATGTTCAAGTCTGCAGTTGGAAAGGTCACTGATGAAGTAGTCTGATGTTAGAGAACTACCGATTAGAAGTTCACTGATAAGGAGCTACTGTTACATAGAGTAAATAGCTACCATTATAAGACATCCACTAAGCTAAAAGTCCATCCTTACAAGCCTACAGTCAAAGAGCATCCCGTTGAAGTTCACAGTTGAATAGTCCATCGATGAAGTCCACATTTGGAAAGACCACAGTTGAAGTCTACCATGTGACATTCATCTGCTACCAGTATAATGATATTCTATTCTTTTATTTACCAATTTTATTAATACTATTATAATGGTCATGTCTGGAAAAATTAATGCGCGTGACATTATTTAATGTTATTTTTAGCGATATCAGGAGACAGTACGATGTGCGAGGAAGACCACATATGGTTGAAACATTTCTCTTGTCGGACCCAACTGAACAAAAAAACACGAAAACAAGATACTATATTAAATATACATAAGAGAGACACAAAGAGCACCCAAACATTCTATAAAGAAGAAGAGAACACTCAAGCACTCATTCAGAAGAACATAGAGCTTCATGAAGATCTATTGAAAGAACCTTCTACAAGTTGTAGTGGTGTGCTAAAAAGAGTTTTTGAATCCTAGAAGCTTATCATCTCTACATCTGGGAAGTCATAACCTGGAAGTTGTGACACTCTGTTTTAGAGTCAACTTGCAATGAAGGACCAAAACATCATCTCATTCATTACAACGAGTCCAGAGCTAATCTTCCAACACATTAGAGCAATCTAAACTCATCCCTACCGACTTTAGCTCTACTATGTTTAAATACTTTACATTTGTGAGCAGTGTGTATAGGTTACACACACTGACTCTTGTACTTGAACTGAGGGATAATGAAAATACCCATTCTAAACTCTATTTTTTTTCATTTATAACTGTTGAAGAAGCATTGTGTGGCTTGGATGTTTATTTTCCCACATAGAACTCTAGAAGAGGTTGCAAAACCTGGACAGTTTGTGAAAACTGTTGTAAAGCCCGATACAGGCAATGTGTCACTTTTAATAAAATTGCTTAGTGGCATGTGATCACCAAGTGGAGAGGACTAGGTCTTGTCTTAATACTGAACCTTTTGTTTAAATTGTTTTGATCCCCTTTCATTACTCTGTTTTATTCTTATCCGCTGTGCTTATATTAGAAAAAACATAAATATGTTTTTACATTAATTATGATAGCTAGTTATGGTTAGTGTGTATACTTTAGTTGTTTAGTAAACTTGATTCAAAAGTCAAATTAGTTCTCATACTGACTCTACTGAGGAGTAATCAACCTTTGAGAAACCTGTTGAACAATAAGTCACTTATATCTCTACTGCCTTAATTAACTGGGTCGTTTTAATTTGGGGGATTTTAATCCTAAATGTTTTTAACAAAAATTTAAAATTGGAACTCAATTCACCCCCTCTTAAGTATCCAATCCAACCAACATTTGGTATCAGAGGTTACATTTTTATTTATAAAAAGGTTTTCAAAGCCTCTCTTTTTCAAACTGTGATTTTAGTTTTATCTTAAAGATCTTAAATTTCTATTAGTTCTAAATTTTCTCTCTTTAATATATTTTGTAATATATAGGTATGGACAATAGACTAGAAGGAGCTACTACTAACAGGACACCTTTCTTTAATGGTGTGAATTATGCTCAATGGAAAATCAAAATGAAAATTCATTTGGAAATTATTGGTTTGGATATTTGGTCTGCTATAGAATCCAAATATGAGATCCCCAAAACTGCTAGATCTACCTGGGATGATGCTACAAAATCTGACTACAACAATAACTGTAAATCTATGAATTCCCTTTACTTCTCTTTAGGAGATGATGAATTTAATCGAATTTCTGAATGTAAAACAGCTCATGAAATCTGGGACACCTTGGATTTTTCTCATGAAGGAACAACCAATGTCAAGGAAATGAGATTGAATACTTATAATATTAAATATTATAATCTTAATATGAGACCTGATGAACCTATTTCTAATATGTATCTTAGGTTTAATGAGATTTTCAACACCATGAGTTCATTGGGAAAAGCTATTCTAGAAAAGGAGAAGATCATGAGAATATTGAGATGTTTTCCTGACAGATGGAGAGTCACTTTTGTGTCTATCCAAGAGTCATGTGACATAATCAAGATATTTGTTAAGGAGTTGATTGGTAAACTAATGATTTATAATGAAGAACTGAAGGTGAACAAAGAAGAAGATGATGAACCCAAGAGAAAATAAATGGCATTCAAGTCTACTTCTTTATAGAGAAAAGACAAGGAGAAAATACATATACCTACTGAAAGTTCATCTAGTGAAAATTCAGATTCAGACACTAATGAAGAAATGGCTCAAATAGCCAGGAGATTTAAAAAGTTCTATAGGAAGAAGAATTTTTTTTGAAAATCAAACTACAAGGGTAAATATGATCAACAAGGTATGTGGAAGAAAGATTGGAAGAAATCTGATAAGGAAGATGATATAGTCTGCTATGAATGCAAGAGGAAAGTACACATCAAGGCTAATTGTTCAAAGTTAAAATTCAAAAATAAATATGATTATAAGGACAAAAAGTATAATAAATCGATGAAAGCAACCTGGAGTTCTTTAGAAGACATAAAAAGTGAATCAGAATCCACTGATTCTGAAAAGAATCATGATAACATGTGCTTCATGACTAACATATCTGAGGTACCTGTTTCCCTTATTCTAAATGATTATTACTCTGGAAATAATAGTGATTCAGATAATGATGAAAATATTTCTAAGGATGAACTGTTTGAATATTGCAATATACTGGAAGACACCTGCATTGAACTAAAAGATAAATATAAATCATTAAAGAAACAGCATGCCTTGACTAGCAATATTAAAATAGATCTATGTATAGAAAAAGAAAAGAATGCTCAATTGTTGAAAGAGAACACTCAGCTCAAATTATATAATGAACAATTAAGAACGGATAATGAAAATTTCACTACTGGTAGGGATACCATGACACAGTTTCTAGGAAAACATATTGCACCAAAATATACAACTGGTCTACGATATCAGCCTGGATAGAGGAAAATTTGAAAAACCAAATTTGTTCCTAAATATGGAAATTTCACAGCTAATTCTGGATAATCTTTTGAGAAACAATTTTCTAAAGGACAGAACAAGGTATTTATGTCTCAAAATATGTTTTTTGATTTTAGAAAACCTATAAAGAAAATATGGGTTACCAAATTTTTATTGGCTAACCTTTCTGGACCCAAGAAGACCAGGGTACCAAAATTATCCTATGTTTAATCTGTTTTTCAGGGATGTTTCTTAAAGAGTTCCTGTAACACCCTATGGTACATGGAAATTTGATGTTCAAGACATATGATAGGAGACTATTCTTTCTTCAAGAGACTAATTAAAGTTGATGGTGGGCATGTCACCTTTGGTGACAATGAAAATGGAAAAATCATCAGCTTAGGCCAGATTGGTAACCCTGATACAATATTAATTTCTAAAGTACTTTTTGTTGAAGTATTAAAGTATAATCTACTTATCATATCTCAGTTATGTGATTATGGACTTAATGTTAAATTTTAGAATGATTCATGCAATGTTTTTAATTCAAAAAATGATTTAGTTTTAACTGCATATAGAATTGAGAATGTATATGTCGTTGATTTAAACTCCTTAGCCAAACAAAATGTTTCCTTCTTAAATGATTTTCATAAAGAGTCTTGGTTGTGGAATAGAAGATTAGGACACTGCAATGTGCACTCACATAGGAAGCTATATAAATTATTTTTGTTAGAGACCTACCTAAATTGGAATTCCCAAATGATAAAGTGTGTAATCCCTGTCAAAAGGGAAAAAATACAAAGTTTCTTTCAAACCGAAGAAATAAGTTTCAACTTCTAAACCACTTGAGTTGGTTCACACATATTTGTTTGGAACATCAAGAGTTTAAATTCTAAATGGTAAGCACTATGTTTATGTTCTTTTAGATGACTTTTCTAGGTATACTGGGGTATACTTTCTAGCTTACAAAAGTGAAGCTTGTTCCTATTTTTTCAAATATTCCTT
Source organism: Viscum album (assembly GCA_963277665.1). Classification (NCBI taxonomy): domain Eukaryota; kingdom Viridiplantae; phylum Streptophyta; class Magnoliopsida; order Santalales; family Viscaceae; genus Viscum; species Viscum album. The sequence goes on along the minus strand of OY728125.1, from coordinate 353,524,225 downwards.
GTCTATAGAAAACCTTAGTGGACTTAAAATTAAGACCCTGAGAAGTGATCATGGTCATGAGTTTTAGAATCATGAGTTTGAATCGTACTTCTCACCCAATGGCTATAGTCATGAATTTTCTGCCCCTAGAACACCTCACAAAAATTGAGTTGTTGAAAGGAGAAATAGGACCCTTCAAGAAATTGCAAGTTCTATGCTTAATGAGTATGACTTACATATTTATTTATGGGTCGAAGCGGTAAATACATCTAGTTATGTTATCAATAGAGTTTTAATTAAACCTATTATAAAAAGGAACCCCTATGAACTCTGGAATAATAGGAAACCTAAGGTTAATTACTTTAGATTCTTTGGCTGAAATGTTTTTATTCTTAATACAAAGGATAATTTGGACAAGTTTTCTTCTAAAAGTGATGAAGTAATTTATCTTGGTTATTCTATTTCAAGTAAAGCCTATAGATTGTTCAATAAGAAAACCGAATGTGTGGAAGAATCAGTTCGTATCTAATTTGATGAGACTGGTCCGCATGAGCCTAAAACCACTCTTGAAAATCATGAGGAAGATTTGTCAAATCTGAACATTAATGATAAAAATAGTGAATCCCCTATAAAAGTATCCAGTTCTGGAAAGTTTCCAGAATATGCTCCTACCGATTCTGAACCAATAGTCAACAATGAAGAATCTAGCTCAAACCTTCTTAAATGTACTAGGACTCTTAAGAATCATTTTCTAGATGCTGTTGTAGGAAATTTTAATAGAGGAACACAAACTTGAGCTTCTCTAAGAAACCAGGTTGAACAATAAGCTTTTTTTTCACGGCTTGAACCAAAAAATATTAAATATACTATCAATGATGAATTTTGGTTAATGGCTATGCAAGAAGAACTAAATCAGTTTGAAAGAAACAATGTTTGGGAATTAGTGGAAAGACCCAAGGACACTTTGACCATAGGCACTAAATGGGGGTTTAGGAACAAAGTAGACGAGTCTGAGAATATAGTAAGAAATAAGGTCAGGTTAGTTGCACAAGGATATAGTCAAGAGGAAGGAATAGACTATAAGGAGACCTTTGTACTTGTAGCAAGATTAGATTCTATTAGGATACTATTTGCCTATGCAGCTCATCTGAATTTCAAACTTTATCAAATAGATGTTAAAAGTTATTTTCTAAATGGATATATAGTAGAGGATGTATTTATTGATCAACCTACTGGTTTTACAAATCCCCATTTTTCAAATCATGTTTTTAAACAATCTAAAGCTTTATATGGCATAAAACAAGCTCCAAGAGCATGGTATGATAGGCTCAACTCTTTTCTTATTTCAAAAGGTTTTTCCAAAGGGATAGCTGATCCTACTCTTTTCATTAAATGGATTTATAAAGATGTTTTGATAGTACAAATTTATGTGGATGATATTATTTTTGGATCTTCTAACAATTCATTATGTGTTTATTTTTCAAAAATGATGCAAAATGAGTTTGAAATGAGTTTAATGGGAGAACTCAAATTCTTCCTTGGATTTCATATCTTTCAAAATAAAAATGGAATTGTTTTGAATCAAAGTAAATATATTAAGGATCTTCTAAAACGTTTTTCTTTGGATGGTAGTAAAGGTAGTGCCACTCCTATGAGTACCACTTGTAAGTTGGATGCGGATAAAGGTGGAGAACCAGTGGATCAAACCAACTTCAGATATATGATAGGGAGTCTACTCTATCTTACAGCTAGTAGACCTGACATCATGTTTAGTGTTTTCATGTGTGCTCACATTCAAGACAATCCAAAATAATCTCATTTAACTACTGTAAAAGGAATTTTTAAATATCTCAAACATACTCCTAACATAGGATTATTTTATGCACAAGGCCAATCGTTTGATTTGTTGAGTTATTCTGATGCCGATTTTTCCGGTTTCAAGTTAGATAGAAAAAGTACCTCTAGGACATGTCACATTTTAGGCAAGTCACTAGTATATTGGTGTAGTAAGAAGTATAATTTTGTTGCATTATTTATAGCCGAAGATTAGTACATAGTTGTGGGTAGTTGTTGTGCTCAAATTCTGTGGATGAAACACACTTTACTAGACTATGGATATCAGTTCAAAAATGTCTTTATAACGTGTGACAATACAAGTGCTATTAGCATTTCCAAAAATCTGGTATCTCATTATAGGACAAAGCATATTGATGTGAGACATCAATTTTTTAGGGATCATTATCAAAAGGGTGATATCACTCTTGAATTCATTGGCATTGAACATCAATTGGATGATATATTCACAAATAATTTGAATTCTGAGAGGTTAAATTATATCAAACATGAGTTAGGTATGATTAATCTCAGCAAGTGAAACCTCACAGTGAATCCTTACAGTTAGACCTCACAGTCGAACCTCACAGTGAAACCTCATAGTTAGACCTCACAGTCGAACCTCACAGTGAGTCCTCATAGTTAGACTTCACAGTTGGACCTTGCTGTCATACCTCACCGTTGCACCTCACCGGTGTACCTCACTAGTACATCTCACTGTTGGATACCTCGCTGTTTGTCATTATTTTTTTTGCGATAATTCAAACTGTTTTTATTCCTATTTATTATTTCTATTTTATTTTTTTCATCCACAAATGATAAAACCAAAGGCAATGAACATATCTAAATCCACCTTCCTCCCTCAATCTCTAACCTTTCTCTCAAGATTCCTAAACTCTAACCCTTCACCTGAGCTCTCGAACCTCTCATAATCTCTATGACCAGAACAAAGTGATCCATGACTGTCAGTGAGGATGCGCCAAGACCAAAGAGGACTCGAGCCGAATCCGGTGGCACTAGTAATACTCCGACGGGACCTGTCAACCCGCATCTGACCAAGAGACAAATCATTGCTGAGAAGGAGTTAAGTGAAGAATGGATGCTGATGAGCAAGTCATTAGTATTGAAAGTACTAGATTCCCAAGGATGGACCGAATGTCCTGCCAATAATAATGGATCGTACTACCCGAATCTTGTGAAAGATATATATGAATATCTAATGTTCGAAGAGGAAGATGATATGCATAAGTTAATATCTAGAGCCAATGGTAATGAAGTCTGTTTCACATCGGTTGAGTGGGCTGCCTATTTGAGAGTTCCTCATGAAACAATATATGATTACTACTCTGGAGTGGCACCTCCAGACAGTGCTGTTTTTGAATATGAAAAATCTATGGATGAATTGACAGGAGATGGAAAATCAAGTAGGATCATTACAGCTGAGATGAATGGAGAAGACAGACTTTTATTCAAATTTATTCACCATGTAATTAGTCCGAGGAGAGGAGATTTCGCAGTACTGATGTACCAAGACATATTCCTGATGTGCTTACCGAATCATGGAAAGAAAATTAACCTATGTAGGTTAATGATGGCACAATTGGAGTATATGACTAAGAAAATATCAAAATCTACTTCTCTATTCCTTGGAAAGATTATTTCAATTATGCTAAAGGTAAGCAGTGTGGCTAGAAGTCAAGAAGAAATGATAGTGGCCAAGAACAGTGTCTGTATCTCCAAGGTGATTTGCATGTTCATGAAAATTAGCTAGAATCCCTGGAAGAAGGTGTGGGTGAATGATTAAGGAATGTTGTATGAAAGGTTTGACCATACTACTCACCTATCTAGGCCAAAAGACCAGAGAGATCCAGGTCTGAAGCCTGATGAGCCAGAACCGTCTTATTTAGATGAGGAGGAGGCTGAAGGAGTTATGCACCTTGAAAGAGAGAACACCCCCATTGATGATGGGAGTGATCCTGATTTTCCTCCCAGTCCTGTAAGGACAGTATCTTTCGGAGCAGCTAGCACTCCAAAAGAACTGCCAAGAAGAGAGACTGTTCTAAATGACAGTGACACTGAGACCACTAAAGAAGAAGAAGATGCATATCATAATATTGTCAAGGAAACCTCTGAATAGGATGATGCAGAGTAATCTTATGAAAAGGATGAAGTAAAAGAGGTTGTTTCTGAAGCTGATGATGAGAACAATGAAGAAGAAGAGCTCATCTTGAGCCCTCTTATAGATAATATAGACAATATAGTGTCTAATCAGGAAGCAGGACTGGAATCTACTGCCATTAATATGGAAGTCATTGATGACTCAGAGAAGGTCGTGACTCACCCCACTATTGAACTAACAGAGAAAGTGGCTATTGAATCTGCTGGAGTTGCAGAGGAGGTTGTGGAGTTACCTAGAGCAGAATAGATAGAGGAGCTTCCTTAGGAGAGAGCTCTAAGTGAGGGGGAGAATCTTGGATCAGTTTCTGTGCTGTATGACATCGAAGGTTGGTCATCATATCCAAGATACATGGTACTTGGACTCAATTATGGAGATTCTGATGAGGAAGGATATCCCCAAAGATATTATATTATCCTACCTGTTGTGGCTGACAATTTGGCATCCAAGGAGGACCTTGAGTCCCTAAAGGCAGAAATGAAAGAGGCAGTGAGAGAATCAGTGGATGATTTGAAGAAAATCCTGGTTGAAGAACTGAAGAGTGTGGAGAAATCCTTGGAGCTGTCTCTGGGATGTGTTGTGTTTACTCTAGTGAAAGAAATGATGGATGAAGTTGAAGTATGCCATACTCAAATTGAGAGCTGGACATGAGCTATGGTTGTTCTGAGACAATCAGTTTATTCATTAACTGCCATGAGCGGTTCTCAAAACCAAGTGAATGCTGAGATTCGTTATATCAAAGAAGTAGTCAAGAAGTTTGTATAAGTTTTTGAGGATTTTAAGAAATCATTAAAAGAACATATGAAGAGTCAAGATGCACTTGTTCAGAAGGTGATTTGTAACTTGACATAGTCTTTCAAAGAGACAACGGCTTTCTCGGTCAAACCCCTTCCCTCATCTAGCTCCTCTATGACCATTGACTAGATCCGAACTGTGATCCAGGAAGAACTTTCTCAGACCAGTACCAGAGGCACCTCTGATTCTCATGTACTTGCTACCACTAGGGAAGTTAGTAATTTTGTTCGTGACCACCTGCGGGCAGCTACTGCTTCTCAAGAGACCATTAAGAATAAGGTATATTCTTACTTTGAGATGGCCTATACCAAGCATCAAATGACCAACCAATTCAATCTCTTGATTGAGAATATGAAGTTGCCTCCAATGACTCATCCCTTCGAGGAGCAGGTCAGCAAGCTGAGAGAATTGAACCCAGCTTTGGATATGTTTTTAGAGAATAAATATTATTTCTTATCTACTATGGAAAGAGGAGGAAGAATTATTATGGATTTCAGAAACCTTCTTCTACCCTTTCTTCATGTGGACTACACCCCTGTCATCATCCCTCCTGCCTTACCTGCATCTAAACCCAGTGGTTCTTCTACGATGTCTCCTGCTAAGGCTATCAGAAGCGTTACTCCACTAATACCTCAACGAGCTACCCATTATAGACCCCCAAGAGCTTCTATTGCTGCCCCTCCAGTCATCCCTACAGCCATTACTAAACCTGATGCTTCACCATCTCATCCTTCCTCTTCTTTCTCCAAAGCGAAAGATCCCTTCCCTAAGGCTAATGTGGATTGAGTCTGTTTTTTTATTTTGATAGAGACTATGTATTCTTTTTCGGTCATGTACTGAACTATTTATTAATACAAGCTTTCTATGTTCTCTCATTTGTATTTCTTTTTTTTAATCACAAAGGGGGAGAAATATTGTGCTAATTTGAGAAATACTGTGTTAATTCTAGACTAATCACATGATTAGGGAGAAATATGCTTCTATGCTACTATGATACTATGTTGAATCTTATCTACTGTTCTCTCTGATACCATGTACTAATATTTTCTGGTTTTACACTCTTATTAATCTCTGATACTTGATATATTTTTTTTCTTAGTTTAATAATTTCATTATATATGACATCTATCTTTAATACACACTGAAATAATTTTTGATTATCAATAAGGGGATATTGTTGGAATCACCTTTTTTGATAATCCCAAATCATGTTTAAATATTGATCATGATATATTAAGTCAGTTACTAATATTTTTAATCTACATTTATAATTATCCAATCCTGAACAATGTATACTCTTAAGTCTTAGGACTTTGATGCATCAGCTTATAGTTTATACTTATCTAAATATAATTCACTATTAAAGGATACTGGTAAGAGCCTTCTCTTCATAGTCACCGTTATTGCTCACTGTCACTCTAAGTCACTAATGCTAGAAGATCACCGTTAATGATTTTCAATCACTGTTGGAAGATACCGATACAAGGTTACTGTCACAAGGTCATTGTTGTGACAAGGCTTCTGTTAGAAGTTCAATGTCAGACTCTTTCTCTAGTCTTCTGTTGAGAAATTCACTTTTCAAGTCTGCAGTTAGAAAGGTCACTGATGAAGTAGTCTGATGTTACATAACTACCGATTAGAAGTTCACTGATAAGGAGCTACTGTTACATAGTAAATAGCTACCATTACAAGACATCCACTAAGCACAAAGTTCACCATTAGAAGACTATAGTCAAAGAGCCTCCCGATGAAGTTCATAGTTGAATAGTCCACTAATGAAGTCCTCAATTGGAAAGACCACAGTTTAAGTCTACCGTGTGACATGCATCTGCTACCAGTATAATGATATTCTATTGTTTTATTTATCAATTTTATTAATACTATTATAATGGTCATGTCTGGACAAATTAATGCACGTGACATTATTTAATGTTATTTGCAGGGATGTTAGGAGACAGTACGACGTACGAGGAAGACCACACGTGGTTGAAACATTTCTATTGTAGGCCCCTACTGAACAACAAAACATGAAAACTAGAGACTATATTAAATATACAGAAGAGAGACATAAAGAGCGCCTGAACATACTAGAAAGAAGAATAGAACACACAAGAACTCATTCTTAAGAATATAGAGCTTCATGAAGATTTATTGAAAGAACATTCTACAAGTTGTAGTGGTGTGCTGAAAAGAGTTTTTAAATCCTAGAATCGTATCATCTCAACATCTGGGAAGTCATAACCTGTAATTTGCGACACTCTGTTTTGGAGTCAACTTGCAAATAAGGTCCAAAACTTCATCCCATTCATTCCAACGAGTCCAGAGATGATCTGCCAACACATTACAGCATTCTAAACTCATCCTTACTGACTTTAGCTCTACTGTGTTTAAATACTTTACATTTATGAGCAGTGTGTATGTGTTACACACACTGACTCTTGTACTTGAACTGAGGGATAATGAAAATCTCCATTCTAAACTGTCTTTATTTTTGTTTCCCATGTATAATTGTGGAAGAATCCCTGTGTGGCTTGGATGTTTATTTGCCCATGTAGAACTATGGTAGAGGTTGTAAAACTTGTACAGTTTGTGAAAATTGTTGTAAAGCCCGATACAGGTTGTGTATCACTTTTAATAAAGTTGCTTGGTGGCAGGTGATCACCATGTGGAGAAGATTAGGTCTTGTCTTAAGACTGATCCTCTTGTTTAAATTGTTGTGTTCCCCTTTCATTACTCTATTTTATTCCTATCTGATGTGATTATATTAGAAAAAACATAAATCTATTTTTACATTCACTCTGATAGTTAGTTCTGGTTAGTGTGTATACTTTTGTTGTTTAGTAAACTTGTTTCAAAAGTGGAATTAGTTCTCATACTGACTCTACTGAGGAGTAATCATCCTTTGAGAAAACTGTTGAACAATAAGTCACATATATCTCTACATTCTTAATTAACTAGGCCGTCTGAATTAGGGGATTTTAATCCTAAATGTTTTTAACAGAAATTTAAAATTGGACCTCAATTCACCCTCCTCTTGAGTATCCACTCCGACCAACCATGGACATTGATAAAAACGATTTATAAGATTAAATCATTAAAACATTTCAATACCTAAGTACATAAAATGTATATATCATATTTATTTTCTTTTTAAAAACTCTATGGATTATTGAAAAATCTAAATATCAAATAATTCTCATGGTGGTGGAAAGGTCATTGTCACCATGTAAGTTAAATAGAAATTTAATTTTTGTTATTTAGTAAAATGCATCATAGAAAAAGATTCCTTTTGAAATCAATTTTCATAGAATCCTAGTATGATTTATATTAGGTGACCTCTAAACTTATCTTTCTTATTTAAAATTTATTGTTTTATTGATTGTGAAGCTCAGTGTATACTTTGTAATTTTTTATATTTAATGTAATAGTTATGGCCTAATTCTCAATCAATAAAACTATTACTTTAGAAGAAAGAGAGATAAGTACAAAGGTCACCCGAGATAACCCATACTAGGATTCCATTAAAAATGGATATTTAGGAGAAAATGAGTGTCATGTTCTGATAGAGAATGATAGAAAAAGTGACCAAGATAATTTTGACCACTTTAAAACCACAAAGGTGTGATAGGTTAAATGGTATTCTGTTTCCCAGTAAGAAAAGTTAAGAAACAACATTTTTTTAAGCATTATTAATTAATGTTGGAGAATTAATATATGATATTGACTATGTACATATGGAAATATACTTACTTTTCAAGTACAATTTCATCCTTTAATAAGTTTCTACCAAACACTCATATTTTCTCCAAATGAATAGTATTCAAGATGAATTTGTCACACCTGAAGCGCTAGAATCACCTTCAAGAGAATACCATGATCCACAAAATATAAACCATATATTTACCATGTCTTTAAACATTAACCAAAACAAAAACGGTTAGTACAAGATCAGATAATACCCAAAAAGGATAGTCTTTTATAAAAAATACTACTCTTAATCTCCAAAATTGAAAAAACAATACATAAAGCTCAAAAAATACAATTCAATACCCAATTTTCTTTAAAATAATTCATCAAAATAATCCAACAACGATTGAAAGTAAAAAATCAGATGAATTTGATCACATAGTATTCCACAATAATCTTAGAATGTATCTTCAAATAACATTAGTTGCTCTTAAAGTCTCATACTAAAAAGTAATTAACCTAATCACATATTCTCTAGGATAGGTTAATAAATTCCATAAATAACCCAAATCGTCATATGTCCAAAATAATAACATAGATTCTTCCTAAATAAAATTTTATCCATTACTCCACAAATGAAATATCATAGTATTATATTTTCATAATGCATATAGTGTTTCCCCAAAAGAGGGAACATATTAAAAAAATGACATTATCACTTAATCCCAATATCATTTTCCTATACTGAGGATAACCATTTGATAAAACATAAGTTCCCAAGCCTGATTTTAAAATTGTGAGGACACGATTTCCTAAAAGTGGGAAGGATGTAACATCTTAGTATAATAAATAATATGAAATTTTTATATTTAATATTATTTTTGAATTAAATATTAATTTTACTTTAAAGGGGATGCTATGTTCGATGGTGTACCCAACATGAAAAAATGGGTTTCTCCAAAATCTCAGGTCGCACACAAGGCTGAGTCGTATTAAAAAATAATAATATTATATTATTTTAAATGGTAATTAATGCCTTGTTGTTTTATTTGAAGGAATGAAAAGAACTAACTAAAATATGATTATAAATGTTTTTTAAATATATTTATATTTATCCAATAAATTTTAGAGTCTTAAAATGAGAATGAATCCTATTTTAATCATAAAAACTCTAATATTCTTACCCAACAAGCCCATCCAGAAGTGATGCTTATGGCTATTTATTAATAAAGAAAATGAGTACAGAAGAGATGAGTGGGGACAAACAAAGGGACTTGCCCTCATCCGTCAAAGCAAAAAATTAAAGATCATAATAAGACATATCATTCCCATAATCAGAGTCATCATCAGTTTCCCATTCAGATTGGTACATACCCTAATTTAGGATCTTATGAATATCAGAATTAAACTTACCTGATAGCTTGGAAGATCGAGTACACATAGTGAGAGGTGTATTAGAGTATTCTTTCCTTGGCCTTCCCATCGAGGGAGTAAGAGTGTGACCTTACTCCCCTTTACCAAACATGAGTGCATCTTTGAATGAAGTAGGCCCACCGCTACCCGCGGCAACCCCTTCCGCCTACGAGACGTCACCCCACTTCTCAGATATCCTGGAGGAATTCAAGAGATTCTGAATCTCTTGATGACAATCAAACTGTTGACTAGATTTAAAATTCATCTCAGCAGTCTCATCATGTAGTAAACCTGCACCAGGGATTTCATTCATACATGTATTTGAGGGGTCAGTGCAAGCAGGAGACCCTGCAATAGATAGAATAATATTTTTTCCAGTCACAATAAATCCAGAGGGAGTACCTGCACAACCATTTGTGGGTGTAATCCCCTTGGAAATGCCAACCCACGCAATAGAAGGACCACTCATAAGGGATGTAGAGTTTTACAGAATATTAGACAGACCACTGTTGGATCTCATTGGTGACAAGTCCACCAACAGTCCCTTCCCTTTTGAATGCAACTGATGTTCTTCTGCAGAAGCCAACACATTATCATTATTGGAAGAGGGCTTGATGTTATGATCAAGGGGATTTGACACCTCCACAACATTCCTCTTTGATTTCCTTCTATAGAGGTTGGATATATGACCCTTCATCCCACAGTTCTCACAAGAAATATTTCTCCGACATAGTTCTAATGAATTCCCAACCGCCATGCATTCATTAAAAAAAAGCAGCTTTCTTTCATACTCAAAATCAATTTGAATGTCATCTGTAGTAGTGGAAAGAGTTACCTTGTCAATCAGGGTGGAGCTAAGATCAATATCCACTAACATCCTAGCAATGTTTCCAAACCGTACATTCTCAGTCTCCTTGTCATGAAGTATAGGAGTCCAAATCGTCGTGCCAATATCACGCAAAATCTTTGGGTGCCAATGAACCCAATTAAGACCATGAATATGTACCCATACCTGGGAAAAATAATTCCATGCACGCGAAGCATTGAAGTACAGAGACCATTCATGAAGGTGAAGCCAATCCTGCTTCAAAGAAAGAGATATAATGCTCCACGCATGCATTTTAGAAGAATATGAAGGAAAAATGCAGTGAAAAAAACCTCATCCAGGAGAAACACACCTCCAATCAGAGAAACCCCACAAAAAATGAGACCCGTCCAACCAATTCCTTGAACCTCAATGATTTCTGACCTTTGTGAAAAAATAGACGTGCAATCAGAGAGGTTTTCTTGATGGCAATACTTTCAGCAAAGACGTCAGGACTAGCCACAACATGTTCCAATGAACCTTTTCGAAGAATTCTTCCAGAACAGGAGTCAGTGAAAGACCCAGATGCAAACTTCATCACATCATTTGGATTTATCCTCTGTGAAGCAGGAAAAAAATAATTAGAAGCAGCATTACTGCAGCCAATTTGGTGGAGCAATCAAAAAACATCCGAAGACAAAGCTTTCTTCGGTAGCAACTTTGTACCAGAATTAGCATCCCGATCCCACACTCCTCTATCGCCGAAAACACTACGAACCAAATTCTGGGATCTGAGGTCAAATACGGCAACAACATCTCGATGCCACATTCCACCTTCAATCTGACCGCGAACAACACGCTCTGGTACAAATCCATCCGCATGGTGCGACCAGTCACCAGGATTCGTCGCACCGTTCTTCTGGGAGACAGACCGGGCATCAACGTCTCAAACAGCGCCAGGCCGAGAGCCGGAAGATTCACTATAGATGTGCCAAGACGTTGTGGACCATCCTTCTCGATGGATCCAACCTCACCAGCTAAAAGCGTGGAACCAAGGAAATGTGGAACCGACATCAGAAACCCTAGGAAATAGAAGCACAATCCCCGCGGAGCTCCCGCACTCCCTGACGCACCATCTTCTATCCTCTAATATTCTTTAAAAGGTCTATTTAACTCCTTTTGATGGTGAACCCTTATAAAATCTAGTTTTTGTCACTTTAATATGTTTTATATGAAAAAATAAAATTTTTCATTAGAATTGGTACATCAAAATTTAATTTGTATATATTTTTGGTATTTTTTTGATAAAATTAATTTTTTTAATGAATAATGAAAATACCACATTTTAATTCAAAACTATCTTTTCATCTAATTTATTTACATAGTTATTTTGTTATTTTAATTGGTTTTAAAGTGTAATTGGATTATATTTTACGATTTTATCCAATTTTGGTAATTGGAAGTATTTTCCCTCTTCAATTGGATATAAACAAAGTCCCATCTTTTGGTAGTAATTATTTCTTAAAAACATGCTTTTTCTTTTGATAGTGGGAATTAATTTTAAATTAATTTCTGACACTTTAGTGTTTTCAATTTGGAAAAATGGATTCCATATTTTCAATCAGGTTTTCCTAATTTTTTATATAGGTAACATTTATGTATAGGAATTATAAATATTTAATTTACTAAATATTTTATTTATCATGGTTAAAAGGTAAATCTGGTAAATAAGGGTGAAAAATAATATTATAATAATATTAAATTACCCTTACACATGATGTAACGCTATTTTATGATAAACTTACGACCATAGGAATCATTGGGTCAATTTTGGGAACCCATGGAGCCATCTGGATTTGATACTGACACTTTGTATTAATTAATTTAAACTAAAGACAAAGGTAACAAAAACATATATCTAATTGTAAAATAATTTTTATATTGGGTTATATAACTGATCTCTTCAACTATAAATATTAATTTGAAATATAAAGGGATTTCCTACATCATGATATTTAATTTATAATTTTTATTAATTAAATAAATAGTCCTAATTATGACACAATGGTGATGTAGTAATTGCTTCATTAACAAAGGATTCAAATAAATGATATTATAAATATTAAAATATGTTTATTTATTTTGAATTTTTATTCCATACAGGAATTTTAGGGGTAATATTGACCTTTTATATTTTAATTAATTATGTATTTTTGAAATAATCAATTTGTTATAGATTTTTGAAATGTCTTGATATGAATAATTTATAAATTGACTTAAATGAGATTTTTAAACAATCAATATTTTATTAAATGATAAAATAATAATAAAAATATAATATTAGGGAAAATGACTTAAATAATATCATTAATTGTCCATTTTTTTTCAATTTTAATTTTAAAGTAAATATATAAACCATATAGTATGAATATATATGAGGATGTTGTAAAAGTTAAATAAGTTAACAAAGGGTTAAACAAAAAGGATAAGGATTTAAAAAATATCCAAAACATGTACAATTATTATTGGATGATTTTATTTTGACTTATATGTACTTTATCATCTTATTAAATAAGTTTTGGACCTTTTGAATCTGAAAATAATTTTATAATAAAATAATTCTTTCAAACATTTCTGAAGAGCCCCTCCTCCCTCTTATAAAAGGTCACGGCCTTTAACCCATTACTCACACCTCTCAATCCCCTTGGATCATCCAAAATATGCTCCATTAATATCCAAACATCCTTCCCTTACACATATATTCCTTACATTGGGAATAAGGTATTTCGATAAATCCTTTTGGTTCAAACCTAAGGGAGTTATCCGGTATAGAGGTAATGTCTTCTCTCAAGTTCTTTTCTTTTATTTTCCATCTTCAAGCCCCTAAAATATCTTTAATTAATTATTATATAAAAAATTATATTCAATATACTAGGATGTTGTTATGAGTAGGATTTGAACTACACATCCACACACATCCATCTAATGGATACAAACATACTATTTATGTGGACGACGAACTACTGCCTCACGAAATGATGATTGTTCTTTTATCTCATACCACCATTAATGGGGGCCATTATGGTGGATCTATATTTATATTTAATATATATTATATTTATATTTTCTCTATACTTATTTATTTTTAAATTATATCATACCTTTATTGTTTTCATAATGGTTTAATACGATAATTTAATTTGGGGAAGTGCATACTACCGCCCCCCCCCAACGTAATATGACGCATTCATACCGTACATGAAAAATTATAAAGTATAGAGTTAATGAAATTGTATATGATATTATACTGTAATTATAATATACCTATGTATCATTTTTTTTAATTCCATTAATATACAAAATTGAAATGAAAGAAGCATTTTTGCGTACGTATGGCTTACCGTCTCCATGAACTATGAATTTCATTTATTACCTCAAAATGTTATATACTGATATAAATACACATAAATACTGGATATATATTATTTATGATATATAAATCATTAATATCATTATGTATATAATATAATTTTTTTCCACATAGACAACATGTAATTATAAGAAGTTCATTTTTGACTCAATTACCAAATGTCGGCAAAATGATCGTTATTAACTAAAATGATTTTGTAATTTTTATAACATGATAATAAGTAATATAAAAGGAATAATAAACTTGAAAAATGTTTTCAAGAAAGTATAAATAAACTTTAGTTTATTATTCAAGAGATTAAAGAAATAATGAGTCAAGTGGGGCATGAGGTAAGGGACTTCGTCTCAATCTCCATTCATTGAGGCTTATTTTTTATTTCTATATGAATTTCTTTTATATAGTGTATAAATCCTCAGATATTATATTTCATTCAAAGGGGATCTTTTTCTACATAGAGTTTTACTAAAAGAAAAAAGGCATGTTTCTTTCAGTGTACGCAGTGAAAATGACCTTTCCACCACCGCCAACATTATTTGATATTTGGTTTCCTCTAGAAGCCATATTATTTTTAAATGGAAAATAAATACCATATACTCTTTTTAAATATTTTTCTCTTGAAAATTGTTTTGAGATTTGATTGATTATTTCAATATCCTTAATTGATATATAGTGATTGAAATATGGAAATGTTTTTTGTCCTTTATGTTTGTTTTATATGTTATGAATATGTTATTGTTCTTCAGTATTGTTTATGTATACTGGTGGTTCCATGGGTTTTTGAGCCTTAGATAGCTCTCTAATGCATTGGGTATTGTGATGGAGGTAAACGTTGATGATTCCCCAAAGAGATTTATGTAATATATCGTAATGGGTATTCCAAACGTAACTCCCTATGTATCTGTGAATGCTACTACGTAAGTATGTTTTGGATGCCACAAGTTACCTTTATGATTTATTATTTCCATTTGTTATTCAAAAATATTTTAATTTGTGTGTTATGTTAAATATTAAGAAGTACGATTTCATTGATTTGTATTTATTGAAGGACAAATGTTTTCTTTCTTTGTTTTATAATCCTTACTAAGCTTTTTATGCTCATCCCATGTTTGGAAATGTTTTTCACTAAAATTAATATATGAATATGGCAATGTATGGGATAAATGAAAATTTATTCTATATAAAACATGGAACTAGACATGTTTTTAAGGGTTTTTATTTTATGAAAAAATGGAAATTGAGTAGAAGTGTCTAATTTATAATTTTTGAAATGTAATGTAATAGTTATGGCCTAATTCTCTGAAACTCAAAACCTGAAAAGATATTCAATGTTTATTTTTTATTTAACTAAATATTATTTATTTTTTACGGTTGGGTAGAAGTTTCTACTTATTATAAATATAATAATTTCATTTGATGAAGTGGGACTACCACCCCCTCATAGTGAAATTGCTCGTTCATACCGTACATGGAATGTATAAGTTATGGTGATTATTAAATTATTTAATGTATGTTAAATATGATATTATATAGTAATCATAATATAACTATTTATCATTATGTTTTCATTACATTAAAAATGAAAAAAAATAAATGAAAGTAGTGTTCATGCGTACATACAACTTACCGTCTGCATGAATTGTGCATTTCATTTCTTTTTTCCAAATTTTATGGACTATCATAAATACATATATACTAGATATATATGATATATATGATTTCTAAATCATGAATTTCATTTGAGAGATAATTTACTTTTGACCACATAGACAAATTTTAATTATTACAAGTTCATTTTTAAATCAAATTCCCAACATCGACAAAATGACTGATATGAACTCAAATGATTAGATAATTGTTATCATGAGGTAATAAGTGATATAAAAAGAATAATAAACTTGAAAAAGGTTCATAAGAAATTATAAATTAACTTAAGTTTATTATTCACGAAAAACAAGGAACAAACAAGTCAAGTAGGACACGAGTTAAGGGCACTTCTTCACAAAATTCCCATTCTTTGGGTTGAACATATACTTCTTGATTATGCCTTTATATATATATGAGTGAATGAATTATGATTGTTTTACACTTAATATACACTTATATTGGGTGTATTTATATTTTCCAAAAATAATTATGTCATTGATTTATCCTTAATTTAATTATATAATCTTTGAAAGGGAACCTTTTACCCTTATCTTTTAGTCAAATACTTTTTTTTTTGATATGTCTTTTAATTTAATTTTTCATATGTTGGGATATATTCATATATATCTTTTTTTCAATACATTATATTTCTAATTGATGATATATCCTTTTATATATCAACAAATCATTTTTTTCAATTTTAATGTGATGCCATTAGGCTGCTGAAATGTTTTAGGTGACCTAATATAAATCTCCTTTCATTAAAGAATATTTTGATTTATACATAACATTAATTTATACGGTGCATAAACCCTTTTGAATTTTCATTTCATTCAAAGGGAATTTTTTTTATGAATCATTTTACTAAACGATAAAAAGGAATGTTTCTTTTAAAATTACGAGGTGACATTGGCCTTTCAGCCGTAGTGAGTATTGATTGATCTATGGATTTATTAACTAGACAATGGGTTTTTTATCAAAAATAAATACCATATACCATTTTTATGTATTTTGGTATTGGAAATGGTTTTAAGAAGACAATGGTTATTTCAATATGTTTAAATGATATATTGTGATTCGAATTTATAAATATTTTCTTTTGTTATACTTATGTGTTATGAATATGTTATGGTTCATGGGAATTGTTTATGTATATAAGTGGTTCTGTGATAAACTTGGGGTGGGTGAACTCGAGATGGCTCTTCAATGCATTGGGTTACGTGGTGGAGGTAAAGGTTAATGTTTCTCTTAAGATATTTAGGTAATATACTATGATGTGTATTTTAAATGTAACTCCCTATGTAGTTGTGAAAGATAAAACATATGTTTTTTATGTATTCCATAAGTTACCTTTATGATTTATGATTTTGGTGTGTTATTCATAAATCTTATGATTTCATGAGGTATGTTATGATTGAAAAGTATGTTTTCATTTATTTTCATTTAATTATGTGTTATTGTTTCTTTTCCAAATTTTATAACCCTTAAAGATAATTTTTTTCCCAACCAAAGTTTTGAAATTTTTTTATAGGAATTGAAGATGAATTGGGTTAGGGTTCGGATCAAGGAAAAGACATGTTGTCTAAATCACAGAAGTAGACATGTTTCTTTTTTAAAGAGATTTTTATTTTATGAAAAAATGGAAATTGAGATAACCTATAATAAGATTCATTGAAAAATGGATATCAAGGAGAAACTAAGTCTCACTTTCTAATGGAGATTGATAGAAAACATTATCAGGAAAAGTTAACCACCATAAAACCTCAAATGTGTGATATGTTAAAAGGTCTTTGGTGTATATGACTCCTTGATACCATACATGGAACATATAAATGATGGTGTTAATGAAATTATGAAACATATATAAAATATAATATTATAATATAATTATAATATACCTATGTATCATTATTTTTTCACATCATTAAAAATGAAAAAAAGTAATGAAAATAGTGTTCATGTGTACGTATGGCTTAACTTTTCCACGAATAGTGCATTTAATTTCTTATATCCAAATGTTATGGACTATTTTAAATACATATATACAAGATATATATGTTATATATGTTATCTAAATCATGAATATCATTCTAGAGATAATTTACTTTTGACCACATGGACAAATTGTAGTTATAACAAGTTAATTTTTAACTCAAATTCTGAAGATTGAAAAAATGTATGATATAAACTCAAATAATTAAACAATTGTTATTGAATGGTAATAAGTGATATAAAAAGAATAATAAAAATAAATTTTTCTTGGATGAAATAATAAATTAACTTCAGTTTATTATTCATGAAGAACAAAGAACAAATGAGTCAAGTCGGACACGAAGTAATGGAACAACTTCACCGAATTTCAATTCCTTGGGTTGAACTTCTACTTCTTGATTATATCGTTCTATATATATGTGTTAATAACCTATCATAATTTTATAATTAATATAAACGTATATTGATTGTATTTATATTTGTCACACATAATTTTGTCATTGATCTATCCTTAATTTCATGATGTGATCTTTGTAAGGGAACCTTTCACCCTCTTTTTTTAGTCAAAGACTTATTTTTTGATATGTCTTTTAATTTCCATTTTTTATGTCGGGATATGTTCATATATATATTTTTTATTATGTAAATTTTATGTCCATGTGATGAGATATCATTTTATATCTCATCAACTCATTTTTCCAATTTTATAGTTACGATGTTAGGCTGCCGATCTTTTCAGGTTTATAGTTTTAGAGAAATAGGCCATAACTATTAAATTACATTTCAAAAATTAAAATGTAGACACTTATACTTAGATTCAAATTTTCACCAAATAAAAACTCATAAAAAACATGTATAGTTCAATGTTTCAGAAAAAATGACTTTTCCTTGATCCCATACTTGACACTATTAATCATTAATACATGTGAAAAACATTTGAAAACATGGGATGTGCATTAAAAGCTCAGTAAGGGTTATAAAATAAGGAAATAAAACATAAGTCCATAAATACATAACAATCAATGAAATCATAATTCTCAATCAGTAAAAAACCACAAAAAAACAAAATATTTATGAATAACACATGTAAATTATACATCATAAGGTAACTTGTGGCATCCATAACATAATTACGTTGTAGCTTTCACAACTACATAGGGAGTTACATTTTAAATACCCATCATAGTATATTACCTCAATATCTTAAAGGAAACATAAATGTTTACCTCCGTCACATTACCCAATTCCTTGGATAACTATCTCGTGTTCACCCACCCTTAGTTTATCACGGAACCACCCATTTATGTAAACAATTCCCATGAACCATAACGTATTCATAACACATAAAACAAGCATAAAGGAAATATAATACAAACACATTTCAATCACAATATATCACTTTAGGATATTGAAATAATCAATGTATTCTCAAAACAATTTTCAATACCAATATACGTAAAAAGGTTATATGGTATTTATTTTCCTTAAAAACACAATGGATTGTTATGGAATCCAATGATCAAATTAAACTTTCATTGGCAGAAAGGTCGTTATTACCATGTGTGTTAAAAAGAACCATTTCTTTTTTCAGTTTAGTAAAACACATCATATAAAAATATTCCATTTGAATGAAATGAAATTTCCAAGGGGTATATACTTCATATAAAATAATGTTGTGTATAAATCAAAATATTCCTCAATGAAAGGAGATTGAGACGAATTCCCTTATGAAAATTCGGCAACCTAACGGTGTCACATTAAAATTGAAAAAATTATTTGATGAGATAGAAATGGATCTCTCATCACATGGAAATAAAATGTATAAAATAGGATATATAATAACATATACCAACATAATAAAAATAAAATTAAAATACATATGAAAAAAACAAGTCTTTGGATAAAAGAGGATGGTGAGAGGTTCTATTACAAAGATCGTATCATCAAATTATGGATAAATAAATGAAATAATTACATGTGAAAAATATAAATACACGCTATATAATTATATATAATGTGTAAAAAATCAAAGGTCATTCACACATATCTACAAAATGATATAATCATAAAGAAGAAGTTCAACTTAATGAATGGAAATTGGGTGAGGATGTTCCCTTACCTCATGTCTGACTTGCCTCGTTTTTTCCATTTTCATCCTGAATAATGAACTCATGTTAATTAATAATTTCATCAGAACCATTTTCATGTTATTTATTTCATTTATATCAATTATTACCTTTCAATATCAATTAGTTAATTATTCGAGTTCATATCAGACAATTTGTCAAAGTTTGATTTTTGTGTTAAGAATAAACTTTCTATAATTACAATTTGTCCCGGGTGTCCAAACAACATTATCTCCAAAATGATATTCATAATTTGGATATCATATATATAAATTATAAATTTATTTATAATAGTTCATAAAATTTTTATATAAGAAATGAAATGCTCCGTTCATGGAGATGGTAAGTTTTACGTACACTTGAATGATACATTCATTTCTTATTTTCTTTTTTAATGAAATTAAAACATATTGATACATTGGTATATTATAGTTCTAGTATAATATCATATTTTATATATGTAAAATAATTTTCATAAACACTGTCATTTATGTGATCCATGTATGCTATGAACGAGTCATATCACTTTGAGGGGGCGGTAGTCCTCACTTTATCAAATAAAATTATCGTATTTATTCAACATGAAAAACATAAATGTATATTATAAATAATAATTAACGAAGAATATTGATAAAATAAAATAAAATAAATATCATATATAATAAAATTTCCGTCATAATGGCGACCATGAGAGGTGGTAGAAGAATATTGAATAATCATCGTTTTGTGAGTCAATAGTTCTTCGTCCACTGAAACAATATGTTTGTATCCATTAGATGGAGGTCTATATAAGTGTAGATAGAATTATTCACATAAAAACAACATATTACATTTTAGAACCTAGTTTTGTTATAATATAATGGTATAAATAGTGTTTAGGGGTTGGAGAAGGAAAATAAATGAAATTAACTTTAGATAAGACGTTACATTTAAATTGTGTAAATCCCTTTGGTTTGAACCAAACGGAATTCTTGAAGATCTTTATACCTAATTAAGGCTTATAAGTGGTATAGGTGGATTTTTAGAGCTTTTTGGGAAGATTTTGTATGAGCAAAGGAGGATTTAGATGTGTGTGTAATGGTTAGAGGTGATGGCTTGTTATAAGAGGAGGAGGGGATCTTTAAAAATGATTAAATTATTATTTTATTATAAAATCAATTTCGGTTTCTAAAGGTCCAAAACATATTTGATTCAATGATAAGGTGAATATAAGTTCTAAATAAAATCATACAATAATAATTGGTTATTATTTGGATATTTTTTAGTTCTTATCAATTTTATTTAAGATTTTGTTAACTTATTTTATCTTTAACCATATTCATACTATAAGGTTAATATATTTACAATAAAATTCCAAGAAACCAAAAATGGATCATTAATGACATTTAAAACATTATTTATGTTAGTTTGATTAATTTTATATTTTTAGGAATATTTTAACATTTAATAAGATATTAATTGTTTTAAAAAGTCATTTAATTCAATTTATAAACTATTAGTATCATGACTTTTAAAAAATCTGTAACAACTTTATTATTTTAAAAAAACTTAATTAATTAAAATATTACAAGTCATTATTATCTCTCAAAATTCTGTAAGGAATAAAAAGTTTCAAAAAAATTTATTTCAAAAATTATAATATCCTTTATTTGAATCCTTTATTAATGAACTAATCACTGTATCACCATTGTGTCATAATTAAATTTATTTATATAATATCTTAAAATTATAATTAAAATATCATGATATAGGAACAATTTTTAGATTTCATATGAATATTCATAGTTGAAGGGATTACATATATAATCCCATATAAAAAATGTTTTACTAAAAGATATATGTTTATGTTTCTTTTGTCATTAATTTAAATTAATTAATATAAAGTGCCATTATCACCCCCATGTGGATCTTTGGGGTTCCCAAATATATCCAAGGATGCCCATGGTCGCACATGTTTCATAAAATAGAGTCAGGACATGTGTAAGTGTAATTTAATATTATTATAATATTTTTCTTCTCCCTTATTTACCATATTTACCCTTTAACAATGGTAAATAAAATATTTACTGAAGAAAATATTTATGATGTATATAAATAAAAGTTACCTATATATAAAATTTGGACATCTTGATTCAAAATATGGAATCCATTTTCCCAAATTCAAAAAAAAGAAGTGGCAGAAATAAACTTAAAATTAATTCCCATTCTCAATACCAAAAGCACATTTTTAGAAATAATACCAATCAAAATATTGACCTTTGTTTATATCCAATTTAAGAGAGAAATTACTTCCAATGACCAACATTGGATTGAATGGTAAATATATAATCCAATTAAAATTTAAAACCTATTATAATAACAATATATCAATATAAATAAATTAGATGAAAAGGCAGTTTTGAATTAAAATGTAGTATTTTTCACTATTCATTAAAAATTAACTTTATTAGAAAAATACCAAAAAATACCCAATGTAAATTATGATGTACCGATTCTAAAGAAAAAAAATTATTTATTCAAATAGAACATATAAAATTGACAAAATCTTTATTTAAAAATGGTTCACCATCAAAAGGTGGTAAATCGACCTTTTAAAAACAATATTACAGTATTTATGTTTAAATTTGGATTCAATCTCATTTTAAGCCTCTAAAAATTATTAAATTAATATAAATACATTTAAAAAACATGTATAATAATATTTTAGTTAGTTCTGTTCATTCCCACCAATACAACTTCTTGGTGTTAACAAAAAATTAAAATAATATTATATTATTATTTTTCTGTATGACTCACCATTGTGTTAAACATGAGATTTCGAAGAAACCCATTGTTTCATGTTATGTACGTCATCGAACATAGAATCCCCTTTAAAGTAAAATTAATATTTAACTCACAAATATTAAGAAATATGATAATTTCATATTATTAATTTACTTTGATGATACAAAACCCTATCTTATCCATACTCCCTTTATACAAGTTCTTATGTTCAAACCTAATGATAACATCCATGGTCTTTATTGGATCCTTCAATGAGGTGATATTCATGATGTAATTTTATTAAACCACCTCCCTTATTTTATTTCCATATTTTAATTTCTACTAAACTCTTTCATCCACAAAGGCATGATAACTATAGAATCATGTATCAAGCATATTTTTCTATTTTAAATTGAATATTTCATATCCATTTCATTTTCTATAACCTCTTATTAAAATAAATAAAACTATTTTTTATAGTATATTTGGTAATCATCTCCATGAAAAATGATTTTTTAATTTCCCTTACCACCTTCATGGATGGTAATAAAAGTATTATTCTTGTTAAATAATACAATAAAATTTATATTATAATCTATTTAATTATTATAAACTAATATATACAAATAGTGGAAAATATAATGAAATTAGTTTGCGATGTTCAGAAAAACCACACAAATAAAGTAGACATTTTTCATTAACATCTTATAAAATGATTCATCTACATTTAAGAAAAAAATTTATATATGAGACCATTTATATTCTGAAATTTCATTAATACCATTTAATTTAACTTCTATATTTATATTTCCTTTTGAGAAGAAAATCAATAATTATACAAAACTTAATAGATCATGAAATTATGAAAGGAACACACCCAAAACTATGATAATAATGATATATTATATGTTATATAATGTTATAAAAGTATCATATATGGTTTAACTAATATTATTATAGTTATTTAATGAATTAATAACAATGTTAAAATCATCTTAAAAGAGGTTAAAGTAAGAAAAACTAAAGGGAAGAGTGAGGTATGTATTTCTCCTCTCAATTTTTAGTAATTTTAGATATATATTTAATTCACCACTTATTCCATGTATGTGTTGTATGTACATACCATTGATATATAATTTCATTAATATCACTATATTCAGTGTATTAAATGTTTATTTTTATAATTACTACTTTTATAGGGAATATGATTCGACTGATTACAAATTGGTACGGAATTTCTTAACTCAAATTAAATTATTTTTATTAAAATTCTAATTCGTATATATTTTCATCATAAGTGTTTTCAGAGAGGAAAACTCAAGAGGGGGTCAATTGAGTTCTTATTAAAATTCCTGATTTAAAATTTTTGAGTTAAAATCCCCCAATTCATAAAACAAGCAAAACTATATAGAATTTTTAATGCAATGAATGTTTAGTTAGATTCTCAATGGATTGATTAGTTCTTAGTTAATTAAATCAGATGTTTAAATTAGCTTTTGAAACTAACTTACTGACTTATAATAGTTACGAAGACTTGCTGGTTTAACTATTAGAGAAAATTTAAAACAGATTTATATTTAAAGTACTTATCAGTGGAATATTCAAAATAGTTTTACCAAAGGAAAAATGAACAACAGTTTTAAAAATAGAGGTTCTGTCTTAATCTGAGACTTAGTCATCTCAAATAGTTTATATCAACTATGATCCACACCCTGGATCGTGGTTTTACAACAGTAAACTGACCGTTCAGGTCCTCAGACCTCTACCATAAATTTACATGGGTAAAACAAATTACAGCACTCAAGCTGTTCAGATCACAATTCCCCTATGCCACAACTCACAATGGGATAAAAAATTGTGTTAATAGTTTGGTGTGAGGATTTAGTATCCTCCAGTATAACCTAGGAGTCATTTTGTGTTTAAATAGACAGATGCACACATTACTCAAAATTTTAATCAAAGGTATATTACAGATTAAATAAATGGATAATGAATTTAGAATGCTCTGAGTGATTGCAGATGAGATCTGGACTCATTCGGTCATTGTAGAGGTTATTCGAGTCCTTTCTGGTGAAGATGACAAAAAACAGAGTGTTTTTGTTCTTCCTATCTATAGTTATTCAGCCTTGTGCATATAATTTTTTGTAAGGCACGAAAAATTAGCTTCGGTGTTTTTTCCAGTTGAATGATCTTCTTGAAGCTCTATGGTTTTCACAGTTGTTCTTCAATTCCTTCATTTTGTTTCGTGGACCTTCACACACACGTACACTCTGCTTCTTCTTGTATGTCTATGTCATTGTATATTCGTATCTTTATATGTTTCACTTCAGATCAATATTCCTTTTTATTCCTTTAGATCTAGTAAAAGGAATGATTACTTTTTGACAAGTATGAGGTACAGTTCCCTGACATCCCTGAAATAACATAAATTAATAGCTGGTACATTAAACTAACTAAATATGACAGTTGGAATTAAAAAAGAGTTAATAAAAATTCATACAGTTTTCATGACTATCGGTGATTCATGAGATTGGTAGGTCATTTGAATTTTCATCGATATCAGTAGTTCATGTTATCAGTATCAGCTTCGGTAGGTCATGTGATAAGCATCGGCTTCGGTAGGTCATTTGATCAGCATCGGTTTCGGTAGGTCATGTGATCAGTATCGGCTTTGGTAGGTCATGTGATCAGCATCGGTTTCAGTAGGTCATTTGATCAGCATCAGATTCGGTAGTTCATGTGATCAACATCAGTTTCGGTAGGTCATGTGATCAACATCGACTTTGGTAGGTCATGTGATCAGCATCGGTGAGTCAGTTATATCATCAGTGTAACCGTTGTCATCGGTGTGACCGTTTTCATCAATGTGACTGTTGTCATCAGTGCGACCGTTGTCATCGGTTTGACACATCAGTGACTTTTCCATTAGTTTTTTACATCGGTGTCTCATTCCTTTAACTATCGATGACCCAAGAATATAACTAACGGTGAGTCAAAAATATAAAATTCTCAAAAAGTGTATGTTTAATCCAGAATACTTCTAGGTCAACAGTAAACCATGAATAATCATAGATAAACATATATAGACATGATTAAACATATATAAACACATTTAGAATAGATTTAATAATTGACTAAATTGACTTATAAAAGAAAAACTACAATGATTTGTGATTATTAAAATAATTATCGCACAGGGGGTTCAAAAATCTCCCCCTTTTTGATAATCACAAATATATGGCATAAATGAAGAGGGAAGATGATATAACACTCAGTATGCTCCACCTATATAAAAAAAATATATGTATAAAGGTAAACATGTCATCAGAGCATGGGATCACATCAAATACAAAGTTAGAGTATATCAACATAGCATCAGAGCTATGAATAAATCAGAGCTATATGCTTATTGGACCTTATATAATCTATATCATTACATTAGAGCATAAAGCTTATTTGAGCTTATATATTGGTCACCCCTTTAGATATTTCTTATACTTATATATATTATTCCCCCCCTTAGATATATATTTTTACATTTATCCCCCTTTGGGATTATCAAAAAGAAAGAGAAAGTAGAGAGAAAAAAAGAAGAAGGTTTCATTTAAATAACATCTAAAAAGATAAAAAGAAAATACACCCCATCAAAAATGATAGGAAAATCAATGTATAGGGGTGGAAAGGTGATTTTACATTAGAAGAGAGAAGAATGGATGGGCCAGAAGGTCATTTGGTTGAAGGTTGATCTGGCCGGATGGAGAGAGGAGGTAAGACAACTCTGGCTAGAAGCAGACTGGGTTCTAAGGTTACTTGCTGGTGAACAAAAGATTCTCTTGAAGGTGGCTGCTGAATGACTGGCCGAATATTGGATAAATCTTTAGAGACTAATATCTGACCAGGAGAAACACTAGATGGACTGAGAGGCCTAGTATTAGGAAGAAAAATTACCTTTTTTGCACATGATGATATGGTTTGTGTAGATTGATAAAATCCTGAATTACTTCATCACCATATTTCATGGCCTTCTCAAAATCATCTTTGTTCTACATGAAACTCTCTAGAGTGGGAGTAAAATCCTTCAAATGTTGGACCTAAGCCTTAAAGGCCTGAGTGACTAGTGGTAGCTTCAAATTCTCATCCAGGACATTAAATAAATGGTTCAACTCATGCTTGGTATAAATTTTAGAAAAATAGTGATCCACTTTTTCATTGATCTCTTTTTGAGCTTTAATAGCATCAGCCGAATACAGCTTCACCATCTTGTGTATATGTTCACTATTTTCTTTTATATTTTTCAAATAATCCAAGTCCAGAATCTGTCCAATGGCCGATGACTCTTCTTTTATAACATCTTTTAAGGAATTAATCTCATGTCTGGTTATCTTGGTCACTTTGGAGGAGCTAGCCTAAGGAACAATACGAGTTATCTCAGCCTTCAATCTTCCCAAATTGTATTTCTTCATGTGCTCTATCAAGTATCTAAAAACTTTTAGCATACCAGTGATGGTTGATCTAAATTCTCCTAACAGAGATACTGAGTCCCTTCTCAAATCCATGAGAGCTCGATTCAGAGAGGAAATGTGCCTTCCAGTTATCTCACCAGTATTGCACAGGTATGGATTAATAATATTTACCACTCTTTGAGTTATATCATTCATAGATTCCTAAAATAGATTCACAAGAGCAGGCGTAGGAGCATTAGACAATTCCTATTTCATTGTTTCTCTGACTACATGGAGAAACTCATCATTAAAATTGTCAAAATCAGATTGAGAAACAGAAGAACTAGGTATTTCTACAGTAACATTCACTTCATTAGCAACTGGTCCGGCCTCAACTGTATGGCTTAATCTTGCGATATTCACTTATTCTTCCTCTTCCTCAAAATAATCCAAACCTAGAATTGAAAAACCTGGGTGGTCTTCCCATTCAACCTTATAAGAGGTATACCTAGGCATTACAAAATCAACTTTACCCGAATTCTCTAGAGAGTCTTCCCCATCTACATCAATCACAATCTGCACTATCCTTTCAGCCTTAGGAACAATTTTTTTCTCAACTGATTGTGGTTGTGGATCAGTATGAATCATATCATGACCATCCATTGGTCAATTATTTTCATCATCATCATTATCACCACCATTATTATTTCCATTATTGTTTATGGAAGTATCATTGGTACTGTCTTTGTGACTGGATTCATACTGGTCATAATTGGATACTTTAGTGTCACTTTCTTCTTTATCACCTAGAAGGGGTTCTGACTCAGTTAACTCAAGGGGTGGACTTGTTGGTCTACATTACTTTCTTTTCTAAGGACTTAATGTATCAAGGTCACTCCTATCATCAGGAGGTGATCAGGTTCCTTTTCAGTATCGAAATCATCATCAGCTTCAACTTCCCCGGTTTCCTTCCTAATAGACTCTCCATTGTCCTTATGAACTTCTGTCTCTTCTTCCTCATCAGAATAAACCATTTCCTCATCAGGTTTTAAACAGGGATCTCTCATCCCCTTTGGTCTCTTAGAGTGGTCTGAATGATTATAGGATTCATATAACCTATCTTCATCAGCAACCCATGTCTTCTTCCACGGATTCTAGACTATTTTAATGGATTTTCAGATATCCTTGCTAATATAGAAACCACTACTAGATGAGATACACTCATCTCCATCTTCAACATAGCCCAAAAACATTATCATGGTAGAGACTTACCTAGAATATAATAAGGTTGTATCCTTCTTGGATGGATTTACCATCTTAGAAATATGAACATTAATGTATCTACACAAGTTGATTTTCTCATCATTTAGCAATAAAAAAAACAAGAAAACATCTTGAAACTTTATAGAAGAAAAATCACCCTTTCTAGGACAGATTTGGTACTGAATAAACTTAAACAATATTTGACTTTCTCCATCAAACTAAACAGATGTTATTCTTATGGATTCAGATTTTCTAGTCAACATCTCCAGAGCATACTCATACAAAAAATATTCAGTGGTAGGAGGAATATTACCATTGTAATTCTCTTATCAACCTTTATGTGGAACCCGAAAACACTCATACCATTTCTTCGAGGATAATGTAATCTTTTTGACTTTGATCCTAGAAGATAATCGTGTAGCTTATGATCCATCCAATGTAATACACAAATTCAAATAAAACTCAGGCACTAGCTTTGGGTAGTAGACTCAGTTATTATTACAGAACTATTCTTTCCACCCTTGCATCTCCAAAACTTTTAAATGCACAGACCTACTAGATAACACCCATTCAGAACTTACTTCCATTTTTGTGGTGACCACCAATGTCTCCAATCTCGGGTTCACAGATTTTGAGTCATACTGATCGATTCCCCTCGAGTGTGTTTCAAATGTGAGGAGTTTCCAGATTCCTTTCCTAGCCACTTTTTCTTTTCTATTTGGAGATTCGAGAGGTTTGAGAGTTTGAATGTTCGGGATTTAGAAGATGTGGAGTTCAGCGGGAGATGGAAGGTCAGTAGTTCTTAGGAATTGAAATAGTCACAGGTCATTAATTTTATCATTTTGGGTTACAATATTAAATATAATATTGATTAAGTAAAACAACATCATTTTGATAAACACTAATGGTTTCATATACAATATAACTTAATCAGTAGCATAGATTGGTTTCACAAATCAGTTTCACTAATCGGTTTCACTGATTGGTTTCACTAATCAATCATACCTAACTTTTGTTTAATAAAATCTAACCTTTCTGATCTTAAAGTATTGGTGAAAAATCAGACAATTGATGTTCAGAGTCAATAAATTCTAGAGAAATATCACCCTTTAGATAATGATATCTCAAAAATTGATGACTGACATCAATGTGCTTAGTCCTAGAGTGAGACACTGGATTACTGAAGATGTTAATTGCACTAGTGTTATCACAATTTATAGACACATGTCTAAATTGATATCCATTGTCTAATTAAGTGTGTTTCATCCACAGAATCTATGCACAACAACTACCAGCAGCAATGTATTCTGCTTCAGCTGTAGACAATGCAATAGAGTTCTATCTCTTACTACACCAAGATACCAGGGACTTCCCAATAGATGACATGTTCTAGATCTGCTCTTCCTATCTAACATGAAACCAGCAAAGATAGCATCTAAATAACTTATTAAGTCAATCTTTTGTCCTTTTGGATAAAATAATCATAAATTTTTAGTATGTTTAAGATATTTAAAAATTCTTTTAACAGAAAGAAAATGATATTATTTAATATTATCTTGAAATATTGCACACATGCAAACACTAAACATGATATCTGGTCTACTTGCTGTAAAGTACAGTAGGCTTCCAATCATACCTCTATAATTGGTCTGATCAACTGGTTTCCCAGTTTCATCATCATCCAACTTACAGGTGGTACACAAAGTTTTATCAATTCCCCTATTACTATCCAAACCAAAAAATTCTAAAAGATCCTTTGTATATTTACTTTGATTTAAAATAATACCAGCTTTATTTTGAAAATTTTGAAATCCTAGAAAATACTTGAGTTCTCCCATTAAAAGCATTTCATATTCATCTTGAATAATATTTGAAAAACTAGTACATAATGAATTTTGAGAAGATCAAAAGATAATATCATCAACATAGATTTGTACAATAAAAATATCTTTAGAAAATCTTTTAATAAAAATAGTGGGATCTGCAATTCCTTTAGTAAAACCTGTATAAATAGGAAAATTTTAAGTTAATCAGACCAAGCTATTGGAGACTATTTTAAACCATAAAAAGCATTATGAATTTTAAAAACATTATTTGGAAAATGGGTGTTTATAAATCCATGTGGTTGTTCGAAAAAACTTCTTCAATTATAAAACCATTTAGAAAATAACTTTTGACATCCATTTGACATGACTTGAAATTCAGATGAGATGCATAAGCAAGAACGATCCTAATGTATTCTAATCTAGCTACATGTGCAAAGGTTTCATCATAGTCTATTCCTTATTCTGGATTGTAACATTGTGAAACTAGTCTAGATTTGTTTCAAATGATGTTTTCAGATTCATCAATTTTATTCCTAAACACCCATTTAGTACCTATGGTCAAAGTGTCCTTAGGTATTTCTACTAATTCCCAGACATTGTTTCTTTCAAATTTATTTAACTCTTCTTTCATATCCATTACCCAAAATTGATCATTGATTGCATCATTGATATTTTTTGGTTCTAGATGTGAACGAAATTCTTGATGTTCTACCTGATCTCTCAGAGATTCTCTAGTTTGTGTTCCTCTATCCAGGTTACTTACAACTGCATCTAATGGATGGTTCTTTAGAATCCTTGTTGATCTAGTAAAGGTAGGTCTTGAAATTTCAGGTTCTTCTCTAGGTTCGGGTTTAATAGAAGCAAGTTCTGGTGTATTTCCAAAGCTGGTTTTCATTATAACAGTTCCACTATCTTTATCATTAAGATTTAGAACAGACAAGTCTTCTTTAGGATTTTCAACTGCAGGTTTAGGTTCCTCTGGATCAGTTTCAACAAATTTGATGTGAATAGATTCTTCCACACATTTAGTTCTCTTTTTAAAAACTCTAAAGGCTTTTCTTGTAATTGAATATCCTAAAAATATTCCTTCAATACTCTTGGATGAAAACTTTGCTATACTATTTTTAGAATTAAGAATAAATAATTTGCAACCAAAAACATTAAAGTAAATATGTTTAGGTTTCCTATTATTCCAAAGCTCATAAGGAGTTTTCCTAAGAATAGGTCTAATCGAGACTCTATTTATAATATAACATGCTATATTGACAGCTTCATCCCAAAAATAAAAAGGTAAATAATATTCATTTATCATAGTTCTTGCAATTTCCAGAAGGGTTCTATTTATTCTTTCTACTACACCATTCTGTTGAGGTTTCCTAGGGGCAGAAGAGTTGTAATTATATCCATTACGTGAGCAGTAATATTCAAACTCATGATTTTCAAACTCACTACCATGGTCACTTCTCAATGTTTTAATCTATAGTCCACTCAGGTTTTCTACAAACTTAGAGTATTTAAAAAAGTAATATCACGATTCATTTTTGTGGGATAAAAAGTATACCCATGTATATCTATAAAAGTCATCTACAAGAACATAAACATAGTGCTTACCATTTAAACTAGAAACTCTATATAGTCTAAACAAGTCCCTGTGAACCAACTCGAGAGGTTGAGAAGTTGAAACTTCTTTCTTTGATTTAAAATAAACTTTATGATACTTTCCATTTTGACAGGGATTACATGCTTTATCAGCTGGGAATTCATGTTTAGGTGGGTCTCTAACTAAGTTCATCCTAGTTAGTTTTCTAAGTGAATGTTTTTTACAGTGTCCTAATCTTCTATCCAAACCCATGATTCTTTATGAAAAGCATTTAAATAGGTAAAATTCTTCTTAGCTAAGGAACTCAAATCTACAACATATACATTTTCATTACTTATGGTAAAAAATACTAAAAAAATTAGAATTAAAAACATTACATGAATCATTTTCAAATTTAACATTAGAACCATAATTACATAATAGATAAATACTTAACATGTTATATTTTAATCCATCTATAAATAGAACTTTAGAGATTAAAATTGAATTAGTGTTACCAATTTGGCCTAGGCTGATGATTTTTCATTTTGAGTTATCACCAAAGGTGACATATCCTCCATCAACCTTAATTATGTTTTTGAAGCATGAAAAGTCTCCTTTCATGTGTCTTGAACATCCACTATCCAAATACCATGTCTTCCTATATGAACATTTTAAGAAAGTTTCCTACAAAACAATTTTAGATTGAAAATTATTTGGGTACCCAGATTTTCTTGGGTCTAGGCAGGTAATCAAGAAAAACTTTTGGTACCCATATTTTCCTAATGGGTATCATATACTTAATAGAATCAATAGATTTTGATAGATAAACATTGCTTGATCTATAACTACGTGAATAGCTAGTTGAGGCACATGAATTTTCAAAACTAGAACTAGAAGCATAATGTGCTGATTTAGGAATAAAGTTATTCTTTGTAATATGTCTTTACCCAAACCGATAACCTAAACCAGAAGTATACATTAGTGCAACTTGTTTTCCTAGAATTTGTGTAAGTGTGTCCTTTCCATTGGTATGTTTTTCCAAATCTTTCCTCAGTTGCTCATTAGACAATTTCAGTTCATTATTCACTTTGAGTAGTTGAGAATTCTTTTCTTTTTCTTCTTCAAGTGAAGATTTAATAGTAATAGCTAATGCATACCTCTTCTTTAAGGTTTTATAGCTATCCTTCAGATCATTGCAAGTATCATCTCAAATTTTACAGTATTCAAATAATTCTTCACTAGACATGTTTTCAAAATCAGAATCATCTCCAGAGTAATAAGAATTTAAAGCAGGGGTATCTGATATTACCTCAGAAGTGTTTGTCATGAATCACATGCTAGATTTTTGATATTTTTCATCCTGAGTAGAATTAGAATCACATGAACTGTCTTATGAAGCACTTCATGTTTCATTCATATCATTCTTGTATTTTCTGTCCTTATAGTCATACCTATTCTGGAACTTTAATTTGGGATAGTCATCTTTGACATTCCCTTTCCTTTTGCACTCGTAGCAAACTATGTCATCATTCTTATCAGTCCTTTTCCAATCTTTCTTCCAATGACATTTGTTTTTATACTTTCCTCTATAGTTTTATTTTCTTAAAAACATCTACTTTCTAAAAAAATTCTTAAATCATCTGGTTATCTGAGAAATCTTAGCATCGCTGACTGATGCACTTTCTTTACAGCTTGAGCTATTACATTCACATTGAATTTTCCCTTTGTCCTTAATTTTTGATGTAGAAGTCTTGAAAGCTACAAACTTTTTCCCCGGTTAATCATCATCTTCCTTGTTTACTTTCTATTCTTCCTCATACATCATAAACATACCAATGAGTTCCTTCACAGGAAAGCAAAAATGTCACAAGATTATCTAATTGAAACGGATGTGCCTCTCCATCATTCTGGTAGGAATTTGAGTAATCTCATAATATGCTCCATAGCTGGAATAGCCTTTACATGTGAGCTCATTGTATTTACAATTTTTTTAAACCTGAGATACATTTCAGAAATAGGTTCATCAGGATTTATTTTAAAATTATCATACTTAATAGTGTAGGTATTCAATATCATTTCCATAACATTAGTTATTCCCTCATGGGAAACAGCTAAAGTATCCCAAATTTCAAAGGAAGTCTTCCAAAAAGATATTAGATTAAATTCTTCATCTACTAAAGCACAATACATATCATTCATTGCTTTAAAATTATTATTGTAAAAATATTTAGTAGGTTCATCCCAAGTAGTTCTATAAATTTCTGGAATCTTATACTGAGTCTCTATGGTAATCCAAATGTCAAATCCCATACATTCTAGATGAATTTTTATTTTGATTTTCCATTGGGAATAATTAACACCATTAAGAAAGGGTGGCCTTTTGGTAGCTATGCCTTCTAATATATTATCCATAATTATATTTGAACAAATGTTTTTAAAGAGATAAAAATTTAGAAACAACAGAAATTTTAAGATCTCTAAGATACAACTAGAATTACAGTTGAAAGATTTTCACAAACAGAATGCTTTGAAAACATTTTTTCAATCTCCTCTGAGACCAAATGTTGGTCAGAGAGGAAAACTAAAGAGGGGGTGAATTGAGTTTCTATTAAATTTTTTGATTTAAAATATTTGTATTAAAATCCCCCAATTCATAAAAAAATCTAAAGTGTAGTGAATTTGTAAGGAAGTAAAGGTTCAGTTAGATTCTCAAGAGATTGATTAGTTCTCAGTTAATTCAATTAGAAGATTAAATTATCTTTTGAAACTAACTTGATGACTTTCAATAGTTACAAAAACATTCTTGTTTAACTATCAGAGATACTTTATAACAGATTTATATTTAAATTACCTAGCATAAGAATATTGAAAATAGTTTTACCAAAGGAAAAATGCACAGTAGTTTTAAAACAAGAGGTTCAGTCTCAAGCTGAGTCTTAGTCCTCTCAAACATTTTATATCAACTATGATCCACACCCTGGATTGAGATTTTATAACATTACTCTGATTTTTTAGGTTGTCAGACTTCTAACATAGTTCTACATGGGTAAACAACAACCACAACACTCAAGTTTTCTAGGTCACACTTGACCTCTTACACAACTCAATTTTGTATACAAAAAGGTGTACGATGTTTGGTGAGAGAATTTAGTATCCTCCAGTTTAAAATAGGAGTCAGTGTGTGTCTAAATAGATAGATGCACACACTTCTCAAAATGTTAATCAAAGGTATACTATCGAGGAAATTAATGGATAATGAGTTTAGAATGCTCCGAGTGATTGCAGATGAGCTCTAGACTCATTCAGACGTTGCAGATGTTATTCAAGTCCTATCTGGTGAAGATTACACAAAATAGAGAGTTTTTGTTCTTCTTAGATATAGTTATTCAACCTTGTACATATAATGTTTTGTAAAGCACAACAACTCAGCTTTGGAGTTTGTTCTAGGTGAATAATTCTCTTGAATCTCTCTGGTTTTCACAGGTGTTCTTCACGTTCTTCTTTTTGTTTTATGGACATTCACACACACATATGCCCTGCTTATTCTTGTATGTCTCTGTCTTTTTATATTCATATCTCTATATGTTTCACTATAGATCTATCTTACTTTTTATTCCTTTAGATTTGGTAAAATGAATGTATACATTTTTCACAGGTATGAGGTATGATTCCCTGACATCCAACAACCAACATTAATTAATAGCAGGAGAATTAAACTAAGAAAATATGACTATTTGAATTAAATTAGAGTTAATAAAAATTCAAATAGTTCTCATGACTATCGGTGAGTCATGAGATCGGTAGGTTATTTGAATTTGCATCAGTATCGTAGGTCATGTGATCAACATTGAATTCGGTAGGTCATGTGATCAGCAACACCTTCGGTGGGTCATTTGATCAGCATCGGTTTTGGTAGGTCATGTGATCAGCATCGGCTTTGGTAGGTCTTGTGATCAACATCGGTTTCAGTAGGAAATTTGATCAGCATTAGTTTAGGTAGGTCATGTGATCAGTGTCGGTTTCGGTACGTCATGTGATCAGCATCGGCTTCGGTGGGTCATGTGATCAGCATCAGTGAGACAGTTGTATCATCGGTGTGACCGTTGTCATCGGTGCCACAATTGTCATCGGAGTGACCATTTTCATCGGTGTGACTGTTGTCATCGGTGCAACCCCTGTCATCGGTTTGACACATCGGTGGCTCGTCCATCAGTTTGTCACATGAGTGTCTCATTCCTTTAACTATCGATGACTCAATAATATAACTAACGGTGAGTAAAAAATATAAAATTCTCACAAAGTGTCGGTTTAATCTAGAATACTTCCAGGTCAATATTAAACCATGAATAATCATAGATAAACATATTTAGACATGATTAAAAATATATAAACACATTTATAACAAATTGAATAATTGGCTAAATTGAATTATAAACGAAAAACCACAATGGTTTGTGATTGTTAAAATAACTATCACACAGAGGGTTCAACAATAAGATTATGGGTGAAATGACTTTATATTAACATATATTATATATCAACTTTTTTATAATTTGGATTTATAATGGATAAACATAGTTGAATCATTTTATTAACAATCCCTTGAAATATTAGATATTTTTAATATACTTCCTTCATAAAAAATTATCTTCAAAAAATTTACATATAAATCTATTTTTCGTCGAAGTCCATTATATCTATAATTGTTTCCAGATATGTTTTTAATATTACCCTTGGATAATATAGATTTAGTTTTACCCATTCATTACTTTTTTCATAATGGGTTGACAGTTTTTTTTAATTGCATAAACAAGGGTATTGGAGACTTTTCTAACAAAAATACTGAAGGAATTTATTTTTTTAACTTATACGACATGCGTTGCTTTTCCCAATTTCTTCACAACATAATTTTTTAAATCTGAAATTACATGTTTACAACTTTATCTTCAAATAAAGTAATTTCTTTTATAATTTCATGATGTTTCAAACATAAGTTATTTTCAAAGTGAAAATGGATATTTTCTTCAATAATTATTCAATACGATCATTTATATTATTTCCATATTTTTTAACAACCATTATGAATCTTATGAATTGTTGAGTATTATCTATTATAATACCATATACCATATTTTATTAAATGGCCATTGATTAGTTCGACTGGAGATGTACTATTTTGATACCATTTACAAGATTACTCTACATGGTTTGTGATTATTTTTATTTAATGGTGAAAGCTACATATATTTTTATTCTACTTAAAAAATAATATCTTTATTATGTTTCAAATATTTCATATAAGTAATGTATTGTACATATTATGTGATATGTAGGGCCCTCTATAGCCCCCAATACCTCGATATTTTCTATTAGACAAACTATTTTGTGTATTCTCTTATGTCTTACCCATTTCTATATGTTGTATTGTCCAAATCTTTGATAGTGTGTATAGATATATTTCATATTAATTCCCTCATTATGAGATTAGTTATTTATTTCCGTGTGATTATTTGATTTCATGAATAATTATTGTTATGTTTTATAGCTCAAAAGATTATTTATGTATAATTATTTGATCATATATTATTCAGACCATATTATATTAATTTAATTAATTAAATGAAATGGATTTTCATTATTTACCTTGAAATAATTATTACCCTTATCTAGGATATCTTCGATTATACTTAAATATTACAGAGAATTTGAGCTCACCCCCTTTTTATGTTTTATTTTTTCCACATGTTTCTAAGAAGATTATTATGGATGATATACAGTGTTAATCTTGGAGAATAATGGTTTTATAAAAGTATTCACAAATCCTTATTTTGTGTTTTCAATTATAATGATTCTTTCATGTATTTATAATGTTTTAAAATACTATTAATTGTCTAGTCCATCGATATGTGATTATTTGTATAATATTACAATGTAATAAAGTAACAAAAAACTATTGGATACTATAGTTTGGAGAGTTATAGTTGTTATAAAAGTAATATTAGTAGAAAAAATGGGAAATATATTTCGAAAAAATGGATAAGAGAGAGAAGTCATATGACTGACTTTGGAAAAAATCCCAAAGAAACTAAGCCTATGATTTAGATATTAGTTATACCTAAATTTTTATTTTATGTTACGTGTATCACATGTTTTGATATTATACAATATATTTATCACTTTTATGATATAATCTAGTTTATGACATCAATTATAAATTGGGTCAAGATGAAGGAATGGGAACCGTATCAATAAACATAATCCAAAGAGTAAGAATCATTGTTTCTTTGATGGGCTTAATAAATTCTTCTGAAGGGAACTAGTATGGAAAACATTCTCCTCATATGAGCACATAATATCATGGGATAATAAGATAGAGAAAGAGTTTTCTAAATATTATACCTTTGGTGGGCATAATGATTACAAGAGGACAACTTGGAAAAATATCAGTTAAGGAAAAAAGAGAAAAAAGTATTTTACTACATATGATAGTTGTGTAACGAAATACCAAGGTACTTTATTAAATGTAATGGGATATTTCATCATGTTTAGAAGTAATAAGCAACATTCTAGAGATTTAAAGGGTAATAAAAATTCTTCCAATACACAATGCTTTTACAGTAAAAAGATGGGTCACTACACAAATCAATATTCCATGGATCAAATTAATTTACCTCAAAATAAGATAATGGATTACTATTATTTTTATAATATCACTAATGATA
This sequence comes from Viscum album, assembly GCA_963277665.1. Classification (NCBI taxonomy): domain Eukaryota; kingdom Viridiplantae; phylum Streptophyta; class Magnoliopsida; order Santalales; family Viscaceae; genus Viscum; species Viscum album. Next base: position 353,485,747 of record OY728125.1, on the reverse strand, counting down.
AAGAGGAATGATTAATGTGATTATGAATGTAATAAATAATTGTGTCATATATTTATTTTTTCAATGATTTAATGATCATAAAAATTATATAATAAATAATTATTGAATGGATGTACTTATTATTTAAGGATATAAGAGCATGTGTTTAATGGTACCGATAACTGAGAAAAGTGATTTTGTGGAAGGTTGGTCTTTTGGAAAATAAATTATTTTAGAAATATAATCCTTAATGTATTATTGAAATTATGATAATAATATAAAAGAAATATTTCAAGGATAATAATGATGACCATGAAAGTGGTTAGTGATTTGATGGTTTATTTTATCTTTTTTAGGTTTAATAAAGGTTTGGATTCAAGTAATATACCTAATATTTTAATTTTTTTATCATAATTCATGTTTTCATTAAGGTTTTCAGGTGATAAAGGTATTCATATATCTTGTAACAATAAGTTTATTTTGGAAATTTAATGACATTCCTTCTAAATATTAGGAATTTTAATTTAGACATATGTATTTTGGATGACTCTTAATGTTAAATAATTTTTGAATGGATTAATATGAACTTTAGATATTTTTTGTCTAGGATAAGTTAGGATTTATCATATTGAATAATATTTTCGAACTATTTTGGTTCTAGTGATGTTATAGAGGATGATTGAATGAAATTTGGATCTTTTGATTCATCATAATTGCTTCAATAATGAAAAATTAATCTTAAATATCTATATCCTTTAATAAAAAATGAAGTGGGGATAGATCGAAGCATAAAAAATTGTTGAGATTATTCATAGGACATGTAAATAAATAAAGTATGCTTAAGTTATATATTTCTTATATAGATTGTAAATTCATCCCTCAACTATAGAAAAACAGATATTTTTAATTAAAAATTCTATTCATTTAATTTTCATACCGAGAAATAAATGGTCTCTTTAACCCATCACAGATTTATGGTTTTGTGATGGTATAATTTCTGATGACCATGTTCTCTACCACTCTACATCAAAAAATGATATTTATATTTCCCTTCAAGGAAATCATTTTCACTTCACACTAATGTTATCATATTTGAAACTCTAATTTCATAGTGACCATTACATTTACCTTCTTGTATTTTTTACGAGATGTTTTATTAAAACTACATACGATGAGGGTTTCCCAAAAATTAATTTTAAGGTATCAACCTTTTATTTTGGAAGTGCGATTTCAAATTGTGAGGATATAATTTATTAAAGGACGTGAGAATATAAGACACCAATATTTTTAAAAGAACACTATGTTCTATAGCATACATTGCACAAAACACCAAGCCTAAACCAACAATTAAATATTATTATTTAATTAGGATAATTATCCCCAAAATTTTGTATTATAATTAGTGCATATGAATAATTAAAATATGAAAAATATTTTTTATACATTCTTATAAAATAAATTATTTTTTTCCAATTATTTAGAAATGAAAATAAAACCAAATGAACATACATGATGTGTTGTGGTAAAATAAACTATTTTTATGCCCATAATGGGATTTTATATAAATAAAGTATATTAAAAAATATTTAGTAATTATAATAATAGAATTTTTATTTTATATTTTCAATCAAATGGTTTTAAATTCATCCAAAACGATTGATAGACTTAACATAAGAATAAATCCAATTGCATGTATAAAAAATATAATTTTCTAAAAGGTTATTTTTCCACCTTATAATGGAAAACATTTTTTAAAATAAAACATTGAAAATTTGATAAATTTTATTGGAAAAACTAAAAAAAATTGAAATTAACATATCATAATTATCATTGGGTGAAAGTTAGGTACTTTTTTGAGAAGTTAATTTTTTTATTAATGTTATTAAAATAAAAAATTTGAAATGAAAACTACATTTTCAACTATTTATATTGAAATATTTAAAATATAATTTAAATTTTATTCTAATGTATAATTAGTTTCAATTTATATGAAACAAAAAATTTTGGTCATTAAAATCATATTCATATTGAAATTTGATATAAAAAATTCAAACATTTGAACTTTTTCACTTTAAAACTTCACTATCCCATTACATCTTCATGACTAATTTTTATTTTATTTTTCAAATTATAAGAAATGAATTTGGTAAAATAGATTCCATATTTAAAATCATATGTTTTAAATTATTTATTAATTTCATTTTCCTTACTATTCCTAAAAAACATACAGTGGTAAAAATAAATATTTCTCATGGTATATGTAAAATAATGAAACGAGTTAAAGTTAAAAGGAAAGGATTAAAATACCTAAGAACTACAAAATGTATTTGAATTATGAGGTATTTATTTAAACTAAAAATCTATTATTAAATTATCTATCAACAAAATTCCTTTAAATTAGTTCCTCTAAAATTTTGTTCGCTTTGATTATAAAATAATCATTATTGGGTAACTTAAAACCATCCCTCCTCAAGTGTAAATAAAACCATTCGCCACCCTATTTATCTTCAGAAGAGATAAATAACTCTAAATATCTCCCCAACCCACTAATATCACCTTTTATATCTTATAATTTATATTCTTTCTCCTAAATATCCTTTAAACTATCTTTAATAAATCTTTAAACAAGATGATAGTCAAGATGTAACATTTTCAAACCACCACTATCATTTTTTTCCGTTTTCTAATTTATATAACATGATTCATAATTATAGGATTGAAAACTACATAATTATTTATATACTAGAGTTTGGGGTTTCTAATGGAATATCTTATCTCTATTTCATTTCTCATTTCCTCTTATTTAAGAAAATTAAACTATTGTCCAAATTATTCCAGTTAATCGTCTCCGTGAATAATGATTTGTCATTCCCCCTTACTACCTTCACGGCTGGTCATACAAGTATTATTATGGTTAAACTGTGTTTTAAAGGGTTTTAACAGGTATATAATAACCAATTTCTGGTTCTATATATAATATATACAGATAATATTAAATAAGATAAAATTAGTTGGTGATGTTTAGAAAAAAACACCAAAATAAACTAAACATTTGTCATTAACATTTTATCAAATGATTCATCACTATATAAAAAATAAAATTGATATATGGGGACATTTAAACATTTATATGTGAATTAATTCCCTTTCATTTCCCTTCTTGAGTTTTATTTCAATTTTACATGAAAATAGAAAAGAATACAAAAATGAACTAATCATGAAACCATGTGATGATCGCACCAAAAAACTTGAATGTCATGAAATATTGTGGGTGGTAATAAGTTATAAAAGAATCAAATATGGTATTATAAATATTTTTTTGGATTTATTTAATAAAAATATATGAACCATTATATAAGAGGTTAATGTATAAAAAACTAAATATATCTTTGAGTTAAGGGTTTCTCATCTCACTTTCTCATTTTGTGTGATATATGCCTTATTAAACACTTATTCCTTGTGTGTGGTGTATGTAATAGCCTTAAATATATCATATAATTAATCTTATTGTATTCATGGTATTATATTTTTCTTGTTCTATTTAGTTCTCTTATAAGACATACAATTTGACTGATTACAAAGTACTAATGGATTTCTTAACTCGTTTTCCATTCATCAGATTAGACATCTACTTCATTGATTTTTTAATGATATGATTATGGGTGAAATGATTTTTTATTAAATTATGTTTTATTTCCACTTTTTATGTATATTTATATTATATAAAAAATCTATTCATTTTATTACTTCTTATTTTAATAATGTTATATTATTAATAAAAGTTGTTCTAAAAATTATCTTTTAAAACTTTTCATTAAAACTAAATTTATTTCCATTTCCATGATTTCTACAATTACATCAAAAAATATTTTTTTATTATACTATGATATTTTAAATTCATTTTTAATCATGTTTTACTTTTTTAAAAATTGTTTGAAAGGGTTTTTTTCTATTTTCTAAACATGTTTGTTTTTAAATTTTCTGAAAAAATTATGGAAGGGATGTTTTTTTAACTGATATAGAATGAGATACTTGTTCAATGTTCATGATACATTAATGTTTTTAATATTAATTTACAATTTTATAAGTTTATCTACAAATAAAATTTTTTATTTTATAATTGGGCAGTGTTGTAAACATAAGTGATTTTCAATGTTCAAAAGGGTGTTTTCAATAATATTATTTAATGATCTCATTTAATGTATTCTCGTCTTTTTCAGTATCCTTTGTTGAATATTATGATTCATTGAGGTTGATATATTATGGCATTATATAATACAATTTATTAAATTTTTATTTATTAGTTTGATTTTGGATGTACTATTTTGATATTATTCACCATATTAATCTATATGGATTGTGATTATGTTTACTTAATAAGGATAATTATTTAAATTTTATATGTTAGTTTTAGTAAAAATATATATCCTTATAATTATTCAAAACATTCATATGAAGAAATTAATGGACCCAGTATGTTATCGGTGGGGTCCACTATAGCCCCTCGATTTATATGTGTGAATCATGAGACAAACTAGTCATGGTACTGTCTTATCTCTTAGTCATTTCTCTATGGTGTCTTAGTTGAAGCATTAAAGGTGTGTTTATATTTACAACATTATCAATTATCTTGTTATCATATTACTTATTTATTTCCCTATGATTATTAGAATAGTATGACATCTTTGGTTAAGTTGTCATGCTCATGTGATTATGTGGAATTATTTGATCATCTTTTATTCCGGTCATATTATGTCCATGTTATTGATTAAATGGCATGTGTTTTAGTTATTTAAATTGACATAATTATTATTTATAATCTATTATTACATCAAATTTACATAATCATTACTAATAATTTGAGCTCACCCCTCTAATATGTTTTATTTTTCCCCAATATGCCAAGAGGTTTTTTTATGGTTGACCTACAGTGTTAAGCTAGGAGAATACGGATGATATCAATGGATTAACTATGATCTATTTTATTTTTCAATTATAAAAGAAGTTTCTTTTATGTATCTAGTTTTTCAAAAAATTTAAATATAAATTTCCTTCGAGATGTGATACCTTGTATATGGTGTTAATGTTATAATGAAACCACTAAATTTGGGCTGCTAGGGTTGGAGGAATTATATATTATCTCAATATAATTATTAGAATAATGATCAATGAGATATATGATACTAAACATGGTAATTAATTCAAAATTAATTCATTCATCAGAATCACAACATGTCTGTTTGCATGTGACGACTATTTCATGCTTTTATTTCCACCATATTTTAAAAAATATTGTTTATTTTAATATTTTTATTTTAAATAATACTTTATATTGATCCTTACCTATATGATTTGAAATAAAATTTCAAGACCCACTCACTTAATAAATCATTAAATTTAAACCTTAGGCTTCAATCCTTGATATCCCCAAATGTTGTACATTTTTTACACCCATCATTATTTATTTTTCTTTTTTATATTGTTCAATAATTTTATAATAGTTTGACATAGGTATGATAGTGTAGTATATTAATGAAACAAATTACATATGGATCAAACGTATGGAAATATCATTTTTGAATGATAAAAAACATTAACCTAAGTTATATATAACTTAAATAAAGAATAAAACATCAAAATTCATAGTTTTGGGCAATGAGGTGTGAAGATATTAAATGAAAATATTTTCCCATAAAATAAAAACATAAAATATATCACAATATCAAATTTTTGGTAGTGATAAAATCATTAATATTGTTTAAAAATACCAAATTTTACTTAAAATCAACCCTAAATGTTAATTTTATGCCCACAATCACATGCAATGAGTGAAAAAAACATCTAATGTTAAAACAATGTGAAATATGGATATTCCACTTGCATTTTAAATAAATTGAAATTTATATGGGAATTTAATATGAGTTTACGAAACAAAATTTAAGGAAAAATGGAATATATTGAGAGAATAGTACATATAAAATAGGTGAAGAAAAAAATAAAAAAATGAAAATAGACAACCAAACCTAACTAACTCAAGAAAGTATCTACCCCCAACCACTAGAATTGGTTGTGTCCTCACAATAATTAATGATAACATATAATAGAAGGACATAAGAATTATTTATTTATTAATATTATTATTTAAAAAACAAGATAATAATCCAAAACCCAAAAAAGTTACAACCTTTGTTTTTTAGGTCTCTTTTTTAAATTTTCATTAAACCTGTAGGAAAATAAAAAAGATAAAATTAATAATAAGAAAACAATTAAATGGTGTTTAAATTATATATACATGGTGTGTATGTTTTAAATTAAAAATAGGGAAAAACATAATATTGATTCTTATAATGTTGATTGATCTATTGACCGGTCCAATCCCTTAGAACACCGCAACCATAGAAGAAAAATTCATTCTTCTAACATTTTATTATTTTTTTGTATTATATATATAGAAAAATAGGCACACACAACCTAATTAGAAAACATGACATGTCTTGTACTAAAAATAAGAAGAATAAAAACCAACACACACACACACTACAAAACATGTATCTATTTAAATAAAATTGCTTATATACATAAATATAGGTGATATATTCACACACACACACACATATATATATATATATTGAATTTATTATTATTACATGATTTCATGTAGTCTTGTTACACATTTGTATGTATTTATTTATTTAGTTAACCATTAACTTCTATATATAGTTTCATTTTATTTAAAAGGAGTATTTTATTCTCTATTTTATCCTCAATAATAAATAAATATATTATGAAATTAAATCAAAATAATACTAATAATGGAAATGAGTTTTCATGTTAATGTATATTCACTGTCACGCAAGGTTAAGAAATCTAGAGTATTTCTTAAATATGGGTGATGAAAAAAATGGGGTAAATCATATTTACATCATCAATATAAGTTTTTCATATTACCTGATAATGAACAGAATGATGGAGGTTTATGAAATAACCTATATTCTATAATAAATAGTTATCAGATAATGTGTTATCTTTTATAAGTAGAGCAGAATCAATGATAGCCAATCGATCCTAAGAATTAAGGAAATCAACAATAAAAAAACAAGTGTCAAATTTTAAAATCTCGTTATAAAATTTGGGATCAATTATTTTAATTAAAATTGTTATTAAATAAAAAATAGAAATATAGTAGGGGAATAATAGAGAAAAGTAGGATAGAGAAGAGAAAATGATTTAAATATATAAATATTTGAAGTAATTTGTTATTTCCTATCTTCTGATCTGGTTATTCTACTTCTTTGACTAGTGGGGTATCTCTTTAAGACCATATATTTTAGTGAAAAATGTTTATTCACAAACTAAAAATGAAAAATTAGATATATAAAAAATAGATAATGATCCTAAATAACACACTTTAAAAAAGAAATCTCTCATCGACACTAGTGCCAAAATTAAATTGTGTTAACATCATAAGAAAAATTAATTTGTTTTTGAGTATTTAATTTAGTATAGGGTAGATACAAGGTCATATTTCAAGTTGCGATTTTGGTTTTCAATAGGTAGTTTTTTATAAGTTTGAAAAAAACCAAAATATAGGGAATTTTCAAAACACATTAAAGTGAAACAAAATACGGATTTTATAAAATGGAGTGAGATTAGACAGAGGTTTTTATAAGTGATCATTACTTGTTGAATTAAAAATATGTCCATTTAATTTTTATTTTGTGTACATTTTGTTTTTGAGTATGTATTTTGTTTTCCTTAACAAGGATTCCGATTACCCTCTTATCCTTTACAACAATTCATGTATTACCAGCCACTAAAATAAAGATCATATATCCATGGTACAACCCATATCAATGGTATCATATATACAAAATCAAATTGAAATATTAAAGTTTTAGGAAATAAAATTATTATAGGGTTTTACAATTAGTGCAATTCATGTAAAACACTAAAAATTTTACACCGATCAATTAGAAATAAAGAGTATTTCATTCACTCACTCCAAAACATAGTATTAAAATATGAATTAAATCATTACAAAACATAATGAAATTATTTAAAACCAAAAATAATTCAAAACAATATATATTAGCTGTGTCAAAAAAACTTTAACATATACAAAAAACTCTAAAGATTATTTCCAACAATTTAGCACTCCATCGAGAGGAGGATGCAGTTTTAGTGGATCTCCTTCTTAATTTGAACTCTCCCTATGAGTATATGGACATATAAAAGTTATATAATGATTAGAGGACTCTTATGGATAACCAAAATGACAGAACCTTTACCCCTATTGAAACATATAAATAATCATCCCATGGTATCTTTTTATAGACGAATAGAGGTAGTGGTTTCTACACAAATATTTTTCAACATAAATTGGGGCTCAAATTTATCCAAGTAAATATCCTTTTATCATCATTAAAATAACATAATATTTATTTTCCATACTCTTGAATATATCCCTATAAATTTTGGTATGAATTAAATTTTTGTATTGGGAGATAATGTAACAATATTAAGTTATACTCACAACATCAATAAAATAATGTTTTACAGGAAGATCACATCGTTTGGTACACTATATAAATGAATTATACAAAGGTTAATTCTTAATAGTTTAATCCCCTATAGTTTTTAATACAAATAAAACATTTTTTCACAATTTTAAGGACATGTTCTTTAAAGGATAAAAATCTTTAGACAAGTCCTTAGTCATCCATGATGTTTTCCCCATATTATCTCTCTTCATTTTAGGCTCTCAAAATAAGCTCCTCCTACAATGAAAACACAAAAAAAGATCAATTAAAATTTTTAATTTTAATTAATAATAACTAATTAATCCAAATGTATTTGTTAAATTTATTATTATATTTTATGTTTAAATACAATAATAGTCTATCACATCGATAAAAGCCTAGAAATTAATAGTGAATCATGGTGTTATCAGTTGTGGGAAAATTTTTTTGAGTAAATTGTAAATATATCAACTTTGATTAATAGATATTAGATGATAAAATACAAATGATATAAAAATTTAATACTTCTAATTTATATTTGGTAAATATTTGACACACCTCATTCACCCACCCAATATTAGGTTAGTTCACCCATTTATGGGCACTTCTTATGGATTTTCATACCCAATTACATTGTTATGATTAGGGTCAATGCTTTATTTTAATTCCCATTAATGACATTTAATAATAAATATCACATTAGAACCTTCAATCATTGATACCATACATATTATATCATTGAGGATGATATGATAAGGTATCATTTTTTTAATCATGTGAATGTTTTTATTAATCAAGTGGGGTTTATTTATTAATTATAGAATATGTGACATGTGATTGCTCAATTAATAAATACTAAGGAATTGTATTAAAATTAGATGATAAGTGACATGTGATATACCTATATATTTTGGATAGTGACAAGTGATATTCTCATAAAATTGGATAAATGACATGATATCAATTCACCCATATTATTCAGTATATATTTTCAGAATTAATAATGTATGAGTGTACTCATATGATATTGATATATTTCTTGTCTCATGATCTCTTGATGTATTGAAATAAATGACTCTATGATTATCAATAATTTATGAGATACATATTTTTGACACAACTAAGGTAATACACGTGTTTAATGAAGGTCATATCAAATCCCATTATAGCTTGAGTGGAACAGACACTTTTCTTAAGGCCTATTTTCTTTTATTTAAGGGTTAGACAGTTCATAAAATTTTCAAATTCGAAAAGGACCACATGGTTATACAAAATATTTTCTTAATGATGATTAATTTTTTAAAACTATCTGTAAAAAACTTTATGCGATTAATCATAGATTCTACAAAAGGTTTTTTTCATAGTATTCAAAATTAGTTTCGGAAATAGATTTAAAAAAGTCATATAATTTAACAAAAGCTGAAATGTTCATGAATTTCACTAACTTCAGTACATGTTGGAGATTGATGGATTTTATGTACTCATGAACATAATGTGAGAAATTATATATATAAAACATTGTCTATATAGTGATTATGTCACATAATATATAATATTATTATCTTAACACTATTTTGGTGGTCTGAGGTGACAAAACAATCAAAATCATTATATATTTATCCATCAAATGATATTCAATATACAATATTTCAATTAAATATTTTGAATATCCCTTTGAAAAATATCAATTGTTCAGTTATAATATCACTTAATGATACTTAAAGGCACTTAATGAAATGATAGAATTTTTAATGTATCCTTAATTATTATTTTAATTTTTTAAATTATTTGTAATTTTTTTTTATAATTTTAACATTTGGTCATTAATTTTAATAATGAAATGAATTATAAATAGAACATTTATGAAATATTTTTTACTATGAAAAAATCTCAAAGATTTCCCTTGGATGATATTAAAAGGAGCTCTGGAGAATAGATAAATGTGTGGTAATATTTTTATATATATGGAAATCTTAATAAAATATCTTTTCTTGTAGTGTCCATTTAATAAAAATGTAGTATCAACTTATGGGATTTTGATATATATTTAAAATAGTTTTTGATAATGATTCACATATCTAATAAATACCTTTGGATATTGAAGTCTATTAGATACCACTATGATATCACCCTACCTCTCATATAACATGAATTAGAATCTTTATTAGAGATGATAAGATTTTCTGTTTTAAAATAGATATGTACACTCATTAAATTATTTTAATAATTATTATAACCGGCTAATGATAACATTTGGGGACTTAGTTATAATGGTCAATAGAAATACAATTTAATACGTTTTATCCAGATGAAAACCCCAAATATATTAATATTGTAAATTTATTTTTTAAATTTATAATAAAGTATTAATATACATTTTTTAGAACATTAGTGTTTATATTATTTCTCATAGAAATAAATTTAAAATAAAATAACATACGACATCCTAAATTTAAATGAAAATAAAAATATATATGTACAGATATGAATGTATAAAAAAAGGTAGAAAGAATATGATTAAGATTAGTGTTTCCTAAGATATTATTTTAGGATGAAAATTTAGGGAAAAGGAATCACCAATAATAATGTCTATTAATTTTATCTCTATATATATTTTTTATAATAAACTAAAAATAAATGTGATGTGAGATTGTAATGAATCTTAAAATTTATAAATCATAATCAGTAGGTGTACTATTTTCAAACAAAGTAATTTTTTGATCAATGTCTTGTAATATATTTTTTTAATAATATATAAATCAATTTGATGCTGAAATTTCTTAAAATGTGTATATGAAATAGGTTTAAAATTTTGGTATTAATTTTAGAAAAAATTTATAGCTTTAGTAAGTTGAGATTCAATTTTTTTAAACTCATTATAAAATGATTCAAGAAAAAAAGTGTTGGAAGAAATTAAATAAAAGTGTAAATGTGAAATTAATAAATCAAATAATGTTAATTAATTTTATTAATCAATCCTCTTATAATATCAATAGTTTTTTAATGTATGTTATATAGTTCAATGGTCAATATAACTGGTGAAATGAAAATTTAACAGCAATTAACATAATGGAAATGTAAATGTTGAAGATAAATAATAATATAATAATTTTTAATAGTATTTTAGATCGTAATGATTTATAGTATACTATTCACACCCATCTACTCCATTGGTTTTTTAGAAACCATGAATAACATTATATTTCAAGGGGACTCACTACACAATTACAAATCTATGATTTTATTGATGTATCACCAAAAAAATAATACTTTTGTATAAAAAATAATTATTTGGATAAAAAACAAACACAATATATAGATAAATAAATACCATACAAAAAAAAATTTAAATAGAAGAGGATAGAATATTATATAATCTTAATCACTTAGGAAATGACTTTGTTCATTCTAATGTTATTTCAAATAATTGTTACTGTATTGTGGTCTCAAATACAGATTGAGTCATTTAAATCCCAGACGTATATCAATTTTTTCTAATTTTTAATAATCTTTTAATATATATATATATATATTTGTAAAAAAATGAAAGAATCATAGATAATTAATTAGTTCTATCCATAGAATAACATTCAAGAATATACATTTGAAAATACAAAAATTCATTCGAGTTGGAAAATTATTTACTCACAATCACCATATCATTGGGGATTTAATTTCTAAAATAGAAATTTTGAAATAATAATCCTGAATTAATACATTAAAAATATATATTTAAGTAATCTTGAAAATTTATTTGTCTTATCTTTAAATTGAATACTGATATATGAATAATAAATAAAAAAATTACATGATAAACATTGTAAATTTCATAATCAACTATAATTTACAATTAAGAATTTCACTATCAATTGTAAAACTCAGTATCCAAAAAGGTATTTAAATGTAATGCTTCAATTCATAATATTATAAATTTAATATATAATATTATTTTCCTAAGTGAAAATTTATTACATAAATTTCATAACTGAATTATTAAATGTTGTAACTAACATTCCTCTCAATACATAAAATTAATTATATTATGAATATTCCAAACCCTAAAAGTAAAACGTATAAACATAAAAGTTAATAATAAATAAATTAAAGTAAATTTATATTAAATAAGATTAAAATAATCAATATATTATGGTTTCGCACATATCCAAATTTCCAAACACCCAAAACGTAAAACTAAAATTGAAAATACGTATAGATCCCACATCACTATTATTTAAATTTAGGTACATAAAACATAAGGTCCATTCCTTTGATATATACAATGAACTAGATGAAATAATAGAATGAAATATATGAATAACATAATAAAAATTAATAATAAGTACAAATAATAATAAAAAAATAAATAATGAAAAATATAATGCTCTTCTCGTAAAAGATTTTAATGTATATTCATTGAATACAAGATAATAAAAAATTAAAGGTGTGAATTAATATATAAATAATAAAATAATGACACATTAAAACAATATGTAACGTAAATATTTAACTATCAAAACAAATAAATAAAATATCCTCTCAATAAGAATAACACTATGCTATAAATTTTAGGGAATGATTATTAAACAGAAAAACATAGGTTAATCCCATGTGATATGTGTCCATCAGGTAGGATTTTGATTTAATATAATATGTCAGAATATATGTGAGTATATATGGGAGGAGGATTGATATTATATCACTCAATGAAATGAAAAATGTTTTATTTCTCGTGGGTGTAATTAAAATGTTAATTCCCTTTATATTAATTATTTTATTATTCTGTCATTAACATAAATGAAGAAACAATTTTGTATGAGTAATATTTGTATGAATAATATTATGTAATACCTATTTTTGTTCAGTTATTATCATTATTTTCAAAAAGTTAAATAATTATTAAAGAAAAAATCTAATAATTAAGTTAAACGGCAAGTAATCTATATTTTGAGTATTTATTTAATGAATTTCGGTTAAGAAAAAGGGAAAACTGAAAAATTATTCATAAAATTAAATTTTGTTGTCTATATATACTAATTATAAAATTTATATCCAATCTTCACTATGAATAAATTTTGTTTCAATAGTACATGGTTATGGAAAAAATTCCTTAAAAAACATAGTGATGGAGTTTTTGAGAATAACTGATATGAATATTTGTGTAATTATATGTAAATAATTATATAAATAGTAGTTTAATTAAAAATATAACATTAGAAATATAAATAATTGAGATGACACAGTGGTCGTGTAAATATGATGTTATCTATGATGTGACACATAGTAAATAGTTAGAGATTATTTAAAAATATTATATGAAGTTATAATTTTTCTATCAATCATATGATTAATAATTTGTATCTTATATTTCAGTATAAAATATTCTCATAGTAAGATATAAATTTAAATGCAGAAGAAAAAACAAGAAAAAATTATCTCCATAAGAAATATAGAAATAAATAATAAAAAATTTATACATATATAATATAATGAAAGAGGATAACGTTACTTATGACTTGTAGTTGAAACCCCTCTCATTGAATAAACTCAATATATTGGTAATGTATTTTTCATTTTTTGTTTCATATATGGTGAGGATGAGAAATGAATTTTGAAATTAATATAAGATGAAATAACTACTTTAATTAATAAATAGTTCATGAAATATAAACCACATTAATATCTTCAATGAACATATTATCATCTTAATTATCACCTAATGAATAAATAAATTGTTTAAACATATGAAAAATTCTATTTTTGGAAGTCAATATGTTTTTAAAAGAAGTTGTGTATTTTACTTTTATGATATCTGTTCTCCCAAAGTACATTTCATAGATATTGGGTGGTATACAATGAAATTTATTAATAGAAATTTGTCATTCAAGATTAACAATTTAATCCATTTGTTGGGTCAGAATTTCTACTTATTACTTTTCCATTCTATTTGTTTCAGAAATCAGAAACAGTTTCCTAAAACAAGTTTCTTAACATTTTATTTCCAATGTGTTTTAGTATGGTTTGTAGAAAACATTACACATTACCATACGTAGAAAATGTTTTAATGTATCAAGAATATAAATTTTACATTTATCTATTATGATTATTATAATGAGCATGTTTTTGAATAATATTCATCGTCATTATTATAAAATAAGTTATAATTTAGTCATGTCTTTCTTAGTGACAAAATTCTGAAAATCATGCTGATACTGGTACTGATAAAATCATAATTACACTCATAAATTTTATAGAAATGACATTGTTAAGGAATCCCATCAGATTAAATGATGTTTATAATCAAAATATTGGAATCTTATTTCTATTATAAGGAAAACATTTATCATTGGTAGGGTGTTAATCAATACAATGTCAAACATTCAGTTACACCATATCATAATGATTTTTCAAGTGCAAGAAATATAAGGTAGTTGCAATAAAAAGGGAAATATGACTGTGGGGAGATAGCCTATAAATATCAATTCATTTGAAGAGTTTGGATCTAGATGCTTGATTATTTTTCTCGTGAAAAATATTCCACTTGAAGTGCATGTTCATAGTTAGAGTTTTTCTATATAGTGTTTTTATTATATGGAAACCTCAAAAAGAAAATATCCTTAAGAACATTTATAATTGTTACTTGTTTCTAATCATTGTTACGATTGAGGGATTTTGGGGATAGTAAGATAGATAATTTGATCCATTGGATCGATGAATTTTGGGGATATTAAGATATAGTTGATCATCATATCGAGGGCTTACAAGTATAGGAATACAGATCCATTTGAATCATTGTATCGAGGTATTTACAAGTAAGGATAGGAAAACATTATTGTAAGTATGAAATAATTAATACCATTATCCAAGGTTATTTACTACTTTACTTTTAATGTTAAATGAGTTTTATTCTTTTACATATATTGTAAGTCATTCATATATTTGATAGCCATTGTTTTACTTATTTTTACAAATTTCTTTTACAATTCACATTTAATAGGTGGTGAGTCATCATATTTAACTTTATATTCTGTTTTTTATCATATTATGTATAATTATAACAATATCACTATAATAAATTAAATCTAATGTGATCATAATATTCACTATGAAAATATTAGACTGATCATAGTTTCGATTCTCTGATATTGTTAATTGGGCAGAGGGTCGAGTCTGATAACATACTTTAAGAGGTTATGTGCGCTATTTATTTTAATTATTTTAAACTATATTTTAAACTAAAATTCATTCCCTCTTATATGTATAGTTATTTGAGTAGATCTTTATACAATACAATTGGTATTCGAGTCAGATTCAACTCCCCATATACTTATTGAGGTTTTTAATTTAATTACTATTTCATGTTTGTTTAATGTTTTGATAAGGAATTCTTATTTATATACATATTTACACTAAAATGTATTAGTAGAAAAGAATTTCTGATGTGATAAATATGGTAGGTATTAATTTTGGTTCAATATAAAATCTAAATCCGAAAAAGAAACCTATATTTGATGGTGCTAATTAAGAGTATTGTAGACATAGGATAAAGACTTTTGTTATCAACAAGGGATATGAAATTTTTATAGTACATATTGGAGACAAAAATATTCATAATAAGGATTTAATTTCATTTACATATCAACAAAAAAATAAGAGTGTGAGGTCAATTATAGATAAAAGAATACATTGTTATATTCCATGACATGGAGTATTTGTAGTCTTATATCCTCATGTGGGGCTGTAAATAGTATATGGAAGAAGGATTAAAGTTACACACTTTTGTACTTCAAAGGTTGGTGAGAATATAAGAGAAATGATTAGAAAAGACTTTCATCCCTTTTATTTTCTTCTAGGATAATCAAGTACAATGATTAACTTGAGGTTTATGATAATCATAAACAGATTATAATATATTGGAGAAAAATTACTTGATGATGAGATACTTGTGGAAAGACAAATGAAATTTTTCAGAATGAGTGGGAATTAAAGATAACATCTATGGATTAGAAAAAATTGACGAACAATATTACTTTTGATGATCTTATTGCAAACCTTATGCAATATGAGGGTAGACTTCAAACAGATGATGAGGAAACTAAAAAGAAAAACTCTGGTGTAGCCTTCTCTAAAACATCTACCAGACCTCTTAAAGTTCTACTAGTGTATAATGTAGTAAAATAATCAAGAAAAAATAGAGTTATTGTTCAATACTATTTAAGAACTTTTTAATATTCTAAAAATTTGTTAGCCAATCTAGAAAGAAGTATGAAAAAGATATTAGAAATAATTATTTTCAATAGTGATATTAGAAAGGTTATAAAGATATAAGATTTAATAAAGATAGAGTTACTTAATATGAGTATAATAAATCAAGGAACATTCGAATAGCTTTTATAAAGCTACATAGGAATATAAGATAGATATAAATTCATAAAGGAATACCAAAATATATTAAAAATCATCTGTTAGGAATGTTATGAATTTTTCTGACACATGGAGTGCCACTATTTGTGATTCTTCTAATAGTTCATCATAGAATGGATGTTCCTAATAGAGGAACATAGTAATTTATTCCAATATACCCACTGTTAATCAATGTATTAGGGATAAGTTACACAAAATAGAATCCCTCTCCAAAATTTCTTTGAGTGCTAATTATCCTGATGAAAATAATTCTATGTCATCTGATGATTAATCTTAATCAGAAAAATAGAATTATTTAATTTCTTATGATGAAGTTTCTCATTTTGAAAAAAATATCAAAATTGGGGATTGAATATTTTAAAAAAACATGAGAATTATAGGGTTAAACAAGATAAGGATAATTCAAGAATAAATTTTTTATAAATGAAATATCAAATCTATATAAAGATATTTATAATAATAATTCTAAAAACAAACTATTTCTAATGATTTAGAAATGGGTTTTCTATGGATTTTTTTAAAATTAATCTTACATAAAAAACTAGTAAAAATGAAGATAAAACTTTAGTTGTTAAACTAAAATATTATTTTTACTCATTGAAATATCTATTATCAAACATTTTATCCTAATTTGAAAATATTGATAAAATTTAAAAACAAATTCATTCTCATGGTAGTAGAACTGGAATGAGGTTTTAATAAAAAAATCCTATTTTTAGTTACAATTATTTTTTTCCAAAAAGTGAACGTATTTCACATAGTACCAATGTAATGAGCATTAGAAGAAAAATTGTTCCTTGAAAAAGTACAATCATTATGTATCACAAAGAACATTTTTCTAAAAAAAGGTGGA
Organism: Viscum album; assembly: GCA_963277665.1. NCBI lineage: Eukaryota > Viridiplantae > Streptophyta > Magnoliopsida > Santalales > Viscaceae > Viscum > Viscum album. Next base: position 353,467,975 of record OY728125.1, on the reverse strand, counting down.
TACCAAAAAAAATTCTAACATTACTTTGCCCAAAATGGTTTGGGTTCAGAAATACTGCCCTCTTTTCTTTTAAGATAACAAAGAAGGTACAAAAAACGGAATATATTGTACATGGATATTGGTTTTGATACGAATACATTAGAAAATAAATATTTTCTCAAGAATAAAATCAATATGTATGCTCCAAAAGTTACTTTTGGATTTAATTCTCATGAAGAAATTGTCATAATAGGTAGCATTGTTCTTCTTGGAAAGCCCTAATTTCAAATGTTTTGTTTGTTAAAGGTCTTAAGAACCACTGTATAATCATAATTAAATTATGTGATGATGTTTACCATGGGATATTTATAAATGAAAATATTTAATACATAGTTCCAATGATGATTTTATTCTTTTTTTCAATTTATCTTTTTCATGGAGGGAGAACAAATGTTTTTTGTTATAAAAAATATATATTTTTTTCATTAAACATTTTTTGTAAATATTTTTTTAAAATGAAAACTATTTAAAAAGTTTTGTAATCACAATTCTCAAAATTATTTATGTACTGAGAAATTAGTATGAAAATTTAAAGACTCAAATTTTGATACAAATTTTTCAGATTCAAAATTATGAAATTAATTTTCTTAAAAAGAAATATCATATTTATATTTATTATGAAAAACTATACCAAATATTTTTCTATTAAAAATATTTAGTTTTCTTAATCAAAACTATCATAATATGTTTTAGTTTACAAAAACCAAGAATAATGGGCCATTCATGCTTTTAAATCTCTTTACTTTGAAAAGAAATCTTCTATTCTTTTAGGTTTTTTCACTATCACATTAAATTAGTTATTTATTTAGAATTTTTTTACATGTAGCATTATAAAACATATTTATTTACATTTTTTAATAAGACACATTTTAAATCTAAAAGAACTATAAAAAACATCAAAGGATCGAAAAGACTTTTAAAGATTTCTTCGAAGTAATTCAGACCATCATATCAGAATGATTTCAATCTCACTCTTTGAATATATTATGGAATTATAACTATTCCAAAAAATGGATATAAAATGAGGTACCAACATTTGTTCCACACCAGTTCTACAACTATTTTTCAACTGACTTATTGCACCACAAAAAGAACTCAGTCCGATTTGCATTCCATTTCCTCAGATTCACCCATCTCAGTTTTGAATTAGATGGAATCAAAATAAGTGCATGAAAAGTGGTTAATATTAATATATTTTTTAGTTGAAAGATATTTCTATGATATGTATGATTCCACACTGAAAAATATTATCTCTTGATAAGGTTGGGAGTATCAGTGTATGAAACAACATACAAATAATTTGATCTACATTACCCTAATGTGTTTCAGGAATATTAAACATATGTTATGATTTTCATAAAGGATTTAAAAAATTATTTCATGATATATAGAAATAGGTATAAGGTCTTTTATTACATGGAGTTGTTTTTGGGCCTTTAAAAAAGTATTTTATAAGATTATTTTTTCTAATTCAGTATTCCATCTAAATTGGAGGAATATTTCTTTCACATAAGCTTCTAGATAGTTTAAGTATGAATGAAAAACGATGTTCTAAATAATTGATTCTTTCTTGTTATGAAAAATTTAGTAAAGATTTTCATATTATTGTGTATAATTTGGTAATTTTCTTATTGATGAAAGGATTCCTCATATGATAAAAGGGTACTGAGAAACTTTAACATTTAAGATTTATTTTTATTGAACTATCATGTGAACATGAGGAAAATAGATCTGATCAAGTTTTTCTTTATCTCTAGGGAAAAAAATTAGAACTGTATCAATTAACTCAATAATTTTATGTTTTGGGAATTTATTAGAAAATTGGTTATTAAATTTATGAAATTATTAAAGATATAAAAAAGTTGTATCCAATGAGGTAGAAAATATCATTTATCAATTTGATTTGATGAATATAAAGAAACTATATTTTGATAACAAATCAAAGAAGATTCTTGGGAAATTAAATTATGCTTCATTAGAGGCATATTCATGAAGGATGGAAGAAGAAATTAATAATAAGAGTAAGAGGATGTTTGATATTTCTCCTTCAATGAAACAAAATATGAAAAATAAAGTACCTGATGATGTTTTTGATGATTGGATAAAAAGTAAAGATCAAGAGAAACTAGGAGATCTAGAAATCAGACATGACCCTATATAATCAAAGGCCTTAAAAATTCATGTTGTATAAAAATTTGAAAAAGAATATAATAAATAATATATATATTTCAATATGTAAAAACTAGTGATATTATGTTAAAATTATTTTAATGGGATTTAGAAAATATTTTAATATCGATATCACAAAAAATTCTGATCATTACGGACGGTGCATTAGTGATTAAAGAAACAGTTTTGGAACATTATTAATTTCCATCTAAAATGGAAAAATTAAAAGTGATGGTTTTGGTGAAGCATTGGTCCTAGTACATCTTTAAAATCAGTTGGATACAAAACCATCTAGAAAAGAAGAAATTAGATCTGAAAGAGAGTTAGAATAATTGCTTGATAGTGTGTTTGTTTTAATGGAAAATAAGTGACTTGGAAACCTCATTATTATTAATGGAAACTCTTAATTAATCCCACATCCATAGTTTGGTATGGAAATACTTTATAAATACAGGTGGTCATTTGGCGTTTCAGACCCAATGCCGCTTAGGGACTCGCATTGGTGGATAGGATAGGAGGTCGCGCACATCACACTATTTTAGGGGGAATTGTTTCCTACTCTTGGACTCTCTTATAGATTTAATATATGTCCATGAATCTCTTCCAAATCACAATATGATATCGGTTATCCTGCCATTATGATCATAGGTTAACCCCTATCATGAGATGGCAAAGGTGATTTGGGTACTATATCCATGTATATGTATTATAGGTTCTTCATCCCTCTCCCAATAATGGGTGACTACTTATATGTTCAAGTTGTATAACGTGTTAATTCAGAATTTGATGTGACACAGTGAGTAATTTAATATTTTGAGGAGGGTATTGAGACATTATTGGGAATACTACATATTTCGGATATTGTAGGAATCAAAACCCACCTATTTTGTTAAACCTATGTAGTCTAACATCATATGGAAATGACATATGTGTCATCACTTAGGAACCAGGTATTCAAACTCGGGTCATGAGGAGATATCCAAAATATCATAATTATGTAATAAATTGGAGTATTAATAGTTCATTATGATTCTTAGTCCACTAGTGGATGAGGTCAAATGAACAGACCATGGGAGTGATTGGGTCCCAATGATTGAGATGTCAGAGATATGGAGATACTTACATCAAAGTGAATGATTATTTTATATTAGTTTTTGGAAATGCATCCTACATATCCTAGTTATTGTAGAAATCAGAGTTATCAAAGTTCTATTCACACCCTTAGTACTGGCGACATGTTAGATTCCCTTATATAGAGGCAATCATATCATTTCATTCATTGGGGGAATACACAATAAGGTTTCCCTGGCCTGTGGAGATTCACGATGCGAATTAGATGAGTATTGAAACTCCCAAAGACCAAGTGGGTGATTCCCAATGTGAGAAACTGGGGATATAAATTAAATACTCACACTACACATAGATATATTTATTAAGTAGTAATATATCCCTTGGGATGTTTAATATAAATCTTAGGCCTCCGAGAGGTTCCATATGTATTTGAGTTATTCCAGGAATCGTATTTATCACCGTTCAGATGATTGGTGATTACACACTAATATTTCCCTTATACGTAGGACATATATTTGATTATTCCTATGATTGGGTATTACAATTTATGGTTTCCATTATATTAATAGAGTCATATGGTGAAGATGATATGATAATTTAGACTCCTTATGCCCAGATAATCTTGGATCGTTGTGAGAAAAAAGGGGCGGTAAATAATTATTTTCACTTCTTATGGATATTGGAATTATTCACTAGTACAAACTTTTGAGGTTAATATATATATATTAGTCCCTAAAGAGGTTTCCTACATATCCTTATTATGGAAAGAATCATATTTATCATAGTTCTGTTGGTTGGGGCGTACAGTCAGAAGTTTCCATTGTATGTGAGACATATTATGTTATGTCATTGTTCCAGACATACACTCTGAGGTTTTCCTTATATTTATAGCCTTATTTATTTATTAATACTAGATTAATGTACACTTATCATGCCATGGATAACTTATTGACATATCATAGGGTGTTTTCCTAATATTTATTAAAGAAATAATGTGATCCAGTAAACCTTAATGAGGGGCTTTACGTAACCAAGATGGAATGTCTGAGAGTTTTTTCATGATCAAGGATGGCATTTATAGAATACATCATGAGACTTAGATGGTTGGTCTTAAAAGCCATCACAGGACGCCAACCATCATTTCTAGATGGAATCACATGATCCAGTAGGCTTTCCCTAGCCTCATCATGAAATATGGATGACATTGTTGGAGGATGTTCCATGATTCAGTGTGACATGTCTCTGAGGATGTCACAAATCCTGGATGAGATTTTTTTTATGACATCGTAAGACCTAAATGAAATTTAATAGGGACTTAACAAGAGCTAGTGGGCATGCCTGGGTTCTATTGTGAGACTCAACTAACATGAACTAGTGTTACCATATGAGTCCGAAAAAATATCTAAATGAAACTATAATACATGGATGACAATCCATGAGGGCTTCGCGAGACTAGGGTGGAATTATCAGTGGTGGCATGTTACATTCGTTCAAATGTCTAGGGTACTTCACATGACCCAAATAGTACAGTAATGGGGCATCGTGAGATCTGGGTGACATGTCTCGATGTGGTTTCATGTCCTAGGTGGTTCATGCGAAGAAAATGAGGGTTATAATATTTGTTCTTCGTATAATTCTCCCAGTTATTATTCTATTTTCTTACCTTTATATTGAAAATACCATATATTAGTTTAGTTTTAGCTCGTTTTATGGTCTTGTTTGATTTAGAATATGTGTAATAGGTTCTTCATGTGCCTTTCCTGAAGTCCTTCACATGATCTTTGGATGATCACATGAAAGACCTTTGAATTTTTCATGGTTTTTCTAGTTGTTTTCTAGTAGCTTACATGATTGGATGTTTTCCGTTCATTAGATCAGCTACTCCAAAAATTATACATTGGATCCTGGTTTTGTAAGTGCATATTGAAGAAAAAAGTCTATCCTTTCATCCGGGGTGTCATTTTTTCTCCATACATTTTCCATACTAGTGTGGTGTATTTTTAGACCTCTACACCCCAGTAATTATTTTGTTTTCACAGTGTGTATCTTGTTAGTCCAGAATGGTGTTGGTGGAGGGGTTTATAGTCACAAATATTCACGAGGTACCACTATGGATTACCCTAGGGGAAACACATGTCTTTTAGAGGCCGCAATACCATCCCATCAACGCCTCCATTATCTAATTATTTACAATTAATGAGGTCTAGTTTGATCACAATGATATGAAAAGGGAATTTCATATTGTCATGTTGATATGTCCATGTTATTTAACAAGGTCTGGGTACCTGTCAGAGGGCCTTCATGTGATGTTTTGCATATTTTACAAGATCATTTATGAGAAAATAATGACTTATCAGAGGGCCCTCACTGTATTAGGATGTATTTTCAAGGGTCTTGTGGGAAGATGATGAAAACAACCAGAGCACACCCCTAGAGTTTTAAAACCCCGAAATTCTCCTTCCGACTTCCCCTTCTTATTTCCGTTTTTTATTTTACAGTGGTGGGGGATTCCACATGCTTTTATGAGTGTTATCGAGGAAAATCAATTTACCTCTTGGTGATGTGTCGTGTGACCAAAAATTTTCATATGGAGATGCCTAATCTTGTGATGTAAAACTATATTTTGTTTCTTAGAGGAGCCAATGGGGGACCCAAAACTATTCACATAATGAGAATGACATTCCATCAAGATTTTGGGAGATGAGGAGAACATGTCAATGGGGTTTCAAGTTGTATTTTTGATCACCAGGGGAATGTATATAGAGTTTTAACAAAATCAAGGGGATTCAACCTCCTCTACTTTTAATTCCATTATTTTGTAAAAAGTTTGGGGTCTCATGAGTTTTCCTAAATTATGTCAAGAATTATCATTCATTCCAATGATGATCCATCATGTATGTTTTATGATCATAAAAGTTATATAACATTTTTTATATTTTCTTCTTATTTTTTACGGTTTTATGGATGTGTTCTCTAGTAACCACCGGCTAACAATCCTTGTTTCCTAATGATGGTCTCCTAAGAGCCTAGACATGATGTCTTATTGTATGGGATTCCTTCACAACAGAATAAGTATTGTTTTGAAGGGATATTCATGGGAGATCCTATAGGTTAAGAACAATACATGTCATACCATATGACCCTCTTATGGTCATGAGATTGTGTGTATCATGGGGGTTCATGCAATACATGCAATTATGGACACCTTCTTCTTCATTTCCATTTTAGGGAAAACAATACCCATATTCATCTATTAATTACTTTGTAAAGATTATGATTCTCATTTGGATATCATTATAAAATCCCCCCACCCCACCCCTCAGAAGAAATGTCTTCATGGATAGGGACTAAGATCAAAGGGAAGTTAATAACCAATAGTGTATTTGGAATTATTGTGAGTTAGTGTCATGGGTGATGCATGGTCTTTCGAGATTCCTTTGGTATTCAAGAAAATTACATATTTATACATGAGAGTGGATACTGGATTCATTCATCATCTACATAGTTATCCAGAGATCTTGACCTGCTTCTATTTTGTGCCCTTGTCACAAGACCATTCCCAAAGAAATGATTGTGAGGCCTCAATGTGAGATCATTCTGTGATAATTATTCAAAAATTCCTCTTGTGCTCTATCACCCACTCGAACAATTTTATGAACTATAATTTGGTAATTTTTTTATAATTCATTCGTGAGAATGCATGATAATATTTATTATTACTCTAGATCATTCGGATTGACTGTATGATCATTTGGTTATCATGCATCTCACATGACCATGTGCATGTCATGGAATAATGACCCTTCATGGGGTCACAAAATTGATAGGTAACCAATGTGTATCTATTCCTTGTGATATATTCAGGGGTTAATCAATTCATGGGCCTTTTAATCGATTAGAAAATACCATTGTTGATTCATGCGATTTGTATAATTTTTTCATAATTTCTTATGTCCTTAATTTGATAGTTTTTATTTAATCTATCATACAAAAACCACATAATTTTGTTTATATGGATTCAGGTACTTTCTATGGTTCCTCTACAGTGACCAATCAAAGGGCTACGATTACCAGAAATAGCACTACTGACCCCCGATGTAGAGTTCATTGTGATAAAACAATTTTTATAAGTTTCCTCTATAATGAGCTCTAGGATTATCATCCATCTCACTAAATGTTTCTATATTGATCTAGTTTGTTGGATTATGTTTTCATCCCTCCTTCGGCCATCAACATTCCATATTTATAGGTTTCAACATACTCGCGCAATATTGAAATTAAAATTTCTGAGGAAGGACATATAACTGATGTTCAACCTTGAGGTTCATCTTATATGTTGGAAAACCCTTACATGGGTTTGAATGCCTCCTATTTCACTCATCAAACAATTTCATGGAACTACATAATTATATTTTTTTATTATATGGTTCATCCAAGAAATCGATGGAGCTTGAAATGGAATATCTATCCTAGAAGTAATTTTTATGATGAATGGTCATGTCCCTTTTGGGTCTAGAAAAGATTCATATAGTTTTTTCATTACCTTTATAGGGTCCACCTTTAAGAAGTTGGGTGAATTTCCCAATTTATTAACTATTTACAACCTAGTCTTCTTCAATAACTGAAAATCCATTCGTTCTTGGGAACTAACATATTCCATTTGTCTCATAGTGAATTGGGTATCACCCTATTGGTAATTTACCAATTGGGTGGGCTCCCCCCCCCCCCTTTAGAGAGATATATGATGAGTTTATCTAGGCCACAAATGTTTGGTATGATCCCTAGAAGACTCTAGTCTTCGTGAAGGACCTAATCATTATTTTGAAAGGGAATTTGAGGAGTGAATTGATGTTGTGCTCACTTATCTTCTTCATGGACTAGATCAATATCTTCCATTTCCACAACAAGGATTGGAAAACTTAAATATGACCCCATGTATGCCTTTCCTAAAATGTCTCTGATAGTTTTGGCTCATATTGGGAAATTTTTTAAGCAAGGAAGTTTAATTCATTGGGATACCATGTGAAGTCGGAGAACTCTACCAGACGTAAGACAGAAGTCTTTATGTCCTTGTTTATGAACATGTGTTTTTTATCATCTGTTGGTGTGCATTAATTAATTCTTGTTAGCATGTTGGTGATGAAATATCTAGTTTAGGAAGGATGAAGTCTTATCCATTCAGTTATAATCCTTAAATTTTTTTACAAACTCTAGGGACACATTCATCATGTCATTACACCCTACAGGATCAGTGGCCCTTTCCATTTTTTATTTGGCTAGATAGGGGAGCAGTTTCCATTTCTTTGAATAATATAATTCCACCGAGATCCCTAATTCATCATCTTGTCTAATATTTCTAATAAAATATTAGGATGGTGCTATGTCATTCAGTTTTTATGTGGTTAGAGTTGAATTTTGTCGATCTGATAGCTTTTATTTTACTCCTTTCCACACACTAAATTTTCCAATCACTGGAACTGGCATTGGTTCCATCATTTAAAGATCATATAAAATATCTCTCCCTAATTGGGTTCTTATATCTAGGATGTATGAGATGATCATCTATGATACAAATACACATGATTGTTTTTCTCATTGAGTTGGATATACCAAGAGGGTCTACCCACTTCCTTTGTCTTGTGTCAAAGGAGAGTGACAAATTTGGTCTATCCTCTTGTTCTAGTTGATGTTAGTGCATATAGACACTGATTATAATATCATTATTATACCCACTGATGATATCTCATTTTTTACCGAGGATTATTCTTTGCTTTGGGTAGCAGTGTATCTAGGTTGTGTGCTAATATGATTAGTTCATCTTGTGGAAAATCAATTTGTTTCAACAACCCCACATATAAAATTAATAATGGAGTTGATTAAAGAAATTTTTGAGACATCAAGGAAGTTCCGTCATTCTGAAGTTGACTATCCTGGTTGTGGGACTGATTATATCAGGGAAATAATTATTCCATAAAATGAATAAGGCGATTTCCATATCGATAGGAGGGTATATGAGGCCTCCCATTTTGTTTCTTTATCATCTCAGGCAACTATTACTTCTTTTTTCATTCTTATACCACTGTTCAAATAATCACACACACAACATATTAAAATATTAATGTATATCCCCCCCTTGATTACTAGGGATCCTTTTTGAAACATTTCATGACCATGGAGAATCCCATCATTATATATTTCATTGTTTGGGGTAGGAAATTTTTATTTACAACCAGTGAACCAAATAATGAACCAAATCATTCAAAATCAGAAATATTTCATCACTAATAAGAGGTTATTTTATGATTTTTTAGAAAATTCCCCTCTTGCTGGGAAGATGAACGAGATGCTGATGGAATTCAAGTAGGGTTTACAATTGGTATCTAAACTGCAAGCTTTGTTGGAAACACGGATCAAGAAAATATAGAGAAGTGAGGAATTCATAGATCACCTAAGGAATGACCTTTAAAAATCATCACCCTCATTGAAAAATACTCAAAAAGGTTGAGTATATGATGACTTTTGTTAAGACTCTCCATCCTCAGGAAGAAGATGAAGAGGTTGGGAGAGCGGCACTTTAACATTCAGTTGACGCTTCAGCCAAAATCTTTCCAACTTATCCATCACAACCAATCAAATTTTATTATAGATCGACCATTGATATGCACTTTGTTTTGATGAGATACATTGATATACTCCAAAATATGGAGACTCCTCTCATTTCATTCAATCAATGAATTGATTTTTGAACTTCTGTGTTTTTTATTTATTTGTTAATTCATGATGTACATAACATTCAACATATCTTATATCATGTAAATTTCCATTTATAAAAATCATTTTAATAATATTATGTAAACTTGAATCCTGGAAAATATTATTTAAATGATAATATATTCTTTTTCATAAGTACCCATGAATTCCCACTAACATGAGATTCTTTACCGGTATATCTTCCCAAGATATTATGAAATTTCATGACTTGAGAAAGGATAATTGTTTAAAATACATTTCTTGGATAGAGTTTTCTGTTTTTGTCCATGTACTATAGGCTTGGAGAGCATATAATAATTTCTTTAGGCCATATTGTTGGTCTTAAAACCTATTACATTTTAAATCACAATTGTGATATAGTGCAGGGTCTCTTACCTCAGACCTTATATCTCATTAATTTAATGAATTTTATATTGGGCCTTCTATTATTGTTGTTTAGGGTATTGTCTCTTAGTCCTTCTATCGCTATAGTTTAAGATCTTTTAGCTTAAACCTTATATATCTTTATTTTAGGGTCTTTTAGATCCAACCTTGTATAATTATATTTTATGGTCTTTTAGCTCGGAAATTCTATCAATGTACATTAGGATAATTTATATTGTACCTTATAATACTATATTTTAGTGTATTTTATCTTGGATCTTATATTTTGTTAGTTTAGGGTCTATTATCTCGGAGCATCTATCACTGTATTTTAGGGTATTTTAGCTCATACCTCATCAAAGATCATGGAATATAGTGCAAGAATGCCAGTAATGACCCCAATAAAACTAATATGATGAGATTTTCCATGGTTGTTCAAGGGATCATGAGTGATAGAGATCATATTTTCCAAGGATAAGGTGCATCTGATTGATAGGTCAGAGAAATTATGTTTCTATATCATTTCAAAATATAGGTGACTCCACTCATTTCCATGTGTCATGGAAGGTTTATATGGGTAAATTGTGATGTGGAATAAATATTAGGAATGTCCTTTCATCTGAGATAGTTGGTGTATGGGTGATATAAGTCATAACCCATTATTTTGAGTCCATGAATATGGGATGGTGCAGAGATTTTTGGGATGAAACTTAAAAATCTGAGGTGATAGGTTCCACCATTGTGTTACTTGGGCTCACAAGGGATGAATCCCCATTCTTATAAGGAGAAGATTCATTTACCTAGTAGGTCAAATCCCTTAAGCATAAATATTTGTCTAAGAAAATATGATCTAATCTACATTCCATGGGACATGTATGATTTTGAAGACTCAAATGTTTAGATAAAGAGGTTTGGTATAAATTGAATTCTACCTGGGAAGGATTTTGGAATGATAGGGAAGTTTAAATCTTAAATTGTGAAGATTGATCCCTACATCTTGTTGTTTCAAATCACAATGTGTATAACATGAAAGGTTTTGGAATATAGTATCTCAATCCGTCACGAAAAAAGGGTTCCAAACATGGTTATGTAACTCCAATCATGTTGAATTATCTCATATTTCTTGGTACATGGATTGTAAATAATGTACCAAAGTGCCTTGTTTAGGAGACTCATATGATTAAATAATACTGATAATGATCCAAAATACACAAAGGTTTTGGGTTCTACCACAATTAGGTTAGAGAACCCAAGGATCATAAATATATTTTTTAAGAGTGACACATATGGTTGAAAATTATAGGTGCATATGGAGGAGCCATAGACAAACATTCATAGTCGAGAAAAGGGTCCCTTGAATTTGGGTATCTTTTCCCAGGGCCATGGAATTCTATAGTGATGTGAGGCACTCAAATCATGAATTGTGGTTTGTGGAAAGTGTAATATCAATTAATTATTTGAGCACCCTAACGTTTGTTTCACCGCCTTGAGAAAATTTTCATAAAGCGAATAGATGTGAAAAATCATTTCACAAAATTTTTCTTGAACCATGGGGTTCAATGAGAATGTATTGGAAATTACTGGGGCTACAGAGTAGGGCACATGGGATTTTTGCCTTATTTATTTTTCCCATAATTGTGTCATAAACTATTTTGATGAAGTGTTTAGAATGTGAAGAATATATTTTTTTCATGATACATTCTACGGGTTTTCAACCTAGCATGTTTTTTGTCTCTTTCACTATTAGTTTATATTCCCAAAAGTTGCACCATTATAGGCTAGAGTTTAAGGTAAAACCCATTTGACCAAACAGAATGATGTTTATGGTATTGGTGCACATGTACCTAATATGGATGATGATACAAAAGTGCCTAATTAGGATACCCAGGGTCAAGAGTGGCCCACCATACATCAGAGTGGGAGATGAAAATATTGTAAATCATGGAACATGGTTCTTGAGTCATGATTAATTAATTTGGTAAATCATTCTACGAATCACCCAAAACACACTAAGGAGATGGTTTCTTCCATAGCGATGTCAAATATCAGAAGGATTTGAAAGCCTTTTTTCAGAGTGACACATTTGGTGGGCAACCATATGTGAATATGAAAGATCCATAGGCATATATGCATAGTAACGGAAATGGTGCCTTGAAGCTAGTAACCCTTTCCATGGGCCATCAAAGATTTTTGGAAATACAAGTCACTTGAGACATGAAGTATGGTATATGGATTGATGTTATTTAACAGACAGAGTACGCACCCCATACACTGGTTGACAATGGTAAGGATCATGTGGTCCTTTGATGGAGGGTTATGAGGGGTTATGGATTGCACATTTAAACATCTTGTGGTGGAGATGTACTTGATTTTTTTATGTTTAATGGAATTTAGTTAGAATTTTTTTGTAGTTTATCATCATTCGTAAAGGACGTGTTTGTTGTGCCGTTTTAATGTCATCTAACGTAGAATGTTTACTTAAATTTTAACATCTTATGGTAATGATGTTTTCCATAATGTTTTTCATCATGAATTATGAAGATATGCATTGTGTAATTTTTATTTCATGAGGCAAGGATATTTTCCTTTCAATTTAACATCTTGCAGTATGGATGTTTTCCATGAAATTTATCCTCATGCGCTAAGTACTTATTAATTATGTTTTTTTATGCCATCTGACCAGAATTTTTTCCTTGAATTTTAACATAATGTGGTAAGGGAATTTGTATAAATATAATGAATATGTGAAGGATATATTACATGAAAAAATAGATCATATGTTGACATGGCTCAGGTGTCAGAAAAATATGGCCATGTATGGATCATCACCTATGTTGTTGGGGTGTGTGTTGTTTTTTGGTAGTTGTAGTTAGACTTGTGATTGGAGATCTATGCAGCACTACATATCCTATGATGGAAGAAATCAATCCACATGTAGTTATTGTGGTGTCTTGTTTTTTAACATCATGTGATAAGGATGTATGCTTACCGATGTGAAAAAATGGTTAATGTTGATGGACCCAAAGATGGAAATCTAGGAGTCACTATATACCCCATGGTGATAGAAATTAATCCACTCATTTTTTTCAAATGAAATATCCTTATGCATGACTGGCCTATACACTGCGGGGGGGGGGGGGGATTTTTAAACATCGCTGTTGTGACTAGGCCCGAAGTTGGAAATATGGGGATCACTAAATATCATATGAGGGAATGAATAAAGTCACTAGTAGTTCCTTAATGGAAAATGATCTATGATGTTCTGACAATTACTCATATGTGGGAATTTTGTCCATTAATTCTTTTAGATTAGCCTAGGATCAGAGACCATGGCATCACTACATATCCAAAAATTATAGGAATCAATCCATTTATAGTTCTTGAGGATCTGTTAGGTTTACATAACATGGAAAGTTAATCAACCATGCAGTTTAATGTCATACCGAGATGACTAATGGTATTACTTTCATGGAATTGCATTCAAACCATGATGTGCCTATTTTGGGAGGTCTTCCTTATTTGTGTGGTAATTCTCTTTCCGAAATTAATCAGATCACGTGATCTATTTTTGGTGTGATAAAAAAGTAATTATAATGATTCCCCTCATTATGTTAGGGTGGTTAAGGATAACGGAGGGGAATTTTGTATCATGTAGTGGTTAAACCAAGACATAGGGTTTTTGAATCCTTACATATCTCATTTAAAAGTAGAATAAATCCCTGTTTTTTCTTTAAACCCATCATTTTAATTTCATTTTGTGATGACATCATCAGTGAGGTTTAACATCAGGTGGTAAGGATGTAGGCCACCCGATGTGAGTGTATGAAAACCATTAGTGGAAATTATTCAGTATAATTTAATGAAGTAAAGACATTTGTCCTATAGTTTATTGTCATGTGGTAATTATGAGGATTACCTAACATTAAAGAATATGGATATCATTTATTAAACCAAGACTAGAGGTTTATACATCAATAAATATCATATGATGACAGGAATCAAGAAACACATTGTTCATTGATAATGTGGTTTTATGTAATGATATCACTCTCACATAGGGATGGGGGAATTTCATCCTTTCTTATGAATATTTGGTTCATATGCATAGATTCACTCGTGGGATGGTACTTCTCATGTAGTTTAACATCATGCGATAAGGAAATTTTTTTGAAGTTTATCTCCATGTGGTAAGGATATATTTTTTTAGTAGTTTTAATATCATGTTACTGGGATGTTTTCCTTTTATTTTAACTTCATGTGGTAAGGATGTTTTTTGTAGAGTTTATCATCATTTTTTAGAGATGTTCTTGTATAATTTAACATCAGGTAACTAGGAAGATGTGGGAACCATGTAGCTTATAGGCATGATTCTTTGAGTTTAGGTGCTTTATGACAACTATGAAAAGTATTTCTTGATAAATCTAGAATTTTTTAGGGGTGTGACTTCCCCCATTCATCTTTCCCAATGACTAATCCACTTTATGATAAACCTTGTCTAGGATGTAAGAAAATTTCCATTTGGGTTCCTACATCGGGGGTTTCTTCCCTAATATTAGTGGGGTTCTAAGAACCAATACTAGTTATTTTTAGTGGAATAAAAGGAGGAAGAAATTATTAAAGGATTTTGTGATATAATTGTGATGTACATTGAGGTTATCCAATGTAAGAAACCTATTCTCATTGATCCACTCCAATTAACCAAGTTTCTTTGATATTTTTCATCATCCAAAAGCTTCCCACAAATTTATATTTGGAGAAAAGGAAGCTATAATTCTATGTGTTACATAGCCTCAATCCCATACACAAATGATTATGGTGTTTCTTGTGTAGTAGTACGTGTGGTGGTATGGTAGGCCCATAAAGCCTAGAAGAGCTTTTTCAGATTGGGCCTCTTATCCTTGTTCACTATATTCATGATTATATTTGATAAAGTATTATTTAAGGAAATTATCTATCCATTTTCATTTTCAAGAAAGTGAAAGGAGTTATTGGAATCAATATTGCACTCTAGGAAAAACCTCATAAACTATGTTGAACTTAACATTGGGTTATTTTCCATCAATATTTTCTGAGGGACCCCAAACATGGTGATGATATGGGACTTCAAAATATTTATGATATTCTTCATCCAAAATTCCTTGAGTGTTATTTCTTAATCCCACATAGAAAATAATTCAATAGTAGTAAGGATATACTTGAACTGTTTACCAGTGGCGGGAGGATATGTACCCACTACATCTATTCCCCAAAAAGTAAATGGCCAGTAATATTTAGCTGTATGTAGTAATTTTGGAAACTGATGGATGATTTTTTCATGAATCTACAATATATGACCTTTCTAGGTGAATAACACACAGTCATGTTTCATAGTTTTTCATTAGTAACCCAACATACTGATTTTGAGGGAGAGTCAGATACCATATTGATGAGTGTCACAAAACCCTACATGGACTTCTTCCACAATGGGGGTAATCTCTCTTTGAAATATGCATCAGAAGAGGATTCTATCAAAGCTTCTCTTGTAGAGGAATTCTTGTTCATTTGGACCATCCTGAAGGGTGAAATTCAATGCATAGTGTTGAATCTGTTCTCTTCTGGACCTATCTATCAGTAGATATCCGTTTTGGAGATAATCAACTATGGTATCCATCTATTAGGGGGTGGATTCTAATTCAACTCAAAATTGAGTGGTGTTTAACTCATTGATTTCATCCATATTATAGATTACGACTGATGAAACCATTCATCAGTGTGTGATATGGAAGATTTCATCCTCATGAACCGGGTTGTCCAGGGCTATGTCAGTATTTTCCAACACATAGGCATGAACATTCTATGATCAGGAAACATGATGAAATGATGGATCAAAAGGGTACTCCTCAATCAGACCTCTAGTAAGACTAGTGAGGTGGGGTGGGTCTAATTCCTTCCTCTGGGATGGAATATTCTCCAATGATATACACTAGTTCTAATTCCCCTTTGAAATTCACGTAAGCTATATTCAATTGTATATATTATTCCAAGATAGTGATGAGGGTTTAGTATTGAGCCTCATTATTTTTTTAGCTCACTAATAATGAGAAGGAGTAGGGAAAAACAACATTTGTGGGGGACAAAAATACGATCCCTAGTCCAACCAGATTGAATAATGGGGTTTTCATCCTTTTGTAGATTGGACTCTGATAGGAACAATCAAAATAAAAATCCCATGTCTGGGGGTTATTATGGTCATAGAATACCTCACCATCTCGGATCTCAGTGTCTGCCAGTGTATTCTCCATGGTAGGATGTTCTGTTTTGAAATCACCGAGGGAATTCCATTTCACTGATTTATATAGTAAAAATGGGGTGTTATATTGTCACAGAATGACTGCCCATCGAGGCAAGCACCTAGTCAACATAGTATGACCCCATATGTACTTGATGGGATCAATAAGGGATACAAAAAGGTCTTCGTGGTGATGAAATTAATGATTCTATTTTTTTCACAACAATGATGATTGAAATCTGGTTTTTCATAACATTAGAGTATTGAGTTTCAGTACCTAGAATTGTTTCGGTGAGGTAATAGAGTCTATATTCACTCCCTAAATTATTTTCTTATGCAAGGAAGGTTCCTAATGATTGTTTCATAGCGGCCACATATATAATGACTAGTCTCCCTTCCACCGGGTCCATAAAAACCTGTGGGTGTAGTAGAGACTTCTTGAGAAATTCTAAGGATTTTTGGTAATCATCATTCCATTATTAAATGATTTATTTATTCATTATCTTGGTTAAAGAGATATATTTTTCGGCCAAGTATGATATTAAACACAAAATAAAGATGATTTTGCCTTGTATGACTATTTATTCTTTGATATTTCTAGGGGTGACATTTCTAAGATAGAACGGTTCATTTCCATGTTAATATTAATTCCACATTGTTATACCATAAATGCATGGAAATTATCTGATATAACCTCGAAGGAAAATTTCAGGGGATTCTCTTCATATTGTGATTTCATAACCTATCCAAGAATGTTTAGAGATCTGTGAAGTGATCACATCACATTGGGGATTTGAAAACCACAATGTTGACATAACATTCAAAAATCATTCCTACTAATGGCTTAAAGATATGATGTATGGTATGTTGATATGTCACTCTGTGTTCATTATGTTTAAGGGAATGAACTGATAGAAAAATATCCCCTGGGGTGTTCTCAAGGTAGTGGATTCTTCAACTTTAGGGGAAATATTCTTTTACAATAAATTGATTACATTTCCATGAATGAAATTTCATGGAAGCCCAAAATTTCATCTCTTAAGATTAATCTTATCAGAGATGGGAAATTTTCCTCTAATAAGTGTTAATTAAGTTCTCTGAAATTGAATTATCCCATAATTTTTCTATTCTTTATCAGGATAGGATGGTGTTGTCAGACCATCTTGGGTTTTTAACTTGTAAAAAAATGTTGGCTTTGATCAATTTTTTAACTTCTACCTCTACAATAGTGGTATAAGATGGTTGAATCCTATTGTATACAAGATTGAAGACTTGATTCTCATATTCTAAGTCGTCATGGTGTGTAGACACATCCAGATTCCATCCAATCATTTATGTATAGTTCCAAGTGACCATCTTTTGATGATTCTTTAGAAATTATATTTGCTTATATTTATCATCAAGGGTCATGGTGGAATTAATCATTGTAGGTTGTGGACCTTATTATATTCCCAAATTTACCTATCTGGGCTCATCAATGGTAGAAGAGACACCTTCCTCAAATACATGAGGGGTGTTCCTAAGTTGAACCTCATCTTCATATATTTTATAGTTTGTAGAGGCATTCTTAGATAAAGGTGGATAAATGGGGGAACCTATGTCACTATCATGGTGTGGTTGTCCATGAGAAGAGGCATTATCATCTACTATTACTTGATTCATTGTAGAGATATGTGGAAACTAATTATTTTCTAAAGTGTATCAAGGGAAAGATGGGGATTTGACAAATGGAATCGGTTTATTACCACAAAGATGTTTATGGGGAGCACGTAGTCACTATCGAGCATTGTCTAGGGATTCATAGGGGTGGTCCCCAAGCCATTGGGGGTAACAAACTATATATCATCACTATATATTGGTTGTTTACCAACCCCCTTGTAGATATATTCTTATGTATATGTGGATATGAAAGTCTTGAGGTGGGTATTGACACCATGTAGTCTGTAAACATTTCCATTGATGGGTTGTTTTATATAGGGATGGAATGTCAAAGGTACCACCAAGTGACCATAGAGATAATGAACTCCAGGAAGGAAATTTTATGTAGTGTCTCGATGGAAAACCATAAACTCTAGGTCAGATGTCAATTAACCAAATTGATATTTGAGTTTTATCTTCCCGATAAGTATCTTCTCAAGCTGATCATGCGCTTGAATTGTTATGTTTGTTGGAGATAAGTTTTCATCACTATATCCAAAATGTTAAAGGGTTAAAACTGAGATGATGTTGATACTGTAACTATTATAAATCTGATCCCATTTGATGTTGACATTATTGAGTCATCCCAAAACATATAGGGGCCTCATATTCCCTTGGATTACCTCTTCCTGATCTGTGTCAGTGTCAGAGATGGTGATATAGAATTCTAATGGAATAGTATTCACCTAATAGACCTCAACTGTAGGAAATTCTATATAAAACTTCTATGGAATCTTGAGGGATTCATTGAGTACCTCCCTAAGTTCATATGAAATATGAAGCAAATACAAGACATTGAGGTTGGATGGGACTACAATCGGCTATTTCAAAATTTCAAAAATTTGTACCAAAGGTTAGTGCTTCTTGAGGCAGTTTTTCTCCTTCACATGTGGCTCAGGAGATAAGTCCATTAAGGTATATGGGTGTAGTTCAAGTGCATTGGTCTATGGAACATTTTTTTCAGGTGGAGAAGGTCTTTCCAGCATTCCATGTTTCCCAGGATGATCAAATAGTTGCACCCCCGCTAGGTGGCCACACAAGACGAATGGGTGTGGATGACTGATGGAGTGTTCTGAGACACCTTCTTGTATATACTAGTCTCACTAGAGTTTTTTTTTCAAGGGTATCAGCTACATGTATGTTTATTTGGGGACGTGAAAAAATTATGAGGTCTGACCACACCAGAATTGACCCTTGTATCCTAATTTTCAGCACATGTAGCCTTTTATTCCCATTTTATGTGAACGAAAATCAAATTTGGGGACATATTCATCATTATAGAAGTAGTATTCCATGTCTATCATGTCAACTGAACCAAATATGAACTCTTAATATGACGATGGTTCATTATTGTGGGGTGGTTCCCATTCTTCATATTTCATAGGGAAGAAGTTGTCAAGAGTTAGAGTTTGTGTTGGTATAACGACCCAAGCATGACGTATATGAATATTAAATATTTTTTTGATGAATATTAATTTTTAAAAATGAAAACATGAGAACTATATAAATTTAGTTACTTTAGAAAAATGGAATACAGTATTCAAACTTCTAAAATATCTTTAATATCTCCCATAAAGATCTTGTCCTTTAGTAATCCTACTTAAATGATTTATTTATGACATAAGGAATGGAAATATAAGAAAGGGTGAGCTTAAATGCGCAGTAAGGGTAAGAAAAAATTATATGAATATATAAAAGTAAATCTATATGAACAAAAATTTTAAATATCAAAATCTTGAGTCATGAAATAAATATTACCTATTTGTAAAGTAAAAATCAAAATAAATAATTAACCCTGATAACATATAATTGGAATAAAACATGAACTTGTGAAAAACATAAGCATTGAAAATCATTTAAATATTATCCAAGGCTCATATAAAAAACCATCATAGAAGACAAAGTCCATTACTGAACTGATTTCACTCCCCATTCTAGCCTTGTATTACTAAACCAGATATAATGGTCATTTCAGCCACATATTACTGAACCAGATTTACATTTCATTCTATTCATGTCTATATCATGAGGTATAAATAATTACCCTATGAATTTTAGGGAGATATAGTTCCCAAAAATTTCATAACGTACTCATTATTACATGTTCCACAAAAATATAAACCATTCATCATATCACAACCCAAGGAAAAAAATGGGTTTCCTAAACTTCATTAAATCATAATCCATATAAAATAAATGGATTTCATAAAAATAATTCCATCATAAACAAAATAAAATAAAATTCATAATAAGAATTTAAACATAATGCTATTTAATATTATATGGATATCAATTTAGATAAAATTATTGAAATTAATTCTTGAAGAAAAAAATCTTTTCTTCATCAAAAACATTTTCTTTTCTAAAATTGCCAATTTAATTGAAAATACAATTGAAATATTTTAAAGGAATATTCATGGAAATAAAGACATATGAATTAATACAAATACATTCATGAAATATATGTTAAAAAAATATCCCCATTCCTTTCCAAGAAAATTCAAAGATTTTCTTCGTATCGAATGACGACAAAATATTACATTCATACTGTTTAGTATAAACTCTCCAATGGGTAAAATTGAATTTAACCAATTGTAGAATAATAGAAAAAGAATTAAATAGTTATAGAACTTGTATGTGAATGATAAATATAACCCAATAAATACTTATGTATAAATAATATCATATAATAATGAGATTGATAATTTATCCATTACTTTAGGCCTGATGTCATTCTTTTGTATCAAAACCTCTACTTTTTCAAGTATATCATTTTGATTTTCCAAAAGGGCCTCCCTTTGATGGATTTATTCCGAAATTTTGGTCTCTGGGAGGAAGGGATGGATATTGGTTTCTTATTTCAGAGCAATTTGGATGAGCCATGGGGCTTCTGAGGTGTGAGTATGTGGGTAGATGTGGTCAGCTTTTATAAGAGGGGGAGGGGAACATTAGGAAAGTCATGAAATGTTATTTTATTATAAATTGATTTTAAAATTATAATATTTGAAAAGTTATATATTTCTATAATAATATGAGTATAGTTCTAAATACTATCAACCGATTTGATTTACATATAGTTAGGTAACAAATTTACCCTTATCTTTTAGCTTTAACCCTTAGACAAATAAAATAACTCTTACCATGTCTTCTTGTATTTCTATGAAATATGGTTCACTTAGTTACTATAAAATTTAAAGAGAACCTCATGTGGACCATTAATTACTTTTTCATTATATCTAAGTTAGCTGTCCAAATATTAGATTTTTCGTACTATTATGTTTTTTAATAAAATAATATTTGATTTGAAAACTCATTTATGATAATTTAGAAACTATTTAGTAATTAATTTTTTTTAATAAATAATGACATGATTCATTAAAAAAGAATTATATCATTCTTAAAATGTCATCTCTATACAATAAATCTGTGTATGGCCCCAAAAATCTCAAATTACATTTATTTTAATATTTATTATATCATTTATTTCAATATTTCTTTAACAAGGTAATCACTGCATCCACATTGTGTCATAAATATATTTAATTATATAATGTATAAAAATTATAAAAAGGTACCATTATGTCTGATGTCTTTTTATATTTATAATTAATTTTTATTGTGAAAGATATCATTTATATAACCCCACATTAAAAAAATTAGTATAAAGAAATACATTTAGGTTATATTTCCTTTTACTTTAAATTAATTAATATTACATGTCATTATCACACCCTAGTGGATCCCATAGGCCAAACGTGCATCCCAAGTGTCTTCTTGGTCACTCATAACTCATCCAATATAATTAGGAAAAGTGTTATTATAGTTTATTATTATTATTATATTATTTTTATCCTTATTTACCTCATTTACACTTTAACTGTGGTAGATAAAAATAATTACTAATGTTACTATTCATAATGTCCAAAATTAAAAGGAGACTATATATATAATTTGTACATTATGATTCCAAATATTGTATCTATTTTCCTAAATTCAAAATACATAATTGGTGTAAATTAATTTAAAATTATTTCCTTTTTTCAAAATAAGAAAAAAAAATTTAAGATGTAGAAACTATAAAAAGATTGTCATGTGTTTATGTAACACCCCAAGCTTCTACGGTACGTTTCCCTTCGAATAATGCGATAGCGTGTGTTGTACGCAACCTCGAGTTCTAACACACACCACAACTAATTAAACTAGCCGTTGAGAATAGTAATACCTACTTTTTGAAATCATATATATTCTATATTTCAAAATGGACTTCATTTTTGGATTCGGAATATCAAAATTAGCCTAGGGTGAAATTTTGGTACATTTCGGATAACTTTCATATTTTGATGAATAGTGAAAATTTCTAAATTTTAATTAAAAACAACTTTTTTAATCAAAATAATTAATAGTGATAAATTTTGAATTTGAGTGGTTTTAAAGT
The DNA here is from genome assembly GCA_963277665.1 of Viscum album. Classification (NCBI taxonomy): domain Eukaryota; kingdom Viridiplantae; phylum Streptophyta; class Magnoliopsida; order Santalales; family Viscaceae; genus Viscum; species Viscum album. Next base: position 353,445,161 of record OY728125.1, on the reverse strand, counting down.
ATATTTAGAATATATTTTTACCATTCAATTTAATGTTTATCATTGGACATAATTTTACAATTAAACCGAACATAAACAAGTGTCAATCTTTTGATAGTTATTATCTCTTAAAAACACGCTTTTTGTTTTGACAGCGGGAATTAATTTTAAATTAATTTCTGCCACTTCTGTGTTTTGAATTTAGGAAAATGGATTCCATATTTGGAATCAGGATGTTCAAATTGTGTAAATAGGTAACTTTTATTTTTAGACATTTTGAATAGTTACTGTGGTAAATATTTTATTTACCATGGTTAAAGGGTAAATCCGGTAAATAAGGGTTAAAAAAAATAATATTATAATAATAAAAAATTACCCTAAAACGTGTCCTAACCTTATTGGTGGACACATACCCGACCATGGGCATCCTTTGGTCAATTTGGGGACCCCTTGGAGCCACTTGTATGTGGTAGGGACACTTTATATTAATAAAGTTAAAATAAAAATAAAAATGCCATAAGCTTACATCTTTTAGAAGAACAATTTTTACATAGGGTTATACATGTTGGATTTTCGATTATAAATATTCATTAGAAAGCTAAAAAGATTTCCTACATAATGATATTTTATTTATAATTTTTAGACATTATATAATTTATTTTATTTATGACACAATGATGATGCAGTAATTACTAAAATAGTGAAAAATAAAAATAATTGATCTTATAAATACCCAAATAATTATAATATGAAACTTTTAATGAATTAAACTAATTTTTTATGATAATATGATATATTAGGATTGATTTAATTGACTTTGTTCGAAGTAATCAATCTGTTAGGAGTTTCACAAAAATCTACTATTGAATAGTGTCAAAATTGACATAAAAGAGTTCTTAAAACAAATATTATATTATTAATTGATATTAAATTCCTAAAAATCTAGGGTTCGGCCAAGAGACTTATATTATGATAGGTTCCTCATTAATGGACCACTTGGGGGTCGCTTGGATGTATATAGTAAGTTTATTAATCATATTATATAAAAATACAAAGAGACATTGTAAAAGTGAAACTAATTAACTTAGAGTTAATACTTAAAGATAAGGTTAATATAAGTACCCAAACCTGTCTATAAACTATTGGATGAGTTGTTTTCGACCTATCCACACCTCATCCTTTGAATAGTCAACTTTGTAGCCTTTGTAAACCGAATATGAATTTATTATAAATTAATATTTCTAACTTTTCCAAAGGTGCCCCTCACCCCTCTTATAAAAGGGCACTCCTCCTTCTCATTTCTTCACACCTTCAAAGCCTTTTGGTTCGGCCAAACTCTGCCCAAATACTCTCCCAACATCCCTCAATACAACCTAGAGGCCTTAGTTTGATCAGAAAGCCAACCTAAGGAGCCCTTTTGATCAAATCAAAAGGAAGAACCCGAAGAAGAGGTAATGATTTCACCACCCTTTTCTAAGTTCATTTCTTCTTCCACTTCTTCTTCCTTTGTTCTTACCATTCTGAAATAATAACTCCAGTATCTCACATATACTGTGATGTTATTATAAATATGGTACAATCATATTCATTATTCTATCCACCCTTTGAATAACATGTCACCATACGTGCGTACGTACGGCTTACCGTCTCCACGTCGTGGTGTAATTGTTATTCAATATAATATTATTTGGATGGGTATAATAATGATGTGTAACTCATTTAAATAATAAATATAACATGTTAATGATTCTGTATATATGATATAACATCCATTTATATATTATTTTAATATCAAAAGAATGATATTGTCGCTCGTGCGTACGTACGGACTACCGTCTCCACGAACGCGATGAGATTCATTCTCCATCGTATCCATTCAAGTATAATTATCATTTGATGATTTAAAAATGATGTTTAAGGACTGTATATCATTCTGGATATGAATAAGATGCAACAACCATGGCTTATGTAACAAAACATATAAAAGAAAATGAGTAAGTTAACTCCCGAAACGACGATAATTCTAAGATATTATTAACAAATCAATGTTAAAAGATCATATATGATATCATATTAATATATATCATTCTTGTATAATTTAATAACAACTATTTCACCATTATACAGGAGGTTAACCTACCCCAACCAAGGAAAAGTACAAGGTAAGGGTTATTTCACAATCTCTTCATTATCCGAGGTTGTATTATACGTAATAATCTACTGGGATCTCTTTATCATCCACATCCATGTTTCTTAAAAATGTATTTCAAAACATTTTTACTATTTACAAGAATATGGGTTAAAGTCATATATACCTTTTTTTGACTTTTTATAAGAGGTTTATAAAGGAATCTTTCCGTCGTTTTCAAAACAAGGTCCTTTTTAACCTTTTCGACAGAATTGAGGTAAGAATGTTTTTTTTAACTTATACGGCGGGTGCGGTTATTTTACGCCGTTATAAAATCTTCAAAGCATTCCTTACAAGCTTATAAGAATATTTTCAAAGAAAATGTTTTATTTTATATGGATCTTAAATGATTTCAAAATAAAAGGAGATATTTCTTTAAAAAGAATTTTGATTTCATCTATGTCAACATCCTTTGATGGATTTTAAGATTATTTGAAGTTGATTTATTATGATACAAAACTTCTATATTGTATTGAAGGTTTTGTGATATGTTTGACTGTGGATGTGCTATTTTTATACCATTCATAGTTTATTGTGAAAGTATTGACATTTCGTATGCTAGTTTTAATACGAATGTTTATGTTATGTTTAAACCTTTTCATATGGGAATGCATTGGACTTAATAAGTGACGGGTGGAGCCCGCTATAGCTCCTCGATGCATCGGTAGGTCTCATGAGACAAACTAGTGTCTTGGCACAAGGCCTTGACAAAATCTTATTTGTATCCTTGGCACGAGTCCTTGGCTATGTGGTTATGATAGTCTGGCATTATGCATTCCAACATTATGAAAGTGGTTATTGATTTTTGCATGCGATTATTCGATTAGTAGAATATCCATGTGAATAAGTAAATGGAATTATTTCATTTTACTTTTGCCATACCATGTTGAAGTTCAATTTTAAAAGGCTTTTGTTTTAGTAATGCATTGACTTAAATGTTTATTCTTATTTATGAAAGTTTCCGCTATATTGTTATCCTTACTGGGCATTTGAGCTCACCCCTTTTCTATGTTTTATTTTTCCCCAGGATGTGAAGAAGTAAATTATGAATGACCTGCAGGGATATTATGAGGGGTTAATAGTGTGGATATGAAGACTTTGTTGTTGTAGTGGTTTTTCACTTTGAAATGTAATGTAAAACTTTATGATTATATCTAGTGTTTCCAAGGCTACTAAACCAATCGGTCATTCGAGATTTGATCTTTCTTGTGATCATGCCAATGTTACGAAGTAATGCACCGACTCTGGGTAGCTGGGGTCGGGGCGTTACAGTTGGTATCAGAGGAAGTTTAGTACAAACCTTGGAAGCTAGATTTAGATAAACTCTGATTAGAGCACGTAGACCTAAGATGAACTTTGAGGATTAGTATAGAAGAACTTCCTAGAATTTTGGTATTGTAGAGACTTTGTGAGTTTTGCGAGCAATACATCCCTGTCTGGATACGAGCAGGTAGAGGCGGCTCTGGCACAGATGTACCTAGGGGTAAAACCCGAAAACACCGCTTTGAGCTAGACTCGAACGGGAACTGGTGCACGACAACGGGCCTTGCTGCACTCTTGGTTACGACACTCCCGGGGGATATGCTTAGGATAACTCTCACTTTATTTACAAATCATTATGAAGGGTTTATGAGTATATACTTCCTCAAAGAAAACATATTTATGATTATGGATTATATCCATAGATAGTTCAATTTATGTTAAGTGTTTTATAAGTATGGGATTATGTATTTTGATTCATAAACTGATCTAGTTTATGCCATTGTTTAGAAATGGCGCCTAGAGGAAGAAATGGAAACCGTATCAATGCACGCACTCCATGTAGGGATTGCCCTCCTGCTCAAGATAATTATAGTGGGGCTGGTGATGCAACTGGTGCTGATCAGCTAATCACCGTACTGGGACAACTTACTCAGGTTATGAATAATAACCTTACCCGTATGGAGCACCCTGATCCGCAGCGTGGGGGATCAATGTTAGATCGATTCATGAGACAACAACCACCAACGTTCAATGGAAGTACAAATCCCTTAGTAGCTGAGCAATGGATATTTTCCCTAGAGAAAATATTTCAGGCTTTGGGGAGTAGTGAAAGGGAAAAAGTTACCATGGCAGTTTACCGCCTCACTGGAGATGCTGATCAATGGTGGTCATTGATTCAAAACATGAAGGAAGATGATGAAGTATCAAACATGGAATGGAGGGAGTTCAAAGATCTCTTTTTAGAAAAATACTTTCCTCGCGACCATCGAGCAGATATGGAAAGGCAATTTCTGAGTCTGAGACAAAAGGAGGATGAGAATGTCACAAAGTATGAGGCTAACTTTACAAGGTTAGCAAGGTACGCTGGTGATTATATTCGCAACCCAAGAAGTAAGATTGATCGTTTCTTTGATGGGTTAAAACCATTTCTCCGTCGAGCATTAGTCTCACAATCCTTTTCATCGTACGAAGACATTGTCTCATGTGCTATCAAGACCGAAAAGGAATTCTCTAAGTCTTATGACTTTAAAGCAAAGCAAGAGAAGAAGAGACCTGCTGATCAATCTGGGAATGGAAATAAGGGGAAGAAGGGAAAGGTTGAATATCCATCTTGTGGTAAGTGCGGGAAGAAACACCCCGGTGCTTTCCTGAAGGGAATGGGAGTCTGTTACAAGTGTGGTGAAAAAGGCCACCAAGCTCATGATTGCAAGGGGAAGAAGGAAGCTACCAACGTTCAGTGCTACAATTGCAGGGAGATGGGGCATTATGCAAATGCATTTCCTAAGCGTCAGGAGAACTTACCTCAGAAAAGGCCAAGGGATCAAGGCCAGGCTTATGCTATCACTACTGCTGAGGTAGAAACTCCGAAAGACGTGGTGGCAGGTAATTTAATGGTTTCCTCAAGTTTAGCAAATGCATTATTTGATTCTGGATCATCGCATTGTTTCATATCTTCCCAGTTTGCTAAGAAAATTAGATATTTCCAATTTGATTTAATAAGGGAGTTGTCAGTTAAAACTCCTAAGGGAAGTATCGTTGCAACAAAGTTTTGTGAATCAGTCCCCATTAGAGCACATAAATTTTCTTTATCTGCTGATTTCATCGTCATACCTATGATTGAGTTTGATATAATCCTCGGTATGGACTGGCTTTCGGACTATGATGCGAAGATTTATTCTAAGAAGAAAGAGGTTACGATTCTTGATGATAATGATAAGGAGCACCTTATTTTTAGAGCAGAATCGTCACCACCTAATTCTTATTTAGATCCACCCCCTGTAGCTCAACTTAATTCAATTATCGGGGAGGAAGAGAATGAAATAACTGTCGGTGAGGAAAGAAATGTTCAAATAGAGGATGTACCTATTGTGAAAGAGTTTGTAGATGTATTTCCGGAAGATTTACCTGGACATCCTCCAGAACGAGAAGTAGAGTTTTCCATTGATTTAATTCCTGGATCAAGGCCTATATCGAAGACCCCTTATAGAATGGCCACTGTAGAGTTAGTCGAACTAAAGAAACAACTAGATGAATTGAGTAATAAGGGATTTATTCGCCCTAGTGTTTCTCCATGGGGAGCCCCTGTTCTTTTTGTTAAAAAGAAAGATGGATCTATGAGGTTATGTATCGACTACAGGGAGATCAATGCTATAACGATAAAGAACAAGTATCCCCTACCTCGTATTGATGATTTATTTGACCAACTGCATGGAGCTCAATACTTTTCAAAGATTGACCTTCGATCTGGATACCATCAGTTGTGTGTAAAGAAGGAAGACATTCCGAAGACAGCATTTCGAACCAGGTACGGGCATTACGAGTTTACTGTAATGCCGTTTGGATTGACTAATGCACCCTCTGTATTCATGGATCTGATGAATAGAGTTTTCAAGGAGTATCTCGATGAATTTTTGGTGGTATTTATTGATGATATCTTGGTATACTCCAAAAACTACGAAGATCATGAAAATCACTTGCGCATTATCTTGAAGACTCTGAGGAGGCATGAATTATATGGAAAGTTTAGCAAGTGTGAATTCTGGCTTCAGGAGATTTCTTTTCTTGGCCATATTGTCTCTAAAGATGGAATCTCTGTTGATCCTTCTAAGACCAAGGCAATCCAAGAATGGCCAGCACCTACGAGTATAACTGAGGTACGTAGTTTTATTGGCTTGGCAGGTTATTATCGACGTTTCGTCCAGAATTTTGCCCGATTGGCTAACCCATTAACGAAGCTCACACGTAAAGGGGTTAAATTTGTTTGGACAAAAGAGTGTGAAGAATGATTCGAAGAACTGAAGAGAAGATTAGTCAATGCTCCTATATTGACTCTACCATCGGGGAATGATGGGTTCGTTATTTATAGTGATGCATCAAAGAAAGGACTTGACTGTGTCCTTATGCAGAATGATAGAGTTATTGCCTATGCATCACGACAGTTGAAAATTCATGAACAAAACTATCCTACTCATGATCTTGAGTTAGCAGCTGTGATCTTTGCTTTGAAGATATGGAGGCACTACCTCTATGGTGAAAAATGTGAGATTTATACTGATCACAAGAGTTTGAAGTATATTTTCTCACAAAAAGAACTCAACATGAGGCAAAGGAGATGGCTTGAATTACTCAAGGATTATGATTGTACGATACACTACCACCCGGGGAAGGCAAACAAGGTGGCAGATGCTTTGAGTAGAAAAGACCATGGAGTTTTGAACAATATGAGAATTGAAAGGGATCCAATTTTCATGGATCTAGTGAAAATGGACATGGGAATAACCAGGGAAGGTGAAACATCAATGCTTTTTCAAATGGTTGCCAAACCATCTTTACTAGAAAGGATTAAGAGTTCTCAGACCGATGATGAAGAATTTCAGAAGAAGATTAAAGCTGTGAATGATGGGAGATTGAGAGACTTTGTGTATGAAGGTGGAATTTTGAAATTCGGGAAGAGACTTTGTGTTCCCAATATACCTGATCTAAAAAGGGAATTGCTGGATGATGCTCATAGTTCCAATTTCTCTATACACCCTGGGAGCACCAAAATGTATAGAGATTTGAAGGAACATTTTTGGTGGGACAACATGAAGATGGAGATTGCTGATTTTGTGTCAAGGTGTATGGTTTGTCAACAAGTGAAAGCTGGAAGGCAACAGCCTGGAGGAGTCATGCAACCTCTTCCCATACCGGAGTGGAAATGGGACAATATTACGATGGACTTTGTCATGGGGCTACCAAAGACTCCTAGAAGGAACGATGCAATATGGGTTATTGTTGATCGTCTTACCAAGTCAGCACATTTTCTTGCTATAAGAGAAGATCTAACCCTGGAACGTCTAGCAAGACTATACATTAATGAAGTTGTGAGACTTCATGGAGTTCCCCTATCGATTGTTTCTGATCGTGATCCCCGTTTTACTTAAAGATTTTGGAAAAGTCTTCAGAAATCCCTGGATACTGAACTTCATTTGAGCACTGCTTACCACCCTCAGACAGACGGACAATCAGAACGGACTATTCAGACCTTAGAAGACATGTTGAGATCTTGCTCACTTGATTTTCAGGGTATGTGGGATCAATATTTACCTCTGGTAGAATTTTCCTATAACAATAGCTTCCATTCAAGTATACAAATGGCACCATATGAAGCGTTATACGGAAAGAGATGTCGTACACCAACCTGTTGGGATGACGTTGGTGAAAGAAAACTTGTAGGCCCAGAACTGGTGGAGGAAACGGTGGAAAAGGTGAAAGTAATCCAAAATCACATTAAAGCAGCTCAAAGTAGGCAGAAGAGCTATGCCGATAATCGAAGGAAGGATTTGGAATTTCAAGTCGGTGATCATGTTTTCCTGAAGGTATCTCCATGGAAGGGAGTCATACGTTTTGGTAAGAAAGGTAAATTGAGTCCCAGGTACATCGGACCTTTCGAAATTCTAGAACGAATTGGGGCTGTAGCTTACCGATTGGCAATGCCGCCAAGTCTCTCCAAAGTTCACGATGTGTTCCACGTATCTCTGTTGAGGAAATACATGCCTGACCCAACGCATGTACTCACCTATGAAGAATTAGAACTGGAACCCGATCTGTCTTATTGCGAAGAGCCCGTCAGGATTCTTGATACAAGAGAACAAGTACTGAGAAACCAGACGACGCGTCTGGTAAAAGTTTTGTGGAGAAATCATAAAATGGAAGAGGCAACGTGGGAACCCGAGGAACTTATGATGAAGAACCACCCGAGTCTTTTTATGCAGTAATACCCTAGAAATTGCGAGGACGCAATTATTTGAAGGAGGGGAGAATGTAACACCCCAAGCTTCTACGGTACGTTTCCCTTCGAATAATGCGATAGCGTGTGTTGTACGCAACCTCGAGTTCTAACACACACCACAACTAATTAAACTAGCCGTTGTGAATAGTAATACCTAATTTTTTAAATCATATATATTCTATATTTCAAAATGGACTTCATTTTTGGATTCGGAATATCAAAATTAGCCTAGGGTGAAATTTTGGTACATTTCGGATAACTTTCATATTTTGATGAATAGTGAAAATTTCTAAATTTTAATTAAAAACAACTTTTTTAATCAAAATAATTAATAGTGATAAATTTTGAATTTGAGTGGTTTTAAAGTATATTTAGAATATATTTTTACCATTCAATTTAATGTTTATCATTGGACATAATTTTACAATTAAACCGAACATAAACAAGTGTCAATCTTTTGATAGTTATTATCTCTTAAAAACACGCTTTTTGTTTTGACAGCGGGAATTAATTTTAAATTAATTTCTGCCACTTCTGTGTTTTGAATTTAGGAAAATGGATTCCATATTTGGAATCAGGATGTTCAAATTGTGTAAATAGGTAACTTTTATTTTTAGACATTTTGAATAGTTACTGTGGTAAATATTTTATTTACCATGGTTAAAGGGTAAATCCGGTAAATAAGGGTTAAACAAATAATATTATAATAATAAAAAATTACCCTAAAACGTGTCCTAACCTTATTGGTGGACACATACCCGACCATGGGCATCCTTAGGTCAATTTGGGGACCCCTTGGAGCCACTTGTATGTGGTAGGGACACTTTATATTAATAAAGTTAAAATAAAAATAAAAATGGCATAAGCTTACATCTTTTAGAAGAACAATTTTTACATAGGGTTATACATGTTGTATTTTCGATTATAAATATTCATTAGAAAGCTAAAACGATTTCCTACATAATGATATTTTATTTATAATTTTTAGACATTATATAATTTATTTTATTTATGACACAATGATGATGCAGTAATTACTAAAATAGTGAAAAATAAAAATAATTGATCTTATAAATACCCAAATAATTATAATATGAAACTTTTAATGAATTAAACTAATTTTCTATGATAATATGATATATTAGGATTGATTTAATTGACTTTGTTCGAAGTAATCAATCTGTTAGGAGTTTCACAAAAATCAACTATTGAATAGTGTCAAAATTGACATAAAAGAGTTCTTAAAACAAATATTATATTATTAATTGATATTAAATTCCTAAAAATCTAAGGTTCGGCCAAGAGACTTATATTATGATAGGTTCCTCATTAATGGACCACTTGGGGGTCGCTTGGATGTATATAGTAAGTTTATTAATCATATTATATAAAAATACAAAGAGACATTGTAAAAGTGAAACTAATTAACTTAGAGTTAATACTTAAAGATAAGGTTAATATAAGTACCCAAACCTGTCTAAATTCTATTGGATGAGTTGTTTTCGACCTATCCACACCTCATCCTTTGAATAGTCAACTTTTGAGCCTTTGTAAACCGAATATGAATTTATTATAAATTAATATTTCTAACTTTTCCAAAGGTGCCCCTCACCCCTCTTATAAAAGGGCACTCCTCCTTCTCATTTCTTCACACCTTCAAAGCCTTTTGGTTCGGCCAAACTCTGCCCAAATACTCTCCCAACATCCCTCAATACAACCTAGAGGCCTTAGTTTGATCAGAAAGCCAACTTAAGGAGCCCTTTTGATCAAATCAAAAGGAAGAACCCGAAGAAGAGGTAATGATTTCACCACCCTTTTCTAAGTTCATTTCTTCTTCCACTTCTTCTTCCTTTGTTCTTACCATTCTGAAATAATAACTCCAGTATCTCACATATACTGTGATGTTATTATAAATATGGTACAATCATATTCAGTATTCTATCCACCCTTTGAATAACATGTCACCATACGTGCGTACGTACGGCTTACCGTCTCCACGTCGTGGTGTAATTGTTATTCAATATAATATTATTTGGATGGGTATAATAATGATGTGTAACTCATGTAAATAATAAATATAACATGTTAATGATTCTGTATATATGATATACCATCCATTTATATATTATTTTAATATCAAAAGAATGATATTGTCGCTCGTGCGTACGTACGGACTACCGTCTCCACGAACGCGATGAGATTCATTCTCCATCGTATCCATTCAAGTATAATTATCATTTGATGATTTAAAAATGATGTTTAAGGACTGTATATCATTCTGGATATGAATAAGATTCAACAACCATGGCTTATGTAACAAAACATATAAAAGAAAATGAGTAAGTTAACTCCCGAAACGACGATAATTCTAAGATATTATTAACAAATCAATGTTAAAAGATCATATATGATATCATATTAATATATATGATTCTTGTATAATTTAATAACAACTATTTCACCATTATACAGGAGGTTAACCTACCCCAACCAAGGAAAAGTACAAGGTAAGGGTTATTTCACAATCTCTTCATTATCCGAGGTTGTATTATACGTAATAATCTACTGGGATCTCTTTATCATCCACATCCATGTTTCTTAAAAATGTATTTCAAAACATTTTTACTATTTACAAGAATATGGGTTAAAGTCATATATACCTTTTTTTGACTTTTTATAAGAGGTTTATAAAGGAATCTTTCCGTCGTTTTCAAAACAAGGTCCTTTTTAACCTTTTCGACAGAATTGAGGTAAGAATGTTTTTTTTAACTTATACGGCGGGTGCGGTTATTTTACGCCGTTATAAAATCTTCAAAGCTTTCCTTACAAGCTTATAAGAATATTTTCAAAGAAAATGTTTTATTTTATATGGATCTTAAATGATTTCAAAATAAAAGGAGATATTTCTTTAAAAAGAATTTTGATTTCATCTATGTCAACATCCTTTGTTGGATTTTAAGATTATTTGAAGTTGATTTATTATGATACAAAACTTCTATATTGTATTGAAGGTTTTGTGATATGTTTGACTGTGGATGTGCTATTTTTATACCATTCATAGTTTATTGTGAAAGTATTGACATTTCGTATGCTAGTTTTAATACGAATGTTTATGTTATGTTTAAACCTTTTCATATGGGAATGCATTGGACTTAATAAGTGACGGGTGGAGCCCGCTATAGCTCCTCGATGCATCGGTAGGTCTCATGAGACAAACTAGTGTCTTGGCACAAGGCCTTGACAAAATCTTATTTGTAGTCTTGGCACGAGGCCTTGGCTATGTGGTTATGATATTCTGGCATTATGCATTCCATAATTATGAAAGTGGTTATTGATATTGCGTGTGATTATTCGATTAGTAGAATATCCATGTGAACAAGCAAATGGCATTATTTCATTTTACTTTTGCCATACTATGTTGAAGTTCAATTTTAAAAGGCTTTTGTTTTAGTAATTCATTGCCTTAAATGTTTATGCTTATTTTGAATGTTCCGCTATATTGTTATCCTTACTGGGCATTTGAGCTCACCCCTTTTCTATGTTTTATTTTCCCAGGTAGTGAAGAAGTAAATTATGAATGACTTGCAGGGATATTATGAGGGGTTAATAGTGTGGATATGAAGACTTTGTTGTTGTAGTGGTTTTTCACTTTGAAATGTAATGTAAAACTTTATGATTATATCTAGTGTTTCCAAGGCTACTAAACCAATCGGTCTTTCGAGATTTGATCTTTCTTGTGATCATGCCAATGTTACGAAGTAATGCACCGACTCTGGGTAGCTGGGGTCGGGGCGTTACAGTTTATGTCCAATTTAAATGTGAAATTAATTCCATTTAAATATATTTGGTTAAATCATAAAAACATAATCCTATTCCTCTTTAAAAATTTAAAATATAACTTTACAATATAAATAAATTTGAGGAAACATTAGTATTGAATTAAAATGTTTTAGTTTTAACTGTTCATTAAAATGTGAATTTTATTAAAGAAATACAAATAATTCAACCAAGCTAAATTTTTATGTCATGATTCCAAATAAGAAGTTTATTTTGTCAAAAAAATATATTAAAGTGTTAAAAAATTGATTTAAAATGGGTACTCTGTTAAAAGGCGGCAAAATAGTATTTTTTCAAAAATACATCTTGTATTCAAAAAATTGAATTTTTTCTTATATGATGTCTATGAAAATAAATAATATGAATGTTAATGTTATATAAAATTAAAAATGTGGTTAATAATATTCAAAATAGCTAGTTTATATCCCATTAAATAATAATGTTTTAATAATATATTTTTGTTTAGTGAAACTCGGTATTGCGTACAACACAAGCTACTGAGGATGGTCGCTCTTGTGTGTAACATAAGTCATGTTAGTATTTGGGGTATTGAGAGATTCATTTGGTGTTATGTACAAGATAATACAAACATAGTTCTTTTATAAATTTAAAAAAAACATGTACTCAATTTTTGGTGTATCGTATGCCAACTCAGTGTTGCATGTAACATACGACTAGTCGATTTATTGTGAAAGGAATGTTTGAATTGTTATAATGAAATATAAAAATAATGTTTTAATTTATTCAAAAAAAAATCTATAAAAATATAGGGTGCTATAGTTGGAGAAGAATATCAATCCTCCTCTTTTGTTTCATTATACCTATGATGTCCATTCCCACCATTGAGAGGAATATCTAATGTTTTCTCCCTGGGTGGTGGAGACAAATATGGGTCTATATAGTTATTCTCTCCTGGTGGAATGAGTTTGACAAGCTTCATTTAGAGTCATCTAGTTTTTGAACATTCTCCCACTCCTGGATGGGACATTATATCAATATTTGACTTCTTCTGACTGGAAAATGTTTATGTAGTCCACCTTTTATGAGGAGTAATCTAGCATCACTTGTCCTGAATAAATCATGCCTTGGAGGATGTCTTTTAAGATCAAGCACTCCTTGATAATTTGACCCAACCTTCTATAGAATAAGACATGGTTGGTATAGTCAGTGAGGTTGGCCTCACCAGGCCTCCTAGGTTATGGTATATTGATTAGGTTGTTTTCCATGGATTCCATGAAATAATTGGGGACTTTCTCATTTTGGAAGTAATATTATTTATTCAACCATTTCTCAAATCTTGAGATAACTTGATTTCTCAATGCTTCTGGATGAGGGTGATTCGGAGATTTTCACTGCTTGATAGGAGGTATTGGCCAATTTTGGACCTTATTAGGTGCTTGGATGGGCACTGCTACTATGGTGAGAGTGATAAGTGCATCTTTTACTTTTCCTAGCCATTTCACTTTTTTTATAGGCATGATTCGAGACATAGATTAAGTGTAATGAATGGATTATATGAAACATTGTCCCATTTTTGAGAACTCAGAAAACCCTCCTAGAGGATTCATTGGGATCATTTTTTTTCAACTAATCCCAGATGCTTTTATGACATAGTTCCAACAATTTATCTTGAAATAGAGGGATACTGATTGAATAGGTTAAACACTTGCATCTGGATTTTAAGTAAGATGCCCTATCATTTCTTTATTAATTTCGATTCATTCGGAGAAAAATATTCATTTTACATATCTTGGAGATAAACTGATAAAGGAATTGATGATTTAGTTCTTCCCAACCCACAATAGATCCTTCTTGTAGACTGCTATACAAAAAAACGTTATCTCCGTCAGAGTCTGCACAAATCATCTCATCTTAGTTGCCTCCTGCTGCTCCCAAAGGGAAACCAAAATCCCACATTTTAATGCAGTGTGTGTGAAATGTTATTTAGGGATGCCTATACCATCAGAAGTAGAGAAGGTAGGATTTCAAAAATTGAGGGGGGAGTGTCGTCCACCCCTTCGGGATATGGATTCCCCTAAATCTTCACTAGTTCACATCGCACTTCCATGGTATCCATTGAAGTATATAGGGACTCAATGATGTTAAGAATATCTAAAGGTACTAAATCTTTTTCGTCTCACTTCTACAGGGAGTGGTCAGGGGTCGATGAGGCATCCCAGCCGTCATCTCCCATTAATTCATGATTCAAACTAAGAATGAATGATGAATCATGAGAGGGAGAGGATATCACCAAAATGGAGGGAAGTCAAAATAAATACGGACATTATTATTTATGTTGTCCATCTAATTAGATCCAAATATGGGTGATGCACAGATTCTTCCCTTGTTGGCGGATCCACTATGAGGGGGATAATATTCATCTATTCCTAAAAATGATAACCAGTGTAAATATTTCCCCTGACTATCTCCTCATTGAGTTGTCTAGTTTTTATTTCATTCTCATACTATGAATATTTTTCCTTCATAGAAGGATCATCAATTATATAGGGTGGTGATAAGGACGTAGTCTCTCCATTCCCTCTTTATTCTATAGTTCTCTTCTAAATAGGTGGGAACTCTGTATTTATAGGTGCCTAGTTTCGAAGCTTCTTCTGGTACTTGGTGTGTGAAGCCTCAGTTGGTGCATCTAGATCACCCTCCTCTATGTGTAGGTTTTTCATGTTGCGCCGCTCAACATTTATATCTTGATTATCAATATCTATCATTTTTTTATTGATGAAATCCATAGAGTAATATCTTCAAATGATGGTTATATCATTACTCTCAAAAGAATAGGATGATTATGAACTAACATCATCATGGTTGTTACTTGATCCCATTTCAATATTTGGTCATTTTGGATTGTGGCACTAGTGGGGTCTAATCACCTTTGTTGTATGATCCTCCCACCATGGTCTATGAATAGTGTCCTTGAGGGAGTTTCTGGTCATGATTGTTGAACATGACCTGAATAACAGTGGTTTTTATTATGATGGTAGGAAAGGATACAATGATGACTATTGATATTTACCTAATAAATTAGTGAAGGAAAATTATCTATTTGGTGAGAATGATGCTGACAATGACCCCGTGCTTATGATATGTGGGTTATTCAGGTTGACAATTGGCATTGAATGAACCTGTTGTAGTGGATATGATGCTTTTTGTCAAGGATTTGATTATTCCTGGGGAAATTATTGAGATATAAATTTCCCCATCCTTATGGGCTCTGTTTTTCTAGAGCTTCTACCATTATTCCCTAAATCCTCTCGAAAATTGAAGATTCGAGAGGTAGAGGTGGTGGTAAATATTCCCCCATCCCAGTGATCTTGGTCCTCTCTAAAATGACTGATATGGAAGATTCTATTGTGGAATTTTTAAAGAGGTACATGTGTGCTTCAGTAGAATTATGGTGTGATGGAAACACATGATGGGGATCATTCATTACAATAAGTTGTTTGGTTGATCAAAAACTCATCCTCTGTGTCTACAATGCATTCCCATAGGTTATAGTGGACCAGTTGAATGAATGATTGGTTATCCTATCCCTCATTTTCTTGATGTCTCATAATTATTGATGTGGGGGAATTATATTTTAGTGACTAACTTGGTCGAGCATTACTAGGTCCCTAGATTTCTCAGAAGGATAAGACCTTATAGGATTCCATGTATGAGGGATTCTCTTATTCTAAGAATGTGGGGAAGTGTAATTCTCTATATTTCCCCATAATATAATACATGTGCATTATGTTTCTTCAATGGTTTTATTCTAAAGGGTTGTGGTTCAATAGTGTCACGCGTGTTGTATATTTTCATTGTTCTTGTTTTGTTTTGGATCCATAACCCATGGAGATAACATCCAGGTCTAGCTGAGAATAGATTATCTTGATGGTTAGTTGGTAACCCTCATATCCTGGATATGGTAGGTGTTTATACATTATTTTTTGGTGAATAGACCATGTATTTTTGCAAGGATAAAGCATGAATTATTTTTCTGTCTCTTTTAAGGACTCATATTAAGATGTGGTGAATGGCCACAACTATATGGGGACTTCGTTTCTGGATAACTCAATGCATTTCTCAGTTTCATCCTCCTCTTCACTAGGATGACATTCCTCTATCTAATCAGACCATAAAATATTCTTCATAGGGTAACCTACAAACTTGAGTGGAGTGATGTTATATGTTCATGGGAAAAAATATGTAGTTTACCCATATGTTTTGAGAACCTCTATATATAATGGTTCCATAGTTTTTGAAACCTCTCAATAGGACGGTGTCCAGGAAATGAGGATTTCCTTATCCATTGAAGATGTCTCTAGGGGTAGGTTGACCATGGTGGATTTTAGGAGTGCAGTCACTACAATATGTATCCACACTACCACTAGGAGGAATATCACACAAATGATTGTATTATAATTTGGTTAAAGAGTTGATGGACCTGTATGGTGTTTAGAATGTGTCTCCAATGACCCCAAGGACACTGTATTTGAGAATATTAGAAATATGATCCTCATTTTATGTTGTGGTCGAAATCTGACTACCTTCCTTTTGAAATTGTGAATAAATATTATCCTTCTATATAATGGGTTTCGTATATGTTTTATAACCATCCGGTGTTGTGGGAATATAATCGCACTATAGGGAAGCCACTTAATTATTCCAATGATATTCTTTTTTATGGATAAGAATATGAGCCAGTCCCAAGTTCTGTTTCATTCTCACATTATCGGCCTCAATTAGTACTGGACTATGATCCCAATATTGAGCCATTATAATATTCCACTGAAGATTATTGGTAAGAATATAAGCATACCCCGAGGCATGTTTCACTCTCACATAGTGATCCTTGATTAGATCATGAATATGATTCTGGTTTGAATACGCATTCCCCTCTAGAATATGTAGATATGCCTAAGAAATGGGAGAATAGATATGATTCTCCTCCTTTATTTCCTTGGAAGGATGTTAGTTACACCCTTCATCAGTGAAATTATGAATAGTTGAATGAATTATATGATCTGTAGGGATATTCCAAATAGATTAATTAACATTAATATAATCATGTCCTTAGGCATGTACCATTATCACATAGTTTTCCTCAGCTATAATTGGGATATGGGCACAATCCTATGAATTTGGAGTATGAAAATAATATTCTTGGACAAGAATATTATCTAATACTAAGGCATTTTCCCCTCTCACATAGTGAGCCCCAGCCAAAAGGTGACATGAGCGTGATCCTAGGACTTTGAAATAAGCTGCCAAATTTTTTCGATAGGCATGTCACTCAATCGTAAGGCATTCCCCGCTCTCAACTAGTGAGTCCCAGTTGGAATAGAAATATTATCCTAGTCTAATGACTCGACCTTTATCAGGAGATGATAATAATAATCATTGGTAGGACAAAAAATGTACTCTCTCCTTGAATCATCCACTTGTTCATGAGGATTAGTCTATTGAGTTTTCCTGTATGTAGGCATTGGAATATGCACCTATCCTTGTATATGTACAAGTGTATGAATATTCATCCACATTTCTTCAGTTGTTGATAATATGTAATGGAATTTTAGAAAATTTTGTGCAAGGATTTAATATATCTCATTTTATATTTCATTTATGTACTTGAATATATATTATATTGATGCGAGTATATGAGAAAAACTTCTTTCATTCATGTGTGATTGGATTATCCTGATGGGAAACATTCAAGGGGTTGGGATATGTGCCTCCCCAATGACTTCTACTGGAATATTTTTGTAGACTTGTTCTGAGTGAGAAAGGTTATGATCCTCCTCTCTTGTTACTACTAGAATATGTCAACAGACCTCATCAACTGGAGTGGAGATATTATCCCACTCACAGATATCCATATCCCTCCTCGCCCTATGTGTCTTCAATTCTATTTATGCAAGGGTATCATAGGCCTTAGTATTTTAGGTGGTACCCATACTAGGTAATTGGTGGTTACTAGTTGAATGGTGCTAGCAATGACAGTTAATATGTTCTCCCATGGTGGCCCCTGAACCAGGAGGGAGCTATATTTGAATCCCTAGTCCACCTTCATCAGATATTGAAGGTGGTTGTTGTCATGCTCTGGGAATAATATATAAAACTGATTGGTTAAGGAGACATGGGACATTGTCTTGTCTTCAACTTTACCTAGATGATGTGAAATCATCAGAATTCATACATATATTCCTTTATGGGTATATTTGAGGGTCAGGATCGTACCACATCAGTGGTATTACCAGGACCATTTTGTTTTACACTTGACGTTGAAGCTTTCAAGTAGAAGAGATCATTTTGCGACCCATATGGGTTGCGGCCTTAAGATATTTATAGGAATGAATGTTGGATTATGAAGACCTTATATCATATTGAGATTCTCTTTTTGAGAGAAGTATCTGAAGTCACACAAAAAACAAGGAACAAAATCACCTATGAAGGAACTTCAGTCACCATCGAATCGAAGATATCTTCTTTGGTCTCCCTCGAATCGATGGAATCTTCTGTGGTATTCCTCGGTTCAATGGAATCATCTCAATATCCCTCAAATTGACGGGTTCTTCTTCGGACGCCCTCGAATTGATGACATCTTCATCGATCTTCTTCGTATCGATGTCATCTTGGGCCTAGGTTGCCCTGCTTTTCCTTGGATGGTTCCCGATTTTTCTTCCTCATTGATGATGCCTTCGTTCTGAGCACTTGGCCACTTGAACCATTGCTCTGACCCTACGTTTTTCTGCTCCTATCCTGGTCGGATCTAGAGTGGGGGTTACAACGGGGTTTTGGGACGTGTGGTTCAACGACCATCGATGTTCCAGGCGCGAGCTCCTCGACGTTGGATTTGGTTTTTCAGTTTTCTTCCACATGATATCCGTGAAGGTTTGTTTGATTTTCCCCAGCGGTTGAACTTTTTTATGCTTGTTTAGTGGTATTACATTTTGTGGTTCGGAATTGGTGTTGTCTACATATGGTTATGGTGGCGGCCATTAGTGTTGCTCACGATGGTGTTCTGCCGATGTTTCATGATTTACAATGAGGTGAGCTCAATCTCTTTCAGTGTCTTGTTTGCTTCTGGTTTGCTGGGTGATAATGACGGATTGTTGCGGTGTTCTACGGTGGATTCGATGAACTCTGATGTCTCCGACGACTAGTGAGGTTTCTGGAAGGCGACTATAATGTCGGTATTAGGACAGAATTGATGGCAGTGGTGACTCGGGGTGAGCCATGTTGATGACGTGACCTTTGATGTTGGAGAAATGATTTTGGCTGATTCGGGTGATCTTGGAAGGCAATCTACTCGATATCGTGTTTGCTTTGAATTTTGAATTTTGAATGGGAATTCTCTGTTTTTGGTTCCCGTCTGTAGGTTACTGTTCACCCTGAAAGCGGCTTTTAAAAATCAAATAAAAATAAATTCTCAGTCATGTTATGTTCTGAATCAAATATTCTTGCTTAAAAAATTATTTTATTCCTGATATAGCCATTCTACTAACATGGACATATTAATGTAAGGATTGAATTATCACACTAGAGCCTCTATTATATAGGATCAGTTTAAAGATTTATAATAGGTTTGTGAGATTTTTTTGAATTTCCATCAATTTGGATTGGCCACTGTTAAATGAGAATGATTTTATTTGAGGGTATTACATTATCATCATTGATAACATTGAATATGTAATGAAATATGTCCCAACAAATGATAAAATGGTAATTATTTTATTGGATAGATTCATGTTGTGTTCTCCATTTTTTTCATATAGTGTGCCAAAATATTAGCCTAATGGATAATGACCCGATCATTCATTTACATGAGATATTCATGTTGAGTTAACCTTTTTGTTTTTATAGAAAATACATGACTTGGAAACCCACATCATTATGAATAGAAACCCCAAACGGTTCCCCTATTCATAGGTGGGTATGAACATATTTTCCAAAAGAAGGTTGTTAGTTTGGGTTTCATACCCAACATTGATTGGGAAATTGCATTGGACTAGAGGATGGGAGGTTAGGCTCATTGTACCATTTTGGGGGGAATTGTTTCCTACTTGAGGGATCTCTTATAGATTTAAAATATTTCCATGAATCTCTTACTAATACTAATACAGGACCTGTAACCCTCATAGAATGATAATAGTTTAACGCCTTTTATGAGTTGGTGAAGGGGATTTGGTTAGTAAATAGATATGTATATATATGAGATTATTCATCCCTCTCCCACTAACGGGTGTAAGATTCTTTGATAAAGCCATATAACCAGGTACTTTGGAATTTTATGCCACATATGGAGTTGGTTAAAATTCATAGGAGGGGATTGAGCCATTTTGAGGCATCTTATACATCCCCATTATTGCAAATGTAACGCCCCGACCCCAGCTACCCAGAGTCGGTGCATTACTTCGTAACATTGGCATGATCACAAGAAAGATCAAATCTCGAAAGACAGATTGGTTTAGTAGCCTTGGAAACACTAGATATATTCATAAGTTTTACATTACATCATAAAATGAAAAACTACTACAACAACATAATGTCTCCATAATCCACACTACTATCCCCTCATAATATCCCTGCAGGTCATTCATAATTTACTTCTTCACATCCTGGGGAAAAATAAAACATAGAAAAGGGGTGAGCTCAAATGCCCAGTAAGGATAACAATATAGCGGAAACTTTCATAAATAAGAATAAACATTTAAGGCAATGCATTAGTAAAACAAAAGCCTTTTAAAATTGAACTTCAACATGGTATGGCAAAAGTAAAATGAAATAATGCCATTTACTTATTCACATGGATATTCTACTAATCGAATAATCACATGCAAAAATCAATAACCACTTTCATAATGTTGGAATGCATAATGCCAGACTATCATAACCACATAGCCAAGGCCTCGTGCCAAGGATACAAATAAGATTTTGTCAAGGCCTTGTGCCAAGACACTAGTTTGTCTCATGAGACCTACCGATGCATCGAGGAGCTATAGCGGGCTCCACCCGTCACTTATTAAGTCCAATGCATTCCCATATGAAAAGGTTTAAACATAACATAAACATTCGTATTAAAACTAGCATACGAAATGTCAATACTTTCACAATAAACTATGAATGGTATAAAAATAGCACATCCACAGTCAAACATATCACAAAACCTTCAATACAATATAGAAGTTTTGTATCATAATAAATCAACTTCAAATAATCTTAAAATCCATCAAAGGATGTTGACATAGATGAAATCAAAATTCTTTTTAAAGAAATATCTCCTTTTATTTTGAAATCATTTAAGATCCATATAAAATAAAACATTTTCTTTGAAAATATTCTTATAAGCTTGTAAGGAATGCTTTGAAGATTTTATAACGGCGTAAAATAACCGCACCCGCCGTATAAGTTAAAAAAAACATTCTTACCTCAATTCTGTCGAAAAGGTTAAAAAGGACCTTGTTTTGAAAACGACGGAAAGATTCCTTTATAAACCTCTTATAAAAAGTCAAAAAAAGGTATATATGACTTTAACCCATATTCTTGTAAATAGTAAAAATGTTTTGAAATACATTTTTAAGAAACATGGATGTGGATGATAAAGAGATCCCAGTAGATTATTACGTATAATACAACCTCGGATAATGAAGAGATTGTGAAATAACCCTTACCTTGTACTTTTCCTTGGTTGGGGTAGGTTAACCTCCTGTATAATGGTGAAATAGTTGTTATTAAATTATACAAGAATCATATATATTAATATGATATCATATATGATCTTTTAACATTGATTTGTTAATAATATCTTAGAATTATCGTCGTTTCGGGAGTTAACTTACTCATTTTCTTTTATATGTTTTGTTACATAAGCCATGGTTGTTGCATCTTATTCATATCCAGAATGATATACAGTCCTTAAACATCATTTTTAAATCATCAAATGATAATTATACTTGAATGGATACGATGGAGAATGAATCTCATCGCGTTCGTGGAGACGGTAGTCCGTACGTACGCACGAGCGACAATATCATTCTTTTGATATTAAAATAATATATAAATGGATGGTATATCATATATACAGAATCATTAACATGTTATATTTATTATTTACATGAGTTACACATCATTATTATACCCATCCAAATAATATTATATTGAATAACAATTACACCACGACGTGGAGACGGTAAGCCGTACGTACGCACGTATGGTGACATGTTATTCAAAGGGTGGATAGAATACTGAATATGATTGTACCATATTTATAATAACATCACAGTATATGTGAGATACTGGAGTTATTATTTCAGAATGGTAAGAACAAAGGAAGAAGAAGTGGAAGAAGAAATGAACTTAGAAAAGGGTGGTGAAATCATTACCTCTTCTTCGGGTTCTTCCTTTTGATTTGATCAAAAGGGCTCCTTAGGTTGGCTTTCTGATCAAACTAAGGCCTCTAGGTTGTATTGAGGGATGTTGGGAGAGTATTTGGGCATAGTTTGGCCGAACCAAAAGGCTTTAGAGGTTTGAAGAAATGAGAAGGAGGAGTGCCCTTTTATAAGAGGGGTGAGGGGCACCTTTGGAAAAGCTAGAAATATTAATTTATAATAAATTCATATTCGGTTTCTAAAAGCTCCAAAGTTGACTATTAAAAGTATGAGGTGTGGATAGGTCGAAAACAACTCATCCAATAGAATTTATACAGGTTTGGGTACTTATATTAACCTTATCTTTAAGTATTAACTCTAAGTTAATTAGTTTCACTTTTACAATGTCTCTTTGTATTTTTATATAATATGATTAATAAACTTACTATATACATCCAAGCGACCCCCAAGTGGTCCATTAATGAGGAACCTATCATAATATAAGTCTCTTGGCCGAACCTTAGATTTTTAGGAATTTAATATCAATTAATAATATAATATTTGTTTTAAGAACTCTTTTATGTCAATTTTGACACTATTCAATAGTTGATTTTTGTGAAACTCCTAACAGATTGATTACTTCGAACAAAGTCAATTAAATCAATCCTAATATATCATATTATCATAGAAAATTATTTTAATTCATTAAAAGTTTCATATTATAATTATTTGGGTATTTATAAGATCAATTATTTTTATTTTTCACTATTTTAGTAATTACTACATCATCATTGTGTCATAAATAAAATAAATTATATAATGTCTAAAAATTATAAATAAAATATCATTATGTAGGAAATATTTTTATCTTTCTAATGAATATTTATAATCGAAAATCCAACATGTATAACCCTATGTAAAAATTGTTCTTCTAAAAGATATATGCTTGTGTCATTTTTGTATTCATTTTAACTTAATTAAAATAAAGTGTCATTATCACTTACAAGTGGATCCATGGGGTCCCAAAATTGACACAAAGATGCCCATGGTCGACCATGTATCAACCAATAGGTTTAAGACACGTTTTAGGGTAATTTTGTATTATTATAATATTATTTTTTTAATCCTTATTTACCGGATTTACCCTTTAACCATGGTAAATAAAATATTTACCGCAGTAATTATTCAAAATGTCTAAAAATAAAAGTTACCTATTTACATAATTTGGACATCCTGATTCCAAATATGGAATCCATTTTCCTAAATTCAAAACACAGAAGTGGCAGAAATTAATTTAAAATTAATTCCCGCTGTTAAAACAAAAAGCGTGTTTTTAAGAGATAATAACTATCAAAAGATTGACACTTGTTTATGTTCGGTTTAATTGTAAAATTATGTCCAATGATAAACATTAAATTGAATGGTAAAAATATATTCTAAATATACTTTAAAACCACTCAAATTCATAATTTATCACTATTAATTATTTTGATTAAAAAAGTTGTTTTTAATTAAAATTTAGAAATTTTCACTATTCATCAAAATATGAAAGTTATCCGAAATGTACCAAAATTTCACCCTAGGCTAATTTTGATATTCCGAATCCAAAAATGAAGTCCATTTTGAAATATAGAATATATATGATTTCAAAAATTAGGTATTACTATTCACAACGGCTAGTTTAATTAGTTGTGGTGTGTGTTAGAACTCGAGGTTGCGTACAACACACGCTATCGCATTATTCAAAGGGAAACGTACCGTAGAAGCTTGGGGTGTTACATTCTCCCCTCCTTCAAATAATTGCGTCCTCGCAATTTCTAGGGTATTACTGCATAAAAAGACTCGGGTGGTTCTTCATCATAAGTTCCTCAGGTTCCCACGTTGCCTCTTCCATTTTATGATTTCTCCACAAAACTTTTACCAGACGCGTCGTCCGGTTTCTCAGTACTTGTTCTCTTGTATCAAGAATCCTGACGGGCTCTTCGCAATAAGACAGATCGGGTTCCAGTTCTAATTCTTCATAGGTGAGTACATGCGTTGGGTCAGGCATGTATTTTCTCAACAGAGATACGTGGAACACATCGTGAACTTTGGAGAGACTTGGCGGCATTGCCAATCGGTAAGCTACAACCCCAATTTGTTCTAGAATTTCGAAAGGTCCGATGTACCTGGGACTCAATTTACCTTTCTTACCAAAACATATGACTCCCTTCCACGGAGATACCTTTAGGAAAACATGATCACCGACTTGAAATTCCAAATCCTTCCTTCGATTATCGGCATAGCTCTTCTGCCTACTTTGAGCTGCTTTAATGTGATTTTGGATTACCTTCACCTTTTCCACCGTTTCCTCCACCAGTTCTGGGCCTACAAGTTTTCTTTCACCAACGTCATCCCAACAGGTTGGTGTACGACATCTCTTTCCGTATAACGCTTCATATGGTGCCATTTGTATACTCGAATGAAAGCTATTGTTATAGGAAAATTCTACCAGAGGTAAATATTGATCCCACATACCCTGAAAATCAAGTGAGCAAGATCTCAACATGTCTTCTAAGGTCTGAATAGTCCGTTCTGATTGTCCGTCTGTCTGAGGGTGGTAAGCAGTGCTCAAATGAAGTTCAGTATCCAGGGATTTCTGAAGACTTTTCCAAAATCTTGAAGTAAAACGGGGATCACGATCAGAAACAATCGATAGGGGAACTCCATGAAGTCTCACAACTTCATTAATGTATAGTCTTGCTAGACGTTCCAGGGGTAGATCTTCTCTTATAGCAAGAAAATGTGCTGACTTGGTAAGACGATCAACAATAACCCATATTGCATCGTTCCTTCTAGGAGTCTTTGGTAGCCCCATGACAAAGTCCATCGTAATATTGTCCCATTTCCACTCCGGTATGGGAAGAGGTTGCATGACTCCTCTAGGCTGTTGCCTTCTAGCTTTCACTTGTTGACAAACCATACATCTTGACACAAAATCAGCAATCTCCCTCTTCATGTTGTCCCACCAAAAATGTTCCTTCAAATCTCTATACATTTTGGTGCTCCCAGGGTGTATAGAGAAATTGGAACTATGAGCATCATCCAACAATTCCCTTTTTAGATCAGGTATATTGGGAACACAAAGTCTCTTCCCGAATTTCAAAATTCCACCTTCATACACAAAGTCTCTCAATCTCCCATCATTCACAGCTTTAATCTTCTTCTAAAATTCTTCATCATCGGTCTGAGAACTCTTAATCCTTTCTAGTAAAGATGGTTTGGCAACCATTTGAAAAAGAATTGATGTTTCACCTTCCCTGGTTATTCCCATGTCCATCTTCACTAGATCCATGAAAATTGGATCCCTTTCAATTCTCATCATGTTCAGAACTCCATGGTCTTTTCTGCTCAAAGCATCTGCCACCTTGTTTGCCTTCCCCGGGTGGTAGTGTATCGTACAATCATAATCCTTGAGTAATTCAAGCCATCTCCTTTGCCTCATGTTGAGTTCTTTTTGTGAGAAAATATACTTCAAACTCTTGTGATCAGTATAAATCTCACATTTTTCACCATAGAGGTAGTGCCTCCATATCTTCAAAGCAAAGATCACAGCTGCTAACTCAAGATCATGAGTAGGATAGTTTTGTTCATGAATTTTCAACTGTCGTGATGCATAGGCAATAACTCTATCATTCTGCATAAGGACACAGCCAAGTCCTTTCTTCGATGCATCACTATAAATAACGAACCCATCATTCCCCGATGGTAGAGTCAATATAGGAGCATTGACTAATCTTCTCTTCAGTTATTCGAAACATTCTTCACACTCTTTTGTCCAAACAAATTTAACCCCTTTACGTGTGAGCTTCGTTAATGGGTTAGCCAATCGGGCAAAATTCTGGACGAAACGTCGATAATAACCTGTCAAACCAATAAAACTACGTACCTCAGTTATATTCGTAGGTGCTGGCCATTCTTGGATTGCCTTGGTCTTAGAAGGATCAACAGAGATTCCATCTTTAGAGACAATATGGCCAAGAAAAGAAATCTCCTGAAGCCAGAATTCACACTTGCTAAACTTTCCATATAATTCATGCCTCCTCAGAGTCTTCAAGATAATGCGCAAGTGATTTTCATGATCTTTGTAGGTTTTGGAGTATACCAAGATATCATCAATAAATACCACCACAAATTCATCGAGATACTCCTTGAAAACTCTATTCATCAGATCCATGAATACAGAGGGTGCATTAGTCAATCCAAACGGCATTACAGTAAACTCGTAATGCCCGTACCTGGTTCGAAATGCTGTCTTCGGAATGTCTTCCTTCTTCACACACAACTGATGGTATCCAGATCGAAGGTCAATCTTTGAAAAGTATTGAGCTCCATGCAGTTGGTCAAATAAATCATCAATACGAGGTAGGGGATACTTGTTCTTTATCGTTATAGCATTGATCTCCCTGTAGTCGATACATAACCTCATAGATCCATCTTTCTTTTTAACAAAAAGAACAGGGGCTCCCCATGGAGAAACACTAGGGCGAATAAATCCCTTATTACTCAATTCCTCTAGTTGTTTCTTTAGTTCGACTAACTCTACAGTGGCCATTCTATAAGGGGTCTTCGATATAGGCCTTGATCCAGGAATCAAATCAATAGAAAACTCAACTTCTCGTTCTGGAGGATGTCCAGGTAAATCTTCCGGAAATACATCTACAAATTCTTTTACAACAGGTACATCCTCTATTTGAACATTCCTTTCCTCACCGACAGTTATTTCATTCTCTTCCTCCCCAATAATTGAATTAAGTTGAGCTACTGGGGGTGGGTCTAAATAAGAATTAGGTGGTGACGATTCTGCTCTAAAAATAAGGTGTTCCTTATCATTATCATCAAGAATCGTAACCTCTTTCTTCTTACAATAAATCTTCGCATCATAGTCCGAAAGCCAGTCCATACCGAGGATTATATCAAACTCAATCATAGGTATGACGATGAAATCAGCAGATAAAGAAAATTTATGTGCTCTAATGGGGACTGATTCACAAAACTTTGTTGCAACGATACTTCCCTTAGGAGTTTTAACTGACAACTCCCTTATTAAATCAAATTGGAAATATCTAATTTTCTTAGCAAACTGGGAAGATATGAAACAATGCGATGATCCAGAATCAAATAATGCATTTGCTAAACTTGAGGAAACCATTAAATTACCTGCCACCACGTCTTTCGGAGCTTCTACCTCAGCAGTAGTGATAGCATAAGCCTGGCCTTGATCCCTTGGCCTTTTCTGAGGTAAGTTCTCCTGACTCTTAGGACATGCATTTGCATAATGCCCCATCTCCCTCCAATTGTATCACTGAACGTTGGTAGCTTCCTTCTTCCCCTTGCAATCATGAGCTTGGTGGCCTTTTTCACCACACTTGTAACAGACTCCCATTCCCTTCAGGCAAGCACCGGGGTGTTTCTTCCCGCACTTACCACAAGATGGATATTCAACCTTTCCCTTCTTCCCCTTATTTCCATTCCCAGATTGATCAGCAGGTCTCCTCTTATCTTGCTTTGCTTTAAATTCATAAGACTTAGAGAATTCCTTTTCGGTCTTGATAGCACATGAGACAATGTCTTCGTACGATGAAAAGGATTGTGAGACTAATGCTCGACGGAGAAATGGTTTTAACCCATCAAAGAAACGATCAATCTTACTTCTTGGGTTGCGAATATAATCACCAGCGTACCTCGCTAACCTTGTAAAGTTAGCCTCATACTTTGTGACATTCTCATCCTCCTTTTGTCTCAGACTCAGAAATTGCCTTTCCATATCTGCTCGATGGTCGCGAGGAAAGTATTTTTCTAAAAACAGATCTTTGAACTCCCTCCATTCCATGTTTGATACTTCATCATCTTCCTTCATGTTTTGAATCAATGACCACCATTGATCAGCATCTCCAGTGAGGCGGTAAACTGCCATGTTAACTTTTTCCCTTTCACTACTCCCCAAAGCCTGAAATATTTTCTCTAGGGAAAATATCCATTGCTCAGCTACTAAGGGATTTGTACTTCCATTGAACGTTGGTGGTTTTTGTCTCATGAATCGATCTAACATTGATCCTCCACGCTGCGGATCAGGGTGCTCCATACGGGTAAGGTTATTATTCATAACCTGAGTAAGTTGTCCCAGTACGGTGATTAGCTTATCAGCACCAGTTGCATCACCAGCCCCACTATAATTATCTTGAGCAGGAGGGCAATCCCTACATGGAGTGCGTGCATTGATACGGTTTCCATTTCTTCCACTAGGCGCCATTTCTAAACAATGGCATAAACTAGATCAGTTTATGAATCAAAATACATAATCCCATACTTATAAAACACTTAACATAAATTGAACTATCTATGGATATA
Source organism: Viscum album (assembly GCA_963277665.1). NCBI lineage: Eukaryota > Viridiplantae > Streptophyta > Magnoliopsida > Santalales > Viscaceae > Viscum > Viscum album. The sequence goes on along the minus strand of OY728125.1, from coordinate 353,416,150 downwards.
ATCCATAATCATAAATATGTTTTCTTTGAGGAAGTATATACTCATAAACCCTTCATAATGATTTGTAAAGAAAGTGAGAGTTATCCTAAGTATATCCCCCGGGAGTGTCGTAACCAAGAGTGCAGCAAGGCCCGTTGTCGTGCACCAGTTCCCGTTCGAGTCTAGCTCAAAGTGGTGTTTTCGGGTTTTACCCCTAGGTACATCTGTGCCAGAGCCGCCTCTACCTGCTGGTATCCAGACAGGGATGTATTGCTCGAAAAACTCACAAAATCTCTACAATACCAAAATTCTAGGAAGTTCTTCTATACTAATCCTCAAAGTTCATCTTAGGTCTATGTGCTCTAATCAGAGTTTATCTAAATCTAGCTTCCAAGGTTTGTACTAAACTTCCTCTGATACCAACTGTAACGCCCCGACCCCAGCTACCCAGAGTCGGTGCATTACTTCGTAACATTGGCATGATCACAAGAAAGATCAAATCTCGAAAGACCGATTGGTTTAGTAGCCTTGGAAACACTAGATATATTCATAAGTTTTACATTACATCATAAAATGAAAAACTACTACAACAACATAATGTCTCCATAATCCACACTACTATCCCCTCATAATATCCCTGCAGGTCATTCATAATTTACTTCTTCACATCCTGGGGAAAAATAAAACATAGAAAAGGGGTGAGCTCAAATGCCCAGTAAGGATAACAATATAGCGGAAACTTTCATAAATAAGAATAAACATTTAAGGCAATGCATTACTAAAACAAAAGCCTTTTAAAATTGAACTTCAACATGGTATGGCAAAAGTAAAATGAAATAATGCCATTTACTTATTCACATGGATATTCTACTAATCGAATAATCACATGCAAAAATCAATAACCACTTTCATAATGTTGGAATGCATAATGCCAGACTATCATAACCACATAGCCAAGGCCTCGTGCCAAGGCTACAAATAAGATTTTGTCAAGGCCTTGTGCCAAGACACTAGTTTGTCTCATGAGACCTACCGATGCATCGAGGAGCTATAGCGGGCTCCACCCGTCACTTATTAAGTCCAATGCATTCCCATATGAAAAGGTTTAAACATAACATAAACATTCGTATTAAAACTAGCATACGAAATGTCAATACTTTCACAATAAACTATGAATGGTATAAAAATAGCACATCCACAGTCAAACATATCACAAAACTTTCAATACAATATAGAAGTTTTGTATCATAATAAATCAACTTCAAATAATCTTAAAATCCATCAAAGGATGTTGACATAGATGAAATCAAAATTCTTTTTAAAGAAATATCTCCTTTTATTTTGAAATCATTTAAGATCCATATAAAATAAAACATTTTCTTTGAAAATATTCTTATAAGCTTGTAAGGAAAGCTTTGAAGATTTTATAACGGCGTAAAATAACCGCACCCGCCGTATAAGTTAAAAAAAACATTCTTACCTCAATTCTGTCGAAAAGGTTAAAAAGGACCTTGTTTTGAAAACGACGGAAAGATTCCTTTATAAACCTCTTATAAAAAGTCAAAAAAAGGTATATATGACTTTAACCCATATTCTTGTAAATAGTAAAAATGTTTTGAAATACATTTTTAAGAAACATGGATGTGGATGATAAAGAGATCCCAGTAGATTATTACGTATAATACAACCTCGGATAATGAAGAGATTGTGAAATAACCCTTACCTTGTACTTTTCCTTGGTTGGGGTAGGTTAACCTCCTGTATAATGGTGAAATAGTTGTTATTAAATTATACAAGAATCAAATATATTAATATGATATCATATATGATCTTTTAACATTGATTTGTTAATAATATCTTAGAATTATCGTCGTTTCGGGAGTTAACTTACTCATTTTCTTTTATATGTTTTGTTACATAAGCCATGGTTGTTGCATCTTATTCATATCCAGAATGATATACAGTCCTTAAACATCATTTTTAAATCATCAAATGATAATTATACTTGAATGGATACGATGGAGAATGAATCTCATCGCGTTCGTGGAGACGGTAGTCCGTACGTACGCACGAGCGACAATATCATTCTTTTGATATTAAAATAAGATATAAATGGATGGTATATCATATATACAGAATCATTAACATGTTATATTTATTATTTACATGAGTTACACATCATTATTATACCCATCCAAATAATATTATATTGAATAACAATTACACCACGACGTGGAGACGGTAAGCCGTACGTACGCACGTATGGTGACATGTTATTCAAAGGGTGGATAGAATACTGAATATGATTGTACCATATTTATAATAACATCACAGTATATGTGAGATACTGGAGTTATTATTTCAGAATGGTAAGAACAAAGGAAGAAGAAGTGGAAGAAGAAATGAACTTAGAAAAGGGTGGTGAAATCATTACCTCTTCTTCGGGTTCTTCCTTTTGATTTGATCAAAAGGGCTCCTTAGGTTGGATTTCTGATCAAACTAAGGCCTCTAGGTTGTATTGAGGGATGTTGGGAGAGTATTTGGGCAGATTTTGGCCGAACCAAAAGGCTTTAGAGGTGTGAAGAAATGAGAAGGATGAGTGCCCTTTTATAAGAGGGGTGAGGGGAACCTTTGGAAAAGCTAGAAATATTAATTTATAATAAATTCATATTCGGTTTCTAAAGGCTCCAAAGTTGACTATTCAAAGGATGAGGTGTGGATAGGTCGAAAAAAACTCATCCAATAGAATTTAGACAGGTTTGGGTACTTATATTAACCTTATCTTTAAGTATTAACTCTAAGTTAATTAGTTTCACTTTTACAATGTCTCTTTGTATTTTTATGTAATATGATTAATAAACTTACTATATACATCCAAGCGACCCCCAAGTGGTCCATTAATGAGGAACCTATCATAATATAAGTATCTTGGCCGAACCTTAGATTTTTAGGAATTTAATATCAATTAATAATATAATATTTGTTTTAAGAACTCTTTTATGTCAATTTTGACACTATTCAATAGTTGATTTTTGTGAAACTCCTAACAGATTGATTACTTCGAACAAAGTCAATTAAATCAATCCTAATATATCATATTATCATAGAAAATTAGTTTAATTCATTAAAAGTTTCATATTATGATTATTTGGGTATTTATAAGATCAATTATTTTTATTTTTCACTATTTTAGTAATTACTGCATCATCATTGTGTCATAAATAAAATAAATTATATAATGTCTAAAAATTATAAATAAAATATCATTATGTAGGAACTCTGTTTATCTTTCTAATGAATATTTATAATCGAAAATCCAACATGTATAACCCTATGTAAAAATTGTTCTTCTAAAAGATATATGCTTGTGTCATTTTTGTATTCATTTTAACTTAATTAAAATAAAGTGTCATTATCACTTACAAGTGGATCCATGGGGTCCCAAAATTGACACAAAGATGCCCATGGTCGACCATGTATCAACCAATAGGGTTAAGACACGTTTTAGGGTAATTTTGTATTATTATAATATTATTTTTTTAACCCTTATTTACCGGATTTACCCTTTAACCATGGTAAATAAAATATTTACCGCAGTAATTATTCAAAATGTCTAAAAATAAAAGTTACCTATTTACATAATTTGGACATCCTGATTCCAAATATGGTATCCATTTTCCTAAATTCAAAACACAGAAGTGGCAGAAATTAATTTAAAATTAATTCCCGCTGTTAAAACAAAAAGCGTGTTTTTAAGAGATAATAACTATCAAAAGATTGACACTTGTTTATGTTCGGTTTAATTGTAAAATTATGTCCAATGATAAACATTAAATTGAATGGTAAAAATATATTCTAAATATACTTTAAAACCACTCAAATTCATAATTTATCACTATTAATTATTTTGATTAAAAAAGTTGTTTTTAATTAAAATTTAGAAATTTTCACTATTCATCAAAATATGAAAGTTATCCGAAATGTACCAAAATTTCACCCTAGGCTAATTTTGATATTCCGAATCCAAAAATGAAGTCCATTTTGAAATATAGAATATATATGATTTCAAAAATTAGGTATTACTATTCACAACGGCTAGTTTAATTAGTTGTGGTGTGTGTTAGAACTCGAGGTTGCGTACAACACACGCTATCGCATTATTCAAAGGGAAACGTACCGTAGAAGCTTGGGGTGTTACAGCAAAAATCAAAACCCATGTAGTTTTTTAAACCCATACAGTCTAACATTGTATAGAAAGGACATATGTGTGCGATTTGAGGTACCAGGTATTCAATATATAGTCATGATGAGATGTCAGATGTATACTGATAATGAAAGGAATCTTATTTTTATTATTATTTTTTGGTTTTATATTCCACTGAAGGGTGAGGTAAAATGCTCAAACTATAGGAATAGTTGGTTCCCAATGGTTGATATGTCTGAGGCATGGTGGGACTTACGTATAATTGGATGAATATTGGAGTTTAGTCTACAGAAAGTCATCCTACATATACTGGTTATTGTATGAATCAATGTTCTCATAGTTCTATTCACACCCTTGGAACTGGCCCCAAGATAGATTCCCTTATATGGAGGTAATCACATTATTCCATTCATTAGGGATTACACAATGAGGTTACCCTGGCTAGTGGAGATTCATGATTATAAAGATATAAATATTATAAATCCCAAATCCCATGTGATCCATTATCAGTTTGAGAAAAAAGGGATATCATGAAATTAGTCTCACTACACATAGATGTGGGAAATAATCCCTCGGACAAACCATATGATGTTTAATATAGAGCTTAGGACTCATGGATGCATGTAACACCCTGACCCTAGAATCCCAAAGTCAGTACATTATTTTAATACACTGGCATGATAGAAGGATATCATATCCCAAAAGACTGATCAGTTTAGTAGTCCTGGAAATAGATTACATACATCAACTTCACATTACAATTTCAAACATAAAATACAACACAGATAGTTCTTTGATAATTCCATTATTCCATTTTATCATAACTCTACATATCAATCATAATACACTTCTTGGAAATATAGGGAAAAAAATAAGAAAGGGGTGAGCTTAGATGCTCAGTAAGGGTAAACAATTTAGTGTAAGATAACATAAAAAAGGCATAGTGAATAATTGAAAACACATGACTTTACAAATTACAAACCAGAACACACTTTATGGAAAAAATATGAGCTGAGTAAATAATTCCATAATAAAACATAGTCATGGGTATTCTACTATTTTAATAAACACATGAACCATCAATATTATTTTCATAATGAGGGAATGTATAATGCCATACATTCTGAAACATTCTGTCAAGCCCTTGGCCAAGACGTCTAAAAATTATTAAGGCCCCAGCCAAAACCATATATCAAATTGGGAAAGGCCTCAATTAATTTCACTTCTAATTGTATCATGAGACCTACCGATGCATCCAAGATCTATAGTGGGCTCTACCCGTCATTTACATTTCCCAATACATTCCTCATATGAAAAGTTTGAAACATAACATAAAAATTTGTATTAAAACTAGCATACGAAATGTCCATACTTTTTCCATAAACCATGAATGGTATAAAAATAACACATCCATATTCAAAAATATAAAAAAACATTAAATACAATGTGTATGATTTGTATCATAATAAATCAACTTCAAACAAGTTTGAAATCAATCAAATTATGTTGACATAGATGAAAATGATTTGTAAAACTCTTTGAAAGAAAAATCCTTTTATCATTAAAACATTTAAAAGTCACATAATTTGGAAAGGAAGACACTTAAAGACATTTCTAACTCAATTTTCCCCCATCAATTTTGAAACTTTTGAATAGAATTAACATTTTAAATAAATTCATGTTCTTATAAATAAATCCTTAAAACCATTTTGAATACAAGGACATTAATGAGAATGATTTAAAAGAATAAATATTTAAAACATTTAAAGTTATTTTTAATAAAATATTCCACTAAAAACAATAACTTTAAAAACTATTTTATGAAACATGGAAGTGGATAATAAATATGTCCCAGAAAAAAAATACCCACAATAATTCGCTAATAAGAATTAGATTAAGGAATTAACCCTTACCTTGCAATTTCATTTGGTCGAGGGTACGTTTAACCTCTTATATAATGACTATATTATGTTATTAAATTATTCCAGAACCATATTCATATTTTTTATATCATACATGATTCATTTACGACTATATACTACCAATTTAATAATTATTTCCATGTTAAATTAACATTTTGGATTATAATCGTTTTCTTTATCGTACGTGTTTTAACATGTTATTTGTCATCATATCATTTAGATCATAAATTAAATACTTCCAGAATATAAACCTTGATTTATGTATCATATATATTTTGAATATAAAATTTTTAATTTATAGATATATGAAATGGAAGGCACCGTTTATGGAGACGGTAGGTCGTACGTACACATAAACATTGTTTCCATTTTCATATCCTATTGAACGAAAGTAAGTGAATAAGATATATGTAAGTAAATATATATATTTATATATATATATTTCTAGTTTCTTTCTTGTGTCATATATTACATACTTATTAATAATATATATTTTTATAATCATCATTTAATGGTGAATGTAGGAATGATTCTCATCACGTCGTGGAGACGGTAATCCGTACGTACGCACACACGACAATATCATTATATTGATGGTGAAATCGTATATAATTGTATGGTATATCATATATACATAATAATTAAAATGTTATATTTATTATTAAATATGTTATACTCATTATTATACCCATCCAAATAATGAAGTGTTTGAATAACAAAATACACCGTGACGTGGAGACGGTAAGTTGTACGTACGCACATTTGGTGACTTTTTCATTCATATGATGGATAGAATAATGAATATGGTGGTAACATTATTATAATAACATAAAATTATATAGAAGATATTGGATTTATTATTTTGGAATGGAAACAACAAATAAATAGGAAGTGGAAGTAGAAAAGAACTTGATAGAGGGTGGTGAAATTATTACCACTTTCTCAGGTGTTTGTTTTTGAGTTGATCAAAAGGGTTCCTTAGGTTGGCTTAATGATAAAATTAAGGACTCTAGGTTGATTTGAGGGAAATTTAGAGGATATATGGGCTGTTTTAGGCAGATCCAAATGGATTTGGAGATGTGATTTTGAAACAAGGGGATGTGCTTTTTTATAAGAGGGGTGAGGGTCACATTAGGAAAAGATTAAAATATTAATTTATTATACAATCATTTTAGGATTATAATGACCCCAAATGAATTTATTTCGAGGATAATGTGGTTATGGGTATAACTACTCTCAACCAATAGGTTTTAGACAAGTTTAGGTTACCATTTTAACCTTATCATTTATATTTAACTCTTAGTTAAATAGTTTAACTTTTACAGTGTCTTCTTGTATTATAACACTATATGGTTAATAAACTTTCTATAAACTTATAAGAAAACCTCAAGTGGTTCATTAATTAAAAATATAATATTTTCTATGCCCTTTTTCTTAAACTTAGGTTTTTTTTAATATTATATCAACCAATAATATAGTATTTTATTTGAAAATTAATTTATGTTAATTTTGACACTATTTGGTATTTTCTTTTTTATGAAAGTCATAAAACTCTTAAAAATTAGATGAAAATTTATTTAAACAACCCTAAAATGTCATATTAACCTATAAAATTAATTTAATTCTTAAAAAGTCTTATATTATATTTAGTTGGATATTTATAGTATCAATTATTTTAATATTTCATTAAGAAGGTAATTACTGCATCATCATTGTGTCACAACTAAATTTATTTTTTTAATTTATAAAAACTATAAATAAAGAACCATTTGGTAGGAAAATTTTTTATCTTTCTAATGGATATTTATAGTCGAATTTATATTGTGTGTAACCCTATATTAAATATGGTTAAGTTGTTAAACATTGAATTTAACACTTTTAACACTTCTTTAAATAAAAATAATAATAAATGTCCTAATATAATACAATTTGAGCTATAGGATCATATTTTATTACTAATGATACTTTTGGTCGAAATAAACTTATCAAAAAGAATTGGGACTTTTGTTAGGGTAATTATAATATCATATTTACCTTTAATTTCCCAATTTACGTTTATCCTTGGTAAATAAAAGTCAAAAGTTACTATTCACCATAAATTATTTTCAACTTATTGAATCAAATTTTACTTATTGATATCAACCATGTCTCTCAGATTTTATAAATTCAAATCATAGAAGTTGTAAAATTATGTTTTATGAAAAATTTCAACTGCTCCAAGAAGGTGGGTAAAAGAGGATAAAAAGTTTAATAAAATTTTATAAATATAATATTATTATAAAATGATTCCAATTAATTAATTAAACTTATATAGTTATTATAAATATATATGTTTACATAAAATTAATTAAAATAAAATAAATAATTATTTAAATAAAAATTTGGTTTTATATAATAACGCGGTGTTTTTCACTATTCGTCAAAAATTTAATATTTTCAGAAAAATACCAAGAATTCACCGAAAGATAATTTAGATATTCAAAATTCACAAATGACCACTATTTTACCAAATTCAAAACATATAAGTCTCATTTATTAATTTAAAATTACTTCCTGTTGTCAAATCCAAAAAGCGGGTTTATAAAAAGTAAAAACTATCAAAAGATTGATATGTTTCTATGTCAACTTTAAATGTGAAATTACCTATAATGACCAAAATTGTATTGAATGATAAGAATATAATCTAATTATACTTCAAAAACTTACAAATATATAATTTAACACTATAAATTATTTCAATTAAAATGGTTGATTTCAATTAAAACATAGTATTTTTCATTATTCCTCAAAATATGACAGTTATCCGAAAAGTAACAAAAATTTATCCAAACTAAATTTTTATGTCCCAATTATAAATAAGAATTTAATTTCATTAAATTGAATATATAAAATTTTCAAATATTGGTTTTAAAAGGGTTCTCCATTAAAAGGCGATAAAATTGAATTTTTTTTAAAAATACTTCTTTTATCTAAAAATGAATTTTATCTTAAATTATTTCTAAGAAACACATAATATGGATGTTAAAATTATATATATTATATAAGATTAAAAATGTTGTTTAAACTATTCATAAACACTTTTTAAATGGCTAGTTTGGTAAGTAGTTGTGCGCTCGAACTCAATGTTGCGTGTAGTGCAAGCTATTGAATTACTTTAATGAGATAACATACTATGAAATATTATGAAGTTACATTCTATCCTCCTTTAATAAATTATGTCATCGCAATTTGAAATTGTTCTCTGAAAATAAAAGGTTAAAAATAGAAAAATACCTTTGTGGAAAACCCACATTGGAAATTGGGTACTTAAAGTTTTGTCTTCATAAGAGGGAAAGGGAAATGAAAAGTCACCACCAAATTATGATCTCGATTAGGAGAACATTATTGGTAATTAGAGACACATAATTGGAGGGAAAACGTTAATATTTATAGAGATTTATTGGGGTCATCAATCACAAAAAAGTGTAAAATTGAGGTCCTTAAATCCATCAATCTAAGAAGATGTAAAATATCATCAGTTCAACAAAACATAAGGTATTAGGATAAAAAATTTATAGTTTTAAGATCCCTTCCCAAAAGTTTAAGAATTAATTTATTCATTTAAAAATAGGAAAAAATATACCTGATAAGTATAGTTTCATTCTTCAACTAATTCCTACCACAAACTAACCATTCACTCTAAAAGATAATAGAATAAAAAAATATTCTATTTATCATAATCATATAGGGTTACAAAAATAATAAATTTATAATTCATTTGTCAGAATATTTAAAAAAACTATAATACACAAACTAGGATATCACATAGGCCAGTGGTAGGTGATGAAACCTTTTCACCTTTTTATTACAGGTTCAAGTCTCGCGCCCTTGCTGGACGCGATGGGTTATCACCCGACCTCTGGGTTGTCCTTTTTATAACATTCCAAAAATAATATTAAGAAATTATTTAACCTTAATAATAGTATCCAACATCAAAAATAATCCATTACATCCTTTAGACTTATCCAAAATACTTCTAACCAAACTCACAATCCAAAATTTATAAGGAAGGTAATCAAAATGAAGATCTCTTTTTCCACGTAATAACATATGAATATCATCATCATGTATTCTTTGAAAACACTATAACACCCTAAATTACCATAAAACCTTATTTATTACAATCATTCTCCATTATTCTTTATGGAATACTGGATATACTCTTTCTATCAAATTTTTTTATAAAATCTAACAATGATGGAATATACAAATCATTAATCAGTTTCAAAAAAGTCAAGAGTATCCAATATAATTTATTCAAATAAATCATATATTATTCCAAAATCACTACCTCAGTATCAGAACCATATTATGGTTTATCATTCCCTCAACTGTATATTTTCAAAAAAAATAGCCTTCTATTGAGTCACTTTTCTTGGTTCAACACAATCTCAAGTCCTTAATGAAATAGTACTGTAGTACAATCCTTCTAAACTCTATAATTATTATTACATGTACATCATTAATACAATACTCAAATGACACAATAATTTAATAACAACATAAGAAATCTATTCATTTTCCTTCAAATGTAGTTTTATCATAAATAATTATTATTCAATAACGGCATTTGGGGTATACTCTGATGATTTAGACATTGCTTCACGTAGTGTCCCAACTCCTTTCTGATGAAGAATTGTACATTTGAAACTTTTTCTTACCCTTGAAATCACATACTTGGTGTCATTTTTCTCCACACTTATAACAAACTCCATTTCACTTAATGCATTTACCAAGGCGATCCTTTCAAAATTTATCACATATAGAAAAATCATTCTTTCCCCTCTTCCAATTATCCATCTTTCTCTCTTCCATACTTTTCTTCTCTTGCTTCCCTTAAAAGCCATATCACTCATTGAATTTTTCATTTATCTTATTAACACATGATATTATTTCTTCATATGATGAGAATACGGGGGAGATTATTTTCCTTTTAAATGTTGGATAAATACCATGAAAGATAAGATCCTACTTAATCTTTAGATCAAGTTTATTGCTGAAATTCTCATTCCTTCTACTAGGTGCCATTTCTAAACAGTGGCATACACTAGGTTAGTTTATGAATCACAACACATGATTCCAAACTTGTAAAATACTTAACATAAATTGAAAAGATTATAAATATAATATATAATCATAAAATGTTTTCATTGATGATGTATTTACTCTTAAATCCTTTATAATGGATTGTAATTAATATTTGAATTACCCTAAGAATATCCCCTAGGAGTGTCGTAACCAAGAGTGCAGTAAGGCTCGTTGTTGTGTACTAGGATACCCAGGGTTAATCCTGAAACTCCTTGTCGATGTTTTCACTCCTAGGTATATCTATACCAGATCCACCATTACCTGATCGTATCCAGACAGGGATGTATTGCTTGGAAAATACAAAAAATCTCTACATTACCAAAATTTTAGGACGTTCTTCTATACTAATACTCAAATTTTATGTTAGGGTAACGTTTTCTAATCAGAGTTATTTTTAAATCTTGTTTCCAAGGTTATGGATAAACTTCCACTGATACAAACTGTAATTCCCCGACCCCAGAAGCCCAATGTCAGTGCATTATTTTAATACATTGGTATGATTCAAGTAAATAACGTCCCAAAAGACCGATCAGTTTAGCAGTCTTGGAAATAGATTACATACATCAAATTCACATTACAATTTTAAACAAAAAATAAATCATATATAGTTCTTTGAAAATTCCATTATTACTTTTTATCTTAACCCTATATACCAATCATAATACATTTATTGGAAATCAAAAGAAAATAAAACATAAGAAAGGGGTGAACTCAGATTCCTAGTAAGTGTAAACAATTTAGCGGAAGATAACAAAAATAATAGGTTGGGTGAATAATTAAAAACAAATTCCTTTAAAAATAATAAACATAAACAGCTTATGGTAAAAATATGAGCTGAGAAAATAATGCCTTAACAAAACATAGTCATGGGTATTCTACTAGTCTAATAACCATATGAACCATCAATATTATTTTCATAACGAGCGAGTGTCTAATTCCAGATATTATGAATCATTTTGTCAAGGCCTCATCCAAGACATCTAAAAATGATTAAGGCCTCAGAAAAAACCATATATAAAATTGGGAATGGCCTTGGAAAATTCCACATTTAATTTCCTCATGAGACCTACTGATACATTGAGGAACTATAGCAGGCTCCAACAATCACTTACTATGTTCAATACATTCCTCATATGAAAAGTTTGAAACATAACATAAACATTCACATTAAATCTAGATTTTATAATGTCAATACTTTATCCATAAACCATGAATGGTATAAAAATTATGCATCCACAATAAAACATATCACAAAACTTTAAATACAATATTGAAGATTTTTATCATAATAAATCAACTTCAAACATGTTTAAAATCCATCAAAGATATTGACATAGATGAAAATGATTTGTAAATCTCTTTCAGAGAAATATCTTTTTTTCATGAAAACATTTAAAAGTCACACAATTTAGAAATGAATACATATAATGAAATTTTAGTCTCAAATTGTCCCATAACACATTTAATCCTTTCTATGGAATTAACATTTTAAAAACATTCAAATCCTTATAAATAAATCCTTAAAAAGTCATTTTGAAAACATGGAAATTAATGAGAATAATTTAGAAGAATAAATATTTAAAACATTTAAGATGATTTTTTAATAAAAGAGTCCCTTAAAAATAATCCATTTGGAAACTATTTTATGAAACATGGATATTGATAATAAAAATATCCCAGTAAAAACATACCCAAAAACAATCTCGAATAATAATGAGATTGAGGAATTAACCTTTACCTTGTACTTTCCATTGGTCTAGGGTAGGTTTAACCTTCGGTATAATGACCATAGAATGTTATTAAATTATACCAGAACCATATTTATATTTATTATATCATAAATGATTCATTTAAGACTTTATACTACCCATTTAATAATGATTTCCATGTTAAATTAAAATTTAGGGTAATAATCACTTTCCTTATCATACGTGTTTTGACTTGTTATTCATGATCATATCATTTAGATCATGATTTAAATATGTCCAAAAATAAACCTTGATTTATATATCATATATATTTATAATATAAATATTTATTATAGATAGATATATTAAATATAAGGCACCATTTATAGAGACCCTAGGTCGTACGTACGCATAAACGTTGTTTCCGTTTTCCTATCATATTGAACGGAAGTAAGTGAATTAGATATATGTAAGTAAATTCATACATATATATACATATATACATATATTTACAGTAGAATTATGATTTCATATATTACATACTTATTAATAATATAGCTTTTTATAATCATCATTTAATGGTAAACGTGGGAATGAATCTTATAGCATCGTGGAGACGGTAATTTGTACGTACGCACGAGGGACAATATCATTATATTGATGGTGAAATCGTATGTAATTGGATGTTATATCATATATACAGAATCATTAAAATTTTTTATTTTTTATTTACATCATTTATACTCATTATTATACCCATCCAAATAATAAACTGATTGAATAACAAACTACACCACGACATGGAGACGTTAAGCCGTACGTACACATGTATGTTGACTTTTTCATTCATATGATGGATAGAATAATGAATATGGTGGTAAAAGTTTTATAATAACATCAAATAATATAAAACATACTATATTTAATATTTTATAATGAGAACAACAAATAAAGAGGATGTGGAAGAAGAAAAAAAAACATGAAAGAGGGTGGTGAAATTATTACCTCTGCTTCAGGTGTTTCCTTTTGAGTTGATCAAAAGGCCTCATTAGGTTGAATTTCTCAGAAACTAAAGCACTCTTGGTTGATTTTAAGGATGCTTGGAAAATATTTGCGCATGGGTAGGCTGAGCCAAATGTATTTGGAGATGTGATTTTGAAAGAAGGGGAAGAGGCCTTTTATAAGAGGGGCGAGGGTCACTTTAGAAAAAAATTAAAAAATTAATTTATTATATAATCATTTTCAGTTTATAATGGCTGAAAATGAATATACTTCGAGCATTAGGTGGTTATGGGTCGAAATTATCTCAACCAATAGGATTTATAAAAGTTTACATTACCATTTTAACCATATCATTTAGATTTAACTCTTAGGTAAATAGTATAACTTTTACCATGTCATCTTGTATTATTACACTATATGGTTAAAAAACATACTCTAAACATCCTAAAGAACATAAAGTGGTTCATTAAAGACATATATAATATTAATTAAGATTTTTGGCCGAACCATAGATTTTAGGGAATAATATATCAACCAATAATAATGTATTTGTTTTAAAAATTAATTTATGTCAATTTTGACACTTTGTATTTTGTTTTTTGTGAAAGTAATAACAACCATATTACTTAGAACAAAATTTATGTAATAAAATATAACATTTCATATTAACCTATACAATTAATGTAATTCATCAGATTTTAAAAATTATATTTATTCGGATATTTATAGTATCAATTATTTTAATATTTCATTAAGAAGGTAACTATTGCATCATCATTGTGTCATAAATAAATTTAATTATTTAATCTCTCAAAATTATAAATAAAATACCATTATGTAACAAATATTTTTATCTTCCTAATTAATATTTATAGTCGAATTTATATTGTGGGTATCCCTATATTAAAAATGGTTTAGTTATTAAACATTGAATTTGATACTTTTAACTCTTCTTTTAATAAAAATAATAATAAATGTCTTAATTTAATCCAATTGGACCTAGATGATCCTATTTTATTAATAAGGTCATTTTTGGTCGAAATAAACTTATCCAATATAATTATGAGTTGTTTTATGGTAATTATAATATCATATTTACCATAAGTTACCCAATATACTTTTATCCGTTGTAAAAAATAGTAAAAAGATACTATTCACCAAAAATTATTTTCATCTTATTGAACCAAATTTTACTTACTGATATCAACCTTGTCTATCGATTTTTTAAATTCAGCTCAAAGAAGCGGTAAAATTAAGTTTTATTCAAATTTGCAAATGCTCCTAGAAGGTGGGTCAAAGAGGTTAAAAAGTTCAATAAAATTTTATACATCTAATTTTATTATAAAATGACTCTAATGAATTAATTTAACATATATAGGTATTATATAGATATATATATATATAACTAAAATAAATTTAAATAAAATAAAAAATTATTTAAATAAAAAGTCGGTTTTATATAATAATGAAATGTTTTTTATTATTCATCAATATTCAAAGTTTTCATAAAAATAACAAAAATTATCCCAAAGCTAATTTTGATATTCCAAATTCAAAAATAAATTCTATTTTACCAAATTCAAAATATAAAAGTTTCATTTATGCATTTAAAATTAATTTTCATTGTCTAATCCCAAAGCGGGTTTTTAAAAAGTAAAAACAATCCAAAATTGACATGTGATTATGTCAAATTTAAATGTGAAATTACTTATAATGAACAAAATTGTATTAAATTATAAAAATATAATCTAATTATACTTCAAAAACTTTCAAATGAATAATTTATCACTATAAATTATTTCGATTAAAATGGTCGTTTTCAATTAAAACATAGTATTTTTCACTATTTGTCAAAATATGAAAGTCATTAGACAAGTACCAAAAATTTATCCAGACTAAAATCTTATGTCCCAATTCTAATGAAGAATTTAATTTCAGTAAATTTAATAAATAAAAGCATAAAATATTGGTTTTAGAAAGGGTTCTCCATTTAAAGGCAATAAAATTTCATTTTTTGAAAAATACTTCTTTTATCTGAAAAAACGAATTGGTTCTTATATTATTTCTAAGAAACAAATAATATGAATGTTAAAATAATATAGATTATATAATATTCAAAGTACAGTTAATACTATTCATCACTTCTTTTTGAACGGATAGTTTGGTAAGTTGTGGTGCGCTCAAACTTGGTGTTTCATGTAGTGAAAGCTTTTGAATTACTTTAATGAGTTAACGTACTAAGAAATCTTGGTATATTGAATTATCCCCTCCTTCAATAAATTTCATCCACATAATTTGAAATTTTTCTTCAAAAATAAAAGGTTAAAAATATAAAAATACCTTTGTGGAAAACCCACATAGGAATTGGATAAATAAAATTTAGTCTTACTAAGAGGGAAAGGGAAATGAAAATGTAACCACCAAATTATGATCTTGAATAGGATAACATTAGTGGCAATTAGAGACACATAATTGGAGGAAATACATAATTGCCTATATGGATTGATTGAGGTCATCAATCAAAAACAAGTGTAAAATTGAGGGCCTCAAAGCCATCAATCTAAGATGATGTGAAATATCATCAGTTCAACAAAACATAATGTATTAGGATAAAAAATTTTCAGTTTTAAGATTCCTTCCCTAAATTTTAAGAATTTATTTATACATAGAAAAAGATTAAAAAATATACTTGATAAGTAGAGTTTCATCCTTCAACTAATTCATTCCACAAACTC
Organism: Viscum album; assembly: GCA_963277665.1. Classification (NCBI taxonomy): domain Eukaryota; kingdom Viridiplantae; phylum Streptophyta; class Magnoliopsida; order Santalales; family Viscaceae; genus Viscum; species Viscum album. Next base: position 353,399,493 of record OY728125.1, on the reverse strand, counting down.
ACATTTCACTCCAAAAACTAATAGAATACAAAAATATTCTATTTATCGAAATCATATGGGGTTCAAAAAATAATGAATTTTTAATTCATTTGTAATAATATTTAAAAAAACTACATTACACAAACCAGGACATCATGTAGGCTAGTGGTAGGTGATACACCATTGTCTCCCTTTGGATGCGGGTTCAAGTCTCGCACCCTTGTCAGACGCGATGGGTTGTCGCCCGACCTCTAGGTTGTCCTTTTTATAACAATACAAAAATAATCTTAAGAAATGCTTTAAAATTAATAGTAGTATCCAAATTCAAACTTAATCTTGTCCAACCTTTAGACTTATCCAAAATACTTCTGTCCAAACTCATAGTCCAAAATTTATAAGGAAGGTAAACAAAATGATGATCTCTTTTTCCACATAATAATATATGAATACCTTCATCATGTATTAATTAAAAACACCATAACACCCTAAATTACCATAAAACCTTATTTAATACATTCATTCTCCCTTATTCACATAGAATACTGAATATACTCCCTCTATCCAAAAATGTTGTAAACTCTAATAATGATTGAATATACAAATCATTAATCAGTTTCAAGGTAGTCAAGAATATTCAATATAATTTATTCAAATCAATCATATATTATTCCAAAAACACTACCTCAGTTTCAGAACCATATTATGGTTTATCTTTCTCTCAACCATATATTTCCTATAAAAAAATTAACCTGCTATTGAGTCACTTTTCTTGGTTCCACACAATGTCAAGTCCTTAATGAAATAGTACTGCAGTAAAATCATTTTATACTCTATAATTATTAGGACATGTACAATATTAAAACAATACTCAAATGACACAATACTGTAATCACAACATAAGAAATTTAATCATTTCCCTTCATCTTTTGTAGTATCATAACATGATTATTATCCAATAGAATCATTTGGGGTATACTCTACTAATTTGGAAATTTATTTGCATAGTGTCCCAACACCTTTCAGATGATAGATTGTACTTTTGAAACATTTTTCTTTCCCTTAAAATCACATACTTGTTGTCCTTTTTCTCCACACATATTACAAACTCCAATTCCCTTCATGAATTTACCAAGGTGATTCTTGAAAAAGTTGTCATATATGGTAAAATCCTTCTTTCCCCTCTTCCATTTATCCTTCATTCTCCCTTACTTTATTTTCTTCTCCCGGTTCCCTTCAAAGCTATAGGACTCAGAGAATTATTTTCTTATATTATTAACACATGATATTATTCCTTCATATGATAAGAATATGTGGGAGAATATTACCCTTTTAAATTTTGGCTTAATACCATGAAAGATACGATCCTTCTTAATCTTTAGATCATGTGTATTGCTGGAATTCTCATTCCATATACTAGGCTCCATTTCAAAACAATGTAATACAATAGGTTAACTTATGAATCGCAATGCATAATTCCAAACTTGTAAAATACCTGACCTAAATTAAAAATATTATTGATATAATCTATATTCATAAAATGTTTTTTGTGGATGTATTTACTTCTAAATCCTTTATAATGGATTGTAATGAAAAAGTGAATTTTCCTAGGCATATCCCCTAGGAGTGTTTTACCCTAGAGTGAAACAAGGCCAGTTGTCGTGTACCAGGATACCCCGAGTCAAGCCTGAAACTCCTTTTCAGATTTTCCACTCCTAGGTTCATCTATGCCAGAGCTGCCTCTACCTTCGTGTATCTACACAGAGATGTATTTCATTGAAAATAAAAAAAATATCTACATTAACAGAGTTGGTGCATTATTTTAATACATTGGCATGATACAAGGAAATCGTTTCCTAAAAGATAGATCGGTTTAGCAGTCTTGGAAATATATTACATACATCAACTTCACATTACAATTTCAAACATAAAATACAACATAGATAGTTCTTTGAGAATGAAATTGTTCCCTTTTAGCATAACCATGAATATGAATCATATTACCCTTCTGGGAAATCCTGGTAAAATTAAACATAAGAAAGAGGTGAGCACAGATGCTCAGTAAGTGTAAAACATTTAGTGGAAAACAACATCAGCAATAAGTGTGGTGAATAATTGAAAACACATGCCTTTACAAATAATAAACATAAAAAATTTATTGAAAAAATATGAGCTGAGTAAATAATACCATAATAAAACGTTGTCATGTGTATTCTACTAGTCAAATAACCACATGAACCATCAATATTATTTTCATAATGATGGAATGTATACTGCCCGACATTCTGAAACATTTTTTTAAGGCCTCATCCAAGGCATCTAAAAATGATTAAGCCCTAGGAGAAAACCATATATCAAATTGGAAAATGCCTCATCCAATTCCGTGTCTAAATGTCTCATGAGACTTACCAAGGAATCGAAGAGCTATAGCTGTATCCACCTGTCTCTTACTATGTCCAATACATTCATCATATGAATAGTTTGAAACATTACATAAACATTCGTATTAAAACTAGCATAAAAATGTCAACACTTTATTTATAAACCATGAATGGTATAAAAATAACACATCCACGGTCAAACAAATCACAAAACCTTAAATACAATACAGAATATTAGTGTCATACTAAATCAACATCAAAAAAGTTTAAAATCCATCAAAGGATGTTGACTTAGATGAAAATGATTTGTAAAACTCTTTGAGAGAAATATCTTTTTTTTATGAAAACATTTAAAAGTCACACAATTTAAAAAGGAAGAAATTTAGAGTCATTTTTGAATAAAATTGTCTCATACCACTTTGAAACTTTTTAATGGAATTTACATTTTAAAAACATTCATGTCCATATAAATACATCTTTAAAAAACATTTTGAAAACATGGAAATTAATGAGAATTATTTAGTATAATAAATAATTAAATCATTTTAAATGATGTTTTAATAAAATATTCCCTTAAAAAATCCCTTTTAAAACTATTTTATGAATCATGAACATCGATAATAAATATTTCCCAGTAGAAACATACCCATAAAGAATCATGAATAATAATGAAAATGAGGAATTAACCCTTACTTTGAACTTTCCTTTGGTCGAGGGTACGTTTAACCTCCTATATAATGACGATAAGCTGTTATTAAATTATAACAGAACCATATTCATATGTATAAAATCATACATGATTCATTTATGACTTTATACTACCCATTTAAAAATAATTTCCATATTAAATTAACAATTTGGGTAATAATCGATTTCATTATCATACGTGTTTAAACATGTTATTCTTGATCATATCATTTAGATAGTGATTTAAATACTTCTAGAATATAAACATGGATTTATATATAATATATATTTAGAATATAAATATTTATAATAGATAGATATATGAAATTCAAGGCACTCTTTATAGAGACAGTAGGTCGTACAAATGGAGAAACGATGTTTCCGTTTTCATCTCTTATTGAACGGAAGTAAGTGAATAAGATATATGTAAGTACATACATACATATATAAATATATATTTCTAGTAGAATTATTATGTCATATATAAAATACTTATTAATAATATATATTTTTATAGTCATCGTTGAATGGTGAACGTGGGAATGAATCTCATCGCTTCGTGGAGACGGTAATTCATACATACACACAAGAGACAATATAATTATATTGATGGTTGAATAGTATTTAAATGGATGGTATATCATATATTAACAATAATAAAAATTTTATATTTATTATTTAAATCAGTTATACAAATTATTATACCCATCCAAATAATGAAGTGTTTGAATAAAAAACTACACCACGATGTGGAGACGGTAAGCCGTACGTACATATGTATGGGGAGTTTTTTATTCATATGATGGATAGAATAATGAATATGGTTGTAAAATTTTTATAATAAATTCATAGTATATTGAAGATACTTGGTCTATTATTTTATAATGGAAACAACAAATAAAGAGTAAGTGGAAGAAGACAAGAACTTAAAAGAGGTTGGTGAAATTAATACCTCCTTTTTGGGTGTTTCCTTTTGAGTTGATAAAAATGGATCCTTAAGTTATATTTTTGATCAATTTAAGGACACTAGGTTGATGTCAGGGAAGTTCGGAGGATATTTTGGCACGGTTAGTCTGATCCAAATGTCTTTGGAGGTGTGATTTTGAGAGAAGGGGAAGTGCCCTTTTATAAGAGGGGTCAGGGTCACTTTAGTAAATGATCAAAATATTAACTTATTACAGAATAATTTTTGAATTATAATGGCTCTAAATGAATTTATTTCGGGCCTTAGGTGGTTATGGGACGAAATAATCTCAACAAATAGGTTTTATACAACTTTAGGTAACCAATTTAACCTTATCATTTAGATTTAACTCTTAGTTAAATAGTTTAACTTTTATTGTGTCTTCTTGTATTCTTACCCAATATGGTTAATAAAATAACTCTAAACGTCCAATATAACCTCAAGTGGTTCATTAATGACATATATAATATTATTTAATCACTTTCGATGAAACTTATATTTTTGAGATTATTATATCATCTAATAATATAGTATTTGTTTTTAAACATAATTTAGGTCAATTTTGACACTATTTGGTATTTTGTTTTTTGTGAAAGTCATAAAAACATTATGACTTAGAAAAAAATTATATCTAATAAACACTAAAATGACATATTAACCTAGAAAATTAATTAAATTCATCCAAAGTCTCAAATTATATTTATTTAGATATTCATAGTATCAATTATTTTAATATTTCATTAAGAAGGTAATTACTGCATCATCATTGTGTCATAAATAAATTTAATTATTTAATTTAAAAATTTATAAATAAAATAAAATTATTTTGGAAATATTTTTATCTTTATAATGAATACTTCGAGTCAAATTTATATTGTGTGTAACCCTATATTAGAAATGTTTTAGTTATTAAACTTTTAACTCTTCTTTAAATAAAAAAATAATAAATGTCTTAATCTAATAGAAGTGGACCAAAGGGATCCTATTTTATTACTAAGGTTATTTTTGGTCGAAATAAACTTATCCAATAGAATAAGGACACGTGTTAGGGTAATTATAATATAACTTTTACCTTTAATTACTCTATTTACTTTTAACCGTGGTAAATAAAAGTCAAAAGTTACTATTCACCAAAAATTATTTTCATCTTATTGAACCACATTTTACATACTAAAATCAACCATGTCTCTCATATATTTTAATTTCAACTCAAGGAAGAGGTAAAATTATGTTTTATGCAAATTGGAAAATGCTCCTTGAAGGTGGGTAAAAGTGGTTAAAAAGTTCAATAAAATTTTATACATCTAATTTTATTAAAAAATGACTCCAATGAATTAATTGAACTTATATAGCTATTATATATATATACTGACTTAAAATAAATTTAAATAAAATCAATAACTATTTAAATGAAAAGTCGGTTTTATATAATATCGCAGTGTTTTTCCCTATTCATCAAAATTTGAATGTTTTAAGAAAACTACCAAAACTTATCCCTAAGATAATTTTGATATTCCGAATTAAAAAATTAAGTCTATTTTACCAAATTCAAAATATAGAAGTTTAATTTATTAATTTAAAATTAATTCCCACTGTCAAAACCAAAATGCAGGTTTTCCAAAATTTAAAACATTCAAAAGATTGACATTTTGTTATGTCAAATATTAATGTGACATTACTTATAATGACCTAAAATTTATTAAATGGTAAAAATATAATATAATTATACTTCAAAAACTTTCAAATACATAATTTAATAATATAAATTATTTCGATTGAAAAGGTTGTTTTCAATTAAAACATAGTATTTTTCATTATTCATAAAAATATGAGAGTTATCAGTAAAGTACCAAAAAATTATCCAAACAAAATTTGTATGTCCCACTTATAAAGAAGAATTAATTTCATCAAATTGAATATATAAAAGTGCCAAATATTGGTTTTAAAAATGGTTTGTAATTCAATGTCCATAAAATTGTATTTTTTGAAAAATAATTATTTTATCTGAAAAAATGAATTTGATCTTATATTATTTCTAAGAAACACATAATATGGAAGTTAGATTTATATAGAGTATATAAGATTTAAAATTTGTTAATACTATTCATAACCGAATTCTAAATGGATAGTTTGGTAAGTTTTGGTGTGCCCGAACCGGTTGTTGCGTGTAGTGCAAGCTATTGAATTACTTTAATGAGATAAAGTACTATGAAATCTTGGGGAGTTACATTCTCCCCTCCTTCAATAAATTGAGTCCTCGTAATTTGAAATTGTTATTTGAAAATAAATGGTTAAAAATAGAAAAATACATTTGTGGAAAATCCATATTGGAAATTAGGTAAATAAAATTTATTCTTATTAAGATGGAAAGGGAAATAAAAAAGTCACAACCAAATTATGATTTCTGTTAGGAGAACATTAGTGGCAATTAGAGACACATAATTGGAGGGAAAACGTAAATATTTATATATAGCTATTGAGGTCATCAATCATAAAAATGTTTAAAATTGAGGGCCTCAAAACCATCAATCTAAGATGATGTAAAATATCATCAGTTCAACAAAACATATGGTATTAGGATAAAACATTATGTGTTTTAATATCCCTCTCTAAAGTTTAAGAATTATTTTATTTATAAAACAAGAGGAAAAAAATAAACATGATAAGTAGAGTTTCATCCTTCAATTAATCCCTACCATAAACTCACCTTTCACTCCAAAAGATAATAGAATACCAAAATATTATATTTATCTTAATCCTATAGGGTTACAAAAATAATGAATTTATAATTCATTTTTCAGACTATTTAAAATAACTACATTACACAAACCATGACATAACGTAGGCCAGTGGTACGTGATGCACCCTTGTCTCCCTTCAGTTGTGGGTTTAAGTCTCTCGCCCTTGCCGGAAACGATGGGTTGTCGCCCGATCTCTATGTTATCCTTTTAATAACAATCCAAAAATAATTTTAAAAAATGCGTTAACATTAATTATAGTATCCATCGTCAAACATAATCCATTCCAACCTTTAGACTTATCCAAAATACTTTTTTCCAAACTCACAGTCCAAAATTTATTAGGAAGGGAAACAAAATGAATATCTCTTTTTCCACGTAATAACATATGAATACCTTCATAATGTATTATTTTAAAACACTATAACACCCTGAATTACCATAAAACCTTATTTATTACATTCATTATCCTAATTCTTTATGGAATACTATATATACTCTTCCTATCAAAAAACGTTTCAAACTCCAACAATGATGGAATATACAAATCAATAATCATTTTTAAGGAATTCAAGAATATCCAATATAATTTATTCAAATCAATCATATATAATTCCTAAATCACTAACTTGGTATTAGAACCATATTATGGTTTATATATCTCATAACCATATATTTTCCAAAAACAATTAACCTGATATTGAGTCATTTTTCTTGCTTCCACACAATATCAAGCCCTTAATGAAATAGTATTACAGTACAATCCTTTTATACTCTATAATTATTATAACATGTACATCATTAATACAATACTCAAATTACAGAGTACATTAATAACAACATGATAAATCTAATAATTCCCCTTCATATTTGGTAGTATCATAACTTGATTATTATCCAATAGCATCATTTGCGGTATACTCTGATTATTTGGACATTACTTCCTGTAGTGTCCCAACTCCTTTCCAATGAATCATTGTACATTTAAAACCTTTTTCTTACCCTTTCAATCACATAATTGGGGACCTTTTTCCATACTTAAAACAAACTCCCATTCCCTTCAAAAATTTACAAAGGTGATTCTTTAAAATGATATCACATATGGGAAAATCCATCTTTCCCCTTTTCCCTTTGTCCATCTTTCTGTCTTCCATACTTTTCTTCTCTTGCTTCCCTTCAAAGCCATAGTTATTAAAAAATTCTTCACTTATCTTCTAAAAACTTGATATTATTTCGTTATATGATGAGAATACATAGGAGACTATTTCTATTTTATGTTTTTGATTAATACCATGAAAGATATGATCCTTCTTAATCTTTAAATCATGTGTATTGCTGGAATTCTCATTCCGTCTACTAGGCAACATTTATAAACAATAGAATAAACTAAGTTAGTTTATAAACCTCCATTCATAATTCTAAACTTGTAAAATACCTAATGTGAATTGAAAAGATTATGCATATAATCTATAATCATAAAATGTTTTCTTCGGGGATATATTTATTCCTAAATCCTTCATAATGGATTGTAATTAAAATGTGAATTATCCTAAGCATATGCCCCAGGAGTTTCGTAACCAAGTGTGCAGTAAGGCCCGCTGTCGTGTACCAGGATACCCTGGGTCATGTTTGAAACTCCTTTTCGGAGTTTTCACTCCTAGGTACATTTTTTCCAGAGCCCCCTCTACCTGCTCGTATCCAGATAGGGATATATTTCTTGGAAAATACATAAAATATTTATGTTACCAAAATTCTCAGAAGTTCTTCTATACTAATCCTCAAAGTCTATCTTTGGATAATGTTCTCTAATCAGAGTTTTTTAAAATATATTATCCATGTTTATGGATAAACTTCCTCTGATACCAACTGTAATGCCTCGACCCTAGAAGCATAGATTTGATGCATTATTTTAACACATTGGCATGATATAAAGAAATCATGCCCCGAAAGACCGATCAATTTTGTAGTCATAGAAATAGATTACATACATCAACTTCACATTACAATTTCAAACATAAAATACAACATAGATAGTTATTTTATAATTCCATTATTTTCTTTTAGCTTAACCATATATATCAATCATAATACACTTCTTTGAAATCCTAGGAAAATAAAACATAATAAATGGGTGAGCTCAGATGCTCAGTAAGGCTAAACAATTTAGCGGAAGGTAACATAAACAATAGGAATGGTGGATAATTGAAAACACATGCCTTTACAAATAAAAATCATATACACTTTATGGAAAAAAATATTATATTAGTAAATAATGCCATAATAAAACATTGTCATGGGTATTATACTAGTCGAATAACCACTTGAACCATCAATATTATTTTCATAAGGAGGGAATATATAATTATAGACATTCTGGATCATTTTTTCAAGGTCTCTCCCAAGACGTATAAAAATGATTAAGGCCTTGGAAAAAAACCATATATCAAATTGGGAAAGGCCTCATCCAATTCCACGTCTAATTGTCTCATGATACCTACTGATGTATCGAGTAGCTATAGTGGGCTCCACCCATTACTTACTATGTCCAATACATTCCTCATTTGAAAAGGTTGGAACATAAAATAAACATTCGTATTAAAACTAACATTTGAAATGTCAATAATTTATCCACAAACCATGAATGGTATAAAAATAACACATCCAAAGTCAAAAGTATCACAAAACCTTAAATACAATATGGATGATTTGTATCATAATAAATCAACTTAAAAAAAGTTTAAAATTGATCAAAGGATGTTGACATATTTGAAAATGTTTTGTAAAACTCTTTGACAGAAATATCCTTTTTTCATAAAGACATTTAAAAGTCACACAATTTAGAAAGGAAGATATTTAAAGGAATTTTTTAATCAATGTTTCCCATACCACTTTGATACATTTGAATGGATTTAACATTTTAAAAACATTCATGTTTATATAAATAAATCCTTAAAAACATTTTGAAAACATGGACATAAAGGAGAATGATTTACGAGAATAAATATTTAAAACCATTAAAATAATATTTTAATAAAAGTTTCCCTTAAAAATAATTCCATTGAGAACTTTTTTATGAAACATGGAAATGTATAATAAATATGTCCCGGTAAAAACATACCCATAAACTATCTGGAATAATAATGAGATTGAGGAATTAACCCATACCTTGAACTTTTCATTGGTCGATGGTACGTTAAGCCTCCTATATAATGACAATAGTATGCTATTAAATTATACCAAAAACATATAGATATTTATTATATCATAGATGATTCATTTACAACATCATACTACCCATTTAATAATTATTTCCTTGTTAAATTAACATTTTGGGTAATAATTTCTTTCCTTATCATACGTGTTTTAAATTGTTATTCTGGATCGTATCATTTAGATAATGATTTAAATAATTCCAGAATATAAAACTTTATTTATATATCATATATATTTAGAATATTAATATTTAAAATAAATTGATATATGAAATGGAAGGCACCATTTATGGAGACGGTAGGTCCTACTTACGCATAAATGATGTTTACGTTTTCATATCGTATTGAATGGAAGTAAGTGAATAAGATATATTTAAGTATATATATATATATATATTTAAAGTAGCATTATTATTTCATATATTACATAATTATTAATAATATATATTTTTATAATCATCGTTGAATGGTGAACGTGGGAAGGAATCTCATCGTGTCGTGGAGACGGTAATCCGTACGTATGCACGAGCAACAATATCATTATATTCATGGTGAAATAGTATTTAATTGGATGGTATATCATATATATATAATCATTAACATGTTATATTTATTATTAAAATCTGTTATACTCCTTATTATACCCATTCAAATAATGAAGTGTTTGAATAAAAAAAATACACCACGACGTGGAGACGGTAAGCTGTACGTACGCACGTATGGTGACTTAGTCATTAATATGATAGATAGAATAATGAACATGGATGTAAAATTTTTATAATAAAACCACAGTATATCGAATATACTGGAGATATTATTTTATAATGGAAATAATAAATAAAGTGGAAGTGGAAGAAGAAAAAAACTTGGAAGAGCGTGGTGAAATTATTACCTCTTCTTCCGGTGTTTCCTTTTGAATTGACCAAAAGGGATCCTTAGGTTGGCATTATGATAAATTTACGGACTCTAGGATGATGTGAGGAATATTTTAAGGATATTTGGGCGGGGGTAGGCTGAGCCAAATGGCTTTGGAGGTGTGATTTTGATATAAGGGGAAGTTCCCTTTTATAAGAGGGTTGAGGGTCACTTTAGGAAAAGATTAAAATATTAATTTATTATACAATAATTTTCTGTTTATAATGGCTCCCAATGAATTTATTTCTAGCCTTAGGTGGTTATGGTTCTAAATCCTCCCAACCAATAGGTTGTATACAAGTTTAGGTTACCATTTTAACCTTATCATTTAGATTTAACTTTTAATTAAATAGTTTAACTTTTACTGTGTCTCCTTATATTTATACACTATATTGTTAATAAACATACTATAAACATTCAAGATAAACTCAAATAGTTCATTAAGGAAATTTATAATATAATTTAATCCCTTTGAAAAACCATAGATTTTTCAAATATTATATCAACCAATAATATAGTATTTGTTTTAAAAATAAATTTATGTCAATTTTGACACTATTTGGTATTTTATTTTTCTGAAAGTCATAACAACCTTATAAGTTAGATAAAAATAATATAATAAACCCTAAAATTTCATATTAAACTATAAAATTAGTTTAATTCATCAAAAGTCTCAAATTATATTTATTTGGAAATTTATAGTATCAATTATTTTAATATTTCATTAAGAAGGTAATTACTGCATCATCATTATGTCATTAATAAATTATATTATTAAGGTCTAAAAATTATAAATAAAATACCATTATGTAGGAAATTGTTTTATGTTTATAATTAATATTTATAATAGAATTTATATTGTGTGTAACTCTATATTTAAAATGGTTTAGTTATTAAACATTGAATTTAGCAATTTTAACTCTTCTTTAAATAAAAAATTAATAAATGACCTAATCTAATCCAAGTGGACCTATAGGATAATATTTTATTACTAAGTTAATTTTGGTTGAAATAAACTTAAAAAAAATAGTTAGGAAATGTTTCAGAGTAATTATAAAATCATTTTTACCTTTAATTACCCTATTTACTTTTAACCATGGTAAATAAAAGTCAAAAGTTACTATTCACCAAAAATTATTTTCTTCTTATTGAACCAAATATTACTTATTGATATCAACTATATTTCTTGGATTTTTTAAATTCAACTCAAAGAAGCGATAAAATTATGTTTTATTCAAATTTGCAAATGCTCCTAGAAGGTGGGTAAAAGAGGTTAAAAAGTTCAATAAATTTTTATACATCTACATTTATTATAAAATGAATCCAATGAATTGCGTAAATTTATATAGGTATTATATATAATTTTATTTAAAATAATTTTAATAAAATAAGTAATTATTTAAATTAAATGTTTGTTTTATATAATAACACAGTGTTTTTCACTATTCATCAAAAATTGAAAGTATTCAGAAAAATACTAAATAATAACCCAAAGTTAATTTTGATATTCAAAATTCAAAAATGATGTCTATTTTACCAAATTTAAAACATAGATGTCGAATATATTAATTTAAAATTAATTCTCATTGTCAAAACCAAAAAACAGGTTTTTGGAAAGTAAAAACTATCAAAAGATTGACATGTGTTTATGTCAACATTAAATGTGAAATTACTTATAATGACCAACATTGTATTAAATGATAAAAATATAATCTAATTATACTTCTAATATTTTTAAATTCATAATTTAAAACTATAAATTATTTCGTTTAAACAGGTCGTTCTCAATTAAAACATAGTATTTTCCACTATTCGTCAAGAAATGAAAGTTATCATAATAGTACCAAAAATTTATCCAAATTAAATTTTTATATACCAATTATAAAGAAGAATTTAATTTCATTAAATTGAATATATAAAAGTGTAAAAATAGGTTTTAAAAGGGTTCTCCTTTTAATGGTGGTAAAATTACATTTTTAATAAAATTCTTCTTTTTTCTGAAAAATGAATTTATTCTTATAGTTTTTATAAGAAACACATAATATAGATGATAAAATTATATAGAATATATAAGATTCAAAATGTAGTTAATACTATTCATAACCGCTTTATGAACTGTTATTTTGGTAAGTTGTGGTGCGCTTGAACTCGGTGTTGCGTGTAGTGTAAGCTATTGAATTACTTTAATGATATAACATAGTATGAAATCCTGGGGAGTTACAATGAATCCTGTATATAATATTTATGAAAGGGATCATATTTATCATTGTTTGGTTGATTGGACCTTACACACTAACATTTCCCTTATATTTATGTAATATTATGTTCTTCCACTAATTGGGGATTACACTCTAAGATTAACATTGTCTTGATAGAGTCTTTTGGATATAATGATATGATTATTGAGACTCCCTATGCCCACCTGACTTATGATCGATGTGAGAAACTAGGGATGGAAATTGATCAGTCCCACTATTATGGATGCATGACTTATATAATGGGATAGCCCTTCGATGCTTAATATAAAGCCTAGGAATCAAATAAGCAACCTCGATATCTTGATTGTGGAACGAATTTGAGTTAACATAGCTCTATTTGTTGGGTATTACACTATAATGTTTCCCCTATATGCAGTACATATTATGATATGTTGTTTATTAGCGCTTAGACTCTATGGTTTCCCGTATATGTCTAACATGGTTCTCTAGCTGATACATGTTGAATGTTTTCTCGACATGCCGTTATTATCTTCTTCATAGGTCATAGGTTGTTTGGCATACATGTTTTATAGAAATATTGTGATCCAAAAGACCTATCTGAGGGACTTCACATAACATGGATGGAGTGTGTGAGGGTTATCTCATGGAAAATGGTCACTTGTCCAGGTGAAATCGTGTGACCTGGATGTTTGGTCTTGGGATCCATCACATGACCTCAACTAAATTATCTAGATAGCTTCTTAGGATCCAATGGACATGACCTGGTGTCATCATGATAGATAGCTAACAATCTTGGAGGGTGTGATGAGAGTCAATGTGAGAGGCCTCGTAGGGTGTTTCATATTCTGGATGATATGTTTAGAGGACATTTTGAGAGCCAGTTTACATGTTCGAGGGACGTCACAATAGCTATCTGACATTCCCAAGTGCTACCATGAGTCACTATTGACATGAACTGGTGTCTCCATATGAGTCGGGTGACACGTCTGAAGGACATCGTGAGACATGGAGGGCTAGCTCAGAGCACCTTGTGAGACTAGGGTGGCATTCCACCTGGCACCATGTGACTTTCTTTATCATGTCTAAGGGACTTCACATTATGGATAAGGCTAGCTACATTGTTTCTTCACATTATTATTAGTCCAAGTTGATCATGTAGTCACCCTGAGATGTGGGTGAATTAGGGGTGACCAATTTTACTGATTTTGTATAAATTATATAGGTGATTACTTTAAGATGATCCAAACTATGACACCAGTTAGGATCAAATGATCTTCTATATGCATAGTGAACACTTACTACCTCATGTGATGTAGATAATGTGATGGAAATAACACATAGGTATTGTAAAAGGTCCAACCCTATTATAATAATCCTCTTATTTATAATTATTTAAATTACAAAGCCATTCATTTTCTATTATTTTGATATGTGTTAAAATGAGAAAAAAATATTATCCATTACCTATGAACCAGAACTTTGAGAAAACAAACATTGCACAATTGGTCACGATATTTCCCAAAAATCTCATTCTATATCCATTTATAAATTATGGAATTTTTATACTAGATCCCACAATCATTAATATGTATTCTTTAACTTCCTCACGGAATTAATGTTAACCTCCTTCTATCTATTATTAAACTAAGTATGCATGGAATTATGTCCGTTCTTCTAATAAAATAATTTTAGATCTCTCTCTATAATATTTAACCATCTGTTGCTTATTTTGGTCAATGATGGACATTTATTTGACACTCATCCTTTTTGTCTCCTAAATCTATTAAACTCACCCTGGTGCCTTGTAATAGTATGTTCTGGTCTTCTCAAAACCCAAACCCAATGGAATTTTTGACAACCACTTAGTAAAAAATTCCCTCCATTCTCGTTTTTTTATTCTTATACTCAAGAGTTGTTCTCCCTCATATATTTAACATATCAAAACTAAATGAGACTGTATTATTTTATAGGAAAAATATTTCCTGATAAGTTTAGTGTGTTGATATCTATAAACATCAAGTATTTTCAACATTTCATTTTGGACACATTCAAAAATTACCTATAATCATATAGTTAGATAAAATAAAAAACTATCTTGAACTCTTCTTTCAACTCAACCAAAAATTTTATTTAGAATTATGGAATTTATTTTATAAACATTGAAGATATAGATTGAAATCATCATAATAGTTGTGACTTCACATGAATGAAAATTCCTACAACATCTTCTAGTAAATGTAATTATATAGATGTTATTCAACTCCTCCAATTTTGAATTTTCCACCAATCGATAATTTTTTTCCTTCAGTACTTCAATCATCCTTTAAAATTTTTCAACTGATTCTAGTGTTCTTTAGTTATTACACATTCATTATATTTGAACTTTAGAAAGAAACTTATTATTTGAATAATCTCATTTCCTGATCATCATATCATTCAATAAACTTGACCAATAGTATCTGATTTTTCTCAACTTCTCTACATATCAAAACTTTATAAAATACCAATGTACCAAATAATTTATATTATTCACTTTTAATTTAATTTATTTTTATACTTAAAATTTAAATTTACCAATGTTATTAGTAATTATAATTACCTTTATTTATGTTTTTTCAACTCAGGGTCTATTTTCTAACATCGAATCGATTGATGATTCAATCTTCGTAAAAACTACTATATCTTCCTGTTCCTTTTCATAAATATTTCATAATACAATTATAGTGATTCATAATTTTCAGGTTTATCTTGGACTACACAATAATTAATGCCTATAACAAATTCATTGGTAGCAACCATCTTTGTATGGTGATGTTTCCCCATATAGTCTATTGGGATCAATCTTGAGTACTTTTCCAAATATTTAGTGTGTTTCATCCATGTAATCATCCCACATTCTTTATTCTCTACTAAGAGTCATATAATAATATTATCTTTACGTTCTATCTACATTAATAAAAACATCTTGGTAACTTCTATTCACTAGAAGTAAATAGTGTAACTTCAAATCAAATCATTTTACAAAAGATTACAATGATCATCAATCGCTTCACTTGGCACTTTAATGTCCATATCTATTGGAATATCTCTTCAATGGGATCTTTTTCCATCCCCCATTGATCATACATTCAAATTACTTATATAGATAGTAATCCATCAACCATCAACCATAAACAATATTTTTTTATCTTGAATAATAGATCAACAATCATTAGATGTATAATATATTTCTAGATATAAGTATCTTCATGAGTTTTATATTTATCCATTACTATCAAATATTCTGATATGATTCAATATGTCATCATCATCTTCAAATGGTATATCTTGTATCTATATATTTTTTACATCCCATGGTTCCACTATATATAGTGTGAAATGTTGGTGTTATTGCATCTGAAACACCCATTAGAGACAACACCTTCAAATTAATCATTGACTTTGAAACATTATATAGACAAAAAAATATAATATCTTACCATCATCATATATTGGGTAATTTAATAATGATATCATTAGATATAAATCTTCTACCAATTCATTAGGGAGGATATAAAATTATAGGGCTGCTAATTGAATCATAATTCTCCCATAGTCATATGAAATTCCCCAAGAACTAATTCACCGCTAAGAAGTGATGATCAATCAGCAGTGGTTAATTTTTAAAAAATATTTTGATTAAAAATAAACCCCTACTGCCAGTTAAAACATGGTCTCATATAATTTTGGATATAGGCTTACTTGTATAAATAAATAAACAAGAAATATAATAATAATAATTTATATATTTTTGGAACCACTGAGGTTCATAATAATTATTTTTTTGACTCCATAAATCCAATTATTCTTAACTAAATAATATGATTGAATATAATTGGATAGTCTAGGTATTATCATGTTTCCTTGTTTATTATAATTTTATTGATAATTTCTTAGTATCCCACTAGATAAAAAAATAACTATGAGATGAGAACGATCTAATGATAATCCAATTTCTATTAACCTAATGATGATATAACCTTTGATCCTTAAAAAAGATATAATAATCTACTCACTCAGTCTCTTTCAAATTGAAACTTGAAATAAATACTTCATGACACTTATTCTCAATTATATGATGAGATTTTTTTAGAAATTTTTTCTTTTATCTGTCTGACTCTTCACTAAATTGTTTGATACTTTTTTTTTTATTTGACTTTTCACAAACACATTCACCTCAATATCTCTTGATATTATTCCTTTTCTAAAATCAATGATTTAATATTATTTAGGAGAAATAAATTCCAACTCCACAATATCAAACCTCAATTCAACAAAATAAGTTCTTATTTCTCATGATTTTACCACTCAGTTAAACTTATGTTTAATCACCCATGATCTCATAATATTCTCCTGTTCATTTACTACATGTCTGCAACAAATTTCCACATCCACCCTTCTTATTTATTGAAATCTTAAAAGAACATAATTCCAAAATATTCTCGATACATGATCAATATTGAGAATAATTAACAAATATTTAAATTTTGAATTACAAGAATACCCATGAAATCTTTAATACTAAAACATAACCGACTCTTCACATTATTATTCAAACTAAAATACACATATTCTATTCACCACTCAACTTTTTAGCACAAATATTAACCCCTTTAGAAATCTATTATAAATAGTAAACAATTAGAATCATGTGTTTATTTTAACTTTATAGTATCCCAACATTATCATAATGACATTTTAGATTTAAGATATAGAGAATCCTTATGAATAGATAATGTTTCAAACACAAAAATATGAATTTAAGAAAAAACCATTGAAAATTTAAAATCTAATTGAATAAATCACTATTTTTGATACATATCATGAAAAATATAGAGTCACACATTAAATTTTATGTTTTAATATTTAGTGATAATTTGAAAATCATTCAGTTTTATTTCTGTAAAATATCTAAAAATTGTATTGTCATATTTTCACCCAGTAGATCCATCAAAATTCTCTATGTGTTTGACTATCCATGAAGAATGTGAGAATATATAGGTACCATAGAAAGAAATAACTTAATATTATGGATTTATGAACATAACTTACTATATAAAGATCAAATTTATGTAAAATATACTAAATGTATAAATAAATAGATGATCAACCACATGACATTATTATTAACCACATGGCCATCTGATTAACCACACACCCATCTGATCAACTGCATGACCAAGTGACTAACTGTATGACCAAACAAAAGACAGACTCTAGAATAACATTAATACATACTAGACCTACTCTAATCTATTTAAATTCATTATAAAAATCTCAAAATCATTCAAAAACATTAAATATTTTTTCTCATGGACTACCTGTATGTTGTCAATAAAATCAAACCAATGGCAACTTCATCAACCAACTCTATATTACTTCAATATCCTTTCTTATCTACTGAATACATTACTAAATATTTTTCAAGAAGTCTCATATCTATTTTAAGACACCTAAAAAATTAGAATCAACATATCACAACATATCTCAGATGAGAAGATCCTTTCTCCACACATCTGGATAATGTTTTTTTAGATAATTTCTTCCTATAGTGGGAATAAAATGTTTCCAAATAGAATAGATGAAATACACCTAAAACCATGCATAAAAGTTCTTAAAAAAATCTCCCCCATTAACTATTATATCAAGTCACATAGGATACGTTAGTGATCCATCCTCTTTTTATCAAGAATTCTTTTCCCCATTTTCAAAGAGTTGGGTCTGTATTTCTCCCCCTATGTCAACACAATACAAATAAAGTGGTTATTTCTTTTAATATATCATCCTGAAAGAGGATATGGATGAAAATAAAGTTTTATCTATATAATTTCAAATATATATTTTGAAATTTCCTTAGTAAAAATGAAATCAATGTGATTTCTGTTGAATATCCATTCAAGTTTTATATCACTACTTGCTACCCTTTATTTAAGAAAATGGTACACCATATCAATATGTTTAGATAATGAGTAACACATATGATTTATATATATATATATATTTCAATAATGTTTTCATATGAAATATATAATGGTTTCTCAAGAACAACTTTTAAATCATCATGCCACCCTTCACCCACTAAATCTAAATGTATGCATGTAAATATTTGATGTAATACACCTCATATTTACTCAAGTACACTTATCATTGCTACATTTGTTGACTAATCACACAATTATGACCAAGGAATAAATATCCAATGAATTTGGTGGTCATATTAGTGTAATCTCTTAATAAATATACATTATTTAATACATATATCAAGAGTTATGTTCTAATAATTTTCAATAATCGATTGTTGGGTGTTCCATTAATTCATCCAAGAATAATTTTTCTTCTAGTATATGAGATTATTTTTTATCACCCGATAATCTTGAAGAAAATCACCAAAAATAAAATTTATGACCTTGATTTGGGTCGATAGAGCATGCTGGAAACAATTTATGAAAATTCATTTTAATTAATTATATTTATGTTATCATTTTTTCAAACTTTTCAACCAAATATTATGGAAGTGGAAACCTCCATTGATCGATAACTATAAACCTTTTCAATAATTATTTTTTATATTTTTTTGAGGTAGATTAATGTAATCATCTCCTTATATTATTTTTAATCACAAATAATAATCCATATCCCCCAAAAAATCATCTAAAGGATTTGTTTCGTTTCTATTTAAAATTAATCACATAGATACTATTGTCTAGTTATAAAGTTTACGACATCATAAAATATCATAACCAAGAGGGTAAATATGGTTTCCACATTCATATATTTTTTTTAATTATTCCTTTTACAAATTTTGGCTTCTCCAAACATTATTCCAGTTTGAGGTATGAATCCTTAGAGCCTATTTTAAGACATATAATGCTTCATCAAACTTGAAAACTGTGTTTCAATATTTATCAATAGTAAACCCCTGAGGCTAATTAATATGAAATTACTCCTCAAGATCTCCGTTATGGAAACCCAACTTCACATCCCTTAAGTATACTAAATATTTTTATGATCATCCACTAACAAGAAGATCAGGAAGGATTCTAGGATTAAAACTTGATAAACATTTTATTCGATATCGATGTCATCCTTTACAATTAGAACTTTTTAATAATTAGGGCTTTATTACTTGACACCTCACCTTTAACGTTGGTTATATTTCTATAAACCAACATGGTCCCTATAAAATTTCTATTATTAGGACATAGGATAAACACTTATGTATAGTTAATTTCTATTTTATCTAGAACATAATTCATTTAAAAAATTCATTCTTAATGTTTAGACTCTTTTGAAATCAATTTTGGTTTATTTTCTGAAGTGGGGGGAATTTGGTTCTCAACTCTCTACTTTCTAGTGGTTCGTACTACATCCTTGTAAGATCTTGTTACCTTATTTTAGGTACTACATAACTATTTTTTCATTATTTTTTAGGTGCTTAATTGGTTTCATTTCAAGAGTTTTTTAAAATATTTAATGATTGTGGGGTTGCACACAGTTGGGTCATAATTAGGCATAACCATGTAGTTTGGTCAAGAAAACTGTGTGCTAAGTGATGGTGATCTGTAATGTGGTGCACAGTTATTCGAAATGATAAGAAAATCCCTACAAACTATACATATTAGGGATAGTGTAATTTTCATGGATGGTTCATGGTTCATTTAACCATGTGTTCAAACCATAAAACCCATTCAGAAGTCCAGTAGGGATGCACGGTTAAGGTACAAAGTTACTAGTAACTTTATGGCCTCTCTATAATACTATCTTCAAAATTATTCATTCCCAAAAAAATTGGACCCCTTCTTCAATATTCTAAACACCCCATTTGACCCTAACTTTAATTCATGGTCTTTAAAGGCTCACCTGTAGAAATTTTGTATCCTCTATCCTCTTCTATTTGGGTATTGAAGTGTCGGTGATATCATTGGATCACCATTCAATAAGTGAATCTTTTCTAGTTGGTTTATCCTAATATTCCTATTCTATAATCATTTAAGATTGATATATAATAATGTTATTGATGAAATTCAACATTATTTTTATGTATTTTGATTCTAGGTCTTGTTCCTTGATCTCCTTCATCTTCGTTCTTCTTTGGGGTTCCAGCTGTGGGGGTTTATTTTGATCCCTTGGTTAATTTTAGGTGGTTACATAAACATTAAACCTTTATTTGGAAACCTAATTTTCAGGATTTATTTTAAATAGTTTTTCAAATTATTGAAAACATGTATTTGAGATGGTTGATGTTTGATTTTAAAATGGGATATAATTTTGAAAACCCCCCAATTTAAATAGAGTTGACATTTTCAGGGTAATTTGAGAAAAAAATTTATATGATTTGGAAATTTATTTTATGAAATGGTTTAATGTTGAACCATGAAAAAATTTGAATAAATATAAAGATGATTTGAAAACATAAGAATTGATAAAAACCTATGATTTAGTTTCAGAATAAGAAAATCATGTTGAAAATTTATAGTGGTAAATTTTATTTTGAATTCATTCCAAATAATTTTATCCCAAGAATTAATTATTGATATATTGATAACATGTATGCATCGGTATTTATTGGTTAACTGGTCCAAACACACAAAGAATATGACTCTATTGAATTATATTGATGATTGAAACACTAACTAAACCATGTTCGTCATTATTTCGCATGATGGGTCCCCTAATGGGGTGTGGATATATTATAATGAAGTCTTGATAATAGATATTTTTTTATACATATCTTAATCCATTTTTATGAATAAGAAGTATGATGATATTTTTACTAGAAACAAATATACGACAAGGTTTATTACATGGTTTTTATTCAGTTTTATTTTATTATATATGCCATTGATTATAGAACAATTATATTCAGGGAAAATATTTTCTATAAATTATTTCAATAAAATGTTCATTTAGGAATATTTTGATATTTATTCATTTTTTAACACTATTTTTTAATATATTTCAATGAATTTCCAAGATTTGTTTTATTTAAATTGAAAGAATAATTACATTATTATTGTGGAATTTCTTGTATAATTTTTTGTGGTATCAAACTAAGCTCTTTTTCTCACACCCTACCTTTGCCTTCAGGTGTTTTTATGTTATCTTATACCAAGTTCAAGGGAGATTGCCTCTCTGAGGAGGTGGGTTTACAGGATCTATGAGACATAGAGTGATGAAAGTGATCGGTGGATATGTGATACACCTTCTATATGTTTTTATCATCATAATTTTATCATGATATCTATTTTTATTTGATGATTTCATATTTTGGGTTTTGATTTCCTATTTGATTTTGGTGATTTCTCCTTCAGGAGTGTTTTCATATTGACTTGTATCATTATCTTCTGTAGTTTTTTGGAAAATTGATTCCTCTTGAACATGATATGATTCTAGGTTCTATTATTTAACTTGTGGGGATCAGGGATTCCCTACAGGATATGATAGGACTAGACTGGGTATCAGTGTACTAGGTTATTTAGGTTGATTCATGACAAAGTGGTACCAAATATTTAGGTTGTGAAATATTCATATATATTTTTATGTAGCTAGGGTTGTCCTGGTAGACAGGATGTAGTGTTTTGTTGGACCTTGGAGGTATTTACAGTCGAGTTTCTGGCCAGTTTTCATTATAAAAATCACTGAGTCATAATGTGTTTTTGGGAAAATCATATTTGAGGAATAATTTTATATTATTCTTGTATTTTCCATACCCATGATTTGTTTTTTATATCCCAATCATTAATTCCACTTGATGGAATTGATATTCATGTATCTATTGATTGAGTTTTTTATTAATGTACCTGTGTTAATTCTTCTATGATGATTTTTTATGTTGTGTAGAATCATGGCTCCAAGAAGATGATTGAATAGGCCGCATGAAAGATCTATTAGTGGAAAACAAGGATCAATTTTTATATTAGATCAAAAGTTTTTTAGGATTGTGGTATGAATTTCCCAAGCTCTGACAGAGGTACTGACACTCATTCCTATTCAGTATCCTATAGTAAAACCTAGAAGGGATGGATTTAAAGATAGTTCTCAAGAGTTTCTTTTATTAAATACACAATCATTCCAATATTCAAATTATCATCAAGAGTTTGGGGACTTGTTGAAAAGTTAAATCTTTTTTGTGAATTCTGGTAAACACTTGATTCAATTTAATTAAAATGTGATACCTTTATGTTTGAGGGACCTAGAAGGAGATGGTGGGATTTGATAATGAATGTGAAGAAATATGATGGATTTGAGTGGCAAGACATTAGAGTTATTTTCACTAATCATTTCTTTCTAGAGTTGTCGTTCTTAGAATATTCTATGGATTTTCTCAGCCTCTTTGTAGGTTACCAAACCATGAAACAGTATGCGAACCATTTTTAAATGTTTTTTCAGTTTTATCTTGAGGAAGTGATGAATTATAAAATTAAGGCACAATGTTTTGAGAAGGATATTTTTTCTAAAATCTAATATCAAGTCTTCATTAGGAATCTCACTTCCTACTTTCATGTAATGGATAGAGCATTGATATCTTATCTTGATCTGGAAATCAAATACATGGCTGAGGGGGTTCCTTTTTATACTGGTGGTAGTTATATTACTTCATTTAGAGGTAATAGAAATTGTGATGAGACTCATGGTGTATCTCAATGGACGGAATATTATCGTCCTCTTTTTTTTCATCAAAGAGTCCCTTTGACTTCCTTTCAGTGTGGCAGGTTGGTCATTCTTAGCATGTTTGTACTCAGTACTTATGATTTTTAGTTCTTACAGTCACTCAACAACCTTTATAAGTTTTTCCATATCATTTCTACAATGCAAAAATACAAGATCTCATCATCACCTAAAATTATTTTGGTTCATCTATATGATTCATGAATTAAATGGTTCTTCCACTTTCGTATGGAATTAAGATTTCTGATGCAGTAGAAGAGTCTCTAGAGAATGTGGATGTGGGTCATATGACAGTGAGAGGTACCATAACTATAGCCTCATCTTAGGTGACTGATTTTTTTTACATTGGATCATCTCACTTGTTTATATATACTCTTATTTTGAATCTACTAAATCTTATAAGGAAGCATTTTTCATATGGGATGGATATTACTATACCACTTAAAATGAATAGAGTGTAAGAAATTTTATGTCCTACTTTTGTGTTTTTTTTCGTATATTGATTTTACCTATATTTTTCTAGTTATTAACATGAATCCCATTTATTTTATTTTTAGGATGGATTGGATAATTGCGCATAATTCCGGAATAGACAGTTAACTTTGTTGGGTCTCCATTACTGCACCTAATGTGGTGTTTTGGGTTTTTAATGGAGAATTGTACCTAAGGTCAAGTAGATCTAGACAACATTTTCCAAAGTTGGGAAGGGTAATATTAGTGTCTTATTTTGATTTATTGAGAAAATATGATTGATGAACACCCTCTAGTTTTTGTTGAATTTTCTAATGTTTTTCCTTTTGATTTCTATGGACTTCCACTAGTAATAGTGGTGGATTATATATTGATTTATTACCTAGTAATCATCTCGTTTTGATTCATACTTACTATATGGAACTAGTAAATTTTAAAATGTTGAAATCGTAGTTTGATTGTCTTCTAGAGAATTGTTTCTTACACGCGAGTCTGTCACCTTTAGAAAAACCTATTATCTTTGTGAAGAAATATAATGAAACACTGTGACGAGGTGTTTATTACTGAAAAATAAATAAATTTACTATAAATAAAGAATATTTTATTCCTCAGATTGATGTTTTTGTGGACCAATTAAAAGGGTTAATATTTTTCTTGAAGATTGATCTTCAACATGGTTATAACTAGATGAGTATAAAATATTCTGATATTCATAAGATGTCCATTAAGAGTAGGTATGACCATCATTAGTATCTTGTTATGCCATATGGTATAACTAATGCTATTATAGTTTTATAGATATGGTGAATAGGATATTTTATGAGTATCTTTTCTCAATTGTGTTGGTATTTACAGACGACATTCTGGTTTACCCCATTACCAATTATAATCATGATCATCAAATGACAACCATTATTGAAATCTTATTATATCATTTCCTTTATGAAATTATTTTGAAATTCACTTTATGGATTCACCAATTGAGGTTCTTGGGTCACATAGTCTTGAAACAAGGTATTTCAGTCAATCCTAAGAAGGTAAAGTATTTTACGACATGGGAACAACCTTGTTACATATCGATACATAGAGCCTCATGGGAATGGAAATATATTACTAAAATTTTATTAAGTATTCCACAAAGATTTCTTCTCCAATGAATTCACCCCCTGGAAATGAGTGAACTTCTTATGGGAGGAAAAATGTCAGAGTTATTTTATTGATCTAATTTTATTTGGAATATGTGCCCATGTTGAGGATTCTGTAGGTTTTTTGGGGCTATGTGGTCTATTTTTATTCATCAAATTCAAGTTAGGTTTGATTCATTCTTCAAGGTGATAATATGGTTGCCTAGGGATCCATAAATCATAGGCCACACAAGAATAATTTTCTGACCCATGATATCAAACAAAGAATTCTGATGCATGCTCTTATGAGTTGGTGGAATTATATTTTCTTATTAATGTTGACCATTTCTTTTTTACATAAAATATTGTCTTATATATTCCCTCAAACAGATATAGACATTCAATATATGAGTTTGGTGGAGTACCTATAGTGTTTTGGTTTTGGAATTGCCTACACCCCTAGTAATGGAAATTTCACTATTGATGCATAGAGTGGGAAACTTCGGACCCAAACCCTAAAATAATCATCAGAATAGTGGAATATGATGGAGCTATTTTCTTGTACGCATTTATTAGTATAGGATTATGTTACTAATGTTTTTTTAATAGAATTTAGTATTCCTCTTATCTTTATGATATAATTATTTAGGAGTAATAGCTTGATGATGAATTATGTGACATTGTAGACTCTCTTTATGGTGGAGAGACCATCATGAATTGGTCATTAAACATTGATGGTGTCTTATGTTTTTTGAACCAGTATGTCATAAATATTACTATGATGAGGTATTTCAATAATTCCCAATGGGTGGTTTACCTAGGAACCAAGAAGTTGTTCAATTATATATACTGATGATCATGGTGGACTAGTAGGAGACATGACCATGATGAATTTTTCTCTCATTATTGTACTTCTTAGTTGGTCAAAACCAAGAACCTATGACATAAGAGTTTTCTTTAGCCACATATAGTTATGAATTTTCAGTGGGATAAAATTTCTTTAGATTTTATAGTTGGGTTTCTATGTACCCCTTTTTAGAATAACATGATGCTGGTTATGATCGATCGACAGGCCAGATTGGATAGAAGTATACACATTCAAGAAACAACCAAAGTTGAATATTTGGGAAGTATTTATGTGAAATATACCACTTTATTTCATATAGTCCCTTATTTAATTGTTTTTATAGGGATCCTAATTTAACTTATCCTTTTTTTTTGTGCCTTCATGAGGAACTATGATATTTTAAACAT
This sequence comes from Viscum album, assembly GCA_963277665.1. Taxonomy (NCBI): domain Eukaryota; kingdom Viridiplantae; phylum Streptophyta; class Magnoliopsida; order Santalales; family Viscaceae; genus Viscum; species Viscum album. The sequence goes on along the minus strand of OY728125.1, from coordinate 353,372,845 downwards.
ATGATCACGATAGATCATCTTTAGATAGATATTAAAACGAAATGAACTATACAAATTCTTGTGTACATGTTACATTCATGAATTATAGACTTTTTTGGATATTGGGATAACCATTGGGGATTGTTTGAGTTTGCTAATAACAACAATTACTAGTATACTATCTGAATAGATCATGTTGAGGCGTTGTAAACCAAGAAATGTAAATCACTGTTTTGACTATTGGTGATTTGTGATGCTTAAATGGTTGGATCAAGTGTGGTATAAGAGGGGATGGTAAATATTCAATTTATTTATTAGATAATAGTGATGAAATATACTTTTATTTGTTGTATGCTAATAATCACTGATTATAAATGGATTTCCAGTTGGTGGTCAGGTGTTTTTCAGAGTTTCACATCATTTGGGTGACTAATGGATTGAAAAATAGGTAATGATAATGCTGAGGTTTGTGGTTCATTTTGATATTATTGAGAGAGTTCATAACATTGATTACCACATATATTTACCACCTTCTTTAGAAATTCTCAATGATTTAATTCATGTATCAAAATATTGGATGTATATTTATAACCCTTCTCAAGTCCAATGATGGGAAGGTGTTGATATCAAACCTATCTATGAGTGATCATATAGTGAGGATTGTGAATTATAAGAAAATGGTTCATCATTATAATATTATTCCACTATTCTATGTGAAATGGAAGCATTGTTTTGATTCACATGATACTTTGGATCACGAGGCATTAATGAGAGGTTAGTGGCCTCATGATATGGAAACATCTTGACATGATTTTAGGGGTAAAAAAGTGTTTATAGTGGGGAGGTTGGAACATCATGTTACCTTATATTAGGTACTTATTAATTCAATTATTTACCATGATTTCATTAGGTCTTTCTTTCATGTCATTTTGGGAGTTTTAAAAAATTTGGAGGCTCATGGGGTTACAAATGGTTGCAACATAGTTAGGGAAAACCATTATGTTTATCCTAGCATCCCATGCCCCAGGTGATGATACATTGGAAGGGGGTGCTCATTTTTTCCAAACCGTGTGGCCACACCTCCAAATCATATCGACTTTTTGTAATGGGATTTTCATGTTAGGTATATGGTTTGTTTAACAGTCCATAAAAACCATGCACCATATATTGAAGTCTAGTAGTGGTGCCCAGTTAAGGTGCATGTTTTCTACTAACCATGCGAAATCTCTATAAAATGTTTTCCATGGTTTTTAATTCACATGGAAAACTAATTAAAAATATAAGTACCCTCTATTAAGATTATAAACATCAAAATTAGACACTAACATGATTCTGTGCTCTTTAGAGGCTCTCATGAATCAATTTTGGTACCTCTAACATATTCTATTTATGGATCACAGAGTTGATGATCTCGTTGGATTTCATTTTGATAAGTGAATATACTCTCATTTGTTTCTGATACAACTCTTATATCCCTTTTAAAGAGTAATATATCATCACATTATTTATGTATCTGACCTTTTTTAATGTATCTTGATTCTATTTCTCCTTCTTTGATCTCATTCGCCTTTATTCTTCATTTTCGTTATCCTTTCTGATGTTTATTATGATCCATGGATAATTGTAGGTGGTTCCATAAATATTTCACATTAAATTTAAAGACTTATTTTTTTATGCTTTGAAATATGTTTTTGAATGATATAAAAACCTGGTTTTTAGATTATTTATGTTTTATTTTTATAAGGGAATTGAAATTATTCAAAACCCATAATTTAAATAGAATTCAAATTATTTTTCGATTTGAGAAAAATGATGACTTGATTTGGATATTGATTTGATGAAATAATTTAATTTTTAATTTTCTGGTAAATGGTTTAAATTTAAATATTTTTCAAAATGGAATGATTTGATGAAATTCTATGATTTTATTTTAGAATTAGAAAGGCATGTTGAAAAATGAAATTTGAAAATTGTATTTTGAATTGATTTGAAATGGTTATTTTTTACATTATTGATTGAATTATTTATTGAATCACTTGTATGAATTGGTAGTTAGTGGGTAACTATGAAAATCATTTTATGAATCTAACTCTCTAGAAATTTATTGAAAAGGAAAATTCTAACTAAACCTAGTTTTCAATCATTTACTATGATGAGACCTCAGGTGGGTTTTTGATAGATTATCATAATGGCTTGATCCTAGGGATGTGTATACACATATCTTGGGATATGTTGATAATTGTAATGTGTGAGGATCTTATTACCAATGACTACCATGATGTGGGGTTTATTAGTATGGTTTTTTGTTGTGTTTGATTGATTAAATATGCCAATGATTAAAAAAAATATTATTCATGAAAAATATTTTATAAAAATGATTTATATAAAATTTTAATTTAATCCTATTTTAATATTTCTACCTTCTTATGAGTTGAAATTGTATTTTTTTTTAAGATATTTAAATTTCTTCCTTTGCCTTTTTTAATTTAAATTGAAAGTATAAAAGGATTATTTTTATGGAATTTATAATGGAATATTTGGTGGTATCATACAGTTATCTTTTGTTCATTCCCTTAATTTTAATTTGGTTATTTGTAGACTATATTATTATAAGTTCCAGTAATGGGAATGTTCCTCTTGGAGGAAGTGATTTTAAAATATTCATGTGACTTGTATTAATGGAGGTGATTAGAGGAGATGTAATCCTCCTATTACATTCTTTTTTATGAGTTTTATCTTGATAGTTTTTGTTTAAATGATTATGTATTGTATTCAGTTTTGTTTTCCTATTTGATTCTAGTAATTTTCCATGTGGAGTGTGACACCCCATGATTTTATGGTATTTTTCTTATTACATAAATTAAATCTATACGATATCTTTTGTTATAGGGAACCCCGATCTTAAACAAAAGATTAAATATAAATATTTAATTATAATAGTTATCACCATGCTACTTAAATGATGTAAATGAATGAGATTAACTGAATTATAAAAATATAACTGAAATTTTTTTATAAAATAAATTCATTGTTTATCAATTAATTATAAATAAAAATTAGAACTAATTGAACATAAAAGATGTGTTTTAAAAAAATACCTAATTTATGGCTATAATGAAATTAAACATAACAAGTAAAATTAATCACTATTAGTGAAATATATTTAAAACATTTATATAGGCATAAAATAAGAAAAAAAAATCAAATTTTAATCATAAAAAATTATATTTCTAAAGGCAATTTTTTTTTCATTTAATGGAATAGATGTTTAAAATCAAATTTTGGAAAAATTGAAATGTTTTATTTGAAAAAAAAATCATTTTTTGAATTCAGAATATCAAAATTATCTCAGGGTGATATTTTGGTAATTTTCAGAGAAGTTTAATTTTTTTATTAATAGTGAAAATATAGAATTTTTATTAAAACCTTATTGTTATTCTATTTTATTTATACTATTAAATTATATTTTAATTTCTTTTTATATAAAAATTATTATAATTATACATAAATAAAACCAAATTATGTCATTGGAATCAATTTCAATATGAAATTTTTTATATAAACATTTCAAAAATTTGAACCTTTTACTTTAAAAATCGGTTTTTTCATTGTGTCTATGGAATTAATTTTAAATCTAATTTTTCCAATTCTGTGAATTTAATTTGGTAAATTTGATTGAATATATTTATTATAAAGTTAATTGTTAGGTTTTATTTTTAATTACATTTTTAGGTATAAAAATTTTACCATTGTAAAAGAATTATTTACCATGGTATAGATAAAATAGGGACAACTGTCAAAGTTATAAGGTAAAAGATTAACATATGTTAAAATTAAAACATTTAATGCATGCTTGTGAAATTTATCGACCATGAAAATTATAAAAAAAATTATTAAATGATAAAATTCCTTGAAATTAGTTTCACCTCAATGTGGTTGGATTTAATTATAAAATATTCATTATTTAATCGCTTAAACCCACCTGCCCCCAAGTATTAATACCACCCTCACCCCCAAATTTCAAATCAAAAGACTTATAACTCCTACAATATCTACCCAAACCACCCCTATAAATGATCCCAACATCAAATTACTACTATTACCAAAAATTGAACAAATCCAATTTCCTCAAGTTTCTCTGAATTAGGTGATATTCAAGAGGCAATCTTCTCAAAACAAATCCCTTAATTTGTTTTCTTCTTCTAATTTCTATTGAACTCCTTAATACATAAATGAATGATAAATCCAGAATCATGTATATACCGGTTAATCGTCTTCATGAATAGTGTTTTTGTATTTTTTTTGTTTCCTCCTTCAGGGATGGTCATAAAACTATTATTATGGTCAAATAATATTTTAATAACTATATTATATAATATTTCATGCCCTTGAACTAATATATATACTCATAATTTAAAAAAACTAGAACATGGTGTTCGTAAAAACTGCCAAAATTAACTAATCATTCATCATTAAAATTTTATCAAAAGAATCATCCCCATGTTAGAAACCAAAATGATATATGAGACAATTGATACTCATAGGATATTATTAATACTATTTAATTCCACTCTTCCATTATTAAATCCATTTTATAATAACATCCATAATTGTACAGAAATAAACTGATGATTAAACCATGAAATGAACCCACATGACACCATGAAAATAATTAAATATTATTCCTGGGTGGGTTATAAGATGTTATAATATCCTCATAAAAATTATAAATATGAATATAGTTTAGGAATTAAATTTTTTGAACCATTATATATGAGGATAAATAATACTACATTAAAAGGAAGTGTGATGTAAGAATAATTTTATCTCGCCCTTACTTGTGTGAGATATATGAATTATTCACCACATATTTATTTTGTGTGGTGTATGTTTATGACCCTTTGTTATATAATATCATTAATATCATAATATTAATTATATTAAATGTTTCATTTGATAATTATGACTTTAATGTGGCATATGATTTGACTAATTAAAATTGGTAAATGATTTCATAACACAATTTACATTTTGGGTTAAAAATCAATTTAATTGATTATGACATTATAAAGTTATGAATTAAGTTAATTTTTATTATATCTTGTTGTATTTAAAAAATTTATTTGGTTTTATATATAATACACATAATAAATCCATTTGATTAATGAAATGTAATTTTTATGGGACTTCGTCTCAATTTCAATTCGTTGAGGCATATTTTGACGTTATACAACCAACTTCTTTTATGAGGTGTATATACTTCCCCTTTGACATATCATATCGTTCTATAATTATTTTATTTTTTTAAAATTATATTCCTTCATGGGATTTTGATTGAAATTATTCAATGTGATTTGTGACACTATGATTTATAATATTCCTTCTAGATCGATTATTTGGTATATAATGAATTCTTTGGATCCAAGAATAGGTAGAGAAAATATATAGAAATTCCCATTGATACATATGTATTCTCAAGAGATAAATCATGTGGCTTAATTAACAGGGTTTTAACCATAACTATTAAATCATTTAATGAATGTTATTGAAGGTAGTGGTTCATCTTCCAGATATGTGACCTCCAATAAATAAGTATTGTCTTCATTCAGAATTTAGAAATTATTATCCCTATATTTTTCACTATGAAAACATATATGAACGCATTTCCTTTTATGTTTATTGATTAAATCTAATGTGTGTTCAGTTATCTAACTTTCGAAAATTATTATTCTCATTGATTTATTATTTCTTCCCTTATACATAATGTGGTCATTTATATACCTTTCCATGTTTATTATACTCTATAAATCAAGATAGATTGAGTTGTACTTAACTCTTACTAAGCACTCGAGCTCACCCCTTTCTTATGTTTTATTTTACCAAGGTTGACAAAGATGTATATTTTGATTGATTTTCATGGATACGCTGGGGGGATTAATGGTTTTATTAAAGAAAATACTTTTTTAACTTTATATCCAAAATATAATATGAATTTCAAATATTTATCTACTTTACCAATACAGGTAAACTATTTGTTCCTTCGGGAGATATTCTTTGTGTTTATGGAAATTTAATAAAGTAAGGAACTAGATTTGGGTTATTAGGGTCGGGGTTGTTATAGTTGGTATTATAACAAGTTTAGTAGAAACCTTGGGATCTAGATTTTGGAAAACATAGATTATGAAACATAACTATATGACTGACTTTTTTGACAAGTCTAAGTATAAGATAATATCTTATATATCTGGTAATTATTGGGAAAAAAGTTGGTTAAACCTAAAAAAACATTTATTGAGAAGAATTTGTCATTATTTAGACATACATTTTATAACATTATCTCACTCAGATTAATGAAATAATTACACATTGCTTTTTTATTTTAGTCGGTGGTGGGAACCAGAATGAACTAGGTTTACGTTACATGTCATATAAAATTTATGGCTAGTAAATCAAATGATTTTATTGATGGAAAAAAGAGTAGGGTGATTGTTAATAACTAGGTAACGTGATATATGATTAATAATATGAACCTAAAAAAACTCTGAAACTAACAAAAGAAGAGAAGGATAATGTTCGCTGAGATCTCATGAGGTGTATTCCATAAATGAATGATAATTCAATTCCCACTATGATTATATTTTGAGAAAAAACACCCATGTGTATTTATTAGATTATAGGGGTGATTCTTTGAGTGTATAAAATAAGGACGCAGAGAAAGTAATTTACTTGAGAAAAATGAAAAGTTAATAATAAAAGTCTCTCAAAGGTATTATTGACAATTTAATCTTTCAATCATGGATAGTATAAGAATTTTGAAAACCAGTGTCCTTGGGAGAAAACTGATCATGTGAATCAGAATAGTTATACAATTAATGGTTATACTATTGATGATGAAGAGACTACAAAACAAAAATAAAAGAATAGAGTTATTTGGGTATAAGATGATGAATCATAATTAATGATTTAAGAATAATGTAGAATAAATAAAGTTATTATGTATTTGAATTAAAACATTATTTTAACAATGATTTTCTGGTTATAAAAATCATGAAATATATAAGGATTTTACTATATTACTCAATTTTTAACAATTTTAGAGCACATATAGAATAGTACTGATAACTAGGAATGTGATATAGTGGAAATTTTATATTTTTGAAACTCATGATTAAGGGAAGATAACCCAAAATATATGATTAATGTTGAGATAATAATGAAAAAATATATATTTATGGGATAATATAGGTGCCCCTGAATGTGTTTGGTTATTTTGTGGTTTAAGTTGTATTTTTTGGGTTTACTAAATGTTTGATTTAAGGAATATATTCAACATATGATATTTTGTTTTTTAAATCATGCATGTTTTAATTTAATTATTATAGTGATAAAGGTAATCATATATTTGGTTCATAAAAATAAGATATACATTATGTTTAAATTAATTTTTTTTTAATTTTAGTGACCTTCCTTATAAATTTTTTTCCATTGAATTTGGACTTACTTATTTGGAATGAGACTTATGATTAACTACATATAGAATGGATTAAGTTGATCTTTGGATATTTTTTTCATTGTTAATGTATGATTTATTATATTACATATAATATTTTAACCATTTCAGTTTCAAAAAAATTACAAGGCCAATGAAATGAATTTTGGATCTTATAATTAATTAATGTTTTTAGGGATAAAAAATCATTGCGAACAATCATTTCCTGATGCAAGGGTTGAAGTGAAAGTTTTTTGAAAAACAACAAAAGTATGAGATTATGATTATGGCATGGAATGAAAAAAATATGTTTATTTTCTCATGTACTTATCTAGAGAGTAAAACAAATCATATACACTAAGAAAATAGTTTTAGAAGAAAACCATTATTCATTTACCATTCATACTAAGAAGTCAATAGTATTTTAACTGGTCCCAAAATATATTATTTTTTTGACTTATAAATTTATAATGACATGTCCTATATAATTCTCTATCAGAACCTGATGGTTATATTTATTTTTTATGTCCTTATTTTGACTTCCCACTAATGTTATCCTATTAAAAATCCTAATTTTGTGTTGAAATTCACATTTTCCTTTCCCTTTTATTAATGGGAATATTTACTAACCCTATTTACAATGTGGGTTTCCCTTAGAGAAATTTTAAAGTATTAACCGTTGATTTTAAAAGTGAAATTTCAAACTTCTAGGAAGAAGTTTATTAAAGGAGGGTATAATGTAACACCCCAAGATTTTATGGTATGTTTCTTCTTATATAAATTCAATTTATTTGATAAAGTATAGTACATGGAACATTCATCTTTAAAAAATGTTTAAATATTATTATTTAATTGTTATAGAAATCACCTAGCCATTAGAATGGCATGAATGAATGAGATTAGCTAAATTAGGAAAATATAGATTACACATTTTAATAAAATATGTTCATTATTTATCAATTAATTATAAATAAAAATGCGAACTAGTCAAACATAATGGTTGTATTTTTTTAAAAAATAATTTTCATGCCCACAATGATATTTTATATTAAAAAATTAAATTAATCAATTTTTTTGAAAAAAATTAATGAAATTTATATTTTATTTATTCTTCAAAATGCTTTTAACATTAATATAAGAAGTTTTATAGGCTTACGATAATAATAAATCAAATGTTAAGCACAAAAAGATATATATATATATATATATATATATATATATATATATATCTAAAGGCAGTTTTACTGCATTTTGATAATGAAAATATTTTAAAAACAAATTTTGACACTTTTAAAATTTTTATTTCAAAAATTAATTTAAATTTTTAAATAAGAATATAAAAAATATCTTCACGGGAAATGATTTTAGGTTTTGGATATGTTTTATTTTTTGATTAATTGTGCAAAAAATTAAATTTAATTGAAAACACTTTATTTTTATTATCTATTTATATATTTAAAATATATTTTAAATTAGTTTTAAATTATAATTAGTTTAATTATACAAAAAATAAAACTATTTTGTTCATTGTAATCAATTTAAATTTGGAATTTTATATATAAATATTACAATCTTTAAAAACATTCACATTAAAAACTTGTTTTTTTGTTGTGTCTACAAGATTAATTTTATATCTAATTTTTTCAATAATTTGAATATAATTTTGTAAAATGGAGACCATATTTGTAATAATATGGTTAAAATTATTTTTTACTATCAATTTTATTATTATTTATAATAATTCTATCATGGTAAAAAATAATTTACCACAATATAGGTAAAATAGTGATAAGGGTCAAAGTAAAAAAGGTATAAGATTAACATAACTAAAAATTTAAAAAAATTAGTTTTTCATTGAGGTATTGGTTAACAGTAACCTTCTTAAATGTAATTAATTTAAAATATAATTCGTTTATATAAATTTCACCTCAAAGTGGTCTTCTTTAATTATAATATATTCATTATTTAATCACTTAAACCCATGTCTCCTCAAGTATAAATATCACTCATCACCAACCCATTTTAACAATAAAGCCTTATATATCCTCAAATATCATGAAAACCCTTTCTTATTCACTATCCCCACATCCAATTTATTATGGTCAAATAAAAATACCAAATCCAAGGTTTTTAAGGGTCTCTCAATGAGGTGATAATCAAGTGATAATTTTCTCAAAAATCCTCTCTCAATTTTAGTTTCTTCTTATACTTTATCCTCGACTCCATCATCCATAAATTCATTATAACTCTACAATCAGTTATATACTAGATTTGTATTTTTATATTATAATAATTCATATCCATCCTTTTTATTACCTCATCATATTTGAAGAAACATGACTTTTGTTCAAGTTACGGTTGTAAATCAACGTTGTGAATAATGTTTTTGTTCGTTTTATGTTATTTCTTTAACGGATGATAATAAAAATATTATTGAAGTAAAAAAATATTTTAATAATTTTATTATATATTAATTCACCCAATCTACTAATAAATACTTGTAATAGTAAATAAAACAAAACTAGTTCATGGTGTCCATAAAAATCATCAGAAATAAACTAATAATTTATCATTAACATTTTATCAAATGAATCATCCTCATTTTAGAAACCAAAATGATATGTGAATACATTTAGAATATTATATGTTAATTATTACTATTTAATTCCACACATATAATTTTAATCCCAATTTAGAATAACACTGATAATTTTACACAAATGAACAGATCATTAAACCATGAAACAAACACACCTAAAACTATGAAAATAAAAAAATTTAATTAATGGGTTATAAGATGTTATAAAATAATAAAAAAAGGTTATATAAATAAAAATTTGGTTATGTAATGAATTAATAAGATTTTTTAAACTGTTATATATGAGTTTAAATAATGTTACATTAAAGGGAATCATGATTTAAGTATTTTCACGTCTCGCTTTTTATTTTCTGATATATATTACTTATTCACCACTTCTTTCTTATGTGTAGTATAATTATAATTAATTTAGATATATAATATCCTGAATTTTATTATATTAATTTTATTAAATGTTTTATATTATAATTAATACTTTTAAGGGGCATATAATTCAACTGATTACAAGTTGTAATGAATTTCTTCACTAAATATTCATTCATTGGGTTAAAATTCTATTTCAATGGGTATGTCACGACAAAGTTATGTGTGAAATACTTCTTACTGTGTCATATAGTATTTCCACATTTTTTGAATTTAAAAATAATAGAAATAATCAATAAATTTGATTAACGAAATAATATTTGTAAGGGACTTCATTACAGCCTCCATTCATTAAGGAATATTTTGATGTTATAACCCCATATTATTTAATAATGTGTATAAATATAACCTTTGACATATCATATCATAATAATTTTATTTATTTTGTTGTTAAAATATATCTCCTCTTGGGATTATGATTCAAATCTTTAAATGTGGTATGAGACACTTTTCTTGAAAAATCTATTTCTAAATCGATTGTTCGATATATAATGAACGATTTGGATACATGAATAGGAAGGGGTCATATATCAAAAATACCATAGAGACATCATTAGTTTCATGAGATGAATAATGTGGACAACATAAATGAGTTTTACATAAAATGTTTAAAACATATTGTGAAGAGTCATGACGATAGTGGTTCATGTACCAGATGACTGATGTCTAATAAATAAGCATTTTCTTAATTCATAATTCAGTTAATATTATATAGAGAATGGTCACTTTGAAAAAATATATGAATTTAAATATTTATTAGTTTATTGATTAAAATACATGTTTTTTTAGTAATTTACATTGCAATATTTATTATTATAATTTATTTATTATTTATTCCACTATACTTATGGTTTTCATTTGTCTACCTTGCCAAGTTGATTTTACTCTTTAAATGAAGATAGATTTTATTATATTTAACTCTAACTGAGTACACAAGATCAATCATTCCCTTTGTTTTATTTTTCATATGTTTCCAAGAAGTTTATTATGATTTTTATTAAGGTTTACACTAAATATATTAATGGTGTTATAAAATAAAATACTTTTTGAATTTTATGAAAAGAAAGTACTTTGAATTTTAAAAATATATATAGTTTATCAAAATTAATAAACTATTTTTTCCTTATGAATGTGATTCCTAGTATCTATAATAATGTAATAAATTATGGAAGAATCTCAGGAATACTTTGGTCAAGGAAATTATAATAAATGTTTCCATACTTACTTATATCATTATATAAAACATTTTGTGGAAATAATTTCACCTCTTTAACTTGATATGATGAAATCTTATAGTTTTTAACCCATGGGGATTTGGAATTCCCTTTGATCTATATCAGGATCACCTTTGGTATTATTATACCAGTGTATTAAAGCTAGTTCATGACATTCCTCATTGTTACTAATTATGTTTTTAATAAAAACATTCTTTTTTATCTTCATATGCCTCATTATTTAAAAATTAAAAAATTCATCATCATACGAATTCTAATGTGAATAAAATACCTCAAAATTCTAAATATTTTAATCTTGTTCAGTAGAATAGATTTATGAATTCTACTAATGTTTATCCTAGTAAAAACCATCATCAACGATAGTTGGACCTACTATCATGGAATTATTTTATAAAATTTTTACATCCAAAAAGTCCGTGAATTTATGAAACCATTTTTCCAACACTATTATCCACTTCTAATAGAAGTGTAACACATAAGAATGTGTGTGACATTTTTCACCAAATTTACTCAAATTGATTCCAATAATATTTATGATACATAAGTTTCTAAATACTTTTTTTCTCAAAGAGTAATTTATTTGGAAAAACTTCTAAAAATAAATTTTTTTATCTCAAGAATAATAATGTATATAATCTAAATAAATATAACATTATAGACCATTTATTAGCAGAAAAAATAGACAGATTCATCTTGGATAACATTTTCATACACATTACAACTCAGTTTATATTTTTTCTATTAGAAATTACTTTTTATTATGTAGTATAGGATTAACTAAAGTGATTATGAATGTCATAGTTTTAAATATAAATTTTAAATCCATTTCATTTAAATTAAGTTCCATTATTTCTTCCCAGATTCAAAATGTATACACCTAGATCCTTCTTTATTTGTCTTCTATATATTTTCAATAAGTTAATTACATAATAATTGTGCATCATGAACATGAATATTTTCATATGAGTGTAATCATATATAAATATAATGAAATGAACGTCTTGTTAGGTAGATAGATTTCTCATGGGATCACATAGTTCTGATTGAATGAGTTCATGTGGTCTTGATGATTGTGGCTCCACTCTTTTGTGTGTTGATTAGACCATCTTTCCCTTTTGAATTGTTCTAAAAATATAATATATTTTTATTTTATTAATTTATGGTCTTACCATTCCATTCTTTGATATTTGACTCTAATTTTTTGGAAATGGTGTTCAAGTCTCCTATTAATCAATTTATTTTCTTCTATGGAAATCAAGATGCATATGTTTATTGGATCACTAATTTGGAACTGGTTTTCACTTTTTCTTTATATTCTTATTATTGTATATCCATATAAATATTTCTTGGGTACATAATTTTTTTGAATATAATTTCATTTCCTTCATTACATAGTTATATTACACTCAATATATTTTGTTTAATACCTTTCACATAAAGAGCATCCTTGAAATGTATCTTGTTATATTCAATCTCAACTAAGATAATTCCTTTAATTCTCATATAATTTTAATTTAAAAAGTTATTATACGCTTATCATGAATTTTATTGTTTTTTATAATTTTTTTAACTTGTAAAATGTGTGTGGAATATTCATCATCCAAGATCTAGGAATTTTCCTTCTTAAGTGCCTTCAAATAAATCTTAGAAATAATGGATTTTTATCTCTATTAGATTTTAATTTTTTCCCTTTTTAAATGTCAGGTAGTTTTCTAATAAAAAATTTCATTAATTATACTATGATATGAACTTTTATTTTACATCTCCCACATATTTTATCTAATAATTATAAAACAATTTTCTGGTTGATAAAATGATTCTCTATCATAAATATTATTCCTCTATTAATATCTACTCAAATTCTAAAAACTACACCCCCTTGCATAAATTTTTCTACTGGTAAAAGATGTATTTTTACAAGATGTATAAGCCTTGTATGAAAAGATACCACAAAATAACTGATATCAACCGAATCGTGGTCTTTTATAGTAATGTGGGTTCTATCTAGTATATTGATAAGTTTTTTATAGTTATTAATATAACTTTTTACATCTTTTAGGAGATACTGTCTCTTGATTTTTTATTCTCTTTTATAAATGAAGGAAATTATTTATCATTAACATTATTAGTACATGTATGATAATATTTTTTTAATTGGAATATAAATGGTATGGAAAATTAGCCTTACTATAAGAAATATTTTACACTTTTTTGACCAATTGTTATGAGTTTTCATTTTCAGTAGATGGAGATGATTTAAACATTTTCTCCATAGATTAGTTACTATTATATCTCAACTTATTCTGTTATTTTTTAGATTTTAAAGGTTTAATTGGGTCTTGTAAAGCATCCATTTTTTCAATTTTATTTTCTTTTCATTATCCATTATAATTTTACAATTTTTTGCAACATTCAGTTAGAGTTTTTTAATATCATAAATTTAAGAATCATCCCTTATAAAAATTTCAGCATAGATTCAGAGTTATTTTCATCATATTTTTCAAAATTATAAATTGTTTATTGATTTTTTTATTTTTATTAAGGTATTTTTCTAATTAAAATTTTTGTATTTATTATGTAAATGAAACAACTTCTAATTTACCTTACCTTATAGAATATTCCTCATGTCTCACTACATGTGCTATAAATTTTTTGAATTTATCATCAGTTTCATTATTTTATTGACTATCTAAATAGTCTTTATCCACTAAATCATTAATTAAATATTTCTTCTTTATTTTGATGGGGACTTATTATTTCTCTAAACTAATATTAAGGATACTTATTTATTCTTGTACTATCACTTATTTTGATGATTTCTATATTCCTAATCATACTCTATTAGTTAATTATTTGGATTACTATGGAAAATATTAAAATATCCTTACAGTTGGTGAATTTAAGTGGTAGTTTTCAATTATATTTACCCTTAACTTATCTAATATTCCTTATAGCCAGTGACATGATTCTATTGTGTTCAGCATCTCTCCCATCATAACATTCTATGTCACTTGGCCTATTACTTTCCTTTTCTTTAATATTTATCTTCCTCATCGAATTAAATTCCATTTCATATTTGAATTTATTTTTAAATGATGAATCCTTTATCATTTTATATGCATTGAGAATTTATTAAAGCACATCAAGAGATATATCCTCTCTATATTATAGAGAAATATTCTTATCATCAAAACTATTTAGAATTTTTCTAATTTAAATCTTTACTATATAATATTTTTTTAATATTTTCACCAGATCCATTGATGATAAAGACAATTTCATTCTCCCTTGTCAAGAAGTGAACAATTTGTTTTATATTTTCCCATCTTGATATCATCATATTGAATTATATATATTTGAAGTTTAGCTTCATTGACATCAATGTTTCCTTTATGACTAATTTCTTGATTATTCCAAATTTCATTTATATTTTTCTATCCTATCACATTAGTATATAATTTTTACATAGAATAATTATAATTTTATTTATTTATTTTAAATGAATCATTAATTTTATTATCAGTAAAATTCACATGAGAAAGTTTTTCAATTAGTGGGAAACCATTTTTTAACAACATCAAAAACTTCTTATCCAAGTGTAATGATATAGTGAATCATCGTATTCATTCATCCATGATATTTCATTCCGTCAATGACTAATAATGTGGATGAATCGATGCTAGTTACCTTTTATATTTTTTTCATTAGAAATTAAATCTTATTTTTAGAAATAAAAAATTCCCTCATGTAATCTACAAAACCATATTTGTATGGAAGATAATAATAAAGGGAAGAAATAGTTTTTATAAGGTTCAAACCCATTGTGGGTTTCCGCTTCTTGTTGTGTTCGACTCTAATAGAGCCACATTTTATTTGATAAATAATATGAAAAAATACATGTAGATATGAAATTTATAATTATGTGTCTCTGTTCATCATAATTCCATTGATACTTACATAGAATCATGCTGGATAAACATAGATCATTACAGGATGAGAAATATCTATTAAGAAACTAGTTTATTAGAAACTATTGTTAATATTCTTCTTAAGAATTTAACATAGGTAGAATAATCACCTCTCTAATTGTAGAATAAAATGATGATATTATCTTATAAATATAGACTTATAATTAACACTCCTTAATATGTAACCTCTAATATATGAATAGAATAATTTTTGAACATTGGGATTTATACTTTCTTACTCTCTTTGTTTTTTGAGGCTCTATTTTCGTTTAATTTTCATGTATACCATCTCTCACTTCGATGTCACAGGATTTTAAAAGTTTAAAAAAACTCCCCAAATTAAAATAATTCAGGTGTAAAAAATTCTGACTCAAAATTTTCATACCTGTATTCAATATAATCATACGATACAATTCCCCGTGATTTTATAATTCAGTTAAACTTATGTTTATCCACCCACAATCTCAGAATATTATCTCTTTAATTAATTATATACCATTATAACGTTTTCTATTCTACCATTCTTCTTTATCAGTGGTGTAACTAAAAAACATTCTTGAATCTTTTTAATCCTTATTAAATTTACAGAATTATTCACAAATAGAGAATTTTTGAATTCTAATAAAACACATGTCTTCATTAATATTGAATCAAACTCGAGATTCACATTATTTTTCACACTAAAATACAAATCATATCTCTAACACTATACTATGTAGAAAAAATAATCATCCATATGAATCTCACATAAAAACACTTCATAATTAGATGAAGGGTTTTATTTTAACCTAATATTTTTATAATATAATTATAATGGAACTCCAAATTTAATATCTATATATTTATCATGAAAATATAAAGCATAGATCACAATGAAAATATCTCTAAATTAACCAAATGAGACCATTAAACATATGTCAACATTTTTCAACATTTTTTAAATCACTAATGAATTAACAGGAATCACACTTTAAATTAGATATTTTACTCTTTTAGGATCAATTTTATCATTATTAGGTTTCATTTAATCATAATATAAAAAAATTTGAAACTCATATTTTCACCTAATAGGTCCATAAAAAATTCTCCATGTTTGAATAACCATGAAGAAAGTGGGTAAATATACTACTTACTGGATTTTCTATAAAATTATGGAGCAACTTTGAGTTAGATTAATGACCATGGAAAGATTAACTATATGAAAAATTTATTGAATGTATTTAAAAATATATTATTGATCACATGACCATATAATAAACTACATGAACAACTAAATAACCACATTAAAATTTGATCAACCACATTACTAATTGATTGATTAAATAAACAAATGATAATGTATATAAGAAAACATAAACAGAACTCTAAAATAAATTCATTAAATAACATAATTTATCCATACCATCTCAATGACATTATACTAATATCAAAAACATTAATCTACCTCAAAAAAAATTCACCATGGAATTTCAGCAAGTAGTCGACAAATTCAAAAAAAATAGTTACTTCATCAAATGGTTCAAGGTAAATTTATCATGAATACCATATAAAGATGAAATGTTTATTAATTATAGACATTAAATAAACCCATAACAAAATAACGAGTTTCATAATAATATCATGTTTCATCTTAACGATGATTATATTAAATGGTTACAAAAACAAGAAAAAATACTTTTGAGATTAAAGGGTAAAATTCATAAATAAAAGGTCATATTTCATGAACATGGAAATAATAGACATAATAATTACTAAAGATAGGTTTTTAGAATAAAGGCTTCAACAACACCACTGAAGGTCACTAAGAATTAAACCCATAGAAAAAAATGTATACATAAACTTAGAACAAAGATATATAAAATTAAATAAAATTAATTTATAATGGATTTAATTAAGGTGTATAAAAATAATTTTATAAAGATAAATAGAGATTGGATAAATAGAAAATAATTTAAATTAACTTTTGGGTCCCCTTATTTTATGTATGGTCTAGTTTTATCACATTTACACCTAATTTATAACTAATTTAAGATTATTAAAAATTTAATAAAAAGGGTATTACATTCATTTATATTACTTTTGGTAAATTATAGTCCTAAAAAATATTTAGTAACATTTTTTATAGATAAAATGGCTCACCAATATGCTTGTTAGAATTATTCATATTTTTTCAATATTTTGGTTTCGATCATCATTATTTATTCATTAATTAAATTACCACAAAAATATTAAAAACATTAAAATAAATATAATATAATATACATAGGACACCTTATACATCTATAAAGTAGGTAATAAATAAAGATCTGGAAATTTTCCCCTAGGTGAGAAAACTGACCATTAACAGGATATTTCAAAAAGAGGTAGAAAGTTTATATATATTATTAATAGTTTATAAAAACTCTACAGCAGTATGATAACTTTTTTGAAAAGTGGATATAATACTAAATTAATTTTTGGACTATTTATTAGATGTGTGAATGATAATATGATTTTAGAAGGCAAATTGATAGGAAGGGGAAATAATGTTACATCATCATGGATGGTTTCTCCTTTGTTAAGGACATAAATCCTTGGAGGTTTGGATTTGGATGTGAATAGAATAAATCTATGGATACTAGAAGTATTTATATAAAATAATTGAGATTATATTGGCTACTAGGTTGGGTTTTTAACTTGATATGACATGTGGTAAGATATGATATTTATAAATGAAATGACGATATATTTTGTGTTAATTTAATGAATAAGATATTATTTCAAAAATAAAACATAAAATGGTTGTATTATTTGAGAATTTGAATATAAATTAATTGAAAATAAATTTTTATATGAATTTTAATAGCTTAAATCAAAAAAATTATAATTTAATACAATAGAAAGGAATACAAAATGAAACTAGTTTTTTTAAAGAATACTTTATTTTTTTAGACATTGGAAATTAATTTTTAGGCCTGGAAATAATATTTATTATTTAAAATAAATTATTTATTAAATTAAATTCATTTTGGGTTTAGAAACCATTCTATTATTTATTTTTTCATTAGTACACCAAAATTGTGTAATAAAAATTCCTTTTTTTGAAAAACTACTTTTCTACCATTTATCATTAAATTCATGTTTTTCATAAAAATAAAAAAGAAAATAACTCATGAATAATATAAAAATGATTTTTTGAAAAAACTAATTTATTTTATTTAATTAATTTTAAAACATAGTTAATTAAAATATTGAAATATGAATATAAAACATAGGGTTTTTACAGAATGAGTTAAAAAATTCTCTATTAAAAATGAACAGCTATACTTTCTTTGAGTTGGCTATTTTTAATATTTATTTTCTGGTATTATAATAATATTATTTATATATTTTGTAAATTTAAAATATAATTTAAAATTAATTTAATTATTATAACAGTTAATTCATTATTTTGATAGTCAGGTTAGTGTTCTAATGATTACAAAATATTCTAACTACCAGCTTACAAATCCAATGGTAATATTGGTATTACATATTCTATAAATACCTATTAATTCATTCAATAATAATTAAATTATTTTTTATCAACGTTTTATACATATTTTACAAAATTTTAATCATTTTTATAATGTTTTTTTATTATTTTTAAAGAGTTGTTCAGAAGTCTAATATTTCTAGGTGAACACAACCCTATATTTATTTGTTTGTTTTCAGTGTATCATTATACTAAATTTAATTATATAGATTGTATTTTTCATTCATATATAATGTTCTATATTCAGGAAGTTAATTATTGATTGTTTTTATTAACTGCTTCTTATGGATTATTTATAATATATACTTATACACTAGATCCATTAAGAAATATTTAATTTAAAAAGGCATGAAAATAAATTCAGGATAAATACACACATACATTACTTGTTATAAATTAAGATAAAAACATTACATTAACTTTTAATACACATATTATTTAATAGAGAATATATGAAAAAAAATATACAAAAAAATACGTTTTTTTACATTCTTCCCAAAGAAGATAAATAACATCTTCACCACTTTTAATTCATTAAAATGTATAATAATAAATCAAAAAACAATTCGAACCACATTACTAACCTCTAAGGTTTTTTTATACATTTTATGTCAATATTTATTATTATTAATCAAAATAAAAAATTGAAAATTTTAACCCTATATATTAATACTAGTTACACATTTATTAAACAAATGGTTATATTCGTAAGGTTTGACACCAAAATTTTTCTATATATTGATTCCCAAAAATTATCAAACTATGATCTGATACCAAATAAGATTCCCATAAGACCACAATTCTAGATTTGGGGTAACATACACAAAAGTTATAGATAAATATTTTAAATTTATCGAATTCATAAATTCCCAAAATACTATGTTTAGTGACATTATCAACTAGGTAAATATTACATCAATAATATCATTGACCAATTGGGTAGTATTATTCCCTAGAAAATTATCTCCCTGATTTGAGATTTATTGCAGTTGTTCTTCATATGAATGATTATTTTCCAGATGTATAACCTTTTATTTTATTATATGTGGAGAATCAAGTATTTCTTGCTCTGGAGATATACATGGAACAAATCATGAACAAGATAGAGGTTTAGTGGGAGTGTTAAGCGATAAGATATAGTCCTTACTAGATCAAGATTATTGATGGGACCAATATGCCTAGAGCTTATATTTCCTATATTTACCAATATATGAGGCTTACTTCATGTAGAAATTCATAATAAAACCTTATAACCAATATTGAATTCCATATATCACTGATGATTATCACCATAACTATTGGTTCAACTCTAAGTTGCCTTGGGGTTCTGTTTAATATCTCTAACCTTCCTTATAATTTTTTAAATTATCTCAGGTCACCATAACTTTATTTATACAACTTCCTAATATGAATATTAGAGTTCTACACTTCCTTCTATATAGGGATTCATGAGAATCCATCTAAATACTCGAGTTAAAGATATTATTATAAGAAAAAAAGACTAGAGGAAGGTGTTGATCTCAACAACCATTAAAATCTAGAGAAAACAATCTCAACATATCTTCCAGGGTTTTAATGGTCCTCTCG
The DNA here is from genome assembly GCA_963277665.1 of Viscum album. Taxonomy (NCBI): domain Eukaryota; kingdom Viridiplantae; phylum Streptophyta; class Magnoliopsida; order Santalales; family Viscaceae; genus Viscum; species Viscum album. Next base: position 353,352,051 of record OY728125.1, on the reverse strand, counting down.
GACTTTAAATCCATCTAATAATGATATGTATTACTGAAACACATCTATGTATCTAGATCATGTAGAATATTTCTCCAAAATATTATGGAAAACCTCATATATCTATCAGATACTATATAATGTGGTACCCCATATATTGTGGAAATCCGGTTAGGGATAAAATATTATCGAATAGAAATGAATAGTGATAACATCATTTGGTGATAAAATACAACCTAAATAGAATTATCATATTTAGATATTCTGTGGATTCTGACAATGAAATCCACCGTAATGTTTTCCTATTTTCATTTTTATATAGTTCATATTTAAAACATCCCCTTCAATTTTATTTTTCATCATTAACATTATTACATATTAAAGACCATGATAAAAACTCCTAAATTTCAATATTCATGTTTTTCCACTATAAATACTCTTTCAGGTCTCTATAAAAATTCATACATATAAAATGAAAAGTGAAATATGAGATATGAGCCTATTGTAATAATTCCCTCTTTAGGTCTCACATTGACGTGACACATATATTGTAACACCTTCAAATTTTATGAGATAGATTCTTTTAATGCATTTGATGAATTTTGTGGTAAATTATACCATGATTATCTTGAGCTATATGAAACACTGTATTAGCTTGCAGTATACGCAACATTATTCTTGGCTTGTGTTGCACAAAATTTCATGTTCCTTTGATAGAATTAATTTCATGAAACACTTAGTATTGATTTTGTTCACGGTATAAATGAACTATGTTTTTATTATGTCATACACAACCAAAAATGAATCTTTCACTACACACAACACTGACATGGCAAGTGTAACACATAAGAGTGACCTCCCTCGGTTGCTTATTTTGTATGCAATACTGAGTTTCGGTAAACAATGATATATTATTAAAATATTATATAACTAGTCGTTATGAATATTATTAACCAAATTTTTAATTTTATATAATATTAGAATTCATGTTACTCATTTTAAAGAACATGATATGGGCAGAAAATCAATTTTTTGGATTAAAGAAGTATTTTTCAAGAAATGTGGTTTTACCACCTTTTAATGGCCCACTGATTTTAAAAATTGTTTTTGACTCATTTTGAAGTTAAACTTGAAAAAATAAACTTATTCATTGGAAGAGGGTCATAAAAGTTAATTTTTTGAATTTATGGTATTTTTCTAACAAAATTAATATTTTAATGAATAGTAAAAATAGTGAATTTTAACTCAAAACTGCCTTTTTATCAAATTTATTTATATAGTTATATTACATTTTTAATTTATTTTAAAAAATAATTGAACTATATTTTTATTATTTACTCCAATATTGGTCATTTAAGTAATTTCACTTTTAAATTGGATATAAACGCATCTCAATCATTGGATAGTTATTACTTCCAAAAAACTTGTTTTTTGGTTTTGAAAACGTGAATTAATTTTAAATTAAATACTGAAACATCATTGTTTGGAATTTGGAAATTGGAATCCATATTTGGAATCATAAGATTAAAATTTTTTAAATAGGTACCATTTAATTTTAGACATTATGAATAGTTACATCAGTAATTAGTTTATTAACCATGGTTGAAAGGGTAAATCTTTTAAATAAGGGTAAAAAATAATATTATAATAATATTAAACAACCCTAACACATGTTCTAATCCTATTTTATGATATATTTCTGACCACGGGCATATTTTGGTTATTTTTCGTACCCCATTGATTCACAAGGATGTAAAAATGACAAATTATAAGAATTAATATAAAGTAAAGATAATTATAAGCTAAACATATATCATTTACTAAATCGATTTAAATATGGGGTTATATAAATGATATATATGTATATATAGAGTCATTAGAAATCTAATAAGATTTCATATATTATGGTAATTTATTTATAATTTCAAAACATTAGATAAATATATTTATTTATGAAACAATTATGATGTAGGGATTACCTCATTAATTAATGATTCAAATAAACCGATTTATAAATATTAAAAGAAATTTAGTTTGAATATTTTGATGTCATCTATGAATTTTATGGATTCCATTTACATATTAGGGATGATTTAATTCCTTTTTTTAAGGAATCAGGTTGTTATGATTTATTTTTTAAAATGTCAAGTATGAATATTGTCCAAAATTGACATAATGCATAACTTTAAAACATAAAATAGTTTATTAAATGATGTTAAATTAATAAAAATCTATGATTCATCAAAATAATTAATATAAGTCAAAATATTTCATAAATAATATTTTCTATGTTGTTTGACAAGATATATTAATTACTTTTACCCACAATGTGTAAATAACATGATATCACACTAAGAATAAAAAGTGTAAAATATGGGTTAAACAAAAAATATAAGGATAAACAATATTCAAAAAATATCTAAAAAATTTTATATGATGGTTATTTGAACCAAAATAATATTATATTCTAATTAAATCTGTTTTGTACCATTTTTAATCAAAATTTATTTTATAATAAATTAATATTTTGATGGTTTCCTAAAGTGCCCCTTTCCTCTTATAAAAGGGATCCTCCTATCTCTCAAATTCACTCTTTTTTGAGCCTTCATGCTCTGATAATTCCTGACCATTTCTCTTATAAAATTACTTAGTAACATTATAGAGGTTTTGGTATTCTAAAAATATAATCTCTATTAACCTAAGAAGAAATCTGAAGGAGGCACGTCAAGGAAGTGGTAATCTCTTCAACCGATTCTTTCACATTTATTTCTTCTTCTACATCATCTTAATTAGTTTTTTCATTATAAAGTAATAAAATACATATAAATAATGTATTTATATGTTATTATAAATATAGGAAAACCTAATTTCACATTATATCCATCCAATTAAAAATAAAATCATCGCGTGTGCGTACGTATGACATACCGTCTCTACGCCGTGGTGTAATCTGTTTTTCACCACCACCTTACTTGTATGGGTATAATGGTGGAAATAATAACTATATAAGATTATTAAAACATGATAATAATTATAATATATTATATTCTATAAAATTCAATACCATTCAAAAACTATGGGAAAGATATCATCACTTGTGCGTACGTATGGCTTACCCTCTCCACAACGTGATGAGATTCATTCTCTGTGTTAACAATTAAATAATAATTATAAAGTATATATAATAAATAATCCTTAAATATATGACATAATAATTCTACTATATTTATATATGTATATATATTACATTTACTTACATCGATTCAATTCAATAATGAAACGAAAACACCGTTCATGTGTATGTACGACCTACTGTCTCTATGAATGGTGTATTCAATTTCATTTATATATCTATTATATATATAGTATATTTAATATATATGATATATAAATAATTTTATACCTTATGGATGTAATTAAATCATGATATAATAAATAATATCAAGAATAATAAATCATAACACATACGATAAATAAAAATATTATTACCCAAAACACTGCTTTAACATGGAATTGCCAAATGAATGGGTAATATAAATACTTATGTGAATAATATATGATATCATCAATATTAATATGGTTTTGTTACAAATTAATAATATGTTTAAATCCACTATACATTATTTTTAGACACATAGAGATGAAATTGGACCTAAGGTAAGGGATAATTTTGCAATCTCATATTTGTCTGAGATTGTTTATATATAAGTATTTTCTGGGGACATATTTATCATCCATGCCAATTTTTTCTAAAAACTATTTCATAAAATGATTAGTATTCTTCAATGTATGTTTAAAGTCATTTTTACCCAATGTTTACTTTTACTACATGGTATAGAAGGAATATTTCTTTTGATTACCGAATGAGGTACTTTTTGACTTCTCTGGTAAAAGTTAGATGAGAATGTATTTTTAACTTATATGGAATGAATAGATTTTTGTGGTTTCATGACTCCTTATTTCCAAGAAGAATCCTCTACACTATTTCTTATTTATTTTAAACTATATTCTCTTAATTTAAAATATCATTGAATTTTGGGAAAATAATTGTTTAATGAATAATGGATATTTTCTCAAGAACTAAGTTCAATTATTTTATCAAAATTAGGTTCCATATAAGATGAAACTCTTAAATAGGGTTATATTTATTCCCCTATTAAAAATATTATTCTATTTCATTAATTATGTAATGATATTTTATATAGATTATGTTATGATGAAATGATATTTAAGAAACCAATTTTATTTCTTCGGTTATGCTATGATGAATGATTTATGGTTTGTGGATCATGTAAGAATGATATCATTATGAGACAGGTGAGACCTATATCTACCTCCAATGGATTGGGTAAAAATTTATATCTCATGAGATAGACATGACTAGAATGGATAGTAAATATGGTTTAGTAATGGAGGGCTGGAATGATAAGTAAATATGGTTCTGTAATGCCTGGCGGGAATGAAAATTAAATCCAGTTTAGTAATACATGGCTAGAATGGAAAGTAAAACTAGTTTAGTAATGCATTGTGTCCACTATGATAGTCTTGGATGTAGTGTATTGGCTATTATGGAAATCATATTATGTGCTTATTAGTTTACCATAGTTACATTTTTAAGGCCAATGCTATTCTATCATGGTTAATGTTTATTTATAATCCATGCCTTATATGCTACCAATATATTTTTTACGACTTGTGATTTTTTTGTTTAAACTTTATGTTCATGTTTTTACATTCAAATTTTTATGTTTTTTTATGCTCTTTATTTTTACCCTTACCAAGAATTTAAGCTCACCCAATCTATATTTTCATTTCGCAAGATATAAAGAATGGTTTCATGTAGGAAAACAATAGGGTAATATCTTTATGAATGATGTTGAATATCTTTCCCAATTATTAGAAGATATTTTATGAGTTTTCATAGACACTAAACAAATATGATATTTGGGCATCTGTTTTTTTCATGTATTAAGTATTCCACAAAAGAAATTTAATGTCCATGTACTTCATGCTTGGGTCTCTATATACATCATTTTTGAACCATATCATTTCATCACAATTAATGTTGAACTCAAGACCATTTTTTACCTTCTTTTATAGTCCCACATCCTTTTTTTGTTCCCATTTATTGTTTACGTCGATTGATGTTAGAATAATCATTTTATAATGATATAATTTATCACCTCCTTTTAGATTTTCAATGTCCATACATTTAAAATACAAAAATATTTGATCTTATTTTATCCTAATCATAAATAAGATAGCATGATCCTTTTGACTCAATGCATCAACCACCATGTTCACTTCCACAAGGTTGCAATCTATTGAGTGTTCAAAATCATGAATCAACTCCATCCATCTTCTTTGACACATATTCAAATATTTATATATGAGTATATAATTTAATTGTTTTTTATTAGTATATGTTGATGCCAAAATCAAAAGGAGTGGCACTTCAGGCGGATCAAAGAGCTCCAAATAAAGTTGGGGTGAAGAAAAGGAGATCTCGGGGCCCAGCTGGTGGACGCGCGCAAAAATTAAAAATGTGTGTGCATGCTGCCCACAGCGTGCAAACCCACGCGCCTTGTCTTTCACTGCGATGCCCAAACCGCGGCCCTCCATGACCAGCAGCTCTGGCCCCGCGTCCGCGCCGAAGGCGTCGTCGGCAAGGGGTTTGCGCACACAGGCCCCATTCCGCGCCGAAGGCCCCGATGACCCTGTTTGGGTGACAAGGCCCAGTTCTTCTTCAAAGGTGTGGGGGAGCGGTTGTTTGTGCAGTTTCTACTCTAAACCCCTCTTCCACGCCCAAGGCATCATCATAAGGGGGTTTCCGCGCTCGAGACCGGTTATACGCCGATAACGACGTTGAACGCCCGTTTGTGCGGCTGGCCCCATCTCCACACCCACAATGATGGTGACTACAGTTTATATGTCGGTCCCTTGCATTCCAGTCCCTTACGCGGCCCTCTGGGGATTCCGGTGATAAAACAAACTGTCTCCCCTCTCTTCGGGGATGGTTGCCGAAGACGAAGTGACTATCTGCTGTGCGCAAACCCCATATTTCGTGACTGTGTGAAAAAACTCATTGCTTTCAGGTAATGGTTGTTGTGAAATAGGTTGGGGCGCCTTTGGAAGAGCCCTCAGATCCTCGTGAATTTTTAAATTTCTTTGTGCGCTAGAGTCGCGTCTTGCATGCGTCCCCTCTCTAGGACAAGCGTTCTTGCGCGCCACCCGTATGACATGTGCACAACCATTCTTCTTGCCCACCTCTGATCCAACTTGTGTGAAAACACCCTGTTTTACATGTAATCCTGCCTCTTGCATGCCTCCGATTCAACTTGCGTGAAAACTCTCTGTTTTACATGTAAGCCTACTTCTTGCATGCCTCCGGTTCAACTTGCGTGCAAACTCTCTGTTTTACATGGAGAACCTCCATCTTACGCGCCACAAATCCCACTTGTGCGCCCGCCGTCCGGCTTGCACGCCAACCCTTCATTTTTCACATAAACATCCTATTTTACCTCGACCCATTCTCTAACATGTGTTCCATGTGTTTACCTCACTTTGAGGCACCTTGTTCAAAACACTCGTACGTGCGACACACCTGCGTCGCACCTTCATTCACCATGTGGACCCTTAGGTTTGCACTGAGTAATTTCATAGTCCCATTGACGATATTTCCCGTTTTGTTTATTCCCTTCATACTTATTCGTGTAGGCACGCTAATGGATATTTCTTCTTTGTATATCCATGCTAACATGGTCCTCCCAATGGTTCGATCCTTAACACCCCCTAGACACTGCATTGCCTATCTGCTCCCTTCACCAATGTGCAGAGGGTACCAGTTATGTAAGTCCTAGGGGTGCGGAGTGATCCCACCCCATCCGAGCTGCAGGATGTTAAACTGCCAAGAACCATCTTCCTCAGCACATGACATTATACTATGACTTTCCCTCATGCATCCTACACGGGGAAAGGGAAACCACCCTGGTGTAAGACCTTAGCTTTTCCTGTAGGATGCAGCATCCCTGCCCCTCATTTCTTCGATGCCAAATCCCTCTCCTGCTTGGCTTTGTCGCCACTAGGCCTCCATCCTAGAGTAAGTCCCAACTTCTTTAGGCCGCTAACCATGAATAATCCCATGTTTCCTCTTTGGTCCGCTAACTACGTGTAAGCCCCACCTCACCTCCCACGAATGCACCTTTCACAACATGATCGCCAGGTCACATCTATCTCTTGTTTCTCACACTAAACATGACTCACGTGGGAACAGAGAAAGCACTAACCATGAAATCTTACCTAGTAACCCTATCGTATAAGGCCCACACCATCTAAACTATGTGGTATTTGATCCTTGCCAAGGTAGGGTATATAGGAAGCCTCCCTGAGGTTAAATACCACCACCATCCATGGGTCCCAACAATCTTCACGTCAGTTCACTAAGCCCCTATAACCTGAACTACGTGGTCTTTGATCCTTGCTATAGTAGGGAACCTAGAAAGCCTCCCTGAGGTTCAATTCCAACAACCAATGGTCTTGACCACTTTACATTGGTCCACCCCTATCCTGCATGATGTTAAACTATATTCCACATTTTTTCCCAATTCAACAGCAAGTCGGTGTCACTCCATTCAGTGATAATCCATTGCCATCCTCTTTAAGCAGCAAGCCTTTTTCTATTCATTTAGAAGTAATCCATTGTCATCCACTTTTTGCAGCAATCCGTTGTCAATCCATTCAATGATAAGCCATTTTGATCCTATTTTAGTGGTAAGGCATTGTCACTGCATTCAGTGGTATGCTTTTGTCAGCCTCATTATGCGGTAAGCTATTGTCTCCATTTTCAGCGGTAATCCATTGGAACTCCAACCGGCGGTAAGCCATTGTCAACATGAACTATGTTCACAAAACTATGCGGACTTGGATTCCCTACCACGAGGATATGTATGAAGTCTATAGGAGGCTCAATCCCAACTTCACCATCGCCCTTGTGATGGTCCTATTTCATTCCCCCTACAATTCATTCATCCTCCCATCATCCATCCTGATTCTTATCTAGGCTGCCACCTCCCGGTGAAATCATGGCATCTCATTCACCATTCCCCTCAAAAGTGACTAGGATTTCAACCACACGTTGGCCCCAATATCAGTGTTCTCTCCAGGGGTTGCACCCATCTGATCTACTCTAGTCAGTGTTCTAATCAGTCTAATCAGTCTCCGCTGGACGTTAATCATGCAGCATACCCTGTTTTAAATATGGTAAGATGAGGAAAACCTCAGATACATGCCCATGGAATATGATTCCCCTCATTCTATGTGGGATTCCTCAGGCTTCTGTGCCCTCGAGAAGCCCTATAATAAGAGGAATAAACCCAAACGTGCCAGTGTCCCAGTGCCCAGACATGCTAGTGAAGCCCAACGTGACTACTCGCCTTACTGAAGGATACTACACTTATCAGACCCCTTGGAATGTTCAGACAAAATTAGTGTGATTAACTGGTGTCCATGAAGATATGGCCCTAAGAAGATTTTCCCGAACAATGCCTTCTGTCTATAAAGGAGACTCAGACTAGGTGACGATTTTTGAGGAGGAATTCACGGATGGAAGAAACGACATCCCATCATCGTGTTTTGATCAAGGAGTAAACGTCCCTAAAAAAGTGATCGATGCCACCTGATTTTGGAAAGTGGTAATGCGAGGCAACAACTACGGATCCTCCACTGACGGATGCACACGCCCCAGCGAAATCGTCAGAAAAAGAAATAATGAACCTGATGATAAGTTATTCTCCTCAAAATGGAGATTATTAGTGCTTGAGGCATCAATGGATTATCATGTCACCTGATCCAGTTATCCGGTGTCGGGTCCCGCTAATAAAATAGTGGGCCTGGCGTGAAACTCACCAGAAGTTAGGGAATTATAACGTTGGACATCTCATTTAATGAAGTTGTCAGCGTGGATCCCACTTACCCACCATGGAAGATGGGATGGCGCTGGGGCATTGGTCTTCGATTCCTTTTTCTTTCAATGCTGGCGAGTTAATCTCCCTACTTCCAATAATCTAGTTACTGCTCCAGGGACATGATCACCACCTACCCATCGACGTAGGGGCAGGGGCAGCACAAACACGACTGTTCCACATGGCTTTACCTCTTCCACAACAGCCTCTACATCTATGACCATGGGGCGTCCATGCACCCTCACCCCATATGAGTTCATTTAAAGGAGGTTAATCAATGACCTCATGCACTGTTATGAGGAGAAGGGCACAATCCCAACCCGGGATATGGACTGCCTGAATCTGGAGGTGTATGTGCCTCATCGACAACGCCTCCCCTGAGGGCCGTGCAGGGATCTATTTCTCCCCACGCCGACATATAACCATTTCAGGTGCCCGTCTTCGGAACGCTTCAATGATTCCCGGCCCTACGCAGATGAGGTAGGTGAGCTTCGGGACAGCCCGGTCAGAGTCCCATTCCAAGGGCTCCCAGTGAGGACTCGCACCCAGCCACGTCAGTGCCGCCACCCAGTCTTGCTGGATGAAGAGTAGGTAAGTCACGTACCTACACCACTAGCTCTGGTTCATCCGACCTGACGCTAGTATCGGGTGCAAGATGAGGATGCCCGCCAAGGGGCGTCAACTTCGGTGGCTAATGTGGACATAGAAACCATCAATGCATATCATCAGTTCCCTACATACACTGAGCAGGGGCACTTATACGCACAACCAGTATTGAGGCCCCAACCACCCCATGGGAAGGTTGGGTCATCTCTCTTGGTCGCTGGCACAATCAGTGGTCACCGCGAGCTTACCTGCAGTGATGCCACCCACTATGGAGGTCCTCCCCATACCACTACTAGGAAGAACGCGGGCTTTACTTTCATTGAAACTCAGCATGGAGGTCAGCCCCATGCCACCCTCAATCTGAATGACGGTATTCCATTCGATGGTGATACTTGTTACGAAATCCTCTCCCATTCCCATTACACTAGGTATGGAGTCATTTATCCTACCCTCAACCACCGGTGTAGGGACATTGCATGTTTGGTCTCTCCTCAACATGGGGATCCTCCCAGCGTCCTCTTAGAATCTAGTGAAAGTCTTCCTCGCCTCATCAACCATAGGGGTGAAGGTCAGGCTCGTTCCACCCGCACCCATCATGGAGGTCCTACCCGTGTTTAGCTAGACGGGTAGAAGGACCCTCCACATTTTGAGGTCTCTAGGGAAAACAAGTGTGGAGGTCTTCTCCATGCTTCTTCCAGTTCTATATGATGTCTTTCCCACTCTAGTTCTACCCATGGAGGTCCTCCCCATGTCCCCTTTGTCATTTTTCCAGGTGCTCCTTGCACCTCAGCTTTCTCAGGTGGAAACACTCTCCGCCCCAGTACCAGTGCGGCTGAAGGAACTCATTTCAGAAACATTCCATGTCCCGAAGATCCATTTAGTGGCTAGAAGGTGGCTCGTCTCCTCCATAAGAAGAATTCTAGGAAGGTCCGGACAGAGATCAAACCAGTCCACTTTTCAGACTCTCAGCAAAAGTGCGACTCAGCTCAGGAACCCTCCTCTCTCTCATCTGAGTCAAGGGTTAAGGCAGGGATGAAGTGCATTAGCCTGGTACTCCCGAAATGCGAGGTACATAGGATTCAAAGCTCCCTCAACAGGTATATTCAAAAGGATTAAAATCTCACAACCCCGCAGGTTACCGTTGTGAAATCGCCACTGTCGTCACCAAAAGAACTTTCTACCTTTACAAAAGATCACTGAGAATTCTTCTGGGGACCGATGGCGAGCGAGCAGAAGCATGACCTGTCACTAGTAGCCCTAGCCCCTGAGCCAGGAACTACATCTGTCAGTCCATCATATCTTTTCATGGTAGCCAGGTCACTACACTATTCGAAGGACGACCTAAGATTCGGCGGCATGTCAGCTTGTTTACCATACTCTCCACTGGCCAGCCTACCGTTCTAGTGGTCTGCCTCAGTACCGCTACTGGTTCCTCAACAACCCCTAGTTGATGAATGGGGAAATCAAGGGCCAGACCCTAAATCTGAGTTGAGGAGCTTATGGAACATCCTCTCAGCAAACCACTTCCCCGAGAAGTTCTATCCCGTGGTAGCAACGAATTTATGCATACCGAAATCCCTCACCCTAGAAGAATTTGAGTGTTTCCGCCACACCCTCTGGGCGACACATTTTAGTCTTAATCATAAGATAGTAGTTTATCCTAGGATCCCAAAGCATTTCTAAGACACCAGCGAACAATGACGTCTGGTCAATTTGGTCGCACTCCCTGTGGCCCAACACCCTGAGTCACCAGGTCGTCGTGGGGCCCTCTAACAGCAATGCATTCAGATTATCTAGGTACTCTAGAAAATTATCAAGGAGTCTACCCCCCACGTGAAAATACATAGATGGGGGTAGTTTGCTGCCCTCCACTTTAGTCTTATCCGGCGGCAGCCCGACTCGCTAGGCGATATCAAGGACATGCCCCCAGGAAGGGTCACGGTCAACATGGAAGACATAGTGGTTGAGGAGGATGAGTTGGATATTATCGATGGAGACTTACCCCCTGATATCTTGCAATTACTATTGGACCAACTGGGATGGATTACTCTTCAGCAGAGGAACCTACTTGGTCTCCCTGCACCTACCGAGGCATTGGTACTTAGCAGAAATTCTGGTAAGGGAAAAGAGCACGTCAGAGCTGGCAAACACTTCGACCCATCCGCCTCAGTGTAGAAGACGGAGGAGGACCCTGAGAAGGCCAAGTTTCTCCAAAAACTTGCTGAGTAGAAGAAGTTGGTTAAAGACCTCCCGGTGGAACACGCAGCGGAGCGATGACCTGACTACGGAAATCCTAAGCCAGTACAGCAGGGGCAGGAACAACTTCCCCTCAGTGGGCTGCCCCTATGAAACCCTGATCGTGCTACTTATGCAGACCAAGTTGAAGTTGGAGATCATAGAAGGAGAGCACGGTATGTCTCTCTGAAACCTCTGGAATGGCTTGGTAATCCATGGAAACCAGCTCGGGTTCCACTAGTTGCCCCGCAGGTCGCCCCACCAGCCGCTCCATGAGATGTTGAGCCACCTTACCTTGTTGAAGAACCCTCCAATGCACTCATGGATAGGGATATCTGTCAAGATAGGGACCCCCACCTATATTATTCAACAGCGGCACTCATTACTTTCCTTGAGGTGTTAGAAACGCGATAGGTGGTGATCCCACCTGATGGTAATCCATATCCGGCATGGGTGGATGATATGCTGGCACCTCCGAGTTTGGGGAATCCCACTAAATCCCCCTTTAATGAGACGGGTGACCTACCACAACACCTGTACCACTTCAACTCAAGGTGTGGTCCCATTTTAGGGACTCCAGCGCAGTAGGAGGATGCCAAGCTCCGCAATTTTGTTCAGACATTGGTGGGGCCAACATTTGTCTGGTACAGCTAGCTCCCTGTTAGATCTGTAACTAGCTATGAGGACCTTCATAGGAAATTCCTCTACCAGTTCAGCTCCACCATGCGGAAACCAGCATCGCATACCTCTTCAAGTGAAAACAAATTTCTGATTAGCATGTCGTGGACTTTATCACCCGGTGGAAAGGGCTCACATACTCCCTTAACATGCCACTGACTGAGAAGAAATTACTAATGATGTGCGTAGGGAACATCAAGATAAAACTGGTTCCCTCTCTGATCACCCAGAACTACCCTGGAGGGTTTTGAGACTTCCATGATAAGGCCTAGTTCCTAGAGGAAGCTCTGCAATAGGATAGCCAGGAAAGTCCATTGCCTCCCGCAAATCTCGTGAGAAGGGTTGTCAGAGATGAGCCCACTACGGTGGCCCAAATAGAGGCCCCCAGATAGTTGGAGTTATTACCAGTGGAATCGCCTCTACAACCTTGAAGATGCCCCCACCATAGGCACAACCTCCAGCCCAGCAGTGTTCGGTCTAGAATCGGCAGGTGCCCCGCGTAATGTGTCGCCACCGCTGAGGCGGGAAAATTAGGGTCCGCCTAATCGACAAGCTCCTCAAGCTCCTCGTCGGGGCCAGGCCCCAAGGGCCCCCTTCCTGGATAAAAGAAAACAATCCTTCTCATTCAATGAGAATCAGTTTTCCAACTATTTCAGAAGAGCCTTGGAACAAGGGATCATGTGTTTGCCGGAGTGCAGAAGGCTAGAGGAGGAGAACCTCACTGATCACCCCAACTACTTCCCATATCATCGGATCCTAGGGAATACGCTCAAATAGTTCTATGTGTTTATAGACTAGCTTCAAGACCAGGTCAATAGAAACATAGTCAGTCTGGGCCTGACCCCAGCACAAGTTGCGGGTGTCTTCGTAAGGCTGGATAGTGAAAGAAACAATAAAGGCGAGTGGCAGCAGGTTTCCAACTACTGGTCCCAGAATTATGATGACTAGATGGCTCACAAAATGGATGCCCATGCCCATGGTACCATCCTTGCATGCCTGAATCTGCCAGAGCCTTCAGAAGCCACAACCACCACTTCTGCATCATCATCTCATCCAGCCTCTTCCCAGAAGAACAAGCATCGATAGTGCAAGGGGAAAGCAATGAACCCCTCCAATTCCATCATCCTCCTGCACTCTCGGTGACTTCATTCCCCATGAGATTGGGATTCCCTCCAAAATCTACCCACTCGTGGATGACTCTTCAAGCGAGATTCAAGGGTACACTTTGGTCAACATCATGGATTTGGTAAACCCCTACAAAACTCCTGAAAATGGGAAATGCCTGATGAACCTCCCCAACATCCCCAGTCGATGCCAATGTCGATGGAGTCGTGGCCATATGGGTTGTCGAGGCACATCAGTTGGCACCTCCAACCAGGTCATGCATACAACTGAGACCAGATAACATGCCCAGTGCAGAGCTCAACCTGCGCAACCTTTTCACCTGGTGTCATCAGGCCCGCCTCCACCACTATTTGTGCTACTGGATAAGGTAGAGCTACCTGGACCATCTCGCAACTAGCCTTGCCCTACTACAGGCCGATAATAGTTGTCCAGTCCTCATCTGATATCCACTCTCCCAGGCTTCTACTAGTGAACAATGGGACATGCTCAACACCAGCCATCTGTCAGTTTGGCCTGCAGGTCCCACCAGGCATCCTATCATAGAGCGGCCTCCAGCAAGCAGATTTTCATGCCTGTAGTGGAAATATGATGTCCTCAAAAACCTTGCCAGAATCCTAGTGATACTTTCCATCATTGAGGCCCTTCTCCTATCGTCAGATATGGGTGAGTCCCTCACTATGGTTTTAATAAGCCCTCTCCAGTTTGAGACAGAGGTAGCAGCTGTAGAGGCCTTTTATGCTGAAGCGGTCAAGAATGCTAAATGATAGGCCATCATTTAATTCTCTAGAAAAAACGAAGGCTCTCCCATATAAGGGCACATAAGCCCACTCTACATCACAGACCAATTTAATGGCATGGAGGTTCGCCGCTGTCTTTTTGACACCGTCTTTGTGATTAACCATATCCTGATGCGTACACTGCAAAAGCTGGGGATATCCGAAGATGACCTAACTCCCTCCAACTTATGAATCCAGGGATACTATAGGATAGACCAGACACTAGTCAATAAGATCCATTTGAAGACCCAATTTAGTGGCATAGTTTCCAACATAGAGTTTATATCTGTCTCCCAGGACACCACGTACAATGCATGGATGGGCAGACCATGGCTCCACCTACACACGACAGTCTATTCATCGTATCACCAATACCTCAACTACTCCCTCAACGGTCTAGTAGGCATACTCCAAGGTGATGCATCTCCTTTGGCCTCTTTTGAATCCCACTACCTGGACATCGACCATTACAAGAGCATTGAAAAATAGATTCAGGCGAGTGAGTTTGCGCCCATCACATTCACACCCAACCCCTGTGCAGGTCTGGATGATGCCTATATCTTCCAAATCCATCAATTGGGGGGCCACAACCCCTGACATGGGGAAATGTTTTTTTGTCTCTGGTACAAGGGGGAAGCATATTCCCAAGTCCAAGTGATGGTGTAAAATCACCTCATACTCCTACAAAAATTAGTCCTAGGTGATACCAGAGCCTCAAACCCCCATAAGGTATCAGGGTCTCTGCCCCATGGAAATAACAGTACGTCATATGTGTTTATTTTTTTGGGTTGGAATTAACCACCTCAAGCTAATGTGCCACTATTTCTTTGATATCATCAAAAGTGGACCCTTGGGCCAAAGAACAAATGGGATCAGGTCGACAACCTTAATTTATATGGTTTTTAAGTACCAGAATCTCCCGATGTAGTGACCACTGTTGATCAGGCTGGAACCAACCTCCCGTCGGGATCCGCTGACCTAGAGGAATCTCCTCCCAATGGGGATCCCTCCGCAATTGAAGAAGAGGATCTCGAGGATGGTCCCCCCACCTTTGAATAGTGCGTCTCTGCTATGGTTGATGAACTCGTACAGGTGAACCTCAGTTATGAGGTGGATCCAAGACCCACATTGATTAGTTCTTCCATGCTTCTCGAGGAGCATCAACGATACATAAACATCCCGAAACAACACCGTGATGTGTTTTCCTAGAATTACGACGAGGTTATAGGACAAGAACCTCAGGTATCCATCCACCACCTCAGTCTCACGACAAATCATCGCGGGTTCAAGTACCCTCCTGGGAAGATGCACCCTTCTCATGGTGATATGGTTGAGGCCGAAGTTGAAAAGATAATCTGACACAACTTCATCAAGGAGGTCTAGTACCCCAAGTGGCTAGCCAACATTGTTTCAGTTAGGAAGAAGAACAGATAGATCATAGTCTGCATCGAATTCCATGATCTCAACCGCCACTTTCTGAAAGATGATATTCCACTTTCATTGATGGAATTGTTGATCGATGCTATAGTTGGGTTCCAAGACCTCTCATTCATGGAGGGTTAATTTCGATATAACCAGATCCAAATGGCCCCTGAGGACAAGGATTCCACAGCTTTCAGGGCGCCCTAAGGTACTTTCTATTACCGGGTTATGCCCTCCTACTTAAAGAATGGAGGTTCCACCTATCAGCGGGCCATGGACCGCATATTCAAGCCAATCCTCATGGACATTAGTGGAATGGTATGTAGATGATCTGGTGGTCAAATCTCACCAATTCTAGGACCATATCAATGACCTTGAGAAAGTGTTCGACTTCCTCTGTTCTCACCACATGAAGATGAACCCGTTGAAGTGTGCCTTTGGGGTAACCTCTGGGAAGTTTCTTGGATTTTTTGTTAAGTACTAGGGCATTGTGATCGACCTAGAGAAGATCTAGGCCATCAGCCAGATTCCTCCCCAGAGCAATATTCGGGAACTTTGAGGTGTTTAGGTACATGTATTCTACATACGCCGATTCATTAAGAATTTGGCTGACAAGTGTAAGCCCTTTCTCAGATCATAAAGAAAGGCTTTGCCTACTAATGGGGGAAAGGGTTCCATACCGCATTCAAGGAAATTAAGCAGTATGTTCTCAATCTTTTGGTCTTGATTCCACCCATCTCCGAAAACCCATTGATCCTATATGTGACTGCCCTGAAACGATCTCTTGGAACCCTTGTCACCCAGAAAAACAATGAGGGGATGGAAACAACCTCAACTACCTCATCTGCATGCTCCTCGATACGGACACCAGATACTCTCCCATCAAAAAGAGATACCTTTCACTGGTATTAACAGTATAGTAATTGTGGCACTACTTGCAACACTCTTAGGTACAACTGGTGTCTTGGGTAGACTCGCTGAAGTACATTTTGAACTGCCCCATGTTGACTGGTTGTCTAGCACGGTGGGTAGTAATCCTCCATAAGTTCAACATCAGGTCCATGACTCAAAAGGATATCAAGGGACAAGCACTGGAAGATTTTATAGCTACACATCCAACCCCCACGGACCATCCCCTGGACCTGGATTTTCTCGATGAGGCAATCCTCTCAATAGATCATGACATCCCATGTTGGTAGATGCACTTTGATGGTTCTCCACAGAGCCCCACCGGGAAGAGGCTCAATGATCCTAAGCTCAATAGTGTAGGCATGGGTATTTTCTTTATTACCCTGGTGCAAGCCATTCTACTATACTAATTCTTATTTTCAGAAAGATGCACCAACAATGAAGTAGAGTATCAGTCCCTCTTTACAGGCCTCAATCTGGCCCTCGAGATAGATGTGCCCCATTTGTATGTGAAAAGGGATTCCGAACTAGTAATCAAACAAATCAATGGAGACTACGTCGTCATAAAGCTAGATCTTGTACCATTTTTGGGGAGCACCCTCCAGCTAATGGCCCAATTTCTATCTTGGTAGGAAGTTACTCATGTCCCTCGATCTCATAAAGGTCGAGCAGATGCCCTGGCCAGCCTGGTTGTGTCACTTGGAGAACCCGAGTAGGATGATTTGATTATACACGTGGCACATCAGAGATTCATTTCTCTCATCACCACGGATGATGACGATGGCATGCGGGTAAGTCGTCTTGCTTCTGGAGCCTCCACGTCAGGACCCCCAGGTTCCACAGATGTAGTGGTTGAAGTGACTCCCGATTGGAGAGACCCCTTTATTGATTATCTCCAAAAAATTTACCTCCGGGCTGATCGGGCCGAGCGTGAGTGAATCCAATGTCGTGAACTGCAGTTTATCCTCTAGAGTGGTCCTAGTCTTGAGAAGATCCTCTACAAGCACAGGTTTGATGGTGTTCTCCTCCATTGCATCCAAGGAGTCACAATTTCGTAGTTCATGCAGGAGGTTCATGCTGATTCCTATGGGGCTCACTAGACTGGGCTAAAGCTGTCTTATCAGATCTGGAGACTCGGGTACTTCTGGCCCTCCATGATCCATGATTGCATCGAGTTCTCGAATAGATGTCACACATTCCAAATTCATGCTTATTTCATGCATCGACCATGAGAACCTCTCCACTCCACTATGTAATCTTGGACATTTGTGGTGTGGGGACTCGATGTCGTGGGACCATATCCACCAGCGATAGCTCGTATGTGCAGGTTCATCCTAACCGCCACAGATTTCTTTCCCAAGTGGGCAGAGACAGCTCTGCTTAAGGAAGTCAAGGAATGTTATATCCTTGACTTCATGAGATCTAATGTCATCTACCGGTTTGGAGTCCATCACGTCGTCTGCACCGATAATAGAACCAACTTCTGAGCATCCAAGCGAAAGAAATTGGATGCCAAGTACAACATCAATTCTAACCATACCTCCCGCTACCACGTGCAAGAAAATGGACAGATCGAGGAGTTCAACAAAACCCTCAATAACATTCTATATAAAATGGTTGTTCATAATAATTAAGAGTTGGTCAAACAAGCTCCCAAATTCTCTCTAGGATTATCAGACGACGACACATAATTCCACCCATGTGACCTCGTATTCCCTGGTGTACAGAGCTGAGGTCATCCTACCAATTGAGATCCATCTGCCTTCATTACGCACAGTAGTCTATGACTAGAAGGATCAATATAATTTAGCCGAAATTCATCTGGCTGAATTGGAATCACTTGATGATAATAGGCTTCGTGCCCTGTACAATCTAGAATGGCATCAGAACAAGATAGCTAGAGGCTTCATCAAGAAAGTTCGCCTCTGATCTTTCATGAAAGGTGACATGGTATTGGCCCTCTGGATGCCAATGATCCCTAGTAGGAAGCCACCCAAGTTGGGGCCCAAATGGAAAGGACCATACATAATCCACAGGGTTTACCCCAATGGTGCATACTCCCTAGTGACCATGGATGGTGAGTGTAACACCCCAAGATTTTATGAAAAATATTCTTTTAATTTCATTGATGTCTTGTGTTGTACGTTACAACAAAATTATCTTGTGCTATACACAACACCATATTATCCTATATTATATGAAAACACTATTCTTGGCTTGTGTTACATGCAATCACAAACTTTATCGATAGCGTGTGTGGTACGCAATACCGAGTTTCACAAAAAAATTATATATTGTTATAATATTTTTATGGACTAGCCGTTATGAATAGTATTAACTAAATTTTGAATTTTATAAAATTATTATTCATATTATACATTTTCTGAAACATGGTATGTGATCATAATAAATATTTCGGGTAAAATAAGTATTTTTCAAAAAATGCAGTTTTGTGGCCTTTTGATTGTGCACCCACATTAAATATAGTTTTTGATAGGTTTATAAGTTCAATATGACAAAATAAAATTCTTCTTTGGAATCAGGATATAAAAATTTACTTTGGATAATATTTTCATATTATTCTGATAACTTTCATATTTTAATGAACAGTAAAAACACGCTATATTTTAATTAAAAACAACTTTTTTCATCACAATAATTTATATGGTTAAATTATAATATTTAATGGTTTTATAGTATAAATAGAATATATTTTTACCATTTAACATAATTTATTTCATTACCATTAATTTTCCATTGAATTCATAGTTAAAATCATTTCAATCTTTGGGAATGTTTTAACTTTTAAAACATGTTTTCTTAACAACGAGATTAATTTTAAATTAATTACTGCAAATTCTGTGCTTTTAAATTTGAAAAATGGATTCCATATTTGAATTCATTGGGTCCAAATTATGTTCATAGGTTACTTTTATTTTAAAATTTTTTATATTATGAATAGTAACGAAGTGAATTTTTATTTACTATAGATAAAGGTAAATCGAGAAATTAAGGGTAAAAATAAGATTATAAAATTACCCTAACACCTTCGAAAATTATATTGGAAGACTAAAAGTCGAACCATATCACCTAAGGGTCGGAATAGATTAATTTTATGGACTTTTTACTTTGAAAATAATTTAATTATTGTTAAAACCATAGAAAGTGACAATATATCACTCTCTTAAATATTATAAGTATAATAATTTTAATTTAGTGATAAAATTCATGAAACTTCGAACATGAATAGTCTCCATAAATATAATAAAATTATCTACATCATTTGAATTTATTTATAATTTTTAGGGATTAAATAATTATCATTAAATGTGACACAATAGTGATGTTGAAATTATTGTATTGATTGAAATATGAAATAAATGTTTTTAAAAATATTAAAATAAATATTATATGAACTATTTAATGTGATACACTAATTTTAGAGATACATATGACATGTTATGAAACTATTAAAGCTTTTATTTCGAACATATCCTCTGTGTTTATTTTATTTAAATTCAAATAAATGAATTGTGTCAAAATTGACACTATTGTTATTTTATAAAAATAAAAAAATATAAAATTGTTTAAAAATCACCAAAATATTTAAAAATTATAAATTAAAATTTATATTGTCTAAAATTTCATAAATTATCCAATTATGGACAATTAACAACACAAAAATATTTATTTATAACAAATTAAAATTTAGAATCTTATTACCACAAATAAAATTAAATAGATTAAATACGGATAAATAAAGTTGATAATGTTTGAAATAATTTCACAATATGTCTAACTATTATTGGTTGATGATATTACAACCCTGTCTCATCAAATTTTCGAATATGAGTCATTTTGGGAGGTTTTTTAGTGGGGTTGGATTTATTATAAATTAATATTGTTTAGGTTTCCAAAGGTGCCCCTCTCCTCCCTTATAAAAGGGCACCTCCTCCCTCTTCTCCTCACACAATTTTGAGCTTTCAAGATCAGAAAACCCCTAAATATTTCTCTTATTAACTTCCCTAGAAACATTATAGAGGTTCTGGTCTCCCCAAAAGACCAATTATAGTGCCTTAAGAGGAAACATAAAAGAGATGCATTAAAGAAGAGGTAATCTCTTATACCGATTCTTTCATGTTTTCTTTCTTCTTCAACTTCTTATTCTTTAGTTATTTCATTATAAATTAATAAAATCCATATAAAAAATATACTGATATGTTTTTATAAATCTGAAACAACCCCATTTCACCTTCTATCCTTCCTATGGAAAACAAAATCACCGCGCGTGCGTACGTACAGAATACCATCTCCATGTCGTGGTGTATTCTGTTTTTCCACCACCACCTTACTTGGATCGGTATAATGGTGTAAATAATAACTATATATGGTTATTATAACATCATATTTATTATGAGATATTATACCATCCACTCCAATTCCATTAAATAATTATGGGAATGATATCATCGCACGTGTGTACGTACGGATTACCATCTCCACGAACACGGTGATATTCATTTTCCATGATTAACCATTTAAGTGTGATTATAAAGTATAAATATAATAAATAATAATGAAATATATTACTTAATAATTATACTGGATTTATTTACATATATGTTTCATTTACTTAATTCTATTCAATTCAATAATGAAAGCAAAAAACAACGTTCATGCGTACGTACGGCCTACCGTCTCCATGAACGGTGTATTTCATTTCATTCATATATCTATAATATATATATATATATACTAAATATATATGATACATAAATCATTATTTACATTCTTTAAGTAATTAAATATTGATATAATTAATAATAATATCAAGAACAACAAGTCCAAACACGTACGATAAATAAAACTATTTTACCCAAAATATTGCTTTAACATGGAATTTAAAAAAGGAAAGGTAATATAAAGTAATAAGTGAACCATGTATAATATCATAGAAATTAATATGATTATGATTAAAATCATTATCTAGGATTTTAGGATACGTATGAATCATATTGGACCTAAGTTAAGGGATAACTTTTCCAGTTTCGTTTTTATCCGAGATTGTTTATTCGTAAGTATTTACTATGGTTATTGTTATCATTCATGCCCATGTTTTCTAAAAATGTTTTCATGTATGTTTAAAGTATTTTTTACCCATTTTTGAAATTTACCACACTTTATGAAAGAAATCTTACTTTTTCTTACCACATGAGGAACTTTTTGATTTTTCTGACAAATGTACAAGGAGAGTGTTTTTTTAACTTATATGACGTGAATGGATTTTTATGGTTTCATAACGCCTAATTTTCATGAAGCTTCCTCAACAAGATTTCATGAATATTTTCATAAAAATAATTTTCTTTTAAAATTACATGGAATTTCTTGAAAATAAGGTGATTTTGAAGAAGAAAGGATATTTTAATCAAGAATTAATTTCAAGTGTTTTATCAAAACCATTTTCCATCTAAGATGACATTATATCATATGCGTATGTTTTAAGTATAATGTCTCTATGATTTACATGGATTCAATTCTCTTATGATGAAATGATATCCATTTGTTTTATATGTATTATTTTATGATTGAATGATGTTTATGAAACCCATTTTATTCATTGGGTTATTATGAATGATGTATGTTTATTTTGTGGCACAGGAAAGAATGATTTCATTATGAGATGGGTGATACCTATATCTCCCTCCAATTCATTGGGTAATGATTTATATCTCATGATATAGACATGGTAGTAATGGTATGTTAATCCGGTACAGTGTTACAGGAATGGAACGAGGAGTGAACTTGATTCAGAAAGGGACTTTGTCTAATATGATGGTCTTAGCAGCAATTCCTTCGCTACTATGGAAATCATATCATGTGATTAATGGTTTTCCAAAATTACATGTTTTATTCCCATGCTATTTTATCATGATTAATGTTACTTTATGATATATTCCTTACGTACTTCCAAGATTTATGTCTTTGCTCAAAATTTTGATGTTTAGATTTTATGATCAAGTTTTGGCATTCAAATGTTTATGGATTGTTTTATGTTATCTATGGTTACACATACTGAGCATTTGAGCTCAAAGTTTTTATGTTTTCTTTTCCCCAGGATATAAATAAAGGTTTTAGGTAATAAAATAGAAGGGAATGATCTTTATGGGAGATGTTGAAGATCTTTCACCACGATTAGAAGATTATTTTTTCAAGTTTCCAAAAACACTAAACTATTACGGTCCTTGTGTGTTTGATTTTGTTATGTATTAAGTGTTCAGAAAAAGTATTGTAATGTCCATGTACGTCAATATTGGGTCTCTACATTTGGTATCAAAGTCAAAGGAGGTAGGAATGTATCAGATCCTTGGGAACTCTCACATGTGAGCGTTGGATGAAGCATGGCTCTCTTCCCAAGGGCTTCATGAGGAAATGGCTGCCACTGGGGATGGTGGTGTGTCCCACCCAGGGGGTGTAGCCTCCCATGGAGTGCCATGATAGGTACAAATTATAGTCCATTGGATGTAATTCTAGACTGTTATAGTTTGTATCAGAGGAAAGGCTTAGTTAGACTTTGGAAACTAGGATGTGAAAACTTTAGTGAGATCCCTAGAGATATTTCTAAGGTATGTCAAGGGATTCCCCTATGGTTAAGTATAAGTATAGGTCATTGTCCTAGAATTATGGTAAAAATATTAGAATTAACCCTATGACGTTATATATAGAAGGTACTCCCCCTTTATTATGTTGTTTTCCAAGAAAGATTTTTTCCTCTCACACTATTTTTTTGGGTTTTAAGAAATGGCTGGAAATAGGAATATTCACGATAATAGAGGATATGATGGACAATGAAATGAAATTCTTTATGGGCAACCAAATGAAACGGGATTTGGAAGTCCAAACATTGTTATTATTCCTAATTAGTAATCTCATAATATGATCAATAATCTCAATTTTGGAATGTATCTCGACTCAACTAATAAGAGAAAGATGGAGCTTCATAATGATCATAGAAAAATAAAAGTTCAATTCCCCTCATGTCAATCATGTGGGAAGAGTCATCAGGGAGAATATTTAAAAGGAACTGGAAGAAGCTTTGTGTGTGGAAAAGAAGGACACAAAGCCAACAATTTCAAAGGAAAAGGTTTAGTTAACACCATGGACAAGGATAATGGTATTTCTATGACATCAAGAACGGTTAAATGTTTTAAATGTGGAATGTATGAGCATTATGCAAACCAATTCCCTAAGGTAAATTCTCACGGAGAGAATCATCATGGTCGTATGGGTAGTATTTATATTAATGATGATGAAGATAGTACAAATAATATGTGAGATGAAAGAATTGTTCAACCTCGATCAATGGTTTAAGAAGGTAGTGTAATGATTTATGTTTATCAATAGTTATGTTATATAGGTAATGGTACTATGGAATAAAGACACATATAAGGGTTGTTACACTATTTTTTTTCTAACGTATTTAAAATAATATGTTGAATGGTACCAGTAACCATGAAAGGTTATTCAAATATTTTTGGAAAGTAGATGATATGCACATAATGAAGGGATAAGGAGAAAAATAGATGTTAGATAGTATTAATGAGCTCATGACTGATATAAGGACAAATTTATATCATGGATTGAGTATATATAAATTTTGGGATTTTTGTATGTGGAAAGAGTTAACTTCTTACAACATTCATGTTATAACTAAGGTTCTATGGTAATTAATGTTTCAGAAGAATACATGATTATGGTATTAACATGTTTGGAATGTAACCAACAAAATATATCTTATGATATATGGGGGATAAATGATGGTATTCACGTGCTTGTTATGTTACCTTCCAAGTAATCGTTTTCTTTATACTATAAGCTTGGACCGAAGTATTTTGGATTATCCTAAAGATTAGAATGGATTATGTTGGCAATAAGATAGTATTGTTTAGGGCTATAACCTTTTTTCGATATTATTTCTGTAATGTTATAATTGTGTAGTTTTAGAAAAAGGAAAACCTGTAGGACGGGCGACAACCCGTCGTGTCGGACAAGGTTGCAGGAATCAAAACCACAACCAAAGTGTGACATGCCTTTATTGCCTACCATTGGCCTACAGGAAGTCCCTAGTTAGTATAAATTAGTTTTAATTTATTATGTGGTACGATATATGAATTATAAGTCCATTTTAGGAACAATATATGATTAATCTCACTATGGATGTAATTATATATATTTAATAACTTTTTCTATCCTTTGGTTTGAGACAGATGGAATGACCTATCATTCTATCACATGATCTTCTAACAATACACAGACGAAAAATTCAACATCATTTATTTAAGAGATAAAGTGGAAATTGTTCAAGGAACGAACAATATTGAGATTGTACAAAAATCAAGTAAGTATTTCTTTTAATTCAAAAATTCTTCAACATTATGGAAATGATCTTGAAAACCAAAAATGTTGTCTTATTTCCCTCATATCTAATGAATCAGATGGTACCTTATATCATCACAAATTTATGGATTTTTTATCATTGGATTTTTCATAGCCATGTTCTCTACAACTCTCTATCAGAATATAATGGTTATATTTCTCTTCCATATCAATATTTTCACCTATGTTCTCCTATGTATAAACCCAGTGATTAGTTAATTTGGGTAACCATTAAGTTTCATACTATAGTTTTTAAAGTTATTTGGAATCAGGATATAAACATTTACTTTGGATAAATTTTTAATATTATTCTGATAACTTTCATATTTTAATGAATAATAAAACATGCTATATTTTAATTAAAAACAACTATTTTCATCACAATAATTTATATGGTTAAGTTATAATGTTGAATGGTTATAAAGTATAAGTAGAATATATATTTCCCATTTAATATAATTTATTTCATTACCATTAATTTTAATTTTAATTCGTAGTTAAAAACATTTCAATCCTTGGCAATGTTTTAACTTTTAAAACTTGTTTTCTTAACAACGAGAGTAATTTTAAATTAATTACTGCAACTTATGTGTTTTGAATTTTGAAAAATGAATTCCATATTTGAATTTAGTGGTTCTAAATTGTGTTAAAATGTTAATTTTATTTTTTATTTTATTTTTATATTATGAATAGTAACGATGGTAATTTTTATTTACTGTAGTTAAAGTTAATCTGGTAATTAAGGGTAAAAATAAGATTATAAAATTACCCTAACACCTGCCATAATTCTATTGGATGACTAAAAGTCGACCCATATCACATAAGGGTCATAATAGATTATATATATGGACTTTTGACCATGAATATAATTTAATTATTATTAAAACCATAGAAAGTGACAATATGTCACTCTCTTAAATCTTATAAGAATAATAATTTTAATTTAGTGATAAACTTCATGAAACTTAGAACATGAATAGTATATAGAAATATAATAAAATTATAAACATCATGGAAATTTATTTAGAATTTTTAGGGATTAAATAATTATCATTAAAGGTGACACAATAGTGATGTTGAAATTATTTTATTGATTGAAATATCAAATAAATGGTTTTAAAAATATTAAAATAAAAATTATATGAACTATTTAATGTGCTCCACTAATTTTTTGGATACCTATGACATGTTATGAATCTATTAAAGATTTTATTTTGAACATATAATCTGATTTTATTTTATTTAAATTCAAATAAATGAATAGTTTCAAACTTTACACTATTGTTATTTTATAAAAATAACATTTAAAAAATTGATTAAAAATATAAAAATTTAAAAATTATATATTTATAGTTATATTGTCAAAAATGTCATAAATTATCCAATTATTTAAAATTCAAAACACATAAGTAAATATTTATAAAAATTTAAAATTTAGAATCTTATTACCAGAAATAAAATTAAACAGATTAAATAAGGATAAATCTAGTTGATAATGTTTACCATAAATTCACAATATGACTAAATTTTATTGTATGAGGATATTACAACCCTATATCATATAATATTATAATATGAGTCATTTTTGGAGGGTTTTTAGTGGGGCTTTATTTATTATAAATTAATATTTTTGAGGTTTCCAAAGGTGCCCCACTCCTCCCTTATAAAAGGGCACCTCCTCCATCTTATCTTTACACAATTTTGAGCTTTCAAGCTCAGAAAAACCCTTCCCATTTCCCTTTTTAACTTCCCTAGAGACATTATAGAGGTTCCGGTCTCCTCAAAAGACCAACTATAGTACCGTAAGAGGAAACTTAAAAGAGGTGCATCGAAGAAGAGGTAATCTCTTCTACCGATTCTTTCAAGTTTTCTTTATTATTCAACTTCTTCTTTTTAGTTGTTTCATTATAAATTAATAACATAAGTATCACTAATATACTTATATGTTATTATAAATATGAAACAACCCCATTTTACCATCTATCCATCCTACGAAAAATGAAATCACTGTGCGTGCGTACGTACGAAATAACATCTCCACGCCGTGGTGTAATCTGTTTTTCCACCACTACCTTACTTGGATGGGTATAATGGTGTAAAGAATAAATATATATGGTTATTATAACATCATACTGATTCTGAGATATTATATCATCCACTCCAATTCCATTAAATAATTATGGGAATGATATCATCACTAGTGTGTATGTACGGATTACCGTCTCCACGAATTTGATGAGATTCATTTTCCATGATTAACCATTCAAGTATGATTATAAAGTATATATATGATAACTAATCATGAAATAAATTACACAATAATTATACTATATTTATTTACATATATGTTTCATTTACTTAATTCCATTCAATTCAACAGTGAAAGAAAAACAGTGTTCATGCATACGTACGGCCTACCGTCTCCATGAATGGTGTATTTCATTTCATTCATCTATCTATTATATATATATATGTATATGGAATATATATGATATATAAATCATGATTTATATTCTTTAACTAATTAAATCATGATATATGTAATAATAATATCAAGAACAACAAGTCCAAACACATATGATAAATAAAACGATTTTTACCCAAAACGCTGCTTTAACATGGAATTTACAAAAGGATGGGTAATATAAAGTCATAAGTGAACCATATATGATATCATAACAATGAACATGATTATGATTTAAATCATTATATAGGTGGTTAGGATACAAACGAAGCATATCAGACCTAAGGTAAGGGATATCTTTTCCAATCTCATTTTTATCCGAGATTGTTTATTCGTAAGTATTTACTGGGGTTATTGTTATTATCCATGCCCTTGTTTTCTAAAAATGTTTTCATGTATGTTTAAATCCCTTTTTACTAATTTTTTAAATTTAACAATTTTATGAAAGGAATCTTACTTTTTCTTACCACACGAGGAACTTTTTTACTTTTCCGAAAAAACAACGAGGAGAATGTTTTTTAACTTATATAGCCTTAATTGATTTTTATGGTTTCATAACGCCTAATTTTCATAAAGCTTCCTCTACAATATTTCATGAATATTTTCAAAAAAATAATTTTCTTTTAAAATTTCCTGGAATTTTATGAAAAGAAAATGATTTTGAAGAAGAAAGGATATTTTCATCAAGAATTCATTTCAAGTGTTTCATCAAAACCATTTTCCATCTAAGATGACATTATTTCATATATGTATCTTTCAAGTATAATGTCTCTATGATTTACATGGTTTCACTTTTTTTATGATTAAATGATATCCATTTGTTTAATATATATTATTTTATAATTCAATGATGTTTATGAAACCCATTTTATTCGTTGGGTTGTTATGAATGATGTATGTTTATTTTGTGGCACACGAAAGAATGATTTCATTATGAGATGTGTGGGACCTATATCTCCCTCTAATGAATTGGGAAAAGATTTTTATCTCATGAGATAAATATGGATTAAATGGTATGTTAATCCAGTTTAGTGTTACTGGACTGGAATGAGGAGTGAACATGATTCAGAAAGGGACTTTGTCTACTATGATGGTCTTGGCAGAAATTCATTGGATACTATGGAAATCATATCATGTGATTAATGGTTTTCCACAATTATATGTTTTATTCCCATGCTATTTTATCATTATTCATGTTTCTTTATGATATATGACTTACGTACTTCCACAATTTATGTTTTTCTCAAGATTTTGATGTTTAGATTTTTTGTTCATGTTTTTGCATTCAAATGTTTATGGATTGTTTTATGTTCTCTATGTTTACCATTACTGAGAATTAGTGCTCACCATTTCTATGTTTTCTTTTACCTGGGATATAAATAAATGTTTTAGGTAAGAAAACAAAATGGTAAGATATTTATGGGAGATGCTGACGATCTTTCACCGTGATTAGAAGATCATTTTTCCATGTTTCCAATGACACTATGCTATTACGGTCCTCATGTGTTTGTTTTTGTTATTTATTAAATATTACGCAAAAGTAATTTAATGTCCATGTAAGTAAAGATTGGGTCTCTATAGTGAGCTTATAAATCCTCCCACCATTGCCATGTTTCTCAAGAAATACTTTGTCTGAGTCAGCTGGTCAAACATGACCTTACACAATTCATTCCTTAATGACATTAAACTCTTCATATTATTGCACGACGTTAAAATTAATCTTAAGAACTATGTACGGCTTGATTCCCATCCTCAAATGATATGTAGGAACGCTCAGACGCCTCATCCTGAGTCTAGCGCAACTCCCTCTTTGACAATCCTCTCCGGGTCATAGTTCTTTTAGAGGATCTCACATGGTGTTGTGTAGGATTATTTGGCCCCACCCATGTCAGGGTTATGATGATTGCGCCATGTTCCCTCTTTCTTTCTTATAATCCTCCCACTTTATCCCACATGATGTTAAATTTCACCCTTAGAACTATGTGTGTCTTGATTACCTTCTCCATGGGATACGTAGGAACGCTCATGCATTTCGTCTTGAGACCAGCCCCAAACTCATCTCTTTGACTATCCCCATGGGTATAGTTCTCTCAAATGACCCTTTCATGAGATGGAGTAGGCTTCCTTAGCCCCACCCATGCCAGGATTATAACGGTTGCACCATATTCCTTCTCCCCATTCTTTTTTCTGCCCACATCCTCACCACAAGACGTTAAATTGCATGGACTTCAAGAACTACATGTGGCTTGATTACCATCGTCATGGGATAGGTAGGAATGCCTGAAATTTTTTTCTGTTGGCCCAGTCCTTTTATTGGGACTCCATCATCTTTCCCATCCAGAAGGGCCCCCGAATGGCAGGGATGCTAGGCCCAAGGTCTCTCCAACCCCTTCAGAACAACACCCTTAAGGATGTTGAGGAAAAATTGATACGTGTCCCGCATTATGAATATGGTCAACGGTCGATGATCATTTGTTGTTCCCAGTACAGGTCACTATAGGGACATTGTGTTTCGAACGTGGTCAAAATCTATCATTTGTCGTTTGAGCCACCCCACGATGTCCCCAACATTGAGTGTAGTGGTACAGTCTGCCATATTGTATCACCAAATGACGAAAACCCTTCGGGCGTTGCTAGCTATTAGACCCCTATATGGATGGTAGAGACGAGTCTGACTCCATGTTTCCCACACCGATCACTGCTCACGTGGTCATAAAAGCTATGATGTGGTGGTAACCGCCCAAGGGGTCGTATGACAACCATCGGCTAGGATCCCCAGCCTTAGGCCCCTTGGCCTCCTCAGGCCCCTTGGCCTTTTTTGTCCCTTGACCCAAGTTCTTGTTTAGGTTTGTGTGTTGTGGAGAGGACTTATGTCCTCATTCATGTCGAGCTATTTCACCATGACACACATACCCCTTAAGACATCCCACCCTTCATTTATTATTCATATCACGAGAAAAAGACCTTCTTTGCATCACATTCCTAATTTCGAGCCCCAAGACCAAGTCTTAAATCTTACGGGATTGTATGGTGTGGTATAGGATTATAACCTCATTCATGTTGGGTTACTCGTCGTGCCATACTGCTCCCTTTTTTGGGGTATCTTACCCCTTTATTCATCCTCACTATAAGATGTTAAAATTCTAATTGACCGGGCCTTCCAATATGAGGCCCATCCTCAGGCCCCTTGGACTTTTCGGGCCCCCAACCAAAGTTCATATTTAAGGTTAAACAGTGTTGTATCAGATTATGTACTCATTCACGTCAGGTTACTGGCCATGTCGAACACCCCCCCCCCTCATTGGGCTAACTTACCACTATATGTGTCATATATAGAACTGTGTGTGGCTTGATTCCCATCCTCATGGGATACGTAGGACTACCCGACCATCTCGTCATCAGGTCCAGCCCCATCTTGGCCCCTTGTCCCGCATTCCCCTCGAGAGAGAGGAATATATGGTGTGGTATAGGATTATGTTCTCACTCACGTCGGGTGTTGTAGTGACCACACCCTGTACCTCCTTCTCTTGAGATTTCTCTATCCCCTTATTCAATAATCATCCTTTTCGAATAGGCGAACATCTAGTTGGCCCCCCTGACCCTCTTCGGTGAATCACCAGTGTTCCTGAGAGTAACCTAGTTTAGCACCTAGAGAGTCGGATTCAACCCAGACAAGATTTCACCCATTTCTCAAGCTCTGTGTTCCCTTTCACTAGGGATTCCATAAACTTTCACACCCAAAGGGACCCCCGAATGGCTTGGATTCTAGGACCAAGGGCCCACCTACCATTAAGCGCCAACATCTTCAAGGGTTTCGAGCAACAAATTAATACACATCCTACATTGTGAATTTGGTCAGTGGTTGATGCTCGTTTGTTGTTCCCACCTCAGGTCACACGGTCAACATTTATCCTCCATCTTCATGACAACCCCATTGATCCCAAAGTTTCGGTTACATTATTCACACACTTTTCCCCTTCATCATGTCTAGGTAGAATTTCAAAACTCTTGGTACTATTCCTCAATGCGCGTCTACACATTGGGAAGAGAAAGCTGCGATAAGGAAATCATTCAGGGCCCCCAACCAATTTCGCCTTTCTGGGTATTCCACGTATTGAAAATCACTTACCCGCCATTGTTTCCTACACCGAGTTCGACTCGCATTGGCTTATGTATCTGGGTATGGTATGCAATTTCTTGGAATAGTCTTGCTTCTCCATGGTCGAAGTTATAAGACCTTAAACTAATATCTTTTTATATTTCCTCTTTATGAGAACTATGTATATGTTGATTCCCATACATATGGGATATGTAGGAGAACCCTGGCATCTTGTATTTAGGTCCAGCTTAACTGAGAGCCAGCCTCTCCTACTTCCTATCCTCTTACATATTTTTGGCCCCATGGCCCGAAGTTCCTTTCTCAGAATTACGCATGGGGTGGTATGGGATCATGTCCTCATTCATGTCGGGTATGATTTATTGCACTGTGAACATTCCCCCTTAGCCTCATTTCTTCTACTTCTGTGTCACATGACGTTAAAATGCATGGTTGGTACCATCACATGACCTTCAACCGAGACAATATCGTCCTAGCCAGATGGTGAAAAATGGAACTACATTGTGATGTAATTACTCAAGGGACAACATGTTTGGTATCGGTCAAACACCATACCATTTTTCAATTCCTTCCTTTGTCTTGATTATAATGGCGGTGCAGGGACTTTCTATCATAGTCATGTCGCTTCAAAAAAACACATTCACCTTGGAGGTAAACAAGATACATCAAATACTGATTATTTTGGTGTGAGGGCCACACCTGCACATCCATTTTATCCCTGGTACTGGTAACTTATCGTGCCACCCCTTAGAAATACATAGGGATTTTTTCTCATCCCCATGGGATACATAGAGACACCCAGACATTTCTCCTTGGGTTCAGCCCCATGAATCATAAATCATATTCCTCCTCACTTCTAACCCCTGGCTTAATCCCCTTTGGGGAACCCTGTAACTGCAGATTTTCCCTGAACACGTTCAGGATACCCCACAATGACATTGGGAAGAAACAGATCCATCTCATGAGAGGTCCTTTCTAAAATATGATTAGAATGATGCACCCATCTAATGTGCTTCCACCATGGTGGTGTAATTTCAAGTGTGTTGGATTCTGTTTGGACAAACCATCACTCTAGATTCCATTCTTTACGTGCCCCTTATTCAGACCCCATCCTCTTTCACAGATAAAGTAACCCACTAAAAGTTTGGATACTCGGCCTATGGCTTTACTGCTATCCTAGGCCAACATTCCAAAAGACTAATGGATGACATTCTGAGTCAAGCCCCATGTTTCGAACATGGTCAGCAGTCGGACCTCATTTGTTATCCCCATTTCACGCTAATACAATATGGATAATATGTTTCGAACATAATCAGCAGTTATAATTTATTTTCACGCCACCCATGCAGTGTTCTGAATCTAGGGTATTTTAATTCACACTTTTCATTCCCTTATGTTCGGATTTATTTCAGCACCCCTGGTGTTACTCCACTTGTGCATAAAAGCACATCGGGAAAATGATAATTCGACTATTCTGATAGATTCATTCTCCAGTTGAGTCTATCTCTTCTCTTTCTGGGAATCTGAATTGGTTGTTCGAACCTCAGGTGCCTGAAGCTTAGTTAGCACTCCTAAATTTGAATGAAGTAATAGTGCGAGCATCCCTTGTTTTCCACACCGGGTATGACCCACGTGTTCTTAGGAATTTATTTCTATTTATTTCAGGATTAGGGTCGAATGAATTAAACCAAAAAAAACAATTAAATAAATATATCAATACACACAGTTAAAAATAAGGTACATTAAGGAGAAATCAGTTTATGAGTTTGACCAAAATAGGGACCTTAGGGATCAACATCTTGGATAAATCACTCTAGAGCCGCTACCTTTGGGCTTGTGGCTCAAGGATTGCCTCCCCCCCTAAGAACATTCTCTTCATCAGTGGTCATGGGGTGCAGTTCACTAACCCTAGCCTATGCTTGTGACTACCTAGTTTAGAGTGTGGTCATTTGGTGACCCTCTTCCAACAGTTTATCTTGGGAGTCTGCCAGCTAGTCCCTCAATTGCACCACAAGTTTACAGCAATTTAAAATGAATAACTCCTCCTCCTTCATCCGTTCATCGATAAATTGGACATCTTGTTCTACCTTCAGAAATTCTCTGGTACTCTCTGACTCTTCCGGACATTGGGCAACGTCAGAGCATTGGTTGCTCTCGCGCTGCTTCATGGCCATGTAATCGTGGACTATCAAATGAAGGCGTTGAGAGTACACCCCTCCAGCATAGAGAAAGTGCATCCAGCTATGGAGGGATCCCATCCGTTTTATCCACTCAATTTGAGGCTGACCAAGAAAGAACTTTATACACTTCCACACTTTGCAAACCATCATCTGGATTTCACTGGCCACCTCTAAATTAGAATCATCTATCTCTTCAGGAACTGTAGCCCGATTGTTGGGGAAAGCAGCGAGGAGCTCAACAGCAGGGTCTTCTCTGGGAATCTCCACCTCGTCAGTGAACTCACTCTCTTTGGGATGGAATTACACCTGGGCGGTATTACCATCCCTCATTTCGATATCCAGCTCACTGAGTATAGATGTAGGATTTCTTAGAATGTTTTCTTCTTCAAAGTCCCACGCGGTCATTGTCCATCCCGCTTCGGCAGATGTACCAAATTCGATGGTTTTTCATGCCTCTAACTTTGTGATCCCTGCATCAAGGATCAGTATCTTGATTCACTGAATTATGCTGAAAAGAGGGAAAACTAGTGAGAAAAGACTTACAGGATCCAAGTTCAGTGGTGTTCAAAGCTTGTGTCATGGTTGGGGGCCTCACCATAGGAGAGCCTTCGGCAATTGTTAACTAGATTTATGATGTCGTCTCATACTGGACAATGGGGATGGAGGGAGGCCCTCATCCCAGCCCACCATCACCTAGTCCATCTGAGATCGGTGCCCCATTATGCCTGGTCCAAAGGACTAACCCCCGAGGTTTCTCCCAGGTCTCCACAAGCATACCCACACCTTCATCGGGGAAAGATTCCTGGGAACCCTCGAGCTGCTCTGCCAGTTCTGTATTAGAGCCAACAATTTCGCCGCTCTCCCAGGAACTCTACTGGTGAGTGGGATATCTTCAAGGCCTCTCGCCACCATGACCCTCGACTAGGTCCTCCTCATCCTCCACTTCTTCCTCTTCTTATTATTCCTCTTATCCTCCTCCTCTTGCTCCGTCTTCCTCCTTTGAACTTTCATCATCGGATTGTAGCCTCTCTGGATCTTGTGCTTGGCCAAGAATTACTTTCACCAGGAGAAGCAAATTTTCATATCACCCCTACTGTCATGCGTGCATTTCCATGGAAGTTATGCGTGTGTGACGAAGATGAAATTTTACCTTATCTAGTATCAGGATGTGCTATATGTCTAGTAGATCGAGTCCAGTACGCATCCACCTCTTCCATAACTCTTCAACGGACATGGACTGTCACGACATTCTCCAAGAAAACCACAGAGAAGGGAATATAACATTGTAATATGATGTTAAGAGGTACCTGAGTTGCTTCCGAGGAGGTCCCTAGTTGGACGCCGAGTCCGTGCACGAGACCACCCTTCCCTGGAGGGCAGAGGCACACATTCGGCCTGTGTTTCCCCTTCCGATGAAGTACTGGCTTGCGTCATGCTACCCCCTGACCCATTCTCGGTCTCACTTCCCCCACAACATCTCATCAACCTTCCTGCTCTTCAGGATCTTCACTATATTCCTTGATTTTCCGAACACATTTTCAATGAATCGCCTCAGGGTACGTCCTCCTCTAGTGTTCAGCATACTCTGTCGACATTCTGGTGCTGACATCGGTGGGGGAAGAGTAATGATTTCACTCTGTCCTACCATCATGAACATAATCCATAGATGGTGGAGAATACCAGGATTTCACTCTTCCCATACCACTCTGTAAACATTCTTAGTCATACGTTGTATTCACCCAAACTGCCTATAAAATCTGGTCGTCACATAGGGTTCGCAAAAGATTTTTCTGTCAATTCGGGCCACCAGCACACCACCCAGGATGCTCTGCAGGTACTACCTCTGCTCCAACGGACCCCTACCATTTACTACCATTTAGGAAAAAGAGGTTTGGAATGGTTGGAAGTAAAAATGATTGTGGTTGTCGATCTTGATCTTCACTCAGCCATCCCTGAGTGTCAATGGACAGATCACAATAATTTTCAAGAGGGATGGCTGCAAACCATTTCCAGGTGTGAATGGAATTCGAGAAGTCATACCCACCACAGTGGGATTCAAACCAATCGTGGAGGATCTGGAATGGCCCGTATATCCTCCTAGACATACTTCCCCTTGAAATGCATTCGAGGATACTGTATATCCTTGCCAATATTGGTACCCCTAGGTTGACCTTATTCTTTGCTGCCATGATCCCGTCCATCACAAGAATCCCCCAGTGGTCCCCCATCCTCGTGTCCCTAATAGGTAACAATCATTCGCTCAAGAATGCAGTGAGGAACCTAGAATATATCACATTTGGGTCTTGACCTTCATTGATTCCAAATCCCCGTGATCGATATTCTCCCATCTCTAAAATCTTCCAATATGATCATGCCTTTCCCCTCTGAGATGTGTTCGTGCATTGCTTCCCTCGACCAAGCATTTTCACGGCAGTGTCCTGGGTCAGGAAGTGACTAAACCATCCTGAGTAGGATATGTCCTTTAAGATATGTTTTATTTTGAGTTCCTATTTAGTGGGCTCCAGCAGGTGCCACGACAGAACCGGGTTGCAGGTCCTATCCCCCCCCCCCGACATTCTCTGTCAGAAGGAACTCATCATACTGATAACCCTCCAAGGGGATCCCTCTGATATATTGGACATCCCATAGACCGATTCCCAACTCCCTATGATATAGGTGAAAAGTATTGGTATCAGGTGATGAGCAACTGAACAACTATGCTACTAAGTTTTGTTCTCGGTAGAAGTGGAATTGAGACGTCTAAATGGCCTCAAAAATCCCAATGGCCCGCAACTATAGCCCAAATTCCTCACATGTCTAGTGTACCCAGTATGACCATTACCATTCCTTGGAGAATTTGCCACCAGATCTAAAATCCCACTCCTGCTATCTAGTTGTCTCATTGGTAATGCTGCTTCTAAATATACCAGCATAAATAGCGGGAGATTACATAGGGAACTGGATCGCTTCCTGCCACTATCATGTTCTTTGGATTTAAGAAGTAGATGGTTGTATTCTATTTATCCCTAGAAATATGGTCATTTTTGGTAGTGTGGAATTGTATAAGACTATCTTCGCGCATCACCCATGACCACGGTGTGTCCGTCTCAAAACCTGGCATCAACACTTCTTCTAGAAGACTGAAATTCAATAGCGGCAAGCTGCCACTCTGGAAATAGTCCTTTTGAGCTTGCACCAACATACCAAAAAGAATTTGATTGTCAGAAATGATCCTCCTCGTGTGAAGAACCTTAGGGTTTGTGATCATTTGGGTCCTCCTTGTTGCAGTGGAAATTTCCCTCTCGGCATCGGTCTGATGAGCGGCCATTTTTAGATCTCTAAAGGGGTCAGCGCGAAAGATGGAGGAATATGCATGAAAAACGGTGGTGGTGTGAAAGACGATTGATGGTTGTGGGAAAAAATTCCAGACGGTGCACAAAACCAAGAGGTAATATTAGAATCTTACACATTGAAGAGGAAGTTTTTTGCGCACGAGATCAAGCAATCTTGTCGCATGGAAAAAGTCAATGTAGGGCCTAGGGGGTGGCCTTTTTATAATGCGCAGTTGTAGCTTCCATGCCCGCACATCCCTTTTGTGAACAAGATGTGTTTTTGTGCTCTGCTAAGGATTTCCTTTCTATTCTTCGGTGTACCCTCAGAATCTGACTTTCGGGTTCCCTTTCAGCTCCGATTCTGAGGTGAGGAATGTGTTGATGCGAAAATACGGAGGTGTGGCACTTTGTGCAGATCAAAGAGCTTCAAATAAATCCGAGGAAAAGAAAAGGAGATCTCAGGGCCTGGAAGGTGGACGCACACAAAAATTGAATATGCGCGTACAAGCAGCCCACAATCTGCAAACCCACGCGAGCCGGCCGTCTCAGCAGTGCCCAAACTGCGGCCCTCCGCGACCGGTGGCTCTTTCCCCGCTTCCGTGCTGAAGGCGTCGTCAGTCAGGGGTTCGTGTGCATGTAACCCATTCCACGCTAAAGTCCCTGATGAACACGTTTACACAGCCAGGCCCGATTCTGCAACGAAGGTTCCGGGGAGAGGCCATTTTCGTGGTTGCCACTCCGGACCCCACTCCCACGCCCAAGGCTTCATCATAAGTGGGTTTATGCACCTCGGACCAATTCCATGCTGAAGATGACGTCGAACGCCCATTTGCGCGGCTAGCCCCATATTCGCGCCCACGGTGATGGTGACTATGGTTTCCGCGCTGGTCCCTTGTGCGGCCATCCGTGGACACCGACAATAAAATAAACTGTCTCTCTTCTATTCGGGGATGGTTACGAAAGACGAAGTGACTCTCTGCTACGTGCAAACCCCATCTTCCACGACTGCGCAAAAAAACCATGGCCTTCAGGTAAAGGTTATTGAGTGATAGGTCAGGGGCGCCCTCAGACGGGCCCTCAGATCCTCATAAATTTTCAAATTTCATTGTTCGCAATGGCCGCATCTTGTGCCCGGCCCCCCTCTAGGACAGGCGTTCTTGCACGCCACCCGTTTGACATGCGCGCAAGCCTACTTCTTACGTGCCTCCGGTCCAACTTGCACGCAAACCCCTTGTTTTATGTGAAATCATACTTCTTTCATGACTCTTGTCTAACATTCACACAAAATCCATATTTTATGCGTAGCACCTCCATCCTGGGCGCCACAAGTCCCACTTAGGCGCCCACCGTCTGGCTTACGCGTCAACCATTCCTTTTGCATGCATACTTCCTATCTTACATCGGACCATTCTCTAACATATGTTACATGTGCTGCCCTTACCTTGAGGCACCATGTTCATACCACCCTATGCATGACACACCTGTGTCATGCGTTCATTCACCGTGTGGCCCCTCAGGTTTGCATGGAGTAATTTCAAACTCCCATGGACGATACTTCCCGTTATGTTGCTTCACCGCATTCTTTTTCTCATAGGCATGCTAACGACTATTGATTCTTCACGTAGCCACACTAACGTGGACCCCAGTGGTTCTCTTCATAACACCCCCTATCCATGGTGTTGAATGTCCCATCTCTTCACCAAGGTGCAGAGGGTACCGGTTATGTAAGTCCTTGGGGTGTGGAATGAACCCCCACCGTTCGATCTGCGGGACGTTAAACTACCAAGAACCATCATCCTCAGCACATGATATTAAATTGTGACTTCCCCCCATACATCCTACATGGGGAAAGGGAAACCACCCTGGTGTAAGCCCCTAACTTTTCTTGCATGAGGCATCATCCATGCCCCCTTTCTTCGGGGCCAAATCCCTCTCCCCCTTGGATTTGTCACCATCGAGCCTCCAACCTGGATTAACTCCTGAATTTTTTGGGCTGTTAACCTCACATAAGCCCATGTTTCCTCTTTGGGCTACTAACTATGTGTAAGCCTCACCTCACCTCCCACAGATGCACCTTTTACAACGTGATCATAATGTCTCTACTACCTTCAGTTTCTCACACCGAGCATGACTCACGTGGGATTAGAGAAAGCACCGACCATGACATCTTCCCTGGGAAAGCTTGAGTATAAGCCCCACACAATCTGAACTATGTGGTCTTTGATCCTTGCCACGGAAGGGTATGTAGGAATCCTCCCTGAGGTTAAAGCCCACAACAATCCATGGGTCCTGACCATCTTCACGTCGGTGCACCAAGCCCCCATAACCTGAACTACATGATTCCTGATCCTTACTAAGGCAGGGCACATTGGAAGCCTCCCTGAGGTTCAATCCCAACAAAAAATGGTCCCGACCACTTCACGTCGGTCCACCCCCTTCCCACATGACGTTAGACAATATTCCACATTTTTTTACTCATTCAGCGGCAAGCCATTGTCGCTCCATTCAGCGGTAAGCCATTGTCAGCTTCTTTTAGTGGCAAGCCATTGTCACTCCATTCGGCGATAAGTCATTTTCATCCTCTTTCAGCGGCAAGCCATCATCACTCCATTTAGTGGTAAGTCGTTGTCAGCCTCTTTTATCGGTAAGTCATTGTCACTCCATTCAGCATTTAGCCGTTGTCATCCTCATTTAACAATAAGTCGTTGTCGCCATTTTCAGTGGTAAGCTGTTGGAACTCCAACCAGTAGTAAGCCATTTTCATGATGAACTACGTTCACCGAACTATGTGGAATTTGATTCCCTGCAACGGGGATACATAGAAAGTCTCTTCGATGTTCAAGCCCAACTTCACTGTCTCCCTAGTGATGGTCCTATTTCATTCCTCCTCCAATTAATTCATCCACCCATCATCCATCCTGTTTCTTATCTGAGACACCACATCCTTGTGAAATCATTCCATCTCATTCCCTATTCCCCCCAGAAGTGACTAGTAAGTCAACTACACAATTTCCCCAACATCAGGGTTCCCTCTAGGGGTTGCACCCATCTGATCCACTCCATTCAGTGTTCTGATCAGTCCAATCCATCTCCACTAGATGTTAAATTTGTGGCATACCCTATGTTAGACAAGGGAAGCTATGGAAAACCTCAGATACATTCCCATGGCATATGATTCCCCACATTCGATATGGGATGCCTTGGGATTTTGCACCTTTGAGAAGCCCTATAATAAGGGTAAGAAACCTAAACGCGCCAGTTTCCCAGCACCCAGATATGCCAGTGATGCCCAACGTGACTACTCCCTTGACTGAAGGTTGCTACCCTGACCAGACCCATTGGAATGTCCCGACAGAAGTAGTGAAATTAACTGAAGTCGATGAAGATATTGCGCTAGGAAGAGTTTCACGAACAACGTCTTAAGTCTAAAAGGGAGACCTAGACTAGGTGACAAGTTACGAGGAGGAATCCAAATAAGGAAGAACTGACATCCCATCAACCCATTTCGATCAAGGAGAAAATTTCCCTGAAAAAGTGACAGATGTCAGCCACCTTTGGAAAGCGAGAATGCAGGGAAATAACTGTGGATCTTCCACATATGGATGTGCGTGCCCCAGTGAAAGCATCGGGAATAGTATATATGTCAAACAATTATTTTTATAGATAATGGCTCTAGTTATTTAATGAAAATTTTACTTCCAGTAACTACAAATCATGATTTAGGTAATTTTTATCATGAAGCTTTAATTGGCATGAGGAATAAGATGTCACCATATGTAACACCCCAAGATTTCATAGTGTGTTATTTCTTCAAAATAATTCAATAACTTGCACTACACACAACACCGAGTTCAAGCACACCATGACATACCAAACAAGCCATTCAAAAGAGGTTATGAATAGTATTAACTAAATTTTAAACTTTATATAATCCTTATAATTTTAGAATCCATATTATGAGTTTCTTAGACATAATTGTAGTTTTACCAACTTTTAATAGTGAACCCTTTTTAAATAAAATATTTTAAACTTTTGACTAAATGGGGACATCAAAAAAATTTAAAATAAAACATCTCAAGCTTCTACGGTACGCTTCTCTTTGAATAATGTGATAGAGTGTGTTGTACGCAACCTCGAGTTCTAACACACACCACAACTAATTAAACTAGCCGTTGTGAATAGTAATACCTACTTTTTGAAATCATATATATTCAATATTTCAAAATGGACTTCATTTTTAGATTCGGAATATCAAAATTATCCTAGGGTGAAATTTTGGTACATTTCGGATAACTTTCATATTTTGATGAATAGTGAAAATTACTAAATTTTAATTAAAAACAACTTTTTTAATCAAAATAATTAATAGTGATAAATTATGAATTTGAGTGGTTTTAAAGTATATTTAGAATATGTTTTTACCATTTAATATAATGTTGGTCATTAGACATAATTTTACAATTAAACCGAACATAAACAAGTGTCAATCTTTTGATAGTTATTACCTCTTAAAAACACGCTTTTTGTTTTGACAGCGGGAATTAATTTTAAATTAATTTCTGCCACTTCTGTGTTTTGAATTTAGGAAAATGGATTCCATATTTGGAATCAGGATGTTCAAATTGTGTAAATAGGTAACTTTTATTTTTAGACATTTTGAATAGTTACTGTGGTAAATATTTTATTTACCATGGTTAAAGGGTAAATCCGGTAAATAAGGGTTAAAAAAATAATATTATAATAATAAAAAATTACCCTAAAACGTGTCCTAACCTTATTGGTGGACACATAACCGACCATGGGCATCCTTTGGTCAATTTGGGGACCCCTTGGAGCCACTTGTATGTGGTAGGGACACTTTATATTAATAAAGTTAAAATAAAAATAAAAATGGCATAAGCTTACATCTTTTAGAAGAACAATTTTTACATAGGGTTATACATGTTGAATTTTCGATTATAAATATTCATTAGAAATCTAAAAAGATTTCCTACATAATGATAGTTTATTTATAATTTTTAGACATTATATAATTTATTTTATTTATGACACAATGATGATGCAGTAATTACTAAAATAGTGAAAAATAAAAATAATTGATCTTATAAATACCCAAATAATTATAATATGAAACTTTTAATGAATTAAACTAATTTTCTATGATAATATGATATATTAGGATTGATTTAATTGACTTTGTTCGAAGTAATCAATCTGTTAGGAGTTTCACAAAAATCAACTATTGAATAGTGTCAAAATTGACATAAAAGAGTTCTTAAAACAAATATTATATTATTAATTGATATTAAATTCCTAAAAATCTAAGGTTCGGCCAAGAGACTTATATTATGATAGGTTCCTCATTAATGGACCACTTGGGGGTCGCTTGGATGTATATAGTAAGTTTATTAATCATATTATATAAAAATACAAAGAGACATTGTAAAAGTGAAACTAATTAACTTAGAGTTAATACTTAAAGATAAGGTTAATATAAGTACCCAAACCTGTCTAAATTATATTGGATGAGTTGTTTTCGACCTATCCACACCTCAGCCTTTGAATAGTCAACTTTGGAGCCTTTGTAAACCGAATATGAATTTATTATAAATTAATATTTCTAACTTTTCCAAAGGTGCCCCTCACCCCTCTTATAAAAGGGCACTCCTCCTTCTCATTTCTTCACACCTTCAAAGCCTTTTGGTTCGGCCAAACTCTGCCCAAATACTCTCCCAACATCCCTCAATACAACCTAGAGGCCTTAGTTTGATCAGAAAGCCAACCTAAGGAGCCCTTTTGATCAAATCAAAAGGAAGAACCCGAAGAAGAGGTAATGATTTCACCACCCTTTTCTAAGTTCATTTCTTCTTCCACTTCTTCTTCCTTTGTTCTTACCATTCTGAAATAATAACTCCAGTATCTCACATATACTGTGATGTTATTATAAATATGGTACAATCATATTCAGTATTCTATCCACCCTTTGAATAACATGTCACCATACGTGCGTACGTACGGCTTACCGTCTCCACGTCGTGGTGTAATTGTTATTCAATATAATATTATTTGGATGGGTATAATAATGATGTGTAACTCATGTAAATAATAAATATAACATGTTAATGTTTCTGTATATATGATATACCATCCATTTATATATTATTTTAATATCAAAAGAATGATATTGTCGCTCGTGCGTACGTACGGACTACCGTCTCCACGAACGCGATGAGATTCATTCTCCATCGTATCCATTCAAGTATAATTATCATTTGATGATTTAAAAATGATGTTTAAGGACTGTATATCATTCTGGATATGAATAAGATGCAACAACCATGGCTTATGTAACAAAACATATAAAAGAAAATGAGTAAGTTAACTCCCGAAACGACGATAATTCTAAGATATTATTAACAAATCAATGTTAAAAGATCATATATGATATCATATTAATATATATGATTCTTGTATAATTTAATAACAACTATTTCACCATTATACAGGAGGTTAACCTACCCCAACCAAGGAAAAGTACAAGGTAAGGGTTATTTCACAATCTCTTCATTATCCGAGGTTGTATTATACGTAATAATCTACTGGGATCTCTTTATCATCCACATCCATGTTTCTTAAAAATGTATTTCAAAACATTTTTACTATTTACAAGAAT
Organism: Viscum album; assembly: GCA_963277665.1. NCBI lineage: Eukaryota > Viridiplantae > Streptophyta > Magnoliopsida > Santalales > Viscaceae > Viscum > Viscum album. Next base: position 353,308,162 of record OY728125.1, on the reverse strand, counting down.
ATGGGTTAAAGTCATATATACCTTTTTTTGACTTTTTATAAGAGGTTTATAAAGGAATCTTTCCGTCGTTTTCAAAACAAGGTCCTTTTTAACCTTTTCGACAGAATTGAGGTAAGAATGTTTTTTTTAACTTATACGGCGGGTGCGGTTATTTTACGCCGTTATAAAATCTTCAAAGCTTTCCTTACAAGCTTATAAGAATATTTTCAAAGAAAATGTTTTATTTTATATGGATCTTAAATGATTTCAAAATAAAAGGAGATATTTCTTTAAAATGAATTTTGATTTCATCTATGTCAACATCCTTTGATGGATTTTAAGATTATTTGAAGTTGATTTATTATGATACAAAACTTCTATATTGTATTGAAGTTTTTGTGATATGTTTGACTGTGGATATGCTATTTTTATACCATTCATAGTTTATTGTGAAAGTATTGACATTTCGTATGCTAGTTTTAATACGAATGTTTATGTTATGTTTAAACCTTTTCATATGGGAATGCATTGGACTTAATAAGTGACGGGTGGAGCCCGCTATAGCTCCTCGATGCATCGGTAGGTCTCATGAGACAAACTAGTGTCTTGGCACAAGTCCTTGACAAAATCTTATTTGTAGTCTTGGCACGAGGCCTTGGCTATGTGGTTATGATAGTCTGGCATTATGCATTCCATAATTATGAAAGTGGTTATTGATATTGCATGTGATTATTCGATTAGTAGAATATCCATGTGAACAAGCAAATGGCATTATTTCATTTTACTTTTGCCATACTATGTTGAAGTTCAATTTTAAAAGGCTTTTGTTTTAGTAATTCATTGCCTTAAATGTTTATGCTTATTTTGAATGTTCCGCTATATTGTTATCCTTACTGGGCATTTGAGCTCACCCCTTTTCTATGTTTTATTTTCCCAGGTAGTGAAGAAGTAAATTATGAATGACTTGCAGGGATATTATGAGGGGTTAATAGTGTGGATATGACGACTTTGTTGTTGTAGTGGTTTTTCACTTTGAAATGTAATGTAAAACTTTATGATTATATCTAGTGTTTCCAAGGCTACTAAACCAATCGGTCTTTCGAGATTTGATCTTTCTTGTGATCATGCCAATGTTACGAAGTAATGCACCGACTCTGGGTAGCTGGGGTCGGGGCGTTACAGTTGGTATCAGAGGAAGTTTAGTACAAACCTTGGAAGCTAGATTTAGATAAACTCTGATTAGAGCACGTAGACCTAAGATGAACTTTGAGGATTAGTATAGAAGAACTTCCTAGAATTTTGGTATTGTAGAGATTTTGTGAGTTTTCCGAGCAATACATCCCTGTCTGGATACGAGCAGGTAGAGGCGGCTCTGGCACAGATGTACCTAGGGGTAAAACCCGAAAACACCGCTTTGAGCTAGACTCGAACGGGAACTGGTGCACGACAACGGGCCTTGCTGCACTCTTGGTTACGACACTCCCGGGGGATATGCTTAGGATAACTCTCATTTTCATTACAAATCATTTTGAAGGGATTATGAGTATATACTTCCTCAAAGAAAACATTCTTATGATTATGGATTATATCCATAAATAGTTCAATTTATGTTAAGTGTTTTATAAGTATGGGATTATGTATTTTGATTCATAAACTGATCTAGTGTATGCCATTGTTTAGAAATGGCGCCCAGTAGAAGGAATGAGAACTCCAGAAATGCACATGATCCAAGGAGAAGGAAGGATCATATCTTTCATGGTCTTAAGAAAGAATTTATAAGAGAAATAGTCTCCCATGTATTATCGTCATATGAAGAAATAATATCATGTGTTGATAAGATAAGTAAAGAGTTTACTGAGTCCTATGGATTTTATGGGAAGCAAGAGAAGAAAAGGATGGAAGAGAGAAATATGGATAAATGGAAGAGGGAAAAGAAGAATTTTCTCATATGTGGTAACTGTGGAAAGAAACACCCTGGAACTTGCCTGAAAGGAATGGGAGTTTGTTATAAGTGTGGAGGAAAAGGGCACAAAGTACGTGACTGCAAGGGTAAGAAAATGGTCTCAAATGTACAATGCATCATTTGCAAAGAGTTTGGACACTACGCGAACCTATGTCCCAGTCATCAGACTATGCCGCAAATGATGCTATTGGATAATAATCAAGTTATGATACTACCACAGATGAAGAGGAATGATTAGAGTTCTTTTGTGGATTATGTCAATTGAGTGTTGTATCAACAATGTACTTGTTATAATAATTATGGAGTATATAAGGATTGTACTGCAGTACTATTTCATTAAGGACTTGAGATTGTGTGGAACAAAGAAAAGTGACTCAATAGCAGGATAAATTTTTGGAAAATATATGGTTGAGTGAAAGATAAACCATAATATGATTGTTTTGGATAAATTATATTGGATATTATTGACTACCTTGGAAATTATTAATGATTTGTATATTCCATCATTGTTGGGGTTTAAAACATTTTTGGATTGATGAAGTATATCCAGCATTCTATATGGAATAAGGGAGAATGAATGTAATCAATAAGGATTATGGTAAATCAGGATGTTTCAGTGTATTAAAAGAATACATGATGAAGGTATTAATATTCTATTACAGGGTAAAAAGGATCTACATTATGTTTACCTTCCTTATAAATGTTGGACTGTGAGTTTGGACAGAAGTATTTTGGATAAATTCGAAGTTTGATATTAATTTTGGACTACCATAAAAGGACAACCCGGAGGTCGGGCGACAACCCGTCGCGTCCGGCAAGGCTGCGAGACTTGAACCCGCAACTGAAGGGCGACAAGGTTGTATCACCTACCACTGGCCCACGAGATGTCATGGATTAAATAATTTAGTTTTTATTAAAAGATCTGGTAGATGAATTATAAATTCATTTATTTTGGAACCCTGTATAAATTTTTTTTACGTTCTATTATCTCTTAGAGTGAAAGGTGAGTTTGTGGTAGAAATTTATTATTAGATAAAACTCTAATTATAAAGAAAGTATATCTCCTTATGATCTTAGACAAACTCATAAATAAATTCCTCAACATTAATAAAAGGAACTTAGAACAAAAATGTTTTCCTAGATGGTACCTTAAATCATCACTAATTTATGGCTTTAGGATTGTTGGTCTTTTCATAGCCATGTTCTCTACCACTCTCCATCAGATAATTGATGGTTAGATTTCTCCTCCATATCCATATTTTCCTACATGGAACCCTAGTATGTGTTATTTTCGGTAATCTTCATACTTTCCACTCTTTATTTTAAATAGAGGCCTCATTAATTCATTTTTCGATGTGAGATTTCAACTAAGATATTTTGAAATGTCAAAAATGTGTTATCCCAATACCCTATGTTTTGTTGAACCGATGGTATTTCAAATCATCATAGATTGATGAGTTTAAGGACCTCAATTTTATACTTGTTTGTGATTGATGACCTCAATCACTACCTATAAATATTTACGTTTTTCCTCCAATTATATGTCTCTAATTGCCACCAATGTTCTCCTAATCGAGATCATAATTTGGTGGTGACACTTTCATTTCCCTTTTCCTCATATTAAGACTAAATCTTAGTAACCCAATTTCCGATGTGGGTTTTCCCACAAATATATTTTCTATTTTCAACCTTTTATTTTTGAAGAACAATTTCAAATTGCGAGGACGCAATTTATTGAAGGAGGGGAGAATGTAACACCCCAAGATTTCATAGTGTGTTATTTCTTCAAAATAATTCAATAACTTGCACTACACACAACACCGATTTCAAGCACACCATGACATACCAAACAAGCCATTCAAAAGAGGTTATGAATAGTATTAACTAAATTTTAAACTTTATATAATCCTTATAATTTTAGAATCCATATTATGAGTTTCTTAGACATAATTGTAGTTTTACCAACTTTTAATAGTGAACCCTTTTTAAATAAAATATTTTAAACTTTTGACTAAATGGGGACATCAAAAAAATTTAAAATAAAACATCTCAAGCTTCTACGGTACGCTTCTCTTTGAATAATGTGATAGAGTGTGTTGTACGCAACCTCGAGTTCTAACACACACCACAACTAATTAAACTAGCCGTTGTGAATAGTAATACCTACTTTTTGAAATCATATGTATTCAATATTTCAAAATGGACTTCATTTTTAGATTCGGAATATCAAAATTAGCCTAGGGTGAAATTTTGGTACATTTCGGATAACTTTCATATTTTGATGAATAGTGAAAATTACTAAATTTTAATTAAAAACAACTTTTTTAATCAAAATAATTAATAGTGATAAATTATGAATTTGAGTGGTTTTAAAGTATATTTAGAATATGTTTTTACCATTTAATATAATGTTGGTCATTAGACATAATTTTACAATTAAACCGAACATAAACAAGTGTCAATCTTTTGATAGTTATTACCTCTTAAAAACACGCTTTTTGTTTTGACAGCGGGAATTAATTTTAAATTAATTTCTGCCACTTCTGTGTTTTGAATTTAGGAAAATGGATTCCATATTTGGAATCAGGATGTTCAAATTGTGTAAATAGGTAACTTTTATTTTTAGACATTTTGAATAGTTACTGTGGTAAATATTTTATTTACCATGGTTAAAGGGTAAATCCGGTAAATAAGGGTTAAAAAAAATAATATTATAATAATAAAAAATTACCCTAAAACGTGTCCTAACCTTATTGGTGGACACATACCCGACCATGGGCATCCTTTGGTCAATTTGGGGACCCCTTGGAGCCACTTGTATGTGGTAGGGACACTTTATATTAATAAAGTTAAAATAAAAATAAAAATGGCATAAGCTTACATCTTTTAGAAGAACAATTTTTACATAGGGTTATACATGTTGGATTTTCGATTATAAATATTCATTAGAAATATAAAAAGATTTCCTACATAATGATATTTTATTTATAATTTTTAGACATTATATAATTTATTTTATTTATGACACAATGATGATGCAGTAATTACTAAAATAGTGAAAAATAAAAATAATTGATCTTATAAATACCCAAATAATTATAATATGAAACTTTTAATGAATTAAACTAATTTTCTATGATAATATGATATATTAGGATTGATGTAATTTACTTTGTTCGAAGTAATCAATCTGTTAGGAGTTTCACAAAAATCAACTATTGAATAGTGTCAAAATTGACATAAAAGAGTTCTTAAAACAAATATTATATTATTAATTGATATTAAATTCATAAAAATCTAAGGTTAGGCCAAGAGACTTATATTATGATAGTTTCCTCATTAATGGACCACTTGGGGGTCGCTTGGATGTATATAGTAAGTTTATTAATCATATTATATAAAAATACAAAGAGACATTGTAAAAGTGAAACTAATTAACTTAGAGTTAATACTTAAAGATAAGGTTAATATAAGTACCCAAACCTGTCTAAATTCTATTGGATGAGTTGTTTTAGACCTATCCACACCTCATCCTTTGAATAGTCAACTTTGGAGCCTTTGTAAACCGAATATTAATTTATTATAAATTAATATTTCTAACTTTTCCAAAGGTGCCCCTCACCCCTCTTATAAAAGGGCACTCCTCCTTCTCATTTCTTCACACCTTCAAAGCCTTTTGGTTCGGCCAAACTCTGCCCAAATACTCTCCCAACATCCCTCAATACAACCTAGAGGCCTTAGTTTGATCATAAAGCCAACCTATGGAGCCCTTTTGATCAAATCAAAAGGAAGAACCCGAAGAAGAGGTAATGATTTCACCACCCTTTTCTAAGTTCATTTCTTCTTCCACTTCTTCTTCCTTTGTTCTTACCATTCTGAAATAATAACTCCAGTATCTCACATATACTGTGATGTTATTATAAATATGGTACAATCATATTCAGTATTCTATCCACACTTTGAATAACATGTCACCATACGTGCGTACGTACGGCTTACCGTCTCCACGTCGTGGTGTAATTGTTATTCAATATAATATTATTTGGATGGGTATAATAATGATGTGTAACTCATGTAAATAATAAATATAACATGTTAATGATTCTGTATATATGATATACCATCCATTTATATATTATTTTAATATCAAAAGAATGATATTGTCGCTCGTGCGTACGTACGGACTACCGTCTCCACGAACGCGATGAGATTCATTCTCCATCGTATCCATTCAAGTATAATTATCATTTGATGATTTAAAAATGATGTTTAAGGACTGTATATCATTCTGGATATGAATAAGATGCAACAACCATGGCTTATGTAACAAAACATATAAAAGAAAATGAGTAAGTTAACTCCCGAAACGACGATAATTCTAAGATATTATTAACAAATCAATGTTAAAAGATCATATATGATATCATATTAATATATATGATTCTTGTATAATTTAATAACAACTATTTCACCATTATACAGGAGGTTAACCTACCCCAACCAAGGAAAAGTACAAGGTAAGGGTTATTTCACAATCTCTTCATTATCCGAGGTTGTATTATACGTAATAATCTACTGGGATCTCTTTATCATCCACATCCATGTTTCTTAAAAATGTATTTCAAAACATTTTTACTATTTACAAGAATATGGGTTAAAGTCATATATACCTTTTTTTGACTTTTTATAAGAGGTTTATAAAGGAATCTTTCCGTCGTTTTCAAAACAAGGTCCTTTTTAACCTTTTCGACAGAATTGAGGTAAGAATGTTTTTTTTAACTTATACGGCGGGTGCGGTTATTTTACGCCGTTATAAAATCTTCAAAGCTTTCCTTACAAGCTTATAAGAATATTTTCAAAGAAAAAGTTTTATTTTATATGGATATTAAATGATTTCAAAATAAAAGGAGATATTTCTTTAAAAAGAATTTTGATTTCATCTATGTCAACATCCTTTGATGGATTTTAAGATTATTTGAAGTTGATTTATTATGATACAAAACTTCTATATTGTATTGAAGGTTTTGTGATATGTTTGACTGTGGATGTGCTATTTTTATACCATTCATAGTTTATTGTGAAAGTATTGACATTTCGTATGCTAGTTTTAATACGAATGTTTATGTTATGTTTAAACCTTTTCATATGGGAATGCATTGGACTTAATAAGTGACGGGTGGAGCCCGCTATAGCTCCTCGATGCATCGGTAGGTCTCATAAGACAAACTAGTGTCTTGGCACAAGGCCTTGACAAAATCTTATTTGTAGTCTTGGAACGAGGCCTTGGCTATGTGGTTATGATAGTCTGGCATTATGCATTCCACAATTATGAAAGTGGTTATTGATATTGCATGTGATTATTCGATTAGTAGAATATCCATGTGAACAAGCAAATGGCATTATTTCATTTTACTTTTGCCATACTATGTTGAAGTTCAATTTTAAAAGGCTTTTGTTTTAGTAATTCATTGCCTTAAATGTTTATGCTTATTTTGAATGTTCCGCTATATTGTTATCCTTACTGGGCATTTGAGCTCACCCCTTTTCTATGTTTTATTTTCCCAGGTAGTGAAGAAGTAAATTATGAATGACTTGCAGGGATATTATGAGGGGTTAATAGTGTGGATATGAAGACTTTGTTGTTGTAGTGGTTTTTCACTTTGAAATGTAATGTAAAACTTTATGATTATATCTAGTGTTTCCAAGGCTACTAAACCAATCGGTCTTTCGAGATTTGATCTTTCTTGTGATCATGCCAATGTTACGAAGTAATGCACCGACTCTGGGTAGCTGGGGTCGGGGCGTTACACCATATATTATAGATTAGAACAGATTTCATCCCCTTTTTCAATAAATCATATAAAATTACAATCCTTTATCCGCTACAGATTAGTGAGAACATAGGTTCACTGACCAACATTCACTTTAGTTCATTAAAAGTTTCTTCACAGTCATCAATCCAATGGACCATAATTTTCTTCCAATTTAACATGGTAAGTATATTTGATAGACAAGAAAAATAATTCACAAATAATTGAAAATATCTATCCAATACAAGAAAATAATTGATCTCATTCATAGTGGTTGGTCAGGGCCAATGTTTTATAAATTCTATCTTTGATAGATCCACCAATATACCATCACATGAGATTATATGAAGCATAAATGAAACATTACATAGCCAGAAATTAAATGTGGAATAAGTTTCTAATATATTATCCTTCCTTAGGGTCTTCATTATAGTACTCAGGTGATCTTCATGATATTCCATTCTCATGGAATATATATGAATATAATCTATAAAGACAACCACGAATAGATCAAGGTAATCTTTAAAGACTTGATTCAATAAATTCATATTAATAACAAGGGAATTAGTAAGACTAAATGTATTAAATTTAAATACATAGTGTTTATACCATGATCAGAAGGATTTACTGTTTTTGTATTCACTTTTGACACCCAATTAATAATATCTGGAACAAATAAATATCTTTTATAATTATTGAGATCCTTGTAATTAATCAAACAAATCATCAATATGGAAAAAATGATACTTATTCATGATCATGATCTTATTAAGTTCCCCATAATTATTATATTTCCAAATTTGTCTACCATTATTATTAAAAAATAGTGTAGATTTACACCATGGTGATACAGTTGGATGAATGAATTACTTGTAAAGATTCTCATGTAGTTACTTTAATAATTTTTGGAACTCAATCAGGACCATTCTATATAGAGTCACTAAAATTGGTGTATCACCATGTGTGTGTTTTATTAGAAACAAGACTCCATGAATTAGTGGAAGAATATGTAACTCTTCCAAAATTATATCAAAAAACTCCCATTCAATAGGCATATCTTTAATGTTGAATTTTCCCCTACCATATGAGATTAATACCCACTTTTAATGGGAATCAAGACCTATGAAATGAATGTAATTTTCATTTGATGTTCATGATTATCCTTGAAATGATATGCAATCCAAGGTTAGTTTGGAATACAAAATGTGACATCCCTTCAAAGATAATTGGTATTGTACTTATAAAAAAATCAATCACATTCCAAAAATCACATCAAATTATAATAATGGAAGAATAATAATATTTTCATTGGGAAATTGCTAACAAATTTTAACATGAAATCATAAAAACTTGAGTAGAGTATAAATATTCCTAAACCATCATGATCAACATTAGTGATTGACAAACCATATACAATTACTTAGTCTAAAAGGTATCCCTTGGATTAAGGCATTGACATAGACTGTGACCAATTTTTTAAAACAAATGATATTGAACTATTAATTTCTACTTTGAATAAACATAATTTTACTCCATTTAAATCTTCATTTTTTCTTAACAATTACATGTTTCATTCCTTTTATTTCTACAAATAAATCATCTTCATGTTCCTTTGAGATATTACCTTGGTGTTTTTTCCAACACTCCTAGCATGTAGGATGCAAAAACTTCTTCAACCCATTTTCTTCATCAACTGAACTCCCATGAAACATAATTTTTATCTGAATAGGTGTGTTAGGAAATAGACCCATATTGAGGTTATTAAAAGATATATGTGGTTAGTCATAATCATAATGGTTTTCCTACAAATTCCCATTTCATTTTTTCTAATGAGAAAAATAATTCTATTTTCTAACACATTGAGTGTTATCATGATTCCTTCTAGTTCGAACCATTAACTGAATATAAAAAACAAAGTATGGTAAATAATAATCATAGTGGTAAATAATATAGTGATAAATATTATTTATAAAAGAACTAAATCATGAAATTTTATTTTAAATATTTTACACCTTAGGTTTAACCAAGATCTTCCATGGACATTATCAATTTAAATCCTTCCTAATTTCTCTAAAATAAAATGAAAATTAACTTGATCATATCCACTATGATTGTCAAACTTGGGGAACAATAATGGACCATTCACCATACACCAAATTGGTGGTCAATATATACTTGACCAATGTTTTTCAGGGTTATTACCCTAGATGATTCCATACCAAAACCAGATCCTCTTGAAGTATTCAGGCAATGATGTATTTTATTAGGTAAACCACACTACTTTATTTACCATGAATGAGGATTTCCTCATACTCATAGTATTTTCTTAATATCAATTATTTTTCCTTATCGTATTTTATAAATGTAATGAAACCTTTCACTTATACCAACTATTGAGACCAATTATTTTCATACCAAAATACTACATCTTATTAGTGTAAATATCCATTACATATCAATATGACACATGAAATGACTAAAATTTTATTTTCTTCGGATTCAATATTACATAAAAAAACTTTTACATAAATGATGTACCTCATTTCCAATTAATTAGTTCACAACAAATTCCCTTCCTATCCATAACATATTGAAAACCTTTATCCACAACCTAGGGAAAGGAATCATAAGAATGGGTGAGCTCATTTTCACAATGCTGGTAAATATAGTAGATATCAATAAATGATTATAAGTGAGGATAAGATATGAATATTTGTATGAAAACATTATATTATCATTAGAAAACCATACCCTTAATTTTGAAGATCATAATCAGGAATAATAGAATAAAGTTTTATCAATCAAAAGGCATAAGACATAAGAGTTCATAATTTTAAATACTCATTCATGATCCATGAAAAATATATCATATGCATAATCCCAAATTTATTGAATGAATATAATAATATAGGTTTATTTCATTTGTAAAGTATCACTAACAAGACTATAATAGTGGATTGGGGTCACTCCACATTCTATCATTTAATTATTCAAGTCTCACTCCAAAGACTATCTTATCATAAAAATAGACATATTGAAATTGGTTCACTCAACAATTAATTCCTTATTATCCTGTGATATATTCTTATTTACCTAATCCATTAGCAAGATAATTAATTATGGATTCAACCAATACATAATGAAAACCACATAAATCAGTGTCATATGATCACAAAACATTCATCATAATATAATATATAACTCAGGGAAAGGATATGGGATTTATAATAATTTCATCATCATAATTATAAACATAAAGAGAAATAAAAATGATGGAGAAATTAGATCATATACCCAATAAATAATATAAATCATCAATGGATGTTTTTATAGATAAAAAAATTTTAAAATATTAGTAGAACATTTCTTGAGGAAAATTCCATTTTTTATCAAAAATAAATTGTTTAAAATATAAAAATATATGAAGAATCAAAGAAACTTATTTGTTAAAAAAAATAATGTAATCTTTAAATAAATTTTTTTCATGAATGTTGGGAAAGTCGATCCTTTGATGTATATTAAAACAAACATTTCATTCCCATTTTTTGAAAAAATGTAAGAGTAAAACAATAGGAAACGAATAAAGAGAATACTTTTAATCCTTTGTAAGAAAATTAAAATATAGTAAAAATTGAATTTAAATAGTATTTTTATAATATTAAAAACCTTATTTATGTCATTTTAAATAAAATATTTAAATCAATGAAATGAATCTTGGTTAAGAGGAAAATAAGGTCAGTTTTTCTTAAATACATTATTTCGGTATGTTGAGTACATAATGACAGAAAAATAAAAGGAAAAAAAATAAAATATCAAGAAATTACTCAAGGTGAAGAAAATATATAATAATTGGTGTAGATATATCATATAATGTCACTATCAAAAAATTTATGCATAAACAAACCCATTAAAAATGAGCTGATAACATAAAACCATTAACTTGAGTTTATTTTCCTTTGTAACCACTATAAATTAATGTATAATAATTTTAAATTTTATTATAATTATATAAGATAACAATAATCATATCTGTAATACCATACATGGTTTACATATAAAATTTTATCACCTATTCATTAACAATATTTCATTATCATTATCATTTTCGATGTTTTCTGTTTTGTTATTCGCTTATGTTTTGGTTTGATAGTTCTGGTCCATTAACATAGATGATGGTTTATTGATATAGAGAATTTTAATCATGATACTTATATATTAAATATTTATTATTTACAAATTTATAACCATTCATATAATGTGGCAATGAAAAATAAACTACATCATTCCATAGAGATGGGAGTTCATAAACTCATATGAGATATATCCATTTTAAGATGGACGAAATGAAAAAAACGTCAATATTAATTCAACATTAAAGAATCATTATGAAAAAATAAATATTATATATAAATAATAAATCAATAATAATAATAAGATCTTAATAATGCTGGTGGAAAATGAAAATCATCAATAGATAGAGGCAGTGGTCTTAATATACGCACAATCGATACTTTTATCTCTCATTTGATAGAGAAAATTTCAAAAATGGATGTAACATTACCATAATAATTGCATAGTGTATATACAATAATATATCAATCACGTTTTTATGGATACGAAAATTTTATATGATGTATAGAATTAAATAAAATTGGAAGAGTTTGGCTAATATCTATACCTCTTCATTGAGAGTCTTCATTTTTCTTACATCTTAATCCTTGAAGGATTATTTCATGGATAATACCTGAATCTATATGAAGGAGGAAGGATTATAGAAAGGTTTTTGAGAAATAAATGGATGATATATAAGGATAAGATTATGAAAATAATGTAGGAGAGTGGGGGCTCCTTTATAAGTGATGAGAGGGACACACACAGAATCTCTTAAGTGATTTCAATGATATATGGTCACTTTCAGTGGAATGTCCATCCAAATGGGAAACATTAAAATATAGGATAATATAATTTCCAAATATAATCAAAAAATAAATATTTTATATATTTGGGTGGTAATAATTCCATTATCTTTTGGTTTATTCCCCCCAATGAAACAATTTTAAACGTATCCATAGTAAAAAGATTTTAATCTTTTTAAAATTCACTATGACAAAGAAATTAAATTTAACCTATTAGATTATATTAATTATGAGTATTGATAATATGGAATTCATTTTACCAGAATAATATTCTATAATTGTTATAAATTAATTTATAATAAGGGCATAACCCGTAATATAAACTATTTTAAATGAATAAATCTGTAATCATAAAATGAAACTTACTTATATTTCGTTCCATGTAAAAACTATAAAATGAATTTTAAAATATATGATTTAATATATATTCTATAAATTTTAGTTACAAATTTTATTAGTATATATTGATTTAGATTATTGAGATAAACATACATTGTGAAAATAAAAATAGTTTTTATAAAAAATTTGTTTTATTCCCAAAAAATGAACTTATATAAAAATCAGGTATAGTGATTATTATTGTGTAATTAATTATAATATTTATTTTTAAACAATAATTATTTTAATTTAATTTTAAATTCAAAACATAATAGTACTTTTACTTGAGAATAATTGATTTTCTTTTGAAGAAAATGTAATTTTCACTATTCACTAAAAATAAATCTTTTTAGAAAAATCTAAAAAATCCACCATAATATAATGTTTAAATGATGATTTAAAAAATTAAATTAATTTTTTTGAATATAATTTAAAAAATTAAGAAAAATAAATTATAATTAAAAGGTCTAAAATTGATATAAACCCCAATTTTGAAGAAAACATATTTTTGGAGTATAAATTTACATTACAAAAAAATGAGTTATTATTTATTATGAATTAATAAATATTTTTTGATTATTAAAAACTTTATATAAAATGGAAATTATAATTCATAGATTTCAATTTTTTGTTAATGTTATAATGACTCATTATATGATGGTCCATATAGAATCAAGGTTGTGTGTGAGGAGTGTTATCAAATACATAAAGATTCATTTCAGGGGAAAAATATAAAAGCATGCGTTTTTAAATTACACCCCCCTTGAAATGAATTTAAAAAAAAAATCTTCACTCTAGTACAAAAAAATGGGGATATATCTTGTTCATCATATCCTTGGGTCTCATGTAAATTCCTCAAATTTCTAATTTCTTTAATGAACTTCAACAAGTTAAGTAATCATATTATATACAACATTATATACATGATCCAAGATTACTATAGGTTATTCTTCAAATGAAATATAGTTATCCATCAATATAAACTCTGAGTTTAGTACATGTGAAGGATCAGGTATGTGCTACCAAAAGAGATATATATTTAAAAAATCTAGAGCTTGAGATAGGTTTGGTGGGAGTGAGAAGTGATAAGATATAGTCTCAAATAAACCCGGAATCATAATGAGATCAATATTCCTATGGATAAAATTATCTTATTTTCAAATATCATAATATTATTTTAAGGATAAATTGAAAGGAAAATTGTCTCACCAACATTGCATTCCAACTATCACTAAATATTGTTACTATTACTCTTTTATTGACTCTGAAATTATTTGATGTTCTTTGGAATAAATTTAACCTTCTCTACAATTTCTCCATCTAGCTATGGTCTTAATATATTTCTTTCTCTAAACATATCCAATCATACTAGAGTTTTACACTTGTTTCCAAAGAGAGAATCATGAGGAGCCTCTAGAGATCTCGTGTAAAAGTATTTTTATTAAGAAATATCAACCAAAATATTATCTAGATCCAAACCACATTTGAAATCTTGAGAAAATATCCTTGTATACCCTCTAGGGTTTGAATAGTCCTCTTATACTATCCATATATCCCAGGAAGATAAAAAAATATTGTAACATAACCCTATATTGATATATTTATAAATACTTTTCTTTGAATCAAGGTCGACCATAGATCCCAATTAGATATATAGAATTCGGTACCCCATTTATCATAGAAATATGATTAAGAGGGAAATATTTTATTATAGTAATAATGTGTGTTGAATTCATAAAGTGATCGACTATAATGAAAATATCATTATGGAATTTGGATGTTTTGAGAAGTATGAAAATGAATTCTATAGTGATGTTTTTTTAATATTTATTTTAGTATGGGTAATGGTAATAACATCCCCTTAGTCTTATGTCTCTAATTCTAAACATGTTGTTATACCAAGAACCAAGATACAGACTATATAATAATTCAGTACATAATATCCCACTATAAATAATATTTCAAATCTCTACACATCTTCTTTATTCTATGATGAATAGAAAATGATGAGTTATGAGCTTCATACAATAGTTCCTTCTTCATGTTTGGTATTTAGGGGACACATTCTTAGTTTATGAACTTTATAATTATATTACAATCATGGTTAATCTCAGGAACATTTCTCACATTCTTCTGTATCCCAACATCCTCCCTTTATACCAATTTAATATTTACATGGATCGATAGTTGAACACTCATTCGAGAAACCGAAAATTTATCCCCTTTCATTAAGATTTCTAGGTGTATCCTTTAAAAATCCATAAATATGGGATCTTTTCTAATCCTCGCAATAGATAATCTAGAACAATATTTTTGACTCATAGAATCCACCACCTTGCTCACATTCCAGAGGAGGTAATATATTAAATAGTCATAGTCATTAATAAACACCAACTTTATTCATCGGAACATATTCAAATTATTTTATTTTGGGAATATATATATTAAAGTTTATTTTTAGTATATATGTCTCTACTTTATCAATAAAGATAATACCACCAGATCATTCATAGAATTATTATCACTATGGACTCTGAATCATGAGTTACATAATTTCTTTGTCAACTTCAATTGGCATGAAGTAAAAAAAATAACCATGTCATTTTTCAGAATAACACAAAAGATCCCATTTTTTGATGCATCAGAGTAAATCATAAACCCTTCTCCACTCTATGGAATTTTGAGAACAGGTGCACTGAACAACCTTTAATTCTATTCCAAGATATTTTCTACACATTCAATAATCCAAATTACATAACTCCTTTCTAATTTAACATTGTGAGTTCATTATTTCGTCGTGATATTTCATTAAAAAGAATCAAAAATATCCATCCAATCTATTAGAAATACATATCTTAGGTAAATAGTTTTATCTCAGAAAATGTTCAATAACTTATATCTTTGATGGATCAACTTATATACCCTCTCATTAGATCATAAATCAAACAAATAAAATTGTTTATATCAAAAAATCAAACGTGGATTTTTAATACAAATTCATATTCTTTGTGGTATTAAGAAAAATCCCCAAGTTATATTGGGGATCAGACTTTATAATGAAATATTTAAGAATATTTTCCTTAAATACTACTATAAACTAATTAAGGTAATACCTAAATAATTTATTCATTAAATCAATTTTGATAGTGGGGGAACTAGTGAGACCAAATGGATTCAATATACATTAATAGTATCCACACCTCAATCATAAGGTTGTATTAGGTATGTATTCACTATTTATCCTTAATTGGTAGTATCTAAATTAAAGATCAATATTTGAAAAATATTGATATCCATGTAATTGATCAAGAAAACCATCAATATGGGTCAAATGATACTTATTCTTGATTGTGAACATGTTTTGTTCCTTATAATATATTCAAATTCAAATTAATCTATCTTTTTTTAACTAATGTCCACGATCACCAAAGATGATTCACATGGACAAATGAATACACTATCCAGATTATACTGGAGTCAATTATTCAATTCCTACAACTCAGTCAGGTTTATTCTTCATGGAGTCTTTAAAATATGTGTATTAATGGGTGTAAGTTCTATTGAAAATTCGACATCAACATTTGGGGGAATATTAGATATATATTTTTAAAAAATATTAAAAACTCCCTTTTAATAAGAATATACTTGATATTAAGTATCCCTCCAACCATCTGAGGTAAATACCCCCATTAAATGGGAATGAAGAAACATAAAATGAATGAAATTCTATTTAATGTTCATATTTATCCTGAAACTGATATAAAATCAAAGGTTGGTTTGTAATATCATATGTGGCGTCCCATAATAGAAAAGTTTCATAGGATTTATATAAAAAAATAATTTCCATGCCCAGAGTCACATCAACTTTCACCAAAGTATAATAATATTTTTATATAGAAAATTCTTACAAAAATTAATATAACATCCCCAAATATTGAGTGAATGATAAGTGTTATTTAACCAATATGATCTAGTAGAATAATTTAAATAGAATAAAGACTTCCTTTGTCTGGAATTTAGCCCTTGAATTTTAGCATCGACTCAGATAATTTTCATGTTCCCGACACATAATACATTAAAGTGTTAGTAGTTTCCTAGGTTAATTTTCATTTACCTCCATTTAACACTTAATTTTACCACAATAATTACCTTCTCCGTGTACTTATTTTCCACATATAAAATATCTTCCTATTCTGTTGATATTGAAGTGCATTGTGTTGCATTTGTTGTCAATGAGGCATGAAGTTGTCTTGGAATGAATGGATGTCAAGGAGTCAAGATGTGAATGTCAAAGGATGTGATGGTGATGGTGATGAAGGAGAATGGCCATGGTACTAAGATGCATGTCACTTAGGAGATTCACTAAGTGGTATTGGAAATTGTGGTTGAAACATTCTCCATGGACAACTGACGATTGTTGTGAATGTCAAAGGATGTGATGGTGATGGTGATGAAGGAGAATGGCCATGGTACTAAGATGCATGTCACTTAGGAGATTCACTAAGTGGTATTGGAAATTGTGGTTGAAACATTCTCCATGGACATCTGACGATTGTTGAGATGCTCTTTATGTTCCAAGAACTTTTATCAACTGGATACAATGTCACAACAATGTTTTAAGACCATTCATTGTATTGACAATGAATGAGGAGTTGAATGGGATCCATCCACAACTTCTAAGTGGATGAAGTGGATTAAAGAAGTCCATGTACTAACTCTTAGTGCATGTGAATCAGAAGAAGATCCAATTGATCTCTGATTAGATCAATGAAGAATGTTGAAGGACATGTGTGATTTATGAGATTCAGTTGAAGAAGACCCTCCTAAGTATTGAACACATATGGAAGAGGAGATGAAGAATATTAAGAAGAAACCTTGGGAATTCCATATTCTAAGTAGAGATCATATGAGAGGAGAAATGATGGAATTCTTAAGAAGAAGAAGAAAGGAAGAAGGCTTGGAGTGGCTTGGCATTTGGTATTTGATATGGCTTGAACTCATTGAATACTTTGTTTTTAACAAAGTCATTATATTTGCCTTTGCCAAAAATTAGGCCAGCCAAGGCCAGCCCACGGGTTCAACCCCAAGGCACTTGTGGGCCTAAGGCGCCACACCCATGGGGGATCCCATGGTGCAAGCACAAGGCGGCAGGGGGCCGTGTGTAAGCCCCTGAGGACACGCGGTGGTGAAACCCGCGCGCCCGAGGTGCATAGTGGGCGCTAGGAGCACGCCCGCAGGGAGCAGAGTGGGCGCAGAGCGCGCCCGCAGGGAGAACACGGTGCGGGGCGGCACCGTGAGGAGGGAAGTTCAATTGGTGAGTTGCGGCAGCGGCACATTGATAAGCCGCGTGAAAATCAGCCACCGTTTCGATGTGGGACGCGGAAAATTCACCCGGAGTGAATCCAGGCCATCCATTTGATCTTGCGGACGATCGGCGCCGCTCATCTCATCTGCCGCGCACCGCGATTTAATCCGGCCGTCCGATGTCTTTCGATCACCCGATCCAACGGCTCCCAGCTCATCTCCTTCGTCGAGCCACCCCGAAGCCACCCGACGGCTCCCGCTGAACCAGAGGCCACCCGACGACGGCATTCGATATTCCGGCCACCATTTCTGAAGCCGAAGGCTCCATTGAGTTCGTCTGGACCTACTGAACACGATCATGCCTAAAAATGACCATGCATGCAATGTTTGGAAGAATTCGAACAAGGCCGAGGAAAAACGAAGTTGTCGAGGCTTCGGTGTGTTCGTGATTTTCATGGATTGGACGAAAAGAGGCTGTGCATGCGTTCTAAGTCGCATGCACGTGAAGAAGACCGGAGAAAAATAAGGAAAGAACCCGCGGTGGAAACTGAGGAGAGAAACGAGATTTTACAGAAACTTGAGATCCGAAAATCTCGGTGGTTCAAGATTTTTCTCACGCGGATGAGCCGAGGCACTCTTTGCCTATAAAAGGAGAGCCCATGCTCTTGGTATTGTTTGCTGAAACTCTGTTGAAAATCCGAGTCCCGCGTGTGCTCTACCTCGCGAAGTTGAAGCCCCTGTGCAAATATATTTGCGCGGCTGAAGTCCTCGGTGCCATCCTTGGCCCGAAGGAGTCCCTTGTGCGCAACTCCTTTGCGCGACAAGAAGAAGGAGGTGAGGAGTCCCCTGCACGTCTTTCTTTTGCGCGACAGGAAGTACCCGAGGCCGCAAGTACCTTGCGCGCCCTCGAGGTTTGTTGTGGCTTGTGCGGCAGTGTTGCACCCTTGCACACTTGAGCCTGCGCGGCATTTGAAGACAAGAAGAGGGCCACACCCCCTTGCACGCCTTGTTTGAGTTCGGTTAAGTTGAGAACTCACCTGGACAGTGAGCAAAAGAAGGCTGAGACCATGCCCCTGTGTGTGCCAAATTGAAGAACACTTTGTGTGTGTGCCAAGTGAGGAGAAGGCCCTACGGGCAGTAGCTTGTGCAAAGAGGGAGAACCCAAGGCTTAGTGCCTTGTGTTCAAGGTGAACAAGGAAGGCCGTAGCCTTGTGGGTGCACACTTTGAAGAACTAATAAAAGAACATATTTTGTGTGTGTGCAAAACATGAAGAGGAAAGAGGCCAAGCTTAAGTAAGTGCAAAACGAAGAACAAATTATGTGTGCTAAACAAGTGAAGGCCGAACCTAGGTGTGTGCACTAAGAAGTGTGTATACACTTAGAAGAAGAAAAGGGAGAACATCCACACTAAAGAATAACACACATTCAAGTGTGTAAGCAAATTGAATAAAGTGTGTGAAGAGGTGAGAAGCTGGTGTGTGCTTAAAGATACTACACCATTTGTGGGTTTATTGCACCAAGAGTAGAAGAAGGAGAGTGAATGCATACATGCATGCACATGCACACGTGAACAAAGACAAATCTGGTTGTGTGCATTTGAGTTGACCAAGACCAGAGGATCTTGAAGAAATTGAGAAGGCCATGCAGTCAGTGCATGAGGATTCAGAGTTGCCATGCATTCAGTGCATGAAGTTGTTTTGAAGTGAGACTGGACCAGACTGAAGTTAAAGATATCAGTTGTCTGAGTATTCAGTAATTGGAGAGAGGTCGGGTCATCCTTAGAGGAAGGTGATAAAGCTCGAGCAAGACAAGAAGACCTGTTCACCACAAGTGATCAGAAGAAGAGCAAGGCCAGCAGTCTTTATCCTAGACTGCTGAAGATACTTGAAGAAGCATAAAGAGGAGAAGAGCTACTCGTGCGACTCGAGCAGCCAGGAGAAGACCCCTGTGAGACTCAGGGTGAAGGAAGTCTCCAGTGGGATTCTGGAGCAAGCCAGTGGGACTCTGGAAACACTGTGGGACGCAGTATAAAGACCCTCCTGTGGGACTCAGGAGAGATACAGTGGGACTCTATATCGACCATTGTAATACTAACAGATTATAATGGGAGAATCCTTGCTGGGAGAGCATGGAAAGGATGTAGGCCTTTGGTGCCGAACCTTGTAAATCCTTGTGTCCTGTGCCTTTTCATTACTGCATCATTCGGGAAAGGTTGAGAGATACAAGAAGAGTGGATCGAGGTTTTAACCAGCCATAGAGGTTTAATTGATTAAGAATCAATTAGTAAAAAGTTTTAAAGGATCACTGATTCACCCCCTCCCCCTCTCAGTGATTCACACTGATCTGGGCACTTCAATTGGTATCAGAGGGAGGTTACCTCTAAAAGATCCAAGAGAGTCTATATGGAGTGCAGATTTGAGGAAATGAGAGAATAGCCTCAAATGGAGATATCTGCCAAGACTCTGAAAAATAGAATGAAGAAACAGGCAAAGAAGATGAAGAAGAAGGCTGGTGCAATCAGAGAAACTCCTTCTATGGAAAGAAATGTGAAAGTCACATCAGATGACAATTCCTTTTATCATTCTTCTGGTGAAGCCTGCTCTAGCTGTGATGAAGATGGAAGAAACAATGATCTTCTAAATGCAATCAAATATCTTCAGAAGAGAGTCCCCAAGGAAGTTGCAATGTGTATAGCTATAGGCCTCCTCGATCTTCAAGAAGAAAAATTACAGCTAGAAGATGAAGCCAATTCTCTGGAAGTCCAATTGGAAAAAAGGGGTGGCATAACCAACACTCTCAGAAAGCTGGTGAAGGCCAAAGATGAAACTGTTTCCCTTTGCAATGAATGATATGAAGATACCTGTGAAGAATTGCAAAGGAGATCTTCTGAGAAAGAAATATTTTTGATAATGATCAAAGATGTTTTCCGTGCACTGGAAAAGAGACACAGAGTTTCAATGGTTGTCAAAGATGCTCAACTTGAAGGCAAAGCAAAAAGGGTGAAGGAGCTTGACAATTCATTGCTTGAATTGAAGACAGTGCATGATGACCAGATGAATCAGCTGAAAGAAAGTTGGGAAGGAAAGCTAAGAGCTGTTGAGGATGAGAAGAACTCCCTTAACATGAAGTGCTTATAACTAGAGGTGATATTAACAAATCTGCAATCACCCAAAGCTGAAGCCTCCCAGTCAGCTGAAAGAAGAAATGTTGCTACTCAAGTGAGCATTGAGCAGGATGATTCTAAAAGAAAGACATCCTCTAATAAAAGGGCAACAACTTCTAAAAAGAAGGTACCATCCATCCCATCTTGTACTCATGCCTCTAAATGTGTTTCCACAAAAAGTGCAGGATGGAAGAATAACTCCAAAAAAGTATGGATGAAGACAAAAGAGAGCTCTCCTGAAACAACACAACTTGTCAAGAAAAGTACCCAGCAATCAGAAGTACACAAGAGGTCAAGATTTGTGGGTCAATGTTGGTGTTGTAACAAGTATGGGCATTGTGCAAAGTATTTTTGGTACAATCCACTGAATGCCAAAGCACAGAGGGAGCCCATGCCTAGGGGGAGCAAGCCAGAAGAAAAGAATCAGCATCCACAGGTCCAGAGACATCTGTTCACTGCAAATAGATTTGGATTACTTGACAACATCTTGGATGATTGCAAAAGTGGTCGCAAAATTGATACGTGTCAATCTCCAACTGTATCCAAAGCTGGAAAGAAGAAAAGATCATAGAACCTGGCTCAGAAAGAATCCTTGGGAAGCAGGAAGAAAGTGGAAGATGCTCCCAAGAAGATTATGAAAAAGGAAGAGAAGACCTTGGAGTCTAAGTCCAAGAAAGGTGAGTCATCCAGTAGGACCACCAAGAAGACATGCTTCTACTGTGGGAAGAAAGGTCATACCATGGATCTTTGCGAACAAGCCATGGAAATCAATAGAAGCCAACTAAACTCAAACAGACAATCAATTCAAAAGAAGTAGAAGGGATTGATTGAAAACAAGTTGCCTAAGAGAGGTAGCTTGACATAATCAAAGGAACCATGTGGAATATCCAGAACTGAGGCCACACTTCCAAGTGACTTACTAGTCATATGGCCAAATCAGTTGCAACTTGCCAAAGATCTGCAGAGAGCTGAAGATGAAGTTCTGGCAATTGCTAAGGCAAAAGGGAAGAAGAAGATTTCACATGAAGATGTGTTGAGATCCACACGAGCACAAACATCATTGAAGATCAAATGTGCAAGTGTGAAGAATGGTGAAAATGGGACATCTCGGTTGAGAGAATCTTCTCAACCTTGTTGTTCACATTGATGAACCAAGGAGGTTCCATCTTATTCCCTTATATTCTTGGTATATACATGTGCTAACATTGCATGGAATTGAAGATGATGATCATTCTCATCTAGAGGATGGTTTGGACAGAACGAAAGTGCACCCCTTGAGGGGGAGCCAATCTGAAGAAGATGATGTTCTGAAATTAATATCATCTTGAGAAAGTAGATGAAAGGGGGAGCTTTATCTTTGCACCTGAACTTTCTAATGTGTTTTGTGAAGTTGTGCAGGATTTAGCAAATTCATTGTTATATCTGAAAAATTTCAAACCCCTTAGCATGATCTCACATGTTTACAGTGAATGTGGACAGCATTGAGTTCCTTGGTTACATCACTCTTGTTTTCTACATCGGGTTAGCCCAAGTAGACTTAGAGTTGATTTACTAAAGGTTCTTTGCTAAAGAAGAACATGTGGCATCATCCCTCTCTTAGTGATTTTCAAGAAGATGCTATTCAAAGGGAGGAAGATATTTTTGAAATTGAACCACACCACACCTTTGCATTTGATTGCCAATAAGGGGGAGAAAATATTGGCACACATATTGACCCATTCATATGTGCTGAAGGAGTGTATTGACAACAAATACAAAGGGGGAGATTGAAGTGCATTGTGTTGCATTTGTTGTCAATGAGGCATGAAGTTGTCTTGGAATGAATGGATGTCAAGGAGTCAAGATGTGAATGTCAAAGGATGTGATGGTGATGGTGATGAAGGAGAATGGCCATGGTACTAAGATGCATGTCACTTAGGAGATTCACTAAGTGGTATTGGAAATTGTGGTTGAAACATTCTCCATGGACATCTGACGATTGTTGTGAATGTCAAAGGATGTGATGGTGATGGTGATGAAGGAGAATGGCCATGGTACTAAGATGCATGTCACTTAGGAGATTCACTAAGTGGTATTGGAAATTGTGGTTGAAACATTCTCCATGGACATATGACGATTGTTGAGTTGCTCTTTATGTTCCAAGAACTTGTATCAACTGGATACAATGTCACAACAATGTTTGAAGACCATGCATTGTATTGACAATGCATGAGGAGTTGAATGGGATCCATCCACAACTTCTAAGTGGATGAAGTGGATTAAAGAAGTCCATGTACTAACTCTTAGTGCATGTGAATCAGAAGAAGATCCAATTGATCTCTGATTAGATCAATGAAGAATGTTGAAGAACATGTGTGATTTATGAGATTCAGTTGAAGAAGTCCCTCCTAAGTATTGAACACATATGGAAGAGGAGATGAAGAAGATTAAGAAGAAACCTTGGGAATTCCATATTCTAAGTAGAGATCATATGAGAGGAGAAATGATGGAATTCTTAAGAATAAGAAGAAAGGAAGAAGGCTTGGAGTGGCTTGGCATTTGGTATTTGATATGGCTTGAACTCATTGAATACTTTGTTTTTAACAAAGTCATTATATTTGCCTTTTCCAAAAATTAGGCTAGCCAAGGCCAGCCCACGGGTTCAACCCAAAGGCACTTGTGGGCCTAAGGCGCCACGCCCATGGGGGATCCCATGGTGCAAGCACAAGGCGGCAGGGGGCCGTGTGTAAGCCCCCGAGGACACGCGGTGGTGAAACCCGCGCGCCCGAGGTGCATAGTGGGCGCTAGGAGCGCGCCCGCAGGGAGCAGAGTGGGCGCAGAGCGCGCCCGCAGGGAGAACACGGTGTGGGGCGGCACCGTGAGGAGGGAAGTTCAATTGGTGAGTTGCGGCAGCGGCACATTGATAAGCCGCGTGAAAATCGGCCGCCGTTTCGATGTGGGACGTGGAAAATTCACCTGGAGTGAATCCAGGCCGTCCATTTGATCTCGCGGACGATCGGCGCCGCTCATCTCATCTGCCGCGCGCAGCGATTTAATCCGGTCGTCCGATGTCTTTCGATCGCCCGATCCAACGGCTCCCGGGTCATCTCCTTCGTCGAGCCACCCCGAAGCCACCCGACGTCTCCCGCTGAACCAGAGGCCAGCCGACGACGGCATTCGAGATTCCGGCCACCATTTCCGAAGCCGAAGGCTCCATTGAGTTTGTCTGGACCTACTGAACACGATCATGCCTAAAAATGACCATGCATGCAATGTTTGGAAGAATTCGAACAAGGCCGAGGAAAAACGAAGTTGCCGAGGCTTCGGTGTGTTCGTGATTTGCATGGATTGGAAGAAAAGAGGCCGTGCATGCGTTATAAGTCGCATGCACGTGAAGAAGACCGGAGAAAAATAAGGAAAGAACCCGCGGTGGAAACTGAGGAGAAAAACGAGATTTTACAGAAACTTGAGATCCGAAAATCTCGGTGGTTCAAGATTTTTCTCACGCGGATGAGTCGAGGCACTCTTTTCCTATAAAAGGAGAGCCCATGCTCTCGGTATTGTTTGCTGAAACTCTGTTGAAAATCCGAGTCCCGCGTGTGCTCTGCCTCGCGAATTTGAAGCCCCTGTGCAAATATATTTGCGCGGCTGAAGTCCTCGGTGCCATCCTTGGCCCGAAGGAGTCCCTTGTGCGCAACGCCTTTGCGCGACAAGAAGAAGGAGGTGAGGAGTCCCCTGCACGTCTTTCTTTTGCGCGACAGGAAGTACCCGAGGCTGCAAGTACCTTGCGCGCCCTCGAGGTTTGTTGTGGCTTGCGCGGCAGTGTTGCACCCTTGCACACTTGAGCCTGCGCGGCATTTGAAGACAAGAAGAGGGCCACACCCCCTTGCACGCCTTGTTTGAGTTCGGGCAAGTTGAGAACTCACCTTGACAGTGAGCAAATGAAGGCTGAGACCATGCCCTTGTGTGTGCCAAATTGAAGAACACTTTGTGTGTGTGCCAAGTGAGGAGAAGTCCCTACGGGCAGTAGCTTGTGCAAAGAGGGAGAACCCAAGGCTTAGTGCCTTGTGTGCAAGGTGAACAAGGAAGGTCGTAGCCTTGTGGGTGCACACTTTGAAGAACAAATAAAAGAACATATTTTGTGTGTGTGCAAAACAAGAAGAGGAAAGAGGCCAAGCTTAAGTAAGTGCAAAACGAAGAACAAATTATGTGTGCTAAACAAGTGAAGGCCGAACCTAGGTGTGTGCACTAAGAAGTGTGTATACACTTAGAAGAAGAAAAGGGAGAACATCCACACTAAAGAATAACACACATTCAAGTGTGTAAGAAAATTGAATAAAGTGTGTGAAGAGGTGAGAAGCTGGTGTGTGCTTAAAGATACTACACCCTTTGTGGGTTTATTGCACCAAGAGTAGAAGAAGGAGAGTGCATGCATACATGCATGCACATGCACACGTGAACAAAGACAAATCTGGTTGTGTGCATTTGAGTTGACCAAGACCAGAGGATCTTGAAGAAATTGAGAAGGCCATGCAGTCAGTGCATGAGGATTCAGAGTTGCCATGCATTCAGTGCATGAAGTTGTTTTGAAGTGAGACTGGACCAGACTGAAGTTAAAGATATCAGTTGTCTGAGTATTCAGTAATTGGAGAGAGGTCGGGTCATCCTTAGAAGAAGGTGATAAAGCCCGAGCAAGACGAGAAGACCTGTTCACCAAAAGTGATCAGAAGAAGAGCAAGGCCAGCAGTCTTTATCCCAGACTGCTGAAGATACTTGAAGAAGCTTAAAGAGGAGAAGAGCTACTCGTGCGACTCGAGCAGCCAGGAGAAGACCCCTGTGAGACTCAGGGTGGAGGAAGTCTCCATTGGGATTCTGGAGCAGGCCAGTGGGACTCTGGTAACACTGTGGGACGCAGTATAAAGACCCTCCTGTGGGACTCAGGAGAGATACAGTGGGACTCTGTATTGACCATTGTAATACTAACAGATTATAATGGGAGAATCCATGCTGGGAGAGCATGGCAAGGATGTAGGTCTTTGGTGCCGAACCTTGTAAATCCTTGTGTCCTGTGCCTTTTCATTACTGCATCATTCGGGAAAGGTTGAGAGATACATGAGGAGTGGATCGAGGTTTTAACCAGCCATAGAGGTTTAATTGATTAAGAATCAATTAGTAAAAAGTTTTAAAGGATCACTGATTCACCCCTCCCCCTCTCAGTGATTCACACTGATCTGGGCACTTCAGATATATTTACCTTGGTGATTCTTACAATATTGTTGACATTCCTGATGTTTAATCTTCTTTTATCGATGGACATTATCAACCAAACTCCCATGAAAATCCATTTTTCTTATTTATTTTTATTAGGAAACTCAACCATTTTGAGGTTATTAATCACATAATGAAATATCTTGTTATAAATAATGACTTGTTTTCAGTTACAAAATCTTGGTTCATCTGGTTTCTCTTGAGTATAATAATTCTATTTTCCATAAAATTTAATGTTAACAATATTACATCTGGTTCCATCTATTGAATGAATTCAAAAATTATAGTATAGGAAAAAATATTCATTGTGTGAAATCATATAATCATTAAAATTATTTAAATAATGATTAAATCATGACACCTTATTTTCAATATATGACTCATTAGGTTTAACCTAGGTTGTCCATGATCTTTATGTCTTAAAATCCTTCATAATTTATGTTAATGGAAATGTAAATTGACCTAAGAATTTCCCCTAGGAGTTCCAAACTAGGTGTATTGTATGGGATTATTCACCATTCCCCACAATGATGGTTGAGATATACTCAACCAAATATTTTTGGGGTCTTTACTCCGAGATGAATCTATGCCAAAACCATGTCTAATTATAGCCTCCAAATAGGGATTCATTTTCCTAGGTAAACCACACTTTATTCTTAACCATAAATTGGGTTATATTTTAAAAATAGTCTTATCCTAAGGGTTCTCAAAATAATTTCTTCATCCTTATCTCTAAAAGTCACTAAACCCTACTATGATACCAACTCTATCCATCCATTTATTTAATATGTAAAGAAACATCTTATTTGAAGAAATATCTATTGTATATCTATATGATCTATTCCAATACCCTACTTTTTTTTGTATTTGGAAACATGAATACATTCACATATAGTAAAAAAAACTACACAATTTATAATTAATTCAATCAAAACTAAAAACATACTTATAAAAAACATACTTTAAACCTTTGTACATAACCTGGGAAAGAGAAAAATAAAAAAGTGTTGGAACAGATGATCAGTAAGGTTAAACATATAAGATTCCAATCAATTATAAAAATTTATAATAATATAATCATAAGGGTATTAAAACATGAGATTAACTTTAGAAAATCATACCCATAAATTTATTGATCCTTATCTTAAAACATGGATTAGTGTTTTATCAATAAAAATGCATAAGAAATAAGAGTGTGGAATCATCAATAATAAACCGTGATCCATGAAAAATTATAATAAGAATAACATGTAAGTTTAGAGGATTCAAATAAGTATATAATTTCATTTCCATTTTCAAGGATTACCACAATGACTATCATAGTGGATTGGTTTCACTCTTTATTCTATCATTTCCTTTGTAAATGTTCACTCCCAATACTATCTTATTAGAAAAAATCCATTACTGAATCAGGCACAATCCTTATTCTACTCCTTATTATTTCAATATATATCATTATTTACCCAATACATTACAGGGATATAAAATTCTAGGCCCTCCCATCACATAATAAAAACCATACATAGATGTGCCATAAGATCATAAAATATTAATCATATCATCAAATAAAAACCCATAAAAGGATACAAGTTTCATAAACATTTTATAATCATAATAATAAACCATATTGATAAAAAATAAAGAGGTTAAAATGGAATTATATATCTTGAAATCCTAAGAAACATTAAAGGATATATATATATATATATATATAAATACATTTAAAATATCCCTAGAAACTTTATTGAGGGAAATGCCCTTTTTCTTTAAATTAATTATTATAAATATAAAAATTTAAAATATATTTAGTAAAAATAATTAAATCAAAAATCTTAATGTTATAAATAAATATTTAAGAAAAATATTTTTCAAAATTTTGGGGGAATTCATCTGCATGGTGTTTGTTAAAAAAAAATTACATTCACATTTTTAGTAAAAAGTAAAGAGTAACACATTTGGAAAATAATAAGATGGTTATTCTTAAATATAGTTAATAAATTAAAATTATAATAAAAATATATATTATAAAATATTTATAGAATATTATAAACATTTATTAATATATTTTAAAAAATATGGATATAGATGAGAAGACTCTCGATCCAAGATAAAAGCAAGGTTGTTTTTCCTTAAAAACAAACTTTCTGTATGTTGAATACTTAAAAATGGGAAAATTAAATATAAAAATGAAATATATAGAAATAAAAATAGGATAAGAAAATAATTTATAGAGATATATATTACAATTTAATCATTATAAAGTTAATGTATAAATAATCCTGATAAAAATGAGATTGTAGCATAAAAATTATCCTCAAGTCCGTCATACATTGTATGTTCTATAACATAATTTATAATAAACATAAATTTTATTATACATAAATAAAAAAACAATAATAATATTTATAATATCATATATGTAAACTCATAACATCTTATCTTGCGTTCATTAAAATCTTTCGGTATCATCATCACATCGGGTGTTAACTACTTCATTTTTCTTATACGTTTTGGTTCGATAGTTATGATACATACGTGTTGATCATGGTTATTTCATCTATATAATTTTACTAATGATATAAATATCATATATATCCATTATATATATAATTATAAACATTAACATAAATCAGTTTTGGAAAATGAACTAAATCACTAAATGAAGACGGTAATACGTACACACACACAAGCGATATTTCCATTTTCAATGGATGGAATAAAAAAAGTTAAATATAAATTAACCATTAAAGAATAATTGTTATAAAATTAATATTATATCTAAATAGTAAATATATCATAATAACCAACCATGAATTATGGTGGTGTAAAATAAATCATGTCGTTATTTGGAGATGGTAGTCCACACATACACACGAACGATAATTTCATCTCCCATTTGATAAAGAAGAGGTAGTAAAGGGTTTTTCAATCACAATAGGAAAATATTATTATATTTATGATACCATAAAAATCATTTCATAGTGGAAAAAAATTATATATGATGTATAACAAGAAATAAATTTGTAAGAGCTTGGTTAAGATCTATTCCTCTTATTTGAGAGTCCTCCTTTGGCTTTCTCTTTAAGACTTTAAGGATTGGTATTAAGATAAAACTAAAATATATAGCTGGGGGGAGAATTTTAGAATTATTATGGAGTATGACCACTCTAGTATATATGTATCAAATGTCAGGAATATGGGAAGAGAATAGGTTCCCTTTTATAAGTGTGGGAAGGGACACACATAGAATTTCGTAAAATATTTCAATAATATATGATACTTTCAGGGTAAGGGGGATCCTAATAGACATGGATTAAATTTTAGGATAATATAATTTTAAAATGACTTAAAATAAATATATAATTTTTTGTGGAAATAATACCCATATATCTTGGTTTAACCCCTAATAAACCCACATTAGACTTAATCATGGTAATAAAAGTTTACTAGTTTTATAATTCACTATGAAAAATAATTAAGGTTAACCCTTTATATTTTTAATTATTATTATTAAAATTATTAAACCCATATTTCCTGATGAATGTTTTATATATGGCATGATTTAATTTAATAGAAATGCCCAACCCACAATGAAAATGCATTTTAGAAGAACGAATCATTAAGCATAAAAGAAAACATACTCTCAGTAATTTCCATTTAAAAACCATAAAATAAATGTAAATATATATAATTAATTAGATAATATATAAATTTATTAAAATACATTAATAAATGGGTATTAATTTAATTTAGGAAGATAAAAACACATTGTGAGAATAAAAAAGGTTTTTGTAAATGTGTTTTTCAGCCCAAAATTGAACTTATACAAAAAACAAGAATATTGTTTATTATTATGTAATAAATTATATAATTTAAAATTAAACAAAAATTATTTTATTTTAAGATATAATTACAAATATAATGGGAATTTTACAGGAAAATAAATGAGAATTTAAAAAATATTTATTTGTCAATATTCAATGAAAAATAAATATTTTAAAAAGATCCAAAAAATTCACCCTAAGGTAATATTAAAATGAAGATTTAAAAAATTATATTCATTTACTCAAATAAAATTTATGAAAATAGTTGAAATTAATTATAATTTTCACACACAAAATGTGATAAAAACCATTTCCAAATAAAAATTATGTTTGATCCGTGAAATAACTTTAATGAAAATTCAGTACTAATTTATTATGCATGAATAAGTTAATTTAAATTATTCAAAACAATATATAAAGTGGATATTCATATTGGTATCTTTTGATTTAATGTCTATGTTATAACTATTTTTTATAAAATAGTTCATATTTACTTGGGGTTGTGTGTATGACAAGATATCAAATACTTAATGCTTTATTTAAAATGACGAAATAGATAAAATCATGAGGTGTTAAAAACTTTACCTATAGAAACATGTCATGAAACCATATCATGCCTGATCAATGTCATATTTACCTCCACCATTGGTCAGAATACCCCACAATAAATCAAGACCTACTTTATCTACATTAGAATCTAGAAACCAAATCCCTAAATCACATCGAAATATCGGACTGAAAAACCATTAAAAGGATTTCACATACTTTACCCCTAAAAAAATAAACCCAACCCATTTTAATGAAAAAACCATCAAATCCACATTTTAATAAGAATAAAAAATCAAATCAATGAGTCATGAATGTCAAAAACCTCGAGGAACAACCATCATTGGCAATGACTTGGAATGAAAAAAATAAAATTATATGGTATAGAACCATAAAAACCAAAATTCCACCACAATTTAGTTGAAACATCTTCATTAAAAATAATATTTTCCCCTTAAATCACCAAAACCGCTAACCAAGCCAATAAAAATACAAGAATGAAAACCCAAAACCCCCCACAAATCCCCCAGAGCCACCATATCAGAGAAACAAGATAGAAAATCCATATCCAAAATCAAGAAAAAATAACCTGAATTTAAAACCTGAATTCATAACCCTTCATAACCCTATATCAAAAAACTAATACTACAATAAAATGGAATCATTTCACATTTTCTTTTCTAGATGATTCTGGGATAACACCGATTATACGGAAAGCGAACAAGGTCATTTGAGACATCACTAAGAGGAAATAATAATTTTTTAGACAAAAACAACCAAATTAAAGATCCCTAATATATATTTCACCCACACCCCATCTATTACTTGTTAAATGATTTAATAAAACACATGGTATCCATTAATTCAAAGGAGATAGTCTAGTTCCTCTTTGGAATATAAGTATTTCTATGAATATCCAAAGGGCCCATCCAAAAGTTCCCTAAATAAGACACCAATAAGAAGAAACCACTATGTGTTTACTATAAAATATGAACCAAATAGAAAAGAATAATTTATTTTGTTCACACTGAGACACATAAGATAAAATGATGAAAAAGTAATGATATTTGAATTTAGTTGGGATGAAATGAAGAAATTATAATCCATCAATGTGAAAACAAGAGGTGAAGAGGAATATATAGAGAAACACATGATGGAGGGAATGATAGAACCTAGAAAAATCATCATGAAGAGGAAGATAGGTTTCATCAAGTGTGTGTTCAAGAGTGAAGGAAGACACCCAATATGAGAATCTTTCTGATGGTTTCCTATTTCCACCTTGATCAATCTTTTTGAACTATTGTGCTATATTTTTTGAGGTATGGATTACCCATCTTCCAATTAGTATTTATTCATGATAATATTAATTTTTTTTACACTTGTTGTCAATTTATAATATTTGCGACTATCTTCTTCTAAACCACACATTATATTAGTGATTATCACATAAAAATGAATGTGTTCATCTTCATCTTATTTTTCATATTCTTCTTGTAATTAGAATATATATAGGTATTCATTATCTTCAATATTCTTCAAATGTTTAGTAAACTATATACACTCCTCTTATACACTAAAATGATCTCTCCAATATGGAACAAAACATTTCACTATATTCCATTCTTTGTATGAACCAATTAAATTTATCTTACAAGGTAACATTAAACTATTCACATTAAAATTTTAATTTAAAATTAAAATTTAAAAAAATAATTATTTAATGTTATTTTTTCTTGTTTTCAAACTGATCCTAGCTATTCTTCATCTATTTCAATCATTGGATATATCCCAGTGGATTCTGTCATAACACACTACAGTGACTCTTATGTGGAAGCATTTTTTCTAGGAATATTTTTATGCATATATCAATATTTTATATGTGGGATCATTGTGGTGATTGGAGATCTCAGATCCTCGGAATTAATTTATCAAAAATGTTAATATTTATTTTAATTCATTTGCATGCGTAATATTATCTTAAATTATTTTATTATTTATTTGGACAATAGATGGGATATTTTTTACTATATTTTATTCCAAAATAGGTGGTTTTCCCTAGGTGTTACATAAGGTTTTTCGGAATCATATGTTCTAAGGGAGGTGACAATTAGTGGGTGCGTTAAATAAATAAAATATTTTATTTTATTTTATTTATTTTAAATGACCAAAAAATAATCCTCTACTAATATCCTATTATGGGAAATCACCAAGTATAACCACACATTACTTGGAGTAATAGTGAGGATGGAAACATGTTATCACCATGGATGAATTAAGAAAGAACAACAAACAACAATCAGATCGATTTGGATCAAGTGGTAGCGAATGTTGTGGATCATCTTCATCCATGGGGAACACATTATTAACCAATGATTCATCCTATACTGAGATAGGGAAAATTATTTTCTTATTATTTTCCATTTTATTTAATTAATTATTGATTTATTTATCTTCTTTGATTTATTTCATTTTCCCATATTCTCATGATCCCTGCCAGAAATCAATATTTATTAAATCAATTTTATTCTCCTTTTTGACTAGTTATCACCCCTATATTTACCCTTTTATGTGAATTTAAACTAATAATGATTGGTCAATGAATTATTGTATCTATTCTTGTGCATTCTTATTGCACTGTTCTTTATGTTCTACATCATTGTCACATGGGGTCATGGTTTGACATGCTTGTAATGGACCAGACCCTCCTGGCCCATTACATTTCCAAAAGTGAGGCTCCACCAACAGTGACACCGTGATGGGGGAACCATTCAGGGTGGCACTGTGGTGGGGGAACCGGCCACTGTGGCATCGTGGCGGGGGCACCAGTCAAGGTGGCACCGTGGTGGGGGCACCGGTCACGGTGGCACCATGACGGCGGCACCGGTCACGTTGGCACCGTGACGGTGGTACCGGTCACGGTGGAACTATGATGGTGGCACCATGAGGGTGACACCATGACAGTGGCACCGTCATTGCTCCATTTCTTTTCCAGTCCCGCCCCCACAACGTCTTTTTTTGATGTAAATTAATTATTTTTCCCTTTCAAGCCCATTTAAATTCCATAATTAATTCCTAAAAATCCCGAGAAACCACCTCTATGGGGGATATTTAATAACAACTTAATATCTTCGTGCGTAACTGCCGAACCGCATGGGAAACCGCGATCTGACTTCATAGGTGTTCAAAATCCCCATATCCCATAACAACAAGTTTTTATCTATATATATCGCGGAAGAAGTTCTTCTTCTCTTCTTCCTTTTTGGCCAACTCTTCTCCTTCTCCCTGGTGCGCCTGCGCTCGAGATGTTTGCTCTTCCTTGGAGTTCATGACATCCCTCCCCTGCAAATCAAGCATCCCTTATTCATGGCATGTGGAGAAAAACGTCGGTCCTTGATCAATCAGGTAGGGATTTTATCCTTCGTCTCTCCTTTCTGTGTATCATGTGGGTTGGGCATGATTTTTCCTCTGTGTAAATTTATGAATCCAACATTAAGGAATAAAATGAATAGCCTTTTAAAGAATGAAGGGGGTGATAGATGTTCTGTTGTACTCTTTATGTTGTTATGTGTTGTGAATTGTACGAGCCTATGCTCACTGAAAATCATGGCAATTGGTGGTCTTTCTCTGTGCACTAATGAACCTCAGTGCTCATAGATGTTTAAATAACCATTATATAGAATTGGTTAATTACGTACACTCGGTTAAATAAATTGAAGGCACCAGGATCAACCCTTTTCTTTGATAACCTCGGTTAAATCACAGTGGAATTGAAACCATAGAGTTGTTAAATCTTTTAAATATGAAAATACTTGCATGGGCCTTCCTTGGGTTGGTGGTAGCGGTTTGGTTGTTTCTTCCACGGGCCGATTGTTGTGGTGATGCAGGTGGGGATGGGATCCCCTGTTGTTATACTTTCACTGGTTGTGATTTTTGAGGCTGTGTGGTTACTCTGCTTATATCACGAATTAGGGTGGAATCCTCTATTGTTGAGAGACCATTGGATCCATGATTTTGGGGATATGGGGATATTTTTGGAGTTTTTTTTGGTTCTAGTACTTCGTGGGATCTCACTTATCCCTTTGTTGTTGTGACTTTCACGGGAACCGGGTGTGAATGCTTAAATTATTGTTTGGATGTTTGTTTCCTTTTGGATTGTGGTTATTCCTGTTAGTTTCCCATTAGTGAAGACTTCACCCTAATGGGATCACTTGAACATGAAAACAAGAATGGTTGAGTTGGGAAATTGATTCTGGGAATGAGTTGTGACTTGGTCGTGAGTCGTGTCTTCTTTTATAAATGAATAGTAACAATGATGTTTGTTCTTAGGTTTTGGAAGCCCTAGGTTGGATGAGTCTTTTTCACCTATACATATATTTGTACCTTTTATGTTTCTTATTAGCACCCCTCCAACATTGAGCACTTAGTGCTGAACACCCCATTTCATGGGGAGGGTGTTTTTCCCAACACTCCTATGAGTGGATGGTTATTAGCTCCTTTTCTTCTTCCTTTCCTAAGTAGCCCAAGACTCTTCGGGTAGGCTTTGATTGCCTGAAGTCCATTATTAGCCCAAGAATATTTGGGCGGGGTAGTTTTGGTGGTTGACCCAGGTGTTTACGGGTAGGTTGTTTCCCAAGTATCTTCGGGATGAGGCCCATGTGTCTTTGGGCGTGATGGTAGCTTTCTGGCCAAGGTGTATTCGGGCATGGAAGTGGTTGTTCTAGACTAGGTGTTTGCGGGCATGGTTACATGGGGTTGTTGTGGCCTAGGTGTCTGCGGGCGGGATATCAGTTGTGGCCCATGTGTCTGCGGGTGGGGTTTGGCAGTGGGACTACGGTGAGTTTATGGCCCAGGTGTGTGCGGGCGGGTATGAAATTGGGACTGCGGTGAGAATTGCGGGATTGGTTCGATGCGTAGGATGTCTTCAATAACCATTGGGAAAGCGGCGCGGGGTACCCAAATGTCAATGTTCTATTACTATATGTTATTTGACTTGCATTATTTGGGGATCATACCTTGGTGAGTTTGGGTGGATAGCTTTTCCTTGTTGGGTGTTTGGTTATTTATTTTTCCATAGGGCATTAGAATGTCTCCTCACTTGTGCACGAGAGTCTTTGGTTTTCCCTACTTAGTGTACTTGTATCCTCACCCAACGTATATAAAATTGATTTCAGGTTTCTAGGAGGACTTTAGGGATCGTGCGGGACTGTACTAGCTTGGACCTTTGGGGAAGCTGTTGTTGTTGTTTTCCTTTTCTTGGTATCTTTTTACCTTTGGAATTTTGTGACTTGTATCTTTTACCTTTGAACATGCATATGGTAATGGTTTATTTTCAGCCATACTTGCACTTTTAGTTTTGGTGTTGCGGGATTTTCTATCTTATCTCCTGATCCTATGAAAAGAAAAAAAGGGAAATTCATTCCATTTAGTGTGTGATTCTATACCCTTGGTGTTGGTCTCCACTCCGGGACCTATTGAAGGTGGTTTTCAGGGGTCATTATCTCTCCTTCAACTTAAAGAATTAAGGGCCTAGCAATCTGCTGACCTTTCCCTCCTTTTGGTGAAGGCGGGTCGTGACAGAATGGTATTAGAGGAGGAGGTTGAGAGATAGGATGGAGTCTAGAGTTAGGTAGAATGAGGATTGCATGGGATGGTAGGGAAACCATGTTGGGTGATCTTGGTGCGTGAAATAGGCCAGAGAAGACCAGCCAGGACACAGGATATTAGGGCCCCCCGTGATCCGATGAAAGGACTCTAGACCTACGGAACGACCAATTCAGGCTACACTGATTGTAGGGTAGAGACCCTAAGAAAGGTACATGCATCATAATAACTTTTGTTCTCGTGTTTCTGGGTGTTTTGGGGATTCAAAAATAAATAAAGAAGTCAAATAAAATGTAAGAACAATATTCTACACTACCCGGGCGTAGGAATTCATTGTTTACCTTACAGCTATGGAACCTGGGAGACGACCACGGGTCATGTGGGTGATCGAGGCCCATGATTTTGAGTCGACTGAATGATGGAGGGTTGACCAGGAGGAGGAGGACGATTAGTAGCAGAAGACGCTTCATGCTTTCCTGCGGCAGTCCCTCGAGAAGTATGAGGGTAGCACCTCAAACATGGAGACAGAGAGCTGGATAGAGGAGCTGGTGATAGCTTTCATATTGACCTGAGCTCCGACGGAGTACTGGGTTCCTCTAGCCTGGATCCAGATGTGGGGAGCGGCACATCAGTGGTGGACGCTCTATCTGGGGGAGAAGAGGGAGGCTGAGGTGACATGGGCTGATTTCGAGAAGGAGTTCTGAGTGGAATTCCTCTCTTCTATGATGAATGCAGAGAAGAGGCAGGAGATACTCTCCCTCCAGCAGGGGAGGATGTCAGCAAGGGAGATGGGGATCAAGTTCAAGGATCTCCTCCACTTTTCTCAGGACCGCTTTCTGGATGAAGAGTCTCGGGCCAGGCGTTTAGAGGAGGCACTCCAACCCTCCCTCTAGTACGCTGTTACCCCCTTCACCTTGCCGACATACTTGGAGGTACAGAAGAAGGCCGAAGTGGTGGAGATAATTCACATGCTAGGAGGTGTGTCATGAGAGGGGATTCAACTAGGACCATCAAAGAGAAAGGTCGTCAGCACTAGACCTCTATCATCGGGACCCTCTAGGTTCCGACCAACAGGGAGCAGGCCTCAGCTGTTCCAGTTCCGATCCCCTGGCCCTCGCCCTTTCCATTCTGGCCCATGGCCGAGATGCTTTGTCTGCAGAAGCCATGTGTACCTTCAGTACCAGTGCCCGGATAGAGTGCAGTACGTCAGCAGCGGGCAGGCCCAGCACCCACCTCAGCAGCAGCAGCTTCCAGCTAGGCCCTTTCAGTAGCAGTAGTAGGGGAAGCGAGCTCTCGCTCCTCCGAGGGTAGACTTTGCAGGAGGAGGCCTCCCCCAGGGCACTCCTAGGGGACCCCAACCAGGGCGTGGTTGGGGAGGTTTCCGACATCTGAGAGGCAGAGGATCCAGGCGTAGGCAGTTTCACACCGTAGAGGCAGCGGTTCCAGCAGTACTGGAGGTCGTTTCAGGTACGATCAGTTTGTTCAGTACCCTTGCTTACGTCTTGTTCGATACAAGAGCTTCACACTCTTTTGGTACACCCAGTCTAGCCTGTGCTTTGGGTCTAGATGCTGAGATAAATCTAGTGGCCTTGGTGCTGAGCACACCAGTCGGAGGTTAGACCGACTTGTTATATGTTTGTCGAGGATGCAGACTAATGATAGGGCCACATCAGTCGGTCAGGGATCTAATAATGCTACAGATACATCCATACGATGTCATCCTATGCATCTACTGGCTTTTCTCTATGTTTTCCATCATCGAATGCATCCATGGAAGGGTTGTTTACTCAGGCTTGGGCGGCCAACGTGTTACCCTCACTGGCAAGTGGAGTGGCCAGAAGGGCAGCAGGCGAGAGGAACCCCTCCTCTCTTTTTTGGCCGA
Organism: Viscum album; assembly: GCA_963277665.1. NCBI lineage: Eukaryota > Viridiplantae > Streptophyta > Magnoliopsida > Santalales > Viscaceae > Viscum > Viscum album. Next base: position 353,269,549 of record OY728125.1, on the reverse strand, counting down.
GCTGTTAGTGGATTCAGTGGATGATGAGATGGTGGAGGTACCAGGGATCGTCAGTGAGTTTATGGACGTCTTCTCTGAGGAGGTGATGAATCTACCCCCTCGACGTGATATCCAGTTTGGGATAGATTTGTAGCCTGGTGCTCGTCTGATTTCACTGGCTCCCTACCGGATGGAACCTTCGGAGCTACGGGATTTACGAATTCAGATTGACGATCTGATGAAGAGGGCCTATGTTCAACCATGTGCGTCACCGTGGGGTGCTCCAGTCTTGTTCACAAAGAAGCCAGATGGTGGTCTAAGTCTGTGCATAGACTGCCGGAGGCTAAATCAGGTGACGGTTAAGAATCACTACCCTCTTCCAAGGATAGACGATATTTTCGACCAACTAAAGGGGGCAGGATGGTTCTCCAAGATCGACTTGCGGTCTAGATATCACCAGTTGAGGGTGAAGGATGGTGACATCCTGAAGATGGACTTCGGGTGATGATATGGTCACTTTGAGTTTGTCTTCATACCGCTCAACGTTACAAATAATCCAGCTGTATTCATGGGGCTTATGAACTCCGTCTTCCAGGAGTATCTTGATCGGTTCGTAGTAGTGTTCATCGATGACATCCTAATCTATTCATGATCAGAGGAGGATAACGCTGAGCACCTGAGGACGGTTTTGGAGGTCCTCCGATAGCACAATCCCTTTCGGAAGTTGTCAAAGTGCATGTTTTGGACTTGAGAAGTGCACTTCCTTGGGCACATAGTGTCCGATCAGGGAGTAGCAGTAGACCCGTCAAAGGTTGAATTAGTTGTTTCTTGGGAAACAACCAAGAACGTGGTAGAGCTTCGTAGTTTCCTCGGGCTTTAAGGTTACTATCAGAGGTTCGTACCCAACTTCTACTGAGTTGGTGCACCTTTTAAATCCTTTACGAAGAAGGATTGAGCTTTCGGGTGGGATGTGCAGTGTGGGGCGGCCTTTAGTTTTCTGAAGGAGAAGTTGGTTAGTGCCCCTGTGTTGAGGTTACCAGAAGAAGGGGTAGCATATGAGGTGTTCTGTGATGCTTTAGGGCAGGGTCTCAGATGTGTGTTGATGCAGCAACAAGGGGTGATCTGCTATGGGTCTAGGAAGTTACGTCCCCATGATCGTAACTATGCCACACATGATCTGGAGCTTGCAGCGGTCGTGTTCGCACTAATGTTGTGGTGGAACTGCCTCTTAGGAGAGTGCTTCATGTTCTTCAACAATCACAAGAGATTGATGTATGTATTCTCCCAGCGGGACCTTAACTTAATGTAGTGAAGGTGGATGTAGTTTCTTCCAGATTACTACTTTGAGATTTCCTACACTTCATGAAAACGGAATTTAGTGGCTGATGCTTTGAGAAAGAGGTCGTATAAGGATGCGTTCTGAGAGTCGGTAGACGCTTGGAAGGAGATGGAGGAGTTGGTTGCCTTGCACCTGGATGCGAGGATGGATAGTGGTAGAGGTTGCCTGTATCAGATGACAGTACAGTCTTTTCTATTACGTCAGGTGGAGGAGTCTTAGTGGGGAGATTCAGAGAGTGAAGTGATGTTTGACCGGGTTAGCCAATGTGATGCTCTGTAAGGATGGATAGAGGATAATCAGAACCATATGTTTTTCCATGGGAGAATGTTCATTTTAGAGGCGATGCGTGAGAGGGTCCTTGGCTAGTTCCACAACTCACCCCTGGCATTGCATCCAGGAGTTTCCAAGATGTACGAGGTTTGTGAGGAGAAGGTGCTTCGTGGGCGAACCATTCCCTTGGTTTGTGTGTCATAGTGACATGGTGGGACTGAGGAGAGTACCTGGGAGAGGGATGCACAGATGTGTTCCCAATACACCGAGCTGTTTTGAGTTTTATCCTTTTGGATCAGTACTTGTTTACTGTGTAATGCTTTACCTTCTTGACTATGATGTGTAGTTCATTTCTTGTGGATGTGTGTGTGAAGTGTCTTAATGAATAGGGAGGCTAGGACCTGATCCCTAGTTAAGATGCATTAAATTGGATGCGCCTAAACCTGTGCGGGCGAGTTAGTGTTTCCCATAGCGAATAGTATCTTAACATGGAGGAAGGGAGACCCCTCTCCCATTGGACCGGGCGCTTTGGCCCTTGTTTTGCGTGGTTTCATGGGGAAAGGAGAGTTAGGGCGTTTGAGTTTGTTTGGGGGATAAGGTGTTCCTATGTCGGAGAGGTTCACTCCTGAGAGGTATCTTCTGGGATAGTTGTTCGGACCCCCATCTTTCCTTTGGTCTGGGTTTTTATTCTTGATGACGAGAATGGTTTGATAGGTATCTAATGTAATGGCCCAGACCCTCATGGCCCATCACTTTTCCAAAATTAAGGCTCCACAAATAGTGGAACCGTGGCGGTGGCGCCGGTCACGGTGGCACCGTGATGTTGGAGCCGGTCACGGCGGCACCGTGATGGTGGCTCCGGTCATGGTGGCACCATGAAGGTGGCTCCGGTCATGGTGGAACAGTGATGGGGCCACAGTGATTGTGGCACCCTGAGGGTGACACTCTGAAGGAGGCACCATGAGGGTGACACCGTGACGGTGGCACCGTGTCCGCTCTATTTCTTTTCCAGTCCTGCTCCTGCATCGTCTTTTTTTGACATAAATTAATTTTTTTTCCCTTTCAATACCATTTAATGTCCATAATTAATTCCTAAAAATCCTGAGAAACCTCACCGATGTGTGATTTTTAATAACAACTTAATATCTTTGTTCGTAACTACCGAACCGCATGGGAAACCGCGATCCGAATTCCCAGGTGTTCAAAATCCCCATATCCCGTAGCAATGGGGTTTTATCTATATATATCTCAGAGGAAGTTCTTTTTCTCTTCTTCCTTTTTGGCCGACTCCTCTCCTTCTCTCTAGGGCACCTGCACTTGAGTCGTATTCTCATTCTTGGAGTTCCCGACGTCCCTCCCCTGCAAATCGCACATCCCCTATTCTTGGCACGTGGATAAAAATGTCGTTCCTTGAACAATCAGGTAGGTATTTTCTCCTTCGTCTCTTCTATATGTGTATCATGAGGGGTGGGCATGATTTTGCCTCTATGGAAATTGATGAAACTGAACATAACGAAGATAATTAACGAACTTTTAAAGAATGAAGGGGGGGTGTGATCGATGTTCTGATGTACTCTTTATGTTTTTATGTGTTGTGAATTGTACGAGCCTATGCTCACTAAAAATCATGGTCGTTGGTGGTCTTTATCTATGAACTAATGAACCTCAATGCTCTGGGAAATTTAAATAACTATATATGGAATTTGTTATTTATGTATACTCGGTTAAAAAAATTGAAAGAACCATGATCAACCCTTCTCTTTGATAACCTCGGTTAAAGCACAGTGGAATTGAAACCATGAAGTGTGTTAAATATTTTAAATCTGAAAATACCTACATGGGACTGCCTTGTGTTGGTTGTAGCGGTATGGTTGTTTCTTCTACAGGTCGATTGTTGTGGTGATGCAGGTGGGGATGGGATCCCTTGTTGTTGTACTTTCGCTGGTTGTGACATTTGAGGCTATGTGGTTACTTTGCATACATCACAAATTGGGGTGGAATATTCTGTTGTTGAGAGACCATTGGCTCTTTGATTTTGGGGACATGGGGCTATGTTTTGGAGTTTTCTTTGGTTCAAGTACTTCGATGGATCTCACTTATCCCTTTGTTTTTGTGACTTGCAAGGGAATCGTGTTTGAATGCTTAAATTGTTGTTTGGCTGTTTCTTTCCTTTTGGTTTGTGGTTATGCCTTTTAGTTGCCCAGTAGTGAAGAATTCACACTAATGGTATCACTTGAACATGAAAACAAGAATGGTTGAGTTGGGAAATTTTTTCTAGGAATGTGTTGTGACTTGGCCGTGAGCCGTGACTTCTTTTATCAATGAATAGTAACAAGGATGTTTGTGATTAGGTTTTGGAACCCCTAGGTTGGGATGATTTTTTTTCACCTATACATATATTGTAGCTTTTTTGCTTCTTATTCACACCCCACCCACGTTGAGCACTTTGTGCCAAACACCCCATTTCATGGGGAGGGTGTTTTTCGAGTGGATGGTTATTAGCTCCTTTTTTTGCGCCCTTTCCCGAGTAGCCCAAGACTCTTCGGGTAGGCCGTGATGGCCTAAAGTCCATTATTAGCCCAATAATCATCGGGCAGGGTAGATATGGTGGTCGGCCAAGGTGTTTACGGGCAGGTTGTTTTCCTAGTATCTTCGGGATAAGGCCCTGGTGTCTTCGGGCATGACGGTAGCTTTCTGGTCCAGGTGTCTTCGGGCGTGGCAGTGGTTGTTCTAACCTACGTGATTGAGGGCATGGTTACGTGGGGTTGTTGTGGCCCAGGTGTTTGTGGGAAGGATAGAAGTTGTGGCCCTAGTGTCTTCGGGCAGGGTTTGGCAGTGGGATAACAGTGAGGTTATGGCCCAGGTGTGTGCGGGCAGGTGTGGAAGTGGGACTGCGATGAGAATGGCGGGATTGGTTCGATGCGTATGATGTCTTCAATAACCAGTGGGAAAGCGGCGTGAGGAACACAAATGTTGATGTGTTATTACTATATGTTACTTGACTTGCATTATTTGGGGAGATTGCCTTGGTGAGGATGGGTGGATAGCTTTTACTTATTGGGTATTTGGTTATTTCTTTTTTCACAGGGCATTAGAATGTCTCCTCACTTGTGCACGAGAGTCTTTGGTTTTCCCTACTGATTGTACTTGTATGCTCACCCTATGTATATAAAACTTCTTTTAGTTTTCTAGGAGGACTTCAGGGATCGCGTGTGGCCGTACTAGCTTGGACCTTTGGGGAAGTTGTGGTTGTTGTTTTCCTTTTCTTGGTATCTTTTTACCATTGTAGTTTTGTGACTTGTATGTTTTACATTTGAACATGCATATGGGAATGGTTTGTTTTCAGTCGTACTTGCACTTTCAGTTATTGTGTTGTGGGATTTACTATCTTATCTCTTGATCCTATTAAAACAAAAAAAGGTAATTCCTTCCATTTAGTGTGTGATTTTATACCCTTGGTGTTGTTCTCCACTCTGGGACCTATTGAAGGCAGGTTTTGGGGGTCATTATCTCCCCTTCAACTTAAAGAAGGAAGGGTCTATCCATATTCTAACCCTTCCCTCCTTTTGGTGAAGGCAGGTTGTGACATTACTGGTATGGGTTAGAGCATGATTGTTCCCATATATTTATATAGATTATGAAAAAATCAATGGGGTGGTGATTTTTGGATGGATCTTGATGGAATTAAGTGGATTCTATGTGGATCATGGATCTAAAGGTACAATAAGTGACATGAGTAGCACAAGAAATGTATGGGATTATCAGTAGTTGATCAGATTCTGATTTATTTCCACTAGAGACTAGGAATAAAAGTCCATAGGAATTTCCATTGATTTCGGTTTTCAAATGGTGGATTCAGTGGTAGTTAATATAAATTCATATACATGTGAAGAAATTCTATTTTCGATGAAAAATGACTCCATAGAGTGTATTCTGAATAACACATTCCATGTAGTTCCCCATCTACAATAACTAGTGTTTCGAGTAAAGAAAAATATCACATGCCATGTGGACCCCCTACAGGTGATATGAACATATGTTTCCATCCCATTGTGTACTCTAGGAGTACATAGGATTATTCATGGTGAGGTAGATATTCATGTTCATTAGTTCATGAGTACATCATGTTACTTATATGGTTCCAGGTACACAGGCATGGCCTGAAGTACATGGGAACAACTTAATGTACATAGGAACAAGAGGATATAAATGGGAACTTCCAATGTCACTTGATCAAGACCTTGGTGTCCAGGACATGACATATAGTAACCATACATTCCATGTAGCACTACATATCTGTTTAAGGTATGTACAGGAGGGTACACATCTTAGTGTCCAGGTGACAGTACGAAAAAATCGTCGTTTAGCGACGGTTTATAATAAACCACCGCGAAACAATTTTTTTTAAAAGCCTCGACCCTTCCCCCCCCCCCACCCCGACCCTCCTCTTTCTCACCCAGTGACCGTGATTCCCCCATCCCCCTGCTTCCCCCGCGACCCCGGCGACCCCAAGACCCCGGCGATCCCGTGACCTCGGCGACCCCAGCCCCCCGCGACCTCGGAGACCCCGATGACCCTACTTCCCTGGCGACCTATACGAACCCTAGGGTTTGATTTCTAATTTTTTTTGTTGTTTTGATATTACTTATTTCTTTCTTATTATTGTTTCTTATAATAAATTGTAATGTTGTATTTATTGTATTGTATGAAGATGTTTTCGTTTATGATTATTTGTTTTTATACTTATTTCTTGTGATTTTTCATATGTGTTTGTTAGTATTTATTCTTAAGTGATAGTTTTTCTCTCTGGTTGATTGTTTGTGGTTGTTTGATACTATACTCATGGGTTTTGATGGATCATGGTTACAATACATGCTTATATTATGGGTTATAATGTATTAAGGTATAACATGTACACATTTACCATGGTTGTGATGGCTTTAAGGCTATGCCCTATTTTTTGTTGTGATGGATCGAGGTTATAACATCTGTCATTGTGGAAATGATGTAGAATTTTAGTGGATGTTGGGATGGTTAACACTGGTTGAGAGTTGTAATTTCTTGTTATGATGATGTGATAATGATGAGATGATTGAAATAGGTTGAGAGTTGGGATTACCTATTTTCTAACTAATATGATTATGTGACAGTGATTATTGACACATGTTAAGAGTTGGGTATTCTTTTTTGTTGAAAATATTGATGGTTTCAATAATATGGAAATTTTTGTTAAGTGGCATAATTATTCGATGATGATGTTATAAATATGAAATTTATACATTATTGTTATAATTACATGGAAATAACAATTCTAATTGCTTACTTTCTTTTGATAATCCATTCATTTAATGTGATAATACCTTTACAGGTTATATGGTTGAAGATAGAAAATATATAATGTGTTACATTTCTTTTTAGCATAACCCATATTCTAGTATATCTTAGTTGTTTCACATATGTCTATTCTGGAACATATATCTTGCATGGATATAGAACTACTAATAAATATATTCCTACTTAGTACTCCCAAGTGTTCACCCCCTCTATAGTGTTCTTGAGTTGTTTTTCTTGACAAATCGATAGAGATTTTAGATGCTACTATTTGGGAAGCCAGATTAGATCTTAAGAGGTCTTTGTTCATTGTTCTTGATGCATTATATTCATTATTATATAGATTTTAAGTTGTATGAAATTTTTTATTTATTTTATTTTATATATATATATATATATATATTAAGTTGATTGGAGGTTCTATTTTTATACCTAGGAAATTACGAAGGTGATTCCTCTCATACGTGTCACCCCCTCTAATAATTTTCTTATTGTGATGTTATATAATGTTCATTGATATTTATTGATTAAATATTTAATCATGCATTTCCATGAACACCACCACTTATCATGCCTCAAGACTATCCCTCACGTGGTTTTTTCCACTCCAAATTAACAATGTGTGGAGTTTTTTAAGCATCATAAGGTTTTCCCTAAACATTATTTATTATAGATTTATTTGATATTAGAGTTTTATTTGAAGACTCTATAAAGAACATAGGTTGGGGTTATTTTAAATTAACAATATGATTTTGTTTTCATGGTAAAGTAGCTACCACGTTGTTATTACACTGTTTCTCTTTAACGAAGAAACTTCCCCTATCCCAAACACTAGAGGGTTCATATCTAACTCAGGGGATCATCTTTATTATATTATGTTTCTGTAATGTTACACTATCGTATATATGAATCTCTTTCTATATTTAGTAGTAACTATGTAGTTTAATTTTTTTTATTGTGTTGGCACATTGTGATATACATGGATAAAAGTTGGATCACATTTCCGAGGAACACACCTCAGTATGGTAAGGGTTTGAATGAGTTTTTAGATTTCAAAATTTCCAATCGATCCGTTGAAGGGAGAATAAAATGTTCATGTCCTAAATGTAAATTTATAACATGGTTGAAGAGAGATGAGGTTTATGAACATTTAATACTGAAACAATTCCCTGGCCAATATTTGTGTTGGATTTGGCATGGAGAATCGAATGTTACAGAAAGATTGAGCACTGATGTTAATCTGCAGAATGAGGTCCCAAGTTCATCGATAATGTAAAATTAAATTAAAAACCTCATAAATGATGCATTCGGCACTACAAGACACCACTATTAGCATCAAAACATATCATAACAACCAGAAGAGGGTGATACAAATTGCAACGTGATGAGTGATGTTATTGAGACAATAACACAGGAAGATCAAGATTATAACATATCATTGGATTCTCCTCTTGATTTTGTGGAGCCAAATGTAAGAGAAAACTTCACTGAGGAAAATGCGTTTCATGATTTAGTTGATGATGGAAATCAAGAGTTGTATAGTGGGTGTTTGAAATATTCAAATCTTTCATTTCTGCTGAAGTTGTACCATATCAAATGTCTATGTGGAATTACAAATAAGGCAATGTCCATGATATTGGAATTGATTCCTGATGCATTTCTTGAATCAAAAATCCCAGAATCATTTTATGATATGGAAAAGTTGTTAACAAGCTTGGTCTGAATTATACAATAATACATGTGTGTCCCAATGATTGTATGCTTTATTGGGGAGAAGATTCAAGTAGACCAAATTGCAAGAAATGTTCTTCTTCTAGATGACAGGAAAAGGGTGATATTGGAAGTCTTAATGAACATAATTTCATGGAGAAGAAGAAAAGGAACACTCCTGCAAAGGTTTTGCGTTACTTTCCATTGAAGCCTCGATTGAAAAGATTATTCATGTAATTGAAAACCGTTGAATACATGAAGTGGAATTCAGTAGATAATAACACTGATAGGTTAATGAGACATCCACGAGATTCTCAATCATGTAATATATTTGATTCATTACATCTCGATTTCTTATCTGATCCTAAGAATGTTCAATTGGGATTGACTACCGATGGATTCAACCCATTTGGGACTTTGAGTAGCAGTCGTAGCATTTGGCCAGTTGTTTTGATCCCTTATAATCTGCCTCAATGGATGTGTATGCAACGAACATATTTTATCCTTTTGATGATTATTCATAGAAAACAAATTCCTAGAAATGATATTGATGTGTACTTGAAGCCTTTGATTGAAGAATCACAGGAGTTACGAAACAACGGTGTTGAGACATTTGATGCTTCTTCTAAAACAATGTTCAAAATGCATGATACTTTAATGTGGACAATTAGTGACTTCCATGGGCTTGGAAATTTATCTGGTTGGAATAATTACATGGGTTTGTCTTGTCCTATTTGTAACATTGATTTTGATCCCAAATGGATACCTCACAGTAGAAAATGGTGCTTCTTGTGTCATCGAAGATTTCTCGATGCATCTCATAGATTTCATCTGAAGAGATAAAAACATAATGATTCCATTGATCGTAGACCACCTCCAATGTTTTTAACTGGTTCTGAAATATTGAAATAGCTTGAAAATTTTGAAACAAAATTTGGGAAGGTTCATCATTTGAATGAGAGCGGAAAACAGGTTCGAAGTGCATCGTCAAGCGAAACCAGAACACAACAGTGGAAGAAAAAAGTATATTCCTCAAACTTCCATATTGGGAATTAAATTTGTTGTGGAATAATCATGATGTGATGCATATTGAGAAGTATGTCTGTGAAAATTTGATATTCAAATTTCTTAATGAGTATGGAAAGTCGAAGGATCATCTCAATGCTCACAAAGACTTACAAGAAATGAATATAAAACACGATCTCTGGCCAGATGAGAATGAAAAGTATCCTCTAACAATTTTTTTCAATGAAAAATAGGGATAAAGATACATTCCTTCAAATGATAAAGAATGTTAAGGTATCTTATGGGTATTCAAGTAACATCTTGAGGTGTGTTGACTTGAAGAATCATAAGTTACATGTATTGAAAAGTCACAATTCACATATTTTGTTACATTAGTTACTACAATTGGCATTGCATACATTATTACCTGAAACAATTACTGCTATTCTACTCCAGTTCTGCACATTTTTTAAACAACTATGTGAGAAATTTCTACATCTATTTCCACTTGAAATCCTCCAGTACAAGTTTGTATTGACCCTTTGTGCAATGGAGATGATATTTCCTCCGTCGTTTTTTACTGTAATGATGCATTTAACTGTTCATTTAGTTGAGGAAGCTAAATTAGGAGGCCCCGTTCATTATCGATGGATGTATCCAATTAAGAGGTACTTTATATATATGTTTTCTAGTTAAGTAAACAATTTTTGGTACTTAATTAAATACATAATTATGTTTATTTTATTTCATAGATATCTTGGGCATTTGAAATCATACGTGAGAAATAATGCTCAACCAGAAGGCTCTATTACTAAAGGCTATTTGGTTGAGGAGTGCCTGACCTTTTGTTCGTGATACTTTGATGATATTGAGACAAGATTTAATCGAGTTGGACGTGTTGACGACACATCGACTCAATCTCAAATACATCAGAAATCTAAAATATTTCCTGCTATTGGCCGATCAGTTGGGAGGACCTCAAAGGTGACCTTGACTGAATTGGAATTATTACAGGCACATAGATATGTGCAACTGAATAGTTAAATTGAAAATACATTTATTGAAGAGTTGAGGTTAAAACAAAGAGACGAATGAGAGGCCAAACACGAAATGAGAAAGATATAACAAACTTTGTTAATAAAGAGCTTGTATAATGGTTTGCACGACGTGTAAGTTCATAAATATGGAAATAAATACGAATATTAGTTTGAAACATACATTTTTTAAATCTAATAATGTATATTTTTTTTCAGATCATGAATACTGATACTCGAGTAGAGGTGTCAGAAGAATTGAAGTTTCTTGCTAGAGTTTCTCTAAAACTAGTTAGAATGTTCGACTCTTATAATGTGAATGGCTTTAGATTTCATACAGTCGATCGAGAAGTGGGTTTGAAAACACAGAATAGTGGTATATTTACATTTTCTAAAGTGGAATGCTATGGAAATCTGCATGATATTATTGAATAAAACGACCATGGACATTTTTCGGTTGTTTTATTCTAATGCAAATTGGTCTATTTTATCAGAGGTATTAAAAGAGATTCCTTGCAATTTACTTCTGTGAACTTCTCTCGCTTGATTGATGTTGGTGAACATGAACAGCATGATCCATATATCTTAGCATCTCATGAAAAAATGGTATATTATGTGAATGATGTTTCCGATGAAGGGTGGAGTGTAGTTTCTCACATAATACAAAGAGATTTGTATGATATGGGTGATGAAGTGGGAAATTTGACCTCCGAAATTGAAGTTAATCAGCAACACGAAGTAGGATTATTTGTCCATCACGATATTGAAAATATTAGTCTAGCAAGGATGAATGAAGTAGATGAAGCAATAGAGCATGAAACCGACATGATTGAAGGGGAAAATGATTGTATGTACAATTATTTATTTATTCAGCAACCACTTGTTTCATTTCTCCAGTCATTCAGTATCATTGTTATATAAATTTTGTCTGTTAGTACTGGGCATCTATTATTATTTTTAATTTTTATTTTGTGCACAATTTTTTTTGAAATATATATTTTGGACATAATTTTATTTCATTAAATGATAGGAATGCCAAGGTGGAAGCATTACCCTATTTCATCTAGTTCTGCGACAGATGGAAATCCATCTGGCTCCCTCCCCACGACATCTGAGGCATCAGCTGCTGACACCCCTGCACTATCTCCCCCTACACCATATCTCACACCATCTGTGGATGTACCATTAGAGGGTGATTCATTGACTCATCCTTCAAGATCCTTAGCAGTGAGGCAGCGACACACCCCTTCTAGTTCATCTCGATCATACTGGAGTGTCACTGTCATAGGTACAAATTTTAATTAAATAAATTTATTGCATTTTGTTTATAATAACTATTTTCTCATTAAAGATGAAAAAATGAAACCGTGGAGAAAAACATAAAAAGATCAGATGTGTGGAATATGATTGGCGAGAAGATTGTCATGCCATTTGATTCTTATGGGGTCCCTACGGCTGACGATGTGGGGTTACTTGGCCAGATTTTAGGCCAGCTGGCAGCTGAGCCTGTTTCCCATCCCATTTCATATGACTATTGGAGACATATGCCTCCAACCTGGAAAAACAATGTTTATGATTCTCAAATAAAGGTAAATTTATTACATTATGGTTTAATTGAATGTCATGTTACTAATATGTTCAAATTGAATTTCTGTATATAGATGTTCTTCCACTTTATCGTTGCTGATGCGATAGCACAGAAGTGGATGTTGAAAAATCTAGGTAAGAAGTGGAATGATTTCAAATGGAGATTGTGGTGTGATGTCAATGATACTTCATTGACCACTGAGAAAATGTATGAGATGCTGCCCAGTGGGGTACCGAAAGAACAATGGAATGTGTTTGTTGATAGACATCGTGATCAGAAGCGGATGGTATTGAAATATATATATTATTATATTATCCTTATTTTAAATTTATACATGTATATGAAAAGGATATGACATTAAATAAATTAGTGTTAAATTTAATTTTATTTATTTTAGGATCTCTCAAGATAGAATGCATCAAACCAGGCTAAGCAAGTAATCTCGCACACTGCGGGCTCAAAAAGTTTTTCTAGAAGCCAAACGACATTGGTAATATTTTAATTAGTATAAATATTTATAATATAATATTATCTGTTTAATATATTGAATTGTTGATTTATCTTTGCTTAATGCAGTCCTAGAGTTTAGGGCATGAAGCATCCATAACTGAACTTTGGTTGGATGTTCACAAGAAATCAGATGGAAGCTTTGTTAATGATCCTTCTAAAGAAGTTGGGGTATGAAGTCAATTTTTTATCGTAACTACTTATTATCAGTTTTTACTATGTTAATATATATTGATATTTTACTTATAGGTAAAAATTAAAGAAATCTGGGATGCCAATCCTGCGCAGTCCTACTCAGTCTCCCAGGACGACCCGGTTACTGAAGTCCTTGGGAAGGAGTATCCTGGGAGAGTGTGCGGGATGGGTTTGGGACCCGTACCATCTAATATTTTTAGTAGGCCACTGGGGATGGAAGCTGCATACACTCCTAACTTTACTCAGCCCATACCCGGAGATTCTAAGAAAGATATTGTTTCTTTATGAAACACGATTCACCAGTAGGGGGATCAGATATCTGCTATGCAGAAAGAGTTTACTAAAATACGTCATCAGATGAGCAGATATGCCCCCGGTGGTAGTGCATCAACTGATGCAATTTAGGTAAATCACCAAAAAAATCAAATTAATTTATTTTTCTATCTTTCATTGGTTTTAGGTTATAATATAAATACGCAACTGTATTTAATTTTCAATATAATGATCTTACAGGTGACAGTAGAAAGTGGAGATGAAGGTGGAGAGGGAGACGATGCATCATCATACCCTGAGTAGTTGTATTGTTGATGTGTTGAAAAAATATGGGAACAGTTGGTTTGTATATGTAACATTTGTGGCATATAGTTTCCACCACACATTTTCATGTCCAAAAATTTCCTTGATTTCTAATGTTTATTTTTATGCATTTTATTTATTTCTGGTGTTTCTTTTTGTGTCTTGATTTTTCGAGTGTGGTATCCATCATTACATTTAGGCATGTGTTTGAATTTGTAGTTTCCACCACACATTTTCATGTCCTAACATTCACCCATACTATCACACATCAATCACGTCTATATCCTCCCTCAATAGTAGAAGTAATAATAGAATCATTAAACACTAAATACATTGTTATTCAAGAGGGTTACTGGCTGGAATGAATGATCTATGCCTCAATGTGCATTGTGTGCATCAACTGAGAGGGTTACCAACACTAAGAATGGAGGACCCATTTCCTATCACTATGATAGGGTTACGTAATCCAAAAAATAAATAGAGTACTCATTCCTTGGATCCATTATGCTACCAAGAGGGTTATCAACCAGATGGATGCTCTAATTTTCCACCCACACCTATCATAATCCCTACAAAGCTATAAATCGCCATCTACTTGTATCTTATCAATATAAACCCCAGATTATGAATGCATTTGTACCATCATGTTCTATATAGAAAAATTATTATAATGGACTACTCATATGTCCCAAACTAACACTCTAGTGATAATATATATAAATTACTATAATATATCTAGAACACAGGACCCGATGGATTGTTTTTTGCAAAAAAGGTACCACCATTAGTTATTCACCCATACATCTTCATATATGATTGATTCTAGTTGTACTATATGTACACCCCAAATATTTCATGACAATAGATTAGAAACACAATAAAAATCAAAGAGTCTCATCCATCCCAACCAGTGATTCACAGGTGTCCTATGTAATGAAAATTGTGTCATGCCCAGTTAGAGATTCTAATGAATCTTGTTAAATAACATGAATCAAGACTAAATATAAATATAAATAAAACCATGGTCAATCGAACACCCATTCCCATCATTATCATCTTATATCCATCAGGCATCCACATTGGTTCAAGTTCTATAGTGACACCTGTAGCCATCTCTAAAGAATCACATGCACCTGTTCAGGGTTGGTCTATCTACTGGGAACCCACATGGGTCCTCTAGGTCTATATGTATGTAGAGTAATCTCTCTTTAGATCATTGTTCATGGACAACTATCTCAATATAGTAGTTTTCATTCGATAAAATCACAATTTCTATCAGTGTCAATATATAAAATAACATCTCGGCATCAATGCGGAAACCAAATAATGGGTTTTCCAAGAATATGGATCATGTACCATCTTAGTTAGAAGGTTCCACTTAGATGGTCCACTCAGAAAACCCAATCCTAGTCCATCATATGTTCGTCAACCTAGAGTAAATCAAAACTAATGGAAAAGGGTTTGGTCAACACAAACAATTACTATGATTTCATAACATTATAGTATACCCAAGACACATTCCAGACTAGATAGGGCATGGTTTCTAAGTCAAACATTACTTAATTATTGGAGGTGTCTGAAGGGTCTTAGCTAGCCCACATTGGGTGGTCATCTTATGTCACAAAACACCTCTATAAAAAGGTATACAAGGCTCATCCTCTAGGGAAAAGACATCTCAAAATCCCCCCCCCCCAATGAAGGGGTCAGGAAGTCACTTCATATCTCGAAGTTCAATGCCTCATCCTTTAGAGACCGAGGAATCAGGCCAGTACACAATCTTTTATTTTTTCCCTATCACATAGTTTAGTTTTCTCATGGTCTTCAATCACCTTAACTTTTTAATTTCAATTAACCATTTAATTAAAAAATAATAATTGGGTTTATAGAAGGATAATGGAATCCAATGGAAATATTAAACACCTCAAACCATACAAAATAATAATAAAAACAATAGGTCTATAACATTAGAGATCCTAACTCATTTTGAAGTCCCTTTCCATTGACACACCACTTAACTGCTCATGGACAGACCTCACCCCCAAGCTTTCCATGGACCAATCTTTCACCACCCATTTTCTTAGGTATTATAACATACAAAGGAATCATACATAATTAATTATAATAATTTATCATCAGTTATAATTTATTAATCCATTTTAATCAAATATGAATAATATATAATTTTTTACCAAATGATTTTTTGTTGAATGTGATGTTTGGTGTGTGATTTTCATGTTGTTATTTTTTATATTGAGGAAGTGATTGTGGGAATGTGATTTAGTGAAGGAGGATGGCTAGTGATGATGATATATGATGTCGGTTATGCATGGTAGGAGGTCTATAATGTATCTCAGTTGGTTTATATTTCTGGTTTAATTTGTTTTTCAGGGTAGTGGTTCATCAAAAGAAGAATTTTTATTCTGGGTAGGTTTTTGCGGATGTTTTAACTGCCACTAAACTGTGAAAACCGCCGCTAAACGTAAATTGTTTCTTACGTTTAGCGACCGTTTTAACCACCGCAACATAGCCAAATCGTTGCTGCCTCTTTCCACGGTGGTTCCCGTGACTTCGGTGGCGGTTTTACAGCCTCTTAATTTGAGTTTATTCATGGCGGTTATAACCACCGCGAATAAATTGATATCCAGGGATCTTAAAAACCACATCTAAATTCAGGAAAACTGCCAGGAAATGAGGCAGCTATGACGCTTTCCTTAAACCGTCGTGAAACAGAAAAAAACCACCGTGAATAGATTGGCGATGCCGTATTAGGCATCAGTTTCTATAAACCGCCACCAAACCATGTCACGACGGTTTAAACCACCGCGAAACGCAAAAAAAACCCGATGTTAAATGGTGATTCTGTTGTAGTGTGAGGTCACATGACATGTTACCCCAGGTGAAAATCGTGTACTTTTCTTATGAGTTCCGACATTATGCATCCCCTTCTTCTAAATTCTGATTTTGGCCTACAAAAACCTATCCTATGATTTTTTATACAAATTACATTATGGAATAATTATTTCTAACATGGGGATATTAATCGAGGTGTTGCGACTGAGATGCTTCTTCAGGCGATGTTTTACTATTAGCAGTGATCAAGAGGGATTAACCAAAGGATTATGATGTTGGAAACCCCATTGTCACACTTGGTCATTGGTCTACCATATTTCTATACGTAATAATTGTAATACACATATTCAACTAGGTTTTAGGTCCTTTATCCACCAATTGGATCCCCTGACGCCCTAGGGGGAGAGTCCTCTATCCAATGAGTTTCATCCCTTTCACGCGAGGGCATTATTCATATATCTACTGAGTGGTACCCACTATTACACCAAGGCCTGAGTCCTCTATATATTGAGTGGAATCCCCCTATCTTAGTGGGGAGTAGTTACTCTATTGGAGATTGTTCCCCCTAAGGTGGTGGAGTAGTTTTAAGGAGTGGGTCCTCAACATGGCTTTCTTGGAAATACAAGTGAGAATTTATGAATTGAGGAAATAATATTGAACTAGTAGGAAGAATGTGCATCCTGTGACTGGTTTTAGAGAGGGATATCCACTTTTAATTCTAATCAGGGCCTCCTATGATCCTATATATAATGAGTTTCATTTCCCTCGTTCTTCGTGTTGAGTTGACATCTATAGTATCTATCAATTTAACCCTTTTTTGGTTTTATGTCTTCAAACTGGGTATTTTTATACTCACCCTAGCGTTGGATATTCTCTCATGTGTCATATAATATGTAGATGATATGAAGTTCAACATTGACATCAATAAATCATAGTGATAATCAGGTGTATAGTTTGCATATGGTGGTCGGTCTTGGAGATCAAGAGTTGGTCTCTATCAGTTGTTCAATATTCCATTTGTTGTCAAGTTGGGATATCATTTTAAGTTAGGTTTTTATTTTTACACATTACACTTTTATTTTATTCTATCATACTCTAGTGTTTTCCATATAAGTTAATTTATTAATGGTTTTACTGTAGATGTTATAACCCTTTTTTTAATTCCTCTTCAATTTTTCATGGATATGGTTGGGTTTGTGAGTATATGTACATTAGGAGACAGAATATCATTTCAATTATGTCTTCCCAACACATGTCTTAAAACCCTCACATATTGGAGGTGGGCTTGGATTTTTCACACTCAACCATACACTAGCAAGGCTATAGCAACAAGAACGTTTTACATATGTTATTGAATGATTTTAAACATAAACATCCATTAAATACAAACCAAGGATCAAAAATCCAAGTCTCTTTGGATGAGTAGGTACAAAAATAGACAACATTGAACTAAAATAATTATTCTATAGTTTAATCTCCATAATAAGATCATTGAACTACAGAGAATAACCTAAGGAATACATAGGAAAAGTGGGTGATCTAAAAACCCCAGTAATGGAATAAACATGGAATTGATGCATAAAATATGAGTCAGAAGGCATAGCATGATGACATAAAAGGAGTGAATCTTGAATAATCACATGGATTCATAACATAATGAACAAGGATTCAAAATTTCACCAGAACATAGGAGTTTTAAAGAAACATATAACATGACACAAACATGATTCAAGTATAACATCTAAGGTGATATCACATAGTGGGAAGAGTCCTATAATAGATTAGGATTACTCCCTAATATCTACATATTATCTCATGAGTCAAATATTTACCCAATGCATTGGGGAACTATCTAGATTGAAATATCATAACATGTACATTCATATCTGTTCTATATAATGTAATAAAACAGAATGCATAAACAAAAGGATTTCACATAGAAATAAATGGGTTTCATAGTAATTTCATAGGGAATAACCAATGGGAATCTCAAAATGGTTTCCATGAAATAAAAGATAAAATAATTCTTGGACATTCATAAAGGAACAATAAGAATAGATCATCATAAATAATGTCTAAATAAAATTATTATGTGAAAAGAGTGGTTAGGTAACTCTAGAAATGTGCCACTAATGTAGGATTTCATGGAAAATAGTAGTGTTCTTTAAAGAGGGTAATAGCATAATGATTACCATAAAACTAGAACCTAACTAAAATAATTTGTCAAATAAAAATGCATTTTTAAAATTATTTGTCATTTTTAAAAAAATTAATTGATTTTTACTTTAAAAGTTGTCAAGAAAATAGATATGTTCTCTTTAATTGGCTTTTCAAAAAGAATTGAGAAGGGAACCTTTAAAACATGTATTTCCCCATTAAATAAATTTAAATAAAAATATTATATATATTTCAAACACATATATATAGAATAAATAATAATTATATATTAATAATGAAGAGATAAATTTAAATAAAGATAGGGAAATCATGATCCAAATAAAATAGGGATGTTTAGATAGATCCCTTAACTTATATTCTAAAATCATACTACACTTGAACATAATATCTTGAAAAATAAAATTAGATTCATTAAGAAAATAATTCAAAAAACATTCCACCTAAATTTTATTTATTATAATTTTATTATAATTATTAATTATAATTTCAATGATATATGATATTATATTTTGTTGTTTTGGGGTGTTATTTTATTTGTTCGTATGTCCGATCAATTATGTATAAATTTGGAAGTTCTTTTAATATTTGAATAAATCTCTATTGAGTAAATAAAATGGAATTAATTTACATATTGAAATTTTAATTCTCCCAAATTACTTTTACTTTTATGATATATGGATGATCCGATTAGTAAAAATTCTACTGTTATATGGTTTGTTTATTTTGGCGGTCATACCAATCATCACAAACTAGCTTCATTTAAATTAATATTATGTATATTTAGTAATTACATAAAATTATAAATGATTTAATATACATATTATATTATTATTTAATCATACTAATAGTTTTACAACCATCCTTAAATCAAGTAATGGAAATAAAAATTTCATTATCCACGAATACGGTTAACCAACACAAAACAGACAATGGTTTCGTTCATAAAATAAGAGGATAAAAGAACATGATAGATGGTAGATATTCCATTATCATCATGAAATTACATTATATATATTATAAAAATTTCATTAATGCATGTTGGATATGGTAGGTGAGGGTAAGATAGGAGAAAAATAAAATTAATGTTTGTAACATGAGAATGTTACCCCTTAAATGATGCCACATGAAAATTATCTTTGAGAAGCATATAATTTTAGTCAAGTGAGAAAACAACGAAACAGGACACGTTTTAGAGGGTTTTGAGGGGTTTTATTTAATTTAACAATGTTACAGGGTTTATAATGCATAATGAGAAGTGGTTATGAGGGGTGGTATTTATAATGGGAGGTGAGGGGTGTTTTAGAAAATTTTATAGATTGATTTATTATTTTGTATCAAGAATATCAATAATTTTTTATATTGTGACTATATATAGTAAATTTTGAAATTGAGTTTTCACAAATGGGTTCTTCAATCATCTATGACTAATAAAATCATGTATTTAGCTTATAATGCTAAATACCTTCATTTATCGTATTTCTTTATTCACCGAAAATTCAACTATTTTAGAAAAAGACCCAAAAATCACCCTAACCATTTTTTAATATGTTTATTCCTAAAATTCCATTTTATAAAATATTTTTATAAATATTAAAATTTTAATTTTTAAATAGTGTCAACATTTAATTGAAAAATGCTAATTTTAATAATCTAATCTATTTTTTGACTGTTCTATATGTTAATTAAGGTATCATAAAATTTTATTATCAATATATCAAAACAAGATATTTGTTTTCAACCAATTTTATGAATATAAACATTCTATTAAATCCTTAAATCTATTATAAAATTAAAAATTAACATTTTTTCTTTATATAAATCGGAACACTTGCCATATAATTTTTAAAACATCTATTTACTCGTATCAGGACAGAAATATGATGTATTATAAATTTATACACACATAAATATTAATTTACATTTACATAGGTGAAGATACTTCTACAACTAGACAATTACTATTCATAATGGTCAGATTTCTATTCCAACAGTTATGTTACTATTCCATCTGTCGGATTATTATTCCAATGGTCAGATATATAATGGTCATATGGGTTCCCTAATTCCTATAAATAACTTGTGTTTCATTAATTATTAATTCACTTATATTTTCACTCTAGGAGATATAAATTTTATTTTCATAATTGATATTTCATTACTAATATTTTTCATTTTTTACAGTGTTTATTGTGAGTGTTATTATTTTTGGGGGATCACACATATCCTAATTTTTATATTAATATTTTCATGTTTTATATTAATTTTCCCATTATCATATTTCAATTATTATGGACATATTTTTTTTCTAAATTTAATTTGAAAATTATTTTTATGATCCTTTTTTGGTTTCATTTTGTGGCATGTTTTCTTTATATGATATTATTTTTATAAAAGTAAAACAATTATATTTTCAAAAAGAAAATTTAATTGATAAAAATCTAGGTTCTTACCCTATTCCCCCTCAAGAAACTTCACCCTGAAAATATATATTTATATACTAAGGTGAAAATAGGTGAGGGTACTTCTCCTTCATTTCTTCCTCCAGCTTTCATGTCATCTCCTATTATGGTTTCTCAATATTAATTTGACTTCATGTCATCTCCTATTATGGTTTCTCAATAGTACTTTGACTATGACAATGTTTTGTTACATAGAACATTATCTCTATAGTCTAAGATCTCCCCCAGTTTCCCCTCATGAGAGAGATTATTTTTATATTGTACCAACAATTAATTTATTAGATGTTAATGATCTAGAGTTTAATTTGATAAGAGGATGGAATAAATATTATACTTTAGGCATGGTTGTTGGACGTGCTAATAAATGGGTAATAACTCGGATGTGATCAATAATATTGAAGGGGTCAATATACCTGGGACATACGTTTCCCTCATTTCCGAATACCATGACTCAATTATATAGAGATTTGTGGAGGAATTCCATATATCCAACTTCAAACTCTAGATTCCATCAATGACTGCCAGTATAACTCTTCTAGGGACTCTGGGAGTACCTAATGTGCTATTGAATGTTCTTCAACTTTTCTACCATTTCCTAAACCATTCCAGGTCCCACAAACATATAGTCACCAAATTCATCCCCTCATGTAGGTGTTCTAAAACTTTTTCCAAGGGTTTTATATGGATCCATTTGAATGTTTAAGAAGAAACTATTATTGTAAGAGAACTCGACCAAAGAAAGATACAGGTCCCATCCCCCTTTAAAGTCTATCGACCTTAATCTCAGCATGTATTCTAGTGTGTGAAGAATTTGTTTAGAATTTCCATATGTTTGGGGGTGATAATTAATTTTTTAATTCAACTTAGTGTTTATATAATATTGTAGACTCATTCAGAACATGGTGTTAAATCTCAGATCTCGATCATATACAAACGATAATTGTATTCCATACAGCCTCACTATTTCTCTAATATATCTTCATGAAAGTTTATTATGTTACACTTCCTATTGAATTAAAATGAAGTGAACACACTTTGTAAGATGACCCATAATAACCCTTATATCATTATATCCCTTATATATAAATGGAAGATCAATGAAAACGAACATGGGGATTTTTCCCATTTCAATGTAGTTATAGGAAATGTTTTGTATCATCACTTTAGAATTTTTCCATTGATTCTTCACTCATTGGCATACCAGGAAATTTGATGTATATTCCACAATCTCATTCTTTATGTTGTCCATCCAATAGTGAACTCAGAAATCTTGATACATCTTCATTCTCTATGGGTGGATGGATACAGTCGAGCTATGTGAACCATTTAAATGAAAAATATATATCTTAGGCTTGTGACACAAATATTACAACTCCTTCCTTGTCATTTTTGAACTCCCAGGATTTAACATTTATAATAGCTTCCACCGTCATAATAATTTCCACATCATCTCTTTTAGAATCTTTTATCATTTCCATAAGGGGTGGTTGATAAAACATTTGATAAAGAGAAGATGATGTTCCTTCCTTTTTTGATTTTCATGTATATCTATTGAATTTATATAAAGATTGGATACTACTCAATAATCATAATTGATAAGGTTATAAAATAATTACTACATATAGAATATTCCACTTTATTTAATTTCTCAGAAACGTTGTAGTTTTAATTGTCATAATCCATGATCAGCAATAACCATATTCACTAACTCTTATTAAGATTTTTTTGTGTGAATATATATTTATGGCTCTTATGACCTATATGTATCTCACATGTCCACCCATATAAATAATGCTTCCAAATATTTAATGGTAATACAATAATTACCAACTCCAAATCATGTATGAGGTAGTTTTAATCATGAAAATTCAGCTTCGTTGTTCTATATGATATCAGTTTATCTTTCTTTGATAGTACACAACCCAATTACTTATTTAAATCGTTAATTTATACCCTAAATATTTCCCCGCATGTGGGTTATGTGACTACTGGTGTAGTG
The DNA here is from genome assembly GCA_963277665.1 of Viscum album. Taxonomy (NCBI): domain Eukaryota; kingdom Viridiplantae; phylum Streptophyta; class Magnoliopsida; order Santalales; family Viscaceae; genus Viscum; species Viscum album. The sequence continues at coordinate 353,246,529 of OY728125.1, read as the reverse complement.
ATAAGCCTATTTCATAACTCCTTAAATATATATTGGTATTCGTTAGTCCGGAAAAACTGTACACCCTTATGAGTCATCATGGTTAGTGGGTTAGAAAAAAATGAGAAGTTTCATAAAAATCTTCAGTAATACCCAACTATTGTAAAGAAACTATGGATCTCAATTACAAATTCTAGAATGGTAAAATCCTTAATTCCTTTTCTCCTAGAAGGTTCTATGGATATACCTTTACTGGATATAATATTCATCAATAATTATACTTCCTCCATCTAGAAATTCATTTATTGTGCTTTTCATATAGTTTTTCATTTCATAATTTTTTTAGAAAAATATTCAAATTATCTTCATGATCCTCATTTATTTTGGAGAATGTTAAAATATCATCCATAAAGAATATCACAAAATTCTCAAGTTAATATCTGAGATAACATTTATTAAGACAAACAAAATTTTGGTTCATTAGTGAGTCGGATGGGGATCACTATGAAATCATGGTTTCTATACCTCATTTGAAAGGCTATCTTGAAAATATATTCCCTCTTTCACTTTAATTGGTGATATATAAACAAAAGTTCCACCTTTGAGAAATACTTGGCCCCAAATTGTAAATATAATAATTAATCTATTGCTGTCATGTGATACTTTTTCATTATCAGTATTTTTTTAATCTCATGATAATCAATGTAGAGGAGAAATTATTCATCCTTATTCTTTATATAGAGGTCCAACACACCCCACTGTGAATCAATCAAGTGTATAAAACCATTTTATAGATTATATTATAAATTCACATTCAATTATTCAAAATAAATAACTTCCATACTCTAGAGAGTATTTGATATAGGAATATATCCAGGTATAATTAAAATTGAGAACTCAACCTCTTGGTTGAGAGGAATACCATTAACTACTTTTGGGAATACATCGGTGTAATCCCTCAGTATAGGCATGTCTTCGAGGATGAATCTATCCATAATCTCAATTATTTTATCATGATTTTATTTCTTATATACAAATAGTATCCATGATTTAGGATAATACTATAAAGGATATTCATCCTCCTACATTATTTTTTGCAAAATTGGAGGATGGAACAGGATGTGAAGAGTTATCTCCCTTTCCTGACAATTGATGTTGGGTTTATATAAATATAGTTAATCCATGACAAATATATCATGAAACATTATTAAAGGAAGTAATATGAGATCTTTTGGGAGGTTTATTCTACAAATATTGTTTTGGGAGGAGTTATAAACTTGTGGTGAAATAATTTTCCCATTTATTATTCTCGTGGATAACTCAACCCTCATGCATTAAAATAGTCTTTGAATAGTTCTACTAAAATTTCAAGATATAAAAGAATTTTTAGAAACATTATAAAAAAGTGTCTTTTCTATTCTTTAATTATTAACCAACGTACATGTCACCACATCATTGTTCAGATCCACCTCAACTGTAACATCACAGATAAATGAATAATATGAAAATTTCATATTTATTAATATTGTTAATGAAATATTAATTTTACTTTAAAGGGGTTTCTATGTTCTATAGTCTACCTGATACGCAACAACAAGTTTCTTTGAAATCTTACGTTGCACACAAATAATATAATATTATTATTTTAAATGGTAGTGAAATCCTATCCGTTGTATAGGCGGGAATGAAAAAAACTAAATAAAATATGATTATACATGTTTTTTAAATGTAGTTACTTTTATCCAATAAAATTTAGAGTCTTAAAATGTGAATGAATCTAATTTTAAGCATAATTTACATTAAAAGGTCGATTTACCAATTTTAATGGAGAAACCTATTTAAATATATTTTTGGTCACTTTAATACATTCTAAGTGACCAAATAATATCCTTATTTATAATGGGGACATAAAATCTTACTTTGGGTATTTGTTTGGTATTTTTCTAATAAAGTTCATTTTTTTAATGAATAGTGAAATATATTGTCTTTTAATTCAAAAGTCCCTTTTAATTTAATTTATTTATATAGTTAGATTATAATTTTAGTTGGTTTTAAAGTTTAATAAGAATATAATTTTACCATTTAATCCAATATTGGTCATTGTAATTAATTTCACTTTCAAATTGGACTTAAACAAATGTCAATCTTTTGATAATTATTGTTTCTTAAAAACACGCTTTTTGTTTTAACAATGGGAATTAATTTTAAATTAATTAATTCAACTTATATGTTTATAATTTGGTAAAATAGACATAGTTTTTTAATTTGGAATATCAAATATATCTTAGGCTGAATGTTTGGTATTTTTCTGAAAAACTTCAATTTTTGATGAATAGTGAAACCACTTAGTAGTAGTTAAAAAACTGAATTTTTCATTAAAATGAATTTTACCACTTATGTGAGTTGAATTTAAAAAATATTACATACATGGTTTTTATTAGTAATTAAAATTATGTTCAATAAGATGAAAGTAATTTTTGGTGAATAATAACTGTTGACTTTAATTTACCGCGGTTAAAGGTAAATAAGAAATTCAAGGAAAAAAGAATTTTATTATAATTAAAAATATCCTTAACACTTGTACAAACCTTATTGTTTGAGTCATTTACGACCATGGGAATCTTTGGGTTGATTTTCGAACCCCATTGAGCCACTTGGGAGTGATAATGACAATTTAGATTAATTAACTTAAAGGTAAAAAGGACAAAAACAAGTATCTTTTAGTAAACTAATTTATAAAAAGGGTAATATAAATTATATTTTCGACTATAAATATTCATTGTAAAGATAAAAATATTTCCAAAATCATGGTATTTATTTTATAATTTTTATACAAAAAATCAATTAAATTATTTATGACATAATAATGATGTTGTGTTTACCTCATTAATAAATCATTTAAATAAATAAGATTATGATGATTAAAATATTATTTAAAACCTGTCCAATTGTTATTGGATGATTTTATTTCGACCAAGAGTCATATCAACTTCGTCTTTAATTATTTTTTGACTTTTAGAAACTGAATATGATTATATAATAAAATAATATTTTCACACATTCCCAATGAGCCCCTCCGCCCCCCTTATAAAAAGAGACCACTTCTAACCAATTTGTCACACCTCTCAAGACATTTTACTTGTAAAAACTCTTCCCAATTAATCCCCCTACATCCCTCTTCTCATTCTAGATGCCTTAACTTAGGAAAAAGGCACAACAAGAAGTCCTTTGGTTCAAACCAAAGGGAGTTACCCAAATTAAAGGTAACCGTTTCTCTTAACTTTTTTTCTTTTATTTTACTTCTCCAACCCCCTAAACTATTTTTATTCCATTATTTTGTAACAAAAAAAGTATCCTAAATATACTATGATGTTTTTCTGAGAATTATTAGAACTACACTTACACACACATCCATCTAATGAGTGAAGAACATAATGTTTCTGTGGATGGTAAACTAACACCTCACGAAACGATGATTGTTCAAATACCTCATACCGCCTCTCATGGTAGACATTATGATGGAACTGTATTTATGAATGATATATATTATGTTTAAGTTTTCTTTATGCTTCTGTATTTTTCATTCTATATAAATACATTATGGTTTCCATAGTGGGTAAATACGACAATCTAATTAGAGGAAGTGTGGACTACCACCCCCTCAAAGTGATATGACTCATTAATGACTTATGTGGGACGTATAAAGGATTGATTTAATAATACTGTATATTATATTATACTGTAATTATAATATAACTATGTATAAATTTTTTTTAATTCAATTAAAATAATAAATAGAAATGGAAGTAGCGTTCATGCGTACGTACGGCTTACCGTCTCCATGAACGGTGCATTTCATTTATTACCTTTAAATGTTATGTACTTTTATAAATACATGTATATACTAGATATATATAATATCTAAATCATTAATATCATTCTGAAGATAATGTATATCCTACCACATGAACAACTTGTAATTATAAGGTGTTCATTTTTTTACTCAAGTACCAAATATCGACAAAACGACCATTATTAACATAAATTATTACATAATGTTTATAACATGTTAATAGGTAATATAAAAAGAATAATAAACTTTAAAAGGGTTCTTAAGAAATTAGAAATTAAAATTAGTTTATTATTCAGGATATTAAAGAACGAACGGGTCAAGTCGGACAACAAGTTAAGGGATTTTCTTATCTCACTTTTAATTCCGTGAGATTTTCATTGTTCGCCACGTATTCATTGCATGTGGTGTATTGTGTACTTCCATTTGATATATATTGTCATGATCCTCATTATATTCATGGTATTCTTTGATTAATTTTGTGCTTATTAACTTTTTCTCATACGACTTAGCTGATTAAAACATAGTAAAGGGTTTCATCTCACTTTTTATTCCCGTGAGATTCATGCTATATTTTCCACTATTTCCTTCTGTGTGGTGTATGTACTGCCAATGATTGTACTCTTTGTGTAATATACATTCATTTATGGGTATTTACATCTTCATTTTATGATCCTTCTTTTATGTGGCGTCTGTTTTTTAAGTTACCATATCAGTAAGGGAACATTTCACCCTCTTCTTTTTAAAAGACTTATTTTTAAAATACTTCTTTTTAAAAGACTTATTTTTGTTCTGTCTTTTAATTTAAATATTATTATGGTGGGATATGTTATTCTATATCCATATTGATGTAAAATTTATTTCCAAGTGATGATATTTCCTTATTGTCTCATCAACTCATTTTTATTAATTTTAAAGTGGTGTCGTTAGGCTATTGAATTTTTACAGGGGAAATTCTAAACCCAAATTAGATTCTTTGGGTTAAACTAGTACATATTGAATGAATATGTGTGAATGACCTCTGATTGTTTTAAAATTAATATCCATTTATATTTGGTGTATTTATATTTTTCACACATAATTATGAGATTGATTTATCATTAATTTAATGATACCATCTTTATAAGGGATTTCATCTCAATTTATATTTCTATTGATACTTAATTGTTTTTATGCACCAATGTACTCTTATATGGTGTATATACAGTCCTTTGACTTATTATATCATGAATCCCTTTATTCTGATGATATTATAATGTTCTGATTAAATTTTATTCCTCAATTATTTGTATTCAACAGTCTCTCATTTTGTTAAAAACACTTTAACTAAAATAACATTTTAAATGTTTGAAAGATTTTTTGTTCTAAATATTTATCTTTAATTTCCATGTTTTAAAAATGGTTTTCAGTATTTATTTGTATGTACATTAATGATTTGAAATTATAATTCCATTAAAATATTCCAAGTGGTATGGGACACTTTGATTCAGAAATCTCTTTTTAAATGGTTTATGAAAATTTATTGATTATTTCAATATCTTTAAATTAATTCATGTGACTTCAAATGAAATTTTATTAGTGAAACGTTTATATTTGAAATATTTTATGTGTTGAGATAGTACTTGGAAATTTTATGGGTGGTTACGTGATAAACCATATGATGGGTGGTGCCGTGAAAACCAGGACAGGTGGCTATGTTATAACCTTCAATGCATTGGGTATGGAAGTCGGTCGTTTGGCTATTCCATTTAGTGATATGTGTGGAAGTCGACTGTATGGTTATTACATTTAAGTATGTTTATGTCCCAATTTACCTTTATATGTTATGTGTTCTTTATATGAGTTTTTTAGTATTCTATTGGTTACCAAAGGGTAAGTAGTGATATTTTATTCAGTGAAGAGTATTTACTACTTCATAAAGATGAAAAGTATTACTTAAGTAAAAGTATTGATGGATTGCTTGTTGTTTTAAAAAACTAACAGTTTTCCTTCTTTGTGTATCCATTACTAAGATTTTTATGCTCATCCCTAGTTTTTGAAATGTTTTTCACTGGACATAATCTGGAATAAGGTCAAGGATTGGATCAAGGAAAAGTCATGTTTCCTTAAATATGGAACAAGACATGACTTTTTTAAGAGTTTTTAATTTATGTAAAAATGGATACTGGGTAGAAGTGTCTACTTTTTAATCTTTTGAGATGTAATAGTTATGTCCTAATTCTCTAAAACAGTAAACATGAAAATATTTTCAATGTGAATTATTTATTTAATTCAATATTATGTAAGGTTTAAGGATGGGTCTTTATAGTTGGTATCAAAGGTCAGTTTAGATAACTTTAGAGGTTAGGGTATTCTTTAAGCCTAAGTAACATTACCATAATTGTTAGGATTTCAGAAAGAGTCATAGTTATTTTAGATAACATGAATGAGTTTAAAATAACATGAATAATTATATCTTAGTATTTTCCCTCCTCATAAGATATTATATGATGATTTTACTGATATAATCACACTTACCTTTCTGGTTTTAGTAAATGGTTGGATCTTGCAGGCCTCAAAGTAACAATGGATGTAAAGAAAAGTATGATGGTTTTATGAATAAGAAATAGAAAGAAATGGGAGCTAAAATGATAACTCTTGTGGTTATTCTTAACCAACTATCTGGAGTCATGATTTACCACTTGAACCTTGGTGATTTTTATAACGCATCATATATGACAGAAACAAATCCACACGGATGTTCAGGAAATAATCATAAGGGTATGTATGTTCAAAAACCTATGTGTCAAGGATGTGGAAAGAAAAAACTAGGAAAATATTTCAAAGGGACAAGAAGATTCTATAGATGTGGAAATGAAGGTTATAAAGCAAGAACCTACCATGGGAAATAGAAGAATCCAGTTGACTCTAAGAAAGGAAAAGAAGTTCTTTCTGAGGTATTAATTGAATGTTTTAAATTTGGTGTGCATGGTCATTATACAAACACATGTCCTATGAAGAATATTTGAGAATGGGATCACCAGGATTGTACAAATATTTTTTTACCAATACCTAATGTCATTCCGATTGAGTATAAAGAAACTAACAATGACCAATGAGAGGTATGGATTATTTCTTAACATATGTTTTGACATTATTGAATCTTAGGATATGATTCGTGATTTTGTTTGTAGGAAAAATTATTTCTGAATAATTTGTAAAGTAATGGTTAATGGATCATGAAGAATGATGAATGACTAAGAAGTCAACATATATGGGATTCAAGTGTTATGGTAGATTTTAGGATGGTGAAATTCTTAAAAGTATTAAGGCACTTTTGATGATGGGAATTTCATAAGAACACTTTTTATAGTATGTGTAACCCAGAAGTTTGATATATGAATATTTTATTCAAGGAATAATTATCTTTTCTTTTGTGGATATAGTTATAAAGAACCATTTAGGTATATATTATCCTTTAATTTGAGGAAATTATAGGTTAATGCATTTTTGGGATGCAAAATGAAAGTTTTTGGAAAACCTCCATGGGTAAAATATCTAATGGTCATTTTAGATAAATATATCTCTTTTTGGGAATACTATAAAATTATATAGTTTTTGAAAAAAGGAAAACATGTGGACCTTGTGACAACCTGTCGCGTCGGACAAAGCTGTGGGAATCCAACCCACAACTAAAGTGCGAATGGTATTTATCGCCTACCACTAGAATACATGAAGTCCATGGTTAGTATGACTAATTATTTTTAGTTATATGATTTTATTAATAAATAATAAGTTTATTTTGGGTTATCTATGTAAATTATTAACCTATCATGAAGGATATGTGATTAGGTTAATTGCTTTTCAATATGAGACTTTAAGAGTAACTGTTGTTATTTGGAGATAAATGTTAAGATTTATCTTGGAAGACAATGTGATTAGATCATTTTGAGATTTGGGTTTCAATCATAGTTTGGATTACTTTGAAGAATTTTATGGATAGTTTCTTATTGAAAGGTATTTGTTTAATGTTGAGTTTTTTTTTAACAAATTTTAGAGATTAAGAGTAGTTTTTCTTTATGTAAAAGATTATCCTTTTTGGGGATTATCTGATTTGGTGCTAACCATTTTGGTTTTGGTTAAGGTATAAAGAGTTGGGAAATATATAGTTCATCTTTTGTGGATTATGTGATTCTCTCGAAGTTTATTATAGCCCTCTTAGTGTGAAAAAAATCATCCTGAATACTCATCGTTTGCAGAAAAGTTGATTTTGTGTTAGAAATCTAGTAAAAGATGAATGTCTACATGACAAGTAAGTATATTTCCTTATGTTTTTAGTTAAGCTCAAAAATAATTTCCTTAATTAAAATCAACTTAAAACAAAAACCTTATCTGCTAACTTTTCCTACTAGGGAATCAAAGACTTTTTAACCCATCACAAGTTTGTGATTTTCTGGTGGTTAACATTCTTCTAAACATGCTTTCTATCACTCTCCATCAGAACATGATGGTTTGTTTTCTCCTCCATATCCATTTTTTCATGGAATACTGGTATCTGTTGTGTCGGCTAACCTTTTTTACATCTCTTGACTTATTTTAAAGTGATAGTTTTATTCACTCTTTTTTCAATGTGGGGCTTTTAATGAAGTTCCTAAGACTAATTTTAAAATTGTGAGGATGCAATTCCCAAAAGGGGGAAAGGATGTAACATCCCAGATAAATGAATAATATGAAATTATCATATTTATTAATATTGTGAATTAAATATTAATTTTACTTTAACGGGGTTGCTATGTTCGATGGTGTACCCGATACACAACAACGTGTTTTTTTTGAAATCTTATGTCGCACACTAATAATATATTATTATTATTTTAAATGAGAGTTAACACCTATCGGTTGTATTGGAGGTAATGAAAAAAACTAACTACAATATGATTATACATGTTTATTAAATGTATTTACATTTATCCAACAAAAGTTAGAGGCATAAAATGTGAATGAATCTAATTTTAATCGTAATTTATAATAAAAGGTCAATTTACTGCCTTTTAATGGAGAACACTCTTTAATATAGTTTTGGTCACATTAATACATTATAATTTACCAAATAATATCATTATTTATAATTGGGACATCAAATTTTACTTTGGGTAATTTTTTGGTATTTTTCTGATAAAGATCATTTTTTAAGGAATAGTGAAAAATATTGTATTTTAATTCTAAAGTCCCTTTTAATTTTATTTATTTATATGGATATATTATCGTTTTAATTGGTTTTTAATTTTAAATATAATATATTTTTTCCATTTAATCAAATTTTGGTCATTGTAATTAGTTTCATTTTGAAATTGGACATAAACAAATGACAATCTTTTGATAATTATTGTTTCTTAAAAACACGCTATTTGTTTTAATAGTGGGAATTAATTTTAAATTAATGAATTCAACTTATATGTTTATAATTTGGTAAAATAGATATCATTTTTTAATTTGGAATATCAAATATATCTTATTCTGAATTTTTGGTATTATTCTGAAAAACTTCAATTTTGATGAATAGTGAAACCACTTAGTAGAAGTTAAAAAAACTGAATTTTTCATTAAAATGAATTTTTCCACTTCTGTGAGTCGAATTTCTAAAATCTGAAATACATGGTTGTTATTAGTAAGTAAAATTTGGTTCAATAAGATGAAAATAATTTTTTTGAATTGTAACTTTTGACTTTTATTTACAGCGGTTAAGGTTAAATAAGGTAATTCAAGTAAAAAAGAATATTATAATAAATCAAAATTACCTTAACACTTATCCAAACCTTATTTGTTAAGTCATTTACGACCATGAGCATCTTTGGGTCTATTTTGGGACCCCATTGAGCCACTTGGGAGTGATAAAGACAATTTAGATTAATTAACTTAAAGTAAAGGTAGAAATAACAATAACAAATATCTTTTAGTAAATTAATTTTTAGAAATGGGTTATATAAATTATATTCTCGAATATAAATATTCATTAGAAGGATAAAAATATTTCCTACATCATGGTAGATATTTTATAATTCTTAGACAGAAAATAAATTATATTTTTTATGACATAATAATGATGGAGTGTTTACCTCATCAATAAATCATTTAAATAAATAAGATTATAATTATTAAAATATTATATAAAACCTGTCCAATTATTATTGGATGATTTTATTTTGACCCGGTGTCATATTAACTTCGATGTTAATGATTTTTGGACCTTTAGAAACCAAATATGATTATATAATAAAATAATATTTTCACACTTTCATAAAGCGACCATCCTCCACCTTATAAAAAGAGACCACTTCTAACCAATTACACACATATCTAAAGCCTTTTGGATCATCTAACCTCTACCCAATTCATCTCCCAACATCTCTCCCATACCCCTAAAAGCCTTACCTTAGACAGAAGGAACTTCACGAAGTCCATGGGTTGAAACCAAAGGGAGTTACCCAAATTAAAGGTTACGGTTTCTCTTAACTTTTTATCTTTTATTTCTTACTTCTCCAACCCCCTAAACTCTTTTTATTACTTTATTTTGTAACAACACCAGTATCCTCAATATACTAGGATTTTTTTATGATAATTATTAGAACTACACTTACACACACCTCCATCTAATAGTAGACGAACATAATGTTTCTGTGGATGGAAAACTAACGCCTCACGAAACGATGATTGTTCAAATATCTCCAACCGCATCTCATGGGGTCCATTATGATGGAAATGTATTTATATATGATATATATTATGTTTATATTTTATTTATGCTTCTGTATTTTTCATTTTATATAAATACTTTATGGTTTCCATAGTGGGTAAATACGATAATCTCATTAGAGGGAGTGCGGACTACCGCCCCCTCAAATGATATGACTCGTTAATGCCTTATGTGGGACGTATAAATGATGGAGTTAATAATATTGTATATGATATTATAATGGAATTATAATATTTCTATATATCATTATTTTTTGATTCCATTAAAATAAGAAATATAAATGGAAGTAGTGTTCTTGCGTACGTACGGCATACTGTATCCACGAACGGTGCATTTCATTTCAAACCATTAAATGTTATGTACTATTATAAATACATGTATATACTGGATATATATGATATATATGATAATAAAATAATTAATATCATTATGAAGATAATGCATATCTTACCACATGAACAACTTGTAATTATAAGGTGTTCATTTTTTTTACTCAAGTACCAAATATTGACAATACGACTGTTCATCCAAATCCGTTTTTTTTTAATTTTCATAAAGACACTTTTAGGGTTAGTGGGCACCTGCACATCATCACAGAGAATTCAACATAACACAGCGGGAAAATTCAAAATTCAAAATCCTTCCAAGAATTTAAATTGCAAGCTGTAAATCACTTCAATGAGAATACCGCGAATCTCGTGATACCTGCATTTTCACACCAGAGAAAACATTTGAAATTCAAACCATGCTTTAAGACTCCCCGATTTGGGTAACACCAAATCAGGCCACTCCACCACGTGGAACGAAGCCTGACATGACAGGTTACAATATGTCAACATCCATGTGCCATCATCGCATCCCGGCTCAATCAACACATTTCGTTTCCATCGCCATCGTCTCGGTGCCATCATCCACATCACTGTTTTCCTCTACTCCAAGCAGCGTCGTCGTCTTAGCGCCGTCGTCGGCCAGAGTAAATTTCGGACAGTATCGGAACATTGAGAAAAAAATGATTCACCACCACCCTCAAAACCGAATGAAAAACAACCAACCATCAACACGCTTAAAAACACCCTTGAACACCGGTTGAACACCCTGCCATCATAAAAATCATCAAAGAAGATCAAGACATCAAAAATTTCGTCGAGAAAGAACATCAAATCCCAGTCTTCCACCCGGAGACCACAGTCTGCTCGAACAACACCTCCCAGAACCCCCATCAAGACCATTACACCCAACCGACTTGGAAGAGAGCACTGGACCGGGACGCCATAGCAGAGTTGAGCGGAGGAGGCCTCTGTTGGGGACCATGCCGGAAATCACTCTGTTGACACAGGGGAGAGAAAACAGCATACCGCCATCAACCATCGAACTGAAAGCAGAAAACAATAAGAACCATCAACATAAAACATGCTCCAAGAGAAATCATGAGCTCGTAAAAACTCCAATCTGACCACAAACCACAGCTAAGAGCAACCAAACCCAAAAATTCCAAAATACTGACGAAGAACACGAGCTGAGAGCGCTGCCGGACCCCCTCCAGCAAAATCCCAAGTAGGCCTCGATCCCGCATCGAGCCCGACCAAATGGAGTCGAAAAAGGATGGGATGGCCAACAAGGGCAGTGGAGAAGAGAGACACTGAACGCTACCACTGGTGCCGACCCAAACCATCTAAAACGCCAACAAAAAAACCCAGAGTGGAGGTCTGATGTGCCGGTTTAGATAGAAAGAGTGGCAGTGATCGACATATGATATCCCACCGGCAATCTGAATCAGACGAGAAGGAGGGAAGGAGAGAGTAAGAGAAGGAACCAGAAAGTGGATTTGGGAAAAAATAAGGATGAGACTCCAAAAGCGGATTTGGGAATGAAACCCTAGGGATAAACCCGAATTAAAGGAACTTAGATAAAGAACCTTAATAAGAAAAAACTAGAAGATGAAAAGGTAGACCAAGACAAAACCCAAATGAGAGCAAGGGACTGAAACCCTAGAAAGAAGGGCCAACTTCGGTAACTCTTGGAAACTTGATGTCTGCCAAAATACTAGTCCAAAACCTCAGTGTCTCCCGTGCTCCAAATCAGTCCTAGAGAGTAGCTAAGGAATGCAAGTTTAGAGCTCAAATAGGCAGTCTAAGAGAACCAGAGCGCCATATGGGAGTCGAGTGAGAGGGAAATAGAAACCGAGAGAGAGAGAGAGAGCGCCATCCAGGAGCCAAGCGAAAGGGATGGAGAAATCGAGATAGAGCACAGCTCGGAGCAAGCTAGAGAGAAGATAGAACAGGAGAGGAGCAGCGTAGAGGAATCGCCGCCATGGAATGTCGAAACACTAGGAGACCGAGAGCTCGGAGCGGCCGGGCGAGTGCGGTGCCATTCCCTCGACAATATGACTATTATTAACTTTAATGATTAAATAATTTTTATAACATGGTAATAAGTAATATGAAAGGAATAACATACTTTAAAAAGGTTCTTAAGAAAGTATAAATTAACATTAGTTTATTATTCAAGAGATTAAAGAACAAACGGGTCAAGTTGAACAACAAGGTAAGGGATTTTCTTATCTCACTTTTAATTCTATGAGATTTCCAGTGTTCGTAACTTATTCATTGCATGTGGTGTATTGTGTACTTCAATTTGATATATATTGTCATGATTCTCAATATATTCATGGTATTCTATGAGTAATTTTTTGTTTATTAACTTTTTCTCATACGACTTAGTTGCTTACAACGTGGTAAAGGGTTTCATCTCACATTTTATTACCATGAGGTTCATGCTATATTGCTACTATTTACTTTTGTGTGGCGTATTTACTACCCATGATTTTACTCTTTGTGTAATATACATTAATTTATGAGTATTTACATATTCATTTTATGATCCTTCTTTGATGTGGTGTATGTTTTGTAAGTTACCAAATCAGTAAGGGAACCTTTCACCATCTTCTTTTTAAAAGTCTTCTTTTTAAAATTATTCTTTTTGTTGTGTCTTTTGATTTACATCTTATTATGTCGGGATATGTTCTTCTATATCTTGATTGATGTAAACTTTATTTCCAAGTGATGAGATACCCTATTTTTCTCACAAATCATTTTTCTGAATTTTAATGTGATGTCATTAGGCTGTTGAATTTTTACAAGATAACTTCTAAACCCAAATTAGATTATTTGGGTTCAACTTTTACTTATTGAATGAATATGTTTGAATGACCTCTGATTTTTTTAAAATTAATATCCACTTATATTTAGAGTATTTATATTTTTCACACATAATTATGAGATTCAAATATCCTTAATTTAAGGATGCCATCTTTATAAGGGATTTCATCTCAATTTACATTTCCATTGAGACTTCATTGTTGTTATGCACCAATTCACTATTATATGGTGTATATACTATCCTTTGACATATTATATCATGAATTCCATTATTCTCGTGATATTATAGTGTTCTGATTAAATGTTATTCCTCAAATATTTGTATTCAAGAGTCTCTCATTTTGTTGAAAACTCTTTAACTAAAATAATATTTTAAATGTTTTAAAGATTTATCGTTCTAAATCATTATCTTTAATGTTCATGTTTTAAAAATTCTTTTCTATATTTATTTATATGGACATTACTGTTTTGAAATTATAATTCCATTAAAAGCTTCATTGTGGTATGAGACACTTTGATTCCGAAATCTATTTTAAAATGGTTTACGAAAATGGATTGATTATTTCAATATCTTGAAATTAATTCTTATGACTTCAAATGAAATGTTGTTAGTGAAATGTTTATATTTTTAATATTTTATGTGTTGTGATGGTACTTGGACATTTGACCGGTGGTTACGTGAAAAACAATATGATGGGTGGTGCCGTGAAAACCATTACTAGTGGTTACGTTATAACCTCCAATGCATTGGGTATGGAAGTCGGCTGTATGGCTATTCCGTTTAGTGATATGTGTGGAAGTCGACCGTATAGTTATTCCATTTAAGTATGTTTATGTCCCAAGTTACCTTTATATGTTATGTGTTCTTTATATGAGTTTTATGGTAATATTTTTTGTTACAAAAGGGTAAGTAGTTATCTTTTATCTAGTGAAGATTATTTACTTCTTCATAAAGGTGTGAAGTATTACTTATGTTAAAGTATTCATAGCTTTTTTTTTGTTTTGAAAAACAAACATTTTTCCTTCTTTGTGTATCCCTTGTTAAGCTTTATATTCTCATCCCACGTTTTTGAAATGTTTTTCACAGGATATAATATGGAATAGGTTCAATGATGGAATCAATGAAAAGTCATGATTCCTTAAATATAGAAAAAGGCATTATTTTTTTTAAGAGTTTTTATTGTATGAAAAAATTGATACTGTGTAGAAGTGTTTACTTTGTAAACTTTTGAGATGTAATAGTTATGTCCAAATTCTCTAAAACTATAAACCTGAATTATAATCAATGTTAATTATTCATTTAAATCAATATTATGTAAGGTGTAAGGCCGGGTCCTTATAGTTGGTATCAAAGGTTGGTTTAGATAACATTAGAAGTTAGGGTATTCTTTAAGCATAAGTCACATTACCATAATGGTTAGGATTTTAGAAAGAGTAATAGTTATTATAGAGTAATTGAATGAGTGTAAGATAACATAAATAAATATATCTTAGTATTTACCCTCCTCATAAGATATTAAATGATGATTTTACTGATATACTCGCACTTATCTTTCTGGTTTTAGTCAATGGTTGGATCTAGCAGGCATCAAAGTAACAATAGATGTGAAAAAAACTATGATGGTTTTCTGAATGTGAAATTGAATTAAATGGGAGATGCAATGAGAACTCATGTGGTTATTCTTACCCAACTATCTGGAGTCATGATTGAACACTTGAACATTGGTGATTTTTATAAGGTATCATTTATGCGAGAAACAAATCACTACAGAAGTTCAGGTAATAATCATAAAGGTATGTATGTCCAAAAACTTATGTGTCAAGGATGTAGAAAGAAACACCTAGGAAAATGTTTCCAAGGGACAGAAAGATTCTATATATGTGGAAGTGAAGGTCATAAAGCAAGAACCTGCCACAAAAAAGGAAGCATCCGGTTGACTCTATAAAAGGGAAAGAATTTCTTTCTGAGGGATTAATTGAATGTTTTAAATGTGGTGTGCATTTTCATTATACAAACACATGACCTATGAAGAAGTTTCAGGAATGGGATCACCAGGATCATAAAAATATTTATTTACCAATACCTAATGCCATTCCAATTGAGGATGAAGAATCTTATAATGACCAATGAAAGGTATGGATTATTTCTTAACATATGTTTTGACATTATAGAATCTTAGTATAAGATTTGTGATTTTGTTTGTTGGAAAGAGGTATTTCAGAATAATTTTTAAATGAATGGTTAATGGATCATGAATAATGTTGAATGAGTAAGAAGTCAACATATATTGGATTCATGTGTTATGGTAGATTTTAGGATTAGGAAATGCTTAAAAGTATTAAGGAACTTTTGATGATTTGAATTACATTAGAACACTTTTTATAGTATGTGTAACCCTAAAGTTTGATATATGAAAATTCTATTCAAGGAATAATTATCTTTTCTTTTGTGGATATAGTTATAAAGAACCATTTGGGTTTATATGATCCTTGAATTTGAAGAAATTATAGGTTAATACATTTTTGGGATGCAAAATGATAGTTATTGGAAAACCTTTGTGGTTAAAACATGTTACGGTCATTTTTGATAATTTATATCTTTTTGGGAATGCTATAAAATTATATAGTTTTTGAAAAAAGGATAACACGCAGACCGTGTGACAACCCATCGGGTTGGACAAAGATACGGGAATCAAACCCTTAACAAAACTGTGACTGTTATTTATCGCCTACCACTGGAATACATGAAGTCCATGGATAGTATGACTAATTATTTATAGTTATATGATTTTATGAATCAATAATAAGTTGATTTTGGGTTATATTTGGAAATAATTAACCTATCATGGAGGATATGTGATTAGATTAATTACTTTTCAATATGAGACATTAAGAGTAACGGATGTTATTTGGATATAAATGTTATGATTTATCTTGGAAGACTATGTGATTTGATCCTTTTCATATTTGGGTTTCAATATTAGTTTGTATTACATAGAAATATTTTATGGATAGTTTATTATTGAAAGGTCTTCATTGAACTTTGAGTCTTGTTTGACAAATTTTAGAGATTAAGAGTAGTTTTTCTTTTTGTAAAGGATTATCCTTTTTGGGGATTATCTGATCTAGTGCTAACCATTTTGGTTTTGGTTAAGGTCTAAAGACATGGGAAATATATAGTTCATCTATTTTGGATTATGTGATTCTCTAGAAGTTGATTATAGCGCTCTTAATGTGAAAAAAATCATCTTGAATACTCATCATTTCCAGAAAATATGATTTTGTGTTAGAAATTTAGTAAAAGATGAATGTATACATGCCGAGTAAGTATATTTCCTTATCTTTTTAGTTACACTCATAAATAATTTCCTCAATGAAAAGTAACTTAAAATAAAAATCTTTTCTGTTAACTTTTCCTACCTAGGAATCAAAGGCTTTTTAACCATCACATGTTTGTGATTTTCTGGTGGTTAACTTTCTCCTAAACATGTTTTTTATCACCCTCCATCAGAACATGATTTTTGTTTTCTCCTCCATATCCATGTTTTTATGGAATCCTAGTAACTATTTTCACAGGTAACCTTTGTACTTCTCTTGACTTATTTTAAATTTATAGTTTTATTGACTCTTTTTTCAATGTAGGGCTTTCAATGATGTTCCCAAGACCAATTTTAAAATTACGAGGACGCAATTAAAAAAAGAGGGAAAGGATGTAACATCCCAGATAAATGAATAATATGAAATATTCATATTTATTAACATTGTGAATTAAATATTAATTTTACTTTAACAGGGTTTCTATGTTCGATAGTGTACCCAATAAGCAACAACGAGTTTCTTTGAAATCTTACGTTGCACACTAATAATATAATATTATTATTTCAAATGGTAGTTAACTCCTTGCTATTTTATTGGCGGGAATGAAAAAAACTAACTAAAATATTATTATACATGTTTGTTAAATGTATTTACATTTATCCAATAAAAGTTAGAAGCTTAAAATGTGAATGAATCTAATTTTAAGAAAAATTTACATTAAAAGGTCGATTTACCGCCTTTTAATAGAGAAACCTCATTAAATATAGTTTTGGTCACTTTAATACATTATAATTGACAAAATTAAATATTTCTTTATAATGGGGACATTAAATTTTACTTTGGGTAATTTTTTTGTATTTTTCTGATAAAGTTCATTTTTTATTGATTAGTGAAAAATATTCTATTTTAATTCAAAATTCACATTTAATTTAATTTATTTATATGGTTAGATTATATTTTTAATTGGTTTTAAAGTTTAATTAGAATACAATTTTACTAATTAATCCAATTTTGGTCATTGCAATTAGTTTCACTTTGAAATTGGACACAAATAAGTGTCAATCTTTTGATAATTATTGTTTCTTAAAAACACGCTATTTGATTTAACAATGAGAATTAATTTTAAATTAATTAATTCAACTTTTGTGCTTAGAATTTGGTAATATAGAAATAATTTTTGAATTTGGAATTCAAATATAGATTAGGCTGAACTTTTGGTATTTGTTTGAAAAACATCAATTTTTGATGAATAATGAAACCACTTAGTAGTAGTTAAAAAAACTGAATTTTTCATTAAAATGAATTTTACCTCTTCTCTGAGTTGAATTTAAAAAATCTGACATAAATGGTTGTTATTATTAAGTGAAATTTGGTTCAATAAAATTAAAATAATTTTTGGTGAATAGTCACTTTTGACTTTTATTTACCGCCGATAAAGGTAAACCATGTAATTCAGGGAAAAACGAATTTTATAATAATTCAACATTAACATAACACTTGTCCAAACCTTAGTGGTTGAGTCATTTACGACCATTGGTATCTTCGGGTTGATTTTGGGACCCCATTGTGCCACTTGGGAGTGATAATAACAATTTAGATTAATTAACTTAAAGTAAAGGAAAAAATGACAAAAACAAATATCTTTTAGTAAATTAATTTTTACAAAGGGTTATATTAATTATATTTTCGACTATAATTATTCCATGGAAATATAATAATATTTCCTACATTATGTAATTTTTTTTAAAATTTCTAGATAACAAATAAATTAAATTATTTATGACATAATAATGATGCAGTGTTTACCTCATTAAAAATCATTTAAATTAATAAGATTATTATGATTACAATATTATATAAAACCTGTCTAATTATTATTGGATGATTTTATTTAGACCATGAGTAATATTATCTTTGATTTTAATTATTTTTGGACCTTTATAAACCGAATATTATTATATAATAAAATAATATTTTCCCACTTTCCTAAAGAGCCCCTCCCCCCTTATAAAAGGCGACCACTTCTAACCAATTCCTCACACCTCTCAAGCATTTTGACTCATCAAAACTCTACCTAATTAATCTCCCTACATCCCTCCCCTACTCTTAGAAGCCTTACCTTCGTCATAAGGCACTTCAAGAAGTCCTTTGGTTCAAACCAAAGGGAGATACCCAAATTAAAGGCAACAATTTCTCTTAACTTGTTTTCTATTATTTTACTTCTCCAACCCCCTAACCTCTTTTTATTCCTTTTTTTTGTAACACATAATGTATCCTAAATATACTATGATTTTTTATGGGAATTATTAGAACTACACTTACACACACCTATATCTAATGGGTGAAGAACATAATGTTTCTATGGGTGGTAAACTAACGCCTCATGAAACGATGATTGTTCAAATATCTCCAACAGCCTCCCATGGTGGCCATTATGATGGCACAATATTTATATATGATATATATTAGGATTATTTTTTCTTTATTCTTTGGTATTTTTACTTTTATATAAATACTCTATGGTTTCCATTGTGGGTAAATACGATAATCTCATTAGAGGAAGTGCGGACTACCGCCCCCTCAAAGTGAAATGACTCGTTAATGCCTTATGTGGGACATATAAAGGATCAAGTTAATAATATTGTATATGATATTATTCTGAAATTATAATATAACTATGTATCATTTTGGTTTTAATTCCATTAAAATAAGAAATGGAAATGGAAGTAGCGTTCATGCGTACGTATGTCTTACCGTCTCCATGAATGGTGCATTTAATTTCTTACCTTTAAATGTTATGTACTATTATAAATACATGTATATACTGGATATATGTGATATATATGATATAAAAATCATTAATATCATTTTGAAGATAATGGATATCTTACCACATGAACAACTTGTAATTATAAGGTGTTCATTTTTTACCCAAGTACCAAATATCGACAAAATGACCATTATTAACTTAAATGACTAAATAATGTTTATAACATGGTAATAACTAATATAAAAGGAATAATAAACATTATAAATGATATTAAGAAACTATAAATTAACATTAGTTTATTATACATGAGATTAAAGAACGAACGGGTTATGTCGGATATTGAGGTAAGGGATTTTCTTATCTCACCTTTAATTCGGTGAGATTTCCACTGTTCGCCACTTATTCATTCCATGTGGTGTATTGTGTACTGAAATTTGATATATATTGTCATGATTCTAATTATATTCATGGTATTCTTTGATTAATTTGGTGGTTATTAACATTTTCTCATACGACTCAGTTGATTACAACGTGGTAAAGGGTTTCATCTCACTTTTTATTCCCGTGAGATTCATGATATATTTGCCACTATTTCCTTTTATGTGGTGTATGTTCTACCCATTATTGTACTATTTGTATAATATACTTTCATTTATGAGTATTTAAATCTTCATTGTATGATTCTTCTTTGATGTTGCGTATGTTTTGTAAGTTACCAAATCAGTAAGGGAACCTTTCACCCTATTCTTTTTAAAAGACATCATTTTGTTGTGTATTTTAATTTACATCATATTGTGTTGGGATATTTTCTTCTATATACTTATTGATCTAAACATTATTTCAAAGTGATTATACACCCTTTTTGTCTCATCAATTCATTTTTCTTAATTTTAAAGTGATGTCGTTAGGCTGTCGAATTTTTACAAGGGAACTTCTAAACCCAATTTCAATTCATTGGGTTCAACTTGTACTTATTTAATGAATATGTGTGAATGAACTGTTATTGTTTTACAACTAATATCCACTTATATTTGGTGTATTTATATTTTTTCACACATAATTATGGGATTTATTTATCCTTAATTTAATGATACCATCTTAATAATGGATTTCATCTCAATTTACATTTCCATTGAGACTTTATTGTTGTTATGCACCAATTCACTCTTATATAGTGTATATACTATCCTTTGACATATTATATCATGAATCCCTTTATTATCATGATATTATAAAGTTATGATTAAATTTTATTCCACAATTATTTGTATTCAAGAGTCTCTAATTTTTTTAAAAACTCTTTAACTAAAATATCATTTTAAATGTTTTAAAGATTTGTTGTTCTAAATCATTATCATTAATGTCCATGTTTTAAAAATGGTTTTCATTATTTATTTATATGGACATTAATTTTTTGAAATTATAATTCCATTAAATTATTGAAAGTGGTATGGGACACATTGATTCAGAAATCTATTTTTAAATGGATTATGAAAATAGATTGATTATTTCAATATCTTGAAATTAATTCATGTGACTTCAAATGAAATTATATTAGTGAAATGTTTATATTATCAATATTTTATGTTCTATGATAGTAATTGGACATGTGATGGCTGGTTATGTGATAAAAAATATGATGGGTGGCGCCGTGAAAACGAGGACTGGTGGTTACATTGTAGCCTCCAATGCATTGGGTATGGAAGTCGGTTGTATAGCTATTCCATTTAGTGATATGTGTGGAAGTCGACCGTATGGTTATTCCATTTAAGTATGTTTATGTCCCAAGTTACCTTTATATGTTATGTGTTCTTTATATGAGTTTTATGGTAATCGTTTGGTTACAAAAGGGTAAGTCGTGATCTTTTATTCAGTGAAGAGTATTTACTATTTCATAAAGGTGAAAAGTATTACAAAAGTTAAAGTATTCATGCCTTACTTGTTGTTTTGAAAAACTAACAGTTTTCCTTCTTTGTGTATCCCTTACTGAGCTTTTTATGCCCATCCCACATTTTTGAAATGTTTTTCACAGGAAATAATTTGGAATACGGTCAAGGTTGGGATCAAGGAAAAGTCATGATTTCAAAAACATGGAACTAGACATGACTCTTTTTTTAGAGTTTTTATTTTATGAAAAAATGGAAACTGTGTAGAAATGTCTACCTTGAAATCTTCTGATATGTAGTAGTTATGTCGAAATTCTCTAAAACTCTAAACCTGAAAAGATCCTCAATGTGAATTATTCATTTAATTCAATATTATGTAATGTTTAAGTCTGGGTCCTTATATCAACAATAGAGATAGAATATTCCCTTCCTTCATTCCTTGGAGGTTATTATCATTGATTATATATAAAAACCATTGGTTTAAGGAATTATCTTTAATAACAACCCTATTACTTATAGTTAAACCATTTTATTTTAGGCTATGTTTTGATCTTTAAATTTCTTTCTTATTCTATATTAGTGGGCTTCTTTATGTCCCTTCTACAATTATTAGCAGAATGCCCCCACTTTCGCACATTTGAAGCATCTCCTAGTTCCCTTGAGATAGTTTCCAGGATGATTCCTCCCACATTTTTGACAAATGGAATGTGTGTTTTTGTTTCCACCATGAGATTTATTTGTGGATTAGTCCATAGTAAACGTTAATTTATGATTTTTGTCTCCAACACCACAAGACCACTAAGACTCTCTTATCTCTATATGAACCTTAAGGACACAATGAACAATTACCCTATAGTTTTTGAAGTATTTAATAACCAATTACATTCATAGACTCAACATATATCCACTAAATAATCAATCTAACATTCATTTGGTGTTCATGAAAAATCTTGATGTTTATTGTGAAAGCCATGTGAATTTTTCCTTTTATGCCCAGATAGAATCAGCTTACACTTTATTTAGTGAGAAACATCCTCATTAATTTATGATGAAGAGTTTGGGTAAAATATTTATGAAAAATATTTTCTTGAATCCTTGAAATTATGTGGATACAATTTCTAACTTATACTTAGTGTTCTTGATAAGTTTCCACCACTAATCAACTTCCCCAAAAAATTATAGACTTCCAACATAACATTATTTTCTTTTAATCATTGAAGGTCATACAATATTTTCTTAATGGATTTAATCCATAATTCAATGATGAGGGGATCTGATTATCCACTAAATGTTGTATTCTTTTTAGGTATAAAAAATTTACTAAATACTTCTCTTTCTAAGGGGAAGGATAGAGCCCCACATAATTCATGTTTTTCGCATCTTGAGCTGATTGAGCTAGTACAATCGTAAATTTATAAGAATATTATCCCATCGGGTTAGAAATATCATTAGCAAAATCATCACATTACCCATCGCATTGGTTGTTCGAATGGGTAATTCTATTTCCCTTTATTAAATAAAAAATGGGGGTTTTAATAGTAATATAATGTGTATATAAAAAAGAAAATGTTAACATATAAGGAATAACTAATAAGGGAAATTTATATCCAAACTTACGAGTCAATAAGTTTTAATCTAGGTTATATATTATAATTTTTCATATAGATATACTTTTCCCAAGGGTTATCAGTAAAATTGTTTATTCATAATCCTCAAAAATAACATGACCATGTTTTGATACCAACTATACTAACCAAAACATTTTACACAGATTATTACATTATTTTAAATGTAATTATACATAAAATAAAAACCATGGAGAGAAAAGTATACCATATTTAGAGGACTATGTACAAAAATATACAACATGAAACTAAAATAAAAATTATTTATTTTAATATCCAAAATGTGGTCACAACTTCTTTTGAGATCCTAAAAATACTTTAGATAACTTGGAAAAAAATAGACAAGATGGTTGAGCTAAAAACCTATTAAGGGAATAAACATTGAAATGAAGTGTACCAGATGATTGAGAAGTAATTACATGATAACTCAGAAGGAATGGATCATGAATAATAATATAGAGACATAAAATAAAGAATAAGGTATCATAAGACCATGGAAACATATGAATTTGGAAGGAACATATAACTTTTCATAAACATGAGTTAGGGCTAAATGCCAGGGTGATATCACATGGTAGATGTAGTCAAATAAGGATTATTTTTACTCCCAAATATCATACATATAATATATGTAACAAAAAATTACCCAATTAATTAATGTTTCATCTTAGCACACCCATCATAACACATACATTCATATGTGTGTCTCATAAATAAATAAATAAAAGCACATAAATATAATGATTACATATGGAAGGAAATGGGATTCATAATCATCTAATTTGGAATAACCAATGAGCATATCATAGTGGTTTCCTTGAAATAACTAATGAAATAATTATTTTTCAATAATAACGAAAAAAATAAGAAACAATCCTAATAAATTATTTCAAATATAAGAGAATATGTGAAAAATATTGATTAGGTAACATTAAAAATGTGCCACTTAAGCGGGATTAAAGAAAAAGTGATAAGTGTCTTTAAAGAGGGGTTTCACACAATGATTACCATAAAAAATTTGAACTAAAATAATTTTCATTATATATAATAGTATTTTTAAAACCATGTATGTTTGAAAAAATTTAATTGATTGGTATACTGAAACAGGTAATGATAATAGATAATTTCCCTTTAATCATCTTTTCAAAATGAATTGAGAAAGGAACCTTTAAAACATATATATCCCCAGAAAATAAAGGTTAAATAAACATTATATATATGTGTAAAATTTATAAAAAAATATACATGAATTATATAATAACAATGAATAGATAAATTGAAGTAATGTGATTGAAATCGTAATCTAATGAAAATAGAGAGGTTCTGAGAGATCCTTGACCTTATGTTCCAGAATCATTCTACACTTGACATTAATGTCCAAAATAATCAAATAAGATTCATTTATTACTTAATTAATAAAATAATCCCTCAATAATTTATTTATTAAAATTTTATTGCATTAATTTATAATAATTTCAATGATATATTATGTTTTATTTCATTGTTTTGAGGTATTTCATTTCATGATTCCAAGTTTAGGGAAGTTATGCATATGTATGGAAGTTATTTTCATTATTGGAATAAAACACAAGACGTGAAACAAATTGTATTAATGTACTTGAAAAAATTAATATGGAATCAAATATCTTTTTTTTTGTTCCAACATATTGATGATGCATTATGTAAAAATGTTAGTGTTATACAGTTATTTTTTTTGGTGGTTTTACCAACCATGAAGAAATAGTTTCATTTTATTTAATATTGTTCACATATATTAATCTAAAAACATGAAATATGTTTCAATATACTTAATATAAAATTATTTAACTATAACAATATATTTTTTAAAATCCTTTAAGTGGTAATGGAACATAAAAACTCATTATCCATAGATATTGGTAACCAACATAATATGGGAAGTGGTTTTTTTCTTAGAAAAATATGAGAGAAGAAAATGATATATAGTAGATCTTCAATTATAACCATGAAATTAGGGTATATATATAACTAGGGTCAATAATTAATTTTGTATGGGTGATTTTATGTGAATTTAGAATAATAAAATAATTCAAAACATGTAAATTGAGAATATCACCTATAATATAACCCCTCTTTGAAATTCTCCATAAGGAACATGGAATTGGTCTTTTTGTGAGACTAAAATCACAGGTACTGGTGGGAGAATTGGGGGAATATTTTTTATAAATTGTTTTCGACCTCCTAGGTTTGTAATTTGTGAGGAGAAGGGGTGATTAGGGGGGGTATTTATATGGGGTGCAGAGGAGTGTTTTCAAACATTATATTCCTTAGTTTGTTATTTTTCCTCTAGAATATCCATATTATTGATTCTGATGATTATATAATGTAAATGGTGAATTTGTGTTCAAAATAGTGAGTTTATACATCATAAATGACTCAAATATTATTATGTTTATCATATAAAATTAAATACAATAATTTAATACATTTCACCATTCCTTAAAATTTCATCTATTTTAGAAAATTTCCAAAAAATAACCCTAACAATTTTTTTGAGGTTCAGATTCCAAAAATATAATAAATTTTATATATATGGGAAAATTTACTTTTGAATAAAATCATTATATTATTAAAAAAATATGAATTTTAATATTTTGAACAATTTTATGAATCTGTGAAAAATTACTTATGGGCTCATAAAATCAAATTTTCATAATATTATAGAATAATCTTAATTTATAAACTAATTTTATGAATAAAAAATTTCTTTTAAATCATTTTATTTTTTCAAAAATTCAACTATAATTTTTTTTTTTACAAATATAAAAACACAAATTTTTAAATTTTTAAAACATATATTTACTTTTATCATGATATAAATATGCTATAATTTCATTTTATAAGATACCTAAATGTTTTTTTTACATTTCCATAGGTGAGGATACAATTATAATAGGCATGTTACTATTCCTAACCATTTAATTACTATTTCAATGACCATGTTACTATGCCAATGGTAAGATCACTATTCCATGTGTTAGATTTTCAATGGTCATATATCTTCCCTAGTTCCTATAAATACCACAAATTTCATTCATTATTCATTTAATTATATTTTATATCATATTTATATATATATATTAATTTTGTAAATGGATATTTCCTTTCTAACAATTTCCATTTTTTTATAATGTTTTTCGTGACTCAGATCATTCTTGGGAGTCGAATAGATACTAATTTTCTTATAATTATTGTCTAAATTTAAATTTACTATTACATTATAATACTTTAAATTATTATGGCCATAATTTTTCTCTAGACGTAATGATCAAATTATTTTAATAAATCTTTTTGGTTTCATCATTTTGTACATGTGCATTATATAATATTATATTACAAAAATTAACACCACTATATTTTCAAAAGGGAAATTCTATTGATAAAAATATGGTCAGATACATAGTTTGGCCGTACTGGGTTGGGTCATGATGTAGTTCTATCAAATAAGTTCATTTCTTTGGATGGTGTTTGGTGTTTTCACCATTCTGAGAACAGGATACGACTTATGAAAATGGTGTTGGAGTGTCTTTAGAATGGATTTCAGGCCAGGGAACTAAGTGTTGGTGTGAAATCTAACATATAAATACCCTAAGACTCTAACTACCTACTTTATTACTTATCACATTGAGATGATGGTTGTATGGAACTTCAGTACACGTATCATTACGATTGAATCTTTTGACTATCCTTCTAATGTAAGATCCCCATATATATATTCTCATATAATTGTTGTACATATTCATTAATTTAAGGTTGCCTCTCAATGACATAAATCCTAGTTAATGATACATGATCACGATGACAATTCATTGAGTTATGAGGCCTCATTTTAGGGGTTATTCATTAGGTGTTTCTTCTTGGGGTTAGAGAGTATCACCCTAACCCATCGAGTAGCAATCAGTTCTAGCGGGCCAAGATGATGGTGAAAACATTCATTGTGTTCCCTAAAAGTTTTATATTCATATAATTCCATGGTTTTATAGTGATCTAGATCCCTAGGAATTAAAGGACTAGATTGGGTCGGTGATCCAATTCATCATGCTTTTGAGGACTCTAACTGGTCAAAAGGTTGTTCTGGAAACTAGTCCTTTCCATGGATCAGTTAGGCATTGGTGGAGTCTAATAAAAAATCCCATGATGAGATAAATATATTGTGGTCATTTTTGGTAACTATTTATTTATAAGTATTACCCTCATACTTGTTTTCGGTTTGAATTTAGGAACTTCTTGAGATATGGAAGGGTTTTATGATAGTTGTTTAGTAGGCTATATGGTTTACTGACCTCAAATATTACACCATCAAAATAGGGTAAGATGGTTTCTTCTGAGCATATAATTCAAAAAAAGGCCTCCATATAGACATCTATTATAGTGTAGTATCCATATGAATACATACATTTGTTAGAGTACTGGGTAGATCTCTGGTTATAGAGAGCTTCCTCGAAAATGGATTTCGAGCGGCTGGAGCTGGTGATGTTGATCATAGTGGTTATTTATCTCTAGTAGTTAGCAGATACTATATTTCAGGGTCCTGAAGAAATAGGCCACACCATGAAATGATTCGTGCATTTGGATATTTAGAGTAGGGTCCACTAGGAGAATTCATACTGTCAAAAGAGGGGTTGTGGTACTCTTATGATGGTATAGGTTACATGCCACGTGATTGCCTAACCTAACATGCGGTGGAGGATAGGTAGGTAGTGGATGGACCACCACTATAGAGGTTTCATCATGATCAAGGATCCCCCAAGAGTTTATAGGGAGGTTGATAGTGAGGAAGTTCTAAAAGAGGTGTAGGTGGACCTCAAGAGAAAGGATTTATTGGCATAGGGTGAAACTGTGAGCTACTACTACCACCGCCACTTGGTGACCCAGACTAGGCTTAGGGAGCTCATAGTTGGGGTGTGAGCATCTTCATATAATTTATGTCCATGAACTGGCTACCACATACATGATTTTGGTTATTATTGGTGTTCTTTATAATCTTTTCTCAATACTAGTTGACAAAGGTGTGAGTCATTCCTTTATCAGGTCATCCCTTTTGTAATATTCGGAGATTCAATGTGAGAATTTAGCATAGTTGTTATGGATAGAGGTTCCTACAGGGAGTGAATCTTTGATGTCAAAAATATTCTTGTAATGTGTGTTGGAGATTTTTAGGGAGATTTTTTCATGGGGAAACGTTTCCATAATGATGAAACCTATGATTTAAGGTCGGTAATAGACTAGTTGTCCTTGGTTTGGGACCAGATTTATTATCATTGTAGCTGATTCAGATGACTTTGGACTAATGGGATGAGACCATCCTTTATGGGAGAGAAATACCACTTGTGTAAACAAGTTAGTCTTAAAAGATGGAAGTTGTAACCCATCACCCATTAGTTCTTGAGTTTAGAAATTAGTTCAGTAGGAACTTTGGGTACCGGGATTCATTCAACAGTGGAGGGCTACATGGATATTTTCACTCCGGATTTTATAAGACTACCACCATGATGGGAGATGGACTTCTACAATGAATTGTAAAATGTGACTACACCAATAACTTTTGTGATATAATGGATGTCCCCTAACAAGATCTGAGAGCTACAGGTGTAGTTGGGGGAAGTTCAAGAGAATAGTTTCATCAGACTTAGTGTTTCCCCCATAGGCAACTTCAATGTTGTTAATGAAAAATATGGATAGGATCTTGAGGATTTGTGTTGATTATCATATCCTGAACCAAATGATGATAAATTAAAAGTACCCCTTGTTTAGTATTGATTAACTATTTTTTAATTTGGGATGTAATATTTGGTTTTCAACGATCGATCTCAGGTCTGGATACCACCAGTTAGGGATTTACGAGGGTGATATTCTGAAGTTAAAATTTTGATGAAATGATGGATACTATGAGTTCCTATAGATTTATTTTAGTGTTAAGAATTACCCCCACTATTTTTATAGATCTTTTCAATTGATTATTCTCTCCATTAATGGAATGTTTAATATTTTTATTTATTGATGAAATAATAATTTACTCTACATTAGAGAAAAGCGTGTAGAGAAATAGAGGATGGTCTGAGGCTTACATTGGGAGCACCAACATATGGAATGATCATGAAGTACCAGTTTTTTATCCATGATACAATATTTTTGGAGCATGTAATTTTTTATAAATATATTTTTTTTGGACCTATATAAGATTTTGTGGTACTTTCATGGGATCCATCCAAGTGCATGTTAGATGTGGAGTGTTTTATTGGTTAGGTGGGTCACTTTAAGAGTTTTGTGGCTTAATTATCAAATATTTTATCCCCTTTAACTTGCCTAACCTAGAAAGGGTGGATATTTATATAGACCTAGAAGTGTCCAAGAGACTTGAAGGAGTTGAGTCTGAGTCTTATTAGTGCTTCTATGTTGAGACTACCATTAGAGGTCAGGAAGTATGTAGTGTTTTGTGACACAAATAGATTTTTTATTAGTTGAATGTTGTTATAGAGGCTAGATGTGATGTTATATGGTTCTAGGTAGTTGAGACAGCATGAGTAGAGCTACATGACTGACGACCAAGATAAGGTAGTTTTAGTCTTCACTCAGGATATGTAGGGGAACTATCATTTTGGATAGAGCATTGTTGTGTACTCAGACCACCAAATCCTTAGTTATATATTCACTCATATAGATATGAAATTGAGAGGGGGTGGTTTTATGGTGTTCATATAGGACTATGAGTATGATATAGTCTATTCTCTTAGGAAGGAAACATGGTTATAGATTCCCATAGCAAGAAGAATCATTCTCATTTGGTGGAGGATGTTTCTAAACAGTTGTCTTCTTTTCATATTGCTTTTGGGGAGGAGAGGGGTGTAGCATTTCTTCAGCTAATGGTGGTGAATCATATACTTATTCAATGTTTAAGACTACCCTAGTCAGTACACATAAATTGTGACGTTCTATATGACTTGATATCCAAAAGAGATGCACCATATATATTTTCTTAAGGATGGGATAACATCTTCTTTTTCTATGGATGTACCACGGTTCCTATCACATTGTTTGGGGAGTTGATAATGGGTTTTCACACATCCCCCTTGTATTATAATATCTGTATGGAAATGATGGAACACTGCCATAAATGGTAGTTTTTGTGGGATTTCATGAGGTGGAGAGTATCTAAATTTGTCTCTCAGTGGATCCCAAGTTATTTTAGGTATGAAATACCTTCTTGAAATTTTAGATTGAAAATGGGATGGAATATCCATTAACATTGTGATAGTTCTTCCATCAAAAGTGAGTGGCCTTGATGCTATCTAGGAAATTTTTTACCAACTCACCATGTTTGAACACTTACTTTTCATCATGAAACAATGTTTAGTTGAGAGTTTGGAATGTTTTATGTGTGGTATATCATCTGGATTTATAGAGTAACATTGATTATTGTCTTCAAATGGGATGCTTAGTTCACATCACTATAGTGGATAATATTTTAGGAGGACTTCTGGAGCTAGTTGAGGATGAGTATAGTGTTTCAACCCATTAGAGAAGGGATGACTGAGTGGACTATCCAGGTGTTGGAGGATACTTTAGTGGCCTATGTGTTAGAGTTAAGACGAAGAAGTGAGGATCACTTAACATTGATAAAGTTTTCTTATAATAACAACTATCACTGTACTATTTGAATGACAACTTTCAAGTTCATATACGGGAGACCCAACAGTTCACCCTTATGTAGGACTAATATTGGAGAGACATCCCAAGTTGGGAAAGAGATGGTGCAGGTGGTGATGAAAGAGGTTTAGGTGATCCACAAGAATATCCATAGTGGAAAGAAATATTATATAGATCTACATCGTAGGCATTTTGAGTTTGATTAGTAAGACTACAGTTTCTTAAGAGTCTCTCTATGATGATGATTATGGAGGGTTTTCTAAAGAGGAAAGTTATCCCCAACATTCAACAAGTCGTTCAAGATAATTAAAAGGGTTGGTGAGGTTTCATACCACCTATTTATTTCCCCACAGTTGGATTGGGTGCATGTTTCCTTCCATGTATCGTAATGTAAGAACCCAATTCTTCATTTCACATATGGATCTTGATTTCATGTGTTTTTTATGAATATGGGAGAATCTGTAAATTAAAGGAGTACATGTTGTGTACTATGGAGTATACATTGTGTACCCTGTTTCCAAGGATAGATGTGTACTGGTCGTGTAATGGTCAGTACATGGCTATGTGGGGTGACCTGGAGACCGCCTAAACCTGAGGTTGGTTAAGGCATGTACATGGAGTGTACATTAAATGAACATGTTGTGTACTTTTTTTGTTAAATCAGACTGGGGTCACATCTAATTCCTAGAAACTCCTTATTCTTGCTCCATCTGGTCTAGGACCAATGAGAATCACCAAATCTTCCTTGATCCCCAATCCATCATCTGTTCTCTGAATCGAGCATCATCGATGGCATTGGAATCACCATAGTGATTCCCTCCTTCTAAATCATCAAATCTTATTTTCTCCTCTTTTGTGCGTTATTTATGGTTGATCATTTTTTGAATTTTTATAGATCTATGATGTTCTAGTTCAATTCAAAGGATGTGGTTCAACTATATCGATCGTACAACTCTGAGGTAGGTGGTTTGTGCCTTTTTGTAGTTTTCTTTAGATTATATGTGAAAAAGTACCCAATATCCCAGTTTAGGGTATTGTGTGATTTAGAAATTTAACCCTATTTGATGAATACTATGTTGTGTTTTCTTGAGTAAGGGTTTTAGTCATGATTAATATTTATTACATTTTTATGGATGTGTTTCCCCATAATTGTTTGATATTGGATGTAGGGTCTAGAAATTCCTATTAGACAATTGTTTCCATGCCTAGTATTGTTAGGATGGAGTTGATATTATATGACATGATTGTGATATGCTTTATATCATTTTAGCCTTGAATTATTTGAGATTACTTTGATATCTAGATATATTTTGTGAATGATGGTATTATACAGGGCTGTGTGAACCTAGTGTAGTTAGAACGCATGTGGAATTTACGTTAAGGGCTTCCCCAGAGTGTCTGTTATAATTTTCACGTCATGAGACCATAGGGGGGATGGAAGTTGATTGATCCCTTATAGTTTCCATATTATACTATTATGATACCACATGGTGAATGGATGTTTAGAGCTTTCATATAGAGTCTTTATTTATCATTAAAAGTCCGCAGGGGGAATTGGCGATGAGTGATTCCTTAGAGAGTCTTTGTAATTGTGAAACCAGAGGGGTTAGACTATGAGAAAATTCCCAGAGGGTTTCTTGTGAATGTTTGGATGATTAATTAATGAATTTAAATGAATGTATATTGCAACTATGGTATTGTTTACTTTTGATTAATTCATTTTCTATTGCTTCATTTTTTATTTTGCCTACAAAATATATTCACTCACAGTTAGGCACGGATAATTGGGTGGTTTCCTACTAGGATTCATCTCACACCATGTTTGGGTCATGCATTTGGGCCCAAAAATATTATATTCTTGTAGTTATAGATAAGATAAAGTGCCCTTCTTATGCAGATATTTGATGGTTATGGACCTGGAAATCATGGGACCAAGCTGAGGCTTGCGATTCTGCAAGAGTTTACTCGTTTCCCTTTTAATTTTGTTTATCACTATATTTCCATCATTTTGATATTTTTGTCAGATTTCCTAGACATATGTGCCATGATTAATTTATATATATGTTCTCTTGTTTTTTATTTACATTCTATAATCTGATGTTTTCTTATAGTGTGGTATTAATACCTCCGTTGTTGTATATTATTATTATTCCTATGTGTTACTCTTTCAATGAGGGCATAGATTCCCCATTATCCCACCCATATCCCTCACTGCTAGTTGAAATCCACTAGCATCAAGGAAATGCTCTTGAGGCCATGTGACCAACTGAGGACTGACACCTTTGGGTGGAATACGGAACCGAGACATTACAAAATGGTATTAGATAAGGCTTATTTCTGATTTCTATTACCATTTAGAGACTATAGATAGGGATAGGCAGGAATAGGTAGTTGGTAATGAGTTTTGCCTGAGAGTCGCTAACCCGTATACAAAGAAAAGAAAATTTACCTCGATTAATTCAATTTTTATGGATTTTCCAATTTTTACAGTTGATTTGGTTTCACCGTTGTGTGATTCACATGATTTGTGATATTATTATTGATATTATTGAGGTTCTATTTCTGTTGCAACTAGATGATATGAGGTTATTCCATCTCATGCATCATATAAACAGTTGATAGGGATCACAAGTCATGTGTTATTATCATTCCATTTAGGGTGAATTATTGATTGAATTATTTTTTGATAGATATTGTTTCTGACATTCATGTTGTTGTGATAAATTCCTTGACAGAATACCGGCTATTTTGATGGGGTATAGGGATATGTAAAGTTTAAATTGAATTGGGGAAAAACATTTGTCCCTAAGGTGTTGTGGGCCCTCATGGATCGGAATATGGTGGATCATGTGATTGATTTCACTATTATACCTTGTGATATACAAAAATATGATGCCAAGATTTGATTCTTGGGGAGTATGGGCCCCACGGATCAGAATTTGGCACTTTAATGCTTGTTTTGGGATTTTTATGGGTTTTTGGAGTAGTTTTCGAGGCTTATTGTCTAGAAAATCCCAGAATAGATGGTGTGAGATGATAAATACACACATGTATCCTTCTGTTCATGAAATAAATGTTTTTCTTAAGTACATGGTGTGTATTGTATGTACACTCTGTGTAGTCCTTAACTGTGTGACTGGCTGTGTTGGCAAAGACATGGAGTTGGGAAATGTTTGGTGATAGATGTCGTGTACTTGGAGTACATTCCATGTTTTAAGAGTAGTGTATCCATCCGTGTGAACAATGACATGGGTGGATGAAACTCAGGTTGTACATGCATTGTTCTGTTCTTACAGGTCGTTTAGAGTCGACCATGTCACTGACCTTGTGACTAACGAAATAGATGGTTATAAATTAAGGGGGTACACACAATGTCTAGGGTTCACACACCATGTAGAGTTACACAGATAAAAGACGTGTGTATAATCATGTAAAGGAACTCAGTCATGGTTGAAATGATTCAAGTACACGTCGTGTCTCAAAGAGAATACCCTATGTGTATCGGTGTTACATGACCAGTTTTGGGTATAATTACACACCCATGTAATGGATGAAGTGAATAGATTTTGTGGTGGTCATACACACCATGTATCCATGTTTGGGAAAACATGAATGTTTTCTTTATCATGTTCCTTTCCTACTCTCCTATGTTTTTTTCCTTCAAAATCAAGAACTAGGGTGTGATCTTCAACTTTCTAAGTCATTCAGCTAAGACGTATTCTGATTGTAGGCCAAATGCTGGGCTAGAATGAGATGTAATCCACGATAGATCATGGGAAACCATCAGAACCTCCAGTCATGCATGTATTGGCACTAGTTGTAATTCCGGATATAGGTTCTGATGCACAGTTCTGATAAGGCTTCATGAGGTTTATGCAGACCTTCTAGGGAGCACCACATCCAGCCCTGTCTATGGTAGATTTGACACAGGTTTTTCGGTAGCCACATCCTCCCACCATCTTAAGGGATGTAGGACCTAAATAATCTGAGTCATGGTTAGAATCCATTCTGTCTATCTTCAAGAATCTCGAGATGCCTCCAGAGAGAAGGTTGAAGCTCACTATTAACATGACTCGGGATTCCTCCATGGGATGGTGGGATTTTCTATCACAGGCAAGATGCTAGTAGGTTATGGGTTTGGATGAGTTCCAATATACCTTCTATAACTACTTATACCTAGATACCTTGAGGGTCGATCGAGCCTGAGAGTTCCTAAGTCTTGAATTGGATACTCTCTCAATCATGGAGTATTATTCTCGCTTCACAGAGCTACAGTTCTTCACACCAATTCTAGGGGGTGATGAGTTATTTATGGTGAGTAAGTTTAAGGATGGTCTCAGGAATGACATCCGATCTATGTAGAATATCTTTAGGTTGATTTCCTTATCATATA
Organism: Viscum album; assembly: GCA_963277665.1. Taxonomy (NCBI): domain Eukaryota; kingdom Viridiplantae; phylum Streptophyta; class Magnoliopsida; order Santalales; family Viscaceae; genus Viscum; species Viscum album. Next base: position 353,211,131 of record OY728125.1, on the reverse strand, counting down.
TAGTCAAACAGAAACTTCTCACCAAGCGCAACATGAGGAATTCTGGAGCTGTGATCCAGGGAAGCTTGTCATCTGGAGTGGGTATTCCTCCGTCTGATAGTAGGAAGCACCATAGGGAGTCTTCCCATGGAGATCTAAGTATGTGGGATACTTCTTCAGGTAGACAGGTGGTATGCTACTAGTGCTGGAAGAGTAGTCATACGAGGCGACATTTCCCGAGAGGCACAATTGAGTGTCGATCATGCGGCAAGTTGTGTAATCATCCATGTTTCTATCAGTTTTTTCTCACCCACAGTTATTGATATGGGTTATTCTATGACTCCATGTTTAGAAGAAGGACCACCACTCTCTAATTATTCAAGAAACTAGAGTTCATTAGGATGTTCAGGCCGAGGTGGAGGTTGTAGTAATAGTGGTCAGACATGAGGTTTTCAACAGCCGCATGGTGGATCTGTTCATAGATCACAGACAGCTTCATAGGCTCATGGAACAGGCTAGGATATTGCACTTGAGAAGACATAGTAGGGGCAGGATCTTGGTCCCTCTATAGTTAGAGGTACAACTCTAGTTTCCTCAGTTTTAGCTTCTACTATTTTCGACGTAGGGGCTTCCCAGAGTTTCGTATATATGCATTCTATGGAGAGCCTTGGGCTCTGTATCTGCACTTATATTGATATCTTGAAGTTGGACACACCTTTGGGGATTATAATGGATAGTGTACATCCGTGCAAGGAGTTCCATTTGAAGGTTTGTGGTTTTCACATCTTTTGGGACATTTTCGGTCTTAGAGATGATGGGATTTGATGTCATTATCAAAATGTACAGGTTAGTTTCCTTACAAGAAGATGTCGATTTCTATCACCAAAGGGTGAATTTCACATCAACGGAGGGTGGTTTGTTCTACATAAAGGCGAATGGGATGTCCAGGTGAGAAGAGATAGACCCGAGCATCATTTGTTTGGTGTAATTATATCCAATATTTATTGTTTGTATCTGGATGAGCAGGGGACTTCACATATGGACTATCCTCCCTTGGTGTATCATTACAGGGATGTCTTTCTAGACAACCTTTCATGTTTCCCTCTGGACCCATAGGTATATTTATCTATTGAGCTTGTTCCAGGAGTATCACCAGTTTCTATTCCTCCTTATAAGATGGAAATACTAGTGTTATAGGAGCTCAATATGTAGTTAGAGGAGTTACATGTAAATGGATTCATCTGACCCAGTACTTATATTTAAGGTTCACCTGTCCTATTTGCAATGAAGGGAGAAGGTACCCCCAGACTTTTTGTGGATTATCCAAAGATGAACTGGTTACGGGTCAAGAACTGATATCCCTTAATGAGGATTTATAATCTATTTGATCAGCTACATGGATCCTAGGTGTTCTCAAAGATTTACATTAGATCCGGTTATCATTAGTTGCATGTTAGTCCATCTGATATACCTTTTATAGCCTTTTGGAGAGAGTATAGTCTATATGAGTATGTGGTTATTCCATTTAGTCTCACGAACGCGCCTGCTATTTTCATGGAACTAATGAACTGAGTGTTTCATCCATACATGGACACTTTTGTGGTAGTCTTCATGGATGATATCATGGTGTAATATCACACTCGATATGACCATGACACAGATCTTTATATCATTTGAGTACACTGAGAGAAAATCAGTTTAATTCTAAGCTCTCAAGATGCTACTATTTTATAGACCATATTCACTTCTTAGGTGTTGTTATGTATGAGATAGGAGTATCAGTAGACCTAGAGAAAGTGAGAGAAGTAGTTTCCGAGGAGCATCCAATGAATGTATATGAAGTATGGAGTTTTTAGGGTTTTCTAGTTATTATAGACATTTTATACATGACTTTTCACAATTGACAGTGCCACTAACAGGCCTGAATAAGTAGGGTTTGATGTAATTGTGGACAGATTCCTATGATTCAACCTTCCAATAGCTAGAAGGGAGGTTTACTTCATCACTGATATTAGTTTTTCCCATATCCAGGCAAGAGTTACACTATTTACTAAAATGAATCTTGTATCGGGTTGGGAGCAGTTCTTAAACAGGGGGGAGGATTAATTGTGTATGGGTCTCAATAGTTGAGGCTAGTGAGATTAATTACCCGACACACGACCTTAAGTTGGCTGCATTTGTTCATACCTTGCACTACTGGGGGCATTATCTTTTGCGATAGATTGTTTTGTGTACACTAACCACAAAATTCTCAAGTATATATTTACATAGCATGATCTGAATTTGTGACAGTGAAGGTGAGTTGAGTACCTTCTATCCTTTGACTTTGATCTCTCCTAGCCACCTGGAAAAGGAAACACAGTGGCTAATGCATTGAGCAGGAATACTGAAATACAAGAAGTTTATGAGGGATGTTTTGAGTGGAAGATTATGCCTATGTTATATGAGATGCATTTGTAGGTGCATGACAGATAGGGGAACTTCTTTCTTTCTTCTCTAGTTATTACCTCTACTCTATTTGATCGAGTGAGGATGAGGTAACTATCAGATTCAGAAGGCCTAGTGCTACGAGAGAGTGTGTCGGGAGAGGACCCTATTTCTGGATGGATCATATGCGAGGATGAAATCTTGAATTTTCATGGGCATGTATGGGTTTCAGTAGACATACGTGAGGACATTTTGTGGAAATTTCATTCCTCAGTTTGGTAAATTCATCCTGGTGTCACAAAGATGTATCAAGATCAATACAATTATTATTGGTAGCCCTATAAAAAGAGAGATGTTGTTGGTTTTGTTATGATATGTTCCACCAGCCATCAAGTAAAGGTGGATCATTAGTGACCAGCAAGTCTTTTTCAGTAGTTACTCATTCCCGAGTGGAAGTGGAATGATGTTGCGATGTATTTTGCGAAAGGATTACCAAGGTCACCTAAAGGTAATGATGAAGATTTGGTTGTCATTGAAAGACTCACAATAGTTTCTCACTTCTTACCGATCAAGGAGACCTTCAGTGTTGATGAACTTGTAAGGTTGTGCATACAATACATTGTAAATTTACATGGGGTTCCAAACTACATCATTTCTTACAGGGGTGTTGGTTTTACTTCTTGGGTTTGGTAGGTTCTATAGTAGGATTTTGGTACAAAGGTTCTTCTGAGTACAACTTACCATCCCCAGACAGATGGCTGTCTGAGCGTACAATTCAGGTGTTGGAAGACATGCTATGAGAATGAATACAATATTTTGGGGATTATTGGGTGAAGCACATACTTATGGTTGGGTTTTCATACAATAATATTTTTGATTAAATTATTAGGATGGAACCATATGAGGAATTGTAAATTAGGTCATGCCGATCACCCATGTGTTGGCTGGAAGTAGGAGAGTCAGCTTTGTTGGGACATTTTCTTTTCCAAGAGACCACAGAGTAGGTGGAGTTGATTCAGAAGAGGATGGATGCTGCATAGTCATGGTAGAAGTCTTATGTTGATTTTCAAAGACGACATCTACAGTTCAAGGTCAGAGATCAGGTTTTCCGACGTGTCCCACCAAGGATGGGACACAAGATGATTACGAGATAGGGAAAGCATTCATTGAGATAGTTCAAACCATTTTAGGTTTTGGAGAGAGTCGGTCTGGTTTCCTATATATTTCATTTTTCTCAGAGGTACTAGGATATGCACGACATCTTCCATGTTTCTCAGCTATGGAATTTCATCTCATACTCATCTTGTGTATTTCAACCTGAGGAGGATGAGTTGGAGGTGGATAGATCATTGAAGGAGTATCCTATTCGGATTGTTAATTATAGTTCAAATGTTCTCCATGGTTGATTTGTTCCTCTGGTACGGGTGTTGTGGCAGCACAGCCGAGTGCGGGACAAGACATGGGAGAGGGAGACCGATATGCGATCACAGTGGCCAGATATGTTCACGGATTCTTCTCTGGAACCATGTTAGGGAAATTAAAGGATGAATTACCTTAAGGGGGTGTGTTTTTAAGAACCTAGATCTTTATTTTAGTTATGGATCATGATTTTAAGGGTTTTGAGGAAAAGGGGAGAATCTGAAAATCTAAATATTACACGCCATGTACTGGCTGTATAAAGGCTAGTACAGGGCCATGTGGGGTGACCTGGGGACCGTTTAAAGCAATGGCCGGTTAAGGCATGTACATGTCATGTACATTAAATGAAAATGTCATGTAATTATCTTTTTATGGTTAAATCTGATAGGGGTTGCGTCCAATTCCCAGATAAACCTTCTTCTAGCCACATCTCATCCATAACTGACACGAATCACTGAATCTTCTCTGAGACCCTGATCCATCACCGGTTCTCCAAATCAAGCATTGTAGATTTCATTGGAATCACCTCGATGAGTTCTTCCTTCTTCTAGAGCCTCTTCTCCAATTTTCTTCTCTTTTGTGAGTTATTCATGGTTGATCTATTTTGAGGTTTTTGTATATCTACGACATTTTAGGTTGATTCAAAGTACAAAGTTCCATTATATCGCTCGTACAACATCGAGGTCGGTGGTTTGTTTCTTTACATTGTTTTATTTGGATTATATGTGAAAAGTGTCGAATACTCTAGTTTAGGGTATTTCTTTATATAGAGATTTAACCCTGTTTGAAGCCTTTTATGTTTGGTTTTCTTGATAAATGGTTTTGGTTATGATTTAAGTTTATTACCTTGTTTATGGAGGTGTTTTCCCATGTTTGTTTGATACCGGCATTTGGGTTTGGAACTGCATGTTATACTATTTTGTTTTCATGCCCACTTTTGTTAGGATGGAGTTGATCTTATATGACATGCTTGTGATGTGTATTATAACTTCTTATCCTTGCAATAGTTTTGATTAATTTGGTATCTGGATATAGATTATGCACAATTTTATTACACATAGCTGTGTGAACTTGGTGTACTTAGACCATAGGGGGAATTGACATTGAGGGCTTCCTTAGAGTTTATGTTATATTTTTCATGTCACGGGACCTTGGGTGGGATAGATGTTGAGTTCTACCTCAGAGTATCTATATTATACTGTTAAGAGACCACAGGGGGAATGGACATTGAGTTCTTCCCTAGAGATTATGTAGTTATCATTAAAATATCATGGTGGGAATTGAAGGGAAGTCCATCCTCAGAGAGTCTTTGTTTTTTTGAAACCACATTGGTTAGACTGTGAGAACATTCCTAGAGGGTTTATTGTTATTTTTTTTTTATTAATTAATGAATGTAAATGAATGTATTTTGCAACTGTATAGCCATTTACCTTTGATTACTTCCTTGTCTATTACTTCATTTTTCATTTTTTCCGCTATCTATATTCACTAATAGTTAGGCATAGATCATTGGGTGGTTGCCTACTGGGATTCGTCTCACACCAAATTTGTGTCATGATTTTGGGCCCAAATAGATAATATTTTTGAAAGTATAGAAAAGGTAAAGAACCCTTCTTCTAAAGGTACTTCATGGTTGTCTAGCTGGAGATCATGGGACCCAGCTGAAGCGTACGATGCTGCTGAAGTTTAATTGTTTTCTCTGTAATTTGGATTAGTAATGTTTTTAGAGAATTGTGATATGTTTGGCTTATTTCCTAGATATTTGTTACATGAATCATTTATATACATGTTCTCGAGTTGTTTATTTACTTTTATTCTTCCGTTGTTTTCTTAGTGTGTGGCATTACTTCCTCCACTGTGGTATATTGTTGTTATTCTACTATGTTACACTACCAATGAGGTCATAAACTCCTCACTATCACACCAAAGTCCCTAGATTCTATGTGGTAGCATCTGGCATTCATGGAAATGCATTTGAGGCCATGTGACCAACTTGGTACAAGGAAACATTGGGTGGCACCTAGAACCGGGATGTTACACACAATGTTGGAGATACCTGCATCATCTTATCAACTAGGGAGAGATAAATATTGAAGCTGGAACCACCTTCATTGAGTACCCAATAATGATTATGAATTTGTAGGATAGGATCCTATGATTATGGACCATTTATTTGTTTCTTGTGTTGTGATAGTATGGGATCATACAAGAGAGCTCCTGGGAGTGAGAGTGTCATATGCAGACTCAGTACCCCCACCTTTTTGTTTAGCATGTGACTTTTAGGGATAAAATTCTTGAACATGGGGAGTTTATAGTTACTCTATTTTGGATGGATTTTTACTTTTATAATTTATATATATATATATATATATGTGTGTGTGTGTGTGTGTGTGTGTGTGTGTGTGTGTGTGTGTGTGTGTGTGTGTGTGTGTATCTATATTTACCCTCAAGGTCGATGTAGTTCTTAGCTGGCTAGGAACCATGGAATTAATTTTTTAAAAATATTAATACATTTTTAATGTTTGTTCACATATTGATTCATATTATGTGGTTTTTAAATTTTTTATGACCTTGGATCGAAAATTTGACATAATAGATGATTATGTAACATGTGTTTTTCCATAAGTGTTACCTAAGGTCTATCGTCATAGGGAATTCTGAGGAAGGTGACTATTGTAAGGTGCATTTAATAAAATATATAATTTAATTTCTTTATTTTATTTTGATTGAACTAAATATAATCCTATATATATAACCCACTGTAAATAAAATCCATATTTATCAATATAACCATAAGTTGATTTATAAGAGAAAAATAAGTGATATTCATTGGAATATTTCTGTCAGATGGTGAACGACGATCAGATCAAGGTGGGTCGAGAGTCATCAAGCGAAATGGATCATCTTCATCACAGGGAAATGAATCCCTAACCAAAAATTGATCATAAATCAATGCAGGGGACATTATTATTTCAATTTATTTCATTTTTATTCAAAAAACTTGGATTTAGTTTTATTTTTTTATTTCTATCATTTCTCAATCTTTGCATGATCCATTCCTGAATTCAATTTTTCGTCAATAGATTTTTATTCCATCACTTTACCAGATATCACACATAGATAACCTCATTTATGTGATTTCAATCCATTAAAAATTTTATAATGAAAGATTTACTTCATTCGTGTGCATTTACCCCCACAATTCTTTTCATTCATCATTGTTGAAACATAGGGTCATAATTCAACATTTATACAGAAGGTTCAGGCATGATCAAACCCTCAAATAATGGTGGTTGTGTGAAAAATGAACGGGATTGTGATTTATAAATTGATTCAGATGGAAGATGGATAATTCATTATGGAACCTGGATCTGGAGTGGTATTGGGAAATGATATGCACATAGGATGCACGACGGCTCATCAACAGTTTATCATATTTAGATTTCAGTCCATTAGAGGCCAAGAATCAATGGTTGGTGGAATTACCCTTCGATTTATAGTGGTTTAATATAGGATTTAATTGTGGTGAATATAGATTTGTATCCATGGGATTAAACTATTTTTATGAAAAAATCCATTACATGGAATTTACTATAAAGAACACAGTCCATATAGTACGCTAGATGAGGTGGTTACGGCTTTGAGTGAAGAAAAATATTACACCCCATGTGGACACACAACACACTATGTGAACTTGTGTTTCTAGACTACAGTGAAATTTAAGAGTACATTGGAACATGAATTAATATGCACATGGGCATGTCTAGGAGTACATAGTCACGACTTAGTACTTAAAAATGACTAGGTACACATGCATGTCTTAATGTACATGGTCCTGGATAAATGTACATTAGCATGGCCATGTGAACATGGGTAGGCTCCCAATAGTTGAGAGATTTCATTATGTACCCATTCACTCTAAGACGTTCTATATTTCAATCCAAAACATTTCTAAGTGTGGATATGACCACGAGTCCAAGTGAGGTCACACACTATGTGACCCAATTTGAACACTACATACTTTTATTACGAGTTTCCACCTTGAGAATCTCATTCTTATTGATTAAAATATTGGCCAAAAAGTATCCTATCCAGAGGTTCTTTCCATATAGAATAGGATTTAATCCATCAAAGTGTATTTCTTGATACATCCTAAGGTGTTACGTTAATGGTCAATCTTTAGGTAATGCTTGATATTAGAGGTGATCAATTTGGATCATCAGAGAGATGCTGGGGTCGAAAAGCCCCATGTTGCACTAGGGCGTGGTCTACAAATAGTTATCTACTTATTGAGTGGACCTCCCATGATAATTTAATGAATTATTACACTATCCATTAATATCAACAAGACGAAGCTCCCTGACGCAGTTCCTTCATCCCTTAAGTAGTACCCCCTATCACACCAGGGAATGGGTCTTCTATCTACTAATAAGTACCCCTTTCACACTAGGGAGGGGTCCTCTATCAACTAAGTGGTACTCCATGTCATAGTAGGGAAATGTCCTCCATCTACTGTGTAGTACCACTACACTTCACACCAAGGTGTGGGTTGTTTATTAGAGACTATGACCCCTAATTCTCTTTATTAGTGGAGTGGTGTGGGTCCACCACATGGATTTCTCAAAGGGATACATGAGATATAAGTCATTAGATAAGGGCCTTTGAAGATGTTGTAAAAATCATCATCCAAGGATGGTATGTGGAAATAAATATCCCCTTTCTCTCTTATTTAGGTTTCTTATGAGCATATATATATATTGGGATATTTTCCCACTTACGTTAGGTATAGTTTATGTCTACTGTAATTGCCTATTTTTCCCATTATGCTTTTCGGGAATCCTATTTTGAATGATTATACTCAACCCTTCATGGGATATTCTTACACATGTTGTATATTATATGGATGACATGAAGTTTGGTGGTGATATAGTTTGAGAATAGTGATACTCGGGTGCATAGGTTCTGTACTTTGGTCAGGCTTGGAGATCAGGAGTCGGGTTCTCTCTGTTTTTCACTATTCTAGTTGTTGTTGAGTTGGTATTCATTTATCACTGTGCATGGGTTTTCCCCTTTACAATTTAAATTTATTATTTCATACTCTGATGTTTTCTGTAGAGGTTATTTCATGTTTGGTTTTACTTTCAATGATACATCCCTTTTTAGTATCCCTCTATACTTTTTTCAGGGATATAGTTGGGTGCATCTGTACAAGTAAATTTGGAAAAGGCCTCCCATTGGAGTTATGCATTCTCAGAATTTTTTCCCACACTACAACCTATTGGACGTGGGCTTGGGGTTGTCACACATAGCCTTACAGTATCCAAGTTTTCCTTGGCGGGTTAGGTCATGAAAAACATGGAGCACTATATGAATCATGGAGTGTTTAACAAGTTGTACACAACTGAAATATATTCTTTTTCACTTAAGGGTATGAACCATTAATCTCCCATATAAAATACAAAAATTTAATTCTATTGGTTTCTCATCATGACACAAGGACTATATTATATTCTCTAAGACTATTTGATAATAATGAAATATAATTTCCACATTGTGAACCATTTTTTCCACTACATGAATCATGTTTTCTCTTCATGATGTTTTATATATAAATTTTATCTTCAACATCATCTGATTTAAGCAAACATCATATTTGTAAATAATTATTTTAATAATTCCTTATTTATTTCCAAAAAATCACTATTAAATTCCAAATACAACACTATTTCACAATGTATGGTACTCTTACATGCCACCAGAGTGACCATTATCAATTTAATTAGTCACAAAATGTCTCTTAAAAAATCTATAAATAACTCTTATGAAATAAGACTTAACTAATATTTTCAGATCTGATCACAATGAAAATTAAAAAAACTAGAAAACCACACACATGTTTGAGGAAAACTTAATATTTTGTAGACTCTATATATAGTTATACATATGAACTAGGATGGATACAATTACAAAATATTATATTATCACACTATCACATTTCCACTAGTTTATACAAATTTAATTATACATAGAGAGTAATGAAACTAATGTTCTCACGTATTTTCTATTTTATTAGAGTTCTAAAATGGAGTTGTTTTTATTATGACTCTTATGATTTTAGAATTTATAAAATTTATATATCCAGAATTAGGATATACTATTATATTTAAATAAGATAACTCTATGGAAAATTGTCTGTTATATTACCTTTTTATATTATTTATTTGTATTTGTAGAGTTACAATTACATTTAAATAAAATCACACTTATGAATACAGTACATTTATTAATATCCACTATTCTTGTTCAGAATTATATTTACACATAAAGGGAAGTTCTCTTTCCTTAATTATCTTCCAAAATCCAGCTCGGATTGACCCTTACAAGTAGAGTACAATTACTATATCAGTTTTGGGACTTATCCAATTTTTTGATCTATATTTCCTCAATTTAAAAACCACCATATTAATTCCAAACACATCTATATATGTATAAAAATACTATCAACTTCTAAAAACCATCACCTCACATTATAATAATTATTTCATGGGACATTGAATATGATTTATAAATTTTAAATCCAACAAACACTATGGTTTTTCTGGGTTGTGTTTTTTGTTATGAAAGTGTAACGAATATTTAATATAGATTATTCAGATGGTTAAATATCAATACATAAAGTCTATAGGATAATTGAATTATTCAAGTGGAATTATTATAATTCTCTTTTAATTGTTTTTTGTTCTTAATTGTAAAGACAATTTTCGAAGTAATACTTTGGATGAGTAGGTAAAAACATAAAAATTATAGATTTAAAGAAACTGAAAAGATCAAAAGAAGACTCGATAAGTTTGAAAGGGTAATTGTTAATTTTTGAAAAGTAATATGTAGCTTTAGAAGAGTATTTGTATGTTTGAAATAGTATAGTTGAAATTATGAATGGTAATTCCTATGTTTAGAATATTATTTTATTATGCCCTAAGAGTATATTTTCAATAAAGGAAGTATGTGACTTTGGAGATGTACTCTAACTTTCATAATAGTAGTCTCATAATTCAAAATTTTATTATGGGAATCATAAGGGTACTCTATGGCAATGTAATTGTAATATTATAACATCAAAAACATAATTTCAGACATTATATTAGTTCTCTCGGCATGACGTAAGAGTCATTTCCCTATCTGAATATTTTGGATTTCAGTTTGAAAAAATCATTGAGATTTTCTTAATTGTTAAAACATTATTAATTTTTTTAATAGTATAGAATATGAGAACATTCTTCAATTAAAGGACGGTTATTTATATATTATTATGTTATTTAAATTAATTATTGGTGCATATTTTGTGGGAATTAAAATTATTGATTTTCTTAGGATGCTTAAATTTATCATATTAATGTTTGCAATCATGGGTGAGCCATGTTAGATATTTTGAGATTCAATCACACTATTATTTAGAAAAGATATCTTTCAATTAAAATATATATATTCAATCATATTTAAAGAAGGAAATTAGTTTGAGATTTAGTGAGTCTTCATATTTCAAATAAAAAAATATTTCTTTCATGGAGACTCACTGTAAAATATTTAAAAATACAGGAATATAAAAATAGAAAAGAATTTTTTTTGGAGAGAGACTTTTTGGATAGAAAGAATGATAAAGAGGAGGATTCTAGAATAATAATTGATTAGAAAATGGATTATATGTTCATGATGAGAATTTATTCATGAGGGAAGGGGTATTCTTTGAGGTACTCAATATGGAAGTTCATGGTGATTATGTTAAGTGCTACACTATAACTAGTGTCATTTCTTCATCTAGTGTTTATAGGAGAATAAGAAAATTATAGGTGATGTAGTGAGTTCCTTCTTCTAAGAGGACCAATGCGATCTTCATTTAATGACAATTGTATATTATGAGTGTTAGTGTCGGTTATCCAAAAACATTTATACAAAATATTTGATATTTAGTGTTTTAGGTGCATTGGAACATTTTAATTAATACTCATAAGATTTTATTTTTGTGTGTAAACAAAGGAAAATATTATGTCTTTATCTCTTTACAATTTAATTTTTTTTTCAATTGATTGTGTTAAATAGATGATACACCCAATTAGAAGTTGTACAAGATCATTACTAAGGGTTTTTTAGTGTAGTTGGGGTTTGGCTTAGTGGTAAGCACTCCGTAATCGTACATGAAAAATGGCGGTTCAAAACCCATTGCGCACTGGTACTGTAGCAGTACTGTAGCAGTGGCCACACTGTTCATCAGTGGGGACTGTAGCGGTGGCAGGTCACTATAGCGGTGACGGTACTGTGCAGTTACTATAGTTGGAGGGTTACTATTCACATAATCTGAATTTGGCCAAAATTTTGGGCCTACGGGCTATGTAATGGGATAAAATCCCACTGGGCCTTCAGGATATGTAATAGGTTTCCCTCTACCCAGTTAAAAGAGGTCTTTGATTTGATTTAATGATAAAAATGAGGCTTCGGTTCCAACCTTTAAAAAAACTAAGGGTTTTTTAGAATTTGACATATACATATTAACCCCTCCTCCGCCCAGGGTATTAACCTTCTTTGGGACCAATAAGTGGTAACAATGTATTTTCTCATTTAAATTTCGTTTCGTTCTATGGTCATGCCAGTAATTTCCAACCATAATGGAATTCCAATTTTCGATGGAAAAAAATTCCAATTCTGAATAAATAAATTTTTGTCCAACTCTTGATCATTTGGAAAAAATGTGTACATAGATTACATTCATGGGATCTCATCAATAAAGGATAGTTTATCCATGTATGATAAGTCTAAAATGTTTTTGGATGTAGAAACTGAGGAAATTAATGCATTATCTATATCTTTGATCAACCCCATATACATGGTGTTAATTTATAACATCTCGCCTTTTTATTACATAACATTTCATTGAATTTTACAAAAAGAGGATCTTTAAAGTCTAGTGTCTTGGAAATCAGGAACATAAAACATGAGAAAAACATAAAAAATCGTATAAACCACATTTAAGGCTTCATCATAGCTTCATCCTATGTACATTTACTACATCTCATATCTTGGATACAGACATCAATGGAAATGGGGAGCATAAGGCCCAGTAAAGGTAAATAAGGGAGTCAATGTATTTGTGATATCAATAATAACATGAATAAAAACATGAAGACATGAGAAATGGAAGAATAAGAATATCATAAAGAAAAGAACTTGAAACATAACTCGAATTTGTTGTTACAAAATTTCATTTAGACATTCATGAACATATCACCAAGGTCAATCCCCAAGGTGTCATAAAATATTCCCAAGGTTATTCACTATGGTATCATGAAACTAGTCATCTCTAGAGATTAATTATTTACCCAATTAATTAGAGTGATATCAAGGAGAACCATTAATATGTCTTTAATTTTATGTGATCCACATAGATAATAATCAATAATTTCATAAATAACCAAAATAGATTCAATTAAATGTGTTTCATGTCAAATTCGTGACGTTTAAAAAGAGATTAACAATGAGATCATCTTGTCATTTATAACCCATGGAAAGGGAGTGAGGGTTATATATATGTAAATTCCAGAATACAATAGATCATATTTATATTTTTATGAACACCCACGGATTGAAATAAGTTTGGATATTCACATAAATAAACATTATAATTTCTTGAGAGAAAGAGATAGAAATTATGAGAGGAAATTGTTGGCAGCATAACTGCTATATAACATGGTTTTAGAAAACATTGAAAATAGAGGGGAAAAGGGTATAACACTCTTAAATAACTCATAATATAGTATGGGTTCTTAATAATAACATGGTATGGATATTTTCATGACATACCACATGAAAAGGAAACATGAATGAAAGGAAAAGATTTGATTTCTTTTACGAGAAATTTGGCAGCCAAACAACATCACATAAAAATTCAGAAAACAAATTGATGAGAGAAGAAAGGGTATCTCATCATTTTTACATGAAATTTGAAGTAATAAGAACATATAAGAACATACCCTCAACATAAAGATATATAAAATATAATACACAACATAAAGGAAGTCATGACTTAAAAGAGGAGGGTGAAAGGATCCCTTACCTTGAAGAGTAACATCGAAAGCCTGAAGGTCAGGACCTTGGGAGGCTTGAGGGAACCTTGGGATGACTCCTTGGGTGGTAATGAGAACCGAACTTCGTTGGGGAGGATTTTTAAATGAAATTAATGGGGGAAAGGCTTGATATTTATAGGAGAAGTGAGGGGACAAAGCATTAATTGCCAAGGGACACCTCATCGGTGGTATTGGAAAAACCATGGGCTTGCCCACGGTATTTTCCCATGGTATTGGCCACTAGGGAAACCTCATAACTTATATTAATATTCATAAGTCTACCAGAATTATTGTATAATTATTACATCCTTAAAGATGTCATTAAACACCTGAAACTCAAAAACTATATTTTCACTATTCACCGAAAATTCAACTTTCTCAGAAAAATCCCAAAATTTCAACTTAACCAAATATAGATGCTCGGATTTCAAAAATGAAATCCATTTTATGAAAATAATTTTCTCAATATTTTTAATTTTATTTTTAAATAAAAAACATTATTCACCCGAGAAAACTAATACTTAACCAATAATTTCTGAAATAGTTATTTACCTATTTTATTGAATAAAATTACTTAATCAAGGTGCCAAAAATGTATTAATACTTTCTTAAGTGAAGTTACAAAAATCATTTGGTCACATTACTTATCATAAGCATAAAATCACTATTCATAATTTACTATTAATCAAAAATTAAGTTGATCTTATTAGACTCTAAATTTTTTCTGAACATAACTGTAGAAGACAATTTTTTGAAAATAATTACACATTATTAATTATTTAATGTTTACATAAATATTTTTAAAATATTATTTTTCTAAAATTCATCAATAATATGAATACTATATTTATCCATACATTTGAAAATTCACAAACTTCACCAAAAGAAGACATCAAAATTTTTATTTAAAACAAAGGATTACCCAAGGCAGTTACGGTCTTGTTACATAACCCCTTATAACACCAGCATAGGACCTAAGAGTAAGGTGTGCTAGGGTGATAGAATCTTAGGGCAGCTCAGCAAACATTTCCTGAGTAGTTATTTCTATCAACTTGAACTTCTCATGAAGGCGATTCTGTTCCAGCTTCACACGATGAAGTTCAGCTTGGGTTTGGTCCAGAGAAAGTCCAAAGGTGCTACCATATTACCGAGTTCTGTTAGATGGGCTTTGATCGGCCTGAGACTACTGGATGGCTCTATCGAGTATTCTTTCTATATTAATTAATCATGATCAATTGTATTTATAGACAATAATCATAACATTTAGTTTCCCATGGTCTTATTGATGAATGGTCATAAAATAGTCAAAACCCAACAGTCTTATTTTAATTATACTCATTTTATTAAATGAAAAACTTTTTTTGAGTATAAAATAAAATAAGACACAAAGTTAGGAAACAAAATTTATTCAAAATTTTGGGTCGTTACAATCATCCCCCCTTAAGAAATTGTTACCTCGCAATTTTAAAATTGGGCATGGAAATTTTGTTGAAAGTCCCACATCATAAAAGATTCAATAAAACTATTACTTTAAAAGAAAGAAAGGGAAGTACAAAGGTCACCCGAGTTAACCCATAATAGGATTCCATGTAAGAAAACATGGATATGGAAGAGAAAAAAAGGATCATGTTCTGATGGAGAGTGATAGAAAACATGATTAGGAAAAAATTAACCACAAGAAGATCACAAACATAAGATGTGTTAAATAGTCTTTGATTACCCAGTAGGAAATGTAAACCAAAAAAAGTTTTTGTTTTATGTTCCTTTTCATAATTTTGAGGAATTCATTTACTACATAGAATAAAATCATAAGGAAATATATTTACCTTCAAGTAGAGTTTCATAACTTAATAAGTTTCCACCAAGACAAATCTATTCTCCAAACAGTGAGCATTCAAAAAGACTTGGTCTCATCAAAAGAAAAAGAATCATCTTATAGAGAATAATATAATCCATAAAAGAATAACTATATTTTTCTCTTGTCTTTAGTCATAAAATTAAACTAAAATAATTAGTACGAGATCATATAATCCCCAAAAAGAATAATCCTATATAAAAATAAATATGACTATTAATCTCTGAAATTCTACAAAATTACCCAAAGTTCCAGAAAAACCATTCAATACACATCCATCCTTGAAATTCTTCAGAATAATCCAAACTATGATTGGAGAAAAAAACTCAGAAGGATTTAATCACATAGTCTTCTTGAATAAATCTTAACATTTATCTCCAAATAACATCAACTACAATTAAAGTCTCATACTAAATTCTAAGCATGAATAAAGGCCCATTTTTGTGTACCAGTTCTCGTTCGAGTCGAGCTCAAAGTAGTGTTTTTATGTTTTACCCCTATGTAAATCTATGCCAGATCCACCTCTACCTACTCATATCCAGACATGGATGTATTTTCTTGATAAAACACTTACTCAATAGTCACCAAAATAATAAGAAGATTTCCTATATTTAAAATTTTCTATAGGGTTCTTCCTAAATTTTTCAAATCCATATGTCTATAAATGAATAAACTATCCTTTGATACCAACTATAACATCCCACCTTTTTATTACATAACATTTCATTACATTTTACAAACAGAGGATCATTAAATTCTAGTGTCTTGGAAATCAGGAACATCAAACATGAGAAAAAAATAAAACATTCTTATAAAAAACTTTTAAGGATTCATAATAGGATCATACTATGTAAATTTAATGAATTTCATATCCTAGAGACATATATCAATGTAAATGGTACGCAGAAGGCCCGGTAAGGGTAAACAAGGGAGTAAATGTACTTGTGATATCAATAAGAACTTGAATAAAAACATGAAGACATGAGCAATGGAAGAATAGGCATATTATAATTAAAAGAACATGAAATATAACTAGAATATGTGGATACAACATTTCATTTAGACATTCATGAACATATCACCATGGTCCATCCCCAAGGTGTCATGTACAATTACCAAGGTTATTCACCAAGGTATCGTGAAACATGTCATCTCTAGAGACTAAATCTTTACACAATGAATTTAAGCACTCTCAGGGAGCACCCTTAATATGTATTTAATTTCATGTGATCCACATAGATCATAATCAATTATTTCATAAATAACCCAAATAGATTCAATTAAATGGGTTTCATGTCAAAATCGTGACGTTTAAAAAGAGCTTAAAAATGAGATCATTATGTCATTTATAACCCATGTAAAGGGGGTGAGGGTTATATGTATGTCAATTATAGAATCAAATATATCATCTTTATATATTTATGAACAACCATGGAAACGAAATAAGTATGGTTATTCACATAAATAAACATTATAATTTCTTGAGAGAAAGAGATAGAAATTCTGAGACGAACTTTCTGCAGCATAATGGCTATATAACATGGTTTTAGAAAACATTGAAAATAGAAATGAAAATGGTCACCCACTCGTAAATAACTCATAATTAAGTATTGGTACTGAATAAAATCATGTTATGGATATTTTCATGACATACCACATGAAAAGGAAACATGAAACCAAAGAGATGATGTGATTTCTTTTACAAGAAATTAGGCAGCCCAACAAGGTCACATAAAAATTAAGAAAACAAATTGTTGAGAGAAGAAATGGTCTCTCATTATTTGGACATGAAATGGGAAGGAATATGAACATATAATAACATAACCTCATCATCAATAGATGGAAAATATAAGACACAACATAAAGGAAGTCATGACAAAAAGAGGAGGGTGAAAGGATCCCTTACCGTGAAGAGTAACTTTGAAATCATGAAGGTTGTGACTTTGGGAGGCTTGAGGGAACCTTGGGAAGACTAATTTGGAGGTAAAGAGACCATAAATTCGTTGGGGAATATATGTAAATGAAATTAATGAGGGAAAGTCTTGGTATTTATAAGATAAGTGAGGGGACAATGCATTAATTTCCAAGGGACACCTCATCGGTGGTATTGGCAAAACCATGGGCTTTACCATGGTATTTTCCCATGGTATGGGCCACTTGGGACACCTCATACCTTATATTACTATTAATAAGTAGACCAAAATTATTTCAAAATTTTAACATCCTTAATGATGTCATTACAGACCAGAAACTCAAAAACTGTATTTTCACTATTCGCCGAATATTCAACTTCCTCAGAAAAATCCCAAAATTTCACCTTAACCAAATACCGATTCTATGATTTAAAAAATGAAATCCATTTTATGAAAATAATTTTCCAAATATTTTTAATTTAATTTTTAAATAAATAACATTATTCACTTGAAAAAACTAATACTTAACTAATAATTTCTCAAACAGTTATTTACCCTTTTTATTGAATCACATTACTTAATCAAGGTGCCTAAACTGTATTAATACTTTCTTAAGTGAAGTTACTTAATATTTTTGGTCACATCACTAATAATAAGCATAAAATCACTATTGATAATTAACTCTTCATCAAAAATTATGTTGATCTTATTATACTTTAAATTTATTACTGAACATAACTCTATAAGACCATTTTTGAAAATCATTACACATTATTAAATATTTAAGGTTTACATAAATATTTTTAAAATATCATTTTTCTAAAATTCACCAATAATA
The DNA here is from genome assembly GCA_963277665.1 of Viscum album. NCBI lineage: Eukaryota > Viridiplantae > Streptophyta > Magnoliopsida > Santalales > Viscaceae > Viscum > Viscum album. Next base: position 353,192,585 of record OY728125.1, on the reverse strand, counting down.
TGCATACATATTTATCCGGACAGTTGAAAATTCACAACCTTACCCATAAGAAGACATCACAATTTTTATTTAAATCAAAAGATTACCCAAGGCAGTTACGGTCCTGTTACATAACCCCTTATAACACCAGCATAGCACCTAAGAGTAAGGTGTACTAGGGTGATAGAATTTTGGGGTGTCTCGACCAACATTGCCCGAGTAGTGATTTCTATCAGGTTGAACTTCTCATGAAGGTGATTCCGCTCCAGCTTCACATGATGAAGTTTGGCTTGGGTTTGGTCCAGAGCAAAGCCCAAAGGTGCTACATCCTTCCCGAGTTCTTCTATGTGGGATTCGATTGGCCCGAGACTACTAGATGGGGCCATCGAATCTTCCTTATATATTAATTAATCAAGGTCACATGTATTTATAGACAATAATCAAAACATTTAGTTTCCCATGGTCTTATTGACCAATAGTCATATAATAGTCGAAACCCAACAGTATTATTTTAATTATACTCATTTTATTAAATGAAAATTTTTGTTGAGTATAAAATAAAATAACACAGAAAGTTAGAAAGCAAAATTTATTCAAAATTTCAGGTCTTTACATAATTTCTGGAAAAACTTCCCATGCTATGTTATAGAATCCTCTCAATATAATTAAGATAACTGAAATGTTGTAGAATAAAAGTTATATGTGTTTTGGAATAAGTATGAAGAGTTAATAATGAACCCAAGTGAGACCATTAATGTTTTATTTGATCTGGTGAACATTCAAATAGATGACATGCATGGACTTTGAGTGATCATTGATGATAAAACCTGGTGAATATAATCCTAAGAATATTACAACGTCAATTTATTTCAGAGGTCTGAGTTCTTTAGGAAACGTTTACTAAGGAGTTGATTCTATAAAGCATTCCTAGTAATCTCATTATGTATTAAATGATAAAACATGATAATTATTTTACCCCAAAATAAAATTCACAGGATGTAGAATTTAAATTTATGAAAAACTATCATTGAGAGATAATATCAAGAATTAATAAATTCATAAGGAAATGTATTTTATTTAATCATATTTTTAAATTGGATAATGTAAATTTAAAGGAAGGATTACAATTTCATTCTATTAATATGGAAATGTTTGGAATCTTTCTTTTAACTATGCTAATAAATTTTTGGATAGTGATGATAATAAATAATAACCCATGATAGAACCGTTGAAGGGTGAAAAAATGACAAGGAATCCATAGTATAAATTATGTAATATTAATAACATATTCTCTTAGGAAGATGAGATCTTATACAAGATATAAGTGGAGTAGGTGGAGGACTATAGTTTCCTTAGTGAAGAGGCACTTGAGGATTTTATAAAAAGGCCATTAGTGGGGGATAGTGATGAATAAGCCATTATAATAAGGGAAAGAGTTTATATTGAAGTTAAACTAGAGTATTACCTTTGAAAAGATTATCATTTTTGGTCCAAAATATAAGAAAAATAATGGATTAGTACATGAACAAAAACTATATATAGAGAAATAACAAGTGAAAACTTCATACATGAATTTGGGGTCTGAAAAACAAAAATATAGTAATTTTAGAGAATTGATGAAGGAAGGTGATGTTAGGATCCAAATTAATGAACTATAATTACTTATTAATAGAATAGATATCATAGAGAACGATATGTTCAAAATAATAATGGAATTAAAAGTTGGATTCTTGATTTTCTGATAGAATTGTGATGATCATGACATGCTTCTTACACCTAGTATAACATTGGGGAGTTCAAGTGCACCGACCACTTAGGATAATTATTTGGATACTATAGAAAAATATACCAATTTGATAAAAATAAAGTTATTCAAATATAAAGATATATTAAATTTGGTCATCGATCATGAAAAAATTAAGGGTGTTCATTGTTAGAACATAGGCACCTACTCCCCCAAAAGATCATTTAAATTGACTCCTAATAGAATTAAATAGATATGGTTATAGTAGTAAAGGAATAGAAAAATACAACAAGTATTATGTATTATTATTGAGAAAACATGGGGTATTTGGTTCCATATGAATAGTCAATTTTAGTGATCAAGTGAAGAAAAATCACATGGGAAACATTTTCTATTATAAATATGTTTTTAAGGCCTATTACTATTTATGTGAATGATTCAAGTGAAATGTTGTTTATTTTTCATCATGAGTACAAAGAGGTGATTTAAAGGATACCAAGATTAAATGATTAAATTAGTTGAAAATTCCATATTAAATCCCAAAAAACAAAATGTATACATAATCATTCAATATAGAGAATATTCAATAGAATCGGTGGTGGAATAATATTATGTGCCACCAAAGGAAGTGATGTAGATAAATTAGGTCAAGAAAAGAAACCTTGAGAATGATAAAATTGTTTAAATTTCATATAGATAAATTGATAGATATTGAACATTGATTTTAGATAGAAGTTATACTTCCCACATAATAGGAAATAAATATCTCATAAAATGCATCATGTATAATAAATAATTAATTTCTAATTTTAAAATTATGAGGGGTTAATGATTACAATCTATGCGAAGGTCAATATTTTCAGAAGATACACACAGAACAACGATTTTATTTTTTGAGGGAATTACTCACATCATATTATGTGAAAGTAAATTAAGTGATTGGGTCATGAAATGAAGCTAAATAATAACACCTGCATCATTACAAGAACATATCGAACTATTGTTTTGTATGGAAGGTGTGCAAATAAAATATCAATAATATTAATGGTGATGATGATAGATGTATGATGGCCAAGGTGAGATAAATTAAATTGTATCATAAACAGATTAACCCTTTGAGTAGGAAATCCTTATAGTACTTAGTTAAAATTGGAGGTTCCTGATACATTAATATAGTCTCATATGAACACACTCATACGTGTGACTTTCTCAAAATAGAAATAAAAAAGAACATACAATCAAAATGAGGTGATATAAAAAAGGCACTACAGTTAGAGTTTTGTGATGTTGTTTGGATCTACATAACCTAAATCCATATATGGTAAGAGTTATAATGTTTTTTATAGATTATTAAAGAATAATTCCTTGGATAATGGTCATTCCTCACAATACTGGGGTCTTTAAAATCATTACACGTGATCATGTGTTAGAAGAAATTTTTTTCAAGTAAAATAAATCAAAATATCTGGACTGATAATGGTTTTGAATATATATATATGACCTTGGATAAGATAATTTATAAATGTGTGTGATGTAACATCAATAATCAATAGTCATTACCCCTTATCAATATAGATTTTTTTAGAGGAGTAATCTAGTTATTAATAATATGGCTCAAAAAAAATTCATAAAAAATAATTTATCAAATAATTATAGTAAAGAAGTTATTATTACATCCATATAAATCTGGAATGATATTTCTTAAGTTTTAATAAATATAATACCCCCTAAAATCTATTTTAAACAAAGAAAATACACTCAAATACTTTTAATTCATTTGGAAAAAATATTTATTTCTCAGTAAGAAGATGCATCATAAAATTTAGGCTCATAGTGATAAATTAGTTTTCCTTGTACATTCATCCAAAATCATGGATTACAAATTATATAATAAATGGATTGGGAAAATTATATAAATTCAAGAATAAATTACCGTAAAAAATGAGTAGATTTGGAAAGATAATGATATAATTCATATCATAAAAGTGTGGTATTTTTCTATGAAACTAATTCTAACATGAGATAATCCAGGGTAACTAATTGGTATATATAATACATGGAATAAGGAATTACTAATGCATAATATATTAAAATTTTGGTCTCAGTAAATAAGAGAAACATATGAATTAAAATTAGTTGTAATAATTTATAAGGTGACTGGAAAGTTTCAGTTCAAACATGAATGATGAAGGCTTAACAACCAAACACTTTTCTATCATAGCTAGAGCCTAATATATTTTATGAGGCTTCTAAGGAAGAGAATTGGTAAAATTAAATTCATTAATATATTTACCAAATAGAAAATAATCATACCTATTAAATTGTTCCATGGTTAAAAGACACAAATGTCATTAGAACCAATTGGGTGCTCAGAAATAAACATCACAAATATAGCAAGGTGATATGGAACAAAGCATTATTTGTGTAAAAATGATACTCAAAAATATGAGGCATGGTTATGGATAATTATTTTACACCCATGCATAGGTATGAAACTATGCGCTTTTCATGTAAATGAATATAGGATTCAAGGTGTATCAAATTAATGTTAAATTAGTATTACAAAATTGACTTTCTGAAGAAGATGTCTATATTGAGAAACTATATGTATTTATTTAAGATACATATAGGAACCGGGTTTAACATATGAATAAGTCATTTTATTATCTAAATAAAGCACATAGGGATTATTAATTTAAATGAAACCAATATCTAAAGAATCTTGGGTTCCAAAGCAGTCGAGTTGATCACAATTTATATATTAATAAGGAAATGGGTAAAAGGTGGTTTATTTTTATCTATTTGGATGATATATTTTTTGGTATATCTAATGAAGCACAATGCAATCTATTTTCTTAATAAATGAGGTGTGAATTGGTTAGGTTTATGATTGTATAATTGACATTTCACCTAGGCATACATGTTGTTTAAGGAATTAATATAACATTTATTTATGAAGAAGAATATATTAAAGATGTCCTTTAATTATTTAGAATTAATGATTATAGAATTATGAAAACTTCAGTGGAAATTCATATGAATATTCAAGGGATAAATATGATAAAGAGTACAATATCATAGAATATGAGAAAATAAATTCTTTTTTGTTGTACATGACAGAATAAAGGCCCCAAACATTGTTTTACACAACCGAAGCTACATGTTAACAAATATATCTTAAAGAGATCCACTTCATTGTATTTAATAGGATAATATGATATAATAATAATATATTGGATTAGAAGAAGTTTTCTAAAATAACTTCACAACATTAGTAATTAAGATTTACATATAAATATTAGGTAGGTCTGAGGGATTATGACAATATCTGGTGGTTCTTTTTAACATGGATGTTCTTGAAATTCATTTCTAGGTAAGAAAGAACAATAAATTTACATGATCTCCATAAAGTATAAATATATTGAAACTAATAAAGAATATACTCAAATTATTTGGATGAAGAAATGGTAATAAGATATTTGAATTGGTGATGAATCTCATGTTTTTATCATGTGTGATAACTTCAGTTCTATTAATCAAATAAAAAATATTATCCATTATTCAAGGACAAATAACATCAAACAAAAATATCACTTTATCGAGGATATTGTTTAAAATATGTTTTTGATGTAAGATTATGTTTCACCACAAAATTGTGTCTCCAATAATATGATAGAGCCTCTTAATAAAGAAAATTTTAAAATCCATTAATTAGCACTATGAGTCAACTAAATTTGTTTAAATATATTAGTGGGACAATATTCCTCTACTCCCCATGGAATATTACTAATTTTACCAACATATGATAACCCTATTAAATTATTTTATTTAATTTAAAATCCTATTTTGGGATCTTATAGAGTATTTCTCTTTGGGTTCAATGAAAAAGGTGGAGAATATATCATATACCAATACATGGTATAATCCTTGTGTTGAGATGATGTAGGGGGATAGGAGTGTTATTAAATATTGTAAAAGATAGTGTATTACAAGCTATTATTTTAATGTGTGTGGGAATAATAAACTTTTTATTTTTAGGAAGAATCTTTGTAGAGTGGTTGAAGAGAATAAAGACTAAAGTATTATTTTTATGAGGATATTTATTTTTTCTCAGACCATGTTTGACATAAATTGGATTATATTTAGTGTTTAGTCACTCATTGATACATTATTTGAAGTTTAGAAGTTCAGATTATATATTGTATTAGATCTAGTTAATTCTAAACTATTCAATAGAATACGCTTTATATTATTTTTGTGTTTCCAATAAACCCAATTGGGGAAATTGTTATAAATATACCTGTGGAGATCATTTTTGGTCGTGTTTATTAATAATAAATTATATTTAATATTCATGTCCTATAAATTTGGTGGCCGGATTTCAATTCATGAATGTTGTTTGAGTATTGGAAGTATTCGAGTGGAAATTTAGTCATTTCTTTTTTATTTTGAATGTTTAAAATTTATGAATTTAATTATCCATATAATACTTTTGAAGAGTTTGTTAGTACATAAAAAATATTAGATTTTTAGTGAAGCAAAATCTCAAAAAAATAATAAGTGAGGTCAAAAGAGTAATTCTTCTGTTCAAGAAGGTAATATCTACCTTTTTGGTGAGAGAAACGTAAGTTCAAAAGGGTATTGGTGAACTTTGTAAGGGTAATACATGATCTAAAGAGAATGATTTTTTACTTAAGAATGGTATATTTATAGATATGTAAAAATTCATATAGTTAATAAAGAATATCATAAGGGTGGCATGGAATTCATAATTGTAGTTTCATAAATTATAAGAGTACTGTAGGACTTTTTAAAATTACTCTATGACTTATTAAGAGTAAAATATTAAATTTCAAAGAGTAATTTTAGATTTATGAAGAGTTTACCCAATACTTTATAATATTAATTCCCTTAGTATGATTTTATGTAGTTTTTTATTATAGAGTCTTTGAGATAATTTCATATTCATTAAAAATTGATAATTGGTGTGATCGTACAAGAAAGAAAAAGATACCCCCAAAATTAAATAATTTTTATTTCTTGATTATTTAGTTATTTGAATTAAAATTAATATGGGTTTTATGGTAATTAATGGTAGTGGTATTATTAGGGGATTAAACTATTTTGTATTGGTTTTATTATGCATGGGTGTACTTCATGAGCTTTTTTAATATTTAATAACCATATTCATTAAAAAGATATACATGAATTAAAATAGATAGTTTAACTATAGTTTTAAGGGGGAAAATCATTCATGATTTCTAGAGTTTCAATATTTTAAATATATTAATATTTCTCATGTGGAAAATCAATAGAAAAATATTTATTTAGGATGAATTAATTGTGACTGAAGATAAACAATTGAGGAAGTGTCTCAATGGATATACATATCAATAATTTTTTGGATTATAGACTATCTTTATAAAGGAAAAATGATTCCATGATCATGATTTAAATTCAAACACAAGAAAGGAGCTATTCTCGGAGGGTCTATCACTAGATATTCATATATATTTTAACCGGTGCATCACCATCTCAGATGTAATTTGTTTATCAACTATTCATGGGAGAATAAAATAGTTTAACGAAGAGCAGTTTGTTCCTTATTAGAAGAGGATAAGTGTGCACTTAATTTTTTGAAGGTTGTAAACTATGAGGGGTAGTGTTGTTACTCTGAAAATTATCAACCAATACATTGAGATTTATTATTTTAGCTGTAAGGGAACATTTAAATGCATGTTGCTTATATTTACCAATTTGGTTGAACCTTGTAAAATATCTTGTTACTACATAATTATTATTTTTGTCATTATTTAATAATTATATACCCATGTTAGATAAATCTATATAGGAAAAAAGAATAGTTAACAATAAATTCATGTTATCCATAAAAATTTTGCGTCATTTTATTTACAGTTCTTGATATCTCTTGATACAAACTATGAATAACTTTCACCGTCATAAAAAATATATCTATGGAACCAATAAATAATAAATTACTTAACAAAATTCTCATTAAATAATTTAAAACATTTCAAAAATCACAAAACACACACACCCACATTTTTAATTCACAGCATTCTCCTTTTAATTAATCTCTCTATAAATATGTTAGCCCTAAATAACAGATCACTCCCTCATCAGGTTAGACACATATATTTTCATTCTTTACCATACATTGTTCTCCCCCTATTTTTAAATACATTAATTTATTAAAAATAATTTCATTTTTTTCTTTTTTCCTTTTTAACATCAATGTCCAATGAAAAATTAATAAAGGGAGAAGAATCATTTCAATCTACATTGATGGATGAAGGTTAACAACTATTCTTCAAACTACATGGATTGATATTAAACTCCACCATTGAATGAAAACTCTTTATATTATCCATTTTCTTCTTCAACTCCCATTTCTAATTAGGATAACTCATATAATTATTAACATCATTAATGTGACATACCAAAGATTATTTATTCTTAATAATTTTCACTTTTTAAATTTATGAACTTTAACACCACTATACTCAAATAGAAGCACCTTCTTATTCACCCATTATCTAACATCACATTCTTTGGGTCCCACCTTCAACCTTCTTCTTGAGTAGAAATGGTTTTCTAATATTTTTAGAGTAAAAAAATTATAAAATTCATCTTAACATATTTCTTATTATTCTTAAGAATAAACTTTTTATTCACTATTTATAAAACCTAAAATATTGTTTCCCAAGTAAAATGTTATCTCATAACATCACATCCATCATTTAAATTCAAAACAAAATATTAATTCTTATGACATATCACTTTGTGGTCTTCATTAAATAGTTGAGACACGCTTATATTCTTTTTTTCAACCCATCAATAAATAATGTGGTCTTTAATTAAAGTTTATCTTTTTCAATGATTAATGAACTAATTCCTTTAATTTTTAGTAGTACACATTTATAAAAGTTTATAAATGGTTTATTTAACTTATTATTATCCTTAAATACCTTCAAATGTTTTATAATATAATTTTATCATCTAATATGAAAAATCCATGGATATTTTCTTTTTAGATTTTTTGGGTGAAACTTAATTAGTAAAAAACTTCTCATTTCAGATCACCTTTTTTGATACTTTTGAGTATTAAAATTCAAACTCAACTATATTGATTAAATTGTAATAAATTTTTCCAAAAGGTGAAACAGTTGATCATATATGTTATAAAAATATCCCAATGTTAAAAACTTATTCATAACATTTAGTTTCAAAATTTCATAGGACAACTAGGCAACAATCCCTTTGAAGGTGGAGTGATGATATCATGGCATATACTAGGGAGGAGTAGTTCTAAGCTATCTTCTCTGGGTGATTCCCTCTAAGACCTATGGGTCATGTAATTGTCTCTAAGCCTTCGGTCCTTGTAAGGGTTCCAAAACACCCCATGAAAGGTGGATTATAAAAAATAATAAAAATTGAAGGCCTTGAATCCATTTTTACCGACCAAACAAAATATTCTTTCAATGTTCGCAAATACTATATAATTCAAAAAATATACATAAAATGCATACATTCCACTGAAAACATATTTAATTTCATACTTTGACACTTATTATTCCGTCATCCTATTTTTAGTAATCATTGATCTATTTTTAAGAAAACATTTTTAACCTTAGAACTCATTCATTTTCAATTTTTTATTATTTTTATATTTTTTTAAATTATCATTTTAGGGAGTTTTTGAATTCAAATCAGTGCACCTGTAATTTTTTGATTTCTGAGAATCATATTGTTTTTCAATTTTCTTATGTTTATTCTCCGATGACTTTGTATCAGGACCTTTACCAACACTTTAGGTTATTTATGAATATTTTAATGTAATATATGTCTGGAAACATGATTCTCATAATTCTATAAGACCTCAACTTGTTTTATAATCTAATTGCTAGAGAATTATCCAAAAGCATTAATAGAATTATAAGAATTGGATATGAGCTTCTCAAGTTCCCCTTCACTAGTGATCAATTTCTATTGGATATCCTTATGATCCTTCTTAATTTTAATAACCTTAAACTCCATTTCAATATATTAATTTATCTATTCATCAAGAGACTCCATAAATCTCTAATTCTTATTTAACAACAATAAAAATATATATGAATGAGAACTTCTATTTTTGATAGATGGTTAAAAACCCATGTTCATGTTCTTATTATCCTTATCTAATTGAGAAATATTAAATATAAACTAATTGAGTTCCCACAATAGCATGGGCTTTATTTGTATCCCTTACTCACTTTCATCACTAATAATATTAGCAGTTATGAGTTTTTCTTCATTCACCTTTTTAACAAACCACCATTCACCATCACCACTAGATTATTTGATTTATTCATCATCCTCAGTACTATAGTTGTTTTTAAATTTTAGATAAGAAACAATTCTTATTAAATTTACATAAATTCTTACCATTCCATTTTGGAAAAAAATTATTCTTTCTTCTTTAAGTAACTTCTTATATTCTAATATTAATCATCAATATCTTCATCTTATTCCATTTTTGTTCAATTTTTTTAAGTAATATCCATATTAATTTTATTGCCTTGATATATTTTAAATTGATAAATTATTTCTCAAATAGAGATGATAGTATGAAATTATGAAAAGAACAATATTTTTTTCCCAAAGGGTCCAACTTCATTTGTTGTCAATATTTCAATATGTATTTAGTGCAACATTTGGTGAAGGTTTAAGGCTACATATTGAAGAATTTAAATATTGATGTTAATTAGAGAGTGGTAAATTAAATATGATAATTGATTTGTTTTTATATAAGGAAATTGAAGTATGTGTTGGTGAATGAAGGAACATTTTCAAGAAAGTTTTTGTGGGAAGGATAGATTGGTTGAGAATATATGGATATGTATAGATGGTGATTCAATGATATGAAGTGAATACTGAATCAAAGCATTCATGCAGTTAATATTTTGTTCTTTTGGTATATTTTATTGTTCTTATACTCTATTCAATGACTATATCTTTCTATGGTTCTTTTTTCATATGGTTGATCAAGAATAACTTTTGGAAGTTCATTCACCTGGTTTATTGGTTTTTCATGTGGTTGATTTAACGATTGTTAATGTGGTTGACCTAGATGTACAATCAATATATAGTGAGATATGTGGTTGATATATATTTCATGATGTATTCAATACACATGATCAATATAGGCATACAGTTGACCTAGACTGCCTCATGGTCACTTCATATGGTAGCTTGACTGCCTCACGATCAGTCATGTACTTAGAAAATTATTTATTAATATATTGTGTAAAAAATAATGTTCCCAAAATTTATATATTATGAATAATGTAATATTAGAATTTTTATATGAAAAAGATTCATGGAATATACATTACGAACATTCATTTGGTTCATGATCCAAGAAAAGAACAAAAGGAATCAAAAAAGGATTTCCATGACACAAGTACAATATCAACATAGTAGATTATCATGCTTCCATACATTTAATTTTTTTATTTACTTTGATAATGTGTATTTAATATAAATAAGAGGTTATGACATTAATGTCACATGATAAAGAAAACATAAAAGTTATCATGATGTTTTCAAAAGAATTAAAAGTCGTTGATTTTTTAGAAGCTAAGATTTCAATATTTTTATATCGCATGAGATAGAAATAAATTATGTGTCACTTGGATATTTATAAAAAGTTTTTAACAAGTTATTTTAATTAATTTTAATGATATTTAAAATAATATAAAATCTTTCTATCAAATATCATGGAGTTTTCATAATTAAAATATTGGATAATAACTATAATATTACAAATACAATAATAATGATTTTATAATCTGGAATATAAAAAACAAAACTTTTAATGGTGAATAATGTGTTATAGCCTTGATAATAATTGATAGCATGATACACTATTATCACAGATAGATAATGGATTGAATCTAAGCTCCGTTGATGAATAATGAGATTTTTTGTGTGCCTATGAATTCATAAAGGAATAAGAAGTTATATATTAATCAATACCTAGATAAAGTCTCAAGAAAAGAACTACTATTGAATATCATCAGTTAGTAAACATGAAGATATTTTAATCCATATAATTTTGGATGAGAAAATACATTCTATGGTGTGGAAAACATTAGGATCAATCTGAAGGTATTTCTCTATATGATCATCTATTTCAAAGAGTTTTTGTATCTATTAGTGGACCCTATAATCTGTGTAGAGAATAATAGAGTCTTTATTGTAATAAATTGTTAAATATAGTGAAGGTATTCATGTTCAGTGTTATAACCAATATTGAAATAAGTAGGCCTTTTAGTCTAACCATGTAAATATTATCCATTATTGTCTTTATTATTGTTAATACAAATGATGGGGAGGCTATGAGAAATATTTAAATGGATTAAGAACCTTCAATATTTTAAATTTTGTGTCTAAAGGTAATAAATCAAAAAATAATAAAATTAATCATTTATTTACCCTAGTAATTCAATCATATCATGTAATACTAAAACATGTCATGTTTTCACTCTAAAAATATAAAAGTAGTTTCGGTGAAATGTATAATCGTAATTCAAGGAACAACCAAGGAATTATTTCATTCTAGGGAATGATATATCATAGTTATAGGAATATGATTCATCCATACATTCTTTCTCATGGCCTATAGGTTAGATATTTCTCTATCGTGGGTTATCTACCCATTTTTTAAGATGATTTTATAAATCATGATAATAATAGAAAAATAGAGTTATATAGAAAGGCTCAAGATTCCATCATAATATATATATTAAAAAATATTCTACACAACGGAAATTTTCCTTCAAATAGAAAAATAAATATGGGACTAATTAAGAATAAACTATGAAGATGATGTTAATTTTAATGAAGTAAAATTTTAACCTTGTACGTGTAGACTTATGGACATTGAAATGACTGATCATGAATATATTGATGTTTATGTCACCTAGGTGAATCAGATAGTCAAAAAAAATTAAAATTTTGTGATAATATATAGGATTCAATCATTTCTAACAAGCTTATACAAAATTTCTAAAATTAATTCGATTCAAGGATATAAACCTAGGATGAAAGAGATGATTTATAAACTGATGAATCTCAAAAAAATATTAATTTTTTATATAAAAAGGCTCTAGTATTTAAAAATATCTAAAAAGGATTTTACAGCCATTGATGTTATCAGAAAAGGAAAAATGTAAGTAGAAGAAGCTGCAAAATCAGGTGAGATAGATTTTGATGAGGATAAAGATCATAGTGACATTTTTTCCATCAGATAAAAATGTTTATATAAGTGAAAATAAAAATAAAATGGTAATAAGTTAATAAGTTTCTAAAATTATTATGACATTCGTCATTTTTTATATACAGTTCATAGAGAGGTAAGTTGACAAATAAGAATCATATGAGGATGATGAGAGGAAAAAATAATAATAATTATAGTATCAAAATAATATGTCTTATGATAAATAAAAAAGATTTAGGGATCATATAGAAGACAAGATGATTAATTCAACTTATTTACTTAGTTTGATAAAGTATTTGATAGGTTTATTAGTGATGATATAGAAAAATGGATGAAGTTTCCATGGTAGGAAAATAAAAAATTGGAATTTTATATTGAAAAGAAATATTTAATTGAGAAGGAAAAAAAGGAATATTGAGAAAGAGACTAAGAATGTAGAAATTAGGATAAATAATATGTACTGAAATATCTGGAATAAAAAGATGATATGAGAAAAAACAATCTATTGGTTACTGAGCTAGAGAAAATAGTAAGTGATATTTAAGAGATGTTTTTCGCAAGGTAAGAATCACTAACTGATACAAAATCTATATATTTTTTTGTTAAAAATGATCCAAAAAAGTATATAGAATAATTCAAAAAGCCTACTAATATTATTGAAAAATCATCACAATTTTGGGGAATGAGATGTTCTAATGGGGATGAAAAATATTCACCTAATCCTTCTTAAATTAAATCTATTATCTCTAGAATTAGAGGATTCAAAAAAAATATGAGATGTGATGTACCAAGAAATAAAATAATAAAATATCTTCCCTATAAATGTAATAAAGGACACTAATAAGGCTAATTTACCCTAATAAAAATAATTCTCATGTTGATGGAATATATACCCAATATGATTACTGAAAAATTCACTGTCAAAATGAATGGTCAAAATTTTGAGTTTATTTTTGGTGTTCTGATATAGACACAAATCCTAATATTCATGGTATGATATTCATTTATTAATGGAAATTTAATAACTATGTGGTGAGAAAATTTAAACAAAAACTCTTATAAAGGATTCGGTGATCATTCTTGCACCAAATATATTTAACGAATATAGATTTAGGTGTTTACAAGAATCATGTAGAATATTTTTACAAGAAGGTATTGAGGATGAGTAATTCATTAATATCCATCCAAGATAGATTCCTTTTGTTGTAAAATGGAAGAAAATTAACATATCTAAAAAGAATTATTCATGGAAGAAGATTTGATAAATCTCAAAAAAAGATGAGACAAACCAAAAATAATGCACAAAGATATAGACAGACCAGTTGTATCTGGCCACGTGAATAGTAAAATGAAATATAGATACTAATGATAATGTTAAATAAGTGGTTACACATGAATAATTTATAATTCATGCAAATATGTCCAAAAATGGTGATTTTACGGTTTATGAAAAATCATATTAATTGTGTTTTTATAGAGGAATGGTTCAAAATATTGTAAAAATCATTTCCATATCAAGAATTGTTTTTTAGGAAATAGATGTAGACATATGTAAAATAAGATTCCTTGGTTACAAAAGTGAATATTATAACTCCACGTAATGATAATTAAAATACTAAGATGTTAAGAGTAAGAGAAAACTCTCAGGTTGATAATTTCTTATAATAAACATTGAACGCCCATCCTTATTTCCAATTATTGTTTTTATCAATGCTAAAATGTATTTAATTTAAGGATAGGTAGATATATTCCACTAAATTATAGAAAATAATGTTTTTAACGATTTATCAACTATATTATCGCATGAGAGTTATTGAATCCCCTGAGGTACAGAAAAGATGAATATAGAGGTATCAATATATCAAAAGCTATAAGAATATAGAATTTGTTTTGAAATATAAATATCCCCATGAAATATAAAGTGAATAATATTTCAACAACACTTAAATAATTTATTTTTGATTATATAAAAATTTCATTAAGTGGGTTGAACTCTTAAGAATGTGGAAAGTATTTATTGACAATATGTGTGGAATGGATTTTTTCACAATACCATTGTTGAGAACCCATGTTAAATTTGATCAATGTGTTTATTGAGGGATTAGTTGATCCAAAAGTTAATTATCCAAGGTAAATAACATATTGATTATTTTATATGATTATATCTTATTTCCATGAAGATATTTGATTTCCAAGAAAAAAAGTAATTCTATTGAGATTATGGATTGGCATTTGGTGATGGGTAATTCAACAACTCTTTTATTGGACTTGGAAATAAAATTTCCAACCATATAACTAGCCAAGGGTACCCCATAGTCACTAAAAAGGGGTGAAGGTACAACCCTTAGCCAACTAGTGTAGCAGTAGAGAAGAGGATAATCATATGACCCTCCAAGAGTGTAGGAACATTATGGGTCATACATGTGAATACCTAATGAGTGCGCTCAAGTGCGAGCACATAGAAGTGGTTAGGTGTTCCAATATAGGTCAGTCCCAGCTTGGGAAGATTATGGGTACTGTGTTGTATGTTCCAAATCCCACTGCTAGCTTGAGTTTTAGATTTCAAAGGAATGTTTATTAAATAGATTGAGACTGAATAAAAACCCAATATTGGACTCACATGATGCAAGATTCTATTCACCCATTAAAAAGATAAACATATAATGTTCGTTGTTTGATTAAAGTAGTCTATATAATCCTATTTTTTCACACAATTATATATAAACTCTAGGACCTTGATGATTTTTTTTCACCAGTGTCACTAAATCATTGTGAGGTCAAATTTCTATAATATCCATGGATACAGAGATGCCAATGCCAAAGCTTTTATCTACACTATGGAGGGTTCAAAATTGATTGAGGCAATTATTTTAGTCTACAAGGATCTATGACTCAATAGAATTGAATTTACCATAAAATGATGTTCTAATTTTTGAGATTCTGGACATTTTGAGGGTGTTCTGACATGGATACAAAAGTTACACCACAATAGGCATTCTTGAATCTAAATAGGTACAACTACATCATGGAATAATCACAACATCCCAATGTTTTTTCATGGATTCCCCATTGATTGTTTAGATATGTTGTGGTAAACGGAAGAAGAAAATTTTACATAGTAGAAGAGTAATCCATGATGTAGTCACATGTAAATTTAATTTCATGAGGGATTTACACATATCATAGAGACATTCAACTACACTGTCAAAAATATATTCATTCTTGAGTTAATATAATCACATGCACATGAGGCTGAGCATGAGAATAAATAATCTAGTGTTTTAGGATTGATTTTCAACTATGTATGATATGAAAATAAGGATGCAACCCATATTCAAAATTTGTGATACAATTTAGATGTTAGGATCATTGAATGCGAACAGATTTCATAGAATTTGTGAGGGTTATAGAGGAGTTATTTCCCTCATGAAATGTGGATATATAAAAACCTAGATTTTGAATATGTTGTATTTTTTACCATGCCGTAGAGAATCACGAGTAATTAAAGGCTTCACCATTGTAGATTATACAACACTGGAATAGTTTCACAATGGGGTGTGATATGTTGTAGTCCTTCAAACAATTACACAACTAGGTGTAATCTATTCCATGATAATTTATTTCTCAACTGATGTTTAGCTAAATTGTGGAATAGTTATGGATTATTTACAATCATTTTACAATGCTCATAAAGTATCCCTCGAGATTACTCATTCAATATAGTACAACCTCCATATTTCAAGAATAAGTGACCAACTAGGAAAACTAAAAAGTGGAGAATTATTTGTCCACATTCCTTAATATTCAAAAAACAGGTAAAGATAGATCAAAATATAGAGCATGTTAATGATTTATTTTTGATAGCAATAAAGAGGTGTTATTACAATGCGGGGATAAAAGTATTCAAGGATTATAATCCATTAATTACCATTACAAAGATAAATATGGTGTTTGTTGTAGCCATATCAATTTGAAGTCATTTTTGATAGAATCTATATGGTGAAGGATATATGACACAAAGGTGTTTTCACTAGAGGTTATGTATAAATACTATTAACCATTAGTAGATAATTTATTTATATATGGAAATTAAATCCAACAAATTGATGTAGATGAAGTTACCTTCATGTCTATAAACAATGTGTGAATCCTTTCTGAAGAAATGATAAATGGAATAGGAATAACGTGATTCTTTTCATAGGAAGTTAGGAAAATAAAAATGGATTGAGGTATTAATCCATGTGTTATACTAATATGACCCTCATCTTATAAGGAAATGAGAATGTGAATAAGAGAGACATAGCCCAAACCAATATGTAGTCAGTGTTATAAATTTATTTCACCAATTAATTTTTGGTATCATAATCCATGTTCGATTCCTTTATGGTAAAAAATTTTAATAATAGTTTCTATAGTTACTTTATTCTGAAACATTAAAATAGAACAATAGATCAAAATAATATACTGTTATTGATAAAAAAAGTCACCATTGAGGTTGATTGATTAAGATCCGTAAAGGATTTTGAGATTTTTTAATAAGTAATAGTTTTATTTTTCATGAACAATGTATACCATGTTTCACCCTCCCCCCTCTCAGGGTAATCTCACTCAATGTCCCTTGTATATTTATAACCTAGGGGGTGTTGTTTCATGAAAATATGAGACTAATGGATAGTTTTATTAATTACAATTGTACTTTTTGATGCTGTCTTTTAAGATTCATATAAGATAAAATAAATTTATTATTGAATCTATATGAGTATCCTCTGAATTTGAATTTGATAAATATATCTCATGGCTGGTTGTTTGTGGAAAACATTAGAAACCTTGGATAATAAACTCTATTTTTTCTACACTGTGATAGTCTATGTAGACATAGAGTAGAGTAACAAAAGACTCATTTCTTTAAAAAAATATAGTTTAATTCATCACTCTCCAGGGGCTCGAGTTATGTTTTTAAAATAATATGAAAAAAAAGATGAATTGAAAGACTGATATTAGTAATATGAGAAGGCCCATATTTTCCTGTTACATTTTCTTTTCAAGGAGTAGTAATAAATAAAAACACATATTGACTTTAAAACTACATGGGGTTTTTGAAAATAATTAAAAAGGGGGAGATTATTGTGCTCAAAGGGTCTGGTTATATTTGATTCAATATTACAATATCTTTTTCGTGCATGAAGTGGTGGTGGTTTGAGGATACAGCTTAAAGAACACAAACAGAGAGGTTCAATACAAAGTGGAATCTTAAATTTGATTATTGGTGTGATTTTATTCAAGTAAAATAAATGAATGTATTGGGGAACGAAGGAAAATTTTCATCAACATTCTGGTGGAATGTTTTGAGTGATTGGGAATCCATGGATATTAGTTGAAGAAGACGTATAGATATTTTAGTGAATACTAGTTCAAAAGGAATATGTGGTTAATAATTTTTAAATATGGTTGATTGGATGTTCCTTGGGTGGATTCACATATCATTTCTTTATATAATCTCTTATCCTTATGATAAATCAAAAATAAATTCTTGTTCTTGATCTAAAGGTTTTCCATGTAGTCAACCTATTATATAGTCAATCTAGAGTGAGATATGTGGTTGATACTAACTAATTCATGTTGTTGATCCACACCGTCAATCCAGAACACCTCATGGTTTCTTCACATAGTAGCTTTACCTTCTCAGTGGTAGTCATGTACGTATATGATTTTTTTATGAATTATGTGGGTGAAAACCATGGTTTCTATAATTTGAATATTCTAAATAAATTAAAATGAAGATATTTTTAATACAATCATCATGGACTATCAAGATAATTTATGTTGATTATGATCCAAGAAAAGATTAAAATGAATATAAAATGAAATTTCATGTCATGAGTAGAAGATCCAGGTAGAAGAGATGCATGTTTCTATACATGTGAAAATTTGGAAATATTTTGATGATGCATAATTTGTGGATAGAAGATTTGATGGATATCACATGAGAATGGATGCATTATAGTATTTTGGAAATTTTTTAAATAATTAGATCCCACAAATTATTTTCACACTAAGACTGTTATTTTAATATCACATGAGATAGAAAAAGAAATATCCACTTCATGATTTAAAATTAGGTTTTGATCAAGTATTTGAATGAGTTTGAAAGATATTTTAAAGAAGATAGAATTGTGTTCCCAAATACCGTGGAGTTTCCATAATTCAAATAGGGAATAATAACTATGATATTACAAGAATGATATTTATGATATTTTTATTGTAAATAAAAAAAGGAAAAAATAGGTTATGAAGATGGAATTCTACCATTGAGAATCACTGAGATCCTAATACACTATTATCATAGAGAGACTATTTGTCAATGTTAGGATCCATTTAATAATAAGGATATATGTTTTGCACCCAATAATTTCTGAAGGCTCTGTAAGGTTAAGATTACTCAATTTATAGAGGAATTCTAGATAATAAAATTACTTGTGAAGATCATGAGTGTAACATCCCAAGTAAGTAATGAATAATAGATATTTTTATCTATGTCTATTAATGATTAAGATAGTGTTTTAGAGGCATAAAATGAAAATAAATACAATCTTATGCATGGAATACACTAATATTCTTAAAAGATTGTTTTACTCCCTTTTAATGGAAAACCCTTTTTAAATATATCTTTTGACAATTTTATAAGCTATGTTTGTCAAAATAAACTTATTATTTATGATTGGGATATCAAAATTTACTTTGTGTGAATTTTTGGTATTTTTCTGACAATGTTCATATTTTTATGAATAGTGAAAAAATACTGCATTTTACATCAAAACTGCTTTTTCATATAATTTAATTATATAGTTATATTGTCTTTTGAATTGGTTTTTATGTGAAATTAGAATATATTTTTACCATTAAATCCAATGGTGGTCATTGGAATCAATTTCACTTTGAAATTGGACTTAAACTAGTGTCAATCGTTTGATACTTATTGTTTCATAAAAACACGCTATTTGTCATGACAGCGGGAATTAATTATTAAATTAATTAATGTGACTTATATGATTTGAATTTTTTAAAATAGAAATCATTTTTGAATTCGGAATATCAAATATATCTTAAGGTGAAGTTTTGGTATTTTTTTGAAAAACTTCAATTTTTGATGAATAGTGAATCCACTAAGTGGTAGTTAAAGAAACTGATTTTTCGTTTAAATGAAACTTTTCCACTCCTTTGATTTGATTTTCAAAAATCCAACATACATAGTTTTCATTAATGAGTAAAATTTGGTTCAATGAGATTAAAATAATTTTTTTTTGAATAGTAACTTTTAAGTTCTTAATCGCGATTAGTGGTAATTAGTGTAGTTTAAGGTAAAAATAATGTTTTAATAATATGAGATGAGCTTGAAACATGTCCTAACCTCATTGGATATGTCATGTCCGTCCACTAAAATCCATGGGTCAACATGGGGTCCCCATGGAGCCACTTTGGTTGGGAAATGACATAAATAACTTTTTATTTAATGTTAAAGTAAAAATGACACAAACAAGAGATTTTTTACTAAAACAATTTTTACATGGGGTTATACAAGTCAGATTTTTTATTATAAATAGTCATTGAAAAGCTAAAATTATTTCCTACATAATAGTATTATTTTATAAGTTTTATAATTTAAATAAATTAAATAATTTATGACATCATAATGATGCAGTGATTACCTCATTAATAAAGGATTTAAATAAAATGAAATGATAATGTAAAATATATGAACTAAACATGTCCAAAACCTATTTTATGGATTTATTTCGAACCCGTATCATCTTACCCTAGAATTATATCAATGGGGGACCTTTTGAATCCGAAACGCATTTTAAAATAAAGTAACATTTCTTTACTTTCCAAGAGTACCCCTCCTCTCCTCTTATAAAAGGCCCCCACCTATACCTCCTTACCCACACTCCCAAAGCCTTTCTCTCGGCCAACCCCTGCCCATTTTGTCTCTCCACATCCCTCTCTTACTCCTTGAAGCCTCACATTGGGCAGAAGTCTTCCCAAGGAAGCCTTTGATCTCAAACCAAAGGGAGTTACCCGATTTTAAGGTAATGTCTTCACTTAAGTCCTTTTGTTTTATTTTGCTTCTCCAACCCCATAAACTCTTTTTATTAATTTCTTTTGTAACAACTCCAGTATGTTCAATATACTAGGATGTTTTTATAAGAAGGATTATAGCTACACTTACACACACCTATATCTAATGGTTAAAGGACATACTATTTCTGTGGATAGTGAATTTCTGCCTCCCGAAACGATGATTGTTCAACACTCATTTAACACCTTCAAATGTGGCCATTAAGATGACACTATATTTATATATGATATATAATATGTTTATGTTTTCTTTAAGCTTCTATATTTTTCTTTTTGGTCATACCTTTATGGTTTCCATTATGGGTAAACGCGATATCTTCATTTAAGGAAGTGCGGACTACCGCCCCCTCAAAGTGATTTAATTCGTTAAGTACCATATTTGGGACGTATAAAGGATGTAACTATGATATTATATATGATATTATACTGGAATTATAATATACATTTATATAATTATGATTCCATTTTATAAAATACGAAAGAGAAATGAAAGTAGCGTTCATGCGTACGTACGGCTTACCGTCTCCCTGAACGGTGCATTTCATTTCTTACATCTAAATGATTATGTAATATTCTAAATGCTTGCATTTACTGGATATATATGAAAAATATTATATCTACATCATGAATATCATTCTGGATATAATAAATACATGAACAACTTGTAATTATAAAGGGCTTATTTTTTACTCAAGTACCAATAATTGTTAAAACGACCGTTATTAACTTAAATAATTACATAGTGTTCATGACATGGAAATAAGTGATATAAAAGGAATAATGAACTTGAAAAAGGTTCTTAAACAAGTAAAAATTAACTCAAGTTTATTATTCAGGAGATTAATGAACGACCGAGTCAAGTCAGACCTGAGGAATGGGACTTCGTCTCAATCTCCTTTCATTGAGGCATATTTTGTTTTATACACAACCTTATTTTATATGGTGTATAAACCCCTTTTACTTTTATGTTTATTAAAAAGTAATCTTTTTATACGAAGCATTTACTAAACGACAAAAGTGAATGTTTTTGTCGTACGTATGCGGCGAAAACGACTTCTCCACTGTCGTGACTATTATTTGAGTTTCGGCTTCCTCTACAAGCCATACCTTTTTTAAAAAGAAAAATTAATACCATGTTTTACTTTTCTTTTATTTTGGTATTGAAAATTGTTTTCATAATGTTTTTATATCAATGTGTTGTATTGATATCTTGTAATTGAGAGGTGGAAATGTTATTTTTCCTTTATGCATGTTTTATGTGATACGATTCGATTGAGGTTCTTGGGCATTATTATGAAGACGGGTGGTTCCATGATAGACTAAGGGAAGGTGAGCTCGATATAGATCACCAATGCATTGGGTAACCCGAAGGAGTGAAACGTTTAGGTTTCTCCGAAGAGATTTAGGGAATATACTGTGATGGGTATTCCAAACGTAACCAAGAGGGATACTCCCTACGTAAAAATGTTATGAATGCCTCAAGTTACCTTTATGTCTTATGATTTCTATGATTTATTTATGATTTGATGAGGTTTGTTAAAGTGATTATGTTTTATGGCTAAAGTATGATTTCATTCTTATGTATATATGTACCCATGTTTCCTTTCCATATTTTTATATCCCTTACTGAGCTTTTTATGCTCATCCCATGTTTTTTTTGAAATGTTTTTCACTGGTCAAGGGAAAGGTACATGATATGATGATAGTGTCAAGGAAGTGTCAAGAAAGAATCCTTGTTTTATTTTAAATATGTTTCCATTGATGAGAAAGAAGAATAATATCTTTATGTAACCACTTTGTTTATATGTGGAATGTAATTCAAGTTTTATGTTCTAATTCTCTAAAACTCTAATCCCGAAATGATCCTCAAGGTGTAATCTTGTAATAACTCAAGATTAAGTAAGGTTTAAGGCTTGGGGCCTTATAGTTGGTATCAAAGGTCAGTTTAGATAACTTTAGGAGTTATAATTCTATTAAATGATTATCCAAAAATATTTTTTTTTTGTTAAATTGAAATGATATAGCATTTGAAGATTACCATGTTGCTTCATCTAAGACATGTTTGTTCAGAATGGTTTCCCGCAGAGGAAATAGGGAAACAGTGCTAGGAAGGCATACAGAAGGAAATAACCTTCCGAATCAGCATCCTGAGATGGTCGGAATTGGAACTGAATAGTTTGTTGCAGTAATGGCGCAGTTGACTCAAGCGATAAATAGTGGTGGTATCCATGCACGAGACCAGCCAGATCAACCACAGTGGAACATGTCAGTGGTTGAACATTTCATGAGGCAACATCCCCCATCATTCAGAGGATCATCTGACCCTGTGCTAGCTGAAGGGTGGATTAAAGCACTGGAGAAGATTTTTGATGTCATGGGGTGTTCAGACAATCAAAAGGTTAGTCTTGCTATTTACCGTTTGGAGGGTGAGGCAGATCAGTGGTGGTCTATGGTTAAAAATATCAGGGACGTCGATGAGATTGATGCTCTTGACTGGGATGAATTCAAAGGTATGTTTCTTGAGAAGTATTTTCCTAAGGTTTTTCGACTTAGGATGGAAAAGAAATTCTTGGAATTGAGGCAAGAGGAAGACTCAGTGGCCGCCTATGAAGAAAGGTTCACTCGATTGGCAAGGTATGCACCAAATTTTATCTGATACCTTGATATTAAAATCAATCGTTTTTACTCAGTATTAAAGTGAAAATATCGAAGGGCATTAGCATCTCGTGAGTTTAAAAGTTATGAAAAGCTTGTTCGATGTGCTGAGAAGGTGGAAATTGAGTTTTCTGATGATCAAGTGTTCTATAACAACCAACAGAAGAAAAGACCGAGGTGGCAGGAGAAAGGTAAAAATTCTTCAAAAAAGTCTGATGGTAAGAAAACTAAGTTTTCAGTTTGTGATAAATGTGGCAAAAGGCATGCTGGGGAATGTCTTCTGAATTCTGGAAAGTGCTATCGATGTGGTAATATGGTACATAAGGCTCGTGATTGCACTGAAAAGGATCAAGGTGAAGGTAAGACCAAATTTGATTTACATTTAGTGAAATGTTATAAGTGCAATGATATGGTTCACTATGCAAACGAGTGTCCGACAAAGATCTTGAGTGATGGGAAGCAGTTAGACTACAAGCAGAAAGGGGTGGTGAAATCCTTTGCAACTACTTTAGCAGATTTTGGGCCATCAAAATAAGTTGTATCAGGTACTTTGTTTGTTTTTTCAGATTATGCCAGTGTGTTCTTTGATTCGGGGTCTACACATTCATTCATCTCTGAAAACGTTTCTAGTAAAATGGGAATACCATCTCAAGAAATGACTCTTGAACTTTTGGTAAAATCACCTGGGGAAAATTTTGAGGCAAAAAGAATTTATAATAATCTTCCTATCCTTATATGTGGAAAGAACCTACTTGAAAACCTTATTTTTCTACCTCTAGTAGAGTTTGATGTTATCCTGGGTATGGATTGCCTCTCTATTTACCATGGTAAGATTGACTGTAGAGCTAAAGAAGTTTCTTTTCAGAAAGACTTTCAGTTTGTGTACAAGAATGAACCCTTACTATTGATAACTTATCAAGAGGCCAAGAAACTTGTAAAAGATGGAAATAAATGTTACCTTGCACACATCGTTGAAAATAAAGGAACTGTTCAGATTAATGATGTGCCAGTTGTAAATGAGTATCCTGATGCTTTTCCTGATGAGTTTCCTGGAATAATACTAGATCGGGAAGTTGAGTTTACTGTTTACTTAGTTCCTGATGCTAATCCAATTTCAAAACCCCCTTATCGAATGTCTCAAATTAAACTTTTAGAGTTGAAGGATCAATTGCAAGATTTATTAGAGAAAGGTTTCATTCGACCTAGCACATCACCATGGGGTGCTCCTGTTTTATTTGTTAAAAAGAAAGATGGTTCAATGAGACTTTTCATTGATTATAGAGCCTTGAATAACATCACTGTTAAGAACAAATATCCTTTTCTTTATATCGATGATTTGTTTGATCAGCTCCAGGGAGCTCAGTACTTTTCAAAGATTGACTTGAGATCAGGGTACCATCAGCTGCAAGGTAAAGGAAGTAGATGTTCCGAAGAACGCGTTCCATACAAGATATGTCCATTATGAATTTTTAGTTATGCCTTTTGGGCTAACCAATATACCTGTTGTATTCATGGACTTAATGAATAGAATTTTCCATGAGTTCTTGGATAAGTTTGTTGTGGTTTTCATTGATGATATTTTGGTGTTTTCTAAAAGTAAATAGGAGCATGAAAGACATTTAAGGGTTATCTTGCAAACCTTAAAAGAAAAGAAACTGTATGGAAAATTCAGCAAGTGTGATTTTTGGTTGCAACAAATTTCTTTCCTTGGTCACATTGTTTCTAAAGATGGGATAACTGTTGATCCTGCAAAAAAAAAGTTGTGGAAGACTGGATAAGACACACAAATGTAACAAAGATTCGTATCTTCCTTGGTTTGGCAGGCTATTACCGAAGGTTTGTTAGAAATTCTTCACGGTTATCTAGTCCAATGACTAAGCTAACTCGGAAGGGTGTTAAGTTTATCTGGACAAAAGAATGTGATGACTGTTTTCAGGAATTGAAAAGAAGATTGGTGAATGCTCCAGTTTTGGCACTACATTCCAGGAATGGTGAGTTTGTTATTTACAGTGATGCTTCATTGAAAGGACTTGGTTGTGTCCTAATTCAGAATGATCAGGTAATTGCTTATGCTTCACGACATTTGAAAGATCATGAGGTAAATTACCCTACACATGATTTGTAATTAGCTTCTGTTGTTTTTGCTTTAAAAATTTGGAGGCATCAATTGTATGGAGTAAAGAGTCAAATATATACTGATCACAAAAGTTTAAAGTATATATATTCACTCAGAAATAGTTAAACATGAGACAGAGGAGATGGCTGGAATTAATCAAAGATTATGATTGTACAATTCATTACCATTCGGGAAAATCAAATAAAGTGGATGATGCTTTGAGTCGAAAAAGTAATGCTTCATTAGTAATGTTGCGTTTGGAACATGATCCTTTGGTTAAGGATTTGATGATCTTTGGCATAGATGTTTTTGGTGCAGAATGTTCTTCTATTTTGTTTCAGGTATTAGTGAGATCATCTCTATCGGATAGAATCAAGCAAGCACAGAAGCAAGATAGTGAGTTGCAGAAAAAGGTAGAGCTGGTTCAGAAATGTAAGTTCCCAGAATTCAATATTGATAGTGATTGTGTTTTGAGATTTGGGAAGAGATTGTGTGTGTCTTGTGATTCACAGTTTAAGAGAGAGTTGTTATGTGAAGCTCATAGTTCTCCATTTTCAGTTCATCTTGGCAGTACTAAGTTGTATAGAGATCTTCGGGAGTATTGCTGGTGGGATGGAATGAAAATAGATATTGCTGATTTTACTGTGAAGTGTTTGACATGTCAACAGGTTAAAGCAGAGTGGCAGTTACCGAAAGGGATGCTTCAGCCTTTACCAGTGCTAGTGTGGAAATGGGAGAATATATCCATGGACTTTGTTGTGGGATTACCGAAGACATCTCGAGGTAATAATGCAATCTGGGTTATTTTTGATCGCTTGACTAAATTTGCTCATTTCCTTTCTATACGAGATACTTTTTCCCAAGATCAACTTTCCCGTTTTTATCTTAAAGAGATATTCAGGTTACATGGAGTTCCCCTCTCCATTATATCTGATCGTGATCTCAGGTTCACTTCTAACTTTTGGAAAGGCCTTCAGAAGTCGTTGGGTACTGAATTAAAGTTTAGTATAGCATTTCATCCTCAATCAGATGGGCAGTCAGAACGAACAATTCAGACCTTGGAGGATATTCTATGATCTTGTTCGATGTATTATCAGGGATGTTTGGACCAACATCTTTATGTGGTTGAATTTTCATATAATAACAGTTTTCATTCCAGTATACAGATGGCACCATTTCAGGAATTACATGGGAAGTGGTGTCGAACTCCAGCTTTCTGGGATGAAGTGGGTGAAAGGAAGCTGATGGGACTAGAATTGGTAGAAGAGATGGTAGAAAAAGTTCATCTGATATAGAAACACATGAGAACAGCTCAGAGCAGGAAGAAGATTTATGCAGACAATAGGAGGAGGGATCTCTCTTTTGAGGAAGGTGATCATGTTTTTCTCAAAGTATCACCATGGAAAAGTGTGATGCGATTTGGCAAGAAAGGAAAGTTGAGTTCAAGGTTCATTGGACCATATGAAATTCTGGAGAGAGTTGGATCAGTTGCTTACCGAGTGGCTTTACCTCCGAGTTTATCTCATGTACATATTGTTTTTCATGTTTCGATGTTGAGAATGTATATTCCAGATCCATCTCATGTTTTGAGTCCAGAGGTAGTTCAGTTGGAAAAGAACCTATCTTATGAGGAATAGCCGGTCCGGATTCTTTACCATAGGGAGCAAGTGTTACGTAATAAGATGATTAATCTAGTAAAGGTTTTGTGGAAAAACCACATGATGGAAGAGGCAACATGGGAATCTGAAAATGCAATGAGGGATAAGTACCCCCATTTATTCGATAAGTAAATAAATTGCAGGGACGCAATTTCCTAAAGGGGGAAGGATGTAACATCCCAAGTATGTAATGTATAATATATATTTTTATCTATGTCTATTAATGATTAAGATAGTGTTTTAGAGGCTTAAAATGAAAATAAATACAATCTTATGCATGGAATACACTAATATTCTTAAAAGATTGTTTTGTTGCCTTTTGATGGAAAAACCTTTTTAAATATATCTTTTGACAATTTTATAAGCCATGTTTGTCAAAATAAACTTATTATTTATGATTGGGACATCAAAATTTACTTTGTGTGAATTTTTGGTATTTTTCTGACAATGTTCATTTTTTTATGAATAGTTAAAAAATACTTCATTTTACATCAAAACTGCTTTTTCATATAATTTAATTATATGGTTAGATTATATTTTGAATTTTTTTTGAAGTGAAATTAGAATATATTTTTACCATTTAATCCAATGGTGGTCATTGGAATCAATTTCACTTTGAAATTGGACTTAAACTAGTGTCAATCGTTTGATACTTATTGTTTCATAAAAACACACTATTTGTCATGACAGCGGGAATTAATTATTAAATTAATTAATGTGACTTATATGATTTGAATTTTTTAAAATAGACATAATTTTTGAATTCGTAATATCAAATATAGATTAGGGTGAAGTTTTGGTATTTTTCTAAAAAACTTCAATTTTGATGAATAGTGAAACCACTAAGTGGTAGTTAAAGAAACTGATTTTTCGTTTAAATAAAACTTTTCCATTTCTGTGATTTGATTTTCAAAAATCCAACATACATGGTTGTCATTATAAAGTAAAATGTGGTTCAATGAGATTAAAATAATTTTTTGGTGAATAGTAACTTTTAAGTTCTTAATCGCAATTAGTGGTAATTAGTGTAGTTTAAGGTAAAAATAATGTTTTAATCATATGATATGAGCTTGACACATGTCCTACCCTCATTGGATGTGTCATGGCCGACCAAGAAAATCCATGGGTCAACTTGGGGACCCCATGGAGCCACTTTGGTTGGGAAATGACATAAATAACTTTTTATTTAATGTTAAAGTAAAAATGACACAAACAAGAGATTTTTTACTAAAAAATTTTTTACATGGGGTTATACAAGTCAGATTTTTGATTATAAATAGTAATTGGAAAGCTAAAATGATTTCCTACATCATAGTAGTTTTTTTATAATTTTTAGACTTTAAATAAATTAAATTATTTATGACATCATGATGATGAAACGATTACCTCATTAATAAAGGATTTAAATAAAATGAAATGATAATGTAAAATATGTGAACTACACATGTCCAAAACCTATTTTATGGGTGGATTTCTAACCCTTATCACATTACCCTATAATTATATCAATGTGGGACCTTTTCAATCCCAAACGCATTTTAAAATAAAGTAACATTTCTTTACTTTCCAAGAGTGCCCCTCCTCTCCTCTTATAAAAGGCCCCCACCTATACCTCCTTACCCACACTCCCAAAGCCTTTGGCTCGGCCAACCCCTGCCCATTTTGTCGCTCCACATCCCTCTCTTACACCTTGAAGCCTCACTTTGGGCAGAAGGCTTCCCAAGGAAGCCTTTGAGCTCAAACAAAAGAGAGTTACCCGATTTAAAGGTAATGTCTTCACTTAAGTCCTTTTGTTTTATTTTGCTTCTCCAACCCCCTACACTCTTTTTATTAATTTCTTTTGTAACAACTACAGTATCTTCAATATACTAGGATGTTTTTATAAGAATTATTCTATATACACTTACACAAACCTACATCTAATGGTTAAAGGACATACTGTTTCTGTGGATGGTGAATTTCTACCTCCCGAAATGATGATTGTTCAACATTCATTTAACACCTTCAAAGGTGGCCATTAAGATGACACTATATTTATATATGATATATAATATGTTTATGTTTTCTTTAAGCTTCTGTATTTTTCTTTTTGGTCATACCGTTATGGTTTCCATTATAGGTAAACGTGATATCTTTATTTAAGGAAGTGCGGACTACCGCACCCTCAAAGTGATTTGATTCGTTAAATACCATATGTGGGACGTATAAAGGATGGAACTATGATATTATATATGATATTATACTGGAATTATAATATACCTTTATATCATTATGATTCCATTCTATAAAATACGAAATAGAAATGAAAGTAGCGTTCATGCGTACGTACGGCTTACCGTCTCCATGAACGGTGCATTTCATTTCTTACCTCTAAATGATTATCTAATATTATAAATGCATTAATGTACTGGATATATATGACATATATGATATATACATCTTGAATCCCATTCTGAATATAATGGATACATGAAAAACTTGTAATTATAAAGTGCTTATTTTTTACTCAAGTACCAATGATCGTTAAAATGACCGTTATTAACTTAAATAATTACATAGTGTTCATGACATGGCAATAAGTGATATAAAAGGAATAATGAACTTGAAAAAGGTTCTTAAACAAGTATAAATTACCTCATATTTATTATTCAGGAGATTAAAGAACGACCGAGACAAGTCAGACCCGAGGTATGGGACTTCGTCTCAATCTCCTTTCATTGAGGCATATTTTGTTTTATACATAACCTTCTTTTATACGGTGTATAAACCCCTTTGAATTTTACGTTTATTCAAAAGGAATCTTTTTATACGAAGTGTTTACTAAACGACAAAAGGGAATATTTTTGTCGTACGTATGCGGTGACAATGACTTCTCCACTGTCGTGACCATTATTTGAGTTTCGGCTTCCTCTACAAGCCATACCTTTCTTTTAAAAGAAAAATAAATACCATGTTTTACTTTTCTTTTATTTTGGTATTGAAAATTGTTTTCATAGTGTTTTTATATCAATGTGTTGTATTGATATCTTGTTATTGAAAGGTGGAAATGTTATGTTTCCTTTATGCATGTTTTATGTGATACGATTATGTTGAGGTTCTTGGGAATTATTATGAAGATGGGTGGTTCCGTGATAGACTAAGGGAGGGTGAGCCCAATATAGCTCTCCAATGCATTGGGTAACGAGAAGGACTGAAACGTTAAGGTTTCTCCGAAAAGATTTAGGGAATATACTGTGAAGGGTACTCCAAACGTAACCAAGAGGGTTACTCGCTACATAAGAATGTTATGAATGCCTCAAGTTACCTTTATGTCTTACGATTTCTATGATTTATTCATGATTTGATGAGGTATTTTAAAGTTCTTATGTTTTATTGGTAAAGTATGACTTAATTCTTATGTATATATGTACCCATGTTTCCTTTCCATATTTTATATCCCTTTCTGAGCTTTTTATGCTCATCCCATGTTTTTTTAAGTGTTTTTCACAGGTCAAGGGAAAGGTACATGACATGATGATAGTGTCAAGGAAGTGTCAAGAAGGAATCCATGTTTTATTTTAAATATATTTCCATTGATCGGAAAAAAGAATACTATCTTTATGTAACCACTTTGTTTATATGTGGAATGTAATTCAAGTTTTATGTTCAAATTCCCTAAAACTCTAAACCTGAAAAGATCCTCAAGGTGTAATCTTGTAATAACTCAAGATTAAGTAAGGTTTAAGGATGTGGACTTATAATGATGATGTACACATAAAGGATTTTTTGTCTATTTTCTAACGGAGGAGGACTAAATTCATATGGAAAAATGAACACAAAGTGAAAGGAAATGGTGTTTATTTGTAGGATAATTTTTTTAAAAGTTTTTTATACATTCCAATGGACCATATAATCCATATATAGAACATAAAACTCTTTATTATAAATGATTATAGAATATAAAAGAGAATTCAAGTTGGTGGGTAAAACCAACATGTTAAGGATTATATGTTTTTTCCAATCCTTGAAAACAACGTTTGATTCTCTATTTATTATTTTTACTATGCATAAAGATAAGTAAATGAGAAATAATTGAGTGGATTGAGAACCATTACAATTTAAAGTGTTGAGTATAAAATATTGGATCCTAAAAATAAAATTGATCACTAATTCACCCCCAGTGATCTAATAAAATAAAGGAAGAGAACCATTATTCTATAAATTCTTCCTATATACTTCCATAATACTTTTAAATTTAGAATGAAGAATAATCCCATAAATAGTAGCCTCTAAAACACTCAAACAAAGAGAACATAGATATGGAAAATTATTATTTTTTCAAATGTAATAATTCTTCACATAACGATTTAATATCCACTTATTATTCACTTAGTACAAGTTATCCATATTAACAACAAAAAATCAGAAACAAAATCATTGACCAAAGGGAGAAATGTTTTTTAATGAATTCAAACAACAACTAATTTATAAAACTTTATAATTGAAATCATTAAAACTTTTATCATTATAGGGAACTAGGATGCTCTGATACTAATTACCATAGCCCAGAAATGACGAGGTTCACAAATAGGGGGTGAATAGGTGAACAGTGTAGCAATTTTCCTTTTTATGATTTATTTTTTATGCAACCTATTTCACATAATATAGTGAGTGATCTCTCATTTTATGTAATGAACACTGAGGTAGTAGATAAACAAGTTATTCTTGATGTACAATGTTAACTAATCCAAACAAGTAGCCCCATCAATGGAATGATCCATACTCACTCGAGACTATACAATTCACTAGTATCACAATCATGGATAAAAATGATTATTTTTTCCATTAATTGAAATACAAGAATATCAATAGCATTGTCACCTAACAAAAGTAGATAGATTTCTACATGGATCAAACTTGTTGCACCGTTGTCTTGCATTTTTTGTGGAAACTTTTAGCCTTATTCCATTGATTATTATCTACCAAAAATATTAAAGTTAAGTTTCACTTATTCATTAAGTCTAAAATGATTCATTCTCTTCTTCTTTACTACATATATTAGTTGTGATGATCACACACAAAAAAGTGTATTCTTACTATTCTTCTTCTTTTTATATTACTTTTACAAATTTCAGTTACTCTTCCCCTTCCCCTTCTATTTATCTTAACTATAATATATATACCCGTTTTTCATGGTTCATAATTTCTTCATAATAAAAAAAATATACTTCCACTATATTTAATTCCAATAAACACTTCATTTGATTTATCTGTAATAGTAGTAGCATGATCTTCACATCAAATTTAAATTTCAAAATTACAACTCAAGCTAATAACAATGTTTAACTATATTTAACTACGTATCAAAATTATCATACTTATTTTACTTTTTTTTGAGTAACTGGGTCTCTTTATATGGTCTCTGATATAAAACATAGGGCAAAGATATACTTCATGTTGTAGTTAACTAGTTCTATCCATCTCAAAAAAAAATTCTTCATCATTCATAGTAGAAGAAATTGTTTTTTGTTGTCAACCATCTTACACCCTTAGAATAGCATGAACATTAATTATCATCATTTATTGTCACAACATAAGGATCTTCTTATATTATTAATGACAACATGGTCTTAATCTAATATAATTTCCATGACACAAAACAGTTTATCCACTACTTGGATCATGATTTTCCTTTGTGATATTTCATCCATTAATATAAAATCTATCATCCCATGATTTAAAGATATTAATATTTTGGAATAGTAATTCTAATAATTCACTAATTATTTCTAAAAATAATTCGATGTTTATTTTTTTCATCCCACCATTTGACTAAATTTATTACTCTTGTACAACACTGGAGTGACTTCTTTAAATGAATCTTATCACAAAAATATTCTTAAAAAATCTCAAAATGAATCTTATGAAATGAACCTTGGATAATTTTTTATATCATATTTGGATAAATCTAAAAAAAATTAAAATAAATCATACTTTTAAGTGCATACAAAATTTTTATAGACTCTACTTGGAGTAATTTATACAACCCAACAATGATACTCATATAAAATTCAATCTTTTGGACATTTTAAATAGTTGAAATAGATATACCTATACATGATAAAAAAAATTAATTTTTTCTCATTTTATATCAATTTTATCAAATATCAGCAGTAAAGTAAATTTTATAATGATTCATTCAAATTTGTACATTAAATATTTCCTTATATAGCCTTCATAATTACTCTTACATTTTAGTAGGATGAATCTTATAATAAAACAGTTCTCTTACTATTGTGGATATTTGATCTACCATCATAGAGTTAGTATTATATTTTGATATGATATCTCTTACAAATATATGACATTGAAAAGTATGCACTAATCTTGTACAAATTTACCTTTACACATACATGTAAATTCTCATTCCATTACTGTTTTTTAGAATTAATATTATATTAACTCCTATGATAAGAATTCAATAGCTCTTATGATTTTTTGACTTATCCAATTTTTTAATCCAGATCTTCCCAACTCAAAAAACCTCCAAAATGATTCTAAACACCTACAAGACTATTTGAAACAGCTCTAAAATTCCAAAAATCCTTCAACTCGCATAATAAAGAAAATTCATATGATTTTGAATAAGATATATTTATCGACAAAAAAACCAACATAATAAATATAACATATTCATCACATATCTAAATTATCATCTCAAGGAAAAAATACAAATATTAGAGGAAATGTATTCAAATCTAAATCAAATAAAAGTCTCCTTGTGTCTCAAAAATATCTCTATGGTTGTTTTATTATTCATGGAATCTATAAGCTCCAAAAACTTCTTGCGGTTTAAAAAATATCCCCTTTTTCTTTAATTGTAAACCAAAGTTTATAAATAACTTTTAAACTAATAAAACTTATATATGAACTTTTATTTAATGGTTCCAAGCCTATTTGAGTGAAATTGGTGTAAGAAACAAAAATATTGATTAATAAAATCATGTTTTCCATAAATAGTGTCTTATATACATTTATTTATAATTATTGATACATCTTGATACCAATTGAGAGAAAATAATAATGTACTTTACAAATATATCCTTATATTGCATAAAAAAGTCATAAAAAGCATACTCGTAAACAAGTCCAAACAGTTCAAAAATCACAAAAGTGACACACCCACATGATGACAGTCTTACAGTTATCTTCTAGACATTACCTATTTTTTAGGACGTCATGATCATAGTGTGATACCATTCATTATATTGTGACACATCAACTTCATGTAATTACCATAATTTTTCATGTTCTATTTTAGTCTATGAAAATGTAAGAATCGTAAGGATCAACCCTTTCTTTTGATGAGTTCTGTCGGAATTACTATTTTTCTTGTGCTTATACTCAAAGTAACACATATATTTTATAATTTCTTTAAACATTTTAAATTTTCTAATACATATAATTATAGTTTACACTAAATTCATGATTTTATAATTTTCATATTCTGTATACATAGAGTAACCATTACATTTTGGACACTACCATTTTAACACCATCTTTTTAGAGTAACCCATATGTATGACCATGTGACATGACACTTTAACATTTTCAATTCTACACAGAGTAAAGCTCACTTATAGGAATCAAACAATTTTTTAGTTTTTTTTAAATTAACTCATATGTATTATCATGTGACCTAGAAAATTACGACATTTAAAGTATATCTGGTTAGATTAACTCTTATATATTGATAACATATATAATTTTACAAACATCTTCTACTCATTAACATAGTGAAATTTATGTAATTACTTGTATAGTTTCTGGATTGTGACAACTAAGTATATATTCACCCATACATACAGATATCTAATAAATTATCAGATCCTTTCTCCTCAGCAAAGAGAAACCTATACATATTGATCTTTAATAAATTTCTAGATCTTGTCTAATCAGAGGAGGGTGACCCATTTTTTCTAAACATTTAAATTTTTCATATTTATTCTACTCAGAAGTATGGTGGACTTTATTTATAGTGAGTTTACCAATTTTCAACCCACACTCCTCATGGTAACTCTTATATACTCCTCATATTTATTTAGTACTTGGCCAAATTTATTACCCAAATATGTTAAGCATTAAAACCCTTCATAATTATTTCAAAAAATCTAAACATTTTAAAAAGATATCTAAAATTAATAAAATCCTTTAACTCGCATTATAAACTTTATTATTTGTGCATTTGAATATTATTTATATACATACAATAAAATCCAACAAAAAAACACATCCACTCCTTCTCATTTATAATTATTCTTCCATAGACAAAAACCACTACTCCAAAACATAATTCTTCAAAATTAGATCTAAGAAATATCTACATGGGTAATATCAATCTCCCTAAGGCTAAAACTACTCAAATTTTAACATCTAACAAAATAGACCTTTTTCTTAATAATACTTAATTTCATATTTTATTAGAAATCATTGAACATAAATCACTCTTCAAACACAAAAAAACATAGAAAAGAATCATCCTTAAAAAATATATGCGTTTGTGAGTGATTGTTTTTTCAAATAAGAACATTGAATGATAATATAATGTTTTCTATAAAAGGGACATACACCCAATTCTTCATTGATCTTCTTGTACTTGAAATTATTCTTCCACTTCACAAAACAATTCCATGAACTGGTCAATTGAAACATCCTATATACATACTCAAAAAATATGTTAGAATGGTTCAAATGATGACATCATAGATCACACATTTTAATAACATCCTATAAATATATGCTCCCACTAAATAATATATATTTTCCCCTTTTGGTTAAACACAGAACTTCTGATTCTCCCCCTATGTTATTTATTCCCAAGTAAAGAAATGGAATAAAAATAAAAATATTTATGTTTTTTATCTCCCAATAAGACCAAAATTATCCAATAAATTCATGATAGATGATATGGATTTTCGTTATAATCATGGACCTATTAAAAAATGTTTGGCCCAGCCCGACCTCATCCTAATCGAGTCAGGTCAGGCATATATTTAACCTAAAAATAGTAGGCTAAAAAGAACTATTCATGTCAGGGTGGAAAATCCCTACAGTGACATAGATCATTACAGTAATGGCCTCAAATCAACTTGATTCCTCAGTTTGCGATATATTCTACGATATAAGTTTATCGAGATGGGCCATGGGCCTAGGTGAAAAAGCCTTTAATATAAAAGTAAAAATACATTAATTGTTTTTTAAAAAATATATTTGTGATTATTAATAAGATATAATTAATTTAGGAATAATGAATGGACTAGTGGTTCTAATAATATCCATGTAAGACAGGTGTAGTGGGTTTTAATCTCCTTTAATTTATGTTTTACTTTAAAATCTTGGGTTTTTAGGGCCTGATTTGGGCCAAGAGTGATGGCTATCAGGATATGATTATAATCTCACCCTATAATTCAAAATATCAATCTATCCTAGGACAAAATATAGTTTACTATTCCCAACTCGATCATGCTTGTTGCACGTTTCTATCCTATCCTAGGCTATGCTTTTTCAAGGAGGCTTGGTCGGCCTTCAAGGAGTCTTCCAGGTTATCAGACAAGATTTTCACCAATATAACACCATTTTATGTGTAAAGGATACCATTAATATTTCAACTTCATTGACATGGTATTCATAACCTACTTTTACTAAAAATAACATTGATCAACAAAATTTTTATATTACTCTCATTTTAGATTATGATTACTCTTCTTCTTCACTTCAACAATATGGTATACTAAAGATTATTTATTTCTTAATTCTCCTCAATTAGATTTCCCTTTCAGAACATGTATATTTCTATCCAAAAATAAAATCACAAAATAAATTCAATATTTCAATGATATATTATTCTTAATATCAATTTTTTAAACTGATTTTTAGTTGAAAGGTTTTTCCATTGAAATATCCCTAGGTTTCTCAAAAGATTCTATTTATTTCTTTTTATGGGATATCTTATTTTTAACAGTTTTTTTCTCATGTATATAACATAAAATTATATAGGAAATTGTTGTAAAAACTAAAGAGTTGGTAGGATCATGATAAAATATTTAGTGATTTTGATCTATTGATCACATCTCCCTCAAACATCATTCAATCAATCAAATCAATTCTTTAACATGAAACATTATTATTGAATAACATATTTCATGAATTTTTATTTGTAATGGTTTTATCCCATTAATTATGATCCATAAATCACTATTTATATACTAAAATTTGATTTATCTAAACCAAAAACACCTCATCATATGATTCTGGCCTCTACAAAACTGGCAGTAACCAAAAAAGGTCAATATTTTTCCTAAACAACTAGCCTATCCAATAATAGTACACATATGAAATTCATTATTATGAAATATTTTCTAAATTAAATATGATGAAGAAAACTATATCATACTATATACACATTGTAATTAGTCATATATATTTTAATTAATCTATCTAGTTCCCACAGAATAGTATATTTTCATTAAAATTAAAAAATTTCGAAAGAAAATATATTTGAAATTTATTTACATGTTTTCATATCTTCACTCTTCTCACCATCAATTAGGACTAAAATTTTCTTACATTGACTCCATTATTTTCATAAATATTCATTTATATTCATATTTATTATAATAATCATTATATTTAACTTTAGATGGAAGACACTTATCTTTCTACAATAAATCACTAACTCCATTCCTGGAATTTGAAAAATATTATCAAATATATTTCATATAACATCCTTGATTAAACTTTCACAACATAGATATGATGTTCCCATTTTTTTCTATATCATTAACTCTATTTAATGTCCATATCACTGTAATGAAATTATTGAGGAATATTTGTATTCATTTTTTCCTTTAACTTCATTTTTTACCTTTAACATTCATTGTTGAAATGAATGCCTTCTCATTTACATCACTTGATAAACATAACTTTTGCATAAATAATTATTTCATTTTTTGGTTGAATAATTATTTCTAGATATCGCTTATAAAAACTACTCTCTTATAAAGTTCTTGTAATTCTTCCATGACGCATCATGAGAGGAGTCAAATTCCACAACTAATACATTGTCATTTAATTTTTTTTCTTCTAATTTTGAGCCTTATAATTCATACTCAGTTGGGGTAGTATTATGGTGATACATTATTCATAAAAGTGACATGGATGGTCACATCATCCACAAGACTTAACCAATCATTAGAAAGTTTCCCCATATTTAGTTAAATGTTTTTCATTACCTATGAAAATCTCACTTTTCAGTGCATTGAATCCCACCTTAGTATTTCTCTTTAAAATCCTCTTGGATAATATTAATTTTATAAACTAAACCAACATATATTTCAAAAGTTATTAAATATTCCATATTTTTAATAATATCTATAAAATTCGTACATTCCTCAAAAAATATCTTTTTTTCAATGTGATGAAGCTTGATCTTATTTCATTTTTTGACGACCATTTTTAGCTCATTTTGTAGAACCTTAATTTTTATATAGATCAAAAACATTCTTTTACACTATAGACGTATTTCCATTTATTATTGAATCACCATTTTTAATCGGGTTTGTTTTCTAATCATTGTCTGGAGAATTTTTATATTTCTAAAAATTTGTTATCGTGGCCACAAATTTTAATTTCTCCACTCATTAATTTGAACTATCATATTAATAAAAAATTAAATGATTTTTTTCAAAATTTTAATGAGATATTTGTAAAAATAATTAAATTTAAATATTTAATAAAATATCAACTATTTATCGAATTCTATCATATAATATTTAACTATG
This sequence comes from Viscum album, assembly GCA_963277665.1. NCBI lineage: Eukaryota > Viridiplantae > Streptophyta > Magnoliopsida > Santalales > Viscaceae > Viscum > Viscum album. Next base: position 353,153,194 of record OY728125.1, on the reverse strand, counting down.
TTCTTGAATGTAATTATGAATGTTGATTTTCTATTTTTTCAAATAATTTTTTGAATTGATTAATTTATGTAAGGAATTATCTTACTCATAATTTTCTATAACATTCTCATAGATTTTAACATTTAAAGTATCTTTAACCACATCAAGAAACCTCTTCAATTTTTCTATCTCATTTATCAACTTCGAAGATTTTTTAGCATATAAATTGTCCATGTTCACAGATAATTCATAATCCTTTTTCCATCCATTATTTATACTATTCTATTTGGGGGGTCTTAGAGATACATACATTGAGTTTCTACTTAAGGATGAACTATATTTTTTGTATCTTAATAAATTTTATCATTTTTTATTTCATCACTACTAATTTACCCTCCATTCAACTTTTTAAAAGTTAAAATTTCACTGACTATATAGACATATCTACATAACCATCATCCACATTATTATCACTCTATTAAAACATAGAAAAGTCATTTATCTTTTATAATTTGGAGAAATTATTACCATTGTCCATTGAATACTATTTTCATGATTTATTATTTGAATAAATTCTTATATTATAATCCCCAATATCCTAAAAATCATATTATTCCAATTTAGTGATCTTTTCTATGAAATTTCTAATAGATACACAGTTAATATTCTTGAGTGAAATCATTCATAAAAAATTACTTCACTTGTACTTGCACTTTTTGAAATAAATTATATGTGTTTTTTGGAATTCATTTCAATGTATTCATCATTAATATATCCTACATCATCATTAACAACATCATTCCAATTATTACCTTTATAAAATTAGAAAATAAATTTTCTTATCCTCCTTCCTTTTCTTCTTGGAGACACTTCCCTTCAGTATTTCATAATAAATTGGAATACTATATAGATCACATAGTTGGAGTGACCCTGGAGTGTTGTCTTTGAGTTATGAAAACTTTGGAAAAATCCTACCATGAAAAATATACAGTATCTTATCAACAAAAATATAATCCTCCAATTTCTCACAGAAACCTCTAATAGTGATCATATATTCATTAACTATAGTGAAAATGTCATATAATAGTTTAGAATCAACCATCTTTTGATCTTCACATTTCAATGTCCAAATATTTTTCTAATTTTTCTTGAATTTTTCTTTTCCTTTATGGATATTTACTAAATTCTATAAAATTACATTTTTTGTGTTGATCCCTTCAATTGTGAGAAATTAATTATCTAAAAGAGATAAAAAATGGAATTTCAAGCATACTCATCATTCTTTGAGTTATTCATATATACATATATCATCTTAGTACCATCAGTATAAGGAAACAAATCGTCAGTGGAATCTAATGATATAGTCAGAATGGTTGAAAACAAGTGTAGAATAATTTTATGTTTCCATATATACTAATATTTTCCAAAAAAAACTGGGAATACCCTTGGTGTTCGTAAAATTGATATTGTCCATGTTTGAAATAGAAATTCAAAGACCAAATATTCATTATTAAAGAACACTACCTTTTCTTATAAAAGATTTTAAAACTCAAATACCAACTAAGCTCAATAACCTTTATAGTAGCAAACAAAAAACTTCTTTATCTTTGGAGGAATCTTATACTATTCTAATACCAATTTTGATGGCCCTATGAATAATGTTGGTTCACTAAGAGGTGTGATCAGTGAACCATATTTCATTTTCACTTTTATGATTTATTATTAAATCAACCTCCATACTTATTATATTTAATTATATCGTTGTTGAATTTCTCACACATAAAGGAAACTAAAACAAATATAGAATATTTGATGTAAAAGGATCACTTTTGAAAATTATTAGTTAATCCTTGAAATTATATTGAATCAGCAATGGCCATATAATCAAGTAGAATAACCATAGTGGATACAAGTATTATGGTATTTTTAAAAACCACAAAATATATAAATGAAATTTTCTATTATGAATATATACGTGTATCATGTTTAGTAATGTAGTATAATATAAATCACATTAATCGCATAATGAAAATGAAAAAATACTTTTCTATATTTAGAATTTTAATTTTAGGGGATAAATACAACCCATAAATGTTAATGTATTATAATGGGATAATAAATGTATAAAAATGAAATAATTATAATAGGTAATTTCGAATCACTTTAGTCTCCTAGAATAATCACCATTACAAACTACATTATAAAGAGGGAAAAAATATTAGTAACGTAGTAACAACGTTAAAAATAAAAGATATAACCTTGAGGGAAATTGAATTGAATGATGAATGATGGGTAGAGGAGGTTCTTATAGGGATTATAATGGAAATAAGACTAATGGAATAGTAACCTAACTATTAGGAATAGTGACTATACAATTAGAAATAGTAACTTGGTACTTATAATAGTGACCATATAGTTGGAATAATAAAATAAATGATTGGTTTCTTTGGAAATAAAAATATAAAGAATTTATATCATAAGAAAAATTAACAAAAGTGTTATATATGATAAAATAAACATTTCACCCAAAGACACTATAAATTAATTTTTAGAAAACATAAAGGTTTCATTTTCTTTAAAATATAATTTTATGATAAATTTATACGATTTTAAATAATAGATTATTTTTAAAAAAATATTTTTAATAAAAATATTTATTTTTATATAAATAAAAAAATAATTTAACGCATTCATAGGAAATTTATCTAATGGATCTAAAAATTGGTAAAACCCTAAAAATTGATATTTTTCAATGATTTTTTTTCTTAAATAATGTTCCCATAATTAGTAATTTATTTTGATACAATGAATGAAATTTTTGGAATCATAAATGGGAAATTGTATTAGGGTAATGTTCCTAGAAAGATCTTATAAAAAATGAATTTTGGATGAACAATGAAATATATAAAAATATATTATTTTTCATTATATGTTAAATAAATGAATAATTATATATGGGATGTTATAAGAAACCTGTATATTTAATTAACATACAATAAAAACATTATATAGTCACAATATTAATCATTATTAGTATTTTGGATAAAAATGGATTACTAATGAATATTATATCATAAAATGTTCTTCTACTACCCTTACAAATACATCCCTTCACCACCAAACTTATATTTAATCAATAATAATATTATATTTCCTAAATTCTATCAAAATCCATCCCCAACTATATCCTTAGGTTATAAGAGTTATTATATCTCCAAAATATCATTATAAAGATCCATTAAGTGTATTCTAAGAGCAGATATCCAAAGTAGAAGGTAATGTTCAAAACAAGATCTCTTAATCATTTTATCTTCTACCATATCCAAATTTTAATCTTGAAATCATAAAATAATTACCTTAGTATCATTAAAATGCTAAAATTTTATTATTTTAATGTAGTATCCATTATCTAATCTCCTCTAATTTTATTCTAAAATGAAAATATTGTTCATCTAATTTCACTACATCCAGGAACAACGTAATTAATTTTCCATCAACTACTCCACGGATGGATATAATAGTAATTTCATGGTTAAATATTATAGTAATAATTATATTCAAATATGTTTTATATTTTTTATTGGGTAAATAATCATGAGGAATAAAGAAAATTATATAATTTCACCATGTTTGGAAAAACATCCAACATTAACAAACCATTAAACAATAACATTTAAACTCAATAAACCATGCCTGAAATAGATAACATATAGATATTTGGAACTATTTAAACTCAAATAATAACCTTAAAATCCTTTCATAAATATTAATGATTTATTAAAACATTTCATTATAACTTCTTTAATAATCTAAAAAATGATGTGACCTTTGAACCATGACACGAACAACCTAAGGATACATAATATAGACATTATATCTCAATAAAATTATTATAAACTAAAATTAAATTATAATAAAATCAAATATACTTGAAATTTTTTCTTAAGAAAATATTTAATAAACCTAATTTTATTATTCTGGTGTCTAGAAGCATCTACTAAGAGAGTTAGGAATCGAGGTAAGGGAACTTATGAACCACCATCTTTAATTTCAGGTTATTAATTTTTTATCTAAACCTCAAATTCACTCTATTATTCCCATTAATTTAATTTATATTATTTAAATATTATCCTCACATATATACCTATTTTAACTTACCTTTCTTTTCTAGGGATATATAATCTTTTAAGGTTACCATATAAATTTTTTATTTTAGTACAAACAGATTAATGGGAAGTTTTTATTTCTTGTCTCATTTCATATAACAATACATATAATATTTATTAATCTTATCTAGTTTTAAAAGAACTAGTTATTTTATTTACACCCATTATGGATCAATTCTAATTTTAAATTAAACATCATGTGTTATCATTATTTGAATATTATTTATTCTTTTTTAGAAAACCTCACTTAATAGGATAATTTCCAAACCTACATATCCACTAATTTCATATAACCATTCATCACTTAAACTTTATTCTCATGAAATATGATTACTTATATAGTTATTTGTGTCACAAAATGATTTAATCCCTTAATAATGGATATTATTTCTATGTGATAAAAAGTATTTGGGATAAATGATTCGAAAAAAGAAATAATCATCTTTGAAGACGTACCCATTTGGGGGGAGATATGTTGATGTATTCCCCAAAGAAAATGGAGGCTAATAACTACAAAAATAATCACACTACCCATAAGTGGGGAAGGATTTGTGATATACAATGATTCTTTAAATAAGATATTCGGTTGTGTACACATATAAAATGTTATAGTGACAACATATTCATGGAGATAGTTGACGGTGCATGATAAGAATTATTTAACACATGATATTGTGTTGTTTGAATTAATATGTTTACTGAAGATTTGATGGAATTACCCCTATGGTGAGAAATGTGACATATACGCATATCATAAGATCTTGAAATATATATTCACACAAAAGGAGATCAATATGAAGAAATTAATATTGTTATATATTTTAAAGGTCTATTATTATTTAGTGAACTAAAATTCAAAAAATGAAAATAAAGTTATAGATACAATAAGTAGAAATGGCCTTTTTTCGTTATCTATAATAAGTGTTGATAGGGATAAAATATTTTTATACATATAAAGGTTGTATGTGGGAAACATAAAACAATGAACCACATACTACATTTCTTAAATTATTTCACAACTATCAATTCTGGAGAAGATAAAGAGTGATAAAAATAATAACATAGAGATAAAAAATAAAGTGCATTCTATAAAAATGGAAAATCTATATAGTTATACATAGATAATTATGTAATTGTATGGTTCGAAAAAAACAAGTATACCATATGAGCCTAAGATAAAGAATGAGTTATTGAATGGTGCTCATAACTAAAAATTATATATACAATTTTATAGAACAAATATGTACAAAGATCTTTGAGGGAATTTATTATGGGATAATATACATAAGTTGATTTTTGAATATGCACCAAATTTCATAGCATGACAACAAGTGATGGAGAAAATTTAAAAATACAGGGGGATTATTGAACCATTATCTATACCTTCATAAAAATATTTGGACATCAATATAGATTTTCTTATAGGTTGTCAAAATAAATCTGAAGGGAATAATGAAATATTGGTTATAGTGGACCATCTTACCAAAACTGCTTACTTAATCACTATTTATAAGGAAGTATAACTCGATATTCATGAAAAAAATATTAGATAAGTGTTGAGGTTATATGGAGTAATATTTATTAGGACTCATCCTTAAACATTACTTAATATTGAATTAAATGAATAATTCACATTGAGGATCTTTTTAGGTTTAGAGTTTTAGAGAATTATGACAAAACTATTACATCTCAAAATATTACAAGGTAGTAATATCTACAGAGTTTCCATTTTTTCATAAAATAAAAACTCTTAAAAAAAGAGTCATGTCTAGTTCCATGTTTTAGACAGCATGACTTTTCCTTGATCCCATCCTTGACCTTATTCATCTTTAAGTCCTGTGAAAACATTTCAAAACATGGGATGAGCATAAAAAGCTCAGTAAGGGTTATAAAATAATGAATGAAAACATTTGTTCATAAATACATACAAAACATGAAATCATTTACTTACCACATGAAATCATAAAAATTATGAAAGACAAGTAGAAATAATTAATCATAAAGGTAACTTGTGACATCCATATCATACTTACATTGTATCTATCACAGCTACATAGGGAGTTACTTTGGAATACCCATAACAGTATATTCCCTAAATCTCTTTGGAGAAAAATTCACGTTTATCTCTATCATGTTACCCAATTAATTGGAGAGCAATCTCGTGCTCACCCGCCCTAGGTTTATCACGGAACCACATGTATACGTAAATAATGCCCAATAACCATAACATGATCATAACAGATAACATAAGAATAAAGAAAAGATAACATTTCCACATTGTAATAATAAAATATCATTTCAAGATATTGAAATAAAAAATCTTATCTCAAAATAATTTTCAATACCAAAATATGTAAAAAGAGTATATGGTATTTATTTTCCCTTATAAAAACATTTCGACTTGTTAAGGAAGCCAATGATCAAATAATACTCGTGGCGGCAGAAAGGTCGTTGTCACCACTTACGTAAAGAAAAGAAACATTCCTTTTTTTCATTTAGTAAAACGCATCGTATAAAAACATTCTCTTTGAATAAAATTAATGTTTAAAGGGGTTTATACATCATATAAAATAAAGTCGTGTACAAAACAAAAAATGCCTCAATGAAAGGAGATTGAGATGAAGTCCCTTACCTCGTGTCCGACATGACTCGATCGTTCTTTAATCTCCTGAATAAAAAACTAAAGTTAATTTATACCTTCTTAAGAACATTTTTCAAGTTTATTATTCCTTTTATATCACTTATTACCATGTTATAGACATTTTTAAATCATTTAAGTTAATAACGTTCATTTTTCAATATTTGGTAATTGAGTAAACAATGAACACCTTATATTTACAAGTTGTCCATGTGGTAAAAGGTTCATTATCTATAGAATTATATTCATGATTTGGATATCATATATATAATATATATCTAGTATATACATGTTTTTATAATAGTACATAGCATTTAGAGTTAAGAAATGAAATGCCCCGTTCATGGAGATGGTAAGTCGTACGTACGCATGAACGCTACTTTCATTTATATTTCTTATTTTAATGGGAATAAAAAATAATGATACATAGTTATATTATAATTCCAGTATAATATCATATATAATATCATTTACTCCATCCTTTATACATCCCACATAATGAATTAACGAATCAAATCACTTTGAGGGGGTGGTAGTCTGCACTTCTTCAAATGAGATTATCATATTTACCCACTATGGAAACCATAATGGCATGATATAAATGGGAAGTAAAAAGGCACAAGGAAATGATAAAAATAATATATATCATATATAAATATATTTCCATCATAATTTTTACCATGAGAGGTGGTAAGATGTAATTGAATAATCATCGTTTCGTGAGGCCTTAGTTTTCTATCCACAGAAACATTATTTTCTTCATCCATTAGATGGATGTGTGTGTAGGTGTAATTAGAATACTTCTCATAACAACAGTATAGTATATTTAGTATACTGGTTTTGTTACTAAATAAAAGAATAAAAAGAGTTTAGGGGTTTGAGAAGTAAAATAAAAGAAAACGATTTAAGAGAAACTGTTACTTTTAATTTGGGTAACTCCTATTGGTTTGAACCAAAGGACTTCTTGAAGTGCCTTCTGCCTAAGGTAAGGCATCTAAGAGAAGGAGAGGGATGTAGGAAGATTAATTGGATAGAGTTTGGATGATCCAAATGTCTTGAAAGGTGTGAGGAATTGGTTAGAAGTGGTCTCCCTTTATAAGGGAGAGGAGGGGCTCTTTAGGAAAGTGTGAAAATATTATTTTATAATAAAATGGTATTCGGTTTCTAAAGGTCCAAGAATCATTATAGTCGAAGATAAGATGACTCATGGTCGAAATAATATCATCTAATCATAATTGGACATGTTTTGGATAATATTTTAATCATTATAATCTTATTTATTTAAATCATTTATTAATGAGGTAAATATTGCATCATTATTGGGTAATAAATAATATTATTTATTCGATGTCAAAAAATTATAAAAAAAAATAATATCATGTAGGAAATATTTTTATCTTTCTAATGAATATTTATAGGAAAAAAGATAATTTATACAACCCCTTATACAAATTAATTTACTAAAAGCTATTTGCTTTTGTCATATTTTCCTTTACTTTAAGTTAATTAATCTAAATTGTCATTATCAATCCCAAGTGGCTCAATGGGGTCTCAAAATAGAACCAAAGATGCCCATGGTTGTAAATAACTGAACCAATAATATTTGAACAAGTGTTAAGATAATTTTGAATTATTATAATATTCTTTCGACCTTGAATTACCCTATTTAACTTTAATCGTGGTAAATAAAAGTCAAAAGTTACTATTCACCAAAAATTATTTTCATCTTATTGAACCAGATTTTACTTCATGATAACAACCATGTATGTCGGATTTTCAAAATTCAATTCAAAAAAAGTGGTAAAATTTAATTTAAATGAAAAAGTCAGTTTTTAACTACCACTAAGTGGTTTTACTATTTATCAAAAATTGAAGTTTTTTAGAAAAATACCAAAAAATCATCCTAATCTATATTTGATATTCTGAATTAAAAAATTATGTCTATTTTTTCAAAATCAAAACTTATAAGTGACATTAATTAATTTAGAAATTAATTCTCGTTGTTAAAACAAATAGCGTGGCTTTAAGAAACAATAACTATCAAAAGATTGATACTTGTTTATGTCCAATTTCAAAGTGAAATTAATTCCAATGACCAACATTGGATTAAATGGTAAAAATATATTTTAATTTCACTTTAAAACCAACTAAAAATATAATCTGAACATATAAATCGATTAGATTAAAAGTCACTTTTGAATTAAAATGCAATATTTTTTACTATTCATTAAAAAAAATTAACATTATCAGAAAAATACCAAAAATTTACCCAAATTAAAATTTGATGTCCCCATTCTAAAGAAGGATTTTATTTGGTCAATTAGAATGTATTATAGTGACCAAAACTATATTTAAAGAGGGTTCTCCGTTAAAAGGCCATAAATCAGCCTTTTAATATAAATCATGCTTAAAATTAGATTCATTCACATTTTAAGCCTCGAACTTTTTATTGGATAATGTTAATACATTTAACAAACATGTATAATCATATTGTTGTTAGTTTAATTCATTCTTGCCAATACAACGGCTAGGAGTTAACTACAATTTAAAATAATTATATTATATTATTAGTGTGCAACGTAAGATTCTAAAGAAACCTATTGTTGTGTATCGGGTATGATATTGAACATAAAAACCCATTTAATGTAAACTTAATATTTAATTCAAAAATATTAATAAATATGAAATATTTCTTATTCTTCATTTACCTAGGATGTTACATCCTTCCCCCCTTTTGGGAATTGCATCCCCACAATTTTTATTCACTTATCAAAAATAAGTGGGGGTATTTTTCCCTCATAGAAGTTTCAGATTCCCACGTTGCCTCTTTAACAATATAGTTTTTTTACAAAACCATTACATGGTGAATTACCTTATTCTGCCACACTTGCTCTCTACGGTCAAGAATCTAGACTGGTTTTTCTTCATAAGAGAGATTCTCTTCCAACTGAACTACCTTTTGGATCAAAACATGAGATGGATCTGGCATATACTTTCTGAACATCGAAACATGAAAAACATTTTGTACCTGGGATAATCTTGGAGGTAAATCCACTCTATACAAAACTGATCCATCTTTCTCTAGAATTTCATTAGGTTCAATGATCCTCGGACTCAACTTTCCCTTCTTACCAAAACGCATCACACTTTTCGATGGAGAAACATTGAAAAAGACAAGATCACATACCTCAAAGGAAAAAATCCTTCCTCTGGTTATCTGCATAACTTTTATGTCTACTCTGAGCTGTTCTCAAGTGCTTCTAAACAAACTAAACTTTCTCTGCCATCTCTTCTACCAATTCTGGTCCCATCTTCTTCCTTTCACCAACTTCATCCCATAATGCTGGAGTTTGACAATGCTTTCCATATAATGCCTCAAATGGATCCATCTGTATACTAGAATGAAAGATGTTATTATAACAAAATTCAAAAAAAGAAAGATTTTGGTCCCAAATTCCCTGGTAATCCATCGAGAAAGCATGTAACATATCCTACAAGGTCTGAATTATCCGTTCTGAATACCCATCTGATTGAGGATAAAAAGCTGTAATAAAATTTAATTCAGTACCCAATACCTTCTGAAGGCCTTTATAAAAGTTATAAGTGAATCTGGGATCACGATTAGATATAATGTAGAGTGGAACTCCATGCAACCTGACTATCTCTTTATCATACAACCGAGCAAGTTGATCTAGAGACAAAGTATCTCTAATAGGAAGGAAATGAGCATATTTTTCCAATCGGCCAACTATAAGCCAGATTACATTATTACCACAAGATGTATTTAGTAATCCCACAACAAAGTCCATAGATATAATTTCCCATTTCCACTCTGGCACCGGTAAAGGATAAATTATTCCTTTCAGAAACTGTCGCTCTACTTTAACCTGCTATCAAGTTAAACACTTCACCGTAAAATCAGAAATATCTCTTTTCATTCCATCCCACCAGTAATACTCCCGAGGATCTCTGTACATCATTGTACTGCCAGGATGAACTGAAAAAGGAGAACTATGAGCTTCACATGACAAATAATTCTTCAACTGTGAATCACAAGGCACACATTAAATCATTCCAAATCTAAAAACACAATCAATATCAACGTTAAAATCAGGAAACTTACCCTTTTAAACCAACACAACCTCATTCTGCAACTCACTGTCTTCCTTATGCGCTTGCTTAATTCTTTCTGATAGAGATGATTTCATGGAAACCTGAAACAAAATAGGATAATTTCCTGCAACAACAATTTCTATTCTAAAGTTCATCAAATCAAAAACCAAAGGATCTCATTTCAAACGTATCATGGTTAATGAAGTATTACTTTTTGGACTCAAATCATCATCCCCTTTATTTGCTTTCCCAGGATGATAAAGGATCATGAAATCACAATCCTTGATTAATTCCAACCATCTCCTCTGTCTCATGTTCAATTCATTCTTAGTGAATATATACTTCAAAATTTTGTGATCAGTATATATCTCACACTTCACTCCATACAAATGATGCCTCCAAATTTTTAAAGAAAAAAACAGTAGCTAATTCCAAATCATGTGTAGGGTAATTTAACTCATGAAGTTTCAACTGAGGTGAAGCGTAAGCAATTACATGATCATTATACATAAGGACACGTCCAAGTCCTTTCAACGAAGCATCACTGTAGATAACAAGCTCACTATTTCTGGAAGGTAGTGCCAAAACTGGAGCATTCACCAATCTTCTTTTCAATTCATTAAAACAATCATCAAATTCTTTTGTCTAGATAAAAATAACACCTTTTTGAGTTAACTTAGTCATTGGAATAGATAATCGTGAAAACGTTTCAACAAACCTCCGGTAATAACCATCCAAACCAAGAGAATTACGAATCTCGGTTATATTTGTGGGTCTTGGCCATTCTTCAACAACTTTTGTTTTAGAAGGATCAACAGTTATGCCATTTCTTGAAACAATGTGACCAAGGAAAGAAATTTGTTGTAACCAAAACTCACACTTTTTGAATTTCCCAAATAGTTTCATTTATTTTAAGGTTTTCAAGAAAACCCTTAAATGACTTCCATGATCCTCCTTACTTTTGTTATAAACCAAATATCATCAATGAACACAACCACAAACTTATCCAACAACTCACGGAAATTCTATTCATAAGATCCATGAATATCGCAGGTGCATTGGTTAACCCAAAAGGCATAACTAAAAATTCATAATGGCCATATCTAGTATGAAATGCGGTCTTTAGAACATCTTATTCCTTTACTTTCAATTGATGGTACCCTGACCTCAAGTCAATCTTCGAAAAATACTAAGCTACCTAGAGCGGATCAAACAAATCATCAATATGAGGAAAAGGATACTTATTCTTAGCAATGATTTTATTCAATGATCTATAATCAATGAAAAGTATCATTGAACCATCTTTCTTTTTAACAAACAAGATAGGAGAACCCCATGGTGATGTGCCAGGTTGATTGAAACCTTTATCTAACAACTCCCGCAATTGCTTCTTTAACTCTAAAAGTTCAATTTCATCCATTCGATAACGGGGTTTTGAAATTGGCTTAGCATCAGGAACTATGACAACAGTAAATCCATCTTCCCAATCAGGTATAATACTATGAAACGCATCAGGAAAAACATCAAGGTACTCATTTACCACTGGCACATCATTAATCTGAACTGTTCCTTTGTTTTCAACAATATGTGCAAGGTAACATTCATTTCTATATTTTACTAGTTTCTCAACTTCTTAATATGTTATTAACAGCAAGGGTTCATTTTTGTATACAAACTAAAAATCATTCTAAAAAGAAACATATTTAGCTCTATAGTTAATCTTAGCATGATAAATAGAAAGCCAATCCATGCCCAATATAACATAAAACTCTACTAGAGGCAAAACAATAAGGTTTGCATGTAGATTCTTTATGCACACAAGGACAAGAATGTTCTTATGTTTTCTTTTTGTCTCAACATTTCATGCAGGTGTTTTTACTGTAAGTTCAGTATTCATATCATGAGATGGAATTCCCAATTTACTAGAAAACTTATCAGAAATGAAAGAGTGTGTAGACCCTAAATCAAACAACACATTGGCATAATCTGAACAAACAAACAGTGTACCTGACACAATATCATTTGATGGCCCAATATCTGCTGAAGTAGTTGAAAAGGATTTCACCACCCCTTTCTAATTGTAGTCTGGAAGATTTCCTTAGGTTGTGTTCTTTTTTGGACACTCATTTGCATAATGACCCATTTCATTGCTCTTAAAATTTTTTACTGACTGTAAATCATATTTTTTCTTACCATTAACCTAATCTTTTTCAGTGCAATTACGAGCCTTATGTCCCATTTTACCACATCAGTATCACTTACCAGAATTCAAAAGACATTCCCCAGCATGCTTTTTACCACAATTTTCACAAACTATAAACTTAAGTTTCTTACCATCAGACTTTTTTGAAGAGTTTTTCCCTTTCGCCTGGAACCTCGACCTCTTATTCTGTTGTTTGTTAAAGAATACCTGATCATTTTCAAACTCCATTTCCACCTTCTACGCTCAATGAAAAAGTTTTCATAACTTTTGAACTCACAAGAAGCAAAATCCCTTAGATACTTTGGCTTTAATCATGAGTAAAAATGGTTGATTTTACTATCAAGATCTCATATGAAATTTGGAGCATACCTTTCCAGTGGAGTGAATTTGTCATCATAAGCAGCCATTGAGTCATCCCGAGCCTCAATTCCAAGAATTTGTTTTCCATCCTATGACGAACCAACTTATGAAAATATTTCTCAAGAAATATACCTTTTAATTCATACAAATCGAGAGCATCAATCTCCTCACTATCCCTGATATTTTTCACCATCAACCACCACTGATCAGCTTCACCTAAAAAATGGTATACAACAAGACTAACCTTTTGATGTTCTGAACAACCCCTGACATCAAAAATCTTCTCCAGTGCTTTAATCCACCCTTCAGCTATCACAGGGTCAGATGATCCTCTGAAGGATGGGGGATGTTGCCTCGTGAAATGCTCCACTATTGACATGTTCCTCTGTTGTTGATCTGGCCGATCTCATACATGGATACCACCACCATTTATATCTTTAGTCAATTGTTCCATCACTGTAACAAATAGTTCAGTTCTGATATTGACCATCCCAGGTTTCTGATTTAGAAGTTTGTCTTCCTCCTAATGTCATCCCAACATAGCTGCCATGTTTCCTCTATAGAAAACCATTCTATACACAAAAATATCTTAAGAGAAGCAACATGGTAATCTATAAATGCTATATGATTTAAATATTAACATAATTTAAGTTATGGATGTTAATTTAACAATACCCTAACTCCTAATGTTGCTTAAACTGGCCTCCAATACCAACTATAAGGACCCATCCTTAGACATTACTTAATATTGAATTAAATGAATAATTCGCATTGAGGATATTTTCAGGTTTAGAGTTTTAGAGAATTTGGAAATAACTATTACATCTCAAAAGATTACAAGGTAGACATTTCTACACAGCTTCCATTTTTTTATAAAATAAAAACTCTTAAAAAAAGAGTCATGTCTAGTTCCATGTTTTTGACATCATGACTTTTCCTTGATCCCATCCTTGACCCTATTCATCTTTCAGCCCTATGAAAACATTTCAAAACTTGGGATGAGCATAAAAAGCTCAATAATGGAAATCACAGCTACATAAGGAGTTACTTTGGAATACCCATCACATTATATTCCCTAAATATCTTAGGAGAAATATTCACGTTTACCTCCGTCAGGTTACCCAATGCATTGGAGAGCTATCTCCGGATCACCCACCCTAGGATTATCACGAAACCACTCGTATATGTAAATATTTCCCAAGAATCATAACATGATCATAAATCATAACGTATGCATAAAGGAAAGATAAAATTTCCACATTGTAATAATAAAATATCATTTCAAGATATTGAAATAATGAATCCATTATTAAAATCATTTTCAATACCAAAATACATAAAAAGAGTATACGGTATTTATTTTTACTTTTAAAAACATTCCGGCTTGTTAAGGAAGCCAAAAATCAAATAATACTCGCAGCGGCTGAAAGGTCATTGTCACCGCTTACGTAAAAAAAGAAACATTAATTTTTTTAATTTAGTAAAACACTTCGTATAAAAAGATTCCCTTTTAATAAAATGAAAATTCAAATGGGTTTATATATCGTATAAAATAAAGTCATGTATAGGACTAAAAATACCTCAATAAAAGGAGATTGAGACGAAGTCCATTACCTCGTGTCCGACTTGACTTGATCGTTCTTTAATCTCCTGAATAATAAACTATAGTTAATTTATACTTTCTTAATAACCTTTTTCATGTTTATTATTCCTTTTATATCACTTATTACCATGTTATAAACATTATTCAATCATTTAAGTTAATAGCGTTCATTTTGTCGATATTTGGTACTTGAGTAAAAAATGAACACCCTATATTTACAAGTTGCCCATGTGGTAAAAGGTTCATTATATCTAGAATTATATTCATGATTTGGATATCATATATATCATATATATCTAGTATATACATTTTTTTATAATAGTACAAAACATTTAGGGGTAAGAAATGAAATGCATCATTCTTGGAGACAGTAAGTCGTAGGTACGCATGAATGATACTTTCATTTCTTTTTATTATTTTAATTGAAATAAATATAATTATACATAGGTATATTATAATTATAGTATAATATCATATATAATGTCATTAATTCCATCCTTTATACATCCCATATAAGGCATTAACGAATCAAATCACTTTGAGGGGGTGGTAGTCCGCACTTCCTCAAATGAGATTATCGTATTTACCCACTATGGAAATAACAAAGGCGTGCTATAAATGGGAAGTACAGAACCATAAGGAAATCATAAACATAATATATATATCATATATAAAAACATTACCATCATAATGGCCACCATGAGAGGCGGTAAGTTTTAATTGAACAATCATCGTTTCGTGAGGCCTTAGTTTTCCATCCGCAGAAACATTATGTTCTTAATCCATTAGATGGTGGTGTGTGTAAGTATAGTTAGAATCCTTCTCATAAAACATCCTAGTATATTGAGGAAATAGTTTTTGTTACAAATTAATGGAATAAAAAGATTTTAGGGTTGGAGAAGTAAAATAAAAGAAAACAATTTAAGAGAAATTGTTACCTTTAATTTGGGTAACTCCCTTTGGTTTGAACCAAATGACTTCTTGATGTTCCTTTAGCCTAAGGTAAGGCTTCTATAAGGAGTATATGGATGTATGGAGATTAATTGGGAAGAGTTTGGATAGGCCAAATGGCCTGAGAGGTGTGAGGAATTGGTTATAAGTGGTCTCCTTTTATAAGGGAGAGGAGGGGATCTTTAGAAAAGTGTTAAAATATTATTTTATAATATAATAATATTTTGTTTCTAAAGGTCTAAAAATCATTATAGTTGAATATAATATGACTCATGGTCGATATAAAATCATCCATTCAGAATTGGACATGTTTTGGATAATATTTTAATCATTATAATCATATTTATTTAAATCATTTATTAATGAGGTAAATACTATATCATTATTGTTTCATAAATAATTTAATTTATTCGATTTCTAAAAATTATAAAAAAACTACTATCATGTAGGAAATATTTTTTTATTTCCAATGAATATTTATATGAAAAAATATAATTTATATAACCCCTTTTAGAAATTAATTTACTAAAAGATATTTTCTTTCTTCATATTTTTCTTTACTTTAAGTTATTTAATTTAAATTGTCATTATCACTCCCATGTGGATCAATGGGGTCCGAAAATCGACACAGAGATGACCATAGTCATAAATGACTCATCCAGTAAGTTTTGGACAAGTGTTAATTTAATTTTGAATTATTATAATATTCTTTTAACCTTGAATTACCCTATTCACCTTTAACCACAGTAAATAAAAGTCAAAAGTTACTATTCAATAAAAATTGTTTTCATCTTATAGAACCACATTTTACTTTTTGATAACAACCATGTATGTAATAATTTCGAAAATAAATTTAGAGAAGTGGTAAAATTTCATTTAAATGAAAAGGTCAGTTTTTTAACTTCCACTAAGTGGTTTCCCTATTCATCAAAAATTTATGTTTTTCAGAAAAATACCAAAACATAAGCCTAAGATATATTTGATATTCCAAATTAAAAAATGATGTATATTTTGAAAAATTCAAAACATATATGTGGAATTAATTAATTTAAAAATTAATTCCTGTTGTTAAAAGAAACAACATGTTTTTAAGAAACAATAACTACGAAAAGATTGATACTTGTTTATGTCCAATTTCAAAAGTGAAATTAATTCCAATTACCTACATTGGATTAAATGGTAAAAATATATTTTAATTTAACTTTAAAAAAACAAATAATATAATATAACCATATAAATAAATTATATTAAAAGGCAATTTTGAATTAAAATGCAATATTTTTCACTATTCATTAAAAAATTAACTTTATCAGAAAAATATCAAAAAATTACAAAATGCAAAATTTGATGTCCCCATTATAAAAAAGGATTTTATTTGGTAAATAATAATGTATTAAAGTGAACAAAACTATATTTAAATAGGTTTCTCCATTAAAATGTGAAAAATTGGCCTTTTAATGTAAATTATACTTAAAATTAGATTCATTCACATTTAGGCCTCAAACTTTTTATTGGATAATGTAAATACATTTAACAAACATGTATAATAATATTGTAGTTAGTTTCATTCATTACCATCAATACAACGGCTTGGAGTTAACAACCATTTAAAATAATAATATTATATTATTAGCGTGCAACGTAAGATTCCAAAGAAACCCGCTGTTGTGTATCAGGTATTCTATCGAACATAGAAACCCATTTAAAGTAAAATAAATTTTTAATTCACAAATATTAATAAATATGAAATATTTCTTATTCTTCATTTAACTGGGATGCTACACTATTATCAATTGTATCTGATCTAGATATATGTTTTACCTCAAAGTTATCTAAGCATCATCAACATGATTTAAACACATAGTTGAATATTTGTACAAACTATCCTCAATAGACTGACAACCAATATAAATGGATTATCCTAACACGTGAGGGTTGTTGAGAGATTTTTTTAAGGACATTGATGGATGATGGGGTCAAAAAAATTCTAATTTAATTCTTATTAAATAACATCTTTTTCTCAACCATTCATATGGACCCTTATAAATACTATTATGGGAATAAATACATAACTCCAATGAGTTTTGATGAAGTTTAAAAAAAATATCAGGACCATAACTCTTTAAAGAAATGTTTGAGAAGATAAATCCATTGAGAATCACTACAGAGCAGTGAGGAGTGAATAGATATTTTATGATGAAAATTTATTATGAGATAAGTAGTTTGAGATTGTTGATAAAGTGTTTTGTCATAAATCCATTGAGAAGAGAGTCATGGGATTTGGGGAAAAAGTAATGTTATCTATTAGCTAAACTATCTAATATTATATATTTTTTCACATAAAAGTTGTATCATACTAATATAATTCCCACCAAACATGTCTCAAATGCACGAAATATTAGATGTATCCTGCTAAAGGAAGTACATAACAAATCACAAAAAAATACTTAATCTAAAAGTGTTTTAGTTGGAACATGATATATTATATGACAAGCATTTGGTGAAGATGTAAATCCATAGATTTAAATTTCCACACAATAATGAAAATCACTTTTTCAACGAAATTTGGAAGTACCATAGCAATGAAGAGGCTAGTTGGGAACTTGACGAAGTAATGAAATAGAATTTCCCTTATCTGTTTTCATATTGAGTTATGAAATAAATTTTGAGTGATAATTTCTAAAGGAGTATAATGTAATATCATATAATTTTATGACTAGAATTTACCTTATGAAAATATATATATCATATTTACTAGTGTAGTAAAATATAAAACACATGAACCACATAATGGAAGTCAAAAAATACATTATTTTATTTGAAATGTAACATTTAGAGTATAAACATACCCAATAAAATTAAAAAAATTAAAATGAGATAATAGAAAAATAAAAGTAAAATAAGTATAACGGGGATATTTGTATCACTTTGGTCTCCTCAAATAATCAAACCCATGAACAATACTATAAAAAAGATACCGAATAATATTAATATAATATCTATTTTTGAAAATAATGAATATAACCTTGAGGTAAATTAAAGTAAATGATGAATGAAGAGAATGTAACATATTTATAAAAATTAACGGACCAATATTACCATTCAATGTATCACTATTTGAATAGTAACCTAACTACTAGGGATAGTAACATTACCATTAGGAATAATAACCTTATCATTAGAATAATGACCATATCGTTAGAATAGTAAAATTATATTTGGTTATCTTATGAAATAAAAATATAATGAATTTATATCACATTATTATTAAGAAAAGTTTTAAATATGATGTATAAATATTTGACACCTTGAAACTATAAATTTATTTTTAGAAAACATATATTTTTTTCAATAAAACATATATTTATTATAATTTAGAAAATGTGAAAGAAGAGTTTATTTTTTAAAAATTGTTTCAAAAAAATAATTATTTTTACATAAATAATAAAATAATTTTATGAAATCATAAAAAATTGTTATAAAGGGTTAGAAATTTTGATGAATCATAAAATTGAAATTAAAAAAAATTAATTTCATTAAAAAATTAAATATATCATATTTAGAAATTTATGTGGATAAAATGAATTCTACTTTTTGAATTACTATGTTGGAATAATATTAGGATGACTTTATGGTCTTTTTATAAAAAAGATATTTTTTTAGCGAATACATAAATATGGAAGAATACTATATTTTAAATTATATGTTTAATAAATGATTAATTGTATATGATATTATGTAAACAATCATTATCTCTAACACATGTACACAAATTACTATATATTTTCTCAAGAATCGTCATTATTGGTAGTCCAAAGGAAAAATAAAAAAATGAATATTATATTCAAAAACATCATTATCCTTCCCTTATAAATTCCACCTTTCAAAACCCCACTTCTCATTAATCCTTAAGCTTATTAGATTTCAAGAAATCTATCAAAATCCATCACCAAACCTCTTCCAATTTCCTAAGAGTATTGGTCTGAAACAACCCCAACATGAGTAACCCATAACCTATGTTTAAATTATCACACTGGTAATTGATAAAGGATATCGTACCCCAAAGGGTTGAATAGTTTATAAGTCTTTGGGGTCCACATACATACATGGAATCTATATTAAATTGGATATATATATATTAGATTATAATATTATTAAAAAAACATTCCTTTTAGTGAATCATATTGATCATTTGAAGACCTCTTCTTGATACATTGGTGAAAGGGAAAAACATAAAGTGTGAGCTTAGATACTCAGTAAGGGGTTTTGTATAGTGTAATATATCATGAATACATAAGGCATAAATAATATGTTTGAATTAATAATCCATAAAAGATCCATATAATAAATAACACGAGCATGAAATATATTCATTCATAATATCAATATCGTAATCAGATGTATTTTAAGTACTACATAATTAATGAAGGTATGCATAATTTATAATGTATTAAACATATAGTCTAGGAATTTTCATGGAAACATTCAATAAATGCATATATATACACCAAATTCCAAAATAATACTTATGGAATGCCAACTTAGATTTCTCACGATACCTTACTCGATGATTCAATGGAGTATAAAGGTCTTCTCCAATCACTTACACTGACTAAAAATTAAATTTTTTTGAAACACATTTGAGGTAAAATGATAATCCATGGATTCAACCATATAATGAGATAACATAACACTAGAAATATAGTTTAATCCTACCATATTTGATCCCACTAAAAAGTTTCCAAGAATATAATGGTCACCTGAGTGTCTGGTTCATCCAATCGCATATCTTCAAACATAGAGGCCAACTTTTCCCAGGGCTGGATGTATTCCTTTAGTCTGATCATCTCATTATTGAAGCCCCCAAGAAGAATGATGTCTATATTTTCGATCCTTGAATGTTTATTATCATTTAGGGTCACCCTCAGTGACCTCCCCATTATTTTACAATGTTCCTCTTCTATATAATTGAGATTCATTACCTAACCAACCATTTATTCTTCCAAACACATAAGAAATTACAATGATTGATTAAACACCTCATCTAACATCCACTGTTGGCAGGAGGTATCCATGTCTATCTTCTTTTCTATAAATATTATTGATGATCATATATCTATTTGATGTGCTAGAAATGAGTAATCCTTCTGTGATTTTTTTCCTACCCTTTCGGTTTCTAACAGTCCTCAGATTCAGAGGCCCATCTCCCTGACCCTCCCTCACTCTATCACATTCACTGGACATGCTCCTCTGCCTATCCCTATTGGTCTTAACTGACTCATCCCCAAGCTCTTACACTGGTTCATCAGTTAGAAAGTGCTAAAAATGATTATCAAGCTCATTTCCTATTACCAATTTACTTGGACTTGTCTTTATCAAGTTTCTACTCCATTAATCCTTCCTCAAAGGATTATAACCTATGAAATAACCCATTTTGGGTTCACTAGAAGTCGTGTCTTGTCATCCTACACTATAAATACCCCCTGATCACACCGCCTTCACATATGATGTGCCTGTATAGGAATTAAAACCTCCATAAACCTACCATTGAGGCTCCATGGTAGCCTCCTTACTTGTCTCTGGAATCCTTTTCTCTATATACGACTTCACATTAGGCTAAGTATCCTCCATATCCTTCTTTAACTGACTAAAAATATCACTGAACATGGGATTCCCATTCTACAGTTTCATTTAGATTGCCTTTTTAATTGTCTCTACATCCACAAGAACATGGCCAGATGATCCAGTAGCAATATTATTGTAGGAGCCTTTCCACAGTATGAAACATCCATACAAACCTGCAGATCCGGCTTCCTATTGCCACAACCAAAGACTGTCACTGAATGACCTGTTCTCATACACACCAAGCAGAAATCCTCTAAGGATTCATAAACCACCAGTTTCCTATAATAAAACTCTTATCTTATGGTTGTATAAAAAATCAATATGTGTTCTTAAGGCATAAAATTTCACACAAGAACGAGGGTTAATAGGTTCGAAAAGGGATTGAGTTTGACTATCAAAGAACAAGAACCTACCTTCTATGTTCCCTGTCATCCTAAAGATCTCAAGATTTAGAAATGGGAAAGATATGTCAAGAATGATTACCCAAATGGGAACCAGGGGTGAGTATCACTTCATGTGATATTCATTGGTCCATCTGAAGAGAAATAATTAGGACCCATTGCAACTGTGTTGAGTAAAGTCCCAAGCATTAATCTGATCCCCAACCTAAGAGAACCAAACCATTATGTTATTTTTATAGATCATCCTCATTGTAGATCACTCTTTCAAATCCCATGAAAAATTCATTAATCAATCAAAATATTCCACCAAAGGACGATGCTTTGTGAAAAGAGAGATTAATGTCTTATTGAAGAGAGTCAGAACACCATTAAACTCTATGATTTAGATTGGGATTTTAGGACAACCGTTCAAAAAATTAGACACATTAGGGAACAAATAACTTTGTGGAAATGGAATAAGGACCTCAGGATTAGAAAAGGGAGAAAAAAGGTACCACCCCCTCCCCCATCAGGGGGAGGGGGAAGGACCAGGGCGATGGATTCCATCGTCACAAAGTAAGATCCAAACTCGATGTTCCCCTAAGTGGGATGACTCAAAACTGTCAAGGTTATCCTATCATTTACACATGTCTTATGAAATCCTAATGTATTTAATGAAAATATAAAATACATAATCAATATTAAATATTAATAAATAAATATCCATAATGATGAAAATTTACAGAACATCAATATTTCCCTATTCAATGGAATAATATTCTTATTAAGATTTCTTCAATTCACATCATATTTTACTAAGGATTTTTAGTTTAGACAATAATGAAATGATTATTAATATATCCATGATATAAAAGAACATGGATATAGAGGAGATAAATAATTTAAAAAAGTAATGGAGGGTAATAGAGTACATAACTTCATGGAAGTGGATGGAGTGATGGTAAAATAGCAAAAAATTACAATTATGTTTGTTAGCAAAATTGTAAACTTATTTTAAAAATGAAGTTATAAATAACATCAAAAACTCATTTCATAAGGTTAAGTGCATGTTTTCAAAAATTATTTTTAATTTAATTTAAAATAATTAAATATTTATCATAAACTATACTTATGTAATCAACTGTGTAATGGAATATAAAAATATACATGAATGAAATAAAATCCCTTTAAAATATTAAAATAAAATAATATCCATTTATTTTAATATAATAATGAAACAATACTCGAAAATAAGAATAGATATTACATTATTAAATCATCAAACTATGGAAATAAATATATATAATGAGAAACATATTATGCAGAAAACAGTAAAAATAGATTTTTTTCACATTTTTGTTAATAAACTCAAAAGGGGATTATATAACAAAAATTAAAAGATTAAAAAATAATATTCTTGAAAAAGGAAATAATATGGATAGGGAATAGATATTTTAATAGAAAAAAAAGGAAAATTTCATATTTTCTTAATAACATTTTTACAGTGGTTTTGAGAACCAAAGTGAATAGAAATGGAAAGAATGCTTTTTGGTAAAAAAAAATACCTCATGGTATCCTCCATGTATGTTTTGGGTGTGATTGTGTTTTCTGAAAAAATATATAACTAAAAAGAGCATGGATTCTATTTTTAAGGCATGTTTTTAAGGTTGAAATGGTTTGCAGTAAACGGTTCACAACTGTGTACCAGGCAGTGGGAATGGTACACCAGAGCAGTTCGCGAAACTGAAAATGGTTTGCAAAAATGGTTTGTGGTGAAGGGAATGTGTTATGTGGAAGGAGAAGTAGTTCATGGTATAGTGTAAGTTAATGGAACCATATAGTACGAATGGAATAACATAGACCATGGTGGGAAAATGATATGCGAACGGGTTGTGGTTCACAGGAGGAGGACCGGTATGCGGTGGAGGCTATACAGAATCCAAGATTTGGTAAATCATGGATTAGCAGATTTTGTGGATATATTTTCATATATATGGATATATAATTCCATATATTATAGAGATTTAATATCATTATATAACAAATATTTTCCATTGGAATTTGGTGAAGTCCAAAGGGTGTTTACAGGGATAATTCTGTAAAGGGTGAAGTGGATCACACCGAAGAAATTCCACTGATGGGTTTTTCAAGAAACTACAACCCACAAAGGACATGGTACGAGGAGGAAGAAGGCACAGTATTATGGTGGTTAGTGAAGGTATTATTCAAACAAATAATAGTTCAAAGAAATAAATTTATTAGTATAGGAGGTTCAGAGAGTTGGTATGCAACAACGAAGGAAAATGAGTCTGCAGACGAAGGGAAGTTCATGGAAGCAGAAACAATTTGTAAAGGATGTACCAAACATGGTACTCAGTATGCGGGAAGATAAGGTGGTTCACATTTTGCTCCCTGATGCTTGAAAAAAATTAAAATTTGTTTGTGATTGTATTTTCTTGTACCGAGTAGTACTCCGGAATGAGGATTTCATCTATGAGTGAAAAACGGAACATTAACCGAGCATCTACCAAAAGTTGAGGATGTGGTAAATTATAAAAATAATGGGACCTACATATCCATAAATTTTTTTTGGCTTACTAGTCTATGAACTATGATGGGATTACTTTCCAAGAGTATTGAGAAAATGAAGATGAAGATGGTAACCCTTTCCACCGGTAGTGGTCCAGAGAAAGACACATAGGGAGTAACCCTTGGGAATGAAGTGACCAGACCCAAAATGTTGTGATTTCAGTGACATTAGGCATAAAAGATCTATCCTAAACTTTGTACTAATTATTGGCAGTGATCCTTAGTGAATTTGATACATCATCACATCATTGTTGAATGCTCCTTGGATGTAGCCTAGTGTTAGTGGACCAACTAAAAATCTCTATATCCTATGCATGATTTCATATACGTTCATCTATTTATATGGTAGGAAGAGACAAATCATTATTTTTTTAAAAAAAACAAGATTATAGGGGTAGAAGTTTTAATCTGCCATACCCTAATTCACTGCCTATTATGTCTTTCGACGTTTGGGATATAACAGTACTAGTAAACCCTTGAAATAAAAATAGGAGAAGAAAATATATGGGGTTTAATAGATTAATAATATACAATTACATAAATCGAAATTGAAACATAAATAATCCTAGTAAAAAGTGAGACTGCAACCGAAACCCATACCTTATATTACCTCTTGATTAGATACATTCATACCTATTGTATAATAAATATATATTTGTTATTTATATTTTAAAAAAGACATATTATTATCTTTCTTTTTTTATATAATTCATTCAAAACTTAATTTCAACAAATTAATTATAATTCTTATCTAAAATTTAAAATTTATTTGTTAACATTTATACATGATTGGAATTAGAAGTTATGGTCCTTACACCTTGTTTAATGTTTCATCTAATAAATAATATTAGTAATATAATATATATCAAATTTATATATTAAATACACTTTTATAACCTTCTATTTAAGGTAGTTATGTTAAATGAAATATTTCATTCATCAAGGTGGTAATCTGCATATATGCATGGGTGACATTTTCATTTTTCAACATATGGAATGAAAGGAAGGTAGATAATAATTTATCATTAAATAATAATAATTATGTCATATATATCATATTTATTCATTAAATATATCTTTATAATCATTCATTTTAGGTTTTTATGAAAAATAAAATGCATTGCTTAGGGAGGCAGTAGTTTTAACATACGCATGAGAAATGTTTTTATTTCCCAATGAACAGAATTGAATAGGATGATGATTGTTACATAAACAAAATAAAATTTATGTAAACTAATGATACTTAACTAATTATGTTATAATTTTGTTATAATATTTTTAGTTGGTGTAAGATTTTATAAAATTGAATGCTCTCGGTTAAGATAATTACCTCTTACATGGGTACCCAACTTTGGATTTGTTTTTTGAGCCATATGTTGATATTTTAGTGATCTTATAACCTCTGGTAATCAATATGGGTGTTGGTAAGAGATTTTATCTTATATTGGTTGACCTAATGTTTTCAAATAATGTGGATACATGAGAGGATCCTTTTATAGGTGAGAGGAGTGACAACATTTTTATTACCCTGATATTTAAAATAATATAAACCCATTTAATGGAAATGTGGAAAAAAATGGATAAGTTACAAACTATATGATAATTTAAGATCATAATAAATTAATAAAATAAATTTTAGTTATTTTAAACTGATATTTTATTCCTTATATCTTAGTTTAACACATTAATTAAATTTTTAACCCCCACCGTGGTGAAAAAGTATTACCATAGTAACTTATTTTTATGAATAAAATTGAAATGGTATTTATTACATTATTTGAATATTATGACTCAAAATATGGAATAAATTTTAAAATATTCAATTTCTTTAGGTGGTAATACTTTATTTTAATATAAATATGAAAAAAATGAAAAAAAATGTTTTTTATAAAATGTCTTTAGATGAATTAAAATGATTTTAGAACAATATATTGTATGTAATTTATATTAGTGACATTAACTATATGATAATTAAACATATTATATTTATGTTACTTTAAAAACATTTCAATAATTAATATATCCATGTAAAGACTTAATTAATAAAAAAAGGTCAACAATAATTCGTTTATTTGAATAAAATATCACTTGGGTTCTAAAATATCAAACAAAAGGTGTGTAATTTCAATATAATATTTCTAATACCGAGTTTTACATTTTTAAAAATATATTTGGAATAAAAAAATTTCAAAATCTTTCAATTCATTTATTTATCATGATTATTTCAAAAACGGAATGTATTTTGTAAAACATGATTTTTTACTATTAACCCAAAAATGAAGCATTTTATAAAAATCACAAAACAACAACCTAACCTAATTTCATCCTCATGAACTCAAAAATGATATCAATTTTATTGAATTAAAATTCTAGAATCTATATGTTATACTTTAATAAATACATATATATATATATATGAATATTCATGAGCCATTTTTATTATAATTATAGAATGTGTGTTAGGGAAATAGTTTAGGGATGTAGTGTTTTCCTGATTTATTAGAATCTAAAATATAAAATAGACTACCCAAAATCCCATTTTAAATATCCCAAAAGTGTATCATAAGAGAGGACATCAAAATGAGGAGGTGATGTAATGACCCAAGATTTCACTATATAATTACCTTAATGGAATATTAGGTTTTATAGCTTTCTCAAGAAGAAAATCTGAACTAAAATAAACCATGACCTATTATAAATAAAATTTAATAATAAAAAATATCTATTAAATTAAAGAAAATAGTCATTTAAAAATGGAAAAAATAGGATTAAGAACACTTAATGTTTTAAAGGGAAATGTTTTAATAAATTTTGTTTTCATTATATATGTTATTTTCAATTGAAATATATATTTATACATTTATGAATTTATATTTTGGAAAATGAACCCCATTTTTTAATTCATTGTTTCAAAATTATCTTAATATGAATTTTTGGGATTACCTAAAATAGTTGATTTTTTAGTAGATAGTG
Source organism: Viscum album (assembly GCA_963277665.1). Classification (NCBI taxonomy): domain Eukaryota; kingdom Viridiplantae; phylum Streptophyta; class Magnoliopsida; order Santalales; family Viscaceae; genus Viscum; species Viscum album. Next base: position 353,125,614 of record OY728125.1, on the reverse strand, counting down.
AAAAATATAAATTTGTCTAAAATTATAATATTTATAAATTTATCATTATATAATGAATAATTAGAAATTATTTCAAATTTTAATTAATAAAATATAAATTTAAAGGGTAAATATATTCATTTAGATATTATTATTATTTTCTAAAACTGATGTTTAATTTTTATAACTTATGTAACATTTTATTCAAATTTAAAAACAGTTTTCAATTTTTATTTGATTAGTTTTTTTATGGTAACATTCAAATTTGGATTGATTTTAAAGGGTAAAAAAAATATTTTTCTTATAATAAACCACTTTATTTTATTTAAATTAATTACATTGATAATTTTAAAGTACATATAAATTGTAAGCTTAAAAATTCACTTTTTCTAAAAACAGTTTTTACACATCACGAGAGTTTAATATGAAATTATCTTTTTGTAACACCCCGAGATTTTATGAAAAATTTTATTTTTAATTACTATAATGTCTTGTGTTGTACACTACACCATGATTGTCTTCTGCTATACACAACACCATATTATCTTACAGTATACACAAACACTATTCTAGTCCTGTGTTTCACTCCGGAGCAACCTTCCTCGATAGCGTGTGTTGTACGCAATACCGAGTTTCACTAAATAACATACTATTATAATATTATTATAAACATGCTAGTATGAATAGTAATACAAAATTTGATAAATTTGATAAATTATATCTTTCAATATGGACTTCATTTTTGGATTCGGAATATCGAAATTAGCCTAGGGTAAAGTTTTGGTATTTTTCTGAAAACTTTCATTTATTGATGAATAGTGAAAACACTAGTTACTATTTAAAACCCGACATTTTATTTAAATAATTATTTATTTTATTTAAATTTATTTTAGGTCAAAATTTATACATAATACATATATAAGTTCAATGTAATTCATTGGAGTCATTTTACAATAATTTTAGATATATTAATATTTCATTTAACTTTTCACCGTCTTTTACCCACCTCTTATGAGCATTTTCAATTGTACATAAAACTTAATTTTACCTCTTATGTTTTTTGAATTTCAAAAATTTGAGAGACACCGTTAATATCAAGGATTAAAATGTGGTTCAGTGAGATGAAAATAATTTTTGGTGAATAGTAACTTTTTACTTTTATTTACCACGGTTAAAAGTAAATAGGGTAATTATGGGTAAAAATGATATTATTATTGCCCTAAAACATGTCCTAATTCTATTGGATAAGTGTAATTAGACCAAAAAAAACCTTATGAATAAAATATTACCTTTTAGGTCCACTTGGTTTAGATTAGTACATTTATTATTATTTTATTTAAAGAAGAGTTAAAATAGTTAAAATCAAAGTTTAATAACTATAACATTTTTAATATATGGTCATACATAAGATAAATTCTACTATAATATTCATTTGAAAGATAAAATTATTTCCTACATAATTGTATTTTATTTATAATTTTTAGATGTTAAATAATTTAATTTATTTATGGAACAATGATGATGTAGTAATTACCTTATTAATGAAAAATTAAGATAATTGATGTCATAAATAACAAAATAAATGTAATTTGAGACTTATTATATATTAAAAAAATCTTTAAGGTTAATATGACATGATAGTATTGATTAAATTAACTTTTTTTTAACAAATCATTCTATTAGGATTTTCACAAAAATCAATTACCAAATAGTGCCAAAATTGACATAAAATTGTTTTTTAAACAAATATTATATTATTGATTGTTATTCTATTCCTAAAAATATTAGTTTATACCAAATGACTTATATAAGGTCATGTATATTAATAATTAACCACTTGGGGTTATTTTGGCTTGTTATAATAAATTTATTAACCATATAGTGTAAGAAAACAAGAAGAAAAGGTAAAACATAAATTATTTAAATTAGAGTTAAATCTAAATGATAAGGTTAAAATAGTAATATTAACTTGTCTAAAACCCATTGGTTGAGATAATTTAGACCCATACCCACTTTATATTTGAAATAAGTCACTTTGGAGCCATTATAAACCGAATATAACTTTATTATAAAACTATATTTTATGTTTTCCCCAAAAGTGCCCATCTCATCCCTTATAAAAGGGCACCTACTCCCTCTTCTCTTCACACAATTTTGAGTCTTAATTATCCGAAACCCCTGGAAATTTCCCTTCTCAACATCCCTAGAAATAATATAGAGGTTTGGGTCTCCTAAAAAGACCAACTCTAGTTCTTTAAGAGGAAGCGAAAAAGAGGTGCGTTGAAGAAGAGGTAATCTCTTCTACCGATTATTTCAAAATATTTTCTTCTTCAAATTCTTCTTATTTTGTTGTTTCATTATAAATTAATAACAGAAGTATCAATAATATACTGATATGTTATTATAAATATTAAACAACCCCATTTCACCTTCTATCCATCCTACTGAAAATGAAATCCCCGCGCGTGCGTACGTACGGAATACCGTCTCCACACCGTGGTGTAATCTGTTCTCCCACCACCACCTTACTTGGATGGATATAATGGTGTAAATAATAACTATAAATGGTTATTATAACATAATAATTATTCTGAGATATGATATCATCCACTCAAATTCCATTCAGTAATTATTGGAATGATATTATCGCTCGTGCGTACGTACGGATTACCGTCTCCACAACGTGATGAGATTCATTCTCCATGTTAACCATTCAAGAATGATTATAAAGTACATATAATGAATAATAATGAATTATATGACATAATTAAGCTATTGTATTTATGTATGTATATATATATATATATATATATATTTCATCTACTTACTTCCATTCAAGTCAATAAGTAAAGGAAAACAGCATTCATGTGTACGTATGGCCTAACGTCTCCTTGAACGATGTATTTCAGTTCATTCATCTATCTACTATATATATATATATACTGAATATATATGATATATAAATCATTATTTACATTCTGGATGTATGTAAATAGTAATATAATTAATAATAATATGAATAACACCAAGTCCAAACACGTACGATAAATAAAACGATTTTACCCAAAATGCTGCTTTAACATGGAATTTACAAAAGAACGGGTAATATAAAGTCATAAGTGAACCATATATGATATCATAACAATTAATATGATTCTGTAATAATTAAATTAAATTATTTAAATCATTATACAAGAGGTTAGAATATGTATGAAGCATATCGGACCTACGGTAAGGGATAATTTTTCAATCTCATTTTATTCGAGATTGCTTATACGTAAGTATTTACTGGGATTATATTTTTCATCCATGTCCATAAAAATGTTTTTCATAAAGTGTTTAATATTATTCCATGTATGTTTAAAGTCATTTTTACCACTCTTTATCTTTTACTTTGTGTTATGGAATAAATCTTTCTTTTGTTTACCACACGGGGTACTTTTTGACTTTTCTGACAAAAGTACAAGGAGAATGTTTTTTTAACTTATACGGAAGGAACATATTTTGATGGTTTCATAATGACTAATTTTAATGAATATTATTCTACAAGTTTTCATGGTTATTTTTAATAAAATCCCTTTCTTTTAAAATTGTGTGGCATTTTGTGAAAAGAAAATGATTTTGAAGAAGAATGGATATTTTCCTCAAGAATTCATTTCAAGTGTTTTATCAAAACTATTTTCCATCAAAGATGACATTATTTATCATCTTTATGTTTCAAGTATAATTTATCTATTATTTACATGGTTTTTTTTCTTATGATGAAGTGATATCCATTTGTTATAAATGGATTATGTGATGATGGGATGATGTTTATTAAACCGATTTTATTTTTTAGTTTATGATGAATGTTTTATGTTTATTTTGTGGAAAAAGTAAGAATGATTTCATTATGAGATGTGTGGGACCTATATCTCCCAATAATTCATTGCGTATAGATTTATATCTCATGAGATACACATGTCTTGAACGGTAAGTTAATCTAGTTCAGTGATATAGAACTGGAACGAGGAGTGAACTCAATTCAGAAAGGGACTTTGTCCACTAAGATGGTCTTTGAAGCAATGCCTTTTATACTATGAAAATCATATCATGTGGTTAATGGTTTTCCACAATTACAAGTTTTATTCCCATGCTATTTTATCATGATTTATGTTCCTTTATGATATATGCCTTACCTACTTCCAAGATTTATGTCATTTCTCAAGATTTTGATGTTTAGATTTTATGTCCAAGTTTTTACATTCAAATTTTTATTGAATTTTTTATGTTCCCTATGTTTACCCTTACTAAGAATTTGAGCTCACCCTTTTTATGTTTTCCTTTACCCAGGATATAAATAATGGTTTTAGGCAAGAAAACACAAGGGGAAGATTTTTATGGGAGATGTTGAAGATCTTTCAACCTGATTAGAATATTATAATCCTAGTTTCCAAAGACACTAAACTATTACGATTATTCGGTGTTTGTTTTTGTTATGTATTAAGTATTCCACAAAAGTAATGTAGTGTCCATGTACATCAAGATTTGGGTTTCTACACTTTTTTTAAACTTATATATTGTATTTTATAAATTTTTTAACTATTTTAAATAAAAATATTAACATTATTTAACAAATAAAATTTTAATTTTGGTCATTAAAATTTATTACCATATAAAAAATAATAATTTATAGAGATAAAAGTGAAAAGGGTAAAAAGAGTTTTACTACATGTAAAATATCTAAAACATTTAAAAACATGAATTTAAATTTTTGGATGAGATTTCTCTTAGAAAAATATCCTTCATCAAATTATTTTACACATTTTGGGTCTTTAAATCATTAATACTGACATACCACTAATGAAATGTAATGAGTACTTCCAAAATTACAATTCTATTCATTTTTAAAAGGGGATCACTTATAACACTTAATGCTACACATATCCCTTATAATTTTATCCTGAATCTATTAAAGTTCCATGTTACTAGAACCCTATATCAATTTAACATTCCTCTTTTTAAAATTAATTTTCATATTTCCTCAATTTCTAAGGAGTGTTTTAGAGAAATCTCATGTTCTCTATGTGAGTATTTCATACTCCTAAGTCTTCACTTCTTAATATTCATCATTAAATATTTTTCAACACCCAAATTTAATGAAAATATTATTATAACTATACAATAATGTTATTATAGTACTAGATACCATTATTAATTTCTTTACATCCATGAATAAAAATAAAACAGTATCAATTGTGTGTATGTGTGGACTGACACCTCCACAGAGTGAAGTGATTCATTTTTCATCACCACATATCATTGCTGTTAAAAAAGATAGATTTGATGAATTAATATTTTTTATATTTAAATTTAAAAATTCTAAAATGATATTTTATCATATACAATAATTCCATATCATTTATTAAGAAATGAAAATGTTAACTATCTGTACATGTAAAAAATTGAATCCATGAAGTAATGTATCTCATTTTTCATCCATCATATTTCTTATTTTTTTAAACTCCATTTAAATTTCATTCTCCCCTATAAAAAAGTGTATATAATATAATTATGTTTCTATAATAAAGATATTATTCCAAAATAATCACATTCACATCCATACTGACCTATCGATTATAGTATGTTCTTGGTTGGTTTGCTCCAACAACCTAATTGAAAAATGCTATAAAATAAAGTCATTACTGACTATGAGATTTTTATTACTAATAATATACTATATAAATAACTAAAATAGGGCATAATTTTTTTTACAATGGTAACAATAATATTAAACTCATTAATTAATATAACAACATTCCTTCATTAAAAATCACCAAAACATACTCATCATCGATTTCATATTTATGGATCGTAACCAAAACACCCAAAGAAAGAAATTATATTATTTATACCCTTTTTTATAACACAATAATTTATTATTTATTAAATAATAATTCACATAATAAAACCTATATGTTTTAAAAGTATATGGTCTTTTAGTAATTTGAAACATTACCTAACAACATGAAAATAGATGGTACATATCAAATATTGAAAACTTCTTTAACATGATCAAAATAGTACATCATTCTTCAAACTACATGGGATATCCTGGGGACATACATAAGAAAGGGGTTAGGTATAATGTCAGGTAAGAGAATAAACAAATCATAACATGAAGAAAATATTACATGTTAGAGAACATGAATTTAAATGGAACATAAAGGTATGAGAATCATAGAAATGAACAAATAGGAATAATATAGAATGATAACATAAAGGCAACATGGGAAAGTGGCAATAATATTAAGCATGAAATTATAAACATAGGTCATCTCTAACTTAAAAAACCTTATAAAAAGGTTTAATAATTCCCATAATTCATTTGGTTCACTCCATAATCTCTTACATGATTTCTCATGATAAAAAACATTACCCACTTCATTAGAGTTCTATTTTATTTATGGCACAACCTTCACTTTCATATCATTCAAAAGTATTTGACATAGATCATTCACGATAGGATAATATTTAATCACATTTAATTCCATGATCATGGATCATGGAATAAATACATTTATTTCATAAATAAAATATGTATTCATATGTCTAGGGGAATACCATTGAGTGGAAATAGTGACAATAATCATAATACAAAGGTTTGGCATGGAAAACCTGCATTGATATTTTGGAAGCATAACATCTATACTTACTTATTCATAAAATTGTTTAATGATATATAATTGGGTGACCAGTAATTTTGAAATTAAATTTATAGTAATTGGGATATATAAATACATATCTCAATTTTAGGAATTGGAAATAAATGACATAAAATGAAGAAGATGCTTGAATAAAGAGAAGAATGAGAGGTTCCCTTACTAAATTTAGCGAAATAAAAACTTAAATATATGATATTATGAGAGGGTATAAATGATGTATCATTTTTATTAAATAATATTTATAGTATAGGGGTCTTCATAAATTCATGAAGAAATAACCAACTGAGATTCAAAAGGAAAATTATAAAGAATGTTCTTGAATGGAAAATATGAGAGGTAAATCCCATACTTTGAGAGTGTGTTTCCAAAATCTTAGGAGGTGTTTATTGAGAGATTGGGGGAACCTTGGAAAGTATCTAGATAGGATATGGTATAATAAATATAAGATAAAATGTTTTCTAGTGAAGATTACTGGGGGATCGAGTTGGTTTATATAGAAAGAGAGAGGTGTGTTCTTTATGATTTCCCAAACATAGTTTTTGGAATCTATATAATAATGTAATCAAAAACAAAAACCATACCATGTTTTTTTCTAATTATTTATACTAAATATGAGTGGTTTTCATTATTTTATAATTCCAATTTCCGAACTCAATAAAATATAACTCTTGGAGATTTGGTAGTGATTCATGTTTATAAAGAAATGATTTTAAACCCATAAAATAAAATATATGTTTTAGAGGATTCATAAAGGTTTTTTTAAATTAATAAAATAACCTCAAAATACAATTATTTTAATGGGGAAACATATATTTGGTCTTGGATACCTTTTATATTATTTATAACATCACATTTCCATATTTTATGATGTCATAATATACACCATATTTTATACTATATTTAATTTTTACCAAACAATTCGATTATCTCCAAAAATTATGAAAAAAATAACCATTGTATAATTTTGAAATGACAATACAAATAATAATTTTTTTATGAAAATATGTAACTATATTTATAAAATTTCTCTTTTATAAAAATATTCAACATTTATAAAGAAATCGATGGTTATTTGACAATAACAATTTTTCAACCCTTATAAAAATTAAATTTAAAATCATAAAAATTATATTATCATTTATATTTAATAAAAAAGTATTTATTTTTATTTTTTATTAAAATAAAATATCTTTTTAAAATAGATTAATTCCTCAAGAAGAAATTTATTAACAAAAATTTCATATTACAGAGAATTATATTATGTGGTTTATCATATAAAAATCAATATCATTTACAAAGTAACAACAATAAGATGTAAATATAACCATTATTCTATTGAAGATAACATATAAATATTCATATTATTATATGGACTTTATAAATATCCCTTTATTACACAACCAAACACCCAAAGGGTAAGTTGAGTGATTGTGAGATTGTCATGGGGTGGGTCCACATACATGGTTTGGACCATGATCTCGATGAGGATGAACATATCCTATAAATGGTTTCTCTCTTTCTTTAGTTATTGGATATAGTCTTGGGAATGGTAAAGGGAAAATCTTAGTGATTCTATCTCCCTCATTAACTCTAATAAATCGGCTTCATAGGGTATTATCCTCTTTGTTGAGGCTGTTGAGTTTTTTCAATGTTAATTATCAAAACCCCATATTTATAATAATCATATAATCACTATTAAATGGTTGTTTTATCAATGGTTATGTTTCTTAATAGTATTCTAAATGTGATAGGATATAATAAAACCAAAAAAGTTCATGTGTTTCCTATAACCATAATAAAAAATAATGAATTTAATTCAATCACAATTTGAAATTTATTTATAAACATTATGGTCATTACAATCTTTCCACCTTTAGAATTCCACCCCCCCCCCCATTATATTTTCATTTCTCACACTAAGATAGATAAGGTTAATTATTTTTCATCACCTACCCTAGTTTACATATCTCTTATTCAAATGCATGGTTTCTCCATAACTCTTTGACTAGGATAATTGTTATATTTTGTAGAACTTTTCCTCTATGTTATAATATTTTCATCGTCTGCTCCTCATATGAAAGATCATTCTCCATTGGTAACACATATAGATTCACCATATGTGAGGGGTACTATATATACATCCTCAACATGTATACATGGACACGTCATGTACTTTACATGTATTATATGGGAGTTCTAGTCTATAGGCCACCACTCTGATGCAATCAAGGATCTTAGAGGGACCAATGTATCTTAGACTAAGATTTCACTTTTTCAAAAATCTCACAACTTTATTCCCTCAAGACATGTAAAAGAATACCTTATCATAAAACTAAAACTCAATGTCTCATTAATGATATTTATCATAGAAATTATGTCAAATAAGATCATACCAGATATAATGATGAATGGTTTTTGAACATTTCTACCATTTACTTGATTATTTCCAGACCAATCAGTTTGCATTCACTAACAGCATCCCAGCATGCAGGTGTTCTACACCTCTTCCCATAAATGGATTCATTGGGATCCATTTTGATTCTTGATTTTAAAAAATTATTTTATGAGAACCCAAAAAAAGTATTATGTTTATCCCATCCTCCCTTGAAGCCCATTGAATATGCTCCCAACATGTCCTCGAGTGTCTGGATATTCTGTTTAGATTGAAAATCATTTTGAGGGTGATATGATTTTTTGATTTTAAATTCAGTATTTAGATAATGTTTGAGAGTCTTATAGAACATGGGGTTATATCTTGGATCTCAATCAGATACAATTGATAATGGTTTTCCATGCATCCTTAACACTTATCTAATGTATATCTCTTTTAGTTGACCAAGTGATAAGACCTCTTGGGTTTCTATAAAGTGATAATTCTTTAAAAGATGATACACCACAACCCAAATGACATTATTTCCTCTTGATGTCTTTGTAAGACCATTGAGAAAGAAAATGGTTATGTTTTCCAATTTCCATGTACATATTTTTAATGGATTCATCCTCCCCTTAGATTTTTTTATTCATCTTTTACTTTCAGACATTTAATAGCCATTGATGTATATTCAATGATCACAATCTTTATATTATTCCACAAATAGGGATCTTAGATTTATTGATGTATTATTTTTCTCTCTATATGGATGGACAATGTCGATCTATGTGCATCATTCAATAGCCTATTCGTTAACACGTGATTTTATGGTACACATAGTCATGACCCAAATCTTACAACTCATTATTCATTAATTTTAAACTCCTAGTATTTTCCACTTCTTATATCTACCAACTTTATCATACATTCCACATTTCTCATTTGGAATCCTCTATATTATCAATATGGTTTGGTTGAGAAATAATTTCTGAAATTGTTGATGTTATTCCTCCTTTTATGATTCCCTTATCCATCCTTTTCACATCGACGAAAATTAAATCCTTCTCAATTATGATATATGATAAAATTTTCAGATCATTTTTACATGGATCATCTGCCACATTATTTAAATTCCTATGATAGTGGGGGCTGAGCAGTCATAGTTTATATTGAGATAAAATAGGATAACCCTTTTTTCCTTGGAGATTGTTAGCATTGATTTTCTCTAACCACCCATGGTTTAGTTTATTTGTTTTCAAAGTTACTTTTTTCACTGTATTTGAATCAATTAATGATATATTCAGGATTGACTGGAGAATTTTATTCCTCCGTCACATTAGTGGGTTTATCCTATCAAAAATTACAAGCTAGGTTTCCTTCCTTCCCAAACCTAAAGAATATCCTTATCCCCTATAGGTAATTTCTAGGGTGACTCTTTCTAATGTTTTTATAAGAGTGATGTTGCAATTTCTTACCACCTTTTGATTTCCTCAACGTACCACTAGAATTATACTTCACTTTCCACTTCCTATCCCTAGGATACCCTTTAAATCCATTGATCGGTATTAAAAATTTGAGGACACTTAATAAAATTTCTTCATTGTTATTAAATTCATAGATCTCCATGGATTTTCATAGACACAATTTTATCTCACTAAAGAAGTAATCAACATTGAATTCATGGGTAACAAAAAATTTGAAAGAGAATTATGACAGTATTGTATTTTTCACTCATATACCCTAATGGATTCAGCATATTTATAAATTAAGGTATTGGAAATACCTATCCATTTTATGTTAAAGAGTGTGCGGAAAATATTTGTTGAAAAACATTTTCATGAATTCCTTCTACTCCATCACCTTCATCTCTTCCTTAGGCTTCTTACTCTTGATCAATGTACACCACTTATCATCTTCTCCCTCCATATGATAAAAAACAAGTATAAAATTATCTTTGTTGGAACATTTAAGGATAGATAGGATCTATTCAATAGAGTTGATCCATTTTTCTATGATCAATATATCAGACGATCCATTCAAATTCAAAGTCCTTGGTCACATAATGGTATCAATTGCTACTTGTTCATTATTAGGGGGATTTGGGCATTCCTCATGATTCAGGTTTTTATTGAGTACCTACTTCAACTAATATATTATCATCATAATTTATTTAATTCTTTCTCGAATCAGGTTTTGAATCTCATTTGGGTAGTAATATCATTTCCAATCACATTGGTTGTTTAATTGGTTCCACCTATTTTTGTCCATTGGGTAGAATATATGAAAAATTAGGGATGATTTCTTTTAAACTATTAAACATATAAATGGGAATCCATTAATATTAAAGGTATAATTTAAAGAATATGTGTATTTTCTTAAATTATGAATTTATAGGGTTTAATATAATTTTTCCATGATCTATTACCTAACGAAAACTGTTATGGAAATTTTTCCTCCATATATAATGGTTCATAACGATATTATGAATTTACCAAAGAATATCCACTAAGAGTTTCAAAATATATGTGCAGTAATAACAATATTTAGGTACTAGGTGATGATTGAGTATATCTCAATCTACCTTTTCAGGATTATTACCCATAGGTATCTCTGTGAAAGAGACACATCCACCTGTAGTATCCAAATTGTGATGAATTCTCTTAGAAAACAACTATGACAGCCCTTGTCATTATTACACATTAATTCATGATTTATTACATAATAATACACACAATACTTCCCAAAATAATGATAATTATATCGAATTTGGGTAATTTGGTACAGTAAACAACAAAAACAAGGTAGTAGATTTACAGCAATGAAAACCTCTTTAACATGATCATATTATTCAATCATTCTTAAAACTGCTTGGAATAACCTGGGGAAAAACATAATAAAGGGTTGCGCTATAAATCCAATTCAGAAAATAAAAATAATAATAACATAAATAAAGAATTAAATGTTATAAAATAGAAACTTAAATGGCAAATAAAGGGGTGAGAATCATAAACCTAAAAAAGAGGCATGTTATATCATGATGACATAAACACAGCTTGAGAACATGGAAAAAACATTATACATGACATCTAAGAAATATGTCAAGGCTAACCAAAAAGGTGTAATAACATGGTTGAAAATGTCCCAAAATAAATTAGGTTCACTATATAATACCATACATGATGTCTCATGATTCTAAAACATTACCCAATGTTTTGGACAACTACATAATTCATAGCGCACCTCTCTCTTTCATATCATGTATATACATAAGTGTGCCACATAGGTAATTCCACATATGATAAACTTTTATCACATTAAATTACAAAAACAAGGAGTGTATAATAAATACAATTAATTCTCAAATAAAATATATATAGTTATTTCTAGGTTAATACCCTTAAGAGGAAATGTTGACAGTATTCAGAATACAATAGTTTGGTATGGAATAAACATAGTGAAATTTCAGCAGCAAAACGACAGTACTTAAACGTTCATAAAATGGATTAATGATAAAAGAGGTATCTCATTATTTTTAAATAAAATTGAAAATATGATTTATGTGAAAAAACATATCCTAACAAAAATAATTTGAAAAAAAATGAAATACATAAAGAAGATTCCTGAATAATGAGGGGAAGGAGTGGATCCCAGACTAAATTTTGATAGAGTAACAGCTTAGGTAAATGCTATAATTACATAGATAAATGATATAAAAATATTATGAAATTAATTTCACAGTGTATAGATATTTATCATGTCATGAATACATAAAAATTTGATATTCAAATGGATGATTACAATGAAGGTTCTTGAATAGAATAGAAGAGAGGGAAATCTCTTACCTTGAGAAGGAGATTCCAAATGTTTGGGAGGAGCTTCTTGAGAGATTGGGGGAACTAAGGAATAATATAGAGAGTTTAGGGATGATTAAGAACATTCTCAAAGAATTATGAGTAAATAGAAATTGGAATCTTGGTTGATTTTATAGGAAGATGGAGGGGGTTCTTTATTATTTCCCAAACTTAGGTTTTTGACCCTGTATAATAAAGTAATAAAACCAAAAACCGTTCCATTGGTTTCTACCATGGTTTCTACAAAATAGGATTATTTATTATTATTTAATAATTAAAATGGAAGAACTCAATAAAATATCACACTAGTGAAGTGTAAGTGAGTTGTTTATATAAAGAAAAGATTTTAGTAACATAAAATATAATATAAGTTATAGGGGATGCATAAAGATTTATAAAATTAATAAAATATAAATAAAATTACATTATTTTAAAGTGAAAATTTAATTTGGTTATAATTATATTTTATTTAATTTATTAAAAATATATTTGGGCCTTTATTATGTCATAATACACACCGTATTTTGTATTGTAATTAATTTTAATCCAAAAATTCTATTATCTCAGAAAATCATAAAAAATTCCATGTTCGATAATTTCAAAATAATTATTCCAAAAATACTATTTATTTTATTATAATAATTATTTAAATTTTTAAATTTTTTGTTTTAATACAAGATTCGATATCTATTCATAAATGTTGGGGTTTTTACGATGATAGTTTTGAAACCCTTATGAAAATTACATTTGACGTCAAAAACATTATATTATCATTTATATTTAAAAAATATTTATTTTTATTATTTTATTAAAAAATTATTTATTTTTTAATTAATTAATTCATCAAAAAGGAATGTCTTAATTATAATTTCATATTACACAAATAATACAATTTGTGTTTTACCATATAAAAAAATTATATATAATGTAACAAAAAAAATAATTAAATATAACCAATATTATATTTAAAATACATTATATATATATATATTCATATTATTAGGTTCCTAACACATATCCCTTTATTACACCAGCAAACACCCGAAAGGTAACGTATCCATTGGTGAGATTTTAATGGGGAGGCCCGGTGTACATGGTCTTGGTTGTGGTTTCAATGAGCTTGAACATCACCTATAAATAGTTTTTATCAATATTTATTTATTAGATATCATCTTGGGATTGGTCAAGTTAAAATATCAGTGATTTTATCTCCTAGATCAGCCTTGATAAATGGTCTTCATAGGGTACTATTATACTAGTTGAGGCCATTTCTTTTTTTCTGTTTCAGTTTGATTTATCATAAACCTATATTTATATTAATCCTATGATAATTGTTCAATTATTATTTCATCGATGGTTATGATTCATAATGGTTTTTTAAATATTAGAGGATATAATAAATAAAAAGAAGTGCATGTGTTTTCTATAACCATAATACATGTTACAATAATTAAATTCAATCACAATGATAATTTTATTTATAAAAACTAAGGTCATTACATATATCATCATAAATAATTATTAATAACCAATTAATGTAATTTTTATGACTTGGTAATTATTATCTTTTGGATAAAAATGATGAAAAACACAACTATTATGAAACTACTACAAAATGATCAATATTACTTACACCCGATATAAAAAATAGATAATTGATAACTAATATATATGTAGATAATAATTAAAAATTATTTTTATAAAAAGTTATAGATATTAATAAGGTAATGAAATAATTAATTAGGAGATTTATGTTCGTTATATGGGATGTTATAGTGTATTTTACAAAGTAGTAATAAAACGTACGGGGTTCTCTTCCATAAATTTATTTTTTTGAGACTTAATTATTATTATAAACTATTATATCTTTAATGTGGTATAATTTAAACCTAATGAATTTATTTTATCATATTAATGTAATTAATTGTTTTGGAATATCAATAGCATGTTCATTAATTAAATGGATTTTCATTCAAAAATACCAAAATGTTTTAGGATTTTAGATAACTCAACACCCTTCATTAAGTAAAAAAATTTCTTCATAAAAAAATTTCTTAAAAAATTGGTTTATTCAATGATATGAATTTACTTCATTGTAACATCTCTTCTTATATAGCGGGAAATTAATTTTTAATTTAAATCATTAAACTTGATGAACTTATTTCACAAATATGTTACATCATGATTGAGATAAATCTCATCCTCTTTAATGATACTTTCCCCAAATTATATTTATTTTAACTTCCTACCAATATTCTACACTATATTTGGATAACCAATTACCTTTTATCTCATCCATCCATCACATTTATCTTATCCAATATTTAGAAATTATTTTTTTAATCCCATTATGTTGATCATTTCTATAAAGGTATTTTAAAATATTAAAATGGTTTTATTTCCATGATCAATTGATTTATCTTCTAATCATTACCTTTATTTAACCATTATTTCCATTTTAAGTAATCCATTAATAAGTATTGTATTAAAACATAATTTTTTTAAAAAATTATTGAAATAACTTTTCAAAAAATTCATTCTTTAGTTAACCTATAACTACTTATTTTAAGAAATGGAAAAAGATTATTCCAAAAAAAATTTGGTTTACAATATTTTTTATCTTTGTCATAAAAAGATTTTTATTTATTTAGATATTATTTTTCATAAATTACCCTATAAATTCACTTGTTCTATTTTGGTTTATTAAACTCATGGAAATCCATTAATATGTTCTTTCTTCCCTTCTAATTTAATGTTTATATTTTTTCTTCAATTGTATTTCCTCTATGAACACTATTTTATACCTTTTATTGAATGTTTTTCAACTAGATTACGTACATCAATTGACCAAGAATATTATTAACCTAATTGTATACCCTTTATCTATATGTTTTAAATACCATATTCCTTATTGTCATTATCTAAGGGTGTTTACCTATAAATATATTGATTATATTTTGATGTTGTTTATTTTCAACGAGAATACCATGTTATGATTATTTATGGAATTATGAATTATTACATTATGTGATTCAAGTTAAAAGAATATAAAACCAATTATCTTTCCATGATATATTTGTGATATAATGATGATGGGCGTGATCCTATATTTCTCTCCATTGCATTGGTTAACTTTAATATCATAGGGGATATTAAAGAATGAAAATAATGAGTTTGTTCACAATGGTTTTGTAACAATGAGTTTTCTCAAAAAGTTATTAGGCTTATGATTCTTCCACCTTTATAAGTTTCTTCTATATTGAGTTTATGTTTCATTCCATCTTTATGCCTCTTTTATATGATATTCTATATGTTATGTTAATCTCCCGTGATTCAAGATTATTTTTTATGATTCTAAGAAAATTTATTATTTTTGTACTTCTTTGATATATATAAATTCACTATAATGTCATGACTTATGCCATGATTTCTGATCTATGCATGTCTGGTATAATTTTCTTATGAATCTTAATTATATAAATATGTTCATCATTTGATCACTTATGATCTTTGATTATTACCTCTTATATTTACCCTTAAAACGTACTTGAGATCACCCCTTTATTCTTTTTGTATATCTCTAGGTTCTCAAGAAAAGTAATACTTATAATGTTTCTAAAAGAGTATCTTCTGTATATAATTTTTTGGATATTTTGTAGACTTTTATGGATTATTCATACATTTATATAGTGAGAAAAATTTTCATTTATTAAAAAATAAAATAGATTTATTTTAAAAATTTTCATCATAATTTTATAATAAATAAACCTAATTCTTTTTTGAAATGTATTCAATTGAGATATTTTATTTAATTCATGTAATTATGAGATAGTAACTTTTTTGGATGATCATAGTTGGTATCAAATGAAGGTATAGATAACTCAAAATATTATTATGTTATCGATTGAGGATGTAAATTTCATCAAGGGTTGATAAGTTATGATTGATCATAATTTAGAAGGTATAGATAACAATTTACATTATTTGAGGTTATATTGAATATATTTTTGATTAGGATATGATAACATTTTTTAAAACATTAGAGATAATTCTAAGTGAAAAGTCTAAGTATATGATAAAATCATAATTTTTTTGTAAAATAGATTTGTTTTAGTTCTACAAGAAATTAAATCCATATCTAGAGAGTGGAATTTGTTTGTAATTGTGGAATTGATACATATAAGGTTAAAACCCCCAAAAGAGGTTGGTTGAATATCAACTCAATCTTTACTATGGTGTATAATTAGGGGGACTTTGATTACACACCAAGATATACAATCACATGCGATATGATTTTTTGATTTACATTCTTTCTACAAGACATTATGATGAATTTAGTATATTAAGGGATTATGTTGAAGAATATTAGAGAACTCAATCAAAGGAAAATTATATTAAACCGAGAGTAATCTAGGTTTAATTGAAATATAACGCAATAATTTTGAGAAGTATGATATTTTTATGTTGAATTTTTCATTAATTATTTTATAATAATTCACTAATGGTGTTAAATGTTTATAACTTGTGATTAACTCTTTTTGGGTTTAATAATGGATGGATCCCAAAGGATCTATGTTAACAATGGATTTTGGGGGAAATTTAGTTATTTTCCCAATGAGAAACCCGAACGGATAAGATCTAGAGTGATAAATATTGTGGTTTTTCCTAAATATCTATCATGACTTTGGATTGACTACGTGGGATTATTTGAGATTAAAATTCACCATATAATATAATTATAATGTCTCATGGAAGTTCACATGATTAAGACTATGAAGGGAATATGATTCAATTTCTATCATGTCAAAAATGTTGTAAAATCACTATGGATAATTTCTTAAAGGAAATGGGAGATGTTATATGTGTGGAATAGGAGGGGATAGAGAAACTAATTGATAAGGAAATGTGAATAGGTCAATGGAAATGGTGAAAGGAAATAAATTTCATTTGGAAGTTCCAGTAATAGTTTAATGTTTTAAATGTGGGTAATATGGGAATTATCCAAGTAAATGCCCTATTCCATGGGATAAAAAGGACGGATTGGAACCAGAAAAATCTATGATAAGGGAAAGCCAATGAATCCATCACTATGAATGTCTATTCTAAAAATGATATTGAATGCGGAACTTGGATCCACCACTCAATAACTACGAGTGTTTTATTCATATCTTGTTTATCATACTCCTCTATACTTAGAATGTCTACTAAGAAAAAAATATTTCCACCCTGATGAATATATGTCTAATTATTATTTAAAACTTTTTATGGTATGATTATTTTATCCCAAGTATATAAATCCTCTCTAATATATGTTTATAAGAATTTTTTACTTATGAAAACCTATTTTCCTTCCTTGTATAAAATGAATGGTGATATTATGGATGGATTGTCTCTTTTGACATAGAGAACATGCTAATTGGCAATATATGAATAACACATATGAAAATAAACCCATGACTTCCTATTTATACAAGGATAACTATAAAATTCTTACCAATATATTGCCAATTATATTTCTGTATTAAACACAAAAGGTTAATTGAAAACCCAATATCTATTATATTCATACTCTGAGTGAACAAATAAGTTCAATAATAATAATGTAATGTATCGGCCTAGATCACTTTAAATAGTAACTCAATTTATGGTTTCACATGACCTCAGATGCACATCCCTATACACTAGAGGCTACAGACTAGTAGAAGGGGTATATTGAGGTACAATGGGGAGGCTATAACCACTATATCAGAGTTCTTAATCATAAAATAAATAATTGGGAATCATAATAAAGGCATAAACATCATAGTACATATATTATAAAAAGGTAGTGGAAACATGTGATAATAAATTATGTACTGACATATAATAATTCAAGAATCATTTCACATTATATCAATCACATATAAAGAATAAACAAAAGAAAACAAATAAATACTAAAATAAAAATGCAGGGCAACCTACAATAATCCTCGAGCCTCACCTCATCCCGGTCTCAAGATACAATAGAAGAAACTCAATCATGATAATACAATCCCAGACCTAAACTCAATATAAACCTACAACAAGTGAGGGATTCTTAGGTACCCAAGTTGAATAGTGGACCAGTCCTGGTGTAAATACATAACTAATTAAGGAACCACTAACACATTCTTGTACTATACTAGAAATTTGGTTATATGTGTTGGTGATATGCTCAAAATAAATTAATAATATTATAAAAAGTAAATAATATCACCATTGATTCATTATTCTTCTAGTTTTGGGGTTTCTCTGAGCATGACATAAGGTGTGTTCCTCCAAATATAACAGAACAAGGTCTCCTCAGTATACATATCAAGTACCACTGACGTAAGGAAGTATCCTTGAAAGATAAAATTTAATATAATGGATCTTTCATGGCTTTATATACATATAATCCCCTCCTCATGTAAAATGTACAACATCTATTGGAGTATTATCGTCCTGGTATCACGGACCTCCCCTATGAAACTTTTCTCAAGCAGGTATCATAGACCTCCCCTAGAAAAGTTTTCTCAGCCAGGTATCACAGATATCCTCAAAAGGGAGTATTCAATTTCAAATTAAATATAACCATTTCCCCAAGGTAATTTTCCATGAATGACAATACAACTCCCCAAAGTCATTTTCCAACTTACAGTATAAACATTAAAGTATTAACAAGGGATATTTGAACACACTAACGCAAATATCAAAACATTATCTCAGCAGGAACACATTCACGACATGGGTTATAAGGTGACACATGTAATCATCTCTGCCCAAACTCATATGAATACTATCATAGTTGAGCTTACTCTGAGGAATGCAATAGGTTCCCTTAGGTTAATAAAATCCAATCACCCTATTAAGTTTCATAAATATGAATCTCATGTTTCAGGTCTATGACTTCCATTCAAAGTGCATCACATCCCTCGAAATCCTTGCAAAAATATAACATTGCAGCTCATGCCTCGGAGGGTAAGCCTCTTAAGAAATGGTCTCAAGAGATGTATCAAGCCCCTTATAAAATTATAGTGTCATATTTTGTTTTTCCACTCACCCAACCTGAATCCGTGATCAAAACAACTCTATGATATTGAAGGACCCCGGGACACCCTAAGAGGGGAGGGGTGAATCAAGGTGATCACTTTTTCTTTTAATGTGATGGATCTTGTTCCCACGTTGGTAGAAACTTGTTGAACCTGTATGATGATTATGATCAGAATGCAAACATTCACATGCACAGAGAAGACACAGCCCTTTTTACTTGGTTCACCACTAAGGGCTACGTCCAAGGAGCATACGTTGACAGGTTGTCGGTCGTACCAAAATCCACTATGCTTCACTAGCGGTAGATTAAAAACGTTTGGGTGCAGTTACTCTGTCCCAGACTCACTGCCTTTACAAAGTTTCAGGGATAGCCCACTGCTCCCCTCGGGTCACTCCCGTTGACTCCCCCTGGCTCACTGCCGTTGGTGAAGTACCACTCAATTTATAGACGTGAAGGTCTCTTCACCATTTGCATAAGAATGCATCCTTTTTTGTATGTAGATTCTCTATTGAAGTCCGATTATCACCAGAAGAAAAATATCACTTTTCCTCGAATGTATCGGGTAGTCTCCCGGCTTTTGTGCAGCTCCAAACAGGCCGGTGGGCTTCAGCAAAACCAGGCGCGCTTCTCCAAGACAGTCGTTCAAGTCCCACAACGGTGCGCAAGTCCAAACTGGCGCACAAGTGTCATCAACGCACCTGCATGAATCTTCCTTCCCTGACTACAAACTTGCGCGGTCCACTTCCTTTATCTTCCAAACCGCCTTGGGCACATAGCCAACAACTGGCGTGCAAGCTCTACTTGCGCGACAAAACTACCACCTGCGCGACTAGACCACCTACGCGACGAGAGCTCGAACAATCTCGAATTCTTGAGCTCCGTCCGAAATGAGAAGGGGTGGTCCAGTATTTATAGGCAAACTGGACCCCCTGCGCGGCGGTGCGCAAGTCCCTCGACGGCGCGCAAGTCTTGTCTCCAGTAACCTTTGTCGCGCAACTCACTTGCGCGACCCAACCAATACTTGCAGGACCTTCTTTCCTTAGCCAACTTTTGATGTTCTTATCCTCAAAAACATATGGCACACAAGTCTTTTATCCTCCAAGAGAACAACGCGCAAGTACCTTTTCCAAAAACACTTTACTTTATTGACCAATTTTCAGGCCCAAAAATTTGGCAAACACTGGGAAACGGCGCCACCTTCACTACTCTTTTCGGCTTGAACGGTATGATCTCTTTGTTGGTACACATCCTGAACTTCCACTGAGGATTGACAAAAAACACAAACCATACGCCAAATCATGCTTTGAAGACCCTGGTTCTAACAATCTCCCCCTTTGGGTTTGTTGGAAATCAGAATAAATTCAATAGATCTCCAACCATGAGCAAACCCAAAACGCAATAATCAACTCAGCCAACACTCTAAGTCTACGTGAGCAATGCTCAGTGTAGAAAACAAGAGAGGAAGCATGAATTGGGTTCCGGTGTTTTGAAATTCTCCATGACGCCCAATTCTATCCTTCTTATACTTCTCATCACAGAAGCATTTCTTGCCTGGAATTTATTCGTTTCTCCCCCATTGACAATAAAACCAAAGACCGATAAGTTGTTCAACGTTCAGCTCAAGCCATACTCCCCCTGGATAGTATCTCCCCCATAAACCTGTATCACAGCCATAAGCAGTTAAAAATAGTTATAACGAATGGGTAGAGGGGATTTCCGTAACCTCCTTATGCAGTAGGAGGTGGTTGAACACCGAGGTTCAACCGATGCTTCTCAAACATAGCCACGGACAATGGCTTGGTCAGGATATCAGCCACTTCCTCATTATTTCCAACATGATCCATTCTAATCACGCCTTGTTCAACCATTTCTTTGATAAAATGATACCGTATTTCAATATGTTTTGTACAAGAATGATGAATCAGATTCTTCGTAAGATCAATTGCGCTTTTGTTATCACAGTAAATCACCATTGGTTGCGTCACCTCATCACCAATATCAGTTAATTGCTGATTCATCCATAGCAGTTGAGTTCATGCCTTTGTGGGGGAGATATACTCAGCATCAGCAGTACTAAGAGAAGTACTTTCTTGTTTCTTGCTCAACCAGCCAACATATTTCTTCGCCATATAGAAAGCTCCACCACTAGTGGACTTTCTATCTACAACATCACCAGCCCAGTCAGCATCAGAAAATGCTGATAATTCACTGTCCCTGCCTGCAGCAAAAAATAACCCGAAGTTATGTGTACCTTGAATGTACCTCATGATTCTTTTTACTGTTTCCATATGTCCCTCCTTTGGATTACTCTGAAAGCAGGCCGCAAGGAATGTTTCAAAGACAATATCTTTCCTTGTCGCTGTCAGGTACAATAGGCTTCCAATGATCCTCCTGTACATGGTGGGATCAATAGAGTTTCCATCCTCATGCTTTCCATGTTTAGTTCCAACTGCAATTGGAGTTGACATTGGTTTGGAGTCTTTCATATTGAACTTCTTCAGCAACTCTCTTGCATATTTTTCCTGAGAAATGAAAGTGTATTCCTTCTTTTGAATCACTTGCAGCCCCAGGAAATATGTGAGCTCCCCAATCATAGACATTTCAAATTCTGATTTCATGTGGTTGGCAAATTCATCCACTGATTTCTGCCTGCTGCCACCAAATATGATATCATCAACGTAGACAAGAACCATGAATTGATCTTTTGGAGAATTATTCACATAGAGATTGTGACCAACTCCTCCTCTTTTTAATTCCAAATTCTTGAGATATGAGTCCATCCTTGAGTACCATGCCCGTGGTGCCTGCTTCAAACCATATAGAGCTTTCTTTAGTTTGCAGACCTTTGTTTCATCAGTACCCAAAACAAATCCCACTGGTTGTTCAACTTAGACTTCTTCTTCGAGTACACCATTCAAGAATGTTGTCTTGAGATCCATTTGATATACTTTATATCCTCTTTGGAGTGACATGGAATGGAAAATCCTGATTGACTCCAGTCTAGACACTGGAGCAAAGGTTTCTTCAACATCAATGCCTTCAATCTGAGAATATCCTTTACATACTAGTCGTGCCTTGTTTCTTATGACACTTCCATGCTCATCAAACATATTTTTGAAGATCCATTTGGTACCAATCACATTGTGACCTTCGGGTCTCTGGACAAGATCCCATGTCTGATTCTTTTCAATCTGATCTAATTCATCATTCATGGCTTTCAACCAATTATCTTTTTCAACTTATTCTAATAAGGATGGCTCTACAACTGATAGAAATGCTGATTGCGTGGTATTCCTCATCCTTCTTGTTTGATTGGGTGCACTCCTATCCCCAATTATGTTGGATGGATCAATCCCAGCTCTTCGATTTCTCCTGCGAGGTTTAGTAGTATTCTCTTCAGCCATAGTTTCTGCTTCAGATTCTTCTTCTGAGTGAACATCATGATGTGATTACTGAGTGTTTTGAATAGATTACTCTATTTCTGCATTTTTATTTTCTTCACATTCAAATTCTTCCTGACTTTCTATCACATCAGAATATGACGTCCTTGAAACATTTGTGGTTTTCTCTTCAATTTTCTTAACATCACTGCTTTCCACAATCCTTCCCAAATGCTTGTTGAAACATTTGTAGGATTTTATGTTCATTGAGTAACTGAGGAAAATTCCTTCATCTGCATTGTCGCCATATTTCCCTTGATTTCCTTCTTTGTTCCTGATGAAGCATTTACTTCCAAAGACATGAAAGTATTTTAGAGAAGGCTTATGTCCATGCCACAATTCATATGGCGTCTTCGTCTCACCCATATAAAGTTCTGTTCGATTCTGAATGTACACTGCAGCTTGAACAACCTCTTTCCAGTAATGTCGTGTAATACGACTCTCAATCAGCATAGTTCGTGCCATGTTGTTCACCTGTCGATTCCTACGTTCAACAACTCTGTTTTGTTGTGGAGTTCCCACAGCAGCTACCTCATGCTGTATCTCATGTTTCTACAGATAATTCTCAAATTCAATGGACATGTATTCTCCTCCATTGTCAGAAGCAAACACTTTGATTGTTCGTCCAGTATCATTCTCGGCAATTCGCCAATATGTTTTCATGCAGTCAAGGACTTGTCGTTTCCTGTGAATGACCATCACACATGCCATTCTACTGTAATCATCTATGAAAAGGACAAAGTATCTTTCTCCATGAGTTCCGGCAACATTTATTGGCCCACAAACATCTGTATGAATCAGATCAAGAAGGTGAGACGCTCCTTTCTTCTTTGGCCGATATGAACTGCAGACCAGCTTCCCACGAATACAAGCATCACAAGATTTTTCACGCTCACGTTTCAGGTTGGGAATGTCCATGAAAATTCTCAATTTTGATATTTTCTCCATGTATTTTGGATTGATGTGTCCCAATCTCCGATGCCACAAATTGTTTTCTTCTTCAATAGTCATGTAACATACATTTTCTTCACTATCAACCTGATACAAGTTTCCTTCTGTTCTGCATCCCTTCATAAGTGAATTTCCAGTTTTTCCCTTGATAGTGCAGCCTTTTTGATTAAAAGTAACTATAAGTCTGGAGTCACAGAGTTGACTCACGCTGAGGAGATTATGACGTAGGCCATCTACGTAATGGACTTCAGTCTTCTTTAGTTCTCCATTTGCTAAATTTGTACTTCCACTCCCCTTGATTTTCAGAGCCCCATCATTACCAAATCTTAAAGTACCATCAACATTCTTCATGATGTTCATCAGTAGGCCGGCATTACCTGTCATATGAGATGAATAACTGCTATCCAGAATCCAGGTATTGTTGTTCTTTGTAGCTTTAAAGGCTACCTCTGCAAGGTTCGATTTCTCAATCTTCTTCCTTTCCTTCCATGAGACATTAGATTGAGTATATAGAACTGATGGCCTTTCAACTATCTCTTCCGCATACCCAGGTTCTTCATAGTCAAAGTCTTCTTTGAGAGGTGAGAACCTGTTTGAAAGAGAAACATTGTCTTGCTAATGAGACTTGACTTGTCTTGAACTTCGGTATGAGGTGTCTATGTCCCTTATCTACCTGCAATTAACGGCCTTATGACCAAAGTTAGAACAACGAAAACAATATCCATAGAAATTATTTCTTCTATGAGAATTAGGATATGAGATTGTTCTCCTTTGTTGGGCATTTATATCTTCTCCATTCAGATAGCTTCTTGCCTCTTCACAATAAGACATGGTATGGCTCAGATAGCCACAGAACTGACACTTCATGAGAGGAAATGTCTTCTCACTAGAATTTATCCTTATACCTTCTTCCTTGGGAGAATAGTAAGATTGTCTGTCATTTTTGAAAGTTTGAGGATAATTTTCGGGTCTCCTTTTAGTTTGGATTGAGGGTTCCTTTTTCAGCACTCTAGGTAACATTTCATCATGTTCATCTTTCATCTTATATTTCTTTTGGATCTTTTCACTTCCAGTAGTTGATGACTCAGCCTCACAGCCAATTCCACTCTTTCCCATGCAAGCGGGTCTTTGATCACTCAATATATTTCCAACCCCATCTGAACCACACTTGGATCTTTCTAGTAATTCTGCATCTGAGAATCTCCCGAACTGTATTTTCTTCCTCGATTCTTTTGGAACTGATTCAGTCTCTAGTTTACTCCTTAGATTAACTACTTCCTCCTCAAGACCCTTAGCAGCCTTGGATTTTTCATCCAGTCTGGATGTGAGGTCATTGATGACCTTTTCCTGCTCTTCAATTCTCAGCTTCAGATCAACTACATCATCATTGCTTTCAATTATTTTAGACTGTCCCTTCACAAATTCTTCCAGTCGTTCAATTTCAGCTTCAAGTTGATCAACATATTCAGTTGATTCTTTTACAATTGATTTACACTTATTGCAGCTCTTACATTTAATATTAAGCTTACTAACTGCATCCTTAAGTTTCACCTCAGGATCTACACAAGTTCTCAGTTGTTTTTCTCCATCAGTATCTTCTGACTTTTCAACAGTGTCCATCATAGAAGCATGGTTCCCAGTTTTGAATTCTGGTTCTTCATCATCACAGAATTCATTGTCATATTCTTCCTCTTCACAGACAAAACTCTTCCTTTGCATTTTCTTACCAGATTTGAAGTCCCCGTTTTTGAAGAACCTTCTCTGAGGCTTCTTGAAGTTTTCATCTTCACTGTCATCATCATTGATATTCTTCAAGCACTGAGAGGCAATATGCACAATTTTTCCACAACGGAAACATGCGAGAGGTAACTTCCCTTTGAATTTCCCTTTCCCCTTCTGGAACTTCTTTGCAATGAGAGAAAGAATTTCTTTCTCTTCGTCATCATCACCGCTACTATCCTTTGAGATTTTCAATTTATCCATGGCCTTGAATTCCATTTCCTTGCTCACCCGAGTCGTAGCATCTTCTGGTTTGACTCCCATTTCATATGCTACCAAGCTGCTCAGTAAGTCATCTAGAGAAAGTTTGGAAAGATCTATTTCCTCAAGGGCTGACAGCTTCGCATTATACAGAGGTGGAAGTCTTCTTAATATTTTCTTTATAATATCAATGTCTTTGATTTCTTCACCTAGACCCCGAATTGCTCCAACCACTTCAGTAATTTGATTGAAGAAAGAGTCTGCATTCTTGTCTGGATGCATCTTCAGATCATCAAACCGATTGTGTAGCACTTGTAGTTTCGCCTCCTTCACTTTGTTATCTCCTTGATAAATATTCTCAAGTATATCCCACATGGATTTTTCTGAGGTGAAATTCATCACCTTCAAGTAGATCTGATCAGAAAGGGTTGCAGTGAGAGCATTCTGTGCTTTAGCATTATCATCAAGAAGTTTCCTGTCTGTTTCAGTCATAGCCATACCTGTTGGATCAGTGACTTGTATTCCTTGCACAGTAGAAAAAAGAACTTCCATTCCAAGAGATATTAGATGAGATCTCATTCTGTTCTTCCAGATCTGGAAATTACTTCCATCGAAGTGAGGGACTCCCCTGACATTGACCGCGTTTTCCATGACGAAGAAGGTCAGATTCAACACCAGCAACATTTACCCTCTGATACCACTTGAAGGACCCCGAGACACCCTGAGAGGGGAGGGGTGAATCAGGGTGATAACTTTTTCTTTTAATGTGATGGATCTTGTTCCCAGGTTGGTAGGAACTTGTTGAACCTGTATGATGATTATGATCAGAATGCAAACATTCACATGCACAGAGAAGACACAGCCCTTTTTACTTGGTTCACCACTAAGGGCTACTTCCAAGGAGCATACGTTGACAGGTTGTCGGTCATACCAAAATCCACTATGCTTCACTAGCGGTAGATTAGAAAAGTTTGGGTACAGTTACTATGTCCCAGGCTCACTGCCTTTACAAAGTTTCAGGGATAGCCCACTGCTCCCCTCGGGTCACTCCCGTTGACTCCCCCTGGCTCACTGCCATTGGTGAAGTCCCACTCAATTTATAGACGTGAAGGTCTCTTCACCATTTGCATAAGAATGCATCCTTTGTTGTATGTAGATGCTCTATTGAAGTCCGATTCTCACCAGAAGAAGAATATCACTTTTCCTCGAATGTATCGGGTAGTCTCCCGGCTTTCGTGCAGCTCCAAACAGGTCGGTGGGCTTCAGCAAAACCAGGCGCGCTTCTCCAAGACAGTCGTGCAAGTCCCACTATGGCGCGCAAGTACAAACTGGCGCGCAAGTGTCATCAACACACCTGAGTGACTCTTCCTTCCCTTACTACAAACTTTCGCGGTCCACTTCCTTTCTCTTCCAAATCGCCTTGGGCGCACAGCCAACAACCGGCGCGCAAGCTCTACTTGCGCGACAAAACTACCACCTGCGCGACTAGACCACCTGTGCGACGAGAGCTCGAACAATATCGAATTCTTTAGCTCCATCCGAAATGAGAAGAGGTGGTCCAGTATTTATAGGCAAACTGGACCCCCTGCGCGGCGGCACGCAAGTCCCTCGATGGCGCGCAAGTCTTGTCTCCAGTAACCTCTGTCGCGCAACTCACTTGTGCGACCCAACCAATACTTGCGTGACCTTCTTTCCTTATCCAAATTTTGATGTTATTATCCTCAAAAACATATGGCGTGCCATTCTTTTATCCTCCAAGAGCACGGCGCGCAAGTACCTTTTCCAAAAACACTTTACTTTATTGGCCGATTTTCAGGCCCAAAAATTTAGCAAACACTGGGAAACGGCGCCACCTTCACTACTGTTTTCTTCTTGAACGGTATGATCTCTTTGTTGGTAAACATCCTGATCTTCCACTGAGGATTGAAAACAAACACAAACCATACACCAAATCATGCTTTGAAGACCTTGGTTCTAACAGATATCTTAGGGAAACACTATAATCATGGCATAGGATATCAACAACAAAAGCAGAAAGTCAATGATCGAAGCCCATAGTGGACTTGGAACCTTATTCATCCTATGGTACCTCATTTTAAATTAATCATCCAACTTAAAATAATAACTGAATTAAATTAAACACATAAACACCCTATGTGGGGGTCTACAAATCCCATGCATCATAAATAAATCAAAAATTTCATTGGGAAAGTACAAACACTATTTACCCAATAGTTGACGTTTCCCAATTTTAAATCCAATGAGTTTTCGGTTCTTCCATGGATTTTCATGGTCTACCTAATCTTGACTAATCCCAAAAATGTGCATTCTAAGATTCCATCAACACCTTATCCCCTAGCTTGTTCCAAACATTTCCAAACAGCTATTTTAATATTCATCAATTAAGTAAACCACTTTATTTAAAATGAAAAAACACTAACCAAATCACTAAGATCATTCAACTTGATGAAACTCCAAGAAAACACATTTAGTAGGTCTAAATTAGAATCTTAACATCATTATGATAAAAGTCCCTAATAGGTAACAATGATTCTAAAAAATTGAAATTACCAATTTAATGAAAAGCCTATGAAAAATAACTATGATGTCATAAACTTATGAAATGTTAATATACCATTGGTAGGATCCACCAAAATACATCCTCCATCAAGGATGAATGGATGCCCCCAATAAAATTGGGTGATTCTACCATGATTTGATGGAATTTCCAGTGATTTCATAATGAAAAATGGGGGTTCAAAACCCATTGGGCGTAGAGACTGTAGCAGTACTGTAGCAGTACTGTAAAGTACTGTAGCAGCGGCAGCACTGTAGCAACGACATTCACTGTAGTGGCGGTAGGTCACTATAGCGGTGGAATAGTACTGTAGCAGTAGCTGGTACTGTGCAGTACTGTATCAGCGCAGGTACTGTAGCATTACTATTCACAGAATGTGCTTTTGGCCAAAACAAATGGGCCTACGGGCCATGTAATGGGCTAAATTCCCACTGGGCCTTCGAGATATATAGCAGGTCTCCCTTTACACATTTAAAGAGGTCTTTTCATTGCTTTAATAGTAAATGAGGCTTCGGCACCTACCTTTAAAAAAAATAAGAGGAGAATAAAGGAGGTTGGTGAATGATGGAACTTACCTTTAATCCCTCAATAATAGCCATAAAAGAACACTAGACAAAGGATTTTCAAGGGAGAAATGGGAGGAGGCTTTGCGACTATAGGAGAGGAAAAGAAGAAGAAACTGTGGGGTCCCACATAAAATCCCAAACAGAATAATGGTAATTCTACCCCTAAAAACACCCCACTAGCTAGCTGATCTATGTTCACTAGTGATTCGGGGGTCCAAAACCCAGTCTGTGGTTATAGAATCTAACAAGGATGTTGTATATATCTACCTAGGAGTCAATCACTTCCATTTATTTGCTAGTGGTTTTTTATTATTTTGACTGTAGTAACCACCTTAGACTCTACCAAGGATCACCAAATCCCCAATGATTCCTCCTAAGCCTCATTCCTCACCCAAAAACATTTTTTTATAGATTTTTGAATTATTTTAATTCTATTTTGAATATAAGTTCTAATAATTTACATCCAAAAAACATGAAATTTCAAAATTCTATTTAATTTCAAAAGATTATATGGACATGGGGACATACAACCTCCACACCAAAACACTTATCATTCTTGATAAGTATCATGGGTCATCCAGACATGTCACATATCCTACATAATTCAACAATTCATGTTCAAATGACCACATTATTTTATAATATTCAAAAATCACCTTCAAACCGTATTTCCAAAATAAAGCACTCAAACTACCATAACACAAGCAACCAGTCTACTCATCAGTGAAAATATCGATGGTTATCCCCTATGCCAATTTATCTCAATACACAAGAGGTATAATCATATAATTAATAATTCATTCCATGTTTATTTTCTCTATTAGACTTAGCTCATGATTCCAATTCTGAGCTACGATACCCTCTAACATTGTAATTTTTTCTCGAAACTTGATCCTATAATTATAATAATTCCCAAATTCAATTTTCTAACATTTATAATGAAATATATATATGTATATAACACTAGTATAACTCCTAGTACTTGACTATAAACTAAATCAAAGAGTCTTTATACCCAAGCATAGGCCAAAAAACTCTAGTCTTTATCAAGGTCTCAACCCATCCTAGAACACCACATCCACATTTCAAACAAAATTATGGATATAATTTCGATCCCATTTTATCCAATTATATGAAAAAAAAAGTCTGAACTCATCCACTTGACATCCCCTAAAAATTCTCAGTTGCAAACACTGATGCTCAACTAATGTGTCTGATCAGGATTCCTTATATCCCAATTGAATATTATGACAATAAAAACATACTCACTGAATCACATGTCTATCTCTCTATTAAATTCAATGGTTAATACACCATTAACCAAATATTTCTTCATTATCTCACCCGAGCACAAATTCATTTCTATCCCAACACATTATGATCATCTTAAACAACATTTAACCAGACACCCATGCTCAAACTCTACAGACTATTATATCCAAACTAATACATGGAATTCACTAAAAAATATAGACGAATTTGAATTCCTTCCTTTTTAGCTTTCAAAATTCCACCAAAACCATCAACTGGTCGGTCCCATGAAACTATAACCCTACCCACAAACGGGTCTTATCACTAATGATTAGTGAGATCCAAACCTTAATAGTTGTATCTTTGTCATCTATCAACTAGATGAAAACCATGATCTTCATGGATTGTTTCCCAACTTTCATATAGCACAATGGTCATATGTGACCAAACTAGCACAAACCCGAGCAGTTAAAAGCTCTCCAAAAAATCACCCATTCATGGCTCATCAAAATGTCAACCTAATTTTTTTCCAAAATCTTATTTATAATGAGGTTCTAAACCTCCAATGGTCGATGGTGCACTCCCCTGTAATGACCCATAAAATTCAAGGGAAATTTTTTTCTAATTTTCTTTGGGATTTTACAAGAACGCAGTTTTTGACGGCGCCTGATTCCGATGCCTGGTGTGCCCGGAAGCAATTTCCGAAGTTTGGCTCGGGTACGTTCAGTGAACGAACGAGCGGGTTTTTATAACTTTTGAACCGGTGCTCGGAATGAAATTCTGAGGGCACTGATTGAATCACAGTGCCGGTATTTGCTTAGAAACTCCTCTTCCATAGTTGTGTTTCCTCGGTTGTGGTTTTTAATTTTTGGGGTTTAAGTTAAGAAATAAAATAATGTTGTACGACAATTTTATTTCATTTCACATAATGCCGCTTAAAGACCAATTTAAGCTACTTAAGTTGGGTTGAAGAGGATAGGTTGAAATTCAAAATATCCTACCCACTTGGTAGGATATTTGTGAGGTGGGACCCACATGAGCCCCACCGTTTCTTTTCTTCTTAAGTAACCCACCCGCACCCCCTATTAAACGAAGTCAACCGACGTGTTTCCTTATTTTCTTAACGCCTCTATTTAATTGGGCAGTTAAGTTTTACAATTAATTCTTTGAATTAATTTTTTGTTACTTACCTTTGTTTTTAAAATTATTTAGTTGATAATAAAATAAGATGAGGTCTTATTTTATTATCTGGTTGTTGTGTTAACCTTTGGAGAATCTCTAAATATCTTCATCCTCCTTCGCGAAGAACGCGAAGGGCGACGAAGAACGCCAAACCCCCCAGAGATCGACGACGTGACGCTGACGACTCTCCTCCCTCGACATTCTTCTGCGAAATTCCTTCTTCAGCAGTAAATCTTCGAACATCCAT
This sequence comes from Viscum album, assembly GCA_963277665.1. Lineage (NCBI taxonomy): Eukaryota > Viridiplantae > Streptophyta > Magnoliopsida > Santalales > Viscaceae > Viscum > Viscum album. The sequence continues at coordinate 353,093,463 of OY728125.1, read as the reverse complement.
TAGAGATCGTCGACGAGATGCCTTTCCGCGACGACGCGCCGCCCTTCCGCAATGCAACGATCCTCTTGTTCCGCAATGGCCGATTCCGAGAAGAACTCTCATTCGACGACGTTGAGGTAGGGTTTTTAATTGAGGACAATAATACCATTTTTCCTCATATGTTTCCTTTTGAAAATAAAGAACACGGATCAACTCAATATTAATTTGATCCGCGGGAAGTTTGGTTATGGGATGAGTATTCTTGATTACGGGAAATCGGTAGGGGTTTTGTTTGTGAAAGAATAATTTTATTCCGTGGATGTTTCCTTTCAAAACAATGAACCCGGATCAAAAGTACAATTTTAATTTATTAAAATTGTATCTTGTCACATTTTCATATGATAATTTATTTCTCCCGACTGTTATCATCTAACGCGGAGGGTGCGGGCCAAACAAACACGGCCCGACAACCCTCCGCAGTTCTTCGTTGATGCACGGATTGGTGGGAGACGACAAAACATGCCGCAGGGACGATCCGTTGCATTCGCAGTGAAGAACGGGACCCGAGAGGAGCTTCGGCGCAGACGGGAAGGAAAACGGACCACCGGAGCAACTCCGGTGGCATGCGAAACCCACCGGCGGCGCAGGACGCCGGCGCGGTGGCGACGGCGGCCGGAGGCGGCGGTGGCGGCCAGCGGGCCCGCGGCCGCGCGTGTCCGGCTCACATGCACGGGACGCGGCAAAATGCCATGTCCGCTGACTCCGGCACGGCCCCACGCGGGGCCGCGACACCCTCTTCCCGCGGGGGCAGCACCCCGCGGCTCCTTCGCTCGGCCACTCGGCCGAGCCGAGCCAGGCCGGCCCGAACGGCCGGGTCGCGCCAAACCCGGTCCAACCCGGACCCGGGTTGGGTCGCCCAGTTTGGGCCGACCCAGGGGGGTCGGGCTGGGTCGGTCCGGGCCCAGACCCCCCGTCTTCGGACCGTTTTCGGTCTTTTACCCGTATCTTGAGCTACGTTCCTCCGAACAATGCGCCTTCAGTGGCGATGCGATCCTTGGATCGAGTTGGTTGATTTGGTATATCGTACTCAATGTTTCGGAACACTTTGGGTTCGGTCGGGTTGGTTCGATCACGAAACCAACTGGGCCCCTAGAACGAAAAGTCCAATAACTCACAGATCGGGCGTCCGATTGATGCGCCATCTGTCTCGTTGAATTCTTCTTGATGAGATGGAACTTTTGGTATACTTTGCCCGAGTTTTGGTTGCTGTTGGATAGTGGCCGGGTTGGATTGTACTCGAAATCCAACCGGGCCCCTGGAACGGAAAAGCTGATATCTTTCAGACCGGACGTCCGTTTGACGAACCGTTAGCGGCATTGGTGATCACGTTGAGAAACGGTCCCTTTGAGTATACCCTATGGAAGTTCGGGGTACAGTTGAGATGCGTCCGGGTTGGTTCGCACATGAAACCAACCGGGTCCCTGGGATGAAAAGGCTAGTATCTCACAGACCGGGTGTCCGATTGACGCTCCAGCTGTTGCGTTGAGACCCCTGTGACGAGGCGGTCCTTTGAGATACTTTTTCGTGGAACGTTGTGATACTTATAGTATTGACCAGCAGCTCGTGGAGCGGACCCTCCCGGAGACGAGCGTGCGGAGTACGGAGACCGTGTAGCCGGCTGAGACCTGACGACTGCTTGACCGATCGACTCGGTGTGTTTCGAATAGCCCAGTGGGGAGCGCTTGGTTGTAGCGACAGACCCACGGTGGAGGAGCGCTTGGTTGTAGCGGCAGACCCGCGGTACTCAACAGAAGGAGTACCCCTGGAGGCCATGAGGGGGAGTGCTTGGTTGTAGCGGCAGACCCACGGCGTAGGAGCGCTTGGTTGTAGCAGGAGACCCATGGTGGGAAGCGCTTGGTTGTAGCATCAGGCCCACAGTACTCAACAGGAAGAGTACCTCACCAGTCTTAGGTCAGTGAGAAGTACCTCGGAGTCGTGACAGGACCACTGTACACTCTAGAGACCGAGTTCTTCAGCAATTATGGTTTCGATAATGAAAATCCTGGTTTGAGATGAGTCTATGACCTTTGTGTTTCCTCATGACTGAGATGGGTTACTTGATAACTTAGGTATATGTATGGGCATATACCTTGGTATTGGTTATCCATTGATTTCATAACCCTTGTGTTTCCTCATGATTGAGATGGGTTACTTGATAATTTAGGTGTATGAATGGGCTTATACCTAAGTAGAGGTTATCTTTTCAGATCTTCTTTTTGGTTATCCTTGTTGGTTTTAGTGAGACCTTGAGGTTCTCGGGGTCCCTACTGAGTATCATTATACTCACTCCTACATGGGCAATGCCCGCACCTCGTTGTGTTGGTTGCAGACGACGACAGTGCTGACGGAGGCCAAGTGTTCGAGGAGGTGGACTACACGACAAGTCAGTATCCGGAGGTGGACTTTGCGACGAGACGAAACATGGAGGAGGTGTATGGGAGAGGGCGTTGTGGAGCCTATCTGTACCTACCCTTCAGGTAGAATCCATGGTGGACGATCCAGGAGTTGTGCCATCTGTACCTACCCTTCAGGTAGGATCCGAGGAGGACAACCCAGGAGCTGCTTCCGTCCTTCTAGCTGTTGTATTTTCTATTGTACTTGTTCAGTTGTAGTTGTACTTTCTTTTGGGTTTGTATTCTGGCCCATTTACTTTTCAGCACTTCTCTTGTACTTAGTGTTTACTTTTTCTGCTTGCTTACTCTGTGGTGCTTGTTTTCTTTTATAAAGGCAATGCCTTCCCAGTAATTGGGATTTACGCCTTTGGTGCTAGTCGCCAGCCCCTGGCCTATGGAAGACGAGCTTGGGGTAGTCACAACACGAGCCCCAAGGACGGGCCGTGACAAATTGGTATCAGAGGAGTTCGGTTCTACCATAAAACTTGGGACTCTGATCTTTTTCCCTTTCTGTGAAGGAATTATGTTAAGAGTACCGAGTGTGGTTTTCAGTTCAGGGAGTCCATTGTTGGTGCGGGCGGCCGATGTATCTATACACCAGGACCCTGAAAACCGATTTCCGACTCCGTGCACGAAAACACTGATTGCGTGTGTGTTTCCAGATGTTTTTAAATGTCAGCTCAAACCCGGTTAGCTCACCAGGTATAACCATTTGATCGTGTCACGTTGTTTCTTTCAGGATGCCTTTTCACGGATGACTAGCTAGAGCCCAGAGGGACGTGCGTACTGACAGCTTACCGAGCGACGAGGCTTCGGTACATGGCCCTCTTGCAGTTGAGGCACCAGTGGAGGCACCAGCGGTACTACCATACGTTGGGCCACCGATGCCACCAGCCCCAGCAGTAGGCGATGAATGCCACTTGAGCGTGCTGCACGAGTTCCAGCGCCATACACCACTCAGGTTCCGGGGAGAGACGGACCCGCAGGCGGCTGAGGATTGGCTGGAGGCTGTTGTGAGAGTCTTCAGGCTAGTGGGGACGCCGGCAGACCTCATGGTGATCTTTTCTTCCATCATTCTTCAGGAAGCAGCAGGAAGGTGGTGGAGCCACTTGTTCCAATTTTGCGACGGGATGGCCTTCACATGGGAAGACTTTGAGACCTTCTTCAGGGTGGAGTTTGTGCCAGTAGCTCTACACCCCGAGCATGTACAGGAGCTTCTGCCTTTGTCGCATGGTTTTCAATCAGTAGCCGAGTCATCTGTGGGCAGTAGACAAATGATGCAGAGGTCCAAGAGGACTAGAGCCAGCCGTACGAGGAGTAGGAAGTGTTATGAATGCGGCGGAAAGGGTCACCTGGCACGTGACTGTCTGACTCCTCGTACATTTGATCCGCAGGCTTTGGAGGAGCCACCGAGGCAGAAGCTGTGGTGGGTGCTTGAGCAACAGCCGAGCAGTGGACAAGGCAGTAGAGCTCCTGGAGCAGGTGGATAGGAGCAGAACTAGTGGATACGTCCCTTGTACTCTAGTTCCATTTTGCTGTTGTATTCGTTTCTTGTACTATGAGCTGCAATAATAAAAAGACACTTATCTTTGTGATATTTGTGCTCCTATCCTTTTTGTTTGGTTGATAATGAGTGGTCCTGGTTAAGACTATTGACTTAAACCTCACTTTTGAGATTTCTACTGGAGGAGACCCAGTGACCTCGCACTGATGTCGACAGTGTGACTCGACCCTTGGAGGCGAGAGTGACAGTTGGATATCTTAGTAGTTACGTCGAGGCCTTACGACGTCATCCATGGAATGAATGCACCCTTCATGTCAGGATTGACTGTATTAGGCAATGGGCATGGTTCATCCAGGGGGTGAGACCGGGTTTCTCTTTTCTACAAAGGAGAAATTTTAGCAACTCTTCCGGATCGTAGGAAAGGAAGGTGCAGATCATCCAGGAGCGGATGAAGACTGCATAGTGGAGTAAGAAATAGGAAACCGGAGCCAGTCTTAGAGACTCGGGCGTGTTAAATGTTTCAAGAAGAGGAAGCTTTAAAGAGAGATGAGTCTGCAAAGCGGCGGACGTGGAGGTAGAGCTAGGAGAGCAGCATGATGCAGTGTACATCTTAACATGCTACAACCACCCTCCATAGTTATCCCCACCAAGCTCAGGGAGATGGAGGGCGGAGGAAGAGTGCGGCTGCATGAGGTCAAGGAGTGTGACCCAATGGCTCTAAAAATGATTCAAGGGACGGTCTGTGTCCACTACTAGCTGCTGTAGTAACAGAAGTCGATATGAATCATTCATCACTTTCACATATCTTTTCCCAGACCTAGAGTTTCTGGTAAGCCGTAGACTTGACCCTCACGTCTGGAGATACCTTGGGAGAAGACTCGATAATCACACTTACGCCGATAGTGTGGTCAGACCCTCGAGGTGAGATTTTCGGTTGGAATCTCTTGGTGGAAGCATTGAGGCCTTACGACGTTGGTTTGAGTATGGACTGGGAAATCACTGTTCATACACAAATTGACGGTATTAGGCAAAAAGGTTGTGGTTTAACTACAACGTCGGGATGGGTTTTCCTTGGTTGGCGAAAAGGAAACCCCAGGCAGCATAGGATAACTCATGCACAGGAGGGTGCGACCGATCACTCTTGAGTCGTTCAACCTTACCCTCGTGGCAGTAGTTGTTTTGAGTTTTAACAGGAATTGGAGACCTCTAGAGTTCGAGGATGACAATCACGTCCTTATACGGGTCTCACCTCGACGAGGTTTACGGAGATGTGGCCAAGGAGGAAAGTTATCTCTAAGGTTCAACGGACCTTTCTAGGTCCTCAGCTGGGTAGGTGGGGTGGTTTACCGCTTGACCCATCCACCTCAGTTTCACCAGGTGCACGACGACTTCCACGTATCTCAACTGAGAAGATACGTGCTCGACCCTTCGCATATCATTGGCCATGAGGAGCTGGATGATGGCGATGGAGTGCCTTTCACGGAGGTTCCAGTGGGAATCGAGGATCGACAGGATCAGATCCTTCGAGGATGACCTATTCCTCGGGTGCGCTTTCACGGGTAGTATAGGAACCTCCTAGTGAGCACACGGGAGCAGAAGGCTCAGATGCATGCTCAGTACCGTTTTTGTACCCCTAGTTTATGTTAAAGCTTTACGAGGATGTAAATCCCTGAGGTGTGAGTAATGTAAAGACCCGTAAAATTCAAGGGAAATTTTTTTCTAATTTTCTTTGGGATTTTACAAGAACGCAGTTTCTTACGGCGCCTGATTCTGAGGCCCGGTGTGCCCGGAATCAATTTCCGAAGTTTGGCTCGGGTACGTTCAGTGAACGAATGAGCGGGTTTTTCTAACTTTTGAACCGGTGCTTGGAATCAAATTCTGAGGGCACCGATGGAATCACAACACCGGTATTTTCTTATAAACGCCTCTTCCAGAGTTTCGTTTTCTCGGTTGTGGTTTTTAATTTTTTGGGTTTAAGTTAAGAAATAAAATAAAGTTGTACGACAATTTTATTTCATTTCACTTAAACCCACTTAAAGACCACTTTAAGCTACTTATGTTGGGTTGAACCGGATAGGGTGAAATTCAAAATATCCTACCCACGTGGTAGGATATTTGTGAGGTGGGACCCACACGAGCCCCACCATTTCTTTTCTTCTTAAGTAACGCACCCGCACCCCCTATTAAACGAAGTCAACCGACGTCTTTCCTTATTTTCTTAACGCCTCTATTTAATTGGGCAGTTATGTTTTACAATTAATTCTTTGAATTAATTGTTCGTTACTTACCTTTGTTTTTAAAATTATTTAGTTGATAATAAAATAAGATGAGGACTTATTTTATTATCTGGTTGTTGTGTTAACCTTTGGAGAATCTCTAAAGATCATCATCCTCCTTCGCGAAGAACGTGAAGGGCGACGAAGAACGCCAAAACCCCCATAGATCGATGACGTGACGCCGACGACTCTCCTCCCGCGACGTTCTTCAGCGACGTTCCTTCTTCCATAGAAAATCTTCGAACATCCGTTCGAGATCGTCGACGCGACGCCTTTCCGTGACGACGCGCCACCCTTCCACAACGCAACGATCCTCTTGTTCCGCGACGGCCGATTCCGTGAAAAACTCTCGTTCGACGACGTTGAGGTAGGGTTTTTAATTGAGGACAATAATACCATTTTTCCTCGGATGTTTCCTTTTGAAAATAAAGAACACAGATCAACTCAATATTAAGTTGATCCATGGGAATTTTGGTTATGGGATGACTATTCTTGATTGCGGGAAATCGGTAGGGGTTTTGTTTGTGAAAGAATAATTTTATTCTGTGGTTGTTTCCTTTCAAAACAATGAACCCGGATCAAAAGTTCAATTTTAATTTATTAAAATTGTATCTTGTTACGTTTTCATATGATAATTTATTTCTCCCGACTGTTATCATCTAACGCGGAGGGTGCGGGCCAAACAAAAACGACCCGACAACCCTCTGCAGTTCTTCATTGATGCGCGGATTGGCGGGCGACGACAAAACATGCTGCAGGGATGATACGTTGCTTCTGCAGTGAAGAACGGGACCCGGGAGGAGCTTCGGCGTAGGCGGGAAGGAAAACAGACCACCAGAGCAACACCAGCGGCCCGTGGCGGCGCCGGTGGCCGGAGGCGGCGGCGGCCCGGTGCGCCGCCGGACAGGGCCGCTGCGGCTGAAGTCGCGGCGGCGGTGGCCAGCGGACCCGCGGCCGCGCGGTTCCGGCTCACAAGCATGGGACGCGGCAAAATGCCGCGTCCACTGACTCCAGCGCGGCCCCACGCGGGGCCGTGGCACCATCTTCCCGTGGGGGCAGCGCCCCGCGGCTCCTTCGCTCGGCCACTCGGCCGAGCCGAGCCGGGTCGGCCCGACCGTCCGGGTCACGCCCTGGCCGGACCGGGCCACGCCGAACCGGGTCCGACCCGGACCCGGTTCGGGTTGACCCGGTGTGGGCCGACCCAGGGGGGTCGGGCCAGGTCGGTCCGGGCCCAGACCCCCCGTCTTCGGACCATTTTATGTCTTTTACCCGTATTTTGAGCTACGGGCCTCCGAAAAACGCACCGTCAGTGGCGATGAGATCCTTGGATCGAGGCGGTCGTTTTGGTGTACCGAACTCAAAGTTTCGGAACACTTTGGGTTCGGCCTGGTTGGTTCGCTCACGAAACCAACCAGGCCCCTAAAACGAAAAAGCCAATAACTCACAGACCAGGCGTCCGATTGATGCGTCGTCTATCTCGTTGAATTCCTCTTGATGAGATGGAACTTTTGGAATACTTCGCCCGAGTTTTGGTTGTTTTTGGATAGTGGCCAGGTTGGATTGTACTCGAAATCCAATCGGGCCCCTGGAACGGAAAAGCTGATATCTTTCAGACCGGACGTCCGTTTGACGAACCGTCAGCGGCGTTGGTGATCAAATTAAGAAATGGTCCCTTTGATTATACACTATGGGAGTTCGGGGTATATTTGAGATACGGCCGGGGTGGTTCACACATTAAACCAACCGGGCCCCTGGGACGAAAAAGCTAGTAACTCATAGACCGGGCATCCGATTGACGCGCCGTTTGTTGCGTTGAGACCCCTGTGACGAGGTGGTGCTTTGAGATACTTCTTCATGGAACCTTGTGATACTTATAGTATCGACTAGGAGCTCGTGGAACGGACCCTCCCGGAGATGAGCATGCGGAGTACGAAGACCGTGTAGCCGGCTGAGACCTGACGACTGCTTGACCGATCGACTCGGTGTTTTTCGGATAGCCCAGTGGGGAGCACTTGGTTGTAGCGGCAGACCCATGGCGGAGGAGCACTTGGTTGTAGAGGTAAACCCGCGGTACTCAACAGAAGGAGTACCTCTGGAGGTCGTGAGGGGGAGCGCTTGGTTGTAGCAGCAGATCCACGGCGGAGGAGCGCTTGGTTGTAGCGGCAGACCCGCGGTGCTCAACAGAAGGAGAACATCTTGAGGCTATGAGGGGGAGCGCTTGGTTATAGCGGCAGACCCATGGTGGGAAGCGCTTGGTTGTAGCATCAGGCCCACAGTACTCGACAGGAGTACCTCAGCAGTCTTAGTTCAGTGAGCAGTACCTCGGAGTCGTGACACGAACACTGTACACTCCAGAGACGGAGTTCTTCAGCAGTTACGGTTTCGATAATGAAAATCCTGGTTTGACCTGAGTCTATGACCTTTGTGTTTCCTCATGATTGAGATGGGTTACTTCATAACTTAGGTATATGTATGGGCATATACCTGGGTAGTGTTTATCCGTTGATTTCATAACCCTTGTGTTTCCTCATGGTTGACATGGGTTACTTGATAATTTAGGTGTATGAATGGGCTTATACCTAAGTTGAGGTTATCTATTGAGATCTTCATTGTGGTTATCCTTATTGGTTTTAGTGACACCTTGAGGGTCACAGGGTCCCTACTGAGTATCGTTATACTCACCCCTGCACGGGCTATGCCCGCACCTCGTTGTGTTGGTTGTAGACGACGACAGTGCTGACGGAGGCCGAGTGTTCGAGGAGGTGGACTACACGACAAGTCAGTATCCAGAGGTGGAATTCATGACGAGACGACACACAGAGGAGGTTGACGGGCGAGGGCGTTGTGGAGCCTATCTATACCTACCCTTCAGGCAGGATCCATGGTGGACGATCTAGGATCTGCGCTATCTGTACCTACCGTTCAGGTAGGATCCGAGGAGGACGACCCAGGAGCTACTTCCGTCCTTCCAGCTGTTGTCTTTTCTGTTGTACTTGTTCAGTTGTAGTTGTACTTTCTTTTGGGTTTGTATTCTGGCCTATTTACTTTTCAGCACTTCTCTTGTACTTAGTGTTTACTTTTTGTGCTTGCTTACTCTGTGGTGCTTGTTTTCTTTTATAAAGGCAATGCCTTCCCAGTCATCGGGATTTACACCTTTGGTGCTAGTCTCCAGCCCCTGGCCTATGGAAGGCGGGCTTGGGGTAGTCATGGCACGGGCCCCGAGGACGGGTCGTGACATCCCCACTATTAATCTTCCTTTGTAATGCTCCTCCAGCACCAACCCAAATAGTTCCTTCCATCAACACATGTTTGTCTCTTATCCAGAGTCACTCCCACTAAAGAAACACAAGATAAATATACATAAATAATATAATTAAAAACTTTTTTAATTATTACATACAAAAATAATATCGGAATCCTAGGAGGAAAAGGTGTATTTTCATGGGGACTAAAAATAAGAAACACCTTAGTTCACATGCATAGAACGTTCCACTGTAAACTAAATCCATTCATACAAATTCAAGGTGACATAATCATCTTTCAATACCGAGGAATGGAATTTACAAAAATGGGTTAGCTGAATCCCTCAGTAATGGATATCATATAAAATACTATATTGCTTATTTAATAAACATATGGAAAATCAATAATAAGAAAAAAAATACATGATTTTAAAGAAAAAACATTTAGAGTTTACCATAAGCATTAAAGTTATACATAACATCTCAAGAAATAACACTTTTACCATGTAATGAAAGAAAAAAACATTAAGAATCTAACATGGTCTATAGAACATAAGAAACAAAGTGTAAATATCATAAAAAATGATTTCTTATCATTGTGAACCAGGATACTCGTGAACACGTTCAATCATAAAATTGTGATTAGATTTAAATTCAATCACAATAACCCATTTTGAACCTAGATACTTGCTACACTATTCACATAAAATTTATGTCTCTTGATATACAGGCCTTTATCCAATGTATTGGGGGGATATATGGGTCCCACCAACCCAATAGTCAATACATTTGGGTGCCACTAGAGAAAAAACAATCATCAAGTCATTACAAACCCATTGGAAGAAAAATAACATCGATGAAATTTATGAATCATTATATAAAGAACCAATATAAAAAACAGGTTTCAAAGAATATCACAATATAAATCATTAAATTTTTATAATGATCCCCTGAAGCAATACGATTTTTATAAAACATCTAAAATATTTTATAAAATAAATATATTGATATTAAAAATAGGATCACCCAAAATAATAACATAATATAAGAATAAAATGGGGTTAATCATGAAATATAACTCTAATGGTGGTATATCATTATTATGATAATGAAAAAAAATACATTTTTTTTTGAAAAAAAAAATTTATTCGTCCTTTTAAATATCAAATGTAAAACTATCTTTTCATAATTCTGCATGGTTTTTAAGAAAAATAAAATGAAATCCTTTCATGGAAATGAAATTGGTTCATAAAAATCATATACCCCATAATTAAAAAATATAACATTATTTAAAATAGTAATTCTTGGAGAAACAAATTTCAACTAATAAGTTGTATATCCCAAAAAACGAGTTTGAGTTACCTAGTCCCTTACCTTAACACTTGATTTTCCTGGAATCACTTTAACATTAGATATCATAAGGATAAAAAAATTAATTACCAATTTCAGAACCTTATTAATATATTTATCAATTTTTACTCTTCATTAATAACAATTCCCTTAATGTATTATATTTTTGTCCCCCCTATTCATCATTTGGTGTTAATAATCTTGACCATTTTGAACTTGGTTTGCAAAAATGGTATTGATATTACTTATTCTAAAAAATATCATAATTTAAAACAAATTTCAGGCATTAGAATTTATTTTTAATAAATAATTATAATAATCTTATACCATAATATGGGAGTTTTCATTATGTTTTATGAAAACTATAATGTCAATGATCTAGTTTTGGGTTATTTACCGATATTGATTATTTCTATTATAATAATAATAATTAAATTTTGTGTTATCAGAAAAAGAAACATATCAATGAAATATATTAATTATATATATCATACATACTCATCATCTATAAATTTAAACCATCCATTTTTTGATGTGTAGGGAAACAAAACACATTTATACCTTGTGGAGGTAATTCACACAACGCATGATTAGTTTTTCCATTACTCAACAAATGAGGAGGGTGAATGTGGAAAGTATGTGATAATTTATAAATCATAATTACAATATATTTATCATATTTATTCTTCAATACTGTAATTGATACCATTAATGATGGATGGTAATGAAAAATCAAAGGTGTCGCTACGTATAGGAGGTACTTTGCAAACATGTACTGATGATGATTATTGTTTTTCATAGTAAAAGGAAGAGAATAGATAATGGTTTTACCATTATTATAATAAAATATCAAAAAATTAATTTTAATTATTTTATTATTATTCTTTGGTAATTTTTGGTTTTATAATATAAATAATAAGAATGAAATTTTAAAAAATATTTGATACCTACGTTTAGACCTTGAACTTCCTCTTACTGAAGGCCTTAGAATTGAGAGACATAGCCAAAATAATTTGTGCTAAGGTAATTATAGAGTATAAAGAAATTAAAAGTAAATTTGGGAAGTGTTTTATAAAACATTTTGTATATGAGTGTATTACTTAAAGTGTGTAAGTGATATCCTTTTATAAGAGAAAGAATGGAACTTTGGAAACACTCATCATTATTTTAATAATTCCAAGTCACTATTCAAGGATCAATGTATCAAAAGATAAAAATAGGGGAGTGTATAAAAATGATATTTCAAAAATAATCTAGAATACTTTTTTTTAAACGTTTTTAAGAATTTTTGGAATTTTCCCCACAGTATAAGAATTCATTCCAAATTACTTTTTATTTGTGCTACTATTTTAAACCATAGTGATTAATTTTGATAACTAAAAATTAAAATTGACCTCATTGAATTTTTTTTAACATTATAATTTCAGATTTTAAAATCATTTTAAGACTTAAAATTTATAAATGTTTGAAATGATAATTTTAAAATAAACACACTTAATCGTGTAAAAATATGTTTTAGAAGAATGATGTTTTTCTTAATTAAATTTAAATATGATATAAATGTATCATTGTTATTAATTTTAATGGAATAAATATATTTTTTATAAATTGAATAAAATTTTTGGGGCTCTCAAGGAAATCCATAAAAAAATTTAATCATGAAAATATTTTATTCAAAGTGGAGATGATAAAATTTTATTAAAATAACATTTTAATTTAGATCTATAAATATCATACAAGGAATTTACAAGTAAAAATAATATATTAAAATGTATAATTTTATTCCATAAATAAATATTTCTTTACCTAAAATATTTTTATAATGTTAGAGGATACTCTTTCATAAGGATAAAATGAAAAAAATTATAATTTCCTATAAAACCATATTTTTTACAGAATACAATATATTTAGGAAAAAAATACAATCCCTGATAATAAATTTCTCATAAGATTAGTTCAAAATGAATTTTATTTATGAAATTTACATTTATATATTTTTAAATTCATTGTTTGAAAGAAAATAAAATATAAATATAACAAATTTTATTCAAAATAACACTTTTCAATATTAAATTTTGTTAATTATTTATCAACTAAAGTCGATAACCTTTATCCATTTACTATCTTATAGTTTATTTTATATTTATTAATAACTTCCTTATAATATTTTGTGGTTCGTTTATATTGGGGGTAGTGTATACCGTATGTTATCAAACATAGTATTAAATTAAGGAGAAAAAACTCAGGTTGTTACTTTCAACCTCACTCATATGAATATCATCCTTGAAGTTTTATTAGATAGATGATAAAAAGTGAGGGTATGATTCCCTCATTAGTTTCCCAAATATCCACGTAAAATATATGATTTCTTTATAGAAAAGAAGTCCAAATTAGTGGTCATGTTCTTTATAACCTTATCTCTACATTCCAAGGACTTTATGAGTTATTCTCCATAGGATTGGTCTTGTTTCAGTTTCACAGATTCAATGTTCAGTGCATATGATGGATCTGGTGTGTAATTTATTAAAAAAATACATGTAAGACATAATACCCACGGGATTGGCGAATATGGAGTTCTGAGAAATAAGTTATGACTCTTACAAGATCATGGATCTCAGAAGGACCGATCTACCTTGGTATTAGATTCCATTTCATTCCAAATCTCATGACCCATTTCCCTTGATATATGTACTGAAATACCTTATTAACAACTTCAAAATATAGATCTCATCAATGACTATCTTCATAACTCTTCTTTCAATTTTGTGCAACATTCATATGTTATTTAATGATTTGAACATTATCCATCATTTATTAGATAAGGTAAGAAACTATCATATTCATGTCTCCAAATTCATCATAGTATGTTGGAGTCCTATATCTCAACCCATGCAGACCCACATTTGGTTCGATATTAATGATATAATGGAAAATATTTTCAGATGAGAACTCTACCGGGGGAGGTATTATTCACAAGATCCTTGGAAACCCATTTAAAAATATGATATCATATCTTCTAGAGTTTTAATGATTCTCACAGACTAAACATCTATATGAGGGTGATAAATAGTGATAAATTTTAAATCTCTCTCCAACCCATTCTACATACTTCTTTACAACATCAAGGTAACATCTGATCCTATCAGTACTACAAAACTGGGCAAGGCAGGCGCCTACCTTTATCAGTGCTATCGGAAATGCACTGATAAAGGGGTTGGCCTTTATCAGTGCTAAAAAACGCTGATAAATGCACCATTTATCAGTGCTAAAACAAGCGCTGATAAAGGTGTACCCTTTATTAGAACATTTTTAGCACTGATAAAGGTTGAATTTATCAGTGCTTTAAATATCCATTTTTCAGCGCTTTTCTTAGCGCTGATAAAGGTTACATTTATCAGCTCTTATATTAGTGCTGATAATATTTATTGTATACATTAAACAAGAAAAACATGTTATAACTATATATATATAGTTAAATAATAATAATATTAATAATAATAAATATATTAATTAGATTTATAAGATTTATTATATTTATTAATTTATTATATTTATTATATTTATTAATTCATTATATTTAATATATATATTTTTTATATGTGTTTATATTTAATGTATTTGTTTTATTTATAAATATATAATATGTTTTAATATATATGTAAAATTAAAATTATTGAATATATGTGTGTTTTCCAATGAATTGGGGATCAATGAATATATAAATGTGTATATATATATATATGCATGAATAATCTTCATTTATAGATTATAATTACACATCACGTTGATGTGTTATTGATTTATAATTCATTATGTTACCCATATAATATATATGTTATAATAAATGTACACCTATAATTAAAATTATATTATATTTAAAAAATAAATATATATTATATTATATTTTCAATGATATATATATAAATATACCTTTCATATAATTTTATAACTATAAATAGAGAAATATTTATTTAGAGTTAAAATTATTAATATATATATATCATAAATATCATTTTAAATAAATATATAACAATATAATGAAATTATTAAATTTATACATTTATCAGCGCTTTTATTAGAGCTGATAAACATTGTCTTTATTAGCGCTACAAAAGTGCTGATAAAAAGTGTCTTTCTCAGCGCTAAAATAAAAAGCACTGATAAAGGGGGTCTTTATGAGAGCTTTTCATTTTATCACTGATAAAGACCCCCTATATCAGCACTTTTACTAGCGCTGATAAAGGTCCACGTGGGATTTACAAAATCCACCGCTTCCTCCTCCTCCTCCCTGCACCCTGACAAGCATTTGCGGAAGCCCTACCCCGCACCGCTGCCTCCTCTCCGCCGCTGCCTCCTCTCCATCGCGGCCGCTGCCTCCTTCTCCTCCTCCTTCCCCACGGCCGTCGCCTCCTCCTCTTCCTCTGGCACCTACTTCCCCTCATCCTCCTCCACTGCGGATCCTCCTCCTTCTCCTCCTGCGATGCGGCCTCCTCTCCGCCGCTGCTCCTACTCCTCCTCCTCCTCCACTATGGCCTCCTCCTCCTCCTCCTCCACCAGCACCACCACCTCCTCCTCCTCCTCCTCCACCACCTACTCTGCTGCCTCCTCTCCACCGCGGATCCTCTTGCTCCTCTCCATCGCGGCCTCCTCCTCCTCCTCCTATTCTACAGGCGCCTCTTCCTCCTCCTCCTCCTCCTCCTCCTCCGCCTACTATGCTACCTCCGCTGCCTTCTGCTACCTCTGATCTGCCTCCGCTGCCTCCGCGCTACCTCTGCACTCCCTCTGCGCTACCCCTGCACTGCCTCCATGCTGCCTCTGTTGCCTCCGATGTTGATGCCTCCTCCTCCTCCGCCACCAGGTCCTCCTTCTTAAGGTGAGTAAAATTGAATATGGATGAATTACTTATGTTTTCATTTATTGTCAATATTGATATTAATTATGATTTGGCGTGATTCTTGTCTGTGATTCTTGTGTGTGTGACACATGTATATGTGGTTGGTTACTTGTTTGGTCTTGATTAGCTCTCCCCACTTATGGTGGGTCTCACCATCACATCAAATAAAAAAACAATTTTAGGAGGGAATCTCTATAGACAACCTCTCACAAAACTACTCCAAACCAATACTAAGTGATCCCCATTTCTATATCTCACATCATATTATCATACAAAAAATGATCTAAGGAGGGAATCACAATTTCCAACCTCTATCACAAGTCAAAATTCACCATCAATAGGTGGATCCCATGGAATTCACACACCAATACCCTTTAACCATTGCCTTATCATTCAAAGTATGGTCCTACCAACACCTTATCACTTAAATAAAGGCTATCCATCTTGTCTCATGCCAAAAAACATATAAATAGTAATCTAAGGAGGGTATCTAAATAGAAAACCTCTCGTTCTAGCTAAACCAAATCATCAATAGGTGGGCCCTATGGATTATCATACATCAACTACGTGAAAGTCATATGAAGTCCCAAACTCTTAGTCAGTCTGACCATAAATGATAAAAGTCACCATCCATTTAGCCATGCATAATAAAATCCTTAAAACCATTTGGTTATACATGAAAATTATTCCCAGCCTATCAACATTCTAATTCCTCCTATAAGGGAATCTATTGGGTTCTACAAACCTAACCCATCTCTACTCATTAATACCAACACACACTCATCCCTACATGGTTATGTCACAACCCACATGCTATACTTGATCTAGGCCTCGATAGTCTAGTCTATATTATCTTCTAATTCCCACATTAAAACTCATTAAAACTAAATAATGACCATTCTAAGAAACTCACACTAAGATCCTTGGATACCCTTTTCCAAGTCAACCAGACTATTATCATGACCCTCACTTAGGTACCATACCATATCTCCCCTTGGAGATCTCTTAATACAATTATAAGGAGGAAATCCTCTATGTCACAATTCACCAATACCTATATGGAATATCCTACTCATCTCCCTCACCATGACTCTTATATATCCTTAATAGGGTGTTCCTCATCATACGTGAGATATAAAACTATATGATCCATCTTCTTTAGGCCTAATACTCTAATACTTACTCAAATAGACTTAGAAAACCTATCTAGGATATACAAATCTCATACCAAAACCGATCTTGTCATAAACACAACTACTCCATGGAGACATAATCTATGGATGATCCCAAAATCACAAACATTCAATAGAACCCTCACTCTATATCTTGGTGGATCAAAAACACCATATTTATTTACCTTGGTTGCTCTTGATTTATATCCCTTTCACTAGAACAAATATACTCATTCTCGAATGCATAATCATGCATAAATTGGAACATGGTTTTGTATTATAGGGTCCACCTACCTCAAAAAATAGATTAACCCCCTCACCAAGATCAACTCATCCTCAACCAAGACTATACATGACTTATCTAATCGTGTACCAATGATTGAGACCCAATCTCAAGGAACAATACCAAAATAATTAATTATAGAAACTTATAATTAATTATTCACCTTAATATAATTATTAATAATATTTCAATAACTCACTGGGAAACACAACACCACCTAAACCACAAAAAACATGGTGTGTTCATCATATGAGGATATCCTCTATCCAATACAGACAAAATATACATCATCTGAATTGATTTGAAGATGATATAGTGAAATCGTCACAAAAATTCTAGTTAAAATCATCCCAAATCATAAGGAAATAATGGATAATATTAATGAAGGAATTATGAAGGATGAACTCACTAACTCACTATAAAAAACTCCCAATAACTACCCCTCATCAGGGGGGATCGAAGAGAGGAAGAGAATGGATGAATCCCAAGAACCACCCAATATTTTCTATTAATGAGCACGCTCCACACCATTTTTGAAGTATCTAGTTTTTTATCTAAATTATACTCATATTCCTTCTCTCCTGACCTATATAATCATTCTATTGATTTCAAATAGGATGAATATAAATAAAGAATGGATGAATGCCAATCGGTTGACAAAAGAGTATGAAGAAGGCGTGAAAGAGTTTATCAAGTTTGCAAAAGATCATGCATGCGACCATTTTCAATTCCTTTTTCCATGTTTTCATTGTTGTTATTCAGAAAAAATTAGTCTAGAGGAGTTGGAAGAACACTTGATCTATCATGGAATAGATCAGAGTTATACATGTTGGAATAAACACCGGGAAACAATAAATATAGGTTGTGGTTGGGATAACACTACGTTTTATGGATCATCTGATATGATTACAAAAATGAAAAATGAAGATGACCGTATGGAGGATGTGAATACAGATGTGAATGATGATGAAGATCATATTGAGGAAATGACAAGGACCATCAAAGATGAACTTTTTGATTTCCCAAAATTGTTTCAGAAGTTAAAAAGTTTTGCAAAGACGCCATTGAATGCTGGTTGCACTAAATATACAACATTTTCAGTCGTACTAAAGCTATGTAATTTGGAAACGAGTCGAGAAACCTTCGTCTTGCATTATCTATAGATGGAGTGAATCCTTTTGGGTTTCAAAACAACAGTCACAGTACATTGCCTGTTATGTTATTAAATTATTACTTACCACTGTGGTTATGCATGAAATGAAAATACATCATGTTATATATGAATATATTAGGACCAAAACAACAGGATAATGATATTGATGTTTATTTAGCTTCATTGATCTAAGATTTAAAATTATTTTGGGATTCAGGTGTTACATTTTATGATGCTTACAGAAATGAATATTTCACTTTGAGAGCCATGTTGTACAGGAATATAAATGACTTCCCTGCTTATGGAAATTTGTCAGGATATAGAATTAAAGGAACTCAAGGGTGTCCCATTTTCGAACAAGGTACACAATCAATTAGGTTGAAACATTCATCAAAAACCATGTTTCTAGGACATCACAGATTTCTACCTTAACGACAAAAGTACCATTCTTGGACGACATCATTCGATAGAAGTTCAAAAGAACATACATCACTTTCTCCACTAAGAGGTGATCAATTTTTTGAGAAAGTTAAAAATGTGGGCACTACTTTTGGTAAACTTAATTCAAAAAACCTTATGAAAATCAGTTGGAAAAAGAGATCAGTTTTTTTTTGAATTACAATACTGGAATTGTCTGTATGTCAGACATTTTTTTGATGTTATGCATGTAGAAAAAATTGCATTTGATAGTCTCATCGACACATTGTTAAATACATATAGAAAAAAAAGATGAAATTAAGGCTAGGTTGGACATGGTTGAGATGGAAATACGAGAAGAGTTGGAACCAGTGAAGGGTGAAAAATGAACATTTCTTCCTCTTGCTGCTTAAACTCTTTCCAGGCATGAGATATATTAGTTCTGCAACTTCTTGAATGACATTAAAGTTCCAGAGGGGTATTCGTCAAATATCAAGAACCTCGTGTCAATGAGAGAATTGATTTTAAAAGGTCTGAAATCACATTACTTCCATGTTTTGATTGAAGATTTCATTCCTATTTCTTTAAGTTGAATTTTTCCCAAGAATGTTTACTATAAATTAATGAAACTGTGTTTCTTCTTCAAAGCAATATGCAGCAAAGTTATAGACCTGGAAAAATTGCCAACTATGGAAAGAGAAATTGTCGTCATATTATGTGAATTATAAATTTTCTTCCCACCTTAATTTTTATATATGATGGTTTATTTTATGGTCCACATAGTGAGAGAGATTCAACTATGTGGTCCTGTACATTACAGATGGATGTACCCCATTGAACAGTATTTGAAGATTTTGAAAGGGTATGTCAAAAATCAAAGTCGGATAGAGATTTATATTGCAGAGTTATATATTTTTGAGGAAGCTGTTGAATTCTATACCAAATACCTGTCTGGTGTGGAAATTATTGGCCTACCGAAATCTCATCACACTGGGCGGCTTGAGGGTGAAGGAATTTCTAGAAGACAGGTTGTCACAATCAATATTACATATCGGGAGTAGGCCCACCTTTATGTTTTTCATAATAGTTTCGATGTTGACCCATATGTTGAAATCCACAAAGAAATTCTTAGGCATTTGAATCCATCTAGGGCTGAAAAATGGATATAAGATTAACATAATCGACAGTTTATAGGATGGTTTTAGGACCATATTTTTAAGAAGTCAGATGAAAATCCAGATTCCATTTCCGAATGACTTCGATGGCTAGCTGGAGGACCAAGTGTGTATGTATTATCTTACAATGCTTATGTAGTTAATGGTTATACATTTTATACTATTGAACACGATGGAGACAGTACTATGAAGAATAGTGGGGGTTACACTTGTGGATGAAGTGATGCATGTTTTTGGTGCTAAGGATAGAAATCCAATTGATGTGAATATGTCATACTTTAGCATCACTAGAAAAATATGGGAGTTGGATTATACAGAATCCCAAGTTCTGATTTTTCAAGACAATTGGGTTGATAACAGGAATGTTATTAAAATAGATGAATTGGGATTCATGAAATTTGATAATAGTAAGGAAGGGGAGAAAGTTGAACCATTTATAATGGCATCACAAGCAGTGCAAGTATTTTATTTTCCAGATCCCGCAAACCAAAACTGGTCAATTGTTCTGTTATCGACCAAAATCGCTGAAGGGTCAGATGAAAATTCAATGGAGGATGACCCTTTCATTAGGAATTCTCAATAATTTCACAATGGTCCCAATGAAAATGATGTTTTTTATGTCAGAGGAGACCACAATGAAGAGATATGTATAGTCTATAGAGGGGTAAAATCCATTCAGCCTTTAAAAAAAGAGAGTTGAATAATCGGGATATTTTTTATTGTAATATATATTGTGTTACATTATGTTATTATCTATTAGCTGCTGTTTTTATGTGATCTAAACTAAATGTTAAACCAATTCTGCAGATAATGACTTCCGCACCTGCTGATGCACCCAATCCTGATACACAGTAGGTCTCCCAACCTGTTGCAACCGGTCCCACTACTGAGGTACAACAGGTCTCTCAACATGTTGCAGTTATTCCCACTGCTGAGGTACAACAAGTTTCTCAACCTGTTGTTACTAGTCCCAGTGTCGTTGCTAGCACTTCAGAGGAACATTAGGATGATGCAGAAACTGAGGAAATGGTAGGTAAGGAAACCCCAGTGGCATAAAAAAACAAGTGAACTGTAGTTTTCCAGTTTTAGCCAAAATCCTTAAGGCAAAAGAAAAAGGCATCAAATATGAGGTGGGATGGACTAAGTGAGGCATGCATGTAAACCCCAAAAATCCATGTTTAGTAGCTACATTGGAATCATCACTTGGAAACGCGTGTCAATTGATGTAGAGTCGTGGCACAATGTTGTCAGCGGGTTGAAAACATTAATGTGGGAAGAGATTACGGTAACATTACGATATCATTTATTTAATTTATTAAAATAAATAAAATAAAATAAAATACTGAAATATTGACTACATATTCATCATATTTTAAAGAGTGCATTTATAGTATATGTCTCGCACAAGGAATATGTATTAAGACTGTCAGGAAGGGTTCATAGAGGCTTTCACACCATTTTAACGAAACATCATCTGAAAGATGTTGAAGTGAAAAGTCGCACCCACCTCCTATTTATGCACACTTGATATCCCAAGGAGTGTGGGATGCATTTTGCAACCATCGTACAGAGCAGACTTTTTAGGTATATTATGTTTGGTTACATGTTGTTTAACATTTCTTGTATTCATCACTTTGATTGACAATTTTTTATTTATTAAACAGCAACTGAGTGTTGAAAATAATGAACGGGCAGAAAAACCAGCGTACCCCTTCTGTAAATCATGGTTGGGGTACGCTTCAATTGAAAAACAATTGGTATGTATTTTAAAAGTATTGTAATACTTTTATGTGACATAAAAAACACTCTATCCACATTTATCTATTTATATGTAGATTGATGAATCAAAATCCCAAGCCACTTCCATCCCATGCCATGTGCTATGGAAGGAGGCTTGTGTTAATAAAGAGGGGAAACTGGTAGATGAAAACACACAAAAAGTGTGGAAAACATGTGTAAGTATGACATAATATAAATTAGTTTTACTTTAAATAACTATTACATAATGATGATTATTTATTTTCCCATATTTTCTATTTTACATAGTCACAGGAATAAACATCACCCACACTGGATGCGGACATACTTTCAGTGTCCTTGAAACAACCAGAACAATATGGCCACATCAGAGGTGTGGGTTTTAGGGTGACACCTCGGAAGTATTTTCAGAAAAAAAAACAAGAGGATGAAAAAACTACAGAAATGAAAATGATGAGAGATAGAGTAACTAACCTTGAAGAAATAATCGAATGTTAGGGAGAGTTGATAGAAACTTTTATTGGGGAGAGGTGAAGATAACAAACAACTAATGAACAACCCGCACGAGTAGATCTCGCCCCACCCCCACCAGCTTTGAGGTGAGCCATTCCCCTCAAAGACCTGACTTAACCGAGGTAATCAATGTTGTAATATTTGTTTCTGTTAAATACTAATCACATAGACACTGATACCTTTCTTGTAAATGATATTATACATGATGAAAATGACTATGATTTATATCTGTCACCTCCCACCCATCGCCTTATAGCAAGGGCTATGGTGTTCAAAATGCAGAATGGCACGCAACACTATAGAACACTTCCAACTGGTCATGTAAATGTGTCGATTAACGTAGCTCATGATCCAATCACCGAGGTACCAGTTCCAAATGATGATGAAGACATTCATACAGTGGAAAAAGATATTGGAACATTGGTTGCATGGCCATCGAATCTTGTAGAAAAACCTTTTGTCCAAGAGGTATTCATTTCCAATTCATTTTTCAAGCATAACCATTAACATTAAATTAGAAAAGGTATGAACTGATGAATTTTATTACTGAAGGACAAATTGGAGGATCTAAAATGAAAGAGTGGCTCAAAAAGATCAACCAACCGATCAAAATGATCTACTAAGAGCACCTTCACCCTGCCCATTCTATATCCACATTTAATATCATTGCAAGCTCATGTGGATATGAAAATGAAAGGTGAAAAGAGTCACACAATTGTTTGTAAAAAAGATATGTATGGATAGGAAACATTAGATCTCCTTAGTGCTAATATTTTAGCTGAAATCATCGCATACGACTGGCTAGGCACCTGAGGTATAAATGTACAAATGAGGTATGTTTTCATGGTTTGATTTTAGAGAAGCTGATATACTATGATAATTATGGATAAATTCATTTCATATTTTTCAAAGGAGTATATATGAAATAAAATTGAAGGTATTTTCCCATGAATACAAATTTGGACTCGTTAGTCCTCACACGATTTCTACAAAACGAGAAGAAATAGATTTCTTTTTTCAGGCTGAATTAATGTCAAGCCTGCTCTGAACGTTTCAATGCATAATTAGGACTGACAAGATCTTTTTAATACCAACATTGTAGGGGTAAAACTCTACATTTTCATCATATCAATTATATTTTCATTTATATTAATAATTATTCCTTTCTGTGTTTTTTGGCAGCATTGGATGCTCATTGCAGTCAATTTGGATACTCCAAAGATTTATTTTCTAGATTCACTGCATGGATATCCAACAAACCAACCACACATGATGGCGATTGTCAATTCGTAATACACTAGATCCAATATTTTTGAACTAAATATCTAGTTATATAATTTATATTATCTTTTAATGAGGATTATGTTATGATATGGCGGTGTATGAATATCTTCTAAAGGCTGGAATGAATCCAGGGCCTAAGGAAAAAAACGCGCACAAGATCTACAAATGGAGAAGTATCATGGTATATATAATTATATTTCACTATAAAAATATATATCAAAACTGGTTAATTATTTTTCTCGATGTTTATGTACTGTTTGAAATAAATAAATGACAAGGACTGCGGTTATTATGGTTTTAAATTTAGGTAAGAGATCATTTTTCGTGAACAAACTAGCATCCCTGAAAAGGTTTTTTTGAAAATAATTACTACTTCATTTAAAATAATTATTAATCCTTTATGTATTTATATTTTTTTAGTAATACTATGACTGTTGAAAAATCTCATATTCAGTATATGATATAGATGTGTTTAGAAATGAATGGGCAGCGTACCTAGTGGAAGAATGTAAACAAATAGGATAATGAAGGTAAATTCCTACTACTTATGTTATCTTTATATGATCATTGATATCTCCCGTGTTTACAATTATTTATAATCTATGATAACCCTTTCTTATGTTCAATATCCATAGTTTATGAAGAATGGTTTTAGAAATGATTTGAGTTTCTAGTAAATAATAACTTAATGAATGACTCTTATGAACTACTAACATATAGAATAGGAAGTAGAAGCATTCGGATTGTTTTTATACTTTAGGAAAATGATCCATGAGTCATTTGTGACATGTACGAATCAACCGCACCTCAATCAGACGCACAGTGGGACTGGTATGGCTAAACCTGTCTGTTATCAGTTTCAAATTGACATTAACTTTAGAAAACAACACTACTGACATACAGAATACCGAGAAAACACATTTGGATAGTTTTGATACTTTTGAAAAATGATCCATGAGTCATTTTTGATATGTACAAATAGATCGCACCTCAATTTGACGCACGGTGTGACCGGTATGGATAAAAGTATCTGATATGAGATTCAAATTGACATTAACTTTAGAAAACAACACTGCTGACATACGGAATACCAAAAAAACGTGTTTGGATTGTTTTGATACATTAGTACAATGATTCATGAGTCATTTTTGACGTATACAAATTTACTGCACCTCAATCCGACACATGGTGTGACCAGTATAGATAAAAGTGTCTGATATCTGTTTGAAATTGACATAAACATTAGAAAACAACACTATTGACATATAGAAAACTGAGAAAACACATTCAGATTGTTTTTATACAGTAGTAAAACTATCAATGAGTAATTTTTGATGTGTATGAATTGACCGCACCTCAATCTGACACATGGTGTGACCGGTATGGCTAAAAGTGTCTGATAACGGTTTAAAATTGACATTAACTTTAGAAAACAACACTACTGACATATGGAATACCAAGAAAATGCATTAGGATTGTTTTGATATTTTAGGACAACGATCCATGAGTCATTTGTGATGCGTAAGAATTGACCTCGCCTCAATCCGACGCACGGTGTGACTGGTATGGATAAAAGTGTCTGATATTCGTTTCAAATTGACATAAACATTAGAAAACAAAACAAATAACATACAGAAAACCGATCAAATGGGTTTGGATTGTTTTGATACATTAGGAAAATGATCCATGAGTCATTTGTGACATGTAATAATTGACTGCACCTCAATCTGACACATGGTGTGACTGGTATAGCTAAAAGTGTCTGATATCAGTTTCAAATTGAAATTTACCTTAGAAAACAACAAAAGTGACATACATAAAACCAAGAAAAAGAATTCATATTGTTTTGATACTTTAATACAATGATCCATGAGTCATTTTTGACATGTACGGATCAACCGCACCTCAATCTGACGCACGATGTAACCGATATGGCTACAAGTGTCCGATATCAGTATGAAATTGACATAAACTTTAGAAAACAACACTACTGACATATGGAATACTAAGAAAACACATTTGTATTGTTTTAATACTTTAGAAAAATGATCCACGAGTCATTTATGATGTGTACAAATCGACCAAACCTCAATCTGATGCATGGTGTGACCGGTATGGCTAAAAGTGTCTGATATCAGTTTGAAATTGACATAAAAATTAAAAAACAACATTAATGACATATGAAAATCTGAGCAAACGCATTCTTATTATTTTGATACAATTGGAAAATGATAAATGAGTCATTTGTGATGTGTAAAAATTGATCGCACTTCAATATGACACACGGTGTGACTGGTATGGCTAAAAGTGTTTGATATCAGTTTTAAATTGACATTAACTTTAGGAAACAACACTATGGAAATACAAAATACCAAGAAAATGCATTCGGATTATTTTAATATTTTAGTAAAATGATCCATGAGTCATTTTTGATGTTTACGAATTGACCACACATCAATCTGAGGCACGGTGTGACCGATATGGCTAAAAGTGTCTGATATCAGTTTCAAATTGACGTTATCTTTAGAAAACAACACTACTGACATACAGAATACTGAGCAAATGTGTTCGTATTGTATTGATACTTTAGGAAAACGATACATGAGTCATTTGTGACGTGTACGAATTGACTGCACCTCAATCCGATGCACAGTGAAACTGGTATGGCTAAAAGTGTTTGATATCAGTATCAAATTGACATAAACTTTAGAAAACAACACGTGTAACATATGGCGAACCAAGAAAACGCATTCGGATTGTTTTGATACATTAGGAAATCGATCCATGAGTAATTTTTGATGTGTATGAATCAACCGCACCTTAATCTGACGCACGTTGTGACCAGTATGGCTAAAAGTGTCTGATACCAATTTCAAATTGACATAAACTTTAGAAAACAACACGAGTAACATATGGAAAACCAAGAAAATGATTTTGGATTGTTTTGATACGTTAGGAAAATGATACATGAGTTGTTTTTGATGTGTACGAATCAACAAAACCACAATTTGATGCACGGTGTTACCGGTATGGTTAAAGTGTTTGATATCAGTTTCAAATTAACATTAACTTTAGAAAAAAACACAAGTAGCATACGAAAAACTGAGAAAATGAATTCTGATTGTTTTGATACATTAGTATAATGATCCGTGAGTCATTTTTGACATGTAAGAATCGACCGCACCTCAATCTGACACACAGTGTGACCGATATGGCTAAAAGTGTCTGATATTAGTTAGAACATGACATAATCTTTAGAAAACAACACTACTGATATACTGAATACAGAGAAAACACATTCGGATTTTTTTGATACTTTAGGAAAATGATACATGAGTCATTTATGATGTGTACGAATTACCCACACCTCAATCCAATGCACAGTGTGACCGGTATGGCTAAAACTGTCTGATATTAGTTTGAAATTGACATAAACTTTAGAAAACAACACTACTAACATACGGAAAACCGAGAAAACACGTTCAGATTGTTTTGTTATGTTAGGAAAATTTTCCATGAGCCATTTTTGATATGTACGAATCAACCTCACCTCAATCCGATTCATGGTGTGACCAGTATGGCTAAAAGTACATGATATCAGTTTTAAATTAACATTAACTTTAGAAAACAACACTACTGACATACAGAATACTAAGAAAATGCTTTTGGATTGTTTTGATATTTTAGGAAAATTATCCAAGAGTCATTTTTGATGTTTATGAATTGATTTCACCTCAATATGACGCACGGTGTGAATGGTATGGCTAAAAGTGCCTGATATCAGTTTCAAATTCACATTAACTTTAGAAAACAACACTACTGACATACGGAATACTGGGAAAACGCATTCAGATTGTTTTGATACTTTAGGAAAACGATCCATGATCCCTTTTTGACATGTATGAATCGACCACGCCTCAATACGACGCACGGTGTGGCCGATATGGCTAAAAGTTTCTGATATCAGTTTGAAATTGACATAAACATTAGAAAACAACACTACTGACATACGAAAAACTGAGAAAACGGGTTTGGATTATTTTTATACTTTAGGAAAATGATCCATGAGTCATTATTGACATTTATGAATCGACCGCACCTCAATCCGACGCACGGTGTGACCGGTATGGCTAAAAGTGTATGATATCAGTTTGAAATTGTCATTAACTTTAGAAAACAACACTACTAACATATGGAATACTAATAAAACATGTTCGGATTGTTTTGATATTTTAGTACAATGATCCATATGTCATTTTTGATGTGTATAAATTGAACGCACCTCAATCCAATGCACGGTGTGACCGGTATGGATAAAAGTGTCTGATATCAGTTTCAAATTGACCTAAACTTTAGAAAACTACACAAGTAACATATAGAAAACCAAGAAAACACATTCGGATTGATTTGATACTTTAGGATAATGATACATGAGTCCTTTTTGACATGTAAGAAACAAACGTACCTCAATCCAATGCACGATGTGACCGGTATGGCTAAAAGTGTATGATATCAATTTCAAATTGACATTAACTTTAGAAAACAACACAAGTAACATACGACAAACTGAGAAAACACATTCAGATTGTTTTGATACTTTAGGAAAACAATCCATGAGTAATTTTTGACATGTACGAATCAATTGCACCTCTATCCGACAAATGGTGTGACCGGTATGGCTAAAAGTGTCTGATATCAGTTTCAAATTGACATAAACTTTAGAAAACAACACAAGTAACATACGGCAAACAGAGGAAACGCATTCCGATTGTTTTGATACTTTAGTAAAACGATCCATGAGTCATTTGTGACGTGTAAGAGTCAACCTCACCTCAATACGATGCACAGTGTGACCAGTATGGCTAGAAGTGTCTGTTATCAATTTCAAATTGACATAAACTTAAAAAACTACACAAGTAACAGACGACAAACTGAGAAAACGTGTTCTGATTGTTTTGATACATTAGGACAATGATCCATGAGTCATTTGTGACGTGTAGGAATCAACTGAACCTCAATCCGATGCATGGTGTGACCAGTAAATCACTTCATAAGATAAATAATCAGTATTTATAAAATGAGATAAATCATCCAAAAACATATTGATTTTACATTATTCCCTTTCATTGTTATCATAATAAAAACATTTGAGTTTATAATTTTCATATTTTAGTTTCAAATTTCCATATTAATGTATTCTTTCATATTAATGTTTTAATTTATTTCATTATTGTATTACTAAGATAATATTTTTTTTTCTTATATAGGTGAATTGTTTTCCTTTAGTTCGGATGCTTTGTTCGGCAACAAATACTGTGGACGACAATTTTTGAGAGCAGATCACAGATATCAAAGGTTGAAACATTAATTTTCATAACTGTTGTTGGATAAT
The DNA here is from genome assembly GCA_963277665.1 of Viscum album. Taxonomy (NCBI): domain Eukaryota; kingdom Viridiplantae; phylum Streptophyta; class Magnoliopsida; order Santalales; family Viscaceae; genus Viscum; species Viscum album. The sequence goes on along the minus strand of OY728125.1, from coordinate 353,064,618 downwards.
TCTAATTGTAACCATGTAAGACATTATTTTAAATGTATATATCAGTGTTTTTTTTTGTATTCATGTTGTTAAGTAAATGTATAGAGAATTTTTTCTCAAAATATTGTGTGCGGGTGCTATTTTGTGCAGTTGTGCAGGTGCTAGTTTGTGCAAGTATGCTGGTTTGTGTAGGTGTGTAGGTGCTGGAAGTGCAGGTGCAGGGGAAGGTGCCTTTATCATCTCTTCTTTGAGCACTGATAAACGATACATTTAACAGTGCTAAAATAGCGTTGATAAAGGGGACCCCCATTTGTCTACTCCGGCATTAATAGTGCTAGAAAACTTCTGTTAATGGAGGTTTTTAGAGCTGATAAAAGGCCATGTTGTAGTAGTGTATTAAGATACAATATATGTAGGTACTTAATAAAACTATACAACTTCCCTTATATATATCTTGGTGAATTGGTAAACAAAGAAATGTTATTTTATGGAAATAAAATTTTATAACCATTTATGGTTATCAAATACAACCCATGTAGAATTAAAAAATTTATATGTTTTGGGGATTCATATGATTCATTCTATTATAATGTTTTCTAATTCACATACATGTATGAGAAATGGTTCATCATCCATTTTTTCTTATACAATTATTAATTAGCATTCTAACATATCCAACATTGAGATATATACTTGGTGATTTCCCTCTTCATGTTATCCCACTAAAGTGTTTTCCTCATATATTTATAAATATGATTTTCCTCTGGTATGGATATAGATGGATGATCAATGTGCATCATCCAAAAGGTATTTATTTAGTTTTGGTATAAATGGAACACATATCTATATACTAAACCTTATACACCTATCATTACCAATGTTTAACTTTATAATATTCCCCACATTTTTTTATCTCTACATCATATTTCTAGGGTTCTTAGTTGTTCACATGAATAGATAGTTGAGTAGATACATAGGTAAGATAGTATTTATATCCCCTAATTTATAATTCAGTATTTAACCTTGGAAAATATAAGAGTATTAGGAAATTTTCAATCCTCATCATGGATACAATATCATGGTTTTTTCTACTCATAGCATCTTATAAATTTTTTTCTTTTATAGAGTGATAATTTATCAAGAAGTCATAATATTTGATTAACTCTAACCATATCATTCAGGTAATGTTTAGATAATTTTTTGTGAATATATATTTCAAGATATTGTTATTTTTATAAATCACACCTCTCACCATAAATGTGATGTCACCAAAATTTTAATGCAAAGATCACCACCACAAATTCCAAATCATGTTTCGGTAATTTTACTGATGATTTTATAAATGGAAAGTGGAAAAAGAAATTAATTTTTCATTTTTCATTAGGATGCATCCAAATACATTTAATGGTTCATCACTTTAAATTGAAAACCCTTCACAACTATAGGTATATGTACAAACATGTGCATTTTTTAACCTTCCCTTGATTAATTTGAAGTCTTCCCCACATTCCTTTATCCAGAGGAACATTACTCAATTCCATGTCAACATGGCTAATTGCTTTTATATCCATGATAAGTGTAAATAATATCCAAATAACCTAGAAAACAATGTATTTATATAAAATTGGTCTATGGGGTCATATCTTAATAACCATAGTATTTGAAAAAATCTATAGATATACCCTCACATTTGATGAAATAACCCAATAATGATTCTTTTTATAACTATAATTGACATTTTATAAGTTTGTGACACATCATCAATATCTTAAACACATTCCTCAAGATATTGTTATTCTCTTTATAAAAATTATATTATTTAAAGATATAATTTGTAAATACTAGAACAAAATTTATTCAGGTAATCTCTAAAGAAACTATTCATAATATCCATGAAGATAAAAATGAAATTTTTAATTCTTAGCAGCATCACTATAAGTTCATAGTGTCCATAAATTTTCTTGAATGTTGTCTTTAAAAGATCCTCCCTTTTTACCCTAAGTTAATGATATCCATATTGGAGGTCAATCTTTGAGAATAGTTGGGATCCTATGAGTTTATTGAATGGTTCAAAATACATAGTAGAGGATACTTGTTTTGTATGTTGATTTTTTGAGCTCATGATAATATAAGAAAAAAAAATTGATCCATACTTCTTCTTTATAAAGAGGAATGGTGAGCACTATGGTGAAGCACTAGGATATATAAAAACATTTTAATGATTTTCTTTTAATTTCTTCTTAAACATTGACAAATCAATGATAGACATTTTATAAAGACTAAATTATATTGGAATTGATTCAATTAAAGGTTAAATAGATAAATCAATATCTCAATCTGGGGGGCTATGATTATAGGATAAATAACTGAAAAATAATGATTATATTATTCTTTAACAAATATGTCCATTTCAATCTAGGTGATCCATGATTATATGACTACAATATTTTCCTTAAACACAGTAGTTTTTATGATAACCAAATTTTTCATAACTGTTTATAAAGAAAATACAAATTAACCTCATATTGTCAACTATGAGTGTGATACCAAGTGCATGGTAAGGTTACATTCACTATGAAATGAAATAATTAAGGAGATATACTCAAACAAATATATTAAGGTTTTTTACCCCTGTTTTCATATGTTCCAAAACAAAATCCACTTATAGTACCCATTAAAGTATGCATTTCAAGGAAAACCACACTCATTTATTTTCTATAACATACTATATTCCCCTATATTTAGGCTTACCCTTAGGGTCCAAGATAATGTGTTCTATTCCTCATCTCCAAATTAACCAAAACTTTCTCAGATACCCACATAAGAAACTCAATCTAGACATATATATATATATATAATAAATTAATTTCATTATTTAATTAATATATCCATAAATAGTCATACAACCTAAAGAAATAATGGTTTAGTTTCTTGGGGAATAGAAATATTAAAACACTTAGTTCCCATGTTTTGAACATCTCACCATAAACTAACTTCACTATTATATATACCAAGTGAAATAATCATAAAAAAATCCCAAGGATGGGGAAAAATAAAATGGGTTTATCTCAAATGATCATTAAGGTATAAAATATCAAATACCATAATGGGTAGATAATGAAGATATGGAAAATCACAAATAAGTGAAAAATAATTGATTTAAAAGAACCTAACAAAATAAAATTTTACCATAATCAAGTAATATAGACATAACAGCTCAAAATGAAGACACTTATACCAAGGTATTAGAAAAATAAAACATAAATAATATAACATGGAAAATTTAATTGTTGAAATAAATTTTCACAATCATGAACATATTATTTCTTGTATTTTTGATCCTGGATACCCACTAACCCATTCAATAATAATATTATGAGTAGATATCAATGATATCACACTCACCCTTTTTGAAACATTATAATTTATTACCAATTAAAATAAAATTTCTATATAATGAGATATAATCTTTTTCCTAATTAATTAATTGGAGATATAGTTCTTACCCATCTTATAATCTATACATTTTTGGGCCACATGAGAAAAAATAGTCATCAAATCATAAAATAACATATAAAAAGGAAAATGGTTTTCATGAAATTTAGGAATCAACATATAAATATCCCATGGAATAAATGGATTTCATAGAACATACAAATGGAAATTAGTCAATTTTAATAAGGAACCCAAGATGTAATATTTGTTTTTTAAAATATCCAAATAAATTCAAAAATTAAATAACAAGATACCAAAAACACAAATTACCAAAATAATCACAAAATAAAAGAATAAAATATGGTGAAACATGAAACATAAATCCAATATTGGTTTATAATTTTGAGGATAATGAAAAAAATAAATAATAAAATATATTTTTTTTAAACACTTTGTATTCATCATTGTATAATTCATAGTTATAAATCTCTATTAAAAATCTTTCCTTTGTTTGTATGTATAATAAAAAAGGAAACATTTTATGGAAATGGAATTGGTATAGAAAATATTTTTCCTTAGAATTAAAAAATGATACATCATTTAAAAGTTATGTTAGTAGAAAAAATATGTTAAAATAATAAATTGTATAACTCTAACAAATGAGTTTGAGTTACCAAGTCATTACAATTACCATTGATTTTGAGGGAAGTGATTTATCTGCATGTGATAAAAAGATATACATCTTAATTAACTGTCTCCAAAAATTATTCACATACATTTACATTTAAAATCCATATTAAAAACATTTCACTACATGTATTAGATTATTGTAACATCTTTTAATCATTGGGTGTCATTAACCTTGAATATTTCGAACTAAGTTTGTAAAATAGTGTCAATATTTATTTTTCTCAAAAAATAATTTTTATCCCATTAAATTTAATATATAATATATATTTTTAAATACGTATAATTTCTTATTATAATTACATGGTATTATTATTCATGTATTATGAAAACTAGAATAGAAATGAACTAATTTTGGTTTATTTACTAATATTGACAAATTACATTATAAAGATCATTATTTATTATGTTATCTGAAAAAGAATCAAATTAATGATATATATTACTTATATATAAATCATTTATACTCTTCTACTATATGTTAATACTTCCATGTTTGGATGTGATATAAAATGAAACATCTTTATGGAGACGGTAGCTCGCACGATGCACAATTAGTGTTTTCATTGCTCAATGGATGAGAGATATAAACATGGATATTAAAGGTTCATTTGAGAATCATAAATACATTATATTAATAAAATTTATTCATAAAAACATCATTAAGACCGTCCATGATTGTGGTTGGAAAAAGATGAAAGTGTCACTTCATGGAGGTGGTAATATGAACGTATGCAGTAATGACAATTATTGTTTTTCTTAGTATATGGAAGAGAATAAATAATGGTTATACCATTAATATAATAACATCTCAACAAACTTGTGATTTTTATTTCATTATTATACTATGGTTGTGGTTTTTTATAAAATTATTAATAAGAAATATTTTTTAAGTAAGATGTTATACCTACATTGATACCTTGAATTTCCTCTTGATGAAGGACTTACAAATGAGGAACATAAGATAATTTTTCATGACTGGGGGTATTAGGGCATGTTGATTTCTTCAAGGATGAGATATCTAGTAATGGGTTTAAGGAAATTTTAAAATTGATTTTATTATTGAAAGGGTGGGTGTGATATCCTTTTATAAGTGAAGAAAAATAATCTTTTGGAAACAGTAAAAAAAATTAATAATTTCATGATACTAGTCAATGATAAATGGATAAAAATTTGAAAAAGTGTAGTTTGAGACAAGAAAAATTTTAAAATCATCTCAAACAACTAGGTAAAAACATTTTTTTAATATGATTTGAGAATTTCCTCATATAAAAATACTTTTTTCATATTTTACTTTTTACATGGGTAACTATTTCGTTAACCTTATTGATTAATTTTGATAAATTATATTATAAATTTACCTCATTAAATAATTTTATATTTTAAATTTTAGATTTTAAAACCATTTTATCACATCAAATTTATAAATATGTGAAAAATTAGTTTTAAACTAATCACACTTAATCACATAAATTTTTTTTTAGTAAAATGATGGTTTTCATCATTAAATTAATATATAAGGTTAAATTATAATTATTACTTCTTTTGATGTAATGAATTGATTTGGTATAAATTTAATTAATGTTAGGAGGATTTCAAGGAATAAACAACTCAATCACTCCTTGCAAAAAAATTCAAAGAGGATACCAAAATATATATTTTTTTAAACTAGATTTCTTATTATGTTAAATAACTACTAAACATGGTATTTATAAGCAAAATAATATATTAAAATGAATAATTTTATTCGTGACAAAATATTTTATTACATTGTTTTTTTAAAACATCTAGGATACGCTTTTCTTATTAAAATTATATAATAATTATATTCTTTTTTTGAGGCCAAAACACTAGGATACACTTTTATTGTGATAAAATCATAAAAATGATAACTTTGAAAAAAACTATTTTTTGACCAAAAATAAATCTATTCAGAAACATTCCTAAAAACATTAATAATAAAATTTTCATCAGATGAGTTCTATAAAGATTTTTTATCAAATTTTTATTTTAAAATTTTAAACTTTGTTTTTGAAATAAAGTAGGATATAAGGAAGATAGATTTTATTAAAAATGACGTTTTCTATATTAACTATTAATAATTATTTATCAGCTAAAGGATAATGATTTTAATGGTTAAATATATTACTATTTATTATAATGTTATTTATAATTTCCTATTTATATATTTATTTTTTTTACATTGGTTGTAGTTTTTACTATAATTTATCATACACAATATTTATTTAAGGAGGAAAAACACAGGTCATTACACCCGTCACCATCAACCCTTGATATCACACCATTCACATGATCATTTCTCCAACAAGGAAAATATTTCCATTAGTCTACAACAAAAATATACAAGAAACACAAGGGATTCACTAAATCACACTATTCCATATCCTACACATATTTACTCACTAATTTTCTACTCAACAACTCCACGTGTATCAAGCTCGTGATGATTGGTCTCGTTCAAAAGTAACATATGTACACAATTTTACCACTTGGTCTACCAACCTAGATCATGATCCGATGAGTCATATATTACAATAACTAGTATTAGGTTCCTAACCATTGATTATTATCCTTAATAATTTTAATCTCATAATCCCAAGACCACCCTTTGATATCCTATTTAAAATAAGGCACTTCACTTGTTCCATAATTTATCATGTGATTGCTCGATAAACCTACATCATTTTACAAGATCAAGAGAATTTATTAATACTCCCAATATTCCCAGGATTTCATTCCAAATACAACAGTGGCAGGTAATCTACTTGACATGTCCTTAAAACTAACTTCAATTCCAAAAAACTCCATCAATTGATGTATTTTTCTCATGAACACTAGGGAATCAGAATAATTATACCATAACTTCGATCAAATATCTAAGGAATCGATCTTATGTGCAAGAACCTACATATACTTTCCACCTCAAAGACTCTAATTTTCTTGTTTAACCCCTCCCTTGCATCACCCCCACAAAAATATATGAACTAACACACAGATAATCTTAATTCGCATATCAAAGGGTCATTAGGTCTCCCACATATCCCTAGTCTAATAATTCAAGTCTTATAAATGGTCAAAAACCACCAAGCACAATCTATATGCCCATATCAACAGACATAATATCCAATGTTCTAAAACACCCACTCAAAGGTCTCATTACATAAATGGGAAAATTATCCAAAAACCATATACCTTGTGGAAATTAATCCTCACCAAACATTCACATAGAGAACTTATTCATCAAGGATCACATGAATACTAATATGGTCGACATCTCCATGTGTTGATTTTTATTTAGATGATCACAAATACAAGCTCAGTTAAGTGGATTTACATTATAATATATATAGGGATACATCATATTAGTTTTTTCTATAACATTAATTAATCATACCCTAATAGTTACCACCCAAATGTTGGATCGTATGATCTGTTAAAAATACAATACATACAAGTGGGGGTGAATTGTAGTTTAAAAAAAAGATTAAAATAATTAAATTAAACAATACACATAGCCTCTTTATGTAAATAATCATACTCAACCCTCTATTTGATGATTGTAATCACATAATCAGAACCTGTCTATGGTCTGATGTATTTAGAGTAAAAATATTGGAATCAATATGGATCTGATTATAAAAAGTTATATAAATTGTTATAATGATTTATGAGATTAATTTAATTGTAATATTTTTTAATAATCAGATAAATAAATATTAAAAAATTAAAATAAAATGATGAATATGATTATTCATTTTCTATTTAATGAGATTAAAAATTAATAATTATAAGAAACAAGTAATATAATAAAACCTAAAAGAATGAATTAATTTCAAAAAATTAAAAGATAACTATTTTAACCTTAATAAAATGATAGTATCCAACCCAGACTAATGGTATCCACTATTTTAAAATTAATGTATAGTTTTCCTTTACTTAGAAAAGAAACACCTTGATATGATTATCATAATAGATCTGTCATCCTATCCCAAGAATCTATCGATGTGATGATTGGATTCTATGTCAACCTATCCCTTGTATCCCTCGATCTAATGGATTATATTTTCAATATTCTGATCCACATAATCCCTTGATCAATATAATGACTGGACACAGAAATTGATACAAAACAATTCTTCCGGAGACAAACTGAAATGGTTTCATCAAGAATACTACACTCAAAAGAAATTAAAATATTATGGGTGATCTGCTCACACTGAGTATTCTTATGAAATATAAATATTGAATGTAATAAACTAGATACAAAAAACATTAAATGAGTTGGTATTTATTGTAATCCTTCCAGTGGGTATATTCGTCTCCCAAAAATCATATTTTTCTATGCTTTTTGCAATGAAATGGGACACCTGGAACTTGATTTCTCATGAAAACCATACGTAACTGGGATTTTGACATCATATTGGTAAACACCATCACAATGTTTAATGATTTCCTTACATTAAAAATAAGTCTTCATAATTTCATTGTAAGAAAAGTATGCTCGGAGGACTTCTTTATGACCGTCAATATGACAGTCCTTATGAGTATTAGTCTGATGTTTATCGGTGTTAGTATTAGTCCAATAGTTAAGACTTTTTAGTACAAAATAAAAGACATAAATTCAATAACATGGTATGATAAATATGATTCCAATTTTTATTAGTCACATTATAATTACAATAATCATAATTAAGAATTATATGTTTATATTTATGATACTTTATAACTTCTAATAATTATGGTAAAATTTAATGTTTTCTAAAAAAATCTAAAATATATAGGACATATAACGTTGGTAATCATATTTAAAATAATTAGTTTTTGATTTCCAAAAAAATGCAATGGAAAATAAACAATTAACACTTTAGACTCAACAATATCCACCATTTTAGAAAGAACAAAACCCCAAACATAAATGAAAATATAAATTTGAAAAACTAATAGACCTTATTATTTTATGTACAACATATTTAGAGTTAATACTTAATAAATTAACTCCCCTAAGTTTATAACTCTTCTTGAATATGATTGATATCTTGATATTGATATTGAGGAACTCTCCCTAAGGATAATATCTCCCCTGAAGGATTATATTCCCCCTTTACAGTAACATACCCCCATAATTATTTACCCCTTTATTAAATTGTCAGCTAATTTAAAAAAATATCCCACATTATATAATTTTCTCCCTCTTTTGGTTTTTGAAAATCAATGGGGGATAATTTTTTATCTTTCCTAAAAATACAGATAGACAATCAAACATCTAAAACAATATAATGAACTAACTTATCATACACATAATTATGAATGAAAATTCTTCCAATCTATATTGGAAAACATTCAAAAAATCATAATTGGATGAAAATATTAATTCATTCATATATTTTAAACATTTAAATTTTTTTTCAAAAATATTTACAATATGAGTAAAAAAAATAAGAATCATCTTTTTTCATCATGGTTTTTACAAATGCCTTGGTCTTCTTGAACACATGTATGACCTTCTTATCCTTTTAACCCTTATCACCTAGAATTTAAACATTTTTAGAAAATTCATTATTATGATCTTTGAGTATGATAACTTCAACCTCACAAGATCATATTTGGGGTATTTCAAGCTCCATATCTTGAATATACTTCTTAAAATATTCAACTTCCATAGTAAAATCATTAGATGAATTTTAAATTCTTCAACTAAATTTTACCATTCAACCACATATTTTTATAGTTGAATGAAATATTCAGTTGATTCATTCATGATACTATTCAAATCATCAAAATTCTCATCATAAAATTTTATATATGCATCATCTTGATGAGAATAATTCTACATTTTATTAAAAGACATTATATGAGATTGGGAACTTTCATGAAAAACATCAACTGTGCTTCAAGATGAATAACTTTCTCTATTAAAATCATCAATGATTTTGATTTATAATTATGTTTCTCATGAATAAGATGAAACTATGTTTTAGGGTATGGAATATAATTAATTTTTTCTTCAACCCATTAGATTTAAAATATTTCTTATAATTTCTTTGTTAATTTTAATCTGTTTTATCTTTCCTCTTTAGCTTTAGACAATCTAGTCTAATGTGTTCGTCATTATTAAACTCATAGAAAGTGACTTAATTTTCATTATCACATTTATTCTTATTACCTATCGTATATATGTAATATAAATCATTCATTCTAACTATCTTATTCATTTTTTTGGATACTTTTTCAAAACTGATTTCAAAATGCTCAGATGTTCTTGAATCAGATTGAAAAACTAATTTATTATTTATTGATTAACTAACAGCTTTATCAGAATATTGATCATTATATGGTAATGTATATGTTTAAACAAAGGAATCACCACTATTTTTATTTTTATTTTTCTATGTATCAATTTTTAACCTACCATCGAACTGCATATGAGTACCAATAAGATCATCTGAAGTAAGATTATTTAAATTCCAAGTCTCATAAATAGAAGTCTTATTCGACTCCACTTCATTTATCATGATATCTATTTTATTTTCCAAAAAGATATCTTTATCAATACCTTTCTCACCAATCAAATGTAAACTCTATATAATAGTCATGAATCTTGTATGGATCTTTGCAACAGATTCACCATGTATGAAGTAAAGGGCTTGATCGACTACTCATGACATAGATCTCTAGGTCTCAACATCTTTAAATGTACTAATTTTTTTATCTCAATATTGTTACACATACTCTTTGAATCTTCTCATGAAGAAATCTGACTATAAATTCTTCGAGTCATGGAACATAACAAATTATTCTTTAATAGTTAATTTTATTTATATTATTGTTTTTCTTAATAAGTAAAAGTAGTTACTTATATTCAAGAATTTATTAGTATCTATTGTTGATAAAAAAATATCAAATATTATGTTGAAAAAAATTCATATTATCCCTCCAGTACTCATAATCAGCACCAACAAAGATAGGTGCTCTGTTAAGATTATGTTTTTTATGGACCTGATATTCACACATGTCAACTTTTTAAAATAATAGAAATGATTTTCTAAAAATACATGTTAGTGTAAAACAATTTTTATAAAAAAATATTATACCAAAACTCTAAAAAAATCTATATTAAAACAATGTAAAAACCTTAGAAAGTAAATGAGTTTTGGAATCATGATACTTATTTTATTATTACATTACTATTTACATAGATCCGAAACCAATTTTTTTATCGTATGATCATCTCGAAATAAAATCCATAAAATAAGGGTGAATTTTAGTTTAAAACATAGTTTAAAATAATTAAACTAAAAAATACACAAAATAAATTTATTTATATTATAAAAATAAGACTTTGGTATGATGATCGTAAGGACAGAACCAGAACCTAGTTATGGTCTGATTTAAGCAGAATAAAAATATTTTAATCACAATGGATATGATTATCAGAGTTATTGAAATAAAAAAATGGGTATAATTAATTATATTGTAATATTTTTATCATACCCTGATTATAACAAATAAAACAATCAGAATAAAAAAATTAAAACTATTAGTCACTTTATATTAAATTTGCATCAAAAAATATAACTTGTAAACAACGAGTAATACAATATAATACAAAATAATGAATAAACATAAATATATTAAAAGATAGCTCTTTTAACATTTAAAAAATGGTATTTTATAACCCAGAATGAAGTTATTCATGTTTTTATACTTAGAGTAATGTTTTACTTTTCGTTACTTACCAAGGAATTCCCTCGGGATGATGATCTAAATGGTTATGTCTTCCTATCCCCAGAATACCTCAATATGATGATAGGATTATCAATATAACTAGCCCCGGTAGCCCTCAATATGTGAGATTGGATTCTCTATCATCTTTTCCCTAGAATCCTTTGACCATTAAGATGATCATAAGTATAAACAATTACAAAAAAGTCATAAAGAGACAAACTAACAAGGTTTCCTTAAGAAAATTACTCTCTCTATAAATTCAAAGACTAAGATCGATCTTTTCACATTAATTATTCTTATGAAAATTCAAGATCTATATAGCGACCCAAGACTTTTACATATAACATTTCATGAATTTAAGCATAATTAATCATCAGAGTACAAGCCAAGGATAGTTAAGTCTATTGTCTTGGAAGGCTAGGTACACATAACATAAAACATGGGGATAAAAACACATCTTTATTTAATCTCAATAATTATATTATAACTTCCTTTGAGCCCTTAAATCTATATAGGGTACCCTAGGGAACACATCAACAAAGGGATGATCTGAATATCCCACTAATGGAATGAATATAAGGATATATCTTAAGCACATGAGTTTGGAGTCATGAAATATTGATATCCCAAGCATGGAACATATGAAATAATATCATATAATCATGGGATCATGTAAACATGGAAGCATATAATTGTGGCAGAATCATAAAAAATTACTTTTTTATAGGTCAAGGATAACTTCCAATCTCGTTTCACATTTTTGTATGGGCCAAGGCTAACCGTCAATCCCATTCCACATCACATCTCATGAGACTTAGCCATACCCAATGCATTGGAGCGCTATCTAGGTGCACCCATCTCAAACTTTTCTTGAATATTCTTTCCACATAAATATTATTTCCACATAAATATTATTTCCATATAAATAATAATACATAATCAACCATACATAAACATAAGGTTACCCATGGAGTGAATTGGATACCACAATCATGACATAAAGCATAACCAATCAGTGTACCATGGAAGTTTCCATGAAAGAAAGGGATTAGAACATACATGGAAATTAATAAGGTAATATAGTCATATAACATGGTAGGTGGTAAAAAATAGAAGTGACATCATATAAGAAATGTATTTGAGAAACATTACCATCAAAACATTTTTGTGTGGTTTTAAGGAAAATACTATAGAGCTTTTAAAATAGTAAAGAGGAAATTACTTTATATAAAACCAGAAATGAACCAAGAAATTATTCATAATAAAAATACTGATTTTATAAAAACAATGTTGTCTTAAAATAGAAGATATAGTGCACATGATATTGGGTAAAAGTTCAGGAAGTTCCTTTAAAACGATTGTGCTTATTGGGAAGTATCGAGGAGGGATTCACTTTAAAGCATGTATATCCCTAAAAGAGAATGAGATATGGATATTGAAAAATGATTATGGAGAGTATAAAAATAATGTAGAAGTTTTACATAAAAATAAATTACAACTACATTTTGTTAAAAAAGAAATATATAGCAACCCGAAGGAATAAAGGATGTCCGGGTAGAATCCATTACGGTTTATCGGAATGGTATCAAGTGAAACTAAGTGATCTTGATGAGTGAGATAAGGGACTTATCATTACTTATAAAACATTATATAAGTCTGGGGGAGGTGAGAAAATATACCCCATCCCTTTTTATTACACAAAATGGCATAGCATAGAGAACAATCTTGACTAAGAGTGAAAAGGAGAGGATCCCTTACCTTAAATCTGTTGGTGTTCTCCCCTTGTTATTAAAGACCTGAATAAAAAAATTAGGATTATTAATTAAAAATTAAAAAACCTATTATATATTTAATTGATTTATTATAACCATTTTTAGTTCATTCAAATCCTTTTTTATTAGTTATAAGTTTCAATTTCGTTGTTCGGGCTCATTTGTTTACATGTCTTTAAAAGACCAGTTCACTTATATTCAAGTTAGGATAAACATGAAAGATTAAATTGGATTTACAGAATTAAATTCTTATTCTTTATTTCACATCCAGGATATTACATGGTTTTAATTTTAATTAGGTTACATAGAGTGAGGTCAAATTATTATATATATAAACTTAGTGATAACTGTTTTTGTTAATCGGTGGATTTGATTACAAAGAACATGTTTTCCTTTATAACTTAACACCATTTGTACAAAAGGAATACAGAACCAAAAATAGGATATATAACATATATGATAATCTGTTTCAATCATAAGAAAAATGGTTTCATGACCAGAATTAAAGATAATAATATAAATTGACAAATCTTTTTCCTTGAATGTCCCAAATTAGCACATCTCAAACGGTGCTTTCATTTCATTCAAATAAAAGAGTGGGGAAAAGAGAGAAGGGAATGAAATATGTAATTATCATGAAAACATTCCAGTACATGTATTTTAATGGATTTATCATACTGTTATGGAGAAGGGAGGTGAAGAAAGAAATAAAAAGAAAATAACTTAAAAGAAAAGAACAAATTGGGAAGAGGAACTTACCACTTGAGACTTTCTCCTTTGAGAACCTCTTAATGGGAGAGGTCTTGGTATTTTTAAGAGGATAGGAGCTTTTGGACGTGGGGATGATCTTAGGGAGATATTTGGGAAGAATATTGGAAAGGAACTCGGCTTGAGAAGAGTGAAGAGAAGAGGGAGTGAAGGGGGGGTTTATAGAAGAGGAAAAGAGAAATTTCATAACATTACATTCATTAATTTATTATTTCTTCACAAGTCAAAGAGTAGTAATTATTCTATGACCAAGATTAGTAAATGGGTCATGTGAATTATAACCAAGGGTTTTGACATCAGTAATGATGCTTGGAATGGTCTATTTATCTTATAATGTATATATACGGAAAATTACCATATTTTACTATTCATCTAAAATTCAAGTATTTCAAAAAAATATAAAAAATTCACCCTAACCATTTTTTGATGTGTAGAATCCAAAAATGAAGTCCATTTTTCCAAAATAATTTTATAAATATGATTATTTTAATATTTAATTAAAATCATAATTTATTATCAAAAACCAGTTTTAAAACATTCATTAACTTATTATAAAAGATAGGTATATCATACTTCCAACTTGAATATTATTTTTATACTATCATTGGAGAGGTTAATATTCATTCGGGTATATCACTATTCATAAGGGTATGTTACTATTCATTAGGGTTGGTTACTATTCACCAAAAATAATGTTTTTATTATCAGACTCCAAATAACTTACTGATTACAACCATGTATGCCGGATTTTTGAAATTCCAAACATAGAAGTGACAAGATTCTGTTTAAATGTCACTTATAACTTATTATTCCATTATGTTGTGTTTTCATGTGATTTTATGACATAATTATGAGAAGGGAATTTCCATTGAAAAACATTGGGTCATTACATTCTTCCCCCCATATGAAATTTCACCCTCGAAATTTCATTTTACATTCTAAGACAAAAATAGGTGTGGGTACTTTTCCTGCATTGCTTCTTCCTGTTCCCAAGTTTCCTCTTCGTACTTATGGTTTCCCCATAGTACCTTGACCAGATGAGAAGTTGTATTGCATAGAACTATGTCTCTACAATCCTAGATCTTCACTGTTTGCTCCTCATAGAAAAGATCATCCTCCAAATGCACCACCTCTGAAGAGAGTACATGTGAAGGGTCTGGTATGTACTTCCTTAAGAGGGATACATGAAAGACAGCATGTACTTTCAACATGGTAGGTGGAAGTGCCAGTCGATAGGCCACAACTCCGACTCAATCAGGGATCTCAAAGGGGCCAATGTACCTAGGACTTAACTTCCCTTTCTTTCCAAACCTCATGACCTTCTTCCACAGGGATATTCATAGAAATACCATGTCTTTGAACTCATGGTCACATTGATTGTTATATTCATAAATCTTATGTCAACATTGGGTTGTCTTGATATGCTATAGAATTGTTTTCACCTTCTCCACCATTTCATAGACCATTTCAGGTCCCAGCAGCTTAGGCTCACTGACTTCATCCCAACACACCAGTGTTCTACACCTTTTCCCATAAAGGGCTTCATATAGTGCCATTAGGATTCTTGAGTGGAAACTGTTTTTGTAGGAGAATTCAACCAGTAGAATATGTTGGTCCCATCTTCATTTTAATTCCATAGAACATGCTCTCAATATGTCTTATAATGTATGAATAGTTTGCTTATACTGGCCATTATTTTGAGGATTATAGGTTGTACTGAAGTTCAGTTCAGTTCTTAGAGCACATTTGAGACTTTTCCAAAACATCAAGGCGAGCCTCTGATCACAATCAGATACAACAGATATTGGTACTCCATGCTACCTTACCACTTCTTTGATGTAAATCCATGCAAGTTTATCCAATGAGAAGTCCTCTCGAACCACGATAAAGTGAGATGTCTTTGTATGAAGATCCACAACGACCCATATAGAATTGTTTGATCTAGATGTCTTTGGAAGTCCATTGACATAGTCCATGGTAATGTTCTCCCACTTCCATTCTGGTATGGGTAGCAGTTGCATCATCCCCTTAGACTTTTGTCTCTCAGACTTCACTTACTGACATACGAGGCACTTTGATGTAAATTCAGCAATCTCCCTTTTCATATTGTCCCACCAAAAGTTTTCTCGGAGATCTCGATACATCTTTTTGCTCCATGGGTGGATAGATAAGGTCGAGCTATGTGCATAATTCAATAAATCCTTCTTTATCTTTGGATTAGATGGTACACGTAATCGTTTACCAAATCTTACAAATCCTTCCTCATCAATTTTTAAATCGAAGGATTTCCCATTTTTAACAACTTCCACCATTTTCTGAATTTCCACATCCTTTATTTGAGCATCATTTATTTTCTCAAAGAGGTATGGTTGAGAAATAATTTGATAAAGGATTGATGATGTTCCTCCCTTAATTATTCCCATGTCCATCCTTTTCAAATCTAAGAAGATGAGATCATTTTCAATTCTCATCATTGATAAAGATGCAGGATCCTTTCAACTTAGAGCATTCACCACCATGTTTGCCTTACTGAGATGGTAGTGGATTGAGTAGTCATAATCCTTTATGAGATCTATCCATATTCATTGGTGCATATTAATCTCTTTCTATGTGAATATATATTTGAGACTCTTGAGGTCATTATATATCTCACATTGTTTCCCATAGAGATAATGCCGCCAGATTTTCAATGCAAAGATCATAGTCGCTAACTCCATATCATGCGTAGGATAGTTTTACCCATGGATTTTCATCTTCCCTAAGGCATAGGCTATCACTTTATCATTTTTTATTTGCACATAGCCTAAAACTTTCTTAGAGGAATCACTATACACCACAAAGAGTTCTCCACTTGAAGGGAGTGTGAGTAGTGGCACAGTCATAATCCTCTTTTTCAACTCCTTAAAATAGTCTTCACATTCATTTGTCCAAACAAACTTTACTCCCTTCCATGTCATCTTGGTCATTGAGTTTGAAAATCATGAAAAATTCTTCATTAATTGTCGATAATACTCATCTAGAACAAAAAATCTACGAATCTCTATTACAGAAGTTGGTCTGGGCCACTCTTCAATTGCCTTTTTCTTGAAAGGGTCCACAGATATCCCTTTCTTGGTGATAACATGCCGCAAGAATGATACTTATTCCATCTAGAACTCACATTTATTGTACTTTTCATACAATCTCTCCCTTCACAATGTCTTTAACACATTTTTTAAATTCTCCTCGTATTCATCCTTGATCTTTGAATATATCACATCAATAAAGACCACCAAAAATTATTTGAGGTAATATCTAACGACTCTTTTCATTAAATCCATAACAATTGATGGTGAAATAGTGAGTCTTAAGGGCATCACTATGAACTCATAGTGTCCATACCTTGTTCTAAAGGCAGTCTTGGGAACATCTTCCTTCCTTACATTTAGTTGGTGATATCCCGACCAAAGGTCCACCAAAGAGAAATAATTGGCCCCATGAAGCTGGTCGAAAAAGTCATCTTTACGTGGAAGGGGATACTTGTTCTTTATCATGATTTTATTGAGCATATGATAATCAATGAAGAGGCACATTAATCCATCATTCTTATTGACAAATAGGACTAGCGCACCCCACGGTGAAGCACTCAGGCATATAAAACCCCTCTCCCTATTCTCCTATAACATCTTCTTCAGCTCTTCCAACTCTATGGTGGCTATTTTGTAAGGTGTCTTTGAGATTGGGAGAGATCTAGGGATAAGTTCAATTGAGAACTCAACCTCTCGGTTAGGAGTACGACTAGGAAACTCTTCAGGGAAAACATCAATGTAATCCCTCATAGTGGGAATGTCTTCAAGCATGATTCTATCCTTTGTCACAATCATTTGAGCAAGATATGATTTCTCACAAGAAAGTAGTATCCAAACTTGAGATAAAGATTCTAAAGGAGACTCATCTTCCTCTTTACACTTGTAAAGAATCGTAGGATGCTTCGGGATGTAAAAAGTGATCTCCCATTCCCAAAAATTGATGTTTTCCTTGTACAAAGATAGCCAATCCATGCCAAAGATAGAATTGATCTCTACTAAAGGAAGTATGACGAGATTTTCTGGGTGGTTCAATCCACAAACGTTAATCGGGGAGGAGTTATAATCCATGGATGCAATAATTTCCCCATTCCTTGTTCTCATAGATAAAATTTTCTCTAAGTTTTGAGGTGGTGTTTGAATAGTTTTACTAAACTTACAAGATATGAAAGAATGCATAGAACTAGAATCAAATAGTATGTTCTCTATTACTTAATGAATGACAAGTGTACCTATCACCACATTGTTTTCTCGCTCCACCTTAGCAATAGTGATAGCATAAGCCATTCCTTGTTGCCTTAGAGTTTATTGTTGATTTCTTTTGATAACCCTCATCGTAGAGAAATTTTTCGCATAATTCCCAAGCTCTATGCAGTTGTAACATTGCATTATAGGTTGAGTGTTGATCTGAACCTTCCTTTATTCTTCAAAATTAGCCAGATTTTTCATATCCCTTCAGCAGTTCTTGTCTAGATGACCAAACTTTCCGCATTTTAAGAAATTCTTAGTTCCCTTGATACTTTCACCAAAATTCTTCTTCCCACAATGTTTGTAAAGGGAAAAGTGAGGCATCTTTCTATCAAGGGATTTGTTTGATGAACCACCCATGGTGTTTTCAATTTTCCTCTTCTTTTAACTAGTCCCACGAGACAACTGAGTGTCTACAATATCTATTTCAACCTTGAGAGAACAACAAAAAATCTCCTCATAACTATCGAAGTCTCTTATTTCCAACACTTTTCGTAGACTCAGCTTTATTCTTCCAAATAAGCGATCTTCCTTGCTTTAGGTGTTCATGAAAAAGCCATAGGTGTACATTGCATGCCTTTTAATGTTTTCTTCATGTTCCCCGATGGTCTCATCTTCCTTCTGCTTGAGTCCATGGAACTCCCTTTCCATCTTGAGATGGAGGGTTTGAGGAAAATATTTGTTGAAAAATATCCAATTGAATTCCTCCCAAACTATGGAATCAATTTCCTCTTGGGACTTAGTATTCTTGATCAGTTTCCACCACTAATCAGCTTCCCCATCAAAATGATAGACCTCCAGTACAAATTTCTCTTCTTTCAAGCACTAGAGGACGGAGAAAATATTTTCAATGGAGTTAATCCATTGTTCTGTGAGAAGGTTATCTAAAGACCCGCTAAACATGGGAGGCCTTTGCTGTATGAAGGATTCTATGACAACTTGCTCTTTCCATGGAGGAGAAGAACATTCCACCGGATTCAAGTTATTATTAATAACTTGATCAAACTGAGAAAGTACTGCCATAAAGTTTTGAGTACTCGCTTCCATGATAGCAGGCATATCATTAGGTCAATCGTCGCATTTCCTATCACATTGTTTGTTGGAATGTATTCTTCTATTTCCCGCCATTAAATAAGAAAAAGAATGAATAATTAGAGGTCTTGAATACATAGATATTGAGCATAAAAAGGAAACATTAAACAAAAAAGGGTAAAATTATAAATAAGAAGTATATCCTGACATATGATTCCTTTGGTTTATATCTAGGTTATCCTCAATATATTTCTTAACTTATATTCTTATGGGATTCTATTTTTCCCTTAATAATGTTTTTTACTAGGATCATGAATCTACCAAAGCATATCCCTCAGGATTTTCATAACCAAAAGTGCGTCAAGGACCATTGTCGTGCACCAGTTCCCATTTGAGTCTAGCTCAAAGCGGTGTTTTTTGGTTTTAGCCCTAGATACATCTGTGCTAGTGCCACCTCTACTTGATCATATCCAGAAAAGGATCTATTTGATAGATAAAACACTTACCCAATACTCACAAAAATTCAGGAATGTTTTCTAATACTTAGTCTCATCCCTAAGATTCTCACTTTGGTGCTCTATTTCTAATGTCCAAAAATAACCGGACCATCCTCTGATACCAACTATAGAAACCTGAGCCGTTTACATATAACATTTCAGGAATTTAAGCATAATTAAACATCAGAGTACAAGCCAATGATCATTATGTCTAGTGTCCTGGAAGGCTAGGTAAATATAACATAAAACATGGGGCTAAAAAAACAATTCTATCTTTAATACCTATAAAGATATTCTAACATCCTTGGAGCCCTTACATCTGGATAGGGTACCCTGGGGAACACATGAACAAAGGGATGAGCTAAAAAGCACATTAAGGGAATGAACATAAGAATACATCTTAAGAACATGATTTAGGAGGCATGAAATATTGATATCAAAAACATGGAACATATGAAATAATATCATATAATCATGGGATCATATAAACATGAAATCATATAAATGTGGCAGAATCATAAAACACTTCTTTAGTACAGGTAAAGGCTAACCGCCAATCCCATTTCACATCAAAACTCATGAGACATAACCTTACATAATGCATTGGAACGCTATCTGGGTGCACACATCTCAGAATTTTCATGAATATTCTTTCCCAATAAATATTCTTTCCATATAAATAATTATACATAATCAACCATACATAAACATAAGGTTACCCATGGAGAGAATTGGGTACCACAATCATGACATAATGAATAACCAAGGAGTGTATCATGAAAGTGACCATGAAATAAAGGGATTAGAACATACATGGAAGTTTATAAGGTAATATAGGAATATAACATGGTAGGTTGTAACAAATATAATTGACATCATATAAGAAATTTAATTGAGAAACATTAGCATTAAAACATTTTTGTGCGTTTTTAAGGAAAATACTATAGAGATTTTAAAATAGTAAAGAGGGAATTATTTTAAATAAAACCATAATTGAACCAAGAAGGTTTTCATAATAAAAATACTGATTTCATAAATACAATGGTTTCTTAAAATAATGGATACAGTTTACATGATATTGGGTAAAATTTGGGGAAGTTCCTTTAAAATGAATGTGCTTATTCGGAAGTATCGAGGAGGGATTCACTTAAAAACGTGTATATCCCTAAAAGAGAATGAGATATGGATCTTGGAACATGATTATGAATTGTATAAACATAATTTAGAAGTTTTACATAAAAATAAAAGACAACTACATTTTGGTAAAAAAGAAAGATAGAGCTACCCGAAGGAATAAAGGATGTTCGGGTAGAATCCATTACGGTTTATCGGCATGGTATCAGGTGTAACTAAGAGAGATTGATGAGATAGATAAGGGATTTCATATCACTTATAAAACATTAGGGAAGTATGGTGGAGGTGATAAAATATACCACATCACTTGTTATTACACAAAAATTCATAGCATAAATAACAATCTTGACTAAGAGTGAAAAGGAGAGGATCACTTACCTTATATCCATTGGTGTTATCCACTTGTTATTAAAGACCTGAATAAAAATATTAGGCTTATTATTTAATAAGTCAAGAACCTCTTATATATTTAATTTATTCATTATAACCCATTTTATAGTATCCAAATCCTTTTTGATTAGTTATAATGTTCAATTTCATTGTTCCGGCTCGTTTGTTTACTTGGATTTAAAAGATCGGTTCACTTATATTGAAGTTTGGATAGACATGAAAGATCAAATTGGTTGTCCAGAATTTAAGTTATATTATTTAGTGCACATCTAGAAGATTACATGATTTTAATTTTAATTACGTTACTTAGAGTGAAGTCGAATTATTATATATATAAACTTAGCAATAACCGTTTTTGTTAATCGGTGGATTTGATTACAAAGAACATGTTTTTCTTTATAACATAAAACCATGTGTAAAAAAATATTACAGAACAAAAAATAGGATATATTAAATATATAATAATCTGTTTCAATCATAACAAAAAAATCATGAACAAAATTAAAGATAATAATATAAATTGATAAATTGTTGTCCTTGAATGTGCTAAATTAGCACATCTCAAATGATGCTTTAATTTCTTTCAAATAAATTAGTGGGGAAAGGAGAGAAGATAATGAAATATACCATTGGAATTAAAACATTATAGTATGTTTATGTTACAATATTTATCATACTATTATGGTGAAGGGAGGTGAGAAATGAAATAAAATAAAAATAACTTAAAAGAAAAGAAGAAATTAGGAAGAGGAATTTACCTCTTGAGACTTTCTCCTTTGTGAACCTCTTAAGGGGAGAGGTAATGGTATTTTGAAGAGGCTAAGAGCTTTTGGACGTGGGGGATATTCTTGGGGAGAGATTTGGGTAGAATATTGGCAAAGCAATAGGCTTGAGATGAGTGAAGAGAAGAGGGAGTGAAGGGGGGGTTTTATAGTGGAGGAGAGGAGGGATTTCATAATATTATAATCATTAATATATTATTTCTTCACAAGAAAATGAATAGTAAGTATTCCATAACCAATAATATTAAATGGGTCATGTGAATTCAAACCATGGGTGGTGACATCATCCCTGATGCTTGGAATAGTCTATTTAGATTATAATGTATATTTACAGTAAATTACCCTATTTTACTATTCATCAAAATTCAAGTATTTCAGAAAAATATCAAAAAATCACCCTAACCATTTTTCAATGTGTAGAATCGAAAAAATGAAGTCCATTTTTCAAAAATAAGTTTCTAAATTTGATAATTTTAATATTTAATTAAAATCATAATTTATTATCAAAAATAAGTTTTAAAACATTCATTAACATATTCTAAAATATTTGTATATCATACTTCCAAATTGAATATAATTTTTATACAATCATAGGTGAGGTTACTATTCATTAGGGTATATCACTATTCATAAGGGTATGTTAATATTAATTAGTGTAGGTTACTATTTACCAGAAATTAAGTTTCTCTTATCGAACTCTAAATAACATACTGATTACAAACGTGTATGCTGGATTTTCAAAATTCCAAACACAGAAGTGATAAAGTTATGTTTAAAAGTCACTTTGAACTTATTAGACCATTATGTTTAGTTTTTAGATGATTTTATGACATACTTATGAGAAGGGAATTTCCATTTAAAAACATTGGGTCATTACAAGCTAAGGTAATCAACCAGCTCTAATCTCTTCAAATGACCTTGTATTTCTAGGAATCATATAAATGTTCATATTGGTCCCCCAAAGATCATATTATTCTAAGTTTGTTGTAATGGAATTAGAAACCTAGCACTTGAAATCTCATGACCACCTCTAGTAACTGAAATTCTGACATCGTATTGCTAAACACCATCACAATTTTTAATGTTTTACTTACATTATAAATAAGCCTTCATAATTAAATTGTAATCTTAGTTAGTTTGACGGAATTCCTTATGAATTTCAATAAAATAATCCTTATGATTATTAGTTTTATGTTTATTTGTATTGGTATCAGTCTGATTGTTAAGACTTTTGGAGTATATAATTCAATATAGAGAGTCTAATACATAGTCTGAAAAAGATTATCCTGATGCTTATCTTACATATACTCATTACAATAATCAAAATAAATAACTTTATATTTATATTTAGGATGAATTAGAACTTTTTTCTATTTATGGTTATATGTAATGTTTTTTACAAAAAAATCTATAATACAAACACATAAAAAGTTATTAATCACTTCTATAAAAGAGTCTTTTTAATATACAAAACAAATGTAATGGAAAATAATGAAGTAAAACTTCTAACTAAACGCCCATGGGGTATATCAATAAGGCATAAAATGCCTGATACGACCTATTAAAGTCACTACCGGTCCAATGAAATGAGAGATCACATCATCATCACCATAGTTGAGAATCTCATTGTATATCTACATGACCTTCCATTACAGAAGATAAATTTATACAAAAGGCGATCTAGCTGAGTAGAATGACACCACAATCTTATATGGGAAAAATCATATGAGCTATTTTGACACTTTAAACAACAAAACCTCTATCATAAATGATAATAATCACAATACCATATCTATATTTCATGTGAATCCTATATGAATAACATGATTCGTGAGATGCCTCTTTCTATAATGGGTTAAAAGAAAAATTCCACTAATTAGCCACTTAGAAATAGTCCATGATCCAAAAAACCCAATAACTTAAAAACCATAAATCTCAATCTCAATTTTCACAATGATAGGTGAAAATCATAAACAACCATAATATCTCAATTTAATAACCACAATATCATACTCATAGAAACCTAAAATTTCACTAGGAAGGTGTTTATGATGCACCAGTCCAAGTTCCATCCAAATTTTTGAGACATTCTAACATATCATTTCTTACATATCCCCAAATATTTAATCACAATAAAAATAAATCTCTATTATAACTTTGTAACATACTCACCCAGATCACTCTAAACAAAAACTAAACTAGTGAAGCCACATGACCATAAGTACACCTCTGCATACACCATGGGTAGCTGACTAGTAGTGGGGGATGAAGGAAGTATTATGGTGAGACTATAACCCCAATATTATACTACTAAATCATAAAATAAATAAAAATAATCATTCACAAAATATAACCATCAGAGTACACCGATAACAACATGGTAGAAGAAATGTAAAATAAAACCTAAAGTATTGGAATAAAATTATACCAGACCAATCTTCCAAAGGGTTGTTCACATATA
This sequence comes from Viscum album, assembly GCA_963277665.1. Classification (NCBI taxonomy): domain Eukaryota; kingdom Viridiplantae; phylum Streptophyta; class Magnoliopsida; order Santalales; family Viscaceae; genus Viscum; species Viscum album. The sequence continues at coordinate 353,039,622 of OY728125.1, read as the reverse complement.
AAAAAACAAACCGAAATAAATAACAAAAATAAATAAAAAATTTGCAGGCCCCACAAAAATCATCAAGCATCACTCATCTCTATATATGGATCTAATTCATAAATACCCATCTCAATCATGAAATCATATGACTCACCACATCATAAACCTGGAAGATGTGAGGGTTGTTTGGGTACCCAAGTTCAATGTTGTCCAGAGTAGGGTGTGTATATAACTTAGTAGGGAACCACCAATGTGGTCCCATACAATAACAGAAATCTAGTGATATGTTCATGTTAGTAGGGAACCACCAATGTGGTCCCATACAATAACTGGTTCTCTTCCTCTCTAGATAAAAGGAACGTATCTTCTTCCCCACCTACAAGGTAAATATTTCCCTTTGTCCTTTTTTCCTGTAGAATAAATGATTTATATTTTCCTTTCACAACACACATCTTCTTGGTAAATCGGATAGAGTGCCCAGAGTCACATAGTTGACTAACACTGAGCAAGTTATGAATAAGACCCGCTACAACCAATACATCAGTACGTCCCATTTCTTTCCCCCCAAAATTGGCTTTTCCTGATCCAAAAATTAGCAGGCCTTCATCATTTCCAAATTTGACAACTCCTTCTTTGTCATATTTTATGCCTGTAACAAGATCCTTATTACCTGTCATGTGAGAAGTGCAACAACTATCAAGGATCCATACACCAGAGGGATATGACACCTTAAGGGAAATTTCATCCCCCACAAACTTCTCATTTTTATTCTTCTTGGTCCATACTTTTTCCTTCACACTCGGCATGGATTAAGACGTCTTTTCTTTCTTAGAGTATGATGGACCAGCTTCATCTTGGAAAGCTGCCAATCTATTCTACATTTTTAACTCACATGTTGGTTTATTGATCTGCTACTTGCGAAAATTTTGATTCTACTTTGGCACATTTCTCTGTATGGTTGAAGTGAAATACCTAGCCATGTGCCCAATCCACCACACCAAAAACAGTGTCCTTCGAAATATGATCTGGAAAACCGTTCTCTGTTTGGCTGCCACCTCTTTTCTAGTTCCCTTCAATATCTCTTGGCTATGGAACACACATACTATGAATTTCCCATCTTCCCACAACAATAACACCTGATATAAGGTGAATTCCTTTATGTTACTTCAATACTACATGTTTCCCCTTGGGATCTTTTAATGTTTTAATTCTACTTTGTGCCCAAATAAACCTTCAATTTTTGGATAGGTGCTTGTGGTCTGACATCAATTGCCACATATTTTTGCTTCTTATCAAGCCCTGAATCAGCCTTAACGTCTGAGCTCAATTGCTGCTTCTTTCCTGTTTAACAACAAGGCTCCTCTTTCACCTTTTCAGTCTTCAGAATGACCTACTTTCCATACATCACATTGGAGGTCAAGAGTTTTTCTTGATCCTTCATTTTTCATCGCAGACTGACCACTTATTCTTCAAGCTCATTGATACGTATGACCTGATCCTTTCCTATGTTAGTCAAACAATCAATTTCCTTCTTTTGTTCCTCAATTTTAAGCTTATACTCAACAGTATATTCTGAGCTCTCTCGTGTTGCATATTTTAGTCTTTCAATTTCTTCTAACAGCTCAGAATTTTTTTCATCTTGTTGATTCATATAGAGTTTGGCATCCCGGCCAACATTATTGGCTTTCTTCATCTTGGCTCTCCAAACGTCTATCTCCTTAAGAGCTGCTTCCAATTCGTCTTCCATATCAAATCTTCCTTCAACTTTTTCTTCTTCTTCTCCAGCATCAATTTCTTCCTTTTCATTAGAATTACCGACGAACTCCACCGTAGCATTTTCTCCATGATATATTTAGTTTTCAATATCCTCAACCTCTTCAACCTCATACTCATCTGAACTACCTATTTCTTGTGAAAGAAGATTCTTCTTCTTGAATAAATTTCTCTTGTACTGCTTCCTCCCTTTCACATAGGCTGAATATTTATTCATGGGAATTTCAACATCATCTTCATCATTTTATTCTTGAAATTCTTTGGGGCATCTTGATACGAGATGTCCAACCATTCCACATCTAAAGAATACAAGAGGAAGATTCCCTTTGATCTTTCCTTTTCCTCTTTGAATATTTGAGGAGGGGAATGACATTACCTCATCTATCTCTTCTTCCTCCTGAGAATCTTCAATGGTGAGCTTCTTTATGGCCCTAAATGCCACCTCTTTGGATTTCCCCTTTTCTACGGCATCGTTATCATCATTTCTCATTTCATATGCAACAAGGGTGTTTTGCAGGTTATCCAATATCAATTATTTTGGGTCTTTATCTTCCAAAATAGAAACTTTCATATTGAACTGAGGTTGAAGTTTTCTCAAGATGCGCTTCACAATATTTATGTATTCAATAATTTCAGCAAGACCTCTCATGTCTTCTACCAAAGAATTTACCCTATCAAAGAATGCATCAACAGACTCATTCGGTTTTATTCTCAGATCTTCATACTTGTTCCACAACACTTGCATCTTTGCCTCTCTGACCTGTGTATCCCCTTAATATACATTCAAAAGCATTCCCCACATGGTATGTGACATTTTTCATGACATCACCTTTGTATAGATGGGATTGGGAAGGGCTCTCTCTAAGGAATTTATTTCTTTGGAATCAGTATCAAAATCTCTATGATCATCTTCTGATAATGCACCACTATTAATATTAGTTGTGATACCATGCATAGCTGCTGAAAACACATCCATTCCCAAGGATCAAAAATAGTGTTGCATTAGACTCTTCCATATCTTAAAAATACATCCATTGAAGATCATAATACCTTTATGATTAGTGACCTCTAATGAGAGAATATCTAATATCAACATTTCCCTCTGATACCAATTTTTAGGTCCACAAGGCTGATTACCCAGAGAGGGGGGGGGGGTGAATCAGGGTATGAGTAAATTAAAACTAAAGCCTGTTCTGATATTTTTTTGCTATTTATAAAAACAATCTTCTCTCTCTTTCTTGTTGCACAATATAAATAGAAAGTAAAGCATGCACAGGACACATTAATTTTTACATGGTTCACTGCTAAGGGCTACCTCCAAGGAGCATACGCTGACAAGTTGTCGGTCATACCAAATTCCACTAAACTTCACTAGCTGTGGATTACAAGGTTCGGGCACAGTCACTCTATCCCATGATGACTTCCTTTACAATGTTTAGGGTCAGCTCACTACTTTCCAAAGGGTCACTCCCTGTTTCTCTCTCTCTGTCTCACTACCGGTGGAGAGGATCACCTTCTTCCTCTTTATTTGCTCACTGCATCGGAAAGGATCCACTCACATTTTATAGACTTGTAGGTCTCTTCATTATCTCTAATGAGTACATCCTCTATTGTATTTGGATGCTCTGTTGAAGTCCAACTTTCACATGTAGATGAATCTCCCTTTGCACCGAAGGTATTAGGCAACCTTCCAGCTTCCACGCAGCCCGAAAACACTGCCAGGGAATTAACCTTACTTGGTGTGCAGGTCTAACCCGGCGCGCAAGTCACAACTGGAACACATGTCTACCTATACCAACTACGAGACACAATCTTCTACAACTCCAAACTTGCGCGACTCAATCTCTTTTACGCCCAAGACAATATGGGTGTGAAACTACCAACCAACGCGCAAATTAAAACACTAGAGCGCAAGTCCACCTACGTGACTACAAACCACCTGCGCGACCACCACATCAGAATGACGGGGGATCTGATTTTTCTAAGTGTTGAACTCCGTTAAAAATGGGGGTGGGTGGTCTTGTATTTATAGGTAATTGGTCAACCTACGCAGTGGAACGCAAGTCTCCCCTCGGCGCGCAAGTCCCAGCTCATAGGTTTCTTCCCCTGAAATAAACCTGTGCGACCCTATTTACTTTTCCATATTTCGAAGATTTGATCTTGAAAAACATATGGAGCGCAATTTTCCAACCCTCCTAGGCACTGGCGCGCAGGTCATTTATCAGCACGCTGATCACCTGGGTGACAACACCAACAGATGCACGACCCTCTTTCCTTTTCCATATTTTGAACTTCTGATCTTGAAAAGCATTAGGAACTCAAGTTTCCTCTCCTTCAAGTACATGGCGTGAAAGTCCCTTTTCCACAAACCACTTTTCTTCATTTGTCAATTTTCAGGCCCAAAAATTTGGCAAACACTGGATAATGGTGCCACCTTGTATCTGTTCTTTTTGTACCGCCTCCAGATCATCCATTCCTTTGTCAACGTTCTTGAATCAAACATGGATGTTTGACCACAGCTCTTGAACTCGACATTCCACCAAGAAATCCCCTTTGTCAAAAAAAATTTTATGTCATGGTTTTCTTTGACAATAATCACAACACTGATGTCCACATTGTCAACAAACACAATCACCTCCAAAAGTATTCAATGACACCTTGAGGTATTTTTTCCCAACATTGGTGGTTAGTGATCCTTTGAATATTTTTATGAGTTTTTTGTATTTTGTTGGATGATTTGGTTTAAAAATTTATAATGATTTTTTTGACTGTTGATGTATTCCAAGGGTGCTCACAAGCATGAATATGTGCGGAAAGTGATTGGATGAGGATGTGGGTAGAAAGTTACCCATATGGAATTAGTTGATATGTGCCCGGATTTTCATTGAAAGGTGTATGTGAGTGAGACTCTCTAGAACACCATTGATGATTTTGAAAACACACCATGTTTTTTTTTGAAAAGTGTTTTTTAGCTTGAAATTGTGGTATTTTTGTAAGATAATGGTTCTAAGGCTTGTTTTTATAAGTTTTGGAAGTATTTCATATTGATATAAATTATCATGATTTTTAATTTATACTCATTTTGTGTCCATAGTTAAAATATTATTGGTGATTCAGTTTTGAAACTATGTTTAGCAGGTTTGTAGAAAGGTTTTGGGAATCTACTTGCTTATTTCCCTTTGTACTGGTGCTTGTTTTCTTTGATTTTTGGTACATGATATATTTTTGATTGATATCATAGTTTTATTATTTCCCAGTGTTCTCCCCTGAAAATATTTGATGAATGTTAGTGGCATGGATATAGATAGCTCCCCACTAGAATTATTTACAGTTTTTCAACCCATGGATTTCGTTATTCAGTTTCAAAAGATAAATCAACATATCTAAAGGATACCCCAACACGTTTTTTAGATCAGAGTTCAATTTAATATGGATTTAATGTTCTTTTCTAGTTTAGTGTTTCTATCAGTTATAGTAGTTGTGCACGATGGTGTTCAATGGGTTTCGTTGGGTTCCTTGTTCATTTTGTTCCCTGTTCAGAGAGAGAAATAATGGTGTGTGAATCATCAAAGTTCCTATTTGGGTAAAGGTGTTTTGTTTATGCAATGTGAGATTCTTGGTGTGTCTTGATCTTATGTTTTTACCTGGAGTGTTGTGTTTCCACTTTTAGAACCATAATAAGGAGTTCTAAATAGGCATTAGCAGCTCTTGGCTAGAAGGAAGTAAATGTTTTAAACATTTGGGCTCTAGCCAAAGGCCTGAGAGTGAATCTGGTTTGTACTCAAGAATTTTGGGGGTTTGGGGATTTTTTTAAGCTCATGCCTCCACCTTTTTGGTGAGGAAGTTCCTATATTTCTATTGTTATCTCAATATTACTGAAAATTCCCCCTTTTTGAAAATTTCATGATCGACTTATTCCTCACATGATGTCTAGGATTGTGCCTTATTTGATGAATTTTTTTGATTAGTGTCCTTTCGTGAACTATCCATGTGAATTGGTTTTGGATTTGGTTTTTGGTTGTCTAGAGGTAATGACTCAGGGGTATTTTTCAGTTTTGGTTTCACTGTTCGAATCATTGGGACCCTTCACTCCCCTCCCCTTGAGGTGGTGTTTTTAGTCTGTTCATGGAATTTTTCATGTTTTTTTAATATTGTTAGTTCTTAATAGTGGGGAGACCCACTGTGGGCCTGCCTAAGAATTATTCTTATATATATTAGTACTAGGTTTCTTCAAGTGGTGGGTAGTCCATTAGGTCCTCCACCTATTGGTGATCTTTTGAGGTTTGAATTTTGTGTCAGTCTTGTTGAATTGGATTTCTTTTTAAGTAGTATGATTTCTAACTTTTCTATTTTTTATGTCTAAATAGTGGTTTTTTTGTGTGAAACCAATGGTTTAATTCGTATAATGTTTTTGAAGGTTGTGGCTATAATTTCCCTTTGATTCTTAGGAAGTGTTTTCAGTTTGTTGGTCTACTTTGGGAAAGAGGCATATGTTGTCTTTAACATTTATGGGATGTTTTTAGAACAAGGGTTTGGATAATTTAGTTTTGGGAATCCTTGTACATTGATTAATCAAATGAAAGATGTTGTGTAATTTGGGGGGGTGGCATTATGATGGTTAGAATTGTCACACCCAAATTTTTATTTCCATCCTTTTTTTTCTAGAGTACCTTTCTAGCTCTTGGGTTTTCTTCTAAGTTCCAAGTGTTCCAAATTTAAAATATAATTTTTGGAGGTTTTCGATGATTTTCGGACCTATTCTGGATTAGCGTGATAGGTATGAGGAAGTTGTGTCTTGAAAAATGCGTTTGTAGCACTACTAGTGGCCCCTTTTATAGGTTATTTTTGTTGGATGGTTTATCCCATTGAGTTAGATGAGTATTGGGGAGACAATGGTGTTTTTGGGGACTTTTTAAAGGTCTCACTGTTAAGGCGCACAATTAGTCTAATCAGGAAGGTAAGTGTGTAGGGGGTATCACAATTTAACTAACTATATAGCCTAAATGTGTAGACCGTGTAACACTATTAAGTGTCTAATTTCACGGTTTTCACATGGTTTGTTAAACAGTGTGAACTAACCATGAAACCCGCTAAGGAAAGGTTATTTTGGACAGTAAACCTTCTTTTTAATTGGTTTTTCTTTCACTAGTGTCCTATATTCGAATCCTATGACCATAATGCCTCCCATTTCATTTTTTAACTCCACCAAACCCCTCTGAGTAGATATTACAGTGGTTTCTTGGTGAATATTCACCAATTTAAAATGGTTAGGGCTCCCCTATCTTCATATTTAATCCATTTCCCCTTGGTATATTCTTATTCATAGATCATTTTGAACTAGGGTTTGTATTTCAATGAATTTATTTTGGGGGATTTTTATGTTTTTTATTTTTTACATAGAAATTTTATTTTGGAACCCTTAGGGGTTGATTTTTGGTGTGATTTTTTCACGAACCATGGATTTTTTGAAGGTTACCCATGAAATTTTCATTTTTAATTTTATAAGTATTGGGTTCATGCCGTTTTCACCTTCATTGATAATTAATTAATGATATTAAATCGTTTAGAATTTTATTTGGTGAGAAAAGTGGAGATCTACCACTTGTTTAATTTTAATAGAATTGTTTTGTTAAATGTTTCACATCATGTTTCACGTTAAATTATGTGATGAATTTTCAGGTGTTTTGTGACCTCAAAAATGTTGTCAGTCCATGAAAATAAATTTACTATATGAGAAATGATGATTTTTATTCCTTAAAGGGTGATTGATGGTTATTTTGTATTCAAAACAAATGTGTACTTGGCATTCAATTCTGCTTGGAATGTGATTGTAGATAATAACCCATTTTGAATTTTTATAAAAAAATCTAGGATTGAAATTGTGATTTTAATAGTTTAAAATAGTTTTATATATTTTTGTTATGTGTAAATTTCTATGTTTACACCCTTTATAAAAGGTGGACTTGGTTCCTTTAAAGTGATGGTTTTGTGGAAAATGATTAGTGGCATGTTTGCAGATTTTGTGAAAATGGTTAAAGTTTTTATTATAAACACCACCATTGGGAGATTCTCATTCCTTTTTTATGTTTAATGGATCGGATTTCATCTCTATGGAATCCATGTTATCCATTGAGATAATTGGAGGTCCTCAGTATAGACTCCTTGAGTCCTATTTTTTCAATGGCAAGAGATTAATCCTTAGAGTGACTGAGGGTGAGACATGTTGTTGAGTTATTATTCTACATATTTTTTATTTTATGATTAGTTGGAATTATTTGGTTTACCCCATTTATACATGATACATTGGAACGTGACATAGTGAGAAAAGTTTTTGTGAACGATTGTTGCACTAGCAAGATTGTGCACTTACTGGTGGCCCATAGTAGGTGGATATATTGGGTATATTACACTGTGTTTTCTCCTATGTTTGTCATGAGTTTAGGTGGATGGTAATATTTAGGGTGATTTTTATTTCATCATGTGAGGCATGCTTCTAGGGATGCGTTTTTTTTATTATGTTATGTATTATTCATGGTCTTGTAGGTTATCCCATGTCTATTGTCCTTTAGTTACTTATGATAGATAATTTAGATACTTGGTTACTCTTGTGTGTTTATTTCCATTTTCTTTTTTATTTGATCATTGTAGTTCTATAATTTATGGTGTCTTTATTATAAATTGATGAGTTGGATTCCAAAGGTTAATGGATAATAATTTCCGAGAAAAAGTGTTTTATACTATTTTGTTCCCTTTTGAAATGAAAACGTCACTTTTCCCTTGAAAAGGCTAATTTTTCTTCATAGGGAATAAATAAGTATTTTGGAATGGAAAAGGGAAATGGTCCATGGTTGGTTTTATAATGGATAATTCATGAAACAATTTACCCTTATATATTGTATTTTTAATATGATGGTGATTTGTATTTTATTTTAATTGATTTTCATTTCGAATAGATTTTTGGGGCATTCTTATTGAGTTCTAATACTCCTGGAAAAACATTCTTCATGTTTTAATATTATGGTTTAGGTATTAGCTTGGTCTTGATTTCCATGTGTGATAGTGGTACTTGGTATCTTAGAGTGGACCTTGGGGTCACATTGAGATGTATAGTCAACATCTGTATTTTAGTTAAGTTGTTCAGTTGTGTATATCTGGATTTTTATATAATATATTCAATTTAAATATTGAATATTCATTGCATTATTTTATTTATCTTTCCACTAATCTATTTATTTATTTTACTATTATAAAAATCATTCCCTTTGTCTACTTTGTTGATGTCCGACACTTGTTTCCAGCATGTGGGGATTGGGAACACCCTTCAGGCCATGTAACAGATCGACTTGGGTGACCAGTTCAGGGATGACCTGATTTAGTTCCTGAAAAATTGGGTTTATCAGGATTTATACATCAAATTTAAACAAAGGTAAATATTGAATAACATATCCCAACATAAAAATGAAATTAAAAGGCGTTGCATAAAAGAGGTACATGAATTGAAATGAAAAGGGTGGAATCCCTTATTAAAATTTTTCAAAGTAAAATGAGAGGGGTTAAATGGTTTCTCTCTCAAATAACATCTATTTGATATTCTAATAATTTTTATAATTGAATGAGAATATAACTAATTTAAATCAAAAAAGACTAATTTCAAATAAGGTGGATTAATTGAAAAGAGGAGAGGAAGGTCTCTTAACTTGAGAGTGTGATTATAAATGCTTGAGAGGATCTTCTTAAGAGAGTGATGGAACCTTGGAAAGACTCTAGAGATGGGTTAAAGAGTAATATACTAATCCAAAGGTTTTTAGTGATGTAAAAAATGATCATGGGTGGGCTTATATAATAAATTATTGGGTAAATCATTATGATTTATCAAACATGGCTTTTAAAAACTATATAATAAAACTACTAAAACTACAAACTATATCATTGTTTTCCCCATGGTTTCTACCAAATATGAAGGGTTTTCATTATTTTATTAGCTAAATGTCCAAACATATTAAAATATCACCTGTGGTGATTTGGAGGTGATTCATACTCATAATTGTAATATTTTAAATCCTTAAAATATATTAACGGTTCAAAGGATTAATAAAGGATTTATAAAATTAATAAACTAAACATAAAATCACATTTTTTTAAGGGAAAAATATTTGTTCACGGATACCATTTATAGAATTTTTAAATCCCTTTGGGGTCATTTTTATTCTGTAATACTCAGTGTATATTTATACGGTATTTAATTGTTACCTGGAAATTTTATTATCTCATAAAATTATGAAAATATCACTACAGGATAATTTCAACATGTTTATTCAAAAAATGGTATTCATTTCATCAGATTAATTTTCTTAATGTATTAATTTTTACTTTTAAAATAGAATCGATATTTATTATGAAATGTTGGGTTTTGTTTACAATAATAGTTTTTGAACCCTTATAAAAATTACATTTGACTTCATAAAAATTGTATGATAATTTATATTTAATAGAAGATATCTAATAATAATATTTTTTAAATATATTATTTATTTAAAAAATGAATTAATTCATCAAATGAATTTTCATAATTAAATTTGCATATTCCATAAAAATTTAATTTGTTTGTTACCATATCAAAATATAATTTTTATTAAACTGATTACTTATTTATAATGAAAAAACAATAAAGAATAAAAATAATCATAACTTAAATGAAAATTAAAATTAAATATTCTTTATTTTATTGTTTAGTTTACTAGTCATTGCTATATTGTTTTACCCATAAATAACTTGTTTTCATTTTACCATGACAATAAATATTTAGTATACTTATTATTAATATTATTCAGAAAATATGTTTAAATTATTTCCTAACTATTATTATTATTATAAATATGGAATCCATTTTTTGAAAATAAATTCATTGGGTTTGAATAAATAAATTTCATATAAAACCCACAAGTATGATGCAAAGCGGTTTTCTAAAAAATACAATTCTAAGGTAAAGAATATTTTACTTTAACTATATCCCAATTAATATTCATTATATGATTTTAAATTAATAATTATAGATATATAATATAAAGAAAAAATTTATATAATTTCTTATTATGGGTTTTTTTATGAATTATAATGGATAAACATTTTTCATTATAAAATAGTATTTATAAAAATGCATTTTTAATCCTAAATTAAACTTTTCTAAAATTATATACAAAGATAATTTAAATGTAATTAATTGAATAAAATATAACTAAATAATAATTATGTTCTGAAAAATAAAATTCAAACAATATCAGGACTTTTATTTTACATAATTTATCAAAAGAAAAGATAATCATGCATAAAAACAGTATTTTTCAGAATTCAATGAAAAATATACATTTTCCAAAAAATCCTAAAATTTCACTCTATGTTAAATTTTATATGTTAGTATAAAAATGATTTTAATATTATTAAATATATTTTCTAAATATTATATATATTAATTATAATAAATTTTCAAACAAAGAAATAGAAAATCATTTTTGATGAAAATGTATTTTTGAAGAGTAAATTGACATTACCAAAATTTATTTATTGTTTACTAATAATTTGTTAATATATTTAGGATATATATATATTATTATGCAGTTAATATTAATCTTATCCATAAAATTTAATATAATAGTTAACATGGTTATATATAAATAATAATTTTTTGTTTAGGTTTAGTGTTTCATATCTCATACACTATCAAACATAATTTTCTGTCTTAAAAACTCAGGGTGTAACATTATTACCCCTTTAATAAATTTCATCCTCATAATTTAATCATCATATTGGCAATCAATGTCTTGACATTTGAAAACATCTTTATTGAAAAATCACATAATAAAAATGGATAATAAAACTTCCTCTTAAAAAGAGTGAAAGGGAATTATAAATGTAATCACATAACTACGTTTTTATGTAGGAGAAAATTAGTGAGAATGGAAACAAAAAATTAGAAGATAAAAATAGTACTAAAAACTGATTTATTGTGATATAAAACATATTCTAGAGAAATTTAATCATCAAAAACCCCTAAAAGTTTTATGAACAAAATTATATTCAATTTATCATTAATGATTATAATATGAAAAACTTTTGGGGTTATGATTGTTTTAATATAGGTAAAAAATTATTTTATAATATACACTAAAGAAATAAATGAATATAATTTCTTAAAATGTATATTTTTTTTTCGTCTAATAAATTTACACAACAATATCATCTTTTATCTAAACAATTAGAACATATTTTTTAATCCTGAAGCACTAGAATAAAATTATTACAAATCATTTAATAAAACAAATAATAAAAAACTTTTCTTTATATCCTTAATAAATACAAATAGTTTGTATAATGTAAGATAATACCATAATAAATTATTCTCCAATATTCCATAAATAATCCCAAAGTATTGACATTGTTCATTCGATAAATAAAACCCCATATGTATCAATAATGTCCTCAAACTTTAAGAGTGTTTTAACCTAAAAGGATGTCTCATACCCTTCATCTTACACCTCTAAAAACATAATAGAATTATTCACAAATAATTATAATGGGTATATATACATTAATTGAATAAAACTTCTCCCAAAATATAAGTAGTCACCTAATGATAAAAAACATTTTATTCTTTAATATTTTTTCCCAAACTTCCATCCCAAAAATCACTAATTATTTTAAACCTAAGAATATCCAAATATTATACCAAGAATAATTAGGTTTGTCCCAATATAAGTAATCTATTTAGGGTAATAAATCCCTCAATCATGTGTAATCTAAAATATCTCTTTATCACTAAATCACTTTTATAGTTTATCAGCACCGTTTAACATAAATTTCAAGTACATAAGGAAAAACTAAAATAAAAAATCCTTAGATTATTAATGATTATTATATCCATAGTGTCATTGATATAAAAATTTTATAACATAAATCCTAAATACCCATAAATAATAACTTTAATCCTTACATTTCATTAATTTATATATCATAGGTATTTTCTTAGTATCAAAAGTTTGAGACAGATACACATTCTTGTAATGAAATAATATCCATACTAAAACAGATTCATCATCTCCTATTCATGTTTTTAGAATCTAAGGTAGATTCTTGGTACAGATGGTGTATTAATTCTCCCAACAAATTATATTGTAATTCTAAAAGGACAATCATTCTATAACTAGGAAAACATCAAATTACACTAAAGAAATACTCATAATATATTAATAATGAACATTCTAAAAAACATCAATAAATTATACATAGTAATTGGATTTTTTGATGAGGTTAAATCATTTCAAGTGGTGACCCGATGTTACTAGAAAACATACAATAATGATAATAGATAATGAATTGAAATTCAACATGACATATACTACACTTAAGTGGAGTTTACATGTACATCAGTCATCCCGATCCATGTCAACATTGGAATTTTCTTTTTTCCCTTTTTCTCAATGATTTTTTATGATCACCATGCTTTGTAGACCTTTTAATTGATAATTTTCATGGATAATTCCCAACTTATCCAAATTGAAGAAATAGAATTGTATAAGGCACCTTAGATTTAAATTTGTTACTATCCACGAAATTATCCATTTTTAATGAAATTAGATACCTTATGACCAATATTACCACACTTAAAACAACTCCCAATCCCTTCTTGACATTTCCCATGGTTCCTCTTTCAACACTTGTTGCACAAAGGAAATAGGGACTTCCATCCTTTGTCACCATTATTAAATGAAATTATTTAAGATATTATCTTCCTCTTACTTTACTTATTTTGAAATTAAAAAAAGTGCATGTTGTTAATTATGATTTTTTATATCTTGTTTGTCATAATTAAAATATTTACCATTTATGATCTCATTCGATTTGGCTTCTCATTTATGAAGTCATTACATTGTTCTTCACATTGGTTGTTTACTCAGTTCATCCTATTTTTGACCATTGGCTAGAATATAAGGAAATATTAAGGATGATTATTTTTAAACGCATAAAAATAATATAATGAAATTATAGTGATAAATTATCAATGAAATTTATTTACATAACATATGAATTTATAGTCTTTAATCTTTGTTATCCATGATCTTTTTTACTGATATATACTCTTATGGATATTCTTGTGTCCTTAATAATGAGTTTTAATGTGTTTGATAATTTACCAAAGTATCTCTACTAGGAGTTTCAAAATAGGTTTGTAGTAAGGCTCTTTATTGTGCACAAGTTACTGGCTGAGTCTAGTTCAACACGTGCTTTCAGGTTTTACCCCTATGGGCATTTTTTCGAGAGACACATCCACTTGCAGTATCCCAACATCGATTTATATTATTGATAGGGACCTTAATATATACTTTAAAAATATTTAAGTATGTTCTATTATACTTAGTTGTATGCTTAATTATTTCTCTAGATTATTATATTCCTAATCCCAAAAATAATTAATCTTTTCCTTTGATACCAACTATGACAAAACCTGCTCTTAATTTCCCCTTATTTCATGATTTATTAGATAAGAGTACACATAATACAACCTAGAATATCAACAAGTGTAGTTTATTTGGTAATTAGGTGCATCACATAACAAATCAAAATATTTAATACATCACTATTATTGAAAACTTACTTAACATTATCTTAAAATTCATTCTTACATAAAATTGCATGGTATAACCTGGGGACAAGCATTCGAAAGGGTCGCACTATAAAGCAATGTAACTGAATAAGTGTGGAATAAAAATATAAATTAATACATTTTATATGATATGAATATAATTGATACATAAAATGGGTGAAATTCATAAAAATTAACATTGAGGAATGATATATAATCCTAACATAAAATCGACATCGGAAATGTGGCAACAACTCAAAAAATGCATCATAAACATAGGTTGAGGATAACTGCCAATACATCAAGATGGATAATGTTCCTTTATGTATTAGGTTGACTTCATAATATATTACATGAATTCTCATAAGACTATAACATTACCCTATTCATTATATCACTGTATAATTATGGGCTCACCTATCATATTCATTTAATTCTCATGCCTAAGTGTGCCACATAGATCATAAAACACGGATACATTCATCATTCTATTTTATTAAAGGATCACAGATTATTTAATATATATATATATATATTTATACCAATTCAATATTTATAGGTTTATTAATTTGAACACCCTAGAGAATAAATTTGAATTGGTATTTAATACACAATTGCTTTGTATTGAAAATCGTGGTGAAATTTCTACAGCATAATGACATTACTTAAAGTTTCATAAAATGGGTTGACAAGAAATAAAAGGGTATCTAATCATTTGGACATAAAATTTATAGTATTATGGATATGTACAAACATATAATTATAGTATGAATTTGAAATAGGAGGAACAATATAATGAAGAAACTAGAATAAAGAGGAGAAGGAGAGGATCCCTTACTAAATTTTAGCATGGTAACATGTGTGCATAAAGGTTAATGGGTAAGATTAATGAAAGTTAAATGGTTATATCATAATTTATACATCAAATGGAATTTAATTAATATATGGATGAACATATACCAACATTAAAAAAATAAAATTAAGATTCAAAACATAAAATAGGTTCTTAAATTCAAATGAGAAGAAGGAAATACATTAATAAATTTCAGTATAGTAACACCCTATGTAAGGGTCAAAATGAGAGAGTATAAATGATATCTAATTAAAATAAAATAAATTTTCTAGTACTTAAATTTTTATAAATTAATAAAAATATTAAAAATTCAAATTAAAAATAATATTTTTAAATAAGGTTCTTGAATTGAAAGGATGGGAGGAAGGTTCCTTACATTGAGAGTGTGATTCAATATAATTGAGCGGAGTTTCATGAGTGCTTGGTGTAACCATGGTAGGACTCTAGAAAATCAGGATAGATTAAGGAAATGATAAAAGGTTTTTGAGTGAATATAAATGGGATCTTTGGGGTGTTTATATAGTAAATTTTTAGGAAAATTATTATGATTTATCAAACATTGGTTTTGGACTCTACATAATAAAATTACCAAACTACAAATATTACCATGGTTTGTAAAGACTAATAATTTATGTGGAAATTTTTTCTTAAATACATGGGAATTTTACGAGTCCTTGAAAATTGACAATTCTAGATTTCAAGACCCGGTATGCCCAGAATCAGTTTCTGAAGTTTTGTTCGGGTACGTTCAGTAAACGTACGAGTTTGTTTTTATAACTTTTGAACCAACACTCAGAATTGAAATCTGAGGGCACTGTTGAACTTGAAGCACCGATATTTACTTAATGAGACTTTCACCTCGATGGAATTTGTGTGAGAGTAGAATATAGATTTTGTTTTTTTATGGAAAGTAATAAAATAAAGTGATTTTTCACTTTATTTTTTTAAAACCTCCATGTGGGTGTTTGGTGGTTAAAACCTCCTCATGGTAGTTGGAGGTGGGACCACCACACCTTAACCTCCCATGAGAGGTTATGGTGGTGGGTCCCACCTGAACATAACTCCCCACGAGAGGTTACCACATGGGGACCACATGGGGATTAACCCCCTATTGATGGAGGAGATTAAAACCTCTCATCTCTCCCTCTTTAATGATGGATATCCTCTTCACCTTTCCTGAATAATTCCTTGTGCCAACACCTTGAATTAATTAAGGGGAGCCTATCTAATTAATTTAATTATCCATTTGAATTTTGTTCCATCATATAAAATAATAGACAATATATTATCATTTTGGCTTGGCATTTCTCATTCGGTGGGAGCCTTTGAGAGGAGAGCTTGGGAGAATTAGTGTTCTCCAACAATGAACCCCATCTCCCAAAGAAGAACGAAGAACGAAGAACACCGACGTTCTTCGACTTCTTCCTCAAAGCTTCAACTGTCGAGAGACGTCTTTGAAGACCGAATTTCGTGACTCCATCAACAAACAACGATTGATGATCAAAGGTAGAGGTTTTTTGTGTAATTCTTAGTTCCTTTTCTCTTCTTCGAATGAAAGGAATTGTTGCGGTGGATTGTAAGAATAATTGAATTTCAACTTTCTTCCTCTTGACGAACCAATTGATACCACCCTAAACGCAGAGGGTGTGGGCCAAACAAACATGGCCTGACTTCTCCACCGATCTTGTTTATGATTGAACTTCATCTTGGAAATGAAGCAACAAGGCGATGGAAGCGGTGATGAAAAAGGTTGTGTTACCCAAAGCCTCCACAAACCTTGCCTTTCATGCGGTGCTCTGGTGCTCTGGGTTGAATCGTAGCCCTCCATGAGAGCCACCCCGGCCGCACTTCTGCAGGCCAGTGCCACCCTCCTGTTTTTGGCAGCCGGCCTCCCAGCTCCCAGCTTCCCACCGGCCCGCCTGGCCGAGCCGCCGGCCCACATAGTCGCATGCCTCCCAGCCATCGTCCTGCCTGGTTGCATGCCTCCTGGCCAATGAACCACCTAGCTATGCACCTCCCAGACGATTCGGCTCATGCTGACCATGCCATGACCGAACCTACCTCCTTCCGGCCTCTGCCTGCCTCCCGGAGCCGGCCCCTTGTGGCCTCCCAGCCGAGCTGGCGACCCGGCTCCCTCGTGGCCTTCTAGTTGAGCCAACATCCCAGCCCTCTCACAGCCTCCTAGCTAAGCCAGCATCCCGAACCTCCTCGCAGTACCATAGCCGAACCAGCCCCGGCCATGCCATCCAGACCGAGCTGCGCCAGGCTGCTCTCTCTCTTGTGCATTGGGCTGAACTGGCCCCGAGCCCAGGTCGGACTACTCTTGCGGCCTGCTGGGCTAGGCCCAGTGGTCTGGAAAAAACACAATGGGCCATCCCACCCAACGGGCAATGCTGGACCCGTCGGGTCAGCACTGGTTGACTCAAACTGGGTCAGCCCAGACTAAGTCGGGTCGGGTCGGTCCGACAGGGTCGGACCGGGCCCACAACCGACACTTTACTTTCTTTGTCTATATCTTTGGTATCAGACGTCCATTTGACGATTTTTCAGTGGCGCCAGAAATCATAGAGCATAGCCGTCCTTTTGAGTATACCTCACTTTAGTTTTGGGATTATTTGAGATATGTTCAGGTTGGATCATAAATGAATCTAACCGGGCCCGGGGGACTAAAAGGCTAATATCTCCCAGATCAGGCGTCTGACTGACGTGCTGTCTCTTGTGTTGAGACCCTTATGACGTGGCAGACCTTTGAGATACTTCTTCTTGGGACTTCATGGCAGTTGATGTATCAACACTCAGCTTGATGAGTGGACCTTCCCAGAATCAAGCATGCTTCGTGCGGAACCCTGTGGTTGGTTGTGCACTAATGACTGTTCCTGGATCATGTGTGGGTTCGACAGCACTGACGACTCTTCCTAGATCCTATGTGGGTCCAACAGCACTGACGATTTTTCCTAGATCCCGTATGGGTTCAACAACTCTGACTATTATTCCTGGATCCTATGTGGGTTTGATAGTTCTAACTTCTTTTCCTGGATCCTGTGTGGGTTCGACAGAATAATTGTTCCTGGATCCTGTGTGGGTTCAATAGTTATGATTTCTGTTCCTGAATCCTGTGTGGGTTCGACAGAATAGATGATTCAGTGGCTACATCTGATCATCTCTATATCTCTACAAAAGTTGTATACCTGTGTGATTTGAGTCAGTAGTTTGTGTTTTCCTCATGATTTAGATGGATTACTTGGTAACTTAGGTATATGTATGGACATATACCTAAGTGGGGTTATCTGTTGATTTTATACTTTGTGGTTTATCCTTGTTGGATTTTGTGAAATCTTGAGTGTCTTAGGGTCCCAACTGAGTATCGTTTTACTCACCCCTATACGAGCTATGCCTTCGCCTCGTTGTGCTGGATGCAGATGACAGACAGCACTAACCGAGGATGATTGTATGAGGACTGGATGGTACTCGGAGGTGGACCTCACGACAAGTCAGTACCCAGAGGAGACTGAAAGACATGGAGTGATGAGGAGGCTATCTGTAACTACCCTTCAGGTAGGATCCATGGTGGATGATCTAGGAGTTTCTTTTCACTTTCAGCAGTTTTTTCCTTTTCAGTTGTACTTGTACATTCAGTTGGGCTTGTATTTTCGACCCCTTTTATTTTCAGCACCCTCTTATTATACAGTTTTACTTAGTGTTCTGTATCTAGCTGTGTACTTGGTTGTGTCTGTTTTCACTTATAAAGGAAATGCCTTCCAAGATTAGGGCTTTATTCCTTTTGTGCTAGTCACCATCCCTTGGCCTATGGAAGGCGGGCTTGGGGTAGTCACGGCACGGGGCCCGGGGGACAGGTTGTGACATGGTTTTTCTGATTTTTTCTGAAAAAGAGGGTTGTTTTGAAATTTTTTATATATACATGGGGAAAGGTTATTAAAATATTACCCTTGGTGATGGGGAGGTAAGTGATACTCTTAAAGAAATAATTTTAAAACCATTAAATATATTAATGGTTTTGGATGATTTATAAAGGCATTAAAATATTTGTAAAATAAACAGAAAATTAAATTATTTTAGAGTGAAAAATATGTTTTTTTGTTGATACCCTTTATAATATTTATTATATCACTTCTGGGTCCTTATGATGTCATAATACACACTTTATATTTTTAAGGCATTTAATTATTACCCGAAAATTCGACTGTCTCAGGAAATTTTGAAAAACTCATCATAGGATAATTTATACACGACAATTCCAAAAATAATATTTTTTTACAAACTAATTTTCTAAATATATCATTTTTCAATTTTAAAATTGAATCGGAATTTATTGAAAAATGATGTGTTTTTTATAGTAACGGTTTTCAAACCCTTATATAAATTACATTTAACTTCATAAAAATTATATGAAAATTTATATTAAAAAATAATATTTTAATAAAATAATATATTTTTTAAATAATATATTAATTCATCAAAAGAAATTTCTTAATTGAAGTTTCGTATTTCTAAAAATTACAATTTTTCTTTTATTATTTCAAAGTAAACTTTTTATCAAACTAATTGCATATTTATAAAGTAAAGACATTAAGGAATAAATATAATCCAAATTTCAATGAACATTAAATATAAATATTCATACTATTTTGGTTTCATTCTTTATAGTCTTCGTTAAATTATTTTTACACTTAATTAACCTATTTTACTTTTACTATGGTAATAAATATTTACTACAGTTACTTTTCATATTATTCAATAATTACATTGACCATATTACTTAATATTAATTATGATGATTATAAATATGGAATAAATTCTACCAAAATAATTTCATAGAGGTGTAATATTTTAAGTTTATAGAAAAATCTCCAAGCATGATGGAAACAGTTTTCCCAAAAATAATGTTTTTAGGTAATGGTTTTTTACATTAACTATGTAACATGTAATGTTCATTATATGTATTTTAGTTCATAATTTTAGATATATAATATAAACAGATAATTTATGTAATTTCTCATTTTGCATTATTTAAATTAATTTTAATTGAGAATCATTATGCATTTTAAAACTGTTTTCATAAATATACATTTATAAGACAAAAATAAACTTCTTCTAATATCTGGTATAAAGATATTTTAAATATAATTAATTGAATAAAATATTTATAAATAATGATTTTGTTTTGATAAATATAATTCAAAAAATATCATGACTTTTATGTTATTTAATTTATCAAAATAAAAGAAAGTTTAACATAAAAATGATATTTTTCACTATTCAATGAAAAATCGATATTTTCAAAAAAATTCTAAAATTTTACCCTAAGATAAAATTGATATGCCGGTATAAAAATTGAGATAATTTTATCAAATAAATTTTTCAAATTGTTTGAAAATTATTTATTATATATTTTTACAAAAACAAATAAAAAAAGTTTGTTTGAGGAAAACATGTTTTTGAAGAGTAAATTATAATTACAAAAATAGATTGATTATTTTCTAATAATTTATCAATATATTTAGAAATTATATATTTTTTATAAATTAGTTCATCTTAATATTATATGAAAACATTAATTCAATGGTTAAAATGGTCAATACTGAATAAACATTGTTTTTTTGGGTTGGTGTTCTATATCACATACACTATTGAATAGGGTTTTACCTTTTAAAAACTCAGGGCATTATATTTATCATATAACATCATTTTGTATCATTCATTGAGAACTAAAAATTTCAATAATTTTTACATGTGGAATACCACCTCCATGATGTGGTGTATCACATTGTTCATTTAATACCTTTCTTATTAATTAAAATATCAAAAAATATTTTTCAACACCTTAAAAATCTATATAATATCATTATTATTATATTTTGAGGATAGTATTCCCAAATAATATCTTTTATAACCATACTCACCCATTTATTATAGTGTGTTCATTTTTTTGGTCGGTCTAACTACCTGCTTAAAAAATGTTATAAGATAATATCTTGGATGACTATGAGATCAAAATTAATGTTAATATATAATATAAATATATAAATAATGATTTATTTCTAGAATATTAACATTAATATTAGACTAATTAATTAATATGAAAATGTTAATTCATTAAAAACAACAAAAACAAGCTCATAGAGGTTTTCCTATTTAAGGATCATAACCAAAACACCCATTGAATTAAATTAAAACATTATAAATTATTATTAAGCATCAATTCTATTCCCTTTTATGGTCTAGAAATGATGAAATTTTGGAGAAAAATGAATAATAACACTTTGATTAATTATATAGTTCCAAATAAACAATTTTAATCTTAAAATATATTGGAAATAGATAAAAATTAACTAATATTCATGTTGATATTCCCTTTATAGGGTTTTATGTAGTGACATTAGCAGTTATATAGGAAGGTGGTGAAATAGAGTGAACCAAGAATGGTGATGTAGGACGGATGGAGTGGGTAAGGGGTGCAGAACAAATTCCATGATGATGTATTATGGATCCATAGATCCCTGCTATAAGATATCAATTCCATTAGTACATTGGGACATTTATTAAAATAAACTAGATATAGTGGGATATTTTCATTCCTTTTTGAAAGGGATAATTCATATACAATGTGGTTCCTATGTGTGTTTTATTTTGTTGCTAGAAAAACCTTATCCCTACAATAAATAAATAATTATAAATGTTGTTTAAAAAAGGATATAGTTATGAATAAGATTTGGTAATAAGTTATTAAGTGATAAAAAAAATTTATACATGAGGTTAGAGAGAATTCAACTAAGAAGAGATACAATGTAAGGTTTTCTTTGTCTCAATTTTAATATCATGACACATAATTTTTCTTATTCCTCATGATATATTTAATATGGTTTTATTTATTCTTAATGAATTTCTTTTACCATACTCTTTTAATTATTTTATTTTGATAAGCTATATCATGTTCAATGTTCCAATGGATTTTGATTCAAAATATACCAAGGTTATAAGTTTTTTATTAACTCAACTACCTAAATTGAGTTTAAATGATTCTTATTAAATTTTATTCTTCATAAAAGAGTTTCATCCACTCTAATAATTTATTTCATGGTACATTCTCTTTCTATCTAGTGGATAATTACTCTTTTATTAAAATCATTGACCTTGATGAAGTTCTTTTACACAAAGATATATCATTATTTATAAGAAATCTCATCATATATAATGGTGATTTCCCCTCCTAGTCTATATTTTTCTTTCCCACATATTTTCACCTTTATATGTGGAAACTCAATTTTGTGTTGTCTAATGTACACTACACATTTCCATTTTTTTATTTTAAAAATAATGTTTTCTTGTCACTTATTTTTATGCAGGCTTCAGTTAAAGTATTTTAAACTAATAAAGTGTCTTTCCTTCTATAATTACTTAATTTATCATACACTCCACATTTCCCCTAGATAACCACAATATATTTTTTAAATACTCAAATATATTGTTTTCTTATAAAAATGAAATGTTTCCAAAAGTTTTCCAATAACCTTTTCATAAAATGTATTTTAAAACAGACAAATACCTTTTTTTATCATAATGTTAAAAACATTTCCTAAAAACACATTTTTTGTTTTTCATCAATTTCCTCTTTATCCAAAAAAAAGGATTTATTTTTTCAGAAATAATTTTTCATAAAATATATGATAAATTTCATTGTACTATTATAGGTGACTAAAATTGTATAAATCCATTACTACATTTTCACTTTACTAGTCACTGAATGTTTATACTTTTTCTTCAAGTGTCTTTCCCCTATGAATACTCTATATTTCATTCCATTGATTGAAGGAGGTTATCCTAGATTTCATACTTCAATTTATTGGGAAAATTATTGACTCAACTATTTAATACTTTTATATAAAATTTAAATACCATATACTATATTATCTTTATTTATTGGTATTTTCCTAGAAAGTTATTGAATGTCTTCAATTCTTGTTTCTTTTCCATTGGAATATCATATTTTTATTATCAATGAAATTATT
Source organism: Viscum album (assembly GCA_963277665.1). Classification (NCBI taxonomy): domain Eukaryota; kingdom Viridiplantae; phylum Streptophyta; class Magnoliopsida; order Santalales; family Viscaceae; genus Viscum; species Viscum album. The sequence continues at coordinate 353,016,350 of OY728125.1, read as the reverse complement.
AATGTTTCCATATATGGTTCCATTTCTGAGGGATATGATACCCATAATCCTTTGGTGGGTTCTTTATGATACGATGATTAGTTTTATTTGGCACAATAATGTATAAATGATAATGGGTGTGATCTTATATCACCCCCAATGTATTGTTTATGTTTTATATCTCTAGAGATTGTAAGTAAATGGAATAATGATTTTTCCCACAAATTCATGGGAGTAATGTGTTTTCTCATAAGGATCATATGCTTATTATTTTTTCACATTGATATGTTTCTTTTCTTTTTAGTAGATTTTACATTCCATTTTTATGACAATTTTCTAATATATTATACACTTAGTGATATATTCCCATGATATAGGGTTATTGGTTTATGCTTTTAAGAATTTTTTTTACCTCTTTGATATGTGGAAGTTCTAGGTTATTCCATGATTTGTGATTTATGATTTGATGGGGTTGATTTTCTTATGTATCATAATTATACCAATATGATCATTTTATGATCAATTATGATCTTTGATTGTTGTAATTTATGTTTACCCTTACTAAGATTCTGAGCTTGTATATTTCTTATGTTTCCATTTTCTCTAGTTATGAATAAAAGTAACATATATTATGTATTAAGAAGAGTATCCTTTTTTTATAATTTATAGGAGATATAGAAGGCTTGTTATGAATTAAAAAATAGTTTATATAGTTGAAAAATTACTATTTATTGAAGAAGAAGAAGAAAGGGGTTTTATTAGTTAATGTTTCATCCTAATTATATAATAATATAAATCTAAAATATTGTGGGAATTTATAATGAAGTAATATTTTCTTTACATTGTGTAATTATGATACAGTCACATATGTGTTCTATCAAAGGAAATATTAATACCTAATCTCTTGTAATTTATTATTCTTCTACAACTTCCAATTTTTATCCATCAAATTTTAAATGATTAAATAAGTATCATAAAAAATTAAGTTTATTTGGGTTTATAAAATATCCATTATTTATCCTCCTCTCAAATTGTTCTAAATTGAAAACATTGTTCGTATTGTGGTAGGTTCACTTCCTCCTTGAATAATGTATTTTATTTTTCATAATCATCTTCATATTTGGATATAAAAGTTATTTAATGGTTAAATATGATAATAATAATTATATTATGTTCTTTTTCATTTTCCGGATTGGGTAAATAAACATGAAGATTGAATCAAATCAAATAAGTACACCATGGTCAGAAAACGTGTTTAAATGAACTCACCATTAAACATTAACCTTTACACTCAACAAATCCTACCAAAAATGGATAAATTATGGATATTTAGAACCATTTAGACACCTTTAATGATATAAACATCATTTTATAATACGTTTAATGATATAGAATCATTTCATACTAACTTCCATTTTCTAAAAATAGGTGCATCCTTGGGACCATGACATGAAAAACCTCGTAATAGTGAATATAAACATGATATCTCAAAAAAGTGGCTATAAAATAACATAAAACGATAGTAATAAATAAAATATATTTTAAAAAAGTTATGAATAATGTTTTAAATAAACTTCGTTTTATTAGTTAAGAGTATAGGTGTATGTAACAAATGAGTTGGGACCCGGGGTAAGGGAACTTCAGAACTATCCTCTTGTATTTTGGATTAGTATTTTCCCTCTAAACCTCACATTATATATTTTTAATTAATATGTATTTATTTTACATTTTTTATATATATTCCTTGAAAATATACCTAGTTTAACTGACCTTTATTTTCTAGGGATATAGAAGATTGTAATGTCTCCTTCTAAATTTCATAATTAAGAAGAACTTATTAAATGGAACTTGCCTATTTCGTATCGCATTTCATGTATCAATCCATATAATATTTATTAATATTTAATTTCATTAAAATAAATAATTATTTTATGTAAAACAATTATATTTTAATTATAGTTTCAAAGAAAAATCCATCTCCTCACTGTCATTAAAAAATTTATATTCATCCCATAAAAACCTATCTTAAGACAGTTAATTCCAAACCTACTTATCCACTGATTTCCTTTTAGAATTATTGACCTAAATATAATATTCATGAGATGTAATTTTTTATTCGATAATGGACATTAAAAATCCATTTAATACATTTTTCTTATGGTAATATTCAGGATTTGTTTTTCAGGGAGAGCTTTGCTTGGTCAACCATGACATAGCCGCCAATGGCCTTCACACGAGACCATCCCCCATAGTGGAGGAGGGTCCTCTGACACAATTAAAAGGTGGTTAACCTCCTCCATTTACCCCTATCTCAAACCCTGACTATATCCCTTCATTCCCTTAGATAGATCTAAGCTCGAAGGTTCCATGTGTCTTCAATGGAGCTCCAAAATTATCGATCTCGACTCGGGATTTCACCAAAGCTTATTCCACACTAATTCAAACTCAGATCACTTTTGTTAAGATTTTTTAACCATTTTGGGATTCTTTAAATAGCTTTTTCTTTGATTCATGGGGCCACCAGGAATGCGTGATAGTCGAAAATCATGATTCTAAAAGAATCCTGATCAAGTTTGCATTGGTGGAAGATATAATTTTCTCTTGGTCGAGTGATCATTGGTCCTAAAATGGGTTTCATTTTCCCATTGTAAAATGGTCATATGACTATCATATGAATTGAGATTTTTCTTCCTTGGCTATTTGGATAAGGCTACCCGAATCCCCTACCCTATTAGAACCCTTCAATTTTCTTCATGCTAGGGAATCTCCTAGGTTGTTTTCTTTGTTCGGATAGACATAGTTGATCCGTTTATCATCCAATTTCACCATGAATCTATGTAGAGGTTGATCTATTGAATAAACCTAGTGATTTTTTATTGGATCACTATTGGAATTAATTTTAAGTTTAAACATGTAGTTGTTTTTCAAAGTTGGTATGACTTTTCATTTTGTAAGAAACTGGGACATGGAGAGAAGGCTTGAATGTGTGCTTCTCAGATGGAACGTGGATCAACTAGTACTCGACCTGGGTAGGTCATAGTTGAGGTTCCTAATGCTCAATAAATTTCTTTGGGTGTGAATTATTTTGGGTTTACGGTGGGCTATGATCTGGATGAGTCTGATTAGCATACTGGTCAGTCTAAGGGTACTGTTTTGGTGTGGAATTCTGAGTGCAATATATCTCCCGCAAATCAGGATGTAGAATGCTCTATTTTGGTCAGTCAAATTGATTCCATTTTTAATTATATGGATGATACCTTGATAATTTCAAAGAAATATAAGAATATACCTTCTAAAACAATGGTCAAGGAGTTCTTCAGTAGACTACATGGTGATCTTAATGGCCCGAACACCCCAGTGGTCGTCGATCCTCAAGGTAATGTAGTGGTATCAGGTATTTTCAATGATACTGATGTTAATACTCTATCTGGGATGAAAAGGGAGACAGATGCATCCCATTATGATATGGAAAGGGCTGTAGGTACAAAGCACAAAACACCCAATGATATGGAATGATCTTCCCTTATTAGTGTAGGGTATTCCCCATTGAATAAGACACCTCCCTAAACTCCCTTAGAAGAAAGGGAGGTGGAAATAGATGAGTTGTGTAATGTTTTTGAATGGTTATAGTTTGGTGATTTGACTTATAATCTTGGGGATGATATAGATAAATAGGATACCTTTGTGAGAGAATATAGTGTAGGAGAATTAGATAAGGAGGCTTAGGGAGACAATCCTTCAATACTGAGGAGAAACAAGATCTAGAAGGGAATCCATAAAGAGAAGGAGAATTGTTCTTTTTTTTCACCACCAATGGTGAAAAGAGAAATAAAGAAGTTGAAAGATAAGACTACTGATAGTGGTTCCACCTGCCAGTAATAGAAGTCGGGTGATGTGCTTGAGAAATCCTTGGAGTTTCTTATGGGTTCAAAAGATGATGTGGTTGAACAAACCCTATCATTTAATTCTACTAAAGAGGAAGATTCCAGAATGATGGGTAGGTCATTTAGGGTGGACCTCAATAAAGAGAAATATAACTAGATTGATAGGTATGAAATTATCCTCATTGGGGTATACAATAGTGTAAATATTATCATCGATGAGTATATATAGTCCTTGGACTATTTGGCCTTTTGATTTGAAGATCTGATACTGGAGGAATCAAACAACCAGGTAACCAACATCTCTTTTAATTTTTTACCGAGATCAAATCTGGAAGGCTTTAGTTTTCCTTCAATGGTTCTACAATTTATTTTTTTTGTTGAATAAATTATTTATCACTTTATTCCTCAAAAGTGATTGAATAATAAAATTTTAATTTTTCATAGGAATATTTATGATATAAATTTTTTTTCGCATTAAGAAAATATTATGTAACCCATATCATATTAATGGGTTTTTATTATTCGTATGAATTGCATATTCTATTATTATGGGGAAAACATGAATGAACCTATAATGAATGTGGTGGATGGTCTCAGAATTATGCATCCTCACAATACACTGTATAATACTTTCACCTCAAGAGATATCATGTATGGTGCACGGGTAGTTGGCCCAGAATGCTAAATATTGTTTTCATGTAAGTGAGCTGTGAATTATGATTAACATCCCATGTTTTATGTTTTCACCACACTATTATAATTCTGTGATATTATGATATTTTCAACCTCATTGAAACACCCCAAACTTCCATGGTACGCTTCTCTTTTATAATACAGTAGTGTGTGTTGTATGCAACTTTGAGTTCTAATACACACCACAACCAATCAAACTAGCCATTATGAATAGTAATACCCACTTTTTGAAATTTTATAAATTTTATCTTTCAAAATGGACTTCATATTCGGATTCGGAATATCGAAATTAGATTAGGGTGAAATTTTGGTATTTTTCTGAAAACATTCAATTTTTGATGAATAGTGAAAAACACTGAGTTATAGTTTAAAACCGAATTTTTATTTAAACAATTATATATTCTATTTAAATTTATTTTAGGTCAAAATAGATACATAATACCTATATAAGTTCAATGTAATTTATTGGAGTCAGTTTAGAATAATTTTAGATATATAAAATTTTTATCGAACTTTACACCGTCTTTTACCCACCTCCTAGGAGAATTTGAAAATTCACCTAAACCATAATTTTACCACTTCTGTGAGTGAAATTTCAAAAATCTGAGAGACACGGTTAATATAAATGAGTAAAATTTGGTTCAATAAGATGAAAATAATTTTTGGTGAATAGTAACTTTTTACTTTTATTTACCACGGGTAAAAGTAAATAGGGTAATTAAGGGTAAAAATGATATTAATATTACAGTAACACATGTTCTAATTCTATTGGACAAGTGTATCTAGACCAAAAACAACCTTGGGAATAAAATATTATCATTTAGGTCCACGTGGAATGGATTACAACATTTTTATTATTTATGTCACGACCCGTCCTCGGGGCCCGTGTCGTGACTACCCCAAGCCCGCCTTCCATAGGCCAGGGGTTGGCGACTAGCACCAAGGCGTAAATTCCAGATAAAAAGGAAAGGCATTACCTCTGTAAAATAAACAAACTCCACAGAGCAAGCAAGAAGTAGAAGTAAACACTAAGTAAAAGCTGGTACAACAGTAAGTGCAGAAAGTAAGTGGGCCAGTATACAAACACAAACTGAAAGTAAAGTACAACTAGAAAGGGAAAATAGCAACTGTAAAGTAAATCCGAAACGCCGAGCTGTCCACTGGAAATCCCACCTGAAGGGTGAGTACAGATAGCCTCCTCTGCTCCTCAGGTCCAGCCGACCGCTCCGAGAACGTCCCGTCCAGTGGTCCACCTCCAGGCACTGTCCTGTTCCGCAAGCCTCAACCACGATCAGCGATGTCCATCATCTGCAACCAAAACAACGTAGTGCGGGCATAGCCCGTGAAGGGGTGAGTATAAGCTATTCAGTAGGGACCCTTATACCCCTGAAGGTCTCCCTAAATCCACAAAAGATAATCCACAAAGGAAATATACAAACACGAAGTAACATCCGACATTGCTTAGGTATATGCCCATACATATACCTAAGTCATCAATTCTCGTTCGACTCTAACATCCGAGCCCAAGTACAACCCAGTCCACACAGGAAAGAAAAATGTAAATCCACACAGGATAGCACAACACAATCCACATAGGAAAGTAAAATAGGATTCAGATGACACATGTATACATCTTCGTATGACGATAGAGATGATCAGATATTTCCACTGATTCATCTAAGCCATCGGACCCACAAAGGATCGATAGGTACTAACCCCCGCAATGACCCACATAGGATCTGACCCACAAAGGATCGATAGGTAACTAACCCCCGCAATGACCCACACAGGATCGGACCCACATAGGATCTGTAGGCGCTGGCTCAGACAGAACCGCTGAGCGCTGACCCACATAGGATCAGACCCACACAGGATCGGTATCACTGATCCACATAGGATCGCTGAGTGTTGTAGTTGTCACCGTCGAATCCACTGAGGATTTTTGTATAGTCGTCGTCATCACAGTCGCAGCCGCAACCATCTCAAGGGTTCCCGCACACAACAAGCTCGCTCGGGAGGGTCCAATCCATGAGCCGAGGGGCTGATACATCAACTGACACATAGTCTAGAGTTGATGTATCCAAAAGTTCCGTATCGTCAACAGGAACTCAACGTCGCAGACGGCACGTCAATCGGAGGCCCGGTCTGAGTGTTATTGGCTTTTTCGTTCTAGGGGCCCAGTTTGTTTTTAAGGAAAAACCAACCCGACCGTACACCACCTGCGTCCAAACCTCGGGTGGAGTAAGCCAAAAGATCAGTCTCACTTAAAGGAATCCAACAAAGTCGACGGCACGTCAATCGGACGTCCGAAGCTTAAGATATGAGTGTTTCCGCTCCGAGGGCCCGGTTGATTTTGTGTACAAACCAACCCGGTCGAACCCAAAGTATTCCGCAACCTTGAGTGTGATATACTGAAACGACAGTCTCGATCCGAGGATCGCATCGCCTCTAACGGCACATCGATCGGAGGTCTGTAGCCCGAGATATGGGCAAAAGAACCAAAAGGGTCCGAAAACGGGGGTTTCAGGCCCGGACCGACCCGACCCGAGACCCCCTGGGTCGGCCCGGCCCGGCCTGGGCGCGGCCCGGTCCGTCCTGGGTGTAGCTTGGCACAGCCCGGCTCGGCGCCCGGCCTAGCGATCCGGCGCTCCGGCACGCGGCGCCAGCTGGCTCGGCCGAATGGCCGAGCCGTTCGGCTTTTGCGGGGAGGGGGGGGGGGGGGCTGCCCCCCGCATTTTGTAACTGCGGCCCCCCTTTATGGGGTCCGCTAGCTGGCCGGCCGGGGGTTTGAACCCCCAGTTGTCCTCCTGTCCGGCCGGCCCGCCCCAGCCGGCCTGTTTCTGCCACCACGGGACCGGCGACGGACGGTCCCCTCCCTGCTCCGACACCAGCGGCTCGGAACCGGCTGCTGATCACCCTGCTCCGCCGTGGCCTGGAACCGGCCGCGGTTTTGGTTCGTCCAGCATGGCGGGACAGGCGCCATGCCCCTCCGCCGTGGCCCCGCTCTGGCCGCGGTGTCTACGGTTTTCTCCGACGCGGCGTGACGGCGCCGCGACATGGTTCAACTTCACGGCGTGGCGCGACAGCGCCGCATATTACTTGCCGCACGATCCCGCGCCGTGCGATGGCACCACACCATTTCGTTACAACCATATTAGAAACAACATCAAGCATAAGGGAGAAGGGTCGGCCATGTTTGTGTGGTCCGGCCCCCTCTCGTTAATCGAAAGCATTTAGTCGTATATCCATGAAGAACGACAATCTAGAATTCATGAACGAAAATAATTAAATAAACCCCTACCTCGTGCGAGATTGAACGGAGGTTCGTCGAACGAGGATTCGTCGTGGGTTGAGACTTCGTGGAAGGAGATATTGCGAAAGAAGACGTCGCGGAAGAAGACGTCACCGGCGTCGCAGTACACGGCGTCGCGTAATCGGTTTCCGAGAACTTGGCGTTCTTCCTCGGAGACCGATGTGATCTTCACATTCTTCGTCGAAGATAAATAAGTTCTTCAATACTTGGACTTTTTCTCCCCAAGACTCCACCAAAAGAAACTAACCCAAAATAAAATAAGCTCACCTCTTATTTTATTAACATAACATAACTTTTTAATTTCAAGAGTTTGAAATTTAAATATCCACACTTAACTCACTTAATTAATAACATAAGTTATTAATGTTTAAGTTATCAAAATTTAATGGTGAGTTGAGGGGGGTTGAATAATATGAAGGGGTGGGGTTCGTGTGGGCCCCAAAACCCTCATAACCTCTCTCTGGAAGTTGGGAAGTTACCCAACTTCCACCCATAGCCTTAAACCACTAAAAGAAAATAAAAATTGTAGTTAATTTATAAATTAAACTTCCACAATTTTTATCATCTTCTCTTGTGAAAACGCAACTTCGAAAATGGTGTTCCTAAGAAATTATCGGTGCTACGGTTCCATCGGTGCCCTAGGAATTCGATTCCAAGCACCGGTTCAAAAGATATAAATTCTCGCTCATTCGTTCACTGAACGTACCCGAGCTAAACTTCGGATAGAAATTTCGGGCACACCGGGCCTCGTAATCAAGTGTCGTCTGAAACTACATTCATGTTAAATCCCAAAGAATATTAAGAAAAAAAATTTCCTTTAATTTTACGGGTCTTTACATTACTCCCACCTCAGGGCTTTACGTCTCCGTAAAGATACATCATAAGCTAGGGAAACAAATGTGGGTACTGAGCACGCATCTGAGCCTCCAGCTCCCAAGTGCTCTCCTGGAGGTTCTTGTGCTTCCATCTGATGCACACTAGAGGAATCGACTGTCCTCGTAGGACTCGCTCCTGTTGATCCTCTATCTCCACTAGAACCTCCGCAAAAGTCACCCCATCATCAACGTCAATATCCCCATGGTCAATGATATGCGTCGGGTCGTGCACGTATCTCCTCAGCTGAGATACGTGGAAGACTTCGTGCACCCGGTGCAACTGAGGTGATAGAGCCAGGTGATAAGCCACCTTTCCAATCCTGCTGATGACTTGGAATGGTCTGATGAAGTGTGGAGACAACTTTCCGCCTCGGCCAAATCTCTGTAATCTACGTCAAGGTGAGACACGCAAGAAGACGTGGTCGCCATCCTCGAACTCTAGTGGTCTCCGCCTCCTGTCAGCATATGACTTCTGCCGGCTCTGAGCTGTCCTCATCCGCTCCTGGATGACCTGGTCCTTCTCTGTCCTGGCCTGGACCATCTCTGGTCCCACAAGTTATGACTCCCCAGGATATGTCCAGCACAAAAGAGATCTGCAAGGTCGTCCATAAAATGCCTTGTATGGTCTCATCCCGATGGTGGCGTGGTAACTATTTTTGTACGCAAACTCCACCAAGGGTAAGTGGTCCTCCCAGCTGCTACCAAAGTCAAGGACACATGCGCGGAGTATGTCCTCGAGTGTCTAAATGGTCCTCTCCATCTGACCATCCATCTGATGGTGAAAGGTTGTGCTCAGATGTAGTTGTGTCCGGAACGCCTCCTGCAACCCCTTCCAAATCCTGGACGTAAAGCGAGCGTCTCGATCGGAGACGACAGATGATGGCACACCATGAAGCCGCACAATCTCCTAAACGTAAAGTCATACCAAGTTCTACACTGAGCCCTGCTCTCTGATGGGTAAGAAGTGTGCCGACTTGGTGAGTTGGTCAACAATCACCCAAATGGAGTCGTGACCTCTAGAAGTGCGTGGAAGTCCGGTCACAAAGTCCATAGATATTCCATCCCACTTCCACTCTGGGACCTCTAAGGGCTGTACCAAGCCTACTGGTACCTGGTGTTCTGCCTTCACCTGCTGGCAGGTGAGGCATCGAGAAACGAACTCTGCCACAACCTTCTTCATTCCCGGCCACTAGTGCTGTTGTCTGAGATCCTGGTACATCTTTGCCACTCCAGGATGTACCGCAAAAGGAGAAGTTTCAAACTCTCTCAGCACCACCTCCCGTAGAGAAACTGGTACTAGGGTACGTCCTCTGAAAAGGACATCGTTCTCTGCTCCAAAGAAGAAACCATCAGGTGCCTGTTCTGAGGATATCTGTGCACGCCGCATCTCACAGTCAGCGTCCCCACGCTGTGCCTCTCTGACCCGCTGTAGTAGTGGAGGAATGACTGTGAGAGACTGAAGGAAGGCTACTCCATCTCTATCCATGAAAGATATTTGAAAAGAGGCTAGCTGCTCTATCACCTCCTCAAGTAGCTGAATGTCCATCCTCCTGTTGAGAGCATCGACTACCACATTCCCCTTCACAGGAGTATAGACTATCTCAAAGTCATTGTCCTGGAGGAACTCGAGCCATCGCCGTTGTCTCATATTCAGGTCCTTCTGAGAGAAGATGTATCTGAGACTCTGATGGTCAGAAAAGACTGTAAAGTGCTCATCCATCAGGTAGTGTCTCCATGTCTTCAGAGCGAAGACCACTGCTGCTAACTCCAGGTCATGGGTAGCGTAGTTCTGCTCATGTGGCCTCAACTGACGTGATCCATAGGCGATCACGGACCACTCCTACATCAGGACACATCCAAGTCTGGTCCCTGATGCATCGCAGTAGACTATGTACCCAACTCCTTCCTCAGGCAACCTCAAGATAGGTGCGATGGTCAATATCTGCATCTGCTCTTGAAAGCTATGATGACATCTGTCTGACCATACAAAGGGTTTCCCCTTCTTCTTCAAAGCTGAAAGTGGTGCCGCAACTCTGGAGAAGTCTGGCACAAATCTCTGATAGTATCCAGCTAGTCCCAAGAAACTCCACACCTCCATCACGCTCCTCGGTGGCTCCCAAGCTAGCACTGCCTAGATCTTAGTAGGATCCACTACAACTCCCGCCTCATAGATGACGTGTCCCACGAAGTGGACCACACGTATCCAGAACTAGCACTTCGAGAGATTACCATAAAGCTGGTGCTCTCTGAGTGTGTCTAGTACAACCCGCAAGTGGTAGGCGTGCTCCCCCTCAGTCGTCGAGTATATCAAAAAGTCATCGATGAAGACCACGACAAATCGATCGAGGTATGGCTGAAAGATCCTGTTCATGAGGGCCATGAACACTGCTGGAGCATTGGTTACGCCAAATGGCATAACCAAGAACTCATAGTGGACGTACCGACATCTGAAGGAAATCTTCTTCACGTCCTCATCCCAAACTCTGAGCTGATGATAGTCTGACCTGAGGTCTATCTTTGAGAACCACCGTGCTGCCTTGAGCTGATCGAAGAGGTTATCAATCCTCCGTAGAGGATACTTGTTCCTCACTGTCACCTAGTTCAGGCGACGATAGTCCACACAAATTCGCAATCTCCCGTCCTCCTTCTTGGCGAACAAAATCGGGGAAGCCCAGGGTGAAACACTGGGTCGGATGAACCCCTTTCCCTGCAAGTCCTCCAACTGTACCTGCAGCTCTCGAAGCTCGGCGGGGGCCATCCGATATGCTGGAGTCGATATCAGGGCTATCCCGGGGTACATGTCAATATAAAAGTCTACCTCTCTGCGAGGAGGTATCCCTAGAACGTCGTCGGGGAAAACGTCTGCATACTGATCCACCACTGCAGGAAAACCAGGACTCTGCACGTCAACTACTCCTAGGATGAGGCTAGCCAACTGGTGAGTGATGGGCTGTCCTCTCCTCCGCGGAAGTCCATCCTGTGCTGCAAAGGCTCCCTTATCGCCAGTGAAGGTGAACCTGCTCCCGTCGGTGCGTACACATCGCACCTTACGCCTAATACAGTCAATCTGTGCATGGACCGTAAACAACCGATCCGTGCCCAAGATGATGTCGTAAGGCCTCGACGCCACTACAAGAAGATCCCAACCAAAGATCTCGCCTCCTAGAGTAATCTCACACTGCCGGCACCTGTGCGTAATCGTCGAGTCTGCTCCAGTATAAGTCTCTAGTCGTAAGGATCGAGCCAATGGATCTGTCGGAATCTCCGAGCTCCGAACAAGGGCAGTGGCTATGAAAGAGTGACTCGCTCCTGTTTCTATAAGAACTGCAGCAAGTGTGGAATAGACACAAATCGTACCTCGAATCATCTCGGGTGCGCTGTGGTCTTAGGCCTCTGCTACCTGGAGCTGTACCTATCTCTGCCCGCTAGCTCCATCTGGTCGGGGTGGACCTCTTGGTGGTGGTGGTGGTAGAGCCTCAAAGCGTCTCCCACCACCTTCTGCTCGGCCAGCTCTTATGCCTCGTCCTCCTGCTCCCTGCGGACCGCCATAGTTGACCCTCTACCTTTGACTCGGTGGTCCCTCAACCTTCTACTGCTCCTCGGCACGGCGGGTCGGGCAGTCACAAGCCATGTGGCCCTGCCCGCCGCATGAGTAGCACTGCCTACCTCTCAAAAGACTGGCTGTGCGCTTTGTGCCCCTCAGTGCTGATCCAATGTCCTGAGGTCGTCTGCCTGAGGGTCTGGTCTGCCTAGACCCATGAGTCATCTGTCGACTGCCTGCTACAGAAGACTATGCTATGTGTCATCCTGCGGTGGGTCTCGGCGCTGGTGTAGACTCACCAAGAAAGCTCTCGATCAAAAGGGCTCGCTCCAGTACTCCTGTCTGAGTTGGAATGCTCAGGGAGATCAATGATGCCCTGATCTCGTGCCTCAATCCCTGCTCAAAGGTTCTGGTCCAGAAGAATGGGTCATGTACCATGTCTGTCGAGTAGCGCGAGAGATCGGTAAATCTCACCGGGTACTGGGCGACCGTCATGCTTCCCTGCCGCAGCTGAAGAAGCTCCTGGATGCGTACAGCACGGAGGGTGGCTGGGATGAACTCTGAGCGGAAGAGGCTCTCAAAGTCCGTCCAGAGAAGAGATACCTCATAGTTCACCTGGAGCATCAATCTCTACCATCTGCCTACTGCTGCGTGCAGTAGGCTCACTGTGAGGATCACCATGAGGTCTGCTGGTGTCCTCACTAACCTGAAAACTCTCACCACTGCCTCCAGCCAGTCCTCGGCTGCCTGGGGGTCCGTCTCCCCACGGAACCTGTGCGGTCGCTGGCGCTGGAACTCATGCAGTGTACTGAGGCGACGTGCATCGTCAGTGGCTGGGGCTGGAAGCATTGGTGGCTCGGCGGGTAGAGCGACCGCCCGTGCCACTGCTGACAAAGGCCCCTACACCGAGGCCTCGTCGCTCAGTGGGCCGTCGTCACGCTCAACTCTCTGAACCCTAGCTGGCTGCCGTCGTGGGGCCATCCTGAAAAGAAAACATGTGCGCCACGGTCAGAATAGTATAACTTATGATATGACACAAAGTAATCACAAAGAGAACTTGATACACAAAGGAAATCAATGTTTTCATGCATTATGTCGAAAATTAGAAGTCAGGGTCCTGGTGTACGGATACGTCGGCCGCCACACCAACACTGGGCTCCCTGGACTGATAACCACACCCAATACGCTTAACACTATTGCTTCACATAGAAAATATTAGAGTCCCAAGTTCTGTGATAGAACCGAACTCCTCTGATACCAATTTGTCACGACCCGTTCTCGGGGCCCGTGCCGTCACTACCCCAAGCCCGCCTTCCATAGGCCAGGGGCTGGCGACAAGCACCAAGGTGTAAATTCCGGATAAAAAGGGAAGGCATTACCTTTGTAAAGTAAACAAACACCACATAGCAAGCAAGCAGTAGAAGTAAACACTAAGTAAAATCCGGTACAATAGTAAGTGCAGAAAGTAAGTGGGCCAGTATACAAACCCAAACTGAAAGTAAAGTACAACTGGAAAGGGAAAACAGCAACTGTAAAGTAAAGCCGCAACGCCGAGATGTCCATTGGAAATCCCACCCGAAGGGTGAGTAAAGATAGCCTCCTCTGCTCCTCGGGTCCAGCCGACCACTCCGAGTACGTCCCGTCCGGTGGTCCACCTCCAGGCACCATCCTATTCCACAAGCCTCAACCACGATCAGCGTTGTCCATCGTCTGCAACCAACACAACGTAGTGCGGGCATAGCCCGTGCAGGGGTGAGTATAAGCTACTTAGAAGGGACCCTGAGACCCCTGAAGGTCTCCCTAAATCCACAAAGGATAATATACAAAGGAAAGATACAAACACGAAGTAACATCCGACACTGCTTAGGTATAAGCCCATACATATACCTAAGTCATCAATTCTCATTCGTCTCCAACATCCAAGCCCAAGTACAACCCATTCCACACAGGAAAGAAAAACATAAATCCACACAGGATAGCACAACACAATCCACATAGGAAAGTAAAACAGGATTCTGCTCACACAGGTATACATCTTCGTATGACGATAGAGATGATCAGATATTTCCACTGATTCATCTAAGACGTTAGACCCACAAAGGATCGATAGGTAATAACCCCCACAATGACCCACATAGGATCTGACCCACAAAGGATAGATAGGTAACTAACCCCCGCAATGACCCACATAGGATCGGACCTACACAGGATCTGTAGGCGCTGGCTCACACAGAACCGCTGAGCGCTGTCCCACACAGGATCGGTAACGCTGATCCACATAGGATCGATGAGTGATGTAGTCGTCGCCATCGAATCCACTGAGGATTTCTGTACATTCGTCATCGTCACAGTCGCAGTCGCAGCCAGCTCTAGGGTTCCCATACATAGAAAGCTCGCTCGGGAGGGTCTGCTCCCCGAGCCGAGGGGCTGATACATCAACTGACACATAGTCCAGAGTTGATGTATCCAAAAGATCGGTATCATCAAAATGAACTCAACGTCGCAGACGACACATCAATCGGACGCCCGGTCTGAGAGTTATTGGTCTTTTCGTTCCAGGGGCACGGTTGGTTTTTAAGGTAAAACCAACCCGACCATACTCCAACTGCGTCCAAACCTAGGTAAAAGTAAGCCAAAAGATCCGTCTCACTTAGAGGAATCCAACAAAGTCGACGGCACATCAATCGGACGTCCGGAGCTTAAGATATGAGTGTTTCCGCTCCGATGGCCCGGTTGGTTTCGTGTACGAACCAACCCGGCCAAACCGAAAGTATTCTGAAACCTTGAGTGCAATATACTGAAACTACCGTCTCGATCCAAGGATCGCATCGCCACTGACATCGTGTCGATCGGAGGTCCGTAGCCCGAGATATGGGCAAAAGAACCAAAAGGGTCCGAAAACGGGGGTTTCGGGCCCGGCCCGACCTGGACCGAGACCCCCTAGGTCGGCCCGAACCGGGTCGACCCGACCCGGGCCTGGGTCGGCCCGGCGGGGCGCGGTCCGGCCCGGCTCGGCGCCCGGCCTGGTGGTCCGGTGCTCTGGCGCGCGGCGCCAGCTGGCTCGGCCGAACGGCCAAGCCGTTCGGCTTTTGTGGGGGGGGGGGGGGGGGGGGCGCTGCCCCCCGCATTTTGTAACCGTGGCCCCCCTTTAATGGGGGCCGCTAGCTGGCCTGGTGGGGGTTTGAACCCCCGACTTTCCTCCTGTCCGGCCGGCCCGCCCCGGTCGGCCGGTTTCTGCCACCACGGGATCACCGACGGCCGGTCCTCTCCCTGCTCCGACACCGGCGGCCCGGAACCGTCCGCCGGTCACCCTGCTCCGCCGCGGCCCGTAACCGGCCGCGGTTTTGGTTCATCCGGCATGGCTCAATGGAACCGCGCCCCTCCGCCGCGGGCTCGATCCGGACACGTTGTCTTCGGTTTTCTCTGACGCGGCGCGACGGCGCCGTGACTTGGTTCAACTTCATGGCGAAGCGTGACGGCCCCGCGCATTACTTGCCGCACGATCCCGCGTGGTGCGACGACACCACGCCATTTCATTACAACCATATTAGAAACAACATAAAGGAAAAGGGAGGAGGGTCGGCCTTGCCGTTTTTGTGCGGTCCGGCCCCCTCTTGTTAATCGAAAGCATTTAGGCGTATATCCATGAAGAATGACAAACTAGAATTCACGAACGAAAATAATTAAATAAACCCCTACCTCGTGTGAGATTGAATGGAGGTTCTTCGAACGAGGATTCGTCACCGGTTGAGACATCGCAGAAGGAGATATTGCGGAAGAAGACGTCGCGGAAGAAGATGTTGTCGTCGTCGCGGTACATGGCGTCGCGTAGTCGGTTTCCGAGAACTCGGCGTTCTTCGTCGGAGACCGATGTGTTCTTCACGTTCTTCATCGAAGATGAAGAAGTTCTTCAATCCTTACCCTTTTTCTCCCCAAGACTCCACCACAGGAAACTAACCCAAAATAAAATAATCTCACCTCTTATTTTATTAACATAACATAACTTTTGAATTTCAAGAGTTTGAAATTTAAATATCCACACTTAACTCACTTAATGAATAACATATGTTATTAATGTTTAAGTTATCAAAAGTTAATGGTGAGTTGAGGGGGGTTTAAGAATATGAAGGGGTGGGATTCTTGTGGGCCCCACCACCCTCATAACCTCTCTTGGGAAGTTGGGTAGTTACCCAACTTCCACCCAAAGCCTTAAACCACTAAAAGAAAATAAAAATTGTAGTTAATTTATAAATTAAACTTCCAAAATTTTTATCATATTCTCTCGTTAAAACGTAACTCCAGAAATTGCGTTCCTAAGAAATTAGCGGTGCTACGGTTCCATCGGTGCCCTCGGAATTCGATTCCGAGCACCGGTTCAAAGGATAGAAATTCCCGCTCGTTCGTTCACTGAACGTACCCGATCTAAACATCGGATAGAAATTCCGGGCACACTGGGCCTCGTAATCAAGTGTCGTCTGAAACTGCGTTCATGTAAAATCCCAAAAAAAATTAAGAAAAAAAAA
Organism: Viscum album; assembly: GCA_963277665.1. Taxonomy (NCBI): domain Eukaryota; kingdom Viridiplantae; phylum Streptophyta; class Magnoliopsida; order Santalales; family Viscaceae; genus Viscum; species Viscum album. The sequence continues at coordinate 352,999,542 of OY728125.1, read as the reverse complement.
TTCCTTGAATTTTATGGATCTTTACAATTTAATTCAAAAAAGAGTAAAAAGAGTTAAAATCAAAGTTTAATAACTAAAACATTTTTAATATAGTCTACATAAGCTAATTTCTATTATAAATATTCATTAGAAATATAAAAATATTTCCTACATAATGGTATTTTATTTATAAATTTTATACCTTAAATAATTTAATTTATTTATGACGCAATGGTGATGCAGTAATTACCTAATTAATCAAATATTAAAATAATTGATATTATAAATATAAAAATAAATACAATTTGAGACTTTATATGAATTACACTTATTTTCTAGGTTAAAATGAAATTTTAGGATTTTCTTAAATGAATTTGGTTCGAATTAATAAAGTTGTTAAGACTTTATCAAAAATCAATTATTAAATAGTGTGAAAATTGACCTAAAAGAGTTTTTAAAAAATATATTATATTAATAATTCATATTATATTCCTAAAAATCTAAGGTTCAGCCAAAGGACTTATATAATTATAGGTCTATCATTAATGGAAAATTTGAAGGTCGCTTAGAAGTATATAGTAAGTTTATTAACAATATAATATAAAAATACAAAGTGACATGGTAAATGTCAAAATATTTAACTAAGAGTTAAATATAAATTATAAGGTTAATATAGTGACCCAAACATATCTAAAATCTATTGTATGAATTTATTTCAACGCATCCCCAACTTAGACTTTGAATAATCCACTTTGGATCCATTAAAAACTGAATATTAATTTATTATAAATTAATACATTACGTTTTTTCTAAAGAGTCCCTCCTCCCCCTTATAAAAGGACACCACTTCTAACTGATTCTTCATACCTTAAAAGCCTTTTTGTTCGGCTAACCTATGCTCAAATACCCTCTCAACTATCCTCCTTTAATCTTAGAGGTATTACTTATAACGACCCATACTTTACATACATTGTTAATACTTCAAAATGGAAGCACACTTATTACAACATATGACAAAACCACAAAGGACTTTATAGGTATAGTGTCTTTAGAAACTGGGAAACATAAACAACTGGTTCATAAATCTTCTATAGTGTCTCCCATTTATTTCATCATATCTAGGTTCCCTTTTAGCATATTCTACTTAATATCCATCTTCCAGACATGGGGAAAAGAAAACATAAAAGGGTGAGCTCAAATGCTCAGCAAGGGAAAATAAAGGAAATAAAAATCATATCATATCTTTTTGAAAATCATAACCTGCAAAAGAGATCATAATATCTTAACATGGAATAAATCATAGAAGTGAAAATGAGATCCCCATAATCATAACATGAAACTTGAAACTTTGTGGCATGCACACATAATCATGGAAAATCATTTCTTGTTAGTCATGACTCATTGCCAAGACTATCTTAGTGGACAAAGTCCCTTTCTGAACCGAGTTCACTCCTCGTTTCAGTCCTGTATCACTGAACCGAAATAACCTTCCATTCCAGCCATGTCTATCTCATGAGATATAAATCTTTACCAAATGCATTGGAGGAAGATATAGGTCCCACCCATCTTATAATGAATCCTTTCTTATGTGTGCCACATAATCATAAACCATACATCATAGCGTAACCCATGTAATAAAAATGGGATTCTTAAACAACATTACATCATAAAACAATTCATATAAGATAAATGAATTAATAAAAAAATTTCCATCACAACATAAGAAAATCCATGTAATAATAGTGATAAAAACAGAACCCTTTTATTATCTTAGATGGAAAATAATTTTGATAAAATACTTGAACTCCATTCTTGAGGAAAATATCCTTTATACTTCAAAAACAATTTTCCTTTCTTAACATGTCATACAATTTTAAACTAAAAGAAGTTGATTAAAAATAAACTTGAATACTTTTAAAGGAAGCTTCTTGGAAATAATGTTTTAAGAATCCATTCATGCCGTATAAGTTAAAAAAAACATTCTTCGTACTTTTGTCGGAAAAGTCAAAAAGTACCTCATACGAAAAAACCACAAAAGATTCCTTTCATATTCTTTACTAAAAACTCACCGAAGGGTAAAATTGGATTTAAACTATTGTAAGTGGATGGAAACAATATTACATATTGGGGGAACATGGATGTGGATGATAAAATACACCACAATAAATACTTATGAATAAACAATCTCGGATAAAAATGAGATTGTGATATTTCCCTTACCTTAGGTCCGATTTGCTTTTTATGTGTCTGAAGCTTCTGTATAATGGTTTAAATAATGTTATTGACTTATTCCAGAATCATACATATTGATATGATATCATATATGGCCATATTCTTAGCTTCTTGTTAGTAATATTTTATTGTTACTTGTTACTCAGGTCTTTATTGCCTTTTGTTCTTGTGCGTGTTTTGCCAAATAAATTCTTATTATTCTTTTAAGGTTATATATACCTTATATCCAGAATGGTATTAGTGTAACATATATCATATTTATTCATTCAATTCATTTATATAATTACTATTTAATGATGATCATGTAGAACGAGTCGCATCACATCGTGGAGACGGTATTCCGTACGTACGCACGAGTGATGATATCGTTCCTATGATTGTGGAATTGTATTAGAGTAGATGTATATTATTTCAGTATCAATATTAATTTATAATAATCATAAATATTTACTCATTACACCATTATACCCATCCTTGTAAGGTGATGGTGGAAAATAGATTACACCACGGCGTGGAGATGGTATTCCGTACGTACGCACGCGCGGTGATTTCATTTTTCCGTAGGATGGATAGAAGGTGAATTAGGGTTGTTTCATATTTATAATAAAATATCATTATGTAAATAATACTGATGTTATTACTTTATCATTAAACAACTAAAGAAGAAGAAGTTGAAGAAGAAAGAAATTGAAAAGATCGGTAATGGATATTACCTCTTCTTTGGAACGCCTCTTTGAATCCTCCACTTAGGGAACTAAGATTGGTCTTTGAAGAAAACCAGGACCTATAGGATTATTCTAGGGAAGTGGAGAGGAGAAAATGGCAGGGGTTGGCTGAGCCTGAGTGCTCAAATTGGTGTGAGGAGGAGGGGGAGGAGGTTCCCTTTTATAAGGGATGAGAGGGGCACCTTAGGAATATCTCAAAATATTATTTTATATTAAAGTCAAAATCGGTTTATAATGGTTCTAAAGGATTTTATTTCGAAGCTAAAGTGGGTATGGGTATAAATCCTATCAACCAATAGGATTTAGACAATTTTAGGGTATTATTTTAACCTTATCAATTAGATTTAACTCTAAGTTAAATAATTTAACTTTTACCGTGTCTTTTTGTTTTCTTACACTATATGGTTAATACACTTACCATAACATGCCAAAAGAACCCCAAATTGTTTATTATTAATATATATATCCTTATCTAAGTCGTTTTGACGAACCTTAGATTTTTAGGAATAAAATAACAATTAATAATATAATATTTGATTTAAAAACTATTTTGTGTCAATTTTGACACTGTTTGATATATGATTTTTGTGAAAGTCATAACAGATTTATATGTGCAAACCAAGTTGATTAAATCAGCACTAATATATCATAGTAACCTAGAAAATTAGTGGAATTCATAAAAAGTCTCAAATTACATTTATTTTGGTGTTTATAACATCAATTATGTCAATATTTTATTAATAAGATAATTACTGCATCATCATTCTGTCATAAATAAATTAAATTATTTAATGTCTAAAAATTATAAATAAAATACGATTATGTAGGAAATATTTTTAAATTTCTAATGAATATTTATAGTCGAATTTATCTTATGTATAACCCCATATTAAAAATGATTTACTTATTAAACTTTGATTTTAACTATTTTAACCCTTCTTTAAATAAATTAATAATAAATGTCCTAATCTAACCCTAGTGGGCCCAAATGGTCATATTTTATTCATAAGGTTGTTTTTGGTAGAATTACACTTATCCAATAGAATTATGACATGTGTTAGGGTAATAGTAATATCATATTTACCCCTATTTACTATTAACTACTGTAAAAAAAGTAAAAAGTTACTATTCACCAAAAAATTATTTTTATCTCATTGAACCACATTTTACTTACTGATATCAACCGTGTCTGTCGGATTTTTGAAATTCCATTCACAGAAGTCGTAAAATTAAGTTTTATGCAAAATTCAGTTTTTAACCTACCACTTAGTGGTTTCACTATTCATCAAAAATTGAAAGTTTTCAGAAAAATATCAAAATTTCACCCTAGGATAATTTCGGTATTCCGAATCTAAAAATGAAGTCCATTTTGAAAGATAAAATTATAAAATTTCAAAAAGTGGTTATTACTATTCATAATGGCTAGTTTTAATAATATTTTAATAGCATATCGTTGTTTAGTGAAACTCAGTATTGCGTACGACGCAAGCTATCGAGGAAGGTCGTGATTGCGTGTAAAGTAAGCCAAGCTAGTATGTATTGAAAGATTCCTTTGATGATATATAAAAACAAAATATTACTCATAAAAATATCGGGTATTACATTCTACCCCCCTTAAAAAGAATTTCTCCCTCGAAATTCGTCACTTTGTAACAAACAGATGAGGATACTTCTCCCTCATCATATCGTCAAGCTCCCATGTAGCTTCTTCAAGTTGGTGGTTCCTCCATAAAACTTTCACCAATCGAGTGGTCTTGTTTCATAGGACTTTTTCACTACGATCCAGAATCTCTATCGGTTGTTCTTCATAAGAAAGATCTTGCTCCAGCGGTACAACTTCGGAGATGAGTACATGTGAAGGATCAGGTATGTACTTTCTCAGGAGAGATACATGGAACACATCGTGAACTTGAGAGAGATTCGGTGGAAGCGCCAATCGGTAAGCTACCTTTCCAACACGATCCAGTATTTCGAAAGGACCGATATATCTAGGGCTTAACTTCCCCTTCTTTCCAATTCTCATAACCCTCTTACTGGGAGATATTCGTAAGAACACTTTATCACCCACTTGAAACTCTAGGTCTTTTCTTCGGTTGTCGGCATAACTTTTCTGTCGACTCTGAGCTGCTCTTATGTGTTGTTGAATAGATCTGACCTTTTTTGCCATTTCATCAACGAGATCAGGTCCTAATAGCTTTCTTTCCCCAACTTCATCCCAGCAAGTTGGAGTCCTGCATTTCTTTCCATAGAGAGCTTCATAAGGATCCATCTGAATACTGGAGTGAAAGCTATTATTATAAGAAAATTCCACCAAAGTTTGGTGTTGATCCCAACCTCCTTTGAAATCCATAGAGCAAGCTCTCAATATTTCTTCTAGGGTTTGAATTGTTCTCTCAGACTGACCGTCTTTCTGGGGATGATAAGCAGTGCTGAAACTCAACTCTGTATCCAGAGTATGCTGAAGACTTCGCCAGAACTTCGAGGTAAATCTCGGATCCCGATCAGATATAATAGAAAGTGGTACTCCATGCAATCTTACCACTTCCTTTATATATATCCTGGCAAGCTGATCTAGAGAGAAATCCTCTCCAATAGCAATGAAGTGCGCAGACTTTGTAAGACGATCAACTATAACCCAAATAGCATTATTGCCTTTGGATGTTTTAGGAAGTCCTGTGACAAAGTCCATAGTGATGTTTTCCCATTTCCATTCGGGTATGGGTAATGGTTGAAACATCCCCTTAGACTTTTGTCTATCAGCTTTAACTTGTTGACAAACCAAGCAACGAGAGACATATTCAGCAACATCTCTTTTCATGCCATCCCACCAGAAGTACTCTTTCAGGTCCCTATACATCTTCGTGCTCCCAGGATGAATAGAGAATGAAGAACTATGAGCCTCATCCAGCTGCTCCTTCTTTAATTCGGGGATGGGAGGAACACAAACCCGATTCCTGAACTTTATTATCCCATCACAATCAGGGTTGAATTCAGGAACATTTCTCACCTTCTTTTGTAACTCTACATCTTCTTTATGTGCCACTTTAATCTTCACATGTATAGATGGTTGAACATTCATTTGAGAAAGATAAGATTTTCACCCTTCCATTATAATTCCAATATCCATCCTTTGTAAATCCATAAATATTGGATCTTTTGTGATCCTCATCATGGATAAACTAGCATTTTCTTGTCGACATAATGCATCTGCCGCCTTGTTTGCTTTCCCAGGGTGGTAATGGATTGAGTAGTCATAATCCTTAATCAGCTCCAACCATCTTCTTTGACGCATATTCAGCTCCTTTTGTGTGAAAATATACTTTAAACTTTTATGATCAGTATAAATATCACACCTTTCACCATAAAGGTAATGCCGCCAAATATTTAATGCAAAGATTACCGCAGCTAACTCCAAATCATGTGTTGGGTAATTTTGCTCATGGATTTTCAACTTTCGTGAGGCATAAGCTATCACCATATCATTTTGCATAAGAACACACCCCAATCCCTTTTGGATGCATCACTGTATATCACAAACCTTTATCCACTACAAGGTAGTGTGAGCACAGGTGCACTGGATAACCTTCTTTTCAACTCCTTAAAATTCTCTTCACATTCTTCTGTCCAGAAAAACTTAACTCCTTTCTGGGTCAACTTGGTGAGTGGATTAGATAATCGTGAAAAATCTTTTACAAAACGTCTATAATATCCATCCAAACCAAGAAAACTTCGGATCTCAGTTACTGTTGTTGGTCTCGACCATCTTTCGATAACCTCTGTTTTTGCTGGATCCACAGATATCCCCTCTTTTGAGATTATGTGACCCAAAAATGAAACTTTTTGAAGCCAAAATTCACACTTGGTAAATTTGGCATAAAGCTTCTCCTTTCTCAGGGTCTTCAATATAATTATCAAGTGATCTTTATGTTGTTCCTTGCTCTTTGAATAGACAAGAATATCGCCTATAAAGACTACCACAAATTGATCAAGATAGTCTCTAAAGACTCTATTCATTAGATCCATGAAGATAGAAGGGGCATTTGTAAGACCAAATGGCATCACTATAAATTCATAGTGTCCATACCTTGTACGGAAAGCCGTATTTGGTATATCCTCCCTTTTGACCCTTAATTGATGATACCCTGAACGAAGATCAATCTTGGAAAAGTATTGAGCTCCACGTAGTTGGTCAAATAAGTCATCAATGCGTGGGAGAGGATATTTGTTCTTGATAGTGATCTTGTTAAGTTCTCGATAATCTATGCAGAGTCTCATTGATCCATATTTCTTCTTAACAAATATAACAGGTGCTCCCCAAGGTGACGCACTAGGGCGTATGAATCCCTTATCAAGATTCTCCTGGATTTTCTTCTTCAATTCCTGCAACTCAATTGGGGACATTCTATAAGGTGTCTTTGAAATAGGCAAAGCACCTGGTACGAGTTCTATTGAAAACTCAACTTCACGATTTGGTGGAAGACCCGGTAATTCCTCTGGAAAGACATCATCAAACTCTCGTACAATGGGAATATTCTTAATCGTGAGTTTCTCACCAACCATTTGAGATAAATAACCTTCATTTAGTGGAATCAAGACCCATAAGATGGAAGAAATTTCCACTGGAAGGTTATATTCATCCTTTCATCGATAGACGATCGTAGATTGATCTGGAATATGAAATGTGACTTCACTTCTTTGGAAATTGATATGAGCTCCATGTAGAGAAAGCCAATCCATGCCAAGAATCAAATCAAATTCCACTAAAGGAAGTATCACAAGATTTGCAGGAAGCACTTTCCCACAATCTTCGGTCGGAGAAGAATTATAAACTTTTGATGTGACTGTTGTGCCATTAGGTGTTGTCACAACTAACTCAATATCTAATTGTTGAGGTAATACGGTGATACCCTTAGAAAATTTTTCAGAAATAAAAGAGTGGGTGGATCCAGAATCAAATAAAATATTTTCTACTTTAGAGAGGATGGTAAGTGTACCTTTCACCACTTCGTTATCGTACTCCACATCGCTGATAGAAATTGCTTGTGACTTTCCTTTGTCTTTAGCCTTAAGATTTTGTTGACGTCGACCATCATCATCAACCCTTGGATTTGGGCATTGATTGGCATAATTCCCCATCTCCTTGCACTTGAAACATTGAAGTGTAGTAGGTTCATTCTGTGTATCCCTTCCTTTTTTTGCATCATTAGACATCTTCTTCCCATTATCGCGGCATTCAAATGCCCGATGACCTTCCTTTCCACATTTGAAACATATACTTGTCCCTTTAAGACAACTCCCTCCATGTTTCTTTCCACACTTTGAGCATAAGGGAAAGCTCTTCTTCTTTTCAGTGTGCTCTTTAGATTTTCCTTTGAATTCCATCTTCCTCTTCTTATCAAACCCATGTGACTGAGGGGTTACTCCAATCTCCATCTCGACTTTGACAGCACATCGAACGATTTCCTCGTAGCTATTGAAGTCCCTTATGGCTAACGCCCTTCGAAGACTTGGTTTTAAGCCACTAAAGAATCGATCGATCTTACTCTCAGGTTGGATAATAATACCAGAAGTGTACCTTGCAAGTCTTGTAAAATTTGCTTCATAGGTACCAACAGATTCATCATCCCTTTGCTTTAGTTCAAGAAACTCTTTCTCCATCTTTGTTCGGATAATACGAGGGAAGTACTTATTGAAAAATAAGTTCATGAACTCGTCCCATTCCATAGACTCAATTTCATCCCTTTGCCTCGTATTTTTAATAAGATTCCACCATTGATCAGCATATCCTTCCAAACGATACACTACTAGGATGACTTTATCATGTTCATAACATTGAAGAACTGAAAATATCTTTTCAGTAGTACTAATCCATTGTTCAGAAACTAATGGATCAGTAGACCCGCTGAAAGAAGGTGGACGCTGCCTCATGAAGGATTCAACAGAATGTTGGTCCTTCCTTTGCTCGTTTGGAAGTCCTACATGATTCATAGCTTGAGAAAGTTGTGTGAGCATGGCTACAAGATTTTTTATTCCAGCTCCCATATCGTTTGGTTGCTCAGGGGGACAATCATTGCATTTCCCATCGCATTCCGCATTAACACGGTTCCTCCGGGTTCCAGCCATTGACTAAAACCAAGAAGAATAGTGTGAGCAACACTAATTATAATAGGAAAACCACATAATCAAGGATAAAATTTCACACTTAAGGTCTTATCCTAGGGTATTCATGGCCATTTCTAAAACACTAGGATTGTGTTCTATGCTTATACTTATCCTTAGGGTTCTTCCAAAGGCTTTCACATCCTAGTTTCCAAAGGTTGACTATACCTTTCCTCTGCTACCAACTATAACGACCCATACTTTACATACATTGTTAATACTTCAAAATTGAAGCACACTTATTACAACATATGACAAAACCACAAAGGACCGTATAGGTATAGTGTCTTTAGAAACTGGGAAACATAAACAACTGGTTCATAAATCTTCTATAGTGTCTCCCATTTATTTCATCATATCTAGGGTCCCTTTTAGCATATTCTACTTAATATCCATCTTCCTGACCTGGGGAAAAGAAAACATAAAAGGGTGAGCTCAAATGCTCAGCAAGGGAAAATAAAGGAAATAAAAATCATATCATATCTTTTTGAAAATCATATCCTGCAAAAGAGATCATAATATCTTAACATGGAATAAATCATAGAAGTGAAAATGAGATCCACATAATCATAACTTGAAACTTGAAACTTTGTGGCATGCACACATAATCATGTAAAATCATTTCTTGTTAGTCATGACTCATTTCCAAGACTATCTTAGTGGACAAAGTCCCTTTCTGAACCGAGTTCACTCCTCGTTTCAGTCCTGTATCACTGAACCGAAATAACCTTTCGTTCCAGCCATGTCTATCTCCTGAGATATAAATCTTTACCCAATGCATTGGAGGGAGATATAGGTCCCACCCATCTCATAATTAATCCTTTCTTATGTTTACCACATAATCATAAACCATACATCATAGCGTAACCCATGTAATAAAAATGGGATTCTTAAACAACATGACATCATAAAACAATTCATATAAGATAAAGGAATTCATAAAAATATTTCCATGAAAACATAATCAAATCCATTTAATAATAGGGATAAAAACAGAACCCTTTTATTATCTTATATAGAAAATAATTTTGATAAAATACATGAACTCCATTCTTGAGGAAAATATCCTTTCTACTTCAAAAACACTTTTCCTTTCTTAACATGTCATACAATTTTAAACTAAAAGAAGTTGATTAAAAATAAACTTGAATACTTGTAAAGGAAGCTTCTTGGAAATAATTTTTTAAGAATCCATTCATTCTGTATAATTTAAAAAAACATTCTTCGTACTTTTGTCGGAAAAGTCAAAAAGTACCTCGTATGAAAAAACGACAAAAGATTCCTTTCATATTCTTTACTAAAAACTCACCGAAGGGTAAAATTGGATTTAAACTATTTTAAGTGGATGGAAACAATATTACATATTGAGGGAACATGGATTTGGATGATAAAATACACCCCAATAAATACTTATGAATAAACAATCTCGTATAAAAATGAGATTGTGATATTTCCCTTACCTTAGGTCCGATTTGCTTTGTATGTGTCCGAAGCTCCTGTATAATGGTTTAAATAATGTTATTGACTTATTCCAGAAGCATACATATTGATATGATATCATATATGGTCATATTCTTAGCTTCTTGTTAGTAATATTTCGTTGTTACTTGTTACTCTGGTCTTTATTGCCTTTTGTTCTTATGCGTGTTTTGACAAATAAATTCGTATTCTTCTTTTAAGGTTATAGGTACCTTATATACAGAATGGTATTAGTGTAACATATATCATATTTATTCATTCAATTAATTTATATAATTACTATGTAATGATGATCATGTAGAACGAGTCACATCACATCGTGGAGACGGTATTCCGTACGTACGCACGAGTGATGATATCGTTCCTATGATCGTGGAATTGTATTGGAGTATATGTATATTATTTCAGTATCAATATTAATTTATAATAATCATAAATAGTTACTCATTACACCATTATACCCATCCTTGTAAGGTGATGGTGGAAAATAGATTACACCACGGCGTGGAGACGGTATTCCGTACGTACGCACGCGCGGTGATTTTATTTTTCCGTAGGATGGATATAAGGTGAATTAGGGTTGTTTCATATTTATAATAACATATCATTATGTAATTAGTACTGATGTTATTACTTTATCATGAAACAAATAAAGAAGAAGAAGTTGAAGAAGAAAGAAATTGAAAAGATCGGTAATGGATATTACCTCTTCTTTGGAACGCCTCTTTGAATCCTCCACTTAGGGAACTATGATTGGTCTTTGAAGAAAACCAGGACCTCTAGGATTATTCTAAGGAAGTGGAGAGGAGAAAATGGCAGGGGTTGGCCGAGATTGAGTGCTCTAATTGGTGTGAGGAGGAGGGGGAAGAGGTGCCTTTTTATAAGGGAGGAGAGGGGCACCTTAGGAATATCTCAAAATATTATTTTATATTAAAGTCAAAATCGGTTTATTTTGGTTCTAAAGGGTTTTATTTCGAAGCTAAAGTGGGGATGGGTCTAATTCCTATCAACCAATAGGATTTAGACAAGTTTAGGGTATTATTTTAACCTTATCAATTAGATTTAACTCTAAGTTAAATAATTTAACTTTTACCGTGTCTTTTTGTTTTCTTACACTATATGGTTAATACACTTGCCATAACATGCCAAAAGAACCCCAAATTGTTTATTATTAATATATATATCCTTATCTAAGTCATTTGTCCAAACCTTAGATTTTTAGGAATAAAATAACAATTAATAATATAATATTTGATTTAAAAACTATTTTGTGCCAATTTTAACACTATTTGATATATGATTTTTGTGAAAGTCATAACAGAATTATATGTTCAAAAAAAGTTGATTAAAGCAACACTAATATATCATAGTAACCTAGAAAATTAGTGGAATTTATAAAAAGTCTCAAATTACATTTATTTTGGTGTTTATAACATCAATTATGTCAATATTTTATTAATAAGATAATTACTGCATCATCATTGTGTCATAAATAAATTAAATTATTTAATATCTAAAAATTATAAATAAAATACCAATATGTAGTAAATCTTTTTATATTTATAATTAATATTTATAGTCGAATTTATATTATGTATAACCCCATATTAAAAAGTATTTACTTATTAAACTTTGATTTTAACTATTTTAACCCTTCTTTAAATAAATTAATAATAAATGTCCTAATCTAACCCAAGTGGGCCTAAATGGGCATATTTTATTCATAAGGTTGTTTTTGGTCGAATTACACTTATCCAATAGAATTAGGACATGTGTTAGGGTAATAGTAATATCATATTTACCCCTATTTACTATTAACTGCGGTAAAAAAAGTAAAAAGTTACTATTCACCAAAAAATTATTTTTATCTCATTGAACAACATTTTACTTACTGATATCAACCGTGTCTGTCGGATTTTTGAAATTCCATTCACAGAAGCGGTAAAATTAAGTTTTATGAAAAATTTAGTTTTTAACCTACCACTTAGTGGTTTCACTATTCATCAAAAATTGAAAGTTTTCAGAAAAATACCAAAATTTCACCCTAGGCTAATTTCGGTATTCCGAATCCAAAAATGAAGTCCATTTTGAAAGATAAAATTATAAAATTTCAAAAAGTGGTTATTACTATTCATAACGGCTAGTTTTAATAATATTTTAATAGCATATCGTTGTTTAGTGAAACTCAGTATTGTGTACGACGCAAGCTATCGAGGAAGGTCACGATTGCGTGTAAAGTAAGCCAAGCTAGTATGTAGTGAAAGATTCCTTTGATGATATATAAAAACAAAGTATTACTCATAAAAATCTTGAGTGTTACATTACTTTAGTCAGAAAGTCAACCTAAGGAGCCCTTTTGATCAAATCAAAAGGAAGAACTCGAAAAAGAGGTAATGTTTTCACCACCCTCATTCAAGTTCCTTTCTTCTTCAACTTCTTATTTCTTTGTTATTTACATTCTAAAATAATAGCTCTAGTATCTTCTATATACTATGATGTTATTATAAATATGGTACAACCATATTCAGTATTCTATTCATCCTTTGAATTACATGTCACCATACGTGCATACGCACGGCCTACTGTCTCCACGTCGTTGTGTAATTGTTATTCCATACATTATTATTTGTATTGGTATAATAATGATGTTTAATTCTTGTAAATAATAAATATAACATGATAATTATTCTTTATATATTATATACAATCAAATTATATATTATTTTTTTATCAAACGAATGATATTTTCGCTCGTGCGTATGTACGGACTACCGTCTCCACGAACGCGATGAGATTCATTCCCCATCGTATCCTATCAAGAATAATTTTCATTTGATGGTTAAAAGTAATGTTTAGGGACTTGATATTATTCTGTATATGAATAATATACAACCTATCCAAAACAAACACGACTTATGTAACAAAACATATAAAAGAAAACGAGTAAGTTAACACCCGGAACGATGATAATAATAAGATATTATTAACAAAGCAATGTTAAAATATCATATATGATATCATATTAATATATATGATTCTTGTATAGTTTAATAACAGTTATTTCACCATTATATAGGAGTTTATCCTACCTTCAACCAAGGAAAAGTACAAGGTAATGGTTTATTTCACAATCTCTTCATTATCCGATGTTCTTTATACGTAATTATCTACTGGGACATCTTTATCATCCACATCCATGTTCCTTAAAAATGTATTTCAAAACATTCTTACTATTATACAGAATTTGGGTTAAAGTCAATAATACCCTTGTTTGACTTTTGATATGAATTTTATAAAGGAATCTTTACATCATTTTCCAAACAATGTCCTTTTTATCCTTTTCGACACAATTAAGGTAAGAATGTCTTTTTTTAACTTATACAGTGGGTGCGGATATTTTCCACCGTTGTAAAATCTTATAAGCTTATATTGCAATCTTATAAGATTATTTTCAAAGTAAATGTGTTATTTTATAATTATGTGACTTTTAAATTATTTTAAAATAGAAATATTTCTCTCAAATAGTTTTGATTTCATCTATGTCAACATCCTTTGATGGATTTTAAGATTATTTGAAGTTGATTTATTATGATACAAAACTTCCATATTATATTGAAGGTTTTGGGATATGATTTACTGTGGATGTGTTATTTTTATACCATTAATGGTTTATGGAGAAAGTATTTACATTTCGTATGCTAGTTTTAATACGAATGTTTATGTTATGTTTAAACCTATTCATATGAGGAATGCATTGGACTTAGTAAGTGATGGGTTGAGCCCTCTATAGCTCCTCGATGCATCGGTAGGTCTCATGAGACAAACTACTGTCTTGGAATAAGGACATGAAAAAATATTATTTGTAGTCTTGGCACAATGCCTTGACTATGTGGTTATGATAGTCTGGCATTATGAATTCCATCATTATGAAAGTGGTTATTGATATTGCATGTGATTATTCAACTAATAGAACATCCATGTGAATAAGTAAATGGCATTATTTCTTTTTATCTTTGTCATATTATGCTGAAGTTAAAGTTTAAATGCCTTTTGTTTTAGTTATATATTGGATTAAATGTTTATGCTTATTTATGAAGGTTTCCACTATATTGTTATCTTTACTGAGCATCTGAGCTCACCCCTTTCAATGTTTTATTTTTCCAAGGATGTGAAGAAGTAATTTTGAATGACTTGCAGGGATAGTATGAGGGGATATGAATAAAAGATGTTGTTGTAGTTTTTTTTACTTTATGATGTAATGTAAGACTTATGAATATATCTAGTGTTTCCAAGACTACTAAACTAATCGGTCTTTCAAGACTTGATCTTTTGTGATCAGGCCATTGTTATGTAATAATGAACCAACTCTGGGTAACTGGGGTCGGAGTGTTACAGTTGGTATCATAGGAAGTTTATTAAAATCCATAGAAACTAGCTTTAGATAAACTCTAATTAGAGCACATAGACCTAAGATGGACTTTGAGGATTAGTATAGAAGAAATTCCTAGAATTTTGGTATTATAGAGATTTTGTGATTTTTCCAAGAAATATATCCCTAGATGGATATAAGCAGGTAGAGGCGGCTCTGACACATATGTACCTAGGGGTAAAACCTGAAAACACCACTTTGAGCTAGACTCGAACGGGAAATGGTGCACGACAACGGGCCTTGCTGCACTCTTGGTTACGACACTCTCGAGGGATATGCTTAGGATAATTCTTATTTTCTTTACAAACCATTATAAAGTGTTTATGAGTATATACATCCTCAAAGAATTTTTTTGATGATTATGGATTATATACATAAACTCTTCAATTTATGTTAAGTGTTTTAAATGTTTGGAATTAAGTGTTTTGATTCATAAATTAATCTAGTTTGTGCCATTGTTTAGAAATGGTTCCTAGTGGAAGGAATGGAAAATGTATCAATGCATGCACTCTATGTAGTGATTTACCTGCTGCTCAAGATAATTATAGTGAAGCTGGTGATACAACTGGTGCTGATCAGCTTATCACCATACTGGGACAACTCACTCATGTTATGAATAATAACCTTACCCATATGGAGCACACTGATCCGCAGCATGGAGGATCAATGTTAGATCTCTTCACGAGGCAGCAGCCACCAAAATTCAATGGGAGTACAAATCCATTAGTAGCTGAGCAATGGATAAGTTCCCTAGAGAAAATATTTCAGGATTTAGGGAGTAGTGAAAGGGAAAAATTTATCATGGCGGTTTACCGCCTCACTGCAGATGGTGATCAATGGTGGTCATTGATTCAAAACATGAAGGAAGATGATGAAGTGTCAAATATGGAATGGAGAGAGTTAAAAGAGTTTTTTTTAGAAAAATACTTTCCTTGTGACCATCGAGCAGATATAGAATGGCAATTTCTAAGTCTGAGGCAAAAGGAGAATGAGAATGTCGCAAAGTATGAGTCTAACAATACAAGGTTAGAAAGGCGTGCAACAAATTATATATGTAACCCAAGAAATAAGATTGATCGTTTCTTTGATGGGTTAAAACTATTTCTTCATCAAGCATTAGACTCATAATTTTTATAGTCGTACGAAGATATTATCTCATGTGTTATCAAGATAGAAAAACAATCCTCTAAGTCGTATGACATTAAAGCTAAGTAAGAGAAGAAGAGAACGGTGTAACAAGAGACAGATAAAGGGAAAAGGGAAATAAGGATTTTCCATTATGTGATAATTGGGGTAAGAAACACCCCGGTACTTGCCAAAAAGGAATGGGAGTTTGTTACAAATGTGGAGAAATAGGTCACCAGACTCGTGATTTCAAGGGAAAGAAAGAGGCTGTCAATGTTGATGCAACAATTGTAGAGAAATGGGGAATTATGAAAATGAAGAACCTAAGCACCATGGAATCTTACCTCATATTAGGTCAAGGTAGCAAGGAAATGTTTATGCTATAACTACAGATGAAGTTTAATAAATATTGTATTTTTGTTTTTGGACTCAAGAACTATATTATGGTTATAAGAATAATGTGATATGTGTAAGGATTGTACTACAGTACTTGTGGTTTTCATTAAGGTTTTAATATGATGAAGGTAATCATATTTTTAGTATGTGATAATAAGAGAAACTTTACCTTGTTTGGGGAATCTGATGTTACAATTGATTTTGGAATTTAGAGACCTTTTAGAGAAAGTCTGGATAGAGTTATTTTGGATAACTATAAAGGTTGGAATGGATTAAGTAGAACATTGGATGGTATTTTTTAAGGTTAAAACATTTATAAAGATTATTTTTGGAATATTATAATACTATAGTTTTAGGAAAAGGACAACCTGCAGGTCGGGGGATAACCCATCAGGTCGGACAGAGCTGTAGGAATCGAACCCACAACCATAGTGCGATAGGACTTTATTACCTACCACTATCCTACAGGAAGTCCCTATTTATTACAAAATAGTTTTCCTAATTTAAATTGTATGTGTTAATATTTGGAAACTTGTACAATTAGGATAAATATAATATTTTTTATTTCTATTTTCTTTTTGAGTGAAAGATGAGTTTGTGGTAGAAATTAGTTGAGGGTTGAAACTCTACTTGTCAAGTATATATATATATATTTACATCTCTCTTATTCTATGAATAAATTAATTATTAAACATTATGAAAGGGATATTAAAACAAAAATGGGTTATCCTAATACCGAATGCTTTGTTGAACTGATGATATTTTAAATCACCATAGATTGAAGGATTTGAGGCCCTCAATTTTACAATTGATTATGATTGATGACCTCAATCACTCCCTACAAATATTTACGTTTTTCCTTCAATTATGTGTCTCTAATTTCCACCAATGTTCTCTTAATCAAGATCATAATTTGGTGGTGACTTTTTCATTTCCCTTTCCCTCTTATTAAGGCTAAATTTTTTAACCTTATTACCGATGTGGGTTTTCCACATAGGTATTTTCTATTTTCAACCTTTTTTTTCAAAGAACAATATCAAATTACAAGGACACAATTTATTGAAGGAGGGGAGAATGTAACACCCCAATCTTCCATGGTACGCTTCTCTTTGAATAATACTATAGCGTGTGTTGTACGCAACTTTCAGTTCTAACACACACCACAACCAATCAAACTAGCCGTTATGAATAGTAATACCCAATTTTTGAAATTTTATAAATTTTATCTTTCAAAATGGACTTCATATTTGGATTCGGAATATCGAAATTATCCTAGGGTGAAATTTTGTTATTTTTCTAAAAACATTCAATTTTTGATGAATAGTGAAAAACATTGAGTTATAGTTTAAAACCTAATTATTATTTAAATAATTATTTATTCTATTTAAATTTATTTTATGTAAAAATAGATACATAATACCTATATATGTTCAATGTAATTCATTGGAGTCATTTTAGAATAATTTTAGATATATAAAATTTTTATCAAACTTTTCACGGTCTTTTACCCACTTCCTAGGAGAATTTATAAATTCACCTAAAACGTAATTTTACCACTTCTGTGAGTGGAATTTATAAAATATGAGATACACGGTTAATATCAAGGAGTGAAATGTGGTTCAATGATATGAAAATAACTTTTTTGTGAATAGTAACACTTTACTTTTATTTACCACGGTTAAAAGTAAATAGGGTAATTAAGGGTAAAAATGATATTAATATTACCCTAACACATGTACTAATTCTACTGGAAATTTTTATCTCGACCAAAACCAACCTTAGGAATAAAATATTATCATTTAGGACCACCTGTATTAGATTAGGACATTTATTATTATTTAATTCAAAGAAGAGTTAAAAGAGTTAAAATCAAATTTTAATAACTAAAACATTTTTAATATACCGTTATACATAAGATAAATTCGATTATAAATATTAATTATAAAACTAAAAATATTTCCCACATAATGGTATTTTGTTTATAATTTTTAGAAATTAAATAATTTAATTTATTTATGGCACAATGGTGATGTAGTAATTACTTAATTAATGAAATATTAAAATAATTGGTATTATAAATATCCATATAAATGTAATTTGAGACTTTATATGAATCACACTAATTTTCTAGGTTAATATGACATTTTAGGATTGCTTAAATGAATTTGTTTTGAATTAATAAATTTGTTAATACTTTAAAAAAAATAAATTATTAAATAGTGTCAAAATTGACATAAAATAGTTTTTAAAACAAATATTATATTATTAATTCGTATTCTATTCTTAATAATCTACGGTTCAGCCAAAGGACTTATGTAATGATAGCTTTATCATTAATGGACAACTTTGAGGTCACTTGGAAGTATATAGTAGGTTTTTTAACCATATAATATAAAAATACAAAGTGACATGGTAAATGTCAAACTATTTAACTGAGAGTTAAATATAAATGATAAGGTTAATATAGTAACCCAAACTGGTATAAAATATATTTGATGAAAGTATTTCGACCCATACCCACCTTATACATTGAATAATCCACTTTGGATCTATTAGAAACCAAATATGAATTTATTATAAATTAGTAATTTAAGTTTTTCTTAAAGAGCCCCTCCTCCCCCTTATAAAAGGACACCACTTAAAACCAATTATTCATACCTTCACAGCCTTTTGGTTCGGTTAACCTCTGCCAAAATACCCTCTCAACTATCCTCCTTTAATCCTAGAGGTATTACTTTATTCATAAATCCAACCTAAGGATCCCTTTAGATCAAACCAAATAGAAGAACCCGAAGAAGAGGTAATGTTTTCACCACCCTCATCCAAGTTCCTTTCTTCTTCAACTTTTTTGATCTTTGTTATTTCCATTATAAAATAAGAAATCCAATATCTTCTATATACTATTATGTTATTATAAATATGTTACAACCACATTCAGTATTCTATCCATCCTTTGAATGACATGTCACCGTACGTGCGTATGTACGGTCTACCGTCTCCACATCGTGGTGTAATTGTTATTCATAACATTATTATTTGGATGGGTATAATAATGATGTTTAATTCACGTAAATAATAAATATAACATGATAATGATTCTGTATATATGATATACAATCCAATTATATATTATTTTAATATCAAAAGAATGATATTGTCTCTCATGCATACGTACGGACTACCGTCTCCACGAACGCGATGAGATGCATTCATCATCGTATCCATTCAAGAATAATTTTCATTTGATGGTTATAAGTAATGTTTAAGGACTTGATATAATTCTGTATATGAATAATATAAAACATTTCCATAACATACACAACTTATGTAACAAAACATATAAAAGAAAACGAGTAAGTTAACACCTGAAACGATGATAATAATAATATATTATTAGAAAAGCAATGTTAAAAGATCATATATGATATCATATTAAAATATAAGATTATTATATAATTTAATAACAATTATTTCACCATTATACAGGAGTTTAACCTACCCTCATCCAAGGCAAAGTACAAGGTAAGGTTTTATTTCACAATCTCATCATTATCCAAGTTTGTTTATACGTAATTATCTACTGGGACCTCTTTATCATCCACATCCATGTTTCTTAAAAATGTATTTCGAAACATTATTACTATTTTACAGAATATGGGTTAAATTCATTTATACCCTTTTTTGAATTTTTATAAGAAGTTTATAATGGAATCATTACGTCATTTTCCGAACAAGGTCCTTTTTAACCCTTTCGACAAAATTAAGGTAAGAATGTCTTTTTTAACTTATACGGCGGGTGCGGATATTTTACACCGTTTTAAAATCTTAAAAACTTCACTTAAAATATTATAAGAATATTTTCAAATTAAAAGTTTTATTTTATAATTTTTTTACTTTTAAATGATTTCAAAAAAGAAATATTTCTCTCAAATAGTTTTGATTTCATCTATGTAAACATCCATTGATGGATTTTAAGCTTATTTGAAGTTGATTTATTATGATTAATAACTTCCATATTGTATTGAAGGTTTTGGGATATGTTTGAGTGTGGATTGTTATTATTATACCATTCATTGTTTATGGAGAAATTATTTACATTTCGTATACTAATTTTAATACGAATGTTTATGTTATGTTTAAACCTGTTCGTGTGAGGAATGAATTGGACATAGTAAGTGATGGGTGGAGCCCGCTATATCTCCTCGAAGCATCGGTAGGTCTCATGAGACAAACTAGTGTCTTGTCACAAGGCCTTGACAAAATCTTATTTATAGTCTTGGCACAAGGCCTTGACTATGTGGTTATGATAGTCTGGCTTTATGCATTCCATCATTATGAAAGTGATTATTGATATTTCATGTGATTATTCGACTAGTAGAATATCCATGTGATTAAGTAAATGGAATTATATCATTTTATCTTTGCCATATTATGCTGAAGTTCAAGTTTAAAAGGATTTTGTTTTAGTTATACATTGCCTTAAATGTTTATGCTTATTTATGAGTGTTTCTTCTATATTGTTATCCTTACTGAGCATCTAAGCTCACCCCTTTCAATGTTTTATTTTTTCCAGGATGTGAAGAAGTAATTTATGAATGACCTGCAGGGTTAGTATGTGGGGATATGAAGACAATATTTTGTTGTAGTTTGTTTAGTGTAGGATGTAATGTAAGACTTATGAATATATCTAGTGTTTCCAAGACTACTAAACTAATCGGTCTTTCGAGACTTGATCTTTTGTGATCATGCCAATGTTATGTAATAATTCACCGACTCTAGGTAACTAGGGTCAGGGCATTACACTCATTCCATTATTACATCTTATATGATCCTTCTCTTTTATGATATCATGTCGTGCCTCTTCATTCATATGTATTCACCATGTTTTACTTTGATTATTCCTTTACTAGGCTATATTAATCACCACTTTTCATTATATATTTCCCTAAGATTCCATATATAATAGAAGTGGGTCATTGGTGTTTAAATTAAATTGGAGAAATTTGAATTAAGATGTTGTGGTTTATACAAAAGTTAATGTATTATGTATCTAATATCCAAAAGACACTAGAACTCTATATTTTTGGATTGAATTTTATTTTATTTTTTTATCAATAATAATTTTTAAATATTTTTGTTAAACTAAGATTACTTTAATTGGTATAAAATAAATATTTAATTATTATTGGACATTAGGAATTGAATACGTTATTGGATTCCTTGGAGATATAAATAATTATAGAAAAATTATTAAAATTTTATTAATGAAAAGTGTATGGTTTCTTAGAAATGAAATACATATCTAGATACTATAAGTGGATATTGGAACAAGATCAGATTTACCTAGGGGTAATAAATGTAAAAGGGGTTAGTTAGGAATTATATTGATCTTCACTTGGGGCACAAAAACTGGGCCTAATTGCACACCAGTTATGACAATATCTTAGGATGTGTATGGGATTTTTCACATGATCTTTATGAACCATTATGTATTGTTTGAATACATTGTTGTGGTATTTTATAATTTGAGTATGTAACATAGAAATAGTTCAATAACACCCTAAACTTAATATTCTTGTAATTTTTGTTGTAATTAATTTTAAATTTACATATTTAATAATTTTATGTGTTACACAAGATCAAAAAGTGTGGTTCTGGGGGAATCTCAATATATATATGTGAGTTTTTTTACCTGAATATCAACATTTTTTCCTCCCAAAAAGTCTCTAAAAGAGTTAAAATATTGTCTTGGTATTTAAATATTTATTGATTATCTTTTATGTAACATCCCATTACCATTTTGTTAGGTACGCCCTTAACCTTTTTGTGGTTTCTCTTCCTTTGAAATTTGTTGGATACCTATAATGGTGACCTTAGATATTTGATAGAATTTCATCCTCAAACAGCATTTCTTTCATAGTGAAGGAGTATTACACACCGTGTAACTAGATTACATGTCATGTTATGGTTGCTCGGTATAATCCATGAAAGGGGATTCACACTCTGAACGTTTACACACAGTGAATAGTGGTTTCACATCGTGAATTCTTTAAATAACATATTTTTAATTCTAGATGATTGATTTTTAGGCATATTTGAACACCGTGGATTTCACATTCTTTAACTATATTATAGTTCATGAAATGACCCAGAGATAGTTTTTAAAATAGATGTGTGGTTATTTGGTTTGGTTTATTCTCAGACTCTTAATTTCACTCAACCCATGTTTGTTCCCATGCATTATTGAGAGAATTATCTCTCTATAGATCTATCTTATTTGTACTTTATCTCTATTACAATTGTTGTGTGTATTTCTGGTTGAGTATCCTTTATACTTCTTCATTATTATATATCATGGTAGTACCCTTAGGTTTTGTTACAAGATCTGTTAATCTAGGTAGGTATTTCTTATTGTCTTCTTCTAGGATCCATTGTGCGATTCGATTCTGTAGGTTGTTCCATGTTGGTCATAGTGCGGCAAGATTTCTTTCTTGAGGTATGTGGTGTAACGACTCAAACTTTCATTAATTAAAATTCATCTTGATCTAATTAAATGTCTTATTGTGTAAACTGGTTATATAATATATTCACTTCCTTGGTTTTATGTTTTTGGATTTCAAAATACAATTATGATTTGTAATCATTGCTAATATTGCAATTGAACAGTGATCACATGACTGGTATCAATATAGGGATTTATCAAATCCAATTTAATCATACAAACAAAGTGATGGCCTCAGAAAGTATAATTCCACTATACGAAGCCCATTTTTCAGAGCTTGTAAAGGAGGTGGCATCACTGGGGTTTTATCTTGACCAAGCCCAAGCCAATCATCAACATGATAAGCTTGAACGAAACTACCTATGGGAGAAGTCAATGCCAATAGAGATTACCACCCGACCGATGTTATCTGAGCCACCCCAAGAGTCTATCACCATCTCACACCTTACCCTTCAGTCTTTTGTGGTTTTTATATGGGGTTATGTAATAAGAACATATCACTATGATTATGAGCATTATTTTATATATATAAAAATTAATATATTTTCATTTTATTTTGTAAATAGTTTTTAAAAAGCAAATATTATTTTTAGTTCATATTAAATTTAGAAATTTATATTGATGAATTAATGGATATTTTAATTAAATATTATTTTAATAAAATATTATTACAAAGTTACTTTTTAAAAATTATTATATAATTAATAAAAATACAATTTGAATTTTTAATAAATTTTGAAAGTTGTTTTTATCAAAACCCATGAATTTTTTATAAATATCGGTTTTTATTTTAAAAGTAAAATTTTACATATTTAGAAAATTATTTAGATAAATTGAGTATTATTTTTTAAATCATGAAATTGAAATTATATAATGCTGAAATTACATAATTTTCTAAGATAGTAAAATTTTTGGGTAAAAATTAAAAACTGTTTAATTATATAATGTGTTTTATGACATCATAAGGAAAAAATAGTGATGTAATAAAATACTATAAATGGTATTTTCGGACAATGTATGTTTTAATAATAAAATAATGTTATTTTAGAAATTTTTATTTATTTTACAATGCCTTAATGGACCCTCCAAGTCTTATAAAACATTTTAACTTTTTAAATTAATTTCTTTGAGAGTGTGACTCGCCTCCACATAATCAAGCCTAATATATTAAAATGTTAGTCCATTAGACTTATAAAATAATTTCTTCCACTCCCCTTTGGAAAAAATCATGGGAAAAACCATGGGTTGGTATGTGGTTTTTATTACTTTAATGTATGGTGTCCAAAACATAAACAATAAAAAATTCCCTCTCTTTTCCAATATAAACCCACACAACCTCCCAATTTTTCTTCACTCAAAGCCTTTTGAGCTTGAACAAACGCGGTCCTCGCCTCTATATAATCCTCCCAAGGTTTCCCAAGCTCCATATAAGCCTATATCAAGCCTCTCCCAAGCCTTTGGGTTCACTCTTCCAAGTAAGGGATTTGTTCTTTTCTCATTTTTTCCAACATTATTTGTGTTGTTATTCCATTTTAATTTCAATTCAAAATGTTGGGGTATTATTTTTATCATCCCCCATATTTACCTCCTTATTTTTGAATTATGATATAACCCTTTATTTCTCATTAATGCCTCCCATTTAAACTCGTTACCAGGCAGAAAATCTGTAAGGGATTTCTTCCTTTCAAAATTTTGTCCAAATACCTTTAAGTTGTTATGATTTTTTTATTTTCAATTAAAAATGTTGAGGTATGATTTTACACCTCCCTCATATATCCCTCATTATTTTTTAGTGATGATAGACATCTCTATCTCATTAATTCCTCCCATGAACACCGGTTACCATGCTGAAATTCTGTAAAGAATTTCTCTCTCCTCATTTACATTCAAGAAATTATTTTATATTATGCATCTAAATTACGTTACATATGTTGGGACATGTATCCATATAAACCCCATTACATTCCATTTCATGTACATATAATACTAATTTCTCTCTCATCAACCACTTTTATGAATTCTTATGTCACGTCGTTATGCAGTCGAAATTGCACTGTGTTTTTCCAAGCCAATTTCGTTTTATATTGAATACCATGCCCATTTTTATATCAAGGGTATTCACCTTTATGCACATTTAATTATTTATTATAGAGTTTCGTGTGTTTATTATACATTCCTTTATCTTGGAATAAATGATTATGTTGAATGACTCCATATTGTACGATCCATGTGGAACACTTATGCAAGAAACGGAATGTTTATAATGGGTGTGCCCGGATAGTGCTCCAATTAAATGGGTAAAGATTAGTATCATGATACAACAAGTGAAATTAGGGTTTAATCATTATAATTCTGGTTCAATGATGGTTTACTCATGCTCTATGTTCAATTACCATGGTATTATGCTAATATCATGTTAAATGTTGATGCCACATTTCCATTTTATGATAATCAGGCGATATTATATCATTATGTCCATTTTTATCATATGCTCCATTGATATTCCTATTTACTAACATGTATTTGATTCTTCATTTTATGACTTGTTTACACCCTTTCTGGGATTTATATCTCACCCTTTTCTTATGCATGTCCTCAGGTTATTCTATGAAATTCTAAGTATGAGGGAATGTAGTGGTCATGTAAAAGAATTTTTAAATAAAGATGTTGTGTTTTATGTTCTATGTTGTTGTGTAATGTTCCTAATCCCCAAAGACACTAGACCTCTCGATCATCTATGTGGTATCAAATGAATGTTTTTATGTAATAAATCATGTTTATATGTGTAATAAAGAGCAGGGATGCTATATTTAGTTTACTATTCTCCACAGAACATTTTCCTTTTCCAATTAAATCAATCATAACGTTTATGGATTGAGTTATAGGGTCTCTACTGGTGTTTTTTATTTCATTTTTGGTGGATCCCATTGTGGTAATATGTATCCCAAATTTTGAGGTGCGTGGTTCCATCACTAGCTTATGATAATTTACTTAATTTATATTACTTTATAAATTGATGTATAAAATTGTTATGACTTTTTCTGTGTGTTGAAAAATGTATTTTAAGAGAAATAATTTGAAAAATAAAAGGGTACTTTGGAAACATTGAAATTGATTTGTAAAAATGAGAACATGGGTCACCTTGGGTACCTTGGGTACCTTGGTGGAATTTTTAGCTTGATTCCATTGTCCATAATTTTTTATTAATAAGAGGTTTTCTCATGAGAATTTACTCTACCCCCCAAGGCCCATTTTTATAGGGTATGGATATTAACATTGTCAAGGGGTTTACTCAAGGGGTATTCCTCTATATCCTAGGCATGTGTGTTATGAACTGGATTTTTCACTCGATTTATTGTGGTACAATTAGTTTTCTATTCTGAACTATAGTGTTCATTGGTAATAATGCCCATATTGTTGCTTCAATTTTGTTTTTCTCGGATTTATGATTTGTCCATGATATAGATGTTGTACCCTATTTTTTTAAAAACCATGAAAAGGGGAAATTTTTTCCATATTTTCTTTAAAACTTCTCTAATATTTATCATGACATGTTTTATTTACATAATCATATAGTAATTCTTATATAGATAATTGATTTGTAACACCAAGGTGGGATCCTACTGATCTTGTTAGCTCACATCCTACGCACCTCTTCGATGGTGCGTAGACCTTGTTATATCTTCTAGTGAAGGGATTAGAAAGGTTTCATAGTGAGGTGTTGATGTTTCCTATCAGATGAGTGGGGTAGATGGTGGAGAGACGGTGGGATTTCATCCAATACATCACTTGGAATAACTATCAGTTTTAGTCTTTTGCAGATGGACTTTCCCTTTAGAGTTTTTGACTACTTTTCAGTTATTTGTTTCTGCTATTTGATGATTTATATATATATGCCATGTATTTTTATCAGTGTGGGTGAAATCATTCCCTCTATTTTTTTGTTCGATGCTTGAGTGCTTGTTTCCATCCCATGGGTATTGGGAACGCCCTTCAGGTATATAACAGAACTGGTTGTGTGCCAGGTTTGAGGGAAACCCGGTTCAGTTCGTTACATTTTTTCTTGTATAATATTATATCCTTAAAATATTATAGTTCTATTTCACTCTTTCACAATATAGAAATTTTGTGGATTTTTTCTTCCTATACATATAAACAAGTGTGATGGCCACACACAATCAAAGTATTCTTTCTATTATTCATCTTATATTTTTGTTATTGAAAACACACTTCTACTCCTTTCTCTCCTACTATTAATTGTTCTATTCCATAACACTTTTTTCATTCCATTACAATATCTCTCTCTTTATTTCCTCTCAATCATCCATGAAAGATCCTCAATCATAGTCATTCATTTAGTAAGCACTTCATCCCACTTAATTTTCGAAATCTAAATTAAAAAATTATATAATTAACTTCTTTCAACAACATTTTTTACTTCTTCTTAACTTCTCCCACCTATGCTTTGGTAGTTGGATCTATCTAGTTCATCAGGGGGTGACTTTTAACACTGTTTAATTATAAATCTGTTCTAGTAATTACTACTAAAAACAAATTCTCTTTACAACATAATAAGTGATTCACTTATCTTATTCTATTCTAAGTATAAATTTTTATATTGTGTCACCATTTATTGTTATGTAAAACATATTCATTGAATGAACCAAATTCTATAATTGTTACATCAATTTATGGGAAATATACGAATCCTACATATCAGAACTTATGTTCTAGGAGTTCAAAGGACTTTTCCATTTTTCAAATCTAATGTCTAAGAAGTTATGAGGTCTTGACCATTTTTTAGGTTTTATAATAAAAGTATCCCATAGGTTATAGAGGTAACCATTTTATCTATTTCTATTCAATATAATCCTTCTATTCTAAACATTTCCAGTTTTTGGTTTTTTTCAAAGAGTAACCCATATGTACTATATTCTAATTCAAATCATTTCCAAATTTCATATTTTTCTTCTAAAAGTAATTGTTATGTTCTAGACATTACCAATTTACCATCCTTTATACTATGAGTAACCCATATATTTTGTAGTGTGATTTGTGATAAAACCAATTTTCAAGTCTATCTACTCATAGTACCTATTTAATAATATGGGCTTGTCCTATTTTTTAGAATTATTCTTCTAAGCACCTGAGTGACCTTTACATAAGCACATAGCCAATTTCTATACAAATAATTCTCAGAATAGAATGACCTATAAATACTATACTTTACCAAATTTCAAAATACAAACTACCTATTGTAGAGTGACATATACGTACTGAAGCTTAATAAATTTATAGATTGAACTTTCTCATCAAAGAGTGAGAATGCATACTGACCTTTGTCATTTTTTAGTGATACATAAAACAAGAATAACCTTTACATATAACTATTTTACAAATTTATAACCCATACCGATCGTACTTACTCTTATGTGTCACTCATATATACTAAGGTCTTAGCCAAATTATAGAACCAAATATACTCAACTCTAAAAACCTATAATCATCTTCTAAACAAGTACAACATTCTTTCAAAACACTGCAACACTTGTTAATATTCTTCACCTCAGATTATATACATGACTAAATGTGATTATAAACATGATTTATGCATTGAAGATAATGTCTAACACATAAAAATAATCACTCATCCTATTATCAAATTCTAATTCTAAAGAAAGACATCACTACGGTTGGGGATTCTTCTTCAACTCTAAATATAAACAAACTCTCATTGGTTCACAACAATCTCCCAAAGGTCACAAAAACTCTATATCATAACAAATCCCAAAATAGATCTTGGTCTCAACAATTTTCTTCTTCATAAACATGATATATAATCTGATGAACCACAAACCATGTGTCTTAAAACTAACATCACTTATTCTATAATAGAGTTAAGATGAACATATACATACTTTATTTTGGTTCATATAATCTTGAAATAATACTTTAGACACAAATATATGATTCCTCAATAGTTTTACTCTTTATTTTAAAAACATCTACAAGATATATTACTTATTACCCATATTTTGACCTCCTTTATATTTATAGAATTTGTAAAATACATATCATGCATCATACACCCTTCAAAATCAATAATTCTTCTCTATAATAACAATAACTGAAATTGAATTTACCTGATGTTTCTTGAACCCCTTCAGTTATCCAAAATAATTCCATACAATGGATGTATTCGCCTTCCTTCATGACACTACCTTTTGGTTTCAATAACCAAGTCTAAATATTGAATAAATCCAACCTTATTTATCCAGAAGAAACCTTTACCATTTTATACACTCAATATAGTACTTAGAGCATAGAAAATAAAATTTGGAGCTTAACTAACCTTCAAAATATAACTAAATAGGGTAAAATTTTAATGGTCTCATTCATAATGTAAGAATTATCTTAAAAAATATTTATGTAGTTAAATCCATAGCCAAAACATGCTTTAAAGGGAATATTCAGAATCACAATTCATTTTATGTTCCCAATCATATTGAGTATATAAGAAAACAATAAATTTCATGAGGTAATTTTTTATATAAACAATTCCTTCGAAACATTAAGGGCATCCATATATGCTTATCATACGTATTTGGATCCTCCTGTTGAAATACTTCAATAGTCAGTAACACATGAACATATTTTTACAACATATAAAATTTTTATTCTTACTTAATAATGATTTTTATGTTTCTATATATGTTGATGAAATTTTGTATGTTAATATTTTATATTTTTTACTATTGATCTAAAATGCATGATTGAAAATGATGATAGAATTATATCTATAAAATAATTTTTATCAGATAATTAACATGTTTTATATTCTTTTAATAAGGACTTTTATTAAATGTGATCCCATTTAAATGAGGACCAATTTTTATGTACATAAAATCCATTAATGGGTAAAGCAAAATATTGCATTAATTAATGAGTCAACCTTAGTGTTCCTCTCTCCAATTAGCTATTAAGGTAGGCTATCATGCCATTGATAGCATATATGACTCATGTATGGTCGAAAAAAGAATTCTTTAACCAATCCATTATATGGATAAACTCAATACAATTCCATTTGTATCCTATATCATAGGGTTTCCAAGAAAAATGTAACCTAAATAAAATCCCAAAAATGAGTCACATAACTCTAAGGGTCACCCCAATACTTTATTTTCTTATAGAATATAATCCTTGGGCACCCCATTTTAGCACGATCCAACATTGGTGAATGTTCAAGTACTTGTAAATTGTTTTCTTTAGTATAAATATGACACATAATGTGTCTAAAGGGGATTTAATATCACTATATTGTCTCATTTTGTTCCATTTTTATGAACGATCCTTATTATCCAGTTTTCAATCCTATTCCTTCGACATAATCAATATATTTAGACTATATTGACGAGTAACTCTTTACAAAACATATAGCTTATGTTACTAGGAAAAATTAAAATCTAACGATATTTATATGTTTTCAAATTTATCCTATGTATAATATATATGAATCCCTTTGATAAAAAGTATTAGAATCATATAAAATCAACAATCCCAATAATATTAACCATGGAGTGGTAGATATCCCACCCACATTTTACTAAATAAAGAATAAACCTTTTAGATAATAAGTTTTCAAACCCAAAGTCCCTCAACCCAAGGTTACTTTATTTAAGGTAGAATTTAATTCCATTATAATTTGAAAACCTAGTATATAAAAAGTATAATCAAATAATTAATTTAGACTCATAACCTAGTATAATCCAAATTAATGTAAAAGAAAACTCAACCAATTATCCCACTAAGCATGTAACTCCTACAATGCATGTATGATAATTTAGATGACAAGTTTCACTTGTTAAACTAAAACATAAATTTATTCAATAATATAACAATCATATTCATGAATAAAATAGGGAATAAACTAAATAAATGGAAACATTATAAATTTTGACATGAGATAAACAATTTGGGAATAGTCCATAAATAATGTAATTGTAAACACTTTAGAATTTAGAAATGTATTATGAAAATTCAAAAACAAAATAAATAAAACAGTATGAATTTATATCTAATGTGAACTTCTCCATAATTATTTTATATGAAATTTTCATTAAATATATGATATAAAAAAATATAGAAAATATATATACATATATTAATAACCTATATATTAGAAAAATATTCTGAATATCACACATTTAATATAATTTAAACCTTTATCCAATCAATTATCAAAACTCATTTTTATATTGTTTATATATTTTGACAAATAATGCATTTAATTTGAACATATATAAATAATATTATGAATAGTATAAAATGTTAAATGTTAAAACATTTATATTATAACTTATTTAATAATTTATAAACACTTTATAAAAACATTTAATAATTAATATTAAATGTATAAAAATAATAAAATAAACATTTAAACGTATCATGACATATAAATGTATCATGAAAAATAATAAACATTTAATAATGCATTTAAACGTATCATGAAATATAAATACAAAATTTATTTAATATTAACATTTAATACTGTTGATATATATTTATTAAACGTATCATAAATATTTCATAATTAATTATAAAAAATAATTATTTATTACAAATAATAAAATAAATAAATTTTCTAAAACCATTTTCCTTAATTTATAAACAATTTATAGATTATATAATTAAATTCATAATTGAAATTTTGAATGAAAAAATTTCATTCATCGTTTTAAATGATAAAAATAATATTGTATGTTGTGAAACAAAATTTCCACATATAACTAGGTCTCATGGTTAATGATAAATAATATTTCATTGTTAATCATGTTTTATAATTTTCCTATAGTGTATCCTTTAATGACTTGTTTCATATTTAATGTCATGTCTTGTATCACCTCGATGATAGGAAGATTATTTATTATCGAGAAACTAGAAATATTGTTGTATAAAACTCATGTATAATATATTTTGATTGAAAAAAAAGTTTAAGGATTACTGTGGATCATATATTACTATATCACATAGAATAATAAATGACCATATCATAGTATATGATATCACATAATGTAAATCATGCTAAAACATAAATTTTATGTTATTTTTAAATGATGGGGAATGTGTTATATTTTATGAAATGCATTTTTATTCATTTTAAAGATTCTTTAGGAAATAAAGACACATGGAAAGGATCTAATAACACTGAAGGGATTTTAAAGATTGGAGAACACTTATTCTGAGTGAAATAAGACATTAGAAACTTCATTCCCATGATCACTATGCTATAAAAAATTGAAAACATGAAAATATGAAATGGCGAACATATACATTACTTAAAAGATGGTTGATGTTGTTTTGTATGATAAATTATTAATTAAGGTAACTAGAAATGGCCAATTAAATCTTCCATGTATGGTGTTTCCATTGGATGATTTAAATCACACAATGCTTGAGAGATATTATCCCTAAAACCATGAAATTCTATTACCTCATGTTTAAAATGACGGTGGTAGAGAGAGATTTATATGAATATACCCAAGGTTAATTATAAATCATCCACAATTGAAATGGATACTGCCTCCTTTATATTGGCCTTTAGGATTACCCCCACGACTTCCAAGAATTTACTCATATGTTCACAACATATGAATAAATGGTATCCAATTATAAATTTTCAAATCCATGGAATAGCCAACACTGTAATGAATTTTAACATATGAAACATTTATAATAAATAATAGTTATGGATGATTCCTAACAGCTAACACTTAATATTATAATGGATTAATCAATCATATATTATTAATTTGAATCCTACAATAAAATACATCACATCACACAACCTTGTATTATGGAATATGTAATGCAATATGATTGGCTTAGTTATCTCAAATATGATATCCTTATATCATATATAATGATATGTCCAAAATCACACTATATTCACTGATATCATACTATATAATATTCTTATATCATCACATAAGATATGTTCGATATACACCATGTGTTTATATTCTCAAGGGTATATCTCCATAAATAATATTATTTAATCATATTTAAGTGGTTTTCATCATCAAGACATATTGATTTTTCCTTATTCATTTCCACTTACTTTATAAAATATCATAGATCTATATTTTTAAATATTTTTGTCTAGTTTTTTAATTATCATCTTGAAAAGGTTGAGTTCTTTTATATAATAATCTGTCTTCCTAAGTAACTCACATTCACTTTATTTTTTATTTTTCATATTCCTTCTTTAAAAACCAGATTTATCTACTGAGTATGGTGTTTTTCTTGATATGATATTTAACACCATTTCTCAAAATATGTTTAGTGTATGTCCACTTACCTTCTTCATTACTTCTTGAGATTAATTTCTGTTTTTTAACATGAGATATAAATTTCCAAACTTTTTCAGTAGTATCTTATTATGATTGACTATTTATAGTGGATTAGTCAACCTCTTAGTTTTCTAGTGAACTAGTTATTTTTATTCTTTTGATATTTTTCATTCCCACAATTGTTTTCATTATTTATTTAGACCTTCAAATATACCTTACATTATAAAAACATATTCTTTCTCATAATCATCACACTCTCCACCTTTAATATTAGGACAATCAATTTACACATCTCTATTTACGCCAAACATGGAACATTTAGATAAGATATTTCATTTGTATTAATCCTTTTATTTTATGAAGTTATTTTAAGTAAGAGATGTTATTATCTTATATTATTCATGCCTTTCTTTATCATCATCATAACTATCAAATATCCTTGATTTTATACTTATTAATAGTTTTTTAATAATATCTATTTCACCTCCTTGATCTTCTAAATGAAAATAAGATCCATTCTCATTTCATAGGGAATAATAATATTGTGTATCCCAAAAAGATAATACTCATTCTAATATATATCTTCCAAAGATGGAATTTTGGAATCAAATCTGTTAGAAAGTGTCACACTATCTTCTTAGCAGTGGTAAAATATTCCTATTTCTTTTTAAACCATTGATGTTTCTAACAATCTCACCCACTCTTATGAATAAGTGATCAATAGTTTCACCATCATTCATCATTACAGCTTTAAGTATATCTATCATTTTTTTATGATTGGATTACTTTAACATTTCCTTAAAAAATATTTTCTTGTTTTCCCTATATCTACTTAAATTATTTAAGTCCCAAAACTTTTGTATACACCATAAAAATATTATCATAAAATTCATTGACTTTTTATCTACTCAAAAAATTAATTAATCATAAAATTTCATATGACCATATTACTTAATAAGAGAAAAACCAAAAGTCATTTCATTAATAACCTGCGTCACCTATTTAGAGAAAAAAGGATCTTTCAAATATAACATGGATTCCTCTGATGCCAATTGAATTATCTAAATGATTTTACATGTGTTATTGATAAGGGGTTGAATTAGTATAACTCAATTTTGCAATTTATTATTGAAATAAACGGTTTGGTCATGTTAAATCCAATATACTTCTATAATTTTGAAACTTTCTCTATCTTGTATAAAAAAATATAAAAATAAACACATGGAAGATAAGATTTTTAAATGGTTCTCCCAAAAAATGGTTGATTATGTCCTTGTTTTTTTAGGTTGAATATGAGACACATGTGTATAAATAACATAATAAATTGATTACAATTGGTAATGTATTATATTTAAACTAAATCTATTTAAAAAATGATTTTTTTACTATTTTTCATATAGTATACCTCATTTTTATAAGGGTTTTCAAACATAAAATGATAAAACATTGAATGCACTCCATTATGATTCAGTACTAAAATAAAAATCTTTCTTGAATCATTTGGAATATGTAAAATAATTTCAATATCTATCTTACTCAATTATTTTGATGCTTAGATAGTTCAAAAACAAAAAATCCTTATCCTTCCTCAATATCTCACTCTTCACATTTCATTAACTCCATTTCACCGATTTAAATCTTATCAATATCATGAGGTTATTTTCCAATAATAAAAATTTGAAACTCTATCAGAAACATATAATCAAAATATATACTTTGTAATCGGTCAAATGATAATCATAAAATTATCCATCTTTGATATTTATAAAGTGAGTTAGGAATACACTTTTGAGCCTCCATGATCTTATCATTTAAATGTCTTTAAAACATGGCTTCTTCCCAGCAACATCATTATTCAGGATTCCATAATATTCCACATTTAGTTTCCATGTATTCATGATCACATATAAATATTATTATAGTGAATAATTCAAAATCCTTGTGTTATTTTACCCTTTAAATACTATAACCACAATCTTTATCCAAAATAATGGCTTAACATTCACCATTGTGTTTTTTATTCACTAAATAATGGCATATAATCATCAAATTTACTATTACATATCACCTAAGAACACCTATTTATTCTTACCTAATATTCAAATTAATAGTATATATGAGTTGAAAAATTATTTTTCTAGTATATATCCTCATTTTAAATCTTATATATTATTTGGAACTTTTAATTGAATCATATGTATCATAGTGCGAGCTCAGAGAAAATATTATGAATTATAGAACATTTTCAAACCTCTCTTATAAGATTTTACTTATCATCTATATGATATTAAATATCCTTTATAAATCCAAAGTTATTATTATGAATTAGTAGTTTATTATTACATATATTAATTATTAATCAATTTCCAAATTCTATAATCCTCACTCAGAATTCCAAAACTTCTCTCCAGGCATTTCAATCCATTTCCAACCAAATATTTCTACCACAATTCTTCTTAAAATTATTTTCATACATTTTTTAAGATTTTTCTAAAACATATAACAATGAAAACATAAATTATTTAATATATTATTTGGGTTATTTAGTTTATAAAGAATTGAATCCTTCTTGGTTAGGTTTAGGATCCAAGGGACCTTGTATACTGACCCAAAATTGAAGTTTGGGTTGCATACAGTACTCTTTATAACCCCCAATTGGATTACATTAACCACAATAACACTATATTAATGATTTTAATGGATGTATTACTTCTTAAAAAATGTTTTTTAGGATTATTATTTGATAAATTATGAAATTTTTTGGGTATTGAATAATTTATATTTGGATTGTAGGTTATATATTATAGAACTCAATGATTCTTAAAAGTTTATCCTTTTCTCCATATCTCTCTCTGTATATTTCTTTTCTTCATTAAAAAATACCTTATTATATTAGATCAATATTTCTGGAATCATATATCATCAATCTCAAGAAATAGGTTCATGATAGTGATCTTGTGTTTCTAGGTTTTGAAGCATTAAACAATGACCATTAACCATAGATCATGGGTATCATGGATATTTGTGTATTTATAGTCTATGTTAAGTGAATCCTAACATTCCTACATGGATTTTGATTCTTTATTATATGATTGATGTAAGTTTTGGATGGTAACCATATGTGGAATCTGATTGAATGATTCTTCATAGAATCAAACTAAAAATTATTTTTTTCATGGTTCAAAAAACAGGGATTGGGGTTTTTTAAAAAGACCATGTGCTTTGGTTTTAATTTTGGATTACATGGTAAATCTTGATTTTAGTGTCTTAAAATTTTTGAATTTAAGATAATTTTTTTTATGATTTTTTGGGAACATGTTTTCATAAGAAAAAATGTGTTAGGAAAATTAAGTGAATTGTGTATATGCAATAACTAAGATGTTTTGATAATGTGTGATACAACTATTTAAATATATTAAATGAAAAAATTATTTGCGTGTGATATAGATGGAGAGGTTCATGAATTAATGAATGTAATTTTCCAATTGATGATCTATTGTGAGTGTATGTTATGATCATAGAAAAGTCTTTATAGTATATTGTTTCTTATTGATCATATTCCCTATAATTGTTATGGTTAACATTATATTTGATATTTTGGGTGTACACGGGAAGGGTTTCCCTATCATTAGGGAGAACACATATGTATCTTGTCTTCATGTGCTTCCTTGGTCTTAACTAAAACTTCTCATTGAACTATTTTTTTTTAAATATTCCAAAATATTTTCTAATGCCATTAATTATATGTTTGGGAATAGATCATTCATGGTGATAAATTGGTGTTATATGAAGAAATCATAAATTGTATTCATGAACTCACTCTTATCTTCCAAAATTGGTGTGTGTTTATGTGTGTGTCTTTTAACATAAATAAGGAAAGGGAAAGGATCCACTATACATTTTTTATAGATATCAATAAATATATTTATGGTACATGTGGAAGTGTATGTATCAAAATCATAAGTGGTGTTGGATTATATAGGAAGGATATAAATACTACTTAGTTGGTAATGTCATATTGGACCTATTTTTTTCTTTCCACTATAATTTTTTTTGTGGAGTGGGAAAATCTCATAAATGAAAGTAATCACACCACTATGGAAAAATGTTGTTTAACACCAAATAAGGGGGGTCTTGGAATCAAGAATGTTGAATCCTTTAACTGATCCATGCAATCCCATTTTATTTGGAGACGCATTAATGATAAGTCCCCCTCAATGGAATTCATTTTCTCAAAGATCCTTAAAAGGTTGATTAAAGGAAAGATGACTCATATTCAATCCTCTATCTAGCCTAATCTGAAGAAAGTTTTTCATGATATTAGAAACCACTCTTAGTGGTTGTTGAATGCTCATTCCTCTCTGAAATTATAGAGAGGCATTTGGAATTTCACTCCCCTTATATATAGTGTTGACACTAGTGAAATCTAAGGGATACTAAAACCAACTCATTCAATGCACTATTACTGGGATGGAGGATTTCAATAAAAATGGCCATTTCTATCTCGATTGACTTTGTTGTGGATGATCTTTCCTAATAAGATTTCGGTTTAGGTAAACCTAATGTGGGTGGGTATTTCCCTATGTTCACACTATTCATTGTGACAAAACACTGAGATGATGTCAGCCACCTATTTTTATCCTACCACACAATCAGTTCGCTCTGGAAGTCAGTTTTTAACTGGTTTGGGATTCATCCTATGTAGAACATTGAATCTTAGATATTTCATATAGACCTGATAGATGTCCACCATTCTCCGTAGGTATGCATCCTTTTACTAGTTGCATGTGTAGAGGGATTTCATCTTATCTAGAGGGTCCAGAACAGAATAATTCATCAAGGGGATGTCCTCAACCCTACTATCACACACCTTAAGATCATGTCTATGGTGCAACATGAAAACACCCTACACAATGACTACTGTGACAACTCAGTCAAGGAACTTACTGTTTTATTAAATCTTCATATTTAAGGGAATTTTCTTCAACCTCATGGTAACATTGAAGACTTCTGGACTATCCCTTTTGAGAAATGGATCAAATTAAATATGAATGGTGCTTCACATGGTAACCTAGGACATGTAGGATATGGAATCATCTTCAGAGACCACAATGGAGATTTTATTGAAGGTATTCATGGCCTCTATGGTAATTCTACAACTCTTGAAGTTGAAATGATTGGTTTCATTAAAGCCGATGAGATTGTATTCTAAATAAATTTGAACAATTTTTGGTTCAAAAGTGACTCAATAACAATTGTGCATGCAGTTAGAATGGGGAAGCTCCATCTGGTAGGGAAACTCACCTCTAAATGGAATAAATTCCTTAAAGAACATGCCACCATGAATGATATCATCACACACATCTATCATGATGCCAATCAACCTTCTCACTACCTTGAAAACAATGAGATCTCCATTAAAATGTGTATCCACTAATTTATTATCCCTTTTGAGCTAATTGATTTTATCCAAAGTGATAAATGTAAATTTCCTTCCTTTAGACTCCTGTTACACTTTTTTCAATATTTTAATACTTTCTTCAAGATTTTCTTAAATGAATGGGTTGTTTTTAAATTAACCATTTGAGATTTTAAATGAACACAACATTTTAATTTCATGTAAATGGATAATTATTTTAATGGAAATTTTTTTATAATGATTCTATTTTATCCCTCAGTACTAGTTTTTATCCTTTCAAGATTAGACAATTTGATTGAGGCCATGTGGTAATCCCTACTCGGGTCTCAGGATTCAACCTCTTTAATCATGTTCATTATAATATATTTTTATCTATTAATGTGAATCAAACATTTCAATAAAAATAAATTTGTTTATATATGTAGGTGAGGAAAGTTTATCCACTATACTTTGTAACAATTATATGTAAACATGGGTCAAACCACTTTTTTGTAATTTACAATTAAAAACATATGTATGAAAAGGTAATTAAGGATTTTTAAAAATAAAAAAGAAATGTAACTAAATAAACAAATGAAGATGGATTAAAAAGAGAAAAATTACATTAAATACATTATTGAAACTTTACAAATAAAAATACCTCCCTTAAATAATTCAAAAGATGACCAAACATGAAACTAAATACTTTATAAGGTAAATTTCGATAGTCTCTGGATTGAAGGATAATTTTTTTAACAAATTGATAATTTTTGGAAAATTTGGAATGTATGTTAAAATAGTAACAAAATTGGATATTCATCATGATTATATATTTACAACACATATTGATAGTTTTTCATAATACATATCAGACCATCAATCAATTTAAAAGGAATAATAATACATTTAATATTAAATGAACCATAACATTCACTGCTAATAAATACATCTTGTAAGCCATTATAAAGATAAAATAATAATTTATTATTATTTAAATGGATAAGGGACATCATTAAGTCTCAAAAATTATATATAAATATATAATAAATTATTGAAGGAGATTAATTGACAATGGGTTAATTGAATGTTTATTATGATGAAATTAAATGATGTTATGTAAATTATTCCCTCAGTGTATCTTTTTTAAATATAGGTGATGATGTTGAGTACATTACGTGTTCATAAATATTATTATGGTTTCTATATTTAATCTTTCAAAAACAAAATGGGTATTATAGTAGTAGTTTAAAAGGGTAATGTTCATGTATGAGATTTAATTCACTAATTGATGCATTTATGAAAATATCCTTATCCTTATTGTGACCAATTTATACAACTATAAGTATATAAATTTAAAATTTGATTATTGAATTGTGTGTTTGTGAGTTATATACATTAAATATATTTATTCATAGCTTAAAATTTGGATAAATATAAAAATTCAATAAATCAATAGATGTTCTGTAATGGTGAGTTATTGTATTATAATTGTCAAATATTATTTGTATATTTTCTAAAATTATATAATTAGTAAAAGAATTAAGATGACTATTTTTATCAATAGGATGTAAAAAAATAAATGACCTAAAAATAAAACTACATATGTTTGATAGGTTTTTTAAATAACTAACAACATAGGTTCTATTACGCACTTTATTTTTAGTTTTATAAATATAATGTGGTGAAAATATTGTTGACTATCCATAAAAAGGGATTAAATGGATAATGAAATGATGGTTTTGACCATTGAGCGAAAAAATATGAGAAGGACCTTCATTATTGATAGGATTATCAATCCTTACAGCCATTGAGGTGAAATAATACATTGTGTTATATATGTTGATTTTTCATAGATGTTTTTTGCATCATCTAGAACCTTATTAAAAAGGAGGGATTACAAGTATTTAGTAGCCCTATGAATTTCTCCAAACATGATCTTATCTAATTAAAAATATTACAAAAATCGTGGATAATCCTTACCTTTAAATCATTTATTCATTTCATGATATTGAAATTTAAAACCAAGATATGTATATAAGTAGTATATTATATTGATATTAAATATAAAATAAAAATAAAAAAATTATTCGATTTTTAAGGTTTAAATTCAATGGGGAAAAGTTAAATGATTAAATTAATATATAAAAGTATATTTTATATAATAAATTAATGTTTTATAATATATATCATTAACTATAATTAAGAAAAATCATAGGGTTTAGCCTACATTTTTTCATTTCGGAGTTTTTTTGTTCATGTGAATATGATTTCAGAATATGGTGTAACGCATTCCATATTTAAAATTTAGGTAATGGTTTTTATATAAATTATAAAATAAAAAGAATCATAGGTGGAAACCATGAATGGGGTTTTAATGGAATATAAAGGGAGAAGTAGGTTTTTCACATATAGTTATAAATAAATCCTAGAAATTTATACAATGCATCAACGATCAGATATGTGGGTGAAAGTTTTTTTCAGTATGGGTAGTAGTATGAAGTGGAAAATATGGTTCTATAATGCCTTTTTGGAGGTGTTTCAAAAACACTACTTATTCGGTTTTGATCTCCAATGGGTGACTTTTTGTCATGATATTATTATCAAATAAAATACATAGGCATATCGAAGTGTGGTTTTTTCCACAAGTTTCATAGACACTCACTATAATTATTGTTTTGATATTTTACATGTATTTGTTAAAAACGCTAATTATAGATTAATTTATCAAAGTTTCACCTTGTTTTTTCAATCCACATCATTAGAGGGTTTTTCCATGAAAAAATTTATATAGTGATTTATTTCCTTCTATTATTTTTGGTATTCTATTTTAATTATAGATTCTCAGTTTTTTGCTATTGAGACTTTATCCTAGATATGATTTTGTTCCTCCCAAACAACTGGTTTTAGAGGTAAAATATCCATGTTTCTTACTAATTTGATATTGTCGATTCATTCCAAGATATTTATATCCATATTTAAATATTTAATAGGAAAAAACAATTTCAATCTATAGAAACAATGAGGAAACAAAATTTTGACTCAAGAGATTTCAATGCATGGGCTGAAGAAAAAACCATATAATCCAAAGAAGATGAGCGATGGTGATTGGAATGATATAAGAGAGTTAGAGATAAAAACAATTTTGATGTATTTGGATAATAATAAATTGGGGGAGGTGAGGAATCTAATTTACCTAGAGGATATCGAGGTATATCATGAGAGTAGGTATAAATTAAAATACCCCATAAATCATTTATATATAAAAAATGATTGTATTACCTAAATATTATAGAGAATGTATAATTTTTTAACTATATTGGTGATTTCTCTAAACATTTAATTGAGAATTATTTGGTGGATTTCATGATGATAAAGTTAATGCAATTACTATATAATTTTAATAAGATTATAAATTGTTATTTCTTTTGGGTTCATTACTATATTCATATGATAATCTCATCCCCGCATTGTTGTTCAGGAAAGACACTCTGAAGTCAGATTAATTTAATTTAATTTATTTTGTTTAATGGGACATAGAAAAAGATTAATGATTTTGATTCATTGGTTAATAATGGTATTATTACTATTATATATGGACTTAGTAATCACATAGGTTGATCAGAGGAAAAAAAGAAAATTCAGATGCTTCTATTATGATAAGAGGGCCATGTTCAGTCATTCAGTAATTATAGGAAAGATCAAATTAAAGAACAAGAGAAGTGGAATGAAACTGATTATGAGGGTACAATATAAAGTCTTATACAAGTTTTGGTCAATTTACATTTAGTTGGAGTTGATTTTCACAAGTCAGATTTATACATTGAATGGGTGATTGATTCAACAACATGATACCATATTTCACAAAGGAGGGATTTATTTTATTTATGTAATGAAGTAAAATTTGGAATATTGAATGTGTTAAATTTATATTCTATTGGTTTCATTGGTGTTGATGATATTTTAATCACAATTAATGTAGTTTAAATGTTGATGTTATAGATGTGTGAAATGTTCTAGGTATACACCATAATTTGTTATCTTCTTATGTTCATGATAATGTTGGGTTGCTGTTTTTGTTTGGAAATATAATATTTAAATTTTCCTGAGGACTATTATCATATGTGTGTGGGAAAATGATTGAAATTATTTATAGGATTGATGCAAAGGTTTTTGTGAAGTGATGAATGTGGTTGTGAAGTGGACTTCATCATATTTTTGGGACACATAATCATTTTTCATGATTCAACAAACAGAAACACATATAATAAAAGTTTGGAAGTAAAATTAGGTAATTTCAGGTATTTTTAGGTCTTACACATAATACCTTTTCTTTAGACTGTTCCATAAATTGATAAGGAAATAAAATTAAAGATTTATTTGATTCACTAAAAGTTATAGAGTCTTTAGAGGATGGTGACCATGATATATTAGCTTTTGAAGGTAATCTAGATAATGTTGGGATCACTTTAATGGGGGATATAGGTCATGTTATCTTTAGTTTGGTTCACAATAGAATTAAAAACATATGTATTATAAATACTTCTGTTTTTTAATTACTTTTATTTAGAGATCTCTCATGTTTCTACCAGAGCTATAAAAGGGCGCCATAATATTCTCTACAAAGGATGTTGATTGATGTGATACTAACCAGATTCAAATTGAACTAAGATTATTGGAAGAGACACCATTATTTTATGGATTATATAGATAAATTGTTAGGGTTCATCTCATGTGGTTAAATCATAGAGATTCTTTTTTTTACACAAATATAATTTTAAAATCTACGAGACTGCATTTCATATTTTGAAATTGTATAGTGACTGATGATTTTCATATATAAATATTACATATTTTTGGATTATTTTTCAATAAATTTCTAAACAAACCTCATATGGAAAATAAAATTTCATTTTATTTGGAGACTATATAAAAAAGAATCTTATTTAATGAAAAATACCTTTAATATTTCCAACAAATATCATCATATTTAGTACTCTTCCTAGAAATAATATAAATGAAACCATTATTCATAACCTGGGTAAAGGAAACAAATGAATTCTTGAGATAAAATGATCAATATGGATAAACATGAGAGGTATAAATTAATTATCATATGAGGGGATATGATAAATATTAATGAATATGATCATGAATATTACAAACAAAGTTCATACCCTATCTATCTTGTATCTTATACATAATTCATGGCACAAAGAATTATAATTTCTAAAGACATGAATCATAAGAGTAATAAATCATTATAAATCAATCATGAACCATAAGTTAATGTCATCTATGTGTGTAAATATCATAAGTATAGAAACCATTTCAGATTTCATACTAATATACTGAGACAATTAAATCATAGTGGATATCAAATCCCTATCTATTTCTTATTTCATAATTGATATGTAATCACCACATACATCCCATAGTGGATCAAGAAC
This sequence comes from Viscum album, assembly GCA_963277665.1. Classification (NCBI taxonomy): domain Eukaryota; kingdom Viridiplantae; phylum Streptophyta; class Magnoliopsida; order Santalales; family Viscaceae; genus Viscum; species Viscum album. The sequence goes on along the minus strand of OY728125.1, from coordinate 352,955,322 downwards.
GTTGACTTATTTCCTATAGTGTATGAAGTAAAATTTCTTGTTTCCCATAACTGGTAAATAAAAATAGATTGTTCCTCATAGTGGATCAAGCACATAGACTTGTTTTTCATATAAGATCAATCACATCATCTTGTTTCCCATAATAATATCATGTGATATAAAACCTTACCCAATTTATTTGAGGGATATATAAATTTTGTCCCACTCGTTACATAATTAAAACCATACACATGTGTTCTATAAAGAAATTAAACATTCATCATATCATTATGTCACAACTAATTAAAAGAAATATGTTTTTATAAAAATTTCACCAATCTCTCATATAATAACCCATGGGAAATGAATCAGTTTCGTAAACATATCACAATCATAATAACAATCCATAAATATTAAGAGTAAGGGTTAAACCGTTGGATCATATCTCTATTAAAACATAATCAAAACCACATTTTATTTTCATTTATACATTGAAATTCAATAAAAGTATCATTAAAACATTCTTGAGGAAAATATCCTTTCCATTTTGAAATAACATCTTTAATATCTAAAAATATTGTAAAATATTAAAGAAAACATTTTATTTTAAAATATCCTTGGAAACATATAATAAAACCTTTAAATAATTTAGGGTTCAGGATGGTTATAAATATCATTCATGTCACACACATTAAAACAAATATTCCATTCACATTTTTGGTGAAAAATCAAAATTACCACATTCAGAAAACAACAAGAAGATAATTTTTTAAAAAAATTTAAAAATTCATAATTAGGTAAAATTTTCTTTAGAAATCATTCGATAATAGAAAAAAACATATTTAAAGAATTATCAGATAACATGGACATCAAATGGAAATAAATTTCAAACTAAGAGAGGAATAAAGTTGATTTTCCTTAAAAGAATTATTTTGGTCTATTTAGTTATTAAAAATAGTAAAATTAAATTAAAACATGTATTCACATTAAATAACCATATTAAAATAAAATTCATTAGTTTCTTGGGAGATATATCATAATATGTCACTATAAAAAACATAATAATAAACAAACTTGATAAATAATGGGACTATAACAGAAAATCGTGACAACTTTCATAACTAATTATTCATAAGCCCCATGAAAAAAACCTTATATGAATATGTAAATCTCCATTATATTGAAAATAATAAAACTAAAATATTTTCATGGGAGATATATACACCACACAAATCACACATGTGGTGAATATGGAATGTGTCCCATAAAAATAAAAGTGAGATGAAAATCCCTTACCTCAAATATTAACTTCCTTTATACACATTTGAACCTCATATATAATATATATAGGTATATTATAAATATATTATAGAAACATACTCATATATATCATACCATAAATTATTTATTTATAACATTTTATCACCCTTTTATTAAAAAATATTTGTTAAAATTATTATCCTGGGTAATAATAGCTCTTTTTTTCATATATGTTTTGGTTTAGGTGTTTTGGTCCTTGTAATTTGGTTATCATTCCATCATCTCCTGAATGTTAATAATTATTTATATATTATATATATTTATTATATATATAATTGTAATCATCCATTAATGTTAGATATTAAAACATAAATTACATCATTCATGGAGATGGTAGGTTGGGTGTATGCATGAATGTTATTACCATTTTCTTAATAGGTCGATTGAAAGAAATGTAAGTATTAAAGAACCTTTTAAGGATCATTATCATATCATATATAAAATTATATTCATTAAATCTATCCTTATTACCATCCATGTAAATTGGGAATGAAAAAAAATCATGTCGCTTCGTGGAGGTGGTAGTCCACAAATATGCGTGTGTATTGTTATTATTTTCCAATAGGTTGGAAGGATACAATGTAGATATTATATTATAAATAAAAAATTAGAATTATTTGGTAAATATAATATATAAATGTTCGATCCATCACATCCATCTATGATAGGAGGTGATGGAAAATTAATTTCAGCAGTTCGCGAAGTGGTAGTTTATTGTACACGTGATCGACATTTTCATTTCACATTTAATAGAAGAGAATATGGATATAGGTTATTCCACTAACATAAAAAATATCAGTATATGGGAGATTATTAAGATACTATATTATCATTTTTGAATATTATTTTATGGATGTTGAAGAAGAAATAGAATGAAAAATCATGGTTCAAAACTATGCATCATCTTTGTAGAACATATTTAGTTTTAAATCTGAAACCTGATTAGTAGGGATTATTTGCCAAAATATATTCTCTAGAGTGTATGGGAGAAGTAATTAATTGATCTGGTAATGTCTTGGATAAACCAAAAGGCTTTTTATGTGTAAATAGGATAGGATAGGAGATGTCCTTTAATAAGTGGGGGAGAGGGCCAACTTGGGAACCACAATGAATTTTCTTAACAGAATATAAAATTATAAATTAATTACCAAGAAACATTCTTCCAAATGTAGATATATATGAAGTTGGGATAAGATAAGGATGAAATATGGAAATCCAATGTGATTAGGAAAACCGTATTGGAGGACTTGACCTTATCATTTGGTTTCACCCTTGGTAAATCCATTTTAACTTTAATAATGGTAATTAGTTTATTCTATTTTTACTCTCCATTATAACCATAAATTTATTTGGAATGATTTCCTAATATAAATTATATTGATTCCACATGTGGAATCCATTTTAAGAAATTCAATTTTATAATATCATTTACTATTCTGGAGACCTATCAAGCACATTTATCGGTATTCTTTTACCTTATTTTGAGTATATCTTGATTAGGGTTTATCTTGGGTGTGTTTGAGTGAAATTTTGATGTTTTGGGATGTGTTTTTGGTAGTTCATAGTTGTCGCATAGATCAAAATAGTGTGACCGACCACAGCAAACCATGAAACCCCAAGAAGAGGGGGATTGCACAGTTGGAACACTGTTTGGAAAACTATGTTCCATATTGGTAGTAATGGTGCACCCCCCCCCCCCCCCTAGGACAAGGCACGTGGTTAGGCATACTATTCGGGAATACCATGCAACCCAAGAAGGAAACTATGTGCACATAAATTTTATCCCTCAAAAATTAGATTAAAGTATCTAAAACTGCAGAATTCGACATAAATCAACCCTAGCTCAATCCCAAATGATTTCTCTCTTTTTTTGAGGATATAAAACAAATTCCTAGTCTTTATGACCTCTGTTATTGAAAAATAAAATCCTAGATTGATGTTATTCACCTCGCCTAGAAATAGATTCTAATACCTATTGGTTTCCTCACTCTATCATATCTTTCTCTCATCCTTTGAAGTGGTTTCATACCATATTGTAGATGGATTTAGTTCTTGGATTTCATAGATCTAATTCATTTGATCTTGAATCTAGGTTTCAGATCTAGATCATATGCTTTATCATGATCTCAGTTGTTTTTCATCAAATTATGGATTTCTATTGTTGGGAATTTTTCACTAATCTTGAGGTGGGTGTCCTAAATTTAATTCCCTTATTCTTGACTTCCAATTTAATGTATGTATTGTGAAATTTCCATTGGATCACTCGAAAATTGAATCTTAAATCAAATCAGTTAAAAGATTTATTAATTTATGTAATCAGAGTATTGGATTAACAATTTGGTGAATTAATTAATCAAATGTTGTTATTCTAAAATTGATGAAATTAGATTAATTAATTGAATAATTAATCAATAGAATGTTTTTTTTTTGAAATTCTAATAATTGGATTAATTAATTGGTGAATTAATTAATGGAATGTTGTGAATTTAATAATTGATTATAAGGATTAATTAATTGGTGAATTAGTTATTGAAAATTTGTAATTGTGTATATTTGATAAATTGGGGTTGTTTGATTGGTCAATTAATGTTTTTATGAATTAATTGATAATGGGGACTATGTGATGTTTGTATTAACCTTAATCAGTTAATGATTTATAATATTAGTTTTTGATATATGGTTTAACAGTGAATTGATGATAATATTATTGTTTTTTAAATTTTAGAACAATGAATTTTTTTATAATTGAAATGGTATTTCATGTTTTTAAAAGTTAAAGTAGGTTTAATGTTTAGTAACCTCGATTGATGTGATATATGTGGGATATGTGATAAAAATGTTTGGGATAGGGACTAAGGGGCCCAATACCCATATGTGATATTAAGTTGTCGGATGGGGACAGAGGCTTCATACACCCATATGAGATAGTGAGTTTGGGATAGATCATGAGGCACCCAATACCCATGAGACATTGAGGTTTGGTATAGGTACATAGGATACAAAAACCCAAAGTGTGTTAGACACAATGTTCTATGCACCTGAGATTGGCATTGAAGTATGGTTCCAATTGTCCATGTTGTGATTTAAGATGATATGATGAATATTCACCATGGTATTTGGATATGTTATATCCATTGGGGATTGTTCATACTCTAGCATAATAAGAATAAGGTAATGATAATTTTGGTGACAACATGAAATGGGGAAACATTGTATTTAGTTAAATAATAATGAAATGTGAAAACTATTTACATTATGTGTTGTACTTTATTCCTTGTAAAACTGCAGACACAGTTATATACTAGATATTATTTTTGATGTCGTTGGTTATGGTATACTGAGTTATAATCACACCCTACTTAGGTTTTCTGATTGGTACTTGAATTGATTTTTTGTTTGGAGTACAAGATCTGGTCAAGAGTCTTATGACTGATGGTTGACAAGGGATGTAGCATGGATGATGGAATCATATGTGATTCGGAAACCACTTTGGTGTTTTCAGTGTCTATTTATTTGGGGTTTTTCATATTTACACTAGACACATACATGATCAAGGATATATACTAATTATTTTTAGATATTGTGTTTCTTTTTTTGGTCATCATGTGATATTGGTTGTGTTTGGTTATTGGTTATATCATTTGGTTATTCTTTTATATTTCTATTGTTTTTATGCTTTAATAAATTGGGTACAGTCTTCTCATGTATTATATCAGACCCTCACTACTTTTCAGTAGCGTTTGGCGTATTTGGAGGAATTCTTGAGGATATATAAATGACTATCTTCGGGGATCGGTGTGAATAACATAGGTTGGGACATTTCAAATTTGTATCAAATGTGTTTTCATTTTCTCTTGGTTTATCTTAATATGTTAGAATATTAGATAGGATTATAGAATGAATCTGACCTTAGTTAATATCTCATACATTGGAGTATCTAACCAGTGTATAAGGGTAAAATTAAGGTACCCATGGAGGGATTGTTGTTATTGATGTGTGTTATTGTAATTGGATGTAATTTCACATCAATTGATGCACTTATTGTGTAATGTAATTATTATTTTTTTGAGTTTTTCAAACATTTGAATCATGGAACAATTGGAATTGAGAGTTTAATATTAATGTATTATTCAAGGAACTCAAGATATAATGTGACATGAATAATTTTTAGGCACGCATGGGAAAACAAGTTTTGGGAAGTTGTTTAAATTGAAATTTTTTTTACTAGTTGTGTAATTGAACTGAAAATGCTGCCTATTATGAATTTAATGTTGTAAAATAATGAAAATTTTGAATAAATTGGTGTCAAATGGAAAAGTAGAATATGAGAATGAGTTTACCATTTTTGAACCATGACCAAGATGTAGGATGGTTAAGGGTAGAGATATCACATCGGTATAGATCAGTTTGTGGGGTTTGAGGGATGGAATGATATATATTTTTTGGATCCCTGTAATTTATTAATGTTGTGAACATTTTTCTAAGTTGTTTTTTTGGAATTGTATAGATACTCCTCCATGAAGATGTTTTTTCAGAGAACAACATGAGAACATGGATGGGTATGTGCCTCTAGTGGAAGAAACTAAGGCACTAATAGTTCCAAGTTAAGGAGACTGAGAATAGTTTCATGAGAAACATTCTCACCTCATACAGTTTATAAAGAGAGACCAACAATGGGTTGTAAAGAGAATATCCAACCTGACAGAGATGTGTCAATTACAACATAATAAAAATATCACTAGCAGGGGTAGATCTTGGGAATCAATGTTAAGGATTGATTCCATCCATATTATACATGAACATTTAAACACACCTACTGAGAAGAGGGTCAAGTTGTCTACTTACATGTTATGAGGATTAGCGAAGCTCTTGGGGGATGTTCCATCTCAGGCTGGGTAGGAATATTGTATTGTATGGAAGGAATTTTAGGAGATGTTCTTGGATAAATTTCACCTTGAGACACTCAGGATAGAGTGGGAACCAGATTTTATGAGGTAAAATCATGGGAGAATATATGTGATGGGATATTATGGAAATAACATGTATTTTTACTGCATTGCTCTAGTGTTGGCATGAGATGATTTTACTACTGAGAAATGGTGTTAGAATGCGATTAAATGTGATATTATGTTCAAGGTGAATGTCTTTTGGTTGTAAAAGATTTTTGAAGTGGTTAATTAGGCACTCATTTTTTATGGGAACCTGATGGAGGCTTCTAGTGGAGGAAATTTTTTTTCTACTAGATGATTGGGAGGTTCATATTTTGAGGGTATGAAGAATAATTATGAGAATGTTGAACATTTACTTGGAAATACGAGTGTCCAGGGGGAAGGATCAATTACTCAGTATCTTACACAAGTGATCTTCCACCATTTTAGTAGGTTAGGACACATTCATATATATTGTTCCCAACCACTTGTAGAGTGAACATCTTGTGGCTGGATGGGACATCTAAAGAGGTTCGGTATGAACCCATGCTGGATGAGTAATGATGGGGTAGCTAGGAATAACTAGACTATGGGAAGGGCATCTTCTACACCATATCACATTGGAAGTTGGCATTCAACTACCATTGGATGAAGATTTAGTGGATGAGATGATTCTCGAATGAGAACCCATATCATCAGAGTGGTGAATCTCAAGGGACTCAGACTCCATCACAGGGAAGAGTGGTAGGGAAGTTGCATGCGGTTTATCCTACACTTATTGATAGGGTGGCTTGACTATCAATAGATAGAGGCACTATTCTTATTGCTTACATGATATCTATATCCTTATTTTATATTATTTCCATGAATTATTTTATATATTCCCAATGTTTGAATGGTTTGAGCCTAGTGGTGGAGTTTATTATTGGGGTTTTTACGTTAGATACACCTTTGTGTGTATGGTCGAGACATGCCTATTTTTTTAAGGGGTTTTACCTCAAGGTTGGGGACAATAATTTCACATGGAATCTTTACATCCTTGAAATGTCATGTTTTGAACAAATTATTGATATAGACTGGTTAGTATAACAACAATCCCACATTTATTTTTATTGAAGTAGAGTGACTTTTATATCTCCTTAGGGTGAAATTTATGTTCATCATAGAGAGTGGGATATCTGAATGGGTCATGTAAGGACAATTCATTTTCACCTAGGGTATCTCACCAACCCAGTTTCTAGTCTGTTGTTGGAATATGGGGGAGTAATGAATGATGTAATTCTACCAATAGTGGACAGATTCCAAGATGGGTTTCTTGAGGATTTCTCATGACTACCACCTGAGGAAGATTAGGAGTTTATGATTGATCTCTTTTTGGGGGTTGAATTAGTTTCCATTCCACCATAAATAATTGAACTAATAGTGTTTTTTGGGTTTAAGACTCAAATGAAAGATTTTGTGGGTAAGCGGTTTATCCATCCAATTATGTCACCTTATGTTTCTCCAATATGTTTTTTCAAAGAAGGTTGATGGGATTTTTATCTTGTGTGTTGATTATCAGAAGTTAATCCGAATAACTATAAAGAACATTTATCCTCTTTCAAATAATAATGATCTAATTGACCATTTTATAGGATCTTGATCATTCTTCAAGATTGAATTTAGATAAGGATGTCATCAGTTGAGAGTTTGATCTTTTGATATACCAAGGACTGCTATGAAAATAAGGTATAAACTATATGAGTTATTTGTGATGTAATTTGGTGTGATGAACAAACCATCAATGTTTATTGACATGATGAACTAAATTTTCCACACATACCTAGATCAATTTGTGATAGAATTTTTGGGTGAAATATTTGTGTACTCCAAGAATTATGATGATCATGGACAATATCATGACATCATCTTGAGTGCATAGAGCGAAAATTGATTACACTCCATGATATTTAAGTGTCAATTTTTGATTGATAATGTACTGTTCTCGGGTCACATCATCTTGAAGGAGGGGATATATATGGACCCAGAGAAGGTTCAGGTAGTTGTATCTTGGGGGCATCCAAATAACATTTTTCATATCTACAATTTTATGGGGTTTTAAGGTTATTATCAAAGTTTCATCAAAGACTTTTTCTGATTTCCGGAATCACTTTTGATCTTGACCAAGAAGGGGTTAAGGTTTGAATGGTCTTTACCTTAGGATATATCCTTCGTGGATTTTAATATGTTCTTGAAATAAACACCAATCTTGATCCTACCCAAGATATGTGAGCATTATACAATATTGTTTTATTCATAAAGAGTGGTAGTTGGAGATGTTTGATGTAGGACGATATATTTTTGGCATGTGGGTCATGAAATTTGAGGCCACATGAATGGAATTACCCAATGAATGACATACAGTTGGATGTAGTGGTTTATGCTTTGACGTGTTTGTAGTATTATCTGTTGGGTGAGAATTTTACTATATATATAGATCATAATAGATTAATGTATTTATTTTCACAATGAGTCTTAAATCTCTAACAGTAGATATGAGATTAGTGATGTATTCATTTGTCTTTGATCTAGAATATACACTTGGGGTGGAATAGTTTTTTTGATGAATTAATCAAGAAAACACATAGATATGTTTTTCATAAATATTGTTGAGATTTGAATATGATGACTTTACTTGATGATATTCTTAATGTGTTTCATGAGTTTTAAGAGTAGCTGACACCTATAACAGCTTCAGTGGAGTCTACACTCTCGAGTCGGATTAGGGGAAGGCATTATCATGATATAGAATTTTTTCCCATGAGGGAATGCCTTCATGGTGGGGATTCACCTTTTGATTGGGGCATAGATGATGATGAGATCATCTATCTCTTAAATCATGTTGGTATGCATACAATTATGTGGTAGGATCTTACCCATGAATTTCATGCCTTGATGTTTGTGATGAAATTGGGTTTGACCAAAATGTTCCATGACCAATGATGATGGTTTTGGTTCTCGGCCATGAAAACAAAGATAACAGGGTTTGTGACACGACGTTGCACCTAACAACATGTGAAGGTAGAGCATCGATGACCTAGTTGTTTATTAAATCTATTCCCCATTTCAAAATAGAAGTGGGATGAAGTTACCATGGACTTTTTATAGCGTCTCCCAAGGATACCATAAAAGAATGAATCTATTTGGGTGATTTTGGAACATTTGAAAAAGTTAGAACATTTATTACTGGTATGATAGAATTTATCAGTTGATCCATTTAGTGACATGTATATTCATGAGATAATTTGTTTACAGAAGGTGTTATAGAGTATAGTTTCAAAACATGACTCACATTTTACTTCTCTCTTCCAATATAAATTGTAGTAGGTTCTTAGTTCCCAGTTTTTACTGAGTACATATTTCCACCCACATAAATATGCGTAGTCGGAACATACTATTCAGGTGATTGAGGATATGGTTCAGGATTATGTATAAGACATTGGTGTGTCTTAGGAGAAGCACCTAGTTTTGGTGGATCTGTCCTATAAAAACATATATCAAGAAACTATATATATGGCACCATATGAGTATCTTTATGGTAGTCCATATAGATCACCTATATGCTGGATGGAGGCTAGTGAATCAGAGTTTTTTGGAACAAGTATCATGTAAGAGATGTTGGAGAAGGTTCATCTCATTTATAACTGTATGGAAACGACTCCAAGTAGACATAATTCATATGATTATAGATGTCGATAACCCCGAGATTTTATAATGGGTGGTCATTATTTCTTTCATGTTTCACCTAGATTGGGTCACCATATGATTTAGTGACAAGGATAGTTGGTTCCCTTATTTATAGGACCGTTTGAGGTTGTGGAGAGAACCTGACCGGTGGAATATTTATTGGCTCTCCAACCAAGGTATAGTATTATGCATGTCATTTTTCATGTGTCACAACATTGTCGATATCACCCCCAACCTTCTCACACAATTGATGATGATGATGTTGAGTTTGATATTGATGTGTCCATTGAAGAGAGTTTTATATGTGTGTTGGATCATGGTGAAAATGTTTTTTGGGGAATGATCATGCCAATAGTTCATGTATTATGTCAACATTAGTGTGTTCAAGCAGAAACAAGGGAGAGAGAAGAAGATATGTTAGCTCGGTGGACTGATCTTCTTACCTCATAATGATAGAGAAACATGGGAGTAAAAATCGAGGATGAACTGTTATAAGGTGGGAAGATAGTAAGATCCCAACCTTTTTTGGGGATGTCTCGAGCTCATTTACAATATTTCTTTTCCCTTTTATGATTATATATTGTTTTGGTTTTATCTTGGGTGTGTTTGGGTGATATTTATATTGTTTTGGAATAGTTTTGGGTACTTCATGGTGGGATCATGATATTCTTAAACAATGAACCCTCTTAGTACTTTAGTGTGACCCCATGGGAGGAGATTCATGGCCAGGTGCACAGTTAGGGGAAACTGTGAACCTGAAAAAATAAATCATCTGTGTAGAAATTTAATCCCAAAAAAATATATTAAAAACACCTCAACCTCCATAATTCACCCTAAATATTCTCTATATCGACCCTAAACAATTTATCCCATTTTGGTAGGCTCTTGGATGTATTTAAATGCCATCTAACCTCCGTTATTGAAAAATCAATGCATGCATTGATGATTTTCACCTCTTCTGATAACATATTCTAATATAAATTTTTTTCCTCCCTATATATTTTATTTCTGTCATCCAATGAAGGGATGAATGCTCCTTTTATATATGGATATAGATCTATTTTTTGATATATCTAATTTGTTTTATCTTAAATATAGGTTTCAGATCTAGATCTGATGATTCATTGTAATCATGGTTGTTTTACTTCAAACTAGATATTTTCATTGGTGATCTTTTGTCAATAATCATGAAGTAGGTGGTCTAAATTTATTTCCTATAGTCTTGAATTATAATTTTCGGTGTGTGTTATGAAATTTCTATTGTCACATTTGATAATTGAATCTTGAATAAAAAAAGTTAAACAACTAAATAATTTATAGAATCGTAGAATTAGATTAATTAATTGGTGAATTAATTGATGAAATGTTGTGATAATTTCGTTGATGAAATTGGATTGATTAATTGGTGAATTGATTGATGGAATGTTGTGATTACAAAATTAGTGTAATTGGATTAATTAATTTGTGAATTAATTAATGGAATTTTGTGATTATATAATTGATAGAATTATATCAATTAATCGGTGAATTAATTAATGGAATGATTTGATTATGGAGTGCATGATAAATTGGGTTGTGTGATTGTTCAATTAATGTTTTAATTAATTAATTAATAATTGATATTAAGGAATGTTTGGTTTAACCTTGTATGGTTAAAGATTTGTATGACTAAATGTTGATAAATAATTTAATAGTGAATTGGTCATAATATTCCAGGTGGTTAAATTATTAAAAAATTATTTTTTCAATAACTGAAATGGTATATCTTGATGTGGAAAGTGATAAGACTTTTAATGTTGATTAACCTTTTCTGATGTGATAAATGTTCTATATGTGATAAAAAAAATTTGGGATATAAACTAAATATCTAAATACTCAAATGTGATATTGATGTGTGGGATAGGGACTGAGGATCTAAATACCCATGTGACATTGTGGTATGGGACAAGGATAGATGCACCAAATACCCAAAAGGTGTTAGACACGATGTTTTATGGCCATGAAATTAGAATTGGAATATGGTTCCAATTATTTTTTATTATGATTTGAGATTAAATGATGAATGATCATCATCGTATTGTGATATATGATATCCATTGGTGATGAATTAGACTCTGGCAAGGGCTGAAGTAGGTATTGATAATATGGGTGACTACATGAAATGGGGAAACTGTATGGTTAGTTAATGAATAATTAAATGTCATAACTATTTACTTTATTCATTATAATTTTTTCTTTATACAACTTCACACACTATATGGGTGACTACATGAAATGTGGAAACTGTATGGTTAGTTAATGAATAATTAAATGTCATAACTATTTACTTTATTCATTATAATTTATTCTTTATACAACTTCACACACTTTTATCGAACAAATAATTTTTTAGACGTCATTGGTGGTGGCCTACTAATTTTTACTCACACCCTGCTAGGACTACCTAATTGATAACCAAATAGATTTTATGTTTGCAGGACAACATAAGGGAAAGAGTATTATGTTATATGGATGGATTTGGAGGGAGTATGGATGAGGGAACCATACATGATTTAGGACTCACAAGATAGCTGTTGATTCCTTTGTTTATTTTGGATTTTTCATATTGTCACATGACACGTACTTCGCATGACATATCTACTAATTTTTTTGGATATTGTGTTTCCTATTTTGGTCATCAGGTGATTATATAATGTTTTGGTTATTTTTTATATCAATTTTATTAGTTATTATTTACTTTGGAGTTCTGCTTTGATAAGGAGGGTATAGTTTCCCCATGTTATATATCAGACTCTCGTTATTTTTCGGTAGCATCTTCCTTATCAAGAGTCATGCTTAAGGCCCTGTAACTAGTTTTCCTAGAGAACTGGTGTGAGTCACCTTGGTCTAGATGTTAAAAATTCATATATGTTGTAGAATTAGATTTAAATTAAACCCACAAATGTGATCAAAAATTGGTTTCCAAAGATAAAGGTTCCATTAGCATAAAAATATTTTAACCAAAAAATGAACATATAATTGATTCCAATGACCTAAATTTGATTAATAATAACATGATTGAACTAATTTAATTTTTAAACCCTCATTAATAAAATGAAACATTAAAATTCATTAAATTAAAAGTTAGGTTTTAATAAAAATTAGTATTTTCACAGTTCACCAAAAAATAAATCATTGGAGAAAATTCTTGAAAAATTACTCTAAGATAATTTTGAAATTATGATTTAAAAAATTAAGTTCATCTATTAAATTAAATTTTATAATAGTGTAAAAAAATTAATATTTTTTCCCAAATATAAATGAAAATAAATTTTTTGTGAAAAATATATTTTTATAGCATAAAAAGGCTTTATGATAATATAAGTACTTATTTTATAATATATTTTATTTATCTAAAATATTCATACATGATTTTTTTAGAAACAATATCCTAATTGTACAACTAAAATTGATAACTATATTATAACGATGATGTTTAAAAACTAATATTTTTATTATTATATTGTGGGTCATTACAACTCAGTGTTGCATGTAACGCTCACTGTCAAAAAAAAATTTATTTGAAAACAAATATTTTATAAATTTTTCAGATGTTACAAATTGATATAATGATTATTATTTTAATTTCAAATTCAAAAGAATCACATGTGGAAATGTTTAATTGGTGTGTTTTTATTTCATATAAAAGGAGAAATAGGGGCATCGTGCATGCACATGTGAACAAAAAAAAAGTGGAAAGGTGTGAAGTCTCAGAGAGAACAAATACTTGGGAATTAATGTTTTTGGTAATGGGAAATAAAGAGGTAAATACCTCAACCCTATTAACCTTAATCTGGTTGTTACTTTATTACATTGTAATATGATACAACCAATCAAATCATAAAGGAAAGAATAGTTTAGTAGTCTTATCAAACTAGATTAATACTTTAATATCACATTATGTGTGAAAAAATAAATATAACATATTATTTTCATTGACAATATCATAATTATTTCTATAATTTCCTTAAATATCATTCATATTTCACTTCATTTCATCTTGGGGAATGGAAATAAGATATAGGTTAATCTCAAATTCTTAGTAAGGTTTATATACAGTGAACATTATCACAAAATAAATAAGACATAATCAATGCAGAGAGGTACAAAATTAAAACATATTCCATTTAATCATTAAATTGATTACTATGAGTAATATTATATGAATAAATGATGATCAAATAATTCTATACAACTACTCACATGAACGTGAAACTTATTCATGGATATCTATTCAAATAATCACATGGACTGTGATAAATAATCATAAAATGATAGAATGCATAATATCATAAATCTTAAACATACCATTGAGGCCTCATGCAAGGACATCATATATTAATGGGTAAGTAATTTGTCAAATACTCAAGAAATTTTGTCTCATTTGACCTAATGATGTAACAAGGGGCTATAATGGGCATCATATACCATTTAAGAAGTCTAATTGATTCATTATATGAAAGGGGTGAATAATAATTCAATACATAGTCAATTTAAATGTATATAAATGAGAAAAATATCATAAAAAGTATTAATATTTCCTTAATCAGGATGATTATATACCATCCCCAAAAAGAATAAGGATAGAACCATTACAACAAATCCAGAGTGGGGTATATGTAAAATAATGAGTTATTATCATTTATGAATAAAAAACCCCTAAAAATATCATTAATTATTTTTTAGGAAAATTCCATTTCCAAAATGGAAATAATTTTTAAAAAATAAAAATTTACTGAATATTAGGGAAAAAGTTTCTTTAAAAATATAATTGAAAACATGTAATTTATTATTCAATGTATTGTGTGGTAATAAAAATGGTAAATTTGGTTTATGTTGGATACGTTAAAACAATGATTCCTTTCACATTTTTTTAAAATATCAAAAAGTACCTTGTTTGGAATATAAACATTATATTACTTTTAAAACATTTTAAAAATGTAAAACAATAATAAAAATTTATTTGATAAATCATTGGGGAATAGTAAAGACATTCCTGAATCATTTGAAGAAAAATATGAACATGGTAAGAAAAAGAATCTTGATCGAAGAGAAAAAAAGTTGGTTTTCCATAAATGAATTATTTCTGTATCTTGACTACAAAAAGAGAAAAAAATGAAAGAAAAACTTTTAATCTATAGAAATAACTATTAGAGATTAATTTTTATTTGTTTTTAGATAGAAAGATTAAATAATTCACCTAGACGAGATTTAAATATAAAAAATCATGAATAATGATGGATTGGGAAATAAACCCTTACCGCTTTGGTAAATTTTGAATGATGACCCATATAAAATAAAAAAACAAATGAATATTTTAATTCCCTAAATTTCAATGGAATAATGATATATAATATAAAATGGTAAATATCTTCACCACATACAATAAATTGTTGTATAACATTAAACTATGCCTCAATGAAAGGAAATTGAGATAGAATCCCCTACCTTAGGTCCGACTCATCATAGATGTTCTTTATCTCCATAAATAATAAAATTATTTTAATTATTAAATTTAGTAAGAACATTTTAATAGTTTATTATTCTATTTATTTATTTATTATCATGTTATATTTATTTACATAATCGATTTAGTTCATATCAGATGTTTTGATGGTATTTAATTCATATTTCCAAAGGACTTCGGTTGGTTGAATATTGTTAAAGATGTCATTGTTCCATAATATCCAGAATAATAATAATAAAATAATTATTAATTTTATGCATTACTTATACTTTTAAAACATAACATTAAATATGGTTATGAGATAATGAACTGTGTTACAATCATAGAGACGGTAAGTTGTATGTACACATGAGTAACATATCTATTTTTCAATGATATTGATTGAAAAAAGTAAAGTGTTATTTTATATTACCATAATTATAATTATATTAAAAATACTATATTATGCCTCTTAATAAACTTAGATATATCATCCATGTGATGTGGTTAGGGAAAAATCATATCGCTTCATGGAGGTGGTAGTTCGCACGTGTTTACAAAAGACTTTATCAATTTTCAATGGATGGAATGGTAATAAAGTAGATGATATAGTATCTTTTTTAAATGATAAATATATCATTAATATCATATATAAATATTACATCCATCATTATAATCATTTTTATAGGTGGTGATGGAAATCAAATTTCATCGATTCGCGAGGTGGTAGTCCACCGTACACAAGAACAATAATTTTGTTTACCATTTGATTGAAAAGGAGATGTATATAGGGTATGTAGTGAACCTAAAAACATATCATTATATTTAATATATAGGTTTTATTATCCCATCATGTTTGAAAACTATTTTAAGTATGAATAAAAATAAAAATAACTATAACATTCGGTTAAAAGTAATACCACTTCTTTAGACAACCTCTTTTTCTTTACAACTCATGCCCTATGAGGATGATATTTTATCCAAAATAATACCTATACAATGTGGTAATTGATTTGGGTATGTATTTGCTGAATGAAATGTTTCTTTAACTGTGACTAAAATAGTATAGAAGGTTTCCTTTTATAAGTGATGGGAGGGGAATTCTTGGAATTTGACAAGGTATAAAATTAATACAAATTAATTATTAGAGAAAAATGACTCCAAATGGATTTAATTAGAATATAAGATGAGGATAAGTCTAAATGTCTTCATCCAATAATGTTTTGACATGTTTTGTTCATGTTTTCACCCTTATCCCTTTGTTTTACCCCCTGTTATCCCTTTTGAAAAATATCATAATTTAAAAGTTATATACACTATAAAGTGTCTTGACTATTACTATAAAAGGAAAATGGGTACATAAATAGATAAAAGGAAAAATATTTGTCATTTATTATTCCCTTTTCCTTGTTCAATATTTTTATTATTTTTATATAATTTAATAAAATATTATTTTTATAAATTATCATTAACATTCTTTCTGAAACACTTGATTTTATTTGACATCAAATACCTCAAGCCAAATATGGAGTTAAAATATAATCATTTAACACAAAATTAATATGTTAAATTTATATATAATTTTTTTAAGGTAGTAATTATTTATTATTTTATTAATTTTAATATTTTTAAATTCATTTTGTTTATATTTCTATTAATTAAATAAATATCATGTAAGGGTTGCATAAAACATTAAATATATTATTAAATTTAAAAATTAATTATCAGGATAAAAATAATTTAATTATGTTAATATTATTTTTATTTTATTCATTAATAACATATTTTTAGCCCCATGTGAACATATAAAAGATTTTAAAATAAAGAGTGTGAAATTTTAGAATTTTCATTACTTAAAAAATAAAAATTTCACTATCCGTGTAAAATTGAAACAAAATTCCTTATAATATAATTTGAGGGGGTTATTATGGAATTCCTCTAATATAATAAAATAAAGGAAATGTGTGGGTTGATTTTTAATGTCTAGTAACATTATGCTTAAGTTTCATTACTTGATTTATTTTTTTACCAATGTAATGAATTATACCACAATTAATATTTATAATGTTTTGAAAAAGGGGTTTATTGACCATGTTTGAACCACATAATTAATAATATTGTATCCATTTTTCAAGATTCAATTTATAGAGGTGGTAAAAATTAATTTTAATATAAATACATGTAACATAAGGAAAACAATTTTTTACAAAAATATGTTTTTAAGAAAAAAATAAATTAACTCAAAATCATGAATTTGTTTGATTAAATTTAGATTATTATAACAAAATGGATCATATGTCACATTAGAAAAAATATATAATATAATGAGACATTTAAATTACATTATTTAATAAAAATAAATGAAAGTATTTGAAAATAGGTATTCTTAACTATTCACTAAAAAATCAATCGTTTTTTAAACAGATAAAAACTTTACCCTTACTTAATATTGATATACTAACTTCAAAAATTATGTTCATTTTATAAATCAAAATTTATAAAAGTGGTAAATTTGATAATAATTTTTGTTCAAAAAATGAAAGTGAAACCATTTTGGAAGAAAACATATTTTGGAAAAAAATTTGATTTTTTTAAAAATTGTGTTCTTATTTATTATTAATCAATGTATTATATAAACCATTTATTAATTTTTTTGTTATGTGGTTTAACCTATTAATTCTATTCAATCAAATAAATATATGGAAACTATATTATAAAATAATAAAATTTTTATATTATTTCGCAATTTTCTTAATGCTCGGTGTTATGTGTCACTACTACACATATTCCCCTTAACAGCATGAAATAATGCTTTTAATTGTTCTAGAAAATCACTATTAATCATAGCATTGATAAAGATAATCCTTTATCCATCCTAAAAAAAATCTTTGAGAAAGGCCCCCCTTTATCCATACTATTTTAGCACTGATAATTTCCACACTTTATCAACACTACTTTTACCATTGAAAAATTCCTAGCTTGCAGTAATGTGTTATTAATATAATAGTGCACCGAGTAAAAATCCTTGAATTTAAAACAATGATATATTTATATAATTTACATAATTAATATAAAAATTACATCGTATGGTATATCAATAAAACAATTTTAGATATATTTCAAACAATGTTTTATATAATGATATTTTCAATTATCCAAAAAACATTTAAAAATCTTACTGTTTCATATTTTGATGCCCCTAATCCCCTCTCAAAAATGTCCACCATAGTATCATTTTCAGAAAAAATCATCTCAACCCAAGAAAAAAGATTCCTCCTATATTAGAAAACTTATATTATGTAAGAAAAAATATTAAGAAATAAATTAACATTAATATGAAAGAATAATTTAATAAAATGTCAATTTTCAATAAAAAAGACACATTTAGAGTTATACAAATCGTGTTGTGAATCATATTGAGGTGGGATTTTTTCCTATATGTCACAAATGAGTTATGGATCATTATACTAAAATATCAAAAAAGAATGAATGTATTTGCTCTGTGTTGAGTATGTAATGTGTTCATTTACTAAAATTAATGTCAATTTACAATAATGACACATTTAGATATATAATGGTCATACTAGGCATCATATTGTGGTATGGTTGAAGCTTACATATCACGAAATACTAATGGATCATTTTCATAAGTTATCAAAATAATCTGAATGCATTTTCTTGGTTTTTGGTATGAAGGTTTGTTTTTTTACTGAAATGTCATTTCAAATTGGAAAAAAACATGTTTGTGTGTCATACTATTCATATCGTGCATCAGTTTTAAATGAGACTGCTTCATAAAAATCACATATGACATATGAATTGTTGTCCTAAATTATCAAGACAATCATAGTGTGTTTATTTTTTTTAGTGAGTGGCATATTTTGAACTGAAATGTTATTTTTAAACTAATAACAGACAATTTTATTCATACAGGTCACATTGTGAATCATATTGATGTGTGGTTGATTTCTACACATAAAAAATGACCCATGGATTTTTTTTGCTATAGTATTAAAATAATATGAATTCATTTAACAGTTTTCAGTATGTCACTTTTTCTTTTTACTAAAATTAATATTAATTTTAAATAAAAAGGAATAGTTGGAGTTATACTGGACACATTGTCTGTAATATTGAGGTTTGGTTAACTAATACACATCACAAATAATTCACGTATCATTTTCCTAAATTATAAAAACAATATGAATGTTTTTGCTTTTTTTTGTATGCCAAGTATTCTTTTTACTAAAACTAATGTACATTTTAAATAAAATGAGACACTTTGAGTTATACCATCCACACCATGTATCATATTGAGGTTCGGGTGATTCCTACACATAAAAAATTACTTATAGATCATTTCCAAAATATTTCACAACATTATATATTATTTTTATTGTTTTTTAGTATGCGGGTGGGGTTTTTATACTAAAATGTCATTTCAAAGTAGAAACACGAATTTTGAATCATATCGGTCGCATCGTGTGTCGGTTTGATATGATATTGCTTTATAATTGTCCAAAATGGCTTATGAATCACTATCCTAAAATATCAAGACAATCAGAGTGTGTTTTCTTGGTTTTAAGTGAGTGATATGTTTTCAACTAAAATAACAATTTTAAACTGATAATGGATACTTTTAGTCATACCGGTCACACCGTGCATCGGATTGAGTTGTGGTTCATTCCCACATGTCAAACATGACTCATGGATTTTTTTAGTAAAGTATCAAAACAATCCCAATTCATTTTCTTATTTCTTAGTATTTTACTTTCCCTTTTTACTTAAATTACTATCAATTTTAAATAAAAAGACCCACTTGGAGTCATACTAGCCATATTGTGCATAGTATTGAGGTTTGGTTGATTCCTTCATGTAAAATATGACTCATTAATCTTTTTAATAAATTATTAAAATAATCTGAATGTGTTTTCTCGATTTTTAGTATGTCACTTGTTCTTTTTAATAAAATTAATTTCAGTTTTAAATAAATAGAGACACAATGAGTTATACCATACACACCATGTATCAAATTGAGGTGATTTTTATTCATAGACATCAAAAATTAATTATATACCATTTTCCTAAAATATAAAAATAATATGAATGTGTTTGTTTAGTTTTCAGTATGCTAGTTCTGATTTTTAGTAAAATTTCATTTCCAATTGGAAACATGAATATTGAGAAATAATTGTTTCATCTTGCATTTGTTTGAAATGATTCTACTTCATAAATTTCATAAATAAATTATCAATCACCATCCAAAAAATCAATATTGTTAGAGCATGTTTTATTTTTTTCAGTGAGTGACACGTTTCAAACCAAAATATTATTTTTAAATTAATAACACACACTTTTAGTCATACTGGTCACACTATACATTGGATTGAGGTTTGGTTTACTTCTATACATCAAAAATGACTCATGCATCGTTTTCCTTAATTATCAAAAAAAAATGAATGTGTTTTCTCAGTTTTCAGTATGTCACTTGTCCTTTTGACTAAACTTAATGTCGATTTTAAATAATAAGACACACATTGAGTTACACCAGTCACAACATGCATCATATTTTGGTGAGGTTGATTCATACACATCAAAAATAACATATAAATCATATTCCTAATTTCTAAAAGCAATCCAAATGTGTTTTTAATTCATTTTTCAGTATGTCAGTTGTGTTTTTTTACTAAAATGTAATTTCAAATTAGAATCATGGATTTAATCTATACTGGTCACATCGTGAGTCAATTTGATGTGGGACAGTTCCATACACATCACAAATGACATATAAATCATTTTCATAGATTATCAAAAAATATTAGTCTGTTTGCTTGGTTTTCATTGAGTGACACATTTTGAACTAAAATGTCAATTTTAAACTGATAACGATCACTTTTAGTCATACATGACACACCATTCATCCAATTGAGGTTTGGTTTATTCTTTCATTTCCCAAATGACTCATTTATCAATTAAAGGTGCTTTCATGGGCTCCCTTAAATGACTAATTTTTTTGGGGTACTTAGGTGTAGCAGAGTGGCTGACCAAGGTTGTCTCTCAGAGAGCCAATGATTGAAACAACCTATTAATTGTATAATGAAAAAAAAAGGGAATAAAACTCACTACAAAAAATGGGGGATTTTTTAACAATTATAAACCATGATGATGTTTTTTGGAAGAAGATTTTTTTTGTTTTTATATTTTTGAAATGATTTTTGATTAATAAGACACAACGAGAAAATAATTTTTTTAGAAAATATTTTTAAAATACATAATCGATCTAACTCTACATATTTATTTACTTATTAATAATTATAATTTAAATTAATACCCACTTAATTATGATACCCTAATTTTTTAACTCTCAAACCCTATGGGAGTTAACATTACCACCAAGATGAAAAGAGCTAAACCCGAGGAAAGCTTTAGAACATGGAATCATAGCACCCTGCTTTGATTGATTTTTTAACCCTAGCATACGGTCAGTGGTAAATTAGAGAAAAAATAAATTATGGAAAATGATGAATAATTGTGTTTATGAATTATATATTAACTCTAAAAATTTGTCCTGTGTGGTCTTGTATTACCGATTAAGATCATGCCCTCACAATTTACGTAATACTCGACCTTGCATGTTCTTGTGTTAATTGTTCAATTGCCTAGTTAGTTTCATTAAAATTAAAAACTCAATTCATAGATCTTATTAAGTTAATTATAGTATCACATTGATTCAAAATAAATTAATGAATAAATTTATAGGTAGTTCGATTACTAAAAATAACTACTCTTCCATAGGCGGTGTAGCCATCATAGAAACATTTTGCATATGCAAAGGTTTAGAAAGGGTAAAACCCAATATCATTTATATTCATGATTATATCCCAATTAAGAAGATTGAGGGTGAATAAAATAGAGGAAAATAGTCAAATATAGAAGAAAATATAAGAAATATAAGAGGAATAAAGAAGTTTATTATGAAAACATAAATATTTCAAAGAAAGAAAGAGAGGAAGGCTTCAATGAAGGGATCCTTGATTCAAGAGACACCACCCCCCCCCCCATGAGTATAGGGAATTCCGGAACCTATAAGGTGTTAGGAGGAATCCTATATAACTCCAAAATGGCAGCACATCACTCCTTGGTCGAACTTCAAAATGCTTACTCAATGTGTCAATTTATATCCAAAATGGGGAGTGGTTTTGGGCACCTAGTTTTTGAGATACCACTTTTGTATCGGTTTTGAGTTTCAAATCGCATTATATCAAGTTTGAAAAAATATTCATGTTGTAGGCCAGCATCTTGTCTATCTTCATGTCATGTTTGGTGTCCAATAGAGGAATACAGAACCAAGTATGGACAAAATACTGAACCAAATCATTGACTTCGTGCAAATTTAGTCCCCTGGATATATTGGTTTGGATGGACACCTTAATAAATGAATTTGGCTGTTGTTTCTTTAGATTATTTTTATTCAACGATGTTTTGGACATGTCCAAAAAATTTCAGCTCATATGTGGTCACGTATTTTTACAAATGTGCAAAATAGTGGACATATGTCCCTGGTATTCCATTTATCTTGGCCCATTTCCCTTCAGAATCATCTCTGACCATCCAAATCACCTCCTCCTACAACGAAATCACCAAAAAAAGAATAATTGTGTTTTTTAATAGTGATAAACATTTAATAATTTAATCAAATTGGATGTTCAATTTGATATAATATTTGTAATTTTAAATAAAAAAATAGTTTAAAATAATGACGCAGGGGTGAAATAAAGTAGTGAACCCCCACACATATCATTTTTCACTCCTAGGAAAAGCCTTATATCATGTATTCCAAAACAAACTGTGAAAAGTAAACATCAATATCAATTAAGAAATATAAAAAACACATATCATTCAGTTTCAACAATTACTCACCAAGAAATAAAAGATATCATGCCTTATAAAAACCATTGTTTCAAGTTCTCCATTTTTATCATTCAATATATTTCCACTACATTTATCCTCCCATGAAAAAAACACTTACCTCACTTGAATTTTCTCTTATCACACAAATTCTAATTTTTCAACAGTGTCTCGCTCATAAAAACTCATACAAGGGTCACCATAGGCTTGATAAATTCCTACATAGCCACCCGATGTGAATCAAAAACATATGTCTATCATAAGGAAATTTCAGGGTTGTTCTGTAGCATTCTATGGGTAGGATTTATATGTGAAACATTCTGAGTCTGAATGAAGAGGTATTGACACTTTTTTAATAAAAATTTCTTTATTCAAATTGTCACTCTAGTATAGTCTCCTCCCCACTCCTCTAAGTATCAATTTAGAGCCATCATCATCATGACAACTCATGGAATGTTAACAACATTCATCATTTCAGAAAAAAACCAATCCTCTCAAACATTGTTTTTCATAAAAGCTCTAGATGGGCATAGAATTCATTCTTCATCAGAAGATCCAGAAAGGCATAGCTTCATTTATCATGAAAGCTCCAGAAAGTCACAGCTTTCAACAGGATGATTTTTTTCTGTATCAAAAAAGTCTCTTTGGAATTTAATTTTCCACCTAAAGAATCCCAAAATCTGGTAGCACAACACAAGATAGCTTCCCCCACACTTAAGTTCAACTAGATTATGAAATTTCACTACAATAGTTGGTTGGATAGGGAAAATTATCATGTAATGTGACTAACCTAATAGTTTGTTCATGGATTCTATGTGCTACAAGGATTAAATGTTCAAGGTAGGCCGTTATAAAAAATGATTCATTGAAATATGGGCTTTAATAGAAAACAAATGCCTTAATAATTTAAATATAAGTACCTTAAACCCTCAATATTTGATAGGAATAAATAAAATTCTAGTTAAATCAAGCATGGTTTGGTTCTCTCAAGAAGTGAGGTAAATGTAAAGAATGTGAAAACAATAGTTCAGAAGCCTCGTAGGAAAGTGATTTCAAATGTAAATATATTGAGATATGTCATGGTATTCAAAATTAAGATTACTTTTCAAGAAATTGCTAAATATTTGAACTTGAAACAATGTTATTTTCAGCATTCATTTATGATCAGTTTCATGGGATAAATTTTTTCACTTATTGATATGAATTTAAAAATGGTTATGAGAATCATTTCATATCAAAAGATTCAAAAACACACAAAATTTGAAAAACAGACAATTTTATTTCTGAAAATCATTGAAAAACAAGAAAACTATTGAAATAACTAAACTAAAAGTTTCCCTCCACCACACGTAAAATATTGAATTTTCATTAATGTAAACCCATGAGATGATATATGCACATGAAATGAATAAGTTTAAATAGGAAAAAGAATAAAAATGTTAAAGGGTTAGAAACAACCTCATATTCTCAAGTGGTGATGGGGTTATGCAGTGTAATGAAATCTATAACATCAGTAGGAAGTCCCTCAATGTATATCTTCAAACATTTCCCATTGACTGTAAAGATCCTTCTGGTGTCTTTTTATGTGATCTTCACTACATAGTATGGAAAAACATAAGTCACAACATAAGGACCTAACCAACTAGAATGAAACTTACTAGTCATCTGCTCCATTCGTGAACTATAGAGCAAGACATTCTCTCCAACGTGAAATTATATTTTATGGATCATTTTTTTCATGATCTTATTTTGATCATTCCTTGTAGAGCCTTGCGTTCTCATATAAATAAAATAGAATCTCTTCAATATCTTTAATTTGAATCTTTCATTGGATTCCATCTTGGTCCAAATCCATGTTGCATTTAATTATATCAATATAAGCTCGGTGATCAACACAGATGGAGAGATGACATACTTTCCCAAAGATAATCTGAAATGGGGAAATACTGATAGGTGTCTTTTATTTTTCCTATAAACCCATTACTCATCATCCTATAACTTGTTCCAATCCTTCATATTCAGTTGCACAGTGTTTCCAAAAAAAATTCAACTCACGATTTGAAATCTTGGCCTGGCCATTTTTCTAGGGTAGGTATTGTGTTGATTTTTTGTGCATCACCCCATACATACGATGGAGTGAAGAAAAATTAAAATCGAATAAGTGTTTCCCTTGGTCACTGATGATTCCCTTCGGTACTCAAATCCTAGAAAAAATATGTTCTTTGAAAAATTCCACAACAACATGAGAATCATCAGTCCTGGTGGCCTCATCCTCCACCCATTTGCTCACATAATCAACAAAAACCCAAATATATAAGAAACCAAATTAACTTGGAAAAGGACCAATAGAATAGATGCCCCATATATTGAAAATATCAAAAACATATTATGGGTTTTTTTGATCATCTCATGTCTCCTAGAAATGTTTGCAGTGTGTTGCAACAAGATCATGACTTAAAAAACACATGAGCAACATGGAATAAGGTATTCCAATATAATTCAGATTCTAATACTTTCTTAGTTGTCTGTTGGAGTCCAAATTGTCCACCACAAGCAAGTGTGTGATAGAATTGAAAAAAAAACTCAAACTCATGATCAGGAACACACCGCCTAGTAACATGATCACTACACATGAACCAGACATATGCATCATCCCACCCATAATACTGAGACTCAATTTTTAATTTTTAGACTTGATTTGTTATTAAATTTTTTGAGATTTGAGAGGCAACGAGGTAGTTAACTAAATATGCATACCAAGGATGTGTACCTGATATGGAATAAATATGCTCATCAGGGAATGTATCTTGATGTGGTACATATTCCAAGGTGTCGTCCTTTAGTGAGTGAGTAAGACTACTCATGTGGTCTGCCACCATGTTTTCTAACCACTTCTTTTACTTTAACTCAATATCAAATTCTTAATCAAGAAGCATCCATCTGATTAGACTAGGCTTTGAGTCAGGCTTCTTCAAGAGGTACCTCACAGCTGCATGGTCAGAAAAAATAACTACTTTAGATCCCAATAAATATGAATGGAATTTATCTAAAAAAATATGATGGAACTAAACACATTTTACATGGTTGAGTAGTTTAATTGGGCTGAATCTAGTGTCCTTGATGCATAGGAAATCACAAGTGAACATACCTCCACCCTATGAGATAAGACATCTCCAACCGCGAAGTTGGATGTGTCACACTTAAGCTCAAAAGTAATGTTCCATTGTGCGGGTTGTATGATCGGTGGAGTGGGAAGAAATTTATCAATCTCATCAAATGCTACCCTACATGAATCATCATACAAAGAATTAGAATCATTTTGAAGTAATCGTGACAAAGGAAGATCAATATTACTAAAATATTTGAGGAAGTGCCGATAAAATCACGCATTCCCAAGGAACAATCTAATATCAAACACACATTAAGGATAGTGTAAGGATTAAATAATTTCTATCTTTGATCTATCAACCTCTATCCCAAGTTTTGACACTACATTCCTTAAGACTAATCCATGCTCCACCTTGAAATGACACTTTTCAAAGTTCAAGAACATATTATTCTCAATAAAACATTTCAAAACCTTTATCAAAATACATATAAATTCATCAAATGTGGATCCATACACTGTGAAATAATCCATAAATACTTCTATATAGGTCTCAATAAATCAGAAAAATACTCACTATGCATCTCTAGAAGGTACCCAGGGCATTGAAAAGTCCAAATGTCATCCTTCAGTAGGTAAAAATACCAAATAGACAAGTGAATGTTGTCTTCTTCTGATCCTTCGTAGCAATAAGAACCTGAAAATATCTAGAAAATCCATCCAAGAAACTATAGTGTGTTTTCCCAGATAGTCTCTCAAGCATCTGATCAATAAATGGGAGGGGGAAATGGTTCTTGCGAGTGGACTGATTTGGTTTCCTCATAACCAATACCCACATGCCAATGGTTTTGTGCCATCATTAGAACTAACTCATATTTCTCATTTTTAAAAACAGTAAAACCTCTTTTATTAGGTACAACCTGAATAGGACTCACCCACTGGGAATCTGAAATGGGATAAATTGTACCTTCCTTGAGAAAATTTTCAACCTCTTTTTTAAAAATCTCGAGAAGAGTAGGGTTCATTCTTCTTTGGGGATATCACACTGTTTT
The DNA here is from genome assembly GCA_963277665.1 of Viscum album. Lineage (NCBI taxonomy): Eukaryota > Viridiplantae > Streptophyta > Magnoliopsida > Santalales > Viscaceae > Viscum > Viscum album. Next base: position 352,927,818 of record OY728125.1, on the reverse strand, counting down.
AGTCCTATCCTCTAAAATAATCTTATTCATGAAAATGGAGGGGATAATAGATGATATTTTAACCAAGGCCACCTGATTGCCCTGATGTTTTCTCTCAAAAGATGGAAATGTTTTTCTTCATTTTCAAAAGGAAGATTGTTAGCAATGATAGTAGGTAATTTACCAACACTTAATAAGTATGAGTATTTGAGATTAGGTGGAAATGGATTGACTTTCAGTGTAGGGGTGATGTATGGATAGATAAATTAAAGGAACTGAAATATGTGCACAATGAACATCAGTATCAGAATATACATCATCAAAATCAGTGAATAAAGCATCAAATCCATCAGAATACTCAACAATCATGTCATAATCATATTAGACATGATCAAAATTAGAATATTTTTTCATTTCAAAATCAAATATAAGAGAGTCTTGTTCATTATAAATAGGTTTGGAAGTACTCTTAGACACCATACTAGAACCAATACTCATAATCTCACAAAGCATAGAACAATCAAAATCCATTTGGTTTTTACATAGTGGTTCAAAATGGGAGATAACAAAAGTCTAATGGTCTTATAAGGGTTACTTCATGGAGTCTATAACATTTAATATCACAACTCCATCTTCAAACTCCTTGAAATGTGTACCATATTGTTGTTTGTGATAGTTTTTTCAATTTTGAGGAAGGGCCTACCTATGGTAATTGGAGCATGAGAACTTACCTGATCATCCTCCATGTTAAGGATGTAAAAATATACTATTAAGATCATTTCTATTACCCGAACAAGTACATCCTCATGGACTCCCACTGGATGTGTCGTAGCTCTATTCACCAACTGCACCACTACTCTCGTCGGCTTTAACTCACCAACCTCTAGAGAAGAAAATACAGAGTGGGGAACTACATTTATGGAAACTCTTAAATCACAGAGAGAATTAGAAAAGTGAAACTCCCCTATGGTGAATGGGATGGAGAATGTCTCTTGATCCTTACACTTTGTTGGAATTGTTAGATTTTGTGTAATGAGTGCTGACACATTCCTTCCAAGATTGATCATCTGATTTCCCTTGATCACTCTTCGATTGGTACAGAGTTCCTTTATGAATTTGTCATACCTTGGGATTTTTTTAATGGCATAAAGTAGAAATATGTTGATGTTCACATGCTTGATTGTGTCCAAAACCTCTTTTTTATTTCCTCTTCATCCATCTTCATGGTTTGTACAACCCTATTTAGAAGGGGAAGGGGTATAGGAGGAACATCAGTAATATTTTTCTTACCTTTATCTTTATCCTTGGGATTCTCATTAGCTGGTATAGAATGGGTATTCTCCGGAGTTGAGGTGAATCCTGATGGAACGATGGGTGAAGATGTATCAGTTTGTTTCTTCCCACTTCTCAATGTGATGGAACTAATATTCCCCTTGGGATTTGGAGTAGGTTGGGAATGTAGATTTTTGAATTCTTACTTACCAATTCTTGGTGGGTAGTGACAATCTGGCTCATTTAAGTCTTCAACTCCCTCAGCTCTGAACCTTGACTCATTATCTCATTCTGTTTATTAAGAAAAAATTGTTTCAAAAGATAATCTGTATTAGAATATACCTTTGGTTGAGAATTCCTTTTTTTTAACTTGTGGATGCTTGAGAATTAAATCATATTTGGGGTTACTAGAAACCTTTTTGGTAAGGTGGATGATGCTGGAAGTTTTTTGGAAAGGGGGGCTGATTTGTTGTTGTCCAGATACATACCTCATGTCAGATTAATCCTTCCACCCTAGGTTGTATACTGGTGAAAAAAATCAAACATCTTTTGGGGATGTGGTTCTTGCTATTTCTGATATGGTCTCCCAAGAATCACAGCTTCATAGTCATCTGTTTCATGCTGTTGGGGGGAAACAGTCAGTTGGGTGTCTTGTGACAAGGCCAATGCCAAAAGGGCTTGAAGGAGGGGGTTGAGATGTCTTTTGTTCCAAATCAATATGTCTCACCATAGTGGTCAATTCTTCTAACTTATTTTCATTAAAATTATTTTCAAGAGAGTAAGGACATACCTGATGTACTCCCATAACATGTGGTATACCTCAATCACCAGTTGATGGGAGTTTTGTGCCATCTTTCCAATCAATGCACGTAAATCTACAGGTTTATTTTCTACTAATTCCCACCATCTATGGAATCCACCATGCTCCTCTCCATATGTGCGAGTCCTCCATAGAAGTATTGGATGAGGATTTTCTCACTAATTTTGTGATGTGGGAAGCTTGCACACAACTTCTTGAATCGCTCCCAGTAATCATACATTGACTCCCCTTGTGCTTTCCTGATCCCTGATATCTCTTTAGGAAGGGAATTGGTCCTTGATGATGGAAGAAATTATTTTAAGAAAATACGTTTCAAATCATTCCAACAAGTTACATCTTTAGGTTGTAAATAATACATCCAGTCTTTTACAGCTCCATCAAGTGAAAAAGGGAATGCCCTTAGTTTGATTGGATCTTCATATAAATTTATTGGTTTTAGAGTTGATCAAACCATATTAAATTCATTATGGTGTTTATTGGTATCCTCACTAGAGAGGCCATGAAATTTTGGAAGAAGGTGTATTAACCTAGATTTCAATTCAAAGACTGATTCAAGATTTTAGTATGAAATAAAATTTGGTTGATAATTAATATCAGGTGCATCCAATTATCAACTAGTTATATTAGGTTCATTTACATTATTTTTAGCCATTGGTTCTTGTTTTATGTTTTAATTTTAATTACATCCAATTTCAATGTTCTGGGAGTGGAGGAATTCTCCAACTGGTTGAATGTTGAAACTTCCCGTAGACTGAGAATTCATGATTCTATCCCGAAGGCTATGTTAAATCTCAGGGTCAATATCTAAGATATCTTTAAGATTAGTTCATGTCATAAATAAATGAAAGATAAAAAATAAATGAAGAAAATTGACCATAATAAAAAGAAAAGATGATTGTTTTGGTTCCATAAAAATAAAAGAACTGAGTAAGAGAGAAAAAAATCATTGTAAAGGGGTAAGAAGAAAGAAAGAGGTGAATAAAAGAATTAAATGAAAAATAAAATAAATACCTCTAATTGGTTGAAAAAATGACTTTCCTCCCATCAAATATCACCAATTTGAAAGGAAATGTCATGGGCGCCATCAAATGATTAATGATTTTTGGGGTACTTATGTATAGCAGAGTGGCTGAACATGGTCATCTCTCAAAGAGGCAGTAATTGAAACAACTTATTAATGGTATTATGAAAATAAAATAAATGATATGAAACCACACTACAAAAAAATATGGGGGATTTGTGTACCAATTATAAACCTTGATGAAGTTTGCTGGAAGAAGATTGTATTTTTATTGTATTTTTATTTTTGAAATGATGTTCAATTAATAAGACACAATGAGAAGAGACTTTTTTTATAATATTATTAAAATTTATAATCGATATAACTCTACCTATTAATTTACTTATTAATCATTATCATTTAAATTAATTCCCACTTAATTATTATCTCCTGATTTGTTAACCCTAAAACCCTATGGGAGTTAACATTACCACCAAGATAGAAAGAGTTAAAATAGATGTGTGGTTCAAAACATGTCATCATAGCACCCTACTATGATTGATGTTCTAAATCTAGATTATGGTCAGTTGTAAATTAGAGAACATATTTGTTCTGGAAAATGAGGATTTTTGGACTTCTCTTGTATTAATCATTTTTTAATGATCACAAATCTTATTCGACCTAGTTAACTCCTGTAAATTATATCAAATCATGTGTATTAATGTTTAAAGTTTTATCATGATTTAAGAAGAGACATTCAAGATTTTAATTGATCTACATTCAGTTTAATTACTTTATAATATATTTGATCTACTCTCATAATACCTTCTTTGTCAAATTCTTAAGTCTAATTCATTCTATAATCATCATTGCTTAAGTATAAACATAGTTACTTTGAAAAGTCTGAGACACTATGAGTCTGCCACTTGGTATGTCTTTCTGGCACCAGAAAGTAGACACCGTGAAGCAAGACACCGTGAAGAATCAGACACCGTGAACAAGACACCGTGAATAAGACATCGTGAACAAGACACCATGACCACGAGGCACCGTGAAGAAGACACTGTGACAGTGATACATCGTGAAGCAGACATTGTAAACATTGAGACACTGTAACCATGAGACACTATGACCAAGAGACATCATGACCATGAGACACCGTGACATTCAGACACCGTTTCCAATATTGACACCGTGTGAAGGAGACACCACTTCCATGACTTACTGTGACACTGTTTCTTAATCTATTTTTCCATCTTTCAATTTAATCCCCAACGGTCATATTTGAAGATTTTAAATGCACTGTCATAATTAATATTTATTTTTAGATATATTAACTAATAATACGAGGTACGAGGTGTGGTATCCACTCATCCTTTCGTCTCTAAAACATTCATTCTAGGATAAAAGTGAAGTGTGTCCAAGAATTAATATAGGGTGTGATATTGAACGAAAAATCTGGCTGTGATCACGATAATGAAGAACACTGAGAGAACTTCAAAAGGAAGGATTGTCACGTGCATGCAACCCGACTCTGCTAAAGAACATATGAAGTAAATTGCAATCTAAAGAACATCTTCGCACTGTCAAAACCTCATGATGAACACAAGTTGAATTGCAGCACTCTGTCTTATAGATGAGGACTCAAATTCTACATCATCTTCATCTCAGAAGTCCATAGCAACAAAGACTAACACTCAGAGCACTTTTGAACCCATATTCATATTTCTACTCTATTGTGTATCTATTTTTACCTTTTGAGCAGTTTGTGTACCTGTATAACAACACACTCTATCTATTTCATTAAACCTAAGTATATAAGATATCCTTACTCAAACTTCTATTTACTCTTTTGTATAACCACGGATAAGTGTGGAAGAGGTCCTTGTGTGGCGTGGTTATTTTGTACCCATGAAAACTATAGAAGAGGTCCCTGTGTGACCTGGACAGTTTGTGTACTATTGTTTACCCTGATCTGGGGTGTGGATAAAGGTTTATTTATATAAACTTATTGGTGGCAGGTGATCATCAAGTGGATTGGATTAGGTCTCATCTTGAGACCGAACCACTTGTTTCATATTCGTTGTGATGCTTAATTTAGTTTTCTCTATTTTATTTATTTACGGTATAATTCAGAAATCACTAATTTCACTTTGATAGTTAGTCTTGGAAAAAAGTTATAACTAGATTGTCTTGGTATAATAACTTCAAAAGTAATATTAATAACACAAATTAAGATTACTAAGAATTAATCAATCTTCAAATAAGTTACTTAAACAGTAAAACTCTTATAACAGTATAACCTTGATTAACTGGGCTGTATTTAATCTTTGGGGAAACCTTTTTAGAAATACTTTTTACAGAAATTTTTATAGTTACTCAATTCACCCCTCCCCTCTTGAGTAGTCTACTCCGGCCAGCATTTGGTATCAAATGATTTTTGTTAGGACTCTATGTAATATTATTCAACTATGATTTTAGCTGTACTTTAGAGATCTGTAAATTTCTGTTAATTCTAAATTTATAGCTCTTTTAAAGTAATACTTTATTAAGGATAATAGATTTGAAGGAGATGCAACCAATAGACCACTATTCTTTAATGGAACCAATTATGCTCCATGGAAAATTAAAATGAGAATGCATTTAGAGAGTATGATTTTTGAAATTTGGTGATCCATTATAGATGAATACAAATTTTTTACTACTAATATAATCACATGGGATGAACCTTCCAAAACATTCTACAATAACAACTTCAAAGTTATGAATGCTTTATACCGATCTTTAGAAGATGAGGAATTCAATAGAATTCCTGCTTGTAAAATTGCCCAAGAGATTAGGGATACCCTGTATCTCTCAAATGAAGGAACATCTAGTGTAAAATAAATGAGACTTAATACTTATACAATTAAATATGATAATTTTAAAATGAAACCCGATTAGCCAATTTTTGACATGTATCATAGGTTCAATGAGATTGTCAACACAATGATTTCTCTTAGAGGACAAGTCACTACCAAGGAACAAATCATGAGAATCCTTAGATTTATACCTGACAAATAGAGGGGAACCTCTATCTCTATTAGAGAATCATGAAACATCAGCAGGCTACCTGAAAAAGAACTCATTGGGAAACTGATGATGTATGACGAAGAGATGAAATTCAAAAAGGAATAGGAGGGTGAACCAAAAAGGAAATCTGTTGCATTCAAGACCACCACATCTAAGAAAAACGACAAAGGGAAACTGGAAGCTTCTGTAGAAAGATCCAAAAATGAACAATCATATCTGAATATTGATGAAGAGACGGCTCAACTATCCAGAAGATTCAAACGATTTTACAAAAAGAATAACATTTTCAGAAATCCTAATTTCATGGGAAAATATGACTAAAAAGGAAACTGATAGAAGGACTGGAAAAGAAGTGACAAGACTGATGAAATTGTCTGCTATGAATGTATGCACAAAGGAAATAAAGGCTGACTGCCCAAATCTCATGTAAAAAAGTAATATGAGAAAAAGGACAGGAATTACAAAAAGGAAATGAAAGAAACCTGGAGTGCTTCTGAGGATATTTCAAGAGACTCAGAGACATCACATAATGAACATGATAACAAATCCAATATGTGTTTTATGACAAACACATCTGAGGTAACACTGAACTCTTCTTTACATAATTCATATTATTCTAAATATGAAAGTGACTATCAAAAAATGACTAATGAAGAAATGTTTAATTACTATAACATTCTGGAGGTAACATGAAATGAACTAAAAGACAAATATAAATCATTAAATAAATAGCATGTTCTTACCATAACTATTAAATCTGAACACTCAACTGAAAAGTAGAAAAATGCTCAAATGATCAATGAAAATAATAAATTAAAATTTTCTAATGATCAATTAAGGAGTGACTTAAAAAACATTACTAATGTGAAAAATACCCTTACCCAAATTCTAGGAAAACAAATTCCCCCTAAAAACAACACCGGCCTTGGTTATGAACCTATTAAAAGAAACCTTGGTAGAACAACCATTGTTTCAAAATCTACAACATAGGGTTTTACTCCTTGTTCTGAATTTAAATCAACTAATTCAACCAATGATACATATTCTACTGTTTCAAGTTTTTGTTGACCAAATACAGTTTATATTTCAAATACTTTACACAATGCTTATAAGAAATATATGAGGTAAATATGGGTTCCTATAGCACTTATTTCTAATATTACTTGACCCAAACAAGTATGGGTACCAAAATCTGTTTTTTATTAACATTTTCCAAGGAAATCTTCTTAAAAATCTCTTGCAAACTTCTATGGTACTTGGATAGTGGATGTTCAAGGAACATGACAGGAGACTACTCATGCATCAAGAACCTGATAAAAGTAGATGGAGGACATGTCACATTTGGTAACAATGCCAAGGGAAAAATTATTGGCCTCAACCAAATCGGTAACTATAACTCAGTTTTGATTTAAAAAGTACTTTTGGTTAATGGTTTAAAATATAATCTACTTAGTATCTCAAAATTATGTGATGATGGATTTCATGTTATATTTGAAAATTATGCTTGTAATGTCTTTAATTCTAAAGATGAATTAGTATTTTCTGCATTAAGAATTGAAAATGTTTATTCTGTTAATTTAGATTCTTTAGATTCTGAAAATTATTCATGATTAATTGTATTTCATAATGAATCTTGGATCTAGCATAGAAGACTAAGACACTGCAATGTTCACTCCCTTAGAAAACTAACTAGAAAATTCCTAGTTAAAGACTTACCCAAACTTGAGTTTCCAAATGAAAAATTGTGTAATCCATGTCAAAAGGGAAAACAACACAAAGTTTCCTTCAAACCAAAGAAATATGTGTCAACTTCTCAGCCTCTCGAACTGGTTCACATGGATTTTTTTGGACCATCTATAGTTTAAATAGGAATCACTATTTTTATGTTCTTGTTGATGACTTTTCTAGATATACTTGGACCTTCTTTATGGCTCACAAAAGTGAAGCCTGCTCTTATTTTACAAAATATTCCAAGTCTGTAGAAAATATTAGTGGACTTAAAATTAAATCATTAATAATTGATCATGACCGTGAGTTTGAAAATCAAGAATTTGAATCCATTTTCTCAAAAAAATGGTTATAGTCACAATTTCTTTTCCCCTAGAACACCTCAGTAGAATGCAGTTGTTGAGAGAAGAAATAGAACTCTATAAGAGATTGCTAGAAAAATGCTTACTGAATATGACCTACCAATTTATTTTTGGGAAGAAGGTGTCAATACAGAATGATACATAATCAATAGAGTGTTGATCCGACCTATTCTTAAAAGGACTCCTTATGAGTTATGGAACAATATAAAACCCAAGGTTAGTGACTTCAATGTTTTTGGTTGCAAAGTCTATATTCATAATACTAAAGACAATCTTGACAAATTTTCATCCAAAAGGGATAAAGGTGTCTTTTTAGTATATTCCATGTATAGTAAATCCTATAGAGTGTTCAATAAAAGAACTAAATGTGTGGAAGAATCTGTTCAAGTAAAATTTGATGAAACAGATTCACATGAGCCTAAATCCATCCTAGAGAATTTGGAGGATGATGTATCAAATATAAATATCAATTAAAAATCCTCAAATTCTCCTGTGAAAGAATCTGTGAAAACTTCCGGCTCTGGAAACTCCTTAGAATCAAGTCACAATTGTAAGAACCCAGACCTTCTTTTCAGGTATATTTTTCCTTTTTCTAGAGTTTTTGAGAAAAGAGGAGTTTCTGGAAATTTTTCAAGTACACTCCGTGTACTTTATGAGTTCATGTCATGTAATTCATTGATGCATGAGGCCGTGTGTTGGTCGTGTCATGGCCACACACACGGTCATGTGGGGGGACATGGAGACCGCCTAAAGTGGAGTATGAAAACAGTAAGTATAAGATGTGTACTTCAAAAGTACATTCCGTGTATTTTGTTTTTTTTATTAAATGGATCGGGGTTACATATGATCGCCAGAAGTGTCTTCTTCTAGGTCTCTTTCAACTGAGAGAAACTGTATGGTGCCGAAACTTCTCCGAGCCCACGAGTCTCCATCTATTCTCCGAATCGACCATCGTCTATTCGGTTGGAACCGCAACGGTAATCTCTTCCTTCTTCTAGAGTATCATTTTCTGATTCCTCCTCTTTTCCATGTTATCATGGGTTGAATTTTTTAGACTGTTTTATAGATATTCAAAATTTTATGGAGCTTCAAGCCTCACGGTTCACGTATATTGATCTCCTAACCCCAACGTAGGTTGTTTGGGCCTTTCCGTTCGAATTCTTTGAGTCTTATTTGAAAATTCCACCAATACCCTTGAACGGGGTATTCTGTGTTTACCGTTTTTCCCATGTCATTTTCATACCATGCTTGTATGCCTGTGTAGAGTTAAATTTCATATAAATTACATTAATGGCTCTGCCTTGGATGTTTTTCTCATGCATTGTTCTGTTTATGACTATTTGGTCCTATTTAGCCTATTGGTCGTTTACCTGCTTTCCATGCCTTGTGGTCATGGGATGGAGTGTTGTTTTTATCACATGCTTGATATGTTATAGATAGGTTATCCAAGTAGTTCTATAGGTTTAATTTGGCCTTATAACATTACTATGCATTGACTTACACGGCGCTGTGAGAACCTGGTGTTATAGACTAAAAGAGGATAGACCGAGTGTGCTTCCTCAGAGAGTCTTTGGACATTGTAGACTATAGGGGGATAGACTGATAGAGCTTCCTCAGAGATTATTTGAGCTTTATAGACAATAAGGGTATAGACTGAGTGAGCTTCCTCAGAGAGTCTTTGTTTTATTTGAATTACCTTGAACCACTCTAGGATATAAGAGGAATTGACCAGGTGAGCTTCCACAGAGAGTCTATAAACGACCTGGGGCTATAAGAGGAATTGACCGAGTGAGATTCCTCAGAGATTATCTTGACCTTGGGGGTATACGGGGAATTGACTATGTGATCTTCCTCAGAGATTCCATAAATACCTTAGACTATAAGGGGAATTGACCGAGTGATCTTTCTCAGAGAGTCTTACAATTTTTGTAAGACCAAACCAGAGGGGTTAGGCTGAGTGCACTACCCAAAGGGTTGTTGGTACTTGTTAGGTAGGACTATAGGGGATGGTTATGAGTACTTCCCAGAGGGTTACATGTTTGTTCTTAGGTACTTGTTATTTGTTTCTTGATATTGGAGCTGTGGATTGTTTACTGCTGAGTATTTTCCTGTTCACTGCTTTCTATACTTTTACCTGCCATATATTCACTAAATGTTAGGTACAGTTATTTGAGTGGTTTCCTACTAAGATTTAGTCTCACACCTTGTTTGGGCCATGATTTTGGGCCCAAACAGATTATATTGTTGCAGGTATAGATAAGGGGAAGTGCCTTTCCACTTCAGGCGCTTGACTTGCTATGGAGCTGTAGAGCATGGGACAAAGCCTAGGCTTGCGATGCTGAGGAGTTGTTTATTTTTCTTTTTCACTTTGGTTCATCACTACTATATTCAACATTGTGACTTGTTGGCTATTTTCATGGACATGTGTATCATGCATCATTTATTATGCACTGTTTTAGTTGTTTATTATCTCTAGTATTTCATTGTTCATTTTTGTGTGGATTATTACTACTTATGATATTGTATATTATTTCTCATCTGTTTTTTACTCAATCAATGAAAGAATAGTCTCCCCAATATCACACCCATAGCCCTCACTGCTAGTCAGTAGCCTCTGGAATTCAGGGAAATGCGCTTGAGGCCATGTGACCAACTGGGTACGGGGCGCCTCTGGGTAGCTTCCGGAACAGGGATGCTATAACAAGTCCCTCTTTTTCTAGAAATGTCAGAACTCTTAAGAACCATCCCATAGATGTTGTTGTGGGAGACTTAGAAAAAGGAACTCAAACTAGAGCTTCTCTTAGAAATCAGGTTGAACATCAAGTATTCTTGTCACAACTTGAACCTAAAAACATTAATGATGCTATAAATGATGAATTTTGGGTGATGTCTATGCAAGAAGAACTTAATCAGTTTGAAAGGAACAATGTTTTGAAACTTGTTAAAATAACCAAGGACACATTCACCATAGGAACTAAATGGGTGTTTAGAAATAAGGTAGATGAATATAGTAACATAGTTAGAAATAAGGCCATATTAGTTACCCAAGGCTATAGTCAAGAAGAAGGAATTGACAATGAGGAGACCTTTTCACCAGTGTCTAGACTTAAAGCCATCAGAATCCTACTTGCCTATGCTTCACATCTTAATTTCAAACTATATCAAATGGATGTTAATATTTTATTCTTAAATGGGTATATAGCTGAGGATGTTTTTGTTGAAAAACCACCTAGATCCCGACCCCTCTACGGTTTGAGGTACGATCTTAGTAGCCTCAGTTTTATCTTCAACACATTTTGATACAGGGTCTTCTCATAGCTTTTTATCTATCGCTGTTTTGGAGAATCTTGGTCTCTATATATTTTCTTATGCTGACATCTTGACACTAGACACGCCGTTGGGGACTAGGAAGGCTAGTGTACGTCAGTGCAAGGAGTGCCCTCTAGAGGTTGGTGGGTGTCACTTTCTATGGGACCTGTATATCCTAGAGATGATAGGTTATGATGTCATTATTGGGATGGACTGGTTAGTTCCATTCTAGAATGTTGTTTACTATTATCATCGAAGGGTGAGTTTCATATCAGCAGCGGGTGGATCCTTTCTCCATAGGGGTGAATGGGATGTCCAGGCAAGCAGAGTGGTTCTAGAGCATCATGGGTTAGGAGGAGTTATAGCCCAGATTTCTAGCCTTTATCTAGATGTCCAGGGGACATCACAGTTAGAATTTCCTCTAGTGGTGGATTGTTTCATAGATTTCTTTCCATAGGACTTTTCAGGTTTCCCTCCACAGCTTGAGGTAGACTTCTCTATTGAGCTTGTGCTAGGAGTGGCACCGGTGTACATTCCTCCTTATAGGATGGATACACCTGAGTTGCAGGTGCTCAAGAAGCAGTTGGAGGAGTTGCTGGAAAAGGGTTTTATCTGACCCAGTACTTCTCCTTGTGGTTCAGCTATCCTATTTGCGAACAAGGAAGATGATACCCTTAGGCTTTGTGTAGACTATCGGAAGTTGAACCAGTGGATGGTCAAAAACTAACATCCCTTTTCGAGGATTGATGATCTCTTTTATCAGCTTCGACGAGCTCAAGTGTTCCGAAGATTGACATGAGATCCAGTTATCATCAATTGTGTGTTAAACCTTCTGATATACCTCTCACAGCCTTCCGGAGCAGGTATGGTCTATACGAGTATATGGTTTTTTCATTCGGTCTCATGAACGCGCCTGCAGTTTTCATGGAACTGATGAACTGAGTGTTCCATCCTTAATTGGATTCCTTCGTGGTGGTTTTCATGGTTGATATATTGGTGTACTCTCACACTCTACATGACCATTATACCCAACTTGAGATTGTTTTGAGTACACTGAGGGAGCATCAGTTATTTTCTAAGCTCTCAAAGTGAAACTTTTGGATAGACCAGATTCACTTCTTGGGTCATGTTATCTCAGAGACAGGAGTATCAGTAGTCCCAGATAAACTGAGGGCAGTAGTTTCCTGGGAGCATCCGAAGAAAATCTTTGAGTTTGAGGAGTTTTCTAGGACTGGTTGGATACTACAGATGCTTTATTCATAAATTTTCACACTTAGAAGCACCGCTGTCAGGTCTGACTAAGAATGGTGTGAAAATATTGTGGTCAGATTCTTGTGAGTCAACCTTTTAGAAGTTAAAAGGAAGGTTGAATTCAGTACTGATACGAGTATTTCCAGATCTATACAAGAGCTATACTATTTATTATGATTCTTTAGGTATCGATCTGGGATCTGTGCTTATGCAGGGAGATGGTGTCGTTGCGTACGGGTCTCGACAGTTGAGGCCACACGAGAGGAACTACCTAACACATGATCTAAAGTTGGTAGTTGTTGTTCGTTCCTTACATTGTTGGAGACATTATCTGTTAGGAGAGAATTTTTTGGTTTCCACCGACCACAAAAGTCTGAAGAACATTTTCACTCGCCGTGACTTGAATTTGAGGTAGAGAAGGTGGGTTGAGTACCTTCAGTCCTTTGACTTTGAGCTTGCCTACACGCCTGAGAATGGCAATGTTGTGGCTAATTCAGTGAGTATGAGGACTCAAATACAGGCATCTCAAGAGGTCAGTAGTGAGTGGAAGTTTATGGATGTGTTCTCTGAGATGCATTTGGAGGTGCACGATATATAGGCAGACTGTTCTATCATCTGTAGTTGTTACCTCTACCCTTATTGATCGAGTACGAATGAGGTAGCTATCAGATTCTGAAGGCCTATTCCTACGGGAAAGCATGTCAATAGAGGACCCTATTCATAGATGGACCATACGTGATTATGAGATCTTGCGTTTCCAGGGGTGTGTATAGGTGCCAATAGATATACACGAGGAGATAATGTGGGAATTTCATTCGTCAGTTTGGGCAATTCATCCTGGAATCACCAAGAGGTATCATCCTCTACACCATCAGTATTTATGGCCTTGTATGAAGAGGGATGTTGCTGGGTTCATCATGAGGTGTTTCACATTTCAGCAGGTGAAGGTGGAGCATCAGCGACCAGAAGGGATTCTGCAACAGTTACCCATTCCCGAGTGGAAGTGGAACGATGTCACGATGGATTTCGTGACAAGGCATTCAAGTTCTCCTCGAGGGAACAATGTAATATGGGTTTTCATTGATAGACTCACGAAGTTTTCTCACTTCTTGCCGATCAAGGAGACCTTCAGTGTTGATGATTTGGGGTGGTTGTACATCCGTGAGATTGTACGTCTTCATGGAGTTCCACAATCCATTGTATCAGACAGGGATGCATGTTTTACTTCTTGGGTCTAGAAGGGGCTTCAGAAGGATTTGGGTACATAGGTACTTTTGAGTATAGAATACCATCCCCAGACAGATGGCCAGTCTGAGTGTGTGATTCAGGTTCTTGAAGACATTCTCCGAGTATGAATGATGGATTTTGGAGGTTCTTGGGAGAAGCATATGCCTCTTGTGAAGTTTTCTTATAACAACAGTTTTTAAACAACTATTTAGATGGAACCTTATGAGGCTTTGTACGGTAGGCCATGCTGATCACCCTTATGTTGGCTGGAGACATGAGAGACAGCTTTTATAGGACCTCATGTTGTTCAGGAGACCACAGAACAGATAGAGTTGATTCAGAAGAGGATGGCTACTGCGCAGTCTTATCATAAGTCTTATGTTGATCAGCGGAGATGACCTCTGGAGTTTGAGGTCAAAGATCAGGTTTTCTTGTGTGTCGTACCAAGGTTGGTACACAAGAGTATTAGGAGACGGGGTAAGCTTTCGCCGAGGTACGTCGGGCCATTTGAGGGGTTGGAGAGAGTTGGGTCGGTTTCCTATTAGTTATAGTTATCTCATAGGTACCGGGCTATGCATGACTTCTTCTACATTTCTCAGCTCCGACATTACTTTCCAGACCCGTCTCATGTCTTTCAACCTAAGGTGGTTGAGCTCGAAGCAGATGCATTGTTTGAGGAGCATCCTCTCTAGATTGTTGATTGCATTATGAAGATTCTTCATGTCTTGTCTATTCCTATGGTATGAGTGTTATGGAAGCATGGGTGGGTGCAAGATGAGACTTGGGAGAGGAAGGTCGACGTACGATCACAGTGGCCAGAGTTGTTCGAGGTTTCTTCTTCTTCACCACGCTAGGGAAATTCGGGGATGAATTTATTTAAGGGGGAAAGTTTGTAAGAACTCGGACCTTCTTTTCAGGTATGTTTTTCCTTTTTCTAGAGTTTTTGATAAAAGAGGATTTTCTATAAAGTTTTCAATTACACGCCATGTACTTTATGAGTACACGTTGTGTAATTCATTTCCACAGGAGACTTTGTGTTGGCCGTGTCATGGCCACACACACGATCGTGTGGGGTGACGTGTAGGCCACCTAAAGAAGAGTACGGAAACAGTAAGTACATGTCGTGTACTCCAAAAGTACACACCGTGTATTTTGTTTTTTATTAAACGGACCGGGGTCGCGTCTGATCGCCAGAAGTGTCTTCTTCTAGGTCTCGTTTGACCAAGAGAAACCATACGGCACCAAAACATCTCTGATCCCCCGAGCCTCCATCTGTTCTCTGAATCAACCACCATCGATTGTGTTGGAACCATAGCGGTAAGATATTCTTTCTTCCAGAGCATCGATTTCCAATTCCTCGTATTTTCCAATTTATCGTGGGTTGAAAGTTTTAGACATTTTTGTAGATCTTCGACGTTATAAGGAGATTCAAGCCTCTTGGTTCAAGTATATTGATCTCTTAACCCCAAGGTAGGTGGTTTGTGCCTTTCTGTTCGATGTCTTTGATTATTATGTGCCAATTCCACCAATACCCTTGAACGGGGCATTGTGTGTTTACTGTTTTTTTCCTCTTGTTTTCCTGAAATGCGTGTATGCCTATGTAGAGGTAAATTGCATATGAATTAGGTTTATTGCTCTGCCTTGGATGTTCTTCTCATGATTTGTTCTGTTTACGGTTGTTTGGTCCTGTTTAGCCTATTGGCCGTTTACCATCTTTCCATGCCTTGTGGTCATGGGATGGAGTGTTGTTTTTATGACATGCTTGAGATGTTGTAGACTGGTTAGACAAGTAGTTATGTAGGTTTAATTTGGCCTTATATAATTACTATTTGTTGACTTACACGGGGTCATGAGAACCTGGTGTTATAGACTAAAAGAGGATAGACCGATTGAGCTTCCTCAGAGAGTCTTTGGACATTGTAGACTATAGAGGATAGACTGAGTGAGCTTCCTCAGAGAGTATTTGATATTTATAGACTATAAGGGGATAGACTGAGTGACATTCTTCAATGAGTCTTTGTTTTATTTAAATTACCTTGAACCACTCCAGGATATAAGAGGAAGTGATCAGGTGAGCTTCCTCAGAGAGTGTGAACGACCTGGTGCTATAAGAAGAATTGACCGAGTGAGCTTCCTCAGAGAGTCTCTTGACCTTGTGGCTATAAGGGGAATTGACTGTGTGATCTTCCTTGGAGAGTCCCGTACTACCTTAGACTATAAGGTTAATTGACCGAGTGAGCTTCCTCAGAGAGTCTTACAATTTTTGTCTGACCAAACCAGAGGGGTTAGGCTGAGTGTACTACCCATAGGGTTTTTGGTACTTGTTTGGTAGGACCATAGGGGAAGACTTTGATTACCTCCCAGAGGGTTACCTATTTCTGCTTAGCTGCTTATTAGCTATTGCTTGATATTAGAACCATGGATTGTTTACTGATGAGTATTTTCTTGTTCACTGCTTTATGTACTTTTACCTTCCATATATTAACTGACTATTAGGCACATATCTTCGGGTGTTTTCCTACTGGTATTTAGTCTCACGCCCTGTTTGGGCCATGATTTTGGTCCCAAACAGATTATATTGTTGCAGGTATAAATAAGGGAAAGCTCCCTTACACTTCAAGTACATGACTTACTATGGAGTTGGAGAACATGGGACCAAGCCTAGGCTTGCGATGCAGAGGTGTTGTTTATTTTTCTTTTATACTTTGGTTCAGCACTATTTTATTAAGTATTGTGAATTTTTGGATGTTTTCCTATACATGTGTATCATTCATCATTTATTATGCATTGCTCCAATTGTTTATTATCTCTAGTATTTCATTGTTCACTTGTGTATGGATTATTACTGCTTCTGTTATTGTATATTATTTCTCATTCGTTGTGTACTTTGTCAATGAGGGAATTGTTTCCCCCACTATCACACCCAAGGCCCTCACTACTAGTCGACAGCCTCTGGAATTTGGGGAAATGTGCTTGAGGCCATGTGACCAACTGGGTAAGGGGTGCCTCTGGGTAGCTTCTAGAACCGGGATGTTACAATAATGAACCTGGATCCATTTATGAACCTGAAATCAATAGTCCCTCTTTTTCTATAACTGTTAGAACTCTTAAGAACCATCACTTAGATGATATTTTAGGAGACTTAGACAAATGAACTCTAACTAGATCTTCTCTGAAGAAATAAGGTTGAACATTAAGTCTTCTTGTCACAACAGGAACCTAAAACATTAATGATGCTATCAATGATGAATTTTGGGTGATGGCTATGCAAGAAAAACTTAATCAGTTTGAAAGGAAGATATTTTAGAAACTTGTTAAAAGACCCAAGGACACATTCACCATAGGCACTAAATGGGTGTTTAGAAATAAGGTATATGAAGATGGTAAAATAGTTAGAAACAAGGCCATATTAGTTGCATAAGGCTATAGTCAAGAAGAAGGAATTGACTATGAGGAGACCTTTTCACCAATCTCAAGACTTGAGGCCATCAGAATCATGTTCTCCTATGTTTCACATCTGAAATTCAAACTATATCAAATGGATGTTAAGAGTGAATTCTTAAATGGTTATATAGCTGAGGATGTTTTTCTGAAAAACCCCCTATATTTACAAACCCCATTTTCCAAATCATATTTTTAAACTATCAAAATCATTATATGGTTTAAAGTAAGCTCCAAGTGCTTGGTATGATAGGTTGAGTACTTTTTTTATTTCCAAATTTTTTACAAAAGGAATAGCTGATCCAACCTTTTTTAAAAACGAATTTCAAATGATGTTTTAGTTGTTCAAATCTATGTAGATGAAATTATTTTTGGATCTTTGAATAATTATTTAAGTTTTGATTTTTTTTAAATGATGCAAAATGAATTTGAAATGAGTTTAATGGGTGAACTAAAATTTTTTCTTGGATTTAAAATCTTTCAAAATAATGAAGGAATTGTTTTAACTCAAAGTAAATAAACTATAGATCTTCTAAATTTTTTTGTATTGGATAACACTAAAATTAGTTGCACTCACATGAGTAACACTTGTAAGTTAGATCTTGATGAAGATGAAAAATCTTTTGATCAAACCACTTATAGAGGAATGATTGGAAGTTTAATCTACTTAACTGTTAATCGTCCATACATTGTGTTTTGTGTGTGTATGTGTGCTCATTTTCAAGAAAATCCTAAGTAATCTCATTTAAATGTTGTAAATAGAATTTTCAAATACATCAATCATACACTCAATCTAGTACTATTTTATCCTAAAGGAAAATCATTTGAATTAGTTATTTATTATGATGCTGACTTCAGTGGCTGTAAGTTAGATAGAAAAATCACCTCTGGAACATGTCACCTTTTAGGCAAGTCACTAGTATCTTGGTGTAGTAAGAAACAAAATTATTTTGTATTATATACTATAGAAGATGAAAACATAGTTGCTGGCAGTTGTTGTCCACAAATGTTGTGGATAAAACACACAATACTAGATTATGGATATCAATTCAGACATGTACCTATAAATTGTGACAACACAAGTGCTATTAACCTCTCAAAAAATCCCGTTTCACATTCTAGGACAAAGCACATTGATATAAGACATAAATTTTTGAGAGATCATTATCAAAAAGGTTATATCACTTTGGAATTCATTGGTACTAAATATGAGCTTGTTGATATGTTCACCGAACCATTACATTTTGTGAGAATACACTAAATCATACATGAACTAAGCATGATAATCCTCAAATAGATATCTTACTGTTTCATGTCTTACTGTTCTATATCTTACTATTTTATACATTACTGTTTCATGATTACCGTTTCTCAACTAGGTTTTCATGTTACTGTCTCACCGTAATGCTCAGTTACTGTCTCACAGTTTACTGTCTCACCATGAAGTTCGTTCACTATCTCACCATAAAATGCGTTTTCTGTCTCACCATAATGACTAGACACGATCTCACCGTAAAAATTCATTATATATATATTTTTTTTGTAAAAACTCATATCGTAGTAATTATCCTTTTCACCTCTTTGTTTTCCCGCATTTTTATTTTTGTGACCTTTGGTATCCCTAAATAATAAAATAAAGTATCACTCGATTATTCACTTAGGGTTTCTTCTACTTACTCGTTTTGAACCCTTATTCATCCCTGCAACCCTTCTCTCTATGGAACCTTCATTGAATGCCAGGAATGAAATGTCTTTCATCATTGACACCTGAGAAGTGCAGTATGAAGAAGAAGAAGATTACAACTAAGCTATCACCCGAAGGACCTTTAAATATGAATCTGGTAAACTGCGTTGTTGTGATTGAGAAAGAGATTTTCCCCAAATGGCTTCTGTCTAGTAAATATCTAGTATTAGAAGTTTTAGAACAACAAGTCTGGTTAGAGGGGTTCTCTAATGAAGATAGACCCATATACCCTAGGTTAGTGGCTGAGTGTTACCTGTATGTACAGTTCTCTTTCGATTCTGGTGATAGTTATGTTGTAAGAAGTTGGGTCAATGGCCAGAGATGCTCATTCTCTTCGAGGTTATGGTTTGTATGCCTTAGGTTACCTCACAAAGGAATCTGTGAGGATTATCATAGAGGACCTCCACCATCAACTGAATTATTTGATTTAGAGGATGCTTTGAAAACCTTAACTGGAAATGGAACCCAGATGAGAGTCATTTCTATTGAAATAGATGGAGAATCAATGCTTCTGTTCAAGTTTAAACAGAATTTGGTTAGTCCTAGAAAATGTGTTTTTGTTGTTTTGAAATATCAAGATGTGTTTCTGATCCACCTTATGAAAAATTGGCATAAGATCACCCTATGCAAGTATATCATACACCATATGTGTGAGATGATCAAAGTCACATCCAATTCAACTTCCCTGTTTTACTCTCGGTTAATCTCATCCATGCTTCTTACCAAAGGTATGGTTGGACCTAATGAGTAAGTGATTAAGGTCTATGAGATCTGTCTCTCAAAATTCATTATTAAAAGAATGAAGATAGATTGGAATCCTTGGAAAAGGAATGGGTGAAATAAAATGATAGAATTTATGAGAAATTCAATCTAGCAGAACATCCCTCAAGACGAAGAAATATTTCCGATCCATGTTTGGAACCAGTTGGGATTGTTGAGTATCCTAAAGAAGAAGAAGAATAGGCTGAAGTGCCACCTAGGGAAGCTATTTTTGTTGAGGAAGATAGGACTACTATTCCTTGTGTAGTTCTTGAAGATGAAGTCCCTACTCTTAAAGAAGCTGTTAATCTAGAAACTCAACCTGAGGCTGAAACATAATCAGTTTGCAAAGAATCTGAAAATCATGCCAGGGATGATCCTATAGTGGAAGAGCTACATGTTATTAAAGAAACCAATCTTGAGGAACTCCTTATGGAACAATATGTTACTAAAATCATCCCACCTACTGAAGAATGAATGGATCTAGATTTTCAGTTGCCTAGACCGGAAATGAGTGAGGAACTTAGATCTGAGTCTATGGAATTATACCAATATCCTAATCCTCTCAGTTCTAAGAAGGAGACACCTGTTGAGGGGGAGAAAATACCAAATCTCGAGTATATTGAAGCTTCACATCCAATTGAGTCAAGTCTTATAGACACTCAGTATAAATTCCCTTGTTTCTATGATGTGGATGACTCTCAGCATGTTTCAACATTCAAACATGATCTTTCCTCAATTTTCTAGTTGAAATCAGTCTCCAATATCACACCTGATAAGGGACCCTCGTTGCCCACCAAAGGAGCTTCTTCCTCTTTCATCCCATTCTCAAACCCGGACTTTCTTCCGCTGTTTCTTCATGTCTCGTTGTACCCGAAGGTTTCAAAGCTGTTCATTGGGTTGCCTAATCTTCAGTTATCGAATGAAGAGTTCTCAGACTCTTTGGATTTGTTCAAACACACCCTGGTTGATAGGTTTTATGGATTCTGTCCTTCGGTTGATTGGTTCGATAGGCATGTATTTGATGCTTGGGGTTTAAAGGACAGAGCGACGGTGGGCCTCCTAGATAATCGACAGATCATGGTTTGTTTTGCTTTGGAGTCAGATCTAATCAAAGCCTGGGAAAATGCACCCTGTTTCTTCAATGGGTTTAAATTTTCCCTACTTTGTTGGACCTTTGATTTTCATATGAAGCGTGATCCTCCTACAATGGATATTTGGGTAAGCTTCCCAAATCTTCCACTTCTGTTCAAAAATCCATCTATTATGTGCATGCAAAGAAATTTAATAGGTAGATATCTATGTTCGGATATCCGCACAGAGGCGCTATGTCACCCATCTAATCCATGCATCTTTGTGGAAATGGATATGTCAAAGGATCTTTTTCTGTATTTGTGGGACACTGTGGGTGAAGAGTATAGGTGTAAATAATGGGTGGTCTATGAATAATGGAATGATTTTTGCTCAGGTTTCAAGCGACTGGGGAATACACTAGGATCCTTTCATAAGGAACTACAGGTGAAGAATATGATAAGGGTATTTTTTCAGAGGTAGGAGGAGGAGTCCCTGTTTGAGGCAGAGGGAGCATAGCTGAGATCTTTCCCATTGTTCGCTAGCAAGGGGAAGGAAGTTTCTTATGGTAACCTGTGTAGGGAGGAGGTACAAGCTGGTAGTGATTTAGGAAATGGAGTCTTGGTTATTGAATCAGATTCTAGCATGAGGGAGGAAGGTTTGTGTCAACACGATGAGGATAGTGGAGAAAACCAGGTGTTTAGTGGCAGTGGGGAGGCATCTTTGGAGCAGATTTCCACCATGTTGGAAGAAGTGGGTGAGGCAATGACTGTTTTTATGGCCCAAACAGATACTGGGAGATCGGAAGGCTCGAATAATCTTGATGTAGTAGGTGTGGATATCATGGCTCAGTTGGCGGATGATGAGGAGGACTTACTACTTGATGGTGCAGGCTTGGGCAGTAGTGAATCAAGGAGGTGACTTCCGGGTCAAGATCCAACAAAGGTTTATCTTGACAGCCATGGGAAGGCCCCTATACTTCTATGAAATAGTTTTGAAGTACTGGTTGAGGAGGATATAGGTACCACTCATGATATTCCGCTTGACCCAGAGGGAGGGTATATGAATGCATGTAATGGGGATGAACCTAATCACTCGGCAATTGAAACACCAATCTAGGAAAATAGAAGTAAGTCAAGTAGGAGGAGTAGGATGGACTAATCATCCTTTCCTCCCCCTTAAGAGACTAGATTGTCCAGGAAGAAAAATTCTAAAAAGGATTCCTTGGAGGAGGTGAGAACACAGAAAACAAGAGGCCAGGGTGGGCAACCATTGGATTTATTTCTTAGTAGTGAGGAGGAGGTGATCAAGACGGTGTTATTGCTCAATGTTGTGGAGAAAGGGAGAGAACGTAAGGACTATTAATTTTTTCCAAAGCCGATGGAAACACGGTCAGGTAAAAAATCTAAGCCAGGTGAGAAAGAAATGACATCTTCCATGGTTGTCATGCTAGAGGATTATCGGGTTTTGGTCAAGGTGAACAACAATGAAATGGGAAGAGATACTAAAAGGGAAAAAACATAAAAGAACCTATCCTTTGCTCCAAGGAGGACACGGTATAGGAATTTATGTTTGTTAACATCCCATGGGAAGAGGTTGATATGATGGGAAGAGCTGTCAGAGTGGAGGTCAACAGCGAGCAAGCTATGTGGATTAACAAACATGATTTGATCCTGATGAGAGGCTTCAATGATCGAAAATAAGAAAAGAATAATATATCCGAACATGGGATAAAATGGAAGACCGTTTTGAAGAAGTTATTGGGGAATATCCTGATGTTAAGGTATGGCTAATGAATTGGAATCTTTATAGGGAGGAAAGCTCTAATAGGATAAGGCTGTGTTTTGGTAAATTTTCTTTTTCTTATGAGGCTTCACCTCCGGACTGATTGGGTTTCTCTCTCACTTTTCCATTAAAGTAGTTTGGTGGGACATTTGGGTTCTTTACGGGTCAGGGTGCTAATGGCGTCAGGATATGGTCATCTTCATTCTGGTTTTCTTTGACGTCCTCGGGGGTGGATCCCGAGGGTCCATTCCATCGCATGAAGGTTGGGTGAATTACTGTGGAGTTTTCCAACGAGATAATTTGGGTCAGTGTTGATGGTCACGTCGGGGGATGCTCAAGGTAATCCTGGGTGGGTTTGGTTAGCCTCTCTGATGGTCTTGTGCCCTGGTTCATGGTTTCTTGAACATGGTTAGTGGTTTTTTGTGTTTATTTGTTTTAGTGAATGTGGTTGGTCTGGACTCATGTAGCGGGGTACCAGGAACCCATAAACTGGCTTTTAAAAATGAAAAACAAAATTATTATCTAAGGATGATCTGAATGAATTTGTTGTTACCCTCTTTTCTAGAGTTTATAAACTCATGAATTTCCAACCTCTTCCTGTGACCAATTTATGTGAGAGAGATGTCTCTGCCAACGAGCATGTACCCTAGTGGTACAAGCTCTTGCTTGGAATCCAAAAGTCCCAGGATCAAATTCGGGTTGGGGAAAAATTCTAGGGGTACTGTAGCAGCACTGTAGCAGGTACTGTAGTAGTACTGTAATAGCAATGGAACTATAGCAGTGATGACACTGTATTGGCGGAGGGATTGTAGCAGGTACTATTGTGGCGGCGGTACTGTAGCAGGTATTGTAGCAGTGTGAGTACTGTAGCAGTATTGTTCACTAAGGTGTCCTTTGGGCCAAAATATGGGCTTTCAAGCCTTGTATTCAGGCCACTTGGACTTGGCCTTTGGGATTTGTAATGGTCCACCCTCTACCCAATCTAAAGAGGACTTTTCTTTAAATAATAAATTGAGGATTCAGCCCCAACCTTTTAAAAAAAGTGAGAGAGATGCCTCAATGTTGTTTGAAGAGATAATCTAGAAAATTCAAACTAAAATGCTCCATGAGATTCAAGAAGTAAGAGTTGAAAATAAGCTTCTTAGTGATGAAGTGAATCCCCTAAGGAGTATGGTTGAAGACTTGCAGAGAATGCTGTATTCGAATTTTGAGCTTGTTGCTCCTCCTGTAGAACCTATTGTTCCTCAAATCCCAGAGGTTGTTGTATCTAAAATTCAACCTTATCTAGCTTCCTTAGATGAAAAGGTTGCTGAAAGGAACAAAAACATTGTGAAGAAAATGACAGAGGTTGTTGTCAATCTTAATAAACTCACTGATGAGTATATCAGGTGTCTTCAAAAGGTACTGAATCAACTCAAATCTCTGACCACAGCTGTCAATGCCTCTAAAGCATCTGTTCAATCCTCCAAACCCTCCTTAGATAGTGATCTGATCAGAACTGTACTCAAATAATAGCTTCAAAATTTACTCAATTGTTTTAATATGGCTTCTCTATCTGAAGTTGTCAAGAACGGTGATAGAGTTACTGACCTTAAACAAATCCACTCAAAAATTGCAAATGATGCTCAGTAATAAATTGCCAAGAAGGTGGATTTCTACTTAAGTAGGATCTTCTCCAAGATCGATATGAAAAATCATTTCAAGTATCTTGTAAAAAATATATGGATTCCTCATGTGACTTTAGCTTTAAAGACCCAAGTCCAAAAGCTTACAGGATTTACTTGATGGTTGGAAAAGTATATTGAGAAAAAGGATGATTTTGAGAAATCCATGTAGTATAGTGGAAAGATCATTAAAGATTTCATAAAACTCCTAAGGTCTTATATTCATGTCCAGAGTACATCCATTGTTGCTCCAGTGGCTTCACCTCTAACACCTGGGCTTCCTACCTTCATCTCTACACTAGACTCAACTACTATGTCTATCGGCCAATCACAAAGCCAGATCAGGCCTATGATTCACGATCAATAACTACCTAGATCTTATACTGCTCCTACTTTGGCTCCATCAGTCTTTGAAGGCCATCATTTAACCTCTTTACTAACCACCTCTCTCCCTTCCTCTACCTCAACCTCTACCCCTATGGCTTCCTCTTCTGATGTTTCTAAAGGCAAAGAGAAGGCCAACCCCTAAAGAAGAACAATGATTACTCTTTTTTGATAGGACTGTTATTTCCTTTGTTTTGCTCTTTTACATTTGTACTGAATCTTATTTTCTATTAATGGAATGTGCACTTTTGACTTCTCTTATTCCATCTTTTTTATAATCCCAAAAGGGGGAGAAATTTATATATGTGATCCATTTATCTTTATAGTTGAATCAAATATACACTTTAACTTTACATGATTTGTGATCATAAAAAAAGGGGGATATTGTCGGACTCCTCTTGTATTAATCATGTGTTAATGATCACAAATCTTATTCAACCTAGTTAACTCCTGTAAATTATATAAAATCATGTGTATTAATGTTTAAAGTTTTCTCATGCTTTAAAAAGATCCATTCAAGATTTTCATTGCTCTACATTCAGTTTAATTACTTTATACTATCTTTGATCTACTCTCATAATACCTTCTTTGTAAAATGCTTAAGTCTAATTCATTCTATTATCATCATTGCTTAAGTCTAAACACAGTTACATTCAAAAGTTTGAGACACTGTGATTCTGCCTCTGGGTATATATTTCTGGCACCGTGAAGCAGACACCGTGATGCAAGACACCATGAAGAATCAGACAGCTTGAACAAGACACCATGAATAAGACACTTTGAACAAGACACCATGACCACGAGGAACCATGAAGCAGACACCGTGACCGCGAGACACTATAAAGAAGACACCGTAAACATTGAGACATTGTGACCATGAGACACTGTGACCATGAGATTCTGTAACATTCAGACACCATGACCAATCCAGACATCGTGTGAAGGAGGCACAGTTTCCATGAATTACCGTGACACCGTTTCTTAATCTATTTTGTCGTCAATCAATTTAATCTCTAATGGTCATATTTGAATATTTTAAATGAACTGACATAATTAATGTTTCTTTGTAGACATATTACCTGACAGTACGAGGTACGAGGTGCAGTATCCATGCGACTTGTCCGCTCCAACACATGTATTCTAAGTTAAAAGCGAAGTGTGGCCAAGAATCAATGTAGAGCACGGTACTGAACAAAAAAATAAGGTTGTGAGCATGATAAAGAAGAACATTGAGAGAACATCAAAAGGAAAGATTATCACAAGCATGAAACGCGACTCTACTAAAGAACATACGAAGTACATTGGAATCTAAAGAACATCATCATACTGTCAAAACCTCATGAAGAACACAAGTTGAATCGCGACACTCTGTTTTATAGAAGAGGACTCGAATTATGCATATGCTTAATATCATAAGTCCATAGAAACAAATACTAACACTCAGAGCACATCCAAACCCATATCTATATTTATTCTTTATTGTGTATCTGTTTTTTACTTTCCCAGCAGAGTGTGTACCTGTAGAACAACACACTATGTCTCCTGCATTAAACTAAAGTATATAATATATCCTTGCTTAAACATCTATTTACTATTTTTTATACCCATGGATAAGTGTGGAAGATGTCCATGTGTGTCCTGGTTATTTTTTACCCACAAAAACTGTGGAAGAGGTCCCTGTGTGACCTGGATAGTCTGTGTACTATTATTGACCCTGATCTAGGGTGTGGATCAAATTTTATTTATATAAACTGCTTAGGGGTATGTGATAACCAAGTGGAGTGTATTAGGTCTCGGATTGATACTAAACCACTTTTTTCATATCTTCTATACTGCTTAATTTAGTTTTCACTTTTTTATTACTTTAATGTATAATTCAGAAATCATTAATTTCACTTTGATAATTATTTTTGGAAAGAATTTATAACTGAATTTTATTAATACAATAACTTCATAAGTAATATTAATAACACAAATTAAGATTACTGAGAATTAATAAATCTTCTAAGAAGTTACTTAAACAGTCAAACTCTTATAACAGTATAACCTTGATTAACTGGGCTGTATTAAATCTTTGGGGAAACCTTTTTAGAAATAGTTTTTACAGAATTTTTTATAGTTACTCAATTCACCCCTCCCCTCTTGAGTAATCTAATCTAGCCAAAAAGGATAAATTTTTCCTAGGAATTATATTTGAACTCTAAAAATTTATCCTGTGTGGTCTTTTATTACTGATTAAGATCGTGCTCTCACAATTCACACAATACTCGACCTCGCGTGTTTTTTTGTTAATTGTTCATTTGCTTTCTTAGTTTTATTTAAATTAAAAATTCAATTCATAGATCATATTAAGTTAATTATAGTAGCTCATTAATTCAAAATAAACGAATGAATAAGGATAGAGGTATATTGATTACTAAAAAGAACTACTCTTCCATGGGCGGTGTAGTCATCATAGAAACATTTTGCATTTGAAATGGTTTAAAAAGGGTAAAACCCAATGTCATTTCTACTCTAGATTCAAGACCACTTAGTAATATTAAGGAAGAATAAAACAGAGGAAAATAGGGTAATACTGAAGATAATATATGAAATAGAAGAGGAATAAATAAGTTTATTATGAAAACATATATATTATAAAGCAAGAAAGAGAGGAAGGCTTCGATGAGGGAATCTTTCTTCTAGAGATCCCTCTATGAGTATAGGGAGTTACAAAACCTATATGTTATTAAAGGGACTTATATATAACTCCAAAATGGTAAAACATAACTCCTTGGCCTAACTTCCAAAATTGGTACCCAAGGTGTCAATTTATAGCCAAAATTGGGAGTGGTTTTGAGAACCCAGTTTTTGAGATACCACTTGTGTGTCAGTTTTGAGTTGGTAAATGACCTTATCTAGATTTTTACAAAATATAAATGTTGCAGTCCAGCATCGTGGCTATATCCATGTCAATTTTTGGGGGAAATTCCGGATTAAATCATGATATATGGCTGAAATACAGAACCAAATCATTGACTTCGTGCAGATTTGGTACCCTGGACAGATTGGTTCTGATAGACCCTATAATAAACAAATTGGTCTTCAGTTCCTTGCAGTGATATGTATCCCGTGAATTTTTTGATATTCCTACAAAAATTTGCCCCATTTAGAGGCGCATATTTTGAGAAATGTGCAGAATAGTGGACTTATGACTTTGGGCTTCCATGTAGTTTGGCCCATTTCCCTAATGGATCATCTATGAACCTCCAAATCACCTCCTCCTATAATAAAATCACCAAAACAAGAATAATTGCCCTTTTTAAAAAATGATAAGAATTTAATAATTTAATCAATTGGGATGTTCAATTAGATATAATATTTGGTATTTAAAAAACAAAAATAGTTTAAAACAGTGATGTACGGGTGAAATAAAGTAGTGAATTGTGATGTGATCAATTATTGTATTAAATTATAATAACAATATGAATGTGTTTTCTTGCATTTCAGTATTCCACTTTTTCTTTTTATTAAAATTAATTTCAATTTTATATAAAAAGAGACACTTGTAAAATATTATGAATAAAAACATAGTATTTTAAAAAAAACTTTACCTTCACATTGAATTTTGAGTTACAGCCTCGGAGTCTAATCAATCACGAGCATATGAATATTTGATCAAAGAACCATAACTCCTATAAAGAAATAAACCTATATAAAAAAACAATTCTTATGTCAGTAATACTATAAAAAAATAAATTAATTTTAAATATGAAGTACTCTATTATTTCTATTGAAGTCATATATTCATTCTATTTGTGTATATTCAGGGATTAGGTATGATGTCCATTTTTTTCTAATAAAATTTATATCTTCTTCTGAATATGGATTTTTTACAGTTATAGTAATACTAGAAAAATATAAATACACTGAGGATTAATAAATATTTTAAATGAAATAGTTGTTAAATTTAAAAATACCTATTCAGGGATGTGTTTTTTATAGATTATGATCTCTCTCATAAATTTAAAAACTTAATAAGCACATTCATTTCCATTTGTTTGTTTTAGAAACTACAAGAACATTGAATAAGTATGAGATTTTTTATTGATATGTGTTTGTATAGTGAAATAATATTATATATACCATGATACTTAAAAAGTTGTAGAACTTTTCAGGGTCCTTGTGCGCAATTCATGTCCTTATTCTATAGTTTAGAAGATAATCACACACCAACCTATAATAATATATCCTCACTAAAACATAATATGCATTATATAATTTGATGTTTAACTCTAAAATGTTGGATGTAGTTTATTCAAAATTTACCAACACCATCATGTGTTTTTAGTTTGTTGGTAATCCATGTATTGAATCTAGGAAATAAATATTTTTAGTATCCAAATTGAATGCAATCAGTACCTAATGTTTTAAAAAAATGAATAAGTAATTAATTAAATGAAAATATACTTGATATGATTAAATTTTAGTGTTTTACCCCTACATCTTTGGTATGAAAAAGATTATTTAATCCTCAGGTAATCATTCAAACAATTTGGCATGGTTTTCTACTATTTCACCCATTTTTTGGATTTATTTTTTTCTGTAGAGGTGGCATGAGAACTAACGACACCAAAAAAAATCATTGGTAAATGTATTCATTTGGTATTGATATATACTCTTGTAAAATATATGAAATATATTTTTTCATTATAAAACTAGTACATCAGATTCGGAAAATTCAATCTTGATAACATATGTCATGTATACATTTCCAATTGATGCTCCTAGACATTCATAGTATAGAAGTTTTCTTACATTCTCCAAAACAATATAGTCAATGTCTTCTTTTCTATATATTGTTTTCTTCAAAATCAACTATGTGACTACTACCACTTTATAACATTACATCTGTATGAACCTTAAATTTTACTAAATGCAGAAATTCAATGGGTGGTGTAATGATTCTTTCAAAAGTTCTTTTCGATCAGTTGGTTTATCATTTAGATGGTTCTGATTATAACATTCATTTCAACCCATTACCTTTGTTCATATATACAAGAATCCATTGGTTTAGACCTTTTTCCATTAATTGATAATTGTTTAGCATGAAAAATAAATTGGGAATGAATAACTCCACATTAACATGTGTTTTTTCATGATGTGATGACCATGCAATGAATATTCCAACAACTTGGTTGAAAGTATGAATATCCTCACCGTCTAGTGGAATTGGAATATCAACACTTGTATCATCAACTACACTAACCTCTACTCTCACATGACCGGTTGAAAGTTGTATGTTGTGTAGTCTGACATATTAGATATTGAATATTGTATCCCTCAATACAAGGTGATGGGTGGGTGTTTTATTTAATTCACATTTCACAAAACAATTAATAGAATATTTATTACCTCAACTAAGATAGTACTTTGTGGGGAATTTCTCTCCTTAAATCATGTGGGGTGGGGGATCTTTAAGAAATGGTTGTTCTTAAGTTGCTTATTCTCTTTGGATCCCCCCATAACATTTTCAAGTAACTTAGAATCCTAATAAAATTTTTCTTTAAGGGTAGCTATTATTTATTACATATCTTTCTTTTTTGTATCTTTATCCTCCTATGGGTTTTTTTCTCAAAATAAGTTAAGGGTGTCAGCCCCAAAACTGCACCTCTGATGTGGCCATACTATTTTTGTCATTTCAAGGCCACTGATAGTAGGTATTCATTCGACATAGGTGTTTCTGATTCCAGTGAATACGTCAGAATGAATGTATATGAAAATAAGTTATAATTGTTATGTAATAGTCATTTAAAGGAAAAAAATTATTATGTCATGCATAAACATGTTTCTCACAATATTTTTTGATTTTTCATATATTAGTTTCCCATATATATTTATACATTCCTCCTTCCATAGCACATGGCATGGAATGGAAGTGACTTTGGGTTTGAAGTCATCAATAGGTATATAAATATAGAAACATAATTATGTTTTTGTTTCATGTCACATAAAATTATTATGGTATATTTAAAATATGTACCAATTTTTTTCAAGTGAATAATTCTCTATCCTTACATTATGGTAGGGGTATGATGGTTTTTTCTTATTCCTTATTTCCAGTAATCAGTTTATTTTTCATAAATAAAAAAACTAATCAATGTGATGAATACATGTATCATCAAATAACATATTACTAACCACAATGTACCTAAAAATACACATATTCACAATGGAAAGTAAATACATCCCATGCTTATTGGGTTATCAAGTGTTCATAGATCAGCAGTGGGTGTTTGTTTATTTTCCCTTCTACATATTTTAGATGATGTCTCATTACAATTGTTTGAATGAATCTATGAATCCTTCCAACAAGAATTAATACATATTTTTTGCAGGATCAATCTTCTATAAATTCACTCTATAAGGGATGGTGAAGAGTAAGTCATTATTTCATTATTTAAATTTTTAATAAAATAAATAAGTGATATCATAATGTTACTGTTATCTCTTCCCACATCGGTGTCTTATGTGTTGGAAAAACGTGCAGCAACAAATCTATATCTATCAGCATGTGTTTTCGAGTGGAGGCTACATTGTTATGAAAAAACATGGTTGTTTTTGGGTTTTCATTCTTTCCAAGTCCATTCAATATGACCTCATATTTTATGACAATGATTTTCTCATTAATGATTTTATCGATACACGATCAATAAATGACACTTCTGTATTTTCTACATCATCATTCCTTCATCACATACCATTTCCTTGGATTCAAAATCATCATTAGGATGTTATTATTGATCGATATCACGGGAATATTCAAATTTCCATTGTACCTATTCACTAAGAGTAGAAACAGGTTGAGAAACTTATTGTTACCCAGGATTGGGGGCACCAGCACATACAGAAGGTCACGGTTCCTATGCACTACGAGCAGCAGCATGTTGAGAGACTAGTTGTTCCTTGGGATTGGGAGCACCAACATGCGCAGAAGTCATTATCAGTAAAACTGATTTAATATTTAATTTATGTTTATTAATTGAAATAGTGAAAAATAATTAACATGAGATGAGATGATGTATATTACAAAAAAATATTACCTGATAATTAAACTATATGTTTTAAAGGATGAAGGGATTTGACCACTCTATCGGCTATCCAAACACTTTTATTTTGGTCTACTCTAATAATAAAAATTTCATCTACATTGGAACTACTACAAAATTATTGAGACATCCCAATTAAAGGTTCATCCACAATTGAAGTTCCATATTACCCTTCAGTTTTTTTTGTCGATACCAAAACTATTGAACACTTTTAGTTTATGGGATATGAAACATAAAATAGTTATACTGCCTATGATTCCATTATAAAAAGTTCATATATGTATCCTTATTTAATGAAATCAACATTCTATAATCCCTATTCATCTATTTTTAAATCACTCCTATTATCAACCCACTTGCATTGATAAATTAGAAAATGAAATATTATATAATCCAACACCCATATTTTTTTATTATGCCAAAGTATGTCATATTCATGTAAAATGGTTTTATATAATTAGTACCTGAAACATGAGTCTGTTAATACACAAGTGTAACTCCACTACGTTTCATGATACTATCTTTATCATGTTCATTTTTATAGAACTAATTACCATTAATTACATAACCATTGTGAGATAACACATACACACTTGGTCCTTCGACTAGGAATCAATGTCTTTCTGAAATTGAATCTAAATATTTATCTGAATATTTAAAAATATTTTCATAAAACCATATTATAAACTGTTGATTATGTTTATTTGGTATCCATCATTTAACCCCTAATAGATTCAAATAACCAGTAATATATATGTGGGTTTCAAAATATGGGGGAACCTTTAAAGTGTTATAAAAAATATAAAGGTGGGCCTACTCACGATTCTCAATATTGATTGGGATGACATATCTTCTAGAAATTCCATCACCCTCAAGAAACCACGTGTGAAGATATTTTGGTAGACAAATTATTTCCACACCAGATAGGTATTCCGCACTAAATTCAATGTCTTCCTCAATAATATATCTTTCCACAATACAACCCCAAGTTTGACTTTAATTTTTGACTTACACTTTCAAGATATTCACATACCATTCAATGGGGTACATCCATCTATAGTGTAAATGACTATATATTAGGGTATCTCTCACCAACTGAACCATAAAATTAACCATCATATCAATGAATGTTGGCGTGAAGAAAATTTCTAGTTCAAACAATATGACTATAATTTCTATTTCTATAATAGGTAATTTTATCAGGTCTATAACATTTTTTCATATAGATTTTATGAAGAAACAGATATTGGTAAATGTATGACTGACATTCTTGGTAAACATTCAACATAGAGCTTTAAGAATTCGATCTTGCATCGAAACATGGTAGTAATGTGATTTTAGACCATTTAACTTTAAATTGGTCATTGACATGATATTATTGTTATTCGATGAATACCCCTCTGTAACCAATACATAATTCAAGATGTTTCAAAAATGATATCTCTCTTTCCGGGAAATAGTGTAAGAAACTTGATGAAGAAAAGTTCATTTTTCACCCTTCATTGGTTCCAACTCTTCTGGTAATCCTATTTCAACCAAATCCAATCGTACCTTAATTAAATCCTTTTTTTCAGGTTTATTTAGTACTGTATCGATGAAACTATCACATGCATTTTTTTCATCATGAATGACATCAATAAAATTTCTGTTCTACAGAAAATTCCATTATATTAATTCAAAAAAACCATATCTCTTTTTCAAACCCATTTTCATAAGTTTTTTAAATTGGTTTACCAAAATCAGTGCACATATCTTTTACTTTCTCAGATAGTTGAAAACCTATTATTGAAGAGGGTGTAATATGTTCTTCAGAACTTACATATAATGATGTCATCCAGGATCAGTACTTATGTCATTCGAGTAGAAATCTATAATTTCCTAAAAACACAATTGGCATCGAATGTTTTAACTTAATTGATTGTGTACTTTTTTCGAAAATGGGACACCCCTGAGTTCTATTAATTCTTTATCCAAAAAAAAATAAGAAAGAAAGTCATTTTTCATCCCATAAAACATGGATCTGAATGTGAAATCTTTATTTATGTAATGATCATAAAACATAACACCTGAATCCCACAATATATGTAAATCATTGATCAATAGATCCAAATAAACATCAATATTAATACCTAGTAATTTTGGTCCTGATATAAGCATAGATAAAATGTTGTATTTTTGTTTCATGCATAACCATGGTGGAAAGTTATTATTTGTAGACATAACTAGATATGTACAAAGAGTTCTTATTTGAAAACCAAAATGATTCACTCTATATGTAGATAACATAAGACAAAGGTTTCTCAGCTCATTTCCAAATTTTGGATACTCATGATCAATTATCTTCCATTGAGGAGAGTCTGTTTGGTGACATAGTTTCTAATCAACAATTCGTGTATCTTCATTCCACATCAATTTCCCTATAATATCCTAACTTATATATAGGTGCCTAAACCATTTAATGAATGGAAAGTACCATAAAAAAATTTAGGACCAAACACGTATTTTTTGTATTAATAACCAACACTCTTTGTGAATTATTTATGTGATTTATGGTCCTTAAGAAATTGTATATAGTCATTTGAGAAGGCGTGTATTCCTTCAAAAACCATAACCATCAAGCATAGCATTCATTTGGTGTTGTATGTTTGGACTGGGAGATCATTATATTAAAGGATAATGTCATTCAATAGAGAAATATGTTCTAAAAAACTAGAATCACTCCATATGTTTCCAGCTTTCAAATTATACAGCTACATTACGGTTGGAATTTCTATATATGTAGTGAAAGCTGCATACAATGGTGTCTTTTCAAAACTCTTTAATTTCTCAATAAATATTTTGAAATCATGAAGTTCATCTTCAACAGTCCTTATAATTTACCCAATACGATCTTCATCATCCTTTGTATCTGTAATCACATCCTTGATAACATATTCT
Organism: Viscum album; assembly: GCA_963277665.1. Lineage (NCBI taxonomy): Eukaryota > Viridiplantae > Streptophyta > Magnoliopsida > Santalales > Viscaceae > Viscum > Viscum album. Next base: position 352,892,925 of record OY728125.1, on the reverse strand, counting down.
TCATTTTCCACAATTTTAATCATATGCTATGATCCATAAAACACAGTCTTATCCTAGAAACTAGTTACATTTTCTTTTTCCCCTTTTTTTCTAACATTTATAATTTTAATCTATTATTTGATAGATAAAGTGTTCTTCCAACTTCTATTGAATAATTATTATTTAATAACAACAATGTTAAAATAGATTTTTTTATAAAGGTCATATGCATTATCTTTTTCAAACTTAAGGAACTCTTTCCCCCATATTAATACTCTTTTTCCAAAAGATTTTTATCCATCCATTATTTATTCATATACATCCTATTTAGTTTGGTAATACTAATATTTAACAAAATAAATACACAAAACCTGTTCTACTAGGGTCATCATACAACTATATATCCCTCTCAGAAGATCCAAAGGAAGCAAAACAAGTCAGAATAAACCTGAACCTATAAAACATAGGCAAGATCTAAAATTCTAATAGGTGACCACAATCTACAAAATCTATGAGATCATTTTTGTATTAAAGCCTAAAAAATATAGTTCAAAATACATTAAAAAATAAACATTTCCTATAGAATTTTACAGAATAAGATGTAACACATAAATGTGCGTTAAATCCCTTTTTCTATGATTTTTATTAAATGATAACAATCACTCGGAAATTAATTTTACTCATCCAATACAACTTGGTCAAAAGACCTTTTTAAAATATTAATTTAAATTATTTAATAAACAAAAATTCCTAAAATACACATTTCAAAACATAAATAGGTTTCCAATTATCTTTCAATTTTCTAAAACATGTTTAAAAATGGGTTATTTCCATAAAACTATGCATAGTGGACTAAAACTCCATTTTACAAAATCACATACTCATGTAGTTTCAAATACAACCCATTATAACTTTTCTCATTTCATAACACTTTTCAAACTCATTATTATACTAGTCTGAAAACACATCAAAGTCATACTTTCTTTTTTCCTTAATTAGAAACCTTTCACATTCCCTTTTGAGAAATTATGAAAATAAAACACACAAATAAGTAATAAAGAACATGGTCAAGAAACATTATGTCAAGTCACACAACATGGGGAAAAAATCAAGAATTTATGTTCCAAAAAATAATATAGATAGCAGGGGATATAATATAAGCAGATAGATAAAACACCAAAGTGATACTAAAAATAATTCTATTTTCATGGATATCGTCACTAGGATGTATAAATAAAATGACATGAACTAGAGATAAGGAAAATATATCTTCATTAATAAACTTATCCACACCCCCAGAAGTCTATTCAAACTACGTAATCAATAATAAACATCCCCATATTGGATAATAAGAAAAAATGTTCTTACAATAATCAATGGGGATTAAGAGTGTATCACACCTTTTATGAAAATTAATTTTAAAAAAATAATTTGGGACCACTCTTTTTGAAACATGCATCGAATGTCAATCCATTTTATAATTTATAAAATCCATCACAATCTTCTCTTTAGACCAATTTTTTGCAAACATCTTTGAATCTCAAATGGGAATTTACACTGCCCTTTAAATGGCCATTGAAAAACATTCAAAGACACAATATCTTTCAAAATACTGTCCACATGGTAAAACACACCATTTTGAAATAATCCACCTTATTTGGAAATCAATAACGTATCAAAAAACCCAAAATTTTGATATAAAAATTAACCAAGGATAAAAAAGTAGAGTTTAATATATATCCCATGGGTTAACTCACCACTTTAAAAATAAAACTACATTTTACAACATTTTTACCACATTAAAATCATCCAAAATATTGGATTAAAATCCAATTAATTGAAGAATAATTTTTAAAATATCAATTTTTTAATTAAACGTGATTTTAAAAACAAAATAATTCTTTTCAAAAAACCATTTAGGCATTTTCTCAAAAACATTTAATCAAATATCATTCCCTAACAAGGGATACAACCACTTGTAAAAAATTATTTATCCCTCGTGGGCACTCGTATTGGTATAAATATAATAAGGAAACACATTTAAAAAAATATAATTTCATGATAAAGAAAATATGAATGATAATAAAATATAAAAAGAACATATTATATAAGGAATATAGTAAAAATATGATGATGTAGAAAGGACTGAGAAGGACACATCACATCTGCAAAATTATATCTGTAAATGATTCAGAATACCTTTTTTAGAGGATGATCCATGAAATGAATTAATAGTAATATAAAAAGTTAATGGAAATATTCGTACATCAAAATATTTATTATCAAAATTTAAGAAGATTAATACCATAAAAATTAATCACAATTTCACGAAAACCAAAAATATTTATAAAAATATTAAAATAATTACAATTTCATTGAAAAACATCCAATATTAAATAATTCTCCATAAAAATGTGATAGTAAAACTCTATTAAATTTCCAAAATAAATGTGTCAAAAAAGTATCAAATTAAGGCCATACCACTCATGTATCATAATTTGAACAAAATATTTAGAAGGTTACATTTTTTATTAGAAATATCATTAAAAATTACCTTTAAATCCATGAAAACAAACTTTTAACCAATATCATTAAAAATAAAAAATTTCAATGAATCCATAGAAAAATAAATATATTGGAAACTGCTAGAGAGAAATTAAGAGAAATACTTTAAAACTTACAAAATGTAATTTTTTATGGTAAATAGTACCCTTACCTTCAGTCCTATACAATAATAGAATATGTTTTATGGATCAAATTTTAAAATGACCCTACAAACACTTTCACGTAATTTAAATCAAATGAATGGGTATATAGGTTATGAGAGAAGGAATAGAGGTATAATTTAGATTAAAATACATATTCTAGATAATTGTAAAAGGGTGGAGAGTGATACATTGTAAAAAACATTAATATAATTTTCATAATTAAATGTTTACAATATAATTGAAAAATGAAAAGTTGATCAAAAAATAAACATGAAGAGAGAGAATTTAATTTATATCTCATCTTCTTATGTCATAAGATTTGATAAAATATAATTTAAAGTGACATTAATAAAATATAGATTCTCACTATTATTCATATCTCACACTGATCTACATTACTTCACATAAACCCTCTCTTGAAATCTCTAAAAATCAAGATACCTGAAATCGTTGATAGACTTGACAACCCCAAATAATTTTCACGTCATGAATATCAAGATCCTATCAATGCCTTGATTAATATGACTTCCATGTTTTTTATAAAATATTCAATAATATTTTGGGGTTTTCAAATTGAGTATAAATATCATGAAGGAACAAGTTCATATCTACTTACGTCATTTGTTTAATAACTAACCGACACATGTTGCTTCCTTTAATGTGAATTATAATATATTATTTTTTAATCCCCATTTTTATTCATAACTTATGAAAACTTATGTTTTCACATCTTAATATTCATTGACTTTGGTATATTGATATTTAAAACATTCCATTTCTTTACTCTGGTAATATTTTTTTCTTCATCGTTATTTCATGAAAATCTATATTTATCCAACATATATTCTATTCATAATGGGTTAAATTCTAGAAATTTAAATATATGTTCTGCAAGAATTATTTTTGTAATTTTAATTGAAGAAAAAATAATGTTAAAAGGGTGAAGTATTGAATTTTAGATTTAGAGGAAGTAGTGGAACCATCTCTTCAAGAATTTCCTAAGCTAAATCTATAAGAAAATTCATAGTGAAGAATTTATCAAGGGAATGTAATACATAAGAAACATTGACCCTATAGAAAATATTTTGAGACAATGTAATGAGAAAAACCTTACATGATATATAAAGATTATTCATCATTAAAGGATCTTACCTTTTAAGGAGTGACAGTGGCAGGGGGAAATGAAGGTAGGAAGTAGTGTCAATAGGGAGGGACAGTGGAAGTGTAGTGAGCAACGGTGGAGGGAGAGACATTATCAATGTGGGGAGAAACGATGATGACGACAGTGAAGGAGGAGGGTGGTGATGCAGGGAGATAAGGCGATGAGGAAGGGAGATATGGTAGTGGGGCAGACAGATAGTTATGTGAAAGCTTGAAGGCACGAGTGAGAAGAGTCTATTAGGGGTATTTTTATAATATCTGGGAAGACTTTTATCAATTCTTTGTAAAAAACAATGATAAAGGTATCTTTTTTCAGCACTAAAATAGAAAGTGCTGATAAATCCTACCTTTATCAGTGCTAAAAACCACTGATAATGATATATTGTGAATAAATTATTTATGTTGTTATATAAATTTATAAAATTATATATATAATAATTATATATTTATAATAACTGTATTTATTATACTTATAATTTTATAAGTATATATAATTAATATATTAATTATAATTTTATAATTACTTATACAAATCTATATTTATTTACAATTATATTTAAAAATACATTCATTTATATATTAATATTTGTATATATTTATGAACTTATTTAAATAAATATAGATTTCTTTATAACACAATAGGTTTAATAAATATATTTATTATAATTTTATAATCATTTGTGTGTATATATATATATATTTAATTATTAGTATAAATAAATAAATATTTATTTATAATTAAAAAATTACAATACGTATATATTTATCTACAGTTGTAATTATAAATATATATTTATTTATGTAAATAATTATATAATTTTAAGAAATAAATTAATTTTGTTAATAATTTTATTAATATATATATTAAATATATTTATTATAATTTTATAATTATTTAAATATATCTATATTTATTTATAATTATAATTATAAATATTTTCATTAATTTATAAATATTTGTATATATTTGTAAATATTTTTATATAGTTATATATATTTATAATGTTATAAGTATAAAAAATATAACTTTTTATTTATATAGTTTTTTAAATAATAAATATCTCTATTTATATTTATAAATAAAAATAAAAGAATAGTTACATGTAATTAAAAAATTATACTAAATATATATTTATTTATAGTAGTAATTATAAATAAATATATATATTTTCAGTTATAAATATTTGTATGTATTTGTAAATATATTTATTTAACTATATATATTTATAACTCTAAAATTATAATAAATTTATTTATTAAATTTTTTTGCATATATATATATATATATGATTATAAGTATAAAGAAATATAGTTATAAATATTCGAATATAATTATATATATGTATATATAAATATATACATATTTAAAAAATTATAATATAGGTATCTATTATAATTTTATAATTATTTAAATATATATAGTTATAATTATAGTTATAGATAAATATATTTAAAAAGTATTTATATATAATTAAAAAATTATAATTATAAATATAATAAATTTTTTATCATTTAAATATATTTATTTTGAGTTTATAGGTATTTATGACAACATAATAGGTTAATGGGTATAACCTGAATGAATCATATACTAAGTAAAGTATAGATCATAGAAAATGACTCATTATGTATATGGACAACATGAATAATAATAAGGGTGTAATGTATAAATGAAAATTCATGATGAATACATATCATATATACGCAAATTATACTCACACATCAATATATTTATTAACCAAATTCATTAGAAACATTTATTTATTTATTTATATTTATAATTATAAATATATATTTTTAAAATGTATCTATATTTAATTATAAATATATAATTATAAATATAACTAAATATATATAATTATAAATATACTTGTAAATATATAACTATAACTATAATAAATATTATTATTATTTAATAAAATTTATTATATCTTATAATTATTTAAATATATATTTATTTAATTATATTCTTATAAATACTTTTTAAAAATATAGTATATATATTTGAATTATTAAAAAATATTAATTACAAACATGAATGTTTTATTTAATGCATGTAAATAAACATTATTTTGGAAAATAAATATAATAATTTTATATAAATTTTTATTATTTTTAATTAAAATCTTTTATCAGTTCTATTAGCTAGCACTGATAAAGGCCCCATTTCTATTAGTTCTTTTTTCTTAGTACTAATAAATGATGAAGCTACCCTTGCACTAATATGTGGTAGTGTGTTGTATATGCTATTGAATATAGTGTTCTTTTAAAATATCAAGGAGTCACCGGTGAGCAACAAAAAATTGGGTTGTGTGATAAATTATTGGATGTTTTTCCACATCACTACATATTCAATGTTGATCTTTGGGAAAAAGTGACATTTTTTCTCAAGAGATGATTATTAGAGAAATGATGGTGGTGTATTGGAGTTTGGTTTTCCAAACAAATTTTCTATAATTTCACTATAAATATTGTTTTGAGCTTTTTAATTGGATTTTGTAGAGTCTTTGATTATAATGGAATTTCTTAGAGTTGCGATGTGGTTTTTTAATCCTCCTCCTTTGATGGGGTTTCCACGTTGAGAACTATTTCTTCATTTATTTATTACTATTATTTTTATGTTTATGTTTTAATTTGAGATTGTCACAATATTTTTATCACAAGCGAGTTTTTATCCTGAAACTGATTCATTTCCTCCCCAAATAAAAATTTGGCCAACAACCATTATATAAATAACATATTTTATTATACAAAAATATGTCCCATTTTTTTGTAAAAATAGTTTAAATTTATTGGTTATTTGGATTGCAAATTAAAAAGGTATATATTTAATAGTAATGTAGAAATTTAAATAAGAAGAAATGTAGTGTAGTGAAGAAATAATTAAAAAATTAAATACAAGTAAATGAAATATATACTTGGTGGTTGTGAAAGAATAGTTGAGGAAATATGTGCCAAGTTTTAAGTGAAAAGCTAAAAGGTAGGTTGAGCGTGAGGTGAAAGAAAAGGGGAATCAGAGTGAGATGCGACCCAATGGGGTTTCACCATGGATAATGATTCATCCAGATAAGAGGTTGATTATTAAGAAATCCATGGATTTATAGCAAGGATTTCCATCCGCACTATGTTTGAAACCTCTTGTTTCTGATGTAGGATATTGAGCAGTGATGATATGGGTTGAACAGAAGTCAAATTAACGACAAAATTATAACGGTTAAGTTCACTAGACAAACCTTTCATACATAATGGTTCCTTAATAGTCTTAGTTAAGGAAATATACTCTTATTCCATGTTTCAATGGGAAACCACATACTGCATATTACACATCCAAGAAATAAGGTCTCCAGAAGTAGTAAAAACATAACAAATAAAGGATTTTATAGTTTCAATATTCACTGTATAGTAAGAATCTACACATCCAACTAAATATTCATAAGTATCTACAATTTTACAATAACACAATGAAAATTGACAGCAACATGAAAAACACCAAATTATCAATTTTACAGACTGCCAATGTGGATACCCTAGAGTGTTTATAAATCATCCAAGGGTATAGACCAGAAAATAATTGTTATGACTTGTGAAAATCATGAAATACATAATGCTACCCACTATAGTAGCATATGTGATTTTAGACAAAACCTGGTTATCATGAACAGTATCATGTGCTTGTGTCAAAGACAGTTTATAGTGCTTTCTAGGAGGAAAACTAGTAGGATAGAGAGATTGAAATAACTATCATATAATAATATTTAAAATATAAGTATGATATAAAAAATATAGTAGTTTATTAGGCTTTCCCCTAATTATTTGAACACCAAAAAATTTCTTAGTTGCATGTAAGTCTTTCATTTCAACTATTCCTTTTATTTTAGATTTTATAGTAGTAATGAGACTCATGTTTTTACAAATAATGATCATATCATCAACATAAAATGACAAGTAAATCGTGTAGTTTTTAATTGATTTAAAGTAAACACAAGCATCATATTTACTCCTCGTATAATGGATACAGGACATAAAAGAGTTTGATTTGTTATGCAATTTCTGTGGGGATTATTTTAAACGATGTAATGATTTATGAAAAAGAAAAAACATGATTTGATTTTAATTATTTAAAGTAACCATCTATATTTTTCAATTAATGTTTCTCATTTAAATCACATAGAAGGAATAAAATTTTAACATCAAGTTTTTCAATGTGCATGTCACTATAGGATTAAAAAATAAAGTAATAACCTAATTCAAAGAATGCTTAACAATGGGGGAAAATTATCAAAAATGTTAATTCATTTTTATTGAAGGAATCTCTTAGATAATAGGCTTGATATATATTTCATATATTTCCAATAGTGTTATCCTCGTTCTTTTTTTAAATCATATGTGAACCAATAACTTTAGATTTTTGTGTATTATTCACAATAGACCCAGTATGACTTTTTCTAAAAGAATGCATTCCTTCATCCATGGAATAAACCAATTTTTTAGATTCATTTTCATTAAGGTCTTTCTTATATTTAAAAATATCATCATCAGCTAGATCCTAGGAAAGATTAAATTAATAAGAAGTCACATCATATTTCCTGAACTATGAAGGAGGTCAAGGTACACTACTAACTCTATCTTGGCTCAATAGATAGTCTCTACTTATAATAACCCTCTTATTTATTACACATCAATTTAGGATTTATTAAATAAAAGTAAAAATAATACAACCCCACAGATCGATAATTATTGTTTCATTGGGTCTTAGGTATATAGAATAACATTTTGAACATGAGATACAAACACATTATTATAAAATTCTTTAATATTCTTCAAAAATTCCATTGATTTTAAAACAACACGAGATAAACTGAAGAAACCATAAGAAAGGGGTGAGATATAAATACTAATAATGAAATAAACAAGGTATAAATTGATAAATTTTTAGAAAATGGTCATATAAAGTGGGTATAAAAATAGTAGGAATCATAAACATGAACAATGAAACATGATATAGCATGACAATCATAAAATGGTAACTATTACGACATCTTAAAACACTGTATCAAAACCATATACCAAGGATAAAATGCCCAGACGTTATTGTGGGAAAAGTAAAATAAAGGAATCGGGTTCACTATTTATCCCAACATAATGTTTAATGAACTAAACATTACCCAATGCATCAGATCACTACATAATTCTAGGCACACCCGTCACTTTCATTTCATTCTCTTGTTTAAGTGTTCCCCAAAGATCATACAACATCAATTAATTAATCTTAATAATTTATTCCCAAATAAAAGTGTGTGGAATAAATTCATGTAATTACCACATCACATATTTATAACTGTATAAAGGTTAATACCCATGATATGAAATTGGTATATTATTGACTACACAATTGTTTTGGCACGGGAAATCATGATGAGATTTTAACTGCATAATGAAGTCATTTGAAAATTCCTAAAATGGGTTTATGAGAGAGAAAGTGATCTCTCATAATTTTTACATAAATTTGAATTTATGGGGTATATTCAATAACATATCCCATAATGAGGGGATGAAGATAAAGAACATATGGTAAAGAAGATACTTGAATAAAGAGGAGAATTGAGAAGATCCCTTTTATGAGTGAGGGACTCCAAATGCTTCAAAGAGGATTATTGAGATCTTCGGGGAGCCTTGATAGGACTCTATTGAGTTGATGGAAGATTATGTATATGATCCATGTATTTTGAGTGAAGAGAAATTGTATCTTTGATGGGTTTATATTGAAAAAGATGGTGATTTCTTTGTTATTTGGGTCTTGGAATCTACATAATAAAATAACCAAAACCAAAAACCATCCCATGGTTTTCTCCCATGGTTTCAACCAAATATGAGTGGTTATAATTATATTACCAAAAAATGGACTAACATTAAAAAAAATATTTCTTATGTGTGGGTGATTTATACTCTTAATGAAACAGTTTTAAAAACACAAAAAATATTAATGGTTTTGGAGAATTCATTAGAGATTTACAAAATTAATAAAGTAAACATAAAATCACATTATTTTAAATTTAAAACATATAATTGGTCATGTATACACTTTATTGTATTTATTACATCACTTTTGGGACATTATGATGTCATAATACCAAAGTATATTTTTACAGTATTTAATTTTACCCGAAAATTCGACTGTCTTAGAAAATTATAAAAAATTCACCATTGGATAATTTTGATGTTCTGATTGCAAAAATAAAATTAATTTCATCTAAATAATTTTTTAAATATATGAATTTTAACTTTTAATGTACCAACCAACTTTTATTGAGAAATGTTATGTTTTTTGGCAATAATAGTTTTTGGAACCCTTATACAAATTACACTTAACTTCATAAAAATTATATGATCATTTACATTTAATAAAAACTATTTAATAATTATATTTTATTAAAATATTATTTATTCAATAAATCCAATAATTAATCAAAATAAAATATTTAATTGAATTCGAATGTTACTTAAAAAAATATTTGTCTTTTTTTATATCAGAATAAAATACATTTATAATGTAACCATAATAGGATGAAAATATATTAATTATTCTATAAAAAATAATTTACATACTCATAATGATAGGTTATTGATACATATCTATTTAATATACTTGAAATCACTATAATAGTATGGTGTGTGACCGTTAGACTTTCACGGTGTGGTTCAACCGACATGGTTCGGGTTGTGATATCGATGATCTTGAAATTATGTCATAAAATGTTTTTCACATGCTCAAGTTGTTGGTTCATATGATTGGTCTTAGTTAAAGATAGTTACTAGTGATTCTATCTCCCTTAGAATCTCTCATAAATGGGATTTATATGGAACAATCCTACTTTTTATGCCATCACTTCTGTTGTATATGACAGTTGGATTTATTAAAACCCTATATTTAAACTAATCTTCCGGTCACTATCAATTACTATAATATCAATGATAATGATACCAAATGGTATATTAAATTCAATTAGATATAATAATAAAAATATGTTCAGGTTTTTTTTATTACTATATTACATAATAAAACATTTAATTAAATCAAAAGAAGAATTTAATTTATAACAGTTTGGGTCGTTACAATCTTCCCCACTTAACAAATTTCACCCTAGAAATCATCATTTCCCACCCTAAAATAATTGAGGGTAACTTATTCCATCAAGTGAAATGTTTCCCACATCACTTCCTCAAACTTGTGGTTTATCCACAACACTTTGGCAAGGGGAATTGTCTTATTTCATAGAATTTTTTCCATGATCTAAGAACTTCACCATTTTATCCTCAAAGGAATGACCATTATAGCATGGTACCACATCTAAATTGGGTACATGTGAGGGGTCTGGTATTTATTTTCTCTATACAGATACATGGAATATATCATGTACTTGAGATAGGTTAAGTGGGAGTCCATTTCATAAGGCCTCCGCTCTGACACTATTAAGGATCTCAAAGGGGTCGATGTATCTTTGATTAATAATTCCCTTATTCCAAAATATCATCACTTTATTCTGAGGAGATATGTGGTAGAATACCAAATATCCAACATCAAACTCTAGTTTTTGTCAAAAAAATTAAACATATCTCTTTTTTCAACTCTGAGAAGCTTAGATGTGATACCAAATGATCGTGACATTTTCCAATATTTCCTAAAATAAATCATGATATAATTGTTTTCATTCTCCAACATCATCCCTACATGTAGTTGTTTTTTACGTCTTCTCATAAATGCCTTTATAGGGATCTATTTGGATTCTTTAGTGGAAATTATTGTTGAATGAAAACTCAACCAAAGTCAGATGTTGGTATCATCCTACATTAAATACAATATAACATGCTATCAATATGTCTTCCAGTGTCTAAATAGTCTTCTTAGAATGGCCATCAGTTTGAGGATGATATGTCATACTAATGATCATCTCAATGTTTAAATAATGTTTGATACTTTTCTAGAACATTGAGGTGAATATTGTATCTCGATCATGGAAAATTTATAGTTTTACTCCATACATCCTTTCCACCTCTCTAATGTATATCCTTGCAAGATGATCCCATGTGGAATACTCTCGAATCATAATGAATTATAAATTATTTTTAGTATGATCAACTGAAACCCTGATATATTTTTTCCTTTGGTTATCTTCGAAGGTCTGGTGACAAATTCTATGGTGGTTTTTTCCATTTCTATATAGGTCTGGGTAATGGTTGCATCATCCCCTTATATTTTTTCTTCCTTCCTTCTCTTGATGAAATTCAAGGCATAATTATGTATATTTTGTGATCTCCTTGTTCATATTATACCACCAATAGTGTTTTGGGGGGTATCAATACATCTTTGTTCTTCTGGGATGGATAGAGAAGGTTGAGATATATGCATCATCCAATAGATCATTCTTTAACTAAGTACTTAATGGTACCCATAGTCTGGTTCCAAATCATACATCACCTTATAAATTATCATTTAACTATGATTATTTCCATCTTCTCATAGTTTCTACTTTCTTCTAATTTCTCACATAATCTCTTTGAGCATCCATTAACCTATCCATAAGTGACAGTTGATCAATCATTTGTTAAAAGATTATTTATGTTCCTTTATGATTCTCATTTCTATCATTTCTAAATTAAATAATATTAAATCAATCTCAATTCTCATCAATGATATAATTGATGGTTCCATTGTATATATTGTATGAACCAGGTTCTTATTTTTGAGGTACGGGCTTCTTCCTTTTCCTTTTCCTTAAGTGTTTTTGAGAAAATATGGAAAATGGGAAAAATATGCTAAATTTCGAAACTACACGTCGTGTGCTTTTTCCACACACCATGTAATTTTGGTCGTGTTGGGATGAGTACACGGGGCGTGTACCCTTGTCAGCGACGAGGGGTGTATGAACCGACTACACGCCGTGTAGTGGTACCTTACATGTTGTGTAGTCAGTCAACAGGCTTGGATAGTAAGGTGGTGGAGTCGCCACCAGCTGGGCAATAGTACACACCATGTACTCAGGAGTACATGTCATGTACTTAGGTCGACGGGTGAATAGTGTGGTGAGGCCGCCAAATTAACATTTAAATAAAAGAATTACATGTCGTGTACTCAGAAGTACACACCGTGTACTTTTTTTTCGGCTTAAAATAGGCAGTAGCCTCCTCATTTGGAAGAGGAGGCGTTTGAGCCATTTTGGAGCCAAGGAGGATGGTCGGACCTTTGACGATCCGCTGGGTATTCTTCTGGAATCCATTTCGGCTTCGGATGATCTTGTTGGAACCGTACTGGTATGCCCTTTCTCCTCTTTAAGCCGTTCTTACCAATTATTCCCCTAACGGAAGTTATTTACGTTTGAATGGGTTTTGTTCTTCGTCAGATCAACATCATTCTTGGGAGTTTATGGAGTCGATGTTCGGGTATAACGTTCGTTGGACTATAAGGTAGGTGGCCTTGTGTTATTTTCCAACTTTCGTGCGTTTTCGTGCGTTTTTGTGCGTTTTTGTGCATTTTCGTTCCATGAACCCTTGTTGGGGTGTCGTCTGGATGAGGTCGTTGCTATATTTAATGCCTAGAATTGCATAGGTGATTAAATTGTGATGATAAAATGCAGGTTCGGATCATTGCTTGGATCTGAAACCACCCCGGGGGTGTGTTTCACTGTTTAGCTGTTTGGCCAAGATACTCGAGGGTATGCCTTAAATGTAGTAATCATAGAATTTATTTGAGAGGAATTTCTTGTTTACTGCATTTTGATATGTTGGGCATGGTCCGGTAACCTGTTTAGCCTAAGGGCGTCGTTGTGATTAGCCTGCGGGCACTGCACTGTTTATCCTGAGGGCAGTAGTTACTTCGGCCTGAGGGCAACTTCTTCCGTGCCTGAGGGCAATAGACTATGTGCCTAAGGGAGACACTAGCTACGCCTGAGGGCAAAATTATGTTACACCTGAGGGAAAATACCTGTTGGTTGGGTTCTGCTTACCTGAGGGTAAGGTTTTGTTTATCTGAGGACGTGGACTATTTACTTAGAAATGCACTGTGGTGATTTCTTATATTAAATGGTTTAAATGAATAATAAAAATGGTAATATAACTGATAGTTGTTACTTTTGAGTACTGCTTACATTATTGCATTTTACTATTTCACACTACCATTGCATGCTTACACGCAGTTGGGCACGGGCCTTTGGTGGGTGCCTACTGAGATATATTCCTCACACCCTCTTTGGGTCACGCTTTTTCGCCCAAACAGATTACGTTGTTGCAGGTGTCGATAGGGGAAAGAGTCCCTATACAGGTACTTGACTGTTGTTGAGGAGTAGGAGGGTGTGGGACCGAGCCTAGGCTCGCGATGCCATTGCCATCTGTTTTTCTTGTTTTGTTGTACTCTGTATTTTGTTGTACTGCATTGATATGTAACATGTTCTGGCTGCTTTCCTAGAACCAAAAACATGTATCATCATCACTTATATACTATTGGTTATATCCACTGCTATAGTTATTTAGTTGTGCATGTTTACTGCTTCTGATGTCGTGTATGTTTATTTTGGTATTCCGCTACGCTACACTTTGACAAATGAGGCCATAGTTTCCCCACTATCAGACATGGGCCCTCGCTGCTAGTCGGAAGCCTCTGGCGTTTTGGGAAATGCGCTTGAGGTCATGTGGCAAACCAGATTCGGGGCACCCGTTGCGTGGCACCTGGGTCCGGGACGTTATAAAGTGGTATCAGAGGATGTTTCTTTTCTTTGACTTACTATTTGGAGCCGTAGTCAGGGATAGGATGGAACGACAGTTGGTAATAAGTTATTTCCGGGATTAGCTAACTCGTGTACAAGGAAAATCCAGTCTACCTCGTATTTTGCCTTCATTTGATTTTTCAATTTTACGGTTGATATGTTTTCACCGTTGGGTGATGCACTTGGATTGTGCTGTTTATATTTTATCTGTGGGTTCTCTTGAGTTTCAACCCAATGAGATGAGGGTATGTCATCTCATGCATCATATAGGCACATGCTAGATATCACATGTTGTGCATAGTTTCCATGCCATGCAGGTGCATTAGAATTTGCAGGTTGTTGTGATAGTTGTTGTGCTAATAAAGAATGATGTTGTGATAGCTGCGTGATAAATACATGCCTTGTGATATGGTATTTTAGTTTGAGCTTGTTTATAGAATGGACTCCAAACTTTGATTCGTGGGAAGTATGGGCCCCCACGGGTAGGAATTTGACACTTATGTGTTGTTTTTCAGTGTTTTCTGGGTTATGGAGAAGTTTCTTGAGGCATACTGTCCAGAATCCCAGTATACACGCCATGTAGTACTTTATACACGTCGTGGATACCCTTCTGTTTAAGAAGAAAAAATGATCCTTTTGAGTACACGTCGTGTAGTCTCTTCCCGTGTCACAAACCCTGTGGGCGGCGACACAGGGTAGGGAAGGGCTTGGGTAAAACACGTCGTGTAATTTTGTGCACGCCATGTAGTGTTGACCTGGAGTCTGGCCATGTAACTCAAAACACGGCTCAGTGAACTCCTGTACAGAACACGCCGTGTCAATGATGAACACGCCGTGTAGTGTGACCTAGGGACTCGGCCATGTAACTAACAACACGAGCCAGTGTCACCTCCCCCTGAACACACCATGGACCTGTGGGACACGTCGTGTAGTCTCGTCTGAGGACAGACCGTGAGGAGTTAGTCATGTGGCTTGGAAATGGGGTGGTGTACACGCCATGTGCGGGTGTAACACGTCGTGTAGTGTCAAGCCGAGTAGTCAGCCGTGTCACAGATGGCACAGGCAGTTGGAAAATAACACCATACACGGCGTGTAAATATTATACACACCGTGTAGTTTTGTTCGACAAAAGTCATGTGGCTTAGCCATGTAGAAGGACCTGGGCAGGGGAAGGAAAGTCAAGTACATGCCGTGTAGTATTGTTTTGAAAATTTTGAATGCCTTATTCCTCTTGTTTCCTTTGTGGTTCCTTCATTTTTTTGTCATAATAATTTTGAATCTGAGGCGTGCTTTTGACCTTGTAGTGTCATGCCACCTAGACGACCACGATTTGTTCACTAGGAGAGTGGAGACAATTATACTCTAGAGATGGTGGGCCATTGGGCTACTAGGGGATCCTCCAGCAGAGCCAGATGCAGCAGCAGCTGTTATACTGGACACAGGTTCGGAGGCGCAGTTCCGTGAAGGTTTTATGTGGTTTATGAAGACCTTTCAGGGAGCACCACAGGCTGCTACATCTATGGCTGAGCTGATGCATATCTTTCAGTAGCAGCATCCGCCTACGTTTTCAGGGGATGGTGGACCACAGGCTACGGAGTCTTGGCTGGGGTCGATGCAGACTATTTTCAAGCATCTTGAGATGCCTCCAGGGCAGAGGGTCAAGCTCGTGACATACATGTTGCGTGATTCCACCAAGAGGTGGTGGGATGTTACCACCCAGTCAGAGCATCACAGGGACATGACGTGGGATGACTTTCAGGTGGTCTTTTATGAATTTTTCATTCCTGAGATGCTGAGGGCAGATAGAGCTCAAAAGTTCATTAATTTACAGCAGGGCGCTATGTCAGTGATGGACTATTCTGCTCATTTTACGGAGATTCAGCGCTTTTCACCCATGCTGGTGGGTGATGAGACGTTGAGAGCCAGATGTTTTGAGGATGGTCTTCGGTATGACATCCGAGCACTGGTAAATGTCATCAGGTTGCCTATTGTACATGCTATTGTGAACCAGCCACTGATAAAAGAGAGGAACCTTCGAGAATCTGGTGGTGTGGGCCAGGGCGGTTCAACACCAGTTACTGGCACTATTTCTACTGGCAAGAGGAGGAGACATATAGACTTCTCTCAGGGCGGCAGTACCAACCAGGCAACTTCTTCAGGTGGTCCGGTCAGGTGTTACCAATGTGGTAGAGAGGGGCACAAGAGAGCGCAGTGTCCACGAGACCTAGTGGAGTGTCGACCTTGCGGAAAGATGGGTCATCTGTAGTTCTTTTGTAGGACGTTTCCACCTGTGGATAGTGAGAGGGGATCTGTGCAGACTCCGCGTGCGGGAGCAGGACTAGTGGATTCTTACCAGTCTGGGAATTGGAATATGTCAGGGCGTGCAGGCAGAGATGGTGGTCATGGCCATGGTAGCCAGACACCAGGATCGCCGAGGCAGTAGGGCGGGACAGCTCAGGGTAGCCAGGCTGTGTCGTAGGGCCGCAGCACTGGGAAGGCATATGCAGTGCAACAGACCTAGCAGGAGCAGGATCCCGGACCTTCTATAGTCAAAGGTACTATTCTAGTAGCTTCTATCTTGTCTTCCATACTTTTTGATACGGGTGCTACGCATAGTTTTATATCAGTACCCGTTGTGGAGAGCCTTGGGCTCGGTGTTTCTTCTTTTTCTTCTGATATCATGACGCTAGACACTCTGTTGGGGACTAGAACGGCTGGTGCGCGTCAGTACAAGGGGTGCCCCCTTGAGTTTGGTGGGTGTCACTTCCTTTGGGAACATTATGACTTAGAGACAAAAACCTATGACGTAATTCTCGGGATGGAATGGTTGGTTTCCTTCCGTGATTTTGAAGACCACTATCATCGAAGGGTGTGTTTCACGTCACCAGAGGGCAGAGAGTTTCTATAGAAGGGCGAATGGGATGTTCAGGCGAGTCGAGCCGGACCAGAGCATCATGGGCGAGGTGGAGTCACAACCCAGATTGCGAGCTTATATCTGGATAACCAGGGGAATTGTCAGACGGATTTCCCTCCAGTTGTCGATCGTTTCATGGATGTATTCCTAGATGACTTTTCAGGTCTACCTCTGGTGCGTGAGGTGGATTTCTCTATCGAGCTAGTGCCAGGAGTAGCACTGGTGTCCATTCCTCCTTATAGGATGTCCACGCCTGAGTTGCAGGAGCTCAAGAGGCAATTAGAGGAGCTATATGCGAAGGGTTTTATCTGACCTAGTACTTCTCCTTGGTGTTCTCCGGTCCTTTTTGCGAAGAAGGCGGATGGTACCCTTAGACTTTTCATAAATTATGGGAAGCTGAACTAGTTGATGGTTAAGAACCAATATCCCTTACCGAGGATTGATGATATTTTTTATCAACTTCTTGGAGCACGAGTGTTCTCGAAGATTGATTTGAGGTCATGATATCATTAGTTGCGTGTTAGATCATCTGATATACCTCTCACAGCTTTCAGGAGCAGGTATGCTCTATATGAGTATACAGTTATGCTGTTCGGACTCACGAACGCGCCAGCAGTTTTCATGGCTCTGATGAATCGTGTGTTCCATCCGTATCTTGTTTCATTTTTGGTAGTATTCGTGGACGACATCATGGTGTACTCTCCCACTCGACACGACCATTCCACCCATCTTGAGATCGTATTGAGTACACTGAGAGAGCATCGACTATATGCTAATCTCTCAAAGTGAAACTTTTGGATGGACCAGATTCACGTCCTGGGTCACATTATCTTAGAGGCAGGAGTTACAGTAGACCCAGAGAAGGTGAGAGTAGTAGTTTCCTGTGAGCATCCTAAGAACGTGTTTGAGATACGGAGTTTCTTAGGTCTGGATGGTTACTACAGACGCTTCATACAGGACTTCTCCCGCTTAGCAGCACCATTGACAGGTCTGACTAAGAAGGGTGTGAAGTTCGTTTGGTCGGAAGCTTGTGAGATAGCTTTTCAGGACCTGAAGGGAAGGTTGACATCACCACCGCTCCCGATACTCCCAAAGCAGGGTAAAAGCTATACAGTTTACTGTGATGCATCATGGATTGGGCTGGGAGCCATTTTGATGCAGGGTGATCCAGTTTTTGCGTACGGGTCTCGGCATTTGAGGCCACATGAGAGGAATTACCCGACGCATGATCTCGAGTTGGCTGTAGTTGTGCATGTGTTGCGTTGTTGGAAACATTATCTGTTGGGAGAGCATTTTGTGGTTTTCACCGACCACAAAAGCCTCAAGTATATATTTACATAGAGTGACCTGAATCTAAGGTAGAGAAGGTGGGTCGAGTACCTACAGTCCTTCGATTTTGAGGTTGCCTATACACCTGGTAAAGGTAATGCAGTAGCTGATGCACTGAGCAGGAAGACTCAGATACAGGCAGTGCAGGAGGCCAGTGGTGAGTGGAAGCTTATGGATTTGTCCTCTGAGATGCATCTGGAGGTGCATGACAGTCAAGGGAAGACTTGTCTTTCCTCGTTAGTTGTGACTTATACCCTCCTAGATATAGTGAGGATGAGGCAGCTATCTGATTCAGAAGGCCTAGTTCTACGGGAGTCGGTGTCAAGTGAGGACCCTCCTCTCAGTTGGACGATAGGCGACGCTGAGGTTTTGCATTTCCATGGATGGTTATGGGTTCCAGAGGATATACACGAGGAGCTGATGTGGGATTTTCATGCTTCAGCATGGGCAGTTCATCCCGGGGTTACCAAGATTTACTGAGACTTGAGACGTCAGTACTGGTGGCCAGGTATGAAGAGAGAGATTGTTGGGTTTGTTATGAGATGTTCCACCTATCAGCAGGTGAAGGCAGAGCATCAGAGACCAGCTAGACTGTTACAGCAGTTACCCATTCCAGAGTGGAAAAGGGATGATGTCGCGATGGATTTCTTGACGGGTTTTCCGAGGTCACCTTGTGGAAATGACACGGTGTGGGTTGTTGTGGACAGACTCAAGAAGGTAGCTCACTTTTTGCCGATCAAGGAGACCTTCGGTGTGGACGAGCTCGGAAGGCTGTATATCTGAGAGATCATACGACTTCATGGGGTCCCTCGTTCTATCATTTCAGATAGGGACGCCCGCTTTACATCTCGTTTCTGGCAGAGTTTTCAGAGGGCGCTGGGTACACAGGTGCTTCTGAGCATAGCATACCACCCTCAGACAGATGGCCAGTCGGAGCGTACGATACAAGTGCTAGAGGAGATGTTGCACGCATGCATCCTAGAATTTGGGGCCTCTTGGGAGAAGCATATATCCTTAGTCTAGTTTTCCTATAACAATTGTTTTCAGGCAACTATTGAGATGGAACCATACGAGGATTTATATAGTAGGCCATGCCGATCACCTTTGTGCTGGTTAGAGGAAGGTGAGGAAGCTTTACTGGGGCCACAGCTCGTGCAGGAGACATCTGAGCAGGTCCAGTTGATTCGGAAGCGGATGGCTACTGCGCAGTCTCGTCAGAAGCCTTATGCTGATCACCGCAGACGACCTTTGGAGTTCGTGGTCAGGGATTAGGTTTGTCTACGTGTTTCGCTGAGGCTGTAACACAAGAGAATCAGGAGACTGGGTAAACTTTCACCGAGGTATGTGGGGCCATTCGAGATTCTGGAGCGAGTCGTGTTGGTTTCCTATCGGTTGCAGTTACCGCAGCAGTACCAAGTCATTCACGACCTCTTCCACGTGTCTCAGTTATGTCGCTACCATTCAGACCTGTCTCACACCTTTCAGCTTGAGGAGGTTGAGCTTCAGCATGATGCGTCCTTTGAGGAGCATCCGGTCTGTATTGTTGACAGGAGCACAAAGGTTCTCCGAGGCCGGTCAGTTCCTCTCATACGGGTGCTATGGCAGCATGGCCGAGTGCAGGACGAGACCTAGGAGCGTGAGGCCGACGTACGTACTCAGTGGCCAGATCTATTCTGAGCTTTATCTTCACCACCCTTTGAAGGTCATTTCGGGAACGAATTGTAATAAGGGGGGAAGTTTGTAAGAACCCGGTTCTTATTTTTGAGGTATGAGCTTCTTCCTTTTCCTTTTCCTTAAGTGTTTTTAAGAAAATATGGAAAATGGAAAAAATATGATAAATTTTGAAACTACACACCGTGTACTTTGTCCACACGCCGTGTACTTTTGGCCGTGTTGGGATGAGTACACGAGGTGTGTAGCCTTGTCAGCGACATGGGGTGTAGGAACCGACTACACGCCGTGTAGTGGTACCTTACACACCGTGTAGTCAGTTGGAAGTCTTTAATAGTAAGGTGTTGGAGTTTCCGCCAGCTGGACGATAGTACACGCCGTGTACTCAGGAGTACATGTTGTGTACTTAGGTCGACGGGTGAACTGTGTGGCGGTGCCGCCAAATGAACAGTTAAATGAAAGAAGTACATGTCATGTACTCATAAGTACACGCCGTGTACTTTGTTTTTTCAGCTTAAAACGGGAAGTAGCCTCCTCATTTGGAAGAGGAGGCGTTTGAGCCATTTTGGAGCAAAGGAGGATGGCCGGACCTTTTATGATCCGCTGGGTATTCGTCAAGAATCCGATTCAGCTTCGGATGATCTCGTTGGAACCGCACGTGTAAGCCCTTTCTCCTCCTTAAGTCGTTCTTACCAATTCTTCCCCTAAAATATGTTATTTACGTTTGAATGAGTTTTGTTCTTTGTCAGATCTACGTCATTCATGGGTGTTTCTGGAGTCGACGTTCAGGTATAACGTTTTTTGGCGTATAAGGTAGGTGGCTTTGTGTTATTTTCCAACTTCCGTGCATTTTCATGCGTTTTGTGCATTTTTTGTGCCACGAACCCATGTTGGGGTGTCGTGTGGCTGAGGTCGTTGCTATATTTAATGCCTAGAATTGCATATGTGATTAAATTTTGATAATAAAATGCTGTTTGGGATTGTTTCTTGGATCTGAAACCACCCCGGGGGTGTGTTTCACTGTTTATCCGTTTGGCCAGGATACCCGAGGGTATGCCTTAAATGTAGTAATTATAAAATTGCCTTGAGAGGAATTGCTTTTTTACTGCATTTTGATATGTTGGGCATGGCCCAGTAACCTGTTTAGCCTGAGGGCGTTGTTGTGATTAGCCCGCGGGCACTGCACTTTTTAGCCTGAGGGCAGTAGTTACTTCGGCCTGAGGGAAACTTCTTCCGTGCCTAAGGGAAATAGACTATGGGCCTGAGGGCGACACTACCTATGCCTGAGGGAAAAATTCTATTACGCCTTAGGGAAAATACCTGCAGGTTGGGTTCTGCTTACCTGAGGGTAAGGTTTTTTTTATCTGAGGATGTGGACTATTTACTTAGAAATGCACTTGGTGATTTCTTATATTAAATGGATTAAATGAATATTAAAAATGGTAATATAACTGATAGTTGTTACTTTTGAGTACTGCTTACATTATTTCATTTTACTACTGCACACTACTGTTGCATGCTTACACGCAGTTGGGCATGAGCCTTTGGTGGGTGCCTACTGAGATATATTCCTCACACCCTGTTTGGGTCATGCTTTTTGGCCCAAACAGATTACGTTTCTGCAGGTGTAGATAGGGGAAAGAGTCCCTATACAGGTACTTGACTATTGTTGAAAAGTAGGAGGGTGTGGGACCGAGCCTAGGCTCGCGATGCCGTTGCCAGCTATTTTTCTTGTTTTGTTGTACTCTGTATTTTGTTGTACTGCATTGATATGTAACATGTTCTGGCTGCTTTCTTAGAACTTGAAACATGTATAATCATCACTTATATATTGTTGGTTATATCTACTGCTGTAGTTATTCAGTTGTGTATGTTTACTTCTTCCGCTGTCGTGTATGTTTATTTTTGTATTCTGTTGCGCTACACTTTGACAAATGAGGGAATAGTTTCCCCACTATCAGACCTAGGCTCTAACTGCTAGTCGGCAGCCTCTGGCGTTTCGGGAAATGCGCTTGAGGTCACGTGGCGAACCGGATTCGGGGCACCCGTTGCATGGCACCCGGGTCCGGGACGTTACATATATTGTATCTACCAATTTTTCTATTTACCAGGATAGTAGTGGATTGAGTATTCATTATCCTTGATTAGCTCTATCCATTATCGTTAGTGCATATTCATCTCTTTTTGAAAGAATAAATTTTTGATAAATTTATATATATATATATATATATATATATATCACACTTCATACCAATGATATAATGATGCAATATTTTCATAGAAATATCACTGATTCTAACTCTAGATTATGTGTTAGGTAGTTTTATTCCAGAATATTCAACTGATTTGAATTATAGCCTATGAATTGTTCATTCTTCATTAATGAACAACCTAATCCTTTTTTCTAAGAATTGATGAATACTATGAAAATTTCCTCACTTTTAGTTAGTGGGAGAATATGAGTGGTGGACATCCTTATTTTAATCTCTTTGAATAACTCTATGCATTCATCATTCCCGGAAAACGTGACTCCATTTCTAGTTATCTTGGTCAGAGTTTCTGAAAATCATGATATGTTTCTCACAAATCGATGGTAATACCCAGTTAATCTAAAGAAACTACGGATCTTTGTCAAAAAAAATTTCTTTTGATATATGTTAATTGCTTATATTTTTTAAGGGTCTAAAGATATTCCCTTACTTGTGAAGATATATCGGAATAATGATACTTACTTCAACCAAATATCACATTTTATGTACTTTTTCTAATGTTTTTCCATTCGTAAGGTCTTTAAAACAGTGTCCATAAGCTCTGAATACTCCTACATCATTTTGAATTATATTAGAATATAATCTATAAATACTACCAAAAATTTTTCTTTGTATTTTATATATATTCTATTCATCAATTACATAAAGAACGTTGGAGAAATAATGAGTTTGAGTGACATTCTATTTTTTCATAGTACTTGTACCTTGTACAATAATAATTTTTGGAGATAAACTCATCTTCACCATAAATTTGTAATGTCTCAAACATCGATCAACTTTGGAGAAGTATTGTGCTCCACATAGCTAATTAAACAAGTCATCAATCCATGTCATTGTATACTTGATCTTTATCATTATATTGTTGAGATCATGATAAACAATGAAAAGTGGAATTGACCAATCAATTTTTGTGGAATAGGAATAGTTCACTATATGGTGAAGCACTTGGGCATATGAACCCTTTGTCCCAATTCTCCCCTAGTTGTTTCTTCAACTCCCCAAGTTCACAATACCCATTTTATATTGAATTTTTCATAACAAAAAAACCTAGGTATAAGCTTGATTCAAAATTCAACCTATCCCCTGGGAGGAAGACCAGAAAATTCCTTGAGAAACATATCAGTGTATTCCATAAAATGGGCATGTCTTCAGGGATGATTCATTCCTTAGAATCAATAACTTGAGACATATATTATTGATAATATGGGAAATAATATCCATTCTTGAGATGTTGGTGAAAAAGAAGATTCATCCTCCTCCTTAAAATTGTAATGAATTGAAGGATGATTCTCAATATAGAGAGTGATTTCCGTCTCATAGAAATTTATGTTTGCACAATATTGGGGAAGATAATCCATGCCCAGAATTGATCAAATTCCACCAAAGAGAGTATGACATGGTTCACTGATAAGTTCGGCTCATAACCTTTTATAGGGGAGATGTTATATATTTGGGAGGCAATAATTTCTCTATTTTTCCTTTTCACTGACAACTCTACTTCCAAGCCTTGTGTTGGTTGATGTGGCTCTATTTTTACATAGTTTTGACACATCATTTATTTAATTTTTTACAATTTAATTACTTATTTTAACATTTTTTAATACATAATGTCACTTTTTTATTTCTATCACTAAATATATTAATTGATTATTTTTTTATAATTAAATATGTATTTTTTAATCTTTTTATCTAGTCATTCCAAATATTTTAATTATATTGAATTACTTTTCAGTTTAATAATCTTAATCTGGTTAACGTTTTAATGTTAATTAATTAATTAATTGTTCAGTTTTTTACATTAATCTAATTTAGTTTTTTAATTTAAATATTTACTCTTAAAATTAGATTTATTAAAAAAAATTAACTTTATTTATTAACTAGCATAATTATTCTATTAAATAAATAAGTTAAAAATTTAAATTAAAGTTTAATAAAATAAACCTTTCCTAATTTTATGTTTTTATTTTGTCATTTAATTAATTAATTTAGTTGTTAAAAATCTTTAGTTAATTTTGATTATTTTAATTTTATGTTTGCACTTAATACTTTGTATGTGTTTTGTATTTATTTAGACATATATTTAATTAATCTTAATATTTTTATTCTTAGTTAATAATATAGTCAGTTCTATTTTTGGTTTGTTTAATAATTTAGTTAGTTTTTAATTAAGTTAATTATTAAGTTGTTAACAGTTTAGTTAATTTCTCTTTATGTTTTAATTAATTAATTTTTTATTCATTTTATTATCTATTTCAAATATATTTTTTATTAGTAATTTTTTAATTTGTTCTATCGGTGAGTTGACGCACCGATGTCGCGACGCACTGATGTCGCGACACACTAATTTTGTGACGCACCTATGTCGCTACGCACCGATGTAACGACTCACTGATCCTTTGTCACACTGAAGTTTATTTAACTATCAGTGATTCATGACTCACCAATCACTTCACATCAGTTTCAGTCTCTCTTTTCATCGGTGTCTTATTATTATTATTTTCAACTATGAGTGAGTCGACTCATCGATACTTTTTTATCTTGTCCCACCAATTTTTTTTTTTAACTATCAGTGTCTTATTTTATTTCTAACTATCAATGATTCAGGACTTACCGATCCAATCCCTCCCGATCAGTTTCATTTCCCTACTCCTTAGGTCTCTCGATGTCTCACTGATCCATTCATCACAGTTCCTTTCACCTCTCTATTAGACACCCCTGCTTCTCTTCATCACAGCTCCTCTCATGTCGCTTCCATGTTCTACACCGCAACAACAAATCCATTACATTTCTCCACTATCCACCAGTGAACTAGACATCCACCAATCAACCATTCTTCTTTCAACACAAACTTACACAAGATTCAACCAAACCGGAATTAGATACCCAGAAAAAATAAATCAAATTTGAAGCCCATTCTTAGATTGGTGTGCATATTGAACAAATAATCAACTTTCTAAATTTTAAACGCAGATCTTGAGGTTTCTGTTTGAGAAGGAGGTTCAACATCCACTGCTGATCTGAGGGTGGAAGCCATGAACAGGATCTCTACGACTATTTTTCACTGGACCGTGAATCACACAAGCCCCTCAAATCTAACTTGATCCTGTGGAGAACTAAGCCACTATTGTGGAGGGGAGTCTAATGGATCCAATCAATTCTGCATCACCCGTTGGAGCTGAGGTAGATGCTGCTATACTCAATCTTGTTTCCACTGGAGTAATGGTAACCCATGGTGGTAGGCGAGCCCAAGAGATCTGATGTCGAGTCGTCGAAGCCATGGAACTGCATTGCAGGAGAGGATTTGAGTAGGGTCATTTTGCCACATCAGCTGGAGTCTAACACCAGATGGAGTAAAGGAGGTCGTGTAGCTACTGTGGAGGAGGTCATCCGAGCTAGTGCTGAGGAACTGTGGATCGATGTTGGTTAGTTTCTTCATGAATAAGATGCTAAACCTTTCTCACCACCGTGCATCGTAGTAGAAGATGAGCAGGGAAGGGTTAAACCAAATTAAAAAATTGATAATTCAAATAATAAAAATATTAAATTAATAATAATTATACAATAAAAATAATTATAAATAATAAATTATCATAAAATTTTACTAAGATGTAAAAAAATAAATTAATTAAATAGATCTTATTAATAATTTAAATTAAATTTTCTCACAAATAATAATAATTTAATATAAAATAACTCTATAAATAATTGTTTTTAAAATAAAATTTTTAAACCAAATAAAATATTTATTAAATAATTTCCTAACATAAAAATTTTATTAAGGTATAATAATTAATTACAAATAATACCAAAATTAATAAAATTAACCAATAATTAATAATATATTGAAAACATAATAATTATATTTAATTAATTTTTAAACAATAAATTAATAACTATTTTACTTATAATTAATTAATATCTAATAATAATTGTCATTTAAATATTTATTAATTTAATTTAATTTAACATTTTAATAAGTAATATAACATTTATCTAAAAAATAAAAACTACATTACTTTGTTTTTTTTCATTCATTTTTTTCTGTTATAACTATGCAGGTACATTTGAGATACGGGAATATATCCAGATTCATACAACTAACTATCCTGAAGTTAGTTACAAGGGTAAAACTAGCGCGGCGTACGAGTCACGAAAAAACGCATGTGAGTGGTACACAAGTGAAAGATATTTTATGTCGGTGACAAACAAGGGGTAACGTGATGTAGGTGATAATAAGATTTAAAATCAGGGCCAGAAGTAGAGGATGATAAATTCATTTGAGTAGAGAGAACCATTAGAGATTCGAGTTCTTCTCTCTCAACAGAAGCAGTGAGGTCCTGTGAACATCCGAGGAGTTGAAGAAGTGTAGGAGCAGAGTATCTTTCAAGGAGTTTGTCTTCCCTTGTGTTTAAATTCTTATACTCTTTTTTATCATTTTTTCAATTACTTTTATGATAATAAACATGTTTTCTATCTAAATATTTTAGTTTAGGGATAAATTGAAGTTCTACTAGTTATCTTGTAACTTTCATTTTCACATTATCATTTCAATTAATTTATTAACGATCGGAGATATCAATACTGAATTTGTTCAGTTTCTTGTACCAGTAGAACATAATCTCAAGATTTCACAGTTAGTTAGTGAGATTGATTATGTGAACACTTTTCAAAAGATAATAAATTCAAAAGGCTTTAAGACTTATAGTGAGTTCGTCTTGTTGTAACTTTTTAAATGGTTCACAATTGATTAATTTTTGAGTGGAAAACACTAAAATTGACCGTCTTGTGTGACTTAACACCTAGCGAGGGATGTGAGTCATTATTTTTAAGGTGGTACTCTGAAACAACCTTTAATTGAATCAAAATACCTTTAAAACTAGTAGAATGGAGAATTTTCTCCGAGCGTGTTCTTATATTGTTCATTTATCAGCGTACTATATCTCGGTTCCTATATATTTTCAAATATTTCTAGCTTCAATATAGTTTAGATACATGTTTTGAGATGTTATATCAATTGATTTCTTATAAAAAAATAGAAAAAAAATATATATAGTAAAAATAATTAGAAACTCTACTTCACTACTGACAACAGTCGAACTTTTGAATGTTTTTTAAAGAAGCTTAGTGATCATATTTTCCTTCTCTGTGGGTTTGACCCTTCTTTCCACATATATTGTATTTTGTAGGAATATAAATATTAAACATTTACTGGCTTCAACGACTGTCCAGGTCTCAAGTCATAGTTTCTGAAATGCTTTCTCCCTTTTCACTGTGTGCCCATAAATTACATGAAACTATTTTAACTTTAATGAAAATACTTGTCGATTTATTAAATAATAAATAAATATACTTTCTTTTGGACCTACTGTTAGATAATTTTGGTGTCAATCAATTATTTTTTAACTTCAAAGAGACCCTTTTAACATTTCATAAATTTACTCTATTGAAAATATGTTTTGAACCTAAACTGCCAAATTGTTATTCTCCACTTTGGAAGTCAACATTGGAGAAAAAGTAGGGTTTTAAGTTTGGGGGAGGGGGTTAATTATTTATTGTGCTAAACTATGCTTAATTGAATTCCCATCAATTCCAACTGCAATTTAAAACTTTTTGACAAAAAATGGGTAAATGTTTTCAAAATTCTTTCATAATGTTAGGTTATTCACTATTTCTCATTGGGGTATTACCTTTGAATGATACCTAATTGGTATTTAAGAGTTTATTTGAATCTAAAATTTATGACGTTGGATGATTGATGAGTGATATTTTATAGTGGTTTTTTGGAAATTTGATTTAGGAACTATTTTTGAGAGTGACATTGGTACCCTCTTAATGGAATTTTGATCATAACTCTTGGAAATGGAAGTTTGAATTGATCCTAGGGGATTCATTTTTCTTTAATTTATTAATTTAATCACCTCAATGAGCCAATATAAATGTTTTTTGATATAAATATTTTAGAACTGGAGTAATATGGGCATTTCAGATCCCACGGTGAATCTCTGAGACCCCAGATGTTGGGTGTGTTTCTGTTTACTATAAGCCCTCTATACACCTTGAATAAGTGTGTATGCACAGTGCTTAACACATGATACATGGTTTGAGGAAAATAAATAAAGTGTCTAGGGTCAAAAAAGAGTTCATTAAGGTGAGGAAAATTATGAACTATGGATGAAGAAGAGGTCAATTGGTTTATATGGGACCCATTTAGGTTTCATCATTAATGTGATTCAAAAATAATTAATTATTTTTTGACCTAGGTGATGAGTCAAGGTACATAGTTCCTCTGGTAAAATTTATAATTCCACATAAATTTTAGCTTTTTTCACTCTTGGAATTAGAACTTGAGTTTGGGCTAAAATGAGTCACTAAGAAGTATCACATATGTGGCATGACATCTTCATTGCTTGATGATTCATAGTTTTCTTGGCCGCCATTGAGAATCTGATTATGGGAAAGGATTCGTTTGAGAAACTCATTTTCTAAAAGCCTATTGGCACTTTGCTACTCTATTTTTAAGTGTAGAACATATTACATTTGGGGATAATTAATAAATACTACAATATGTCTTTCAATGATAGCAAAGCATGGAATTGTTTGAGAACAAACAATTCTTAAGTGTTGGAGAATTTTATGTGGCTCTATTTTTACATAATTTTGCCACATCTTTTATTTAATTTTTAACAATTTAATCACTTATTTTATAACTTTTTAATAAATAATGGAACTTCTGTATTTCTATCACTAAATCTATTAATTAATAATTTTTTATAATTAAATATGTGTTTTTTTCTTTTTATCTTGTCTTTCTAAATATTCTAATTATATGAAATTACTTTTTAGTTTAATAGTCTTAATCTGGTTAACTATTTAATGTTTATTAATTAATTAATTGTTCATTATTATTTGCATTAATCTGATTTAGTTTTTTAATTTAAAACTTTACTCTTAAAATTAGATTTACTAAAATAAATTAACTTTATTTATTAACTATTCTAATTATTCTGTTAAATAAATAAGTTAAAATTTTATGTTAAAGTTTAATAAAAAAATTCCCTAATTTTAAGTTTTCATTTTGTCATTTAATTAATTAATTTATTTGTTTAAAATCTTTATTTAATTTTAATTATTTTAATTTAATATTTGAACTTATATCTTTGAATGTGTTTTACATTTATTTAGACATATATTTAATTAATCTTAATATTTTTATTCTTAGTTAATAATTTAGTCGCTTCTATTTTTGGTTTCTTTAATAATTTAGTTAGTTTTAAATTATGTTAATTATTAATTATTTAATTGTTTGGTTAATTTCACTTTATTTTTTAATTAATTAATGTTTTATTCATTTTATTATCTATTTAAATTTTATTTTTAATGTTTTAAGTTGTTCTATCAGTGTGTTGACACACCGATGTCGTGACAAACTGATGTCGCGACTCACGGAGCCTTTTTCACAATGATTTTTTTTAACTATCAGTGAGTCATGACTCACCGATCACTTTGCATCAGTTTGAGTCTCTCATATCATTGGCATCGTATTATTATTATTTTCAACAATCTGTGAGTCAACTTAATGATTATTTTTTATTTTGACTCATTGATTCTTTTTTATTTTTAACTACCTGTGACTTATTTTATCTTTAACTGTCAGTAAGTCATGACTGACCAATCCAATCCCTCTCGATTGGTTTCATTTCCCTACACCTTCAGTATCTAGATGTTTTAATGATCCATTCCTCCATGTTACTTGCACCTCTTTGTTAAACACCCCTACTTCTCTTCATCACTGTAACAACAAATATTGTCCTTTTCTCCATTATCCACCAGCGAACCGCACATCCACTGATCGACCATTATTCTTTCACCAAAAACATACAGAGGATTCATCCAATCCAGAATTAGATACCAGGACAAAACTAAATCAGATTTAAAGCTCATTCTCAGCATGGTGGGAAGATAGAACTAAGATTCAACTTCCTAAATTTTAAACGCAGATCTTAAGGTTGCTGTTTGAGAAGGAGGTTCATCATCTGCCACTGATCCGAGGGTGGAGGCCATGAATAGAAGCGCTACCGCTATTTTTTGCTGGTCTTCGAATCACCCAGGCCCCTCAAATCGAACCCTCTCTTGTGGAGAACTGATCCGCTATTGTGGAGGGGAGTGTACTGGATCCGATCAGCGCCGCATCACCCATTGGAGCCAAGGACTATGGAGGAGGTCGTCCAAGCTTGTGTCGAGGAACTGTGGATCGTTGTTGGTCGGTTTCTTCATGAAGAAGATGCAGAAATTTTCTCCCCACCATGCGGCGCAGTAGAAGATGAGCAGGGGAGGGTTTAACCTAATTAAGAAAAATGATAATTCAAATAATAACAATAATGAATTAATAATAATTATAATATAAAAATATTTATAAATAATAACTAATCATAAAATTAAACTAAAATGTAAGAAATCAATTAATTAAATAGAACTTATTTAAAATTTAAATTAAATTTACTCACAAATAATAAAAAATTAACTTAAAATTACTCTATAAATAATTGTTTTTATAATAAAATTTGTAAAAAAAAATTATTTATTAAATTATTTCCTAACATAAAAATTTCCTTAAGTTATAATAACTAATTAAAAATAATACCAACATTTGTAAAATTAACTAATAGTTTATAATAGATTGAAAACATAATAATTATATTTAATTAAAGATTAAATAATAAATTAATAGGTATATTAAAAATAAATAAATAAAATTTAATAAAATTTATCATTTAATTATTTATTAATTAACTTTAATTTAAGTTTTTAATAAGTAATATAACATTTAGCTAAAAAATAAAAACTACTTTACCTTCTTTTTTCATTCATTTATTTTTTTATTATAACTATGCAGGTACATTTGAGAGACGGGAATATGTCCAGATTCATACCACTAACTCGCATG
Source organism: Viscum album (assembly GCA_963277665.1). Lineage (NCBI taxonomy): Eukaryota > Viridiplantae > Streptophyta > Magnoliopsida > Santalales > Viscaceae > Viscum > Viscum album. The sequence goes on along the minus strand of OY728125.1, from coordinate 352,861,192 downwards.
TAGTTAGTTACAAGGGTAAAACTAGCTCGATGTGCCAGTCACGAAAAAACGCACATGTGTAGTTCACAAGCGAATGACATTTAAAGTCGATGACAAACCAGGGGCGATGTGAAGTAGCTGACAGTAGGATTTAAAAGTAGGTAAAGCAGTATAAGAGAACACATTCATTTGAGCAGAGAGGACCATTGGAGATTCAAGAGCTTCTCTCTCATTAGGAACAAAGAGGTCCTATGAACATCCATGGATTTGATGAAGTGTACGAGTAGAGTATCTTTCTGGAAGTTTGTATTCCAATGTGTTTGAATTATTATACTATGCTTTATCATGTTTTCAATTACTATTTTGATAATAAACATGTTTTCTAGCTAAATATTTTAGTTTGGGGATAAATTGAAGTTCTACTAGTTATCTTTTAACTTTCTTTTTCACTTTATCATTTAAATGAATTCAGTAACGATCAGCAACATCTATACGAAATTCGTTCAGTTTCTTCTACCACTAAAATATAATCTCAATATTTCATAGTCAATTGGTGAGATGGATTGTGGAAACACTTTTCAAAAGATAATAAATTCAAAACACTTCAAGACTTATGGTGAGTTCGTCTTGTTGTCATTATTGAAACGATTCATAGTTGATTAATTTTGGAGTGGAAAATCATAAATTGATCAGGTTGTCTAAGATAACACCTGGCGAGGGAGGTGAGTCGTTATTTTTAAGGTGGTACACTACAACAACCTTTAAGTGAATCGAAATGCCTTTAAAACTAGTATAATGAAGATTCTTCCCCGAGTGTTTTCTTAGATTTTTCATTTATCAGCCTACTATATCTTTATTCCTCTATGTTCTCAACTGTTTCTAGCTTCAATATAGTTTAGATACAAGTTGTGAGATGTTCTATCACTTTACTTCTTAAAACAATAGAAAAAATATATAAATAGTAAAAATAATTAGATAATCTACTCCACTGATAACAACAGTGGTGTTTTTGAAATATTTTTTTAAAGAAGATTAGTGGTTGTACTTTCCTTCTCTGTGGGTTCGACCCTACATGCCACATATATAGTAGTTAGTAGGAATATAAATTTTAAACTTTGACAAGATTCAACGACGGTTCAGTTTAGTGGTGCTTAATTAGTTCTAATAAACATTCATGATAGGATAGAATGTGTAAAACCAGAATCAAAAAGTACAACTTTTATTTTTGAATGAATAACTTGTGTACCTATCACCACTTCATTATTAGGATCCACCTTGGCGGTTTTTATGGAAAAGACCACCCTTTCTATATTATAGGTTTTTTGTTGTCTCCAAAAACACTTGTCTATGGGAATTGGTTATAAAAGTTCCTTTCTCCCTTGTAGTGGAAGAAATGAACAATTCACCAAGTATTGAATAGAGAATTCCTTTACTCCATCACATTAGTGGGTTTCTCAAGATAGAATTCGCTATCTAGGTTCCCTTCCTCCCAAAACCTAAATCATTTCCTCATCCCCCATAGGAATTTCTGATGTTCTTCTTTATGAACCTTTTAAATGTTGGGGGGTTGAAATTTAGTGGCACCATTATATTTACCCATCGAACCCCTAGAATTAATCTCTACTTTATTCTTCTTATCCATGATTAATTTTCTTCTAAAATGGTTTTGAAAATAAAATTAGTTCATTTATATTATTAATATTCCAAAAAATGGTCATTTGAATTATTGGTCAAAGTGAATATCTCAAGAGGGAGTGAACTAAGAACCAAATAAATTTCTGTTTAAAGTGAAATATTTTGAAATCCCAAATATGAATAAATACAACCCAATTTATCAAAATATATAGTATGATATAGATCTTAATATTTATAAATATTTCTTTATGGATTTATTAGGTCTCGAATTAATAATATATAATATTATTTGATTCTATAGAATCAGTTAACTTGATAAAAATACTATATAAACAAAAATTAAGATAAACTAACAAAGTTTATATTTTGTTTACAAAAAAAACAATATTCAGTTTTAAAATGGATATAAAGTATGAACAAATTAACGCATAAAGTGGAAATATATAATAAAAGAGGTTCATACACAAGTCATGACTTAGCACTCTTCAGATGGTGATAACCCACCACCAACCAGTTTATATAAAATAAATAAGTTTATCCGCAACCTGGATCGGGTTTTGAAATAGCTTAAAACTATACAGGTCACACACAACCTCTTCCGTAGATATTTAGTGGAGTAAAAATGAACAGGCCACACAATGACCTCTACCACTGTTTTCTTTGGGGGTAAAAGTGTAAGAATATTTTAGAATATATCTCGGTATCTTCTTGTTTAGTACAGTAGTTCGTGTAAATGTGATACAATAGAGTATGTACAAACACTACTCAAAGTGTAATAAAGATAAACCAAATAGATCAATATAGAAGTGTGGAGTTTAGAAATGATTGGTCATTTTCAATACATCTTGTGACTCTTGATTTTTTTCTACAGTGATTCTTATGTTAGGTTCTCTTAAAAACATTTGAAGAACAGTGTGTCATGGAATCTTGTTCTTGATTAAAGGAAAGAACTGGATGTGATGATGCAATTCAGATTTCTAGTTGAGTGCTTGTAGTAAGTGAGCTCTTCTAATTTTTAGTTAGGTTTGGCTCTATGTGTTTTTAGTAAGTTCAAGAACTCATCATGCTATCAATTAGCTTCATATTCTACTTCTCTTTTAATCTGTAGTTTCAGGAATATCTGGATCCACTCTTCTACCACATACTTCACGTCTGACACTTACATCAATGCATTTTTTCAAACATTTATGAAATAATAATTAAATTAATAAATTCCATAAAATTTGATAATGTATCTATTAGAATAAATTTATTCAGAAATAAGTATAAGTAAATATTTGTAGTATCTTAGTCAGGAGGAATGTTGTTCTGGCAGCATAAAACTAGAAATGTCTTTGCCTTAGCCAAAATTTCAATTCTCTAGAAATGCCTCAACTGGTGGGGTCTTTTCTAGCGATGTATTAAACTTATATAAAACTTTTTTTGGTGCTATGACACTGTTGGTGCCTCATATGATAGTATCTCATACTTAAAATGTTTTACATTCTCACGCCAAGACATTTGAACAGTGTGATATCATGGTGGTATGTCATCTAATGGGGTCTTAGACTTAGAAAAATTTCCATGCTTACAGTGAGTCATAGACAATGGGGACTGAAGTTGATAGGGTCTATCTCAATAGTGTCTCATCATAAGTAGGGCCTTGAAGTGACTCAAACCTAGACAATTTCATCACCTATCTCAAAGTAATAGAATACTTATATAAAACAATAAGTTCATTAATATCATTAAAATCATGCTTTTTTATCATTAAAACAAGAAGGTTGATAATCAACACCTTTTATGATAAAAAATCATGACATCAATGAATATTATAAATGTAAAATAGGACATAAAATGTGGTATAAATTAGTACATAGCACTCATAGTATGCACATATGGTATCAGAGAAAAAATAATAAAATACTTAGTATCAAAGGTAAGTATCATGTATCAATGATAAAAAGATTAAAAAAAAGATAGTAGAAAATATAAAATAGAAATATCTCTATAATAAATCATAAATTCCATAAACTATAAAGTTCACTAAAATAAACCAAAACAAATATTCCATTAGAATTATCCCCCGGTTGGGATTCTCAAAAAGGTAAATATTATCAAAATAAAGATAGTAAAAGTAAGAAAAACAAAAATAAATAACAGAATAAGAGTTATGAAAGGAATTTGAAATGATCATAATAAATTATTAGAAACCAGGTCTCATAAAAGACATATAGTCTAATCCCAAAAAAAAGATTATGGTTTGGCCGAGGGTCTGTTGGTTCTTTTCCTTTAACCTTGGATTTCTCTCAATCTGAGGCAAAATGGTTAGCCAACTATGATGGAGATCAAGGTAGAAAATATAGAACACCAGTTTATTATCCATCTATCGACTAAGGATGATCTTCTACAAAACAACTGGCTAGTGCTGTCTCAAATCGTGAGTAGAAGAAATAGAGAAATGTTGGAATCTCATGGGTTGAGGTGCTAGAGTATCAAAAGAAACTTCTAGTCTCAAAGATAATTGAGGAGTAATAGGAATGGCTTCTTTTGAAACAACTAATTCGACATTATCATGTAGAAATTGATTTATTAGATTTATAAAATCCATTATAATATGGCCACCTATTTCCATTTCACTGAGAAAATGATCCTTATTTTCCATAAACTTGATTAGTATTGGAGCCATCTATTTCAATTTCCATACCATCACCTTAAAATCCTGAGAAATTGGAGGCATCATTAAAATTTCATCTAAGAACATGAAATTTTCTTCCATATCATGCATTGTGTAAATTTTTGATAGATAATATTTAATAGTTTTGGTAATTGATTCTTTGGAATAATTCATTTCCTTACCATTGGATCTGATCATCATGTGGCCATGCTCTGTAATTTTCTCCAAATTCTTCATAATTTACAAAGGAATCACTAGTTATCCACTAAGTGTACCACTTAATGTAGCTACAGATTCCTCTATGTAAACTATTTTGAATTGATAAACATTCACTATTGGATCAGAATGAGTAGAAGTATATGAATATGTATCCTCAAGACTTTTTTGGATTCCATCCATGGAGATAGAAATGGTAGTCTTCATTTACTCAAGTACAGCCTTCATAGATTCCAAATCATTTTCAATCCTCTTATTCTCAATCTAAACATCTTCTATGTGATGCATCATATTTGGTAGGACATTCAGGATCACCAACTCAAAGATATATCGATCATCCTTTTCACGATGTTTGTTCAGAAGATTAGACTGGCTTCTCAACATCTCCTTGAACTCTGAAATTATATTTTTACTAAAGGTATTCAATTCACTCCTTGTGACCAAGTCAACTAGTAGAATAGGATATTTTAGATCCAGTTCATGTGCATGAGTTCTAACAAAAGAATATTATTCTAATAAACCTTCAAAGTTTACTAGATTTATCATATATCCCTTAGGATATCATTCATTTCGAACCTCAAGTCCACCATTATTTAGTGGAATCCTTACAACACTGGATAAATTTTTCCACTCTTCTTCCATAGGATCAACCCATCGATCTGGAAAGAAAAATGAGACAAATTACATGGTAGGAGGTACCACACTTTTAGGTACAACTAACACTTCAAGATTTCTCAATCCATATAAACCATGTGCAACTTAGGTGTGTTCAACATTGGAAGATTTAGCTTCTATATTTTAATCAAAAATGGGTTCCACTATTACATGAAAATTATCATTTAGACCAAAAAAGTATATTCTAAAATAATACGGATACAAAATGGAGGATCAATAGTAGTCAGAACACCAATATATTCACCACATCCTAGACCAGAAGAAGGCATCTCCTATTGATCTTGCTTAGCTGCGTGTTGTTCCATAGTAGAAATAACACTCATCCTCTCAACCAAGGTAGAGTGATAAAATGATTGACCAGTGGAAATTGAGCTAGCCTTAACTCCATCAGCTGCTTAACCTTCATGAAATATCTCCACATATAGGGATTTCAACCCACCAAAAAGTGTATCTTTATCTTTTATCTTTGGGTATACAACTCCAGTCAAATCTAGTTTTTCTAATGACTCACTAGGTGAAGAAAGAAGTTATACAGGTATCTCCACTTCCTTCCTCTTAATTCATCCACTTTCACTATAAGGGTTAGGGTGAAAATAATCAGCATCACTTCTAGAAAATGCATTCCCTTCATTTTCATTACTATTTTCACCATTTTCTTCTTCCTCTTATTCATCACCATTCTCATATTCATTATTATTTTTCGAACATATTTTCAATTGATCTTCTCCAAAAACCTCTATTTCATATACAACAGTTTTAACAATATTTTCTCTTTTTGATAGTCTCTTATGTGGACTAGGAGCTCCAAATGTAATGGAAGAAGATTTGGAAGACAGTTCAGGATAACTCCCCTCATCCATTGAAGGTTCACTTTATTATTCTTATTTAGAAATAATGTATTCTTCATCATAATCATATAATTGAAATATTTCATCAGGATTAAGAATTGGATCAACAAAATACCTCATCATGGTAGGATGATCAACAAGGTTAAACTCAGCATACATCTTATCACTATCTCCAACCCACTATCTCTTCTAAGGGTTATTGGTCTCGCCTATCATTGACTGAAGATATATGCATCCCAAATTAATTACCCGTTCTTAAAACTTTAGTATAGCATAAGTTTAGGGTTGATCCATAGGGAACAATGGCGTACATGAATTCAATTGTGTTAATACTTAATTAGGTGAACTATGCAGAATTTAGAGTTGATTGAGTTGATTTTGGTTTTTAGTTGAAAATAAATTGTTTTACTTTGAAGAAATGATTAACAGTTTTAAAGAAAACAACGGGTAAATTTAAATAGTTTAAAATAGGAAGAAAAGACGTGTCGGGGCTGTGGTGATTAAGGAGTTTTTATGCAGATTGTTTAAATGGTTGTGTTGTTCATAATAATTCAATCATTCTGGATTTCGTTTTGTTACAAGATTTCCTTGGTCCGGTTCCTCTTGTTTGGAATTAGAGTAGTTGATTCCTTGGTCCGGTAGTCAGTGTTCTTAATTCTTTATTGAGTTTAGTCAATTATTTGAATCGGTGAATTCTTTCCAATGGTCATGGGTCTTTTCACCGTTACTTTTTTTTGTATCGCTGAGAATTCTTCCCTTGGTCCGGCTCAGAATTCTCAGTTATATTAGACAGTGGTTTAAGGAGAGTAAGATGAATTACAACGAGCAAACACAACTATATAAAACAACACACAAATTATAATCCCATCATCCACATCCCCAACATGAGGGGTTTAGTTATACATAGAAAATATGAGAGAAACGACACACGTGATACCTAACGGATTCATCGTGTAAGTGTTGAGGTAAGGTGTCGAAAGGTGGAATCACGGAATAGCGGAATGATGGCACCACGGTGGCTTCGGGAATGGTGGTATCATAGCTTCTTTCTCCTACAATGGGTTCTGAACTTCTGAATCCGTAGGACAAGGCCTCTTTTCATAGAAAAATAAAGTACACGGCTTGTATAGAAAGTACACACCGTGTACTTTTCGTCAATGCGCTTTGGTGCCAATTTCTCCGTTAACAGGTGGCCTAACACGCCGTCTTTGACTTTTTAACATGGTTTCGCCTGGTGGTTGAGTGTACACAGCATGTAGCGCCGCCATACACGGTGTGTAGTATCATAAATTTTGCCGCCAACCCCTTCTAGAATAGTAGAAATGATGTGTATAAATGAAACACGTTGTGTCTCCTTCAACAGCCACATGGGCGTGTAGACTTTTCTCAGCAACCACAGCTTCTAGAATGTAGTACACAGTGTATAGCACCACCATACACGGCATGTATCGTCTACCTGGTGACATGGGCATGTTCTACCTCCTTCGGTCTGTGTCCCTATCTGGATATACATGGTGTGTATAAAAGTACACGTCGTGTAGTTTCAAAATTTTCACAAACTTCCCTTGATTCGTGTATTTAGCCAGAAAGCTCCTGAAAGTAAACAGATTCACCAAAATCATATAATATGTTCATAAAACAACAGATATTTTCTGAAAACATGTTTTTATCATCAATTATATATATATAAATGTATACACAAATTGGGTGCGTCAAATTCCCCCACACTTAGTCGTTTGCTTGTCCTCAAGCAAAATCTCAACATATAATTAAAAGAGCCTATACTTTAAAAAGGAAGGAATTTAATTAATCAAACGTATAACTGATAAAGTTATTGAGGAAAAATTCTAAAATGCACAAACAAATTCAATTCATAAGATATTAAAATCATGCCTTGTATATAATGCAATTAACTATTCTTCCCTCTTTCAACTCATTTTTCAACCTTTCAATAATAAGCATGCCACTTGATGATTTACCTTACCAATCAAAATCACACTCCACACTCAAGATATTTGTATTCAGAGTTATGCTCAATCTAAGGTATATACACTCTATCCATAGGTTTGAAATATTCCTTATTCTCTACTTAAGAAAATATTGAATTAAAAAATCATGAGGGCTTTATCAATAAGATTCAGATGCCTATGTGGCTAAGGGTTGGTTGGTTCAGATGTGAAAATAAATTTCGAGGCTTTAAAAAGGAAGGATAATTCCTTTAAACAATATTGCATGATATTCAAAGTAAAGCTCACTGAAAATTCTTCCTTCACAAGCTCAGTCAAATGTTTTTGCAATCGTGACCATCTTCCTTAGGCAAGTACGGTTCTTGTGAAAATAAGCATAAGGTCCCCTTTTTTCAACAAAACACAAGGGAAACACTTATGAAAACAATGAGTAGATGTTTGGAACCCATTGGGCCCCAAATAATCAAGATGCACTCCCCCAAACATTATTTCAGGGTTGTGCACAAAATATGCCATGTATTTCCAACTCCCTCTTTAAAGCTCAAATGAATAATCATGAAAAGTTTAAAAAGAAATTGTAACACCCCAAGATTTCATAGTGTGTTATTTCTTTAAAATAATTCAATAACTTGCACTACATGCAACACCGAGTTCAAGCGCACCATGAATTACCAAACAATCCATTCAAAAGAGGTTATGAATAGTATTAACTAAATTTTAAACTTTATATAATCCTTATAATTTTAGAATCCATATTATGAGTTTCTTAGACATAATGTAAGAACAAATTCATTTTCAGTATTTCACTTTTACCAACATTTAACAGTGAACCCTTTTTAAATACAATATTTTAAACTTTTTGACTAAATGGGGACATCAAAAATTTAAAATGAAACATCCCAAGCTTCCACGGTACGCTTCTCTTTGAATAATACAGTAGCGTGTATTGTACGCAACTTCCAGTTCTAACACACACCATAACCAAATCAAACTAGCCGTTATGAATAGTAATACCTACTTTTTAAAATTTTATAAATTTTATCTCTCAAAATGGACTTCATTTTTGGATTCGGAGTATCAAATTTAGCCTAAGGTGAAATTTTGGTACTTTTCGGATAACTTTAATATTTTGATGAATAGTGAAAATTACTAAATTTTAATTAAAAACAACTTTTTTAATCAAAATAATTAATAGTGATAAATTATGAATTTGAGTGGTTTTAAAATATATTTAGAATATATTTTTACCATTTAATACAATTTTGGTCATTGTACATAATTTCACAATTAAACCGGACATAAACAAGTATCAATCTTTTGATAGTTATTATATCTTAAAAACACGCTTTTTGTTTTGACAGCGGGAATTAATTTTAAATTAATTTCTGCCACTTCTGTGTTTTGAATTTGGAAAAATGGATTCCATATTTGGAATCAGGATGTCTAAATTGTGTAAATAGGGAACTTTTATTTTTAGACATTTTGAAAAATTACTTCGGTAAATATTTTATTTACCATGGTTAAAGGGTAAATCTGGTAAATAAGGGTTAAAAATTAAATTACCCTAAAATGTGTCCTAAACTTATTGGTTGATACATGGCCGACCATGGGAATCTTTGGGTCGATTTTGGGACCCCATGAAGGTGATATGGACACTTTATTTTAATTAAGTTAAAATAAGTACAAAAATGACATAAGCATATATCTTTTAGAAAAACAATTTTTACATAGGGTTATATATGTTGTATTTTTTACTATAAATATTCATTAAGAATATAAAAATATTTACTACATAGTGATATTTTATTTATAATTTTTAGACATTAAATAATTTAACTTATTTATGACACAATGATGATGCAGTAATTACCATAATAGTGAAAAATTAAAATAATTGATATTATAAATACCAAACTAAATATAATTTGAGACTTTTATTGAATTAAACTATTTTTCTAGGTTTATATGTCATATTAGGATTTATTTAATTGACTTTTTTCGAAGTAATCATTCTGTTATGAGTTTCACAAAAATCAATTATTGAATAGTGTCAAAATTGACATAAAAGAGTTTTTAAAACAAATATTATATTATAAATTTATATTAAATTCATAAAAATATAATGTTCAGACAAAATACTTATATAATTATTGTTGTATCATTAATGGACCACTTGGGGGTCTCTTGGATGTATATAGTATGTTTATTAACCATATAATATAAAAATACAAAGAGACATTGTAAAAGTGAAACTAATTAACTTAGAGTTAATACTTAAAGATAAGGTTAATATAGTAACCCAAACCAGTATAAATTATATTGGTTGAATGTTTTTCGACCCATCCCCACCTTAAAATTTAAATAATCAACTTTGGATCCATTAGAAACCGAATATGAATTTATTATAAATTAATATTTCTAGCTTTTCCAGAGGTGCCTCTCACCCCTCTTATAAAAGGGAACTCCCCCTTCTCATTACTTCACACCTTAAAAGCCTTTTGGTTCAGCCAAACCCTGCCCAAATACTCTATCAACTTCCCTAACTACAACTTATAGACCTTATTTTGATCATAAATCCAACCTAAGGAGCCCTTTTGATCAAATCAAAAGGAAGAACCCGAAGAAGAGGTAATGTTTTCACCACCCTTTTTCAAATTCATTTCTTCTTCAACTTCTTCTTTCTTTGTTATTAACATTATAAAATAATGAATCCAGTATCTCCTATATACTGTAATATTATTATAAATATGGTACAACCATATTCAGTATTCTATCCACCATTTGAATAACATGTCACCATATGTGCGTACGTACGGCTTACCGTCTCCACGTCGTGGTGTAATTGTTATTCAATAAATTATTATTTTGGATGGGTATAATAATGATGTGTAATTCATGTAAATAATAAATATAACATGATAATTATTCTTTATATATGATATAAAACCCAATTATATATTATTTTAATATCAAAAGAACGATATTGTCGCTCGTGCGTACGTACGGACTACCGTCTCCACGAACGCGATGAGATTCATTCTCTATCGTATCCATTCAAGTATAATTATCATTTGATGATTTAAAAATAATTTTTAAGGACTTGATATCATTATGGATATGAATAAGATACAACCTATCCATGAAAACCATATCTTACATCACAAAACATATAAAAGAAAACGAGTAAGTTAACACCCGAAACAACGATAATTCTAAGATATTATTAACAAAGCAATGTTAAAAGATCATATATGATATCATATGAATGTATATAATTATTGTATAATTTAATAACAATTATTTCACCATTATAAAGGAGTTTAACCTACTCCCAACCAAGGAAAAGTACAAGGTAAGGGGTGTTCATCTCACTCCTTATTCTCGTGAGATTCATGCCATATTGCCACTATTACATTTTCTGTGGTGTATGTACTACCCATAATTATATTATTTGTGTAATACACTTTAATTTATGTGTATTTACATATTCATTGTATGATACCTCTTTCATGGGTTGTACGTTTCCTAAGTTACCAAAATGGTAAGGGTTTATTTCGCAATCTCTTCATTATCCGAGGTTGTTTATATGTAATAATCTACTGGGATTTCTTTATCATCCACATCCATGTTTCTTCGAAATGTATTTCAAAACATTTTTACTGTTTACAAAGAATATTGGTTAAAGTCATTTATACCCTTATTTGTTTTTAAAGGAATCTCTTCGTCGTTTTCCAAACAAGGAACTTTTAACCTTTCGACAAATTTAAGGTAAGAATATTTTTTTAACTTATACGGCGGGTGCGGCTATTTACCGCCGTTATAAAATTGTCAAAGCTTCCCTTACAATTTTATAAGAATATTTTCAAAGTAAATGTTTTATTTTATAATTATGTTACTTTTAAATGATTTCAAAATGAATATTTTAAGAATTTTTGAAAGGTACCCTTTATCAAGATCATAATTTTAAATGTTTTAAAGATTTATCTTTCTAAATATTTTAATTAATGTCCATGTTTTCAAAATGATTTTAAGGATTTATTTATATGGACATGAATGTTTTGAAATGATATTTATTTTCAAAATTTTCAAAGTGGTATGGGACCCTTTGATTTAAAAATATCTCTTAAATTACTTCCTTTATAAATGTGTGACTTTTCAATGATTTCAAGAAAAGAGATATTTCTCTCAAATTGTTTTGATGTCATCTATGTAAACATCCTTTGATGGATTTTAAGATTATTTGACGTTGATTTATTATGAAACAAAACATTTGTATTGTATTTATGGTTTTGTGATATGTTTTACTGTGGATGTGTTATTTTTATACCCTTCATGGTTTATGGAGAAAGTATTGACATTTCGTATGCTAGTTTTAATATGAATGTTTATGTTATGTTTAAACCTATTCATATGGGAATGCATTGGACTTAGTATGTGACTGGTGGAGCCCGCTATAGCTCCTCGATGCATCGGTAGGTCTCATGATACAAACTAGTGTCTTGTCACAAGGACTTGACAAAATCTTATTTGTAGTCTTGGCATGAGGCCTTGGCTATGTGGTTATGATAGTCTGGCATTATGCATTCCATTATTATGAAAGTGGTTATTGATATTGCATGTGATTATTCGATTAGTAGAATGTCAATGTGAATAAGTAAATGGAATTATTTCATTTTATTTTTTCCATACTATGTTGAAGTTCACGTTTAAAAGGCTTTTGTTTTAGTTATAAATTGCCTTAAATGTTTATGCTTATTTATGAAAGTTTCCGCTGTATTGTTATCCTTACTGATCGTTTGAGCTCACCCCTTTTCTATGTTTTATTTTTCCCAGGATTCCAAGAAGTATATTGTGATTGATAAGAAGGGTTAAGATAAGGGAATAATGGAATTAATAAAGGATTATTTATGTTTTTTTTTATATTATGAAGTGTAATGTAACATTCATGTATGTGATCTATTTTTCCAAGACTGCTAAACTTATTGGTCCTTCGGGACTTGATTTTTTGTAATCATGCCAATGTATTAAAATAATGCACTGACTCTGGGTAACCGGGGTCGGGTCGTTACAGAAATAGGGTAGGAAGGGAAATAGGCTTGTAATGTGGCTTTCTATAAAGGCTTTTCATGGCTTCTATGGTCTTAAGAAAGATTAAATTTGGGGTAGGTCTCAAGATAAAGGGGTTGAAATAATCTAATGCGTCAATCATTTTAAAGTAGTTTAAAAATTTCTTCATGTTTTGAGAAGAAATATTTCAAATTCTGGTAGTGATGCATATCCTAAGAAACTCTCAAGAAAGTGGGTATTAGAAAAGAAATACGAAAAAAGGTTTAGAATACCTCTCAGGAGTGGAAAAATAATAAAGGGACAATCAGGTTATGACATGCATATAAATGATTATACTAATCAATGTAATTTAATCAAGGATGAGAAGTTTCAATTGAAGCTATATCAACAATCATTTTAAAATACTTAATAACTAAAATAAGCATGAAACCTTTACAAAAGCTCCTACTGATAACTCTAGCATTTATATGAATGATTAACCAAAATTGATTTAAATTTTCAAATATAGAATCTAATAATGATGTCTCCTAGACAAGTTTAATGGAAAAGACTAAGGTGAAAGAGATAGATGCTCCCCCACACTTAATACTACACATGGTCCACCAAGTGCAATGCCAAGGTAAAGGGTGGGCAAGGGGGTGATATGGGGGACAAAATGAGGGAAAGCATTGGAAGAATTAAATCCAAAAAGAGAGACAATAGAAATGGAAAAATACTCCCCTCATGAAAAGTGATGCCCAAGGTGCTCCATGATACCTGTGACTGGAGAGAAAAAAGAAAACTACAAACATGTATAACATCATAGCACAAAAAATGACACAATAGATATATAGGATAAAGAAAAAAGTTACTATCATGGGGTCACCTCAGGGGAGGCATAATCCTGTACAGAATCGGCCGGTAAAGATGGATCAGGTGGCGTAGAAGTGGGAGGCCCAGACTCTGCATCGGTAAGGGAAGATGAAGAAGTGGGAGCCACAAGTGCGAGACTCAGCGAAGGAAGCTCAGCAGCAGGCCCTAGCCCAGAAGAAGTGGTAGTAGCAGGGTTCACCGTAGTCAGTAGAACAGAATCTGTGGCCTGCGCAGGAGATGGTGGTGGAGTAGTAGAAGATGAGCTATGAGTGGAGAAAGAGGCTGGTGGTGGAGGCAGTGGAACACCAAGATGCTGAGCAATATGCGCCAACAGCTTCTCCATCCGGTCCTGGAGGCCATCCAGATGAATCAAATGGAGTGAAATGGTGTCCTGGCATCCAATGATATGAACAAACTACTGCTCCATCTGAACCTCTCGGTTGTCCAAGTGACCCCAGACCTGCTCCATCGCGGCTAGGAAGTGGGAAAGGACAAGATCAACCGAGGGTGTGGGGGTAGGTGGGAAGGGTGATGGGACAGAAGAAGGAAGGTCAGAAGAAGTGGGGTCATTATGTGGTTGATGGGGTGGAGAAGCTGGAGGGGGTGGGGAAGGAGGAGCAGGGTCTGCAGCTGGGGCAGGAGGGTCAACAGGTGGTGGGGCTCGAGCCTGAGCAAGGATGTAGGCACCCCCTTCTTCCGGACCAATCCCATGCAAATGAGCATGAGAGAATCCATCCGCTGGGGTGAACCTAACAAGCCATTAGGTAAAGAGGGCTCGAACACCCCTAGGTGGTGGGTAAGATGGGTGGTATAAAATCTGCCGGTCAGGTTGCCCTGACGGCCGGTAATCATGGAGTAGAAATAGGAGGCGGTGAGATATGGGAGGTCTGGGTAGTCATGTCGAATGACACAGGTAAGAGGGTCCATTTCATAGCCGGTCACAACCCCCATATCCTCATGGCGGGGGAAGAGGATGGTGCTTTAGCACTGGTGGGCGAAGTGAAGGACATGGTCGGCTATATGAGTGATCTTTTGGGAAGTCAGAGAGTATCGGTGGTCAGGTCCAGCGATCTCCCGCCACATGGCAATGAGTTCAGAGAACTCGGGTCGGGTCAAGGTAGAAACGGGGAGTGAGGGGATAGGAAGGGGTAAAAGCCACACCCTCTGCCAAACTCTGTCATGGTAAGCGAAAACAGTCGGCCGCCTAGCCGGAATCGAACTACGGGCACCGCATCGCCAGGTGTTTCCCGTTACTCTGCTCCATCAAACTCAAACGAGGTCGAAAACTCCAAAAATAAATCACGGAACACATGAGTGCTGACCTGGAAAATATCGAGGAGCGAGGTGTGTAACACCCCAAAATTTCAGTGTGTTATTTCTTCAAAATAATTCAATAACTTGCACTACATGCAACACCGAGTTCAAGCGCACCATGAATTACCAAACAAGCCGTTCAAAAGAGGTTATAAATAGTATTAAATAAATTTTAAACTTTATATAATCCTTATAATTTTAGAATCCATATTATGAGTTTCTTAGACATAATGTAAGAACAAATTCATTTTCAGTATTACAATTTAACCAAATTTTAACAGTGAACCCTTTTTAAAGACAATATTTTAAACTTTTTGACTAAATGAGGACATCAAAAATTTAAAATGAAACATCCCAAGCTTCCACGGTACGCTTCTCCTTGAATAATACTGTAGCGTGTGTTGTACACAACTTCGAGTTCTAACACACACCATAACCAAATCAAACTATCCGTTATGAATAGTAATACATACTTTTTGAAATATTATAAATTTTATCTCTCAAAATGGAATTCATTTTTGGATTCAGAGTATTGAATTTAGCCTAAGGTGAAATTTTGGTACTTTTCGGATAACTTTAATATTTTGATGAATAGTGAAAATTACTAAATTTAAATTAAAAACAACTTTTTTAATCAAAATAATTAATAGTGATAAGTTATGAATTTGAGTGGTTTTAAAGTATATTTAGAATATATTTTTACCATTTAATACAATTTTGGTCATTGTACATAATTTCACAATTAAACGGCACATAAACAAGTATCAATCTTTTGATAGTTATTATATCTTAAAAATACGCTTTTTGTTTTGACAGCGGAAATTAATTTTAAATTAATTTTTGCCAATTCTGTGTTTTGAATTTGGAAAAATGGATTCCATATGTATAATCAGGATTTCCATATTTTTTAAATAGGTAACTTTTATTTTTAGACATTTTGAATAATTACTTCGTTAAATATTTTATTTACCATGGTTAAAGGGTAAATCTGGTAAATAAGGGTTAAAAAATAATATTATAATAATACTAAATTACCCTAAAACGTGTCCTAACCTTATTTGTGGATACATGGCCAACCATGGGCATCTTTGGGTCGATTTTGGGACCCCATGAAGGTGATAGGGACACTTGATTTTAATTAAGTTAAAATAAGTACAAAAATGACATAATCATATATCTTTTAGAAAAACAATTTTTACATAGGGTTATATATGTTATCTTTTTGACTATAAATATTCATTAGAAAGATAAGACGCTTTCCTACATAATGATTGTTTATTTATAATTTTCAGACATTAAATAATGTAATTTATTTATGACACAGTGATGATGTAGTAATTACCATAATAGTGAAAAATTAAAATAAGTGATATTATAAATACCAAAATAAATATAATTTGAGACTTTTATTGAATTAAACTAATTTTATAGGTTAATATGTCATATTAGTATTGATTTAATTAACTTTTTTTAAGTAATAATTCTGTTATAAGTATCCCAAAAATCAATTATTGAATAGTATCAAAATTGACATAAAGGTGTTTTTAAAACAAATATTATATTATTAATTGATATTAAATTTCTAAAAATCTAAGGTTCATCCAAGAGACTTATATCTTGATAGGTGTATCATTAATAGACCACTTGGGGTCGCTTGGATGTATATAGTATGTTTATTAACCATATAATGTAAAAATACAAAGAGACATTGTAAAAGTGAAACTAATTAACTTAGAGTTAATACTTAAAGATAAAGTTAATATAATAACCCAAACCTGTATAAATTCTATTGGTTGAATGGTTTTCGACCCATCCCCACCTTAACATTTAAATAATCAACTTTTGAGCCATTATAAACCGAATATGAATTTATTATAAATTTATATTTCTAGCTTTTCCAAAGGTGCCCCTCACCCCTCTTATAAAAGGTCACTCCCCCTTCTCATTACTTCACACCTTCAAAGCCTTTTGTTTCGGCCAACCCCTACCCAAATACCCTCTCAAATTCCCTCACTACAACCTAGATTCCTTAGTTTGATCAGAAAGCCAACCTAAGGAGACCTTGTAACACCCCGATTTTTTATGAAAAATATTCTTTTTAATTTCACTAATGTCTTGTGTTGTACGCTACACCAAAAGGAGATTGCACAACACACATCCTTGATTTGCCTTGCATTACACGCAATCGCGACCTTCCTCGATAGCGTGTGTAGTACGCAATAACGAGTTTCACTAAACAACAATACACTATTAAAATATTATTAAAACTAGCCGTTATGAATAGTAATAACCGCTTTTTGAAATTTTGTAATTTTATTTTTAAAAATGGAATTCATTTTTGGATTCATAATATCGAAATTAGCTTAGGGTGTAATTTTGGTACTTTTCGGATAACTTTTATTTTCTGATGAATAGTGAAAATTACTAAATTTTAATTAAAAACAACTTTTTTAATCGAAATAATTAATAGTGATAAATTATTAATTTGAGTGGTTTTAAAGAATATTTAGAATATATTTTTACAATTCAATACAATGTTGGTCATTGGATTTAATTTCACATTTAAACCAGACATAAACAAGTGTCAATCTTTTGATAGATATTGTTTCTTAAAAACACGCTATTTGTTTTTACAGCGGGATTTAATTATAAAATTAATTAATGCAACTTCTATGTTATGAATTTGGTAAAATAGACTTCATTTTTGAATTCGGAATATGAAATATAACTTAGGATGAAATTTTGGCATTGTTCTAAAAAGCATCAATTTTGATGAATAGTGAAACTACTAAGTGATAGTTAAAAAAGTGAATTTTTCATAAAACTTAATTTTACCGCTTCTGTGAATAGACTTTCAAAAATCCGAGAGACACAGTTGATGTCGGTAAGTAAAATGTGGTTCAATGAGATGAAAATAATTTTTTGTGAATAGTAACTTTTTACTTTTATTTACCACGGTTAAAAGTAAATAGGGTAATTAAGGGTAAAAATGATATTAATATTACCCTAACAGATGTCCTAATCCTATTGGACAAGTGTATCTCAACCAAAAACAACCTTAAGTGTAAAATATTGTCATTTAGGCCCACTTGGATTAGATTAGGACATTTATTATTATTTAATTCAAAGAAGAGTTAAAAGAGTTAAAATCAAAGTTTATTTACTAAAACATTTTTAATATAGGTTTATACATAAGATAAATTCTATTTTAAATATTCATTAGAAAGCTAAAACGATTTCCTACATAATCGTATTTTATTTGTAATTTTTAGACATCAAATAATTGAATCTATTTATGACACAAAGATGATGGAGTAATTATCTTATTAATGAAATATTGACATAATTGATGTTATAAATACCCAAATAGATCTAATTTGAGACTTTTTATGAATTCCACTAATTTTCTAGGTTACTATGATATATTATTGTTGCTTTAATCAACTTGGTTCTAACATATAATTCTGTTATGACTTTCACAAAAATCATATATCAAATAGTGTCAAAATTGACACAAAATAGTTTTTAAATCAAATATTATATTATTAATTGTTATTTTATTCCAAATAATCTAAGGTTCGGCCAAATGACTTATATAAGGATATATATATTAATTATAAACAATTTGGGGTTCGTTTGTCATGTTATAGTAAGTGTATTAACCATATAGTGTAAGAAAACAAAAAGACACGGTAAAAGTTAAATTATTTAACTTAGAGTTAAATCTAATTGATAAGGTTACAATAATAACCTAAACTTGTATAAATC
Organism: Viscum album; assembly: GCA_963277665.1. Taxonomy (NCBI): domain Eukaryota; kingdom Viridiplantae; phylum Streptophyta; class Magnoliopsida; order Santalales; family Viscaceae; genus Viscum; species Viscum album. The sequence continues at coordinate 352,842,215 of OY728125.1, read as the reverse complement.
CTATTGGTTGATAGGATTTCGACCCATCTCCAATTTAGCTTCGAAATAGGACCCTTTGGAACCATTATAAACCGATTTTGACTTTAATATAAAATAATATTTTGAGATATTCCTAAGGTGCCCCTCTCCTCCCTTATAAAAGGGAACCTCCTCCCCCTCCTCCTCACACCAATTTGAGCACTCAAGCTCGGCCAACCCCTTCCATTTTATCCTCTAAACTTCCCTAGAATAATCCTAGAGGTCCTGGTCTTCTTCAAAGACCAATATTAGTTCCCTAAGTGGAGGATTCAAAGAGGCGTTCCAAAGAAGAGGTAATACCCATTACCGATCTTTTCAATTTCTTTCTTCTTCAACTTCTTCTTCTTTAGTTGTTTCATGATAAAGTAATAACATCAGTATTTATTATATACTGATATGTTATTATAAATATGAAACAACTCTAATTAACCTTCTATCCATCCTACGGAAAAAGGAAATCACCGCGCGTGCGTACGTACGGAATACCGTCTCCACACCGTGGTGTAATCTATTTTCCGCCACCACCTTAATTGGATGGGTATAAAGGTGTAATGAGTAACTATATATGATTATTATAAAGTTATATTGATACTGAAATAGTATACATACACTTCAACAAAATTCCACGACCATGGGAATGATATCATCGCTCGTGCGTACGTACGGACTACCGTCCCCACGACGCGATGAGATTCATTCTCAATGATTAACCATTCATGAATGATTATAAAGTATATATAATAAGTACTAATGAAATATATGGCCTAATAATGTTACTAGAATTATTTATATTTATATGTATGTCATCTACTTAATTCCATTCAATTCAATAAGGAAACGAAAACAGTGTTCATGCGTACGTACGGACTACCGTCTCCATGAACGGTGTATTTATTTCCATTTACTGATTTATTATATATGTATATTCTGAATATATATATATAAATCATGTTTTATATTCTGGAATTAAGTAATCATGATCTAAGTAATCATATGAATAATTACAAGTTAAAAACACGAACGACAAATGAGACGATTTTACCCAAAACGCTACGTTAACATGAATTTACAAAAGAACGGGTAATATAAAGTCATAAGTGGACCATATATGATATAATAACAATTAATATGATTCTAGAATAATTCAATAACATGATTTAAATCATTATACAGGAGGTTCGGACACTTACAAAGCAAGTTGGACCTAAGGTAAGGGAAATATCACAATCTCGTTTTTATCCGAGATTGTTTATACTTTAGTATTTACTGGGGTGTATTTTATCATCCACAACCATGTTTCCTCAGTATGTAATATTATATCCATCCACCTACAATTTTTTAAATCCAATTTTACCCTTTGGTGAGTTTTTAGTAAAGGATATGAAAGTAATCTTTTGTCGTTTTTTTGTACGAGGTACTTTTTGACATTTCCGACAAAAGTACGAGAAGAATGTTTTTTTTGACTTATGCGGCATGAATGGATTTTTAAAACATTATTTCCAAGAAGCTTCCTTTACAATTTTTCATGTTTATTTTTAATCAACTTCTTTTAGTTTAATGTTGTATGACATGTTAAGAAAGGAAAAATGTTTTTGAAGAAGAGAGGATATTTTCCTCAAGAATGGAGTTCAAGTTTTTAATCAAAATTATTTTCCATCTAAGATAATAAAGGGTACTATTTTTATCCCTATTATTAAATTTATTTGATTATGTTGTAATGGAATTATTTTTATGAATCCCTTTATTGTATATGAATTGTTTTATGATGTCATGATGTTTAAGATTCCCATTTTTATTACATGGGTTATGCAATGATGTATGGTTTATGATTTTGTGGCACACATAAGAATGGTATCATTATGAGATGGGTGGTACCTATATCTCCCTCCAATTCATTGGGTAATGATTTCATATCTCATGAGATAGACATGGCTGGAATGGTAGGTTATACCGGTTCAGTGAAACAGGACTGAAACGAGGGTGACTCGATTCAGAAAGGGACTTTGTCCACTAAGATAGTCTTGACAATGAGTCATGACTAACAAGAAATGATTCTCTATGATTATGTGTGTATGCCACAAAGTTTCATGTTTTAAGTTATGATTATTGGGATTTCATTTCACTACTATGATTTATCCCATGTTATGAAATTATGCTCTCTTTTGCAGGTTAAGATTGCCAAAAGTTATGTTCTTATGAATATGATGTGATTGATTTTTCTTTTGTTTACCCTTACTGAGCATTTGAGCTCACCCTTTTATGTTTTCTTTTCCCTAGGATATAAATAAAGGTTTTAGGTAAAATGAAGGGAAGATCTTTATGGGAGATATTGAAGATCTTTCACCACGATTAGAAGATTACGTTCTGAGTTTCCAAAGACACTAAACTATTACGATCCTTATGTGTGTGTTTTTATTATGTACTAAGTATTCCGCAAATGTAATGTAATGTCAATGTACGTCATGCTTAGAGTCTCTACAGTTGGTATCAGAGGAAAGGTTTAGTCAACCTTTGGAAACTAGGATGCGAAAGCATTAGTGAAATCCCTAGAGATATTTCTAAGGTATGTCTAGGGATGCCCCTAAGGATAAGTATACGTGTAGGATACAGTCCTATAAATACAGTAAAGATCATAGAATTTAACCTAAGAAGTTAGATAATGAAGTTACTCCTCCTTTATTATGATTTTTGCCTCTCACACTATTCTTTTTGGGTTTTAGACGATGGCTGGAACCCGAAGGAACCGTGTTGATCAATGCAATGGACAATGCAATGATTGTCCTCCTGAACAAACAAATGTTATGGGAGATGGAGTGAAAAATCTTATTGTTATACTTACACAAGCTATGAATTATTATGGACTTCCAAATGAGCAGAGAAGGGAACAATATTCTATTGAGTCCTTCATGAGTCAACTTCCACCTTCTTTTAGTGGGTCTTCTGATCCACTTGTTGCTGAACAGTGGATCAGTACTACTAAAAAGATATTTTCAGTTCTTCAATGTTCTGAACATGATAAAGTCATCTTAGCAGTATATCGTTTGGAAGGTGAAGCTGATCAATGGTGGAATCTTATCAAGAATACGAGGCAAAGAGATGAAATTGATTCCATGGAATGGGACGAGTTCAAGAACTTGTTTTTCAGTAAGTACTTCCATCGTATTCTTCGAACAAAGATGGAGAAGGAGTTTCTTGAACTAAAGAAAAAGGATGATGAATCTGTTGGTATATACGAAGCGAATTTTACAAGACTTGCAAGGTATGCATCTGAATTATCATCCAACCTGAAAGTAAAGTTGATCGATTTTTCAGTGGCTTAAAACCAAGTCTTCGAAGGGAATCAGCTATAAGAGACTTCATTAGCTATGAAAAAATTGTGTGTTTTGCTATCAAGGTAGAAATGGAAGTTGGTGTTACATATCCATCTCATGGTATTGACAAGAAACGAAAGATGGAGTTCAAGGAGAAATCTCAGAATAATGGTGAAAAGAAGATGAATGTTTCCTTATGCACAAAGTGTGGAAAGAAGCATGGTGGAGATTGTCTTAAAAGGACTAGAAAATGTTTTAAGTGTGGAAAAGAAGATCATCGAGCAGCTGAGTGTCGAAATAATGGAAAAAGGGTTTCTAATGATGTGAATAAAGCAAACACTGCAGAGAACGCACCACCAACACTTTAATGCTTCAAGTGCAAGGAAATGGGGCATTATGCCAATAAATTCCCTAATCCAAGGGTTAGTGATGATCAACATGAGCAACCACTGAAGGCAAAGGACAAAGGGAAGTCACATGCGATCACTATTGGAGATGTTGAATATGACAACGATGTGGTGGAATGATTAAGTGTTTATGTAAGGGGATTCCAAAATAATATTGTATCATGGAGTATTGGAATATTTATGTATTTGTATAATGTGGTATTCAAAGTAATTGAGATATTTTTGGAAATAAGATGATATGCGCATAATGAAGGGAAAACGAGAAAATGAAATGTTTAACAGTATTCATGAGTTCATGATTGATATAAAGACTAAGTGATATCATGGTTTGAGTATATAGAATTTTGAGGATTTTGGTATGTGGAAAGTGTTAACTTTTAACTGCATTCATGTGTTCACTAAGGTATTCAATAGAATACATGATTAAGGACTTTGAATGTTTGGAATGCGACCAACAAAACATATCTTATGATATATGGGGATCGACGATGGTGTTAAATCTCTGGTAATCGTTTTCACTATATTATGAGAGTGGACTGCAGTATTTTAGATAAGCCTAAAGATTGGAATGGATTATGTTGGACATAAGTTAGTATTGTTTAAGGATAGAACTTTTGATATTATTTATGTGATGTTATAGTAATGTAGTTTTAGAAAAAGGACAACCTGCAGGACGGGCGACAGCCCATCGCGTCGGATAAGGCTGTGGAAATCGAACCCACAACCGAAGTGCGACTGGCCTTTATCGCCTACCACTGGCCTACAGGAAGTCTCTGTTTAGTAGAAACTAGTTTTATTATATTAAGCAGTATGATATATGAAGTATAAGTCCATTTTAGGAACCATATATGATTAATCTCACTATAGATCGACTTATGTATATAATTTTTGCTAACCTTTTGTTTGAGACAGATGGAATGACCCGTCATTCTATCACATGATCTGCTAACACTTCACAAATAACAAATTCAACTTCATTTATTTAAGAGATGAAGTGGAAATTGTTCAAGTCATGAACAACAGTGAGATTGTACCAAAATAAAGTAAGTATTTATTCTAATACAAATTTTCAACTTTAGGGAAATGATCTTGAAAACCAAAAATGTTTTCCTAGTGATCTTATACCTGATGAATTAGACGGTACCATATATCATCACAAATCTATGGATTTTTGATTACTGTCTTTTCCATAGCCATGTTCTCTACCACTCTCTATCAGAACATGATGGTTAGATTTCTCTTCCATATCCACATTTTCACCTATGTGGAAACCCAGTGATTAGTTTATTTGGGTAACCGTTACGTTTCATACTTTTGTTTTTAAAGATTGGTTTTGATATTCCTTTTTACGATGTGGGTTTCTATTAAAGAAACTTTCTAATAGTAAACCATTTATAACCCCGACGAATTTCGATGGCGAAATTCATTTTAAGGGGGGTAGAATGTAACACCCCGAGATTTTATGAAAAATATTCTTTTTAATTTCACTATTGTCTTGTGTTGTACGCTACACCAAAAGGAGATTTCACAACACGCATCCTTGATTTGCCTTGCATTACACGCAATCGCGACCTTCCTCGATAGCGTGTGTAGTACGCAATAACGAGTTTCACTAAACAACAATACGCTATTAAAATATTATTAAAACTAGCCGTTATGAATAGTAATAACCACTTTTTGAAATTTTGTAATTTTATTTTTCAAAATGGAATTCATTTTTGGATTCATAATATCGAAATTAGCTTAGGGTGAAATTTTGGTACTTTTCGGATAACTTTTATTTTCTGATAAATAGTGAAAATTACTAAATTTTAATTAAAAACAACTTTTTTAATCGAAATAATTAATAGTGATAAATTATTAATTTGAGTGGTTTTAAAGTATATTTAGAATATATTTTTACAATTCAATATAAAGTTGGTCATTGGATGTAATTTCACATTTAAACCAGACATAAACATGTGTCAATCTTTTGGTAGATATTGTTTCTTAAAAACACGCTATTTGTTTTAACAACGGGATTTAATTATAAAATTAATTAATGCAACTTCTATGTGATGAATTTGGTAAAATAGACTTCACTTTTGAATTCGGAATATGAAATATAACTTAGGATGAAATTTTGGCATTGTTCTGAAAAACATCAATTTTTGATGAATAGTGAAACTACTAACTGATAGTTAAAAAAGTGAATTTTTAATAAAACTTAATTTTACCGCTTCTGTGAATGGAATTTCAAAAATCCGAGAGACACGGTTGATGTCAGTAAGTAAAATGTGGTTCAATGAGATGAAAATAATTTTTGGTGAATAGTAACTTTTTACTTTTATTTACCACGGTTAAAAGTAAATAGGGTAATTATGGGTAAAAATGCTATTAATATTACCCTAACAGATGTCCTAATCCTATTGTACAAGTGTATCTCGACCAAAAACAACCTTAGGTGTAAAATATTATCATTTAGGCCCACATGGATTAGATTAGGACATTTATTATTATTTAATTCAAAGAAGAGTTAAAAGAGTTAAAATCAAAGTTTATTTACTAAACCATTTTTAATATAGGGTTATACATAAGATAAATTCTATTGTAAATATTCATTAGAAATCTAAAAAGATTTACTACATAATGGTATTTTATTTGTAATTTTTAGACATCAAATAATTTAATTTATTTATGACACAATGATGATGGAGTAATTATCTTATTAATGAAATATTGACATAATTGATGTTATAAATACCCAAATAGATCTAATTTGAGCCTTTTTATGAATTCCACTAATTTTATAGGTTACTATGATATATTAGTGTTGATGTAATCAACTTGTTTCGAACATATAATTCTTTTATGACTTTCACAAAAATCATATATCAAATAGTGTCAAAATTGACACAAAATAGTTTTTAAATCAAATATTATATTATTAATTGTTCTTTTATTTATAATAATCTAAGGTTCGGCCAAATGACTTAGATAAGGATATATATATTAGTAATAAACAATTTGGGGTTCGTTTGTCATGTTATAGTAAGTGTATTAACCATATAGTGTAAGAAAACAAAAAGACACGGTAAAAGTTAAATTATTTAACTTAGAGTTAAATCTAATTGATAAGGTTAAAATAATAACCTAAACTTGTATAAATCCTATTGGTTGATATGATTTCGACCCATACCCACTTTATCTTCGAAATAATACCCTTTGGAACCATTATAAACCGATTTTGACTTTAATATAAAATAATATTTTGAGATATTCCTAAGGTGCCCCTCTCCTCCCTTATAAAAGGGCACCTCCTCCCCCTCCTCCTCACACCAATTTGAGCACTCAAGCTCGTCCAACCCCTGCCATATTCTTCTCTACACTTCCCTAGAATAATCCTAGAGGTCCTGGTCTTCTTCAAAGACCAATCTTAGTTCCCTAAGTGGAGGATTCAAAGAGGCGTTCCAAAGAAGAGGTAATACCCATTACGGATCTTTTCAATTTCTTTCTCCTTCAACTTATTCTTCTTTAGTTGTTTCATGATAAAGTAATAACATCAGTATTTCTTATATACTGATATGTTATTATAAATATGAAACAACTCTAATTAACCTTCTATCCATCCTACGGAAAAAGGAAATCACCGCGCGTGCGTACGTACGGAATACCGTCTCCACGCCGTGGTGTAATCTATTTTCCGCCACCAACTTAATTGGATGGGTATAAAGGTGTAATGAGTAACTATATATGATTATTATAAAGTGATTTTGATACTGAAATAGTATACATACACTTCAACACAATTCCACGACCATGGGAATGATATCATCGCTCGTGCGTACGTACGGACTACCGTCTCCAAGACGCGATGAGATTCATTCTCAATGATTAACCATTCATGAATGATTATAAAGTATATATAATAAGTACTAATGAAATATATGACCTAATAATTATACTGGAATTATTTATATTTATATGTATGTCATCTACTTAATTCCATTAAATTCAATAAGGAAACGAAAACAGTGTTCATGCGTACGTACGGACTACCGTCTCCATGAACGGTGTATTTATTTCCATTTACTGATTTATTATATATGTATATTCTGAATATATATATATATATAAATCATGTTTTATATTCTGGAATTAAGTAATCATGATCTAATTAATCATATGAATAATTACAAGTTAAAAACACGAACGACAAATGAGACGATTTTACCCAAAACGCTACGTTAACATGAATTTACAAAAGAACGGGTAATATAAAGTCATAAGTGGACCATATATGATATAATAACAATGAATATGATTCTGGAATAATTCAATAACATGATTTAAATCATTATACAGGAGGTTCGGACACTTACAAAGCAATTCGGACCTAAGGTAAGGGAAATATCACAATCTCATTTTTATCCGATGTTGTTTATACTTTAGTATTTACTGGGGTGTATTTTATCATCCACATCCATGTTTCCTCAGTATGTAATATTATTTCCATCCACCTACAATTGTTTAAATCCAATTTTACCCTTCGGTGAGTTTTTAGTAAAGGATATGAAAGTAATCTTTTGTCGTTTTTTTGTACGAGGTACTTTTTGACTTTTCAGACAAAAGTACGAGAAGAATGTTTTTTTTACTTATACGACATGAATGTATTTTTAAAACATTATTTCCAAGAATATTCCTTTACAAGTTTTCAAGTTTATTTTTAATCAACTTCTTTTAGTTTAAAGTGGTATGACATGTTAAGAAAGGAAAAATGTTTTTGAAGAAGAAATGATATTTTCCTCAAGAATGGAGTTCAAGTTTTTAATCAAAATTATTTTCCATATAAGATAATAAAGGGTACTATTTTTATCCCTATTATTACATTGATTTGATTATGTTGTGATGGAATTATTTTTATGAATCCCTTTATTGTATATGAATTGTTTTATGATGTCATGATGTTTAAGATTCCCATTTTTATTACATGGGTTATGCAATGATGTATGGTTTATGATTTTGTGTCACACATAAGAATGGTATCATTATGATATGGGTGGGACCTATATCTCCCTCCAATGCATTGGGTAAAGATTTCATATCTCATGAGATAGACATGGATGGAATGGTAGGTTATACCGGTTCAGTGAAACAGGAGTGAAACGAGGGTGACTCGATTCAGAAAGGGACTTTGTCCACTAAGATAGTCTTGAAAATGAGTCATGACTAACAAGAAATGATTCTCTATGATTATGTGTGTATGCCACAAAGTTTCATGTTTTAAGTTATGCTTATTGGGATTTCATTTCACTACTATGATTTATCCCATGTTATGAAATTATGCTCTCTTTTGCAGGTTAAGATTGCCAAAAGTTATGTTCTTATGAATATGATGTGATTGATTTTTCTTTTGTTTACCCTTACTGAGCATTTTATCTCACCCTTTTATTTTTTTCTTTTCCCTAGGATATAAATAAAGGTTTTAGGTAAAAAAAAGGGAAGATCTTTATGTAAGATATTGAAGATCTTTCACCACGATTAGAAGATTACGTTCCGAGTTTCCAAAGACACTAAACTATTAAGATCCTTGTGTGTGTGTTTTTATTATGTAATAAGTATTCCGCAAATGTAATTTAATGTCAATGTACGTCAAGCTTCGGGTCTCTTCAGACCTTTTGATCAAATCAAAAGGAAGAACCCGAAGAAGAGGTAATGTTTTCACCACCCTTTTTCAAATTTATTTCTTCTTCAACTTCTTCTTTATTTGTTATTACAATTCTAAAATAATGAATCCAGTATCTCCTATATAATTTAATATTATTATATATATGGTACAACCATATTCAGTATTCTATCCACCATTTGAATAACATGTCACCATACGTGCGTACGTACGGATTACCGTCTCCACGTCGTGGTGTAATTGTTATTCAATAAATTATTATTTTGGATGGGTATAATAATGATGTTTAATTCATGTAAATAATAAATATAACATGATAATTATTTTGTATATATGATATATCACCCAATTATATATTATTTTAATATTAAAAGAATGATATTGTCGCTCGTGCGTACGTACGGACTACAGTCTCCACGAACGCGATGAGATTCATTCTCTATCGTATCCATACAAGTATAATTATCATTTGATGATTTAAAAATAATTTTTAAGGAATTAATATCATTATGGATATGAATAAGATAAAACCTATCCATGACAACCACGGCTTACATAACAAAACATATAAAAAAAATGAGTAAGTTAACACCCGAAACAACGATAATTCTAAGATATTATTAACAAAGCAATGTTAAAAGATCATATATGATATCATATGAATGTATATGATTCTTGTATAATTTAGTAACAATTATTTCACCATTATACAGGAGGTTAACCTACTTCCAACCAAGGAAAAGTACAAGGTAAGGGGTTTTCATCTCACTCCTTATTCTCGTGATATTCATGACATATTGCCACTATTACATTTTGTGTGGTGTATGTACTGCCCATAATTATATTCTTTGTGTAATACAATTTAATTTATGTTTATTTACATATTCATTGTATGATACCTCTTTTATGGGTTTTACGTTTCGTTTGTTACCAAAATGGTAAGGGTTTATTTCACAATCTCTTCATTATTCAAGGTTGTTTATACGTAATAATCTACTAGGATTTCTTTATCATCCACATCCATGTTTCTTCAAAATGTATTTCAAAACATTTTTACTATTTAAAAATAATATGGGTTAAATTCATTTATACCCTTATGTGTTTTTAAAGTAATCTTTTCGTCATTTTCCAAAATAGGCACTTTTAACCTTTCGACAAATTTAAGGTAAGAATGTTTTTTTAACTTATACGGCAGGTGCGGCTAATTACCGCCGTTATAAAATCTTCAAAGCTTCCCTTACAATCTTATAAGAATATTTTCAAATTTAATGTTTTATTTTATAATTATGTGACTTTGAAATGATTTCAAAATGAATATTTTAAGAATTTTTGAAAGGTACTCTTTATCAAGATCATAATTTTAAATGTTTAAAAGTTTTATCTTTCAAAATCTTTTAATTAATGTCTATGTTTTCAAAAGGATTTTAAGGATTTATTTATATGGACATGAATGTTTTGAAATGATATTTATTTTCAAAAGTTTCAAAGTGGTATAGGACACTTTGATTCAAAAATCTATTTTAAATTACTTCCTTTATAAATGTGTGACTTTTCAATGATTTCGAGAAAAGAGATATTTCTTTCAAATTGTTTTGATTTCGTCTATGTCAACATCCTTTGATGGATTTTAAGATTATTTGAAGTTGATTTATTATGAAACAAAACTTTTGTATTGTATTGAAGGTTTTTTGATATGTTTTACTGTGGATGTGTTATTTTTATACCATTCATGGTTTATGGAGAAAGTATTGACATTTCATATGCTAGTTTTAATACGAATGTTTATGTTATGTTTAAACCTCTTCATATGGGAATGAATTGGACTTAGTATGTGACGGGTGGAGCCCGCTATAGCTCCTCGATGCATCGGTAGGTCTCATGAGAAAAACTAGTGTCTTGACACAAGGCCTTGACAAAATCTTATTTGTAGTCTTGGCACGAGGCCTTGGCTATGTGGTTAGGATAGTCTGGCATTATGCATTCCATTATTATGAAAGTGGTTATTGATATTGCATGTGATTATTCGATTAGTAGAATATCAATGTGAATAATTAAATGGAATTATTTCATTTTATTTTTGCCATACTATGTTGAAGTTCAAGTTTAAAAGGCTTTTGTTTTAGTTATACATTGCCTTAAATGTTTATGCTTATTTATGAAAGTTTCTGTTGTATTGTTATCCTTACTGAGCGTTTGAGCTCCCCCATTTTCTATGTTTTATTTTTCCCAGGATTCTAAGAAGTATATTGTGATTGATAAGAAGGGTTAAGACAAGGGAATAATGGCATTAATAAAGGATTATTTATGTTGTTTTGTATATTATGAAGTGTAATGTAACATTCATGTATGTGATCTATTTTTCCAAGACTGCTAAACTTATCAGTCCTTCGGGACTTGATTCCTTGTAATCATGCCAATGTATTAAAATAATGCACTGACTCTGGGTAACTGGGGTTGGGGCGTTATAGTTGGTATCAGAGGAAGTTTATCAATAACCTTGGAAACTAGATTTAGATCAACTCTGATTAGATCACATAGCCCTAAGAGAGACTTTGAGGATTAGTATAGAAGAACTTCCTAGAATTTTGGTATTGTAGAGATTTTGTGAGTTTTCTGAGCAATACATCCTTGTCTGGATATGAGCAGGTAGAGGCGGCTCTGGCATAGATGTACCTAGGGGTAAAACCTGACAACACCGCTTTGATCTAGACTCGAACGAGAACTGGTGCATGACAACGGACCTTTCTGCACTCTTGGTTATGACACTCCCGGGGGGATATGCTTAGGATAATTCTAATTTTTTTTACAAACCATTATGAAGGGTTTATGAGTATATACTTCCTCAAAGGAGAAATTTTTATGATTATGGATTATATCCATAAACTATTTAATTTATGTTATGTGTCTTATAAGTTTGGTATTAGGTATTGTTATTCATAAACTAATCTAGTGTATGCCATTGTTTAGAAATGGTGCCCAATAGAAGGAATGAGAACTCCAGCAATGCACATGATCCAAAGAGAAAGAAGGATCATATATTTCATGGTCTTGAGCCAGAATTTATAATAGAAATAGTCTCCCATGTATTATCATCATATGAAGAAATAATATCATGTGTTGATAAGATAAGTAAAGAGTTTACTGAGTCCTATGGATTTGAAGGGAATCAAGAGAAGAAAGGGATGGAAGAGAGAAAGATTGATAAAGGGAAGAGGTAAAAGAAGAGTTTTCCCGTATGTGATAATTGTGGGAAGAAAAACCCTGGAACTTGCCTGAAAGTAATGGGAGTTTGTTATAAGTGTGGAGGAAAAGGGCACAAAGTACGTGACTTCAAGGGTAAGAAAATGGTTTCAAATATACAATGCTTAATTTACAAGGAGTTTGGACACTACGTGAACCTATGTCCTAGTCATCAAACTATGCTGCAAATGATGCTATTGGATAATAATCAAGTTATGATACTACCACAGATGAAGAGGAATGATTAGAGTTATTATGTTGATTATGTCATTTGAGTGTTGTATCAACAATGTACTTGTTATAATAATTATGGAGTATATAAGGATTGTACTGCAGTACTATTTCATTAAGGACTTGAGATTGTGTGGAACAAAGAAAAGTGACTCAATAGCAGGATAAATTTTTGGAAAATATATGGTTGAGAGAATGATAAACCATAATAAAGTTCTGATACCGAGGTAGTGATTTTGGAATAATACATGATTGATTTGGATAAATTGTATTGAATATTCTTGACTACCTTGAAATTGATTAATGATTTGTATATTCCATCATTGTTGGGGTTTGAAAAATTTTTGGATTGAAGGAGTATATCTATTATTCTTTAAGGAATAAGGGATCATGAATGTAATCAATAAGGTTTTATGGTAATTCAGGATGTTGTAGTGTTTTAAAAGAATACGTGATGATGGTGTTCACATGTTATTATGCGGGAAAAAGGATCTTTATTGTGTTTACCTTCCTTATAAATTTTGGACTGAAATATTTTGGACAGTTCTAGTTTGGATTATTTTGGATTGCCATAAAAGGACAACCCGGAGGTCGGGCGTCAACCCGTCGTGTCCGGCAACGCCGAGAGACTTGAGCCCACAACCGAAGGGCGACAAGGGTGTATCACCTACCACTGACCCACGTGATGTCTGGGATTAAATAGTGTAGTTTTTTTAAAAGATCTGGTAGATGAATTATAAATTCATTTTTTTGGAACCCTATTCGAATAGGATAAATAGAATATTTTGTTTACGTTCTATTATCTTTTAGAGTGAAAGATGAGTTTGTGGTAGAAATTAGTTAAAGGATGGAACTCTACTTGTCAAGAATATATTTTTCTTCTTCTCTTATTCTATGAAGAAATTAATTCTTATACTTTATTTAAGGAATCCTAAAACCAAAAATGTGTTATCCTAATACCCTATGTTTTGTTGAACCGATGGTACTTCAAATCATTATAGATTGATGAATTTAAGGACCTCAATTTGAAACTTGTTTGTGATTGATGACCTCAATCACTACCTATAAATATTTACGTTTTCCCTCCAATTATATTTCTCTAATTTCCACCAATGTTCTCCTAATCGAGATCATAATTTGGTGGTGACCCTTTCATTTCTCTTTTCCTCATATTAAGACTAAATTTTAGTAACCCAATTTCCGATGTGGGTTTTCCCACAAATATATTTTCTATTTTCAACCTTTTATTTTCGAAGAACAACTTCAAATTGCGAGGACGCAATTTATTGAAGGAGGGGAGAATGTAACACCCCAAGATTTCATAGTGTGTTATTTCTTCAAAATAATTCAATAACTTGCACTACATGCTACACCGAGTTCAAGCACACCATGACTTACCAAACAAGCCGTTCAAAAGAGGTTATGAATAGTATTAACTAAATTTAAACTTTATATAATCCTAATAATTTTAGAATCCATATTATGAGTTTCTTATACATAATGTAGGAACAAATTCATTTTCAGTATTGCACTTTTACCAAATTTTAACAGTGAACCCTTTTTAAATACAATATTTTAAAATTTTTGACTAAATGGGGACATCATAAATTTAAAATGAAACATCCCAAGTTTCCACGGTATGGTTCTCTTTGAATAATACAGTAGCGTGTGGTGTACGCAACTTCGAGTTCTAACACACACCATAACCAAATCAAACCAGCCGTTATGAATAGTAATACCTAATTTTTTAATTTTTATAAATTTTATCTCTCAAAATGGACTTCATTTTTGGATTCGGAGTATCGAATTTAGCCTAAGGTGAAATTTTGGTACTTTTCGGATAACTTTAATATTTTGATGAATAGTGAAAATTACTAAATTTTAATTAAAAACAACTTTTTTAATCAATATAATTAATAGTGATAAGTTATGAATTTGAGTGGTTTTAAAGTATATTTAGAATATATTTTTACCATTTAATACAATGTTTGTCATTTTAAATAATTTCACAATTAAACCGGACATAAACAAGTCTCAATCTTTTGATAGTTATTATATCTTAAAAACATGCTTTTTGTTTTGACAGCAGGAATTAATTTTAAATTAATTTCTTCCAATTCTGTGCTTTGAATTTGGAAAAATGGATTCTATATTTGGAATCAGGATGTCCAAATTGTGTAAATATGTAACTTTTATTTTTAGACATTTTGAATAATTACTTCGGTAAATATTTTATTTACCATGGTTAAAGGGTAAATCTGGTAAATAAGGGTTAAACAATAATATTATAATAATACTAAATTACCCTAAAATGTGTCCTAACCTTATTGGTGGATACATGGCCGACCATGGGCATCTTTGGGTCGATTTTGGGAACCCATGAAGGTGATAGGGACACTTTATTTTAATTAAGTTAAAATAAGTACAAAAATGACATAAGCATATATCTTTTAGAAAAACAATTTTTACATAGGGTAATATATGTTGGAGTTTCTACTATAAATATTCATTAGAAAGATAAAACAATATCCTACATTATTATATTTTATTTATAATTTTTATACATTAAATAATCTAATTTATTTATGACACAATTATGATGCAGTAATTACCATAATGGTGAAAAATTAAAATAATTGATATTATGAATACCAAAATAAATATAATTTGAGACTTTTATTGAATTACTATAATTTTCAAGGTTAATATGTCATATTAGGATTGATTTAATTAACTTTTTTCGAAGTAATCATTCTGTTATGAGTTTCACAAAAATCAATTATTGAATAGTGTCAAAATTGACATAAAAGAGTTTTTAAAACAAATATTATATTATTAATTGATATTAAATTTATTAAAATCTAAGGATCGGCCAAGAGACTTATATAATGATATTTGTATCATTAATGGACCACTTTTGGGTCGCTTGGATGTATATAGTAAGTTTATTAACCATATAATATAAACATACAAAGAGACATTGTAAAAGTGAAACTAATTAACTTAGAGTTAATACTTAAAGATAAGGTTAATATAGTAACCCAATCCTATCTAAATTTTTATTGGTTGAATGATTTTTGACCCATACCCATCTTAAAATTTAAATAATCAACTTTGGATCCATTAGAAACTGAATATGAATTTATTATAAATTAATATTTTTAGCTTTTCCAAAGGTGCCCCTCACCCCTCTTATAAAAGGGCACTCCGCCTTATCATTACTTCACACCTTCAAAGCCTTTTGGTTCGGCCAACCCTTGCAAAAATACTCTCTCAACTTCCTTCACTACAACCTAGAGGCATTAGTTTGATCAGAAAGCCAACCTATGGATCCCTTTTGATCAAATCAAAAGGAAGAACCCGAAGAAGAGGTAATGTTTTCACCACCCATTTTAAAATTCATTTCTTCTTCAACTTCTTCTTTCTTTGTTATTCCCATTCTAAAATAATGAATCTAGTATCTCCTATATACTGTAATATTATTATAAATATGGTACAACCATATTCAGTATTCTATCCACCCTTTGAATAACATGTCACCATACGTGCGTATGTACGACTTACCGTCTCCACGTCGTGGTGTAATTGTTATTCAATATATTATTATTTTGGATGGGTATAATAATGATGTGTAATTCATGTAAATAATAAATATAACATGATAAATATTTTTTATATATGATATACCACCCAATTATATATTATTTTAATATCAAAAGAATGATATTGTCGCTCGTGCGTATGTACGGACTACCGTCTCCACGAACGCGATGAGATTCATTCTCTATAGTATCCATTCAAGTATAAATATCATTGGATGATTTAAAAATAATGTTTAAGGAATTTATATAATTCTAGATATGAATAAGATACAACCTATCCATGACAACCACGGCTTACGTAACAAAACATATAAAAGAAAATGAGTAAGTTAACACCCGAAACAACGATAATTCTAAGATATTATTAACCAAGAAATGTTAAAAGAACATGTATGATATCATATGAATGTGTATGATACTTGTATAATTTAATAACAATTATTTTACCATTATACATGAGGTTAACCTACCCCAACCAAGGAAAAGTACAGGGTAAGGGGTTTTCATCTCACTCCTTATTCTCGTGAGATATTGCCACTATTACATTTTGTGTGGTGTATGTACTGCCCATAATTATATTCTTTGTGTAATACAATTTAATTTATGTGTATTTACATATTCATTGTATTATACCTCTTTCATGGCTTGTACGTTTCGTAAGTTACCAAAATGGTAAGGGTTTATTTCACAATCTCTTTATTATCTGAGGTTGTTTATACATAATAATCTACTGGGATTTCTTTATCATCCACATCCATGTTTCTTCAAAATGTATTTCAAAACATTTTTACTATTTACAAAGAATATGGGTTAAATTCATTTATACTCTTATGTGTTTTTTAAGGAATATTTTTGTCGTTTTCCAAACAAGTCACTTTTAACCTTTCGACAAATTTAAGGTAAGAATGTTTTTTTAACTTATACGGCGGATGCGGCTAATTACCGCCGTTATAAAATCGTCAAAGCTTCCCTTATAAGCTTATAAGAATATTTTCAAAGTAAATGTTTTATTTTATAATTATGTGACTTTTAAATGATTTCAAAAGGAATATTTTAAGAATTTTTGAAAGGTACTCTTTATCAAGATCATAATTTTAAATGTTTTAAAGATTTATCTTTCTAAATATTTTAATTAATGTCTATGTTTTCAAAATGATTTTAAGGATTTATTTATATGGACATGAATGTTTTGAAATGATATTTCTTTTCAAAAGTTTCAAAGTGGTATGGGACACTTTGATTCAAAAATCTCTTTTAAATTACTTCCTTTATAAATCTGTGACTTTTCAATGATTTCGAGAAAAGAGATATTTCTCTCAAATTGTTTTGATTTCATATATGTCAATATCCTTTGATGGATTTTAAGCTTACTTGAAGTTGATTTATTATAAAACAAAACTTTTGTATTGTATTGACGGTTTTGTGATATGTTTTACTTTGGATGTGTTATTTTTATACCATTAATGGTTTATGGAGAAAGTATTGACATTCCGTAAGCTAGTTTTAATACGAATGTTTATGTTATGTTTAAACCTCTTTATATGGGAATGCATTGGACTTATTATGTGACGGGTGGAGCCCGTTATAGCTCCTCGATGCATCGTTAGGTCTCATGAGACAAACTAGTGTCTTGGCACAAGGCCTTGAAAAAATCTTATTTGTAGTCTTGGCACGAGGCCTTGGCTATGTGGTTATTATAGTCTATTATTATGCATTCCATTATTATGAAAGTGGTTATTGATATTTCATGTGATTATTCGATTAGTAGAATATCCATGTGAATAAGTAAATGGAATTATTTCATTTTATTTTTGCCATACTATGTTGAAGTTCAAGTTTAAAAGTCTTTTGTTTTAGTTATACATTGTGTTAAATGTTTATGATTATTTATGAAAGTTTCCACTGTATTGTTATCCTTACTGAGCGTTTGAGCTCACCCCTTTTCTATGTTTTATTTTTCTCAGGATTCCAAGAAGTATATTGTGATTGATAAAGAGGGTTAAGACAAGGGAATAATGGCATTCATAAAGGATTATTTATGCTGTTTTGTATATTATGAAGTGTAATGTAACATTCATGTATGTGATCTATTTTTCCAAGACTGCTAAACTTATCAGTACTTTGGGACTTGATTCCTTGTAATCATACCAATGTATTAAAATAATGCACCGACTCTGGGTAACTGGGGTTGGGGCGTTACAAGTTGTGACCGAGAAGTGTCTCCATCTGCTCCCAAATACTGAGCTACTGAGGAACGCTACTGTCAAGGTACCGGCCACTCAATGGGATCGGTCGATGAGAGAAGCATCAGATCCTATCATATGCGAGGTCAGTGGCCGGGAATAGTGTGCAAGGATAAGAAGCACCTGCAGGTTCCGGCCCAGGTGCCGGTGTAGCAGCAGCGGCAGGCTCTGTAGGTGGACTGGCTGATTTAGAGGGTGGCTCGGTGGAAGGTACGCTCGAAGAGGGACCAGCTGCTGATGAAGATAGCACAGGGAAAGTGGCAGATGGTGCAGCAGAAGTAGTCCCGGCCTCCGACAAGGGAGTTAGTGGAGGCAGAATGGCCAATAGAGGGAGCTCAAAGACCGGAGCATCTGGGATCGGCTGCGTAGGAGGTTGAAGTCGGATCTGACGATAACTAGACTCCTCGCCCTCAGTGGCGGAGGCTGGCCGCTTCCTGTGGGAAGGATCATGATCTGCCATATCCTGAAATATAAATAAATAGAAAAAAAACAAAAGAAAAATAAAAAGGAAAGAAAACAAAAAAATAAAATCTGAGAAAACTGGAAAATAAAAGTACAAGGCGTATACTTCAGACTACACGACGTGTAGTCAAAAGTGAAGAGTATCCCATGTTCTCTGGATAGACACGCTTAGGGTGAAAAATAGACCTTGTAAAAGTACACGGCGTGTACCGAACATACACGTCGTGTTCACTCAAAGTGTAGGTGTTCGTGTGGTACAAATGACACGGCCATGTTTTTATCAGTTTAAAGAAAACAATACACGCAGTGTAGGTACAGGACACGACGTGTACTGCACATGAATAACTTGGTCGTGTAGAGGGTGAGACATGGGCCAGTTAAACATCTAAAATACATGGAGTGTACCGAACACACACATGCCATGTATAGGAACATGGGGTGAGAGGCCGTGTAGAGGGGAGACACAGGCCGACCAAAGAAATAAAGGACACAGTGTGTACTGAACATACGCGTCATGTTCTGGAACATGGGGTGAAGGGCCATGTTATGATCCACACACGGAGGTTCCAAGGGAAATGATATACACAGCGTGTACCAAACGCACACATGCCGTGTTCATGCAAGTGGTGTGTGAGGCCGTGTGCAAAGGTGTACTCGGGCACAATGAAAAGGACACAGTGTGTACCGAACATACACACCGTGTATATTCAAATTTCAAAGTATTTCGTGTGTGGACATGTACAGAAGTACACGGCGTGTGTTCGTCATTTTGTGGTCGTGTACTGGCGGAAGCCGAATGGTTGGCCGATCTGAAAAACACCCTAAACAAGTCTAAAAATTTGAAATAGAGGGTGTAGAACGGCGTACCTTGATCGAGGATCACAATATAGGAAGAATCAGAACTTGAAACAGCCCAAATCGACGGATCTGAAAAAATGGGGGTGTGGGTGGTGTTCGGGAGAAGAAAACTGGAAGAGGGGATGAAATGGGGAGGCTACGTGACACGGGTTCAAGCCGGGTGGTCTGCAACTTATAAAGTCAAGGTACACGGAGTGTATGTTTGGACTACATTCCATGTATTTTTTTGAGAAGAGTAAATATAATTATTATAGTAAACTATATAATAATAATTATTATTAATTAAAATAAAATATATATATCTACAAATTCTATTATAAATAAACATATACACGATTTATATTGGGAAATACACGCCATGTGTTTTAAAATTATAAAAAGAGTAGTACAACCTTTGGTCCGGTGAATGGGGCGAGATTCAAACTGGCGATCGGCCGTTCCGAATGGAATCCCTCAACCACTGGAGCAAAGGTTGTTATGCTATTCATATTTATTATATATATATATATATATTTATTCTATACGACCTATACACATGGAAAGAAAGAAAAGCACGACGCGTGGTTTTTATTTAGGAAAGGATGGGGTGAAGCGGGGAGATTAGCGGGATTCAAAACCTAGCCTTTTGAACCTGGTGTCGAGACTTTTCCAATCCTCCAAATTCACCCGCATGTAATTTATTATTTTAAAAATGTTTATAATTTATATTTGAAAAATTATGATCCAAATGACGTATATCAGAGTACACGTCATGTGGTTTTATTAAAATACCAAATGATGGAATTGGTATGGTTGTCTGGGTTCGAACCCGGATCTTTTGAAACCGGATTACGATTCTAGCCAACCGGTCCATCCCCATCATGGGTTTTATTAAACAAATATATATATATATATATATGGAAAATACCACACACGCTATGTAAATAAAAAGTAGGAACCCTGTGCCGAAGGTAGGTCAGGAGGATTCGAACCGGGGACGACTTTGAATAAACTCCAGTTACTTTACCATCGGCACCGGCATCATCCCTAGTTATTTATTTGTTATTCTAAAGATTTATACTATTACGATTATAAATTAAAAAGATAAGTACACACCGTGTATATAAGTAGGACACGACGTGTAACCTCTGGGTTGCCTCCCAGGAAGCGCCTTTGTTTTAGGTCATTGGATCGACCTTCATACCGGACTTATTTGATATTTACGGTGGATAATGGTTCCAATAATGGCCGCCATGGCCATCTAGGAGTTGCAAGTTCTCCGACTCTTCTTCGATAGGAAAGTCTGTAATATTAAAGTTATCAAAAATATAGGAACATACCAGATCATCCACCAGGCGTTCATCCATGGTAGTTATTGCAGAACAATCCTCATGATCGGACGATGATGCCTACTTGATGGCTTTGAGAATATTGCAGGAGACTCTCTTGTCTCCTACACATAAAATAAGATCTCCCTAGTGCACATCAATGAGTGCCTTCCCAGTGGCTAGGAAAGGTCTTCCCAATATAAGTGGTGCCTCCAGATCATCCGCCATGTAGAGGATGATGAAATTAGTGGGAAGGATCAGCCTACCCACCTTGAATAGTACGTCCTCCAGTAGCCCCTTTGGATGTTTGATGGATCAATCAGCAAGTTGAAGGGCTACACGGGTAGGCTTGATCTCGTTGAGTCCCAGCTTCTATTAAACTCCGAGGGGCATAAGGTTCACTCTTTCCCCTAAGTCACAGAGGGCCTTCCCAAACTCACAGGATCCAATAGTACAAGGAATGGTGAAACTACCTGGATCTTGGATTTTGGGAGGAATGGAATGTTGAACCACCATGGAGCACTCCTTTGATAGTTTAATAATTCCCAATTCTTCCATATTCCTCTTATTAGAGAGGATTTTATTCATGAATTTGGCATATGTAGGCATTTGTGTCAGGGCCTCCGCAAATGGTATGTTGATTTGTAGCTTCTGGAACACCTCTATGAATTTTCTGAACTAGTGGTCCATCTTTCTCTGCTTCATTTATTCTGGGAAAGGTAATGCAGGCACAAATGGTTTGACGACTTCTTTTACCTTGCCTAATTGAGCCTCTAGTGATGGATCTTTAGATGAAGAGGGATTTGAACCTTCTTTATCAACAGGTGATGAAGGTGCAGTTGACTGTTGAGTTATTTCCTTCTGTGGAAATGATTTTCTGCTACGCAAGGTGATAGCATTGGCCTCCTCCCGTGGGTTTTTCTCAGTGTTACCCGGTAGTGTACTAGGCTGCCTCCCTGATAGCTGGTTTGCTATCTGGCCAATTTTATTCTGAAGGCTTCAGATGGAAGCCTCCTGGTTCTGGAATTTTGTTTCAGCAATTGATATAAATTTAGTCATCAGATCCTCTAACCTTGAGTTTTTCTCCTGCTGAGATGGCTGGGCAGGTGGTGGAGGTGGTTGATGTCTTTGTTGTTGCGGGCGATGGTTCTGGTACCCTTGCTACTGATAGGACCCCTACTGGAACTGCTGTCTCAGAAACTGATTCAGGTACTGAGGTTGACTGTAGCCATGCGGTCTCTGGGGCAGAGGGTTTTGCTGTTGTTGGCCCCAGCCTTGGTTCTGATTATCTCGCCAGGACGGGTTTTGGTACGACTGGTACTAGTTCGCCCCTTTATTTTGAGCAACAAATCTCACCTTTCTTTTTAAAGGGTTGGATGGAAGTCCTGGGCATTCTCCCAGATTGTGGTTTTTACCACAGTCGTCGCATGCTGGATGGTTCGCCGCATGAACTTGAGTTGCTCCTTTGAGATTCAATGCATCGATTTTCTTGGACACATCGTCCAACTGAGCAGCTAACATAGTGGTAGCGTCAATATTGTGCATACCTCGCTTTTTAGTCCCCCACTCGGAGTGCCACTGGAAGTTGTTGGCTGACATGTCTTCCAGTAGTTCGAATAGCTCTTCGGGGGATTTTCACATCACCGTACCTCCAGCAGAAGCGTCCACCACAGACTTGGTAGTCACTGTACGTCCTCCGTAGAAGGTCTGGACTTGCATCCATAGTGGGAGTCCATGGTGGGGGAATTTTTGTAGCATCTCCTTGAAGCGTTCCCAGGACTCGTACAAGGACTCGGAGTCGTGCTGCTGAAAATTGTGAATCTCGTTCTGGAGTGTCACCATCTTCGATGGTGGGAAGTATTTGGATAGGAACGCCTGGGCTAGCTCTTCCTAGGTGAGCATAGATCTTCATGGCATCCCCTTAATCCAGTCTTTCTCCTTGTCCCGTATAGAAAAGGGAAATAGACGAAGACGGATGACATCCTTGGAGACACCATTGTACCAAAATGTGTCGCATACCTCCAAAAAGTTGGAGAGATGGGCGTTCGGGTCCTCGTTGGGCAGGCCTCCAAATTGGACAGTGTTTTGGATCATCTTTATGATAGCAGACTTGATCACGAAGAGCTGGGCCTGTACCGGAGGACGGATGATGCCCGTATCAGCTCCGTGAATCGAAGGAAGCCCGTACTCCATGAGGGTACGTCTTGGAGGTTGTTTCTGAAGGGGTGGAGCTTGAATGAACCACTCCTGAGGGGTGAAATATGACCATGGGAAGAGTTGTTGCGGTGGCCGTTGGTAATCCCTTGGGAGGAATTCCATGAAGGCTGCAAGACCCTGCTCCGGTAGACCAGTAGTGGGAGGCTGCTGATCCTGGTACTGATTTTCAGCCACAGATTCCACGGCTGGTACTCCCTCTTCTGTGTTTTCCATGGTTTGTGGTTGCTGGTTGTGAGTTTCTGTCAGTGCATGCCAACGTTGAAGCAGGGTCCGTTCAATCTCCGGGTCTAAGAAAACTAATTCTGATGACTCGGCGCTTCTGGATCGTGTAAGACGTCTGAGAATACACTTTATGTTCTACACAACACAAAAATGAAAAACCAGGCGTAAAAGGGAAAAAAAGAGAAAATTTGAAATGGGATTAGAAAATATATTTTTTTGATGATTTTTTATTTTAATTTTCACTTAAATCAATTTTTAACACAATTTAAATCTTATCACTAAAACCAAATATGTTCCCTGGCAATGGCACCAAAATTTGGTCTCGCCTATCATTGACTGAAGTTATATTCATCCCAAATTAATTACCCATTCTTAAAACTTTAGTATAACATAATTTCGAGGTCGATTCACAGGGAACAATGGCGTGCATGAATTCAATTGAGTTAATAATTAATTTGGATAAGTATGCAAAATTTAGAGTTGATTGAGTTGATTTTGGTTTTTAATTGAAACTAAATTGTTTTACTTTGAAGAAATGATTAAAAATTTTAAAGAAATCAACGGGTAAATTTAAAGAGTTTAAAATAGGAAGAAAAGATGTGTCGAGGCTGTGGTGATTAAGGAGTTTTTATGCAGATTGTTTAAATGGTTTTGCTGTTCACAATAATTCAATCATTCTGGATTTCATTTTGTTACAAGATTTTCTTGGTCCGGTTCTTCTTGTTTGGAATTAGAGCAGTTGACTCCTTGGTCCGGTAGTCAGCATTCTTAATTATTTATTGAGTTTATTCCATTATTTGAATCGGTGAAATCTTTCCAATGGTCATGGATGTTTTCACTGTTACTTTTCTTTTGTATCGCTGAGAATTATTCCCTTGGTCCAGCTCAGAATTCTCAGTTATATTAGACAGTGGTTTAAGAAGAGTAAGATGAATTACAATAAGCAAATAGAACTATATAAAACAACACACAAATTATAATCCCATCATCCACAGCCCCAACACGAGGGGTTTAGTTATACATAGAAAACATGAGAGAAACGACACACGTGATACCTGATGGATTCATCGTGTAAGTGTTGAGGTAAGGTGTCAGAAGGTGGAATGGTGGAATAGCGGAATGACCGCACCTCAGTGGCTTCGGGAATGGTGGTAGCAGAGCTTCTCTCTCCTCCAATGGGTTCTGAACACCTAAATCCATAGTCCAAGGCCTCTTTTTAAAGAAAAATAAAGTGCATTGTGTGTATAGAAAGTGCACACCGTGTACTTTTCGTCAATGCGCTTTAACGCCAATTTCTCCACTAGCAGGTGGCCTAACACACCATCTTTGACTTTTAAACATGGCGCCTCATGGTGGTTGAGTGTACATGGTGTGTAGTGCCACCATACACGATGTGTAGTATCATAAATTTGGCCGCCAACCCCTTCTAGAATAGTAGACACGACGTGTAGAAATGAAACACGTTGTGTCTCCTTCAACAACCACATGGGTGTGTAGTCTTTTCTCAGCAACCACTGCTTCTAGAATGTAGTACACGGCGTGTAGCACCGCCATACATGGCGTGTATCATCTTCCTGGTGACATGGGCGTGTTCTCGCTCCTTCGGTCCGTGTCCCTGCCTGGATGTACATGACATGTATAAAAGTACACACCGTGTAGTTTTAAAATTTTCACAAACTTCCCTTGATTCGTGTATTTATCCAGAAAGCTCCTGAAAGTAAACAAATTCACCAAAATCATATAATATGTTCATAAAACAATATATATTTTCTGAAAAAATGTTTTTATCGTCAATTATATATATATATAAATGTATACACAAATTGGGTGCATCAGTTCTAGCTCATCTACATCCTTGAATAAGAAGTTATTGAAATACAGAAACCACCATAGTTTGTAATATACTCTTCATCCTCAGCTACTAGGCCCTTGGCCTTTAACATGGCTGAAATGAAGTTAGGTTAGATCATGGAATTAGATTTGGAGGATGTATTTCTCATCTCACACATATTAACCATGATATATCTACATGAATTTATCTTATGTTCTTATTTAAAATGATATATAATATAAACATCTCGGTACCCTAGGGTTGTAAAATAACCGTTTGTTGGGAAAATCATGTGATGTAAGATCATACAGATCATTCTAAATTACCCATCAAGATTTTAGGATATAGTTCTTCTAGTTATTCCGTCTTCTTTCTATTCTGAAAAAACCCTATTTATACATAGACCACTCACTATCTTAAAAAATGGTGCCTTCGTAATCCTCATAAATTCCATCATGAGAATCATTTAAACATTTACCCATTTTCGTTGATTAAAACAATTTTAAATTTCCTTTTACAAGAATTATTTCCCAGTCAGCACCATATTTATCAAATAAAATATCTATATGCTAATATAATTCATAAACATCTTAGGTTACAAGCGTCTCTTGTTTATAAAGAACAAATCTAACAATCCCTGGTTTTGGAGTACTTTGAGTAATAGAGACTTTCTAGACAATATCAAATTTGATTCAACTTAACTTTCATCTACTACATCTTTTTTGGGAGGATCATGATTAATTAGTCCAACTAGAGAAGTTACACTTGGTTCCTTCTTCTACATCTTCGAACATCGTGACTTTACTGGAGAATACTTGGAAGGTTGATTAATCCTTTCCATGCATATTGGTTAATTTGATCGATTAAAGGCCAAGATAAATTTTCATATTTGAAGTTTTTGAGAGGAGAGGTAGCTCATGGATCAAAAGTATTGTGTTGGGATCAAGGTGTGTTGGAAATAGATATAGATTCCTTTTTGTATAATTTGGGATTTATGTATATGAAAATATAAATAAGACTAGAAAATTTAAATTTGAATTCAAAAAAACATACGTCTTGGGTTATGAAAATAAACCATAAAAATATAAAATGGGTGGTTCAAAAAACATAGAATTAAAAAAGTAGAAAAGGCATGAGAAACCCAATAGTTGGTAAATCAGAATGGTGTGTGGATCCCAATGGTGAGAAAACCCAAATATGACACAACTAAAATGGTGACATATACATGACGGTGTGTTAACCAATGGTGTTTCACCAAATGGTGTGTCCCCCAATGGCGTTTCGGTTGGAAAATAATTAACTTAACCAAAATTAATCATTCCAAATTCATGTTTGATATAGTTATTTTTATTATAATTCAAAGGCTTAATAAATAAATCATCTAACTAATGATTTATACAAATAAATTCAAGATTGATATCTTCTTTTTCAAAATGATATATCAAAATTTTGTTTCTTATATCAATATGTTTTTTCATAGAATGTAAAACATGATTATTGGAAATGTTAATATCACTTGTTTCGTCACAGTTTATAGGGACATGTCAGAATTGATATCCATAGTCTATTAAATTGTGTATCATTGAAAACAAATTGCACAACAACTTCCAGCAGCTATGTATTCAGCTTCAGTATATGATAATGCTATAGATTGTTTCTTTTTACTACACCATAAAACTAGTTACTTTCCCAAAAAGTGACTTGTTCTATTGGTTCTTATTAAATATTACTTCAATCCACCAAAGTCAACATTTTAATAACTCACTAAATCAAATACTTTTCTTATAGGGTAAAATAATCCTAAATTGTTTATATACACAGGGTAGTTAAAAATTATTTTAACAACATTTAAATGTGAATCTTTTGGGATTTCGTGAAAATAGTCACACATACAGACACTAAACATAATATTAATTTCAATAGCAGTTAAGTAGAGAATACTTCCAATCATACATCTATAAGTGTTTTGACCCACTGGTTTTCTAGCTTCATCAAGATCCAATTTACAAGGTTTACTCATAAGTGTGTCACTACTCTTAGTGTTATCCATGTTAAATCATTTTAAAATATTTTTTTATATTTAAATTGAT
Organism: Viscum album; assembly: GCA_963277665.1. Taxonomy (NCBI): domain Eukaryota; kingdom Viridiplantae; phylum Streptophyta; class Magnoliopsida; order Santalales; family Viscaceae; genus Viscum; species Viscum album. The sequence continues at coordinate 352,814,511 of OY728125.1, read as the reverse complement.
TCAAAATAAATTTTCCTTTTTTTAAACATTATGGAATCCCTGAAATAATTTTATTTTATCCATTATACTTATTTCAAATTCATTTTTCATTATTTTAGAAAAATCTGTACAAAGTGAATTTATTGATGATCTAAAAATAATATAATCAAAAATATTTATACTACTAAAACATCTTTGGAAAATATTTTCTGTAAAAAGAGTAGGGTAGAATATACCTTTTGAAAATCCTTTTGAAATAAGAAAATTTTTGAGACTATCCTACCAATCTATAAGATCTTATTTTAAACATTATAAATCATTAGTTATCTTGGAAACTCAATAAAAAAATTGATATTCTAAAAACCAATAGGTTGTTCAACAAAAACATCCATAGCTATAAAACTATTTAATAATTCACTCTTAAAATCCATTTGGTAAAGATTAAAATCTATATGAGATTCATAAGAAACGAAGATTCTTATGGACTCATGTCTAGCTATAGTGAAAATTTTTATTCATAGTATATTCCTTCTTCTTGACTATAACCATGTGAAATAATTATTGCCTTATTTCTAGCTATTGTACCTCACTCATTCCCCTTTTTTCTAAACTCTAATTTAGTGTTAATAGTAAAGGTGTTATTGGTTCTATCTACAAGATCTCATAATCTATTTCTTTTAAACTGATTTAACTCTTCTCTAATCTCTATTACTCAAAAATCATCATTAATTGATTCATTGATGTTTTTAGGTTCAAGATGAGACAATAAAGGTTGATGTTTAAACTAACTTCTTAGATAATCTCTAGTATGAGTACATATATTAGGTATCCTATAACAGCATCTAATGTATGGTACTTAATGGTTCAAATAGATCAAGAAAAATATAGACTGGTCACTTGAGGTTCAAACAACTCAGGTTTAGGATGTTCTGAAAATTCACCAGAATTGGATTATTTTTCTTCTTGTTTTACAGTTGAGTCTACAGGTTTAGAAATTAATTTCATAGAAGATATGTCATACTAAAGATTATTTTAGGAACTATTAGACTCATGTGGATCAGTCTCATCAAAGGTGACATGAACTGATTCATCTACAGTTTTGGTCCTCCTATTAATAACTCTAATGGATTTTATAGAGATTGAAAAACCAAATAAATTGCATTCATCACTTTGGGAAGAAACCTTTTCTATATAATTCATAGTGTTAAGAATAAATACTTTTCTACCAAAAACTCTAAAGTAAACTACGTTAGGTTTTATATTGTTTTGAAGTTCATAAGATGTCTTTTTATGGATTGGTTAGATCAAGACTCTATTTATGATATAGCATGATTCATTAACAGCTTCTACCAAAAAATATATAGGTGGGTCATACTAATTCAACTGGTATGGGTTATATATTATAAAGTTCTATTTCACCTTTCTAAAACTCCATTATACTAAGGAGTCCTTGGAGGAGATAAGTTATGAGTGTAACCATTTTCTGATAAAAAAGATTCACAATCTTGATTTTCAAACTCATGGCCATGATCACTCCTTAAGTTCTTAATTCTAAATCAACTAATATTTTACATAGACATATAATACTAGATAAATTTTGAGAAATCTTTACTTTTGTGAGAAAAAAATATACCCATGTATACCTAGAGAGATCAACTAGAAGAACATAAATATAATGTTTCCAATTAATACGTTAAACTGTAGAATGTCCAAAAAAACCTATTTGAACCAATTCGAGAGGTTAAGAAGTTGACACTTTTTTCTTTCATTTAAAATAAAATATTTGTTATTTCCCTTTTTGATAGGTTTACAAAACTTATAAGTTAGAAACTCACGCTTAGGTAGATCCCTAAATAACCCTTTCCTAGTTGTCTTCCTAAGTGAGTGAATGTTGAAATGAAATTTTCCCCAATACCAAGGCCAATATTATTTGTGAAAGGCACACAAGAATGAAACATTTTGAGAAAATTTAGAGTTTAAATCAACAACATAAACATTATAATTTCTAAAATCTGTAAAAACTAATATATTTTGGAAATCAATAAATTTACAAGAATCATTTTCAAATTTAACATAAAAACCATCATCAAATAGATGAGAAATGCTAAGAAGATTATATTTTAAACCATAAGCATATAAAACTTCAAAAATCAACACTGAAGTTTTGTTACCAATCTGGTCTAGGCCGATGATATTTCCCTTAGTATTGTCACAAAAGGTGTCATGTCAACAATAAAACGTGATAAGGCTCTCAAATAAAGAATAACATCTTATCATATTTCATGAAAAACAACATTCCATGTACCATAGACTTATACTAGAGGTTTTCTAGCATTTTTCATACAAAACAAGTTTTAAAACAGAAATGATTTTCATACCTAAATCGGTTTGGGTCCATAAATGTTATTAATAATGGCCTTGGGAACCCATATTTTACTAATGGGTTTCCCATAAACATATTGAATATTTTTAGAAATATATACATTATTAGTTCCTTTAGAAAAATAGTTTGAAGAAGAAATATCCAGTTTAGATTTAGAAACAAAATTACTATTTCTTATTTTCCTCTGTCTAGGTTGGTATTGAATTTCACTAACATGCTTTGGTGCAACACTCATTCCAAAAATTTGTGTTAGTGTTTCTTTACCATTTGTAATCTTTTCCATATATTTATTTAATTTCTCATTAGATGGTTTAAGTTCAATGTTCTATTTGAGAATTTGAGCATGTTTATGATTTTACATAGACAGTTTAGATTTTCTATTTTTAGTTAGAGTATAATGTTTTTTAAAATATTTTATTTCTAATTTATCTTATTAAAGGTGTCTTCTAATATTTTTCTGTATTCCAAAAATTCTTTATTTGACATATTATCATCATTATGTTTCTCATTTTCTGGATTATCAAAATTAATCATAGGAAGAATATTATAAATAGTAGGTAATATAGATTCCTCATTGACTTTAGTCATTAAATGCATATTTTCATTATCTATCTTATTTTAAGGCGAAGAATCCAAATCAATAGATTTATCTTCATAAGAAAAATGTGTTTCCTTCATTGTCTTTTTATATATTCTTTTTGTATCCTCATATTTACTTTTATACTTAATATTTGTAAAATATGATTTTATATGCTTTTTACCCTTGCATTCATAAAAGTAAACCCCTTTTGAATCATCATCCTTCTTTCATTATTTATTTTAATTTACTATATTTTCATACTTTCCTTTATAGATAGATTTTATGAAGAACAATTTCATCTTGTATAACTTATTAAATATTATAGCTTGGTGAGACATATACACATCACAGTTAAAAGAAGATTCACTATCACTTGAACATAAATCTTGTAATTTCTCTTTCTATTTTTATTTTTTATTTTTTCTCTGGATGCAACAGTATATAAAGCTACTGACTTTCTCTTAGGCTCTGCATCTTCTTCATGATTTACCTTTATCTCCTCTTTATAAATAATAATCTTACTGATAATCTCTTTTAATGGAATCTTTCTTATGTCATGTAATTCTTTGATAGAGACACATGTGCCTCTCTATCTTTCATGTATACATCCATGTACTTTCATAATGCACTCCTTATTAGATTCAAGATTTCCTAGTGAGATCATTGTGTTGAAAATTTCATTGAACCTGAGATACATGTCCTAAATAGTTTCATCATGCTTCATTTTGAAAGTATTATACACAATAGTATATGTGTTAAGTATCATCTCCTTAACATTATAAGTTCCTTCATGGGAAATTGAAAAAGTCTCCCAAATCTGAAAGGCAGATTTTCATGCATATATTTTGTAAAACTCTTAATCTCTTAGTTCACAGTAAAGGGAATTCATGTATTTATAGTAATTCTTTTAATCTAACTTTGTTTCCTTATCCTAAGTACTTATAGCGGTATCTAGAATAATATATTGATATTAAATAGAAAACCAAATGTAAAAAACCCATTCTTTCTATATGAATTCTTATTTTAATTTTCCATTGAGCATAATTGTTACTATTAAATAAAAGAGGTATGTTTGAAGCATAACCTTATTTTCTAGAATCCATTTAAAAAACTAAATTTCGAAATGATAGAAATTTATGATCTTTGAAGATTAACTAAAATCTCAGTTAAAACAATTTTGAAAACATTATACCAAAGAAAATAATCCTATAATACCAAATGTTTTCGGAGTGAATATTTCAATAGTGGGGTGAATTGAGTACCTAATAAGATTTTGGATTAATATTGATTATTTTGAAATCCCCCCAAATGTTCGAATATATCCAAGTTTATCAAAATATATAGTATTATATTGATCTTAATCATTCTAAATATTTATATACATATTCATTAGGTATTAGATGAATAATGTATAATATTATTAGATACTTTGAAATAAACTTACATGATTAAAATACTATATGAACAAAAATTGAGATAAAATGTCAAAGTATATATATTCTTACAATAAAAATAATTTTTAGATTGAAAGAATAAATAAAGTAATAAAAAATCAAAGCACACACCTGAAAGATTAAATAAAAGAGGTTCAATCTCAAGTCAAGACATAGTCCTATCCACTAGGTGATCACCTTCCACCAAGAAATTTATAGAAAATAAACTAGTTGGTCCATAACATGAATCGAGTTTTATAATTGTTTACAACTGTATAAGCCACACAAGACCTCTTCCACAGTTATATGTGGGAGTAAAAATAAACAGGATACACAAGGACCTCTACCACCATTGTTAATGCATTACAGGTGTAAGAAAACATTAGAAGATATCTAGGTATCTTTCAATTTTGTACAGGAGTCAATGTAGATGTGATAAAACATAGTATACACACACACACTACTCAAAATGTAATGAAGATAAATAGAATATATAAATCTATAAGTTTGTAGTTTTTTAATTATCGATCTATTTCAATGAATCTTTAGAATCTTGATTTGACTTTGTAGTGAAAATTTTGTCAAGTTCTCTTGAAAACTTCATAAGAACAAAGTTTCGCAAACTCTTTTTTTACTGGAGGGAATCACTAGATGTGATGATGTAGTCCGGCTTTCCAGTGGAGGTTTTATAGCATGTGAGGTTATCTTTTTTGCAATTTGGTTATTCTCTATGTGTTTCACTAATCTTGATATCTTGGATTTCTTTCAATTGGATTCATTCGTTATTGCATCTCACTTGTGCACAAGTGAGTCTACCTCTCTTTTTATCAGTAACATCATGAATATTCAAATCCACTCTTCTTGATCATACTGCACATGTGATACTTACATCAATGCATTCATTCAAACATTGAAGAGATAATAATTAAAATAATAAATTGAATTAAATTTGATAATGTTTCCATTGGAATAAATTTATTCAAAAATATGTATAAGGAATAGTGGTGGTGTCTTAGTCTTACGGTGTCTCAAAGTTTTCAGTATGATCTTCTGGAAGCATTAAACTTATGATTTCTTAGACATAGCCAAAATTTCACTTCATTGGTGGTGTCTCAACTAGTGGTGTCTGGTTTGGTGGTGTTTGAGACTTATCAAAAATTCCATGTTGGTGGTATGACACTAGTAGTGCCTCATTTGTCGGTATCTCTCACTTATCCAAATTTATGTTCTAATAGTATGACATCCGGAAAATGTAATATCCTAGAAGTATTCCATCTGATGTGGTATCATAATTAGTGAGATTTCCATGCTGACGGTATGGCCAACAGTGACTCGAGTTGGTAGTGTCAGCCTCACTGATGTCTGGTCCTTATGAGTGACTGGCGGTGACTCATACTTAGACAATTTCACCTGTCTCAAATTAATGGAATACATATAGAAAACATGAAATTAATTAATATAATTATAATAATAATTTTTTATCAATAAAATAATGAGGTCAATAGGAATTAATTTTATTTTTATTTTGGTATAAAAACTTTAAAACTTAAGAAAATAGTTTTTTTGAAACAAATTGTTTGTCATATTTTGAGAGTTTATTTTAATAGAACTTTTTTCCATTTCTGGAGATTTAATTTGATAAAATTCAATTAAATATTTTTAATCATAATTTAAAATATTTTTAATGAGTCAAATTTCACTTTTGGTCATAATTAATAGTAAAAATAGTAAAAACCTTTCATCACAATTAAGGTTACAATAGGTTTGACAAGGGTTTAAACTAGAAGATAAGGTTAAATTATCCAAAAAAACCTATATAAATCTTATTTTATGAAAATATTTCAACTTAATACTGTCAAAAATTTGAATATATGTCAATTTTTACTCATTTTTTTATAATTAATTTATTATATTTCAATCTCTTAATAAATTCCAAGTGTGTCCTCTGCACCACTTATAAAAGGGCGTCTTTCTTTTATCTTCTATACACCACTTTGAGCCTTATATACAAACCAACACCATCCAGAATATCTTATAAAAATACATATCCATGAATCAGGTGTATTTTTCTTCTTAAAATACTATTCTATGGGACCCTAGTAAATGATCTAAAGGAGGCCAACCAAATGAGAGGTAATCATCTTTCCCGACCTCATTCAATTTATTTCTTCTTTTGCCTCCTCTAAATCTCTAGTATTCAATATAAAATATTAAATTTAGTTTAAAAAATATATTCAAATTTTATTATTATTATGTAACAAAACATACCACCCCATATTCCATCAAATGTAAAGTGAAAGTATCACTTGTGTGCACGTGTTGATTACCACCTCTACGTAGTGATATAATTCATTTTCTATCACCAACTTTCATAGATTCTTATTATGATGGGTTAAATATTTATTTATAATATTTTTAAAATAATTATGATTATTTATTTTTCATACCTTTTCTACCTCATTACCCTCAAATTTGTTAGAAAATGATAATGTTGGTCGTGCATACGTGTGTACCACCACCTTCGCGACACGATGTTATTCATTTTTAATTCCTAATATACATGGATAATAATAAGGATATATTTTATGAATATATATGATATATATTATATGATAATGATTTTCTAAATGTTAATTAATATTTACCTTTATTTTTTCCATTCTTAGAAAAGTGAAAACATCATTGATGTGTACATATTACTTATCATCTCCATGAATGCCATGATTTATTTTTTCTATTTCTATAGTTTATGGATGAACATAAATAGAATTTCTTTGATAGCTTGTGATACTTGTAACCATGAGTCTAAATGAACCATAATATAATATATAATTATAATCTAGACATTAAACTGTTGGTATGAAATGGAATAACAAATTTTTTAAATATGTATAATGATTTTAAATAAAGAAATTATATTCTTATTAATGTCTTTATATGCTTCAAAAAATACTATTCATTAAAAATGGTTTTTTTGTTTTTTGTGAGTAAATAATATAATTATTTCTTTAAAAAAAATTATATGTATTTTTTTAAATGAAATTCATTTGTGAAATCAAAATTTCTAAATTTTTTGAGTGAGTTTTTGAAAATTCTCTAAAAAGAATAATTTTTTGATGAAGAGTGAAAAGTGTTGATTTGATTTGAAAACTACCATTTCATTTAAGGCTTTTAAAAAGATAAAAGTTTCTTTAAATTCATTTTAAAAATAATATAATTTCATATATATTATCAATATTCTAATTTTTTTCATTTGAATTAATTTTATGTGTATTTTCATATAAAAAATTTTATACTTAGAAAACCTTTTTCTTATTGAAAATCATATTTCATCATGTTTTATGAGTTCAATTTAAAATTAATTTTTCCAATTTTATTGATTTTATTTGATAAATTTTATTTAGTATATATATTCATAATTTTACATCATGTTAATGAAGAAAATTTAATTTTTTTCATAATAAATAGTAAAAATATTAAAAACTTTTCCACTGCGGTTATGTTTAAAATGGGTTTACTCATGGGTTAAACCCAGATATAAGTTACATTTACCAATTAATATTGTTTATATCCTATTTAAAGGAAATCATAGAAACTCATACTATCCAACCTTCTAATATCTATTCTTTTGTAATGATTTTTGATTATAATTACATTGTTATATTTTAATCCTTTAATAAATTCCAAGTGTGTCTTAACCCCCACTTATAAAAGGATGCCCCTCCTTTTTCTTCTTTATACCACTTTGAGAATTATTAATTGACCAAAAAATACCCAAATATCTTATTAATGTACCTATAAATGATGTTTATTTTTTGTTCTTCTTAAAATACCATTATAAGGGTCCTTAAGAAAGGATATAAAGGAGTCCAATTGAATATGAGTTAATCATCTTACTCAGCCTATTTCAATTTATTTATCCTTAAAACTTCTCTAAATCTATAGTATTAATAATAAATTAAAAAATTTATCATACTTAGTTTATAAAAATTTTATTATCATTATGTAACCACCAATATTCACCCTCAATTCAATCAAATGGGATGTGATGGTATCACTCATGCGTACGTGTGGTTTACCACTTCCATGTAGATATGAAATTCATTTTGTATATCTATATTTTATGGATATTTACTTTTATGTGTTTAAATTTTGTATATTATATTTATGAAATAATTATTATTATATATTTATAATATCAGGTCAACATTCTTACCTTCTTATCTATTGGAAAATGAAAATGTTTCTCATTCTTATGTGTGCACTACCACCTCCACGAAGCAATGTGATTCATTTTTATTTGTTTTCTTTACTTGTACGGTAATAATGATAGGTTTAATAAATATATATTGTATATATTGTATATTTTTTACTCTATAAAGGTGAATTAATATTTACCATTATTTTTTCCATCCTTCAAAAAGTGAAAATAGTGTTCATGCATACGTATGACTTACCGTCTCCTTGAATGGTATAATTAATTTTTCTATATCTATCCTTTACGAATTACTCTAATTATATATATATATATATATATATATTGAGTATATATGATAATTATATAATTTTTAAAAATAAATATATGATGTAAAAATGGTGAAATTATAAGGAATAGAACTACCGAACCAAAATTCTCAAGAAAAATGAAATGATTAACAACTGAAAATGACGATTTTAACATGGAACTTTTAGTAAATGGGTGTCAATAAATTATAAGTGGGTCATATATGGTATTATATTCATTTAAATTAATTTTTTATATAATTATAATAAATTGAAATTTATTATATTGTAGGGTTATGTTATTAAGAAGCAACTTCAACTCAAGGTAAGGGATTTATGTTACAATATCTTTATTTATAAGGATTGTTTATGATCATGATTATGATGTTAAAAATATAGGAAGTAGCTATCAATAATCCCATGAATTTTACTATAATAAATTTATTTATGAAGATTACAATTTTTTATTTCATTTTACACTCTTTAAGTACTCACGATACTAAAAGAATATTTTTAATAAAATATGACTTTATCAATATCTTTGATAAAACTCTTTTATCATCCATGTCCATGTTTTCAAAAAAATGTTTTAAATAATGTTTTAATATTATCCTTTGACTGTTTAAATTCATTTTTACACATAATGTATTCTTTATATGATGTTTGAAAATGAATCTTCTTATCATTTTCTAAATGAAGAACTTTTGAAGTTTTACTGAAAATGTGAAAAAGTATTTTTTTAACTTACATGAGATGAATATAATTTCCCACCATCATAAATATTAAATGTTTTTAATATTATTTTAAAATACCAAAAGGCTATTTTCAATGAAAATTCCCACCTTAATATTTGGAATTTTTTTATATAACAAATATGTGATTTCAAAGTGAAAATGTGTTTTTCCTCAAGAAATGTTCAAGTGATATTTTATTGAAATTTTTCATCTATGATAACATAATTTGATGTTACTTATCCTATAATGAGGATAATATCTAATAATAAAATCCAAATTAATTATTTGTATGGATTATGATGATGATTATTTCTATTTGATTTTATGAAACCTTTTTCTTTTCCATGGGATATTCAATTATGAAATGATTAAATATTTATGAAAATCATTTCATTTTCATAGGTTGTGATATGGTGAATTTTTTAGTATATTTTGGTGCATATATATTTTATTTTAATTATGTGATGGCTGTGATTAGGAATATATATCCCTATAATTCATTTGGTAAAGATGGATATCTCACGAAATAATTAGGACTAGAATGGGGAGTTATTCCATTTCCATAAGGGACTTTCTCATATATGATAGTATTGGGAGTGAACCTTGACTAATGATATGGGGGAATGGGGATGGAACCCAGTACACTATGATAGTATTAGTAGTGACACTTGAATAAGTAAATGATTTACCATGATTATGTATATATGAAAAACATTAGTATTATTCCAATATTATGATTTCATGGATCATTTTATTTGATTCCTTTATGATTAAGGTCTTTTGAACAACAAATATTTATTCCATGACTCAAGATTATGATATATGATATTCGTGATATGGTTTTAAAATTCCATTCTCATGTTCTCATACCCTTATACTCGTGTTATGTATAAATAATCATCGATATCTCCCTTATTTACCCAAACTAAGAATCAGACCTCACCCATTCTTCTATTTACATTCTCTATGTTATGAAGAAACATTTTAAGTTTGATATTTCTAAGAAGTTTGATATTAATGAAGAACTTAGTGACAGATGATGTTGATCTCTTATGAATAAGTTTCACATGTATCCATTTTTTGAAAGACACTGACCTATATGATTCTAGCAGAGATTATAATGTTATACATTCAATATTTGTCTGATAATATATAATATTTATGTATGAAAAGGTATGGGTTTATATATTTTCATACCTAGATTTCTACTCTTAAAAGTTAAAACATGGCCATGTTATATACTCCAACAGCTCCCAACCACTATACTAGGGAACACAAAATGGTTATGGACGATTCCCTTCTTTGATCTGTGACATATCTTATTTTTTCCTATAAAAATACTTATTCCTTTAATTTTAAGAGAGAGATACATTCTATACCTAATGAAGTTATTCCCAACATCAACCTTGTGGATTCCCAAGCCTCTTATCTCTCCCTTTAGGTGATTTTGTATATCAAAACCTAAAGAAAATAATGGGAATTGATGTTAATTGTATCATAGAATGTTTTTAAACAAAACCGTCTTGAAATATCACTTACTTTGTGCTCTTTAGAGGCTAAATAAGAGATATCCCACCTTTAGAGATCCCTAATAGGGTTACATTTATTCATGACATCTTAGATAGACCTATTAGGATACCATTATCTAAGGCCATCCTGGAGATCTCTACAGGGGTGTAATTATCCTATTACATGCTTGATCATCCCTACCATGGTTCCATTCATCCATGTCATCTCAAGGATACTTAATAGGGATCTATTAAATCAGATACCCTAGATCAACCCTATTAGGGAAGCATTTTCTTATGCCATCTTCGAGAGCCCTACAAGGGTTCCATTAACCCAAGCCATCCAAGAGAGGCATTCTAGGACACTATTTTGCTATCCCACCTAGATTAGGGAAAAAATCACCCCGAAAACCCAGACTAATCATCTTTTAACCCATGACCTATTTTGGGGAACTATTTTCCTAGTTCCCATCATTAAGTCCATATGTGTACACTATTTTATTAGGGCATTTAGTTGTGTTAAATCAATTTCCCATAAGACCTTTTCGAAAATATTTAGCCTGCATCAACCTACTATTGAGTTGTGTATTCTTAGGGATCCTCTATTATCTCTTGAGATACATGATTATGTTATGTATCCCAGCATGATCCCTTCCAATCATTTATTTATTTTATAATATGAACCACATAGTTTGAAGAATATATCACATGTTTTTTCCCTAACCGATAGGGACATCGAGTTTTTAACAATAATGTATTTCCTTTACACCAAAGGACTCTATCATTAGGAAACCAATGTAACTTTACCTAAATCAGGACTCATACATTTTGTAGTCCTTGAGTATATCCCCACTATCAATGAGACATAAATACCATGGGCCTCCAATAAAGTGTATTCCCCAACCATCTCCAATTCTATTTAGTTACCAACAAATTGGATGAACCGAAAATGGATGTCTATATATAAATCATACAAAAACCATTGGTATTACCTTTCACATAGTATTCCTAGTTTCATGACTTTAAATTACACATTATATAGTCCATTATGAATGATTTTAACCTAATTGTAGCTGGTCCTATACATATAACCTTAAACGATAACACACCTCATCATCATCATCATCGTTCTTTATTTATTAAAGGGGAAAACAACAAAAAAGTTGAGAATGAAAGGGATAAGGCCTTCGAGGGCCTGAAATGATGGAGCCCGAGGGTATCCGCTTTAATGAGGATTTCACACATAGGTTTCAACTAGTTTGGGTTATAGAAACATGAGAATCCTGAACCTTGCACCATAAGATTTCCCAGAAAGTCATCCACCTTATTGTCCTTGCACCATGTGTGCCTCAAGCAGATGTTATTAGAGAGAAGGGTGTGACACTTTCTAATGGGGTAAGAGATGGACCAAGGGTATTTTCAACACCTTAAAGGAGTTAAAAAGGATTTGAGAATCCATTTCTACCTCTTCAATGACAATTATGCCTTGCTTGCAAAGAAAGAGGCCAGAGAGAAATATGAGGGATTTGGGTTAGAGGGAAGAACCCATTCCAAGGGAGACTATGAAGGCTATCATTATGGTGCCCCAAGAGTCTCGAACCACCCCACCCCCCCTCATGAAACCTTCAGTGAAGGATCTATCCATATTAAGCATCAGACTCAAGATAGGAGGATGACACTGAACCCATTGGCCATTAGGAATACACTCTGTAGTCCAAACATAGAAAGATAGGAAGAGAATCTTAAGAGAAGGATCCTTCCACCAATTGTCGAGACATCTAATCAGATATAGAAAAAGTCTATGGGAATTGGTGAAGATGGTGGTGGAATACGAGCCAATACCCTCAAATATGTCGTTATTCCTAGCTTTCCAGATGCACTATATACCAGCATGGAGAATAAAGGATCTGGAAATGCACTCCACACCCCTATCGCTCGAGCTATGAAACCAGAAGGAAAATATGGAGGCATCGAGCGTAGGGAGAACATTAATGAGAGTGAAGCTGCCAAGGGATAACCAGACCTCTCACTCCCAGTCTCCTTTAAAAACATGTTCTCACTGATCTCCTCATAGGGGAATCTGTAGCACATTCATCTATAAGGAAGGGAAACTCTACATTTCTTTATGTTTTCATCAGTGGAAAAAGCAACATGTCTAACAATCCATGTGAGGAAGTTATATTACATTGGGATTTTCTTGGTCCAAAGAAGATCATTCCACTGATGATCATGCGGTTAAGGCATAAGAGCATGGTGATATTATTTTTAGGAGAAGGATCCCAAGCATGAGGGGGTAAAAACGCATTTTTCTAGATTCACTAAGATGTTGATGAGGTGAAAGATATCATGTTGTTCGTTGTTAAGAACTACCTCGATGAAAACCTGAAATCTATTGGCCACTTCATATAAAAACTATATATGATGGACAACCATGGAATCCAAGGGGAGTGCCCAGCCAGCTTTTATGCTAGAAGGACACATTAACTTTCCCAATAATCCACCGGACATGGGGTTGGATGGTGAAGAAGAGAGGAAGGATCAAGGAAATGAAGGGGGACTTGTTACAGTTCACACTCGAAACATTGTCCGCCAAAGGGCCACCCATGGTCTTACCCCATAAGGACTGGAATTTGTTAAGCTCCCAAGCTATCTTCACGTGAAGATAGAATCGGGTATCTGTGAGGCTATGAAAATTTATCCTCCCTTCTTTAATGGGCCTCACCATATTCACCCATGACACCCATGCATGCTTCCACTTGGTCTGAGCATCCCAGATGAAATGAGGAAGCACCTTGTCAATCTTAGAAATTAGCCCTTTGGGTGCTTTGTAATAGAAAATCGAATGAATAGAGGTGTCAAGAAGAACACTGTTAACTACATCAATATGGCCTCCAAATGACATGAATTTGTTTTTCCATTTGAGAACTCCCCCTCTAATCTAGCACATAATGAAGTCAAAATCTTGGATATGGTGATGATGGGGGGAGACAGGGGTGCCTAGATAACTCATTGTCCAATGGCCCTATTGAATTCCCATATGGTTTCAAATGGAACTGACGTGAGATGAGGTGCATCCTTTTGAGATTAATAGGATACTATTTCTTTTATTGATTACAAGTCCTCTCCAATTATAATACTCCCTCAAGACACGAATCGACCCCCATATAGATTTTTTGGAAGCATTTAGGAATATGAGGTTGTCATCAGTAATCATAAGGTGAGAGATGGGTATATATCTTACTTTTCTTTTATACGAGATAATATTGCTGCTGGACAAACACTAATGGATAAGGCGACTGAGGATTTCATGGGAGAGAATGAACAGATATAGAGAGAGAGGATCTCCCTGTCTTAAGCCTCGTGTAGCCTTAAAGAAGCTGTGGTATTTTACTATGAAATGAATAGCCATCCATGCAGAGCTGAAACAACAAAAGAATAGATCCTTAACATGGGAAGAGAAGCCCATACCTGAGAGGTCCTTATTGATGAATCCCTATTTTATACGATCAAAGTCCATATTCATATCGAGTTTTAGGTCTAGATTAGAGCCATGAACGTTGGTGTTAATGTCATAGATCATCTCTTGCACCAAGGATACCACTCCTTGTATCGTGTGTCCCCTCACAAAGCCATTATTTTCCAAATACATCCAATAAGGTAAGTGCACAATTGAGTCTGGAATTAAGGATACAATCAAAGACCTTGTAGGAGAGGTTTCATAAGCCAATAGGATAATTTTGGTGAATCGAGGAGGTGTGTTTCATCTTGGGAAAAAGAGCAAGAGAAGTGACATAGGTCACTCTGGGTAAACTACCACCCCGAAAAGAGTTGTGGATGGAAGCGGTAAGGTGGAATTTAATCACCTCATAGGATTATCTATAGAAGGAACCTATAAATCTCTCTGGTCCCGGAGTGCTATTATCCTTGAGCTGCATGATTACATCATGAATGTCAGCTTTAGCCGGTAAGGCTTCCCTTTCAACGTTGATATAAATAGAAACATGGGCAGCAATGGTGTCCATAAATCCCACATCACCATCTGGGTAAACATTAGGCATGCAAGGATTTAGACAGGCCAAAATATTGTTGAAGTAAGTGTGAGCGAGGCTCCCCAACACATCTCAGTCGTTCAAGATCGACCCATCTCATATTGATATGTTTGGAAGAACTAAATTCTTTCTTTCCTTGATACATGCATGGAAAAAAATTGGTATAGTCCCCTTTCAACAACCATCTAATCCTCGCTTTCTACCTTTCCATCCACTCCTGATAGAGGATCGTTTCAGCGATAATATCATTTTTTGTGGAAAGATAATCAAAGTTTCGCTCGTCCCAGGAGCCCTCAAGACTTTGTTTAAGATGATTGATCTACTACATGGTTTCGACCATATCCCTATCATACTGAGGAAGATATTTGGACCAATCATGATGCCTGACTTTGAGTTTTCTGAGCTTATTGTCAATGACAACCCAAAACCTCTCCTGGATGGGTGCATGACACACTTCACTAACCACATCAAGAAAACCAATAATGGTGTCCCAGTTGTGAAAGTATCTGAAGGGATCATGCCTCACCTGACCAACCGATATAGTGAGAAGAATAATGGAGTGGTCAGAAAGACCCCACACCATGTGACAAACTTGAGTGTCGGGAAATAGAGAGATGGATTGCATGTTGGCCATACATCGGTCGATGCGACACCACAAATGATGGGAGCCCCGTTGATTATTGCACCATGTAAATTTGTCACCCGATAACCCAAGGTCCATAAGCCCATTGTTTGTCATAAATTTTTGAAAGACCATTATTTCATTCCTAATTTAGGGACCTCTCCCTTTATTCTCCTCGGGATTTAGAATTACATTAAAATATCTTCCCAGGAACCAGGGTTAGCTTCCTGGGTTGAAAAGGGATAATACCTTCCAAAGGGCCTCGCCTTGTTGAGCATCACAACTCCCATATATGAAAGAAGCAAAGAACTCTCCTCTTTCAAAAGTGAACTTTGTGGTAACATGTTAATCACTAGAGATAACGAGATCAACTGTAATGCTTCAAATTGATGCATGTTAATGGTCAATCATTATCATAACCAAGATTAATGGGATTATTACTTGTCAGTATTTTATGAATATGTATTTAATCAATAAGAAAGTTAATAACTAGGAAATAATACCCTTTAATCGATGATCTGATATATCCACTCAACTAATTCATAATCTTCAGTTTTGCTGTCATTTTCCAATATTTTTTTTACATTTATAAAGCAGGTAAGCATCCCAAAACCAATAATAGGGTGTGAAATTAATAGGGGAACAATATAGATATATATATTTAAAATTTTAAATATTATATGTTTAATATCAATATAAATATCATAAAATTTAAAAAACAACAAGATGCTAAGTTAGATCTATAGACATGGTTTAACAAGATTGTGAATGTAGATCACCTCAACGATGGTTCTAAAAACCATGAAAGTAAAAAACATGACCATAGGTTTGTTTTTTAGTAGATATTTTAGTGGAATCCCCAATAAAAAGGCATTCAATAAAATTTTTTCAACAATTTAATATAAATTATATTAAGTATATTATGATTTTTACCCTTAGTTCCAATGTGTTAAAGTAGACCCATTATCTTTTTAACACTCTCTTGTAATTGAAATTTCCCTCAACTGTGGATAAACTAGCACTTTAACTAATGTTACATTTAAAATACAAAAATTAAAAGTTGTTTAATGATTAAATATTATAAGTTAGGTGATTTTTTATTAGTTATGCATAAATATCTTGCATTTTTTATTTATATTATTGTCAATGTTATACAAAATATACTTATATAATTAACCATTTCTGATAAAAAAATCATATTATTTGTATTTGTATACGATTTATTATTTTGTCTGTTATATACTTAATAATTAGTTTATGTGAGAACATACATAAGTAGTGAAGTATATGTGATAAAATATATCTCTTACATTTTATTTTATATTATCCTAGAATGATTATGAATTTTTTTATTACATTATCATGTTTATTCATTCAAATAAACCATGTATCGCATAAATAAATAAGTAACCATATATTAAAAAAATAAAATCAAGGAGTGATATGATAATTAGTTTTTACCTACTAGTTGGTTTATAAACCATTAATAAACAAATCATAACCCTAGGGAAAATAACTTCTTTGGCCTTAGCATGACACAAAATGCAGCAATAACCATTTTCCCATGAATATTTTTGGTTTTATTCATCTCAACATAGAGATAGAACTATCTCCTCTAAATAAGAAGTTCATCCATTATAATATTATACTCGCATAAAAGTGACGGTAAAAATGGGTCTATAATTATCTAAAATAAATTTTTTACATGTGTTCCTTTATATGTTAAAGGAGGGAATGATGATACTTAAACTATCATAATTAATTTAATAAAAATTACCAAATAAAATAAATTTATTTATTTTTAAAATAAAAAAAACAATTTAAGTACATGCCACGCACTTCGAAGGCCACACGGAACATACATCCTGTTTAATATTAAAATAAAATTTATATAACTAATTATTTTACATGATTTGAAAATCATTGAAAATATACTACACAGAATATAGTTATAAAAGTAATGTTGTGACCAATAAGATGTGTTATTACACATTATCACACTGTAATGTCTTCACAATATGTTTGATCATACAACATGCCATTAAGGTATGTGGAATGTATTGATAGAATCTATATATAGATAATAGTGTGTGATATATAGTTACAAAACATCTTCTATCATTCAATTTTATATCCCAAGATTTTAAAATAATGACATTACACTCGAAAATGTGTACAACACTCAACATCTTGTGTAAAGGAATCATGAGATATTTTCAGGTAAATACGACTTTTATAACCAATCTATTAAATTATTATGTTTGAATGGGATTAACTAATTTTTAAAATATATACAAATTTTCTACTCAATAAAAATGTATTGATTATTTATTAAGAACAAATCATTCAATTTTTAGTAAAGACATTCTTTTCTTCATATATTTGTTTTCTTCAAAATTTGTTTTTTATTAAGAGAATAATATCATTAATTTATCAAAAAATTTAGAAATTCTATTTTATAAAATATATATCAATATTTAAATTCTAATATGTATATTATTCTATGGTTAAATTTGATATTTTTCAGAAAAGTTTTATCATTTAGTGAATTGGGAAAATTGCTAATATTAATTGAAAATATATTTTATTATAAAGTATATAAAAATTTCATGTTCTATTTTGGATTAGTTTCAAAAATTTATCATTTATTTTTTATTTAAAATAATCCAATTGTGTTTTTGGAATGAATTTTATACTTGAATTTAGTAAAAACCATTTTATACTGGAAAAGGCATTTTTCGAAACACTATTTATTTTCACTATTTGTTAATTTGATTTTGAATAATATTATGGAACTTATATGTTTTGAATTTTGAATAATGGATTAAATATTTAGAATAATTGGGTCCAAATTTTTTAAATATTTCAATTTTATTTTTGGTCAATATGAATAAAAACCTCAGTAATTTTTTTACCATAGTAATGGATAAATATGGTAATTAAGGGTAAGAATTAAGATAATAATGGCTGTAAAATAACCCTAAAACTTTATTAATTTTTATGTTATGAGTAAATATGTTACATAATCACCCAAAATTATTTTATATGGCCTTTTTTACCATTTGGGTTTGATTATGACTATTAAAATATTTTATGTAAAGAAATGTAAAAAATGCCACAATCTTGTTTTTAATTACTATTATATTTTTATCACTTTGATAAATAGAAGATATGTTCATTTATAAACACCCATTTCAAATAAAAATGATTTATATTCATGATTGTAATTTATTTTTTATTTTTAGTGAATAAATAATTACCTTAAATTCTTACACAATGTTGACGTGGTAATTAATCAATTTATGAAAATATTAAATAAATGAAATTAAAATTATTAAAATTAACATAATTAGAGATAATTAATGTGGTATATTAATTTTATATATGAATATAATATATTATTTATGTAATAAAATATATTTTTTGTAATTTCATATGTTTTATTGATGTTAATATATTCAAAGTAATGAATAGTTCTAACAATTGATATTAAGTGTAAAAACACATTAAAGATTGTCTAATTTTTATTTTTTGATAATATTTAAACCCACAAAAATAATATATTCAAATATATATCTTTATAACCAATTTTTAATTGGAAATTAATTTATATTAATTTAATATTTTGGGACATTCTATAAGGGCCCATCCCCTCTCTTATTAAAGGGAATCTCTTATTATCTTTACTTAACACTTCAACATCCATTTTTTTATCCAATAAATACATGAATACTATACTTATATCTCTCAACACATCTTATACTACTTTTGGATCATAAGACCAACCTAGGTAAGCTGTTGGTGTAAACATTAAAAGGTTTTCCAAAGAAGAGGTGACATTCTTAAACGACTATTTTTTTATTTATTCTTTTAGCTGCATAAATATTATTTATCTAAGATGATATCATAATATAAATAAATATCATATACCTATATGTTATTTTTTAATTGAATAATATATATTCATCTCCAAAATACATCAAATGGGAAAGGAATCCATTATTAGTGTGTATGGTGGGCTACCACCTTGTGAACTAATGTTATTATTTTTCCATCACCACCTCTCACAACAGGTTATAAGTATGGATTTAATGTAAATATATTATATTACTGATATATTTTTCATGTTTTAATGATAATATAACACCTATTGTCTTACCCTTCCATTCGCTAAAAGATGATAAAGTAGTTTGTGCGTACGTGTGGACTAACACCTACACGAAGCGATGTGATTAGTTTTTCATCACCACATCACATAGATGATATATATTAGTTTATTTAAATAAATAATATCATTTTCTTGATAATATTATAATTATTTAAAGATATAATAATACTTACCCTCTTTTCATAATGTTCATTAAAAAATTAAAATGTTACTGATGTGTACGTACGACCTACTCTCTCTTTGATTTTAACGTAGTTCATTTTTAATAACCATGTTTAATGGTTGAATTTAAAAGTGAAATTGATATTTAAATATTGAAATTATGTTATTATTATTATTATATATATTATGGAATAATTATTCCTTTGACTATCTTAAACATACTAATTTTCTTATATTATAGACTGAACTCCATCAAACCCCCCGACATGGACTTAACTAAATAAGTAATTGAATATGTCATTGTAATAAACAAAACAAATAGTTTAAGGATATGTTAGTAATACAAGAACATTTTATTAAGAAATAAAATAATTTATTTGAGTCTATTATACATGTGTTGAAGAAAATATATAGAAATTCTGGACTTAAGAGAAGGGATTTCGTCGCCATTTCTTTTTATTGAGGAATATTTTTTTTATTATAAACCTTTATTATTTTAAGAGTTGTATATAGTACCATTTTACATGTTAAATCATGAATATTTTTTAATTCATGAAATTTTACATTTTTATTTTAATTATTTTGTCAAATTAAATTTGACTTGAAAGTTACTAAGTTATATGGTTTTCTTAACCCAATTTCCTTACATTAAGATATAACGCTTTTTCATTGAAATTGTTATTACCTGATTATATGTGAATTTATGTTTAAACATTTTTATTATGTGTTTTCCCTGGGTTTTTTTGTGGATTTAAATTTTTTACACATAATCTCTCCATTAACTAATTCTCAATTCAATGATATGATCTTTGTAAGGGTTATTCGTCTCAAATCCCTTTTACTTGAGACATATGTTTATGATGTGTACTTATATTCTTTTATGAAGTGTATATAATAAACTTTTGATATTATATATCAATAATCTCCATATTTTCAAGATATTTAAAGTTTTATTTGATGTTTTTCTTCCATGGTCTCATGATTGAGGAGTTAAAAAAGTGGAAAAGGATTTATTATGCAATCTCTTATCTTTTTGAGACTATTTATGTTCAAGGTTACTTAAAGAGAAATCATTAGCTCTTATTTTATTAAATAATTACTAATTCATTATAATTTGGTTATAAATTTGTTTTATATTTTTAATATCTATTTCCTACATTAATTATTAAAGATGTAAATACCCATAAAATTCAAGGGAAGTTTTTTTTTTAATTTTCTTTGAGATTTAACAGGAACGCAGTTTCTGACGGCGCCTGATTCCGAGGCCAGGTGTGCCCGAAATCAATTTCTGAAGTTAGTCTCGGGTACGTTCAGTGAACGAACTAGCGGGTTTTTCTAACACTTGAACTGGTGCTCAGAATTGAAATATGAGGGCATCGATGAACTCGGTCCGCTGGTAATTGCTTAGGAACACATTTTCTGGAGTTGTGTTTTCTCAGGTGTGGTTCTTAATTTTTTTTGGGTTATGTAAAGGAATAAAATAAAATGGTGCAACCAATTTTATTTTATTTTAACCTAAGCTAAGTGGTTGGAGTGGGACCCACTATATCCTACTCCACTAGGTATGATATTTGTGGGGTGGGGCCCACACGAGCCCCACCTTTTCAACTTCTTCAAACCCCCTCCTTTAATTAGGAAACGCACTCGCACCCCCATTAAATGAAGTCAACTCTTGCGTTTAACTAAATATTAAACGCCTCTTTAATTGGTCGGTTTAAACTTTTCAATTAATTAAATTCATTGAATGATTCAATTTTTTATTTTCAAAACGTTTGGCGTGAGTAATAAAATAAGGAAACACTTATTTTATTAGTGTTGTTTTGGTAGTGTGAGAGGATTTTGGAGAGGAAATATCTAAGTTCCGAAGAACGTTATTCCTCCTTGAAGAACGTGAAGAACGCATCGTCGCCAACGAAGAACGCCGACCTCCGATGACAGACGACGGTGAGAGACGCCTTCCTCGGAGATCGACCACGCGACGCTGTGTACCGCGACGCCAACGACCCTCTCCTTCTGTGACGCCTTCTTCCGCGACGTTCAATTCAGTGACGAACCTTTGTTCAATGTTTTTCTTCGAGTTAGGAATATTTTATTTGATTTTTCCCTATTATCATTTGAGAAAAGGATGACGAGTGCGGATCAATCTCTACCGGTTGATACGCAGATCGCTCGTTCATGCGGGGTGGTTGCGGGGTGAATTTTTGGGATTGGTTGAGTTTGGTATTGTTTTTAAAACCTCTAACGCGGAGGGCACGGGCTAACGAACAAAGCCTGGACCCTCCACAGTTTTTTGTCGAAGTACGGATCGACGGACGATGATGAAGTAGGCCCCAAGGGCGTTTTGAGGTCTTCACAGTGAAGAGCCTGTCCCGGGAGGACCGCTGGCGAAGACGGAAGGCAAAACGAACCACCGGAGGGAGTCCGGTGGTCCACGGAAGCCCCCGCCGGTGCGCCACGCCAGCACGCCGGCGCCGGCGGCCGGAGACAGCGCCCAGCGCGCCGCCGCGGCTTCAGCCGCGGCATCTGGCAGTTTGTCCCACGGCCGCGCGGGACCATGCACGACGCGGCGCCGGGCAGCGTCCGTTGGCAAGGAGCGGCCCCCACACGGGGGCTCACGGCTTCAATCAGGCCCCCCCCTGTCCGCTCAACTCGGCTCGCTGAGCTGGCCACGCGGCCGCATGATCGCGCCAGGCCAGGCCACCCAGGCCGGGCCGGGTCGCGCCCAGGCCGGGCCGGCCCGCGCCCAGGCCGGGTTGGGCCATGCCCAAGCCGGGTCGGGCTGCGCCGGCAGGGCCAGGCTGCGCCCTTTTTGGCCAGACCCAGACCCTATGTGGTTCGACCCGGTTCGGGCCGACCCAGGGGGTCTTGGGTCGGGTCGGTCCGGGCCTGAACCCCCTATTTTCGCGCAGTTTTCGTTCAAACTCCCATAACTTGGGATACAAACCTCCGATCGATGCACCGTCAGCTGCGATGCGATCCTTGGATCGAGCCGGTATTTTCAGTATATTACACTCAAGGTTTCAAAGAACTTTGAGTACGGCCGGGTTGGTTCGAACCCGAAACCAACCGGGGCCTTGGAGCGAAAACGCTTATAACTCGAGCTTCAGACGTCTGATTGATGTGCCGTCGATTTTGTTGGATTCCACTTGATGATAGAGAACTTTTATCATACTTCGCCTAAGGTTTGGACGCAGTTGGAGTATGACCGGGTTGGATTTTACCCGCAATCCAACCGGGCCCCTTGAACGGAAAAGCTGATAACTTTCAGACCGGACGTCCGTTTGACAAACCGTCAGCGACGTTGGTGATCTCGTTGAGAAACAGTCCCTATGGGTATACCCTATAAGAGTTCAGGGTACAGTTGAGATACATCCGGGTTGGTTCGCACACGAAACCAACCGGGCCCTTTGGACGAAAAGGCTAATAACTCACAGACCGAGCGTCCGATTGACGCGCCATCTGTTGCATTGAGACCCCTATGACGAGGCGGTCCTTTGAGATACTTCTTCGTGGGACTTTGACATACTTGGAGTATTGAACAGTAGCTCGTGGAGCGGACCCTCTCGGAGATGAGCGTATGGAGTACAGAGACCGTGTAGCCGGCTGAGACCTGACGACTGCTTAACCGACACGACTTGGAGTGAGTCGACTAGCCCAGTGGACAGAGTACTACTTTGTTTGGGTGAAGACCCATGGTGGAAGGAGAACTACTGATTTTGGGTGCAGACCCGCGGTACTCGTCCGGAGAGTACCTCTGCAGATTATTAGGGGGGATGCACTGCTGTGTTTGGGTGGCAGACCCCGGCGGGAATCACTACTGTGTTTGGGTGGCTGACCCGCGGTAATCGATAGGAGGAGTACCTCAGCAGTCCTAGGTTAGTGAGAAGTACCTCGGAGTCGTGACAGGATCACTGTACTCTCCAGAGACGGGGCTCTTCAGCAGTTATGGTTTTGTTAATGAAAATACTGGTTTGAGCTAAGTCTATGACCTTTGTGTTTACCTCAGGATTGAGATGGGTCACTTGATAACTTAGGCATATGTATGGGCATATACCTGGGTAGTGGTTATCCTTTTATTTCATAACCTTTGTGTTTCCTCTTGATTGACATAGGTTACTTGATAACTTAGGTATTAGTATGGGCTTATACCAAAGTAAGGGTTATCTATTGAGATCCTTCTTTACGGTTATCCTTGTTGGATTTAGTGAGACCTTGAGGGTCTCGGGGTCCCTACTGAGTATCGTATACTCACCCCTGCATGGGCTATGCCCGCACCTCGTTGTGTTGGTTGCAAATGACGGGTAGCGCTGACAGAGGCCGAGTGTTTGAGGACTGGACAGTACCCGGAGGTGGACCACACGACGAGTTAGTATCTAGAGGTGGACTTAACGACGAGATGACTCTCGGAGGAGGTTGACGGGCGAGAGCGTTGTGGAGGCTATATGTACCTACCCTTCAGGTAGGATCCGTGGTGGACGATCCTGCAGTTGCGCTATATGTACATACCCTTCAGGTAGGATCCGAGGTGGACGACCCAGGAGCTGCTTCTGTTCTTACAATTGTTTGCCTTTCTGTTGTATTTCTTTTCAGTTGTATCTGTACTTTCAGTTGGGTTTGTATTCTGGCCCATTTACTTTTTAGAACTTCTTTTTGTACTTAGTGTTTTACTTCTGCTTGTACTCTGTGGTGTTTTGTTTACTTTTTTAAGGCAATGCCTTCCCATTTATCGGGATTTACACCTTTGGTGCTAGTCTCCAGCCCCTAGCCTATTGAAGGCGGGCTTGGGGTAGTCACGGCGCAGGCCCCGAGGATGGGTAATGAAAAATTGGTATCAGAGGAGTTCGGTTCTACCACATAACTTATAACTCTGATATTTCCTTTCTGTGAAGCAATAGTGTTAAGGATACCGAGTGTGGTTTTTAGTTCAGGGGGTCCAGTGTTGGTGCGGGCGGCCGAAGTATCCACACACCAGGACCTTGACAACTGATTTCCGACTTTGTGCATGAAAACACCGATTGTGTGTGTGTTTCCATAGGTTTTTCCATTCAATAACTCAAACTAAGTCAGCTCACCAGGTATAAATCGTTTGGCCATGTCACGTTTGTTTCTTTCAGGATGCCTCCCTGCGGATGATCAGCTAGAGCCCCAAGAGATGTACGTACTGACAGCCTGCCGAGCGATGAGGCCTCGGTACAGGTCCCTCTTACAGTTGAGGCACCATCGGAGGCACCAGCGGCACTACCACCTGTTGGGCCACCGATGCCACCATCCCCAGCAGTAGAGAGTGCACGTCGCTTGAGCGCACTGCATGAGTTCCAGCGCCAGAGGCCACCCAGGTTCAGGGGAGAGATGGACCCGCGGGCAGCTAAGGATTGGATAGAGGTTGTAGTGAGAGTCTTCAGGCTAGTGGGGATGCCAGCAAAATTCATGGTGATCTTTTCTGCCAACCTCCTTCAGGCAGCAGCTGAGAGATGGTGGAGCCACTTGTTCCAGTTTTGCGATGAGATGACCTTCACATGGGGAGACTTCGAGACCTTCTTCAGGGTGGAGTTTATACCAGTGGCTCTACACCCTGAGCGTGTTCAGGAGCTGCTACCTTTGCCGCAGGATTTTCGACCAGTAGCCGAGTCATCTGTGGGTATTAGACAGATGATGCGGAGGTCCAAGAGAACCAGAGACAACAGTACAAGGAGCAGGTAGTGTTATGAATGTGGCAGGAAGGGTCACCTAGCATGTGACTGTCTGACTCCCCCCACATTTGATCCGCAGGCATTGGAGGAGCCACCGAGGCAGAAGCAGCGGCGGGTGCTTGAGCAACAGCCGAGCGATGGACAAGGCAGTAGAGCTCTGGAAGCAGGCGAACAGGAGCGGAACTAGTGGATTCCTTTTGTTCTTGGTACTTCTAGTTCCATGTTGCTGTTGTATTTGTGTCTTTGTACTATGAGCTACGATAATAAAAGACACTTATCCTATGGACACTTGCTTTCCTGTCCTTTTCTTTGATTGATACTGAGAGGTCCCGGTTTAAACTGTTGACTTGACCCTCACTTTTGATATTTCTTCTGGAGGAGACCCAGTGACCTCACACTGATGCCGACAGTGTGACTCGACCCTTGGAGGCGAGAGTGACGGTTGGATCTCTTGATAGTAGCGTCGAGGCATTACGATGTCGTCCATGGAATGAATGCATCATTCATGACAGGATTGACTATATTAGGAAATGGGCATGGTTCATCCAGGGGATGAGACCGAGTTTCTATTTTCAGAAAAGGATAAATATTAGCAGCTCTTAAAGATCGTAGGAAAAGAAGGTGCAGATCATCCAGGAGCAGATGAAGACTGCACAGTGCAGTAAGAAACAGGAAGCGAGCTCCAGTCTTAGAGACTCAGGTGTGTTAAATGTTTCAAGAAGAGGAAGCCTTAAGGAGAGATGAGTCTGCGAAGTAGCAGACGTGGAGGTAGAGCTAGGAGAGCAGCATGAGGTGGTGTACATTTTAACATGCTACAATGACCCACCTTAGTTGTCCCCGCCAGGCTCAGGGAGTTGGAGAGCAGGGGAAGAGAGTAGCTGCATACGGTTAAGGAGTGTGACCCAATGGATCTAAAAATGATTCAAGGGATAGTCTGTGTCCACTACTAGCTACCGTAGTAACAGACGTTGATATGAATCATTCCTTCCTTCCACGAATCTTGTCCCAGACCTAGAGTTTCCGGTAAGCCGTGGACTTGACCCTCACGTCTGGAGATACCTTTTGGGAGGAGACTCGATAATCACACTTACGCCGACAGTGTGATCTGAACCTCGAGGCGAGAGTTTCGGTTGGAATCTCTTGGTGGCAGCGTCGATGCCTTATGACGTTAGTTTGAGTATGGATTGGTCAATCATTGTTCATACACAAATTGACGATATTAGAAAAAAAGGTTGTGGTCTAACTACAATGTAGGGATGGGTTTTCCTTGGTCGGCGAAAAGGAAACCCCAGGCAGCACCGGATAAACTCATGCACAAGAGGTTTCGCTCGATCACTCTTGAGTCAGTCAACCTTACCCTCATGGCAACAAGAGTTTTGAGTTTCAGTTATAATCAGGAAAGGCAGACCTCTAGAGTTCGAGGATGATGATCACGTCCTTATACAGGTCTCACCTAGACGAGGTTTACGGAGATGTGACTGAGGTGGCAAGTTATCTCTGAGGTTCAACAGACCTTTCTAGGTAATCACCAGGGTAGGTGAGGTGGTTTACCGCTTGACCATTCCACCTCAGTTGCACCGGATGCATGATCCTTCACGCATATCATTAACCATGGGGAGCTAGACTTTGGTGATTGGGTGACTTTTACGGGGTTCCAGTAGGAGTTGAGGATCGACAGGAGTGGTCCTACGAGGACAGTTGATTCCTCTTGTGTGCTTTCATTGGCATCACGGGAACCTCCAGGTAAGCACATGGGAGCGGAAGGCACAAATGCGTGCTCAGTACCACTTTTGTATCCCTAGTTTGTGTTAAAGCTTTACGAGGACGTAAAGCCCTGAGGTGGGAGTAATGTAAATACCCGTAAAATTCAAGGGAATTTTTTTTTTAATTTTCTTTGGGATTTTACAAGAACACAGTTTCTGACGGCGCCTGATTCCAAGGCCTGGTGTGCCCTGAATCAATTTCTGAAGTTAGGCTCGGGTACGTTCAGTGAACGAACGACCAGGTTTTTCTAACTTTTGAACCGGTGCTTGGAATTGAAATATGAGGGCACCGATGAACTCGCAACACTAGAAATTTCTTAGGAACACCTTTTTCGGAGTTGCGTTTTCTAGGGTCTAGTTCTTAATTTATTTTGGGTTAAGTAAAGGAATAAAATAAAATGGTGCAACCAATTTTATTTTATTTTAACCTAAGCTAAGTGGTCGGAGTGAGACCCACTATATCATACTCCACTAAGTAGGATATTTGTGGGGTGGGGCCCACACAAGCCCCACCTTTTCAACTTCCTCAAACCCCCTCCTTTAATTAGGTAACGCACCCGCACCCCCATTAAATGAAGTCAAGTCTTGGGTTTAACTAAATATTAAATGCCTCTTTAATTGGCCGGTTTAAACTTTTCAATTAATTCAATTAGTTCAATGATTCAATTTTTGATTTTTAAAACGTTTGGCGTGAGTAAAAAAATAAGGCAACACTTATCTTATTAGTTTTGTTTTGGTAGTGAGAGAGGATTTTGTAGAGGAAATCTCTAAGTTCTGAAGAGCGTTCTTCCTCCTTGAAGAACGCGAAGAACACACTGTCGCCGACGAAGAACGCCGACCTCCGACGATGGACAACGGTGAGAGATGCCTTCCTCGGAGATCGACGACACGACGCCATGTACCGCGACGCCAACGACCCTATCCTTCCGTGACACCTTCTTCCATGCCATTCAATTCCACGACGAACCTTTGTTCAATGTTTTTCTTCGAGGTAGGGAACTTTTATTTGATTTTTCCCTTTTATCATTTGAGAAAAGGATGACGAGCGCAGATCAATCTCTATCGGTTGATCCGCGGATCGCTCGTTCATGCGGGGTGGTTGCGGGGTGAATTTTCGGGATTGGTTGAGTTTGGTATTGCTTTTAAAACCTCTAATGCGGAGGGCACGGGCTAACAAACAAAGCCCGGACCCTCCGTAGTTTTTTGTCGAAATGAGGATCGACGGACGACGATGAAGCAGGCCGCAAGGGTGTTTTGAGGTCTTCGCAGTGAAGAGTCGGCCCCGCGAGGACCGCTGGCGAAGAAGGCAGGAAAAACGGACCACCGCAACACGTCCGGTGGTCCGCAGAAGACCCCGCCAGTGCGCCTCGCCAGCATGGCGGCACCGGCGGCCGGAGGCGGTGGTCAGCACCGGTCGGCCGTCAGGAGGCGGCAGCGCCCAGCGCGAACCCCCTATTTTCGAGAAGTTTTTGTTCAAACGCCCATAACATGGGATACAGACCTCCGATCGACGTACCGTCAGCTGCGATGTGATCCTTGGATCAAGATGGTCGTTTTGTTATATTACACTCAAGGTTTCGGAGAACTTTGAGTACGGCCGGGTTGGTTCGAACTCGAAACCAACCGGGCCCTCAGAGGGAAAACGCTTATAACTCGAGCTCCGGACGTCCGATTGACGTGCCATCAATTTTGTTGGATTCCTCTTGATGATATGGAACTTTTAGCATACTTCTCTTGAGGTTTGGACGTAGTTGGAGTATGTCCGAGTTGGATTGTACCTGAAATCCAACCGGTCCCCTGGAACGGAAAAGCTGATAACTTTCAAACCGGACGTCCGTTTGACGAACCATCAGCGGCGTTGGTGATATCGTTGAGAAACAGTCCCTATGAGTATACCCTATAAGAGTTTGGGGTACAGTTGAGATACGGCCGGGTTGGTTCACACACGAAATCAACTGGGCCCCTGGGACGAAAAGGCTAATAACTCACAGACCGGGCATCCGGTTGACGCGCCGTCTGTTGCATTAAGAGACCTATGACTATGCGGTCCTTTGAGATACTTATTCGTGGGACTTTGTGATACTTGGAGTATCAAACAGTAGCTCATGGAGTGGACCCTACTAGAGACGAGCGTACGGAGTAGGGAGACCATGTAGCCGGCTGAGACCTGACTACTGCTTGACCGACACGACTTGGAGTGAGTCAACTAGCCCAGTGGACAGAACACTACTTTGTTTGGGTGCAGACCCATGGCGGATGGAGCACTACTGAGTTTGGGTGCAGACTCGTGGTACTCGTCCATAGAGTACCACTGCATGCTATTAGGGGGGATGCACTACTGTGTTTGGGTGGCAGACCCCGGCGGGAAGCACTACTGTGTTTGGGTGGTTGACCCATGATACTCGATAGGAGGAGTACCTCAGCAGTACTAGGTTAGTGAGCAGTACCTCGGAGTCGTGACAGGATCACTGTACTCTCTAGAGACTGGGCTCTTCAGCAGTTACGGTTTCGTTAATGAAAATCCTGGTTTGAGCTGAGTCTATGAACTTTGTGTTTACCTCATGATTGAGATGGGTCACTTGATAAATTAGTCATATGTATGGGCATATACCTGGGTAGTGGATATCCGTTGATTTCATAACCTTTGTGTTTCCTCTTGATTGAGATGGGTTACTTGATAACTTAGGTATAAGTATGGGATTATACCTAAGTAAGGGTTATCTCTTGAGATCCTTATTTGTGGTTATCCTTGTAGGATTTAGTGAGACCTTGAGGGTGTTAGGGTCCCTACTGAGTATCGTATACTCACCCCTGTATGGGATATTCCCGCACCTCATTGTGTTGGTTGCAGACGACGGGCAGCGCTGACAGAGGCCGAGTGTTTGAGGACTGGACGGTACCCGGAGGTGGACCACACGACGACTCAGTATCCAAAGTTGGACTTCACGACGAGAAGACACTCGGAGGATGTTGACGGGAAAGAGCGTTGTGGAGGCTATATGTACCTACCCTTCAGGTAGGATCCGTGGTGGACGATCCAGGAGCTGCGCTATCTGTACATACCCTTCAGGTCGGATCCAAGGTGGATGACCCAGGAGCTGCTTCTGTTCTTCTAGCTGTTTTTCTTTCTATTTTATTTACTTTCAGTTGTAGTTGTACCTTCAGTTGGGTTTGTATTCTGGCACATTTACTTTTCAGCACTTCTTTTTGTACTTAGTGTTTTACTTCCGCTTGTACTCTATGTTGTTTTTTTTACTTTTATAAGGCAATTCCATCCCAGTTATCGGGATTTACGTCTTTGTTGCTAGTCGCTAGCCCCTGGCCTATGGAAGGCGGGCTTGGGGTAGTCACGACACGGGCCCCGAGGATGGTTCGTGACAAAAGAAACATCAAGAAATCCATTTATAGGTGATTTTGATCTTATATCTTCTTTTAGATTGGGATTATTTCTCTTCCATTTCTAGGTTATAAAAAATATTATATTTATAAAAAAAATTATTTATTAAATATATTTTATAATATCATTGTATTTATTTAAAAAATTTCAAAATTAAATTTCATAACTTTTTCTAAATGGGTCACTTTTGACTACTTTTACAAATTTTTTGAAAAGAATGTTTATTTTTTGACATCTACAACGTGAATGGATTTTCCTATCATCACGAGCACTATTTTATATGATGATTTCATTATAATTTTACTTGCTAATTTTCAAAGAAAATTTTTTCATAATATTTTTTAATTTTCTAGTATTTAAACGATATTTTAAAAGTTAAAATGATATATTTTTCAAGAATATTTTTAATGATATTTTCATGATATTTCCACTCATCAATGTGAACAACCCTTTATGTTACATACACTCCACTAGGGATATTTTTAATGATACCATCCTCATTATTTCTCTGGATGGATTTCTATTGTTTAAAATTGTTTTTCATGGAACCCATTTCTTTTCCATTGGCTATTCAAGTTAATGAATGAATGATTTATTTTAACATATATAGTGACAATGGATTTTCCTATTGCCATAAAATTTATTCGATGTTTTTATACCCTTATAAGAATTAATGTTTTCCTTAACAAAAACCCCTCCTTCTATCATTCTTGGTGATTTGTGTATTAAAAATATATATTTAAAATAAAATTGTATTTGGATATCTAGAAGTGTTTTTCACATGGGTTTAAAATATTTTTCATGTTTTTTATCGACGATATGGTCCTTAGACATTTTTTATAAATGGTTAAGCCCCATTATATCTCATCGATGATCCCTATATAGATTATACAATGGGTGTTCCAGGATATAACTTTAATTCAATGGGTAATGATTCTATTCTCTAGAAAATTATATTGGAAATCAATTGTATGGTTATTCCGACTGTAAGGGTTCAGTAAGGGTTATGGTATGATGATTTCCTAAGGTACCAACATGTTTTCTTTATGATTTATATGGTTTATAAATGCTTAATTTGATATAAGTTAACCTCACATAACTCGTGATAATTGATTCTTATAAATCTTGTACTATGGTAAAACTTTATTCCATGTTTCATTATTCATGATCCAGGTATTTATTGATATGAATTATCCTATATTGTTCTCGTGAACATTGATTATGTCATCATACCCTTATTCCCATATTACTCTCACTAATGATATAAAATTGTTAATTCTTTTGTTTACCCTTAATGATCATTTGATCTCAACATTCTTATATTTCCCTTTCCCCGGCTTATGACGATTGATAAAAATGATCCACTTCTATAAATTTATTATATTTGGTGAATGTTATGGGAGATGTTCAATAATTTATATTTAATATGAAAATATTATTATAGTGGGAGAAATAATCTCTTGAATACATGAATGTTGTTTATGTAAGATTTTTTACTAATTTTATAAAACTGTAAACCTAAAAGTTCCTTAAGTATGTAAGTGGTCTAATATTTCCATTTGATATTGTATGGTTTGGAGGCAAATTTTATTTTTATGAAATCTAGTAATGTAAATCTAATTGTTTTAGCATCGAATCCAAAAGTTCATGTTTGTGGTTATTATAGGTGGTATCAGATGTGGGTTTATATAACTTTTGAGATTCTGATATTATCATGTTAGATTATATTAGGAGTGATAAATACCCAAATTAGGTTATAATTTTGCGGTTTATTATAAGTTTAAATTTTTAGAAATCCATATTTAGGTTTTAAGTGAAGAAATTATTATGTGTCTAATGATATTTTGGAAGATGTTTTATTCAGTTGATGTAAATGTAACTATTAGGTTTAACATTAATTATTATTTAAGGATTCAAGGTTGAATTTTATTTTGGAATAATATATTATCATAGTGTGTCTTTATGATGATTCAACTTATTTGTGGAAAGGATTAGCAGGTTTGTGAAATTACATAATTTTCACATATAAATTTTTGATTATTTGACTTTATAAGAGACTAAAGTTATTTAGAGATAAATGTAAAATTTATCTTGTAAGAATATGTCATCAAATACTTATTATTTCTATGTTTCAAGATTGTTCTGGAATATTTTGAATAATGTTTAGGATATTTATTTATGGAATTTTTTACTTTTTAACATTGGGTACTACAGTTGAATTTTGGATATTAGTGTACTTTTATTCGTATAAAGGTTTATACATTTTGGAATTATCTCACCTTGTGCTAAATATTTTAGGTTATGATAAAGTCTAAATATAAGAAGAATAACTTGTCATTATCTTATGAATTATGTAATTCATTATAATATTATTTTAGATCATTGGGAAAAAATCATCTTGAATGCTCTTTATTCAAAGAAAAATATTATATTATGTTAAAAATTTATTAAAGGATAAAAGTTACCCATATCATGTAAGTATATTTCCTTATACACCTAGTCCAAAAGAATAATTAATTCCAAAAATAAAGGAAAATTATCGTAAAAAAAGTTTACCCTATTAATTTCTCATCCAATAAATGAATGTTCATCTTCACACTACTTTGGGTTATGGTTTTGTGATTGTTGATTTTCTCATGATCATTCTCTTTTTTATGATAAATTGTATTTATTGCTCTCTATCATTATTTGGACATTATTCTATTCTCCCATGTCTATATTTTGACTTCACACTAATTTTATCTTATCTATAAACCAATTTTTGAGTTACTTAATATGGCCTTCGTATTTCCATTTACCTCTTTTAAAAAGAATGTTTTATTAACCCTTTTTATGATATGGGGTTTGAAAAAATTTATTCTGAAATATTAAGATTTAATTAATGAGAAAAATTTCAGAATTATAAAGATACAATTTCTTATAAGGGGTAATGTAATATCATGATATTTTAAAAGGAAATTATGTTCGATAAAATGTATAACACACAACACTAAGCATAAATCAACCATTAAATATTATTATTTAAATGTGACATTTATAAACTAGCCAATAAATTGGTTGGTATAAATAATAAAAACTACATTTTAAATATATATATAAATTTTATAATCAATAAAAATGTATTTATTAATTACTAGGAAATAAAAAACAAATTTTATTAAATATATTTTATTATTCAAAAATATATTTTCTTCAAAAATGGTTTTTTATTGATAAAATCATTAAATTAATTTCTATAAATTTTAAAAAATTTATTTATAAAATAAATATAATTTTTAAAATCATAATATCAAAATAACTCTATTGTGAAATTTTCAAATGTTTCTGAAGAAAATCTTGATTTCACAGTGAATACTGAAAATACTATTTTTTATTGAAATCTATATTTTCATTTAAGGTATTTAAAAAGTAGTATTAGATATTGTATTAGTTTAAAAAAATTTATATTTTATTTAAATTTTAATTAATCCAATTATTAGTTTTGGAAATAAATCTTATAGTTGTATTTAGTATAAAAAACTTATACTTAAAAAGGATTTTTTTAACAAAACTCTTTTACATCTTGTTTTGTAAATTTAATTTTAAATTAAATTATTCCACTTATGGGTTTCAAATTTTGAAAAATGTAATCTATATTTTTAATAAGTGGGTATAAATTTCTTAAATATGTCCCTTTTATTTTTGGTCAATGTGAATAATAACCTTAAAATTGTTTACTACTACGGTAAAGGGTAAATCAGATAATTAAGGGTTACAAATAATATTGTAAGGACTATTAAATAACCCATCAACATTACTTAATTATTTTTTCTAATTACATATAGTCCAAGATCATACAATATTTTTTTATATGGTTTTTTTACCATTTGGTAGTTATTATGACATTTATAATATTTTATGTAAAGAAAATTCAAAAATGATACACTGTGGTTCTCAAAAAATACAATATATTTAACATGGGGATAAATAGAAGATATTTTTTATAAAAATAAATTTTAAATATAAATGATTTATCTTGAGGATTATAATTTTTTTTGAATACATAATTACCTTAAATTCTTACATAATGCAGACATAGTAATTATTCGATTAATGAAAAAATAAAATAAATGATATGAAAATATTAAAAGTAATATCATTTGAGATAATTATTTTGATCCATGAATTTAATAGATTCATATAATATTTTTTGGGATGTAATAAAATACTCTAATAATTTTTTTATTATGTTACTAAGTTAAAAGTACTAAATAGTTCTAAAAATTGACATTAATGATATTTTATATAAAATAATATTTTATTAAACAATATAAAACTTAGAAAATACTTATATTCATACAATTTATTATTATATGGTTTATAATATCAGTAATTTTTCTTTTATGAACTGTTTTTCATTTTAGATACTATCTTCACCCTCAAAGTGTATGAATCTTTATTGCCACAATAAGTGTGAAAGGCGATAATGTGGGCTTGAAACCTAAATATAAGAGTAAAAATATAGAAAAACCCTTATAATTTTTATTTCATGGGTTTATATTGACCCATAAGAATCCCTTATAAAAACTAAATGAGTTTGGATCCATTTTTAATTGATAAATAATTTATAATAATTTAATATTTTGAGACATTCCAAGAGTTCCCCTCCCCTCTCTTATAAATGTGAATCTGTTCTTCTCTTTACTTCACACTTCAATAAAAAATTTCACCATCCAATAACTAACAAAATAACTAAATTTAATATCTCCTCACATCCTATATTATTATTTTTAGTTATTAAATCAACCTAGATAATATTTTGGTGTAAACCTTATGATGTTGTCTGAAAAAGATTTATCATTCTTAACAGATTGTTTTTGTTTTATCTATTATTAAACTTCCATAAAATAATATTTAACCAATATGATATAATAAAATAATTATATACCATATAATTATAAATTTTTGTCTTAATTATATAACCTATATCCATCTCCAACCTCCATAAAATGGGAAAGGAATCTGTCATTCATGTGTACGATGGACTACCACCATGCAGACTGATGTAATTCATTTTCCATTTCCATCTATCATGGATGGGTTTTAATATTAACTTAATGAATATATATATATATATAAAATATTATTGAAATATTTATCCATTTTTAAATAAAATATAGCACCTAATTTCTTATCCTTCAATTCGCTGAAAATGATAATGTTGTTCGTGCATACGTGTGGACTACCACCTTCATGAAGCGATGTAATTTTTTTCATCAACACATCACTCTGATGATACGTATAATTAAATTCAAATAAATAATATTCTATTTATATATTATTATAATTATTTAAATATATTATAATATTAACCTTAATAAAATATCATTGAAAAATGGAAAGTTTATCAATGCACATGTTCGGCCTACTATCTCCATGATTATAATTCTGTTCATTTTTCATAACCATATTTAATTCATGGATTTAAAAAAATATTTTATGAATAAAAATTATAATTATTCCATCATTATTTTTTTACATGATATAAAAGTTACCCCTCTATCCATGTTTAACATACCAGATCTATTTTGAAATTATAGACCAAACATCCTCAAAACAGTTAACGTGGAATTAAATGATTAAGTAATAAAATATGTTGTCATAATAAATTAATAAATGACTTAAAGATAATGTATTAATCTGATAAAATTTTCTTAATAAATAAAATAGTTTATATGAGTCTATTATAAAGGTGTTTAATTATAGATTTTTAATTTTTGGACTCGAGGTAATGGATTTCAACTTCTTTTCTTTTCATTATGACATATTTAATTATTATACACCCATATCCTTTTATGAGGTGTATATAATGAACTTTACATTTTATATGATGAATAAATAAAACATCTTGATAGTTTAAATGTAAATTTTAATTATTTTAATTAAGGGGATTTGTCTTTAAATTTTCTTTGTAGTGGAGGGTTTTTAACTCAAATTAATTATATTAGATTATAAATATTTTTCATCAAACACATTCTTCCATGATCATGTGTGAATTTATATATAATTTTTTTATTCTATATTTCCACTAGATTTTATTTACATTTTTACACATAATATCTTCATTAAATAATTCTCAATTTAATGATATGATATTTGAAAGGGTTATTGATCTCAATTTACCTTTCCCTGATACATATATTTCTGATGTGAACTTATCATCTTTTATGAGGTGCATATAATACCCATTTGAAAAAATATATCATTAATATCATTTTGTTCATGAAATTTAAATTTTTATTTATTGTTATTTTTTCATTGTTTTATTACTGAAGAGTTTCCAAATTATAAATTTCTTTATGTTGTAATCTATTTTCTTATTGGGACTCTTTATATTCAAGATCCCTTGGAGGGGAAATAATAAGCCATTATTTTTCTCAACCACATATATTTTATTTTTATTTGTTTATAAATGTATTATATAAGTTTAATTACAATTTCTTCCCTTATGTTTTCTGAAGGGTTCTTTTCTAAAAAAATCTAAAAGTTATTTTACACGTTCTTATACATTTTAAAAGGTTTTAAAAAGGACATTTCTTAACATTTTTACAAATGGGTCCCTTTTGACTCCTTTTAAAAAATGTTTGACAATAATATTTATTTTTGATGTCTACAATATTAATAGATTTTTCCACTATCATGATGATTATTTTCTTTTAAGATTCGTTTATTTTTTTAGGTATATTTTCAAAAAAATGGCTTTTCTCAATATATAGTAAATTCTTAGTTTTAAAAATTCATTTTCAAAGTGAAAAGAGTATATTCCACAATAATATTTTTAATTATTTTTTAAATTTTTTTCATTCATCATTTCTAACAATCCATGATATCACATTTTCTCCACAATATATATTCTGTAATGATACCATCAACATTCTTTCTCTAAATGGATTATTATTTTTTAAAATATATTTCCATAGAACATATTTCTTTGTTATGGGTTAATTAAGTTATAAAAGGAATGGTCTTTTTTAAAGTATACGATGAAAAAGACTCCTACCACCACCTTAAAATTTATTTTATGTTCAGATTCCCCTATAATATTTCATGTTTTCTTTAATGAAAAAACATTATTCTCTAATTTTGGGTTATTTATGTTTAAAAAATGGTTTTTAAACAAAAATGGTATTTTGATATGTAGAAGTATTTTCACATAGGTTTAAAAGAATTTTCCAAGGGATTTATTCATGATATGGTCTTTGTACATTGTTTATGATGTGTTGAGGCCCATTATAGCACACAGGTGAGCATGATATAGCTTGTATAATGGGTACTCCCAGATACAACTCTAATTCATTGGGCAATGATAATGTCCTCTGGATAGTTATATTGGAAGTTAAACGTATGTTTATTCTAATTGTAAGGGATATATAAGGGTTCTATGACAATAATGTCCCAACATACCTACACATTTTTTTTAGGTTTTCTATGGGTTATAAATGTTTCATTTGATCAAGGTTGTCATCACATTGCGAGAGATTATTTGTTATTATAAATCTTTTCCTATGGAAAATATTTACTTCATATCTCGTTATTGATGATCCAGGTATTGATTGGTATTAATTCTCTTATGTTATTCTCATTCACTCAGATTATGTCATCATACTATTATACTCATCTTAAACACACTGATTAAATTAAATTTTTAATGCTTATATTTACCCTTACTAAGAAATAAAATCATCCTTTTTATGTTTCTTTTTCCCTAGATTATAAATAATGATAAGTTATTTTTTTCTATAAATGTTTCATATGCAGATAATTTTATGGGAGATGTTGAATACATAATATAGAACATGAAAATATGGTTATAGTGGGAGAAATACTCTCCTGATTCCATGAGTGTTGTTTAGGTAATATTTTTTAATAATTCTCTAAAACACTAAACCTAAAATTTCCTTAAGTATTTAAGTGATCCAATATTTTATTTTGATGTTGTAAGGTTTTGATGCAAAATTATTGGGTCACATTTAGTTGTATCAAATCCAAAGAAGTAAAGATTTTTTTTAGTACCGGATCCATAAGTGCAGGTTCATGGTTGTTACATTAAATATAAATCGAGTAATTAAAACATTTATTTACCCACATGAAAAGATAGAAACAATTTTAATTTACCTTTGGTGTAATGAAATATGTCACATGATATTTAAATCTTATATTCATGTAATGAATTTCAGTACATGGTAAGTTATTACTCCATGTCTTGACCCATAAAACATGCCAAAAATCACTCGATGTGTACCTGGTATGGAATAACACATGTCACATGATATGTACAATAGTTAAATTTCCTTTAATCCATGTCAAGTCATATCTCAATATTTTAGTGAAAATATACCATGCATTGATGCCACATACTAATCCATGCAGATTTTCTTGATTTACACAGAATATAACCTATATAGGGTTACGTGGAATCTACTAACCAAATAAATACCAAGTTGTCCCTATCATAACACATGATGCATTTATAGTCAATACTCAGCATGTAATGACAATACATAATCACCATCACAATGTGCTATGATTTATATAGTGTGTTCTTTGTGTTGAGTGAAACACATTACACATCATATACTGTAATGAACTGGCCTGAGATGCCACCTGAACAGGAACCCAAGTTGAGATTCCACTTTCCCAATGGGGGTTTCCAATCTCCATGATCTAGGATTGAGTGTATGGTCATTATAAAACATGCATTGGGAAAAATTTCTCCCTCATAAAATAATATAAACTGGTAGTCAAAGAAAAAAACAAACTAACCAAGCCTGATAGGATACATAAACATCCATTCCAAGGATAAAAATATTCCAAAAATATAGAAAAAAAATGAAGTAGATGAAAAAGATTACAGAAAAAAATAAATTAGTATAAATTTACTTACACAAAAAAATATCCAAAATAAATCAAAAGTTAAATTGAACCCACAAAACCAACTCCATGTGGATCATGGCTACTCACCATCTCCTAATAACCAATCCCACAAACGAACTATCCAAAAAGCACCTGGAACAAGACCCTAATCCATATAATACCTAGAAAATACAAAACATATATGTGAGATCAACATCTAATTGGTTTTCTACCCATTTAATCTATCAAATAAATTTTATATAAAATAACACTGAGTACCACTTTCTTTCTGAATTACATGGAGAAACTATTTTCAATTCAACTAGTCCCATTAGACCTAAAACTATAATTTAACAATGATGTACTAGTTCAAATAATTAACTTTTAATTATTTAATAATAAAATATAGATTCAAAGTTTTTAGAATACAAAATTCCCTCAAATTTATCACAAATACATTCCAAAAATTCTTTAGAAAATTTATTTCCACATTTAAAGAACATATCTTTCAACCCCATGATCAAATATATTGAAAGAAAATCAAAACCCTGGTTTTAATTATTTTTTCATTTGAAACCATTCCAAAAAGCCAATTTTCAAGAAATTTGAAATGGAAGATATGATACAAGTAAGAAGGAATGAAAAAAAATATGAACTAATATAATAATTTTACATGATAAGGAGAAAAAAATAACCAATACATAGGTTCTAAGAAATAAAACAAGGAACATAGGACACTAGAAATAAATACCTGAACTAGTGATGAGGAACATAGGGTGTTAGTACTGAACCTTTCAAATACATGTAATCTTATAGAGATAACTAGGATCCATCATGATTGGGGGATCAAATTTAACAAACCGAACTAGGTTCCCCTTAAACTTAGCAGTGGACCTGATCAGTTACATACCTCAAAGGGTGTTCCTGATCCCCACTGGCTAGTGACAAGTTCCTGGGTATTGAATGACAAAACAGAGGGCACAATTTTTCCTAACTTGAACAATCACATGGAATACATATATATATATATATATATTGTGAGAAAGAAATATTATAATACTAACAAATATATATTCCATAACTATAAGAAAACAGTGAAAACAAAAGAACTGCAACAATAGAAAAAACTCCAAAAGACCACTCCAATTGTCTACAAAGGACTAAACTAACAGCTAATCCAAGGAATGGTGTGGCAAAACTCTCACCATCTCACCACTAGATACCCAACCAGCTAACACAAACCCTTCTACCTCATAGAAGCTCTTTGCCTTTCCCAGCACTAGAACACAGACAAATGTCTACACACCACTGAAGAGGTGTATAGGGTGTGAGATAACATGATCAGTAGGATCCCACCAAGGTGTTCCATAACAATTCTATTTATAAAATATTTTCAATTCACATTTTATAATAAAACATGGAATGATAAACATTAAATCAGTTTTATAGAAAACATGGTAAACATTCCCATTTTTCCATAGTTCTAAAAAATGTAGATATATCAGTTTCAAATAACATTTTCTATAACATTTTTCACAAGCATAACCATGCATATCAAGGCTAACTCAGAAATCCAAGCAGTAAAAAATAGAAACACAGGTATCACAAGACCAAGGAATACTACAGAACCAGGCCATAGACTACTCATACCATAATAATAAAGTTCACAAAAATTGATCCTAGAACAACGGTGCTAGGAAGTAGATGAATACCCCATGAGTAAACCCCCCAAAATGTAAATATAAGTCCCCTAGAACAACAGGACTAGGAAATATATGAAATCCCCAAGATAACCCGCTATGATAATCACCGAGCAATGGATGATATTCTCAAGATAAACCTTCCACCTAAGTACCCAAGTTAACCCATGTTCTATTTTTTATAATTCATTTCAATGATTTGAAAAACATTTTAAAACCATTTCAAAATTTCCATTTCAATGCTTCAAAATACCCATTTTCTATCAATTTATCATTAACAAGAGAAGAAAAATTTTTCACTGAAAAATCATTTCAACACATGAAAATCAACCTTGCCAATTTCAATATACAAAATAGTTTATAAAGCAAAAAGGATCAGTTTCATCAACATAGGCTAGAGACGGAACCACCTACCTCAAATTTTGGGTCGCACATGCCCGCAATGGCATCCAAGGGAAATGAAACCCAACAATGTCAATGAAAGCCCTAGAATCAAATATATTCAACGTAGTATTGATCCAAATCTAAATACAAGAGGTCGGCATAAGAGAGGAAACCAACATACCTTGAGGAAAAATTCCTACCGCACCACAACAAATGAAAGAAAATACCTCCGAAATGAGACCTCAGAACGTATCTATAATAAAACAAGAAGAAACATTCAACTTAGATCAATGAATATGATAACAAAAATATAGGGTGCTACTACTATCAATCATGATGAAATCCTATAAATAACGCTTACCTAGAGAGATGTACCCTGGATGCAATGAAGATACAAAGCTGATCGGATTGATCTAGAAGGGAAGGTGCCCCTAAAAATCACATATGAATTGTTCTAGTTCGAGATCCAAGTGGTCTAGAATGAATAAACTGGGTGAAACTCCTAAATGTGTGACTTAAATATTATTGTGGGATGTGTCATAGTGTGTACCATATGTGCATGGCATGTAGTCCGTGCTAGATAAGTTACACTGAAAAACCTATCACCTGATGTTAAAAACTGACATTTAAACCCTACACGATGTGTACCTCCTGTACACGTTGTGTACTTTCTCACAGCATGATTTCCCAATTCATGACTTTCATCTAGCAACAAGTAAATGATATGTACCTCTAGTACTTGGTGTATACCTCTAGTACATAGTATTTACCAACTCTATAGCCTGCATAAAAAATTTTAAAACCATATATAAGGGATTTGAACAAAAAGGGAACTTAGAATGTAGTAAAAACGTACCCGATCATGGTAATGACTTGTTAAAAACTCCCTACCATAAATACTTTCAATACTCATGAATTCATGTGGAATATGTAACTCCAAGAAAAATATGAGGCCAGTTATCCCTCATTAACAACTCACATTCCCAAGTCTCATGAGAATATGATCCTTGTTTCCATAGAACTCTGACTAATAGAATCGATTTCCCATGCAAGACATTCATCTGAGAGTCAACGATCTCAACTGGTTTCTCCAAAATAGAATCATATGGCTCTAACTCAATTTCTTCCTAAATCAGAATGTGAGTGGGATCATGGTGATACTTCCAAAATTGAGATATTTCAAAAACATCGTGAATTCTCATCAACCGAGCCAACAATGATAACCAATAAGAAACCTTTCCAAGCTGTTCAGTGATCTCAAACCATCCAACATATCTCAGAGCCTACATTCTCTATTTTACAAGATGATAGTGACCCAAAAGAGGAGAAACATTCATGAAAACCTAGTCACTCGAAGGAAAAATCCAAAGGTTGATGTTGCTGATCTACAAATGATTTTTGTCGACTCTAGGATTTCACCAGACCTCATCGCACATACTGAATCTTTGAGAATCTCTCCTGAACCAGACTTAGTAAAACCAAAGCTACTTCTCCCACCTCTTCCTAGAAAATAGGTGATCTACAAAGGCAACTATACATCACCTCAATGGGAGTTATTCTAATCGATGACTGATAACTATTATTGTAAACAAACTCAACCAGTCCGAGAAGGTTATACCATGATCCCCTTAAATCCAAGATGCATACATAAATCATATGCTTCATCTAACCGTCTTAATGTGGATGGTAATTTGTGATCAACTTGATCTTAGTTCCCATTTCGTCTTGAAGACTTCTCTAGAACCTCAAGTTAAACCAAGGATCGTTGTTTGAAACAATTGAAGAAGGATTCCCATGTAACATCACAATCTCTGTCATATATAGATTACCTAGATCATCAACCATAGTGGTATCCTTGATCCGAATGAAATGAGAAGACTTCATAAACTGATAAACAACCTCCAAGATATCATTTTTTCCTCTAGGTTTCCATGGAAACACAACAAAAAAAATCCATGGATACCTCATCCCATTTCCAAACTAGTACTAGAAGAGGTTGAAGCAACCAAGATGGTTTCAAGTGATATTCTTCTATCTATTGTCAAGTGTAACAGTGGGAAACATAATCTGCAATGTCACGCTTCATACCCAGCCACCATAAACTTCTTCTCATGTCATAATATATCTTAATAGTGCTTGGATGGATGGACCATGAAGTGTTATGATACTAAAACAAGACTAAAATTCTCATAGATTTTGGTACAACAACATAATTTCTGAAGTGAAGTATTCCATCTGAATAAAGAGACCAACCAGAAACAGTCTCCCCATCATGAAGGCTTTCTCGAGTCTTCTAAAACTCTCATCCTATTGCTGAATTTGCAACATAGAATCCAGGAGAGATGATGAAAATTTAACACTGGTCATACCCAAACCTAAAACATCCTCTCGAGTGTCCAAGTGAAATAGAGAAAAAATCTCCATAAGATTCCACTCCTCCTTCGATTTCAAAACGGTGTGTGATGATACCTTCCTGTTAAGAGTATTTGCAACAACATTCCCTTTCCGTGAGGTGTACGAGATGTCGAAGTCAAATGACTAATGGTACTATATCCATCATCTCTATCTGAGATTCATGTATTTTTGATAGAATATATAGCTCAAACTCTTATGATCAAAGAAGACCATGAACTTCTCTTCTAAGAGATAGTTCCACTAACATTTAAGCACATGTATAATTGTTGCAATCTCAAAATCATGAGTGGTTTAGTTCTTTTAATGTGGTTAGAGATTATGATATTCGTAAGCTATCACATGATCATCCTACATTAGCACACATCCCAAACTAGCAC
This sequence comes from Viscum album, assembly GCA_963277665.1. NCBI lineage: Eukaryota > Viridiplantae > Streptophyta > Magnoliopsida > Santalales > Viscaceae > Viscum > Viscum album. The sequence goes on along the minus strand of OY728125.1, from coordinate 352,769,772 downwards.
AAGATGCATCACAAAACACTATGTACCTCTTACTGGGATCAAGTAAGATCAAAATAGGTGTTGATGTCAGAATTGTTTTCAATTCATCGAAAAAAGACTAGAACATTTCATCCTATGTGAATTTTATAGCATTACAGGAAATAGAAATCAAAGGTGATTCCATTTTAGAGACATACTTAACGAACCATAGGTAGTACCTAGAAAAACCATGGAAGCATAGAAATTTAAATACACTATGTGGTTCTCCCCAAGACATAACATCCTTTACCTTCTATGGATAAACTAATAAGCCATTCATAGAAATTTTGTTCCCAAGGAGCTTCACTTCTTGAATCCATAAACTAAATTTTAAAATATTTCTAAAAAAATGGTGGATTCTGAAAATATCTAGAATGAAACTCATATGGTGCTCATGCTCACACTTATATTTTGAATAAATAAGAATATCATCCACAAACACAACCAAAGAAGTGTCAAGATATTGGTGGAATATATGATTCATGAAGGCCATAAAAACTATAAGAGTGTTATTCATACCAAAAGGTGTCACAAGATATTCATAATAGAAATTCATTCTCTTAAAGGCCATCTTTGGTATATTAAACTCTAGAACTCTGAGATGGTGATAACCCGACTAAAGATCAATTTTCAAGAACCACTTTTCTCTCTTAAACTGATCAAAGAAATCATCCACGCAAGGAAAAGGATACTTTTTATTAATCATTACCCAGATCAACATTCTATAGTCCACACATAACCAAACTGAACAATCTTCTTTATTGGAAAATAGAACATGGGATTCCCAAGGGGAAACACTCAAGTGAACAAAACCTTTCTCTAATTGGTCTTCCAAATTAATCTTGAGTTCTTTCATCTCTTCTAGTGTCATATGGTATGAATCCATCAATATCAGTTGTGTACCTAGAACCAGGCAATCATAAACGCTACCTCTCTATCTGAAGGATGACTGGAAACATCATCTTGTAAAATGTTAGGGAAATCTAGAAAAACAACAGAAAGGTTATCAAAATAAGAAACTTCATCGGGCTAAAATGAAACAACAACCAACAAACTCCAGAGCTCTAGGCGGGAAGGTCATGCACAAATTTTTATACTGAGTATTTCTACCTATGTGCAGATGGTAGATAAAGATATGATGGAAAAAAATAAACATGGAAGGAAATTTCAGTGCTAACACCTCTTCTGTTTTATCCAGAGACAACTTTAGTGGTGTGCATGGGAAGAAGAGGAAGTGGCAGGATTGTCGCAGATGTGGTGGAGGTGGGATTGAGCAGAGAGCCTCCATTTCACCATTTGTTTTAGATGTTAGTGTGCCTCTCACTTCCTAATGATAGAACATGGTATTGAAACCCTTCCAATCTAATCCCACATGTCTATCTTCCTAGACCATAGAGTCCCACAAACGTTGTTAGAACCCTTGAGCCTAAATGCTACAAACTTCACACTAATATTCTCATGTGTCTCCAAGAAGTCATATATTTTATCAATCCTTTCGATCCAATCCTCTGCCTCTTGTAGTTCAAATGTTCCCTTAAAAGGATGGTGGATTCTTTCACAAGAAATATCATTATCGATCTCACTCTCCTCCAACTCCTGGTTGTACCACAATCACAACATTATGAAATCGTGGAACATCATGGTCGACAAAAAAGAATTCCCATACGTTAGTCTTGATGAGATTTTGATCCATAGGTGGGTTCACTTGAGGAGCCTCAGCGGCACCCTTCTGAGGAACTCATGGAAGACTTCTCTAAGTCATACTACGGTACGTTGAAACATAAGAACAACCAGACAATAGAATAGATCTCAATTCAAAATAGAACACCCACAAAAAACTGATATTTAAAAAAACATACTAGAGACACACATCCCAACATCCCATGGAATCGTGAGTATCGTTACAACAAGATCTGGCCATGTACTTATCACAACATACCTCTCAAGTCTCGACAATATTATCTCTAGTCTAACAGATGTCTTATTAAAAAGATTCTCGAGGAAAAACTGACCTCTGATAGAAAACTGTAATGAACCAAACCATGTTTCCCTCAAACCCATCACCTGGCCCGATCTTTCACATACCTGAACGGTATTCTTGATCCCCATGGGTTGGCGACAAGAACCTCGACATCGAACAAAAAAACAGAGGGAACTATTTCTCCCAACCTGAAAAATCACATGTCATACATATATATAGTGAGAAAGAAACAGTGGAAGACAAACAAATATATATTCCATAACTGTAATAAAATAGTAGAAATAGATGAACTTCAATAGTATCTAAAACTCTAAAAGACAATTCCAACTATCTACAATGGACTAAATGAACAGCATCTCCATGAAATGGTGTGGACAAACTCCCACCATCTCACCACCATCTACCCAACCTGCTGACCCAAACCTCACCGTCTCACTATGGCACCTTTCCTTTACCTTCACCAGAAGACACAAAATGGTCTACGCACCACCAAATAGGTGTGCATGGTTTGAGCTAATAGGCACAAAAGGATCCCACCCAGGTGTTCCATAAAAAGTATCTGTATAAAAAATCATATATACTCATTTTAAAATAAAACATGTCATGATAAGATGTAAATCATTTTTAAAGAAAACATGGTAATAACTTCTTTTTATCTAATTTTATAAACAAAATCATATATATCAATTTCAAAGAACATTTTTGATATCATTTTCCACAATAATAAACAAGAATATCAAGACTAAGTTATAAATCCAATGAACTCAAAACAAAAGCATAGGTATCACCACAATAAGGAATTCTATAGGACTAGGCCGCAGACTACTTATACCATAATAATCAAGTGCACAAAAACTAATATTAAAACAATGGGACTAGGAATAATAGGAATACCCCATGAGTAAACCACCCAAAATATCAATATCATTCCCCTAGAATAATAGTCTTAGGAAACAGAGTAAATCCCCAAGGAAAACCTCTTTAATAATCACAAAAAATGGATAATGGCCATAAGATAAACCTTACACCTAAGTACTCAAGGAAACCCATGTTCCCTTTTTTACAATTAATTTCAATACGTTGAAATCCATTTCACAGTTTCCAGTACAATATTTTAAAATACCAATTTTCCATTTATTTATCAATATCTAGGGAGGGACCATTTTTTATTGAAAAATTATTTCAACAAACATGAGACAAACATTCTAATTATAATATATAAAACTCTTTACAGAGAAAAAAATATGGGTATCATCCTAGGCTACAAAAAAACCACCTACCTCAAATTTTGGGTTACACATGCTCGCAATGAAATCCAAATCCAATAAAACCCAAAAACCTCAAATAAGGCCCTAGAATCAAAACCTCATATCTTAGGATTGATCCAAATCTAAATGAAAGATGTTATAAGAAAAGAAGAAACCAAAATATCTCAAGGATAAATTCCCATTGCACCAAAACAAATGAAGGAAAAGGCCTCCAGAATTAGATATCAGAATGCATCTAGAAGAAACCAAGAAGAAACATAAAAATAGATAACTGAATCTAATAATGAAAATCTAGTGTGTTATTACAATCAATCATGATGAAGGACCATAAATAACACATTCCCATAGAGACTCACTATGGATGCAATGAAGATACCAAGTCGATCAGATCGATTCATAAGGGTAGACACCTCTAAAAATCGTGTAGGAAGATTTTTTTAAGAGACAAGAGCTATGGAAATAATACACCGAGTGAAACTTCTAAACATGTGACTTAATGTTGGGAGTAGGATGGGTCACAATGTGTATCTCATGTACACAGTGTGTAGTCTATGTTGGATAAGTTACAGTGAAAAACCTATCACCTCAAGTTAAAACTGAAATTTAAACCATACACGATGTGTACCTTAGGTTCACCATGTGTACCTACTCACAACGTGATTTCCTTATTCACAACTTTCTTCTAAGAGAAAGTACACAACATGTACCTCCAGTACAAAGCATGTACCACCAGCACATAGTGTGTACCTCTAGTACATAGAGTGCACCTTCTCTATAGCCGATAGAAAAAACCATAAAACCACCTTTGAGGGATTCAAACCAAAAGGGAACATAGAAAGTGGTAAAAACTTACCAAATCAAGGTAATGGGATGTTACACCAAAATTAACCTAGGACCCCTCAAATTTGTTTTGGGACCATGAAAAAATCATGTTAGTTCACTCGATCTATCAGGGTCCTTCCTAAGGTGGAATAATTTATTCTAAGGCTTTCACTCATATAGTTAAACTACTATTTTCATGTGATGTCCATGAAATCAACAAAGGATGTGAGAAAGTGTAGAAAATTATCCCATGGAGACCCAACCCATCACCTAAGTCAGTATGCCACATGGCCCAATGTGTGTTTTAGATCACCATGGGATAGAGACAATCACCTAGGCATCATAAATAACCATTTTGGATTAATTTTGGAGGACTATATCAAATAGAAAACAATATAAAATAGATTTAATTATATAATAGATTTAATATAGCAGAGAGTAAAATAACACATCATAACATCATCACAACATTATCCATAAAAAATACTTATTATACCCACATTTAAAACTCAAAATGGGTAATAAGACCAAAAGGGATGATAAATAATATTCTAAGAACCAAAATCCTTAAACTACCCCATATGAGATAAACTGCATGAGACCACATCTTTTCTATCCCAAAATAATCCTTAGACATTGGTAATCAAGATGGGACATCGAACTGCAAGGTTTCTTTTCCATTAACTATGTACTGAAAAATAAAGCCTTCATACGCACAAATTCATATGTAGGAAGTGAGGCATAAAGCTCCATAGGATACCACTATGGATTTATGTATGGAATTTAACCCAGAAAAACAATAAATTTTGTTTAAAAACTCTTTTTCACAATGAATTTCACTTTATAGAACCCTATGGTTTCTCTAACAAAACTGACATTTCAAAACATGGAAAATAAGGCTTGAATAATGAGATAAATCCACCCAGCATAACATATTCAACTCACCCAAACATGTAATAAACATGGGCATAATCATAAGTATTATTATATATCCAAATAAGAAAAATGGAATAAGAATAAAATATATCAACCAAACAAGTCCCTAGACTCTTTCATAAAGCATATAAATACTAATAGTGAACAGGTAGTACACACCATGAGATCTAACCCATAGATTATAGTGGGACTTTGTTTGGGATAATATTTTTATAGATATATAAGAATGTAAAAAACTTTTGGATGCTCTATCAGTCTTCCACAATCACAAAAAAATATTAAATGGGGACTCTTAAAATACATGGCCATGTTTTGGAAGCTTCCTTGTTCTTTATCCCAATCAATACCTCGGTCCCTTTCATAACACCCAAAAGTTATCTAAAGGAATATGAAAAGGGTATATTGGTCTAAGTCATGCACACACACACACCCAACATCTCCAATGTTATACATAATTCCAAACACATAAACATTAACATGTTCCAATCATATAATTATTTTAAAATATATTTGCATAAGCCTTCCATTCCCATTATGAGTCACGTATTTAACACTATGCATGAGATTTCTAGAAACCCTTTTAAAAAATTATTTGAAATGATAAAACTGATTTGATCAATTTTACAAAAGATAAGACCCACTTAAATCAAGGATATAGAGTCCTAAAACACCTAAACCACAAATAAACAAAATAAAACCTCCATAAACAACCCTAGGGTCATCCAAATTGAAATCCAAAGTTTTACCATTCTATAAAAAGGTAAGAATACTATGAGATAAGAGGAAAGGTTGAATAAATCAAGATAAACTAAAGCTAGAATACTATAGAACCATGGATAATACAACAAGATATAGGGGAATAATTTAAAAGTCATTTGGGAGAGGCCACACATGAAGTGGAAATAAATGAAGGAGAGGCCCTTAAAATTCATAAGGGAAAATAGTTATAAACTATTTTTTAATGATCTGGTCAAATTGTAAGATTTTTTCACATGGTTAGGAAAACAATTCACCAAATTTATGGGATCCACTTCTTATACAAAAATAATCGACTTAGTTTCTCTCTAATAGACGAACCCTTTTATTAAAAAAGATAAGGTAAAAAACAAATAAAGAGATTATAGAGGATAAAAATGATGAAGCCCGAGGGTATACACTTAGTATATCATAGCACAATCAATAGGAAGGGATCCAAAATTACAAAACACCAAAATCCATTTTTTTAGATACCCTTAGATGTATGAAGATCTACCATCACATTTCCCCCATATTAAGTATGAACAACCTTCGTGTATGAATTTAGTAAATAAATACACATCCCGATGTGATGAAGGATATTCCATGGATAGTCCATAGGACCATTCAAAGCATTGACCACTAAGGCTGAATTAGATTCCACTTCATGAAAAATGATTGAACTAGACTTGCATATTTTCAACCTTTGCAGCATTTCCCAGGCCTCAACCACAACTAAAGTTCACTCCCCAAAACAATGATGAGAAATCCAAGATGATTGACCCCTAAAAATCATAAAAAACTCCACCACCGTGCATGATACCTTTCACATAGACTTCATACTTATTAATATTAAGACCTTGACCATTTGACTTCCATCTAACCCATGAGTTGGTATCCCTATTCCCAAGAGAAGACACTCATATAGACCTACTAGGTTATATGTGAGACTGTATCACCAACAAAAAATAAATTCCTTTACACTAATAAATATGAGAGTTACTAATTTCTAGAAACTAAAACATTATTTAATTGAGATTCAGTCAAAGTCCCTAATGACAAATATTGTTTTGAGTATCCCAGATTGTCTAATAGTAGCAATAGTGAAAATGGACCACACCCTTGGCCTTCACACAATCCCTTTTATAAATAGCCCAGTTTTCCTAAAGAAATTCCTCCACAGATCTCACCCTACTAATGGAATCCAAAATACTTACAACATGATACCAAAAATAAGCTACCCATTCACCATTGACAAAGAAATGTGTAACAGATTTTGAATCGGCATTGGAAATCACTTTCTCTATTATGAAATAGGAATAAAAATGTGTTAAAGGTTATCATCCATTAGAATAACATTATTTATAATTCTAAAAATAAACTATTTATATTTATGAGATATATTTTTACCATATTTTAGTATCCATATTTTCTATATTATATAGAGAATGATCCATACTAAAAAATACAGAACTATTTACTTTTCCAAAAATAGAATAAGGGATGAAAAACTGGTAAATTTCTCTAGAAAGATGAATGGTATGCATCACCTCCTTTTGATCATTATTGAGAACTGCATCAATAAACCATGGATAGGAATATGAATGGAAAAAGTTGATATCTGGAACTATACATCCATGGAAGAACAAAATAGTTATATCCAAATTGTTTTTCCATGATGAAATGTATTTGCGCTCGATAATCCATCAATAATTCAAAATAATCCAGAGATTAGAGCCCTCAAAATTATTAACCCATTTAATTTAAAACTCCCCATACTTCTTATTAATAAAATAATACCTAAGAGAGCCCCCCAAAATAACCTACCATGCCAATTTATTATACAATCACCACATTCTTTCTTCAATTCCTTCTAGATTGATATCCCCTCATTGAAAGTTCATGTCAAATGATGCCATCTTGCCTAATGATGATGAAATTCTTAATGTGAATAAAATATAAAACAATTTAAAATTCTTTTAATGTTCTTGATCACTATATTGGGAGGTATGAACAAAGATAAAATCGGTATAGGAATAGAATAAAGAACATTATTAACCAAATTAACTCTTCCCCCAAATGAAAGAAAATTAATTTTCTATCTCAAGATCCATCCCATGATTATTTTCACAAAATTATCATAGTGGTGAATTTTAATCCTCCAATTAGATAATGGAGAACCTAGATAATCCAAAAAAACTACGTTTATAAATACCTATTATATCTTATATAAAATTTGACATTTTTTAAGAACACTTTTTTGGAATTAAGAATGCCACTTTTTTGGTATTAACACATTGAATTTCCTTATTTCACTAATCAGAGAGAATCGTCTTGAAATTTAAAATTTATTTTTTTCTGCCATGGAGAAAAGACAACATATCGTTTGTAAATAAAATAGGAGAAATACCAAAAAACAATGCATAACTCACTTTAATATAACGAATCAAACCATCTTCAAGACCCTTATTAAGATTCATACTGAGGACATCCAGGGCCAGAATGAAAATTCATGTGGATATAGGGTCACATTTCCTCAAAACCCTCATATATTTTAAGAAACCATATATTTTCCCCACTAAAGAAATTAAAAACAAAGGATAGTAAAATCAAAAAAATAAAATGTCAAAAACCCACTCTGAATAACCACACATTATGACAACTTTTATAATGAATTACTAGTACATCCGATCATAGGACTTTTCCATGTCAATCTTTATCATCATATTGGTTTTGATCACCTTCCTATCAAGATAATTAATCATTTCCTAAGAAATCATGTAGCTCCCTATATGCATCTTCCTTTGATAAAACCATGTTTTTATTTTAACACCTAAAGAGGAAGATGAGTGGATAATAGTTTTATGAAAATTGTTTCCATCACTTTACATGAAAAAACACACATACTTATGGGATGGAATTGTCTAAAAATATTATGTTGATTAACTTTAAAAATAAGAGAAAAATGTTAGCCTAAGTGAATCTTGGTAAAGTAACACCCATGAAAAAATCTAGTAAAACATACACAGAACATACCCTTTGATAATAATTCAAGGATCATAATATAAATCTTCTAGGAAACCATCATCACCTAGGGAACTCTCAAAATTAAGTGACTTAATGGTATCAAAAATCTCATATTATTCTAGGAGAACACACAACCTTAGATGATATAAGTCGGAAATATTACAAATAATGTTATCAAATAGAGAGTATATTACGCCTCATTATTTAGAAGGATACCCTTGGAACTAAAATTGACTAGAAATATATTTTGTGAAATGATCCCCTCGCATGTGACCCACAATGATTGCATCACTAGTGAAAGAACCATTAGGGATATGAAGTTTGATACTTACCTTAATCATTTTTCTCCCTTATACATGAATGAAAGTAGACATTATTTTTATCCCCTACCATAATCCATTTAGATTTTCATCTCTCTATATCATATTTCTCAAGATCAAGTAAAACATCCTCTAAAGTATCTTTCTTACAGGAAGAAAGTATATAGTAGTTATCAGCCCATTAATTTTTTCAACTAGAGGTCAAGTTGGATAATATCTTCCTAAAGGGAATACAAAGTGAAATCTTGGTTGGGGGGATGGGGAATCCAAAAAATAATGTCACTCTTGAGACTTATTAACTTTTTATGAAGATATATCAATGAAAAACCCTGAGTATGAACAATCCAAAAAGTTTAAAACATATCTCTGAACCCTTCCAACTGCATCCAATTACTAGTATAAAAAAAATCCATGTTCATATCCCTAGATGAATGAACATGAATAAAGAGAGGTAAGTTATTAAATAAGGATCTTGAAAAATGAGTCATAGAGGAGCTTGGGTTGTCAGATATGGCCTGAAATTTTCCGAGACATCTATCAAGCCTACTCTAAAAAAAATTAATACCCCTATGATTGTAACACTTATTTTGGGAATCAAATGACTATACCAAGTCCATAAGATAATTATATGCAGCAAAATATTGGAATCCCTTAATACCATTTTAGGGATAAAATCCCCCCTCCTTCTCAGATGAGTCAAGAATAGTATTGAAATATCCTCCAATAATCCAAGCTGTCAATCCTGGTTTGAAAGAAAAAAGTGAGTCCCAAATTTCATTTCCTTATGTAGGGTCATATATGGAATAAAAATAAGTAAAATAAAGGATCCATCATTATTACTAACCTTTAACAAAAATTCTGAATAGAACCCTGAATAAAACCCACTTGATGTTGATCATTCAAAAAATTTCAAATGTGGTTTTAACCAGATGTACATGTATACAATGACTGAAGTTAAATCTTTGATTTGCCTCCTTAATGGAATAAAATTTAATCTTTAGATACAGGGTATCCAAAAACGAAACATTCTTCTTCTAAATAGTATTAAAAATGAATTGCCTCATAACCAATGATCCAAGACCCCTTTCGTTCCATGTAATAGAATAAATCATTGGGATTAACAAGATATGGCCTAATGAAATAATTCTAGGGAGGTTTCAAAATAGGATCCATTAATTATAGATTTGGTTTTAGATAAAGTCTCAATAATTAGTGGAGGTAGTTTGAAATTCGTTACCTTAAGACTACCTTGAGTAGGGGGTGGCTGAATAGTATCCTCAAAAAAATCATGTAACATCTGGAAGGAATTATGAATAGGGGTCGATTCATTTGGGAGGGTAGAACCAAGGGAAAACATTGAATTCTCTCAAGTAATTTCATCTGGTGTCACCCTTTAAATAGACTATATCTTAGTAAAGTTACTACGAGGAATACTAGAAAGAGGCTTACTTTTGGTGCCCTCAGAGGAAGGCATTAACAACACCTATGAAAAAATCATATATAAAGTGGAAGAAACTGGATCTTGAAGAAATCAGATATAAAGTGGAAAACAAAACTAGATCAATCATATGCACTTTATGTCCAATTCTAAAAAAATAACATCGCCTTAACATTTTCATTATACTACTTAAAATTAATATGATTAGAATCCGATGAAGGTACCTTAGAGGGAATCTCAGAGCACATGGTTTTGAGAAACCAATGCATGATTAAAAACAACATGCTAAAGCAATAAAACCCCCCAATGTCCCCCGAACATCCCTCCCACATATTTATAAGCATAATTTTAAAAAACCATGGATCAGGGATTGTTTTTTAAAAAAACTATGTTTCTCAACATCCAATTCATGAAAAATCCTAGAATAAATAAATAAATAATTAATTAATTAAAGAATACCTATGACATGGCAGTTACCACAGTTCTCACCATCATGTCTGTTTCTTCCCCTAAAAATTTTTCAATAATATTTATAAGAAAAAGCCTTAAGCCTTCTAATCCCTCGCATAAAATTTTGATTCCCAACACTCTTGGCTATAACAACCATACTTCGAAATCATGCATACCCATGGGATCAACTTACAACAAATAACGTTTTTTATAATATAGGATGCATGTAGGTTGGTCCAAATGGTGTGGTCAAGCTATATATCCAAGTAATCTCACATTATCATGTGAGATGGTTCTATATGATATTTATTAAAATATTATATTTCAAAAATAATTATGGATCAAGTTTAATCACGGTATAAATTCCAACTGATAGTATAACATTCCAAAACACATTAAAATATAAAACATACCAATATAACACGGCACCAACCTTCCATAGTTTACAAAGTGATTAGGTCCCAATTGAATGAATACGTATAGAAGAATTTAATCATAAACCTCAAAATCTATTAGACATTAATGTTGATCAACATATGATTTTTGTCAACTCTGATCCATCACTAGCCTCTTTTAGATCAACTAAATGTTCACTATCATCCTCTGGATGATACTTGGTCCCAATAAGGAATGTTCACCCATATCATCCCAACATGATGGGGACTATCATGTTTGAACAAAAAAATATCTCAAAAGTTATCATATTGACTGAGACAAGGGAACTGGTTTTGTATAAAAAATTCCAAAAATGAAAAATACATCTCCCAATAACTCTTGAAGTCTAGAACACGTTCACAAATCATATCCTCAAGAATATGGATAGCATGCTCAATGTGAGCATCCATATGCGGGTAATAAGTTGGGGTCCAATTAAACAAGGTTCCCATGGATTACAGGAGACTCTTACATAACTAATAATTAATGAGTATCCCAATCAAGACTTATCGCTGAAGGAACACCATGAGGCCTAATGATCTCACATGCATAAAAGTTCCATAAATCCTATACCTTCTTTGAGTCCTTAATGGGGAGAAAGTGAGAAAAATTAGTGAAATGATCTATAAGAACCCAAATATCAACTTTACTACTAATATTATGAGGTATATTGGTCACGATTTATATAGATATCTCATCTCACTTCCACACTATAATATAAAGAAGATGAAGTAACCCAACTACCCAACGATGCTCCACTATGATCCTCTAATAGGTAAAACATCAAGATAAAAAACTAGAAAATGTCCATATGATCATGGAACGCAAATAACAAAACCTATGAATTTATGATGTCTTGTTATCCCACAGGTTAATCGACCAGCTATAATAGTGTGCCTCATGCATAACCACCTACCTCAAAGTCAAAGGAACCACCAGCCACTTCACAAAGAAGAAGGAATCATCAAGTGACTAAAACCAATAAAATATAGTCACCCCATCATTTTGAACTATACTAATTATTTGGAAGTTAGGTTTATATTCTTACTTAAATATAACATGATGAACAAGAGAGGGAATGACCTAAACACTACTCAAGGGAACTTTCTCTTGGTCCTTAAAAATTTTCAAATTTATATCAGTAAAGAAACCCATCAAAAAATACTAATAGACAGATTATTTAACTACCAAGATTAGAAACTTTTTATTCAAAGAATCAGTGACCACATTCTCCTTATTAGGGGTATATGAAATATCAAAATCAAATCTCTTAAGATAATACACCAATTATCTTTTTATAAAGTTAAAATCCTTCTAGGTGAAGATATACTTTAGGTTCTTCTAATCCGACTAAACTGTAAGATTCTTCCCAAAGAGGTAATGTAAAAACCTGAGATTTTCTGAGAATTATTCTTTTTAATTTCATTGTTGTCTTGTGTTGTACGCTAAACCAAACTTATCTTGTACTATATGCAACAATGTATTAGCTTGCAGTATACGCAACATTATTCTTGGATCGTGTTACACAAAATTTCAAGTTCGTTTGATAGAAGTTATTCTATGCAACATTGAGTGTATATATATATATATATACAATGTATAAATGAAATATGGTTGGATTCTATTATACAAAAAAACTAATGAATCTTTCAATACACGCAACCCTGACCTGGCTTTCTTTACATGAAATCGCGACCTTCCACGATACTGTGTGTAGTACGCAATGTCGAGTTTCACTAAACGATATATTATTATCATATTATTATGAACTAGCCGTTATGAATAGTAATACCCACTTTTTGTAATGTTATAAATTTCACCTTTCAAAATGAACTTCATTTTTTGATTCGGAATATCTAAATTATCCTAGGGTGAAATTTTGGTATTTTTCTGAAAACATTCAATTTTTGATGAATAGTGAAAACACTGGGTTACTATTTAAAAACCGACCTTTTATATAAATAGTTATTTATTTTATTTAAATTTATTTTAGGTCAAAATTGATACATAATACCTATATAAGTTCAATGTAATTCATTGGAGTCATTTCATAATAATTTTAGACATATAAAAATTTTATTGAACTTTTCACCGTCATTTACCCACCTCCTAGGAGAATTTGAAAATTTACATAAAACTTAATTTTACCACTTCTGTGAGTGGAATTTTGAAAATCTGAGAGACACAGTTAATATCAGGGAGTAAAATGTGGTTCAATAAGATAAAAATAATTTTTGGTGAATATTAACTTTTTACTTTTATTTACCACGGTTAAAAGTAAATAGGGTAATTAAAGGTAAAAATGATATTATTATTACCCTAACACATGTCATAATTCTATTATATAAGTGTAATTCGACCAAAAAAACCTTAGGAATAAAATATTAGCATGTAGGTCCACTTGGAATAGATTAGGACATTTATTATTAATTTATTTAAAGAAGGGTTAAAATAGTTAAAATCAAAGTTTAATAACTAAATCATTTCTAATATAGGGTTATACATAAGATAAATTCAACTATAAATATTAATTAGAAATATAAAACTATTTCCTACATAATGGTATTTTATTTACAATTTTTAGACATTAAATAATATAATTTATCTATGACACAATGATGATGCAGTAATTACCATATTAATGAAATATTAACATAATTGATGTTATAAATACCCAAATAAATGTAATTTCAGACTTTTTATGAATTCCACTAATTTTATAGGTTAATATGATATGTTAGTATTTATTTAAATAACGTTTTTTGAACTAAATAGTCTGTTATGATTTTCAAAAAAATCAATTACCAAATATTGTAAAAATTGATATAAAATAGTTTTTAAAAAAAATATTATATTATTAATTGTAATTTTATTCTTAAAAATCTAAGGTTCTTCCAAATGACTTAGATAAGGATATATTAATTAATAATTAACCACTTGGGGTTATTTTGGCTTGTTATATTAGGTTTATTAACCATATAGTGTGAGAACTAGAAGACACGGTAAAACTTAAATTATTTAACTTAGAGTTAAATCTAAATGATAAGGTTAAAATAGGAATCTAAACTTGTATAAAACCTATTTTTTGAGAGTATGTAGACCCATAACCACCTTATCTTAGAAATAAATCAATTTGGAGCTATTAAAAACCGAATATGACTTTATTATAAAATAATATTTTAAGTTTTCCTAAGGTGCCCCTCTCCTCCCTTATAAAAAGGGAACCACTTCCCTCTTCTCTTCACACCATTTTGAGCCTTGAAGCACGGACAAAACCTGACCCTTTATCTTCTCCACTTACCTAGAAACATTCTGGAGGTTCTAGTCTTCTCAAAATACCAACTCTAGTGCCCTAAGAATAAGTTTAAAGGAGGTGCGTCGAGGAAGAGGTAATCTCTTCTACCGACTCTTTCTAGTTTCTTTCTTATTCTACTTCCTATTATTTAGTTGTTTCATTATGAAGTAATAACATCAATAATAATTATATACTGATATGTTATTATAAATATTAAACAACCCTATTTCACCTTCTACCCATCCTATGGAAAACAAAATCACCACGCGTGCGTACGTACGGAATACCGTCTCCACGCCGTGGTGTAATCTATTTTCGACCACCACCTCACTTGGATGGGTATAATGGTGTAAATAAATAACTATATATGATTATTATAAACTGATATTGATTCTAAAATATTATACATACACTTCAATACAATTCCATAATCATGGGAATGATATCATTTCTCGTGTGTACGTATGGACTACCATCTCCACGGCGCGATGAGATTCATTCTCCATGTTAACCATTCATGAATGATTATAAAGTATGTATAATGAATAATAATGAAATATATTAAATAATAATGATACTGGATTTATGTTTATATATATATATATATGTATTTATGTAATCTACTTAATTCCATTCATTTCAATAAGGAAATGAAAACAGAGTTCATGTGTGCGTACGACATACAGTCTCCATGAACGGTGTATTTCATTCCATTTATCGATCTATCATATATATATGTATATGCTGAATATATATTATATATATAAATCATGTTTTACATTCTAAAATTAATTAAATCAGGATATAAATAATAATATCAAGACCAACAAGTCGAAACGCATACGATAAATGAAACGATTTTACCTAAAATGCTGCTTTAACCTGGAATTTACAAAAGAACGGGTAATATAAAGTCATAAGTGAACCTTATATGATATCATAACAATGAATATGATTCTTTAATAAGTAAATGAGATTATGAAAATCATTATACAGGAGTTTCGGATATGTATAAAGCATATCAGACCAAAGGTAAGGGATAATTATTCCAATCTCATTCTTATCCGAGATTGTTTATTCGTAAGTATTTACTGGGGTTATGTTTATTATCCATGTCCATGTGTTCTCATAATGTTTTCATAAATTTTTTTCTTTTTTCCATGTATGTTTAAAGTCATTTTTACCCTTTTTTACTTTCTCCACATCGTATGGAAGGAATCTTTCTTTTGTTTTCCATATGAGGTACTTTTGACTTTTCCAGTAAAAGTACGAGAATAATGTTTTTTAAATTATACGACATGAACGGTTTTTTACAGTTTTATAATGCCTTATTTTCATGAAGCTTTATCTTCAAGATTTATTGACTATTTTCAACAAAATCCTTTTCTTTTAAAATTTCATGGAATTTTGTGAAAAGAAAATGATTTTGAAGAAGAAAGTAGATTTTCCTCAAGAATTCATTTCAAGTGTTTTATCAAAACCATTTTCCATCTAAGATGACATTATTTCATATGTGTATGTTTCAAGTATAATGTCTCTATTATTTACATGGTTTCACTTTCATTATGATGAAATGATATCCATTTGTTTTATATGGATTATATGATGATGGGATTATGTTTATGAAACCCATTTTATTCATTGGGTTATTATGAATGATGTATGTTTATTTTGTGGCACAAGTAAGAATGATTTCATTATGAGATGGGTGGGACATATATCTCCCTCCAATGAATTGGGTAAAGATTTATATCTCATGATATATACATGGATGGAATGATATGTTAATCTGGTTCAGTGTTATAGGACTGGAACGAGGAGTGAACTCGATTTAGAAAGGGACATTGTCCACTAAGATGGCCTTGGCAGCAATGCCTTGGCTACTATGGAAATCATATCATATGATTAATGGTTTGCAACAATTACATGTTTTGTTCCCATGATATTTTATCATTATTTACCTTCCTTTATGATATATGCCTCACGTACTTCCAAGATTTATGTCTTTGCTCAAGATTTTGATGTTTAGATTTTATGTTCAAGTTTTTGCATTTAAATGTTTATGGATTGTTTTATGTTCTCTATGTTTACCCTTACTGATCATTTGAGATCACCCTTTATATGTTTTATTTTCCCCAGGAAATAAAGAAAGGTTTTAGGTAAGAAACCCAAAGGGGAAGATCTTTATGGGAGATGTCGAAGATCTTTCACAACGATTAGAAGATTTTGTTCCGAGTTTCAAAAGACACTAAACTATTATGATCCTTGAGTGTTGGTTTTTTTTATGTATTAAGTATTCCAAAAAAGTAATGTAATGTTCATGTAGGTCAGGCTTTGGGTCTCTACTTTTGGTATCAAAGGAAAGGTTTAGTTAACCTTTGGAAACTAGGATGCGAAAACTTTAGTGAGATTCCTAGAGATATTTCTAAGGTATGTCTAGGGATGTCCCTAAGGTTAAGTATAAGTAGAGGATAGAGTCCTAGAATTATTGTAACGATATTAGAATTAAACCTAGGATGTTAGATATTGAAGGTAAACCCCCTTTATTATGTTGTTTTCCCTAGCATGATTTTTTCCTCTCACACTATTCTTTTTGGGTTTTAGACGATGGATGGAACCCGAAGGAATAGTGTTGATCAATTTAATGAACGATGCAGTGATTTTCCTCCTGAACAAACCAACGTTATGGGAGATGGAGTGAAAAATCGTGTTTTTATACTTAGACAAGCTATGAATCATTCAGGACATCCAAATGAATAGAGAAGGGAACAATATTCTATTGAGTCCATCATGAGGCAATACCCACCTTCTTTCAATGGGTCTTCTGATCCACTTGTTTCTAAATAATGGATTAGTACCATTGAAAAGATATTTTCCATACTTCACTGTTCAGAACATGGAAAAGTCATTCTAGCTATTTACTATTTCAAAGGTGAAGCAGATCAATGGTGGGCTCTAATTAAGAATACGAGGCCCCGAGATGAAATTGAATCCATGGAATGGGATGAGTTCAAGAACTTATTTTTCAATAAGTACTTCCCTCGTATTCTTCGAACAAATATGGAAAAGGATTTCCTTGAGCTTAAGCAAAAGGATGAGGAATCTGTTGGTATATACGAAGAGAATTTTACAAGGCTTGCAAGGTATGCATCTGGCTTTATCATCCAACCTGAAAGTAAAGTTGATTGGTTCTTCAGTGGCTGAAAACCAAGTCTTCGAAGGGAATTAGCTATAAGAGACTTCAGTAGCTATGAAGAAATTGTCCATTGTGCTATCAAGGTAGAAATGGAAGTTGGTGTTACATATCCATCTCATGGTTCTGACAAGAAATGAAAGATGAAGTTCAAGGAGAAATCTCAGAATAATGGTGAAAAGAAGATAAATGTTTCATTATGCTCAAAGTGTGGAATGAAGCATGGAGGATATTGTCTAAAAGGTACTGGAAAATGTTTCAAGTGTGAAAAAGAATGTCATCGAGCAGTGAAGTGTCAAAGTAATGGAAAAAGGGTTGCTAATTATATGAATAAAGAAAAGACTGTAGAGAACACACCACCATCACTTCAATGCTTCAAGTACAAGGAAATGGGGAATTATGCTAATCAATTTCCTAATCCAAGGGTTAATGATGATCAATGTGAGCAACCTCTTAAGGCAAAGGACAAAGGGAAGTTAAATGTGATCACTATTAGAAATGTTGAGTATGACAACGATGTGGTGGAATGATTATGTGTTTATGTAAAGGGATTCCAAAATAATGATGTGGAATCTCATTTATAGTATTTTGGAACATTGTAATATCAATGCAATGGTTTATTGTGGTTTTCAATAATTATATGGAATTGGTAACCATGAAAAGTGATTCAAATATTTTGGAAAGCAGATGATATGCGTATAATGAAGGGATGAGGAAAAAATTAAATATTTGATAGTATTCATGAGCTCATGATTGATATAAGGACAATGTTATATCATGGTTTGAGTATATAGATTTTTTGTATTTTGGAAAGAGTTAACTTTTGACAGCATTCATGTTTTCACTAAGGTTCAATGGGTATTCATTTTTCAAGAGAATACATGATTCAAATATTCACATGATTGGAATGTACCAACAAGATATATGAGGGATAAATGATGGTATTCACGTGCTTGCTATATGACCTTTTTAGTAATCGTTCTCTTTATACTATGAGTTTGGAAAGAAGTATTTTGGATAAGCCTAAAGATTGGAATGGATTATGGTGAACATAATTTAGTATTGTTTTAGGCTAGAAATTTTTCGATATTATTAATAGAATGTTATAATAATGTATTTTTAGAAAAAGGACAACCTGTAGGACGAGCGACAACCCGTCACATCGGAAAAGACTGTAGGAATCGAACCCACAACTGAAGTGTGACATGCCTTTATCGCATACCACTGGCCTACAAGAGGTCCCTGGTTAGTAGAAACTAGTTTTATTATATTAAGAAGTATGATATATTAAGTATAAGTCCATTTTAGGAACCTTATATGATTAATCTCACTAAATATGGACTTATGAATATAACTTTTGCTAACCTTATGTTTGAGACAGATGGAATGACCTATCATTCTATTGCATGATCTGCTAACACTTCACGAATGACAAATTCAACTTCATTTCTTTAAGATATGAAGTGGAAATCGTCCAAGGAATGACCAAAGGTGAGATTGTACCAAAATCAAGAAAGTATTTCTTCTAATTCCAAATTCTTCAACATTAGGGAAATAATCTTGAAAACCAAAAATGTTGTCCTAGTGCCCTCATATCCGATGAATCAGATGGTACCTTAGATCATCACAATTTTATGGATTTGTGATTGTTGGCCTTTTCATAGCCATTTCCTCTACCACTCTTCATCAGAACATGATGGTTAGATTTTTCTTCCATATCCATATTTTCACTTATGTTCTCCTATGTGGAAACCCAGTGATAAGTTAATTTGGGTAACCGTTATGTTTCTTACTTTACTTTTTAAAATTAAGTTTAATTATTCCTTTTTATGATGTTGGTTTCTATGAAAGAAACCTTCCAGTAGTAAACCATTTATAACCCCGACGAATTTCTCGGGCGAAATTCATTTTAAGGGGGGAAGAATATAACAACCTGAGATTTTATGAGAATTATTCTTTTTAATTTCATTGTTGTCTTGTGTTGTACGCTACACCAAAATTATCTTGTACTATATGCAACACTGTATTAGCTTTCAGTATACGCAACACTATTCTTGGATCGTGTTACACAAAATTTCAAGTTCGTTTGATAGAAGTTATTCTATGAAACATTGAGTGTATACATATATATATATATTCAATATATAAATGAAATATGGTTGGATTCTATTATACACAACAACTAATGAATCTTTCAATATACGCAACCCCGACTTGGCTTGTTTTACATGCAATCACGACCTTCCACGATAGCGTGTGTAGTACGCAATAACGACTTTCACTAAACGATATATTATTATAATATTATTATGAACTAGCCATTATGAATAGTAATACGCACTTTTTGAAATTTTATAAATTTTATCTTTCAAAATGAACTTCATTTTTGGATTCTGAATATCAAAATTAGCCTAGGGTAAAATTTTGGTATTTTTCTGAAAACATTCAATTTTTGATGAATAGTGAAAACACTAGGTTACTATTTAAAAACTGACTTTTTATATAAATAATTATTTATTTTATTTAAATTTATTTTTTATCAAAATTGATACATAATAAATATATAATTTCAATGTAATTCATTGGAGTCATTTTATAATAATTTTAGACATATAAAAATTTTATTGAACTTTTCACCGTCTTTTACCCACCTCCAAGGAGAATTTGAAAATTTACATAAAACATAACTTTACCTCTTTTGTGAGTGGAATTTATAAAATCCGAGAGACACGGTTAATATCAGGGAGTAAAATGTGGTTCAATAAGATAAAAATAATTTTTGATGAATAGTAACTTTTTACTTTTATTTACCACGGTTAAAAGTAAATAGGCTAATTAAATGTAAAAATGATATTATTATTACCCGAACACATGTCATAATTCTATTAGATAAGTGTAATTCGACCAAAAACAACCTTAGGAATAAAGTATTACCATTTACGTCCACTTGGATTAGATTAGGACATTTATTATTAATTTATTTAAAGAAGGGTTAAAATAGTTAAAATCAAAGTTTAATAACTAAATCATTTTTAATATAGGGTTATACATAAGATAAATTCGACTATAAAATTTCATTAGAAATATAAAAATATTTCATACATAATGGTATTTTATTTACAATTTTTAGACATTAAATAATATAATTTATTTATGACACAATGATGATGCAGTAATTACCTTATTAATTTAATATTAACATAATTGATGTTATAAATACCGAAATAAATGTAATTTTAGACATTTTATGAATTAAACTAATTTTATAGGTTAATATGATATGTTAGTATTTATTTAAATAACTTTTTTCTAACTAATAATTCTGTTATGATTTTCACAAAAATTAATTACCAAATAGTTTCAAAATTGACATAAAATAGTTTTAAAACAAATATTATATTATTAATTGTTATTTTATTCATAAAAATATAAGGTTCGGCCAAATGACATATATAAGGATATATATATTAATAATGAACCACTTAGTGTTCTTTTGTCTTGTTATAGTAAGTTTATCAACCATATAATGTGAGAAAACAAGAAGACACGGTAAAAGTTAAATTATTTAACTTAGAGTTAAATCTAAATGATAAGGTTAAAATAGGAACCTAAACTTGTCTAAAACCTATTGGATGAGATTATGTAGACCCATCCCCACCTTAGCTTCTAAATAAATCAATTTGGAGCTATTAAAAACCGAATATGACTTTATTATAAAATAATATTTTAAGTTTTCCTAAGGTGCCCCTCTCCTCCCTTATAAAAAGGGCACCACTTCCCTCTTCTCTTCACACCATTTTGAGCCTTGAATATCGTCCAAACCCTGCCGATTTCTCTTCTCCACTTCCCTAGAAAAATTCTGGAGGTTATGGTCTTCTCAGAAGACCAACTCTAGTTCCTTACGAAGAAGTTTAAAGGAGGTGCGTCGACGAAGAGGTAATCTCTTCTACCGACTTTTTCAAGTTTCTTTCTTCTTATACTTCCTCTTATTTAGCTGTTTAGTTATAAAGTAATAACATCAGTATTACATATATACTGATATTTTATTATAAATATGAAACAACCCTATTTCACCTTCTATCCAGCCTACGGAAAATGAAATCACCGCGCGTGCGAACGTACGGAATACCGTCTCCACGCCGTGGTGTAATCTATTTTCGACCACCACCTTACATGGATGGGTATAATGGTGTAAATAAATAACTATATATGATTATTTTAAAGTGATATTGATTCTGAAATATTATACATACAATTCAATACAATTCCACGATCATGGCAATGATATCATCGCTCGTGCGTACGTACGGACTACCGTCTCCACGACGCGATGAGATTCATTCTCCATGTTAACCATTAATGAATGATTATAAAGTATATATAATGAATAATAATGAAATATATGATATAATAATGATACTGTATTTATTTATATATATATATATGTATTTCATCTACGTAATTCCATTCATTTCAATAAGGAAATGAAAACAGAGTTCATGTGTACGTACGACATACAGTCTCCATGAACGGTGTATTTCATTCCATTTATCGATCTATCATATATATATGTATATGATCAATATATATTATATATATAAATCATGTTTTATATTTTGTAATTAAGTAAATCAGGATATAAATAATAATATCAAGAACAACAAGTCGAAACACGTACGGTAAATGAAACGATTTTACCCAAAACGCTTCTTTAACATTCAATTTACAAAAGAATGGGTAATATAAAGTCATAAGTGAACCATATATGGTATCATAACAATGAATATGATTCTGTAATAAGTAAATGACATCATTTAAATCATTATATAGGAGTTTCGGATACGTACAAAGCATATCAGACCTAGGATAAGGGATAATTATTCCAATCTCATTCTTATCCGAGATTGTTTATTCGTAAGTATTTACTGGGGTTATGTTTATTATCCATTTCCATATGTTATCAAAATGTTTTCATAGAATGTTTACATTTTTTCATGTATGTTTAAAGTCATTTTTACCTTTTTTTACTTTTACCACTTTGTATTGAAGGAATCTTTCTTTTGTTTACCATACGAGGTACTTTTAACTTTTCCAGCAAAAGTACGAGAAGAATGTTATTTTTAACTTATACGACATGAACGGATGTTTACGGTTTTATAACACCTTATTTTCATGAATATTTCTCTTCCAGATTTATTTACTATTTTCAAAAAATCCTTTTCTTTTAAAATTTCATGGAATTTTGTGAAAAGAAATTGATTTTGAAGAAGAAAGGATATTTTCTTCAAGAATTCATTTCAAGTGTTTTATCAAAACCATTTTCCATCTAAAATGACATTATCTCATATGTGTATGTTTCAAGTATAATGTCTCTACGATTTACATGGTTTCACTTTTCTTATGATGAAATGATATCCATTTTTTTTATATGGATTATGTGATGATGGGATTATGTTTATGAAACCCATTTTATTCGTTGGGTTATTATGAATGATGTATGTTTATTTTGTGGCACAAGTAAGAATGATTTCATTATGAGATGGGTGGGACCTATATCTCCCTCTAATGCATTGGGTAACGATTTATATCTCCTAAGATAGACATGGCTGGAATGGTATGTTAATCTAGTTCAGTGTTACATTAATGGAACGAGGAGTGAACTCGATTCAGAAAGGAACTTTGTCCACTAAGATGGTTTTTGCAACAATGCCTTGGCTACTATGGAAATCATATCATGTGCTTAATGGTTTTCCATAATTACATGTTTTGTTCCCATGCTATTTTATCATTATTGACGATCCTTTATGATATATGCCTCACGTACTTCCATGATTTATGTCTTTGCTCACGTTTTTGATGTTTAGATTTTATGTTCAAATTTTTGCATTTAAATATTAATGGATTCTTTTATGTTCTCTATGTTTACCCTTACTGAGTATTTGAGCTCATGATTTATATGTTTTATTTTCCCCAGGATATAAAGAAAGGTTTTAGGTAAGAAAACCAAAGGGGAAGATCTTTATGGGATATGTTGAAGACCCTTCACAACGATTAGAAGATTTTGTTCCGACTTTACAAAGACACTAAACTATTACG
This sequence comes from Viscum album, assembly GCA_963277665.1. Classification (NCBI taxonomy): domain Eukaryota; kingdom Viridiplantae; phylum Streptophyta; class Magnoliopsida; order Santalales; family Viscaceae; genus Viscum; species Viscum album. The sequence continues at coordinate 352,745,758 of OY728125.1, read as the reverse complement.
ATCCTTGAGTGTTGGTTTCTGTTATGTTTTAAGTATTCCAAAAAAGTAATGTAATTTTCTTGTACGTCAGTCTTTGGGTATCTACAGGTAATATCCCTTATTCTTTAAAACATGCATTAACAATTACAACTCTAGTTCATTAGTGGGGTAGTTCATCTCAGGTGGGCATAGATGATGAGATCCATAAGAAACTACTTGATCAACTTGCATCAGCACACACCCCAACCCCGCACATGAGACATAATATTACACTACATATCTTTTTCTATATTTAGGAAGAATAAAAACAAGATCTGATGACAAACGTAATTTAAACTACATAAAATAATGATTGAACTCATAAACCGACTCAAACTTCACCCCTTTGTGGGTCAACATTGTCTTTGGAAATGCTAGTTTGGAGAATTCCCAAACAGAGAGCTTATAATACCCTAAAATGCCTAAAAATATCTTAATATCTAACATGTTCTTTGACCACTCCCAATCATAATTGCTTGAGTATTCTTGTAGTCCACTAAAATCCCTCTCTCAAAAATCAAATGGCCTATAAACTATACCAATTGGATCCAGAACAGGCATTTGGATAACATAGAATATAGGTAAAAATCTATTAAGATTCCCAAGAAAACTCTCAAATGATCTCCATATCCCTCCCCCATCTTGGAATACACCAAGATTTCATCAAAAAAATAACAATTAAGTAGTCCAAAAAGTGATGAATGATCTGGTTCTTCAAGTCCATAAAGACCCCAAGAGAAATGGAAAGTCAAAATGTAATAACCAGATACTCAAAGTTCTCATACCATCTCTTGATGGAAATATTCGATATATCCTCATTTCAAACCCTCAACCAGTGATATTTTGAACATAGATTAATTTTTACTAAACCATTGGTCTCCCCTGAGTTAGTAAAATAATCATCAATTTGAGGAAATGGTTATTTTCTCTTAACATTTGGCTATTTTATCTTATGATATTATTTGAAAATTTAGAGACACCTGTCTACCTTCTTTGAAAAAAGAACTAGTGACGACCACCATGAAAATATAGATTTAATAAACCCCTTTATTTTAATATCCTCCACCTAAACCTTGAACTATTTAGACTTAATAGGGTCTATTCGGTATAAGGATAGGGAGATGGGGCTCAGCCTAGGGTGCAAATAAATAGTGAAATTGACATCTCAAAGGGGTGGAAAATAAAAACATATAAAACACCTTGGGGTACCATTGCATACCACTAAAATATAACCACCTCATCCTATCTATATATCATAAAATAAAAAGCCAATAAAACATACAAAAAATTGAACCCACATCCATATAAACTGGTGTTTCCTTCCCAAAATTTTGATCCCAATCACCTTGGAAGACGTGATTCCCATCGGGTGAAAGAAACTAAAACCTATGATGATAAAATACAATCATATATTTGAAACTAATCATCCAATACCTATATATGATGAGATTAAAAAAATCTAGGTACAACATGAGGAATTACTACACCACATCTATATCAGTTATAAAAATATGATACTTCGGGTATTTAAAACCTTACTCTTTCCTCCTTCTCAATAGAGTAAGTAGATCTATTATAAATTAAATAAACTCTTCTCACATACCCATGGTGTCAGGAAACATTAAATACATAAACCAATGGAAAACCCCATATCAAACAATGCTAAAACCATATAATAAGTGATAAATACCATACTTCACATAATATCTAGCCTATATTTTGAATCCTCAAGTACCATATCTACTACATAGAGGTGTCCTGACTCAGGATTAACCCGCACCTTCTTAGATGGCTGATAATACCCTCTAAAAATAGGTCAAGACTACATACCCATAAAAGTATTTTATCTCACTAGTATACACTTAAAATAATAATTATCAAGTCAATCCCTTATGTGGATGATTTAGAGATGTGTTGAAGATGACCCTGATGCCCATACCAGTGGTATGTCCTTTGATCCTATAGGGAATCAGGTCTAGTATGTCCAAAATTTCCACACTAATAGAAATTCATTAATATATAACTAGAAGAATCCAATGGTGTTGAACATGATAACATTTTAACACAATTTCCACTACTCTAAGAAGGTTTATCTCACTTTCTCTTCTAACAATAGGAGGAATTATAGCTACCCCCGACTACTCCAGAAACCCCACTAAGTATTTTTTCCTATTAAGTCTATATTATCCATAACATATTTATATAAAACCTTGGAATATGTTTTTATGAAAATGATAATAATAGTATATATAATCTCTACCTTTAATCCCATTTCAAAACAATTCTTCTTAAGATAGTGGTTTCAGAGGTTCTCATGAGAAAAATAAACTAACTTATCAAACTAAGTAGTTTACTTCAACACTGAATGGTGAACTTACTCTAACATCATAAACTCATCGATATTTCCCACCTTTAGTGTATCTGGATTAATTTTTTTTATTAAAATCCTTTTTAAAGCTACCTCAGGTGAGATCCTCAAGCCTCTTTTATTGTTCCATGGATTGTGACCATTTCGTACCTTATATATCCAACATGTAAGTGTAAAATCATACTTTCAAGGTATTAGGGGTGTTCAATAAATAGAATATAAGCTCAATACTCTAAATATATTCCCTAGGATCATGGACACCTATTTCACTATGGAATATTGATGGATTCTACACAGTGAACTCTTGAGCATAATCAACTTCCCATGTCTTTCCTATATCACCCTCCTAAACTAAGGATTAATTTGTATGAATCATCTATTAAAAAAAGTAGAATAGATAAGAGGGGTCACTATGGGGCATGCTCTATAGATTCCCATCTATGCCTATAAGAGATCCTTCTCGGAGGCATTATCTATAAAAAATAGGGTTCAAGTAATTCAATATTATATTAAATCTCAAACAACATCAAAAATACCAAAATAAACCCTTATAATATGACTTTAAAAAATAATTATAATAAAAAATACCTTCAAATTAATATGTTTAAAAAGATCAAAATTTTAATCATTTTTTCATTGTGAATGATCTATCTGAATTTTCCTAAAAACCATTCACCAACCCTCTGAAACTTCTTTATAAGATTGTAGAGTTGATCACATGGGTTCTTCAAAATTACAAATAACCATGTGCTTAAATCATGTGCCTCTACATTCAACTCCTTTTTCATTCCTAACCTCAAAATTAATCAAAACTAATCATTTATTATTATTTAAATCCATATACAATGATGAAAAACATCAAGTCTCATAAAAAAAACTTTAAACCAACTTCCAATAATAAACACAAACCCTATACTACCTATATAAACTCAAGGTTTTTCATAAGTAAGAGCTATCCAGGAACCATTCCACACCTATCTCTTGATCCCTGACTATCCTATATCATGTATACCACTAACCCCAAATTTAAAAAGGGATTTGATAACATTTTTTACTAATCTTGCCTCAGTCAAATTGACCAATAACTTGAGTCAGAATGCTAAACTATCCAAACATTTCTCCCAATTTCCATGGGATGGTGACAAGAACCTGAGAATCATAGATAAGTATTAGGAATGTATTTTTCCTTCGATAATATGGTATGAATTATCCAAAAATTTGATGGCCAGTCCAGCCAATAAAAAAACCAAATAAAAAAATATACATTATAACAAATGAAACAAATACCAATATAATATATCACAATATCATCTCATAACTAGTCATAAAAGATACATATACATATGTAATACATTTTCAAAACTCAGAATAGTAAATGATACCAAAATATCCAATGCATAATATCTCAATCGCCAAAATTCCAAAACAATCCTCAGATTTCAATAATCAAGATGTTTTGTTGAACTATAAGGTTCCATTTCCCTAACTTGTTTCTTGATAAAAAATTTATGTATATGACTAAAAATATATTTGGAGTATGATATAATAATACCAATAGGATACAAAACATTAATCTTAATAATTTCATTATCTAATAAAACCATTAAATCTAGTCTAAAGTATAAATTTCACAAACATGTCTACTTTTTAAGAGTGAGATCACTTGAAAACCACACTTTATAAATCCCTTTGTATTTTCATGAAAAAACTCTATTTTTAAATCCTAGAAAATTAGGCTTGAATAAATAGGTAAATCCACCCAACGTAACATTTTCAATAAACCAAAAAATGAAATAAACATTTCTAGAAGAAAAATCATCATTATATATCCAAATAATAGAAATTTCATATGTACAAAATATCAAAACTAGAGGCACTAACTTCTATAATAAATCATATAAAAACCATTTGGGAATAATTATTATTCATTATGGTCTCTAAATAATAGGTTATAGTGTGAATTAGTCTAAGATATTGGGTATCTAGTTGGCTAAGCATATACAATAATTTTGGAATCTCTATATTTCTTCCTTGAGGCCGAAAATACTTCCATGTGTACTCTCGGTTTACATAGACTTGTTTTATAATCTCCCTATATCATCCACCAAAAGGTAACCTTGGTCTATTTTATAACACTCCCAAGATATTCCAAGATATCTTCTCAGGTTCCATTTATATAATTCACGCACACAAAAACACCCATTTTCTCCCATGTGCAACACAATGCCAATAAAATAAACATAAAAAAGATTCAATCACATAATCCATTTAAAATATATATTTATAACAATTCCAGGCCTATAATGAGTCCCAAATTTAACACCACGAAAATACTCTTTGGAGACACTTTTCAAACCCCATTTGAAATCATAAAACCTCTTTGATACATTTTAACAAACACATGGAGTGTATCAAATACAACTCCCATTGAATAGAAACTTTAAACCATTAACTTCTTAACCCATTCCATGAATCAAAAAAATCGACTAAGAATTAATAATAATACCATTTAAGGGATATTTAGTAAATAAAACCAAAGTAAATAATTAATCAGTGTAATGCTATGGAAATGTTCCCTTAAATAGAGATACCTACCCAGAATAAAACTAAACCTTTTCTCTTTTAATGAAAAAAACTTAGATCAAATATATAGAGTCATTAAATTACTAAACCAAAAATAAACAACACAAAATCACCATTAACAACCCTTGGTACTGCTAAATTTCAATATAGGTTTTCATCATTCCATAAAAAGTTAAGAACATGGTGAGATAAGGGGAAAGTAAGAATAAATCAAGATTACTTCAATATGAACCTACACTTTCCATGTTAAATATACTAAAATAGAGGTGTGAGAACCACAAAGGCATGTGGGAGAGGCTATGCATAGAGGGGGAGAGAACTTTTTGAGAGTACCTTAAAATTTTGTAAGGGAAAATTATCAAATCCATATTTTAAATGATTTGGAAAAAATAAATTCTTTAGTTCTGTAGTTAGGTAAACTATGTTCCAACCTTAAAGGATCCACTATCTAACTAAAAAATTCATAAAATTTCTTAAAACCACTTCATATATCAACAAACTAAGATCATGCTGTGAAAAAATCCCATTATCCTCTAAATATCCCTCTCACCTGGTTAAGTACATTGATTTTACTAATTGTTTCCAATCATGAGTCAGGGACTGTTTTCCCAAAAATCAAGGTTCTCAAACTCTTAATCTCGTAATATCATAGAATAAATAAATGAAACTAAAAAATAATACAAACCAAAGACCTAGTAGGTATCATAGTAAGAAATCAACCATATGATCAACACATGTATCAATTCAATGAACAATAAAAAAATATCACCTCATGTCCAATATCCTCACATGAAACAAACCATTATATCTATCACCAAATAACCATATATAGTAACCACCACCAACTAAAGAGAATAATTAAGAGGGTAAAAAACATGATCTCATAGCCTTCGTGAAAAATTAATTTTCATAAAGTACAAAATAATCCATCATAGAAATAATATTGATATGACAGTCCAGATCACATCCATTTAAATCCCATTTCAATAATATTTTGAAACTAAATAAATAAAAAAAATTAAACACATTTTAAAATAAAATATTCTTATAAAACCACCTTTAAAATGAACAAATCCTTCTACAAGATTTAAAATATAACTTACTGTGGGCCATCATATACCTTTTCAAGTGAATATATCCTTTCAAAACATAAAATAATTTATTTTGAAATAATTTAGTGTTAAATAAAATTTTTAAAAGTCAAATAGGTTTCTAAAACACTCTTAAAAACATCTAAATACCTTTGTAAGGCCACCTAAAAAATTTTACAAACATGTGGCATGGAATCCCATTCGATGCTAGGGGTTAAAAACCACTTGAAATATACTTCAGTACCTCATGAGATTAGTATATATGAATTACATAACCTGAAAATAATCTTTCAACACTCAATAACCAAATGTAATGCAATATAATGTGATGAAAAAGAAAAACCTACCTCAACCCAATGGAGACAAGTAGAAATGGGTTAAAAGTTGGTTCCTTCAATGTAGAACACCCAACAAAGCCACAAGAGTTCATTCTCAAGAACTAGCAATAAAAATACTAATTATTAAAGTCATTATTACCCAAATTTTTAACCCTATGTATTCTAGGGTTCGTGATAGAAATTGAAAAAATGTTAGAAAGGATGGAGGGAGAAGGTAAGGATAAGAATTGGGAGGGGAATGCCTTTAAAACCGTTTGAATTGATGTTAAAAAAGAATATAAATGAGAGGGAGGAAGGGAGGAAGGGAGGAATATCCCTTACCATGAACCAAATCCAAAATAAAACTAGGGGAGAAAATGAGATGGAGGAGGGATTAAAATTGGGGGAGTTCAAATTCATAATTTCCACTTTTAATGACCTCTTTATCACCACAAATTTAAATAACATAAGAGGGGGTGAATCAAGGTATGATGAAATAAAAAAATCCCCCCTTTTGAACTTGTTTTTTGTTAAAAAATACTCTCTTCTCTATTATTATCATATAAATTGATATACATATATACAAAAATAAAATCATATAAGGGAAACATAAATTTTATTTGTTTCACTTTAACCAGGCTAGTCTATAGAGAATACATAGGTGATGTTCCAATGTACCAAATCTACTATAAAGAAATGTTATTACAAGATTTAAAGTAGACTCACTATCCATATTAGTTTTAAACCATTTGAACTTTGAGAATGAATTTCTATATCAACTAAAATGAATTCACTTCTCTTATATAAGATCCTCTTGGTGATTTATATCAATTATGTTTTTTCTCACACAGAAATGAGTTTGATATAAAGCTTCATTTTTATATGAAAGATGAAATACATCCATATGCGTACATTACCTCATAGAATAATTTTTTCTCAAACTCCAATATCACAAATCATGGTTAACATGAACTCCCCTACTGCCTCATGTACTTCAACTTTACATAAAAGGTCAACCACAAACTATAACTTCATAGATCACCATAACTATGAAGTACCCTTGGTAGAAGAGGTTCAATATGAACATTGGCCTCGTAAAATTATCCTTTGAGAACTCTCATGCCCCTAATATACTCTATCTTTGTGGGATTCAATTTATCATGATATCCAACTTCATGGGTCTCACCTACATGAAATTACTTTAACTCATTGCCCTTCGTAGATACCCTTTAAAACTTAGCTAAATTGCTCTAGCGACGATGCTCTCTAATGGAAATTTCTCAATGTATAATGAAGTGATTATGGGTACTTTATATAGGAAAATCCACTTATGAAACCATAAAATAATTCAATTATTTTTCATCCATTAATTTACACTCATATTATTCGTTTCTATAACATATACAACAAACTCCACCAAGCGATACATGAACCAACTTTAGGATCTCCATACTCTAATTTTCAATGGATTAAAAATAACTGTCAAACAAAAGTGAACTCTTTTCCACCTCATAACCATTAACTCTCCATATTCTCATTCTTTTTGTACTTCATTCCACCTTATGACCATACGCACATTCCTATATCCATAATATTCATTGGTGATTCTACAAACATGACCTTATTGTCTACATACTAAATATTATAGTCTGTGTGCTACACTTCATTGAAAGTTTTACTTTTCAAAAAACCACCATTCAAACTCAAATATTTTAAACTCAAAAATTTGTTAAAAATTATTACGTTAATATATTTTTAATGTTATTTTAGAACCACTTTTTCATTATTATATTTAAATAAATAAAACAACACAAAAAACTATGAAATTCCAACATGTGATATTTTTTCAAAATAACCCCCCATTGGTTGTTGTTGACAACACTTATAAACTACTAAAAAAATCATGTTAACCAAAAATCAATCACCTTCTTCTTCAACCACCACTCGTGCTCTAGGACTCTAGATAATGATCATTAACTTACTCAAAACATACTCTAATACCACATGATCTATACTTCACATGAGAAATAAGATTATTATGTAAATCCCTTTAATTAATGAATTTATTCTTGAAACTATATATTATTTTGTGATACCAAATAATTATTGATTCCAAACGATGAATCTTACAATGTGTGGCTCTCTATAAGAAAACTTCATCAACATTACATCCTAACTTCGTTTATCATAATCCCATAGTTCATCCTTTCATGATATGCCTTCATCGAAATAACATCTTCAAAATCATCATATTCAGTAAAACTCCATTTTTTATCCTCTCCCTCATCATCTTCTTCCATGTTCAGCCATAATAAATTACCCCCTTTATCAGAAAACATAATTGTCACTCTTATACATTTTCATCAAGGTAAAAAAATATCAAAAAAAATAAGGAAAATATACCAGACCTTGGAGATTAAGGGACCCATATCTACACAGGATTCTCCCCCTTTATCAACACACATTAAGGTCACCCCTTTATTGTATTTAACAATTTAAAAAATCATTTAGTCACATAGTGAAAATATAACACACCTCAAGAAGTGGGGGTCTCACATACACACTATTCATGTGTGGTGAGTCAATTGGACTCTAAGATCTAATCGACTTTATTCAAAAACTTCTTTGAGTAATAAGTTTCTTATGATGTATTCAACTTGGTGTTCAGTAGGCACATACTTCAATGTCACAAGTCCATGATCCACTTTCTCTTTGATAAAATTATACTTGGTTTCAATGTGATTTATCTATGAAGGATGGATTGTATTTTTGTTGACATCCATAGAACTTGAATTATCACAATTGATTCTAATATTATATTTTACTTCAACTCCCATGTATTCATGATACTACTTCATCTACAATGGCTTCATGAAAGCTTTAGTGGCCACAATATATTCACCTTCTACAATGCTCAGAGAAATGCAATCCTATTTCTTACTCAACCAATAAATAAATAATTTTAAAATATAGAAAACAAAACCTAATGTATTCTTTTTCTTATCTAACAAATCAGTCCAATTAGTGTTTTTATATTAAATTGGCTCATTATATGATTTTTTAATGTAATATAGGATAAAATATATTATGCCTTTGATAAACAGTAGTGTTATATTTATTGAAACTATGTGGATATCTTGGGGATTACTTTCATATCATCTCACCTAAAATGTAAAAAAAATACAATTTCATGTAATTGTTAACTAAAACAATCTTCTAATGATCTTCTTGATTTATTATACATTAATGTATATTTCCTCATCATACCTTAACAAATTTATCCAAGTATCAATCATAGTTTTCATCACCTTAGAATTCCCCCATTACAAATATTATCAGAACCTCCTTACCATACTTTAATCTAAGAAATAAATGTTTCATGCCTTCCTTGTGTCCCTTGTAAACTAAGAAAAAATTTCTTCTCAATAATCATTAACATTTTAAGATCATATTTCATGAATTTGGTAAATTGTGTTCACCATGGTTCATCCAATCCATTAAGTATTATATATAGGCACATAATAACTTCATAATCCTTTGAATATTCTCATTGTTGACATAAATATTTCAATCAAATCCACCAAAATGGAAGCTAAGCTTCTTAAAATATTGATCTAGTAATGAATACCATGAACATGGGTCCTAATTCAATCCACATAATTCCTTCTTCAATTGAAAAAATTCTTTCTCATCTTCATGATTGGGAAAACCATCTGGTTATTCGATGTATAATTTTTATTCCAGAACACCATTCATAGATATTGACATGACATCCATCTAGAAAACCATGTATATTATTTTCACTATATTAACTAAGAATAGTTGCATTGTATTAATCCATTAAACATCTGAAAATATCTCATAAACATATATTTCCATGATCTAAGAGTTCTCCTTGCATACTATTTGTGATTTGTTTCAAATTATCATTCCATTTTCACTAATCTTATTATGGAAGACCCATTTGGACCTAGTGATGTTCTCTCTAATTAGCCTCTAAAAAATATCCCATGTCAAATTATTCTTGATTTATTCAAGATATTTTTTTATCTCCTAAACCCAATTCTCATATCTAGTATATTCTTCAAAATATTTCATCTCTACCAATGACTGGAATGAAATTTTCTTTGGAGAATTCATTATCCTCATTTTCACTATCATTGTTTGATCACCAATGATATTCTACTTATAGATTTTATCTCATATATTTAGCTTATATTAAGATAAATTTCTAACTTAATATTTCTAATCATTATTATCTTCTTCGAAATCAACATTTTTAACTATCCACCCCTAGGGATTCTTACCTCATCACTACTTTCGTCAAGAAATTTACCCCTTTGTTTTTGAAGATTCTGCACATTTTTACCACAGAAATAACATTTCTCTCAAAAACCATTACAATATATTTATTGAATTATTTAGATACTTTTACTTTTCTTGAGTATCTATAAAATATCCCTTAACCTCTATAGGATTTTAACTTCCTTTGTTTTTTATTATTAAGAATGAAAAATTTACTTATAAATACAGAAAAGTATTTTAACCATCTAAAAAATATTTTATCACCTCCTTCTTTTCATAACATGGATCATATGGGGTGTTTTATTATTTTAGGCACAATAAAACTCTATTATATATATATACCATGTTAAAAATAATTCCTTACAAAACATCTCTAGTAGGTATTTTTTTAATGAGCATCATTCTATCCTTTTTTTATGATATAATTTCTTCTCTCAACCACACCACTTTACTAAGGAGTTATCCTTGATAAAAATTGGTTCCTTATCCCTTATTTATTTAGATAATCCTTCATCAATTTTTTGGTAAACTCTATACCTTTATCATTTCTATATTTCTAAATTTTTTAATCCAAGCATCTTTTCAACTTCCCTATAATATTGTGTTACATAACTGAAAAATATCATACTTGTAAGTGATGACCATGATTTATGCCATTATAATTTAATAGTATATAAAATGAACATAGTATCTTTTCTCATTAATATCTCTTGATGATATATGTCCAAACACAGAAATATGTATCAGTTTAAGAACTCTTGTTTACCTTTTCTCTTCCACCTTGTACGTATTTCGAGTGATCTTCCCTTGTTGAAAAGCATCGCATGTGTGAGTATGAACACATGAGAGACTAATGAGATATTTAGATACAACAAATTTCACCATAAATTCCATGTATGGTTAGATAAAATGGACATGATTTTTATTCCATAGACTATTTTCTTCTTCCTTGGATAGAAATCATATATATTCTTCTCTACTAACAAGGTTGATAATACCCTTTAAGAACTTCCCTTGCATAACAAATACACTATCTTTTCCCTTAACAATATAGGTATAATTGATAAATTTTATTTCATTTACTAAGTTAAATAGTTGATTGAAACTTATAATGTTGTGATAGAGACCTTCAACAAACAATAAATTTGTGCATAACATATATTTTCCCCCTAATTTTCATTTCTTGGATCCAATAAACTTTAGGCCATTAACACTACCAAATATAATGAAACCTTCCTTGTAGTTCCTAATTCCGATAAAAATATCTTTATTTATAGTCATGTGGGAATTTCATCCACTACCAAGGATCCATACACTATTACTATGTGATTATTTCTCTTCAACAACAACGATTAACTCAACTCTTTTATTTTCAATCCATGTATTAGGATTTACATCTGGTGTCAATTCACATGTTTTATCATATTCTTGGTATGATGTGATAACTTAATCTTTAAAATATGTAAATTAATTTTTCCTTTTCCACCTTCTTGATAATTCCTCAAGATACATTGGGTGCCCACATTAGTTCATCATTTGCATATTCCACTACATCATTGAGGATAAATACATAGACATACGTGTGAACACTCAACATCAGAAATAATTTCCATTAAAAGTATCCAAAGAATTTCAAACTCTTATAGTATACCTTTATTTCTCTTTTTTGGTACCTCTTTTATATGGAACAAAAAACTAGGAATGTCTCATCATTTCATAAAAAACACTAGATAAGAGGTTTATTCATGTGTGGCATTACTTCAACAAAACATTTTTCATGGGTTGTCTGAATATTTTGATTCTAATTCATAAAAACATTAACCATTAAATTCATATTTGGTGTATTTGTCTTATCATCAACCGTTAATCCTTTATTTTTTAATCAAGACTCATTATAATTTTTTTATGATGTGTCTTGGGATTTTGATAGCAGTTTTCCTTCTCTTATTCAACCCCCAAAATCCTCTTTCACATTAACTTCCACTTGTGTGGTATTCCTTCACGATGTAGTACCAGGGGTCAAAAATCACCCATATTCATCAACTGTTCACCCTAGGATGAAAAATTCCTCCACAAGCTCCTCTATACATGTGACCTTCTCATTCACTTTTTTTTAAACCATAGATAAAACTTGTTTTACATCTACATTGATCTTTTACTCAATTTCCTTCTTTGAATTTTATGGGTTTTTAGATTTGAGCTTCTTGATTTTAGTCATCAAATGGGAATTATATTCTTCTTATTTTTCTATATATATTTTGGCATCATAAACCACATTGTTGAATTTCTTCATTTTCTCTCTCCAAATTTCCATCTCTTTAAGCATGGATTATAATTAGACATGGTTACCAAGTCATCCTTCTTGTTATTTTTTGTTTATTTCTTACATTTTTTGGAAATTTACCACAATATCCACCATAAAAGTTTTATTATGGTCTTTATAATCTTTAATTTATTCTACCGCACTTTCTTTGAGACCATTATGTTTTAGATAAATAAAATTATCCTTCCTAAAGAAGTTTATTTTCATACCTCTCATTTTTTCTCATTGGAAAAAGAGTTATTCATGGGAATTTCTTAATCATTATCATATATTGAAACTTATTGAAACAATTTTATAAAATTTACCCAAAAATTCCACATAGAAATAATGTGAATGGAAGTTTCCCTCTGAACATTAATTTTACCCATTTAATATTTGAAAAATTTAAGGATATGAATTCATTCACCTCTTCTTCATTTTATCCATCCTCCATGGATAGGTTCTTTATTTCCTTGAATTATACCTTCTTAGAATTTCCCTTTTCCATATCCTTATTATCATCATTTCTCATCTCATATGTAGTAAAAGTATTGGGCAAACTATCCAACGTCAGTGACTTCAATATTTATCCCCAAGTGTATAGAATTTTGGATTTAAATGAGGTGGAAATATTCTCAGGATGCACTTTGAAATCATTACCTAATCAATGGTTTCTCTAAGACTCTGAATTTTCCTCCAAAATAAAATTCACTCGATCAAACAATTCATCAATGTATTTATTTGGTAAAAGCATCAAGTAATCATACATATTCCATAGAACCTATAATATATATTATTTGACTTTTGAACCACCTTCATAGATATTTATTTGTTTCTCTTAGATGGAATGTGAGGATTTAAATGAAATAATAGTTTTTATAGATTATGTTGGATAAATAATCACCTTGATAATTGATTCCCATGTCATCAACATTTAATTCTCTTTATTTTTCATCTGATAAAGCTCTAATGTCCATACTATCCAAAATAAAATACATCATAGCTATAAAAGCATCCATGCCTAAATATTGATAGTATTTAATCATCCAATTCCCCCATAGTTGAAACTTTTTTCCATAAAATTTTGTACCAAATTTTTGATTATTTGATTTTATTTCTTAAACTAAGATAGGTTCAATAATTTTAACCTTTATCTATAATACTAATTGTTGGCACCACCATGTTAAATACCCTCATAAGTGGTTTGAATTAGGGTATGATGAAATAAAAAATTCCCTCCTGTGATCTTTTTTTACAGTAAACCAATATATTTTATCTCTTATACATGAATTAATATATATATATAAATGTTTGCAAGATACACATAAATTATATTTAGTTCACCAAAATTGGGATACTCTAAGTAGAATGAAAATGAGATGTACTAATGTATAAAATAAACTATAGTTCACAACTATTATAATATTTAGAGTATACTCACTATCCCTACTGGTTTATATCCATTCATACTTTTAGAATTCACTAATCTCTCAATTTAATAGAATGTAATGCTCCACTAGAAGATCCTTCTCATGATCCATATCTATTCAATTTTGGTTCACACTTAAATGGGTATTATATGAATATCTACTATCATCATAGAGATGAATATACACTTAAAAATTATTGACCTCATAGAACATTATTCACTATGAACTCCTAACTCATAGACCATTATTACCATGAACTCCCCCACTGACTTTCATACTTCAACTTCGTGAAAAAATGTTCACTACAAACTCTAACCTCATAAAACACCATCACCAAATAAATCCTCTTTATAGAAGAGGTTCACCATGAACCCCATATTTTCAAACTAATTCTCCACAAACACATAATATAGATCTCATACTTTAAATTTGTGGGATTAAATTTACCACAAGCTCCATCTTCACAAGCTTCACCTCCATGAACTTCCTTCCATTGACTGTCATTCATGGATACCCTTTTAGAATTAGCTAAATTCGTATAGAAATGATGATCTCTAATGAATTAACTCTATATATAATGAAGTTATTATGGGTCATTAATAGAGTAAAATCCTTCCAATAAATTCTCTAAACATTCAATTATTATTCAATTGTTCATTTAAACTCATTATCTTAATCATTATACCTTATACTATGAACTCTTCCTCGTGATGCATCGGTAGACTTCGTGGTCCAAACACTCACCTACACGGTGACCCAGAAAGACCCTTCAAAGAATATTTAGTTCTATTCTACCACACATTCATGATCTCTCCTTACACTCCATCTTTCTATACATACTTATACCTTAAACCCCTATTCTTGACCATGTGGTTTTTTCTTGACCTTGAAGTATTCTAGCCATAAAATTCCTTTATGATTCCAAATAATTGAACTTTTAATCTATATACTCATCCTCATGGTCCACATACACTACTTCATGGAAAACATTACTTTTCCAAAAATGTCTCAACCTTCAATGCTCTCTCAGAACCAATTCTTCCACATGTTTCATAAACAAACACAATAACCTAAAAACTCTGAAATTTATCATGATGTATTTTTTACTAATAGAACTTATGAAGCACATAACATTTCACTACACATTTCTCCAAACTATGTACCAACCATGTGGGATCCACTGCTTAAGGAAACCCATTATACACAATTACTACTAGGGACTCCACAAGATTTGAATAACCATACACTAACCATTACAAATAGAATTTTCAAATTTAAATCCAACTTTTTATGAATGTTATATAGTTTACCTAACTATGTGAAACTCGTGCACCAGTTCCCATACTAACCAAAGGGTATTCACGATTTCCAATGGGTTCCACATAGTTTAGACTAAACCATGTGATACCAATATAAACCAACCATACATATAAAAAAGGATCTAAATATACAACTAAGCGTAACCACATGGTTTCTCGTAAATCATGTATTCAAAAAATGCGAAAAAGTAAAATTCCCAAATATCTCATGTTTCGGGATGAAACTTTATGAAAATGTATATTACCCCAATATAAAATAGAATAATAAAAAATCTAAAGTAAGGGTGACATTTGGGCGTTACGGTTCTACTCATCAGGACACATTATACCCATAGGAAGTCTTAGTTTAAAGTATTAGTAAACTAAATATGAATTATAAGTGTTTCTCAATTAAATTCCAAAAAAAATGAAACCTCAAAAAAATATGATTCATAAAATAGAATTATGAAACTCCAAGAAAGGTCTAATGTATAACCAACTAACTGGGTCTCTAGGAAGATATAAACTTATCATAGGTATCCCTACCACTTATAACTGATATAAAATTGTTTAATAACTGAAATATTCTTTTTTAATAAACCATTCAACATTATTGAGCAACCACATTTATAAAATATTCAAAAGGGGGTTATTAAGTTTACCATCCACAACCAACTACAAGAACTAGTTTCAAATATATAATTGGATCTAAAAAATGGTAGACATGTGTCATTGAGATACAACATGGTTTTAACCAAAGCTTCATGAGCTGTAAAAGAGGGTATTTAGGTCAAAACCCATGAAACACCATTCCTTGTAGATCTAGATAGAAAAACTCAACTCGACAACACCCGCAGTCTAGACAGAAACAAAAAAAACCCCAGTAATCCATGAATGTACTATAGGTGTACCTATGTCCAAACCAACAAACAATAATTCAATATTGATCTAACACAAGAAAAATAAATAATTAAAACTATCTTTAAATAAGGTATATACATTTCTAAAACAATCAATGATCATAAATAGAAATCACAAGGTACCTAAGGAATACACCGGTCAAGTATTTACTCAATCCACAACTACTCTAAATCCAACAAGTATAAATCTATAAATATATTATTAACCAAATAAGTACTAATATTAAAAACCAGAAATAAATTATCAAAAGTATACCTAAAATGATCACTACTCTATAAATCTCGAACAAATCTGAGATCAATCAGACAAACATACCAAAACAAAAAACCACCCCAAACTAGTCCCCACAACTGAGTATGTATAAAAACTCACCCTGAATGGTTCAATTATCAATCCAAGTATCATGGAAAAAACCACTCTACATGTTAGGTCCCCAAATAGATCCCTATACAAACACTACCTTAGAAAATTACATGACAACCCACCAAGAAAAGAAGATAACACATTCCCCTCTATTCAGAGTCGGGTGGTGTTAAAACCTAAAGGAGGGAAACAATTAAAGCTAAGAAATCTAACCTTAATAAATACCACTAAATATGTATTATTCCTAATAAAACAATTCACTAACTCAAACTGTACATGCCTCTTAAATTACACCATTCACCTATGAAATTAAAATGCATCCAACCATTACACTTTTAAAACTGTAGAACCCCTTTAAAAAGAGTTGAAAACAAAGAAAGGGGATAATACCAAGTATAATAGATCAAAATAGGAAATAATTTTTAAAACTAATTCAAAAAAACCCTATTTAATTTCAAAGTATTCACATTTTAAAACAATTTCAAACCATCCAATTTTTAAATACTAACCAAGTGTCAAAACCCAAATAAATCCCAAAAATCTAATTTTGTAAAGACCATGATTCCTTTAAAATAAGAATAATTCCTATTATAATATCCTCATTGTCCATTTAAAACTAAGAAAATTAATTTCACTACCTTTTAAAAAATTAAACCCTTCAAAACCACTAGCTTGTTTTAAAAAATAAAATCAAACTTTTAGGATTTACCCTAATTTTCAAAAACAAATTATCTAATTTAGTATTTAAAAACACTATGATCACTTTATTAAAAAAAAATTTCTTCAAAATATATATTATTATAATAAATTTATATTTAAAAATATTTATAACTAATTTAAAACAAAAAAATAACAATTTTACACTTAAAAACCAAAAACCCTTAGGGTACACCCATAGAGAATTTAAATACCTTATTAATCAAACAATATTCAATCTAAAATTAAAATTGAATTTAGGATTTAATAATAAAATAAACGGTTTACAAAATTTATAATGAAATCAAACACATCGAAAGTATTTCATGAATCCAAATCATTTTTACAAATAATCCATAATTCTTTATTTCAAACTAAAAACATTTGTCTCAGGAAATACCCTTTACACAAACCAAAAAATAAATTATTTACAATATAAGTAAAACATTCCAAAAATATAAAAACCTGATTATTTATGAATTTTTTTGAATTAGTTTAATCTTTTTGATATTTTCCATTTCACACAACACTAAATATAGCGTCTGTTATATGAAAGCACCAAGTTATTCATTCTTTATAGGAAAAAACAAGTGAATCTTGTGCTACATGTAATAATTATATTAGATTAAATCACATGAAACAATATTTTTTTATTGTGTTACACATGATTTTTAGTTCCTTTAATAACTTTAATGACATAAAATACCAAGTTTACCAAAAAATAATGTAATATTAATATTATTATCAAAATATTATTATAGATGCCACCTAGCCATTTGAATGGAGGTTATGAAAAATATTAGTTAAATTTTGAAAATATTTTTTACACATTTATATAATAAGAACTATTTTTTGTCCAATTAATTAGAAATTAAAATAAATATCTATTAAAAATATTGGAAATCCTTTGCTAGAAAACTATATCAATCCAATCAAACCTGTTTTACCTCAACAAGTTAATTAAACTACTTTTGATTTATTATTTTTTTGAAATATATATATATTATATTAAATAAACTATTAAACATTCATCTTATGTGTTTTTTAGACAATATATAAGAATAAAAGAAATTTTCTACTGAAAGATATATATTTTTCTAAATGGTAATTTTTACACCTTTTAAAGGAGTTTCTATTTTAAATATAAATTTTGAAACTTTTTTATTTATTTTATTGATAAAATAAACATCATTTTTTAATGAAAACATCAAAATTATCTTATTGGTAATTTTGGAATTTTTTTTAAAAGTTTCATTTTTGTATGAATAGTGAAAAATACCAAATTGTAATTGAAAAATTAATTTTCGTCTAATTTTTTTATATAGTTAAATTATTTTTTAATTTGGATTTAAAGGATATATATATAAATTATATATAAAGTAATCCAATTTAGGTCATTGGAACCAATTTTAACTTGAAATTGGATATAAAAACATTTCAAACTTTTGAGGTTTTTCATTTTAAAAACTCACTTTTGGGACACATCTATGAGATTAATTTAAAATTAATTTCTTCCACTTATAAATGTATAATTTGAAAAATTGATTCCATATTTTGAATAATAATAATTTATAAGGTATAAAAATTAAAACTATGTTTTTTACCATAAATAATAGTGGAATTATATAAAATTAATTACAATAATTAAGGTAAAAATGAGTAGACTTTGTGTTTAAAATTTAATATTAAAATGATAAATGACCAAGAAATTTTTCAAAAATTAATTATCAAGACATATTTATTCCATATATTCCCCTTTATAAAAAATTTACCATTATTGGATACATAGTATGTAAGGGATACCTCTCAATAGAGTACACCTTATTATATTTACAATATTGTTACTCCTCCTCCACTATAAAAACAAAAAATAACCCCCTCACTTATAAACAAAAATAAATCCATTTTTAAATAACAAACCTTACCAAATAATCTTAAAATGTCCCCCATATCATCCAAGAATTCACAAATTCAGTAGAAATTAATCCAATTTAGTCCAAAGGTGAAAACCAAAAGAAATTTCCCAAAGAAGTGGTAAAATCCTTCAACAATAACTTTTTTTATATTTCATCCTCCACTCATTAAATTATTAATATTACATACCTATATAATATCATAAGTATCATAAATATAATTATATTTTATTATGTTAAGGTTTTTACCTACACTAACTCAAACATCCATCAAATGGGATAAACAGTCATTGTTTGTGTGTGTGGCAGACTACCGCCTCACAAACAGATGTCCTTTGTTCATCCATTACCACCTTTAAAGGTTTTAAATAATTATGTAATTAATATTTTTATATGATATATATAATATTTATGAATTATTTATTATTCATTAACTATTAAATAACATATACCTTTATGAATTATATTTTGTGGGAATGCGATAACTTTGTTTGTGGTTGTGTAGACTACCTCCTCCTCAGTTCGATGTGATTCATTCACAATCTACAAGAAATGTGTAATGGATGGTTTTAGTAAACATATATAATATCTATAACATAATACTTCTTTTGTAATTATAATAAATATATATTTTTGTGTTTTATTTATATTCATTATTTCTATAATATAAGAAAACAAAAACTATATCCATGCATATGTATGTCCTACTATCAACATGAACTGTGTATTCCATTTAAAATTTCTATATATTTATATATTATTATAAATAAATCTATACTAAATATACATAAAATTTAAATCATTTTTACATTCTGTAAATAAGTAAATAGCGATCTAAGTAAGAGGATCAAGAATAACAAGTCAAAATATATAAAAAAGTGGTTATTACCTGAAATGTATCCTTAATATGAAATTATTAAAAAAAATATATAAATCCCCAATAAAATCACAGATGGTATTATATATAAGAATATGGTTTTCTTAGATTTATACTAAAATAAAATTTATTATACAGGATGTTTGAATGTGTGTGAATAAATTCAAGACTTAAGGTATGGCTTTTCTCGCCTAAATTTTATTTCTATGAGATACAGGATATATTCACAACTTATTCTTATTTCATGGTGTATAAAATTACCTAGGACATGTTATATCATGAATTAAATTTATTTCATGACATTAAAATTTTCAATTGATGTTATTATTTTACGGATCTCATGATTCAAAAGTTACTCAAGTAGTAAGGTAATTTCTTGTCTCACTTTTATTTCTATGTGACAATTGCGTTATTCACCAATTTTTTATTTTATTTGGGGTATATAATTACTATAAATGTATTATATTATAGTTATTTTTAAATTTATGTTTATTTAGATATCCATTTTATGATTTTTATTTCATGGTATCTCAGGTTTCAAAAGTTACCAAATCGGTATGTTAAATATGTCATAATTTTCCTTCTTTGAGACACATGTTTTGTTTTGCACATATATTATTTTAAGAGGGGTATATACTAAAATTTTATATGTTATATAATTAATACACATACTTTTATGATATTTTAAGCTTAATTTAATGTTATTATTTCATGGTTATAAGGAATCAAAGTTTCCAAGGTGGTAAGAACGTATTTCTACAATCTCATTATTTTTCATTATTGTTTTTTTATTATGTTTATATTAATGAAATATTATGTTCCAACAAACATTAATTCTCATTAATTTCATTATCCTCTAGTTATTAATTATATATTAAAGTAATGTTATAATGTATTCACTCTTGTTTACTCAAGATAATTAAGAAAACATTTTTAAGAAAATCCGACTTTATTTCTCTCTTCGCTATAAAATCTGTTTTATTGAAAAACGATATTTCGTAAAAAGGTTTTCAAATTTTTTTTTAAATGATATTTTAATCTCATTTTATGTAAAAAATATTTAAAAAGTTATTTATGTTTTTATAAGTTTTTCAAAATGTTTTCATGCTTCTTTTATAAAATTTCAAGGTTGTTTTTAAAGAAAATACTACTAGAAATCCCTCATATACTAACACCTCTGTCCCAATGGCTTAGATAAACCATTAGGATAGAGTACCTATACTAACAGTTTGTTGAAAACTATTTTAATAGGAATTTTTAGAGTGTGTTTTCTGAATGTTTTGAAAACTCGTTGGGATAGGCCTGGGTAGAGACACTTTTAACAATGGTTATAGATAACCTTTGCGATAGGTGATAAGTTTCCCAACCATTTTTTGAAACTGCCGGGATAGTGGAATGTGTACCCCCCAACCTTATGCCAACAATTCATTGAAACCAATGGAATATGTTTGATAATATTTCCCAACATTTTTAAAAAATGGTTGAGATAAAATGCCATAAATGTATCTCCCAATTCTGATCTTGATTCGCCCACATTGGGCCCTAAATGAGATATCCCATTCTTCCAGCATACAAAACCTTCTTCCCAACAACTGATTATTTGTTTTTTCACATAGAATATATACGTTATAACTGAGTTTTATGTTTTACCTCCATTTATTCCATTATTCATTTGGATTTATTTGAATATAAGGTTGTTTTATGTTTTTTTACTATCCCTAAATGATAGCCCCCTATTCTTTGTGAACCCTTCTTCATAACATGTGATCCATCCTTGATTCAAGTAAGTGTTTGTTATTCCACCTCAAATAGATGATAACACAATGTATAATATTTCCACTAACATAACCCATGATTCCTCTTGTATAATATCTATTCAAATGATGATTCCTTCAATTAATAAATTTGTATCTATGGAATGTTATGCCCTTTCATAGAGTTCCTATGAGCATTATTCCATATTAATATTGTGTATTTCCATTTGTATCTAACTCCATGGTATTGAGGTATTCAAGATCTCATTCTTATGTCTCTACTCTAGAGGTATATGTCTTTTCTTGCACATGTGGATGACTCTGGTAAAATTGAGTTGGATCCTAACACATCATTTGAGCAGTGATCGATATATATATCAGACTGCATCAAGAAAGTGTTATGAGGGAATATGTTTCCACTTATCAAATTCCTATGGTATGATGGTTGGGTTGAATAGGGGAGGTAATGATTCAGATTTTTGAACATTTTTACTTGATTTTTTCGGTAAATAAAACAAAAGACACTAACTAGGGATGAGAATCCATTAAAGAGGGAGAATCTTAACATCCTTAGCATTAAAAGTATTTTTTAAGGATATTATGTTTCATTTATTTTATTATACCTTGGATTTGTATCTTATATATAAAGGGTGTATTAGAGTTAATTCAAAGAGGATGGTGGATGAGTGGAGTGCATGGTTTTAGAAACAAGGCCACTGGATCCAGAGGGGTGAACTAAAATTCTAGTGGTGCTAGTAGTGGGACTTGAAAGTCTGCATATCTCAAGGATCATCCAATCTCCAAGTAATAATAATAACATTATTCCTTGGATCACTGGCCTCCTGGTGGTGCCTAGATGAATTTTTCTATAATAATTCTTTCACCATTTTTATCTAATTTTATTTTTTGAAAAAATATCATAGTAATATGACCCCATTACAACCAAAACCTCCCAAAGAGATACCCTTTGGGGATCTAGGCTTCCTCATCCCCTTATATAATGTTTTTGAATACTGTATTGACTATTTGGATATTTAAAGGTATGATCTATCTATTATAAAAATTATTATTCTTATTCATCTGAACATGATCATATTTTAAAGACATGTTTGAAAAATCTATAAATATACCCCATATCTAATTAATGATTCATGATTGATTAATATATCATTGTTGGATCCTGAGAATTGGTGACATCTCCAAGAAATATCCAAGATCTTCCATTTGGAACGAATCTATTTTGGTAATTTGATGTGGATTGCATATCTAGGAATGACATCCTCCTTGAACCCCAGTTCTAGAGACTCTATTATGATGTATTGGTACTTTTTCTAGTGAACCTTGTTTTTGGTAATGATCTGAGTGTAAATTGTTGGTGGATTAGGTAAATTTGAATAAACATGATTAATCTATGAATTCCTCAAAATATTTGTCTGCTTTATAAATTTTATTTACATGATGGTCTTGAGTATATGTGCCTAGTATAGAAAACCTTACATGAAATAGTTTGTTTGTTATGTATGGTTATCTTATTAGACATTTTCTTGGTATTTATTTTGTGTTCGTTACTATGTCACACCTTAGATACAGTTATTTGATAGATAAAGGAATATTCAATAAATCATCTGGTTCGTTAATATTTCTTACCTTAATTTTGGATTATTACATAAATTTCAAAATACTTATTAGGATATATTTCTCATTTATTTGTTATAACTTACATGTATATTTTTACATATCTAGTGGTACCATATTTTCATTTTCCATGTTGATCAGTGACCGTATCTAACTTTGTATTCCCCTTAAAGGGGGTCCTTGCCTAGCATGACTCATAAATCATGGCTCTGGATATAGGGAGGAGAGTTCTAGATCATGGAATGTGATTATCCCATGGGTGGTGAATGTATTATTCCATTAAAGAGGGTCTATATTCTAGAATTATATTCCAATGGGAAACATTGTAACACCCCAAGATTTCATAGTGTGTTATTTCTTCAAAATAATTCAATAACTTGCACTACACGCAACACTGAGTTCAATTGCACCATGAATTACCAAAAAAAAGCCATTAAAAGAGGTCATGAATAGTATTAACTAAATTTTAAACTTTATATAATCCTTATAATTTTAGAATCCATATTATGAGTTTCTTAG
This sequence comes from Viscum album, assembly GCA_963277665.1. Lineage (NCBI taxonomy): Eukaryota > Viridiplantae > Streptophyta > Magnoliopsida > Santalales > Viscaceae > Viscum > Viscum album. The sequence goes on along the minus strand of OY728125.1, from coordinate 352,721,368 downwards.
TCATAATGCAAGAACAGATTCATTTTCAGTATTGCACTTTTATCAACTTTTTATAGTGAAACCTTTTTAAATACAATATTTTAAACTTTTTGACTAAATGGAGACATCAAAAAATTTAAAATGAAACATCCCAAGCTTCCACGGTACGCTTTCCTTTGAATAAAACAGTAGCGTGTGTTGTACGCAACTTCGAGTTCTAACACACCGTAACCAATCAAACTAGCTGTTATGAATAGTAATACCTACTTTTTGAAGTTATATATATTTTATATTTTAAAATCGACTTTATTTTTGGATTAGGAATATCAAATTTAGCCTAAGGTGAAATTTTGGTACTTTTCGGATAACTTTCATATTTTGATGAATAGTGGAAATTACTAAATTTTAATTAAAAACAACTTTTTTAATCAAAATAATTAATAATGATAAATTATGAATTTGAGTGGTTTTAAAGTATATTTAGAATATATTTTTACTATTTAATATAATGTTGGTCATTGGACATAATTTTACAATTAAACCGAACATAAACAAGTGTCAATCTTTTGATAGTTATTATCTCTTAAAAACACACTTTTTGTTTTGACAGCGGGAATTAATTTTAAATTAATTTCTGCCACTTCTGTGTTTAGAATTTAGGAAAATGGATTCCATATTTGGAATCAGGATGTTCAAATTGTGTAAATAGGTAACTTTTATTTTTAGACATTTTGAATAATTACTGCGGTAAATATTTTATTTACCATGGTTAAGGGTAAATCCGGTAAATAAGGGTTAAAAAAATAATATTATAATAATACTAAATTACCCTAATAACGTGTCTTAACCCTATTGGTTGATACATGGTCGACCATGGGTATCTTTGTGTCAATTTTGGGACCCCATGGATCCACTTGTAAGTGATAATGACACTTTATTTTAATTAAGTCAAAATGAATACAAAAATGACACAAGCATATATCTTTTAGCAAAGTAATTGTTACATAGGGTTATATAAGTTGGATTTTAGATTATAAATATTCATTAGAAAGATAAAAAGATTTACTACATAATTATATTTTATTTATAATTTTTAGACATTAAATAATTTATTTTATTTATGACACAATGATGATGCGGTAATTACTATAATAGTGAAAAATTAAAATAATTGATATTATAAATACCCAAATAAATATAATATGAAACTTTTAATGAATTAAACTAATTTTCTAGGATACTATGATATATTAGGATTGATTTAATTGACTTTTTTAGAAGTAATCAATCTGTTATGAGTTTCAAAAAAATCAACTATTGAATAGTGTCAAAATTGACATAAAAGAGTTCTTAAAACAAATATTATATTATTAATTGATATTAAATTCCTAAAAATCTAAGGTTCGGCCAAGAGACTTATATTATGATAGGTTCCTCATTAATGGACCACATGGGGGTCGCTTGTATGTATATAGTAAGTTTATTAACCATATTATATAAAAATACAAAGAGACATTGTAAAAGTAAAACTAATTAACTTAGAGTTAATACTTAAAGATAAGGTTAATATAAGTACCCAAACCTGTCTAAATTCTATTGGTTGAGTGGTTTTCGACCTATCCCCACCTTAAACTTTGAATAGTCAACTTTGGAGCCATTAGAAACCGAATATGAATTTATTATAAATTAATATTTCTAGCTTTTCCAAAGGTGCCCCTCACCCCTCTTATAAAAGGGCACTCCTACTTCTCATTTCTTCACACCTCTCAAGCCACTTGGCTCGTCCAAACTCTTCCCAACTAAGCTCCCCACATCCCTCTCCTCCTCCTTGAAGCTTCCCCTTAGGCAGAAAGCATTTCAAGAAGTCCTTTGGTTCCAACCAAAGTGAGTTACCTAAATTAAAGGTAACGATTTCTCTTAAATTATTTTCATTTATTTTGCTTCTCCAACCCCCAAACTCTTTTTATTTCCCTTCTTTTGTAACAACACCAGTATCCTCAATATACTAGGATGTTGTTATAAGAAGTATTCAAACTACACATACACACAACTCCATCTAATGGATGATGAACATAATGTTTCTGTGGATGGAAAATTAACGCCTCACGAAACGATGATTGTTCAAATACATCTTACCGCCTCTCATGGTGGCCATTATGATGGCACTGTAATTAAATATGATATTAATGATATATATTTTATATATAAGCTTCTGTAATTCCATTTTACTTCATACCATTATTCGTTTCATGTTGTATATACATACGATAATTTCATTTGAGGAAGTGCGGACTACCGCCCCCTTAAAATGATATGACTCGTTCATACCACACATGGAACGTATAAAGGATGGTGTTAATGAACTTAAGTAACATATATAAAATATTATATTATACTGGAATAGTAATATACCTATGTATCATTTGGATTTGATTCTTTTAAAATGAAAATCAAATGGAAGTAGCGTTCGTGCGTACGTACGGACTACCGTCTCCACGAACGCGATAAGATTCATTCTCCATCATATCCATTCAAGTATTATTCTCATTTTAGGGTTAAAAATAAGTTAATATTATTCTGATTATGAATAAGATATAATCTATCCATTAAAAACATGTCTTACATAACCAAACATTTAAGAAGAACGAATCGATTATCACCCGAAACGACGATAATACTAAGATATTATTAATAAAGCAATGTTAAAAGATCATATATGATATCATATTAATGTATATGATTCTTGTATAATTTAATAACAATTATTTCACCATTATACAGGAGGTTAACCTACCCCAACAAAGGAAAAGTACAAGGTAAGGGTTATTTCACAATCTCTTCATTATCCGAGGTTGTTTATACGTAATAATCTACTGGGATCTCTTTATCATCCACATCCATGTTTCTTCGAAATGTATTTCAAAACATTTTTACTATTTACAAGAATATGGGTTAAAGTCATTTATACCCTTGTTTGACTTTTTATAAGAGGTTTATAAAGGAATATTTCCGTCGTTTTCAAAACAAGGTCCTTTTTAACCTTTTCGACAGAATTGAGGTAAGAATGTTTTTTTTAACTTATACGGCGGGCGCGGTTATTTTACGCCGTTATAAAATCTTCAAAGCTTTCCTTACAAGCTTATAAGAATATTTTCAAAGAAAATGTTTTATTTTATATGGATCTTAAATGATTTCAAAATAAAAGGAGATATTTCTTTAAAAAGAATTTTGATTTCATCTATGTCAACATCCTTTGATGGATTTTAAGATTATTTGAAGTTGATTTATTATGATAAAAAACTTCTATATTGTATTGAAGTTTTTGTGATATGTTTGACTGTGGATGTGCTATTTTTATACCATTCATAGTTTATGGTGAAAGTATTGACATTTCGTATGCTAGTTTTAATACGAATGTTTATGTTATGTTTAAACATTTTCATATGGGAATGCATTGGACTTAATAAGTGACGGGTGGAGCCCGCTATAGCTCCTCGATGCATCGGTAGGTCTCATGAGACAAACTAGTGTCTTGGCACAAGGCCTTGACAAAATCTTATTGGTAGTCTTGGCACGAGGCCTTGACTATGTGGTTATGATAGTCTGGCATTATGCATTCCAACATTATGAAAGTGGTTATTGATTTTTCATGTGATTATTCGATTAGTAGAATATCCATGTGAGTAAGTAAATGGCATTATTTCATTTTATTTATGCCATACCATGTTGAAAGTTCATGTTTGAAAGGCTTTTGTTTTAGTTATACATTTCCTTAAAAGTTTATTCTTATTTATGAAAGTTTCCGCTATATTGTTATCCTTACTGGGCATTTGAGCTCACCCCTTTTCTATGTTTTATTTTTTCCCAGGAAGTGAAGAAGTAAGTTATGAATGACCTGCAGGGATATTATGTGGGGATATGAGTGTGGATTATGGAGACAATATGTTGTTTTAGTAGTTTTTCGTTTAATGATGTAATGTAAAACTTATGAATATATCTAGTGTTTCCAAGGATACTAAACCAATCGGTCTTTCGAGATTTGATCTTTCTTGTGATCATGCCAATGTTACGAAGTAATGCACCGACTCTGGGTAGCTGGGGTCGGGGCGTTACAGTTGGTATCAGAGGAAGTTTAGTACAAACCTTGGAAGCTAGATTTAGATAAACTCTGATTAGAGCACGTAGACCTAAGATTAACTTTGAGGATTAGTATAGAAGAACTTCCTAGAATTTTGGTATTGTAGAGATTTTGTGAGTTTTCCGAGCAATACATCCCTGTCTGGATACGAGCAGGTAGAGGCGGCTCTGGAACAGATGTACCTAGGGGTAAAACCCGAAAACACCGCTTTGAGCTAGACTCGAACGGGAACTGGTGCACGACAACGGGCCTTGCTGCACTCTTGGTTACAACACTCCCGGGGGATATGCTTAGGATAACTCTCATTTTCTTTACAAATCATTTTGAAGGGATTATGAGTATATACTTCCTCAAAGAAAACATTCTTATGATTATGGATTATATCCATAAATAGTTCAATTTATGTTAAGTGTTTTATAAGTATGGGATTATGTATTTTGACTCATAAATTAATCTAGTTTATGCCATTGTTTAGAAATAGTGCCCAGTAGAAGGAATGATAACTCCAGATATGTACATGATTCAAAGAGAAGGAAGGATCATATCTCTCATGGTCTTAAGCTAGAATTTTTAAGAGAAATAGTCTCCCATGTATTATCATCATATAAAGAAATAATATCATGTGTTGATAAGATAAGTAAAGAGTTTACTGAGTCCTATGGCTTTGAAGGGAAGAAATAGAAGAAAAGGATGGAAGAGAGAAAGATGGATAAAGGGAAGAGGGAAAAGAAGAATTTTCCCATATGTGGTAACTGTGGAAAGAAACACCCTGAAACTTGCCTGAAAGGAATGGGAGTTTGTTATAAGTGTGGAGGAAAAGGGCACAAATTACGTGACTGCAAGGGTAAGAAAATGGTTTCAAATGTACAATGCTTCATTTGCAAGGAGTTTGGACACTACGCGAACCTATGTCCTAGTCATCAGACTATGCCGCAAATGATGTTATTGGATAATAATCATGTTATGATACTACCACAGATGAAGAGGAATGATTAGAGTTCTTATGTTGATTATGTCAATTGAGTGTTGTATCAACAATGTACTTGTTACAATAATCATGGAGTATATAAGGATTGTACTGCAGTACTATTTCATTAAGGACTTGAGATGGTGTGGAACAAAGAAAAGTGACTCAGTAGCAGGTTAAATGTTTGGAAAATATATGGTTGAGAGAACGATAAACCATAATATGGTTCATATACCGAGGTGGTGATTTTAGAATAATACATGATTGATTTGGATAAATTATATTGGATATTATTGACTACCTTGAAGCTGATTAATGATTTGTATATTCCATCATTGTTGGGGTTTAAAACATTTTTGGATTAATGAAGTATATCCAGCATTCTATATGGAATAAGGGAGCATGAATGTAATCAATAAGGAATATGGTAATACATGATGAAGGTATTCATATGATATTACGGGGTAAAAAGGATCTATATTATGTTTACCTTCCTTATAAATGTTAGACTGTGAGTTTGGACAGAAGTATTTTGGATAGTTCTAGTTTGTATTATTTTGTATTGCCATAAAAGGACAACCCGGAGGTCAGGCGGCAACCCGTCGTGTCCGGCAAGGCTGCGAGACTTGAACCCGCAACCGAAGGGCGACAAGGGTGTATCACCTACCACTGGACCATGAGATGTCCTGGATTAAATAATGTAGTTTTTATTAAAAGATCATGTAGATGAATTATAAATTCGTTTATTTTAGAACCCTATACGAATAGTGTAAATAGAATTTTTTTTACATTCTATTATCTTTTAGAGTGAAAGATGAGTTTGTGGTAGAAATTTATTAATGGATAAAACTCTAATTATAAAGTAAGTATATCTCCTTATGATCTTAGCCAATCTCATAAATAAATTCCTCAATATTAAGAAAAGAAACTTTGAACAAAAATGTTTTCCTAGATGGTACATTAAATCATCACTAATTTTTGGCTTTGGGATTGTTGGCCTTTTTATAGCCATGTTCTCTACCACTCTCCATCAGATAATTGATGGTTAGATTTTTCTTCCATGTCCATATTTTACTACATGGAACCCTAGTATGTGTTATTTTCGGTAATCTTCATACTTTCGACTCTTTATTTTAAATAGAGGCCTCATTAATTCATTTTTCGATGTGGGATTTCAACTAGGATACTTTGAAACGTCAAAAATGTGTTATCCTAATACCCTATGTTTTGTTGACCCGATGGTATTTCAATTCATCATAGATTGATGAATTTAAGGACCTCAATTTTATACTTGTTTGTGATTGATGACCTCAATCACTACCTATAAATATTTACGTTTTTGCTCCGATTATATGTCTCCAATTTCCACCAATGTTCTCCTAATCGAGATCATAATTTGGTGGTGACCCTTTGATTTCTCTTTTCCTCATATTAAGACTAAATTTTAGTAACCCAATTTCCGATATGGGTTTTCCCACAAATATATTTTCTACTTTCAACCTTTTATTTTTGAAGAACAATTTCAAATTGCGAGGACGCAATTTATTGAAGGAGGGGAGAATGTAACACCCCAAGATTTCATAGTATGTTATTTCTTCAAAATAATTCAATAACTTGCACTACACGCAACACTGAGTTCAATTGCACCATGACTTACCAAAAAAAAGCCATTAAAAGAGGTCATGAATAGTATTAACTAAATTTTAAACTTTATATAATCCTTATAATTTTAGAATCCATATTATGAGTTTCTTAGTCATAATGCAAGAACAGATTCATTTTCAGTATTGCACTTTTATCAACTTTTTATAGTGAAACCTTTTTAAATACAATATTTTAAACTTTTTGACTAAATGGAGACATCAAAAAATTTAAAATGAAATATCCCAAGCTTCCACGGTACGCTTTCCTTTGAATAAAACAGTAGCGTGTGTTGTACGCAACTTCGAGTTCTAACACACCGTAACCAATCAAACTAGCTGTTATGAATAGTAATACCTACTTTTTGAAGTTATATATATTTTATATTTTAAAATCGACTTTATTTTTGGATTAGGAATATCAAATTTAGCCTAAGGTGAAATTTTCGTACTTTTCGGATAACTTTCATATTTTGATGAATAGTGGAAATTACTAAATTTTAATTAAAAACAACTTTTTTAATCAAAATAATTAATAATGATAAATTATGAATTTGAGTGGTTTTAAAGTATATTTAGAATATATTTTTACTATTTAATATAATGTTGGTCATTGGACATAATTTTACAATTAAACCGAACATAAACAAGTGTCAATCTTTTGATAGTTATTATCTCTTAAAAACACGCTTTTTGTTTTGACAGCGGGAATTAATTTTAAATTAATTTCTGCCACTTCTGTGTTTAGAATTTAGGAAAATGGATTCCATATTTGGAATCAGGATGTTCAAATTGTGTAAATAGGTAACTTTTATTTTTAGACATTTTGAATAATTACTGCGGTAAATATTTTATTTACCATGGTTAAGGGTAAATCCGGTAAATAAGGGTTAAAAAAATAATATTATAATAATACTAAATTACCCTAATAACGTGTCTTAACCCTATTGGTTGATACATGGTCGACCATGGGCATCTTTGTGTCAATTTTGGGACCCCATGGATCCACTTGTAAGTGATAATGACACTTTATTTTAATTAAGTCAAAATGAATACAAAAATGACACAAGCATATATCTTTTAGCAAAGTAATTGTTACATAGGGTTATATAAGTTGGATTTTAGATTATAAATATTCATTAGAAAGATAAAAAGACTTACTACATAATTATATTTTATTTATAATTTTTAGACATTAAATAATTTATTTTATTTATGACACAATGATGATGCGGTAATTACTATAATAGTGAAAAATTAAAATAATTGATATTATAAATACCCAAATAAATATAATATTAAACTTTTAATGAATTAAACTAATTTTCTAGGATACTATGATATATTAGGATTGATTTAATTGACTTTTTTCGAAGTAATCAATCTGTTATGAGTTTCACAAAAATCAACTATTGAATAGTGTCAAAATTGACATAAAAGAGTTCTTAAAACAAATATTATATTATTAATTGATATTAAATTCCTAAAAATCTAAGGTTCGGCCAAGAGACTTATATTATGATAGGTTCCTCATTAATGGACCACATGGGGGTCGCTTGGATGTATATAGTAAGTTTATTAACCATATTATATAAAAATACAAAGAGACATTGTAAAAGTAAAACTAATTAACTTAGAGTTAATACTTAAAGATAAGGTTAATATAAGTACCCAAACCTGTCTAAATTCTATTGGTTGAGTGGTTTTCGACCTATCCCCACCTTAAACTTTGAATAGTCAACTTTGGAGCCATTAGAAACCGAATATGAATTTATTATAAATTAATATTTCTAGCTTTTCCAAAGGTGCCCCTCACCCCTCTTATAAAAGGGCACTCCTACTTCTCATTTCTTCACACCTCTCAAGCCACTTGGCTCGTCCAAACTCTGCCCAACTAAGCTCCCCACATCCCTCTCCTCCTCCTTGAAGCTTCCCCTTAGGCAGAAAGCATTTCAAGAAGTCCTTTGGTTCCAACCAAAGTGAGTTACCTAAATTAAAGGTAACGATTTCTCTTAAATTATTTTCATTTATTTTGCTTCTCCAACCCCCAAACTCTTTTTATTTCCCTTCTTTTGTAACAACACCAGTATCCTCAATATACTAGGATGTTGTTATAAGAAGTATTCAAACTACACATACACACAACTCCATCTAATGGATGATGAACATAATGTTTCTGTGGATGGCAAATTAACGCCTCACGAAACGATGATTGTTCAAATACATCTTACCGCCTCTCATGGTGGCCATTATGATGGCACTGTAATTAAATATGATATTAATGATATATATTTTATATATAAGCTTCTGTAATTCCATTTTATTTCATACCATTATTCGTTTCATGTTGTATATACATACGATAATTTCATTTGAGGAAGTGCGGACTACCGCCCCCTTAAAATGATATGACTCGTTCATACCACACATGGAATGTATAAAGGATGGTGTTAATGAACTTAAGTAACATATATAAAATATTATATTATACTGGAATAGTAATATACCTATGTATCATTTGGATTTGATTCTTTTAAAATGAAAATCAAATGGAAGTAGCGTTCGTGCGTACGTACGGACTACCGTCTCCACGAACGCGATAAGATTCATTCTCCATCATATCCATTCAAGTATTATTCTCATTTTAGGGTTAAAAATAAGTTAATATTATTCTGATTATGAATAAGATATAATCTATCCATTAAAAACATGTCTTACATAACCAAACATTTAAGAAGAACGAATCGATTATCACCCGAAACTACGATAATACTAAGATATTATTAATAAAGCAATGTTAAAAGATCATATATGATATCATATTAATGTATATGATTCTTGTATAATTTAATAACAATTATTTCACCATTATACAGGAGGTTAACCTACCCCAACAGAGGAAAAGTACAAGGTAAGGGTTATTTCACAATCTCTTCATTATCTGAGGTTGTTTATACGTAATAATCTACTGGGATCTCTTTATCATCCACATCCATGTTTCTTCGAAATGTATTTCAAAACATTTTTACTATTTACAAGAATATGGGTTAAAGTCATTTATACCCTTGTTTGACTTTTTATAAGAGGTTTATAAAGGAATCTTTCCGTCGTTTTCAAAACAAGGTCCTTTTTAACCTTTTCGACAGAATTGAGGTAAGAATGTTTTTTTTAACTTATACGGCGGGCGCGGTTATTTTACGCCGTTATAAAATCTTCAAAGCTTTCCTTACAAGCTTATAAGAATATTTTCAAAGAAAATGTTTTATTTTATATGGATCTTAAATGATTTCAAAATAAAAGGAGATATTTCTTTAAAAAGAATTTTGATTTCATCTATGTCAACATCCTTTGATGGATTTTAAGATTATTTGAAGTTGATTTATTATGATAAAAAACTTCTATATTGTATTGAAGTTTTTGTGATATGTTTGACTGTGGATGTGCTATTTTTATACCATTCATAGTTTATGGTGAAAGTATTGACATTTCGTATGCTAGTTTTAATACGAATGTTTATGTTATGTTTAAACATTTTCATATGGGAATGCATTGGACTTAATAAGTGACGGGTGGAGCCCGCTATAGCTCCTCGATGCATCGGTAGGTCTCATGAGACAAACTAGTGTCTTGGCACAAGGCCTTGACAAAATCTTATTGGTAGTCTTGGCACGAGGCCTTGACTATGTGGTTATGATAGTCTGGCATTATGCATTCCAACATTATGAAAGTGGTTATTGATTTTGCATGTGATTATTCGATTAGTAGAATATCCATGTGAGTAAGTAAATGGCATTATTTCATTTTATTTATGCCATACCATGTTGAAAGTTCATGTTTGAAAGGCTTTTGTTTTAGTTATACATTTCCTTAAAAGTTTATTCTTATTTATGAAAGTTTCCGCTATATTGTTATCCTTACTTGGCATTTGAGCTCACCCCTTTTCTATGTTTTATTTTTTCCCAGGAAGTGAAGAAGTAAGTTATGAATGACCTGCAGGGATATTATGTGGGGATATGAGTGTGGATTATGGAGACAATATGTTGTTTTAGTAGTTTTTCGTTTAATGATGTAATGTAAAACTTATGAATATATCTAGTGTTTCCAAGGCTACTAAACCAATCGGTCTTTCGAGATTTGATCTTTCTTGTGATCATGCCAATGTTACGAAGTAATGCACCGACTCTGGGTAGCTGGGGTCGGGGCGTTACAAACATCCTTAATTATTTATAGAGTTTCATTTATTTACATATGCTAAGAATTTGTGCCTTGAATGGATATAATGTAACCATGAGTTATGGGTGTGTAATTCCCTTCAAGGTGGGCATGGTTATGTTACTTATAAGTGGAACTTATATTGTTCTTAAAGAAAAATACAGTCACATGTCATGTTCTTTTTGGGTTTTCTATTGAGACCCTTTTAATTAGAAGCATGATTCATGTCTTATAGTGATATTTTAGTGATGTCCTATTATATTGATCCAACATGTTATTGAGTTATTAAATGGTAAGGAGACCTACTATGGGTCTCCATTTCATAATTTATTTTTCATGGAAATGGGAGAGGGTTGTGCAGTGGGAGGGTGGGGATTGTGCAGTGGGAGGGGACTGTAGGGGGTGCAGTGGGAATGGGGGGGTTGTCCAGTGGTAGAGGGTGGCTGTAGGGGGATATTTTGTGGGGGGATGTAAGGGGCGTGTTAAGGGGTGGTTGTGAATGGTAGGGGCTACAGGGGGTGAGGGGGGTTGTGCAGTGTGGGGGTGGGGGTTGCAGGGGTGAGTTGGGGGGAGGGGTGTGGGAAGGGAGGGGGTTTTAGGATGTTGTAGGGTGGTAAGGGGGTTGTGGGGGGGGGTGTGTAGTGGGAGCGGGGTGTAGGGGGATATGCAGTGGGAGGAGATATATATGGGTGCAGTGGGAGTAGGGGGGTTGTGTAGTGGGAGGGATTGGTTGTAGATGGGGGGTTCAGGGGGGGATGTGGGGGAGGGGTACTATAGGGGGCTGTTGGGGGGGGGGGATGTAGGGGGGTTGTGTAGTGGGAGAGGGTTGGATATAGGGGGTGTAGGGGGGAACAGTGGGAGTTAGGGGTTCTATGTAGTGGGAGGGGGTTGGCTATGGGGTGGTGCAGTGGGGGATGTAGAGGGGGATATGCAGGGTGGGGTTGTAGGGTGTGAGGGGGCTATGGGGGGTTAGGGGTGGGGACTGTAGAGGGAGGTGGTGGGATACAAGGGGTTGCCCAGTGGGGGGGTGGGGGGTTGGCTATAGGGGGTTTATGTAGTTGGATGGGGGTTGTAGGGGGGGCTATGCAGAGGGGGGGTGGCTGTAGTGGGGCTATGTAGTGGGGGTGAATATGGGGGGTGGGGGTTGTGCAGTGGGAGGTGGGGGTGTAGGGGGTGTGTAGTGTGAGTGGGGGGTTTTACAGTGGGAGAGGTGTTCTATTTGGGGGTGTAGGGGTGGATGTGTAGGGTGGGGATTATAGGGTGTGAGGGGGTTGTACCGTGTGGGGGTGGGGGCTGTAAGTGGGAGTTGGGGGAGGGTGGCTTAGGGTTTTGTGTAGAGGGAGGAGGGCTCACACACCACTAGTCTTGGCCTTCTATGTGAAACACCTTCTCTGTACCCATCGTCAACCCCATTTCCTATATCTCATAATCTACGGTGGTATCCATGCATAAAGAGTAGTCAACACCACCTCAAAGGTTTGTATCCTCTTTTCACATGAATTGGGTGACTATATTGGCTAACCATAGTGAGAGGCATCAAAAAATGCTATGCTACACCTTTATAAAGGCTCTTTTAGAACCGGTGAACCATTTTTTCCAACAAAAAAAGTTCAAAAATATCTACGTTATCTTAAAAAACTATGTCACCTCACTTCTAGTGATTAACATCACCCATAGTCACATGGGCCTTTCCCAACACATACCCATAGAACCATATTAGTGATCACATCATGAAACAATGTCCATACCTGACATCATCATGTCAAACTAAAAATAGATTCATAAATTGCACCTACCATTCCATAATTGGCTTCACCATACCATTTCTCACTTGAGACTACCTTCTAGTGTTTTCTTAATAAACATAAATATTTTAAGAATATCATAAATGGTCTCACCGAGATCATACCCTTCACACCTATTTACCTTACATCACATAACACATATATAAATTTATGAGAAATCAATAAAGCACCTTCATTATAATCATATACAACTAATCATAAAAGACTGAACTCTAATTCCATTTCAAACAAAAATAATCGAAAAGGCATAAGAAAATATAAAAATAGGACATAATATTCATAAATACATTAACACCTCAAATAGGTGAGATAAACAATAGAATAGTGTATGTATAACATTATCCTTTCTCTAAGATGATTATTATTTCTAATGATTCCATGATCTAGAAGTAAAAGAGTGACATCCCTCACTTAGGACTCAGAATGAAGGAGAAAGAAGAGTACGCAGCTAGCTCTGTCGAATGGAAAACCATAAAACCCCATTTTAATATCAAAATAAACAACCTTTTTCTTTCTCATGGAACTATTCATAGTGTGAGCTATATATTCATTCCAGGGGCCATCAAGACCCCCCCTCTTTATAACTATTTCCTTCCATGGCCCATAGTGTCACACTGTGAATGTATATAGGCCAACATGGATCCCCCAAACCTCTTCCTTGTACACTCCCAACCCTCAAATATTTTAAATTCATGAAAAATACTTGTTCCTTTCCATATCCCAAACATATAATAGATCATCTTTATGCTAATTTGGTTATACTCAGACCAAAACTCTCCTACATCTCAATTTCTTGATCTTCATTTTCCCAAAATTTGATATAACATTTAATGTAGATGTATCATTTCCACATACCTAGAATACCCAAACTAATCAATATAATTAATCGATCCCTTCTGTGGGAACTCCCCCAATATGAATTACCTACCTCATCATTTCCCTACTCAATGTATCAATATCCTGGTGGTTCTATAGCAACCATCATCATATAACACCCATATTAGAACCATCATACACCATAATTTCCCACATCCCATCATATTTTCATTTCATAATCACACCATACATGATTCCCATAAATACCACATCAAACTCAATGCTCATACAAGTACTGAATCACTCTTGATGTCTGTATATTAGCCACACTTTGTAAATTCACTTACCACAGATACACCTCATGCACAAATTTCCATAATAAAAAACTAAAAACCATAGTCACATGCTCAAAATGTAACTCTAACTATCATGGGCTCTCTAAAATGTGAGTGTCCTCTCACCATTATGATATGTCTACACCAAATAAATTTAAATATGTTAGTTAGAAGAGTGGTTGTCATTTGAATATTGAAATAGGGAAAACTATGTTGTGGTAAATGTCATGGTTGGAAGAGTCTAGTGTTTTATGTGCTATTGTAGGTGTTTTTTTGTTATGTTTTAAGTGTTTTTGGAAGGTTTGTTTATAGGTGTATTCAATGGAGTGGATGGGTGGCTATTGTTCTATTTTCTAAATATACATTATACCAATGGTTTAAAACTGTTGGTAAGGTGTATTTTGAGAATATTATTACCAATTATTTGAAAAAACCATTGGTAATACACTATACCAATGGTTTAAAACTGTTGTTAAATTGTATTTCCAGAATATTTTTACCAATGGTATTAAAGAACCATTGGTAATATTATTTACCAATGGTTTTTAAACATTTTTCAAGCTATATATCCCAATAGTTTATTAATTTTTGGTATAAATATACACCAACGGTTTCTATAAAACCATTGGAATACTGAATCTTATACTACCATATACCAATAGTTTGAGAATAACTATTGGTATAGGCCTTTCCCAATTCCTTACTAACAAATGGTTTGCAAAACTGTTGGTATATAGTATACCAATGGTGTTGATGCATATACCAATGGTTTGAAACCATTGGTATATGTTGTATTTTTAGTAGTGAAAGTATTTCAATGATTTCAAAGCTTCTTTCAAATGTTTTAAAAAATAATTTCAATGAAAAAGTTTTGAAAAATAATTTATCTTCAATAAGTGTTTTAAATTATTTTCAAATATTTTTTTATATTTTTTCAAAAGGTTATTTTCAAATACAATGATTTTAATGATTTAAAATATTCATTTATATGTTTCAAAAAATATTTTCAAAGAAAAAGGTTTTAAAAAACGTTTTATGTTAAATAAATGTTTAAATGATTTTCAAAGGTTCGTTATTATGATTTAAAGTGGTTATTTTCAAATGAAAATATATTTAATTTCTTTTTCAAAGAAAAACTATTTTTCCCTTGAAATTTTCTTAAAATATATTTCAAAAAAATTCAAACTAAGACGATATCTATTGGTTTTACTCATCCATTATTAGGTATATTATCCAAGGGTTCCATTGATATTCTTTATTTTAATTCTTTTTTGTTTTTATGGAATGATTTTTAAGGAAATTAGTTTCTCCTTCAAGGGTTATATTTTTTTTAAACTCATGTATCTTCCATGGGTTATATTATTATGAAACCTGGTTCTTTTCATGGGTAAATCTTGATGAAATGTTTATGAATATTTTTTATTTCTTATTGGTTATGATATGTTAAAATTTTTATGATACCAATTTCATATAATGGGTTTTTATCATATTATCTATGATATTTTGGCACACATATATATGATTTAATTATGATATGGGTGGGACCTATGTATCCCACCAATAAATTGGGTAAATATTTATATCTAATGAGTAAATTATGGGATACAAGTCAAATGGATTGATCCACTATGGGAAGAAGGGGAAACCTGGTCTACTAAGGGAAGAAGGGGAAACCTGGTCTGCTATGGGAAGAATGTGTAACCTAGTCCACTATAAGGAAAGGACTACAACTAGGGATGGTGGTGTGTCTTACCAAGTAAGTGCATCCCCGAGGAAGTTCTATTATAGGTTTTTGAAATAATCCTTGATTTATGGAGAATAATTTAATATGTTTATATTTATTCCACAAATTCCATGTCTTATTACTATGTTATGATTTAATGCCTTATAATCTTGATTCCCTGATGATTCATGTCTAATGAACTTCCAATATTTAGGCCATGACTCATGTATATGATATTTGATATGCAGGTCATGATCTTAAAATATTATTCTCATGTACACATATTGTTATATTCATGTCATATATTTGTATCTAATTTATTTACCCTTAATGAGAAACTAAGCTCACCCTTTCTTATGTTCCCTTTACCTAGGTAATGAGGAAAGGTTTTTAGGTAGGAGTTTTAAATGGGATTATCTTTGTTGGAAACATTTAAGACCTTTCACCAGACAAGAATATTATATTCTAAGTATTTAAAAACACTAAACAATTAAAGTCCTTAAGCATGTACTTTTCAAATATGTTGAATATTAATCTAAAATGATGTGATATATATGTATGTCATGGCTAGGTTTCTATAGTTGGTATCAAAGGACAGGTTTAGTCAACCTTTTGAAACTAGGAATAGAAAACTTTAGTGAGATCAGTGGGGATATTTCTATGGATATGTCTAGTGATGTCTCTGAGGATAAGCCTAAGGTTTTATAGATTTATAAATACTTTTCATGATTTATGAATCCTATAAATAGTTTTTCATGATTATATGGTTTTATTCTTTGATCAGTGTTTCTCGCACTATAATTTCTAGTCTTATTAAATAATGGGAACTAGAAGGTATTAGGTTAACATTGAATGTTTTATATGTAGAAATTATGGGAATTATAAAAATTGATGTCCTAAGTGGAAATATCATGAAGAGAATCAATAAGGTTGTATGAGTATTGTTTATACAACTGAAGATAAAGACACTACAAATGACATGTGAATTATATGGGATTTTATAACAGTATTGTTTATATTAAACATAAGAAGCATTATTATATTGAGTTTGAAGAACGGTGATATGTGATTCATATTTCATATTCTAGGAGAAGGGTATTAAAGAATAAGATGATGAAGCCTGAGTAATGGATTAAAAATAAAGTTTTATGATTGAAGTGTATATGTTTGGGAAGTCAATGATTATGTTATAAGAATCATGAAATATATAAGAATATTTAGTATATGTTTTTTTATTAAGGATTTAAAAGTATATGTTTAATGGGGTTGGTGATCTAGAAAAGTGATTTCATGGAAATGTGATATTTTGATTAAGGGAAGGACACCCTTAATCTATTCCTGATGTTGAGAAAAAAAATTAGCTTGGATAAAGAGTCAATTGATATGGGTAAAGTAAATTGGATAGTATTTGTGACCTCAAAACTGATAATGGATTTATTTATGATTTGGTTTATACTATCATTAATTAATATTTTATTATTTTTTGGATTTATGGAATATATATACTAATATTTTGAATAAGGAATAATTAATTTATTCAATAAGGATTTATGGTAATTCAGGTTATTACCATATTTTAAGAGAATACAAGATAATGGTATTCACATTTCTGGTATGTGACAACCAAGGGATACTTTATGATATATTTTGGATCAATTTTATGCTTGTTTTCAAAAACAATAGTGACCTTATTTATAATGTTTTGGATTTTCATCATTGGGAGGGGTTATAAGGTTGATCATTTATGGAATGGTTTAAGTTAAACATTGAATGAGGTTTTATTGATTAAAGCATTACCTCTCTATATAAGGATTTATAAATATTGGATAACTTGTGCTAACATTTTTTCAATGTCAACTAAAGACATATTGAATGGAAAATCATTCTATTTATGGATCTCAAGATCTTCTAAAGCTTCTGGAATGAAAAATTCACCTTCTTTTAATGGAATAAGAGATAAAGTTTAAATTGAACAAGGAATAACCCAAGGGTGAGATTGCACATATGAAATGGAATGAGACCAATTTATTATATCTCCTTGTGGAAAATTATTCAACTTTAGGGAAATAATATTTGTGAAATAACTAGTTTTTGAGTTGGGTTTCAAATCACTCACTTTTTTAATTTTTGAAGTAATAGGGGTGCCCTTTTCTTTTTTGGGCATCATAATTCAAATCAGATAATTTCCACAATCCAATATCCATATTTTGGATGGATTTTTAGGTTATAATGAATCCTTAGGTGTTCAGAAGAGGTTTTGGGATCATTAGAGGCCTGAAGGCCTGTTTTGGAGTTTCAGGTTAGGGTGCATGGTTTTGGGTAAACCACATGGCCCCTTCCAACTAACTATGTGGCATAGTTTGAACTATCATACAGTTTGGGTAAACCATGTGGGTTGGAGAATGTTTGTGCGACACATATTTAGTTTTTAGTTGAGGGATACCACATGGTATGTGCATGGTTAGAGAAAATCATGCAGTGTGTCACATGAGTAGTTCCATATAGGCAGTACCTCTGCATTATAGCCTACACAGTTTGGAAAACTATGTGAGCTTACCATTTAGCCCCATTAAAGGTAGAAAATTACCTTTTTCCACCTCTTATATTTTCCCTTCTCTTTTCTTTTTACACCTTCTTCTCTAGTGGGCCACATATAGTAGTAGAGGAAACCCGCCATTTCCTCCTCCATTTATTGTTTCTTCATCTCCTTCATCGGTGATTTGTTCTTTGATTCATTAGGCATATTGTAACCGTCGCGGTAGGTGTTACCACACCCATAATTGTATTTATTTTTTACTTTTCCTCATGGATTGCTAATTATGTCTGATCCGTTTTACCTTATTTTCATGGCTATTGATGGGAACTCATATCTCTTCCAAAAAAAGTCTAATCAGAGGTCGATACCATATGTTCCAGCATCTATGAGTCTATGGTAGGTGGTTCATACCTTAGTTTTTTTTCATGGTTGATTTGGGGGGTGTGTATTTTAGCGCACCAATTGTAATTCAAGAGATACCATGCTTCTTGCTATTAAACTGAATGTATGATCACTTGGGGTGACACGATGTATGTCCTAACACATCCCATACATTTGTGGTTCTGTTAGAATCCATCAACCTCCTTGTGGTAGCTAGGACGAGGTGTTTTTTAATACAATAGGATTTTTTTGTATTTAAATTGGTTTTTTTAATTAAAGTTGGGAAATTCAATTAAATTTAATTTCAAATTTGATTTTGAGTTGAAAATTTTAATTAGATTTAGACAATTCAATAATATTGAATTGACATGTTCATTTAAATGGTGTAATTCAATCATATTAAATTTAATTTCTTATATTATTTGAAATTCATATATAAAATTCTTATGATATACTTCTATGAACCATGGGGTTGTGACAGGCTTAGACCATAGATTTGGGATAGCATGACCATCAATAGTGAAGTGATGTTGATCATCTGGTTGGGATTGTCCGGATTACATGAGTGTTTTTGACCATCGTTTGGGTGTCATAGACATTGGATTGAGGTAGCAAGTCCATCAGGATTTGGGAATTTCCCATGTTATTTTATGGAAAGGACATCGAAATTGTGTGACATGGCCCTAGGGGAATGATGTACCAGTTGTATGTGACTTAGGTACTAAATTTGTGATTGTTTCTCACCTATGACAGAAAAAAGTGCCAGTTGGAGTCATGATCACATAATAGAACTTAGTGATGAAGTGATTTTGACAACTTTTGTGTGTAGTGGCCCCCGGTAGTGAATTTTAGGAATATGTGTTAGGCTTTCATATCATAGAAATCCACTAGGAAGGTTGTTTTTAAAAGGTTGGGGTCAAAGACTCATTATTATTTAATTTAAATACCTATTTTTATTGGGTTGAGGGAGACCCATTACATAGCCTGAAGGTCCAAGTCCAAGTGGCCAGAATACAAGGCTTGAAAGCCCATTTTTTGGCCCGAAGAGCCCGTTGGTGAACAATACTTCTATAGTACTCAATCTGCTACAGTACCTACTAAAGTGCCACTGTCTCTATAGTTCCTACTACAGTGCCTCCACCGCTATAGTGTCACCGCTACTATAGTTCACTATTTTTATAGTTCCATTGCTGCTATAGTTCTTCTACAGTGTTGCTATAGTACTCAGAAATTTATCCCTTCCCAGATAAGATCCTGGGTCTTTTGGATGCCATGCAGGAGCAATTACCACTTGGGTACAGGCTCGTTGGTAGCCACTTGGAAGGTGAGGAGCCTTCGGTTGATATTTTTGTGGCTATCGGTTGGGGATGAGGCTCATCATAAATGAGTCCATGGTCCTATATTTTTTTGGAAGAACATATATCATCATTTCTCAGGATATTGTTCTTGGACCCAGTGGTGGTTTTATTTGAGCAAAGATATCACTATGCCTCTGAATTTCATGCTTTGATCCAATGAGTTCTTTTATACTGGGGTTCAAGGGACTGGATTGTTTTACTTGGGTGTGTCTTCAGGAAGTTGGTGTTTTGGCTTGAGACATTAGGTTCTTGAAGCATGAGGTTTGAGGTTACTATTTTTATGTGGGACCTAAGGGTTCACAAAGGCTATGTGATATCAGCGATAACTTGGGACATGGTTCAAGGATCCTCTTCTTTTCAAGTTTTTTAGCATTGGTTAAAGTTAGTGGAAACTTCCTAGTGGTTACTGAGAACAAAAGAAGTTTTTTTATTTAAATAAATAATATCACTTTCTTTCTATTATATTATTTGAAACACCTAATTAAACACTCATTTTGGGTATGAACACTTAGGTGGGATCATACTGAGACACGTCCTCACACCCTACATGATCCCTTTGGGACATGTACAGATTTTATGTATTTATATTCAGGTAAGGGATTGACTTTAGGAGTTGTTTCGTAGTATCCATTTGTCATGTGATGTTGGAAAGGGACCTTGAGGACATTTCTGTTAATATTTTCCTTTTGTTTCATTTCTATTTTATTTTCTCTCTCAGTTTCAGCATGTTATATAAGTATTTTATTGTGGTCGTCCCTTGGGGGGACCATTTTTCTAGATATTGTACGTATGAAATATTTGATTTGAATGCTATATTTATTTAGTTTCTATAAGTGGTATTCTTGTTTCTTTGATTTATCTTCTTCTTCTTATTTGGTTAGGATTCTGATGTTTACTTCTAATTTCTATGCTTCCTCAATTGACAGGTCTGGTTTGAATCTATTTAATATTTATTTCCATTTTATATTATATATATATATATGAACTTGGGCCATTATATTATTATCACTTGAGGGTATAGCCTCCTTACTTTACCCTAATAAACCCTCACTGCTAGTCAGTAGCCTTTGATATTTGGTGAGGTGAAACTAAGGCCTATAGAACCTGGTCCAATAGCACTATCCAAGTGTCTAATTGGATCAGGGACGTGGTATCATTGAGGTTCTTGAATGGGATTTAGTAGTAGTTCTTTGTTGGCTACAAATGATATTGAGACTGTTTTTTCTATCTTTGTAGTCTTACTATTTGGGATTTAGAAAACTAGAGACTAGGTGTTATCAAAATTGGATTCATAGCTCGTGCTTGGGTGCCTGCATCCCCATGTATGAGGGATGGACCAAGTTATAATGAGTGGGAAATTCCATTCTATTTTTCTCAGTTTATGGTTTATATGATTTCCACCTTGAGTGGTTTATTTAAATTGTGATGTTTAATTGTTCTGATATGTGACCCTTAACCTGGTTAGGTAAGGGAGATTTAAAACCTTGGCCCATTATTAAAATGTGTGATTATGATTCTTGTTGAAGATTTTATTTAGGCACATATTATGATGTTTTAAATTATAAATATGTTAGTTCATGTGATATGAAAATGTTTTGAAATGAGATATATCATGTGAAATTGTAAAATCCATGTGATATATATGTAAACTGATATTCATAAATGAAATGGGTCTATATATTATATGATTTGGAAGGTATTATTAAATGGGATGATGTTGATCACCAGGTTAGACATTGTGGTTATTGAATTAGGGAATTGGTGGTTGTCAGGATGGGAATGGCCTGAGGGACTATTGATACATGGAATTGTTGAGGGAAGGAAAGGAGGTCATCAGGCTAAGATTCAAGGGGGCATGGTTCTGGTTGGAAAGGTAAATGGTAGTAAGTATGTGATTCCTTTTACTGCTTTCCCTATATTTGTTTGACATATATATATATATTATGATATGTCTGAACATGTCAATGGTATTTAGTGGTTTCCACCTAGACGAATCAGATGGAGTGTCTAGATGGTGATGGATCGGTGCCACAAGATCATGATCAGGTTGAGGCCCCTGAGGGTCAAGAAGGACATGCGTTGTAGGTACAGGCTCAGTGATATAAATAGGATACAATGCAGGTGGGGAAGCCACTAGATCCTTTAGCATTAGGGCTATGGCTCGATGAAAAACTCCATTCAAACCTAGTTTTGGTTCAACAGGACATTGATCAGGGAGAATAGGGAGTGAATCCATCTATGGTCTATCTGACTTAGGAATTCTAGTCACAACACCCACCACTTTTTCAGGGTGAAGGTGGTCCACAAGCAGTTGATAACTAGACTGAGAGTATACAGATGATCTTTGAGAAGCTAGAGATGCCTCTAAGGCATAGGGTGAATTTGGAAACCTATATTCTCAGAGGATAGGCTAAGTGTTGGTGGGATGTGAAATTTCATAATGACAGACATGAGGGACTAGCCTTGAAATACATTTAGGCCAGGTTCATTAAGAATTTATTCACAAAGATTATGAGGGAAGAAATATCTCAAGAGTTCTTGATCCTTTAGTAGGGTGACATGTCTTTAATGGACTATGTTTTGACGTTCACTGATCTGTATTTTTTCTCTCTATGTTGAGATTAATGACACCTTGAGGGTTAGGCGCTTTGAGGATGGTTTATCAATCATCATTCGGGTGAAACTAAACATCTTTAGGTTGTCCTCATTCTCTGAGGCGGTGAACTAGACGCTCTTGGAAACCTGATGGATAGGTCCTAATCGAGCCAGACAGTATTGTTAGGGATTTAAGTGGTGATGCTTTAAATGGAAGGAAGCGAGGTCGAGACAAGTTTCAGTGGGGTGGTTAGGAAAAGGAATCAAAAAGGCCACCTTGGAGTGAGTCTTCTGTGGTTTGTTTCGAGTATGGTAATCTAAAAAATATTAATAATCAATGTGAGTGTCCTCCAAAGGAGTGTTGGACATGTAGACTAGTCAATCATATCTATAGGTTCTATAGGAATCCTTCTCAGATAGCCGAAAATAGAGGATAGGGGAAGATGTAGTGTTCTTAAATCGGTTTGGGATTACTAGGTGAGGGACCCCAAGCTTCTGCTTCATGCGGAGGTAATTATAGAGATAGTGGGACCCAGTAGTGGGGTCAGTAGCCAGTGGCTGGTGTATCACCCCAAGGAGGATAAGCATCAGGAAGTCGAGGTTTGGGCTAGGTGCACGTCATGGAGATTCTAGTGATTGAGAAGGCTAGTGAACTGATTACTACTAGAGGTACATCGTGGTTGTATCGTGGTTATTTTTCTTTCTTTAGTCGTGGAATGTTGAGGCATGTTTGTATGGGTTCATGAAGTGTGTGTGTTGTATATATGGACTGACCATATTCTATTCAATAAGTTTGCATTGTACTAGATGTGTTATATATATATATGAGGTGATAAGCACTGGGTTTTATGTTTGAGCATCATTGGATGCAGGGTTACTAGGTGCTTGGAACTAGTGAATCAAGGAGATGTAGAATATTGAGGTGCTTGGAACTGGAACATTGAGGATATGTGGGAATTTATTAAGGTCTGTAGGCATCTAGGCACCGATGCGGTGTGGTACTTGATTGAGGTGTGGGGCATTAGGTTTTATTTGAGAATATATTAAGATGTAGGGCCCCATAGGTTCCATGTGAGCCATTGTAATAAGGCAGGCACTGATGCGGTTGAGGACTTTGATGGGTTTCAGAATGGTACAGGAGCACCTGAGGAGGTTTATGAGTGATGATGTTTCATGGGAGTTCATTTGAGTTCAATAATTTGTTGATAGACTATAAATTGATTTGTTTTTTAGACTTTTTTAGATCAAGGTCATTCACTCCTAAGGTGGGGATCACCCCAGAGGTAAGTTGGCTTATAACCTTGAGATTGGGGTAGTCCAGGTTGTTTAAAATAGGATGGGTATTTTCAGTACCATCTCTAAGTTTTTTTATAGCTCATGGATGATATATATTAAGGTGGGGAGGTTGTAACAACCTAGGTTTTTGAGTCAGGTCGAAAATCACTCCCTTTTAATTTTTTGAAATAATGGGGGTATATTTTTCTTTTTCAGGTATCAGAATTGGATTCTAAGACTTCCCTTAATCCAATATCAATATTTTGGATGGTTTTAGGGGTTAGGATTAATCCTCAGAGTTCATATTAGGTTTTTGGAGCGTTAGAGGATTGAATTATTGTTTTAGAGTTGCGGGTTAGGGGGTATGATTTGGGGTAAACTGTGCGGCCCAGTTCTAAACTACCGTATGGTTTGGATAAATCCTGCGGGGTAGCACATGGTAATTCCACACCTATGCAGTTTTAAGAGTAATGATACCATATGGTTTGTGAATAATTATAGAAAAATGTGTGGTATGTTTCATAGGTAGTTCTATATAGGCATTACCTCTACTCTGTAGCCCACACAGCTTTCACATGATTTAGAAAACTGAGTGAACTAACTGTGTGGACCCATTATAGGTAGTAAATTTCTTTTTTACCTTATTAGGTTTTCCTTTTTCTTCTTTATTTTTCCTCTTTATTCTCTCATGGGTCTTGCAAGAAAGTGGACTAAACCCTCCATTTCCTCTTCCTATTCTTTTTACATTATATCCTTCATCAGTGATCCGTTCTTAAGTCTGTTGGGTGAATTGGAACCATAGCATTAAGGCTTACCACATCCATCCTTATCTTTTTGTTATCTTTCACCTCATGGAGTACTAATTCTGTCTGATCTATTTTTCCATATTTTTAGGGCTTTTGATAATAACTCAGATCTCTTATAATTGGATTTGAATTAAACACGGATATCATACATGCCTACATCTACAAGTCCAAGGTAGGTGTTTCCTACCTTTATTTTTGTTTTTATAGGTCAATTTTGTCGTGTGAATTTTATCATGTCGATGGGTATATGATTGAGGACCTATTTAATGGTATTAAATTGAATGTATGACCATGTCAGATGCCTGTAAGATTGTCCTAACACATTTAATATGTGTGACGTTGGGTGAGAGGTTGTCGACAACCTTGGATAGCTAGTTCGTGGTGTTTTTTATACAATTGGAGTTTTTTTGATTTAAATTGTTTTATTTTGTTTAGTTAATGTTTTTCAATTCAATTAAATTGAATTTATTATTTAATTTGGGTTGTATATTTGACTTAGAGTGAGCCAATTCAATTATATTGAATTGATATTTTCATTTAAATGGAGCAATTCAATTGTATTAAATTGAATTGACTATTTTATTTTAAATTAATGTAATAAATTTTTATGATATACTTATTATACTCATGGGGTCATGAAGGGATTGGGATAATGATTTGGGATGGCATGGCCATCAGGATTGATGTGATGTTGACTGTCTAGTTGGGCTTGGCCTAGATTACTTAGCTGGTTTTGACCATCATATGGGAGTCATAGACATCGTATTGAGCTAGAAAGGCCATCAAGATTTAGTAATGGTGTGTATTATTGGATGGAAAGACCATATGACATGAGAGACATGTTTTTATGGGAATGATGTAATGCCCCGACCCCAGTTACCAAGAGTCGGTGCATTATTGATTAACATTGGTATGATCACAAAAGATAAAGTCTCGAAAGAACGATTAGTTTAGTAGCCTTGGAAATACTTGATACATTCATAAGTCTTACATTACATCATAAAGTGAAAAATAACAATAACATAGTCTCCATTTTCCACACTCATATCCCCTTCAGACTATCCCTGTAGGTCATTCCTAAAATAATTCTTCACATCCTGGAAAAATTAAAACATTGAAAGGGGTGAGCTCAGATGCTCATGAAGGATAAAAATTTAGCGGAAGCTTTCATAAATAAACATAAACATTTAAGGCAATGTATAACTAAAACAAAAGCCTTTTAAACTTGAAATTCAACATAATATGGAAAAATAAAAATGAGATAATTCCATTTACTTCTTCACATGGATATTCTACTGGTCGAATAATCACATGCAATATCAATAACCACTTTCATAATTATAGAATACATAATTCCAGACTATCATAACCACGCAGCCAAGGCCTCATGCCAAGACTACAAATAAGATTTTGTCAAGGCCTCGTGCCAAGACACTAGTTTGTTTCACGAGACCTGCCGATGCATCGAGGAGCTATAGCGGGCTCCACCCGTCACTTATTAAGTCCAATGCATTCCTCATATAAACAGGTTCAAACATATCATAAACCATACCATAATCGTATTACATAAAACATGCATAAAGGAAAGATAACATTTCCACATTTCAATCACAAGATATCAATACAACACATTGATATAATAAAAACACTTTCAAAACCATTTTCAATACCAAAATAAAATAAAATTAAAACTTGATTTTTATTTTTCATTTAAAAAAAGTTATGGCTTGTAGAGGAAGCCGAAACTCAAATAATGGTCACGGCGGTGGGAAAGTCGTTGTCTCCACATATGTAAGAAAAAAACATTCCTTTTGTCGTTTAGTAAAAACGCTTCGTATAAAAATATTCCTTTTGAATAAAATTAAAAGTCAAAGGGGTTTATACACCGTATAAAGGAAAGTTGTGTATAAAACACAATATGCCTCAATGAAAGGAGATTGAGACGAAGTCCCTTAAAAATATCATTTTTTTTAAATAAAATAGATCGATTATGTGTATTCACTATAATTACACATAAATAAAGTACAAATACATGATAGGACATAATAATATCATGACATAATTTGAAAGTAGGAGATTAACCCAAAGAATGGAAATTGGGTTAAGAAGTTCCCTTACCTCGTGTCCGACTTGACTTGACCGTTCATTAACCTCATGAATAATAAACTAGAGTTAATTTATAATTTTTTAAGAACCTTTTTCAAGTTTATTATTCCTTTTATATCACTTATTACCATTTTATGAACATTATGTAATTATTTATTTTAATAACGGTCGTTTTGTCGATCTTTGGTACTTGAGTCAAAAATAAACTTCTTAAAATTACAGGTTGTTGATGTGGTAAAATATACATTATATCTATAATTATATTCATGATTTAGACATCATATACATCATATATATCCATTATATACATTCATTTATAATATTACATAACATTTAGAGGTAAGAAATGAAATGCACCGTTCATGGAGACGGTAAGTCATACATACGCATGAACACTACTTTCATTTCTATTTCGTATTTAATGGAATGAAGTTATAATTATATAAAGGTATAATATAATTCCAGTTTAATATAATTTATAATACCATTTACTCCATCCTTTATACATCCCACATATGGCATTAACGATTCAAATCACTTTGAGGGGGCGGTAGTCCGCACTTCCTAAAATGAAGATATCGCGTTTACCCATAATGGAAACCATAAAGGTATGCCATAAATGAAAAATAAATAAGCTTAATTAAAACATAAACATATCATATATCATATATAAATATAGTGACATCTTAGTCACCACCTTTGAAGGTGTTATATGAGTGTTGAACAATCATCATTTCGTGAGGCAGAAATTCGCCAACCACAGAAACAGTATGTTCTTTAACCATTAGAGGAAAGTGTGTGTAATTTTAAATCAAATAATTCTCATAAAAACATCCTAGTATATTTAAGATACTATTTTTGTTACAAAATAAAGGAATAAAAAGATTTTAAGGGGTTGGAGAATCAAAATAAAACAAAATAACATAAGAGGAGGCATTACCTTAAAATCGGGTAACTCATTTTGACTTGAGCCAGAGGCTTCCTTGGGAAGAATTATGCCCAAAGTGAGGCTTCTAGGAGTAAGATAGGGAAGTTGAGAGATTATTTGGGAAGAGTTTGGCCGATCCAAAAGGCTTTTAAGGTGTGAATAAGGTGGTAGTGGTGGGGGCCTTTTATAAGAGGAGAGGAGGGGCACTCTTGGAAAGTCATGAAATGTTACTTTATTATATAGTGAGTTTCGGATTTTAAAGGTCCCACACTTATATATTTTGAGGATAAGGTTACAGGGGTTCGAAATATACTCATCCAATAGGTTTTTGACAAGTGTAAGTCTTAGATTTTACATTATCGTTTTTTTATTTAAATTGTTAATTAATGAGGTAATCGCTGCATCATCATGGTGTCATACAATATTTAATTTATTTAATGTCTAAAAATTATAAAAAAAATATCATGATGTAGTAAATCGTTTTATCTTTATAATTAATATTTATAGTCAAAAATATGACTTTTATAACCCCATTTAAAATTTTGTTTAGTAAAAAAACTCATGTTTGTGACATTTTTATTTTAACATTAAATAAAAAGTTTTTAATGTCATTTTCCTACCAAAGTGGCTCCATGGGGTCCCCAAGTTGACCCATGGTTTGTCTTGGTCAGCCATGACTCATCCAATAGGTTTAGGACAAGTGTAAAGGTATTTTCATATTTTTATAATATCATTGTTACCTGAAATTTCACTAATTACCTTTAATCGTGATTAATTAAACTTAAAAGTTACTATTCACCAAAAAATATTTTAATCCTATTGAACCACATTTTACTTCCTAATGACAACCATGTATATCGGATTTTTGAAAATAAAATCACAGAAGTGGTAATTTTTCATTTAAACAAAAAATCAGTTTTTTAACTACCACTTAGTGGTTTCACTATTCATCAAAAACTGATGTTTTTCAAAACAATGCCAAAATTTCACCCTAAGCTATAATTGATATTCTGAATTCAAAAATTATTTCTATTTGAAAAAATTCCAAACATATAAGTTTCATTAATTAAATTTATAATTAATTCCGACTGTCACAACAAATACCATGTTTTTAAGAAACAATATATATCAAAAGATTGACAATTGTTTATGTCCAATTTCAAAGTGAAATTAATTCTAATGACCACCATTGGATAAAATGGTAAAAATATATTCTAATTACACTTTAAAACCACTAAATAGTATAATTTATCACTATAAATTATTTTGATTAAAAAAGTTGTTTTTAATTATTTTTCACTATTCATAAAAAATTGGAAGTTCTCAGAAAAATATCAAAAATTCAACATAGGCTAATTTCGATATTCAGAATCCGAAAATGAAGCCCATTTTGTAATATAAAATATATATAATTTCAAAATGTGGGTATTAATATTCATAATGGCTATTTTTATTGGTCGCGGTGTGTTAGAATCTCAAACATGCGTACAATGCAAGCTATTAAATTATTGAAAGAGAAGCGTATTGTGGAAGCTCGAGGTATTACATTCTCCCCTCCTTCAATAAATTGCATCCTCGCAATTTGAAATTTTTTCTTTGAAAATAAAAGGTTGAAAATAGAAAATACCTTTGTGGAAAACCCACATCAAAAATAGAGTTAATAAGAATATAACATTAAAAGAAAGAAAGAGAAGTACAAAGGTCACCCGAGATAGACCATACTAGGATTCTATGAAAATATGGATATGGAGGAGAAAAAAACCATCAAGGTCTAATGGAGAGTTGTAGAAAACAGGATTAGGAGAAATTTAACCACAAGAAAATCACAAACTTTTTATTGGTTACACGGTCATTGAATCCGCAGTTGGAAAAGTTAACCGACAACGTTTTTGTTTTAAGTTACCTTTCATAAAGTTGAGGAATTTATTTAAGAGATTTACTAAGAACGTAAGTAAATATACTTACTTGTCATGTAGACTTTCATTCTTTAATAAATTTTTACCACAAACACATCTTTCACTCAAAATGGTAACAGAACTCAAAAATATTCTATTTATACTAATTGTATAAGGTTACAAATATTACCACATACGATTTAGATTAGGAAAACTATTTTTCAATAACCAGGGACTTTCTGTAGGCTAGTGGTAGGTAATAAAGGCCTGTCGCACTATGGTTGTGGGTTCGATTCCTGCAGCTTTGTCCGACGCGACGGGTTATCCCCCAACTTACAGGCTGTCCTTTTCCAAAAACTATAGTATTATAATATTCCAAAAAAAATCTTCAGAAATGTTTTAACCTTAAACAATACTATCCAAGGTTCAACTTAATCCATTCCAACCTATATAGTTATCCAAAATACCTCTGTCCAGACTTTCTCTAAAAGGTCTCTAAATTCCAAAATCAATTGTAACATCAGATTCCCCAAACAAAGTAAAGTTTCTCTTATTGTTACATACTAAAAATATGATTACCTTCATCATATTAAAACCTTAATGAAATAAACAAGTACTTTAGTACAATCCTTATATATATCACATTATTCTTAAAACCAGAATATAATCCTTGAGTCCAAAAACACAAATACCATAATTATTCAACTTCATCTGTAGTAACATCATAAGCTTTTCCTTGATCTCTTGGCCTTTTCTGAGGTAATTTCCCCTGACGCTTAGGACATTCATTTGCATAATGCCCAATTTCCCTACAATTTTATCATTCAACATTGATAGCCTCTTTCTTTCCCTTGCAATCACGAGCCTGGTGACCTTTTTCTCCATATTTATAACAAACTCCCATTCCTTTTAGGCAAGTACTGGGGTGATTCCTCCCACAATTATCGCATAATGGAAAATCCTTCTTTCCCCTTTTACCTTTATCTGTCTCTTGTTCCACCGTTCTCTTCTTCTCTTTCTTTACTTTGTTGTCATAAGACTTAGATAATTCCTTTTCTGTCTTGATAGCACATGAGACAATATCTTCATACGATGAGAAGGCTTGTGATACTAAACCTCGATGGAGAAATTGTTTTAACCCATCAAAGAAATGATCAATATTACTTCTTGGGTTACGTATATAATCTGCAGCATACCTCGCTAACCTTGTAAAGTTGGCCTCATACTTTACGATATTCTCATCCTCCTTTTGCCTCAGACTCAGAAATTGCTTTTCCATATCTGCTCGATGGTCACGAGGAAAGTATTTTTCTAAGAAAAGATCTTTGAACTCTATCCATTCCCTACTTGATACTTCTTCATCTTCCTTTGTATTTTGAATCAATGACCACCATTGATCAGCATCTCCAGTAAGGCGGTAAACTGCCATGACAACCTTTTCCCTTTCACTACTCCCCAAGGCATGGAATATTTTCTCTAAGGAATTTATTCATTGCTCAGCTACTAAGGGATTTGTAATTCCATTGAATGTTGGCGGTTGTTTCCTCATGAAACGATCTAACATTGATCCTCCACGTTGCGGATCAGGGTGCTCCATACGAGTAAAGTTATTATTCATAACCTTAGTGATTTTTCCCTGTATGGTAATAAGTTGATCAACACTAGTTGTATCTCGAGCTCCACAATAATTATCTTGAGCAGGATGGCAATCCCTACACGGAGTGCGTGCATTAATATGGTTTCCATTCCTCCCACTACGTGCCATTTCTAAACAATGGCATAAACTAGATTAGTTTATGAATGAAAATACATAATTCCATACTTGTAAAACACTTAACATAAATTGAACAATTTATGGATATAATCCATAATCATAAAATTTTTTCCTTTGAGGAAGTATATACTCATAAACCCTTCATAATGGTTGGTAAATAAAATGAGAATTATCCTAAGCATATCCCTAGGGAGTGTCGTAACCAAGAGTGCAGCAAGGCTCGTTGTTATCCACCAGTTCCCATTCAAGTCTAGCTCAAAGTGGTGTTTTCGGGTTTTACCCCTAGGTACATCTGTGCCAGAGCCGCCTCTACCTTCTCGTATCCAGATAGGGATGTATTTCTCAGAAATCTCACAAAATCTCTACAACAACAAAATTCTAGGAAGTTCTTCTATACTAATCCTCAAAGTCTATCTTTGGGCTATGTGCTCTAATCAGAGTTTATCTAAATCTAGCTTCCAAGGTTAGTACTAAACAGCCTCTGATACCAACTATAACCCCCCAACCCTAGTTACCAAGAGTCGGTGCCTTATTTCTTAACATTGTCATGATCACAAAAGATCAAGTCTCGAAAGACCGATTAGTTTAGTAGCCTTGGAAACACTAGATACATTCATAAGTCTTATATTACATCATAAAGTGAAAAATCACAATAACATAGTCTCCATTTTCCACACTCATATCCCCTTCAGACTATCCCTACAGGTTATTCCTAAAATACTTCTTCACATCCTATAAAAATTAAAACATTGAAAGGGGTGAGCTCAGATGCTCAGTAAGGATAAAAATTTAGCGGAAGCTTTCATAAATAAACATAAACATTTAAGGCAATGTATAACTAAAACAAAATCCTTTTAAACTTGAACTTCAACATAATATGGAAAAAGTAAAAAAGCGATAATTCTATTTACTTCTTCACATGGATATTCTACTGGTCGAATAATCACATGAAATATCAATAACCACTTTCATAATGATGGAATGCATAATGTCAGGATATCATAACCACGTAGCCAAGGCCTCGTGCCAGGACTAAAAATAAGATTTTTTCAAGGCCTCGTGCCAAGACACTAGTTTGTCTCATGATACCTACCGATGCATCGAGGAGCTATAGTGGGCTCCACCCGTCACTTATTATGTCCAATGCATTCCTCATATGAACAGGTTTAAACATATCATAAACCATAACATAATCATATTACATAAAACATGCATAAAGGAAACATAACATTTCCACATTTCAATCACAAGATATCAATACAACACATTGATATAATAAAAACACTTTCAAAACCATTTTCAATACCAAAATAAAAGAAAATTAAAACTTGATATTTATTTTTCATTTAAAAAAAATTATGGCTTGTAGAGGAAGCCGAAACTCAAATAATGGTCATGGCAGTGGGGAAGTCCTTGTCGCTACATACGTAAGAAAAAAACATTCCTTTTGTCGTTTAGTTAAAATTCTTCGTATAAAAAGATTCCTTTTGAATAAAAGTAAAAGTCAAAGGGGTCTATACACCGTATAAAGGAAAGTTGTGTATAAAACAAAATATGCCTCAATGAAAGGAGATTGAGACGAAGTCCCTTAAAAAGATCATTTTTTTAAATAAAATAGATATATTATGTGTATTCACTATAAGTACACATAAATAAAGTACAAATACATGATAGGACATAATAATATCATGACATAATTTGAAAGTAGGAGATTAACCCAAAGAATGGAAATTGGGTTAAGAAGTTCCCTTACCTCGTGTCTGACTTGACTCGACCGTTATTTAACCTCCTGAATAATAAACTAGAGTTAATTTATAATTGCTTAAGAACCTTTTTCATGTTTATTATTCCTTTTATATCACTTATTACCATGTTATGAAAATTATGTAATTATTTATGTTAATAACGGTCGTTTGGTCGATCTTTGGTACTTGAGTCAAAAATAAACTTCTTAAAATTACAAGTTGTTCATGTGGTAAAATATCCATTATATACATAATTATATTCATGATGTAGATATCATATAAATAATATATATTCATTATATACATTTATTTATAATATTACATAACATTTAGAGGTAAGAAATGAAATGCACCGTTCATGGAGACGGTAAGCCGTACGTACGCATGAACGCTACTTTCATTTCTATTTCATATTTAATGGAATGAAGTTATAATTATATAAAGGTATAATATAATTCTAGTATAATATAATGTATAATACCATTTAATCCATCCTTTATACATCCCACATATGGGATTAACGATTCAAATCACTTTGAGGGGGCGGTAGTCCGCACTTCCTAAAATGAAGATATTGCGTTTACCCATAATGCAAACCTTAAAGGTATGAAATAAATGAAAAATACATAAGCTTAATTAAAACATAAACATATTATATATCATATATAAATATAGTGACATATTAATGGCCATCTTTGAAGGTGTTATATGAGTGTTGAACAATCATCGTTTAGTGAGGCAGTAATTCGCCAACCCCAGAAACAGTATGTTATTTAACCATTAGACGAATGTGTGTGTAAGTGTAAATAAAATCCTTCTCATAAAAAAATCCTAGTATATTTAAGATACTGTTGTTGTTACAAAATAAAGTAATAAAAATAGTTCAAGTGGTTGGAGAAGCAAAATAAAACAAAATAACATAAGAGGAGACATTACCTTAAAATCGGGTAACTCTTTTTGATTTGAGCCAAATGCTTCCTTGGGAAGAATGCTGCCTAAATTAAGGCTTCTAGGAGTAAGAGAGGGAAGTTTATAGAGTATTTTGGCAGAGTTTGTCCGAGACAAAAGGCTTTGAAGGTGTGAATAAGGCGGTAGTGGCGGGGGCCTTTTATAAGAGGAGAGGAGGGGCACTCTTGGAAAGTCAAGAAATGTTACTTTATTATATAATGATTTTCAGATTTTAAAGATCCAAAACTTATATTTTTAGAGTATAAGGTGATAAGGGTTCTAAATATACTCATCCAATAGGTTTTTGACAAATGTAAGTCTTATATTTTACATTATCGTTTTATTTTATTTAAATCGTTAATTAATGAGGTAATCGCTACATCATTATGGTGTCATAAAATATTTAATTTATTTAATGTCTAAAACTTATAAAAAAATATCATTATGTAGGAAATATTTTTATCTTTCTATGTAATATTTATAGTCAAACATATGACTTTTATAACCCCATTTAAAAATTGTTTTAGTAAAACAACTCATGTTTGTGACATTTTTATTTTAACAATAAATAAAACGTTTTTAATGTCATTTCCCTACCAAAGTGGCTCCATGGGGTCCCCAAGTTGACCCATGGATTGTCTTGGTCTTCCATGACTCATACAATATTGGTAGGACAAGTTTAAAGGTATTTTCATATTTTTATAATATCATTTTTATCTTAAATTTCACTAATTACCTTTAATCGCGATTAATTAAACTTAAAAGTTACTATTCACCAAAAATTATTTTAATCCCATTGAATCACATTTTACTTACTAATGAAAACCATGTATGTCAGATTTTTGAAAATCAAATCACATAAGTGGTAATGTTTCATTTAAACGAAAAATCAGTTTTTAACTACCACTTAATGGTTTCACTATTCATCAAAAATTGAAGTTTTTCAGAACAATGCCAAAATTTCACCCTAAGCTATAATTGATATTACAAATTAAAAAATGATGTATATTTTACAAAATTTAAAACATATAAGTTTCATTAATTAATTTTATAATTAATTCCCGCTGTCACAACAAATACCATGTTTTTAAGAAATAATATATATCAAAAGATTGACAATTATTTATGTCCAATTTCAAAGTGAAATTAATTATAATGACCACCATTGGATAAAATGGTAAAAATATATTCTAATTACACTTTAAAACCACTCAATAGTATCGTTTATCACAATAAATTATTTTGATTAAAAAATTTGTTTTTAAGTATTTTTCACTATTCATAAAAAATTGGAAGTTCTCAGAAAAATACCAAAAATTCAACATAGGCTATTTTCGATATTACGAATCCAAAAATAAAGCCCATTTTGAAATATAAAATATATATAATTTCAAAAGGTGTGTATTAATATTCATAATGTCTATTTTGATTGGTCTCGGTGTGTTAGAATCTCGAACATGCGTACAATGCAAGATATTGCATTATTGAAAGAGAAGCGTATCGTGGAAGCTCGGGGTGTTAAAAATGTGGGGTCGGTTAGATGTTTCTTAGGTACTAAATTGGTGATTTATTCTCACCCATGATAGCCAATGTGCTGATTGGAGTTGTGTGCACATAGTACAACTCAGTGGTGGGGTATTTTTCACCACGGGTGTTGGTAGAGGCCCCTAGTAATGTGTATTAGGAATATTTGTTATTGGTTCTTCTTTTGAGAGAGTTGAGGTTATCGGTTGGGGGAAAAGGCTCAACATGAATGGGGTCATGGGCCTGGACTATTTTTGGGAGACCATATATCATTTTATATTGGGAAATTATTCTTTAAAACAATTTTTTGTTTTATTTGAGGATATCTATAGTTATGCCTCTGGATGTTAGGCTTCGAACTGATGATTGATTTAGAGTAGGGGTACGAGGGACCATGTTGTTTTACTTGGGCATGACTTTGGGATGTCAGTGGTTTGGTTTGATACATGAGGTTTTAGGAGGCACAAGGTTCCAGTTTAATATTTTTAGGTGGGACCTAAGGTTTCACTAGGGATATGTGATATCACAGACACCATGGGCCATGGTCCAAGGATCTGCTCTTTTCTAGGTGTTTTAGTGTTTGCTGAAATAGGGTACATCTTTTTAGTGGGTGTTGAGCACCAAGAATGTATTTTTGTCTAATTAAATAACTTGATCTATAGCATATTTACTTATTTTAAAAACCTACTTAAACACTCATGTTTGGTATGCCCACTTGGGTGAAATACTATTGAGACATGTTCTAACACCCTATGTGGGACCTTTAAGACGCATGTAGATTTTATGTCTTTAAATTTAGGTAAGGGATTGATTTTAGGACTTTGGATGTAGTAGTTTTTTGGAATGGGATGTTGTCAAGGGACCTTGAGGTTTTTCTAGTTGAAATTTTCCTTTTTTAATTTCTATTTTAGTTTCTATTTCTGTCTCATCATGATATATATGTATTGTACTGTGGTCAGTCCTTTGAGTGACCCTTTTTCTAGATATTGTATATATGACTTGTTTGATATGCATGATCTATTTATTTAGTTTCTACAAGTGGTATTATTTTCTTATTTCTTTATCCTCTTCTAATTATTTCATTATATTACCTTTGTTTATTTCTATTTATTGTGCTTCCACCATTGGTGGGTCTGCTTCGAGTATTCTCAACCTTTATTTTTTATTCATTTTAATTAAATAAATATATATGGACTTGAGTTATTATATTATTATCCCTTGAGGGTATATCCTCCTCACTTTACCCATTAATCCCTCACTACTAGTCGCAAGCATTTGGCATTTTGGGATGTGTGTCTAAGGCTAGTGGTACTCACCCCGATAGAACTGTTTCGGTGGAAAATCGGGTAGGGGATGTTATAATATTGAACTAAAATTTTTTCTTGTTATAATCACTTTAATGATATAAATGACCTCTTTCATGCCTCTTTATTTTTTGGTTTTATGATTGTTAAGTTTCTCTATATCACCCACTTCTACTCATCAATGTTCTATATCAATCTAAATTTTTTATTTGGGTGTTCATTTTCTATTTTATTTCCCAATTTTCACTTTACACCTATTATAATGTCTCAAACCAAGTTCCACAACTAGATTCCATAATCCGATCAGTCACATTACCTCAGACATGACTCCCTGTATGAAAGAGGCTTCCAACTAGCAATGACGGTCTAATACCGATCATGGGGAGACTATACCCACTTTTTGTCAAATTAATTCACCAATAAAAATAATAAAAATAAACAACATATATAGTCAAAATTAGAACAATACCACTATCACAAGATGACAAAACTAAAAATACATAATCCAAACGAAAGAAGAAACTATGACATGCCAATTTAGGTTTCAAGTGTCTAAAATGAAAACCCAAAATAAATACACAGAAAACTCCCACAAGCGGGTCCCAAATTGTGTTTGGTTCCCTCAACTATGCTCCATATAAACTTATCCATTTGATATAGGTTATTTTCCCTTATCTTTTCCTACAAACATGAAATCTATTTGGGTACTAATTAGGTAGCCTGAGTAGGGTGGGAATAGAACCTATTAGTCCACCACCAATGACATCTAAAAAAATATCTAGTCAACAATAGTGTATGAAATTTTATAAATAAATATATAAAATTCTTAAATAAACAATTATAACATTTCCAGTTATTCTTTATTTAACCACATAAACTTATGGGTTCCCATAGACATCCAAACCTCAGTACCTGCTTCAACCAATACTGGGTTTGAATCATGTCACATATTCAATTCACATTTCATTATAACACATGGGGTTTCATTATCCCTGTCTTTTAAATTTATTATTATGGCCACTAGGAACCATATTCCCATTCCATTTTTGGGTGAAAGAATGCCCATCTCTAGCAACCCATGAGTTTTTGAAGCAGCGGTCCCTGTCTCACACCTCATAGGTATTTAGAGCATCATTCCCTAAACCATAAAATTTATCATGCATTATTTGGGTGTAGAATGCCATGTATAGCACCTAGTGAATATTTCAAGCATCAGTCCATGTCTCACACCCCGATTATCAATCATTCACATATATCACAATATATCACATTATCACATGAATCTAAATATATCATGTTTTTATATTATCACATCAACCAATATTAATCAACATTAATCCTCTAGTCACAATTAACCACCATAATATTTCCTTAATTAATTCATAAATATATTAATCCAAGTCCTTTAATTAATTCAAAAACTAATTAATCACATAAATTTCATTTAATTACTTCAATAATTAATTAATCATTTTTATCCCATTAATTAAGTAAATAATTAGTTAATCATAATTAATTATTTTAGTACTCCCATAATTAATTCTGTAAATAATGATTCCCAAATTCCACAATTTCAACATTCTTATAATTAATACAACTATTAATTATTCCCAATTCATAATCAAATATCTCTATAATTAATTCATCAGTTAATTATCCCAATTTCATAATCCAAATATTTCAATAATTAATTTAACAATTAATTATCCCAATTCCAAAATCACATTATTTGAGAAAATTTCCAATCCTTTAATTAATTAATTAACCACATTAATTTATTCAATTGTGGAGTTTCCAATTTTTAAATGAACTATATGAATTCTACAATTACATACATGTATTTAAAATCATTATTGTGGGATTTGAATAATATACCGCCTATTTTGATTCCTTAATGAAGGATCACCCATCGTAAATCCCCAATTTTAATTGAGTAATTACATAGTATGATATCTGAATCTAAAAACTAAATCAAGATTGACCAAATAAACATCTATTAAATCTAGATATAGATCTAAAATCTGATATCTAAGGAAAAAAACAAGATCTATAAATAATCAACATAGAGAAAAACTACTCTAAAACAAGTAGTGAAGAATGGAAAAACAACTAGGATGAGATATTGTTACTGGGATGGGTGTAGATTTTTGATCTGGGATTTGAATCACCAATAATGGAGGTTGGGATGGCTTTAAATCTATCGAAGAGGCTATGAAATCATGAATTGATTCCAAGGGTTGAATGGTAGTCAATTTAGGTGATTATTGGGGGTTCAAGTAATTTTAAAACTAATTTTTGGGTGAATTAAAAATTCACAAACAGTTTGCTTGGAAGGGCACACGGTTTTCCATAATCACGCACCTAAATTGTGTTCCTATTTTTATATGGGTTCATGGTTACTCTTAATAGGGAGAATGATTTGACAAACCATATTCCAACCATGAAATTCCATTCTATATTGGGTTGCATAGTTTGTTGGGTCAAGGCACACGGTTAGGGGAAACTGGTCGCCAACCATGAACCGCCCCCTTCCTTCCAATTTTCTAAATTTTCATCTAAACACACCACAAGGTAAAATCCAAAAAAAAATCTCAAAACGATATTGAGACATATCTAGAAAATTTCAGGATATTATAATATCCATTCCTTATAACAGCTCATCCTTGAGAATCTCTTAGATTCTAATCCAAAAACATCAGGTCACTGAGAACTCAAACATATTTATCTCTCCCATGTTTCTTATTACACACATCCATATTGCCATAATATATGAACTATAATCATGGTATTCCCTTAAAACACTTTCTCACTATGATCCAACACATATATCAGATACTATTCAAAGGAGGCATCTATATCTAGATACACTTCATCCATATCAATCACACAAGAAGTGTTAAGGTGAAATCTCCATAGTTTTGATATATGGAAAATATTGTGCATATATTTGTATCTCTGTGAAAGAGCCAATCAGTATTCCACTGGCCTAATTATCTCTACAACCTCAAATAGTCAAACAAACATAAAATCCAACTTTCCCTTCTTTCTTATCCTATGGTGAACAAATCTAGCCTACACATGAAGTAATACATGGTCACCCTCTATAAACTTTATGGTTCATCCACATCTATCAGCATATGACTTCTACTAACTTTGAGCAATGTCTATGCACTTCCGAGTCAACTACACATGTTTCGACATCTCCTTAATAAGACTCTTCCCAACAACTCTGACTCCATAGCCTCCATCCAGCATAGTGGGGATCTACATGGACAACAATAAAGATCCTTATATGGTTACATTTGTATCGTATACTGGTATCTATTATTATAGGATAAATCTACAAAATTTGGGTGCCTCTCTCAATATCCACCATAGTCTAGGACACATGCTCACATCATATCAATAAGAAATTGTATTGTACATTCCAACTACCCAACTATCAATGGGTGGAATGTCATACTCAGTAAAAATTATCAACCAAGAACCTTCTACAAGCCCTACCAGAAGCGGGAAGTAAAATATGGTTCATGGTCTGAAACTATAGTTCATGGCACCCCATACTGGAAAAATATCTCCAAAATGTACTAGTCTCGCAACAGTTCCACTAAGAAAGTATCATGTGTGTGTAATAAATTTGATACTTTTGTTAGTCGGTCCACAATCACCCAAAAAAGAATCATTCTTATAAAAAATATTCATAATACCCACCACAAAGTACATATTTATGTCGTCCCACATCCATTTGCGAATGGGAAACTGGTATAGTAAACCTCTAGGTCATTGATGCTCTGCATTCACTTGTTGATAGGTGAAGCATCGTTTCACGAACCCTGCTATCTTCTTTTTCACACCTAGCCACCAAAATTGACATTGTAGTTCATGGTACATTTTTGTCACACCTGGATGCACCTCCCACTTTGAGGCATGAAATTCAAACATCAATTATTCCCACATACTCATAGGAACAACTACTTGATTCCTAATATATATGATCTTAGCCTCATATATCAACCTGTCTCAATGTGTTTACCCACATTTAAGTATTTCTATCAAGGATAGAAACTAAATATCCTCATACAGCATATATATAATCCATATAAAAAGTTTAGACACCACTAAAACTGGTAAAAGACTTATATGATCATGACTCTCTTGAATCACAACATGCATCTCATCCAGTAAAGTCATCATCTTCTACTTATAATTAGACTCTTGAACTTCTTGAGTTTGATTTTTCCTACTTAAATCATCAAAAACACTATTTCCTTTCCTAGGTGTATATGCTAGTTCAAAATAAAATGACCAAATATAATCAACCCACCAATTCTTCCAGATATTCAAATATCATTTCCAGAAGATATACTTTATGCTCTTATGATCGATATAAACTATAAACTTCTCTCCCAAAAAATAATGATGTCAACACTTCAAATCATAAACCACTATAGTCAACTCGAGTCCATGAGTAGGTTATTTTCATTCATGTGGTCTTAATTACTGAGACTCATACATCACAACTCGACCTCCTTTCATTAAAACATCTTTAATCCCTTCTCTAGAAGCATCATAATACGTAGTATATTCCACTCTTAACTCAAGTAGGATCAATATTGGTGCCAATGTCAAGTGCTTATTCTGCTCTTGGAAAGAATTATCACATGCTTATGACCATTATAACTTAATTCCATTTTGGTCAAGCCCATAAGTGATTCTTCTATTTTGTAAAAGTCCTAGATAAGCCTCTAATAATATTCATCTAACCTTATAAAGCTATAGATGTCGAAAACATTCCTTAGATTCTCCCAAGATACAACTGGATGAACCTTCTCTAGGTCTACTTACACACCTTCCACCAAGATGATGTGTCCCAAGAATTTTACTTGATCAATTCATAATTAACACTTAGAGAGATTGGTGTATAGCTATTTCTCTCTCAGCATACTTAGGACGATGTCAATATGTTTGGAATGATCATCATGAGTCTTAGAGTAAACAAAGATGGACTCCACAAACACTTCCAAAAATTGATCCAGGTATGGATGGAAGATTTTTTTCATTAATCCTATAAACACTTCTAATTCATTAATCATCCCTAATGGAATTACTACAAGATCATATAGGCCATACCTTCTCTAAAAATAAGTCCTATGTATATCAAATTGTCTAACTCTCAACTGATGATACCCTGATATCAATTAAATCATTGAGAAAACACATTCTCCTCTCAACAGTTCAAAAACATCATCAGAACATGGGAGATGAAACAGGTTATTCATCGTCATTCGGTTAAACATCCGGTAGTAAACACACAAGAACAATCTTCTATCAAAATGCTTAGAAAATAGCATAGGTGAACCCCAAGGTGACATACTCAATCAGATAAATCCCTTATCCTACAACTCCTGTAGCAGAGTCTTAAGATCTTAAGACCTATTTAATCCATTATGTATGGTGGAATAGAAACTATCTCAACCCTTGGCATGGGCTCAATAGTAAATTCTACATCTCTCTTAGGTGGTAGACCTAATAAGTATTCATGAAAGAAATTCTGAAATTGGTCCACTATATGTGTAAATAAATACTTCTTTACACCTCCATCAACCATAAACATAATTGAAACCTAGGATGTCAGATCTCCCATTTCCTAAGTAATTGTCCCTGCTTAGGGTTCTTGGATATCCCACTCTCTACAGTGAATATGGTTATCACCCTTAAGAGACATAAAATTCACTCTCTTGCAATATCAATCAATGTGGGCTTGGTATGATACTGACCATTCCATACCCAAAATATGATCAAATCTTGACATATATGGAATATAGATATCCCAATGAAAATGATACTCCAAAATCTCTAGAGAATATACCTTACAAAAGAAGATGTCTCGAGATCATAATCCCAATGGTTTATCTATCAACAGCATGCAACTCATGAACTTCACTTTAATGCTCTAACCATTAACAAGTTGTTCAAAAATAAAGGAATGAGAGACACCAGTATCAAATAAAGCACTATCTAATATAAAAGCTACAAGAATAGTACATATCACTATCTATGGTCCAATATCACTTTGCACAAGTGTAGGCTAAATGGAATGTAACTATACTTACCCTATTTCCTATGATGTAGTATGACTCCTCTGAGATGCACTACACTACTCATATGGGATCTCTTTACTATAATATTCACATCCACTGAATTTACTACTACATCTAGTAGTACTCCAACTTCCCATCCGATATGGTGTAAAAGACCCCCTTCCCTTACCTTGGTTCTATCTATCTCCTCCATCACTACCCATCTATCCCATGTTCTTATAGAACTTCTACATATTTACCATCTTTTTGAAATATTGGAACTCTATTAATGGTCGGATAAAATGTTTATGAAAGTTCTTGCATCCTACCATATTAGGGAAAAATAACTTAGTATGATCCTATGTAACTGATCCATCTATCTAGCCACTCTACTTTCCACTTCGCTGGATAATGACCACATAATGACGCTTCCTTCTCTTAGAAGTTGTACCTCCTATTCATCTAGCAAAAATAACCTTTCTACCACAAGAAGACTTCCTCAAGTTCCTATCAGTAATAATAGGCTAATTCGACCCTTTAAAAACAAACTCATCCCGAATATATTCACCTATGACTTAATTTCACATTTAATTATGTCCTAAAATTATTTTTCTAAACTAGAATAATCTACGTCCAACACAGGAGAAAAGTACTGCAAATATATAAATCATACAGAGTAGTCCATCGTGGATGTACACTACAGATTCAATCTCTTGAACTTGACTTCTCTCTCAGACCTGAAAGTATCTAGATAAAAGTGCTCCATGAACTTATCTTGGAATCCCTTCCACTCTATAATCTCTAGCTTTCCATCCCGATTATTTATTTCCCACCAACACTTCACTTTACCATGAAACATGTAATCATCCATATTCACTCTCTTCTCACAGGGAGTCTATAATAAATCAAGTATAGTATATAGGGATTAAATCCATAACTCTACAGCCCAAAGTCAAACCTCTTTGATCAATTTTAGAGGGAATTTCAACTAAAACTCTCGTGTTATAAAAATATACTTATCATAACTCTCCCTGTTTCCCTTTCCATAAATTTCATGGGGTGAGAAAAATTCTCTCGGAACTGCTCTCCCACTTCCCCACATGGCTCTATTAGTGCCTCTAGTTATACCACTAAAGGATCATTCCGATTCATTGTGGAGGCATATATATACATCTCCAAACACTCCCCTTAGGATACTTTTCACAACATTACCACAATTATCATAATCATCATATGTCAATACAAGTCAATTCCCCAACCCCCGCCACATGGTCATAACTAAGGTGTTATCACTTCCCTCAACCATCTTAGACTTATTTAAAGTTTAACAAGGTATAAAACATTCTCAATATTCACATTTCCCCTTAGGCACACATTTATTCATATTCTTTATCATTTAAAATTTTCAATTTTCAAATTAAGAACAATTTTCACTTCAATTTCACAAAATCAAATAAAATTATTTCAAATTCATAATTTACCCAAAAATATAATTTTTTATGCATGCCTAAAATGTTGTTTGTTACGAAAAAGATCCTGAGTTCCTAGAATGATGAATGCATACTCAGTTATCATGTCATTCTAGGCCATGAGTAAAATTTCAAAAAAACTCTGAAACAAAAATCACATTACACAATACATGAACCACCCAAGGTAAAATATAATTAAACTGTAATAGAAAATACAAATACCAATAATCCCACCCTGAGTACATAGATTTTTCCTCCAAACATGGGTTTCAAAATCCCATGCACGAGCTCATGTCCAAGGAATGACTCTCCCTAGTCTCCAATCTATATTTCCCAAATATTAAGGCAAAACAAATGAAAACTAAAAATTCTCTGATACAACTTTGCAACG
Organism: Viscum album; assembly: GCA_963277665.1. Taxonomy (NCBI): domain Eukaryota; kingdom Viridiplantae; phylum Streptophyta; class Magnoliopsida; order Santalales; family Viscaceae; genus Viscum; species Viscum album. Next base: position 352,676,638 of record OY728125.1, on the reverse strand, counting down.
TCTTGTCCCAGGTGCCACAACACGGTGCCCCGAGTCGATTGGTCACATGACCTTAGGTATACCTCTCTGTTTTTTAGAGGCTACCGATTATTAGTGAGGGTTTGATATTAATCCTGGGGATACTATACCCTCTTTTTATCAGATTGATTAACATACCAACAAAAATAATAAAATTATATAAATTATATAATAATAATTATAATAGTACCACTATCACAAGATAACTAAACCTCAAAATACCGAATAAAAAATAAGAAGAAAATATTTCATGCTAATGTATATGTCAAGTGTCTAAAAAGAAAACCCAAAATAAAGACATTGAAAACCCCCCAAGAGGCTCCCGAATCGTGTCTAGTTCCCTCATCCATTCTCAATCCCAAATCATCCATTGAACATTGTTCCTTTTCCCTTATCGATTCCAAAAAACAAGAAATGTATTTGGGTACCAATCAGGCAGCCTAAATAGGGTGGGAGTCCAACTCTGTACACCAGAACTGAAGTGTCTAAAATAATATCAAGTCAATAAGAGTGTATACATATATATAAAGAAATAAGAACAATTAATAAATAAACAGTTATCACATTATCAATTATTCTTTATTTAGCCACCTAAACCATTGAGTTTTCAGGGATACCTGAAAATGAATAACTTTTTGGCCCATGTTGGGTCTGAACCATATCACATATTCGGTTCACATTTTATTATAACATAATGTATTTCATTATCCATGTCATTTGAATTAATTATTATGCCCACTTGGAACCATATTCTAATGACAATATATTGGGGGAAGAACTCCATGTCTAGAACCCCATGAGTATTTAGAGCATCAGTCCTTGTCTCACACTTCATAGGTATTTTGAGCATGAGTACTTATCCCATACAATTTATCATTCATGCTTTAGGTGTAGAACTCCATGTGTATCACCCCGCGAGTATTTAGAAAATTATTCCCTATCTAACACCCCATTTATCAATCATTTAAATATATCATAATATCTCACATTATAACATGCATATCAAAATTGCATGTTTTCACATTATCACAACAACCAAGATCAATCAGCATTAATCCTCTTATCATAATTAACCACCACAATCTTCCATTAATTAATTCATAAATTAATTAATCCAAGTCCATTAATTAATTCAACAATTAATTAATCACATCAATTTAATTTAATTAATTACTAAAATAATTAATCACATTTATCAGATTAATTAATTAAATAATTAATTAATCACATTTATCTCATTAATTAAATAAAAAATTAATTAATCACAATAAATTATTTCAATACACTTGTAATTAATTCAACAATTTATGATTCCCAAATCCCACAATTTCAATATTTCAATAATTAATTCAACTAATAATTATTCCCAATTCAAAATCACATATCTCTATACTTAATTCATCAATTAATTATCCCAATTTCAGAATCTAATTATCTCAATAATTAATATAACAATTAATTATAAAAATTCCAAAATCACATTATTCAATCAAATACTTAATCCCTTAATTAATTAATTGACCACATTAATTATTTAAATTTAAGAGTTTTCAATTTCTAAATGAACCATATAAATCCGAAAATTACATACATGTTATTAAAATCATGACTATGGGATTTGAATTATAGACCACCAATAATGATTTTTTGATAAACTATCACCCAATAGAAATAATTAATTTTAACAGAGTAATGAACTAGAACAAGATGCAAATATGAAACCAAAATCATGATTGAAAAAATCAAGACATCATAAATCTAGATCTATATATAATATTATAGATCTTTATCCACAAAAACATATCTATATCTAGTCAACATAGGGAATAAATTCCCTTGAAGATGGATATAAGAAAGGGAAACCAATCGGGATGAGATCCTCAAACTGAGATGGGTACAGATCTTATATTCAGGATTTGATTCACTAATAACAGATTTTGGGAGGGCTTAGAATCTTTCTAGGGGTCTTTGTAATCATAGAAGGACATCAGGGGTAAAATTTGAGTTGATTTGGCTAAGTTTCACAAGTTTGTGTAATTTTAAAACTAATTTTTGGTTGAATTAAAATGTCATTTTTGGTTTGTTGGGAAAGGGTGTATGGTTTTCCCTAACTATGCACCTAAACCATTCACTTATTTTTATAGGGATTCCCAGATACTACTAAGAGGGTGAATGGTTTGAAAAATTATGCACCAACTATGAAATTTCAATCTATTTTGGGTTTCAAAGTTTGTTGGGCCAAGTCTCACGGTTAGGGAAAATCGTTGGCCAATCATACACTGCCCTCCTAACCTTAAAATTTATCCATTTTCAACTAAATGAAACTAATGTTAAAACCAAAAATAAATTATTCTAAAAAAAGAACAAAATTATACTTCAAAAGATCATGAGACATCTCTAGAAAAGTTCAGTATCTCACACCTATGTTCTCCAATGTGGAAATCTAGTTATGAGTTAATTTGGATAACCGTTAGGTTTCTAAATTTCACTTTTAAAAGGTACTTTTGGTATTCATTTTTATGATATGGGTTTCCATGAAAGAAACTTTCAAGTATTAAACCATTGATAACCAAGATGAATTTTTAGGGAAAATTTCATTTTAAGTGGGGTAGAATGTAACATCTAGAGTTTTTATGATTTTTTGAATTTATTTAATAATTTAAATATTTTTCATTTCACACAACACTTAATATTTCTTGTGTTATATAAAAGCACCAAGTTATTCTTTCTCTGTATGTATCACCAATTCGATCGTTCACTAAATGAAACACTTATATTAGATTGAGGAATAAGAAATGGAATTTTTTTATTGTGTTACGCACAATTCCAAGTTCCTTTTATAACTTTCATGACATGTAAAACCTATTTTTACAAAACTATAATGTACTATTAATATTTTTATTAAAATATTATTAAAATTTTCACCTATCCCATGGAATGGTGGTGATAAATATGATTAATTAAATTATAAAAATATGGTTTACGCATGTATATAATAATAATTATTTGGGTGAACAATTAACTAGAAATGAAAATAAAACCCTTTTGAAAATATATGAAATCTTTTGCAGGAAAACTATATTTATCCAATCAAACACGTTTTAGCTTAATGAATTAATAAAAGAAATTTTGATAAATTATTTTAATGAAATATGTATATATATATTATTCAATGAACTATTTAATGTTCATCTTATGTGTTTTATATATAATAGATAAGAATAAAACCAATTTTACACATAATGATATATATTTTTCTAAAAGGTAATTTTACCGCATTTAAATTGTATTCATATTTTAAATATAATTTTTATCAATTTTATAAATTTTATTTATAAAAAAATATTATTGAAATTGGAACATCAAAATTATCTTTGAGTAAATTTTTTGTATTTTCTTGAGAAGTTTTATTTTTGGATGAGTAGTGAAAAATACTGAATGTTAATTGAAAAGTTCATTTTAAACTAATTTATTTATATAGTTAAATTATTTTTTAATTTGGATTTGAAGTATACATAGATCAATTATAAATCAATGAATCCAATTTATGTCATTAGAACCAATTTCACATTGAAATTGGATATAAAAATATTTTAAACTTTTGATATTTTTCACTTTAAACCCCTTCTTTCATAGCATATTTATAGGATTAATTTTAAATTAATTTCTTCCACTTCTATAAATATAATCTGTAAAAATTGATTCTATATTTTGAATAATAATAATTTATAATTTATAAATTGGTAAAATTAGTTTTTAATTAAAATATTTATGAAAGTAATTAAAATTAATTACAGTGATTAAGGTAAAAACTAGTTTACTTAATTGTTAAAATTTTATCTTAAATGGATAAATGAACTATACTATAACATCCCATGTTTTTAACCAAATGAATACCCAAATAAATTTTAATTTTTTTAATTTATTGGATGGGTCACTTTACAAAGAGGGCTTCCGATCTTAATTTCAAGAGTTGGAACACACCGATGTGTTTTATTTAAAGAAATTAAATTAATTAATTTAAAATTAAATATATAAAATGGGGAGTAAAAATAAAGATTTTTTTTTAATAATAATATGTTTTATTTTTATTATTATTATTATTATTATTTGTTATTATTATTATTATTATTAGCTTTATTTTTTTAAGAGACTCAATGGGTCTCTCACTCCTCTTTCAGCTTGACGCTCCCCCCTCCCCTTCCTCTACAGTATGCGCACCCCTACCCACCCCCACCCACCATCTTTATCCTCTTTGTTTCATGCTGATTACCACTATATTTCCCCTATTTTCTCTTAAATTCTTTGAGGTAAGCTCTCTAGTTCCTTCTCTTCTCCCTTTACAGCCAATTTTTGGTCTCCCAATCGCCCCTATTGTGTAGCCAAAATCAAAGGGTTTGGTGTTTACCATTTTTGGTGTTTTCATTCAATGTTAGGTTATAATAAGGTTTTCTCAGATTGACCATTTTCGTGTTCTGGCATCCCCCACCGAAGGCATAGTAGATTGTTTCAATTTGGTTCACCGCCATTATTTTAGGGTAAGGTTTTCCTCTCTTATTAATTTTAGCCCATTTTATATTTGTGTATATCATAGTTTCTGAGTTCCTAGTATTTTTTCTTAAGTGTGTTGGCCTTTCCATAATGGTTTTGGCTTGGCATCATCGCTTGGGGAGTGTTTGGTGGCTCCTTGAAGGCTTTCACAAAGGTATGTGTATATATATATATATATTTTTCTTATACGTATTCACTCATAGAGAGGGGAATATGTACAATAGATTAAAGGGAATATAAATAGAATAATGTATGTGTGTTCAAGTGTGGAGTGATCTTTTCCATTGAAAAGTCAAGTGCCAAAGTTTTTGGCTTAGATTGATCTTCTCTTGAGGTAGGATCCATATCCTTTTCCTTTTAAATTTAAGAACACTTTAGTTTCTTGCTTAATTCTTCCATTTATAAAATTTAATTGTGATTGTTGAATGAAATAATTAAATATGATATATGATTTGTTGATAATAAAATCCATGTTTCTATAAAATAATTTCTCCAACATAGGTGGACTATCTTCTAATCTAAAAAGTAATGATTAAACTTTTAATTTTTCTTGGCCTATTTCATTGATGTTTCCTTATGATTTGATGTTATGATTGATATATGAAAATTTTAAGACATTTCCCTTAGGGGCATTAGAAAATAGAGTTTCCATTTTGTAATTTTTAAAGAACTAAGATGCCATCCAAGTTATTGGGTCATCTTATAAATTGATTAACTTGGCATGATTTATAAAAATGGAATTCCCATGTAGGTATTATCCATATTTTCCATGGTAATTTCTATATACCTCCCAAACCTATTGAAATGAATTGACTTGTTATGTTTAGTTAATAAATATAATGTCTTAATTTGAGTATCTTTTTCACAATGAGTAGTAATCCATCAGTGAATTGAATTAAAGGAAATTATCATGATGTCTTGGATTTCCTAAATGTTTTAAACGAGTTAATTTTAATAGAACTTATTAGGATGGTATGACCAAACCTATTTTTATGATTAAATAAGCACGGTTTATGTAAAATGTATCAATTAAATGAAATCAATATATTCAATGACATGCTTGATGGTGGTTTCATTCCTTGAAAGGAATTTATTTGTGTTTTCTAAACTTAATCACTTTTTGTCTGATATAATTATTTAAAGTAAATGTAATATATTTTACCATGCTGACATGTTTTGTGTGACCAAATAAATTGAATAATTCATATTAAATTATAATTTTTCATTTTGAAATCATCCCTCATATCCCATTGGGCCTATAGGTGTGGAGACTTAGTCCTGCACTCACCTGATTGGTGTGAAAGCCTTGGACATTTCTAAGACTTCATCTATTTAACTTTAAATCCCTATAATAAATTGGATAAATTGTTTGATTTCTATCTTATAATTTTGAATTTGTATAATAATAAATTGTGTGATTTATTATCATAAAATCACCTTGGATAATTTTTTCAATTCATATATTCACAATTATAGGATTGAATGATTAAATAAACACATTTAATATAATAATTATGATAATTAAGAACCTGTATTAATTAAATGAATTGGATTGACTAATGATAATTTTTATAAATTGATCATTTTGTCTTATGATGATGAATCATGCATGTCTAATACTATACATGCTATTTTTCTTACTTAGATTTTTATCTTATGTGATATCGATGTGATTGATACCTGAGGGTTTAATACTGATGGCACGTTGAGTTTTTCTGGATAGGACTCACAATTGGTGTTGATGCCAAAGGGCTTGGTGCATTCTTTCATACCGTAGGAGGTCTAGGAGAACTGGTAATAAATTAATTAGGGAAGATTATATGATTATGTAAGATGCCTAAGGGATAGATTCACATTCACATGATGCCTGAGGGAAAGATTCTAGTAATGCCTGAGGGTGATATTTTGGTTTTCCTGAGGGAAGAGTCCATATGTTTATGGTATATTTTGAGTGATTCATCTTCAGAATGAGAATATACCATATATTTGAGTGATCCATCCTACTGTAAGAGAATATACCCATAGACATAGATACTTGGCGAGATGCCAAAGTAGGTATAGCCACCAGGTGTCCCTTAGGAACTTGGGTGGGTTGTTTTTTATTTATTCATCACTCCTTGTTTATTTTTCTTCTTATATCTTCTAACTAATTTACATAATATATCAACTAATGGTTTGGGATATACCACATGGGTTCCAACCTACTAAGATTATAATATCCACCCTTATGGGACACCATTTGGCACCTGAGTATATGTTCTTGCTCAGAGGTCTTTGGATTCATTTCTTGTGTTGAGTTGTGTACATGGGATCTAGGGAGCACAGAACTGGGCTCTTTCTCAGGATGCTCAAAGAGTTTACCATTGTTTTTTTTATTGTTTTTTTACTAATTTTACCTTATAGTAATAGCTAAAATTACATGCATCGTTATATAGAATTGTAGTTGGATATTTTACGTTTATTAAATTATGTTATTCTTCCATTGATATGTGTATTCAAATTATTATAATGATTTGGTTGTTTCATGATATATATTATCCAATAAAATATTTTTCCACTCTTATATGAGGGTATATTCTCCCCACTATCACCTATTTAGACCCTCACTACTATTCAGTAGCCTCTGACATATGAGGCGGTGTGCCAAAGGCCTTGTGACCCACCGGTCTAACCACCTTCTTAGTGGTGAGTTAGGATAAGACCTTACAAAGTGGTATCAAAGCCAGGTTTTAGTTTTGTATTGCTATTTTGTGATATTAAATAGGATACTATAAATGTTTTAGTTCTTTCTAAATAGTTTTTTGTGGGACTAATCACTCTGCGTAGGGGAAATGACTATGTGTCTAGGTCTAGGATTGTAGTTCAAGTTGTTTGTTATTACAGTTGATATGATTTCATCTTGAGTGAATGGTGTATCTTTTGATGCTGATGATTTATGGAATTTTACCCTTATCCAAATATGGTAAGGATTAATCATTTAAGGAATCATTATAGGCACATAGGTATTAACATTCCATTCATGTGTCTTTCTATGTAGTGGAATTTTAGTTTGTCTACTGATTTGACGGTGTGCCTTGAGTGTTGTTCCATTATTTTTATTTCATTATAATGGTTGTACAGAAAACATGTTTGGATGTTTAATTTTAGAATGTTTTTACATTCTTAAGTATTTATATTACATGCTTTTGTGTCATAACAAGCTTCTATGTGTTTATTTTTAGATGATATTCTAGTTTTATTTGATAGATTTAAATAGTTTTAGGTTGTTGTTAAAATGATAAAGTGGATTGGTTTCAATCAATGGGATCCAATATTAAATTTATGATGTGCATGGGTGCTTCATGAATTCGGAAATGTAAAAACATATTAAATGTTGAGTTTGTTCAATTTTAATTTGAAATGAGCTGGTTAAGCATCTAAATGATCAACTGGACACAAGTAGCATAGTTGGGGAATGGTTCTTATGAGAAAAACCTTAATGGGTGTTTATAATTTCAATGGTTAAGAAAATACTATTGGGTTTCATGATAATGAACTAGGTTATCATTTTGGGACCATCATAAGTCACCTTATCGGTTTAAAGTAGTTTATTTTTCTAAATTTCCTAATTATGAATGAATGTCAAGAAATGTAAAAAAAATAAAATAGAAGTTTGTCGAGACTTTCCTGATTTTCCTTGATGTGTTAGTTAAATATTTTAAATTGTTAAATATTAAATTATGATTAAATGAAATGTATTTAAAATGGAACCTTTATAGGTGTCCTTTGTTTAAACCCTCATGTAAAGATAGCTTGAGATTTTATCTTTGAGTTTCCTTGGAGAAAAACTGTAATCGTATTCCATAGGATTCTTCTCTTTTTAGAAATAGCTTAAATGGTAAGATCTTGAGCCTAGTGACTTTTCTGTTTTCATGAATTAGTGATAGTTTTGGTGCTTATGATTTCGTAAGGGACTAGAATTTGGTAGGAATCGCCCTTATATATTAATTTCCATACTAAAAACATGATATTTCTAGTGTATGGTTCTATTCAGGTGTCATTATCTCTAGTCAAATCCCATTTCCTTTAAAAATATTCCCATGTTCAGACCGGTGGTCATGTTTTTATTAGCCTTTAATACAGTTATGAGATTCGATTAATGCTTGATTTCAAAAGGATAGACATTCCTCGGTCATGGTCGGTTGTTTTGTATGCTACTTCCCCCTCCCTTCTTCCTCAGTGGTGGATGAATCGGTATGTTGTCATCCTGGTTAATGGTCATATAGGGAAATATGAATCTAAGATAAATTCATAGTGTATTCCACCAAATACTTGAATTCATAGAGATGATAAGCCTATGGTTAGTGTTAATGTTGTTTTATTTCTTGTGTGGTCTCGGGGTAGTATGAATTCACATATGTGGTGCCTGTCAAGTTTAAGTTGATAAAACAAACCATTTGACTTCGGTTAAATCATTGAGACTTGGGATAAGGAGTATGTTCCTAGGACATCTATACTAGAGATACCTAAGAATTAAAGGAATCGATTTAATCCTAATTATCGGTATGAATTTCAAAAACACCGGTGTTTTGACATGTTGGTCGTTTCGGTATTGGTTTTCTTGAAAATTGTTTAAACATTTTCATTTATGGCAGTTCTGACCTAGCGCACTTCTGAGTGGTTAGTCTATATCTTCTTTTAATGGATAGGAAATTCCTAATTTGAGGATTTTCATGTAGTTTTTTGTGGTTATGTTCCCTTACAAGTATAAGGAACACACCAAGAAAGACCATTTAGAAATGGTCAAACTCTCTTAAATTCTATTGGGGCTGGTGAGGGTTGGATCGCATCGGTTCATTCTCAGCAGTATGACTTTGATCTAGTTTTTTTAATGTAAACATTTTAGTAACATCATTGGTCTTATATTACATCATTGGTAAAGTTTAAATGATCATGTAATGCCTCGGGTGGAAAAGGCTAGTGATCAGTTAATGATGGTGTGTCGGCAGCTGAAGTCGGTCTTCTTCCTTAAAGTAAACCAGTTGTGGTTCTATAGTTCTTATTTCTAGTAATTGGGTATAATTGACTAGAAATTATTCAATAAACTTAGTGTAATTTGGTTTAGTGATGAATATGTCCCATATATTTACATCATCCTTAATTCACTAAGAGAGTGTCGGTCTTGCACCATGCTAAGTTTTAAAATCTATTGGTTGTTTAGTAATCTCTATCCAGTTGCATGTTAGATGTGTGATTCTTATTGAGGTGTGGTTATTCTTGAGTGATCCTTGGGTTCTTGTGTAGGAACATCTTGAATGGATTTATGTATTCCAATTGTTTCCCTTTACTCAAATGCAAGGTGGATACTGCTTTGGGCTCAAACAAAGATCAGGTGTGGATGTTTTGGCTTGTTCCAACATCTTACTTGTAATCAAGGAGTATAGACTACCTTGGGATAGTTATTTGGACTCTAGATAGTTTGAATTTGAGGTTTCCCCATACTAGTTTTTGGGCTCAGGGATTCTTTGACCAAGAAACATCATCACAAGTCAGGTATGGACTTTGGTGAGTGTGTTCATGGTGAATTTGAGATACTTTGGAAGAAGTAATAGTAGTTCAATTTGTAAAATGTCGGACATCTATCCCTAGAATCATCTTGAATGGTTGGAAATAGTGGCTCGAACAGTTTTCTCCCTTGTTCAAAGGATTGGTCAGTGAAGGACTAGTTTTAGCACGCCATTAGGAGAAATGAGTGTGGTTTTTATCAGATAGTTTTTTTCATGAGGAGATGACTCGACCTGGGTAAATAAGGTTAGTGATGTAATTAACCATCTAACCATTTAAAAATGATTCCATAGCGTCTCCAGAATTCTTGAGGTGTTCTTTGTAGGTAATTTCGATGGTCGAGGTGTTGTGGCTTATAATTGGCCCCTTTTTAAAGGTTGAGACCTTTAGTGGGGAGCACCAGCAGTTATTTGTTCCAATAGTGGATGAAATGGTTGTGTCGCTAGATAAATGGTCTTGGGTAAGATTCATTTGAATGTTTCTTTTTTAAAATTATTTTTGGATCAGTTCTTAATGGCTGATGTTCCACTTTCCTAATAAATTATTAGAGGCATGTTGGGTGTCTAGAAATCAAACACATCCATTTGAGTGAGACTTCAAAACCCTTGTAGGTCAACAGATGTTTTCATTATTCTTGAAGGATTATCAGGGATGATAAGTTTTAAAGTGGGGAGGTTGTAAAATCCCATGTTTTGAAATAGATGAAAACCCAAAGAAATTTTAATATTTTTCATTTACTATATGGGATGTTTTACCAAGAGGGCTTTGGGTCTTGATTTCAAGAGTTGGAACATTGCAATGTGTTTTATTTAAAGAAATTAAATTAATTAAATTAATTAAATTAAATTAAATTAAATGATAAATAAATAGGGATTAAAAATAAAAACATTCATGATAATAATAATATTATTATTATTATTATTATGTTTGTTATTAGTAGTATTATCAGTTTTTAGTTAGTTTTTTTAGAGACCCAAGGGGTCTACCCCTCCTCCTTCAGCATGATGCACCCACCCTAGCCTTCCCCTCTTTCATGAGAACCCTCCTCCATCTCCTCCTTTTTTCATGCTGATCTCCACCAAACTTCTATGGGTTTCTGTTGGATTCTTTGAGGTAAGGTCGCTAGTTCCTTCTCTTATCCCTTTATGGATGATTTTTCATCTCTCCATTGCCTCTCTTGTTTGGACTAAACCCTAGGATTTGGGATTAACTAATTTTTGTGTTTTACTTTGATTTTAAGCTATGTTATGTTTCTCTCTTATTGACCTTGTGTGTATTCCAGCATCCACCGCCGAAGATGGAGTGGATTGGTTTGATTTGGTTTTCCACCATCATTTTGGGGTAATTTTTTCCTTCATTCTTTTTTCACTCATTTTATATTTTGGTATTTCATACTTTCTGAGTTCCTAGATTTTTACTTAAGTGTGTTGGCCTCAATGCAATTTTTTTGACTTACCAACGTTGCTTCGAGAGCATTTGGTGGCTCCTTGAAGGCTTCCACTCATATATATAGGTATTTATATATATATATACATATCTTATTTTACATATTCCCTCATAGAGAGGGTAATGTGTACATTGTATTAAAGAATATATATATATATATATATATGAATTTATATATATATATAAATATATGAATGTATGTGTGTGTATGTGTGGATCTATCTTTGTTATTGAAAATGTCATGTGCTAAAGTGTTCGGTTTGGCTGGGTCTTCTCTTAAGGTAATTTACCTATTATTTTCCCTTTAAATTTAAGAACACTTTAGTTTCCATCATAATGACTCCTTTTATAAAATTGAATTGTGATTTTTGAATGAAATGGTTAAATATGATGAATTATTTTTTAATATGAACATTCATGTTTTTATAATAAAACCCATCCAACAGAGGTACGTTGTCTTCTAAGATAAAAAGTAGTGATTAAAATTTTAATATTTCTTGGCCTATTTCATTTATGTTTCCTTATGATTTGATGTTTCAATTGATATATGTAATATTTAGGACATGGCCCCTAGTGGAATTAGAAAATAGAGTTTCCATTTTGAAATGGATACATCACCAAGACACCATATAAGGGCATAATCCATATTATAAATTGATTAACTTGTTATTATTTATAAAAAAGGAATTCCCATGTAGGTATTTTCTATATTTAACATGGTACATTATAAGTACCACCCAACCCTATTTAAATGAATTTCCATATTATGTTTAATTAATAAATTGAATTTATTAATTTGAGTAGCATTTTCCTAATGACTAGTACTCCATAAGTGAATTGAATTAAAGGAAATTATTATGATGGAGTGCCTTCCTTAAATGTTTTAAATGAATTAATTTAAATGGAACTTATTAGGGTGGTATGACAAAGCCTTTTATTATGATTAAATAATCATTGTTTATTTAAAATGTTTTAATGATATGACTTGAATAAATTCAACGACATTCCCATTGAAGGTTTCATTCCTTGAAAGGAATTTATTTGGGTGGTCTAAACAAAATCCTTTTTTCTGATTTAATAAATTAATGTATATGGAAGATATTTGATCATGCTGACATGTCTTGTGTGACCAAATAAATTGAATAATCGCTATTAAATTATAATTTTACAATTTGAAATTGTCCCTTCGATCCCTTTGGGCCTATAGGCATGGAGACTCAGACATGTGGACACCTAATTGGTGTGTCATCCTTGTACATTATTTATATGTTTTCTATTTGACTTTAAAGACCTACAATAAATAGGATAAATTGTTTAATTGTTTTATAATACTTTTGAATTGGAATAATAATAAATTTTTTGATTTCTCATTGTATAATCACCGTGTCTGGTCTGGTTAAATAAAATATTAATGACCTTAGGGTAGGATGATTAATTAAATATGTTTAATATAATTATGGTGATAGTTAGGAACTTCAAATAATGAAATAAATTTTCTTGATAGAAGGTAAATTTTATAAATTTATGGTTTTTTCTTCTGATAACGAATATTTCATGTCTAATACTAGACTTTTGATTATGTTTGATCATCTTTTGAGCATATGTGATATCGATGTGATTGATAAATGAGGGTTTTATGTTGATTTCGTATTGAGTTTGTCTAGATACGAATCATGATTGTTATTGAAGCTTGAGGGATTGGTGCATGCTTTCGTACCAACTAAGGGCTAGGCACACTGGTACAAAATGTCTGGGGGAGAGTATATGATTATGTTAGATGTTTGGGTGCTAGATTCACAGACACACAATACCTAAAGATGAGATTATAGTTATGCTTGAGGGTGATATTTTGGTTAGACTGAGGGAATGGGCCATATATTTATGGTATATTCTGATTGATTCATCCTTAGAAGAAGAAAATTCTACTGATATGGGTGATCCATTGTATTGCAGGATGATCTACCCACATACATAGATACCTGGTAGGGTTCCAAAGTATGTATAGCCACCATGCGTCCCTTCAGAAATTGGGTGGGTTGTTGTTTATTTATTCAGCATTTTCTATTCATTTTTATACTTATACCAGGTAAATACTTTACATTATTTATCAAGTAATGGATTGGTCTAGACACCATGGCTGCTGACCTACTGGTATTATTATCTAACATCCTACTTTGGCACTATTTGGCACCTGTTTAAATCTTCTTTCTCACAATCCTTTGATTCATTGCTTGTGTTAGGTTGTGTTGTGTAAATGGGATCTAGGGAGAAAAGGACAGGGATCTTGCTCCGGATGCTCAAGGAGTTTACCATTAGGTTTTTCTTTTATTTTTTTATTTTTGATACTTGTACTTTATAGTAAAACCTGATATTAAATCCATTATTATATAGAATTGGAATTGGCTATTTTACTTTTATTAAGTTATATTATTCTTCCAATGATATATGTAATTCATTTATTATAATTAATCTGATGTATCTTGTTATTTATTATTGGATAAACTATTTTGATCCTCAAACATGAGGGTATATTCTCCCTACTATCACCTCTTTAGACCTTCACTTCTAGTCAGTTGCCTCTGGCATATGGGGAGGCATGCCTGAGGCCATGTGACACATCGGTTTGACCACTGTCTTAGTGGTGAGCTGAGATGGGATGTTACATATACAGTTGTCCAAAATTCAATATATGGAAATATTTTGATCATATACAACCTTATATTCAAAATTTACCATTATTGGAGAGGCATTATGTAAGAGAGACCTCTGAGTAGTTTTTTACGTTTTTATATTTAAAATAATTTTACTCCTCCACTATAAAAAGGGAACTCGCACCCTCACTTATAAACACCTATAAATCCCATTGTCTCAACCAAAACCTGCCCAAATAATCATCCAACACTCATCCTCTCATACAATAAGTCACACTTTCTTCATAAATAAAACCAATCTATTCCATTGGTGCAAAAAAAGGATTTACCCAAAGAAGAGGTAACATACTTTAGTAAGAACTTTTGATTTATGTCTTTCTCCAGCACATAAATTCTTCATATTCCATTATAATATAATAACCTTGAAATCATAAATATACTTAGATGTTTTTATTATAAGTTTTATACCTAAATTTACACACACTTCTATTAAATGGGATATACAATCATCATTCATGAGTACGGTGAACAACTGTTTTTCCAATCAATGTCATTTTTTCTTCCACTACCTCCTTTCAAGGATAGGAATGATGATGGAATTTCTAATTTTATATTATATATATGATATTTATGATGTCATTATGATTTTATAATTATTATATTACACATACCATCATGATTTCTATTTTGTATAAATATAATGACTTTGTTTGTGAACATGTGGACTACTAACTTCTCAAAGCGATGTGATTGGTTCACACTCTACATATAATGTATTAAGGATGGGTTTAGTAAATTTATATGATATTTATGAAATAATAGTTATACTATTATGATAATAAATATATATTAATATATTTCATTTACTTTATCTCATTCAATAAAACATGAAAATGGAAATAGTGTTAATGTGTACGTACGGTCTACCATTTCCATGAATGGTGTAATCCATTTAATATTTATTTCCTGTATAAATTATTATAAATACTTACATAAAGAAAATATATGATATTTAAATCATTTTATACATTATAGAAATAAGTAAATTATGATCTAAGTAAGAGGATCAATAATAATAATTCAAAACATATAAAAACAAAGAGGTTAATACTTGAGACGTGACTTTAACATGAAATTATTAATAAACAGGTAATATAAATCCAAAATGAGATCACATATGAATTATCATGAATTTTATTTACATATGGTTAGTCGTGATATCTTCAAATAATGGTTTCATTTTTCTACTCTTTGGTAATTAATATAATTCATAAAAAAATTAATAAATTCCAACTTCATTTCTCTCTTTAGTCTAAAATATGTTTTATTTAAAAACCATGTTTCCTAAAAATGTTTTCAAATTTTTTATATATATAATATTTTAAGATAATTTTAAATTAAAATTATTTTAAATTTGTTTTATGTTATAAAAATGTTATAAAAATGTTTTCAGGATACCTTTAATTTATTGAGGTTATTTTTAAAGAAAATGATTTCAATGATTTTAAAGATCTTTAATATATTTTAAAAGATATTTCCAAATAAAATGTTTTTCAAAAAATGATTTATGTTCAGAAATAATTTTAAATTATTTTTAAATATTCATTTATATGATTTAAAAAATTATTTTCAAAGAAAATGATTTCAATTATTTCAAAAATTATTTTATATTTTTTCAAAGTTATTATCAATTAAAAAGGTTTTCCAAAATGTTTTATGTTCAATAAGTGTTTTAAATTAGTTTAAAAGATTATTTTATATGTTTTAAAAAGGTTATTTTCAAAAAACAAAGTGTGTTCAATTTGTTTTTTAAAGGAAATATATTTTCCACAAGAAAGTTATTTAAAATATTTTTGAAAAATTATTTTCCATAAAAGATGATATCTATAGGTGTTACTCATGCCTTACTGGGGATATGATCTAAGGGTTCCATTCATATTCATTATCTGAGTGGTTTATGTTTTTATGGATGATGTTTATGAAACACATTTCCTTTTCATAGGTTATAGGTTTATGAAACTCGTTTCTCTTCCATGGGTTATATACTTATGAAACATGTTTATTTTCAAGGGTTATTCTTTGGTGAAATGATTATAAAACCTTTCTTTTTCACAGGATATGATATGATGACTTGTTTATGATACCCATTTAATTTAATGGGTTATGATATGATTTTTTATGATCTTGTGGCACACATTTGTATGATTTCATTATGATATGGGTGGGAGCTACTTTTATCCCCAGTGCAATGGGTAAATACTTATATCTCATGAGATAATGATGAGAAACAAGTCAACGGGATTGATCCACTATGGGAAGAAGGGGAAACCCAGTCCACTATGCAAAGAAGGAGAAACCTGGTCTGTTATGGAAAAAACGTGTAACGTGATCTAATATAAGGAAAGGATTGTGATTGGGGATGGTGGTGTTCCCCACCTAGTAGGTTCATCTCCTATGAAATTCCTTGATAAATTTTGTAAATGAGCCTCAATTTAGAGGAAATTATTTTATATTTATCTTTGTTCTAGAAATTCCATGTCTTGTTCTGATTTTATGATTTCATGCATTATTCTCTTGATTAAATTTTGATTCATGTCTTATGAACTTCTAATATTTATTTCATGAATCATGTATATAATCTTTGATATGTATGGTATGATCTTAAAATGTTATTCTCATGTTCTAATACCCTTATCCTCATGTTGTGATTTTTTATCTCCTTTATTTACCCATATTAAGTATTTGAGCTCTCCCTTTATTTTGTTTCCTTTTCCTAGGTTATGACGAAATGCTTTTAGATAGGACTACTAAATGGGATGATCTTTTTGGGAAACATTTAATATATTTCACTAGACAAGATGATTATATTCTATGTTTCAAATAAAATTAAACAATTATGGTCCTCAGGAATGTAATTTTTTAATATGATGAATATTAATCTAAAATGATGTAATATCAATGTATGTAAAGTCTGGGTCTCTAAAGTTGGTATCAAAGGAAAGGTTTTTTCCACCTTTGGAATCTATGATGAGAAAACTTTATTGAGATCCTGGGAGATATTTCTAAGGATGTGTCCAGGGATGTCTCTAAGGATAAGCCTATGGTGTTAGAGATTTAAAAGAAGGTGTCATGATTTAGTCAACCAAGTAATTTTTCATGATAATATGTTTTTCTTTTATGATAAGTGTTTCTCACACTATGATTTTCGGTCTTATTTAATAATGATAACAAGAAGGAATTGGGTTAATATTGAATGTTTCAGAAGTGTAATGTATGGGAATTATACAAATTGATGTACTAAGTGGAAATCTCGTGGATAGGATTAGCAAGGTGGTATAGGTATTGGTTATACTTCTGAAGATAAAGATACCACAAATGACAAGTGAATGGTATTATATGTTCTAACAATATTTTTTTACTTTAAATTTAAGGAGCAGGATTAGATTTAGGTTGGGTAACTATAATACAATATTCATATTTCATATTCTATTAATAGGGTATTAAGGAATAAGATGATGAATCCCGAGTAATGTATTAAGAATAAATTTGGATGGTTGAAGTATATGTGTTTTAGAATTCAAATATTATGTTATAAAAATTATGAAATATATAAGTATTTTCAGTATAAGTTTTTTATTAAGGATTTAAAAGGATATTTTTAATGGTGTTGATGACCTAGAAAATTGATTTAATGGAAAGTTGATATTTTGATTAAGGGAAGGTAACCCTTAATGTGTTTATGATGTTGAGATAATTGTGTTTATCTAGGAAAAAGAGATGATCAATATTTATAATGTAAATTACATAGTATTTATGACCTCATAACTGATAAAGTATTTATTGACAATGTTTTTTATACTAACATTGATTAAGATTGTAGAGTTTTTGTATTTATGGAATATATATGATAATATTTGGAATATGGAATCATGCTTGTATTCAATATTGATTTAAGGTAATTCGAGTTATTAAAATGTTTCAAGAGAATACATGAAAAAGGTGTTCACATGTTTGGTATTTAACAAACAAGAGCTGGTTTATGATATTTGAGGGGTATATTTTAAGCTGATTTTAAAAAATATTAGTGACCTTATTTATAATTTTTCAGATTTTCATCTCTTATAAGGGTTACAAGGTTGATCATTTATGGAATGGTTTAAGTTAAAATTTTGATGAGGTTTCTGAGATTAACGTATTAACCACCATATGAGGATTTATGAATATTGGATAACCTATACTAACTAATTTTTTGTGATATTAACTAAGGACATATAGAATGGAAAATCAATCTATTTATGGATCACATGATCTGCTCATGCTTCAGGAATGAAAAATTCACCTTTTTTCTTAGAATAAGAGATGAAGTGGAAATTGAGAAAGGAACAACTCAAGGGTGATATTGTGCTTGTGAAATGGAATGACATAATTTATATATCCTTCTGAAAAATTCAGAAACTTTAGAAAAAGGATATTGAAGAAAAAAATTCCTTTTATCACAACTTTGATGATATCAACGACCTCTTTCACGCCTATTTAGTTTTTACTTTTGTGATTGATAAATTTCCCTAAAAAACCTAGTTTGGTTGATCAATAGTCCATATCACTTTATATCTGTATTTGGGTGTTAGTTTTCTCTTCTATGTCCATTTTTTAACTTTCCACATATGTTCTCTTATATGTAAACCTATTATTGAGTTTCTTTGGGTAAATATTATTTTTCCAAATTTCACTTTTTAAAGGAAATTTTAGTAATCATTTTTATAATATGGGTTTCTTTGAGTGGAACTTTAAATTATTAAACCACTGATAACCCAAGATGAATTTCAATGGATAAATTCATTTTAAGGGTGCTATAATGTAACATCCTGTGTTTTAATGATTTTTTTTAATTATTTTAATCTTTTTGAGATTTTTTCATTTCACACAACACTGAATATAGATTTTGTAATATGAAATCAACAAGTTATTCTTGATTTGTATACAACACAAAGAAAATATCATGTTATAAAAAACACATAGATTACCTAGAGGAACATGAAACACTATGTTTGTCTGGTGTTTTACAAAATTTTAATTTCTTTTTATAACTTGTGTGACATGAAAGACCTTGTTTTAACAAACAATAATATACTATTAATTTTATTATTAAAATTTTATTATAGATGTCACCTAGACAGTAGAATGGTGGTTATGAATCAAATTAATTATGTTATTATAATATGTTATACACATGTATTTAATAAGAATTGTTTTGTGACCAATTAACTAGAAATGAAAATAAAACCATTTTTAAAATATAGGAAATATTTTACTCAAAAATTATATTTATAAAACCAAACACATATTATCTTAATAAATCAATTAAACCACCTTTGATAAATTGTTTTTATGAGATATATATATATATATATATATATATTATTTAAAAAACTATTTAACATTCATCTAATGTGTTTTATATATAAGGGATAAAAATAAAACAAATTTTACGTGTAAATATATATATTTTTCTAAAAGGTAATTTTATGGCCTTTTAAAGGTGTGAAAATTTTAAATATAATTTTTGAGAAAATTATATATTTTATTTTAAAAAATAAAATTAATTTTTTAAATTTTTATTTCAAAATTATCTTAGGTTAAATATTTTCTATTTTTCTGAGACGTTTTATTTTTGGACGAATAATGAAAAATACTGAATTTTCATTGAAACTTCTTTAACATATAATTTATTTATATAGTAAAATTATTTTTTAATTTTGTTTTAAATAATAAATATATATATTATAAATACATTAATATAATTTATTTCATTGGAACCAATTTATAATAAAAATTGGATATAAAAACATTTCAAACTTTTAAGACTTTTCATATTAAAAACCCACTTTTCTGACACATCTGGGAGATGGTTTTTTAATTATTTTCTACCAATTATGTGATTATAATTTAAAAAATTGATTCTATATTTAGAGTAATAATAAGTTATTATTTCTAATAATTTCAACTTAGTTTTTGACCAAAAATATTAGTGAAAGTAATTAAAACTAATTACAGTGATTAAGGTAAAATCGAGTTTACTTACTCATTCAAATTTAATCTTAAAATGATAAATGACATAGAAAATTTATGAAAATAAAATTTATTTATATATTTAGATCATATAATACATTTTATAGAAAAATTACCATTATTAGAGAAACATGGTGTAATAGAGGCCTCTTAATAGTGTTTACCTTTTTATATTTACAAGAATGTCACTCGTCCTCCACTATAAAAAGTGAACTCACACCCCTCACTTATACACACCTCTCAATAAATTTGGATCATCCAGAAAAATTCCCAAATAATCTCCCAAATTCCATCCTATCATCCTATAATTCTCACTTTTGGTATAAATCAAACCAAGTTAGTCCTTTTGTGCAAACAAAAATTAATTACTCAAAGAAGCGGTAACATCCTTTAACAAGCACTTTTGTTTTATGTCCTTATCCACCCTAATGATTATTATTATTCCATTATTATATATTAACTTCAATAACCAAAATAAAAATGTGTTTTTTATTTAAAGTCCATACCTACACTTACACACACTTCTGTTAATTGATATATGTAATCATCATTCGTGTATACAGTAGACTACCGCTTTGCGTACCAATGTCATCATTTTTCCATTAAAACCTATCAATTTTCGAAATAATGATAGAATTAATATTTTTATATGATATATATTACAATATAGATATATTTATGATTATATAATTATTATATAGAACATACCTTCATGCTTTCCATTTTTTGGGAATATTATAACTTCATTTGAGGACGTGTGGACTACCATCCCCTCAAAGCGACATGATTCATTCACACTCTACATGGAATGAATTAAGGATGGATTTTTAAAATATATATATAATTATAATGATATAATAATTCTACAAGAATTATAATATATATATATATACAGATATTTAATTTATATTCTTTCTTTCAATACGACGAGAAAATGGAAACAATATTAATCTGTACATACGGCCTACCATCACAATGAACGGTGTTTTCCATTTCATTTTTATATCATTTAGAGATTATTATAAATATTTTTATAATGAATATATATGATATTTAAATCACCTTTTACATTATTTAAATAATTAAATCATAATATAAGTAAGAGTATCAAGAATAATATGTCAAAACATATACAAAAAAACAAAGAAATTGTTACTTGAAACGTAACTCTATCATGAAATTATTAATAAACTGACAATATAAAGCCACAATAAGATCACATATGCTAATATATATAATAATATGGTTCAACTAAAGGTATATAATAAACTTTTATTTATTATATAGAAGGTTAGAATATGTATTTAAAAAATTCAAGACTTAAGGTAAGGGTTTTCTCATCTCGCTTTTATTTCTATGAGATACATTCTATATTCATAACCTATTTTGTTGTATGGTGTATATAAGGACCTATGATATTTTATATCATTAATTTCATTAATTTATTTATATTAAAAGTTTCAATTGATTTTATTCTTTCATAAATCTCGTGATTCCAAAGTTAATCAAGTAGTAAGGGGATTTATTATCTCACTTTTATTTATGTGAGACTTATGCCTTATTCATCGCACATTTCTTTTGTATGGTAGATATAATAACCATTAATGTATTATATTATCATTACCCTTAAATTTATTTTTATTTTCATATCCATTTTATGACTTCTATTTCATAGGTTTTTATGTTTGAAAAGTTACCAAATCGGTAAGGTAATTTTGCCTCAATTTGACTCCTTTGAGACTCATGGTTTGTTATGAGCCTATATTATTTTAAGAGGT
Source organism: Viscum album (assembly GCA_963277665.1). Classification (NCBI taxonomy): domain Eukaryota; kingdom Viridiplantae; phylum Streptophyta; class Magnoliopsida; order Santalales; family Viscaceae; genus Viscum; species Viscum album. Next base: position 352,654,581 of record OY728125.1, on the reverse strand, counting down.
GTGTATAATTCCATTTGAAATGTTATTTCATGAATATAATTAATTTAATGATATTTTAAGCTTCATATAATGTTATTATTTCATAGTGATTATGATTAAAAGCTACCAAGGTTGTAAGAGTTTGGTTCTACAATATCATCGTTTATCGGGATTGTTTATGATTATGCTAATATTGATGAAATATTATGATCCATCACTCATAAATTAATTTTAATTTTATTCTTCTATGTTAATTGATGATATATTAAAGCAATGGTACTATTTTTCTACTCTTTGGTACCTAATATTATTTAGAAAATGATTTTAAGAAACTCCAACTTTATTTCTCTCTTTGTTTTAAAATATTTTTTTTTCAAAAACCATGTTCCCAAGAAATGTATTAAAAATGTTTTTAAATTATATTTTAAGTTCATTTTAAAATAAAATTATTTTAAAATATTGTTTTTTTTTTAAAGGTTTCCAAAATGTTTTCATGCTTCCTTTATAATTTTTCAAGGATATTTTTAAAGAAAAGGATTTCAATTATTTTAAAGCTTATTTTATATGTTTTTAAATCTATTTTCATGGAAAAAGGTATGATAATGATTTATGTTCAAGAAATTGTTTAATTTATTTTCAAATATTCCTTTATATGATTTCAAAAGGTTAATTTCAAAAAAAATTATTTCAATGATTTCAATGATTTTTTTATATGTTTTCAAAAATATTTTCAATGAAAAAGTTTTTCAAAAATGTTTTATGTTCAAAAAGTGCTTTAAATTATTTTCAAAGCTTATGTTATATGTTCTAAATGGGTTATTTTCAGAGAAAAGTGTGATCAGTGTGTTTTTCAAATAAAATATATTTTTTTCATTAAATTGTTTTAAAAGTTATTTCAAAATTATTTTCCATATATGAAAATATATCTTTGTATTACTCATGACTTTCCAGGGAAACGATCCAAAGGTTCCATTCATATTATTTATATTAGTAGTTCATGTTTTCATGACATGATGTTTATAAAACTTGTTTCACATTCAAGGGTTGTATTTTTTGTAAAACAAGTTTCTCTTTCATGGGTTATATTTTTATAAACCGGTTTCTATTCCACGGGTTATATGCTTATGAAACCCACATCTTTTCGCATGTTATACAATTATGAAATGATTATAAAACGTATCTCTTTTCCACAGGTTATGATATGATGACAAGTTTATGATACCCATTTCATTTAATGGGATATCATATGATTCGTTATGATCTTTTGGAACACATATGTATGATTTAATTATGAGATAGGTGGGACCCATATCTTACTCCAATGTGTTGGATAAAGATTTATATCTAATGAGATAATGATGGGAAACAATTCGATCAGCTTGATCCACTATGGTAAGAAGGGGAAAACTGATCCACTATGGCAAGAAGGGGAAACCTGGTCCACTATGTGAAGAAGGTGTAAACTGTTCCACTAGAAGGAAGGTACTATTAAAAGTCATGGTTGTGTGTTCTACCTAGTAGGTTCATCCCCCATTAATTTCCTACATAAATTTTGGAAATGATCTCTGACTTAGAGGGAATTATTTTATATGATTATGGGCTTACCAAAAATTCCATGTATTATTCCTATGTTATGATTTCATTCCTTATTCTCTTTATTACCTTATGATTCGTGTATTCTGAACATTCAATATTTATGCCATGAATCATTCATATGGTATTTGATATGTATGTTATGACCGTAAAATATTATTCTCATGTTCTCATACCATTGTGCTCATGTTATGCCTTTGTATCTTCTTTATTTACCCTTACTGAGCATCTGATCTCAACTTTCTTATGATTATTTTCCCAATCTCATGAAGTAAGTTTTATAGGTAGGTGTACTAAATGGTAAATCTTTGAGGTAAACATTGAATATCTTTCACTGGACAACAATATTGTGTTCTAATTTCCCGAAGACTCTAAACTAATATGATCCTCATGCATTTACTTTTGTAATATGATAAATAGTCATCTAAAATGATTTTATATCTATGAATGTTAAGCCCAGGTAACTATAATATATACTGAGTGAAATTAAATCCACTCATAATAATAAATTATAAGATCCCCTGTGACCCTTTTCCCATTTCTCAAACCACACTAGGAAATCCAAACGTCAGTAGATCTAAATAGAAAAACCAGATAGGATGTGGAACTATTACTTACCTAGAAACATGTTTTAAATCCACATAACAATCATTAAATAGTCCATAGAACATGTATAAAATCAAAAACATTGTCTACACCTGGTTTTTTAGGCACTATAATTCAACCTCACTCCTAGATTCCCTCTTCAATCACCATCCCAAAACACCAAATAGGACCCCCCAAGGAAAATAAAGTCATTATAATGATGATCAAAGAACACCCACTATAATAATCAAACCATAATCAAATTAAGAATCCAAATATAAATCCATAATAAAATCTAAAAACTCAACTTCCCATGGAAACTTGATGCACTTTATAGAAAAGTGCTTCTAATACTCTTCTTGAACCAGCCTATTAAGTCTCAATATCCTTATCTTTAAACTACAAAATCCTAAAATGTCAATGGATAAATTCTAGAACCTGGGGTTTCTCCCAAATTACTTCTCCTTCCCCTTCTGGGCCGAGAACAGCTCGCGGTGGCCTTGGTTTTATCTCGGCATGGGTGTCGTCAACCCCAGGATGTTTGGAGGTGCTTCTCGGCAGAGCAGTGACAGTCAGCTCGGTGTGGATCTCTTCCATCATTGTCATGGGTCAGTGCGGACTCCTCTGATTGTGTGGTCCTGCATGCTTGTCTCCTCCCAATGATGTGTCGGTGCGGCCCCGTTTATTTTCTCAACTTTTCATGTGAGTCCTGGTGTGGCCCAAGGTTTGATTTGAAGTTATCCAGAGGGGGAGGGATTTTTTTTGACTACTATGAGTTTTTCTAGGATTTGATTTGGTTGATGTTGTGATTTTGTTCTACCAGTTGGATCTGGTTTGGGTTCTTCTTGTTCATCATCACTGGTCCTTCTCTACGTTCTTGCCACTGTATGGTTTGTTCCGGATCTAGTGAGGGAGTATCTGCGGTTCTGATTAAAGCATATCCATGCCAATAGTGGCGTTTCTAGTTTAGGACGACCCAGATTCCCTCATCAGTATCATTCCATTGGTGTGGGGTTGGGCCATATAGTCCTAGGTGACGATGGCTTGAACTTGTCCTCTTTGGTCTCAAATCTGGGCTTTTGTGACCTCGCTGGAAGGGGTGTCTATAGGAGGATCGCGAGGGTGGTCAAGGATGGATGTTGTTGGTGATTTGTGTTCACAGAATGGTGGAAGGGTTTCCTATGTAAGTTCTATTGGTTTGGTGGTGCACCCAGACTCGACTATGTGGATAATTCCCCAGAGGAGGTTCTAAAGCATGGTGTTTATCGTTGCAGTTCTTTATGGATTTGGATGTTGAGAGGGTATGGTGTTAGCCATTGGATCTGGTCTGTACTTTGACATGGGACACTTGCTTTCCATTCATCCTTACAATGATGGAGGCTTTATCATGAACAAATGCTAAAGAGGGGTGTTTCATGTTTTCAGTTTGGTTCATCTCCCAGACCTTTGAGTTGTGATTGTTTTTAGTCTATAATGTCTATCAGGGTTTCCCCCTTCTTCCCTTAAAAGGGGATTTTCTTTATATAATAAAAAAATTTAAGGCCTTCGGGTCTTTGGAGGTTTACACCTATTGATAACCGAGGCCCTGATTCCATTTATAATTAACTATCCTATGTTTTCATATAAACTAAAACCCTACTTGGCCAGTCACTAACCTAAAGGGTATTCAAATTCCCCACGAGATAGAAACTAGTGTCTAGGAATTATACTACACACTTTGGGAATGATTTATCCCTTATATAATAATATAAACAAGAAGAAGAAATAAAATAATAAACAAACCCAAAATTATAAGATAAATAAAATACTTTCTTGGGATAAAAATGATATCATAAATAAAGAAACCACGGAAGTAAAAAACAAAATACTAAAGAAAAAAATGAAAAAGAAAAAATTATCTAATTTAAAACATCACCAAAAAATATGAAAATAATGAAAACCCATGGAACCAACTTCATGAGGAATTGATTACTCGCCATCTCCTAATAACCCCTCCCACAAAAAAATATCCATAAATCAAAAGTGATAAGAACCCAATATAGTTATGACTTAGAACATATAAAATATAGTCTTTAGCTATATAGCTTAGTAGGTTTCCACCAGCCGAATCTATACAATCACTTTCATATCACATTCCATATATTCTATTTTCAACATAGATACAAAAATTATTTTTTCACAAAAAATATTTGAGGAAAACAAATAATATTGTGTACCACTTTATTTTTAAAAACAAAGGAAAAAATCTTTTCAAGAAAACAACACCCATTGGACAAAAACCCATACTTTAAAAACCTATTAATTAGTTTAAATATTACCTATAGAATTGTTAAAAAATATAAATAAATAATTGAAAATTCAAAAAAATCATTTTATCCACTTTCTCATCAAAAAATTCCAAGAAAATATTTGAAAAACACATTTCACATTTAAAGAACACACCATTTGAAAGGTTTTGAAACATTTATGAGGTAAGTTTAATTTTATATTTTGGTTGACCAATTTTTAAAATGGATAATAGAATTATTAAAAATATTATAGAAGTTATCAGGAGTGTGTTGGGGGTTGGGATATGAAAAGATGAAAAATTGAGCCATATTAAAATGGTACACATTTAGCATATGGTTAGTACTAACTGTGCATCAGGACTGTGCACCAAAGAGAAGGGAGGTAAATTATTTTTTAAACCATGGAAGGGGTCTTAAAATAATTAATCCTAAGATAGAACCAACCACATATCCTTAATACTATTTGAAAAGATATGTGGGCTCCCCAACAACCCAAATAACTTGTGCCTCCCTTGGATAGTGAATATTGCACGGTTGTCTATGGTTTCCCAAATCATGTGGACATTTAAAAGTTGAGATTTGATTATTTTCCCTCATGATACTTATATAACCTAATCTAATTTTCATCCCCATTTCACCCCCATCAAGATTTTGTATGATCACATATCTCCCATATCTTCTAAGGATCAATATTCTTCGATTTTTAAGTGTGTGAAGTTTCATTTAGCGTAGATAGAATCCCTGAGAAATTTAATGAGTTCTATTTCTTCTATTTTAAGGAATAATATTTTTTTTATTCCTATTATTTAAATTCTCATAAAACCTATTTTTTTTAAGAAATTTTTAGCTTTGGTATTAGTAGTTTTTTTTTCAAATCAAGGTCCATGGTTGAGAGAGTTCTTGTCTACCATCTTGAGATATGTGGTCTATAAAATTTCTCTCATAGTCGTGATGTTATTCATGTTTATGTGGTTCTTCCATTTCAATTCCATCCTAAATATTTTTTATTTGATTAAGAAAATTGAATTTGGCCTTTAATTTTAGTGTGACACCTATCACGAACCCTTTCAATCCGTTAATGATTACAAGACCAGGCATGTAGCCACCCATGGGGTGTGTGAATTCCTTGTTGTTGGTGTAAAGAGATAGTAAATTGATAAAGGTAATGTTTAATATTTTTAATTGTTCTAGAAAATATAAAAATTGAGTTATATGAATGAAATAATAATTAATTGAATTATGTAATGGGATTGAAGGGGTTGAACATGTTGTACCATGTAAATGTTGGTAAAAAATTTGTTACACCCTTGTTGTAATTATTGTTGAAAAACCCACTGATGATGAACCTTAAAAATATATTAATAATTATGTGGTTTGGATATTTGAATGAGGCTCCTAATCTCTGTTTTATTACTAATTGGTTCTCTAGGCCCCAATGATGTATTTCATGGTTGGATGTTGGACTAGTTCTCCATACCCCTATGGTTTTTCCAAGGTATGGGTACCTGGACTGAGACACCAAGGTTAAATTATTTAAATTGAATTGATTAATGAATTCTCTTGAGAAATAAAGAATTAATCTCTTTATTTTTTTGTTTTAATGACCATAAAAGGTCGAATAATGTATGATGGGTTTGCGTGTCACTTGTAACCTGAGGGTAGGTGTGGTTAAATTGAATAGTGTTTAATAGTGAAACCTATTTTTTATTTCCTTGTATATTGTTTACTATAAGTTTTCATACATTATTATTATATTGGATATTTCTTAGACACCATTGGTGGTGGATTACTGAGTTTTACTACACCCTTATAAGGCCGCATTTGGTACCTAGGAATATTACATTGTTATAGGATATGATAAGGGAAAAGGCCCTATGATTAATGGCTGAGTCAAAATCTTGGGATGGAGAATTGATGGGGGTACTATAGTTTATAAAGGGAAATCAAAAGGGATAGTTTAAGCATTTATTTATTTTTATTTTTCCTTTGTAAATTTATTCTATCATGTCCTAGAATTTTTATTGTATTGATTAGTTGGTAATTCCATAGTTTGGGAATTTGATATGCAATGTATGTTTATTTCTTATTAGTGAATTATTTTATTTAACTAAATTTCAATTGTTGGTTTAATCTATTAAATAGGGTATAGTCACCCCATGTATCTCATTATAATCTCACTTCTATTCGGAATCCTCAATTGTATGATGTGGCATGCCTAAGGTCATGTAACGAACTGGCTCAGGCCACCAGTTTAGTGTCACTCGGTCCAGGATGCCGCAAAGTGGTATCAGATCAGTTTTCTTTCTATTTTTTACTATTTTTGAAATGTATATGGGATACTTGAATATACTGGTCCTTTTTAATAAGCTCGTGAATAGGATAAACTAACACATTTCTAGTGGAAAACACGGTATCTTAGGGTGTTATTGCTAATCTTGATGTTTTCTTGTAAATGTTGGATGTTATTTCACCTTGATTGATACAATTGTTGTTTGATTATTTTTTTTGAGATTTCACTCATGGGTTGGTAAGAAAATATATTCTAAATGCATGCATCATTTTACTACCTCATGGATATATATGGAATGCATCATATTAAGCACGCATGGAAAGGACAGATATGGTTGGGTTGTGGAAAATAAAATGTTTTTATGTTATATAATAGTTAAAGGATAATAGTTACTAATAAAAAATATTGAATTGTATAAATTGAAATGGTAAAAAAATTTGTCAAATGAATGTTGTTAAACATGGGAAAATGTTTTACCCTAAGTTGTCAATGGAACGTGATAGGGATATTTGAGGGTAGTGACAGTGTTGTGATTACATTTTTTTCAGATAGTGTATGTGTAGTGACATTATATAGATAGTTTTGAACCCCCAACCCCCACCTATTTTTTCATAATGAATTTTATATTTTATGTATTCTAATATGTTTTATTTAATTTATTGAGAGATACCACAATGATGATTTCTTCTAGTGGGTGATAGGAGTAAATTCTTGAAAATGTTCCTTTAATGGTCGGACCAAATATCCCACTAGTTTTAAATGATATGGAAGAACAATGGTTTCATGATAAATTTAATCAATGTAGTTTTGGAGAGATAAATATAGTGGATTTCACCAATTATGTTTGACCTAATAAGACAGTTTCAACTATAGCATCCTCTAAAGTTCACCTAAGAGGGTAGACCTGAGGTAGTAAAGTTTTTTATTGAGTATATCCATGGGATACTAGATCACTTGGAAACTTATCAAAAGAAGAGGGTAAATTTACTAGCTTATATACTACAAGTACCAGTGAAGTTCTTGTGTGATATTCAAGTTTAATATGAGCAGTTATAGAGTAGACCTTGGAATGGATTCCAATATAATTTCATGGAACATTTTTACTTAAAGACCTTGAGGAAGAAGAGGGGTGTAGTGTTTATGCGGTTGACCTAGAGAACTGTGTCAGTGATGGGTTATATTATCCACTTCACTAATTTTAGTGTTTTTCCCTAGTGGAAGAACGAGAAAAGATTGTAGTGGTGATAAATTTCTAAGATGGGATTATATGTGAGATCAATTCCTAAGTGAATATTTTTTTTGAAGATGTTTTCTATGGTGGCGAATAAAGCTCTCATTTCTAAGGGGAACCTGAAGGTGGCTTCAAGTGGTGGATAGTTTATTTCTGTTATATGATTTGGAGGTTCTTCTTATGATAGTAGGAATCATCATTATGAGAATTTTTACCAAGTTAATGGAAGGATGGGTATCCATGGAATAGGATCAATCTCTCATAGAAATAATCTGGTGTTCTATTATTTGTATGGAAGATTGTGTCACAAGAATCATTAGTTTCTTCGACCATCAATGGAGTTTTGATCTTATATAAATATTGTTAATGTATAGAGGTTATGTAAGAACCCAAATCAGATGGGTAGTGATGGAGGACCTAGGATGATACAGAGTATCATTTTGGCTATTCTACCTCAAATCAATAGGGTGGTTTGAGTTCTTCCAGTCTTACCAATAGGGGTGCGGTATATGGAACTTTGGGAAAAGAGAATCTATATCAGTAGAGTAGTGTAGTGAAAATGACTTAGAATAGAACCCAAGGTAGAGAGATAGGTCAGTTTCATGTAGTTCGGGATGCACATATTGGTAGGAAGGTTGGTCCATCAGCTGTTAGAGATACGATTCTTGTTGCTCATACACTTGTTATTACTTTATTTGGTACATGATATTTAAATTACATTATATATACTCAGTTTTCAATGGTTTTGGTCTAAAGTTGGAGTTTATACATGGATTTAGGTTGATCAAGGCACCTTTAGGGGTGTGAAGGGAGTGTATTTGTCATTGTAGGGATTTTCCCTTGATATTGGTGGGTATATTCTACATTGGGACTTTTTCATGCTTGAGATGCCAAGTTTCGACCTAATAATGGGAATATATTGGTTAGTTTAATATCAGTATCACATTGATTATTACCATAGGAGAGTGGATTTCATGTCTCTTGAGGGTGAAATTTATATTCACTATGGAGAGTAGGATATCCAGGAAGGACTTACAAGGCTACTTCACCAACGGTTGGGTGATCTCACAACCTTGGTTGCCGGTGTGATGTATGATTATGGGGGGTTGGTGTATGATGTTTTCCCTCCTATAGTAGTTCAATTTTAGTATTTGTTTCCAATGGGATTATCAGCATGTCCACCTGATAGATAAGTTGAGTTAATGATTGAGCTAATTTCAAGTGTCTAGTCAATTACAATTCCACCTTAAATAATATAACTAGTGGAGCTTCATGAGATTAAGACTCATTTGAAGAAGTATGAGGATAAATATTTTATATGTCTAAGTATGTCTCATTGAGTATCTCTTGTTGTATTGGACAATAAGGATGATGGAACATTATGTTTTTATGTCAATTACTGGAAGTTGAATCAGATGAATATTAAAAACCAGTATCCTCTTTCCCATTTCGATGACCTTTTTGACCACTAGGAGGAGCTTATGTGTTCTCCAATATTAACTTCAGATCATGGTATAATCATTTTAGGGTGATAATTTATGATATACCACATACTATTTTTAGAAGTGGGTGTAGATTTTATGAGTTTGAATTTTTTTTTATGATAAAAAAATGATCTTATTGTGTTCATGAATTAGAAAACCATATCTTTCACCTATACCTAGATCAATTTTTGGTTATATTAATTGATGAAATAATGGTCTAGTATCAGACTCAAGATGATTATTCCAAACATCTTGACATCATCCTGAGTGTACTTAGTGAGCATCGGCTATACTATAATGTATTTATGTATAATTTCAAGATTGATAAGGTACATTTCTTGGGTCACATAATCTCATAGTAAGATGTTTTAGTAGACCCCAAGAATGTTTTAGTGGTTGTTTCTTAGGATTATCCCCATAATTTTTTTTGATATCTAAATATTTTTTGGTTTGGAGGGTTATTACCGAAGGCTTATCAATGAATTTTCTCACTTGGTAGTGCCACTCTCAGGAATGACCAATATGGTTATAATGTTTGAGTTGTCTGAGGAATGTTATAATTCCTTCCTAGAGATAAATATATGTTTGACCAATACATTTATTCTAATCTTTCCCAAGTAGGGTAAAGATTATGCTTTTTATTATGATGCATCCGGGATCGGGCTTGGTGTAGTTTTCCTATAGGGAGATCATGTCATGGTGTATGGATCAATATATTTGTGTCCACGTGAATAGAACTATCCTACGCATGATATAGATTTGGCCATAGCGGTTTATGGTTTCAAGTGTTGCTGGTATTATCTTATGGGTGAGAGGTTTATTTTTCATATTGATCATAAGATCATTAAAAATATTTTTTCCCATTAGGATTTAAATCTCTAGTATTGGTGATGGATAGAGTATATGTAATAAATTAATATTGATATAGATTATATTCTAGGGAAGGAAAACCATGTTGCTGATTCTTTGAGTTAGAAGAAACAGACTCAGGCAATCATGAAGTCTAGTTTCGAGTGGAAATGATAGCAATATTTTTTGAGATGCATATAGGTGTTTGGAAGGAGTAGGAATCGATGATTTTTATGTCCCTATATATTGATTCATCTCTTCTAATCTAGATCAAGGAAAGAAAATATTAGGATATGGAATTCCTGGCTTTGATGGAAAACATTGATGGTGGGGATTTACCTCCTGACTAGGCCATCAATGGTGATGATATTATCCACGTCCATGGTCATGTTACCATGCCTACTTTAATGTTAGAGGAATTTAGGCATGAGGTTCATGCTTTAAAGTGGGTGGTATATTTTGGTTTGAAAAAAATGGTCTATTATATTTGGAGATGGTATTAGTGTGTGGGAAAAAATAAAGAGATCATAGGTTTTGTGAAGTGATATTACACCTATTAATAAGTGAAGGTTGGGCATTAATAACCCATTGGGATGTTATGGCCATTTCCTACACTAAAATGGAAGTGGGATGATGTTTCCTTGTATTTAATGGTGAGTTTACCAATGAATCCTTGGGAGAATGATAAGATATGTTTGATTGTAGGTCAATTGAAAAAATTACCACATTTCATACAAATCATGGAAAATTTCATTATCAACTAGTTTGGGGACATATACATTCGAGATATGACACATTTGTAGGGGGCTCATAGTTTAGTTTCAAACTCCAGTCAATTTTTTACATCACACTTATGGAAAGTATTGTATAAGTTACTTGGAACTCATGTGTTTTTTAGTATAGCTTTTCACCCACAAATGGATTGGAAGTCAGAATGTACTATCTAAGAATTAGAGGACATGGTAAAAGCATGCATCCTATATGTCAAAAAATCATTAGATAAGAACCTAGTTATTTTTGAATTTTCTTATAACCCTATTTAATGGTATACTATTTAGATGGTACCATATGGGTCACTATATGGTAGGACTTATATATCACTATTTTTTGGGAGGAAGGGGAGAGTTGGAGTTGTTGGGCTGCATATTGTGAAGGAGACATTAGATAATGTTCAGTTTATCTAGAAGAATATATATATAATATATAGTGGATATAAATCATATATCAATCAGTGTTATCAACCCCTCATTTTTAAAGTGGTGACTTCGTTTTTCCTTTCGATCTCACTGATAATATACCACTGTCACATTTCGAAATAGGGCAAGATGGAACCCAGGTATACTAGTCTAATTAAGGTTGTGGAGAGGATCAGGATAATGTTATATCGATTGGATCTTCCATAGTGGTATGGTGATATCAATTATGTTTTTTATATGTCACAAATTCATTAGTATCACCTTACCCATATCATTTTAAATATGTTGATGATGTTGAGCTTCTTGCTGATACTTCTTTTAAGGATAGTGTGATTCATATTGTGGATCACAGTGAGAAATACCTTTGGGGTAAGACCATGCCTTTGGTCTGAATATTTTAGAAGTGTGGTAGTCTTCAGGGAGAAACATGGGAGAGGGAAATTGATATACAGGCCCAATGGCCTGATCTTTTTACCTTGGAGGCTTAATGATTCTTAGGAGAGATGCTCAGGATGAGATATTATTAGGTGGGGAAATTATATGATCCTTACTATTTGATTAGGTGTGTTTAATTTTTTATTTGGTTGAAATATTTTATAAATGATTAATATAATTAATCCCAATAGTAGGAAAGGTCTCAGGAGTATCTAGGGGGTTTGATACATAAAAAGAGGAAAAATTGGGCCATGTTGTTCATAGATCACAATGGCAACATGATTAGTATTAACCATAGACCAAGACAATGTTCCCTAGAGAATGGAGTTGAATGGTTTTGTGAACTATTCAAGGGTTTTATGGAAACTATTCCTCCTTAGATATATCCTACTACATAGCCTTTGTATGGTTTTCCTAACCATGCGGGTCCCTAGTAAGCCGTGAAACTCATTCCTCGCTTGGATAGAGGATCCTACATGATTAGCACATGGTTTTCCAAAACCATGTAGCCTAATCCTATAGCCCCTTAAAAATAGTGATTTGAAGATTTTTTAATCACGATCCTTATATAACCTAACCATATTTTCCTCATCATTTAACCCCCATAAATCTTATGAGTTAACCAAAAACTCTCATCTATTCTAGGGATCAATCTCCTTCGATTCTTAGGAGTTTGAAGTACCATTTAGTGTGAATGGAAGCCTTGGGTAAGTCTATGAGTCCTATTAATTCTATTTTCTAGAATAATTGGTGAGTGATTTTTCCTATTATTCATAATATCAAAAAATTATAATTTTCCTAGGAAATTATTTGCTTTGTTGTTATAAGTTCTTTTATTTTGAATGAAGGGACAAGTTTGGGTGTGTTCTTGTCTATGATATTGTGGTAAGTGGTCTACAAAATTTCTCCCATATTCATTATGTTATTTATATTTTTATGGTTGTTTCATTTTTATGTCATCATATTCATTTGTCTCTTTGATTAAGAAAAGTGAACTAGGCCTTTAATTGAAGTGTGAGACCCATCACAGACCCCAGCAGTTCATTAATGATTGAGATATCAGGCTTACAGCCACCCATGGGGTGTGAAAATTCTTTTTTATGGTGAAATGATATATGAAACAGACAAATTTATATGTTTAATATGTTAAATGGTTTAATGAAATTTAACAATTGAGTTATATGAATGAAATAAAAAATAATTAAATTGTGTATTGGGGTTAAAGGTATTGAACATCATGGACTATGGAAATGTTGGTAAATAAAGAGGTACACCATTGTTGTTATTTTTGATGAAACAACCACTAATGATGAAACCTTTAAATATATAAATAATGTTATGGGTTGGATTTAGGACTAAGGATCCACAAATTTGGGTTGTCCAAGGATAATTATCTAGGACCCATCTATGTATTTCATGGTTGGATATTGGTTTAATACTTTATGCTCCTATGGTTTATCTATGTAATGGGTAACTATACAAATTCTCCAAGGTAAAATGGTTTAAATTGAATTTATTAGTTAATTACCTTATGACATAAACAATTAAACTCTTAATATTTATGGTTTAGATATCTGGTATGTTCTGAAGTAGGCTTGATTTGTTCGGGTTTCACTTATCACCCGAGGGTAGGTGTGGTTAAATTGATTATTTTTTAATGGTGAAACATGTTTTATTTATTTCCTTTTCTATGTTTTATTATACTTATACAAAGTTATTAGATTTTATATTTCTTATACACCATTTTTTATGACATACCGATTTGTACTCACACTTTATTCAGGCCGCCTTTGGAACCCAAAAAGACTACGTGGTTGTAGGAAAGGATAAGGGAAAAGGCCCTATGATTGATGGATGGGTCAAGATCTTATGATGGATCTTGGATTATGGGACCAAACTTGATGATGAGACCTAACATGGGATAATGTTAGTGCGTATTTTTTTTCAGTTTTCCTTTGTAACTTTAATCTATCATGTTAGTACTTGTTTATTGTATTAGTTTATTGGTATATCCCCAGTATAGAAATGTGGTATGTGAGGTATTTTTGTTTCTTATTATTGAATTTTATTGTTTATCATGATTTATACTATTTTTTTACTCAGTTAAATAGGTTATAGTCTCCCCATGTATCTCATTAAACCATTGTTCCTCGTCATAAGCATCTAGAGAATTGGTTGGCATGCTTAATATCATGTAATGAATTGGATTTGGATACTTGATCAGGGAAGATACACCTTTCAAACACATGGTAAAACAATTTTAAAGAAAATGAAAATCACATATCTATTTTTCCATTATTTCAAAACCATTCAAAAAAAGTCCTTTTAAAAACATTTTAAAAGTAATCAATAATACAAGGTAGAAGTAATGAACACAAATAGAAATTGTGATATCAATTTCACATGAGAAAGAGAAACAGACAACTAATTAAAAGTTTCTAATAAATCATTCAAGAGTTTGTGGACACAAACAATAGAAATAAAAAACCCATTGTGTGGTCCAGAATAGATCCTAGAATCATGGGACCCAAGGACTCTAATTATAAAGACCTGGACTGGAAATGAGGATACTAGGACAACACTACTAAACCTGTCAAGTGCTATAGTTTTAACCATTACACATAATGATTAGGGGTTAAAATGAAACCCATTTCCCTTATAATATATTTTGGGAATATGGAAACATATCGTTGTATCACATGGTCAAACGAAGTCCTTATTAATTTATTACACACTACTCTAGTAATTTCACTCATAAAAATCACCTCTTATCTTATTAGGATCCATATAACATCAATAAATTATGTGATGAAGAAATAAACCACATGATCAACTCATGTCTCTATTCATGTTATTATAAATAACTATCACTTCATCTCCAACACCCTCACGTGAAAAACCCCATTAGATCCATCACTAGATCTCTTCATACACAAAACAACACCCATTTATGGTAATAAGTACATGGGGCACAAAGAGGGTCTCACAACCTTCATGACAACTCATTTTTCAAAATTTATCAAATAATAATTCTTAAAAACAATCATGGGATGTTAAAAAAACTTACACGCTTTCATATCTCATTTCAATCACCTTGTGAAACTAAATTAATAATAAATTTCTTAGAAACCCATTTTATAAGTCAATACTTCCTTAAAACCAACATTTGAAATAAAAAATTCCACCAACATACATTAAAATACAAATTACATGGATCATCACATTCCTTTTCAAGTAAATATTCAAATTATAAAATGTAAAACACTTTAATTGGAAACCATTTAGAGTGAAAAACTCTTTTTAAAACTCCGACTCATGTCCATCACAACCTTTAAAATATTTAAATACCTTTGGGAATATGCTTGGTAATTTTTTAAAAATACATGGAATGGAATACCAATCAATTCTAATAGTTAAAAAACACTTGAAATTGACTGAGGTCTCCCATGGGAAACATACATATGAATAATTTGATAAGAAAACCATTTTAGAAAACTCAATTACCCAATGTCATGTAATATAAAGTGATGGAAAAGAAACACCTACCTCAACCCAAAAACGATAATAGAAAATGAGTTGGAATTTTATCCTTTGATGGATTAAACCAAAGGAAGCCATAATAGATTCTTCTGAATCCATAAAAAATCAAAAACCTCAAGATTAAAGTCACTATGACCATAATTTTTATCCTCGTGGATTCTAGGGTTCATACAAGAAACTAAGATAAGGGAGAAATGGGGGACGGAGAAGGGAAGGAGAATATCGGATGGAGAAAACATTAAAACTTGATTAAATGAAAGGAAAAAAGTCATAAAAATGAGAAGAGGTAGTGGAAACTCCCATAAAATGTACCCTAGACACAATTAAATGAGGGTAGAAAAATATAGGGAGTATATATTAAATTGATGGAGGAATAAGTGGTAATTTACTAATTTAATGAACCTAGGTAACTCACATGGTTTGGATGCACAGTTCACTAAACCATGAACCAACCATGCAAGAGACATTAACTAGGACAACCCACTAGGAATGATTATTCTTAGGGACTCTCCATAGTTTGAATTATTACGCTAAATAACATTGTTAAATTTAAAACCCACTTTTCCCACTCATCACACATTTTTCAAAAACAATGTGTAAACTATTAAATAGTACCCATATTCACTAAAGGCCTCAAATAGTTTCCACTATGTTCCACATGGTTTGGACCAAACTGTGGGCTATCCATTCAATACATTCATGCACTTAAAAAATTAAACTAAAATGACTGAGGTATAATGGTAACCACACATTTTCCCCTAAATCATGAACAAAAGTAAAATTTCATTGTTTTTTAAGTTCTTAAACAAACAATTATCTGAAACTTAAATTACCCCAAAATAATATAAAATAGTACAAAATATAGATTAAACGTTACATGTGGATATCCCATATACTTTTCCAATATATTTAGTGTAATCATGTAATGTAGATTACGACATTGGCTTATCAATATAGATTCTTTAAGAATTATTTGAAAAAATTTCGTATTTTCGTAACAATAAAAAGTTGAATTAATCTATTTTCTAGAATTTTAGAATCAAAATGAAAATAAAAACAAGAATTTTAAAAAACCAATGCATGAAATTCATCAAGTAAATTATATATAATTATAAATAAGAATGTAATTGTTTTAATATTGCTTCAAGATTTCAAGGAACAACGAAAGTGGTGGGTTGGTGACTAATATTTTTCATTAAAATCAATGGTTAGATATAAAAAACATAGAAAATTATCCATTTAATCTCATTGATGGATCCACCACATTTTATTTATAATTAATTTAAATTAATAATTACCTAGTCTATGGTATTCGTTCATGATCCAAATTTGGTTTTCTATCTTGTTTCACTGCCATTGCGATGTAGAATCTAAGAGAATGTTCCTCTAGACATAACAACACATGTTTCTTGAATATTGGAATGGTATTATTTAAACTATGGTTTATAGAGTAGAAGAATCTAGTTCTTTAAAACATTCACTTCTAATCACAAAAAATGATCTCTAATTATCTCTCTAGGTTCTTGAGAGATGAATAATGGATGTATATATCTCTAGGGATTTTGGGAATTTTAAAGGTGCATCTATTGAGTCAAAACATCCAAAATAAAAAAAATGATATAATCTAGAATAAATAATTTGGGTTAAATAATTATAATTTCATATAGACCCTTATTAAATTAATTAAAATAATAAAACACCATCTCAATAATAATAATGGTATTATTATTATTTTATTCCATAATATGTTTTTATTCTAAAAAATTTAAACAAATTATTTTTTATGCAAATGATAATAAATATAATATATCAATTCTATTGAATTATTAATCTCATCCCATATACTCTAATATAATTTTTCAGGCCTTTTATAATAATAAAATATATTTTCTCAATAAAATAAATATTATATTCACTAAACTTGTGAATAAATATTTATTCTAATATTCATGTAAATTGAATAAATATTTATTTTTATCTATTCACAAAACTCATGAATAAATAAATATTTTTTATTACCATGTGAATAATTAAACAATAGTTAAAATTTATCTCACATATTCTAAATTAGAATATATCGTGAATGAATTTATAAAATCAACATATACTAGATTAATTATTATTAAATAAACTAAAGAATAAATTTATTTTAAATTTTAATTCAACCAAATATATTGATATTCTAGATACACTTAGTGAATAAATTTCTAAGTCTCTTTCTTAATGGAAATATATGAACTTTCCTAAAGCAAAATATCAACATCTAGAAACACAAAAAGGAACTAATGGAGAGTTAATTTAATGTAGCAACTACAATAACCTTACTATCAATTCTATTATATAATATAATCCCTTTTTCAACCAATATCTGAACATGAACGATACATAATTGGTTATCAAATTATGTGATAAATTTATCCCTATTTTAATTTTTGAAATAGGCATGTCCATAAAATACCATGTCCATGGATTTTTTTGATAGTTCCATTTCAATCAAAGGGATAGAGATATATTTTTCCATTAATATGAAATGGAAAAATAAATTCTTGACCTAGTCAATTAATTTTATATTCCTTATGACATACTCAATGTATTCTACCTCACCACACTCATATATTATCTTATTTTCATCCATCAAAGTATAGAATTTTGGATACACATTAATAATAAGCTGAATTATAAGGACCAATAAACACAATAATAGATATAAATGTATAATGAAATAAAAATATATAGAATTATTGTTGGTACGTTAGTCCTCATAACCTCCCTTCTTGGGGATCACCAAGTGAAAACTTTATTAGAATAATTTTCAATGTCTTATCAACCTCCATCACCTGGTAGTCAAACAGTATACATGTCCCATCAGATAGGTGTATGTAGGCCATAGGATATATTTATTTAAGTATATTTACATGAAATTTCAAGATTCTAACTATTTAAAATAACCATAATAACCCTTATATGTGAAAAATATTCTATGTATATTATCACATTAAAGAAATAAATAAGAAGAATCTCTATGTATAAGAATATATATATATATATATATTATATAGGAGTTTTAAGTATGGAATCAATTGATTTTATGTAACAAAATCTAATAGGTATTTTTAACTCACTAATTATATATCTCTTGGAATTTTCATTCATAATATGAGGTTAAAAAAGTTTTTCATTTTTCTTCTTAGCACTTTCATTTCCATGACTTAACATTTTTACTCTCCTTATTTCTTAAGAGCACTAAAATGTTTTCCTGTTTTTGGATTCAATGGTTTCAAATTGCTATAAAATTTTTTATTAGAATGTATATAGTTTTAAAGATACCAGTTTAAATTTTATTACATAATAACTAAAACTTTTATGCATGAAAACCTTAATCCAAAAATAGAAAATCACCAAAACAATGCTAAAAAAGATATTCAACACTCACGAAACAAAAAATAATAGAAAAAATAATAATTTTCATTTTTTAGGAAACAAATAATAAGCATCTTTCAAACTCAAACAAGTCACATATTGAAAAAAATTGTTTAAAGAAAAAAAAATTTCCTGATTTGTTTTTTGTTTTATAGTTTTCTTATTTTATCTTTAATTTTTTTTGTTATTTTAATAACAGACTGATGTCTTCCCCAAAAGTGATTCCATTTATCTTGAAATATAAATATATTAAATATTTTATACCCCTCATATATTTGGCAGGTTTGTAAAATAGATATTTCTTGGATTGGTACATATGGGAGGAACATTTTATGCCATGTTTCTCATTTTTCCCCTTCTCATGATGAAGTTATAATTAGTCATCTATAGGAAAATATTTAAATATCATAGGTACCTACAACTATATTATGGTCATTAATAAATTAATTTTATTATAATATGGATATTCATAGAAAGAAAATTAGGATATATGAATTAAATAAAAAAAATTGATACATGTACTTAAAAATATAATAATGGAAATCGTTTTAAACTCTCTATGTTTATCTCACTACATGTACTTGTATTTATTTCAAAAATGTTATATTTTTTGGTATGATATGGTAAATAACTTGAAGAAATATTTAAAATTGTAATTTTAGAGACCAATATTGATAAATATATTACTGAATCCAAATTACCAATGAAAATGTCACGGATTTTTAAAGAATATAAAAAACAATGATCAAAAAACCTATAAATGTGGTAACTTGTTTATAAAAATGGATAATATACTTTTAAAACCATGATCTAATATAATTATAACAATAATTGAAAGTCATTTTTTCATATTGTTAATGTAATTAAAAGGGTATTGATGTATGTTGAGACTAAAACATTCTAACATGGTGAATTAGGGTATGTATTTCCTTCCACCTTCAACTAGATCTTGATCTCACATTAGTGAGAAAGTTAAAATCCTATCACAAGAAACCACATGGCCAAGGAGCATACAATAACAATATATCAATATGTTGTGGAATATCACAACTTCAATGCATGTGGATTTAAGATTTAGTACAGGCATATTTTCAATCCATGGGTCACTCTCAACAAAATATTCACTCGCAAAAATATTTACAGAAATAATTATCACCAGATAAAAAGGTTGTTGTCATTGTTCTCCCATTTCCTCTACCAAATATATATCTTCAAATGAATTCCTACCATAATGATATCCTCTCTTAGAGTTCAAATATTTAAATGATATCTAAAATTTATGTGTGTTTTTAACATCCCTTATTTCCATCAATTAAAACATCTAAATCATCATCAATGAATTTCAAAAATTCTATATAATTATTTTCCCTATAAACCTTTTGTAATCTCTCAAATAAAACTTCCAAATTTAAGGTAATATTATGAAATTCAAAAAATATTTCAATTTTTAAAAAAGTTTATAAATATCCACATCATAATGTGACTTTATATATTGCCACATGATTACCTTGAATTTACTATATCATTTTATAATATTTATCACTATGGTGTGCCCCTTTTTTAATAGAAAATATAAAAAACATAGAAAAAAATATGATTTTAAATTACTTTAGAATTACATAATGATCCTCTCAAATATCCTCAAATTATGGACCAATAAAGAAGGGTTCTTATCCATTATGACTTGATACATTATTCCAACCATATCTAGTGTTTCAGTAAATTTTTGCAGTCTTGTGTTGAATTTAGATCACTCATAATTCATACTAAAAAAAATTTATCTTAAACAGAACATATTATGGTGTGATAAAACCTTTAATGTCATGACACTCAATTCATGGTTAACCATAATTACACTAAATTTGCATGGTATCCTTATTAAATTGTGACAAACTTTGTTGTGTCATGAATAATTTCATAATTATGTGATGAACCATATCATTCACTAACTTACTAAAATGAATATTCCCCCATATTTTGACAACCTATATTGAACCTTGATTAACTCTTCCTTCACAAGAACTCTTCCAAATCATCTGAAATCATTACCATGCTTTGATAAGACTTTATCAGTCCCATATAGACTATATTAGGGTCTATAGCAAAAAATAATAATTTTAATAATGTTAATACTTGTACTCTAATTTTCCACCATTCTCTTACATTCTTATTCAAGTAACCTTAGTTCTAACATTAAACCCCTTTTGGTTTGTTTCCAGGCCTGGATATATCTAGTGAAAGTTAACTTTAACAAAACTATAATAGTAAAATATTAACGCATCCATTTCTCTAAGTCTATAAGAGAAATACTCTGTATTAAAAATATATATAAAAATTTAGTCATGTGATTAATGCATCCCTATCATCTATAAAGAACCACTTATTATAAAAATGAAAAAATTTCATCACAATTATACTATATTTAGCCCTATGAAACTCTACATTAGGATCATAGTGATGGATCATATCTCCAATTAAATCATATATCTCCCAAATGGGAATATTAATCCCCTTAAGATATAAAATACTCAACTAAAACTTTATACCCATTTTATAATAAACTAAAAGTTAATTATCTTATCAAGAAAATTATCTGGATTAAAAACTAAAAAAATATGGGGATAGAGGATTACTAAACCTCCTTAATCCAAGGAAGGTGATTTAAAACCATGGTTCAACTGATGACTCTAAAATTATAGTGTGGCCAACGGTTTTGTAAAAATGTAAGCTACTTTTTGATTCATGGAAACATGATCTATCTTGATCACTATATGCTCCATATTCTCTTTGATGAAATGATTGTAAATATAGATATTTTGTATGTTTTTATGCTATATCTGATTCTTTATCAACTCAATCACACACTTATTGTAATGGTTTATCTCAATAGTTATCTTTACATCATCAACAATATCATCCATTTTTTTCTTCATCCATAGCAGCTGAGTACATGCATTCTTCCATAAGATGTACTCAGTTCCATCTATTCCAAGAGTCGTTCTGTCCCACTTATTGTGTATCCATCCAACACACTTTTTCCTGATGAATAATTCTCCTCCACTTGTGGATTTCGTATCCACACCATCTCTATAAAAATCCATATTTGAATAAATATATAAATCATGTTCATTCCTTGAATAATTCACTAAACCAATATTCAGTGTTCCTTGATTATAAATTATAATTAATTTCATAGTAGTGAGGTTTTCTTCCTTCAAACAAATCTAAAATAAATATACTATTAATATATCATAAATTATATCTATCCTCATTCATGTTAGGTATAAAAAACATATAATAATTATCTAATAAAGTGTAAGATCAACAAATCTTTTTTCTTTATGCTTTCAAGATTGCTGCCAGCTATAACTAGTGTTAAAAATAATATTATTTCATGTATTTTAAACTTATTTAGTAACTTATTTTAATATTTCATCTAAAAAATGTATGATCCTTATTTTGAGTCACCTAAAATGTAATAAAATATGTTATCTCCTCAATCAAAGAAAATTTTAATTTTAATCCCATCAATCTTGAAAATTCATACATTAATTTACACTTCATTTCACTAAATATGATATTTTCAACATAAATGAGTACCATGAGCTACTCTTCCTTGGTCAATTTTAAATAAAGGTAAATATTGAAACCACCTCTTCTAAATTCCAGCTTCTTCAAGTAAGTTTCTAATTGAGAATACCATGCTTAGGGTTCTTGATTTAATCTATATAAGTCTTTTGATATCCTTAACGTCATTTATTCATCATCACATATATGGAAACCCATCATTTGTTCAATATAAACTTCCTCCTTAAACACTTCATTCAAATATTTAATCTTCATATCCATTTGATAAACTTTGAAACCCCTATAATTTTTTTTATCCAAGAATATTATTCTGGACTCAAAATTTTCCACTTTTAAAAAACCATCCTGGGTAAATTCAACCCATCATCTAGACTGATATTACAAAAATAGAAAAGCATTTTATCAATTTCCATGAATTGGAAAAAAGTTTCAAGGTTACGAAACCATGATAATTGGGTGTGATTTCACACTCCAATTCCCATAATCCAAACATTGAGTTACAAGCAACAATCTAACATGAGGTCTCTCTATACTATACAGTCTTTCTACATAAATAAGAAGTTATAAAGTAAAATCTATCTAAACATAACATATCAAACAATAAAAATGATAAATACTCCAAATAAATTACCCTAAATATTTAAATTAATTTGTAAAAGTATTAAATACATAATACAAAACTAAAACAAAAGTAGGTGGCTGATAATGTTGATACACAACATAACCTAACTGGCTTAGAGAACCCACAATAATAACCACATCATCACCATGTGACTCTCAAGTCAAATCCATGAATCAACATCGCCCACGTCCTATAGGATAGTAGTTCCAAAAAAAGAAGAAATTAAAGACATAAAAACCTATATAAATAATAAATATTGTATAACCACCAATGTGAGTATGTAATGTGGAAGCTAATTCCTAGTGAGATTCCACCAAGATTATATTTAATTTATTTTATAATTGAATCCAAGAATTATATTTTGAAAAATATAAACCATCAAATGGTTTTCTATTTACATATATAAGTTATAAAACCAATAATATATCAAGTAATAATTTTCCATTATTAATTCCCCTTTTTAAAAAAATCACTCAAAAAGGTTTTTGAACAAGTTTCAAAGGTGGTTTTGCAAAAACATTATCATTTGGAAAATAAAAAACCCCTTTTTACTTGAAAATCCTTTACACACACAACCAATGGGTATAAAAGAAACCAAGGGTAAATATAATGATAATTAATGAAATATTAAATCCTAAAAAGGAATCAATACTGATACTAAATAAAATTTTAAGCTTCAAGAATTTAAAATAATAACCAGTGCATCAAGGGTAGAATTAAACCAATAATTAATTGGATCATGTGCTAAATAAGTAATAAATAATAACTATAACATGATACATCTGATAAGGCAACAACATTGGAACTAACAAGAAAAAAAATCAAAGTGCATAGGTTGAAGCAGTTATCAATAGGTTTTATGATCCCACAACTCACCACTTGAATCGCTCTCAGCTAGCCTCGTAAAAGATAAACCACCAAACCAGGTTCATAAAAATGTTATAAAGAGATAATATCCAATTCATAATCTCAACTATAAATTCATTCATCCCTCTATTTCTTATTTATAACCCTAGTTTTTCTTAGGGAATATATAAATAAGGTGGGACACTATAAAATAATATTTCAATCACATGACAACTAGATAGGGTAAGGAAACGGAATCCAAAAAAAATATTCTTCCCACATATTACACTTCAGTTAAATAATGGCCCCCCTTCTCAAAATCATAAACATGAATCATAATTCATTCAACCATAAATACACATAAGCATTAATAATAGATAATGATGGGGAACAAAAAGGGTGTAACAAAAAATCAAACAAATATCACAAAAAAAGGTTCCAAACAATTTTTTTTTGAAACCAATTACCATACCTTAAAAAATTCCTTTCTCAGTCTATATTTGGAAAAAACACATAAAAAATATCAAGGCATAATCATTCTCAAATAACCAATGGAATCACTAAAAAAGTGAATAAATAGAACACACTCACCTTTAATAAAACATGTAAATCCTTTAAACCATGATACACCCCACTTTATAAATCATGTATATCCAAAAATATTATGAAAAAAAACATTTATATTGAATAAAACCATCAATTTAATTTTATCAAACACTTAATATACATTAAAATACCTTTTAAAATAATACTTTTATTGAACTATGAAATTAAATCACTATGTCAAAGTAAAATAAAATGAAAACATGTAAAACCATCGAGAAAATATATAGATAATATATACTTATTTTATATAGATCAAAACTAAGATTAAAACAATAATAATAAAAGGTTATCTCAAATAAAAAGGAATGAGATGGAAAATGATACCTAAACTAGAATAAACATGTCTCCTTTTATGAACACCATTGTAATAGGCCGTAAGAGGAGTCTTAAAAACCCTAGAGACCAAAATAACAATTATAAACAACCCGAGACTTGGGAATCAACTTAAATAGATTAAAGGGTTTTTTAAAATAGATTAAATGGAAATAAAACAACAGTAAGACTAAAAGGATGGATAGAATGACCCTTACCTTCTAATTCATGTGAAGATTCAACAAATAATATCCATAGAATAGCCAAAGATAAGGTTTGAGAGGGTGGGGTAAGGTTGGGAAAGGTTCCTAATAAGAAACCTTCAAAATAGAGAACATAAAAAATAAAAACAAATTAAAAATAAGAGGAAAATAATAACATTATAAAACCAGAATAAGTTGTATGGTTCACCAAATTTTTTGGTAACCATGTGATCACCACTACCAAATATGATAAAGTTTTTATTGTTTATCAAATTGTGTTCAAAATCACACAACCCTATAAATTCTTAAAAATTTAAAACATTTCACTATGAAATAACCTTAATTCATGTAAGGAGTTAAATATATAAATATATGTAGGAAATTATCATTTGTGGGGTCATTATTCAACACTCCATGCCACTTTATTCCACTAAAAAGTCATCTACAACTTAGAGTAAAGGGAATTACAAAACTACTTAACCTCTAACAAGGACACGATCACCTACCAAAATTATTGAACCTTAAACTCAAAATAAAAATAGATTCCTCTTTATGAGATTAATCATATTCTTCTTTGAAAATCAATAACTAACAATACACTAAGAATCGAAATGGGTATACCCCTCAAACAATTAAAATTAGGAGATGATCAATATGAGATGTTATGATGGTTATTACACTATTATAATTTGAATTATATATTATAGACATAAATATAACTACCCATAATTTCCTATCAAATATCATGTTATACCAAATTTAAAATACATAACAAACACCTCTGAGACATCTAATGACACATGTTCTAAAATAAATGTAAAATTATAACCAAAATAAATTTGGAAGATATATTAACAGTAATGAGGAAAATTCATAAATACCATTCATAGGTATCACCAAAATTTATTAATCTTATAGTAAATGAATAAACATGAGAAACAAACCATCATGATCATACACATCTCTATCATAATTCATCGATACAAGAAGAGATAAGGTAACAAGTAACTTTATTATATATCATTAAATCGAAATCCCAAAATAAATTATTTAAAGCAATACAACAAGAGAATCATCCCAAGAGACTTGAATAAAATGCAAAAAATCATCCAAACATTTAATATAAATAAAATGGGTTATACATATGATGTATAATATATACTAGCAAAATAAAAAAATATAGGATATCCCTAAATCCACCGCTTAACATTTTTCTCTATAGATGGAACCATCACTATAGACTACTGCATGGATTTAAGTTGTGTCTAAGAATTACTATTATAATTATCATTAATTTATGAAAACCTTTAAAGGTGGATAAGAATCCACATTGGTTAAAATTATTTATAACTATCAGATAATAGGGTTTAGGTTTCCTAGGATATCTATATTTAAAGCACTCTAGTGGTTTCCTTTTCACTATAGTAGTAATACCCGTTTGAGAGGGAAAAAACACAGTCACTACCTCTTATATCTGACCATTATTGACATTATTCTTCACTTACTAACCCGCACTTATAGAGACCCAACAAGGATTAATCACTAATATTCAAAGACAGCCCCATGGAAATTTCTTCAATGATGATAACTTTACCAACCACATTCATATATAATATAGCCAAAGAGAATTACCTCTGAAAAAATATCTGTATGATGGTATATTTTACATAATCGATCCTTATTGAAATGATGAGATAATATCTCAGTAGAGAAGAGAAATATACTGTAAAAAAATTTGGTGTACTCTTTCACTGACTGGTTTCCTTGATGAATTCTCAAGAACTCTAACTATGAAAACGTTTTCATTTCCTCCGTGTCATACCACTACATGAAAATGAACATAAAATAACCCCAAGACATATCCAAATATTTTTGGGTGTAGATAATGAATTTACACCCTTAAAAACATGACCCTTTGAATAAATTAATGGGTCACCGCACCTTAGAGGTTTCAAGAGTTCCTTGTGAGTCAAAGATCTCTTCAAACTTCTCTATCCACTTCATCACCTCATGGTATCCTTAATCACCAAAAAAAACTGGTGGATATAGATTTATGAATTCCCACACAAGTTACATGACCTATGATAAAACTGAATATTCCTCCCAATTTAGAGTTTTGGGAGAGTTGGAGATTGAGAAGACGACACCTTGATCATTAAAAGGACTATCGTGCAAACCATGTTCTAGAACATTCCCTCCTTAAATTATTGATTCCTTTATAGTGGTCATATTTGAAATAATCAAAAAAATAATTAACACATACTTCAAATATTGATATAAAATATGAAATATCTCAAATTAAACACGTCTAAAATCAATACAAAACAATTAAACAAAATAGGTTATCAAAATACTTTTTAAGAATAGAAAATTCCACTAAAACAAAGAGTTTTATTATTTCAAAATAAATCACATAAACTCTAAGATGACCTTATTTTATTTAAAATAATAATAAAAATTATTAGGAAAATAACACAACCAAAAACCATTTTTTACCCAAATCATTTATGATGAGGTTTAAAAATATTCCACAAAAGTAACTCAACACATCAAAACATAGTTTTTAAAACATGATCAAATACCAAATCATAAAACATTTCATTAAAACTTGATCAAATAGATATAAAAACACGTAATATTACACTAAACTACTCATAGAAAACCATCATTAGTTATAAGAAAGGTTAAAAATAAAAAAAGGGGTGAAAAAAAGAGAAATAAATGGTTTGAAATTGTTCTCTCTTTGGTTGCATGGATTGTCAGACCATGCTCCAACCATGAAAGTGTAACTAGAATACACCTTGAAAGGTTTTACACATCCTATTCATGGTTTTAAAAACCATGTTCCTTGACAATATGACTCTTAGATTTCCTTCAGTTTCACCCTAAATCTCAAAAAATTATTGATATCTCCCAAAAAATTATAAATAAATCTGTTATCTTAATGAAAATCATCTTTGTAATTTTATCAAAAAATTAGAAATCATAAAACACCATTTAAAATAAGAGTTACATTGAATGGTTAAATTAACCAATTATTTCAATGGAACCCAAATAAAAAAATGAGAAACCATTAAAAAATAAATCTAGATATCATATACTTTATTTATATAACTCAAAATAATGTTTAGTATTACAAGCATCTAATTTTATCTTTAATAAAAAGGAATGAGATAGAAACACTTATCTCTATTAGTGTGTACAATTTACTTTGATGAATGCCACTAAAATATGTTATAATAGGAATCCCAGATCCCCTAGAGACTAAAAACACAATTATAGACAACCCTAAGCATGATGGTTTTCTATCATGGATACTATGGTTAGGAAAAATAAAGTAAGAGGAAAGAAATAAATATGAAGAGTAAAAATGAGGGAGATATTAACCCTTACCTCTAAATATGAGTGAATATTTTCTATAGAATTGCTATATAATCAACAAAGAAAAGGTTGTATAGGGTGATAAATGACTAACATATTCACATAATAGTTTAACTAATAAATGATTAATATGATAAAATAAACCCTAATTAAAAAGAATATGAAAGTTAAAAAAAATACCCAAACCTGAATAGGTTTCATGGTTCATCCACATGGCTTACCAAACCATTTTTATCCAGTTAATCACCATTGAAAAAAAACTATATAGGTTATGTGGTTTACTCTACATAGTTTATTAAACTATGAACCAAACCATATGGACCTATAAATGATTTAAAATATCCAAAATTTCACCCTAAAACACACCAAACTCAAGAAAGGAGTTAACCTTATAAATATATATAGTAAAGTAACATTCGGGGTGTCACAACACCTATAATAATGAAACTATTATTTTAACTCCTTTGAATTATTAATATACCCTTCACACCAATCATTCCTTATTTAAAATCTATTTTCTATACCCATTGTATTTATTCTTGAAGGCCTATTTGGTTTTGATAATGTTATGAATCGTCAACCTATTTAAATACATCCATGTTTGGTTCTTATATATTTTCCCTAGATACTCATTCGTGACCTTAATATATGACTCACCTTTCACTAATTATCCATATAATGTTGGATCCACTTGAGATAATAGAGGAATGACCTCCACATTCTTTATCCTATGATTTTTATTTGGATCAAGTTTTTCACCAGTTAAATTTAGTTCATTGATATTTTTTCATAATCATTTATTAGAGTTAATGGTTGAATATATTCAATGGTTTATTATTTTGATTTATTATTATTATCCTTTTAATATATTGTAATTTTAATATCTCTAGAATAATAGGGAACACCATCATTTTCCTGATCACAAACTTTACTTAAATATATATTATGATATTTATTTATAACCTTATCTTTGATGACCTTCACATCACTACTTTACAAAATATATCCATCCTATTATAGAAATATTTACATGACTTACTCATCATTTAAGGGCCTATGAATATTTCATAATCTATTGTATCACCATATTTTCATTGGATTCCTTTCTTATTTTGAATATTACACTTGCTTTCAAACACTTTAAAGTGTTTAAGTGTTGTCCTCTTTGCATGCCATATCTAATACATTGTCTTATACTCTCTCAGTCATATCAATGCACCATTTTGAGTATAAATCTCCACTTAGACCACATTCTTCTAATAATTACTTTAGATAACACTCTCAATAGGTAGTTTATTTCCCATATTATTCACTCTATGGTTCTACCTTTCCATGAATCTATTTTGTTATGGTTTCCTTATAGATGACACTTCATGCTTGATGCCATGTTTTTATGAGTATCCTTCTAACTAATTAGATGTATACTCTATTACATTATCTGATATGAGAATCTTGATCGATCTTTAGGTTTCATTTTTTCTCATTTTTGAAAAAAAATCATTACATAACTTCCTTCTTGGTCTATATGAATATGATGCAACCCATTATTTTATAATTATCATAAAAATTAAATAACTTTCACCACATATTCGGTGAACATTTATTCGACCAAAAACATCACTACGAATTATATTCATAAATTTTTATACCCTTATCTTATTTATTTTGTAAGGATTTATCATAATCATTCATCACATTAAAGCATCAAAATTTCTCTCTTTTTCCCACTTCAAGTTAGAAATATCAACTATAACCTTTATCTTAGATAAATTATCCATTATCTATTGATTTGTTTTTGGAATCCTTCAATTAAAATAGTTATTATCTTATTACACTATAAAGAAAAATGTACTTTCCTTATTTTCAACTTGATATAGATTTTCATTTGTTCTATAACCATTCAACACGAAATTTACAACCTTAAATTTAATTTGGAAACCCTCCTAATTGAATGTATCTTCAAGTCCAAAGACATATAGTTGGATCCTGATCAAAAAATTATATCAAATACTACAAATATAGAGAACATCGATATTATTTAAATCATAACTTGAAAGAATTTTTCTTCCACTTACTTTGATTATTAAAGAATTGTTATTTTCAAATTGAATAGTACCATTAAATGGCCCTTAAAATTATTTAACAAATTCAGATTTTCAGTCATGTGTAATGTGTACCCACTTTCTAAAATCCATGTGATTATATTTTTTATTGAATTTAGTGAAGTTTCAGATAGAATATCCTTCTCCTTATTTTTTTCCTTTCCTTCCAAGAAATCATTAGTTTATTTGATACATGTGATAGTCTCTCTTCATTCTCTTAAACATAAAAAACATAGTCATATTTTTATTTGTCTGATGGGGAAATCTATTTCTATACGAAATCATTTATAGTTACCTTACAAAAATCCATCATTGACCTTAATAAAAGTAATTTAAACATTCCATTTTATTTAAATCCATAGAATTATAACCAAAATTTCAATAATAAATTAATACTCCAAAAAAAATGTAATCTCTAAGGTTTAGGATAAGTTATTATCCTCATTTTTGACTCTCGGGTGTTTCCCCTTAACTCCTTGCCTTATCCCAACATGTTATCATGTGTACATGGTAAAAAAATAGACACATCATCAAGGGAAATATTTTTTTACTATCTTTTATTCACATACATATATCTCCCAAATAACTTCTAAGTAAATGATAAGTTCTTATTGGTTTAGAATTATCCAAAAAATTTATTTACTTTCGGATTTACAGGAACTCTATTAGTTATAAATGACTCTGCGTTGAAACCAACTCGACATTTATGTACATATTTTAGTATTTGATCATCCAATACATTTTTTACACTTATAATGCCTTGTTAATCCCTCTAAATTAGATCATCACTTTGAACCTTTTAAATTGTATCTTATTCTTTTGTCTTATTGACTTTATTTGTTTCATGTTTCTATGTGATAAAAACTACTTCCTCTATAAGGGATTCAAACATTTTTTTCTCATGCTATGATAAAAGTATCAAGGTCATAAATTACCTTATATTTATATTCAATATTCAATTTTAAAGCCACTACTTATTTAGATGATTCATTAGTAACTCCTTGTTCCTACACCATCTTCTCTAACTGAGTAATTTTATCTTCAAGTTGATCAATATACTCTGATGGTTATTTTAAAAATACACCTCTATTTTTATTCTTTTTAAAATATACATCAATCTCTACATGAGTAACCTCAAGTTCAAAATTTAGATAAAAAACACCTTCCAATTGAATTTCTTTCTTAGTTTTGGATTTAACATTCTGAATTTTTTATATCATAGCATCCTTAATATCTAAAATAAATTTAGTTTCATGTTCTTGAAATCATGTCCAATCACTATACTTCTCTTTACTCGCCAAACTCATCCATTGAAACCACTTCCAAGATGTGTTTCCATATTAAAATATGAATTTATGGAGAAACATCCTTCACTTTTTATGTGTGAATTTACTATCAACTGCTCCATCGGCCTTCCTCAAACATCCCATAAACATATAACCGAGATTTCCATAGTTAAAGAATTCCAATGATATATTTCCTTTAACCTATATTTATCTCATCTGAACTTGATTTCCTTAAGTGATAGTAACTCAAAAATAACATCTTCATATACCTATTAATCCTTATAAATATAAACATTCTCCAGGGTTCTGAATTTAATTTCTATTAGTGAATCACTCAATACTTCTTATATCTTTACTCATATTTTATATGTGACACTCTTGTATTGAAAATATCCATGTGATAACTCCACATGATTACCTTCCCCTAAAATTGACTATATCAAATTTTATAATAATGGGAATATTCTTAGACTCTTCCTCATGATGTCAATATATTTCATATCATATACAAGTCTATGAATATATCAAATAACCTCAACAAGATAGCTGAAAAAACATCAATTTTTTCACTTGGAATCATCTTAAAATTAAAAATTTTGTTATAAATAATATAGATCTTCACCACCTTCACTTTTTTGTCGCATATATATATATTTGATAATTTATACCATATTTATTTAGCATAATTATAACTCATCACTATCATGATTATCTGATTTAATAATGATCTAAATAAGGAACTGTGTACATTTACATCAACATTAAGTAATTTTATCTCTTTTTCAATCATAGATAACTCTATGAAATCACTTATATGTATCCCATGTATATAAGTAGAGAAAACATCAAGGTTGAGAGACCATAAATGTGATATCATTATATTTATTCAGATATAATGATTATGATCATTGAAAAATGGAACACCTTTTTCATTGAAATCATTTTCCATGATAATATAGAAATCACCTCATCATGATGTGACTTCATATATTATGGTGTGGCATACCTAAAATTTACA
Source organism: Viscum album (assembly GCA_963277665.1). Lineage (NCBI taxonomy): Eukaryota > Viridiplantae > Streptophyta > Magnoliopsida > Santalales > Viscaceae > Viscum > Viscum album. Next base: position 352,621,727 of record OY728125.1, on the reverse strand, counting down.
AGATTATTTTGGGATACATCTCATTTTTTCATGCCCATATTTCTACTATATATCCACAAAATTTGAATAAAATATCATTTTAAATTCCTTCAAAATAATTGTATAATCCTCTCAATTTTTATAATATCATGGACCCATTACCACATGGTTTTTTACATTGTTTCATGATACACAATTACAATATTAAACTGTATTGTACAAAATTTTTATAATCTTGTGTTTTTTCATGATCAGCCCCTACAATTCATACATCACAAACTTTTTAATCATATATGGAACATATTAGAGGGTAATGAAACTTGTTGCATTAGGGAATTCCATTCATGGTTAACCAGAAATTCATTAAATTTTCATGGGGCCCTTTTTTTAGTGTAAGAAACATTGTTATAGCATGACCTAAGTCATTATGGCATGAAAAACCACCTCATGTTCCAACATACTCTTACACAGATTTCTCTATAATTTGATAACAACTATTACTTTGTTATTAACTATTTCTTCAAAATACCACTTTAAAATAATCCCAAATCATCACTAGAAATTTCCATGACTTTATCTTTATAAAAAAACTCATGTAGGGTTTATTTATAACAAAACTAAATCACTTTTACCAACATAAAAAAATATAATATAATGGTTGTTGTATTACCTTGCATTCTAAATCAAGTTAACATCATTCAAAATGAAATTTTTATGATGATAAGTTATAATATTTTAGGTAGTATTCAAATGAAAAAAAACTATAATAAATTTAAATTTTAGTATAATATATGAAATTTTAATGAAAATTATTATATAGTTGGGATTGATATTCATATTTTTTAGAGAGAGAGATATGTTATATTGTTGTAGTTTCGTTAAATTACATTCCTCAAAAATATAAAATAATTTAGGTAAAATTAATGTACAATTTAATTCAATGAAGAATTGTCTCGATGCTACTATCTCCATGATAACAAACATGCATGGTGAGGTTTTAACCCCTACGTCTACATGATTATCCGACATTGATTTCTCCATAAGAATTATATTCCCATCAAATATCCTTGAATTTGGTCACCCAGTTTCCTCTCATGGGGTCACATGCCTTTTAATTATTGTTATAGCATCCTAGGAACTTCACTCTTCGGTCATATGAAAAAATTCATAACTTTACATTTCTGGCTATGAGGCTAATAATTGTGACTCAATTGTTTCTTGTAAAAAACATAAAACATCAAAACTAAAAATTTGATCACATATATTTAGGACCATTTAGGATTAGAGTTTCAAATAATTAGGAAAATAATATATAAAAAATACCCAAGTCGTCAAATAAACATTTCTCTCATTTAACCCACCTATTATAACTTCACAATAGGTCATCAACATCATCCACAAAAAATAATTTATTGACATAAATCATTCAGAATCATTATTTATAACCTGGGGAAAATGAACCATAAGAAGGGTTAGCTCAAATTCTTATTAAGGGTAAACATAAGAATTAGATATTGAATGTCATCAATTAGCCTAATATTGGGTAAGGGTATGAGGACCTAATTAAACCACATGAGAGAATTATAAAATAACTCATACACATCAATTTCTGGCTTATCAAATATGAAAACGTGGGAAATAAAATATTCATTAAAATCAATAATAACGATCCATGTGATATCAATATCGATCATGAAAAACATTATAAACCCATAGAAAACAATTAAAACTATTTTCGGTAACTTGGAGCATCACTTTAATAACCCATGTCAAAAGTAACTGGAACCCATCTAAATCCATAGGATAAACCCGTTTTAAAATCCGTCATTCATTCATGTTAATACAATGAACATTATCCAATGCATGGGAGCACTATCTAGGCACACCCACCATTAAATCTATAATAGGCTCACCCGGTGTTATCTAGGAAACCCCATTGTCTAAGATGTAACAGGATCATCCAACTCTATCTGGGAACCCCCATCATCTAATATATAAATGGATCACACAAAATTGTCTATTACTCAACAACATATAAGATTTCCAAGAACCACAACATGAATAAACTAATAGAAACAATAATTATTCCTTTTGAAACTTGTTAAATCTATGGAAAAGAAATGGGTTCCATAAAAATCACTTTGGAATAGGATCAATAAATTGAAATTAAATGAGTTCCATAACTATATTTTTGAAATATTATTAATCCATTTAAAATAAATGAGTTTAATATCAATCTCTTTGAAACCTGATTAACCCACGAAAAAAATGGGTTTCATAACATTATCTTTGAAGCTTGATTAATCCATCCAGAGAAAGAATGAGGATGGAATTAATACCAAATATCCCTAGTGTAGGAAAATTGACAACAATTTTAATTCATGTTTATGAATTTAAATACCATTAAATGATCACTAAAAATGTTCATGAGGAAAATATCCTTTTCCTTTTAAAAATCACTTTTTAAAACATAAAACATATTAAAAATAATTTTATTTTAAAATGAATATAAAAGATTATAATGTAATATTTTAAAAAATCCTTTAAAATAATTATTGAGGAAAATATCCATTTATATTTTTAAAAATCTTTTAAATTTTATTTTTAAAATTTTTTAAAAAACATGGTTTTGGAAGAAAACAGATTTTCGACCGAAGCGGGAAATGAAATCAGATTTTCTTTAAAAAATATAAATAATTTTAATTTCAAAAGAATGGAAAAATGGTAATATTAATTTAAAATATCATAAATAACGAAAGAATAATTTAATTCATGATAATTTTATTATTTCAACGTTGGAGACTTAATCATACACAATCCTGATAAATGATAAGATTGTAACAAAAATTCATACCTCATTAGTATCTTTGAATTGTGTGCCAAATGAAATGATTACATTAAGTTAAACATAAAATGCCCTAAGAATAAATTAATTCATGAAATTACATGTCAGTGGTTATGTATATACACATCATCAAATAATATAGGTGCATAACTCAATATGAGTCTCAAAGAATGAAAATTATGACAAAAACCCATTATTGATTTGGTAACTTTGAAACTGTAAACCCAATTAAAGAAATATCCTCCAATAGATATGTTAATCCTCATACCTTTTTGTAAAATTATCATAAAATACATTCATGGGTGTAATATACACCACATAACAAAAATAAGTGGTGAATATGGCATGTATCTTATAGAAATAAATGTGAGATGAGAAACACCCCTTACCTTGAGATCGATTCATCACTATTGGTCTTTATCTTTAGGAATAATAAAAATATGTTAATTAAAAAAATTACTTATAAAATTTTAAAATATTATTATTACGTTTTTCACTTATAAACTAGTTATATATAATTACTTAATCAATTAAGTTTACATCAAATGTTTTGACCATATTTGTCTTATGTGTCAAAAAAATTGGTGGGATGACTATGGTCAAAGGGGTCATTATTTAAAAATATACAGAATAATAATCATGAAATAATTATAATATTTATACATCAATTATACTTTTAAAATCATTCATGAAAAAATATTAAGAAAAATGAACCAATGTTATGATCATGGAGACGGTAGGTCGTATGTATGCAAGAGTAATGTTTCCATTTTAAAATAAACATTATTGAAATAAGTTGAGTGATAATTTTTATTTTCATAATTATCATTATATCATAAAAATTATGATATTTAATTATATATATTTATATATATCATTCTTTGATGTAAAAATAATAGCATCGCTTCGAGGAGGCGGTAGTTTACATGTCCATAAACAACATTGTCTCTTTTTTAGTGTGTGAAAAGGGTGATAACAAACATGATATATTATATTTACAGAAATGTAATTATGTCACATATATCATATATATTAATTATAGTTATCCTTATTACCCTATATTTAACACGTTAGTGAAAAATGCTTCGCATCACTTTGTGAGGTGATAGTCTGTCGTACCCACAAGCGGTGTTATTATATACCCTGAGGTATGGAATATAAAAATATTTTATATGATATAATAAATATAGAGGTATATTAATGTTATAAATATTATAAATATAATATATAAATAGTATTTTCATCATTTTTTATGATGAGAGGTGGTAATGGAAAAACGAATGACATCGTTTCATGAGGTGGTAGTCTGCCAAACACAAGAATGAAGATTTCATAACCCATTTAAGGTAATTGTGTGTGGGTGTAGGTATTAACATTAATATAAAAAAAATTAGTATAGTTATTATATTGATGATATTATATAATCATATTATAATAATTATTGAAGTAGGAGGAGGAAATAAAACAAAAACACAAGTTGATGAATGTTACCTCTTTTTTAGGTAACTCATTTTGGTTTTCACCAAAATACTTCCATGGATAGATTTATTCCCAAATTAAGGCTTATAGGATGCGTTTATGGAAGTTTAGAGGTGATTTTTGCATGGTTTGGTCGATCTAAATAGCTTTAGTTGTGTGAATAAGTATGGATAGTGAATACCCTATTATAATGGGGGAGGAGTGCCATTCTTGTAAATACTAAAAAGTAAACCCAATTGGGAAATCTCCCTTACCTCATGTGCTTATATAATTGAACACTAATGGAGGGTAGGTATTAATTTTTCATAAAATATCTCCACCTCAAAAAATAAATTCATTTTTATCAAGGTATTCTTTAGTCTTTGAGTTTACTCGATTTTATCTCTGTAGTTTTTTACAATGGTAACTTGTATATTTTTATTTACATAGGTAATTTATCCATTAATATTATAATTAAAAAATATATTTATTATATAATTTGTAATATATAATTATAAATATTAAGACAGGTTCATTAAATAAAAATCCTATGTGTGTATACAATTAATTTTAATACCAAGGCATATAATGCACAAAACCCTGTTTTAACCTTAATTGTGTTGAATAATTTTAATTGTTTTCACTAATAATTATGGAAAAACATTATGTTTAACTTATTAGATAGAATAAATTATTCTTATTCAAAATAGGGAATCATTTTTTCTCAATTATATTAATATAATTTAATAATTTAATTTAAAAATAATCATACAGACGAGATGGGAAAGATGGTTTTTAAAGTGAAAATGTTCAACAAATTACTATGTTTTTATATATAAATTTAATATAATAATAATTTAAATTACATATATTATATTAATATATGTATAATTGAAAAATGTTTACTTTAAAACCAATTTAAAATATAACATAACATTATAAATTATTTAGATGAAAAGTCGGATTTCAATTAAAATGCAGTATTTTTTCATTATTCAACAAAAAATGAAAATTCTCAGAAAAATACCAAAAAACACACCTTAAGGTTATTTTTTACATTAAAATTTCAATAATAAAATTTATTTTTTCAAAAAAATCCACCCTTAAAAAGAAGAATAAAATACTTTATAAAAATATATATTTTTAAGCGTAAAAGTGGATTTGTTCTTATCTTAGGCCCACCAAATATATTATATGAAATTAAAAATATTTTATTGAATATAATATTAATTTATTTATTTAATATCATTAATTAATGGTAATTAATTTAATTTATTAAGCTAAAACACATTTGGACATATAAAAATTGTTATTTTATAAAAATATTTCCTTTATATTCAATTAGTTTTTATTTTCATTTATAATTAATTGGTAACCAGTGAATTAATTTTATAAAAATGTGTCTAAAATATTTTTATAATTTTTTTTAATATTATTCATTCCCACAATTCCAATGTCTAGGTGATAATTATCATGTTAAATAATATTTTGGATAGTATATTATCATCCTATAAGACTCATCCATGCGTGTAACACAGGTTATCAAAGAAACCCGATGTTATGTCTAACACAAGTTAAACATGGTGTTGTGTATAACACAAGATAAACTATTAATTTAATGTAACTCAATATACCAAATAATTTAAATTAATTTGAAATATTATTGTTTATAAACTCTTTGTATGTTACATCCTACCCTCTTAAAATGAATTTCTCCCGAAAACATATTCCTGGTTATGAAAAAAAATAGAATTACATTATTGAAAACAACATATTAAAATCATATTAGGAAAACATACCTTAAAATTACCAAGTGATAAATATAGAGGTCACTTTATGTTATTCATAACTATGGTTCCACTAAGGGAGAACATTGGTTGTAAATTAAAAATGGATTTGGAAGTGAAAACTAATTAACATGGAATAATGGAGAGTGATAGAGAATGTGGTCAATACGAAGTAAATGAAAACAAAACCACAAGCCAAATAGGTGTGGAAAAGATCATTGATATCATCCAAAAATATGGTAATAGGATAACAATTTATTTCAATATCTTTTTCCTAAAGATGATGGATTCATTCACAATCTTGATTGAAAACATAATGAAATATACTTACTCGACAAGTAAAATTTCATCCTTTAACCAATTTCCACCAAAATGTCATTTTCTTTCTAGACTATGATTGTTAAAGATTAAATTTATTTTTCTTGAAGCACAAAAATAAATTTTTGATATAACCATAAAGAGGATAATAGGTTATTCCTACTGTCTTTAGACATTAACAAAAACCAAAATTGTAAGTGCATTGTAAGATAATTTCTAAAATGAATAAAAATTAATATTAAAATTAATATTAAAATTTCAATAGTAATACCCAAAGTTCAAAACAAATAATTCAATAAATAAATATCATTAAACTTATTCAAACATTTCATGACTAATTTTGAACATAAATATTAGAATGATTTAATCAATTATTCTTCCAAGATAAATAAAACAATATTCCAAAAATAAAATCCCATATGTTTCTGAAATAAATATAATATTTACTGGAAAAAAACTTTACACTAACTTGTAAATCATGTAGTCCAGTGGTAGGAGCTAAACCCTTGTCTCCCTTCAGTTGTGGGTTCAAGCCCTATAACCTTGCCGGATGCAACAAGTTGTCACACAGCCTTCAGTTTATCATTTTTTTAAACATGAAAAATAAAATTACTCCCTAAATATCACTTCATGCTGATCTTATGGGTTAAAAATACCCCAACCAAACAAAAAAAGTGTCCAACAAATTCACTAATAATCTCAAAATGTTTACCACTTAAAACCTCAAAGATTTTCATAAGACATTGAACTTATGATTAACATTAATCTTATATACCTATGATGGTATCCATGTATCTTAAGATAACATCACATGAAAACATCCTAATATCCAAATTTATCTATACCATGATTTCATACAAATAATAACATCCCAGAACAAACACATCTAGATCTTGTATATAAATCCATAACTTTACATTTCCGACTATGATTCTAATAATTGTGACTAATTTTTTTCTATAAAACCTTACAAAATCAAAAGGAAAACGTGCATCACTTAGATTCAGGGGGAGATTTTCGGTTGAGAGTTTTATAGAATTAGTATAACTCCTATATAAACAATACATGAGTCATCAAATGAACATTTCCCCCATTTAACCAAACTTTTACAATTTTATAATAGTTTGTAACCATCATCCTTATAAAATATTTTTTTAGACCTAAATCATTCATCCTTAGTCTTTATAACACGGGTAATAGTAAACATAAGTATATTGAGCTCAAATGATGGATAAGGGTAAAAATAATAATTAACAATTGAATTTTGTTAATGAGAACAATATTTCATAAGGGTATGATGAAATAATCAAATTGTATGAGCGAATTGTAATGAACCAAAAATTTATTAATGAAAATTCCTCTTGATATGATTCAATTTCCTATAATGTTAAATGGTTATATAAGACATTTTCACTTACTTGGTTTTATGTTTTTGGATTTTAAAATACCATTAAGAATTTTTATCGTTTCCAATATAGTCGATGAACAGTGATCACATGATTAGTATGAATATAGGGCTTTAACAAATCCAATTTACTCATCCAAAGGAAGTGATGGCCTCATCCAGTATAATTACTCCATAAGAATCCCATTTTTCAGAGTTTGGAAAGGAGGTAGCATCACGGGGAATCTCTCTTGACCAAGCCCAAGCCGAGATTCAACACGTTAAGCTTGAACAGAACTGTCTATGGTAGAAGTGGGGTTGATAGATATTACCACCAGAGCGATGCTATCAGATCCTCCCCAAGAGTTGGTCACCATCGCGCACATTACCCTTATGTATTATGCAAGTGTTATAAGGGTTTATGTATGAATACCCTAGAACTATGATTGTGTGCATTAGTTTTGTATAGAATAAAGAATATACATTCATTTTATTATTGTCACTTTGTAAATGGTTTTTAATGCACAAATAGTATTTTTAATTAATATTAAATTAACGAACCTATTTTGAGTAATTAATGGATTTTTGAATTAAATAATATTTTAATAAAATATTATTACTAAATTACGTTTTATTAAATATAATTGACGGTATAATTTTTACAAATACAATTTTAATTTTTATTAAGGTTTGAAAGCTGTTTCGGTCAAAACATATGAATTTTTCATAAATGTCAGTATTTATTGTTTAAAATTAAAATTCAAATATTTATAAAATTATTTAGATAAAATGAATATTATTTTTTGAATCAAAAAGTTGAAATTATCCAATGGTAAATTTTTCATAATTTTCTAAGAGAGTCGAATTTTTTGGGTACAAATTAAATACCGTCTAAATATATAATGTGTTTTATGACATTATAATGTCCCAATAGTGATGTAATAAAATACAATAAAATTGATTTTCTGTCAATATATTTTTCCCCTTTAAAATAATTTGATTCTAGGTTTGTTTTATTTATTTTACAAAGCCATAGTGGACCCTCCAAGACTTATAAAACATTTTAACATTTTAAATTGATTTCCTTGAGAGTGTGACTCAAATCCACATATGAAAGCCTAATATTTTAATATGTTTAGACATTATCCTTATAAAATAATTTTTTCCAATCCCTTTTGGAAAACACCATTGTCCAAAACCATAGTTTGGTTTTTGTTTTTTATTAGTTTAATGTATGGTGTCAAAAACCTAAATAAGAAAGAATTCTCTCTCCTTTCCTATATAAACTCACACAATATCCCATTACTCTACACTCAAAACCTTTGGAGCTCGACCAAACCCTCCATACTCTCTCTAGAAGCCTCATAATGCACCCCAAGCTCCCAATAATCCTCTCTCAAGACTCTTCCAAGCCTTTGGGATCACACTTCCAAGTAAGGGATTTCTTCATTTCTCATTTTTGTCCAAGTTTCTTTATGTCTTTACACCCTTGTCTATTCAGTTACAAATATTAGGGTACAATTTTAAACATCCCATATACTTTCCTCCTTGTGTTTTAATGATGATAGACCCCTTTTTATCTCATTAATTCCTCCCATGTACACCTGTTACCATACCGAAATTTGGTAAGTGATTTCTCTCTCCTCATTTACATTAAAGAAATTATTTTATATTATGAATATAAATTACATTACAAATGTTGGTACATGTATCTATATTATCCCCTTACTATCCATTTAATTTAAATATTATGAGGTACCCATTTCTCTCTAATCAATTGTTTTTATGAATTCTTATGTCACGTCGTTATGCTACCAAAATTACACCGCGATTTTCCAAGCCAAATCCATTGTGGAGTGAATACCATACCCATTTCTCTATCAAGGGAATTCACCTATATGAACATTTAATTATTGATTATATAGTTTCATGTATGAATTCCACATTCCTTTATCATGTAATAAATGATGATTTTTAAAGAATCCATGTTGTATGATCTATGTGGCACACTTATATATGAAATGAAACGATTAAGAAGGGTGTGCCCTGATAGTGCTCCAATGAATTGGGTAAAGATTAGTATCATGATAAATCAAGTGAAATTAGGGTTTACTCATTCTAATTCATTTTTAATGAGGGTTTACTCATTCTCCATGTTCAATGATCCTTGGATCATGCTAATATCATGTTAAATGTTGTTGTCGCATTTCCATGTTATGATAATCATGCTATATCATGTCATTATGTTCATATTTCTCTTATACTTTATTGATATCCCTATTTTCTAACATGTATTGTATTATTCATTTTATGACTTGTTTACTCTATTACTGGGCTTCATAGATCACCCTTTTTACATGTATGTCCTCAGGTTATCCCATGCAATGCTAAGTACGAGGGAATGTAGTGGCCATGTGAAGGAAGTTTTCAATAAAGATGTTTTATTTTTCTGTCTTCAGTTTTAATGTAAGGTCCCTAATTTCCCAATACAATAGACCTATAGATCCTCAAAGTTTTATTACATGAAATTTTATGTAATAAATCATGTTAAAGTGTGTAATAAAGAGAAGGGTTGTTATAGTAGGTATTGGAGGGAGGTTTAATTATTTCTTGGGATTCGGATTAGAAAACACTATTAAAAGCCTTAGGGATAAGACTAAGTATAATAAAAACATTACTGAAATTTTTTGAGTACTGATTAAGTGGTTTATTAAGAAAATACATCCCAGTATAGATACGAGTATGTATAGGCGACTCTGGACCAGATGTATCTAGGGGTAAAACTCAAAAAAAAACAGCTTTGAGCTATACTTGAATGAGAACTGGTGCAGGACAACGAGCCTTGATACACTCTTGGTTATGAAACTCCCAGGGGATATGCTTTGGTAAATTCATAAACTTAGTACAAACCATTATTAAGGGAATTAAACAAATTCCCCTAAGAATATATGTTGAGAATTGGATCCTGGAAACATAGACTGAAGCCTATAAATTCATAAGTTAATGAAATAAAATTAATTTATAAGTTATCCATTTTTTCATTGGATTTCCCTTTTATGTGTTACCCCTAACTTTCCATTTCTTCCATCCAGTGGTTGGTAATAGGAGGACTTGGGCTAACAACTGATGAGAAGATCAATGTGACGACTATTCTAATGAAATGCTCAGTCTGATGGGAGCGGGAATCACAAACTTTGTGAAGATACTCTCTCAATTAAATCATGTTTTCAATAGAAATATGGGTTAAGAGGAACGTTCAACCCACCCTAAGAAAGAAAAATTCACAATCAAGATCTTCATGAGACAAAGGCCTCCAACTTTTAATGGATCATCTTACCCATCAGTCGCCAAAAAATGGATCAACTCTATTGAAAATATATTATCTATACTTCAATTTTACAAACAAGATAATGTTTTTCTGGATACTAATCATATTGAGGATGAAGCTGATCAATGGTGGACATTTATCAAAAATATGAAGCCTAAGGAAGAGATCAAGGTGTTGGGATAGAAGGATTTCAGTAAAAAAATCGATAAATATTTTCCTCTCACCCTATAACTTAAGATGGAAAGGGGCTTCATTTCCCTCAAGAAAAAAGATGATGAATCCATAGAAGTGTATGAGGAAAAAGTCACATGGATTTTTCAATACACCCCTAACTTTTTCAATTCCTATGAATGAAAAGTTGACCACTTCTTTGGTGGGATAAAACCTAGCGTATGGAAATCCCTAACGATCCGTGACTTTGAGAGCTATGAGGAAATTGTATGATGTGCCCTCAATGTTGAAATGTATATTATCTAATATCAAGGGTATCATGGGGATAATAAGTATAAGGTGTAATTTAATTCTGGATATTTGATGGATACATCCAATGGTGCTAAGAAATTTCAGCATCCCCCTTTCCAAAGGTATGGAAAAAAGAACCCCAAAAATTTCCTAAAGGGGACGAGGAAATGATTTAGGTGTAGAAGAGAAGGGAACCTAGGTTTTAACTACTGACAAGAAAAATCCACTACTGCGACAGAGGAGAGGAATAATCCATTAGACCCTCAACACATTATTCATTACTTCAACTACAAAGAACCAGGTCACTTTGCAAACTAGTTCCCTAAGGCAAGGGTTTTTGGAGGCAACCAAAAAAATACAATGAATAAAGGGAGAGATTTTTCCATCACTACTGCCAAAGTGAACCCCGAAAACGAAGTGGTGAAAGGTACTCTAGTAATTCGTTCAATAATAGCGAACATACTTTTTCATTTTGGTTCTACATATTCTTTAATGTCCTGAAATTTTAGTAGAACAATCCCAACACCACCCAAAATCAAGGAAGTAAAGATGTCGGTGAGAACAGAAAATGTGGAAATCATTACATCCTATGAATATAACTTCTACCCTATCATAATTTGTGGTTTGAACTTTCCATTTAACCTCTTCATACTCCCTCTGGTGGAATTTTATGAAATTATTGGCATGGATTGGATTTCCCTATATAGATCCAACATAAATTGTCGTGATAGGGAAATCACTCTCTATATGGAGAATCGACCCCTGATTCTGTACAAGTGCAAGGAAGGGGATGAATCTTATTTAGCACCATCGTCTCAAGTGTTGATATTACTACCCTATGAGCATGTATATCTTTCTCAGGTGATTGAATCTATTGAAGAAACCATCCTTGAAGACAAGCCTATTGTGAGGGAATTTTCTAAAGTGCTTCCTAATAACTTTTGCAGTCTTCCTCCAAGAAGAGATATTGAATTCTCAATTGATCTTATACCTGGGGCATGGCCAATATCCAAGACTCTATAAATAATTGATGTTGTGGAACTTGAGGAGCTAAAGAAACAACTACAATAGAATCTAGATAAAGGTTTTATAGGCCTAGGTGATTCACTATGGGGTTCACCAGTCCTCTTTGTCAATAAGAAGGATGGGTTAATGCAACTTTTCATTGATTATCATGAGCTTAAAAGTCATGATAAAGAACAAGTATCTTCTGCCTTGAATTAATGACTTGTTTTATCAACTGCGTAAAGAAAAATACTTCTCCAAGGTAGATTTTCAATTGGGATATTACCAAGGGTGAAAAAGAAGGGTATCCCCAAGACTTCTTTCCGTACAAGTTATGGGCACTATGAATTCATAATAATGCCTTTCGGACTCACTAATTCTCCAACAATCTTTATGGACTTGATGAATAGAGTATTTATAGATTACCTGGACAAATGTTTGTTTGTCTTTATAGATGATATTCTAATATTCTCAAAAATCAAGGAGGATCATGAGGAGCATCTAAGAACATTACTAGAGACCTCAAAAAAGGAGAATCTCTATGCAAAGTACTACAAGTGAAAGTTCTGTTTGAAGGAAGTCTCATTATTGGGTCATATCATCACAAGAAATTGGATATCTATAGATCCCTCCAAGACAAATGCAGTTGAGGGGTAGACGAGGCCAATAACTGTGATAGATATTCAAATCTTCCATTGGTTAGCTGGATATTATCGGTGATTTGTGAGAAATTTATCTTGATTTTCAAACCCTCTTACCAAGAAAACTTGGAAGGGAGTCAAGTTTTCTTGGATTAATGAATGTGAAGAGAGATTATAGGAGTATAAAAGGAGTCTTATCACTGTGCATGTCATCAAATTACCCACAAGTGGATAAATTTTTGTGATATCCAGTGATGCTTCAAAGAAGGGACTGGGTTGTTCGTTGATGAAAAATTATAAAGTCATTACCTATGATTCAAGATAATTGAAATTTCATGATAAAAACTATCCAACATGTGATCTGGAGTTGGATGTAGTAATTTTCACTTTATAAATTTTGAGACATTGCCTGTTTGGGGAGAAGTATGAAGTATATACAGACCACAAAATCCTCAAGTATGTATTCACATAGAAGTACATTAATATGTTCCAATGAATATGGTTAGAGATGATAAAAGACTATGACTTCTCAATCCATTACCACCCTAGTAAATAGAACAAGGTGGCAGATGATCTAAGTAGAAAAGACCCTCCAATTCTATCATTAATGAGAATTGAAAAGGATCCAATATTCTGGGATTTGATGAAGATGGACATGGGAATAACAAAGAAGGTAACATCATCAATTCTTTCACAAATTATAGCTCAACCATCTCTTTCGAAAAGGTTAAAGGACTCTCAAAAGGATGATGTGGTAATTCAGAAGAATGTAGAAACTATCATTAAAATTAAATCCCCAGATTTCAATGTTAATGAACAAGGAATTGGGAGATTTGGGTCAAGACTATGTGTTCCATTAAATACATAGTTAAATAATGAACTTTTGGATTATACATAATATTCAAATTTCTCTATTAACCTAAGAAACACAATGATGTATCGAGATCTTTGAGAGTATTATTGGTGGGATAACATGAAGATGCATATCATTGAGTATACATCAAAGTGCTTGGTGTGTCAGAAAGTGAAGGTTGAGAGGCAGAAGTCTAAGGGTATGATAAAACCATTACCCATAATAACATGGAAATGGGAGAAACTCACTCTGTATTTTTTCACCATATTTCTGAAAAAAAATCCAAAGGAAACAATGTTGTTTGGGTTGTTGTGGATCATCTTACAAATACTACACACTTCATTGCAATTTGAGAGGATTTTTCATTGGATCAACTAGCACATATATATGTGAAAGAATTGGTAAGGTTGCATGTAATACCACCATATATTATATATGATTGAGATCCAAGATTCACCTCTATGTTCTGGAAAAGTATCCAACATGCTATGAATACTAAGTTGAACGTCCGTATGGCTTATCATCCTCAAACTGGTGGCAAAAATGAGTGGAATATCCAAACACTTGAGGACATGTTGAGAGCATGCTCGATGGACTTCAAAGTAAGATGGGGTCAAAATCTTCCTATGGTTGAGTTCTCTTACAACAAAAGTTTCCACTCAAGCATACAAATGGATCCTTATGAATCCCTTTAAGGGAAGAGGTGCAGACACTGGCATTTTGGGATGAAGTTAGGGAGAGAAAACTCCTAGGTCAATAAATGGTCAAAGAAATGGTGGAGAAGGTCAATATTATCCAGCAGCACATTAAATCTGTTCAGAGTCAAAAAAATATTTATGCTTATAATTGTCGACAAGACCTAGAGTTTAAAGTTAGAGACATGCTATTCCTCTATATATCACTGTGGAATAGAGTTAGGATATTTGGGAAGAAGGTAAAGCTTAGTCTGAGGTACATCGCCCCTTTTGAGATCCTTGATTGCACTGGAGTAGTGGCCTAACTACTATCACACTCACCAAACCTATCTAAAGTACATGATGTATTCCATGTATCACTCTTGAGGAAGTATATACCTGACCCATTACATGAACTCAATCCAGAGGTGGTACCATCATAGAATGAACTCTCATATTAAGAGAATCCGGTGAAGATCGTAGATCATAGGGAAAAAGATGTACTAAATAAGACAATTACCATCATCAATGTATTGTGGTAAAACCACATATTTGAAGAGTAAATGTGCGAATTGGAGGAAGTGATGAAACAGAGTTACCCACATATGTTTTAGTGTGGGAAAAGGAAATTTTGAGGGTGAAATTTCTTAAGGGGGAAGACTGTAATGACCCAAACATTTATTAATGAAAATTCCTCTTGATCTGATTAAATAACATACTATATAAAATGGTTATATAAGAAATATCCACTTCCTTGGTTTTATGTTTTTGGATTTCAAAATATCCTTAATAATTTTTTTCGTTGCTAATATAGTCGTTTAACAGTGATCACCTGATTTGTATAAATATAGGGCTTTAACAAATCTAATTTACTCAGAAAAAGGAAGCGATGGCCTCATCCAGTAGAATTTAACCATATGAAGCCCATTTTTTGGAGCTTGGAAAGGAGGTAGCAGTAATGGTATTCTCTCTTTACCAAGACCAAACTAAGATTCAACACATTAAGCTTGAATAAAACCACCTACGGGAGAAGTGAAAGTTGATAGAGATTACCACCCGAGTGATATTATCCAAGCTTCCCCAAGAGTCTCTCACCATCATGCACCTTACCCTTAGGTCTTATGTGGGTGTTATATGGGGTTATGTAACAAGACCCTATAATTGTGATTATGTGCATTAGTTTTTTATATAATAAGGAAGATACATTCATTTTTTTATTGTTACTTTGTAAATAGTTTTTAAAGCACAAATAGTATTTCTAGTTAATATTCAATTTAGGAATCTATTTTAAAAAATTAATGGAATTTTTAATTAAATATTATTTTAATAAAATATTACTACTAAATTACTATTTATTAAAAATAAATGATCGTATAATTTTTATGAATGTAATTGTAATTTCTATTAAGGTTTGAAAGCTTTTTCTGGTCAAACCCCATGAATTTTCGATAAATGTTAGTATTTATTTTTAAAATTAAAAATTCACATATTTAGAAAATTATTTAGATAAAATGAATATTATTTTATGAATAAGTATGTCAGAATTATCCAATGGTGAATTTTTTATAATTTTCTGAGACAGTCAAATTTTTGGATAAAAATTAAATATCGTTTAAATATATAATGTGTTTTATGACATCATAACGACCACATAGTGATTTAATAAAATATTATAAAAGTTATTTTCGGCCAATATATGTTTTAACTTTAAAATAATGTGATTTTAGGTTTCTTTTATTTTTTTTACAAAGCCTTAGTGGACCCTCCATGACTTATAATACATATTTACATTTTAAAATGATTTCCTTGAGAGTGTGACTCATCTCCATATAAGAAAGCCTAATATTTTAATAAGTTAGTCCATTGAACATATAAAATAATTTTTTTCACTCCCCTTTGGAAAATACCATGGGAAAAACCATGGGTTGGTTTGTGGTTTTGATTAGTTTAATGTGTGGTGTCTAAAACGAAAATAATAATAAATTCACTCTCCTTTCCTATATAAATCCACTCAATCTCCCATTCCTCCTCACTAAAAACCTTTTGATCTTGAAAAATCCCTTCCATTATATCTCTATAATACCCCCAAGGCACCCCAATCTCCCAATAATCCTCTCTCAAGACTCTCCCAAGCCTTTGGGATCACACTTCCAAGTATGGGATTTCTTCCTTTCTCATTTTTATAAAAGTTTATTTATGTTTTTATATACTTGTATTTTCAATTAAAAATATTGGGTATGATTTATCACCTCTCCTATAATACCCTCCTTATGTTTTAATGATGATATATTCCTTTCTCTCTCATTTATTATTCTCAGGTACACTCGTTACCATACTGAAATTCCATAATGGATTTCTCTCTCCTCATTTACATTCAAGAAACTATTTTATATTATGAATCTAAATTCCATTAAATACATTGGGAAATGTATCTATATGAACCCCTTACTGTCCATTTAATGTAAATATGATGATATAACTTGTTCTCTCTCATCAACCATTTTTATGAATTCTTATGTCACGTTGTTATGCTATCAAAATTGCACCACGATTATCAATGCCAAAGTCATTATGTAGTGAATATAATGCCCAATTCTCTTTCAAGGGTATTAAACTTTATGCACGTTTACTTATTGGTTATATAATTTCAGGTATTAATTCAACATTCCTTTTTCATGGAAGAAATTATGATGTTTAATGAATCCATGTTGTATGATCTATGTGGCACACTTATGCATGAAATGAAATGATTAAGAATGGTGTGCCCCGATAGCGCTTCAATACATTGGATAAAGACTAGTATCATGATACATCAAGTGAAATGATGTTTTACTCGTTCTAATTAAAGTTCAATTATGGTTTAATCATGATTCATGTTCAATGATCCTTGTCTCATGCTAATATCATGTTAAATGTTGTTGCCATATTTCCATGTTATGATAATCATGCTATATCATGCCTTTATGTTCATATTTCTCTTATGCTCCATTGATATGCCTATTGCCTAACATGTTTTTTATTCTTAGTGTTATTTATATTTTACTCCATTAATGGGCTTTATAGATCACCCTTTTCATATGTATTTACTCAGGTTATCCCATTATATGCTAAGTATGAGGGAATGTTTTGGTCAAGTAAAGGAAGTTTTTAATAAATATGTTGTATTTTTATGCCTTAAGTTGTCATTTAACGTCCCTAATTTCCAAATACACTTGAACTCTCAATCATTAGAGTCATATTAAATGAAATTTTAGGTAATAAATCGTGACTAAGTGTGTAATAAATAGTAGGGTTGTTATATGAATCATAAAAGAACTCATACCCATCAATACTTGGATAATCAAATATGAAGACACAAAAAGGAAAGTGTCCTTAGAATCAATAATAATGAGACATTTTATATCAATTTTTATCATCATAAACATTATAAAAACATACAAAACAATTAAAACCCTTTTAAATAACATACACCATCACTTTCATAACCCATTTTAAACCCATATCAGGAGTAATTAGAACCCAATTAAATCCACAAGAGAACCCCTTTGTTAACTCCCTCTTTATTTCTGGCTAAGAAATGGAACATTACCCAATTAATTGTAGTGTTATATGGGCTCACCCATAATTTAAGATATAACGATATCACCAGATACTATCCCCCCCTCCATCATCTAAGTTGTAACGGGCCCACCTAATGTTATTTGGACCACCCAATCATTTAAGTTTTAACAGAATCACCCAGTGCTATCTCGGCCACCCCATTGTAAAATATTTCTAATAACCACAACATGAATAAAAATCATAGAAACTATAATAATTCCTTTTGTAAGATTATTAACACATAAAAAAGAAATGGGTTCCATAAAAATCACTTTGAAACATGATCAATGCAAGGAAAGTAAATGGGTTTTATAATAATATATTTAAAACATGATTAATACATAGAAGAGAAATGGTTTCCATAAGAATCACTTTCAAAAAATATTAACACATGGAAAAGAAAGGGCTTCAATAAAAATTTATCTGAAACAATATTAATCCATCCAGATAAATAATTAGGATGGTATCCATACCAGATACACCCATTTTAGGATAATTAACAATAATTTTTTCTAATGTTGATTAATATAAATACCATTAAAAGATAATTAAAACATTTATAAGGAAAAAAGTTTTTTCCTTAAAACATTTTAATTACAAAAAAGTATAAAAATTTTACTATTAATTTAAAATATCATAAATAAATATAAGATAATATAATTTATGATAATTATAAGATTTTATCATTGGATAATTAATCATACACAGTCCTGATAAATGATGAGATTATAATAAAAACTATTACCACTTTTTTATATTTGAATCATAATCCCCAAGAAATAATTACATTAAATGAAACATAATATACCATTATAATAAATTAATTCATGATATTACATGTTAAATAGGCTTTATATACTTCTTATATAATAATATGGGTGCATAATGCAATATAAATCTCAATGAAAGAAAATTATGAAAACAATCCATTACTACTTTGGTAACTTTGAAACACTAAACCCCATGAAATTGAGATCCTAAAATAGATATTTAAATACCCATATTTTGTAATTATAATAATAATAATAAATACATTCATGGTTTTTATATAAACCACATAACAAAAATAAGCGGTGAATAGGGCATCTAGCTCACTGGAAAAATAGTGAGATGAGAAAAACCCCTTACCTCGAGTTTGATTCCTCATGATTGTTCTTTATATTAATTAATTAGAAAATTATGTTAATTATTTTATTTATTTATAACCTCTTAAAATATTATTATTAATTTTATTTAAATTATAAAAAATTATATATAATTACTTAACCAATTAATTTTACATTATATGTTTTGACTATATTTTTCTTATAAGAAAAAAACAACTTTTGTAGGTTAACTATGGTCAAATGGGTCGTTATTTTAAAATATCCACAATAATAATCACGAAATAATCATAATATTTATACAAAAATTATACTTTTAAAATAATTCAAGAAAAATGGTTATGAAAAACGAACCAATATTCCCATCATAGAGACGGTAGGTCATACGTACGCATGAGTAACATTTTAATGTTTCAATGATCATTATGGAAAGAAGGTAATTAAAATTTTATATTTATATAATTGTAATTATATAATAAATAACCTGATATTTAATTATATAAACTTATATATATATCATTATTCTGATGTAAAAAGAATCACATTGCTTTGAGGAGGTGGCAGTCCACATGTCCATCTATGACGTTATCACTTTATTAGTGTATGACACGGTAGTAAAGAAAATAAAATATTATATTTATATAAATATTATTATGTCATTAATATCATAATTATTTCATGTATATCATATATATTAATTATGGTTAACCTTATTAACTTCCATGTAACACATTAGTGAAAAATGCTTCACATCGCTTCACAAGGCGGCAGTCTGCCGCTCACACGAAAAATGTTATTGTATCCCCTATGGTATGGAATTTAAAAAGATTTTATTTCATATAATAAATATAGGGATATAATTATTTTATAAATAAAATAAATTTCATATATAAATAGTACCTCCGTCCTTATTCCCAACTATGAGAGGAGGTAATGGTAAAATGAACAACATTGTTTCGCAAGGCGGTAGTCTATTGTACACATAAATGATGATTTCATAAATCATTTGATGGAAGTTTGTGTGGGAGTGGAAAATAAACATAACATAAAACCAAATCAGTATATTTAGGATACTTAAGTTATTATGTAATCTTGTTATAATAATAATTGAAGTGGGTGGAGGATGAAATAAAACAAAAAGTTATGTTGATGAACGTTACCTCTTTTTCAGGTAAATCCTTTTTGTTTTCACCGAAGTGCTTACTTAGATATATTTATTACCAAATTAAGATTTCTAGGATGAGGGTATTTATTTTTTTCAGTGGTTCTTTATGGTTTTATTATCCAAATTCCATGGGAGGTGTGATGAAGTAGGGATATTTAATTCCCCTTTATAATGGAGGTGGAGTGGCATTCATGTAAATACCAAAAACTAAACAAAATTGGGAGGTCTCCCTTACCTCATGTGGCTAAATAATTGAATAATTATTAGGGTATGAATTAATTGGTCGATAAATACCTTCAACACACAAAATAAATAAATTTTTATCAATTTTTTCTTTAGTCTTTAAGTTTACTCAATTTTATCTTTATAGTTTTTACCAAAGTAACTTTTATAATTTCATTTACATAGGTAATTTAACCATTAATATCAAATTTAAAAATATATTAATTCTATAATTTATACAAATTTATTATAAATATTATGTTCAATTCATTAAATAAAAATCCATTGTGTGGAAAAAAATAATTTTAATACAAAAACATGTAATGCGCAAAACTCTATTGTAACCTTAATCACGTTAATTAATTTTAATTTTTTTCTCCAACAATTATGGTAAATATTTATGTTGACTTTATTAGATAATATAAATTTTTATTATTAAGGATGTTTAATCAATTTTTTCCAAATTTAATCACAAAATTGGTAGAATTTAATTTACAAATAATTTCATAGACGTGAAGAGAAAGCAAGTTTTTAAAGTGGAAATGGTAAAAATATTACTAAGTTTTTATATCTAAATTAAATTTAAAAATGACTCCAAAGAACTGAATTGGGTTAATAGATATATAATATTACTATTTTTACTTTAAAAAATTCAAAATATAATTTAACATCATAAATTATTAATATAAAAATTTAGTTTTCAATTAAAATTCAGCATTTTTCATTATTCATCAAAAAATGAAACTTCTCAGAAAAATACCAAAAATTAACCCGAAGATAATTTTGAAAATAAACTTTAAAAAATAAATTTTAGTTTCTAAAATAAAATTTATAGAAGTTTTAAATTTTATTTTTAAAACAAGTGCACCATTAATAGGTGGAAAAACTGCCTTTAGAAAAATTACATCTTTATAAGCATAAAATTTGATATGTTCTTATCTTATTCATATCAAAAATATTAGATTAATGTAAAAATATTTATTAAATATTTTATATATATATATAATTAATATAATTAAATAAAAGTAATTAATTTAATTTATTAAGACAAATCACCTTTGGGCGCATAAAAATAGTTATTTATAAAAACATTTCCTTTATATTCAATTAGTTTTTATTTTCATTTATAATTAATTAATAACCAATGAATTTATTTTATAAACATATTTAAACAATATTTTCATAATTTAGTTAATAATATTCATTCCCTCCATTCCAATAGGTTGGAGGTAACTATCATGTTAAATAACAATATTAATAGTATATTATTGTTTGGTAAGACTTGGTATTGCGTGTAACACATGTTATCAAAGAAAATCAATGTTATGTATAACACAATATAAACATAGTGTTGTTTATAACTCAAGAAAAAATATCAATTAACTTTAACCATGATATCAAATAATTTTAATTAATTTGAAAAAATATATTTCATAAAATCTTAAGATGTTACATCCTACCCCCCTTAAAATGAATTTCTCCTCTAAAATTTGTCTTAGTTATCAAAGGGGTAAGTTTTTTTATAATTACCTTATTTAAACAAACATCATGAAAATTAATTAAAGAAAAAATCCTTTAAAAGGGTAAATTGTGAAACATAAAGGTCACCAGAAGTTACGCATAACTAGGATTCCACATTGCGACAGCATTGGTGGGAAATTAAAAGATAGATTTGGAAGGGAAAACTAATTCCCATACACTAATATAGAGTGATATATAACATAGTCAAGAAAAATTCAATGATAATAAAAACACAATCAATATAGGTGTGTAAAAGGTCATTGATATCATCAAAAATTATCTTAATATGATAAAATTTTATTTTAAAATCCTTTTCCTATAATTAAAGAATTATTTCACTATCTATACTGAAAACATATTGAAATATACTTACTTGAAAAGTAAATTTTCAACCTTCAACAAATTTCAACCATAATATCATCTTTTTCTCATGTTGATGAGTATTTAAGATGAAGTTTCTCACATCGGAAGTAGAAAAATAAATTTGTGAAAACCATATAACTATAAGGTGGATAAAAACCTATTCCAATTATCTTTATATATTAACTGAAACCAAAATGATTATCATATCATAATGTAATTCACATAATTAATAAGAATTCATATGATACATTAATCTCCAAAATTCAACAGTAATACCCAAAGTTCAAACCAAATCCTTCCATAAATAACTATTCTTAAAATTCTTTAAACATTTTCTATCTAAGTTCGAAATCCAAAGATAAAAGGATTTGATCATATATTAATTCAAGGTAAATTAACTGTTATACTAACTTGGACATCACATAGGCTAGTGGTAGGCACTAAACCCTTGTCTCCCTTCGGTTGTGGGTTCAAGCCTCATGACCTTGTTGGATGTGATGGGTTTCCACCCATAATTTTGGTTGTACCTTTTTTTAACCATGAAAAATAGAATTCCACCCTAAATATCATTTCATGTTTAACCTAGGGGTTACAAAAACCCCAACCCAATAAAAAATGTATCCAAAAAAATGTCACTAAAAACCGCAAAATGTTTACTACTTAAAACCTTAAAGGGGTGTATAAGACTTTGAACTTGTGATCATACTTAATATTATATACCTATGATGGTATCCCTTAATCTTAAGATAACATCACATGAAAACATATTAATCTCTAAAATTATCTAACTAGCCTTTGATAGAAACTATAATATCCCATGACCCATACTCATGGATCCTATGCTGAAATCCATAACTTTACATTTCCATCTATGATGTTTATAATTATAACCCAATTTTTTCCATCAAAACCTAAAAACATAAAAACAAAAACATAGATCACTTAAATTTTGGAGGAAATTTTTGGTTTAATGTTATAGAGAATTAGGATAACTCATATATAAATAACAACCAAGTCTTCAAATGAACATTTCTCTTATTTAACCAATCTTTTCTTACTTGAAAATAGGTCATAAAAATCATCCTTATGAAAAATATTTATAGAAATAAATCATTCAACCAAATTATTTATAACATGGGTAAAATGAAATATAATAAGGGTGATCTCAAATTATTAGTAAGGGTAAACATAATCATTAATAATGTAATGTAATCAATGGGAATAAGAGTGATTATATTATGACATAATCAAATTGCATGAGAGAATAATAAAAATAACTCATACCCATAAATACCTATATCATAAAATATGAAATCATAGAAAATGAAATATTCATTACAATAAATAATAATGATCCATGTGATATCAATATCCATAATGAGAAACATTATAAAACCATAAAAAACAATTAAAACCGTTTTCAGTAACTTGGATCATCACTACATAACCTCTTCTAAACTCAGGTCATAAGTAACTAAAACCTAGTTAAACACATATGATAACCCCTTTTTAAACTATATACTTATTTCTTATTAATAAAAATAACATTACCAAATGCATTGGAGGACTATCTTGGTGTATCCATTGTTTAATATGTTACGGGCTCACCATGTGATATCTGGGCCACCCCATCATCTAAACTATAATGTGATGTTTCTAAGTCATGATTCAAGTATCTATGTAAAGTGGAGGGGGTGAATTATAGATATCTTTTTATTCTATGTTTCGTTACTTATGAAACAACCTTCACCTCCTATTAAATATTTATATCCCTACTAAACACAATTCAAACACGTATCCATAGAAACAAATGAATTTACAAGGTTTACTACTCTACCTGAGTAGATATATCTTTGGTATTGTTTAGAAATAATCCAATCCAACACAATGCACAAGAAAATAATCCTTTTGTGGAATAAAATGAGTAGGATATGACCTTACACTCATGTATCACTTTAAAAACAATCTAATAGTTTGTGTGGTTCTTATAGAACTAAATATTGCAATAAAATGTTACGGTGCTTTGTGGTCGAAATTTAAAAAAAAATTCTTTCCAAAAAAAATTCTCCTCTTTACTACCGAAAAGATAGTAGGAATGTCCTTTAGTCATCCATGAACTTCCTATTTCCTTTGTGAACTGTCTTTATCCTTGATGAACTGAGTTTCACCAGGTGGTGCGAGTGCTTCGTATACTACCTCTTCTTCCATAAATTGTATCTACTTCACGGATGGATAATTCCTCACGGACCACCATTCCTATGTAATTAATCTTCCTTTTTGGGCTATAGTTCCCCACAAAATTCTTCCACAAACTGTTCTTATGAACTTTCTCCTTCGTAAAATCTCCCCTCTATGAACTCTTATCTTTCATAGACCACTCCTTTGTGAACAACTTCAGACTTCTCCAAATTCTTTCTGTAGCGATGATCACTTATTATACAATTTTCTCACACATAATGATGTAATTATGGTCCTTTATATTGACAAATAAATACAAAAAACTCACTAATAAAATTTTACCAAAACTACGATGTGGGATATCCTTCACCACAGACTAGCTCCTCTCGCAAACCAATTTCCCCTATACGGTATGCATAGTTACTTTCTTTAATCATGGTTTCCAATGAATTCCAAAAACAAATAAATGACTCACATCCACAAATGACATCATTCCCATGAGCATCAAACTTCCCATGAACTGTGATCCTCCTACAAACTATTTTTCCCTCCATTTTTCTTGTATCGCACTTCATGGTCTTCATAGTGTTTCTAGGTAGAAATCATTCTTTTGATGATTTTACTTCATTGTTCCACATAATTCCTTTCCAATTCACCAATTCTTCTTTACAGTTATTTAACTTTGAGCTCCTTTAAGTAAAATATTCCAACAACAAAAAAAACGTCTAATTTTGAGGCCCAAAAATTTTGCAAACACCACGAAATGGAGCCACCTTAAAAATATTCTTCAAAAAAACCAGCCATACTAATTTTGATCATATAATTTTATCATGAACCTTATCTCTCATGATTTTTAAACACTAATAAATCACCTTTAGCATCATCAGATTTATCATGAAATTATTACAACTTCTCTTTATTCCATCAAAATTTTGTTTCAGATCAAACCTAAATAAGATCGGATCACCATTTCTCCCATTTTCCCTTCATAAGGCTTGAATGAAAAGATCTAAAAACAAATTATTAAATTTGTGAGATTAAAATCATCAAATAATATTCATATTTTTTAAATCTTTTACACGGTGAAGTTATTTATCCTTTTTTACAACAAGAGACATAACTATTCAAAAACACACATTTCAAACTTCTAAAAACCTTCACCAAACAACTTTTTCCCAATATAATGGTCTCACCTAGTGCTATATAGGAATCCCCATTATGTTATATGTCTAAGAACCACAACATGAATAAAACTCATAGAAACTATCATTATTACTTTTATAACATGATTAACCCTTGGAAAAGAAATTGTTTTCCTAATAATCAATTTAAAACATGATAAAACCATGGAATGGAAATGGGTTCAATATGAATCTATATGAAATAAGATTAATCCATGGAAAAGAAATGGGTTCCATAATAATCTCTTTGAAACATGATTAACCAACGGAAAAGAAATGGGTTCAATAAAAATATCTTTTAAATAAGAGTAATCTATCTAGATAAATAATTTGGATGGTTTCAAAACCAAATATCCCCAATGGATGATAATAAAAAACATGGTTTTTTATTTTTATGAAAATAAATTCCATTTAAATATCATTAAAAACATTCATGATAAAAATATCATTTTCATTTATAAAATCACTATTTTGAACATATAACATTTTGAAAATACTTTTCTTTGCAAATAAAATTGAAATATTATAAAGTAATATTTCAAAAGAAATAATTTAAAATATTTATTTAAGAAAAAATCATTCTATATTTGGAAAATACGTTTTAAATTTTTTACGAAAACATTTATTGAAAACTTATTTTGGAAGAAAATAGATTTCTGACCAAAAAGGAAAATGAAATTGAATTTTATTTGAAATATTTTAAGTACCAAAGAGTGGAAAAATCGAATTATTACATTATAATATCATAAATAACAATATTATAATATAATAATTGAGAATTATATTATTTCAACAATGGGGACTTAATCATACACAATCCCGATAAATGATGATACTTTAACAAGAACTATTACCACATTGGTATCCTTGAATCAAAATCCACTTGAAAGTATTATGTTAAATTAAACATAAAATAACATGATAATTAATTAATTCATGATATTAAATGTCAAATTATATGTATATACACCTCATATTATAATATAGGTGCATAATGCAACATAAGTCACAAAGAAGGAAAATTGTTACAAAAATCCATTACCATTTTGTAACTTTGAACCCATAAACACCAAGAAATAGAGATCCTAAAATATAAAAAACATAAAACACATTCTTTTCCATTATATACACCACACAAAAAAATAAGTGGTGAATATTACATGTATCTCATATAAATAAAATTGGGACGAGAAAACCCCCATACCTTGAGTTCAATTCATCAAGATTGTTCTTTATATTCATGAATAATTAAATTATATTAATTAATTAATTTCAAGATAAAATTTTAAAATTTTATTATTACTTTTATTTCACTTATAAATAGTTTATATATAATTACATAATTAATTAAGTTTACATCATATATTTGGACCATATTTTTCATGTGTCAAAAATAAATTTGGTAAGTCGACTATGGTCCAAGGGGTAATTATTTAAAATATTAACAATATTAATCATGATATAATTGTAATATTTATACATAAATTGTTATTTTCAAATAATTAATGAAAAAAATTTCTGATAAATTATACAATGTTATGATCATTGAGATTGTAGGTTGTGCGTACGCATGAGTAACATTTCTATTTTTCAATGATTATTATGGAAAGAGGGAAAGTAATATTTTATATTTAAATAATGATAATTATTTAATAAATACCATGATATTTAATTATATATACTTATATATATCATTCTTCTGATTTAAAATTAATCACATCTCTTCAGGGAGGCGGTAGTCAACACATTCACGAACGACGTTATCACTTTTTCAATGAGTTAAAAGGTAATAAATAAAATGATATCCTATATTTAAATAAAGATAATTATTTCATTAATATCATAATAAGTTCATTTATATCATATATATTCAATATATTTACCCTAATAACTTTCCATGTAACAGGTTAGTGAAAAACACTTCACATCACTTCGTGAGGCAGTAGTCTGTCATACACATGAATGAAGTTATCATATCCCCTATGGTATGGAATGAATAAAAACGATATTATATAATTAATATAGAGATATAATTATGTTATATATATCATAAATATAATATAAAATACTATGTTTTTTCATTATTACCATCTATGAGAGGTGGTAATGGAAAAATAAAAGACATCATTTTACGAGGCGGTAGTCTGCCATACACACAAATGATGATTTTCATAACCCAGTTGATGGAAGTGTGTATGATTTTAGGTAATACCCTTATCATAAAAACATCTCATTATATATATTAAATGTATTTTAATATATAATAATTTTATAAAAATAATTATAGTATGTGGATGAGGAAATAAAACAAAAAAGGCATGTTGATGAATGTTACCTCTTTTTCAGGTAACTCCTTTTAGTTTTCACCAATGGAATTACTTTTATAGATTTATTCCAAAATTATGGATTCCAAGATTAGTTTAGGGATGTTTGGAAGTGATTTTTTTAGGTTTTTTAAAAAAAATCCTTGATAGGTGTGAAGAAGTGGGGAGAGTGAATGCACTTTTATAATGGATGAAGAGTGGAATTCTTGTAACTACAAAAAGTAAACACTATTGGGAGATATCTCTTAACTAATATTCCTCTAAAATTAAACACTAATGTAGTTTTGGGATTAATTGGTCGTTATGTAACACCAAAACAAAAAATAAATACATTTTTATCAAGTTATTAAATAGTCATTAAGTTTACATGATTTTATCATTATAGTTTTTTACCAAGGTAAATTGAATCTATTTATTTACCTCGGTAATTTATCCATAATGATTATAATTAAAAAAATATATTTATTAGATAATTCATAACACTTATTCAAAATATTAATTAAAATTCATTAAATAAAAATCCTTTTTGTTTGTAAAATTAATTTTAATACAATTGTATATAATGTGCAAAGCCACATTTTAACCTTAATCGCGTTAATTAATTTTAATTGTTTTCACTAATAATTATGGCAAAAAATATGTTTAACTTAGTATAAAATTTAAATTATTTTTATTAAAAATATTTAATCTATTATTCCCAATTCCATTCACATAAGTTGAAAATTTTAATTTAAAAAAACTTCCAATGACATGAAGAGAAAGTGGTTATTTAAAGTGAAAATGTTCAAATGTTCACTGAGTATTTATATCTAAATTTAATATAAAATTTATTATAATGACCTAAATTAAATTAATATATTTATAATTTAACTACTATTACTTTAAAACCAATTAAAAATATAATTTTACTTTATTAATTATTTAGATGAAAAGTCATTTTTCAATTAAAATTCAATATTTTTTCACTACTCATCAAAAAATGAAATTTAAAGTAATAATAAAAATAATATAATTTATAAATTCATATTTCAAATATTAAGTTTATATTTTCAAATAAAATTTGTAATATTTTCATAAAATAGTTTTGAAATAATTTTATTATTAAAAGGCAGTAAAATTACCTTTTAAAAAATATAGTTTTTATGGATAAATTTATATTTATTATTACATTATTCCTATCAAATATATTGAATAAAAGTGAAAACATTTTATTAAATATATAATATTTATATTTATATTTCATTAATTTTATTAAATAATAGAATTAAATTTAATTTATTGAGATAAAATGCCTTCAAACACGTAAAAATAAGTTTTTTATAAAAACATTTCCTTTATATTAAATTAGTTTTTATTTTCATTTATAATTAATTTATAACCCATTAATTCATTTTATAAACATTTTTAAACCTTATTTTCATAATTTAGTTAATCTTATTCATTCCCTTTATTCCAATGGCTAGGTGATAACTATCATGTTAAATAATAATATTAGTAGTATATTGTTGTCTGGTAAGACTCGGTCCTCTGTGTAACACAAGTAATAGAAGAAACACGATGCTACATGAAATATGAGATAAACTTGGTGTTTCATATAATGAAAGTTAAATTTTTCATTTCATTTAACTCAAGCTATCAATTAATTTAGATTAATTTAAAATAAGATATTTCATAAAATATTGGGATGTCACAACATCATGGTTGGAGAAAACTTTAGGCGCTTGAATTAGGAACTGAGGGTCTCAAATGGGATGAAGAATGCTTTAGGGCCTAAGACAACATGTTTTCTGGGAAGCCAGAGTGCTTCAGTGACGCTTGTGTGGGGGGTGGAAGCTCAAATAGAACAAGATTCAGGAGGGTCTGAAGAGGTGCGAGTCTTGGGTCCACTGGACCCAAACACTTTCATTTCAAAAGCCCCTTCCTCAAAGGCTGTTTACACCCGTATGTAGGATGGACTTAAGGTAGGTCTAAAAGGGATCAGCTCCAATAATCAGTTTGTAGTTTGGGGTAAAGAAGATAGTAATTCACCTGAAGATTGGACGGAAGTGGAGGCAACTCGAGATGAGGCTCCTCCTATGGGGCAGGAGAACCATGAAGAGGATAGTGATTCTACCTCAGAGTTGGTACAGTCCAAATAAGTTCTCATTGTGGAGGATTATTTAAGTCACTCCTCCAAGAAAGTAAATAACACCATCATAGACTCAGATGGATTTATCAAACACTCTCAGAGGGCATGAAGATGTAAGGACAACTCTAATTTACCTCTCCCCCCTATTACTAGGTCTTCTAGAAAATGAAAATTGCCTCTAGAATAAGGGGACAAAAAACGCAAGAGCAAGCATAAAGTCCCTAGAAAGCATGTGGAGTCGGGGTCTCACAAGGAGCAACAAGCTCAAGCAGGTGAAGCCACAGTTACGGATTGGGTGCATGTAGAAATGGAGATTGTAGGGGTAGACGTCTCCCTGAGTGGAAATGAACTAGTAGATTGTGATGATTTGGATGTTATTATCATTTTCAATGAAGAACTTTTAGAGTAGTAGATAGTGGACAACTCATCGCTGGAGGAGCTAGTCAACTACGGAAAGATGATCTTTGTGGAAGAGTTTATTCAAACCTGGGACAAGGTGGGTGATAATATCAAATAAATTCTCCAAGAAAATCTTAATGAAAAAGAAAACAATATAAAATGGAGTCTCTATAGAGGTAAGGTTTCTAAAAGGCTTAAAATTAAGTTCAAAGAGTTTTCCATTACTTATGATGTAGGTCGACTACATGTTATTGAATCTGGATGGTTTCCCACTTTTTTTCTTAAAAGTGATTTAATAAAAATATTTTATGTTGGTCACAACATCACCCTTTGTTAATTGATGTTGATATATTTCTTCACTTACATTATGAAATAAAATAATATCCCTCATCTATTAAATTTTAGTGTGGGAAATGTTTCTAGGTTAAATGTTGTAGTTTTGGAAACCAAACTTTTATAATGAAACTTGTGGAACCAGATGAAAATAGTTTACTCAACACCTAGATTGTCTTGAATTTAAATTAGCATCAGCATTAGAAACCACTTTTAGAGGGAGTTATGTTGAAGGAGTTTTGGATAAATCATGGGTTTTTAAATGAGTTAGTGAAGTTTTTCAAACAACAACTGGTTATAAGTGATGAAGAAAGATATATAATATTAAACAAGTCTTATATGGGGTTAATTTTAAGGTTTACTTAATACTAATTTATATTAGAGGGTAAATATAAGTTCCAAATCATGTGTGGAATCTAGAGGATGTGATTCTGGAAGCTTGCACATGATTTAAGAAAAGTATCATTGAATCCAATTCTTACATAGTTCACTGGAAGGATCAATTGAGAATGATAACATTAGTTGATTACTTTTACCACGTAGAGGGATGTTTGTGAACACTATAGGGTTGTGTGACTAGAGGAAATAGTTGGTTTATGTGGAGCTCATATATAAAATTATGTATTTGGGTCACTTGTTCCATGAAATCAAGTGGTGATAGTTATCATCTAGGGAATTTCTTAGTAAAATTTCTTATGGAAGGATATTTATACTAGAGGTATTATAGGATAGATTATTTTATTTTTAGGTAGGGTTCTAGAGGGATTACCTTATAAATCCAGTGATATGGGGTTTTCATAATGATGAGTCCCTTGAAACCTAGGTTCTCACTAGTTTATATTTCATTGAATGAAATGTTACAATGTTCCCCCATTGAGTATGACTTTTATCCAAACCATGTAATTCATTATATTCCATATGTGATGAGTGTGTTATTTCAAACATAACAATGTGGTAATTAGGTTATAAAGTCTTCCAAGTTCCAAATACTGATTTTATAGGGGTTTTATAGAATTTATACCATCTAAATTTCATATTACACATTTTACAATATGGAGGTAATCATTTCAAAATCACCATTTTCAAAACATGGAAGTGGTATGAGACAATATGGATTCAAATATAAAGATCCATATTCTCACAACAAGTGGTATCAGAGCTGATGGTATTTTTATGACTAATATGATAAAAATTTAAATCATATCTTGGTTGAAAATGTTGTTATGTATAGACCTCGAGCTCAATTTCATAGCTCAAATATTTCTATGAAACCTAGTCCCTATCTTATGAATTTTGGATTCTGTGAGAGTTAATTTTTTTTAGGTAATGGATTTGGAGAAGGTGTGGTATGAGATGATAAAATTACATGGTAATTTAAGTTATGGAAGGTTTGGAAGATTCAATTGGAATACACCTAGAAGGAGATTCAAAAGGGATGCCTAAAAGTTAGAGAATGATTTGGAAGGAGGATGACTACTGGGAAACTTACTTAAGTATAATAGGGAAATGAGGTCATCACATTGTAATGTATATATGGTCTACTGGACCTTTAATTCATGTAAGGGTAACCTCAAAACATAGATAAAAAATAGGGATTCCTAATAACTATTTAAAAAATAGGATAATGAGATTCAGACTTTCTTGGTTTCGTAGCTGTAATTATATATGGAAAGGTACATCATTGTAAGAAATTTTTCAAGGACTGAAGTATCATTTCAGATGGTTAATTATGAAGGTTTCATCTATATATACCTTCCAAATAATTTGAAAAACTTTTTTTTGATTTTAAACCAGCCCACAAGATTCAGAGGACTTTAAATCTTGGTATTTTCACTCTATATTTAATAGAAATTATGTATGACAATTCTTTGTCTGAAATTTTTTCATAAGGATAAAATATCCCAGATGATATATATCTCAAGATCATAGAATATTGATGTTTCCATATAAATAATATAATATATAATTTCTAAGTCTATAATAAATATAGAATGTTCTAGGATTTGGAATATCTGTATCTCAGTAAAATAATGTAATATATTTTTTCTTCATGTTTGTGGATAGTGTGTCTAAATTCAGACTAGGTGTTCCATTGTAGTTAAAAAGGTTTTATAAGGTTCTTTATCCAACTGGGATTTTCAAAGGAGTATTCAATATAAGAAAGGAAACTACCATAAACATAGATCTTTTTCATGGGAAAATCAATCATTTGAATGATAATAAGGATATAAATCCTAGATGTAAAGGTATATAGGATATTTGGCATAGGGAGTATAAAAATTATGGGAATGTCATCCTTGGGAAGTAATGTAAGGTGAATTTCAAATAATGTAGAGTCCCCATTGATCAAAAACTATCTGGTCCATTATCATAGAATTTCATTAAAACTTTATATGTTCATTGATGATGCACACATGAGGCATGTTTGTTTCTTATCAAGTATAAGATTGAGGTTTTTTGGAACATTCACATAATGTAGAACCAAGAGGAAAGGAGAATATGTTTGATGTGATGTTGTTTGTTTATTGGAGGAGCATTTAGAAGTTAATAAGTGTTGGATATATCACTTAAAATTCTTCAATAGACATCATCCAAGATCACGTTAATTCTATGAGGAAGAGGTGAATAATATATTCCTTAAAATGATTCATTATAATAAGTGGAAATAAAAGACTTTGGTCTTTCTAGATTTGGAATCACGAATTACAGAAGGTCATCAAAGTTTCTAAATGACCTATATGGTGGGTGTAGATCCTGTTAAGGATACAAACCATGAGTAAAATATAGTTGGTAATAAAGGATCAATAGATATTGAGGTTTTTCTGGGATGAAGTTGTATATAAAATTATATATTTTCTAAGTATTTAATTAGAATATGTATAAAAAAGATTTCGGAAGGAGTTATGGATGGAGTTCAGTTTCTATGGTATCACTAATGACCAAAGTACATGAATCTTATGATTTCATAAGAGTGAAAGAGGTTCTAAAATTTTTTTTCCCTGAAGGAGTTGTTTCCTTATGTTTTTGAGGTAATCTACCAAGGTTCATTTATTAGTGTAGAATAAAATTATTATTTATTTTATGTATGATAGAGGATATGAGACTCTTCAGAAGTTTTTTTGAATTATGGACAATTTTTAGGGTATTTCTAAAGAAACAATTTCATAAATCTTATGACTATATAATCATAAAAAAGTTCTAAAAGGATAAGTACTAGAAGGATCTATTTCCTTGAAATTTTTAGAAGGCATACCAAGTCTCATTTCATAGTGTAGAATGCAATTCTTATTTTCTTATAGATGATAAAGAACTGAATATCTTGAGAGGTGGAGGATACAGTATCTTAAAATATTAGGAATTTGTTCCAAAGATTGGATATAGAAAAAGTTACATTTAGGAGTAGATTAATTTAAAATAAAAGGTCTATTGGTATATGGAAGAAATTGATGGTGGATAAATCGTATGAGGAAAAGGCTTGTTGTTAGTGTTTCAAAAATCTGAATAGTTCTCAAAGTGATTATTCTGGATAAAAATTCATAGATAATTGTAGGATTTTTGTAGAAGTGGAACATTTAAATGGTCTAGATAGAGGAGTTGGATGAATGATATATGCACATTTTGTTTATTTTTGTCACAAACCAACCCATTCCATCCCACCACATCACTCAGGTCAGCCCATGACAAGGATCAAAGAACATTCTCAATCAACATGGTATTATAACTACCTCAAAGGGTATCAAGTATAAATAGATGGGAATGATTCTACCCCCTAAAAAGAATGAAAATTCCATGGATTCATACCAAGAATCCAGTACAGTGCACCCATACATTAGAATTCCATAAAAAAAATAAACAATTAAATAGTTTCAATTGTAAATTGAAACCAAATAGAGCATAACTCAACTTAAATAAAAAATATAAACCTTTAAATACAACATAATAGAATAATAGATAACTGGAATGGAATGTAAGATTCCATAAATATAATGGGTCGTATTTAAGGATGATACAAAACATCCTAAAACCAACCACCAATTTTAACCAACATTATCATATCCATGTGACCCAAAGTCGCCTACGCATCTCAAAAACATCTATCCACTAGAAAACCCATATTCATCCCTAACATTAAAACATAACCTGAACACCTAAAACAGCCATTTAAAAATTGGTTGGAAAAGATGCAACTAATTTTAAATGAAAAAAAATCAAATGTTGACTTTATTTTCAAACACTGTGATATTTCTTTTAAATGAAAACAAAAATTAAAAATGGTATGAGAAGAAATTTAAACCATGTAAAGAAACATAACACTAAATAGAAATAATATTCTTAAACCATGGTAAACAAGACATAATTAAAGTAAAACCATCAAGATATACAAGTAACTTAATGAATTCTATATGAGAATGGATAAATATAAATGAGAAATAAATATGAGCAATTAAACTAAAATTACACTCAATATAATGAGATAAATCATGAGAATCCAGTATGAAAATAGTATTAAAGAAATTATAAATTTGATCAAGACTTAATAATAATAAAAAATAAGAAAAATAATTTATATCAAGGGAAACCCCTTAGGTACTAGTGAGACAATCTCAAACAACACATTAATGAAATAAAAATATTTAAAATCTAGTGAAATTTGAACTCTATTTTACCCTACATGTCCTAACTGAGAGGTAAAATCCACTAATCAAGGTATAGTCCTAACTTAGGTCCATTATCCATAGCATAATTATAAATTTTTTTAATACTCACGCCTATATTTCCCACCTATCTATCACAAGATCCCATGAAACTAGTTAATGAAGGTTATTAAATAATTTATTATAATATCAGACACATATCAATAACACGGAATAGGAAAATTATTTATAATAACAATCTCTCATCCCACCTACAACACCATTTAATAAAAATCCCCATTCTATTTATATATGCATCAAATAATTATCAAATTCAATTCATAATGTATATAATATAATATATTGAAAAATAGAATGGGGATTAAACCAAGGGCGTAGCTTATAATATGAAAACCTTTTTATAAAAAATGTTAAACAACCCTTAGGATTGAATCAAAAGTTTTATACTTTAAAACTTCCATGAACCCCATTTTAGAACAAAGTATTCATACAAAATATCAATAAAACTGAAATAGAAACTCAAAACTGAACTAACATAGCCAAAGTATCTCATATAAAAATCCAACATCAACCAAAAAACTTACATAATAACATAATATCAAAATAAACACTAACTAAATAAGAGTACAATAAAATAAAAAATCAAAATTAAATAAACATTCAACACTACCCAACCCACCCATTAACCATTTCACATTCCCTAAAATATACTAGATATATCATATAAAATCATTTAGAAGACATTTGAAATCCAAAACACCACTTTAGTTTTCAATAATATTTGGAATCCCCTTCT
Organism: Viscum album; assembly: GCA_963277665.1. Lineage (NCBI taxonomy): Eukaryota > Viridiplantae > Streptophyta > Magnoliopsida > Santalales > Viscaceae > Viscum > Viscum album. The sequence goes on along the minus strand of OY728125.1, from coordinate 352,585,025 downwards.
ATACATTTTTAAAAAGACCTTGTGTATATATGGAATAGTTTTAAATGAAATGAACTAAGAACCCATGTAAAATCTTATTATTTCAAGATAGCAAGACATTGGAACTCCAAAGAGAAGCCATAATTTTAGAAAGTATATCATGTATATATGTGTGTGTTTTGATAGTAAAGAGGCTTTAGAAAATTCAAGAACCTTATGCCATGTTATATTAATATAATTTTACCAAAACTCCTACCTCAAAGGGATGAAAGTAATCCACCTTCGACAATGAATATTAGATTTGGTATATAGGAAGGCTTCATAATTGATAGACATCAGCGATCTCAGTATTAGATTAATCCTAGATGATATCAGGACCAATATGGCCAATAGGAATCCTAAAATCCATGATGAATGAGATTAATGGTGTGTTAATGGATCCTTATATCTTATATGTGTGAGAATGGAGAGGAGAAAACATAAAGATGGATTAAAAATTGATAGGGGTATGATTACAAACCCAAAAAATGATTAAACCATATGGTTTGGCTTAATGATTTACCAAACCATGTGAATCATTCTGAATGTAATTTCATACCATATAATATTAATCTGTTTGGTTTTCTCTATCCATGCACTAACCCTAAGGGATTCCTCATTTATAAGATAAGGTTTCATGGTTATTATTAACCATGCGCTAAATATAAAACTGATGGAATCTCATTAAATTTTGAAACATTATAACATAGACTTTATAAATTCTAATAAATTGGAAATTAAATAAATTAATACATGAAAGTGACGCCAAGGTGTGACACTTTAATTTTTTTTATCAAAATTTCATCTGATATTGAGTGTTAAGAGGGGTGTTTTAGTCGATGAGATTGGTGATGCCAGGTGTTATGGACCATAGTATTTCTATGATAAAGGGAGAGTATAGTGACCCACACATTCCATATATAGATATCACATATTAGTATATGAATATTCATTATATAAACATAATGATACATTCCATAATCACATAGGTCTAGTGAATTTGTATACATGGACAACTGATTCATAAGTGAAGTATAAAATCTCCAACTAATTTCTTAATTACTAGAACCCTTATTAAACATATAATTCATATTACCTTTCTTCATAGCCCAAAAAATTAAACATAATAAAGGGTTATATAAAATTCGTAGTAAGGTTAAATAATGGAGATATCAACTTAATATGTGCATAATAGTATGATAATATTATAATAACATTTTAAAACTACAACCTATATATCATAGATCATAATCTAAATTCATTGAATAAATCATGTCAATTTATAAGACATGAATCATAAAGGAATCAAAAAGAATAATACATGAGATCATAATATTGTCATAAGACATAGAATTGTGGCATACACATATGTATAGAAAATCTTATACCAAGGATACAAACCAAGACATTCATAACATGTTAGTCTTGGGATAACCACCCATGCACCTACTTCATGATTAAGATAACCTCCCACATACCCACTTTTGGGATTTGTATAACTCTCATGTACCCTCTTTGGGGATTGGGATAACCTCCCACACATCCTCTTTTGGGATTGAGATAACTTACCATGTAACCTCTTCAGGGATTGGGATAACCACATATATATCCTATTTTGGGATTGGGATAACCTACCATGTACCCTTTGAGCTCATAAAACATTAATCATTTCCCAATGCATTGGAAAGATATATAATTATATCCATACCCATCACATAATGAAATTCATATATATGTGGGAAACATGATCGAAACAAAATCATCATCAAAAACCCCATATAAAGGAAATGTATTTTATAAACATGGCATCATAGTATAACCTAAGGAAAAAGAAACAAGTTTCATAAGCATACCCTGCGTAAAAGAAATAGGTTTCATAAACATTTTATCATCATAATAATAAACCATATAGAGAAATAATATTTATAGTATCATAGGATCATATCCCTAGTAAATTATAATTATAATTAATGTTTTTTTAATTTATTAACATAAATATCAACATAAGATCATTAAAAATATTCTAGATGAAAATACCCTTTCCACTTTGAAAATTACTTTTTAAAATCTAAAAAATCACAAAATATTAATGAAAATATTTTCATTGAAAATAAAATTCTATACTTATAAAAGAATATTTAAATTTTTTATCAATAATTATTTTGTGAAATAACATTCATGTCATACATATTAAAATAATGATTCATTTATCATTTTGGGTAAAAATTCAAAAGTACATCATTCGGAAAAAGGTAAAAAGACTCCTTTTAATCCATTTTGTAAAAATCAAAAAATGGGTAAAAATTTAATTAAATATTCATATAGTAATATTAAAAATATACTTGAAACATTTTTAGAAAACATGTATATGGAATAAAAATTATTTTTAACCGAAGAGGTAAACAATGTCGGTTTTCCATAAAACGTTCTTTTAAAACCTTGAGTACATAAGGAGATGAAAATGAATGGAAAACAAATAATTTATAGAAATAACAATAGGATAATTTAATTCATTAGTTCATGGAGAGATATTTCATAATATTTCATCATTGTAAAATTACTTATAAATAATCTAGATAAACAAAGAGATTGTACCATAAAACCCATACTACATTGGTAAATTTTAAATTGTAAGCCCCATGAAAGAAAGAACAACATTTGTATATTTAAATACCCATAAATTTCATATGAATAATAAAAAAATAAATTCATGAGTATTATATAAACTATATAATAGATTAAAGTGTTCAATATGGAAAGTATCTCATAGAAATAAAAGTGAGATGAAAATCCCTTACCATAAGGCATGACTTCCTTCATGCATGTTCGAACCTACTGTATAATAAAAATAGGTTTATTATAAATATATAACATTAAATTACTAATATATATCATACCATATATTATTTACTTATAACCTTTTATCACCCATTTATCAACAATTATTTATTAAAATCATTGTTCTGTGTGATAATTGCTTCATTTTTCATATACGTTTTTGGTTCAGTAGTTTTGGACATTGTACTTTGATTATGGTTACATAAAATATAGAATGTTAATAATTATATTAAAATAATATATATCCATTATATACATATTTAAATTAATCCATAAAATTTAATATATGAAAATGAATTATATTGTTCATGGGGATAGTAGGCTATGTGTACGTGTGAACGTTGTTTCTATTTTTTCTACGGATAGAATAAAAGAATGGAATATAATAATTCACCTTTCCATAATCATTTTTATATCATATATATTTTTTAAATATATACTTATTACCATCCATGTAAAAAAATGAAACAACTATCACATTGCTTTATGGAGGTGTTAATCCATACATACGTAAAAACGACATTATCATTTTTTAACAGATTGGAAGGTAAGAAGATAAATGTGATATTATAATTATAGAAGTATTACTATTATGTAATTAATATCATATATATATATTTTTGTGTGTGTGTGTGTGTTATTTAAATAAATCATTAAATCCATCTGTGATAGGTGGTGATGGAAAATGAATTACATCAGCTGGAAATATTGTTGTCCCTCGTACACAAAATGGAAAGTTTATGTTCCCATTTGATGGAAGTGGATATGGATATAGGTCATGTCATTACCATAATAACATCTAAATATAGTTAATATAATTATTTTATTATATAATTATTATTTAATAATATTTTAAGTAGTTTTAAGAATAAATAAAATAAACATTAATGGTTAAGGACTATACCTCCTCTTTAAAGAACCTTTTAGGTTTACACCTAAATCATTCTTAAGGAGGGTTTCATACTTAAACAAAGGCCTATATAAAATGTAATGGGAAGTAAGGAAGTTATTTGGGAAGATATTGGATGAATAAAAAGGGGTCTTTAAGTGTGTAGATAAGAGGAGATGAGTGTCCTTTTATAAGTGCGGGAGAGGGCCCACTTTGAAACAACATGAAAATTTCCCAAAAGAATACAAAATGATAATGACATTACCAAGATAAATTCTTATGAATGGACATATATTATAATTTAAGATAATATCAGGTCATAATATATCCACATAATAGGACATATTTGAGTTTAATTGGCAAACAAAACCCTTATTTTTAGTTTAACCCCTAGATAAACTTGTTTTAACCTTAACTATGATAATTGATTTTTACTATTTTTACTATTCATTATGAATAAAAATTAAGTTAACCACATTATATAATATTAATTATTATTATTAAAAATATTTAAACAATTTTACCCAATTATATTAACATGGTTTTCATAATTTAAATTTAAATTAAAACCACCATCAGGATGAAAAAAATAGTTTTCCAAAGAAAATGTTTATATAAGTATAAAAGGTTTTTATATAAAACCTCAATATTAAACGAATTAAAATGACCTAAAATAGATTAATGATAATATAATTGAACTAATTTTAATTTTAAACCATTTAAAAAATAAACATTTTAATTACTTTAGACAAAAATATAGTTTTTGATAAAAATTAGTATTTTTCAATATTCATCTAAATTAATCTTTTCAAAAAAATATAAAAAAATCAATGTAAGATAATTTTGAAATTTTTATTTCAAAATTTATGATAATTTTTTTAGTTAATTTCTAAAAGTATAAAAAATATCTTAAAATAAGAACACACAAAATAATGAATCCATTTTTTAGAAAATATATTTTTTTTAAATAAAACTGGATTTATTCTTATACCATGTATAGAAAAAAATTATATGAATGATAAAAAAATTTCTAAAATATATAATATATAAATTTCATTAAAATAATTCACTAATAGTGATTAATTTAATTTATTAAGATAATAAACATTGTGCGTATAAAAAAAGTTTTTTTGTAAAACATTTCTTTTACTTCCAAATGATTTTTATTTTCATTTATAAAAAATTGAAAACCAATTGATTTATTTTATTGATTTTTAAACCATATAATTTTCATAATTTGTCTAATTATATTTATACCCTCCAATTTAATGGGTATGTTATGATAGTATAGTATATTACTGTTTGTTAAAAATCAATGTTACGTGTACCGAAAGCTATTGAATAAATTAAAGTTATTTGAAAAAATATATATTTCTCAAAATATCATGGTGTTACAGAGATCAAAGTCCCAAAAAAAATTGTGTTTAGTTTTTTTATATTAGTGGGGCTTGGAATATATCTAGTAAAGGAAGGGAGAACAAAATTAGTTGGAGCATTTGATGGGATCCTTGAGAATGGTTTTGATGTGTGAGATTGTTAGGCTTAATGAGATTACTGAGAATGGTTGGACCACTAAAACGCAAGTTTGAATCAAGGGTCCCTTTTAATAAATTTTTGATATCTTGAAATTAAACTCTACAACTTGTTAGAGATATGATCCACTGAAATAAGAATCTCACCTTCACACATACATACAAAAATAAGAGAGAATGTAATGCATAAATTATTTTTAAAAGATTCTCCCCAGATTTGGGTGACTACATCCTTTTTGTGTTCAGTTATGATCCCAAGACACATATATTTTTAATAATATTATTATTATCAATAAACAGTGGTGTGGGATCGTTATCATCTTAAACCCACAGTTTATCCTTTATTAAGTGACTCCCAACATACTTATCCCGGTTCCCACTAATTATAATCACTATAAAAAATAGGCATTAGCGGTGATTTTTTTAGTGGTGGTTTTCAAAACCACCACTAAATGAATTTTCATTAAATATATAGCGACGGTTTAATGAAAATCAAAGTTAATTTTATATTTTATATTTTTTTTAAATTATTTATTCAATTTTGGTGACAGTTTTAGAAAACTATTGTTAATTAATGGCAAGTTTTTAAAAAAATGTTCCTAAAATTAATGATAAAATATTATACATATTTAATAATTAGTTTTTATATAATTTTTTATATTTATTATTTATTATTTATAATCATTTATTATTTATTATTTATAAAATTCATTAATTATAAATTTTTAATTACTAATTATTATTTATTTATAATTATTATATAAGGTTGATTATATCTTCCACTACATAACACAATGCAAGGATTAAAATTGTAGTAAACTTGTAGGCCATGGGACTTGACCCTGAAATCTTCCCTTCACCCCCCCCCCCCCAAAACCCTTACCACCCCACCAAAAAATTAATTGTTAATTATTAATTATAATATAATTATTAGTTAAAAATTATTTTAAAAAATACATTAATTATAAATTATTAATTAGAATTTATTAATTATTTATATATATGTGTGTGTGTGTATAAAATCACACACACACAAGCACATTAATACATTCATACATACAGATATACATATATACACACATACATATATATGTATGTGTGAAGATATATAAAGCATGGAAAATGTTCTCACATAACTAATGTTATATGAGAATTTGAAAACCAAACTTATAATAGCCCCAAACTCTCACTCCTAGATCTTGTGCTAAAATTATAAACTTTTCCTTTCTTTCCTTGATACTGGTGAAGGTGACCAAATTTTCAACATCCAAAACTGATAACATCAAAAGGAAATTTGGGATCACATACATACCCAAGGACCTTCTAGGTTAATAGTTTTAGATAATTATGAAAAACTCTTACATAAACAATGCCCATGAATTCAAGGGATTATTCTTCCATTGTACCCTGCTTTTCATATTCTATATTAAGCCTTCAATATCTCCCACAAACTTTATCATGTTAGAAACTATTCTAGACACAAATCGTTTAATCATCATTATTCATAACCTAGGGAACATGAAACTAAATAATTGAAAGATAAAATTATCAGTAAGGTTAAACATAAGAATTAATAATTGAAAGTCATCAGTGATCATAAGAAGAGCATAAGGGTATGATAACATAATCAAATTTCATGGAAATAACATAAGAATTTTCATACCCATCAATACCTGGATCATTAATCATGAAACATGGAATAAATCTTTATTAAAGGAAATATTCATAATAATCAATAATAATGATCCAATTTATTTCAAACTTGCTCAAAACAATCATTAAAAATTAATAGCAAGCATAAAAAACGTATTAGTATCTTGGAACATTATATTCATAGAAACCGTACAGAGCCATTATGAAATGTAATAACCATAAGGTCGACATAAAATATAATTACCCAATGCATTGGAGAATTATCTCAATGCACCCAACGTATAAGCTATATCGAGTTCACCTGAGAGCTACTAAAAATGCTAGTTAGCAATTTTTTTCATCTGCACCATTTTAGAATGTTGCTGATTCATTTACTGATTTTTCTAAAAAAAATTGTTAAATGAGTCATTTTTAATTTAACATCATTTATAAACTTTATTAATTTAGTGATGTTTATAAATGTTGTTATTTAGTTATATCTCATTTATCGATGTTTTTGAGAAACAGCGGTAAATAAACGTCGCTAAATTAGTGACGTTTATAAACATAAATATTTAGGGACACCTCATTTACAGAAGTTTTTTAGAGGAATTAGTAAATGAAAACTCATTTATCGATGCTTATATGTAATATCGGTAAATTTTTTATTTGAAATTTATAATTTTCTATTTTTTTGTTGTAATTTGTAATTTTTTGGTTGTTCTATTTTTTAAATTTTAATTTTTTTTTAAAAAAAATGTGCCTTGACCCATAGTTGCCCTTCATTACTCACTTTACCTGCACAGTACTCCTCTCATATTCGACCCTCTATACTAGTTTAATCCCTATTTTGGAATGTCTCTCTCTCGTTCAACCATCCACCCACCCCTCTCTTATTGGACCATTTTTACCAGCCTAATTTTCTAGGTTGACCCTTTTTCTCCACTTCCACCATCCACCCACACCTCATCCACGGTGATAAATCTGTTTCCACCCAGAAAACAGAGCCAAGAAGAAATTCACCCTTAGGGATTCAAAGCCTAGGCGTCCGGCTTCAAATATAAAAACACAACCAACTCACCAATCAAGATTTTATATATATATAATATTAATTTTTAAAATACTGAAATGTATATATATATGTATGTATGTATGTATGTATGTATGTATGTATGTATGTATGTATGTATGTATGTATGTATGTATGTATGTATGTATGTATGTATGTATGTATGTATGTATGTATGTATGTATGTATGTATGTATGTATGTATGTATGTATGTATGTATGTATGTATGTATGTATGTATGTATGTATGTATGTATGTATGTATGTATGTATGTATGTATGTATGTATGTATGTATGTATGTATGTATGTATGTATGTATGTATGTATGTATGTATGTATGTATGTATGTATGTATGTATGTATGTATGTATGTATGTATGTATGTATGTATGTATGTATGTATGTATGTATGTATGTATGTATGTATGTATGTATGTATGTATGTATGTATGTATGTATGTATGTATGTATGTATGTATGTATGTATGTATGTATGTATGTATGTATGTATGTATGTATGTATGTATGTATGTATGTATGTATGTATGTATGTATGTATGTATGTATGTATGTATGTATGTATGTATGTATGTATGAATGTATGTATGAATGTATGTATGTATGTATGTATGTATGTATGTATGTATGTACGTATGTATGTATGTACGTATGTATGTATGTATGTATCTGTGTGTGTGTGTCTGTATTTATATATATTAATATATATGTGTGTCTGTGTGTGTTTATATTTTATATTTTATATTTTATATTTTATATTTTATCTTTTATATTTTAAGTTTATATATGTGTGTGTTAATATTTTACATATATGTTTATATTTTATATAATATATGTGTGTGTGTGTGTTTATATATATATATATTATATATATATATATATCTCTTTAAATTTTATGCTTATATTTTATGCTTATATTTTATGTTTATATTTTTTATTTATATTTTGTGTTTATATATATGTTTTTATATTATATATGTGTGTGTGTGTTTATATTTTATATATATTATATTTTTAGATTTTATATATATCATATGTTTATATTAATACATATGTTTATATTATATGTATCTGTTTATATATGTGTGTGTGTTGATATATAATATATGTGTGTGTGTATATTTATTTATTTATTTATTTATATATGTGTGTGTGTAAATATATATGTCTATGTATACATATATATAATTATAAACATATATATATATATATATCCACGTTTTAAAACATTGGTATAAATGTCACTAAAATAGTTACATTTTCTTAAATATATGAGTAAATTTAAAATATTTATGTGTTTATATATATGTGTTTGTGTGATGTGTGTGTGTGAATATATATATGTGTGTGTTGTGTGCGTTTATATATATATATATATCAAAATATATATTCACATCGATGTGGGTAAATGAGATATATAAATATATATATAGCAAGTTTTCCTAAAAAACGTTGGTAATTTAGAAACTTTTCCAGGAAAACATTGCTAAATTAGTGAGGTTTCCTTAAAAACATCTCTAAAATAATATATTTTTCTGAAAACACCTCTAATTTAATGACGTTTTTTAAGAAACATTGCTAATTTAGTTAACTTTTTAAGAAACTTCGCTAATTTATCGATGTTTTTCATGAAACGTCGCTAAATTAGCAATGATTTTCATGAAATGTTGCAAAATTAGTGATGTTTGTAGAAAACATTTCTAAATTGACAATATTTTTAGAAAACGTCACTAAATTTATGGCCTTGTTCCCAAAATGTGGTCAAATTAGTGGTACTTTCAAGAAACGTTGCTAAATTCATGTTGTTTATAGTAAATGTCTCTAAATTCATGATTTTTCATGAACAAAATCACTAAATTAGCAATGTTTCCTGAAAAACATCATAGATTGCAGTTAGTAGGGATCAACCCTTTGTAAACAATTTCTAAGAACCATAACATGATACATAAAACATGAATCTCATTATAAACCTCATAAGAACATCCATTATTCCTTTAATAACTTGATTAGTATTTGGAACTGAAATTAGATTCATGATAATCTATTTGAAACTTGATTAACCCATGGAAAATAATTGACTTCCATTACTATCTCTTTGAAACAGTCATAATACTTCCAAATAAAGAATAAATATGGTATCATTTCAACACATCTCAGCATATCATAAGTAACATCAAGGGTTATTGATGTTGATGAATGTAAATACCATTAAAATCTCATTAAAACATTCTTTTGGGAAATAACATTTCACTTAGAGAAACAACAAAGGATTTCATCCTAGATGGAAAATGATTTTGAAAGATAACTTGGAACATTTTTTCAGAAAAATATCCCTTCCATTTTGAAAACACATATTTAGAACCTAAAACATTCTAAAACATTAAAGAAATCGTTTTATTTTAAAATAACCTTTCTAGCATAAAAATTATTCTTTAAAACATTAATTTTTAATGACTATAGGAAAATCCATTCTTGTTGTAAATGTTAAAAACAAACATTCCTTTCAAACATTTTGAAAAGGGAGTAAAAGTGACCCATTTAGAAAAAGTTAAGAATTTCATTTTTAAAAACTTTTTAAATAATGTCAAATATCATGAAAAAATTATTTATTAAATCATTTATTTTTAGAAAATATCACTTTTTAAACATTTTAAAAAACATTCATATGGAATAGAAAGATTCTTGTTCTAAAAGAAAGATACGGGGTCAGTATCAATTACAAAAAACATTCTTGATATTTCATCACTAAATAATGTATAAAATAGAAATTAAACTTGTGAATCACATTTATAACAAGATGATAATAAGAGATATTTGGTTTAAGAAAATAATATCATATTATTTCTTCCCAAAGATCATTCAGCATAAACAATCTGAAAAAGAAAAGAGATTGTATCATAAAACTCTTTCCACTTCCGTAACTCTTCAATCGAAAGACCCATAAAATAATAACATCAAATTAAACTTCAAATACAAAGAGAATAAATATATCTATGATATGTCTTGTCAAAGGGGTAGTATATACACATTATAAAATAAGATACGTGCATATCATTAAATATAAGTCCTAGGGAAAGGGAATTTGAGATGAATAACCCTTACAAATACTATATCATTGAATTGAGATTTAATATATGGTGAGATTATATATAAAAAAATTAAATCAAAAAAAGTTTAAATTTATAATAAAACAATTTATATATCAATTAAATCATAATAATTATATAACAAAGTTAATGAAGAAGGGTTATAACCCAATGAAAGGAAATTTAGTTAAGAAACCCTTTACTACTTGGTAACTTTTAATTCAAATACCCTCATATGAAATATTTAAAATTTTAACATAAAATTCCATTAGTTATGAATTATTAATTATATAACATGAAAACACGGTACTATATTCACCATGAAACATAAATAAGTGGTGAATATGACACATATATCATCGAAATAAAAGTGAGACGGGAAACTCTTACCTCAAGTGTAAACTTTATATTTATGTCCTTTAACTCATCAATAATAAGATTTTATAAATTATTTGATTTAGTGAGAACATTTTATAGGTTTAATAACTTATACTTAAATAATTTATTTTAATTACATATTTAAATATTTGATCAGTTAAGTACACGTTAGGTGTTTTGGGTACATTTGGTCCATATTTTTAAAATTGCTTCGGTATGTTGACCGTTGTCAAAGGGTTCATTATTATATAATCTATATAATAATAACTATAGTTTTTATACAAAATTTATACTTATAACACCAATCATTAAATATGGTTATGAAAAATGAACTATGTTACAATCATGGTGACGGTCGGTCATACGTATGCATGAGTAACATTTACATTTTTCAATGATTATTATCGAAATATGGTATGTATTATTTTATCTTTATATAATTACCATAATAAAATAAATTTAATATTACTTCATGAAATATTCTTATTTATATCATCCATCTAATTTGGTGATGAAAAAATAATTACATTGCTTCGTGGAGGCGGTAATCCACATGTAGGCACTAATGGCATTATCATTTTTTAATGAGAGGATAGGTAAGAAGAAAAATGATATATTATATTTTTATAATTATAAATATGTCATTAATATCCTAATTATTTCATATATATCATATATATCCACTAAAAATATCCTTATAACTTTCCATGTAATTCCTTGGTGAAAAACAAATCACATTGTTTTGTGAAGCGGTAGTCTGTTGTACACACGAGCGATGTTATCGTATTCCCCATGGAATGGAAAGTAAATAGGTATATATGATATCATAATTAAAAAATTATAATTATGTTAAATATTATATATATATATATACTTTAAATACATTATTATAACAATCCATGAAAGGCAATGATGAAAAATGTATTGCATCAATTCGCGAGGTGGTAGTCTACTGTACACAATAATGATTGTTTTGTTTCCCATTTCATAGAATAGAATATGATTTTAGGTTTTTTATTAAAATAATAAAATCTCAATATATGATAGATAATTGTGTTATTATATAATCACAATTTAATAATATTTAAAGGAGGTGGAAGAAGAAATAAAAAATGCTCGATTAAGAAAGATACCTCTTCTTCAGAAAACTACTTTAGGTTTACACAAAAAGCATTCCTAGATCGGTTTTATGATCAAACCAATACCTATGGGATGTTTTTAGGGGAGTAAGGAAGGTATTTTTGTTGGTATTGTTTAAACTAAAATTCTTTTAAGGTGTAAATAGAAAATAATAGGTTGTGACCTTTTATACATTGGGGAGAGGACACACTTAAAATTTTTGAAGGAAAAATGTGTAACCATGTTTTTAACATGCCAGAAGGATAAACAATTGACCATTATAGAACCTTAGATGATATAAGGTCTAAAAATTTCCATAAATTATATTTTTTAGCTTTTAAGTCATTTTTAACCCTTATCTGTTTAGTTTAACCCCTCGTAAACACATTTTCACCTTAACCGCGGTAAAATATTTTTACTATTTTCACTATTCATTATGAAAAAAAGTTAATTTTACCTTATTATAATATAAAAATTATGATGATTTAAAATATGGATTATTTTTTACCAAATTAAATTCTCTATAAGTGGAATAATTTAATTTAAAATAAAATCAGTAGACACAACGAAAAATAGGTTTTTCAAAAAAAAGTATTTTTCAAGCAAAAGATGATTTTATATTAACTCTATAACTAGTGATAATAACTATTTGAATTTAAATTAATTTCTATAGATAAATAGTCTATAAATTTAATTTACATAATTCCTCATTATGGTTTATTTTAATTAATTAAAATGGGGAAATATTAGGCATTTTAAAACAGTTTTTAGAAAAATGTGTTTTTAAACCCAAAAATAAACTTATACTAAAATCCAATATAAAGATGATTAAAACATAATTAAGTGAATTAAATATATATAATTAATAATTATGTTACTTTAAATAATATTCCAAAAATAATGGTACTTTTGAATTAATTAATTTAGTGAAAATAAATGACATTTTTACAAAATTCACTATTTTTCACTATTCATAGAAAAATCAATATTTTACAAACAAAATCCAAAAATATAATACTTTGTTAATTTTGATGTGTTAATTTAAAATTTTAATTTAATTTTATCAAATAAATTTAATCGAAGTTCTAAAATTTAATTATAATATTTCCTCACAAATAAAAAAGAAAAATATTTTTGAAGAAAACATATTTTTTATGAATAAAACGACTTTACTAAATATTGAGTAATTATTTACTAAGAATTCATCACAAAATTGTATTTAGTAATAAATTTATATATGTATTTCTTAAATTAGTTAATCGTATTCATACTATAAATTTAATGGAAATGGTATAATAGTCATATATTTCATGGGTAGTTTAAGCTTGGTATTGTGTGTCAAATACGGCATCAAACATAATGTTCTTATTTTAAAATCTCTGAGTGTTGTATCCTCCCTCATTTAGTAAAATAATAACTTGAAATTTTAGCATTTACTAGGTAAAAAAGGGTTTGATATTTTAGAATACCATTGTTGAAATCCCACATCATAAAAAGGGTAAATAAAACTTTATTTTCAAAAGAGGAAAAAGAAACGAAGAAGGTCGTCTGGAATTCTAGGTTTCCAAATAAGACAACATTAGTGGGAAGTGAAGATAAGTTCATGAAAGAAAATAATAATTCCCAATTAATTATGAATACTGACAAAGATCCTTAATCAAAATAAACCGAATGGTTAGGAGAAAGTTAATAACCACAAAACCATAAACCCAATAGGTTTAAAAAAATACCATCAATTTCATTGAAATTTGTGTTTATATGAAAAAATTTTTGTTTCATGATCTTTTTCCTAGAGTTTAGGAATTTATATCCCAATATATGAAGAACATAAGGTAATATAATTACTTTATGAGCGTAATTTCATCCTTTAATCAATTTTTACCACAATCTCATCTTTTTCTCCAAATAATGAGTATTCAAGATTGATTTGTTTTTATTCCTGAAGAACTAGAATCCACTTATAATGGTTCACATAATTTAATAAAAGGATAACAATATATAACTCTTATCTTTACACATTAACCAAAACCAAAATGTATAGCTCAATATACGATAATTTCCAACATTAATAAACCTTCATATGATGAAATAATACATTAATCTCCAAAATTCATTAGTGATACCCAAAGTTCAAAATAAATCATTCCATAAATAAATGACTCTATAACCCAAATAAACTCAATAATATCAACATTAAAGAATGTTTTTTCCTCAAAGTTCATCTCAAAACTTTTAGCTTATATGCCCAAAATTATAATCACTATGAAAAATATTGATATTTGTGATAGGGTATTTACGACGGGGAGGGGTCCCGTCGCAGATAGTTCATCAGAAAGGACTATTTGCGATAGGACCCTCTTCTCATCGCAATAGGTTTGGCACGAGTTACGCACCAAAACTGCGGGAAGGGTATTTGTGACGGGTATATAAACTCATCGCAAATATCTGATATAGTTTTTTAGTATTTGTAACAGGATTTGTTTCTCGTCGCAAATAGTATGTCGGCAGGTTGGTATTTGTAACGGGTCAAATCGCAAATACCTTTTTAACCACCGGTCCTAATTAATAGGTGGGTTAGTATTTGCGATGGTACTCATTGCCATTAATCTAACATATATATACCCACTTCTGTTTTCTCCCATTCCACTCATTTCTCTACCAGTTTCTCCCTCTCTAATTACATTTTTCTCTCAAAAATTTTCAAAGTTTAAAATTCTAAATCGGAGTAAAATTCATGGCTTATATTCTCTCAAAGATTCAGTTTTAAGGTATTTATATATTTATATTATTTTTTAGTTAATTAATTTTATTTTATATTAGTTATAATTAATGTTAATTAGTTGTAATTAAATTGAATTAGAATTAGATAGTTTTATTTATCATTATTTATTTTAAAAAATAATTATATGTTATTAGTATTAATTAATAGTTAATATATTAATTATTATTAATTTGTAGTAATTACTATTAATTAGAAAAATTATTAATAAGTAGTTATAATTAGCTATAATTAAAAATAATTTGCGATAATTAGTAATAAATTGAAATAAATATTTATAAATAGTAGTAAATGGTAAAAATTAGTGATAATTAGAAATAATTAGCAGTAACTTGTAGAAATTAGTAATAATTAGTAATAATTTGTGAGAATAAGTAATAATTAGTAGTAATTGGTAATAATTTTAATAATTAGTAGTAAATATTAATAATTAGTAATAAATTTTTTTAAATTTTAATAATTAGTAATAATTATTAATATTTAGTAATAATTAGTAATAATTATTTATAAATAGTTATAATTAGTAATAATTTGTAATAATTTGTAATAAATTGTAATAATTTCTAATAAATTGTAAAAAAATAGAAATAATTAGAAATAAAGAGTAATAATTCAAAATAATTACTAATAAATTGTAATAATTAGAAATAATTACTAATAAATTGAAATAATTAGAAATAATTTCCAATAAATTGTAATAATAAATTTTAATAATTTTTTAATAATTACTAATAAATTGTAATAAATAGTAAAAAATTGTAAACAATTGTAATAATTAATAATAAATTCTAATAAGTATTAATAAGCTGTAATAATTATTAATAAACTGTAATAATTCTTAATAAAAAGTAATTATTCTTAATAAATTTTAATAAATTGTTATAAATTGTAATAAATTATAATAAATTGTAATAAATTGTAATAATTTGTAATAAATTGTAATAAATTGTAAGAAATTGTAAGAAATTGTAATAAATTATAATAAATTGTAATAAATTGTAATAAATTTTGATAATTAGTAATAAATTTTAATAATTGGAAATAAATTTTAATAATTAGTAATAAATTGCAATAATTAGTAATAAATTGTAATAATTAGTCATTAATTGTAAAAATAGTAAAAAATTGTAATAAATAATATTTATTTTAAAATTTGTTTAATTACTAACTTGATATTATAAATTATTTGTAGGTTTTACGGTATCGTGTCAATGAGATAATGTGTGGTGCTATCTGGATGGCATGGGAGGGGTTTATGCATGAGTGTTTTTGTCAGTTTTTTGTACTATTTGAGAAGGAAAGCAACAATGAAAGGAGAAGTGATAGAGTTTGATGAGTTTTGTTGCGTCCAACGACCTAATTGCATTTCATCTTAGGTTTGGGATGGATTATATTTACACTATTTGGTTGGTCGTTTTCTTAAGAGATCATTGGTAAGTCGACAAAGATGGGGGAGACAGGAGGTGACATGTCGAGCTAGTATTCGTACATTCAGTGCACATAGGGCACATATGGTAAGTACTTTTTTTTAAATAATTTATATAACTTTAAATGTAAAAGATTTATTTTATATTCATATAGAAATTAGAACATTCTGATATTATGGAGTTCGAAGTTTATAGGAGGATGTACAACGATCCGATCACTAAAGAGATAAGAGGTGATCACCAGCGTCAGATTATGGTTAGTATAATTTCCTTTGGAGTTTTAAAATTAATTACAAATAATATTTTAACTATTTTAATTTTAAATTAGAATTGAAGAAGTCATATGAGGTTATGATGTCCTAGACACAAACTGAGATTCAGTTCAAGACTGATGGTCAGACTAGTGCCGACCGATTTGATGAGGTAGTATGGATGCAGGCATCTCGGTATGCCTTCAAGAAAGGTTGATTTATTGGTATTGGCTCTCAATTGACCACTACAAGTTATTGTGGCATTATTACAATGTCGATGTCTACTCAAGAAAAGCCCATGGAGGGTCATCATCATCTGTTACACAGTATCAGGAGGAGCTGCAAGCTTAGGGTGAGCTTATAGAGAGTATGCATAGGGAGTAGGAGGAGATGTGTCGATGGCAGCAGCAATAGGAGGAGGAGGAGATTTATGGATGGCAGCAACAACACCACAAACAGATATAGTACATGTAACGTATGACTTATGTTTTAGGGATAGAGTTCTCTCCACCAACTCCTTTTTCACCTCCAGAAGACCCTCCCCCTTAGTGATATATTTATTTTTTATGATAAAACATTTTAATGTAATTCTATTTGTAATATTAACTATTTACATTTCTATATAGTGTGTTTTTTATATTGTTGAGAATATCACATTTTTTATTTTTTATTTAATTTTTAATTATTATATTACTTTATTTAATTTTTTGTTATTTTTATTATTTTATTATTTTATTATTTTTTATTATTTTGTTGTTATTATTATTTTTTATATTTTTTTGAATATTGAGGCTTTTATTATTTTATAATTTTTTATTATTTTACTAATATTAATATTATCATTTCATTATTTTTAATAATATTATTATTATTTTAAAATTATTTTTTTATTATTATTATATTAATAATATTATTATATTATTATTATTATTTTTATTTTGTTATTATTTTTATTTTGTTATTATTTTTATTTTACTAAAATCAATATTATTATTTTATTAATATTATTATTATTTTTTCATTAATATTACTATTATTTTATTATAATTATAATTTTCTAATACTATTTTTTTTATTCAATTTTTTTTATTTTTTTATATATTTACGACAGGTGTTTTTGCATAAGGCCATCATAATAGGGTTTTTAAAAAACTCAAGAAAACTATTTGTGATGGGATGTAGATCCATTGTAAATAGTTTTTTTGTGACGGGACCCCATCGCAAATGGCCCTTCACAAATATACAGATTTATAGTAGTGAATGATCTTCTTCTAAATTAACATTAATCACTGAGTCACCAAATCACTTTTCAATCCCATGGGCATCTATATGATTCAACATATGTTTCAATAATCAACTTAATAAATATCTTTCAAACCATTTAAGTAAAAAAATGATGTCATACCAACTAGGGAATCATATAGTCTAATGGTAGTTGTTGCACCATTTTCACCCTTCAGGTGTGGGTTAAATCCTCAGGGCCTTTCCACATGCAATGGGTTATTTTCTGGCCTTCGAGTTATAATTTTTCCTAAAATTATATATTTATAATGTTCCAAAAAATATGATGAAAAAATAAAGGTTATCAATACTATTAAACTAGTGAAAATAGAATTCCTTATGAAATAACACTTCATGTTGAACTTAGGGGTTACATATACCTCATCCTAATAAAACGTCTCCCAAACTTTCATTAATCGACTCAATATTTTATAACTTAAAATGAAAAAAGTGATCTCTAAGACTTTGAACATATGATTAACCTTAAAATTGTAAACATGTGATGGAATCCATAACTCATAAGATAAACTCACATGAAAACTTTCTAACATACAATGTTATCCCCTTCTCTGATACCAACTTAATAGCTCTAACCCTACACACCCGAATCTGGTGCTAGAATCATAAACTTTACATTTATAGCCATGATACAGATGAAGGTGACCCAATTTTTACCATTCAAAACTTATAACATCAAAAGGAAATATTGAATCACTTACATACCCAAAGACGTTTTGGGTTTGTATTTTTAAATAATTAGAAAAAACTCTTACATAAACAATACCCATAAAATTTATGGATTATTTTTTCCTCCATAATCATATTTTCATATTCCATATTAGGACTTCAAAATTTACCAAAAACATTATCATTTTAGAAAAATTTCTATAAAAAATAATTTAATCATTATTTTTTATAACCTGGGGAATATATAACATAATAAGGGTGAGCTCCAAATCGCAATAAGGGTTGACATAAGCATTAACAATTTAATTTCGTAAAAAATCATAAAAATATCATAAGGGTATGATGACATAATCAAACTTCATGATAATAATATAAGAATATTAATACCCATCAATACCTAGAGCATTAAGCATGAAACAAGGAATAAAACATTATCAAAGGAAATATTCAGAATAATCCATAATCATGAGCCATGTTATTTTATTCTTGATGAAAGTAATCATTAAAAACCCATATAAATCATAAAAAATATATTGGTATCTTTTAAAATTATCTTCATAGAACGCTTACAAAACCCTTTCAAATTTTAAAAACTATATGGTCAAATTAAAATATAATTACTTAATGTATTGGACTGTTATCTAGGATCACCCATTGTAAAATTTATATCAGGCTCACCCATGAGCTATAATGAGGTTCAACCCTTTGTAAACAATGTATAAGAACCATAAAATTATTAAAGTACCTCAAACCTTCAACTCATCCTAAAACTTATAAAAATTACATTATTTCTTTCATAACTTGATTAACCCATGGAAAATAAATGGGATTCATTAAAAACAATTAGAAAAATGATTAACACATGGGAATGAAATGCGTGTAGGACCCTGAAATGCCCAGAGAGGGGAGGGGTGAATTAGGGTGTTAACTTTTTCTTTTAAAGAGATAGATCTTGTTCCCATGTTGTAAGGAACTTGTTAAATATGTCTGATGGAATCATTGAAAGAGCGCTGTCGTGGGCGCCCTCAAATGATTAGTGTGATTTGGGGTACTTAAGTGCAGCAGAGTGGTTGACCAAGGTCGTCTCTCAAAGGAGGAAGTGAATTTAACAACTTATTAGAGGTATTCTAAAAAATAAAATAAAATAGAATAGAATAAAAACACTACTTTAAAGGATTGGGGTTTGTTGTAGTTTATGAATCTAGAAGAAGTTTGCTGGAAGAAGATTGTATAATTTTTTTTTTTGTTTTTAGTTTTGAAATGAATTTCAATTTAAATGACACAACAAGAAGATGTTTTTTTAGAAATCTATTTAAAAAGCGTAATCGATCTAACTCTACCTCTTCACTTTATTATTAATCATTATCATTTAAATTAACATTCACTTAATTATGATCCCTTAATTTGTTAAATCCCGAACCCTACGAGAATTAACTTTACCACAAAGATGATGTGAATTTAAACCTAGGCTAACTTTGGAACGTGCAATCGCAGCACCCTGCTTTGATTGATGTTCTAAGATTAGCTTATGATCAGTGGTAAATTAAGGGACATATCCATTCTGGAAATGAGTATGAATTGTGTTTAGGGATTATATTTGAACTCTACAAATTTATCCCGTGTGGTCTTGTATTACCGATTAAGATCGCGCTTTCACAATTTACACAAAATCCCGACCTCGCGTGTTTTTGTGTTAATTGTTCAATTGCTTGCTTAGTTTCTTAAAATTTAAAAACACAATTCATGGATCATATTAAGTGAATTACAGTAGCTCATTGATTCAAAATAATTAAATGAAGAGGGTAGAAGATAGATCGATTACTAAAAGACTACTCTTCCATGGGTGGCGTAATCATCGTAGAAGCGTTTTGCATGTGCAAAGGTTTAAAATGGGTATAACCCAATAACGCTTCTACTCAAGAATTCCAGCCCAATTAGGAAGATTAAGAGAAGAAGAAATTTAAACAAAACAGAAGAGAAGAGAAGAAATATAAGAATATCAATGAAGTTTATTACAGAAATGAAAACATTACAAAATGAAGAAGAGAAGGGGGCTTCGATGAGGGGATCCTTGCTTCAAGAGCTACCCCTCTTACAATGGTTGGAGAATTTGGGTGAAACAAATTCTCCTCTGCCTCCAATCTCCCAATGCACATCCCGACCCCTCCAAATGAGAAAAACTCCAATTTATAGAGGGGAGGGGAGGAGAGGTTACAAGTGGTTTCAAGTGTGAATGTGGAAATTCGGCCAAATATTTTATGCCAACTTGCACCGCCAATTTGACCACCAACACGCGTGAATTGGCCGGCCTTCCAGAAGGATGATTTGTGCCACATCATGTCCCCGAGATTGCATAAAAATTTGGGCTCAATCCAAGCCCGTATGTAGAATATATGGCCCAAATACAGAACCTTCTCCATTCTGGCGAGCCCAGCCCAACTTTGACTTCATGACCCAATTTCAACAACCAAATGAACTCTTTAGCTTTAGTGTCCTGAATAAACGTTGTAGATAATTAAGTTAGGAACACGGTTACAAAATTTCAAATTCAAATAATAAACATAAAAATATGTATCTTCGAAATACTACAGTGCACTATTAAGTGTAAAACTGGAATTTTCACCAAATTTTCAAATGAATGATCAAATCCCAAATATTTTATAAATAAACATATTTAACACAATGTGAGGAAATTATTTCATTTATTATCAATAAAATATTCAATAAAATAGTGTTTTATCAACTCCCCCACACTTACCCTTTTGCACACCTGGGCAAAACCTCATATCAAGTAAACATCAATATCAAATCAAAACCAATTTTAAAACACATATCCTTAAGATCAAACAATTACACACCAAGAAACAAAAGATATCATGCCTCATAAAAACCATTATTTCAAGTTCTCCATTTATATCATTCAATATATTTCCACTTCATTTATCCTCCCATGCACAAAACACTTACCTCGCTTGAATTTACTCTCATCACTCAAATATCGATTTTTTTTTTGCAATGTCTTTCTCATCCAAACTCATACAAGGGTCACCATAGGCTTGATAGATTCCTACATCGCTACCCGATGTGAGTCAAGGACATATGTTTATCATGAGGACTTTTCAGGGTTGTTCTGTGGCTTTCAGTTGGTAGGATTAAGATGTGAAAAAACTCTGGGGCTGAATGAGGAGGGCTTGACTCTTTTGAAGAAAAATTGCATTAATCTAATTTTCACTTAAATATGGTCTTCTCTTCAATCCCCATAGTATCAATTCAGCTCCATCATCATGAAAAGTCATGAAAGGTTTACACCATTCATCATTTCAGCATAAAAAAAATGTCAATCTTCTCAAACATGATTTTCTTGAAAGCTCCAGATGGGCACAGCTTTCCACCTCAATTAGAAGCTCCAGAAAAGGCACAGCTTCGCTTGTCATGAAAGCTCCAGAAAAGGCACAGCTTTCAATATAATGACTTTCTTTAGCAACAAACACATCTCTTCAGAATTTAATTTTCCACCCAAAGTATCACAGAATGTGGTGGCAAAACCCAAGACAACTTCCCCCACACTTAAGCTCAACTAGATTATGCAATTTCACTTCAAGAGTTGGTTGGATAGGGAAAATTGGCTTGTAATGTGGCTTAACCTAACAGGCTGTGCATGGCTTCTAAGGGCTACAAGTATTAAATATTTAAGGTAGGCCATTATAAAAAAATATTCTTTGAAATAGGGGTTTTAATACCAAACAAATGCCTCAATCATTTAAACACAAGTACCTCAAACCCTCAAGTTTTGACAGGAATAGATCAAATTCTGGTTAAATCAAGTATGGTTTGGTTCTCTCAAGAAGTGAGGTGAATGTAAAGAATATGAAAATAATGGTTTAGAAGCCTCACAGGAAAGTGATTTCAAATTTAAAGACAGTGAGATGTGGCATGGGATTCAAAATTCGGTGTACTTTCCATGAAATTACTAAATATTTGAACTTGAAACAAAGTCATTTCAGCATTCATTTAAGCTTAGTTTAAGGGGGTAAATTGTTTCACTTATTGATATGGATTTAAAAATGGTGATGAGAATCATTTCAGCTCAAAAGTTTCAAAAACACACAGAAAATTGTAAAATAAACACAAAAATTTTGAAAAACATACAATTTTTTTTTTTGGTTTTTTTTTTAAAAAAGGAAAACAATTGAAATTACTAAACTAAAAGGTTCCCTCCCCCACACTTAAAATATTGCATTGTCCTCAATGTGAACCCATGAGATGATATATGCACATGAAATGCAGAATTTTTAAATAGGACAAATAATATAAAAGTGAAAGGGTTAGGAACAGCCGGATGTGATCAAGTGATGATGGGGTCATGCAGTGTGATAAAATCCACTGCATCAGTAGGATGTCCCTCAATGTATCTCTTCAAACGTTGCCCATTGACTGTAAAGCTCCTTCCAGTGTCCTCTTGTGTGATCTCCACTGCACCATAAGGAAAAACATTAGACACAATATAAGGACCTAACCATCTGGAACGCAACTTACCAGGCATCAACTTCAGTCGTGAACTATAGAGAAGGACTTTCTCTCAAACATGAAACTCCCTTTTTTGGATCATTTTGTCATGAGCTGCTTTTGATCTTTCCTTGTAGAGCCTTGAGTTCTCATATGATGACAGGCGAATCTCCTCAAGCTCTTGAATTTGCAACTTCCTTTGAATTCCAGCTTGGGCCAAATCCATGTTGCATTTCTTTATAGCCCAATATGCCCGATGCTCGACTTCCACTGGGAGATGACATGCTTTCCCAAAAACAATCCGAAATGGGGACATACCAATGGGGGTCTTGTATGCTGTCCTATAAGCCCACAATGCATCATCCAAGCGCTTGCTCCAATCCTTCCTATTTGGATGCACGGTTTTCTCCAAGATTTGTTTCAACTCACGATTTGAAACCTCGGCCTGGCCATTTGTTTGGGGGTGGTATGGTGTTGATGTTTTGTGTGTCACCCCATACTTTCGAAGGAGGGAAGCAAAATTCCTATTGCAAAAGTGTGTCCCTTGGTCACTGATGATGGCCTTTGGTACTCCAAACCTGCAAAAAATTTGTGCTTTGACAAAGTCCACAACAACATGAGAATCGTCAGTCCTGGTGGCCTTGGCCTCCACCCATTTACTCACATAATCAACAGCAACCAAAATGTACAAAAATCCAAATGAACTAGGAAAAGGACCCATAAAGTCGATGCCCCATACATCAAAAATCTCACAAAATAGTGTGGGTTGTTGGGGCATCTCATGTCTCCTAGAAATGTTCCCAGTGTGTTGGCAACGAGAGCATGACTTACAAAACACATGGGCATCATGGAATAATCTAGGCCAATATAATCCAGAGTCCAAAACTTTCCTAGCTGTCCGTTGGGGTCCAAAGTGTCCACCACATGCAAGTGTATGACAGAAATGCAAAATAGACTCAAACTCATGATCGGGAACACACCTCCTAATGACTTGGTCACTACACATGCTCCAGAGGTAAGGATCATCCCACACATAAAACCTGGACTCACTTTTTAATTTTTGGACTTGATGTTTCTTTAAATTTGCAGGGATTTCAGAAGCAGCAAGGTAGTTAACTAAATCAGCATACCAAGGATGCGTACCTGAGATGGTATAGAGATGCTCATCAGGGAAAGTGTCCCGAAGTGGTACCTGATCCAAGGTGTCATCCTCTAGTGTGTGAGTAAGCCTACTCATGTGGTCTGCCACCAAATTCTCTGACCCCTTCTTGTCCTTTATCTCAAGGTCAAACTCTTGAAGAAGGAGCATCCAACAGATAAGTCGTGGCTTTGCATCTGGCTTCTTTAGGAGGTACCTCAAAGCTGCATGGTCAGAAAAAACAACTACTTTAGAGCCCAATAAATATGAAGGGAATTTATCTAAAGCAAATATGACAGCAAGAAACTCCTTTTCTGTGGTAGTGTAGTTTGATTGGGTTGAATCTAGTGTCCTCGATGCATAGGCGATCACATGTGAACGCCCCTCCACCCTCTGAGATAAGACAGCTCCAACCGCGAAGTTGGAGGCGTCACACATAAGCTCAAATGGAAGGTCCCACCGTGGGGGCTGTATGATAGGTGGAGTGGTCAGACACTTCTTTAGCTCATCAAAGGAAGTCCTACAAGAATCATCAAACACAAATTCATAATCTTTTTGAAGTAATCGTGACATAGGAAGAGCGATCTTACTAAAATCTTTGATGAAGCGCCGATAAAATCCTGCATGCCCTAGGAAAGATCTAACATCACGCACACATGAAGGATAGGGTAAGGATGAAATAATTTCTACTTTAGATCTATCAACCTCTATCCCATGTTTTGACACCACATGCCCTAAGACAATGCCATGCTCTACCATAAAATGACACTTTTCAAAGTTCAGGACCAGATTCTTCTCAATACAACGATTCAACACATTTCCCAAACTACTTAGACATTCATCAAATGAAGACACATACACTGTAAAATCATCCATAAATACCTCCATGCAGGTCTCAATAAAATAAGAAAAAATACTCACCATACATCTCTGGAAGGTACCTGGGGCGTTGAAAAGTCCAAATGGCATCCTCCGGTAGGCAAATGTGCCAAAGGGACAGGTGAATGTAGTCTTCTCCTGATCCTCTGGAGCTATAGGAACCTGAAAATATCCAGAAAATCCATCCAAGAAGCAATAGTGTGTTTTCCCAGCTAGTCTCTCGAGCATTTGATCAATAAATGGGAGGGGGAAATGGTCCTTGCGAGTGGTCTGATTTAGTTTCCTATAATCAATACACACACGCCAACTGTTTTGCACCCTCATTGGAACTAAATCATCTTTCTCATTTTTAACAACAGTAAAACCAGTTTTCTTAGGCACAACCTGAATTGGACTTACCCACTGTGAATCTGAAATGGGAAAGATTATACCTGCCTCGAGCAATTTCTCAACTTCCTTTTTAACAACTTCTAGGAGGGTGGGATTGAGTCTCCTTTGTGGTTGTCTCACCAGTTTAGCCCCATCCTCCAAGAGAATCCTATGCATGCAAATGGAGGGGCTAATACCTGATATGTCAGCCAAGGTCCACCCAATCGCCCTGATGTTCTCCCTCAAAATATTCAAAAGCCTTTCTTCATGTTCAAAAGGGAGATTGTTAGCAATGATAACAGGTAATCTCTCACCACTCAACAAGTATGAGTATTTCAGATTTGGTGGCAATGGCTTGAGTTCTAATGAAGGAGGGTGTAGTATGGATGGAGACATTGAAGGAACTGAAATATGTGCACAAAGAGCATCAGTATCAGAATAGACATCATCAAAATCATAGAATAAAGCATCAAATCCATCAGCATACTCAACAGCCATTTCATAATCAGAGTGAACATGATCAAAATCAGAATATGAATCCACATCAAAATCAAATTTTAGAGAGTCTTGTTCATTAGAAACAGGTGTGGAAGTTCTCTTAGTCATTAAACTAGAACCAATACTCATAATCTCCCTAAGCATAGGAAAATCCAATTCTATGATGTTTTTAATTGGTGGTTCAAAATGGGAGATAACAAAAGTAGAATGGTCCTCTGAGGGGTACTTCATGGAATCCATAACATTAAATATCACAACTTCATCTCCAAACTCCATGGAAAGTGTACCCTCATTGACATTTATGATAGTTTTTGCAGTTTTGAGGAAGGGTCTACCTAAGATAATGGGGGCATGAGAACTTACCTGATCATCCTCCATGTTAAGAACATAGAAATCCGCTGGAAAGATCATGTCTCTTACCCGGACAAGTACATCCTCAAGGACTCCCGCTGGATATGCCGTAGCTCTATTTGCCAATTGCACCACTACTCTTGTTGGCTTCAACTCACCAACCTGCAAGGAAGAGAATACAGAGTGAGGCATCACATTTATGGAAGCACCTAAATCACAAAGTGCATCAGAAAAGTGCAACTCCCCTATGGTGCATGGGATGGTGAATGTCCCTGGATCCTTGCACTTTGTTGGCATTGCTAGAGTTGGTGAAATGAGTGCTGAGACATTCCTTCCAAGGTTTATCCTCTCATTTACCTTGAGCCCTCTTCGATTGGTGCAGAGTTCTTTTAAGAATTTGGCATACCTTGGGATTTGCTTAATGGCTTCAAGTAGAGGAATGTTGATCTCCACACGCTTGAATGTGTCCAAAACCTCCTTTTGCATTGCTTCTTCAGCCATCTTCTTGGTTTGAACAACCCTGTTTGGAAAAGGAAGGGGTTTAGGAGGAACATCATCAATCTTTTTCTTACCTTTATCTTTCTCCTTGGATTGCTCATCAGTTGGTATGGAATGCGGCTTCTCTGAAGTTGAGGTGAATCCCGGTGGAATGGTAGGTGCAGATGTATCGTTCATTTGCTTCCCACTTCTCAATGTGATGGCACTAACATTCCCCTTTGGATTTGGAGTGGGTTGGGAAGGTAGATTTCCAGAATTTTTACTCACAAGTTCATGGAGGGCGGTGGCAATCTGGCTCATTTGAGTCTTCAACTCCCTCAGCTCTGAACTTTGACTCTTCAGCTTATTCTGTTGATTAAGAACAATTTGCTTCAAAAGATCATCAGTATTAGAATCTACCTTTGGTGGATGATTCCCTTGTTGCTGACTTGTTGATGTTTGAGCTTCAAATCTCCTTTGGGGTTGTTGGAAACCCTGCTGGTAAGGCGGAGGCTGCTGGAAGTTTTGTTGAAAGGGTGGACTTTGTTGTTGTCCAGAGCCATACCTCATGTCCGACTGATCTTTCCACCCTTGGTTGTATGTTGGATCAAACTTATTTTGGGGATATGGTTGTTGTTGTTGCTGCTGAAATGGTCTCCCAGGGAACACTGCTGCACAATCTTCTGTTTCTTGGAGTTGTGGGCAACAGTCAGTTGGGTGGCTTGTCTCAGTGCAAATACCACAATGCCTTGAAGGAGGGGGTTGGGATGTCTTTTGAGCCAATGCAATCTGCCTCACCATAGTTGTCAATTCTTCTAACTTAGTATCAATCAAATGACTTTCAAGAGAAGAAGGACTTACTTGATGTACTCCTCGAACATGTGGTGTACCTCTATCACCGAATTGTTGAGAGTTTTGGGCCATTTTGTCGATCAATGCTCGTGCAGCTACTGGTGTCTTGTCCACCAATGCTCCTCCAGCCGCAGCATCTACCATGCTCCTCTCCATGGGTGTGAGTCCTTCGTAGAAGTATTGTATGAGGAGTTGCTCACTGATTTGGTGATGTGGGCAGCTTGCACACAACTTCTTGAATCTCTCCCAGTACTCATACATTGACTCCCCTTGGGCTTTCTTGATCCCCGAGATCTCCTTACGAATGGATGTTGTCCTTGATGCTGGAAAAAATCTTTGCAAGAAAATACGTTTCAAATCATTCCAACATGTTACATCTTCAGGTTGCAAATAATACATCCAATCTTTTGCAGCTCCATCAAGTGAGAATGGGAATGCTCTTAGTTTGATTTGATCTTCAGAGACATTTCTAGGTTTTAGGGTTGAGAAAACCACATTAAATTCTTTCAAATGTTTATTGGGATCCTCACCAGAGAGGCCATGAAACTTTGGAAGTAAGTGAATTAACCCAGATTTCAGTTCGAAGTCCGATTCGAGATTTGGGTATGCAATACAATTTGGTTGACAGTTAATATCAGGTGCAGCCAATTCTCGAATGGTTCTATTAAGTTCATTTCCATTGTTTCCAGCCATTGGTTCTTGTTTTATGGTTGAATTTGAATTGCTTCCAATTTCAATGTTCTGATATTGGAGTAATTCTCCAACTGGTTGAATGTTGAAACTTCCCGTAGATTGAGAATGTCTGATTCGTGCCCTAAGGCTACGTTCAATCTCAGGGTCAAGATCTAAGAGATCTTAGGGATTAGTTCGTGTCATCAATCAATGAAAGATGAAAAGAAGGAATGTGGACCATAGTAAAATAAAAATTAGAAGTTTGAGTTGATGGTCCAAAAAGAAGTAGAAAGAGATAAAAGAAGAAGAAGAAAGAAAAAAAAATCAGATTGGGTAAAGACGGAAGAAAGAAGAGAGGAAGAGAATTAAAATGTAAAATAAAATAAATACCTCTAATTGGTTGAAATAATTACTTGCCTCCCCGGCAACGGCGCCAATTTGAAAGAGCGCTGTCGTGGGCGCCCTCAAATGATTAGTGTGATTTGGGGTACTTAAGTGCAGCAGAGTGGCTGACCAAGGTCGTCTCTCAAAGGAGGAAGTGAATTTAACAACTTATTAGAGGTATTATAAAAAATAAAATAAAATAGAATAGAATAAAAACACTACTTTAAAGGATTGGGGTTTGTTGTAGTTTATGAATCTAGAAGAAGTTTGCTGGAAGAAGATTGTATAATTTTTTTTTGTTTTTAGTTTTGAAATGAATTTCAATTTAAATGACACAACAAGAAGATGTTTTTTTAGAAATCTATTTAAAAAGCGTAATCGATCTAACTCTACCTCTTCACTTTATTATTAATCATTATAATTTAAATTAACATTCACTTAATTATGATCCCTTAATTTGTTAAATCCCGAACCCTACGAGAATTAACTTTACCACAAAGATGATGTGAATTTAAACCTAGGCTAACTTTGGAACGTGCAATCGCAGCACCCTGCTTTGATTGATGTTCTAAGATTAGCTTATGATCAGTGGTAAATTAAGGCACATATCCATTCTGGAAATGAGTATGAATTGTGTTTAGGGATTATATTTGAACTCTACAAATTTATCCCGTGTGGTCTTGTATTACCGATTAAGATCGCGCTTTCACAATTTACACAAAATCCCGACCTCGCGTGTTTTTGTGTTAATTGTTCAATTGCTTGCTTAGTTTCTTAAAATTTAAAAACACAATTCATGGATCATATTAAGTGAATTACAGTATCTCATTGATTCAAAATAATTAAATGAAGAGGGTAGAAGATAGATCGATTACTAAAAGACTACTCTTCCATGGGTGGCGTAATCATCGTAGAAGCGTTTTGCATGTGCAAAGGTTTAAAATGGGTATAACCCAATAACGCTTCTACTCAAGAATTCCAGCCCAATTAGGAAGATTAAGAGAAGAAGAAATTTAAACAAAACAGAAGAAAAGAGAATAAATATAAGAAGATCAATGAAGTTTATTACACAAATGAAAACATTACAAAATGAAGAAGAGAAGGGGGCTTCGATGAGGGGATCCTTGCTTCAAGAGCTACCCCTCTTACAATGGTTGGAGAATTTGGGTGAAACAAATTCTCCTCTGCCTCCAATCTCCCAATGCACGTCCCGACCCCTCCAAATGAGAAAAACTCCAATTTATAGAGGGGAGGGGAGGAGAGGTTACAAGTGGTTTCAAGTGTGAATGTGGAAATTCGGCCAAATATTTTATTCCAACTTGCACCGCCAATTTGACCACCAAAACGCGTGCATTGGCCGGCCTTCCAGAAGGCTTATTTGTGCCACATCATGTCCCCGAGCTTTCATCAAAATTTGGGCTCAATCCAAGCCCGTATGTAGAATATATGGCCCAAATACAGAACCTTCTCCATTCTGGCGAGCCCAGCCCAACTTTGACTTCATGACCCAATTTCAACAACCAAATGAACTCTTTAGCTTTAGTGTCCTGAATAAAAGTTGTAGATAAGTAAGTTAGGAACACTGTTACAAAATGTCAAATTCAAATAATAAACATAAAAATATTTATCTTCGAAATACTACAGTGCACTATTAAGGGTAAAACTGGAATTTTCACCAAATTTTCAAATGAATGATCAAATCCCAAATATTTTATAAATAAACATATTTAACACAATGTGAGGAAATTATTTCATTTATTATCAATAAAATATTCAATAAAATAGTGTTTTATCAATCATGCAGTAAATAAACATTCACAAGAAGAGATACAACACAACAGTTTTACTTGGTTTGCCACTAAGGTTTAGTCTAAGTAGAATATGTTGAAAGTTTTTTGGTTATACCTAAATCTACTAAGATTCACTAGTTATTGTGAAATATATAAGATTTAAAACAATTCACCTTATTCCCGACACACTGCCTTTACAATATTTTAGGGATAGCACACTGCCTCCCTCAGAACTCTTATGATGAATCCACGAATATCACTACTTTGGGTGAATTCATACTCATTTTAATGACTTAAAGGTTAGTTCATTATATTGGAATTTGATTCTTTATCCCTAACTAAAAAAATACTCCACTTGCATCGATGTCATGAGTTTATGTGCTTGAAAGAACTGTTCACTTGAAAAAGATGTTTAACACTACTATTCATAGATCTCCCATCATTTGTGAAACCCCCTTTATGTTTTCAATAAATACCAGACTTCTCAAACCCACACACATTAATGAATCTCTTAACCTTCGTGAATCTCATATCCTTCACAGAAAAAACTACCTTCAGGGAGAAAAATACCTTCACGAATCTCACTATTTTACAAAACACTAAGGCTTTGTGAAACTCCCAGTCTTCAAAAAACTTAAAAAACTGATAATTATTTTAATTTTTCAAGAATTAACAAGTATTTTCATGATTATCAATCTCATAAAGAAATCTAGATTCATCATGCTCCTATCCTTCAAAAAATCAGATTGAATCATCCTTTTCTCTAATTCTATTTGTGTCAAATGAAGTTGGGGTAGCAACCTCTTTATATGCTCAATATTTCATGAAGATTCCATGATCTTAGTGTATTTTTCATGAACCTATAAATTCATGTTTATGAAAATTCTTCAGTCATGAATCTACAGTGAAATTTAACCTATTCGTGAACATTCTTATAGTCACATGGATTTACCATCATGCCATCATGCATTCACGAGGCTTCTCATTTTTGTAAATATTTATCATTATCCCATCACTTCATTCACATTACTCCACATCTTTGTGAATCTCATCCTTCTTGAA
Organism: Viscum album; assembly: GCA_963277665.1. Lineage (NCBI taxonomy): Eukaryota > Viridiplantae > Streptophyta > Magnoliopsida > Santalales > Viscaceae > Viscum > Viscum album. The sequence continues at coordinate 352,553,041 of OY728125.1, read as the reverse complement.
ACTCATTCCTTCACAATATTTGAGATGAGATAGTCCCAAAAACAACCTTTCATAAAACTTGCTCCATACTCTTGATTTTGAGACCAAAAATTTGTAAAACACTAAGAAATGATGCCACTATCAACATTGTATCCATATTTTACTGTAATATCACTTTCCTTGCAAACTTCATGATCAAACCAGTGTATATTGAAAACAAACACAAACTAGACTCTATTTTCAATTATAAAAGTCCTTAGTTACAACAATGGGTTCCTTAAAAACCTTTTTAAAACAGTCATAATCCATCTAAATAAATAATAAGGATGGTATCTGTTGGTCGGAGTGGACACTCAAGAGGGGGGTGAATTGAGTTTCAATTAAAATTTCTGCTAAAAACAATTTGTATTAAAATCCCCCAATTTCAAAAACAGATTAAACTGTAGTGAATTTATACAGATTATAAAGGTTCAATTAGTTTCTCAAAGATTGATTAGTTCTCAGTTAACTTGATCTGATGATTTAAATTAACTTTTGAAACTAACTTACTGATTTATAATAAATATAAACACTTGCGAGTTTAACCATCAAAGTAGCTTCGAAGATAAATTATATTTCAAAGTAATAGCAGCGGAATATGAAATAAAAGTATTGTATGGATATAAACTTTAACTAAAAACATAGAGGAGTTAACCAAGAGGTTCAGTCTCAAGTCGAGACTTAGTCCTCTCAAAAGTTTTATATAACGATGATCCACACCCTGGATCAGGGTTCAACAGTTTACAACTGTCCAGGTCCAAGACCTCTACCACTGTTAGTCGTGGGAAACAATACAACAGCAACCAGCTGTCCAGGTCACACACGACCTCTACCAATATCCACAGTGGGAAAAGGAATGAAAAGATAATGAGTGAGGATTTACAAATCCTCCAGTTATGGTTCAGGAGACAGTGTGTGTGTAAAATACAACAGATAACACACACTGCTCGTAATGTAAAAAGTAAATCACAGAGATAAAGATTTAGAGATTAGAAATGTCTCTAGGGATCTTCGTGCAGCTCTTGACTTCTTTTGTTGATTAGAATTCCTTCTGAGTCTTCTTCTGGTTTTTGTCTGGAAAACAGAGTACCATCTGCTTCCTTGACTTTGAGGTTCAGCTTGCTTAGCGGCTCAAATAATGATGAGTTTTGTGTGGTTCTCCTTTAGCATAGATTGCTCGATGTATTCTCTATGTTCTGGAGGCTGGTAGTAGTAGTCTCGTGAGTGCAAGTTCTCCAGTTGATCTTGGAACGTTTTGAGCTTGATCGATAGTATGTTCTGTGTGCTTGATTTCTTCGAGTTCTACTTCATACCATGCTCCATCCCCTTTTTTGAAACATACACGATGTCCTATTTATACCCTTTTTGTTTTTCTGATAAGAATGATTATACTTTTCGATCGTACTTGGTACGGTTTCCTGAAATGGCAACCTAAATCTTTTAATAACATTAAATGCATCAAAAGTAACAAATGTAACCGTTAGTATAATAAACAAATAGTGTCGAGGATATAGGATTTTACTCCACAGTTCATTATAGGTAGTCGTTTGTTTGTAGATGTGTACAGCTGACTCGGTGTAGGAATCTTCCATCGGTATCTCTTCAAATCGGTAGCTCTGTGTGCATCGGTAGCTCTGCGTTCATCGGTAGCTCTGCGTGCATCGGTAGCTCTGTGTGCATCGGTAGCTCTGCGTGCATTGGTAGCTCTGGCTATCGGTATCTCTGGCTATCGGTAGCTCTGGCTATCGGTAGCTCTGGCTATCGGTAGCTCTGGCTATCGGTAGCTCTGGCTATCGGTAGCTCTGGCTATCGGTAGCTCTGGCTATCGGTAGTTCTGGCTATCGGTAGCTCTTATGCGAACCAAATCTGATTGACATAGAATTGTTTCAAAGCTAAACAGGGATAATCGAGATCAACATAAATCAAAGATTATTTAAACATTATTATTAACTTGATCAACGATTTAAAAGAATTAAAATGTAGATCATCAGTAATTGAGAGTAGCATAATATATGAACACATAATTGGGATTATCAAAACATATAAATGCACTATTGGGATTATCAAACCAGGTGAGGTCAACAATCTCCCCATTTTTTATAATCACAACTTATGATATGACATAAAGCAAAATGAGAATATAGTATAAGAGAATATAGCATTTATATTCAAATTTATCAAAGAAAACAGTATCAGAGAAAATAGAGGAAATAGTAATAGATCAAATATTATCATAGTTAGTATGAAATATAATAGTATCAGAGATGAGCTTTGAAAGAATTGGTACCAAGGAAATATAAGAAATAGTATCAAAAGCTCAAATATCTCCCCCTCTTTATATGTTCTCCCCCTTTATACGTAATTTCCCCATTGATATGTAATTTCCCCCTTTATATGTAATTTCTCCCTGTATATTTAATTTCTCCCTGTATATGTAATTTCTCCCTGTATATGTAATTTCTCCCTTTATATGTAATTTCTCCCTGTATATGTAATTTCTCCCCCTTTGTGATAATCAAAAAGTGGGAAAGCAGACATAGAAAACTGAGAATCAGAGATAGTGTAAAGAAAAGTAGTTGTATTAGATCAGACAAAAATTACATGAACAGAATGACAGAAAAGAATGATTCCTATCAAACAGCCTGGACACTTCAGCAATCCAGATCTGTAACATGAGATTTGCCCTTTGGATCAGAAGAGGAGGTAGGTGGTGAGGAAGTGAGGGAGGGCTTTGGAATTCCAGAAATGATTACAGGAGGATGAGATACTGATACAGTGCTTGGCCTGTATTGGGAGGGTTGTTGAGTGATCAAAGGTTTGAGGCTGCGGATGGCCTGAGCAGGAGTCATCTGGAGTGGAGACTCAGTAGAGGCAGAGGCAGGCAAGGCAGGAGGGACAATAACAGGTCTGGCATCAACATGCAAGAAGGGCAGCAACAGATTTCTGAAATCCATAATGATTCCTCCTCCTCGTTCCATAGCAGATATAAAATCAACTTTTTTCTCCATAAATTTTTCTAAGGCAGGAGTCAGCTCCCTTAGCTTTCTCACTTGTTCTCGGAAGGCTTGAGTTACAGGGGGTAATTTCATGTTTTCCAACATCAGCTTGAAATGATGTGTGAGTTGTTGCTTGGAAAAAATCCTTTGGAAATAATAATCCACCTTGTTCTTGATTTCCTCCTGAGAAGCAGAGGCCTCTTTCATAGTGTCGGAGACGATTTTCATTATTTCCCTTACTGAATCTCATGTAGAGAGCACTACCCGTCTTAGATCTGATGAGTCCACAGAGCCACTGGTTGAAATAGAACCAAGCTCCTCCTTCATCATAGCTCGTATTTGATTCAAATCAAATGCAGGTTTTGAAGCTAGAGGACCAACCGAGAAGGATACAGTTTCTTTGAAACTTTTGGTCAAGCCACTAATCAGAGTTTGCAGTTGAGAGTCCTGATTTTTAACGTGATCCTTTATAAAAGATTTGAAATCTTCAAATACTGAGACCATTTGGCTTACAACACATTTCACATAGGCTAAATCCTTATCAGCTTGAGGCTTTGAGCTCATGTGAGAATATAAAGTAGTAACAGACTTCTGTAAGGCTTCAAGATCTGCTTCTATTCTAGAAGATTGGGTCTGGCACTCTTTAATTGCTTCCATCAGCTCGCCCATAAAATTTGACAGATTGAAACCAAGAGAAAGCTCAAAAGATTGTTCCAAAAACTTCATTTATTCATGAAAACAGTGCTTCATCTCAGTAACTGAGGCAGTGAAGGATTCTTTCAGCTCATGCTTTAGGGATTCAAGATCAGACTTTGTAACAAAATCAGTAGGTGCAACTGTAGTAGATACTCGTGCAGAAGCTAAGCTGACTGCTGAATCATTCATGACTGATTGAATCGAGGAAACTAAAAAAGATTCCATTGTCTTTACTTCTTCTACAAAACTGACTTTGAGATTTTCTTTCAGCACATCTAAATCATGTACTCGGACCACATCATTAGGCAATAACTCAGAATTGATGTCATAGCTGATCTTTGGTCTATTCAAAGATACTTCATTATCCAAATCAGGATAATCCAAACCACAGACTATAAAACCTGGGTCTTCTACCCAGTCTTCAATCTCAACAGCCACTGTAACATTTCCAAGATTGGAATGATGCTCCCCCTCAATGGGTGCATTCCTATGTACAACAACTACATTTTCTGCTGGTCTTTCTTCATCAAAGTCTTCCACAACAGCTTCTATCTCAGCAGTAGTAAGGAGATTTTCTGAAACAGGTACAGCTTCTTCTCTTCCTTTTTCTACTTCATCAGTAGGCACAGTTGAGTTTTCAATCAATGGACTCAGACTCAACCTAGCAGAATCAGATGATTCAGATACATTCTCTTTTCCTCCTTCTTGCTGAGGAACTGGCTGGTCTTCCTCATGAGTAGATAACACTTCCTCTACCTTTCCTTTTCTTGAGTATAAAAACTCAGTAACAGGACTTGGAGGCAAGTCTGGATCTCCTCCAATATCCATAGGAGTTTCTTCCTCTTCTACTTCTTCTTCTTCTTCTTCTCCTTCTGACTCATCACTGTACTCGGGTTCCTCTTCATCAGATCCTAAACCTGGATCTCTTTTATCCTTTGGCCTTGAAGGATAATCCACAGGATTAAACTTATCATACACCCTCTGGTCATCACTGACCCATTCTCCTTTCCATGGGTTCCAATTGATTATCATGTACTTACAAACTGTAGTAGTGATACAGAAGTTATTCTTAACTACCACTGTCTCATCCTGAGACTCAGCTATCCCTTTCACTTTTATCATCACATAGATCATTTTGGCAAAGAATAAAGCATTGGTCTTTGATTTTGGCCTAATCATATCTTCCATTTGATTCAACAGTAGTCTGCACAGATTAACTTTCACACCATGTCTTAACAGATGTAGAAGATAAATATCTTGATATATCAGATTAGAAAAGTCTCCTCTCCTCGATATCAAAACATGTTGAACAAATTTGAAAAGAAGTCTGTTCTCTCCATCCAATTCAGTAGCAACCACTTGCCTTTGACTTCCATTACCCGTTAGCTCTTTTAAAGCTGTCTCATAGTCAAAGATGTTACTGGTAGGTGGAATTTCTCTTGCGACATACCCGGATACACCTTCATGTGGGACTTTGAGACATTCTGCCCACTCTACTGAAGAAAACGACATTTCTTTTCCATTTAAAAAAGAACTTACCCGATTCTCATTTTCAGACTTCTCGAAGCTTACGAATTCGTAGAACAGTTTCACTAACTTCGGGTAGTAGGGACCATTGTTATTTGAAAAACAATCTACCCATCTCTGATCTTCCAGAATTGCAAGCACAAGTGACTTGCTTGGTAGCAACCAGTCTACGCATAGTTCCTTTTCAATCACAATATCTCTATTCTGCAAATGAGGGTTTACTGGTCTCTTTCCCGACCTAGTTCTGACATTACTTCCACGAGCTTCTTGCTGCACTTTCTGCTTCTTTGTTTTAGGATCTACACTGTCATCTCTGATGGCAGGAATCTTGGTTTTTTCCATCGCGGATTTAGGGTTCTCAGTCGATTAGGGAGCTAGGATTCAAAGGTGAAAGGTTTTGGGTCCGGTGGAGTGAGAAGCGGTTCAGGCTTAGTTTTATCATGTAGTAATCATAAATAAACGAATAAAGTAAAATAAAAAAACGATTCATATTCTTGGCGGAAGACAGAAGTTTTCAAAAAAACGGTGAGAAATTCATATCGGTGAGAATTGATCATCGGTGAGAATTCCACATCGGGGAGAATTTCAGCATCGGTGAGAATTTTAAAATCGGTGATAATTGATCATCGGTGAGAATTTCAGCATCGGTGAGAATTTTAACATCGGTGAGAATTTTAACATCGGTGAGAATTGATCATCGGTGAGAATTCCACATCGGTGAGAATTTCACATCGGTGAGAATTTTACATCGGTGAGAATTTCAGCATCGGTGAGAATTTTAACATCGGTGAGAATTGATCATCGGTGAGAATTCCACATCGGTGAGAATTTCACATCAGTGAGAATTTCACATCGGTAATAATTTATCATCACCAGCTCGTGCCTAATGTAACTTAACCTATCAGAGCTTAAAGGTTTAGTGAAAATATCGGCCAATTGATGTTCAGTTCCAATAAATTCAAGAGTAATATCACCTTTTTGATAATGATCTCTCAGAAAATGATGTCTTACATCTATGTGTTTGGTTCTAGAGTGAGATACAGGGTTCTTAGATATTTTTATTGCACTAGTGTTGTCACAGTTGATTGAAACATGTTTAAACGCAAATCCATAGTCCAATAAAGTGTGTTTCATCCACAGAATTTGTGCACAGCAACTACCAGCAGCTATATACTCTGCTTCGGAAGTAGACAATGCAATTGAGTTCTATTTCTTACTACACCATGACACTAGGGATTTACCAAGTAAATGACATGTTCCAGATGTGCTCTTCCTTTCTAACTTACATCCAGCAAAGTCATCATCTGAATAGCTAGTTAGGTCAAATGATTCTCCTTTTGGATAAAATAAACCTAAGTTTACAGTATGCTTAAGATATTTAAAAATCCTTTTAACAGCCAGTAAGTGTGATTCTTTAGGATTATCTTGAAATCTAGCACACATACATACACTGAACATAATGTCTGGTCGACTAGCAGTAAGATAAAGTAAACTACCAATCATACCTTTGTAATTGGTTTGATCCACTGGTTTCCCAGTTTCATCTGTATCCAATTTACAGATTGTACTCATAGGAGTTTCACTTTCCTTAATACTATCCAAGCCAAAACGTTTTAAAAGATCTTTGGTATATTTACTTTGATTTAAAATAATTCCATCTTTAGTTTGAAAAATTTGAAAACCAAGAAAATACTTAAGCTCTCCCATTAAGCTCATTTCAAATTCATTTTGCATACTTTTTGAAAAATCAGTACATAGAGAGTGTTTAGAAGATCCAAATATAATATCATCAACATAGATTTGTACAACTAAAACATCTTTAGAAATTATTTTAATAAAAAGAGTTGGATCAGCGATCCCTTTAGTAAAACCTTTTGAAATAAGAAAATTGCTGATTCTATCATACCAAGCTCTTGGAGCTTGTTTTAAACCATATAAAGCTTTAGAAAGTTTAAAAACTTGATTTGGAAAATGAGGGTTTGTAAATCTAGGTTGTTGTTCCACAAAAACATCTTCAATTATAAAACCATTTAGAAATGCACTTTTGACATCCATTTGATATAACTTTAAATTCAAATGTGATGCATATGCAAGTAAGATCCTAATAGCTTCTAGTCGAGCTACAGGTGCAAAATTTTCTCCAAAGTCTATACCCTCTTCTTGACTATATCCATGTGCAACTAGTCTATCTTTGTTTCTAACTATGTTTCCTGATTCATCAACTTTATTTCTAAAAACCCATTTTGTGCCTATTATCAAGGTGTCCTTGGGTCTGTCAACTAATTCCCAGACTTTGTTTCTTTCAAATTGATTCAACTCTTCATGCATGGCTATTACCCAGAATTCATCATTGATAGCATCATTGATATTTTTGGGTTCTAGCTGTGACAGAAAAGCTTGATGTTCAACCTGGTTCCTTAGAGAAGCTCTAGTTTGTGTTCCTCTATCAAAATTACTAACAACAACATCTAAAGGATGATTCTTTAGAATCTTAGTCGATTTGGTAAAGGTTGGACTAGAAACTTCAGGTTCATCTATAGGTTCGGGTTCAACAGAAGCAGATTCTGGAGAAATTCCAGAACTGGATGTTTTTATAACAGGTTCTTTAGATTTATCATTAAGGTCCAGAATAGACAAATCTTCTTCAAGATTCTCAAGAGAGGTTTTAGGCTCATGTGGATCAGTTTCATTGAATTTGATGTGAACAGATTCTTCCACACATTTGGTTCTCTTATTGAAAACTCTATAAGCTTTACTTAAAATAGAATAGCCCAGAAAAATTCCTTCATCGCTTTTGGGAGCAAACTTATCCAGATTATCTTTAGTATTAAGTACAAAGACTTTGCAACCAAAAACTCTGAAGTAATTAACCTTAGGCTTTCTATTGTTCCATAATTCATATGGGGTTTTCTTAAGAACAGGTCTGATCAAGACTCTATTAATAACATAGCAAGCTGTATTAACAGCTTCAGCCCAAAAGTAAATAGGCAGTTCATATTCATTGAGCATAGTTCTTGCTATTTCTTGAAGGGTTCGGTTTCTCCTTTCTACTACACCATTTTGTTGGGGTGTCCTAGGGGCAGAGAAATTGTGACTATAGCCATTGTGTGAGCAATAAGATTCAAACTCATGATTTTCAAACTCACGACCATGATCACTTCTCAGGCTCTTAATCTTAAGTCCACTAAGGTTCTCTACAGACTTGGAATATTTAATAAAGTAAGAACAAGCTTCAATTTTGTGAGCTAGAAAGTATACCCAAGTATATCTAGAAAAGTCATCTACAAGAACATAGACATAATGCTTCCCATTTAAACTAGAAACTCTTGATGGTCCAAACAAATCCATGTGAACCAACTCAAGTGGTTGAGAAGTTGAGACTTCTTTCTTTGATTTAAAAGAAACTTTGTGTTGTTTTCCCTCTTGATAGGGATTACACACTTTGTCATTCGGGAATTATAACTTTGGTAAGTCTCTAACTAAGTTCTTCCTAGAAATTTTTCTAAGTGAGTGAATGTTGCAGTGTCCTAGTCTTCTATGCCATAGCCAAGACTCTTTATGAAAATCATTTAAACAAGAAATACTTTGTTTAGCTAAAGAGTTTAAATCAACAGCATAAACATTTTCATTCCTTAGAGCAGAGAATACTAAAGAAATTTTAGAGTTAAAAACATCACACGAGTTATTTTCAAACTTGACATTGAAACCATCGTCACATAATTGAGATATACTAAGCAAGTTATATTTAAGTCCATCAACAAATAAAACTTTAGAAATCAATACTGAGTCAGTGTTACCAATCTGGCCTAGGCTGATGATTTTTCCTTTAGAGTTGTCACCAAAGGTGACATGACCTCCATCAACCTTTATTAAGCTATTGAAGCAAGAATAATCTCCAGTCATGTGTCTTGAGCACCCACTGTCTAAATACCATATCTTCTTGTGACAGCTCTTCAAGCAGGTCTCCTATAAAACAGATTTAAACAGGAAATGACTTTGGTACCCAGATTTTCTTGGGTCCAGATAGGTTAGCAATCAGGGCCTTAGGTACCCAAATTTGTTTTATGGGTCCCATACATTTAACAGAAACAACAGATTTTGAAAGATAAACTTTATTTGGTCTATAACCATGTGAACAACCTGTTGAGGCATATGAATTTCCAAAACTGGAACTAGCAGAATTTTTTCTAGACTTAGGAATAAATCGGGTTCTAGTGAACTGTCTCTGTCCAGGTTGGTATCCCAAACCAGTAGCATATCTAGGTACAACTTTCTTTCCTAGCATTTGAGTTAATGCATCCTTTCCATTTGTGAATTTTTCTAAGTCCTTTCTAAGTTGGTCATTTGACAGTTTCAGTTCTGTATTTTCCTTTAGTAGTTGAGCATTCTTTTCCTTTTCTATATCAAGATCAGATTTATGCTTAACACTTAAAGCATGTTGTTTCTTTAAACCTTTGTATTTGTCTTTAATCTCATTACAGGTTTCTTCCAACATATCACAGTACTCAAATAGTTCAGATTTTGACATATTTTCTGAATCAGAATCATCTCCAGAATAATATGAATTTAAAACAGGAGTGTTAGATGTTACCTCAAAAGTATTTGTCATGAAACACATGTTGGATCGATTTCTTTCAGAGTCCGAAGATTCTGCTTCACTAGTGTTGTCTTCTGAAGCACTCCAGGTAGCCTTCATGGCTTTCTTGTACTTCTTGTCTTTGTAATCATATTTCTTTTTGAACTTTAACTTTGGACAGTCTGCTTTGATATGTCCTTTTCGCTTGCATTCATAGCAGACAACTTCATCAGTCCTGTCAGCCTTCTTCCAATACTTTTTCCATTTGCCTTGTTGATCATACTTTCCCTTGTAATTTGGTTTCCTAAAGAATTTATTTTTCCTATAAAACTTTTTGAATCTCCTGGCTATTTGAGCCATCTCGGCATCACTGTCAGATTCTGAATTTTCACTCATTGAACTCTCAGTCTCCATTTGTAGTTTATCCTTGTCTTTACTCTTAAAGGCAGTAGTTTTAAACGCTACAGATTTTCTTTTGGGTTCCTCATCTTCTTCTTTATTTACTTTAAGCTCTTATTCATACATCATCAGCTTACCAATTAACTCCTTGACTGGCAGTGTTCCAATTTCACAGGATTCTCTAATTGAAACGGATGTACCTCTCCATCTATCTGGTAAACATCTCAGTATTCTCATAATTTGTTCTTTTGCAGGAACAATCTTTCCGAGTGAGCTCATTGTGTTCACTATCTCATTGAACCTGAGATACATGTCATAAATAGGTTCATCATCCTTCATTTTGAAATTATCATATTTAATAGTATAAGTGTTTAATCTCATTTCTTTAACATTGGTTGTTCCTTCGTGAGAAACAGCCAAGGTATCCCAAATTTCAAAAGCAGTTTTACATGCAGAAATTCTATTAAATTATTCATCTCCTAGAGCACAGTACAGAGCATTCATAGCTTTACAATTATTATTGTAAGCAGTCTTTGTAGGTTCATCCCAAGTAGATCTATCAGTAGTGGGAACTTTATATTCAGATTCAATAGCAGTCCAGATATCAAAACTCATGGTTTATAGATGAATTTTCATTTTAAGTTTCCACTGAGCATAGTTATTTCCATTAAATAAAGGTGGTCGGTTAGTAGCAGCACCCTCAAGTCTATTATCCATTGTAAACAAAATTTAAAGAGATAAAAATTTAGAAATAACAGAAATTTTAAGAACTTTAAAATACAACTAAAATCACAGTTGAAAACAGAGTAATTAGAAGGTATTAATATACCCTCTGATACCAAATGTTGGTCGGAGTGGACACTCAAGAGGGGGGTGAATTGAGTTCCAATTAAAATTTCTGCTAAAAACAATTTGTATTAAAATCCCCCAATTTCAAAAACAGATTAAACTGTAGTGAATTTATACAGATTATAAAGGTTCAATTAGTTTCTCAAAGATTGATTAGTTCTCAGTTAACTTAATCTGATGATTTAAATTAACTTTTGAAACTAACTTACTGATTTATAATAAATATAAACACTTGCAAGTTTAACCATCAAAGTAGCTTTGAAGATAAATTATATTTCAAAGTAATAGCAGCGGAATATGAAATAAAAGTATTGTATGGATATAAACTTTAACTAAAAACACAGAGGAGTTAACCAAGAGGTTCGGTCTAAAGCCGAGACTTAGTCCTCTCAAAAGTTTTATATAAGGATGATCCACACCCTGGATTAGGGTTCAACAGTTTACAACTGTCCATGTCCAAGACCTCTACCACTGTTAGTCGTGGGAAACAAAACAACAGCAACCAGCTGTCCAGGTCACACACAACCTCTACCACTATCCACAGTGGGAAAAGGAATGAAAAGATAATGAGTGACGATATACAAATTGTAACACCCCAAGCTTCTACGGTACGTTTCCCTTCGAATAATGCGATAGCGTGTGTTGTACGCAACCTCGAGTTCTAACACACACCACAACTAATTAAACTAGCCATTGTGAATAGTAATACCTACTTTTTGAAATCATATATATTCTATATTTCAAAATGGACTTCATTTTTGGATTCGTAATATCAAAATTAGCCTAGGGTGAAATTTTGGTACATTTCGGATAACTTTCATATTTTGATGAATAGTGAAAATTTCTAAATTTTAATTAAAAACAACTTTTTTAATCAAAATAATTAATAGTGATAAATTATGAATTTGAGTGGTTTTAAAGTATATTTAGAATATATTTTTACCATTCAATTTAATGTTTATCATTGGACATAATTTTACAATTAAACCGAACATAAACAAGTGTCAATCTTTTGATAGTTATTATCTCTTAAAAACACGCTTTTTGTTTTGACAGCGGGAATTAATTTTAAATTAATTTCTGCCACTTCTGTGTTTTGAATTTAGGAAAATGGATTCCATATTTGGAATCAGGATGTTCAAATTGTGTAAATAGGTAACTTTTATTTTTAGACATTTTGAATAATTACTGCGGTAAATATTTTATTTACCATGGTTAAAGGGTAAATCCGGTAAATAAGGGTTAAAAAATAATATTATAATAATACAAAATTACCCTAAAACGTGTCCTAACCTTATTGGTGGACACATACCCGACCATGAGCATCCTTGGGTCAATTTGGGGACCCCTTGGAGCCACTTGTATGTGGTAGGGACACATTATATTAATAAAGTTAAAATAAAAATAAAAATGGCATAAGCTTACATCTTTTAGAAGAACAATTTTTACATAGGGTTATACATGTTGGATTTTCGATTATAAATATTCATTAGAAAGCTAAAAAGATTTCCTACATAATTATATTTTATTTATAATTTTTAGACATTATATAATTTATTTTATTTATGACACAATGATGATGTAGTAATTACTAAAATAGTGAAAAATAAAAATAATTGATCTTATAAATACCCAAATAATTATAATATGAAACTTTTAATGAATTAAACTAATTTTCTATGATAATATGATATATTAGGATTTATTTAATTGACTTTGTTCGAAGTAATCAATCTGTTAGGAGTTTCACAAAAATCAACTATTGAATAGTGTCAAAATTGACATAAAAGAGTTCTTAAAACAAATATTATATTATTAATTGATATTAAATTCCTAAAAATCTAAGGTTCGGCCAAGAGACTTATATTATGATAGGTTCCTCATTAATGGACCACTTGGGGGTCTCTTGGATGTATATAGTAAGTTTATTAACCATATTATATAAAAATACAAAGAGACATTGTAAAAGTGAAACTAATTAACTTAGAGTTAATACTTAAAGATAAGGTTAATATAAGTACCCAAACCTGTCTAAATTCTATTGGATGAGTTGTTTTCGACCTATCCCCACCTCATCCTTTGAATAGTCAACTTTGGAGCCTTTGTAAACCGAATATGAATTTATTATAAATTAATATTTCTAACTTTTCCAAAGGTGCCCCTCACCCCTCTTATAAAAGGGCACTCCTCCTTCTCATTTCTTCACACCTTCAAAGCCTTTTGGTTCGGCCAAACTCTGCCCAAATACTATCCCAACATCCCTCACTACAACCTAGAGGCCTTAGTTTGATCAGAAATCCAACCTAAGGAGCCCTTTTGATCAAATCAAAAGGAAGAACCCGAAGAAGAGGTAATGATTTCACCACCCTTTTCTAAGTTCATTTCTTCTTCCACTTCTTCTTCCTTTGTTCTTACCATTATGAAATAATAACTCCAGTATCTCACATATACTGTGATGTTATTATAAATATGGTACAATCATATTCAGTATTCTATCCACCCTTTGAATAACATGTCACCATACGTGCGTACGTACGGCTTACCGTCTCCACGTCGTGGTGTAATTGTTATTCAATATAATATTATTTGGATGGGTATAATAATGATGTGTAACTCATGTAAATAATAAATATAACATGTTAATGATTCTTTATATATGATATACCATCCATTTATATATTATTTTAATATCAAAAGAATGATATTGTCGCTCGTGCGTACGTACGGACTACCGTCTCCACGAACGTGATGAGATTCATTCTCCATCGTATCCATTCAAGTATAATTATCATTTGATGATTTAAAAATGATGTTTAAGGACTGTATATCATTCTGGATATGAATAAGATACAACAACCATGGCTTATGTAACAAAACATATAAAAGAAAATGAGTAAGTTAACTCCCGAAACGACGATAATTCTAAGATATTATTAACAAATCAATGTTAAAAGATCATATATGATATCATATTAATATATATGATTCTTGTATAATTTAATAACAACTATTTCACCATTATACAGGAGGTTAACCTACCCCAACCAAGGAAAAGTACAAGGTAAGGGTTATTTCACAATCTCTTCTTTATCCGAGGTTGTCTATACGTAATAATCTACTGGGATCTCGTTATCATCCACATCCATGTTTCTTCAAAATGTATTTCAAAACATTTTTACTATTTACAAGAATATGGGTTAAAGTCATTTATACCCTTGTTTGACTTTTTATAAGAGGTTTATAAAGGAATCTTTCCGTCGTTTTCAAAACAAGGTCCTTTTTAACCTTTTCGACAGAATTGAGGTAAGAATGTTTTTTTTAACTTATACGGCGGGTGCGGTTATTTTACGCCGTTATAAAATCTTCAAAGCTTTCCTTACAATCTTATAAGAATATTTTCAAAGAAAATGTTTTATTTTATATGGATCTTAAATGATTTCAAAATAAAAGGAGATATTTCTTTAAAAAGAATTTTGATTTCATCTATGTCAACATCCTTTGATGGATTTTAAGATTATTTGAAGTTGATTTATTATGATACAAAACTTCTATATTGTATTGAAGGTTTTGTGATATGTTTGACTGTGGATGTGCTATTTTTATACCATTCATAGTTTATTGTGAAAGTATTGACATTTCGTATGCTAGTTTTAATACGAATGTTTATGTTATGTTTAAACCTTTTCATATGGGAATGCATTGGACTTAATAAGTGACGGGTGGAGCCCGCTATAGCTCCTCGATGCATCGGTAGGTCTCATGAGACAAACTAGTGTCTTGGCACAAGGCCTTGACAAAATCTTATTTGTAGTCTTGGCACGAGGCCTTGGCTATGTGGTTATGATAGTCTGGCATTATGCATTCCAACATTATGAAAGTGGTTATTGATTTTTTCATGTGATTATTCGATTAGTAGAATATCCATGTGAATAAGTAAATGGCATTATTTCATTTTACTTTTGCCATACCATGTTGAAGTTCAATTTTAAAAGGCTTTTGTTTTAGTAATGCATTGCCTTAAATGTTTATTCTTATTTATGAAAGTTTCCGCTATATTGTTATCCTTACTGGGCATTTGAGCTCACCCCTTTTCTATGTTTTATTTTTCCCCAGGATGTGAAGAAGTAAATTATGAATGACCTGCAGGGATATTATGAGGGGATAGTAGTGTGGATTATGAAGACTTTGTTGTTGTAGTAGTTTTTCACTTTGAAATGTAATGTAAAACTTTATGATTATATCTAGTGTTTCCAAGGCTACTAAACCAATCGGTCTTTCGAGATTTGATCTTTCTTGTGATCATGCCAATGTTATGTAATAATGCACCGACTCTGGGTAGCTGGGGTCGGGGAGTTACACAAATCCTCCAGTTAAGGTTCAGGAGACAGTGTGTGTGTAAAATACAACAGATAACACACACTGCTCGTAATGTAAAAAGTAAATCACAGAGATAAAGATTTAGAGATTAGAAATGGCTCTAGTGATCTTCGTGCAGCTCTTGACTTCTTTTGTTGATTAGAATTCCTTCTGAGTCTTCTTCTGGTTTTTTTCTGGAAAACAGAGTACCATCTGCTTCCTTGACTTCGAGGTTCAGCTTGCTTAGCGGCTCAAATAATGATGAGTTTTGTGTGGTTCTCCTTTAGCATAAATTGCTCGATGTATGCTCTATGTTCTAGAGGCTGGTAGTAGTAGTCTTGTGAGTAAAAGTTCTCCAGTTGATCTTGGCACGTTTTGAGCTTGATCGATAGTATGTTCTGTGTGCTTGATTTCTTCGAGTTCTACTTCATACCATGCTCTATCCCCTTTTTTGAAACATACACGATGTCCTCTTTATACCCTTTTTTTTCTGATAAGAATGATTATACTTTTCGGTCGTACTTGGTACGGTTTCCTGAAATGGCAACATAAATCTTTTAATAACATTAAATGCATCAAAAGTGACAAATGTAACCGTTAGTATAATAAACAAATAGTGTCGAGGATATAGGATTTGACTCCACAGTTCATTATAGGTAGCTGTTTGTTTGTAGACGTGTACAGTTGACTCGGTGTAGGAATCTTCCATCGATAGCTCTTCAAATCGGTAGCTCAGTGTGCATCGGTAGCTCTGCGTGCATCGGTAGCTCTGTGTGCATCGGTAGCTCTGTGTGCATCGGTAGCTCTGTGTGCATCAGTAGCTCTATGTGCATCGGTAGCTCTGCGTGCATCGGTAGCTCTGGCTATCGGTAGCTCTGGCTATCAGTAGCTCTGGCTATCGGTAGCTCTGGCTATCGGTAGCTCTGTCTATCGGTAGCTCTGCCTATCGGTAGCTCTGGCTATCGGTAGCTCTGGCTATCGGTAGTTCTGGCTATCGGTAGCTCTTATGCGAACCAAATATGATTGACTTAGAATTGTTTCAAAGCTAAACAGGGATAATCGAGATCAACATAAATCAGAGATTATTTAAACATTATTATTAACTTGATCAACGATTTAAAAGAATTAAAATTTAGATCATCAGTAATTGAGAGTAGCATAATATATGAACACATAATTGGGATTATCAAAACATATAAATGCACTATTGGGATTATCAAACCAGGTGAGGTCAACAGTATCATTTCAATATATCCCAGTGGAGTATAAGTAACATTAAGATTTGTTGATGTTGTGAATAGAAATACTATTAAAATTTCATTAAAAAAGTTCTTAAAGAAAATAACCCTTTCCCTTTGAGTAACACAAAAGGATTTTATCTTAGATAGATTATGATTTTGAAACATAACTTAGAGTATTTATTAAGGAAAATATCTTTTACATTTTGAAAACATTTATTTAAAACCAAAAACTTTATCAAACATTAAAGAAATAATTTTTTTGAAAATAACCTTTGAAACTTAAAAATGAAACTTTAAAACATAGATAGGTCATGATGGTGGGAAAATCTATTCATGTTGTAAAGGGTAAAAATCAACATTCATTTTAAACATTTTGTAAAGGGATTCAAAGTAACCCACTTGGAAAACATTAAGAAATTTCCTTTTTAGAACCTTTTAAATGAAGGTAAAAGATCATGAAAAATAGATTTAGGATATCATTTATTTTTATAAAATAACACTTTTGAAAACATTTTAAAAAACATAGATCTGGAAGAGAAAGATTCTTGATCTATAAGAAAGATAAAAGATCGGTATCACTTACAAAGAACTTTATAGATATTTATTAAATCAATAAGGAGTGAAGTGTAAATTAAACATTTTGACCACATTCATGACTAGAGTATATTAAAATATATTTATTTTAAGAAAATAATATTTTATGATTTACTCGCAAGGAACTTTTAACATAAACAACTCAGAAAAAAAAATGAGATTGTATCATAAATCATTTTCCACATTGGTAACTTCTAAATCATAAGCCTCATAAAAGAATAAAATAAAATTAATCTTTACATATCAAGAACATAATGATATTCATGATATTACATTTCAAAGGGTTAGTATATACACCTCATAAAATAAGAAAGGTATATATCATTATTTCATCCTCTAATTCCATGTGGGGTTTGAATGGCGTTTTTTAGTGTTTCTAGAACATCATTCACATCAGAAAAATACACCCACACCTCTTTTAGGTAGTTTCCAAATGGGGTTTTTCATGGTATTGGAAACACTTAGTGATTCTATATTAGTGATGACACATGGACTTTCTTTCCGAAGGTTGGTGTTCATTTTAAAACATGACCAACGATACTTAAGAACTCACATTAGTAGAGAGGTTAGGACGTCAGCATCATCAACCCATTTTAGGGGTAATTTGTTCCTACTCTGGAAGTATCTTAAAGATTTTAGATATGTTCACAAATCTTTTATTGATTCCCAATTATGATGTGTCTCGCTGTATAATTAATATTCAATTATTATCATATATAGAATTTAGAATCACCTGTACATGTCTGAGTTTCTTGATCAATGGGTATAATTGTATGTGTCTAAGGTTATCTATCAATAGTACCCCCATTAGGTAATGATTAGAGATTCCTTGTTCATTATTATTACAATTCTGGTTTTGAGTCACATAGTGGGGCACTCTAGTGTGTATCATCATCATCAATGGATATGGGAGTTGTTTATATATCAGGATATGACCCATGAGATGGGTTTCCTACATATCATTATGAAAGGAATAAGAACCCATGTAGTTTATTTCAACTTAATGGGACATATGATACCTTTTAAGGTCATGTGATTAAGACCAAACCATATAGTTTTACATCATGTGGCAAGGATGTCTAGGAAAAATGTGTCTAGTCAATGTTTAGTGTGGGAATTATGAAAATGTGGATCAGGGAACCTAGAAGGGATAAAGACTCAAATGTTAGATAAGACCCTACTGGGAATGTATCCCAAAGAGAATTAGGGTTTATTTGGGGTTTTTGGTTTGGACCTTACAGAGGCTTCCTACGTATCCCATTTGGTAGAGAATCAAATCCCACATAGTTTAGTTGTGAGGACCCACATATATGAAGGCCCTCTGAAGGTTTTTCTCAAAGGGGAATGTGGGAGTATTTAATTAGGGATTAAAATTGTGAGGATGAAATTTTTGTATGATGACATGGTTTGGGATTATACTGAGTATGAGTCCCGATTTAGTTGGTGAATACACTTGAAATGATTCCCATGAGGTTGGGCTTAAAGGATTACACCATACAGGAGGATTACCTAGTGCTTTGTTGGTGCTTACACTTAGGATTATTCCCATAATTTTGGGATCATGTGGGTTTCAAGATCATCTCCATCCTCTAAGCCCATATGATTTATGCTTGGTGTGAGAAACAATAGAAAGTGGTAGATCTAGGAAACCACACAATTTGATTTTTCTGCAAATAGACAAGGTCAAGACCAAAAGGGAGATAGAAAGAGAGTATACTTTGACATGACCATCACCTCCCATCATTGTATCATGGATATTCATGTCTGAATACCCATTTGGATACAGCCCAAGGGTATGAAGAAGGAGGAAGGAATGAAGTAGGAGAGGCCCTGTAAGGGAAATTATAGGATTACACTGGGATGGATTCTCTAAAAACTTTTTTTTATAGAAGAGATAAGGATAATGAACTACACCTAAAAGGGAAAGGAAAGTGTGACCCACTCCCTCCCTACTAGAACCAAATTTTCCTAGTCTTAGAGACAAATACGGATGGATGTGGTACTAACCCTAGTATTTAATATTGGGAAATCCCTAACACCACCCCCACATTTGGGGTCCTCGTGACATGGGGAATTCATATTTTCATGCACCTTGATGACCCCAACCATTAGGTAGGACAAGTGTGGGGCGCCTATGGCTAGAGGAATGAATATATGAAGGGGATACGTGTTGGTTTCCTCTTTATATGGACTTTAATGTTCTTAGGATTCATTGTGGGTTTCAATTTAGTCCCCCTTAGATGAGGAATCCAAATAAAATGGATCCCTCCCATTAGTGTCATGAAATAGGTCTCGAAGGTGTCTCACACATGTGAAGGTTGTGGAGCAGGAGGTGCTTCACATAAGACCTAAAAGGATTTGTAAGTGGTTTTCACAGGGGGGGTTAAGCCTACGTGAGATGAAGGTGCCTTGTAAAATGGCTCACCTTAGAGAAAACACTTGGGAGAGATTTTTCTCTAGGAACCAAGGGCCTCCTCAAGTGTCCCTAGAAGGGTCCCACACCAATCCTATAGGTTAGGGAATGGAGTTTCATGCTAGTGGTGGTCAATGAAGGGGGAGGTTACCTCAGAAAGGTGTATTATGTTTCAGAACCAGGAAGAAATTTAATCCTACTATCCCCCTCAATTACATCTTTTCTCAGGCTGTATAGTGCTAATTGAGGTATTTTTTTGGACTTGGATGGAAGGGTTGTGCGACCATAGCTTGAGGGATTATTCTAATTTTCTAACCTTTAAAATGAGTAGACCTAGGGTTATATTTATAATAAAATAGGGAAACATAGTTGAAGGATGTTTTTTACATAGTTCTAGAGCCCAGGTGTCTGGTGTAGGTACCCTACATAGGGGTGTCTAGTCTTTTAGTGTTGTGCAAGTGGGCCACAAAGGCCTTCTGATATGAAGGGGTGTGCACACATGAAAACTTAGTAAAGTTAATTTGATTATTTTTGGAGATCTTCATATCTCTAAAATACTTAACTTACTCTTCATAATAAATTCACCCCCTATCACAAAAATAAGTGTCAACAAATCCCCCCCCCCCTCGTCGCCCCCTTAGGTGTGGATCTGATCGAAAGAAGAGGGTATAGTCCTAAGGTAGAGGGAGTAAAATATTATAAAGGTGGTGTAGGTGGATTGTGTAAGATATCCACACAAGTTATCAGTGTAAGCCTAGTGTGAAGGACTGGTGTGCACATTCACAGTGCAGGTATAGTGCACACATTTGTAGCATAGGTCAGCGGTGTCTAGAAATACCACTGAACCTTTACTAATTTATTCCTTAAGTGTTCGTTCCTTTTTTTCTCATCACGCATATATTCTTCTTAACCATTTTGCACATATCATTTTGTGTAGCCCCCCCCCCCTGAATAAATTCCTCATGTACATACACATTATGGATACCTGAGGAACCATTATGCGTGGAACCTTCTTGTCAAGGAGCCTACATTGGGTCACATAGTTGAGGGGCCTGTGCGAAGGACCTGATCGAGGGTCTTACATGAAGGCCCTAATAGAGGGGCTTTCATGAAGGGATTTAATTTTCAAAAATCTTGAATTTTCCTAAATTAAAATTTTAACTTGATGGAAAATCTAGTTGTCCTATTGCAAGTTTTAAATAGGTTCCCTAATAAATTATCTTGAACAAGTCATTGCATGTTCCGTATAAAGGATCAAACCTATTGGTCCAAATTACTACAACATGTGTGAATCCAAACTCCCAAATTTGGAGAATAATTTGACACATTATCAATATTTGAACCTGTAAAGTGACTATATGCCCTTGTACAATCACATACACTTGAGGGATGCATGCATCCTAAATGCTTAGAGTTATTTCCCAAAGTCCCGGTTCATGGAACATATCAATTTTTTCACCACCAACATATCTTCCATGGGTGTCTACATCAAGGTAGAAGTAGTTCCCACTACATGTTTAATTTACCTCAATCATTGTACCTTGGGTCTGAAGTTTCATACCCTATATTCAAAGCCTCATTATTATGAATCAACCTTCCACACTTCCTAGACATACTAGTCACAAGGATGGAAAGAGGATTTCATTTTCCGTTCTAGATGAAAATTCAATCCTGGATATATGTGGGAATACTGGGCATGATAAACTTGTGAATAATTCAAAAATTATCTGCAAGACGTCAGCATTTACAAGTCTGCTTGGTTAGTAAAAACTTGTGTTTACAAGAACTCAGATACTATCCCTGATCTACTGATCCTATGGAGTCATTAGAAAAAAAAATTTTGTATGACGCATGGAAAATTGGGCATTATCCTATGGTATATCTACAAAATTTCTAGATCCCATATTATCAGGGATATGTATGGAAAGTTTATCTCACTAAAGACAATGTGGGATGACAATGAAAGGAAACCGCCTTTGGCCCATGATCTTTTTAAGGTTTATTGGAAGGTGTGGGATAAAGATCCTCACCCAAGGGGAGATATTAATCCTCAAATGTGGATGAATGATTTTCTCAATCTAGAAGGATAATTTCCCACTTTTCAGCACCCTATAGGATACCCCACTTTAGAGAATTGAAGTACTATTCACAAGTTTTGGCCTATATTAGAAGAGGTAAAGTATACCCATTGGGGTTAAAATGTCAATTATGAGGTTTCTACAAAGACATTTTTGGTTGTATTCCTTAAAATTTTGGATGAGTTTCTACATTCTACCAGTCCATGAATCCAATGGTGGAGTGAGACCGGGAAATTTAGTTGTAGCATCCAAACTAGCTAATGGAATCCATATATAGACTATTTCCCCTATTCTAGCGAGGATATACCAGTGTTTTCTACATGCATGCACTAAGAAGACCCAATTTAGAATATTTTTTCCATTTCAAGTGTTATGAGGGTGGATTGCAGAACACTTTAGTACTTACATTGTGCTAATAAAAGTAAAATTCCCTAAAGGTTGGTTTCACCCATTTGTTTAGGCTATTTATAGAATACAACCTCTATCCTTGAAGTAAAACAAATTCCTAAAGATGATGAACATATTCAAAGAGATAAACATCTTCTCATTTATTCATCCACTGACCTGTGCATTCACCGATAAAGGAAAGTATGATGATGGACTAAGGTCGTACATGATGGAATTGAGAGACAATGTACTAGAATCTCATATTAATAGAGAGATCAACTGTAAGTCATATTATCCATATCGATTTACCTTCTTGTTCAAATTTATACAACATTCAGGAATCCCCCCACACACACACACACGCACAAGTTTTCTTGAGAAAACCCTCACGGTGGACCACAAATTATGGATCCTGGTGGCCTTATACGTGTCCCAAATGTCAATCAAGATGCTTCTGTTGGGAACATCAATTGGGTTGGAGGTCGATTATGCCAATTATTGGATATCTTAATGACCTTAAGAAGTATTAATGAAGGGTGTTACTCGGGTTGAAACCCTAAAAAATTATGGTCACAACATACATGGTAGAAAACTTCAAACAGAATGTGATGATACTTAAGCTCTGAAGTCTTAAAGAAGATATGAGGAAGAGATGACTGAGAAGTCCAGGGTTGAGAAAACCACATCTTCCAAGTGATGGAAATCCAATATTCATCTCTAGAAGTAGACTTAGGTCTCAGTTATCCATTCCTCTGTGAGGGAAGAGAGGCATGAAAAGTCTTCAAAATGAAAGGACATGGGGCCTCCCACACATCTTGTTGCATTATCACCAGAGTATGTGTGACCCTTGGTGATCTAATCTTTAAAATTAAAACTTGGTGATATTAGAGATATGTGGGTATTACTCCAAGATGGTGTACACATCCCAAAGAAATGGGATATCCAATCATCCATCTACCACCACCTGGATAGTAAATTTACCAAGCTAAAACAATACGTTCAATATCTAGAGGTGTTTATATATGAAAATGATGATCGCATCCTAGCCAAAAATTGAGTATATGACATGTTGGACCAATGAAATTGTGAAGGGGTATTTGGTTACACTAAAGAGAAATGGTATGACTGCATTGACCCTGATGATGTGCCTCTCTCTCCTCCATTATTTTTTTTTCTCTTTAATACACCTTTATTAATTTTGATGGTATCTACCTCGTAGTTTAGAGAATATTAAGAATAATAAATATCATAAAAGGTGATATATTCGTTAAGATATGTTCCCATGGGCTTACCCATTGGGGTAGTGGAACAGTCACCCGGATCCCCAAAACTATCTTCAGATCATTGTATAACGATAGAGGTGATGGAGGGAGGGTCGTCTAGACTACCACCACAGGTGGTTATAACTAATAAAACTGATATAACCCCCTTTACATCTCAAGAGAGTAAGTGAAAAAGGGTGGAAAAGTTGGCATGGCATATCTATCGTAGTTAGTCTTTTTTTTGTCATTTGATATCATAATTCACTCAACATTATCTTTTGACCATTATTTCCTTTTATAGAATCGGTTTCACTTTATACACTTCAGGGTATGGCATTGGTCCTTCAAGGATCGAAGAGCACACACCAGAGGAGGCACATACTTGTGTTGATGAATACAACCCCCTGGTTGATGAAGTGTCAAGAGACTTTCTTGTGTCTACCCACATTGTTGTAGAGAGTGGATAGGGTCCTGGTAATGTCAGACATACACCCTAAGGTGTCATGTTCTATTTTTAAATTTTCTCTCATGACATTTAATATATGTCACCTAAACTAGAGAACCTTATAGGATTCAATTTTGGATGACAAAGATCTCATACATTCCAATGAAGGTGTCGATTATGACCAAAATTCCACATAATTTGATTATGTTTTACCTGTTGAGGTTTCAAAAAAGATAATTGATGGTGGATCCAATTTAGGTCTTGAGAAACACATCTCAGATATCCCTACTGGTAAGTATGTTGCGATGTGTAAGGGATTATATAATGAAATAAGGGTTGAACTAATGGAACTTGAGGATAGTTTAAAAATCATTAATATTCTAACCTCTCTAGAGGAGTTTGGTGAGGTTAGTAGGTTATTGTATAGACATGAGTTATCTATTTATTTTATTTTTTAAAATATATTCAACCTCTTCTAATTTGATGTATCACATTACAACACAATCTGTACGACCTTATCTGTAGAAAACATCTCCAAGGCAATCCATGACTGAAGCCTCCAAGTCCATCATGTACACATTGTTGAGGAAGTGATAGCTGATAATCCGAAAGTGGGAGATTTTAAAGATCCCCTGATCTCAGTTGATGAGCAAACTCTGGAGGGTGATCCTCTTCATGAGGTCCTTGAACTAATAATTGATTCTTGGAGCGGGATATTCTTGAGAGCCCCTCCTCCCTCTAAAGGGTGCCTCTTCTGACTATCACACCCTTCCTCTCCTCTCCCCGATGGAACCAGTGCAACAACCCTCCAACCACATCGATTCATTGTGGTTTTCACTGGCAGTGCCTCCCTCTGGTCATTCTCCCACCACTACGGTAGATATCCCTTCCATTTGGGTATTTTTTTTCCACTTCAACCAAGATAGAGGCTATCACCCTTATCTTATAATACTGGGATCCCACAATCAATCCATCAAACGACTTACCCATGGACATATCTTCCATTGTGACTTCCAAGGATGACTATCTCCAGACGTCGCAAACACCTCCTGAGTCGCGTCTTCATTTTATGTCGTGCTTGATCTATCCTATGTAACCCACTACACACATATCCCACTGCTAGAGAAAATAGCACCGAGGACTCCCCCTGGATTTATCCTCATCACCACCGCTAAGATTTGGATCCTCTGATGACCTACCACGGACCGCCCTTACCTCTAATCTGGAAAGCTACTCCCTTCCTTGGTGGTACCGGCTGATGTCGTCCGCCTTGCATAGAAACCCATGACTGCTGGTCTGTTCGAGCATGCCACTTTCTCTTAAGTTTGATGGAGCATCGCGACCAACTGAGGTCTAGTCACATTGATGTACTAATTTATTCAGTCAGACCCGAGTTTCCCCTGAAGTGGATCGAGTAGGTCTTCCCAACCCGAAATGAGTTTCGGTGGACCAACCTAGCCCATAATAGCCCTGCATGGTCTTTTCACGGCCCGGAATGGGCATGTGCGGGTTCAGCCTAACCCACACAAGCCATGTGCAGAGTTTTGAGGCCTAGAATAGTCATACTTAATTTGATTAATTAATTTAATTTTAGAATTATGTTAAATTAATTAAAATATTAATTTTGGTTTAAAAAATAGTTTTAATACCCATAATAAAATTAATTTAATTTATTAATTTTTTTTTAATTTTTTAAATTATATTTAAATTAATTAATGATCTGAATGTGAATTCAATAAATTATTTGAATTTTTAATTCATTTAATTTATTTGATACCTCTCAAACATAAATATATTTCAATTTAATTTTCATCTCACTTTAATTCTACCCTCTTACTGGTTTTAGCATTGTCCTATGTATGTCTGCATTTAATTATTTAATTAAATATTTAACTATGCACAATGTTTATGATCAATTAAGATGGTTTGTGCATCACCGTTTATTTTTTGGTTTAAATATATAAGGTTCTATGTGTTCAATTTATCTGATGTTCATTGTGCCTCTACTTTACCTACCCTATGAGCGAGTACACTTATATCTTGAAGAAGATGATTCATGACGTGGACCCCACAAAAATGATTTTGTACCCTATTATGAGGATGGTGATAGATGTATACCATGGTAAGGTGAGGAGGTACTCTAGATCAAAAACTCATATATTGGATGAGGATGAACTGCATCATGAGTTAAGCGACAAACTATGTATGATTTCCCTAGGTCATGTTTGTTCTATTAAATTTAAATGGCTTAAAAAATATTAGGTTCCCAAGACCATCCAGGTAGTTTATTTACTTTATTCATTTATTTATAATTTTATTCATTTTATAATAGCTGGAAAACACATAAAATAATAAATCATAAAATTCATAAAGAAGGGATGAATGTTTTTCTATTAATGATTAGTTGAAAGCAAGACAACATAGTATGAAAAATATTAATATAAATGGATTAGATTCATTGAGATAAAAATAATAGAATTCCTCAAAGAAGTATTAAGTCACTAAATTCCTTTTGTCATTCAAATTTGAATAAAATCAGGTATTCGGGGTGCTCGTCAGCCAAAGTTGAGGGTTCCCTTTACTACTAAGGAGTTTTTATGAGAGTGGTGGGTAAACTTAACTAAATATTTAGTAAAGAAGTATCCAAATCTATATTTTTTTAATTTTAGAGGAAATCCTTGAGAAAATCAAGTTTTTGATTTTAGAAGATGGGACTTCACTCAATAGATCAAGAAGCCATGAGTTAATGTGTTTGGAAAGTCAAACGCCTACCTTGAACCCTCTGAGTTGTGGCATAGCCAAATATTGTAGATAATGAGGGGAGGTTCAAGGATCCTTTACACCAGAATATTCTAGTGATAGAGTATTCTGTTTCTAGTACAATGGGTTCCTAGAATTTGATAAAATAGTTGGAGAAATTTAATCATATAATCAATCAATAATGTCTAATTCGGTAATCAAGATAAAAGTACAATTTTGTAGATTTTATTTTTTTAGAAAATGAAAATTAATATCAAAAAAACACTATGATAAATTTCAGACGATGAAAATGTCTAAACTAGCACGAATTTCCAAGTGTAGTATAGGCTCTTTCACACACTACTACGATATCAGAAATTCCAGGTGTTAATGTCCCTATACCTATTATTCCACCTTAGGTCTCAAGGTTGTAAAAAATTATTATATGATACACATTTATGAATAATGTGTTGGTTATGTCATAATACTATCACCAACGTCAGATGTTTGTTGCGATTATAGCATCGGGACATATATTATTACACATTTTGTCTCATCTATAATAAAATTACAAGGGGAAAGTGAAGTGAGATATGAACTGGTAATAATTACACTAGATTTTTGTAAATTGAAATATATGTCATTATATTTCAATGGATCCCTTTCTCATATCATTTTCACCTATTTACATCAATTTCATTTAATATTTCCTAAAAAATATTATGGAGTAAAATTCTTCGATACCTTTTTGGGTCAGGTTCTCCATGTAAAATTAGAACATTAAAGAATGATTAATCTTTGGTTGGTATGATTAAAAAATTTAAAGGAAAGTTGATAAGGCCAATTGTAGGAGAAACACCAAATGCACCTTCATAATGTCCTTCAAATAAATAGTTTGGTTATTAAACAGGAGGTTATTTTCATTTCATGATATGAAATTAATTTATGGAAGTTTAAACACAATGAACTAAATTGAATATGAAAGTACCTGCTTTTTATTCAGTGTATATTCATCAATTAAAACTAATATTTCTAACATAATTCATGGGTACTAAATACAGTATTCCATTCACATATGTTTATTTAAATATAGTATACAATTAAGTAATAAAAAACATTACAATAAGTAAGGTTTATTCTCCAAGTGGCAGAGAAAGAGTGATCCGAGAGTCAACGGTGAGAAGCACAGAGATTCTAATTGACAAGTCATTGATTCTAATAGAACTTTTTTTTATTATAATAAACACATTTGTATCATGTGTGCTTTAGAAATAAAGAGACATTATTTCAATTTTAGGAATGAATGTTGTTTTTGGTGTATCATACTCAACCAATAGTTTAGTGATACTTGAATCATAGGCAACATGTGATGAATATAAAATGTAAGACTTATTTACCCAATTATGGAATGATAATTCTTTTTCAAGTAAAACTAAAAGTGTACATCATGGATATACTCAGTATAGTATTTAGAATCAATGGAGATAAACACCAAAGGTATTATTGATGTATATAATAATTTAGTTTATATATATAAGCCTTTATAAATAATGGTGTGCTACAAATATTTCATGATTAGTTCAGTGAGAGAGTGTGAACTATTCCAAGTTAATGTAGTGGTAAATATACTTCATGGGATTCTTTTAAGTAACTAATGAATTACAAAGTGAAGTGTGGAATATTCATGGTAAAAATATATAAGATGCTTCAGGTCAGCATGTCAAAGAATATCTTAACCAAGTATTCATCAATCAATATAATGTATTGTGGAGTAATTCCTAAATTCACATTACCTTAATACATCATGACTTTGATGTTAATAATGTGGATTAATTATAAGTATTACATGTTAACATTTATAAAAAAATGTAGTGTGGATAAATTTGTAAACACACATTTTATACATCTGAGTCTTGATTTAAGTAGCATCCATGTTGCAACTTATAGATACTTCTATTATATTTCAAGATGTTATTTACAAATAAAATCGATATCGCATAACCATATGCCAACTGCAATGAAAAATGTATATCATATGATTCATAGTATGATGGAAATAAATTTTGTCATAAGAACATGTGTTTAGATGCAAATAGTTATTTAGGATATAAACAAACTTGCAACAAGCTACACACAATGTGCATCAAAGTAATTTCCTAACAGTTTGTTAAGATATTACATAAATACCTAAGGTATAAGTATAGTAGTCAAGTGATAGACTACATTTCTATAAAAGTGTTCACATATCTATTAGAGATAGTAGGATCCAGGTTGAATTGGGTTTAGTCAATTCTATAGATGCACATGTAGTTGGCATAGGATCAAGTTCCACAAGAGGTGTGGAAAGGAAATATTTCAGAGACACATATTGCATAGTAGGTATAAAACAAAAGTGATGGTTTTATATTCACCACAACCGATGATAAATTATTCATTGTGAATAATACTTCCTATAAGTAGGTAGAATATGGAAATCATCTATGATTTACTAGGTTAATTAAATTTAAACAATTGATTCCATGTTTCAAAGTGCAAAGGGTATTATTATCTTGAATACAATGGTGGGTATTCGGGTGAGATGATACATGGGTGGTATAAGTATGGTACCACTAAGGATTGATTGGTAATACCAATTCATTATACATAAATCCCTTATAATTTTACATTCCATATCGATGTTCTATGATCATTTTATTGAGTATTTTATGTAATGAAACCATGCATTGAATATATCTATATGACACATCTAAAAGGGGATGGTCACATCACAAAATGCTAATAAAGGTTGCAAGTTACTGAAATCCATTTTAGGATTGAAGTAAGAAACATGATCATAGAATATTCCTTTGGAATGAATCTTTACCATGTGTCTTCTAGAGTTTATTAGTAGCACCATTTTTTTCCAAGTAAAATATGTTTGACAACATATGGAAAATAGATATTGGTATAACAATTAGTTAAGATTGGTATGAAATTAATTCTATATTGATTGAATTAAAGTAGCAACTTATGTTTTAGGGAACATGATCTACTGAGGTAGATCTAATGGTTTCTTGGACCTATTCAATCGTATATATAGTGACATGGTATTGAAAAAAATACAAGCTGGAACAATCCAAGATAAATTGTTTCCAATTCCACATGGAATAAATCTCTCCAAGTATACATGCAAGGGGATAGGAAGAGATTAAGTAGTGATTTATGTTCCATAAGCTTCAGTAAAAGATCAATCATGTATGCCATTATTTTTACATGAATTGATATTCCCATTATATACTTTATAGTAGAAAAATATCAGTTATATCCAAGATAATTCCAAGTAAAGCAGTCAAGACTATCTGATTGTACTTGGGAAAGTAAAAAATATACGTACTTGGTGTGTGGATAATAAGGGATACTAGTTTTTATAGGGTAAAAACTGTTTTTCTTTATATAAATGTGATCTAATATCATAGTTATGTTGAGATGTTGAGCAATAAAATCTCATAAAATCCAATGGTAGGCATACCTAGAAAAACCAAGTATGTTGTAGCTTCTGAGGTAGCTAAGAAGAAGTTATTAAATGAAATGATTTGTTCCAATTCTTGTAATCATGCCTAAAAATTAAATGTTTATCATTGTGATAATTATGTTAATGGTACTATCCAAGATGTCAAGTTTTGATAGTGGACAAAAGGTGATATAATAGGGGTTTCCACCTATTGATAAGTTTTACTTGAGGAGGTGAGGTTTCACTTAGTAGAATATCCATAGGACAGAAACGTGGTGGACCCAACAACTACATTTGTGACTCAACAGAAACATGATCTGAATCATTTGAGATTTAACATAGTTTTTTAGGAATTTATATCTAGTTCAAGTGGGAGTGTTGAAATAGTGGGTTCCCTAGACCTAACTATACAATTCTTTTTATTAACATATTCTGTATACAATTAGATATACATGATGTATTATTACCATTATAGTGTGAAATTTTATGCATCCTCTATTGAAATGGTAATCTCAATAGATTAATTATCGTATCAAAAGGTTATAGAAGATCCCGAACTATAATGAGAACCTCAAGATACTATGACATTAATCTTAGAAAAAATTATTATGTTTTAGATACATCTTACTGACTAAAAATAGTATATGTATGAACATCATGTGTCAGGGGATCATAATCATTGAGACTTATTCTCATGAAGTTCACACTTGGTGATCTTTAGTAGTGAGAACATGAGGTTAGACCTTCCAAAAGGAATGCCACACGCTTCAGGTGTCATTGGTTGTTCCTATCGATGAACATGTGTATTGGTTTCTTGACTTGATATCATTATCAATGTGTTCCATTTTAATATGTACATTGATTAAATGAAAAAACAATGATAATAAAATCATGGTGAGGTAGCTTGTGTTGGGTCTGTCATTGGTGGTATGGCATTGGTTGAATGGACAAGAAGGGATTTTTCCCTTTCAGTTTGAGGAAGTCATATATATATTTCTTTGTAGATCAAAATGGTAGTAACTTCATAAGACATTATCCAAGGTGGTAAAGGTTAAATCCATCCAATTATATCAACAAATAATAGAGAAAGAAAAGGGAGATGACATAAATGTGCATCCTACTTTATGAGATATCTAAAGATAAAGATATTATATTACAAAGTGTGTGTTCATAAGTTGGTTTTCATTGTTATGACTTACCTTATTTCTTTAGGGGACTTAATGGGTTTATAGACTATACTCTTGTTATATGAATATTATTCACTAATATCAAGATAAGGGGCTAGAGGGTCCCATATAATAACATATTCAAGAATCTGCACTATTCAGTTGAATAGGTAAATTGGATATGGTGGGACCCACCAAGGTGTCTGAGTGTTGTCCAAGTTATCGATCACTGATAAATAAATAGGTTCATTATTATTAAAGTAAATAATAATTGGGTTAAATTTATTTATTAAATGTATTTAAAAATTAAGTAAATATGAGAAATAATATTAATCAAACAGATATTATTTTAGTATTCCATGTTCGTTTAATATTAAGAAGGATCCACAAGTCAAGTTAAATTACTTGGTTTTATCATGTAAAATATTTTATATTTATTATAGGTATGTGATAAAATAATAAATAATATTTATGACACAATTTAGTTGATCGTAATTATTTATTTATTGGGTGTTAAATAAATTGGGGTTGAGTAATCCTACTCATTATTTTTGAAAGTCCACTATAAATAGAGAGAGAATCACTCAAACAACATAATATTAATTGTGATAATTCCATAGTATATCTATCATCTCCTACTTCCTAGAGAGAAAATATATTAATATAGCCATTCGGATCGAGTTCATATTCTCGCATCGAAGGTATATTTATGCGGTGATCATTGGGGCATCAAAGGCATCATTGGATCTCTCTACAAGCACTAATAATCCAAAGTTCGATGCTCTACACTAGTAAAAAAACCTTTTTTTACATTGCCATTTTTCACATCGGTTTTTTAGAACCGACATGAATATATCTAAAAATTGATTTTTCACGTCGGTTATTATATAACCGACGTCAAAATACATTTTCGCTGTTTTTTTACATCGGATATATTAGAACCAACGTGAAAAATCCATTTTATCTGATTTTTCACATCCGTTATTATATAACTGACATGTAAAATCAATGTACAAAACTTTTCCATGTCGGTTATTTAGTAACCGACGTGAAAAATCCATTTCTATAAAAATATATTAAAATTTTCGTATATTTTTCACATCGTTTATTTAATAACCGACGTTAAAATAGATTTTTCACGTCAGTTATTTGATAACTGACGTGAAAAAATTTACAAAAATTTAGTTCATTTTCCAAGATTTAATTTGACAGGTCATGGAGCTCAAACGGAGTTACGGATTAAAAGTTATGGCCTTCAGAAGTTGGTCTTCCTTAAGACATCATTTAGAGATGACCAACTTCGGAAGGCCATAACTTTTAATCCGTAACTCCGTTTGAGCTCCTTGAGCTGTAAAATTAAAGATCTGGAAATGAAATACATATTTGTAATTTTTTTTACATCTTTTATTAAATAACTGTTGTGAAAAATTGATTTTAACGTCGGTTATTAAATAACCGACCTGAAAAAGTCATAAAAATCTATTTTTCAAGTCGGTTATTTAATAACCGACGTGAAAAAGTGAAGAATATGGCTTTTTTCACGTCGGTTATTAAATAACCAACGTGAAAAATAAGTGTAAATTTTAATATCTATTCACATCGGGTATCATGAAACTGACGTGACATATAATTTTAGTATCCCGCGTACGCGAAATTTCAATTTTTTTACATCGCGGGATCGAAATTTTGAATTGCCGCCTAAAATTTTTAATATCGTGTTTTATCTTAGCATCACAATTATATGTTTCCATTATGCACATATCATAATTTAAATATCATTTAATTCAACCATTATTGTTCCCCCAAATTGACTCGTTTGATCTTCAACGTGAATCAATTATTTCTTCTTTCCGCGATCTCGTCAAGGTATGTTTAATCATATATCGACGATTTGGGGTTTTTATGATTTGTTTTATTAATTAATATACCATTTTATGATCATTTCATTGAACCAACATCATTTCACCGAATCAACTTGTTTGATCTTCCACTTGAATCAATGATTTCTTTTTTCCGCGTCCTCGTCATGGTATTTGTAATTATTTTCCCATGATTTATATTTTTTATGAGTAATTTCCGTGATTGATGTAACATTAATTTAACGATTATTAATTTATTATAATGATATATGATTGTTTATATCATGGTAAAACTAAAAATTCCCCTACGGATTCAAAAATTCTTTCTAAGATGAAGCTACGGTTGCCTTATTCAATCTATCCTCGAAAAAAATATCAAACTTCTGATGGTCATAACTTTGGATCCGTAACTCCGTTTAAGCTCTATGACCTGTCAAATGAAAGACTAGGAGATTTTCTACAAGATGGAAAACATTTTTTACGCCGGTTATTTAATAATCGACGTTAAAAACACCTTTTAACGTTGGTTATTAAATAACTGATGTAAAAAATGGGATTTTAACATCGTTTTTTTATTAACCGACGTAAAAATGGCTTCTTAAGGCCATTTCCAGAATGTATTTCACGTCAGTTTTTTAAAAACCGACATTAAAAACCATAAAACCCCATTTTTTACATCAGTTATTAAATAACCGAAGTAAAAATCATATTTTTAACGTTGCTCGCAATAACGTCGCCTAAAAACCGAAGTTAAAAAGCAAAAAGAACCGACATAAAAAAAGGTTTTTGTACTAGTGCTATGTTATTTTTAAAGTGTTTCTTGGATGATCTAGAGTGATTATTATTTGGATACTTTAAATACCGATCACCGATGATAAGAATATGTTGAGCACTACTTCAGATCTTAAAAGGTACCTTTTCAGTTTATGTGTTTGTGATCAGTTTATTTGACAAAGGATCCTCAGATAGTATTGGAGATCAAATCACTGAATACAAAAATTATTGTTTTCCTGATGCTGTAAAATTTTAAAATCCCCATACCACCATCTTTCATTGTAACCCCAATACCTTAAACTTCATAGTCAAATAGTTTCAACCTTTGGCTAACAGACCTTTTATGTGGGAAAATCATACAAAGACTATGTGTTCTTGTTACTTCATAGTTATATAAAAGAGTCTCATAAATTTCAACGTTCTATTTCTAATGGATAACATGAGTTTATGGAGATTCATATTTTCCCATACATAGATTTGGGTTTGTGTAAGAAAAGTCTGAGATCATTAAAGGATCGTTTCAAGTCAAAATTACCCAAGAATAGGGGGAATAGGTTTTCTACATATGTCTGACCCAAAAGCGGGAAATATGGTACCTGTAGTTTTAGTTCATGTGATTAGGACCATAATATTATGGAAATGATATTTAATATGAGGCCTTCTAGACCAATATTATTTCAAAATACTTCATACATGAGGGAGAAAATTTTAAATCAAAATATTTGGGGCTCTTGTATTGGGAGAAGTGACATGGGAAAAGTATATGTGGGATGAACATAGAACATGATCAAATAGAGGTTTCTTATATGATTTTTTTAGGACTTACAGAGATAGAAGATTATTCTTCCAAGGATGACTGTATCACTGGTTGAAAATCCCATTTTTTGGGTGAATTTATACAAAACCAACTATGTCATGTTACTACATAGTCAAACAATGGAATCCTCTAGATGATAGGAACTTTTGGTGGTGACTTATGAAAATCCAATAGGGGAGTGTTACTGTATAGTTAGAGAAAGTATTCATTAGGTATTATACATTCTATTGTTGGTATCTGGAGAGAAATTTTGAATATCCGAAAGTGTCCAATATTAGGAACATTACATGTGGAAGGAATGTGTCTGATCATAAAGGAAGTGTTTCGACATTCATTTTTGATGAATTATAGAGTCCCTTTCGTAGATATGATTCATTTGTATCATGGTATATTTCTATTTCCTTGATGGTCCCCTAAATGAGGGAACCAAAATTAAGGTCTTCGGTATAGATCTTTGTTTTTATACCGGAGAGGGGGAATTTTTCTTTGCCCTAACGATGGGACTAGAACATGAAGTCTAGGCATAACTACATATCTCATTGGAATGAAAATCCATCCACCTATAGTTCTCATGGAGCCATGTTGTTTAAAGTCATCTGGTGAGGAAATCAACCATGGAGTTTAACATCATGTTGTAATGATTAAGGTGACTCGATGTGAAAAGGGAATATTGTGTTTAGACCAAGGTATAGGACCTAAGGGTCACTACATGTCTTGTTAGAGAAAGAATCAATATATACATAATTATATAATAGATTCCCTATACTAATTGAATTATTATGTGGGGAAGGGACTTCTTTTTTTAATAAGGTCTTATGAAATGGGTGAGAACCCACATTGTATCCTCTTATGTAGATATGACTCATACATAGGAGAGTGGGGGGAATTTCCTATATTACAATTGGACTAAGATGTTTGGTTTAGGCATCACTATGTATCTTGTGGGAATGAGAATCAAGAGATATGTAGTTCTTAAGGAACCATGTAGTTTAAATTTATGTATTTAAAGACATTTAGTTTGCCTTTTAATGACTTTGAACTAGGACCATGTTAACCATAATGTGAATTGATATGCCTTAATTATGCAGGGAATTTTTTGTTTACAAAAACTCCCAATCCCATGTGAGTTATGCTCAGTGTGGGAAAAAAGGAGTGGTAAAGGTATCTTCCACCACAAAAATGTGATACAAGTGAACAGAAGAGGAATTTTTATTTTATGGGGGTTGGATCTGAAGGTGTTGTTATGCATCTCATTTTGAATGAGAATCAAATCCTATGTAGTAATTGAAAGGTTCCACATACAGGTCTAGCTTGAATATTGGGAAATGGGGTCGTTTTTTTGTTGAAGATGGACCTAGGATTAGAGATCTAGCCATCACTATGTATCTCATTGGAATAAGAATCAAGCCAAATTTAGTTCTTGAATTAAAGGTGTGGTGGGGTACCATCACCAAAGATTGTGATCCTCTCAAAAATAGATCAAAATGTTATGCAGTTTTATATCATGCAACAAGGATATGAACCACACAATTTTACATCATATGGAAATAAAGTTATCATATAGTTTAACATCTTGTGACTAGGAAATCATTCTATGTAGTTTAAAGTCTTATAACTAAAACTATAATGTTTTTTAGATTTGGTTCATACGATTAAGACTATATGGTGTGCCTTTTAAGGTCAGGCATACAGGACCATGATTCCATGAAATTTAATGTCATGCAGCAACGATGTTGGTGTCATGTAGTTTATCATCTTGTGATGTGGGTAAAATGTAACAATTTTAAGTTCATGGAACAAGGACTGACTATGAAGTTTAATTTCATGCAGCTGATTCATATCTCTCTTTTTTCATATGAAGAACTTTTTGAGAAACCTTGAATTGTTTGGGGCCCTAATGAGTTCTCCATCCATCGAGATTAAAGAATAATCTCTATTATATTGGACATTGTTTATGGAATAAGGTTCCTCCCACTTTGATTCAGGATTTACAAGCTTCTTCTTAGGTATCATTGGAGTCATAAGGACCAATATAGTTCTCCACAGTGTAACAAACAGAGGCATAAATTAATTTTAAAAGATCTTACTGTCAAATTTTGATGGACCTATAAGTAATGAAAAGTGTGAAATATTTTCTCATCTAGTATTTACAATTCATCTAGTTTTTTTAGGGATTTATCATCCATGGATAGCTGATCATAGATGGAAATGTGGAGTGATGAAAATTAGACTTCAATGGGAAGGACTATTTCTATTTTGTATACGAGTGAATATGGGGTTTCCCAAGTCGTATTATGGGTTGTGGTTCAGTAGGCCCACAAGGAATGCAAGATATTTTTAGGATAAGACTTCTTATCCTTATCCACCATATTTGGAAGAATGTTTGATAGGGTATTGTTTAAGGCCTCTATTTGTCAATTATTTGCTACATGATAGTAGTATGGGTGTTTGGATTTGATATTATAATCTTGATAAAACTTCTCTATCTCATAAGAGTATAAATTGGTTCCATTTCCATCAATATAGCATACAGGATTCCAAATCGGGTAATGATGTTGGATTGAACAAAGCTAAAGATGATTTTGGACCAGACTTATTTGAGAGGTATTTTCTCATCCCACATGGAGAATAAATCAGTTTCAATGATAATGTATTCGAACTTATTTGATGTGGCAGAAGGATATAGTCCCACAATATCCTTTCCCCATATAGAAAACGTCCAGGATTACTTTGATGTGTCCAAAAACTCCAGGGGTTGATGGATGAAGTTGGAATTCACCTAAAATGAATGACACTTCCTGGTGAATTTGGTTTAATCCTGCATCATTTAACGATCGAAGTTTCTAAGCCTTTGAATTTTATTAGAAAGGTGAAATCCTAACTTTTCAGCATCACAGGATCCTCGTGTACTTATTTCATGACAGCAGAAGTCTCTTATTCATTGATACATCTGAGAATGACTCAAGAAAATACTCATTTATAGAGGACCTTCTAGTGGTTTGGGTCATCATAAAGTGTGATGTTGGTTGCTCACCGTTAGATTTTCTCCGTTATGGATATGTCCGACCAGATCAATGCATCTTGAAGGTAGTCTATATTGGGTATCATCCACATAGTGGTAGTATCTTCTAGTTCAGGGATAGGGTTTATTTCATTGATCTCTTCCTCTTTGACATGATAAAAAGGAAAGTCTATTTATTGATATGAAATTCTGATGAATGTTCCATCCCAGTTTGGATCTTCCAAATCCATGGTTGTAGTAGTCAATGAAAAATCCTGCTCATTTTTCAATCTTGGTATGTGATTCAATGTTGTATCTAAGGGTAATTCTTCCATTAAACCTCATACATAGTCAAGAGAGGGTATTAGATATTATTTTCTAATAAAATAATCCTCATTTTCTTGTTTGATTGCTAAATATGAATCACCTTTCACCTCTAAGTGTCCTACTAATATTTGTAGCATTAGTTCTAACCTAGCAATGGGGGCCTAATATTCTTCCTCATTGTATATAAATCCTTATTACAATATGAATTAGTATTACAAAAGTGTATTTACTAGAGATATGATCACGACACTAAACCTGACGTTGTTGAGATTGGGGTCTTCCATTATCTTCCTTATTGGGCTCCTAGATTCTCTGTCAAAATAAATTTCCCATGTTTAGAGGTCTTCTTGAATAGAAAAGATCCCTTCATCTATAAATTTATTATTTAACAACATTTTTTCTTCAAATGGGTGTTCCGCAATAAAATTTTCCAAAGCCTGGTCATTCATTGATTTTCTGCATATCAAACTACTCCAGGATAACCACCCACTATTTAAAACATCCTTTAAACATATGACGGATAAGGATACATTTGAGCGAGTTATTTCGATACTAGATGGACCTTGTGGTGCTGCAAGTAATGTCTGCATTTCTGAACTGTGAAGATCAGTTCCAGAAAGCTCTACTCAATATCTAAATAGTGATTCTTAATGTTAATCATGGTTTGAATAAGATAATAAAGGTTGTTTTCATTCCTAGTGTCATTATTTTGTGCAATTAAATCACCTTGTGATCACTCCAGGGTTTTCACATATAGAATGAGTGTCTTTCCCCCAATAGGTGGCATTAGCTCTAGTGAGATCATGAGATATTTCTTTGGGTTTTCAACTTCTTCCTCAAAATCACTATTCCATTGATATGTGACCCCCTTATTAATCAAAAAGGTGAAGGTAAAACACTTACCTATGAGTTTGGATATAAATATCAAAATTTAGGATAAGTTTCCTTGAATCTCTCTCAACTATTTGAGGTTTTGAGGAGGTTAAATTCAAAGTATATCCTTTTTATTATCATGTTTGACTTAGATTTTGTGATAGCATACAATGAAACTGAGATATTTTCCTTATGATACCCCAAAATCACATTTCAAGGGGTTCATCTTCAAGATATACTATCATAGTTTTCTAAAGATGATCTCAATATCAGTCAAGTGGTCAGAATGCTGTCAAAAATTAACCACTATATTATCAATGTAGAAGTCAACAAACATCCCCAAGAAGGGTTTTAAGATGTGATTCATAGAATTTTTGTATGGAGAATTATAATTCTTCAAGCCAAAGGGAATTTCTAAATATAAAAATACTCCCTTGGGGGCCCTGAAGGTGGTGGATTCTTCATCTTATAAGGTTATCCAAATTTAGTTGTACCCTGAATATCTATCCATGAAGGAGAGGAATTGATAAATAGTTATTCCATCAATCATTAGCTCTGTGATTGGGACTGGGAAATCATATTTCGGACAGCGCCGGTTGAGATCTCTAAAATCAATGCAGACTCAGATTTACCCATTATTACTCTTTATTAAGACGATGTTTTCTAGACATTTCTAATACTAAAATTACAATATGAAGTTGACCTTGATAATCTTGTTCACTTTAGCCTAAATTTTAGAGGTGTGAGTTGAGTTTTTCCTTCTAGCTAATTATTTATATTGTCAATGGTTTTCAGAAAATCCCAAGTGATGGGTTTTCACCTCGGGATCAAGTCCTAGAATATCTGTGTAGTTCAAGGTGAAGAAATCCTATTTTTTCTTCATAAAAGATGTGTATACCTCTAGTCCTTATGAATTCATGGATGTACTAATCAAAGTGGGTCATGCATTTTATTTTGTTCCTAGATTTATTTCTCTGATCTCATCAATGGTGGTAGAGACACCTCACTAAAATGTTGGAGGGGGAATCCCTGAGGTATTTTTCCTCTTCCTATTTCGCATGATCCTCTTCTTCTTTCCTTTACTTTTTCTAAGTAAAATTAGGTGCTAAATGGGAACTTTCCATAATTGGGGGGTTATTTATATTCTGACGACATTCAGAATATGAAAAAACTATTTCCAACCCAATTGATGAGGTGGACATTTATTGAAGCTCATATGATGGAATGAGGAAATTATCACTTGATCTTTCATCAATGTATGAAGATTCGATGACTTATATAGTGATTTTGGGTTTAGTTTCCATAAATTATATCATAGAGGCCATTGAATGTGTGATTGAACATAGAACCATCTCATCAATCTGATTGATGGGTAGTACATAATATGTACTAATCTACTTGAAGGGATTAGTCAGGGTAATATCTAGAATGTCTGGGGAATTTATTCAAGAAACATTTTCATTAATGTTTTGTTTCACTTCTTTATAATTGAATCATGTATCAATGTATTGAGACTCACAGGATTTAAATGGG
This sequence comes from Viscum album, assembly GCA_963277665.1. Taxonomy (NCBI): domain Eukaryota; kingdom Viridiplantae; phylum Streptophyta; class Magnoliopsida; order Santalales; family Viscaceae; genus Viscum; species Viscum album. The sequence goes on along the minus strand of OY728125.1, from coordinate 352,512,625 downwards.
GGATTTATCACCATACAATGTCCCAATTTGACCAATAATGCAATATTTGTGGCATTGGTGGTATGATAAAGGAATAATTTCATGTTGATGTAACCAAGGCCTTGCCAATAGAACGTTGAAGGTTATATCTTTTTGAAAACCCCAGAATTATCAGTCATACATGAGATCCCTAAATTGTGTCTTGATCTTGATCTCATCGAGAGGTTTGTTCTCGATCTTTTCATAACCTTTTAGTGTTAGATCGGAGGGGGACAAGTGGGACTCATTTTAACCCAAATGAAGAATAATTTATACAAGAATGAGGTTAACCCCGAAGCATTTTTTAATGAAGGATCTTCATATATCAATTTCATTTATCTTTCTAGATACATTTAGAGGTCTGATGTGTCCTTGTATATCAACATCTTTTTCCTTATATGTGAAAGAGATTATTATGTGGAATCCTATTGGCTCTTTCTCTTCATGATATACTTCAACAGTGGAAGCTTAAACATCAAATTCTTTAGGGTATTAAAATCCTCTATGATTGATTTCCTATGGTATTTTTATAAAATCAAGGCATCCATTATCGATAACTTGGCTGAAACCATGGCCAATTTCTTTAAAAGTTCATACATATGGGCTAAAGTTTTGTGCTTCCCCGCATGGGGATTCTCTTTTCTAGTAACTTAAGGAACTAAATTACTTGATATAGGTAGATCGTCCCTCAGAATAGGATTTAAAGGAGCTTCTATTCTTGGTGGGTTAGGTCTATTAGGTCTTCTTACACACCAAGGCTGATTTGGCATGGGAACCGCCTCTAGTCGATCTTCTAGAATGATTGAGTTTGGTAAAACTTTGTCTTGTTTGGGAGAGATTTTTTACTCTTTCTGATCTCTCTATATGGATCTCCCATGAGTTTCGGCCACATAAATGGTCCGAATATGGATGTGGCTAGAGTATTTATTTCTACCATAGTTGTGTCTTCCCCTATGTCCTCGACCTCTATGGCCCCTTACACATGTTCCCTATTCATATACAGAGAACTCGGTTTCATAGTCATATTCATCATCCGAGAAGTGATCCATTAAGTGAAACGAATTAACAGAACCAAAAAATAACTCCTCATTTGACGAGGACTATGTCTGGCAGGTCGACTCTTGTATTACCATTAAGTGGGGAAGCACCCATTTTTTTGAACTGTAATCATGAATTATGATAAGTTCAAACCCAAATTTATCCATGGTATAGGTTAATATTTCTATGTATTCTTCTTGGTATTCTTTCCATGTTGTTTCTTTAAAGACTGGATTTTGGAATATTATGGCACCGTTGGAGTCAATTGTGCCATAGTGGATGCAGTCAGGGGAACAGTTATTTGTTTCAACTATACTTAGAGGTAACATGATTCTAGTTGATCATATTTCTAACAATCCAATCACTAAACATTTGCATACCCTTGTTTTTAACTTTCTATCATTTAGTATCCTCCTACGATTTAGTGGTAGAAACACATGCTACATGAGTGAGTGGCTTTCCCAGCTTCACTTTCCTAGAGTCCACCTTCTTCTATGAGATTTCATTGAAAACAAAACATTCTTGGAAGTTGTTCCCCAATGATCTATGGAAGGGGAAATGGTTCTGGAAATATTATTCACCATCCAAGTTGGTATTTAACAACCTGATCAATTTTCTCTCTAATACTGAGATGAAGTATCCACAGACATAGTCATTTCGAAAAGAATAAAGTTTATTCTTAATATTCTCTAATTGTTATTGCCTATAATCCCTTTTATCATCCTGATGAGGTGATTTTTGTTTCTAATTCTCAGGAGGTGGGATCACAAGATGGTGTGTGACCTTTTGAGCGGGATCGGGTTCATGGGCTCGCTTGAGTGTAATAGTGGTGGCCTCTATGTTCTCTATTCTTTTTCCTTGATCTGATGGAATTACTCAGGAATTATCCTTGGTTCATGTGGTAGAGTCTTCCATTATTTGATAAATTACATCCATATCACAAAATCCTCCTGTATATTTCATAGGAATGAGTGTTGTGTGTAACTCTTCATGAAGATTCTTTATATAGATGGAAAATATATCTTCTTGCTGATGTTGTAGTCTTAAAGAGTATGTTAGCCCCTTCTACCAAGTGATAGAATATGAGACCCTCTCATTCTTCAGATGTTGTAAGTTTTAGAGGTTGAGGATTTTTTCTTATACATCGTTGAGGTAAATTGTAATAGAAACTTTCGATGGATATCTTCTCACTCAATAATTAATCGAGCTACAAGTTGGTGTACCATACAATGGTTGTCCCTTGTAATAACTTTATGAAGAACCTAAGCTTCACTACTTCCTATTTTGATGGGGTCCCTATCATGGGATCATATAAGGACATTAAATGCATCAAATATAGTTCCAATTCCCCAAAACCATTGAAAATTGAAAATTTAGGGTTCCCAAAGGTTGGTGGAGGGAGAGTCGGATCAACCCATTTGGGGTAAGGCTTCATCTCTAGTTTTAGTGGAGTATTTATCTACTTTATATATTCTAAAAAGTCCATTAGTGACTCAATAGTATTAAATATCCCTTGAGAAATGTCTGGATGGGAAGGAACTTGAATAGGGATAAAAGAAATTTAGGCCAACTATGGTGGGACTGCGAGTATCTGTCATGGGTAAACTAGAGGGGAAGGTCTGTAGGGATGAACCTGACCTTGTTCTTATTGTATACCCATTGTAGGGAACTCATGATCTGCCATTGTGGGATCCATGTATATGGTTTATCAGTATCCCATGTTGAGTGTATGTTCTGAATCCATCTTGGTTATCATGGAGAACCCTCTTTTCTTAGGTGATTCAGTTGGGATTGTCAATTGAGTCTCTATTTCTAGAACATATCTGGGGGGAATGTTGCCTCAAAGTAGGTGTGCATTGATTCTTCTAAATTACTTCATCTCTTCATCCTTATGAGTGAATCTTTCCTCAATTATGAGAGATTAATCCTCTTCATAAGGTGGGTAAAGTGTATCTTTTTTTACAATTTTCCTTGGTAGATACATTCCTAGGAGATGGTGGTGAAGCGATTGAGGGAAAACCCAGATTTAGGGAAAGCCTTCGGTTCTAGGCACACACACCTCCTTTAATTGTTTAGGTGTGTACCATATTATGAATTGAAAATCCTCATCTATATCCTCCGTATTGACCTTGTATTATGTAGGGTTCATAGGGGTGGTGTTAATGATATTCACTGATTTGTAATGCATTGAAGGTGCCACATTAGTCTCTTTGTGAGACATAATTTTTTGGTTCCCTCCAAAAGGCCTTGTAATATTCTTTTCTAGTTCTCTTGGATCTATTTTATAGAAATTAATTCAAAGGTAATCTCTTGAAAACATGGTCATGAACATTCCCAATGAGGGTACCAGATCTCATGATGGGATGAACTAGGAGGATTGATTCTTCGATGTTCCCCCTAATCGAGCGAAGAATGAATTCTACTAAGGAGGTGGTTGATGTGGTAAAACATCCCCCAATTCCTATGGGTTTGAGTAGTTACTATTATACTTCAACCACTCTTTGAGCATTTTTTATTAACATAAAAGGTTTTTATTAAAAATCCCTCGTCCCTTCGGGTGTGGGTTTATTCTGGATGGAATTAGATGCTATAATTGTAGCTACCTTTCTTATTTTATGATGTTGTTCTCAAAAAATGGATGAGTTCATCACTTGGGTTTTACCTAAATCACCTATTTTTTAATACATTTGTGCTATCTTATGACTGAATTTCCTTAAGCGTGAGGCCTACTTGATAGTTTCAAATTCCTGATGAAAAAGTCTTTTGATGAATTTTTATCTTCTAGACTGACATCAGTGAAAGTCGGTCAGGTCCTATTTTTATTGAGCATATCGTTGGTTGGGAAGAGAATCCATTTTTTGAATTTGGAATGAAGCTATGACATTTCATGATGCCATATTTGGCATAATTTCATGACTAAGGAGCATGGATAAATGTAATGATATTTTTTTACTATATACACTAATATGAAAACTTGATGTGGTATCTATGATTAGCTGATGCAATTATTTTAATTCACTAAGGAGTTCACATTAAAGGGGCCCTTTTTGTTTCCCCAATATTGGATGTTGTTCATTTAGGATAGTTGATAATTCAATTTGGCATTGTATCCCTTTAATTACCATTATGTGACTTTGATATTAATCATATGATAATACCTTTGTTTTTAGTTATGAATAGTATTCCATATATTGATGTGGATGTCATTCAAACAATATTCTGACAATGCCTCTAGAATTATGTGTTGAGGAGTGGATAAGGTAAAAAAATATGAATGGTAAGTCATCTTTAACTAATTGTTTCTTCATGTTTATCATGTATTATTCTCCTTTTTCCAGAGGTTTCTTAACCCAATCCAAACAAATAATATGGTTATATTCTCATTAATCATAATAAAAAATATTGGTAGGGACTTCCTCTATCACATTGGAAGGTAGGTGATCCAAGGGAGGTTCATATAATGACCATTACATTGGATTGTCCTCTGGATAAGAAAGGATTTCACTTATTAATAACAAGGCATCATACATGAATGGCCTCATTTTCCCAAGTGTCTTATAGTGGGAGGGGTTTCTCGTTATTAAATAACCAATATAAGGACCCTTTTGATGAAGTGAAATTATACAATGGAGAGAAATTTTGTAACGAATAATTTTATGGGGAGGAATACCATTATGGATTGGCATACAAATGAAATGATAATTCCTAAAGTATATACCCTGGGGATGGCCTTTGAGGTGGAAGAAGTCATGGGGAATACATTCTTCGTGTTTGATATTCTATCCATTTAGAGGGTTGTCATGACCCTCATTAGGAGATACACTCTTTAGATCAATCAAATTATGTACATAAAGAAAGTCTTCATGGTGAAATGCTTGGGTATGACCTTTGTAATTACTTATATTGTCCTCAGAATTTGGTAACATGATAGTAGGATCTCGATCTACCATAGATAAAAAATATGAAGGGTTCAAGAACTCCAAAATTAAGTAAAATGGGATCTTAGATTGACTCTTCATTTTCCAATTGTCTCTAGTGAGGCTTCTTTTTATGCCTTCTTATGAGTGACTAGATCCACTTGCTATTACTAGAATGTTTTGATAGGATTTTGGAATTATAGCAAGGGTTTTGTGTCTACCTTAAAGTGGCCATTGGAATATGCCAATTATCTCTGATTGGAAAGGTGGTATAGACCTGATCAAGTTTTCTTTATATTATAGGGGGGTTTTCCCCATGACCCTCCTGGATGGTAGAATAGTTGTGTTTCTTATCTGGAGTGACTTGTTGATAAGTTACCCAATTGGATGGGATAGATTCATGTGTCCACACCTCTACCAATTTTTATTTCATTATGTTATCCTGGACGGCTTGTAGGGCACATGAGCCTCAGCCCAGTTGGTGAGGACTCCTTAAGTGCATCCAAGAGACTCGGGATCAAATCCAAGCGGAGGCTAATTTCTAGGTACTATAGTTGTACTATAGCAGGGACTGTAGCAGTATTGTAGCAGGAACTATAGCGGTATTGTAGCGATATTGTAGCAAGACTGTAGCAGGAATTGTAGCAGGTTCTGTAGTAGGTACTGTGCAGAACTGTAGTAGGTACTGTAGCAGGCACTGTTTGGTGTTGTAGTAGCTGGTAATATTACTTTGTTTGGGCCTTCGGGCCACCTATTTGGTACTCGAGTCCTTTAAGGCCTTTGAGACACCCAAAACTTCGAGTCAGTAAGGCCTTCGGGCCACCTCAAGGCCTTCGGGTCACCTTAAGTGCAGATGCAAACTAGACAGCCTACAAGGAACAAGCTTCAGAAGGAGGAGGAGAAAAAGAGCTTTCACCATAGAAGAAGCTAAATAGATTGCAATAATGAGAGGGTATGGAACTTTCCATCGAGAAAATCCTGTGCATGCACAAGAAATCCTATACGAATAGTTATGCGAAGGTGGAGATCTGATTTCACGATGAAGATGATGGGGAGGAGCAGTTCCAAGTAGTTATTATGGGTTGTATGTAATGTTTGAAGCCTATGGTAAATGAATTCCTCTAAGGCCTACAGGCCATGTAATACTTATGCATACGGGCCTTGTAAGGGTTCCACCTCACCCCTTGAAAGGTGGATTATCAAAAATCAATAAAAAATAAAGGCCTTAGGGCCATTAGAGGAAGGCATGTAGGATGTAGAAATGAATTTGTGTCTTCCCTTTCACCGTTTATAGGATATTCTTGGTTACTTTAGGTACTGGAATGGGGAGATATTCCCATTCCATGTCTGAGGAAGGGGTATGTGTCTATTCCTATCATCCATTTCTCACTAGTGGATACTGACAGTACTCAAGTGTGGGGGAATAGATTTGGGTCTACCCCTTATTTTTTCTAGAATTTTCTATTTGACATCTCTAAATTATTCAAAATGAGTCTGCTGGAAGACTTGGTAAATGTGGGTAGGTGTGTGCACCTACTCATGGTTTTCCTCTGAATTTGACTGAAAAACATCCTTGGACACTGCTAGGGGTGGCTTCTAGAAGGATTTATTATTTCGGGAAGGTGTTTATGACTACTCACTGCTTTATATCATATTTTTTTGGAAATATTTTTTCGATGTGGTTAGATGAGTCTTTTGGCCTGCTTGATTAGTGTGGGATGGTGTTTTTACCTACTTGTATTTTTCCACCAAATACTATTGGTCGGCTTCTACATAGGGGACATAGGCATGTCCATGTTCCTAGTTTACCATTCACTTCCCTCGATGGGCCTTCTTATGCACCTGGATCTAGATTACATCAGCTTAACTCTCGAGGACGACACACTCATTATGTTGAGGGTTCACTTTTATGTGACATTAGAGGTGAAGATTATTGGAAGGATCCCTCTAAAAGACCTTGTGTATTTTAGGTGATGTCTTATGTGTCCTCTTGATCCACATCCCTAAGATAATAGAAGAGATTATTATTGTGTTCTAGGTATAATATCTCAAAACGAATGGAGACATAAATTGGTGTCGTCAACTTCTGGACCACTGGTTGTCGTTGAGTGCATGACTGGTAGGGATTTTCAAAATTGAGGGCTTTTTAGGCAGCCTCCAAAGTCTGGATGGTACCATTATGTTGGTTCTCTCGGACCAGTGCATTTGAGACCCAACATTAAAGAAATTTGGCTAATGATGGTGTTCTCTTATTAAATGAGGACCCAACATGAATAGTAGTCAGGGAACACATCTATGAGAGTTTTTGTGAAAGAATTTGTATTGAAGGAGTATCCTATTGAAAGTGACTAAAATATAGGTGACAAATACAAATAATAAAACCCCCTCAAATAATCATCTCAATAAACTAACATCTGTATAATTTATTGTGTTTGTTTTTTGCCTCTTTCATTTTGAGATAAAAAAGGGGCCTCATAGGTGGGTGAAAATATCATCTGGGTTAAGTATTCGAATCAGGTTCACCATTTTCGTTTCATCCCAAAATTATATATGGGTTTAAAGTGGGGTTTTTTGTTGTTGGTGGAATTACCTTCACATTAGACACATACACCCACATCCCTTTTTGGTGGTTTCCAACAGGTTTTATTCATGGAAATGGAAAGAACCAATGGTTCTATATTTGTTATGACTCATGGACCTACTTTCCAAAGGTAGGTGATCATTGGTAAACATGGCCATCGATACTTAAAAACCCATGTTGGTTGAGTGGATTGTAGTTTGTTCTCATCACACCTTTTTGGAGGGAATTTTTTCTTACTCTAAGACTATCATATAGATTTAATATATATTTCTAAATCCATTGTTGATTCCCAAGAATGATGTGGTTCGACCTAGAATTAATAATACATTATTAGCATGTATGTAATTTAGAATCATATGTATGTGTCTAGAGTTCTTCATTGAGGGATATATCTATATGTATAAAATGTTATCTATCAATGTTACCCCAATTATATAATGATTATAGATTCTTTCGTCATTATTATTAAAATTTTTGTTTTGATTTACACAATAGGGCACTCTAGAGTATATCATCATCATCTAGGGATATGTGACTTTTTTATATTAGGATCAAACCCATGATATGTTATTACTTCGAATACTTAGGAATGAAATCAGAACCCATAGTTTGGTTCCACCTAAATGGACACATCATAACATTTAATTTCGTGTGATAAGGACCAAACCATGTAGTTTAACGTCATGCAACAAGGACTTCTAGGTAAAGGATGGCTAGAAAACGTTTGGTGTGGGAATTACATCAAGGTGGAACAGATAACCTGGAAGGGATATTGACTTCTAGGTTAGATAATACCTTTTTTGTAATGTGTCCTATATATAATTATGACCCACATAGTTGGGTTTTGAGGACCCACTCCTATGAAGGCCCTCAAAAGGTTTATCTCACATGGGAATGTGGCCCTTTAAGAGGATTGAATTGGGTCCTACACCTATGATGATTCCCTTTTTGTATGATAACATGGTTGGGGATTATAAAAATTAGGTGGTGTGATTGTTTTAGGGAATACACTTGAAATGATGTCCATGAGGCTAGGTTTTGGGGCTTACACAATACATGAGGATGCCTTTATTCTAGGTTGAGGCTTACACTAAGATGGATACCCATGGGTTTGGGATCGTGTAGGTTTCATGGTCACCTTCATCCTCTAAGCTCACGTTAGTCATGATAAGTGTGAGAAAAAATAGGAAATGAAAGATTTGAGAAACCAAAAACTCTTCTTTGTTCATTGATAGATAAGGCCAAGACCAAAAGGGAGAGGGAAAGAGAGTGCGCTTTGATGTGCCCATCCCCTTCCATCGTTGTATCCTAGATAGTCATGTCTGAATACCCATTTGGATATAACCCGAGGGTATAGTGAAAGAGGAAGGAATAAATTATGATAGGTCTTGTAAGGGAAATCAGGGGCTTACTCTTAGAGGTATTCCCTAATAACTAGTTCTTGGGGAATAGAGGAGGATAATGCAATACACCTAAAGGGTAAAAGAAAGCGTAATCCTTTCCCTCCCTAATGGAAACAAAATTCCATGGTCATAGATAAAACTAGGGAAGTACATTATCTTAAATATTGTACTAGAGACCGGTACATCCTTGACATTTCCCCCAAGGTCGGGGTCCTTTTGATCTAGTTAATTCATATTTTCATGCATCCTGAGGGATGTACCTATCAGGTAGAAAATGTGTTGGAAACCTCTGGATAAAGGAATTCATATCCGAATGGTATACATGCTGGTGTGTCTCTTTCCATGGTCTTTCAAGTCCTTAGGCTTTGGTGGAGGTTTCAATTTAGTCCCCATCAGATGAGGGATCCAAAGGAAATGGATCTCTTCCATTATTGGCTTTAAAGTGGGATCGAAGGTTTCGTTCATAGGTTAAGGTTTTCTAGTAGGAGGTGCTTCACACAAGACATATGAGGAGATGGAAATTTTTTTATGTATGGGAATAGGCATATGTGAGATGAAGGTTCCATGGTCAATGGGTCATCTGGGTGACAAAAAATTCTAGATACTTTTCATTAGGCACTAAGGGTCTCCTCAAATGTCCCTAGAAGGGTCTCACATAGAATCCAGGTTAGGGAAGGGAACTTCGTGCTAATTGTGGTCAATGAAGGGTAAGGTTTACTCTCATAAGTGTCTAGTGTTTTAGACACTATAAGGACTTTGATACCACTATCCACCTTAATTACATCTTTTCTCAGGTTGTAGAGGACAACCTAAGGTTTTTTTAGGATCTGGATTAAGGGGTTTCACCGCCAAAGCTTGGTGGCTTCTTCTAATTTTCCAACCTTTAAAATTAGGATCACTAGGGTTCTATTTACAGAAGAAAGGTACCCCGATCAAAGTAGGTTGTAGATGTAAGTCCAAAGGACATTTTTTCGGCACAAGTACCCCAAGTAGGGGTGGCCAGTCTTTCAGAGTCACGTAGGTGGACTATGAAAGCCTTCTGATGCATAGGGGTGTGCGTGCAAGCCATCTTAGGAAGTTTTATTTGATTTTTTTTTTTGTATATTCATCTATCTAACATACTTTTGGTAATACTCATAATATTTTCATCCCATGTGAAAAATAATATTGTCAATAATCATTAAATTTATTTCCTAATGAAAGGTAATTTGAGATGAATAACCCACATAAAGACCATATCATTGAATTAAGAGTTACTCAATGGAGATATTATGTGTAAAACATTTAAATCCAAAAAAACAATAGGAAATATAAAAAAAACAATTTATAGATAAATTCACACCTAATAATGTCATAACAGAGTCATTGAAGAAGAGTTATAACCCAACAAAAGGAAATTGAGTTAAGAAACCCTATACAACTTCGTAACTTCCAAGTCAAATCCCCTTGGATGAAATATTTAAACTTGAAAATTAAAATAACATGAAGTATGCATGATTAATGATATAACATGAAAAGGGGTTAGTATATACACAACATAATATAAATAATTTTTGAATATGTAATATGTCTCACAGAAATAAAAGTAATATGAGAACCCTTACCTCTAGTCCAGACTTTCCATGTAAGTCCTTTAACTCATTTATAATAAGCTCATATAAATTATTTTATTTATTAAGAACTATTTCCAGGATTAAAAAATTATACTTCAATCATTTATTTTATTTATATTAATTTCATATTTAAATATTTAATTACTTAAATCCACATTGGGTGTTTTCAGGACGTTTGGTCCTCATTTTCAAAATGAATTTGATATGTTGACCGTTTTCAAAGGGTTAATTATTCCATAATCTTCATAATAATAATAATGGAATAAATATCATTTTAATAAATCATTTATAATTTTAAAACCAATCACAAAATATTGTTATGAAAAATGAACTACGTTACAATTAACGATACGGTAGGTCATACGTACATATGAGTAACACTTCCATTATTTAATGATTGTTATGGAAAGAAGTTAAGTGTTATTTTATATTTATATAATGAAAATAATTTCATAAATACCATATTTTTTCATTAAATATACTTATATATATCATCAATGTTATTTGGGGATGGAAAAATAATCACATCACTTCGTGTAGGTGGTGGTCCATACGTAAGCACGAACTACATTATCATTCTTTAATGAGTGGAAAGGTTCAAAATAAATTGATATATTATCTTTTAATAATGATAAATATATAATTAATATAATAATTATTTCATATATATCATATATATTCATTAAAATTATCTTTAATACCTTCCATGAAAAGTATTAGTGAAAAATGAATCGCATTGCTTTGCGAGGTGGTAGTCTATCGTACGCATGAGCGAAGTTATTGTATCCCCGAAAGAATGGAAAGTAAGAATGTATATGTGATATCATATTTAAATAAGTATAATTGTTTTAAAAATATAATTTATATACTTTAAATCCATAATTATAACAAGTATTTGGAGGTGATGATGAAAATCACATTACATTGGTTTGCAAAGCGGCAGTCTGTCGTGCACATGGATGATGGTTTCATTTCCAATTTACTAGAAGTGGTGTTGGATATAGGTTGTTTAATTAAAATAATAACCTATTATTATATAGGATATACTATTTTTTTATCATCATAATTTAATAATATTTTAAGGATTTTGAAGAATAAATAAGATAAAAGTGCTAAGTTAACAACGATGCTTATTCTTCAGACAACCTCTTAAGGTTTACACAAAAAGCATTCCTAGACAAGTTTTATAACAAAAAAATGAATCTAGGATGTTGGTATGTAAGTAAAGAATATATTTTGGTAGGTATTCACCACAAAAAAAGGATTTTAATATGTGAAGATGACAGGAGAGTGGGTATCCCTTTATAAGTGATAGATGACACACATGGAATTTTTGAAAAGAAAATGGTGTACCCATGTTCTTCACATGCCATAAGGATCCAAAATAGACCATTATAAAGAATTGGAGGATATAATATAGAAATATGGTCATAAAATATATTTTATAAAAAAATTAGGTCATTTTTAACCATTATTGTTATAGTTTAAAACTTGGTAAACCCATTTTCCCCTTAACCAAGGTAAAATATTTTTACTTTCATTACTATTTATTATTAAAAAAATTAAATTGAAATTATTATATAACAGAAATTATTATTATTAAAATATAGAATAAAATTTAAGAAATTAAATTCTCATAATTTTGAGAACTTAATTTGAAATAAAATCCACAAACGTGATGAAAAATCAATTTTTCAAGAAATGTATTCTTCAAGTATAAGATGATTTTATATAAACTCTATGACTAATGAAAATGATTATATGAACTTAAATTAATATTTATACGATATATATATATATATATATATATTTATTTAATTTAAATCATTCCTATTTATCAGTTATTTGGATTAAATAAAATATAGAAACATTATGAATTTTAAAACAATTTTCAAAAAAATTGTGTTTTAAACCCAAAAATAAACTTATACTAAAATCAAATATAAACATGATTAAAATGTAATTAAGTGGTTAAAATATAAATAAATTACAATTATGTTAATTAAAAAATATTTTTAAAAAATGGGACTTTAAAATTACTTCATTTATTGAAAATAAATGACATTTTTACGAAAATCGGTATTTTTTACTATACATAATAAAATCAATATTTTTCAAAAAATGCCAAAATTTCACCGTAAATTAATTAAGATGTGATGATTGTAAAAAATAATTTCGTTTTATCTAATTAATTTTCTAAAATTTCAAAAAATTAATTATAATGTTTTCGCACAAAAATAAATAAATAAAATATTTTAAAATACAAGTTTTTTAAAAATAAAACAACTTCACTAAAAATTGAGTAATTATTTACTAAAAATTTATAAAAACATTTATATTGAGTATGATATTTATATTTTTTTATATAAAGAAGTTTGTCCAATTTATTCTTCCAATTTAATTAATAGGTTAAAACATTCGTATATTTCTCAGGTTATTTAAGCTCGATGTTGCATGTCAAATATGATATCAAAAACAATTTTATTCTTTTAAAATCTGGGGATGTTATAGAACTTCATCATCAAAGGACCACAACTTTTAATTTGGGTGTTATTTTGTACTCGATATCCTATAAAATCAAAGTTTAAAAAAAAATAACTACAATCACATTATATAATAATTTGATAATATTTAATAGTAAAAAATATATATTAATGTTCTATGTGAAGTTTAAAATTAGACTTCAACTTAAAAAAGTCATAAATTTTATTCGAGTGTCTGTTTAGGCTCTACGATAAATCAAATCAAAACTAAAAATGATATTTATACTATATGAACCTGGGGGAACCTTATTCCCTATTTTTTCTTAGTAAAAAAGTCTTAGAAGGCCTCCAAAACAAAATTTTTAGTTCGGATACCCTAATTTTTGAGCATTCAATTGATTTTAAACTTTATTTAAGATGATCTTCTTATACTTGCTGGGTATTCTATGATTTTATTTCATGGGTTTACATTGTTATCGATATTACGGTGTTTTAATTATAGTGTTCTTCCCTCTTTTGGTGATTTATTTTTATTATGCGTGTGTGTGTATTTGTTAATATTTATATATTTTTATTTAAAATATATATATTTATTTTTTTATTTATCTATATTTCTATATTTATTTATATTTATATATTTTTAAATATATTTATGTATGTTTATATGTGTGTGTTTATACGTATTTATATAAATTTAGTTACATATATATATAGATATATATACATTTACATGTATATATATACCAATATATATATACTATCGGTATATATATCTATATATATATATATATATATTTATTTATCTATTTATCTCTCAGTGTGTATTTATATGAATTTATGTAAATTTATTTATATTTATATATATTTATAAGATATTGATATATTTTCTCATATATTAAGAAAATTATATATAAAATTATTTATAGAAGTTTTTATGTAATTATATTTTTCATGTGTGTGTATGTATTTATAAATGATGAATAAATATATATATGCATGTGTATTTTCATATATTTATCTTTTTATATATAATTTTATTATTTATTATTATTTTATTAGTTAATTTTAATTTATTATTTATTATTATTCGTTATTTATTTATTTTTATTTTTTTATGTTTCATTTATTTTTTATTTTTTATTTATTTTTTATTATTATATTTTTATTTATTATTATTTATTGTTTATTATTTATTTAAAATTTATTTTATTTTTATTTTATTTAATATTCATCATGTAGTATTTATTATTTTTTATTTATTTTTTATTTTTTATTTTTTATTATTTATTATTTATTATTTATTATTTATTATTTATTATTTATTATTTATTATTTATTATTTATTATTTATTATTTATTATTTATTTATTAGTTATTTTACATTTATTTATTTATCATTTATTTATTTGTTATTACTTAATATTTATTTTTTATATATTATATACTTGTACACATATTAAATAATAATAATAAATAATAAAATTAAAATGATAATAATAATAATAATAAATAGTGGATAATAAATAAAAATAAGTATTCGCATGTTTTTATTTGTATTTATCTATATATATAATTATATTAAAGTCATTTTAATCGTCACATTAAAATTTTTATAAAGCAGTAAAGTCTTTGTAGAATAACCAAGAGGTAAGAGGCTCAAATATCAAAAAACACACACACACACACCTATATATATGTGTGTGTGTGTGTGTGTGCTTACTTTCCACATGGTGTAATAAGTAAAAAAATAATTAAATAAAAAAAATATTTAAAAAATATTTAAATTTTAAAAAAAAATCAGGTTAATCATTTATCGACGGTTTAAACTGCCACTAAAAGATTAAAAAACCATCATAAAATGGTTCCTCAACACCTTTCCAATAGCGCCACAAAATTTTCTCGACACCACTTCTCAATGAGGTTTAAACTGCTGCTAAATATATTTTTGGCACAGTGAATATTACCAACACCAACTTTAAAAAGATCATTGGAACAATATATTACTTTAGCAATGAATGTAGAACTTTCTTTGAGCCATCCAAAAAGTGGAGTTCTACTTCTGATCATGACTAAATCTTTCAAAAAAATTGAAACTTCAATCATCAGAAATTGATCTTCTGGTTACTCAGAGTACACACCTTTAGAATTTAGGCACTTCCTTATCGGCTTAAAATTATCTTGAAATTGTCTATTCTTTTACCCAGTGGATTCTTTGGAAGTTATAGGTTAGGAATCTTATAATAAAATCAACTCACAATAATTTTTAGCAATATAAGAATGTCCTGAATTAACTCACTCTCTTATATAACTAATCTTCCACTAGTAAAATAGTGACATGTGTGTTGGAGTTGGTTAACTAACTTCATTATTACTTAATTATAAATTTTTATTATTAATTAAGTTTCTTATCACAACATGATTGTTCCTTTGCATGAAATTTGTATGTGATAATGTCCTAAGAATATGTGATTCACTGAAAGTTCATACAAATTCCGAGTTATGATAAGAATATAGAGATTCTATGATAGTATTATTTAATTTTGTTCTATGGAAAGATTATATTTTAGGATGGGACATAGATGATATAGGTTATCAAGGGTAGGAGGTTAATAAGGCAATGAGATACCTTCTCATGGTTTTTGTCTTTCGTAATCTCCACAATATGGGTTTATGAGAATAGAACCACCAATAGGAATTCCACATTTCCATGTATCATTGGATATTTCTTCTAGTGGGAATGTGTATTGATCCGTAGACATTAATATTATCATTAATGGATATCATGACTCACATACTTTTATGTATTAATGAAAATTGTGTTGATATATTCTCATGGAGAGGTAGGATATGTTGGGTGTGTCATGAGTGACATTGTATTAATGGATAATGTGAGAAAGGATTTATCCCTTCTTTACCTCGATAGAATTTGATGTCTCAGACCCTTTGATGGAATGAAACTTCTTGCATAAATATATGTCCACGGTGTTCAGTGGGAAAGTTCATTTCCGAAAATTCAAAGAAAGAGACATTGAGTATACAAGTTGATGGTTCCAGTATGCAACCTACTTGATTTTAGATATCACAATAAAAGGATTGCACTATATGGTAAGCATTTGTAAGAGGTTAGATGTTGTTGAGACATTAACTTCTTTCTTTAGGGGTGTCTTTTCATGTTGTTATACGCTAACCTTAGACTTTAGATCATTTATCCTAATGCCACTATGAAAGTTTCCTAGATGGTTACACACTAAGTGTATTTGAAATCTCAGTTAAATTCAAATCTTGAATTTAACAAGTTAGAGTAAATAATATTTATTTAGGTTTGTTTGATTGTCATGATTTAATTACAAGTAATTCGATAGAATATTTAATTTAAATAATAATAATCATTTATTTTCAAGTTTTGTAAATATAATATGTATTATATTTATCGATGAAAAATGAGGTGATATATATTTATTAAATAAATATTCATTATTCAAAGATTGGTAAGTGATGACAAGGGAAAAATCGAGCTTAATAGTCTGATTAAAAATGGTATAAATGATATTTATATATATTCTTAAATTTTTTCTCATATCAACTGATTTGTAATAATAATATTATTATTATTGGACATGGGTTTAACTAAGAATTATAAATTTTGAAAGTTCTTGTGTGCAATTTTCAAACCCAGAAACTATCATAATAAATATCTAATTATATCAATTCCCATAATCACTCTTAGTGTGAAAAATGGAAATATAGATACTTCCTCAAACCCTATAGATGGATCTAGAGATCTCAAACACGTTCTTTATTCCTCTTATCTCAATACATCAAGAGCAAATTAAGAGTTCTTCCTTATTCGAGAAGAATTTTACTGCGATCAACCATGAACAGTACAAATGATTAGGACCATTCATGTAAGCTCCTGATGATTCTATAGATAAATTCAAATATTTATTGTGCATGTGTAGAACATAAATATTGGGATTCTACACTTGGATCCAATAGATAAATGATGTAATGGTCATTTAGACACCATGAAATGTGTTCCATGTAGTTTTCCGCAAAATGTCCTAAACCGGGCTTGAAAAGTTCATGGTGAGACTCTTCAATTTTCATGGTGGTCATTGACGCTAGTGAATACACCAGTCCAAAGTGATGCAACCATATCCCGACACTGATCCGGGTGTGAGGGAAAAGCCTCCGCGATATATAGCAATAAATTTGGTTAAGTCCCCAAAGTGGAACCCAAGTTAAATACACGCAAACACCTGTGTTCCACTATGTTGGAGATGAACGAAGTAATTATTTTGGATAAGTCCTCAAATAGGTTCCCCAATCGAGCCAAAACATTGTTGGTGCGCAAGGTACTTGTGCACCACAATTCTGGCACGTGATCCACTTGCCCGCCTAATCTCCTTTCACCTAAGTTCCTATTTTTGCCTATAAATAGACCCATGGGGCCTTCATTTATTCAAACTAATTTCCCTGAATCCTAATTGATTATTTGGTCACCCTAGTGATTCACCCAAGTCTTCTTAAATGTTCAAGGTAGTTCTTTAACACATAGAGTGGAGGAATTGAAGGAGGATCATTTGAATTAAGTACTTTTAGTTTTTGAAATTCATAACACTTGTGAACCTAAGGCACCCAACCCCCCTGAATCTGAAACACTTGTGTTCTACCTATTCCTCTCACAAGAACTTGATCATCACACTTCTGGGAATTCTTGTGAATACTCTTGAAGGCTTGAGTCAGGTCTCACCCAATAATTAACATCCAGGTTGTTCGTCACTTAAGTTAACATCAGGTCACCCAAGCCTATTTGCACGCCCATACTTGTGCGCAAATATCTAATTGGTTACCCCTCTTTGATTCACCTATTCTCTTTAGTCTAAAAAACATCAGGCCTTCTTCAAAGACATTCATGGAAAGTCTTATTCTACATTGGATCCCTTTTCTGAAAGAGATTATATTGAAATTCCACCAAAACCTCCTGACTTATCAAACCTTTGGGAAAATCACATCAGTGTGTCTCCTATTTACGTTTGTATATCCACAATCAAAGGTTTCCCACATTTGTTTCACAATGATGTTAGGATTCATGGAGTGTATGTGGGTTTGTATATCCGCAGTCACATAAACCTTCCTCCCAAGAACAGTTTTGGGGAGTTCCCAGTTTGGAGATTTAGGGTTTGGGTTTTGACCTCCCCTTCTCATCTCTAAAACCCAAAACCTCAGGTCTATGGTAGGGAAGGTATGGTTCACAATTTCTTTTTTCCATTTAGGCAAAAGATAAGTCTCCCTCTGCTACCAAGATCCACTGCGGCTATCATCCTGGTGTAAGCCCCTAACCTTTAAATTAGGATATTGTAATATTTCTCCTATCTACTTCCTTCACCTTCACTCCTTCCTTACATTGGACCCTTATCCAATGTAAATATAATACAGGGAAGGCTCTTCACCTCATCCTCTTCCCCGATTGCCTCACCCTTGTCCACTGCTGCCGCTATAGGTGCATCCTCTTCCACCAGCGGAGGAGTAAAAGTGTGGGTGTGTTTGTTGAATATTTCACATCCTCTTGTTTCTCACATCGATCATGACTCATGTGGGCTTAGAGATTCGTGATAATTACAATATTTTCACAAACACTCGTGGTGAATGAACTACTAGAACTCTAATTCCCAACATAATTGGGATATGTTGGAATTATTCTCAAGGACTAAGCTCACTATATATCATCTTCATAAATCCAACCCTAATTCCCTTAATTTGGGCATCCTGCTTAGAAGTTATCCCCAAATTAAACCCCCAAATCACCGAGGAATCTTTTTCAGGAAGTAATCCCAGACTCATTTCTCTAAAAAGACTACACTATCCTATGAGACTTATCAAACTACACGGGATTTTATTCCCATCCACATTGGATATGTAGGAATCCTCTATCAGTTTCAAAACCAACACTTCAAATCAACCCAATTATTCTTGGGTCATATTCCCAAAAGGGTTCAATATTACTTGGAAACCCATATTCTTTCCATGTTCCTTGGGCTACTTAGGCATAACTCCCACAAAAAACCTTTACTAAGCACCTTTCACTTATATACCCTCACCACATGACATTAAAATGTATGGTTGGGTCCTTATCACATGAATATAAAAGGTATGATGTGTCCCATTAAGAAAAACCAAACTATGAGGGTTCTGATTCCTTTCACAAGGATACATTGGTAGCCCGTTTTATGGGTAGTATCCCAATATTAAAAAAAACTTCTGTCTCCTTGGATGACAATAAATTCTAGAGTGCCCCACTGAGTGGCTTAGAAACTTGTATCATCATAACGATGATTAAAATAATCTCTAAATAGTATATGAGAGGATACCATTGATGGATAACATTGAATAAATATGGATGTCTCCTTTTATAAAGAATCATGAATACATATGGATGATTCTAAATTTTATACATGCTAGTAATTGATTGAATATTCGAAGGAAAACCTATGTTATACTTGGTGAATTAATAAGGATTCTTGAAAACATCTTAAATCTATAAATAGAGTCTCAGAGTAGAGAATAATTCCACCCAAAAGGGTGTGATGAGTCTGACCTCCAATCCTCTTGACCAATGCATGCTCTTAAGTATCATAAGTTCAGACTTAATGAATGTATGCCTTTGGATACCAGGTCCCTTTTGGATAAAGAACTATTGGATGTTTCTAGTTCCATGAATAAATCTAATAGAACCCACCTAGAATCAGGGATTCTTAAACTAAAACACACATTCCAAGGAACTATAAAACAAAAATGGTGAAGCCGAAGTGAATCCTTAACAAAGTTAATAATTTACCCACCTGTTAGGCCCATATCAATTAATAAAGGAAGGCTATGCAAAGGAAGCAATCACACATGTATCCATCTAAGAGAAGTTTTTTTAATGGATTTTATTGTTGTTTTTCATGTTTTCTTAGAACTATCTTCATTACAAAATGGATTCCTTCAAACTTGCACCTGTGAATGCCCCGACCGCTACTCTAGATGGATCATCATCCACTGTAAGGACGTCATCACCAACTCAGTGTCTTAAAAACTAGGTCTCCATTGCACTAGTAAGAGAATATTGTTAGCATGGTATTATCCCAACCTTGGAGGTTGCCCGACATGATCTCTAGGTTAATAACAACCCTCGATCGTCTGGTCAACAATGATCGATGGTTAAAAAACAGACAGTACCAACCAATATCTTCAACCATTTTAGGTCCTTATCCTCAGAACAAAACAACCAGTCCTTCCAGTACTTTTGAGAGGTAGATCGAGAGGTCACTCATGGACTCAAATCAAAGATGAAGGGGTCCTTCCCAAGGACTCCCACCAACAATATCCACCAACAGAATCATGTGTTAGTGAACCCCCAACATGATGGGGGTGTTAATTTCGGTTGTTCAGACGAGGTTCCTCAGACCCTAGCAGGAAAGATGAACCACTGGGTAAAATGTCCATCCAACAAGGAGTAGGTTATTACCTTTTCCCTCTTCTGAGAATTCCATCAACCTAACTTGATGGAAAACAATGAGTGGGCACATACACCCATTAGTCGTATTTCTGTTTCCCAGCAGACTCATCTGGAATCGAATAACAAATCCTACCAGGTAAATCTGATGGAGTACCTTGAATAGGCACATACACCTATTTACAAATTATCATATACTCAACAAGCTTGTCTAACTTCATTCAAGGAAGCTCACCAATCAAATGTGGTGGAAACTAGTAAACAGGAACATACACCTGCTTACACTCACCAATTCTGCCAAAAGTCTCATCTACCAATATTGAAAGAAGTCCATCAACCGTGTTTGATGAAAAACAGCCAGCAGGAAGATACACCTACCATAATTCATCAAGCATGCCAATAGTCTCGTTTGGAAGCATGTGAGGAAGGTGGTCAGAAATCCCTAAGAACAAATCTGGGGCACACTCAACTCTCTACCCCCATACATAAGTACTATCAATATCCACTAACAGGAAAAGTAGGACACAAGCAGGCACATACACCTACTCCAGATACGGAATAGACGTATATTCCCGTTCTATCTGCTGAAGTCACCAAACACATCTTAGAAATAGTGAAAGGGAAGACACAAATTACTACCCATATTCTAGAAGCATGCCAAAATATCATAATAAAAAATTCAGTTTCACCAGGGGAACAAACACATAACTCTATCCCCACACCTAGGATGACACATCAGCATGCCATCCCGGAACAGATACATAGATTTGTTCTAGTACAGGATGGTTATGGGGAATAATTACCCATATCATACGGACAATCGGATCAAGAACATACACCCTTTCCAATTGAAGATAATAATCCCATTTTGATGACCACTCCTAGATAGGCACATACACCTACCCATGATAACCACTTCTCCCAGCAGGTGGCCCCAACTAGTGTAAGAGTATATCCTAGAAGAAGTCTCACCCAACATAGTTGGAAAATCAAGAGCCAATCATCGATCTGGATCTTCTTAATTCTAGATTTCTTGGTTCACTTAGAAATTTATCTGTTACATCTCAACATCCTACCCTATCATTACCAAATTATTGGAGTATTAGGATTAATTTTGAAGTTCCCCATCAGAAACTTCATCATGAAGTCTTGCTTCATGAAAATTTGTTCAATCTAGAGAGCCTATTTTTGGATGAGAGCCATGGAAATCCTCTGTGTAGCCAGAAGACCAAGGATAAATAGGATTTATCCCTTACTATAATCCACCATGGTGGTCCTCCCCATGATGTCATTTTTTGTGAAAGTTCTCTTTGCAGTAGTATTTCACATTGTGAAAATAATTCCCTAATATACAATGTATTAATGAGAAAGCCCTCTTATCTTGAGGTATTGCCAACATAACGAAAGTTATGTCTAATTCCTTGTCATTAATGGGTGAAATAATTTCTCAACCAGAAGACATCTTAAGGGAACATTCATTCTCCAAACATCCCTTGGGTCATTTGTATTCTAATACAGCAGAGAAAAAAGTAACTGATTCCATTGTTTTTAATAAAACAATAAAGAAGTGTCCACTTTGGTCAGACCAAGTGGAGAAATATCTATTAAAAGATGATGAAGATATGTTGAACATGAGAAAACAATTATCTAAAGGAGAATTACTAGTCATGTTCTGGCATTTGGAAAATTCTTGATACAATATTCCATAATTGATGGTAGAATGTTGCATTCATGATGTTCGCCTCAACTTATGGAAGACACTTCATCATTTTAAAGCCAAAGTATTACCATATGATGAATATCAAATCCATGTAAAGGTAATATAAGGGTTTCAATGCCAAATCGACTTGGCATCTCTCTCGGATTCCTAACATCAAAGGGTTGAGAAGCAACACAGAACCCTTTAACATGCATACCTTGATGCACTAAAGAGGTTGGGCCAGTTAATTTATAAAACCCCATCTGGTGTTCATATCAAAGGATGGGGTGCACATGGAACATTGAATTTCACTATTCTCTAGAATCGGAAAAGCCTACCAAAAGTGGTCTCATGAAATGTTATTTTCCATGGCTGGCTACAATCAACAGATTTTTTATGTAATCAATTATATGCTCAAGAACATGCCTCAACTAGATCTCACCAAAATCAGTCCCAAAGAAAGCAATCTATTGAGATACTTTTGTATCAAGAATATGAGAATCTTAAGAAGGCCTCCCTCTTAGAGTATTTCAACCATAATATGACACAAATATCTGAAATAGCATAGTGGTCTTCCAAAAGAGGTGATTTGAGTGGTTGTCAGATAATGCACCCGACCAATGTCTGGACCAAAATTGGGAAAATCAGAAGGGCAGTTGCGCGAATCTCAACTATAGCATTTCAAGTTCCACCTCAGCCTGCGGGGCTAGGGGCTTTTTTAATTCAACCTTTTAATTCAATAAACAAATTTCAAAGGATTGAAGAAGGAGAAGAAAAGTAATAGCCCCATCCTATAGGACTGGGGGCTTTTTCACATCTTCAATTACCTTCTCAAGGGAAGTTATTTTTCTCTGGATTAGGGAAGAAGTCACAAAGAGAATGCCCAATTGAATTATCCAAGGATTTCCTTTGGGTTACTATCTGTCAAAAAGTTCCCAAAAATTCATCATATAGGAGAACAAAGTCTCATATAGGATACAAAAAGAGATGATCTTACAAAGATACTGACAGAATGCCATCAATGTATTATGTGTCAGTAAATTTCATTAACACCATTATAGAAGATCCTCTAGAGAATGAGTCTAGTTAAGGGGAAGTAGAATATGAAATTCTTATCCATAATATGGTACACATTGAAGAAAATGAAGGAGGTGTGTGTACCCAAAATTAGAGGTTTACCCATAATCTATGTATTCCCTCAAGTAACCAAGTCTCACCCCTCCGAAACGAATCTAACAAGGGGAAATGTAAAAGTTAGATAACATCTCACTTTTCTACTAGAGAAGGTCAATATATTTCACTTGAAGAAATATTTACTCAGTAATAATAGGTGATGAAAGAGTTGAAAAGACTCAATACAGAGTTACTTCGAAGCAGTATTTCTGCTAGACATTCTCCCCAAGAAGATCCTCAACTTGCACATCCAGTAGGAAATCCTTAGCAAAGAGGATTTGTGGAAACTACAGATGATAATAATGAATTACCTCCATTGGATACACATATAGGGTAGGATCAAACACATCCTTATAGGCATATCCATATGGGTTATCCAAGACAAATACAAGAAACACCGCCACCAGTGGTTTTTTTTTGTCATTGCACGAGTTCAAGATCCAGTTGATTTACCTGTACAGGTCCCTGCTCATATAAATATTACCCAAATGATTATGAATAAAATTGAGTCATTAACAACTCGATTGGAAGCTATGGTAGAATTACATGTTCTAGTGCAGTCAAAAATGAAAGCTTACCCTAAATGGTTGGATCTGATTCCTCCTCCACCAAAATTTATGAATACTACATTCCCAATATTTAATTGATTAGGATATCTAAAGAAACACTAAAATCATTTCATATCTCATTTTGATCCCATTATGGGGACTCCTCAATAGAAAGAAGTATTAAATCTCAGGTGCTTTGTGCAGTCATTATAGGGATCAGCTTTTATCTGGTATACAAGTTTGCAATCTCAATCAATTACTAGATGGAAATATCTCTATCAGAAATGTATTCTTCAATTAAGCTCAATGATGTTAAAGACAATAGTTTTTTATCTTAAAAATTGAAAACAAAGGGAAAATGAAATATTTTCATATTTCATTGCTCTATGGAAAGTATTAATGTAATCCTTAAATATGGAACTCCCTCTTGAAGAGTTGATTCCAATTTGTGTGGAAATATGTGTGATGTGTTACGAACACCCCAAATCCCTGTGAAATACACAAAGGGTTTCGGGATCTTACTTCAATATCCCAACAATTTGAGGATCCCATTGTGGAAACTAGAGTTAACTCTCATGTAATTCCATCAGCTCTAGGAAGGAGAATGGGGTAAGAAAAGGCTGCTAAAGTCATTCTCAAGAAAGAAAACTTACCTACCTCCACTTAAAAACATTCATTATGTCTAAGGGATCTACCTACTGAGTGTTAGTAGGAATGAAAACCGCATCAAGATGATCAAAGAGATCAAAGGTAGAAATATTTTGAGGAGTTAAAGAATAAAGTTTATTCTTTTCAAAATGAATAGGTTCTCATTTACTTCATCTTAGCTTTGGAAAACAATTTGGTTTCGTTTCCAAGGCTGAATAAACCAAAAAAATAAGGAGATAAATATCTTTTGATTTATTTTCCCATTCACCAAATGTTAGGGAATACCATTAAAGAGAGTTTCATTTTCAAAAACCTCCTACAAAAAATGGTAGACTCTGGACAATTTAAACTGAAAAGTTCGTCATCCCAACTATCATGTGTTACTGCTACTAATCCAGAGGAAGAAGGAGAATGGTAGGAAGTCAAAAGTAAAAATGAGCAGAAATATGATGATTGGATGATTATGAAAATGATCAACCAAACCCATGTTATTCTACAAACATAGTTGAAAAAAATGATTGTGTCTTCTTCCACTCCCGCCATAGAAAAACCACCTTTATTAAAAGATCAGTTCTCCAAAGGTCAATCTTCAAAGAGGAGATGTGATCATAAGGAAAATGTGCATTCAAAAGAAGATGAGATCATGTCAAGGCCAAAGTTGTCCTTGAATTTGGAAGATTTCATGCCATATGGTTCAAAATCATGGGCACTTCTCCTCCAAATGGTATAACCAAAACCAAAATCTCAAGCAGAATCCTAATCAGATGAACAATTAATCTTCAGTTCTTTCAATGATATCCACTTAACAGATCCTTATGAAATGGTGATTCTGGTTATGATGAGACTAATTTCCATTTACCTAACCGGTGAACTAGAGGAAGGATCTAAGGTTGAGGATACATGGGAGGATGTGGGTATTATAGAAGCCACTATTTTAACTCTACCCCTGCTCAAATCGTATATGCGGTGGAAACTCATGGGAGAGACCTTCAGTGGGCTCAAAAAGAACAAGGAGATTATCCCATGCATGACAGGATAGGTCCTTCCATGATTATTTTTGAGGACTAATTAAAGGTTACACCATAATTGTCTTAGTAAGTAGATAGACCTAGTCGCTCTAATCTACCAAAACCTAAATTATTTCCATCTTCTATTTCGATATGGGGTATATCTACATAAGGAGCATCAACTTACAAGGCACCTGAAAAACTGCATCTCCATTCTAGAAAATGTAGACCTCCAGACCAAAAGTATGATGTTTTGAAACAGAAAGACCAAGTACCAGCCTAGTTTTCAATGGATTCCTTGAATCTATCAAAATATCTTCAAGAAACACTTATTGAAGCTTTGTCAAGTCCTCGAGAGTTTGAAACTGAAGTTGATATTATTGAGGTTTACCATATAGAGAATGATCCTTAAGAATTTCATGCAGTTATATCTTTTATGGATGAATATGAATATGATATTGTACATGGACATATCAAGACCTTGTATCTATCTGACAGGTTTAATGACAAAGACATCTAACGAGCCTTTATTGATAATGGCTCAGGAGTCAAAATCATTCCTATTCGTACACTTCATTGATTGGGACTCAATAAATCTGACTTATCTCTGTCACATTAATGTTTCAAGGTTATGATAAGAATGATAAAGAATATCTAGGTGAGATCACACTCATAATTTATTTTGGAGATCTTGTTTCTAATTTTGATTTATGGTTGTCTGTCAGGACGCAACCTTTTTCTTGAAAGGTCTTGTCTATATAAATATGGTCATTCCTTTTTCATACCACTAATGTCTCAAGTATTGTTTCAATGGTCAAATTGGGACATTTTATGGTGACAAGGATCCATTCAAAATGTGTGAATCTTAGTATATTGAGGCATTATTTTATCACATGAATGGAACGAGGTCCGTGACAAAAGAGTTAACCATAATCAATGATCTAAATAGAATGGAAAAGATCCCAAAAAACCCATTCATACATCTAAGTATAAATTATGTGTTTCCTGTCAATAAAATTGAAAGGATAAAACCAAATCTGATCCCTCGTCTAGTGACTTCAATAATATCAATTATGGCAATCGATCCTGAAAGCATGGGAGAAATTTTTGATTCACCAAGAAGTGGTGAAGGATTAAATAGAGATGCCTTCATTTCATCCACTGAACTTCATCAAGTATCTGCTTCTCCAATAAGACTAGAAAAAGTTGTAGCAATACTAGAGGAAGACAAGGATGTTGATTCCCAACCCATCATAACCTCTTCAATGCTCTAGGAAGAACCTTCATCATTAATAGGGTAAAAATGGTTATTTCTTCTTCAGGATGTTCAAATAATGACTCCTACCCTGTATTTTAAAGTTTTTATTAATCACCTACTATGAAAATTGAAATAGAAGAAGTGACATGTAAGGAAGAAGAAGAATAAAATCTCAGGGATTCTCCTCCAGCATTTTAGGAAGGTGTATTTACCACTGTGGATGAGCATGGAGAAATAAATCTGGGTAAAGAAGAAGATCCACGCCCCACTCTAATTAGTGTGACCATGACTTCTGAAGAGCAAGATATGTATACTTAATTTCTAAAGAAACATCAACATATGTTTTCTTGGAACTATACAGAAATTCTAGGCCTTGATCCTGATGTAGCTACTCATCATTTGGGTTTTCCATAAGAACATCGAGGATTTAATCAGGCAGCAAGAAGAACACACCTGACTCATGCCTCTAAAATTGAAGTTGAATTCGATAATCGTACAAATGATAAATATTTTAGGGAGTTTCAATATCCCAAATGGTTGTACAACATTGCCCAGTGAAAAAGAAAAATGAGAAAATATGAGTTTTCATTTATTTCAGAGACCTTAATCAGAATCTTCCTAAAGATGAATTTCTAGTTTTTATCACAGATATTTTAATTGATGCAAAAGCTAGATATGAAGAACTTTCCTTCATGGATGGATACATTGGGTACAATCAAATCTATATAGACCTAGAGGAAGAAGAGTCTATAGCCATCATATCCCCTTAAGGTGTGTTTTTATATTGGGTAATTCCCTTTTTCTTAAAGAATGTATGTGTAACGTATCAACATCCCATGCACCATATCTTCAAACACTTCTTTGGAAAAAAAATCGGATGTTATGAGGATGATATGGTAGTTAAATCTAAACAATTTTATGATCACCTAACTTATTTGGAGACCATATTCAATAAAATTTGGCAACACAATTTGAAGATGAACCCCTTGAAATGTGATTTTGGTGTAAGCTTAGGAAAATTCCTCGGCTTCGTTGTATGCCATTGTGGCATCGACGTTGATCCTGAGAATACAAAATAAATCCTTGTCATTTCACCTCCACAAAATTTGGAAGAATTAAGAGTAATCTAAGGAAACTTGGCCTATATTTCTCTCTTTATCACAAATTCGGAAGGAACGTGTTTACCCTTCACCAGATTAATAAAGAAGGGAGTCACCTATCAATGGATTGAAGACTACCAAGAGGCATTTGATACCCTCAAGAAATATCTCATGATTTTACTAGTATTAATGCTACCTATTGAAAGAAGTCCACTTATTCTATATGTGATAGCTATAGAGTGATCACTGGGTGACTTCCTTTCCCAAAAGACTGATGTTGGGAATGAAAACAGTCTTTACTATCTCATTCAAACTATGCTTGATGCGGAGACTCGGTATTAAAGTATTGAGAAGTTCTTCCTGGCATTGATCTTTTCAGTTCAGAAATTGAAGCACTACCTACAACATCACAAGGACCACTTGGTATCTCTCAATAACCCGCTCAAATTTATCCTCAGTCGTCTAATGCTTACAAGATGTTTGGCATAGTGGGAAGTTATTTTACAATAGGTTGATATACAGTTTTTGCCTTAAAAGGAAATAAAAGGATATGCTTTGGTGGATTTCCTTGCTAAACATCCATCTGAAGAAGATACATCATTGAATACTGAACTTCCAGATTATGAGGTATTTTGTATTCAAGATAATCCCTAAACTTGGGAAATGTACTTTGATGGTTCTTCCAGAAGTCTAACATGGAAGAGAATGGAAAACCCAAAAATCAATAAAGTTGGGTTAGGAATTGTGCTTATCTCACCAGAAAGGATAGTGTTACCATATCCCTTCATGTTTTCAGAACGTATTACCAACAATGAAGCATAATATCAAGCTCTCATTACAGGCTTGGAATTGGCACTCCAGGTACAAGTGAACCTCCAGAAAGTGAAAGGTGATTTAGAGTTGGTAATAAAAAAAATCAATAGGTATTATGCTATCAGAAAAGAAGAGATAATCCCTTTATGTGATTATGTCATGGGGTTAATGGATGAATTCCCCACATAGGAAACATTTTTTTATGTCTCACGAATACAAAATTCCCAAGATGATGCACTAGATAATGAAGCCACATCCCAGGAAGATCCAAATTAGGATGATAAAATCATCAGTATTTCCCATTTTCATGTGGTTTCACCTTTCGTTCAAACCAGAATGGAAGAAATTAATGAAATTATCCTTATTTCTAATCCATATAGTCATACCATGGGAGATATGACACCCATCATAGAATAACTTCAAAATGGAGTACTTCTACCAAATAGAGCTGAAAAACAACATATGTGATGATGAGTGACCAATTTCACTCTTTATGACGGTCCAGATCACTAGAAGATCCTTTCCAAGTGAGGCTTTGATGAAATATTTTTTAGGGGTATTGACAGAGAAGAAACTACAGTTGTCATGAAAGAAGTAAATACAGGAGCTTGTAGTGATCACCAGTCTAGGCATAGGCTTTCTGATCAAATTCAAAGGATTGGATAATTATAGCCTTTAATGGTGCAGTATTGTACATATTTCACCTATAAATGTCATCCCTTCCATGTGAATGATAATTTCATTCATCAACCCTTGGAGTTGCTACATATAGCTAAATACTCCTAGTTATTTTCCACATGGGGAATGGATGTAGTAGGACCTTATCCTCGAGCTACATCTAAACAATTCAAGTATATTCTTACTTCTACTAATTTCTTCTCCAAATAGCCTGAGTCAGTACCTCTAAAAGAATCTGGATCCAAAAGCATTGTTAGTTTTGTTGAAACTAACGTCATCACTATATTTGGTGTCCTTCATACTAAATTGACAGACAAAGGCACCAACTTATGTTATGTTGAGGTAAAAACGTTATATGAGGATCACAATATCAAATCCAACCATTCATATCACTATCATGTAGTAGACAATGGATATATAGTGGTTTTCAATAAAACTCTATCAAATATACTCCAAAAAATGGTGGATAAAGATAAGAAAACTTGTCATGATGAACTTTTCCATGCATTATGGGATTATCATACTACTACCCGTACTGCCACTCAGGTAACCCCATATTCATTAGTATATAGAACATAAGTTGTTTTTCTAATTAAAATTCAATTTCCTTCACTCTGAGTTGAAATCTGTGATCAGTTATCTTCATATAAAAATTCTCAAAAAATATTTGATGAGCTGGAACGATTAAATGAAAAGAGATTGCATACTCTACATCATTTGTAAGTCTATCATAACATAATAGCATGAGCTTTTTACAAGAAAGTTAACCTCCACTCATTTATTCAAGGATAATTGATATTAGTCATCAAGAATCTAATGATACCAGGAAAGAAACCTCTAAAGCTTGAGCCAAAATTGGAAGGACCTTATTCCATACATAAGGTCTACTCAAATGGAACTTATTCCCTAATCTCAATGGATGGTGAGATTATTAAAACTCCAACCAATGAAATATTCTTAAATAAATTCTTTTTGTAACCACTTCATGTCCTCGCTACATGACTCTAAACCGCACAGCCCAAAGTCCTAGTTGTAAGACAGTAAACTACATAACAACTATATGTGTCCATGTTGCAAGACGATAAAATGCAGAGCATATTTTTCCTTGTCGCACGATGTTAAAATGAATGACATCATTTTTCCTCATTACATGACATTAAATTTTATGGTTAATGTATTTTCTATTTTACATTAAGATCTTCCATTTTCAAGCATCATTGACATCATTGCTACTTCTTAGTGGAACATGAGTCCCATTTCTCCCTATGTTTCAATCAGATCTGTATAGGGGCCTCATTTCAAGAACTACACGTGGCTTGATTCTCATTTTCAATGAGATACTTAGAGATTCCTGGATCTCCAATCTTGGGCCTAGCTGTAACCACACAAAAAAATTATTTCCCTTTTCTCCTCATGTACATGAACTAGATATATACATAGTGACATTTTAAGATACATGGTTTGATTTTCATACAATCTTGTATCTTAAATTCAATCATTCTTCTAGAATGTGTTAAAATTTCCCATCTCCCATATTAAACACAATTTATGTGGGAAATTATTACTCAATAACTATGTTTGGATTGATTCTCATCCATATGAGATACTTAGAGGAACCTAGATCTCTAATCTTGGGCCCATTCACGATAAAAAAAACCCTTTATTCCTTATGTATGAGTCAAACATGCATGCGGAATGTTCAAAGAACTATGTATGGATTGATTCTCATACATATGAGATATGTAGTGACACTTGGCTTTAATTCCTTGGTTCAGCCACAATATTCCCTATTTTATGCCAGAATCACTTCATGTCCTCGTTTCATGACTCTAAACTGCACAATATAATATTGATTCAAAGGAAACAAGGAAATTTTCTAGTTTATGTATAAGTCAGATCTATGTAAAGGACTCCAAACTCATGGAC
Source organism: Viscum album (assembly GCA_963277665.1). Lineage (NCBI taxonomy): Eukaryota > Viridiplantae > Streptophyta > Magnoliopsida > Santalales > Viscaceae > Viscum > Viscum album. Next base: position 352,481,224 of record OY728125.1, on the reverse strand, counting down.
AATATTGATTCAAATATTTCTCATGTGCATTGAGAATTACCCCTTCCATATTTCACACTCTTAATCTTGAATATTTTTAGATCTTTATAATATTTCTTATGGTTTTTGGTGACAGAGTTTCTAATATATGAGAAATCTTTTTCCTGACTATACAATATGTTCCCTTATGTGGTCTTGCATAAGTTTCCTACATAATAGGCCTTTCAATAAAAAGATACCACTATTTTAAAATGCAGAATATGTGCTAGTTGGACCTACATAATAAATCCCCCATAATAGGTTTGTCAAATAATGGTAGTTTCATTCTTGGTTAAACTGTCTTTTGTCCCCTTTAAACTTTGATAACAATATAAAAGAATCTGTATTTTAAAGTATTCATTCATGTATAGTTTTTCGATTACCTTTCTCTCAATCTTAAAGTCTCCAATACCATGGTTTAAACATTTCCCTCTCTAAGTTTTCAATTAAATATGAAATAACCCTAGATCACTTGACCACATATCATATATTGTTTCCATTTTTGGTCCTATTCATGTGACCTAAAAATAAAGACACCATACTTCCTATGTTTGGGTCAGACCTTCGTAAAAATCATATTCCCTTGATTCTTTGGAAATCATGATTGGAAATATTTTCCCTGTATTCAAGTACCTTTATTCACAAACCAAACTTTGTGCTTTGGAAAATCTTAATCTCCATAAACTTTCTTTGGATTTTTGCAATAGAATGTAAAACTTTTGAGATCTCTTTTTAGTGACTGTGAAGTACATGACCTTAGGTGGATTTACATAAGCTTTTCCTGCATAACAGGCTTGTTAGTCAAAAGATTCCAATATTTTCCTATGCATCATATGCCCTAGTCGTCCCTAAAAAATAAAACCCCCATAAAAGGTTTGTCAAATAATGCTAATTTCATTCCTAGAAAAGACTTCCTCTAATTCCTTTATCCCTTTTACCATATATTTCATCTAATTCAAAAGTTTGTAAATCACAGTTTACAATTTTTATCTTTCATACCTGAACGTGTTAGTATTTTTTCAAACAAATTATCAAGAAATTGAGGGAGTCTTAAACTTTTGATCATAGCTAAAGACCTTAAATTAAATCCACCCAATGTCCTCACTGCATGACATAAAACTACATAGTATAATGTCCTCACTACATGACTTAAAAATACATAGTACAATGTCCTCAATACATGAATTAAAATTGCACAGTACAATGTCCTCACTGCATGACTTAAAACTGAAGATCTTGATACCATAAATTCCTATTTATGACAAGTTTTAACCATTCCTCATACACCAAATTTGTGTAGAAGTGGTTTTCCTATTCATGAGATATAACAACATAGATAAACCTTTATTCTTAAAATCTCTTTAATTGTAAAAACCACTAACTATGGTCTTGAGTCACCCAAATATAATTTTTCCTTGTCTATCAATAGTAAAATATTAAATTTCTAAGAACTCTTCTTCCTGAATATGCAGTATGTGCCCCTAGGTGGCCTTGCATAATTTTCCTAAATAACAAGAATTTTAGTCAAAATATCCCATTATTTTTCTATACATCATATTCCCTAATTGGTCCTTCATAATACAGCCCCATAATAGGTTCATCAAATAATGGAATCTTGTTCTTGGAAAAGACCTCCTTTGTGTTTATACAAGTTTTAGATTTGGTGACCATAAAAATCATGACTCAAGGTTTCCCTTATAAGTATTTAAATAATATTAGAGAAATTCTTTTCCACTGAGCCTTGTTTGGGATCTAATTTCCAAATTTATGGTCAAGGATATTTGACCTTAAACGGTGTCCCTTTCTAGTCCAACATGCATGACTCTAAACTGCCAACAACAAGAGACATGGTACTTGCCAGTTTTGAAACCCGCAAAGGGAACTTTGGAAAAAATTCGAGTTTTAACTCACTAAACATACATTTTTGTATGTTTTAGGTAATATTGGGCAATAAAAGTCAAAATATACAAATTTTTGGGGGTTTTCTGTATAACCCTAGTAAAAATTAAACTATGCTCGCTAGGCCCCATGGATTAGGAAAAAATTAGAGCATCCCTCCAAACATGACATAGCTCCAAATCTAACCAAATGAGGTTGGAATGCATCAAAGTGCCCTAATTTTACATTAGAACAATATTCTTTTCATTTTGAATTAATCAAATTATAAGGGGGTATTTTTTAGACACCATGAAATGTGTTCCATGTATTTTTCTGCAAAATTTCCTCAACTGGGCTCGAAAATTTTGTAGTGAGACTCTACAATTTTCATGGGGGGCTATGATAGTAGCGAAGGCACTGGCCCAAAGTGTCGGTACCACATCCTAGAACTAATCCCAATCAGGAGTATGGGGGAAATCCCCTGTGGTATGGAGTAATAAATTTGTCTATGTCCCCAAAGTGGAACCCGAGGTACCTGCACGCAAATGCCTGCACACACCTATATTAGAGCTGAATGAAGTAATTATTTTGGTTGAGTCCTCAAAGCAATGCACTAGTCAAGTAAAAACATTGTCGGTGTGAAAGGTACTTGCACGCCATAATTCTAGTGCACAAGCCACTTGCGCGCCTAATCTCATTTCTCCTATGTTCTTGTTTTTTTCTTATAAATAGACCCTTGGGGCCTTCATTTGTATAGATGAATTTCCCTAAAGCCTAATTGTTGATCTGGTCACCCTAGGGCTTCACCGAAGTCTTTCTAAACTTTCGAGGTAGTTCTTTAACACCTATAGTAGAATAATTGAAGGAGGATCGTTGTAATTAAGTCCATTTAGTGTTTGAAATTCATAACACTTGCCCGCCTAAGGTGCCCAACCTCCATGAATCATAAACACTTGTGCGCCACTTATTCCACTCATAGGAACTTGAGTGCCCCACTTCTAGGAATACCTATGAATACTCTTCAATTATTGAGTTAGGTCCTGCCCAAGTGTTAACATTCAGGATGTGCATCACTTAAGTGAACATTAGGTCTCCCAAGACTACTTTCACGTCCATACTTTCACGCCAATATCTACTTGGGAGCCCCTATTTGATTCACCTATTATCATTAGAAAAAAATCCATCAATACTTCTTCAAATCCATTCCTCGCAAGGCTTATTCTTCATTGGTTGCCTTGTCTGAAAGTGATTGTGTTGGAAATTCCCCCAAAACCTCTTGAATTATCAAACCTCTGGAAAATTCACATTAGTGTGTCTCCTATTTGGGTTTGTATATCAGCAGTCAGAGTTTTCCCACATTTGTTTCACAATGGGGATAATATTCATGGAGTTTCTGTGGGTTTTTATATCCGCCGTCACATGGACCTTTCTCCTAGGAAGACTGTTGGGGAGTTCCCTGTTTGGAGAATTAGGGTTTGGGATTTTACCTCTCATTATCATCTCTAAAACTCGGAAACTCAGGTCTCTGGTAGGGAAGGTTCAGTTAACATGTGCTTTTCCATTTAAGCAAATGATATGTCTCCCTCCCCTACTGATATCCACTAGGGAGTCCATCCTAGTGTAAGCTCCTAACCATTCAAGTAAGTGTTTTCATTCTTGCTCCTCTCTAATTCTTTCACCTTCACTCTTTCCTTATATTATAACCTTGTCCAATATAAAGAGAATATAGGGAAGGCTTTTCGCCTCACCCTATTCCCTGGTCACCTCTCCCTCATCCACCGTCTCCACCATAGGCACGTCCTCTTCCACCAGAAGAGGAAGAAAGTGTGGGTGTGTCTGTTGAATCTTTCACATGTTCTTGTTTCTCACATCGAACATGAATCACATGGGCTTAGAGATTCATGATGATTTCAACATTTTCAAAAACACCCACAGTGAATTAACTATGACAACTCTGATTCCTTCCATAATAGGGATACGTAGGAAGATTTCTCAGGGCCCAAGCTCACTGGATATCATCTTCCATAATCCAACCCAAATTCCCTTAATATGGGCATCCTCCTTTGGATTTATCCCCAAATTAAACCCCCAAATCACCAAGGAATACTTTTAAGAAGTAATCCTAAACTCATTTCTCTTAAAATACTACACTCTCATATGAAAATTATCAAACTACACAGGATTTGATTCCCATCCACATGGGATATGTAGGAAGCCTCCTTCAGGTTCAAACCCAACACTTCAAATTAACCCTGTTCTTCTTGGGTCATATTCCCAACAGGGTCCAGTATTACTTAGAAACCCATATTCTTTCCAAGTTCCTTGGGTTTCTTAGGAATAAGTCCCACACCAAACCTTAACTAAGCACCTTTGTTGGGCAAAAATCCCTCAAGGTATCATTGAAGCATTTTTGAGGTGATTGTGTTTGTTGACAAAGCAGGTTTCCATGGAGAATTGTCGAGTTCCCGAGAAGTTGTTGACATTCCATGTTGGAAAAGAACTATGACAAAGGAAAGGACGATCTGGAGGCGGTACAAAAGAGCAGTACAAGGTGGAGCCGTTTCCCAGTGTTTGCCAAATTTATGGGCCTGAAAATCGCCAATGGAAAATGGAGTGATATGTTGTTGGCAAAGGTTGAGGAGAGAGAAATGAAGGAGGTGCGCGGAAACATTAAGCGTGGCGCGCAAAATTAGTGGGTTGCGCGAAATCTTGAAGTGTGGCGCGCAAAACAGCGGGTTGCGCGAAATTGTATTTCGCGCAAAAGATGTTTCAAGGCCGAAAGCTTGAAAATCGGTAAAGGCATGAGGCGCGCGAAATTTTGGAGGCGTGCGCGAAAAATTGAAGTGGCGCGCGAAATAGCGGATGAAGTATTTCGCGCAAAATATGTTTCGAGGTCCGAAGCTCGGAAAATGGAAAAGGCATGAGGTGCGCGAAATTATGGAGCAGTGCGCGGAAAATGGTTGTGCGCGGAAGATTTGCATTTCGCGATCAAAGCGGATTACGCGCTCAAGGAGGGTTTTTCGCGCGGGATCTATTTTGCCTATAAATATGAAGTGACTCTCCTCCATTCGGCAGAGTTCAAGACATAGAAAATACCCGATCTCTGGTGCGCGAAATTGAAGTTAGAAAGGGTGTTGCGCGTAAACTTAAAGTTTGCGCGTAAAGTCAGCTGTTGCGCGAAAGGCTAAGGCTGCGCAGAAAGTTGGTGCTGGCGCGTAAAAGGAAGATTGCGCGAAAAGTGGATATCGTGTAAAAGCAGTGAATTGTGCGCAAGGCAGTTTCCAGGCTGCGCGTAATATTTGGAGGTTGCGCGAAAAAGGAATTTCGCGCAAATCATAGAAATTGCGCGCAAGACACCGTAAGGGTTGCGCGTAAAAACTGAGGTTGCTCTGTACATCCGGTGCGAAGTGAGATTCATCTACGGGTGAAAGTTGGACTTCAACAGAGCATCTACATACAGAGGAAGATGCATTCCTTAATGGAAATGAAGAGACCTACAGGTCTATAAACTGTGAGTGAATCCCTTCCAAGAGCAGTGAGCTTAGGAAGAGGAAGAAGGTGATCCTCTCCACCGGCAGTGAGCCAGAGAGAGAGAAATAGGGAGTGACCCTTGGGAAAGCAGTGAGCTGACCCTAAACCTTGTATAGGCAGTGAGCCTGGGCATAGAATTGATCTAGCCCGAACATTGTAATCCACAGCTAGTGAAGTCTAGTGGAATTTGGTACGAACCGACAACTTGTCGGCGTATGCTCCTTGGACGTAGCCCTTAGCGGTGAACCAAGTAAAAATCTCTGTGTCTGCCTGCTTACTTTCCTGCATTGCATTCAAAGAATCATCATCAGGTAAATGAGACAAGTGATCACAGTAACCACACAAGTGCAAACAAAGTGACCCTTGTAACAAAGAGGTCAAGATCCAGTGGGGCAGAACGAACTTTGAAAAAGAATATTCATACCCTGATTCACCCCCCCCCCCCCCTCTCAGGGTATATAGGCCCCTATTGGTCCTAACAATTGGTATCAGAGGGAAGTTTTCTTTTATCAGATTTGTTTTCTCCGACTTGGTATAGTCGATCTGTGTGTTTAAAGAATCAGTCTGCTCTTATCTCGGCGAGCCATGGCAAAGGAAAAAACATCAAAGAAGAATCATAAGTCAGGTGGTATTCCTCAGCGTGGAAGTGTGTATGGAAAATGTGTGATTCAGTTAAAAGAATCAAACCGCTTGCTGAAGGAAGGCTTGGATGAATCAGATAGGGAAAAGATAGATTCACTCAATAATGCTGTTGGAACAAGTGAAGTACTCAAAATTCAAAGTGATGCTGAAACCTATGATGATGAAGAAGTGTCAAGGAGGACACCAGTTGATGTCGGTAACATGACAAAGTAAATAGACCGGAAATCGGATGAAGAAGTCAAATCTAAAGAAATCTGGATCAAAGTATTGGAGATTGAGGTCAACAAGCTAAGAGGCTTAAATAAAAGGCTTATTGACATAGTTACTGACCTAACAGAGAAGAATGATTCTCATGCCGAAGAACTACAAAGGATGGATAAAATGAAAGGAAAACAGAAGGCTGGAGATTTTGAAGCGAATCAAAAGTCAGATGAAGTTCAGAATCTGAAAGCTAGAAATGGTGATCTAGCAACACAGTTTTCTGAAAAAGTTCAAAAGAATCGAAGCCTAAAACAAGAGAATGAATCTATCTCTAAATCTGTTTCTGAGGAAAAATTAAAAGTAGTGAAGCAAAGTGAAATGGTCGAAAATCTCACACAGGAACTAGAAGATGAGGTGAGTAGCGGGAAGCTTCTCAAGAGAGAACTTGATGCTCAACTTGAATCAAGTAAAGTAAAGATTCAGATGTTGAAAGAAGAGCTATAATCAGTGAAGAAGGAAATGGAGAAATCTAAATATGAAGATAAGCCCAAGTTGAAGGATGCACTACACTTGCTATTTGATCATCCTTCAACAAGTGATGATAAAATGAAGAACAGATATGCTATTTCTGAAGGGAAACAACAGAATATTTTCTCAGCTCAAAGACCAGCAAGTTTCGGAAAAGCTGGTATCGGATTTGATGAATCCCCTCCCGTTAAAGATAGAAAGAGAGCTGTGAACAGTTCCAAATGTGAAAGAAATCCTCTAGGTGCTGGAGATAGGCCTAAAAGGACAGTTACAAAAAGTAGTGATGACATGTGCTATTTCTGTGGGATTCATGGCCACACAACAAGCTTCTGTTCAGAGGCTCTGGAATACATTTCAGGCTGTGAAAACAGAGAATTTACTAAATCTAATAATAAGAAGAAGCATCATGATAAATCAGAGAGAAGAGTTTCTCATAGGAGAACATTCATCAGATGCTATTACTGTGGAAGGATGGGACACACAATGCGTATGTTTCAGGAAGCTCAGGAGATCGATGCCAGAAGAAGAAAACAAGTTGCATCAGCATCTCAGCATAGAAGGGATGAAATGAGGTATGCCTTTAATGGAAGTTGCTTCATATGTTCTAATCATGGGAATTTTGCAAGACACTGCAGCAAGAAGAAGGCAGGAAATCAAAAGGAACTCCAAAGGAGATTCCCAACTCCAGTGGTGTATAATGAGAAAGCGTACACTGGGAGAGAAAGCAGTATGTTGAAGAATAAGGTCAGGGTTCCTGGAGAATCACAAGGAGCTGAACAAAAAGTGTACCAATCACACTCACAACTACTCTCTAAGAATGAACAGGAAAAAATATGGAAGAAAAAGGGAGGAAACACTACAGCTATGAATAAGAAGAGTGCACATTCAACGGAGGACTTACCACCAGCGAAAAAGAGTGTGGTGACTCAGACATCTGATAAAAGAAACATGAACAAAGAATGCATCGAAAAATCTACATGTCGTGTTTCTCAGCGAGAAATGAAGGAAAGAGGAAGACCCCTAAGGTGGGAGAAGAAGAAAGGGAAGATGCTGAAAAGAGAGGTTCCTACTCAGAGAAATAATCAAGGAAAATGGAATTTTGGTAGAACCTCAAAGAAGGAAATGTGTACTAGCGGGTTTATACCCCAAGCGGTGAGAAAGGTCGAGCCTACCAAATCTACATATCAGAAAAAGGCTCAGAATATAGGCAATGAATGCCTAGTCATATGGCCAAAACAGTTGAAGCTGGCTAGGCAGCTAGAGGAAGCAAGAAAGGAGTGTGATGCCCTCCATGAAAAAATCAAAGGGTTGACCCATCAGGATCAACCACTATCCTCGTTTTGAGGATTCGAACAACAAAACAACCCCTCTCCCTATGTATATAAATGCTATTAACTGATGATTGATGTGTTTCAGGTTTTAGGGAGATACGATCCAAGGGGAAGTGGCATCTAAGGATGCGAAGTGGAGATCTGATATGCTCTACAGGTTCAATTGTTTCAAATCAGGAACTAGGGATGAAGAAGAAAAGATGCAACTGAGCACAATTAAAAGTGATTGTGTTATTAGCTTTATCTCTTGTTTCCTACACCGAGTTCCAACTCAGTAGGCTTAGAGATTTTGTTAATGGCTCAAATTTTAGTGGAAGATGAGAACAAATGATACAGGAGGAAAAGACGTGTTATGGGTCTAAACTGTTGGGCCTAACAACTGGAAGAGTTGCATAACACAGGGGGAGCATTCTATATCCAAATCAGATTCAAGAGCCATCAATGCAATAATTGGATGACTCGGCTCAGGTGTTTCCTATTGAGGGAAGAAAGACACACAGGGAGAAGCAGCAATAAAAATTCATTTCATTATTATCTATTTGCTCTAACAATATGGTATCAGCTGACTGTTTTCAGGATACCAAGAAGCTGCAAGAGAAAATCAAAGGCGTCTCAACAAAAATCTGATAAACTTAGCTGAAAGAAATGAAGCCATTGAAAAATGAGTCAGTGAACAACTTCCTGATGGAAGTATTGAGGAAGAAAGCAACATAGGGAGATCAGAAGTGGCTTATGCTGATTCAGAAGAAGACACCAATGATGAACATGAAAGTGTCTAGTTTGTGAGTACAAGGAATTAAAAATCCTCATCTGCACAACAGTCAAAGAGTTGAGCTGAAATTGACATGCAGAATGTCATTGGTGATTAGTTAGCTCTAGCTCAGACAAGGAGAATGAAATCACTATAGAAAACATCTTTTATATCTCAGGTTGAGCCGAAATGCTTTTCTGATGAAACTGAAGATGAAAACTGGGATCATACCATGGATGAAGAGATAGATCGGACTTGAGAAGAATCAGACGTGGGAGAATGTTTCGAGGCTAGATGATAAAAATGTCATCAAAAAAAATTGGGTCTATCAAGACAAGATGAATGAATATGGCATGATGATTCGGAACAAAGCACGAATGATGTGCAAAGGAGACTCCCGGATAAAGAGTAATCAAAGGATGGCAAGGAAGTTAATATCACAGAATATAGGAAAATCATTGGAAGTCTGTTTTACTTAACTGTAACAAGGCCTGATATTGTTTTCACCACATGCCAAGCAGCGAGGCATCAGAGTAATCCCAAGGAAAGTCACATGCTCGTAGTGAAAAGAATACTTCGGTATATCAAGGGCACGGTGGACTTTGGCTTGACATACAATGACAAATCTCATACAGAGTTATTGGGATATACTGATGCAGACTGGGCCGGTTCAGCAGATGATAGGAAATCAACGTCAGGTGGTGCTTTCTATCTTAGTGGCTTGTGTATTTCTTGGCTTAGCATGAAGCAAGATTTCATTTCATTAAGCACCACAGAAGCTGAGTATATTGCGGCCACTCAAGCATGCACACAATTATTGTGGATGAAGCAGCAGCTTGATGATATGGGAGTTGAAGTGAAGTCTCCGACCGGAATCCAGTGTGACAACTCAAGTGCTATAAATCTTAGCAAAAATCTCGTCTATCATTCAAGGAAAAAGCACATTGAGATTAAGTATCATTTTATCAAGGAGAAGGTTGAGCAGGGAATCGTGAAATTGGAGTACGTGCCTACATAGCTATAGGTTGCAGACATTCTGACAAAGGCCTTACCCAAGGAAGCTTTTGAAAGGCATCGACTGGCTTTGGGAGTTCAGTCAATTCCCCACACTTGAAATAGAGTGGATGTGGGCCCCCCCTCTCCCCGAGGTATGATGTGTTTTCCCTACTGTGCTAATGTGTTCTCTACTATGTTACAGACTACAAAGGCGTGACCTTTGGGTTCGTTGACAAAGGGGGAGAAAAGTGTTTGATAATGGGGGAGAAAATAGTGGTTGTTCAAGGGGGAGACAGTGCGAAGATTTGATAAATCATTTTTGATACGGGGAGAAGCTGACAGGTGGAGCATCCAGAAAGGGGGAGTAATGAGAAAGGGGGAGTGTATTAAATCTGACGATGCTAGACGTGATCGATCAAATCATAGAAATCACGACAGCTGAGGATCGTGATAAAAGCAGAACAGTGGTGTTGGAATGGTGTGAGACGGTGTCTAGCTATCAACAATTGGTATCAACTTAAGAATTCACAAATTGTTGATAGCTGGACACCGTCTCACACCATTCCAACACCACTGTTCTTCTTTTATCACGATCCTCATCTGTCGTGATTTCTATGATTTGATCGATCACGTCTAGCATCGTCAGATTTAATACACTCCCCCTTTCTCATTACTCCCCCTTTCTGGATGCTCCACCTGTCAGCTTCTCCCCGTATCAAAAATTATTTATCAAATCTTCGCACTGTCTCCCCCTTGAACAACCACTATTTTCTCCCCCATTATCAAACACTTTTCTCCCCCTTTGTTAACGAACCCAAAGGTCACTCCTTTGTAGTCTGTAACATAGTAGAGAACACATTAGCACAGTAGGGAAAACACATCATACCTCGGGGAGAGGGGGGGGAAAGTGTTTGATAATGGGGGAGAAAATAGTGGTTGTTCAAGGGGGAGACAGTGCGAAGATTTGATAAATCATTTTTGATACGGGGAGAAGCTGACAGGTGGAGCAGCCAGAAAGGGGGAGTAATGAGAAAGGGGGAGTGTATTAAATCTGACGATGCTAGACGTGATCGATCAAATCATAGAAATCACGACAGCTGAGGATCGTGATAAAAGCAGAACAGTGGTGTTGGAATGGTGTGAGACGATGTCCAGCTATCAACAATTGGTATCAACTTAAGAATTCACTAATTGGTATCAGTGTGGTTCAACAACTGGTTTTATTTTATGAATTGGTATCAGGGTGGAATCGACAATTGGGGTCTGACATGAAGTGATTCATTGATGAACTTTTCATACTACTATTGTTTCTCACGCCGAGCATTGCTCATGTGGGCTTAGAGTATGTGTTAAGTGAATCCTTGAACTCTATCATAATCGCAAGAGGCGAATGGTGGTAGCAGCTGGAAGAAGACTCAGTGAGGTATCAAAGTGCAGAAAATATTTCTGAGCAGAGTTGTGGAGAGTTGTCAACAAACCCAAAGGGGGAGATTGTTGGGAAAAAATCCCTCAAGGTATCATTGAAGCATTTTTGAGGTGATTGTGTTTGTTGACAAAGCAGGTTTCCATGGATAATTGTCGAGTTCCCGAGAAGTTGTTGACATTCCATGTTGACAAAGAACTATGACAAAGGAAAGGACGATCTGGAGGCGGTACAAAAGAGAAGTACAAGGTGGCACCGTTTCCCAGTGTTTGCCAAATTTATGGGCCTGAAAATCGCCAATGGAAAATGGAGTGATATGTTGTTGGCAAAGGTTGAGGAGAGAGAAATGAAGGAGGTTCGCGGAAACATTAAGCGTGGCGCGCAAAATTAGCGGGTTGCGCGAAATCTTGAATTGTGGCGCGCAAAACAGCGGGTTGCGCAAAATTGTATTTCGCGCAAAAGATGTTTCAAGGCCGAAAGCTTGAAAATCGGTAAAGGCATGAGGCGCGCGAAATTTTGGAGGCGTGCGCGAAAAATTGAAGTGGCGCGCGAAATAGCGGATGAATTATTTCGCGCAAAAGATGTTTCGAGGTCCGAAGCTCGGAAAATGGCAAAGGCATGAGGTGTGCGAAATTATGGAGCAGTGCGCGGAAAATGGTTGTGCGCGGAAGATTTGCATTTCGCGATCAAAGCGGATTACGCGCTCAAGGAGGGTTTTTCGCGCGGGATCGATTTTGCCTATAAATATGAAGTGACTCTCCTCCATTCGGCAGAGTTCAAGACATAGAAAATACCCGAGCTCTGGTGCGCGAAATTGAAGTTAGAAAGGGTGTTGCGCGTAAACTTAAAGTTTGCGCGTAAAGTCAGCTGTTGCGCGAAAGGCTAAGGCTGCGCAGAAAGTTAGTGCAGGCGCGTAAAAGGAAGATTGCGCGAAAAGTGGATATCACGTAAAAGCAGTGAATTGCGCGCAAGGCAGTTTCCAGGATGCGTGTAATATTTGGAGGTTGCGCGAAAAAGGAATTTCGCGCAAATCATAAAAATTGCGTGCAAGACACCGTAAGGGTTGCGCGTAAAAACTGAGGTTGCTCGGTACATCTGGTGCGAAGTGAGATTCATCTACGGGTGAAAGTTGGACTTCAACAGAGCATCTACATACAGAGGAAGATGCATTTCTTAATGGAAATGAAGAGACCTACAGGTCTATAAACTGTGAGTGAATCCCTTCCAAGAGCAGTGAGCTTAGGAAGAGGAAGAAGGTGATCCTCTCCACCGGCAGTGAGCCAGAGAGAGAGAAATAGGGAGTGACCCTTGGGAAAGCAGTGAGCTGACCCTAAACCTTGTATAGGCAGTGAGCCTGGGCATAGAAGTGATCTAGCCCGAACATTGTAATCCATAGCTAGTGAAGTCTAGTGGAATTTGGTACGAACCGACAACTTGTCGGCGTATGCTCCTTGGATGTAGCCCTTAGCGGTGAACCAAGTAAAAATCTCTGTGTCTGCCTGCTTACTTTTCTGCATTGCATTCAAAGCATCATCATCAGGTAAATGAGACAAGTGATCACAGTAACCACACAAGTGCAAACAAAGTGACCCTTGTAACAAAGAGGTCAAGATCCAGTGGGTCAGAACGAACTTTGAAAAAGAATATCCATACCCTGATTCACCCCCCTCTCAGGGTATATTGGCCCCTATTGGCCCTAACAACCTTTCTCTTGTATTTCCTTACCCAATGACATTAAAATGTATGGTTATATCCTAATCACATGACCTTAAAAGGTATGATGTGTCCCATTAAGCGACACTGAACTATGAGGGTTCTGATTCCTTTCATAAGGATACATAGGTATCCCATTTTATGGGTATAATCCCAATATAAAAAACACTTCTCTATCCCTGGATGATAATAAATTCCTAAGTTCCCCACTGAGTGTCTTAAAAACTAGTATCATCATAATGATGATTAAAAGAATCCCTAAATAGTATATGAGAGGATACCATTGATGGAGAACCTCAAATCCATACAGATGTCTCCATTTGTGAAGAACCTCGAGTACATAAAGATAATTCTAAATTTTACACATTCTAGTAATTGTTTAAAAATTCCAAGGGAAAACTATGTTATACTTGGTGAATTAATAAGGATTCATGAAAATATCTTAAATCTATAAAGCGAGTCCCAGAGTAGACAATAGTTCCTGCCAAAAGGGTGTGATGAGTCTAACCTCCCATCCTCTCGACCAATGCATGCTCTTAAATATCGTAATTTAAAACTTAATGAACGCCTTCCATTGGAAAGCAGGTCCCTTTTGGATAAAGAGCTGTTGGATGTTTCCGGTTCCATGAATAAATCCATTGGAAACTGCCTAGAAGCAGTGAATCTTAAACTAGAACACATGTTCTAAGGAACTATGAAACAGATCATATCTAGGTAATTTGATCACTAACAAAGATAGAATTAAAAATTATGGTAATTTTATATCTTGACATAGATTAATTATAAATTATATATGAATATCCTTATCTTCTGGTTCCAATCTTATTATCTAGTCAATTGTTCTGAATTTTTCATTGTACATGACCTTTTTTCATTTTAAATGATTATTATTCAAAAATTAAGACAAAAAATTATAGTTGGGCATTCCATCCAAGCAGTCCTATCACACCCGAAACCTACAAGTGGGATCAGAGTATTATATAGTATGTTAATTGTTTTTCTACTAAAATTAATGTCAATTTTGAATACAAATGCACACTTGGAGTCACCCCAGTCACATCATGAGTCTAATTTAGGTGTAACTAATTATTACATATCAAAAATGACTTAGGGGTCATTTTTCTAATGTATCAAAATAATCTGAATGTGTTTTCTTAGTTTTGTGTATTTTAGTAATTTTTTGATTAAAATTAATGTTAGTTTTGAATAAAAAGACGCATTTGGAGTCGTACCAGTCACACCGTGAATTATATTGAGGTGTGTTTAATTCCAACATGTCACAAATTACTTATGCATCATTTTACTAAAGTAACAAAACAATCAAATTCATTTTCTCAATTTTGAGTATGTTAGTTATTTTTTCACTAAAATTAAAGTCATTTTTGAATAAAAAGACGCACTTTTAGTCATATCGGTCACACTGTTAGTCAGATTGAGTTTTGGATGATTCCTACACATCATTAGTGACATATGGATTGTTTTCTTAAATTATTAAAGTAATCAGAATGAATTTACTTGGTTTTGAGTATGCCACTTGTGTTTTTTACTAAAATGTTATATTAAACTAGAAGCATCCACTTTGAGCCATATAGGTGGAATCGTGTGTGGGTTTCACATGGTACTAATTCATACAGATCAAAAATGAATTATGAATCATTTTCCCAAATTATCAAGACAATCTAAGCATGTTTTATTAGTCTCTAGTGAGTGACACTTTTGGTATTAAGATGTCAATTTTAAACAAATAACAGACACTTGGAGTCATACTGGTTACACTATGCATTAGATTGAGGTGCAGTTAATTCCTATACATAAAAAATGACTTATGTAATGTTTTTATAAATTATGAAAATAATATGAATGTTTTTTCTTAGTTTTGAGTATGTCAATTGTTTTTTCACTAAAATTAATGTCAAATTTGACTAAAAAGATGCACTCTGAGTCACATCGGTCACAAAGTGCATCAGATTAAGGTGAAGATGATTTATACACATCCTAAATAAATTATGGATCATTTTCATAGAGTATTAAAATAATTTGAATGTGTTTCCTAGATTTTCAATATGCCACTTGTGTTTTTTCTGAAATTTCATTTTAAACTAGAAACACACACTTTGAGCCATTGAGGTGGTATCGTGTGTGGGTTTGAAATGGGATTGATTGATACCTGTTACAAATGAATTATGAATCATTTTCCTAAATTATCAATAAAATCTGAGTGTATTTTCTTGGTTTTTAGTGAGTGAGACATTTTTGAATTAAAATGTCAATTTTAAACTAATAACAGACACTTGGAGTTATACCGGTTACACTGGGCATCAGATTATGGTGAGGCTGATTACTACACATCAAAAATGACTTATGGATAATTTTATTAGAGTAGAAAAATAATAAAAATGTATTTCTTCCATTTTGAGTATGTTACTCACTAAAATTAATGACAATTTTGAATAAAAAGACACACTTGGAGTCATATCGGTCACAATGTGCATCGGATTGTGGTACGACTAATTCATACATGTCTCAAATGACTTATGAATCATTGTTATAAAGTATAAAAATAATAAAAATGTGTTTCTACATTTTTTAGTACACAATTATTTTACTAAAATGGAATTTTAAAATGGAAACATGCACTCTGAGCCATACAGGTGGCATCGAGTGTGGTTTTCACATGAGACAAATTCATACATGACACAAAATAATTATGAATCATTTTCCAAAATTATCAAGAAAATTAAAGTGTGTTTTCTCAGTTTTTAGTGAGTAACACTTTTTTGTAATAAATTTTCAATTTTAAACTAATAATGGACACTTTGACATCGGGCCTCCTTGATGACCATGATATATTAATGCTGGTTTTCCTCCAATAGTTATTTTATACACCTGATGACTTCGGTAGTTGATTACACACATATTTATTCAAAAATTTACTTTGTATTATATACCTATTTGATGATTATAATTTTTATAAATGCTACTTTAATAACCCTGGTGGAGAAATTGAAGCTTCCAATGTATAATGGTCTTATAGGTGGATTACAACCCTATATAAAATCATATAAACAAGTGGTGAACACAATATTTTATTAAGTCACTTAAAACACTTGAAAATAGATCTTGTCTTAAGTTAAAATTATTGTGTTAACTTTTAAACAATTTTTATCGAACACAGTTATTGTATAATCCTCATTCTACTTCATTATCCCTCAATTTTATTGTTTGCAATCTAGTGCTTCATATCCTCCTCTACCTCGGTATCCACCTCATTCTTCACCTCTACCTCCTCCACCACACTGGTCTTCTACTCTAACTCTTCCTCTACCTCTACCTCTCCCTTTCCCCTTCCTCTTCCTTCTCCTCTACCTCCACCTCCTCCTCCGCCTCTACGATGTCCCTAAAATTTTATTGTATGTTAGTCAATTCTTTTCAAAAATAATTTCCTCCATTATAATTCTCCTTGATAAAGAGATCAAAAATAATATATAAGCATTTTGTCACTAATTATTCACACCGAAAATATATTTCAAAGGTCATAACTCATACTAGATCACAAACATAGCAGGTAATAACCTAAATTTCTTGTCACCAAACATTTTGAATAAATGTATTCTACCCACTCATCTCTAAACAAATTGATTTCTTCTTTTGAGTAACTTGGTTATTGGAAATATTGATAGTACTGAGAAAATATAGAAAAACAAAATATTATGAAATATATTTAATGAAATTGTAATTACCTTCAAAAATTACCTATTGGGGGATGTTGGTATTTTCATGATATATGATTTCTATCATAGATTTGCAAACATAATATCAACAAGAAATGTCATTATCCTCTTTTGGACACTATATAAACATTGACCAAAATAATTAAATTGTTTTAAAATGTTTTGATAGTAAAATATTTCTATTTGTACCTTATTTTTTTCATTTTTAGTAATCCATGGACTTTATCCCTTTAGACACCGACTTCATGCCATGATCTATCCTATATTTAGTGACTGCCCTATCATAAAAAAATTCTTGTTAAAAACAAAATGAACATATAATTCAAATTTTATATATAAAATGTCAATTGGAGTGTATTAAATATTCAAAATACACATTATTTATGGTTTTTTGGTTTCATATCCATGAATTGGATCCAAAAAATAAATTCTCATGGTTTCCATATTGACTGTCATCAGTATCCAGTACATCCTAAAAAAACAATTAAGTAATTAAAAAATAAAAAATAAATTTTATTTGATTAGACTATAGAGTTTTACCTTTTCATTTTAGGTATCAAAAGGAGTCTGTTGTCTAATTCTTTTTTATTAAAAACTTTGAGTAACTCATCTTTTTTCTTCTTAATTGCTTTCTTATCCAAAGTAAGTTATTGCATAGAAATGATACAAGGATTAATGAATCCAAATTGTGATTCACAAGATCTTCCCATTATATAGTTGTGATATAAATTCTTGGAAAAAATATGAATATTTATTAACTTTAATAAACATATTATATTTCTATTTGGATAGATATATTATGAAAATTTACCTTATGTACGTATTCACAATTGAGGAGCCCAACCATTCATGATTGACAATCTCATTTAGAGTCTCGAGACCAATTCTATCGGTCAAGTAATCTCCATATATTTCTTCTTCATATTCAATGTAAGGTATATTTGTATCTATAAATGTGGTCTCTATATAAATTTGTAATGATAATAAATGTTTCTTTGGAACTATAAGGGAGAAGGTACTCTCAGAAGTTCATTTTCTTTTCTTAGTCGATTCATTATATTTTCTTGATTTGACATTCCATTTATCCAACATTTTATCCTTATTTAATAGAATATCTCACATAAAAACTTTTATCATCAACTATTAATTGTTTTTAATATGATTTTTTTTTAAATATTTGCCTCATGTATCTTTATAAGATTATATGGCCATTCTATGAAACCTCCAAAAGAAACTTCGACCATTGTAATATCCAGACCATCAAGTGGAATAGGAAACTCAAAAGTCAGATCATAAGCTACCTCAATCCCCACTCTCATGTGATATTTTGGGAGGTCTTTTTTGTTTATCTAGTCTCTTAGGATGGTTTAAATTGTACCCATCACAACACAACAGTATGTGGATGTTGATAGATAGAAATCACATACAAATGTATCCTGTAGAATTTTATTAATATAAAGTTATCATAAGTTTTTTTATTCACATTTAGGAGGAAGAGTTATGAAAAAATAGATTACCCAGGTAAGGAATGCAGTTGGGGGAATAACTAGCCTCAAAGATAGTGGGATCATTTGGTTCATGTGTGGATCTTTTCTCCACCACTGGTTCACTTTGATCCTTTATTATACACTGGTCTATCAAACCCACCCACAAAATAATATCTTACAGTGAGTCTATTTGTGGATGAAATAGTCTCACCATATTATATTTACCTTCATGTCATTTTATCTTCTTGAAAAATGTTTTAAGAGAGACTCCAAAACTTAATCCTCTAACACGACCATATTGTTCAGGCTGATTAAAATCTATAGAACATAGATTTTCTTATTGTACGATAGTTTACAATTCTTATGTCTAAACCATATAAAAAATATGAACATAAATAGATATTTTTTTGTAATATTAGTATAAATAATAACAAATTATAATTATTTCATACTTACACATGATTCTCATACTATTTTTTGTGTTTTTATCAACTAATTTACCCACCTTATTCACATAATCCTCCTTCCATAGCACATGACGTGGGATGGAAGTAGATTCAGATTTTGGTTAATCAATCTTCATATAAACAAAGGAACATATGTTTCTTCATATCACTTAATTTTACATTTATTTTTTATTTAAAATACATACCAATTTTTTCACTAATGAAGAATATCTCATACTTTGAAATAGGGGTATGTTGGTTTTGATTCATGTTATTTATTTTTCCCACTCTTTTTTTGTTTCATAAATTAACTATTTTGAATCAAGTTGGATAAAATAAATAATTTCAAATAATATATTATCGATTGAAATGCACCTAAAATGATTTCTTATTATGACAATTGATGAATGCAAACCATGTTTCCTACTTTTTCATGTGTGTATAAATAATTGGTGGGTGGGATTTATTTTCCCCTTAGAATCCCTAATATGTAACTTCATAAGAATATTCTATATGCCTCTATAGAATTTTCTAGTGCCCATTAAAACAATTTTATTGCATAAATCTTCTAAAACAAATTAAATATGAAAGGAATAATAAGAATTAAATCAATATTTCATTATATAATTTCTCAGTAAAATAGAGAAATTCTATTTTAACATTACCGTTGTATATTTATAAAGGATTTCCTTTATCATAGGTTGGACATGGCACCATGAATTAATATTAATCAGAAAATTCATCCTCATTGTGACCCTAAGATAACTAAGGAATATTGAATTTTTTGGGTTCAATAGGTTGGCCGTGTTGATTCAAACCAACCTAAATTTTTATAATCTGACTTCTTGCCTTGATAAGTTTATTCACCAATGTTATGTTGTATCATTTTTTGTTTTTTAAACAAAATGTTGTTAATCCCCTAATAATTCCATAATTTTATCATCAACAGTCTTTTCTTCCTTTGGATTGGTAACATCATCATGTGCAGAATACATTGTTTTCATGAGTATTGAAACATGTAATTTTTCTTGAATAATAACAATACAATACACTCCATGCATAAAAGACCACATTTTCATGCATCTTACATAGAAATTGTTACTATCTTGAATAGAGATATAATACTTCAATACTCTAATAAAACTAACCTTAACTGCCTTTATTTAATCCATCTTAGTTGTTGATTTAATTCCATATCTTGATGATGGATTGGACTCCCTCTTTAAAACTAGCCTTCTCCCCATCATTGTGGTTCCAAAGTTCCTTGATGACATACCTCAAAAACATTTATTATTGCATTTTGTTTTTTGATATTTATCTCCCATATTTTTTGGATATCCACATATGTTATTTGAAATACTATAAACAAAATTCATCCCATATTGTGTACTGGTGATCATTATGGATGACTACTATTCAGAGTAGTTCAAAAAATATAGAAGATTTTTGGGATGAGTCTCAAGAAACAAAATGCAATAATAACTATTTGGGATATGAAAATCGATTTTCCACTGAGGTTCAAAAATAAATTAAATGAAATTTTAATTATGGATTATAATATATTACATTGAAAAAATGAAGTACTGAACATTCAAATCCACGTGACTTCCACTGGAAGTAATTTACTTCCACTTATAGACATTTATTGTTTGTCGCTTCCTCTGAAATGTTTATTTATTTATTTATTGCAGCTCTTAGAGGAGATACAAAATTTTAGTGGTATTGGTGTGAGGTGGATGGTAGATCTTGAAAACCAACCATTTATCCAATATTCCATGAGAAAGTATCCTGAAGAAGAAGTTGAAAATAGGTATAGAGAGATCTTCTCATTGTGGGAAGAATACCTTCGAGACTCAGATTGGAACCCTTTTAAATTTATTAGGGTTTAAGTGGAAGAGAATAAAAAGGTGTGTTTGGCATGTATCTTTTACAAAAAAATGAAAAACATGAGTATTTTCAAGACTTCACACGTCGTAGTAGTACTCTCTTACGAGTATGCTTAATTTAAGACTTCTAATAGGATATATTGTGACCGCGCTCAAAAAAAGTAATTTTTTATGAAGTGTTATCAAAAGTATCCAAGAGACTCATATGAGTTGTCTGGTATTATACCTGATTAGAAATCAGAATTTATTATTGACTTAGTACCTGATGTTAAGCCAATTTCAAAACCCCCTTATCAAATGGCTTAAATTGAACTTATAGAGTTAAAGAAGAAATTGCAGGATTTATTAGATAAAGGTTTAATTCGACCTAGCACATCACCATGGGGTGCTTCTATATTGTTTGTTAAAAATAAAGATGGTTCAATGAGACTTTTCATTGATTATAGAGAATTGACTATCATCACTGTTAAGAACAAGTATCATTTCCCTCATATTGATGATTTGTTTGATCTTCTCTAGGGAGCTCAGTATTTTTTGAAGATTGATTTGTGGTTGGGGTACCATCAGTTGAAAGTAAAGAAAGTAGACATTCCAAAGACTGTATTTCATACTAGATATGGCAATTATGAATTTGTAGTTATGCCTTTTGGTTTAACCAATGCACCTGTTTTATTCATGGATATTATGAATATAATTTTCAGTGAGTTCTTGGATAAGTTTGTGGTTGTGTTCATTGGTGAAATTTTGGTTTATTCTAAAAGTAAAGAGGAACATGAAAGTCATTTAAGGGTTATCTTTAAAACTTTAAAAGAAAATAAACTGTTTGGGAAATTCAAAAAGTGTAAGTTTTGGTTACAGTAAATTTCTTTACTTTGTCACGTTGTTTCAAAAAATGGCATAACGGTTGATCATTATAAAATAGAAGTTGTTGAAGAATGTACAAGACCCACATATATAACTAAGATCCATAGTTTTCTTGGTTTATCAAGTTATTACCAGAGGTTTGTTGAGAATTTGGAACAGTTATCTAGTCCAATGACAAAGGTAACTCGAAAAGGTGTTAAGTTCCTCTGGACAAAATAATGTGATAATTGTTTTCAGGAATTGAAAATAATATTGGTGAATGATCCAGTTTTGGAACTACCTTCCAGAAATAGTGATTTTTTTATTTACAGTGATGATTCATTGAAAGGACTTGGTTTTTTCCTTATGTAGAATGATCAAGTAATAGTTTATGCTTCACGATAGTTGAAACCTCATGAGTTAAATTACCCTACACATGATTTGGAATTATCTGTAGTTGTTTTTTCTTTAAAAATTTGGAGGCATCATTTGTATGGATTAAAATGTGAAATATATACTGACCACAAAAGTTTGAAATATATATTAACCCAAAAAGAATTGAACATGAGATAGAGGATGTGGTTGGAATTAATTGAGGATTATGATTGCACGATTCATTACCATCCAGGAAAGGAAAATAAAGTGGATGATGCTTTAAGTTGAAAAAGTAATGCTTCATTAACCATGATACGTTTGGAATGAGATCCTATGGTTTTTGATATTATGAAATTTGACATAGAAGTTTTTGGTGCAGTAAATTCTTCTATTTTGTTTCAGGTGTCAGTGAAATCATCTCTATTATACAGAATAAAGCAAGCGTAGAAAGAAGATAGTGCGCTGCAGAAAAAGGTAGAGTTGGTTCAGAAGGGTAAGTTTCCTGATTTTAACATTGATTATGATTGTTTTTTGAGGTTTGGGAAAAGATTATGTGTGCCTTGTGATTCCAAGTTGAATAATGAGTTGTTATGTGAAGCTCATAGTTCCTCGTTTTGATTTTATCCTGGTAGTACTAAGATGTACATGGATCTTCGGGAGTATTACTGGTGGGATGGAATGAAAATAGATATTCCTGATTTTTCTGTGAAGTGTTTGACTCGTCAACAGGTTAAAGTAGAGCGGCAGTTACCAAAATGGATGCTTCATTCTTTACCGGTGCAAGAGTGTAAATGGGAAAAATATATCCATGGACTTCATTGTAGGATTACTAAAGACATATTGAGGTAATAATGAAATCTGGGTTACTGTTGATCGGCTAACTAAATCTTCTCATTTATTTCCTATTTGAGATACTTTGTTCCAAGATCAACTTTCTCGGATGTATGTTAAAGATATAGTCAGGTTGCATGGAGTTACCCTATCCATTGTATCTGATCATGATCCTGGGTTTACTTATAACTTTTAGAAAATCCTTCAGAAGTCATTGGGTACTGAATTAAATTTTAGTACAGCTTTTCATCCACAATCAGATGGGTAGTTAGAATGAATAATTTGGACCTTGGAGGATATGCTACATGCTTGTTCACTGGATTATCAGGGAAGTTGGTACCAACAACTTTCTTTTTTTGAATTTTTTTATAATAACAATTTTCATTCCAGTATACAGATGGCTCTATTTGAGTCATTTTATGCAAAGTGTTGTCGAACTCTAGAATTTTGGGATGAAGTAGGTGAAAGGAGGCTGATGGGACCAGAATTGGTAGAAGATATAGCAGAAAAGGATTAGTTAATTTATAAGAACATGAGAATAGCTCAGAGTAGGCAGAAACTTTATGCGGATAACCGGAGGAAGGATCTATCTTTTGAGGTAGGTGATCATATCTTTCTTAAAGTTTCTCCATGGAAAAGTGTGATGCATTTTGGTAAGAAAGGAAAATTGAGTCTGAGGTTCATTGGACCTTATGTAATCCTAGATAAATTTGGATCAGTTGCGTACAAAGTGGATTTACCTCCAATTTTATCCCAAGTACACAGTGTTTCTCATGTTTCAATATTAAGAAATCCTATGCTAGATCCATCTCATGTTTTGAGCCAAGAGGTAGTTCAGTTGGAAGATAATATCTGTTATGAGGAACAACCAGTCCAGATTCTTGATTGTAGAGATCAAGTGTTGTGGAATAAGGTAATTCAACAGGTAAAGCTTTTTTGAAAAAAACATCTGGTTGAAGAGGCAACGAGGGAATCTGAAAATTCTATGAGGGATAAATATCCTCATTTATTTGATAAGTGAAAAAAATTACAAGGACGCAATTCCCAAAAGGGGGGAAGGATGTAACAACCCGAGTAAATAAATAATAATACATTTTCATATTTATTAATATTTTTTAATTGAATATTAATTTTACTTTAAAAGGGATTCTATGTTCTATGGCTTACCTCATATGAAACAATGGGTTTCTTGGAAATATTGCGTTGCACACTAATAATATAATATTATTATTTTAAATGGTAGTTAACGCATAGCCATTGTATTGGCAGGAATGAATAGAACTAACTAAAATATTATTATACATGTTTGTTAAATATTTTCACATTTATCCAATAAAATTTAAGGGGATAAAATATTAAATAATCTAATTTTAAGAAAAAATGCTAATATTTACTAAAAGGTGGATTTACTGCCTTTTGAAGGAGAACCCTCTTTAAATCTAGTATTGGTCATTTTTGTATGTTCTATTAGACAAAATTAAAATTCTTATTTAGATTTGGGGCATCAAAATTTACTTTGGGTAAATTTTTGGTATTTTTCTGATAAAGTTCATTTTTTTAATGAATAGTGAAAAATATTATATTTTAATTCAAAAGTGTCTTTTAATATAATTTATTTATTTAGTTATATTATCTTTTTAATTGGTTTTAAAGATTAATTAGAATATATTTTTACCATTTAATCCAATTTTGGTCATTTTAATTAATTTCACTTTGAAATTAGACATAAACATGTATCAATCTTTTGATAGTTATTGTTTCCCAAAAACACGCTATTGGTTTTGACAATGAGAATTAATTTTAAATTAATTAATGCAACATCTATGTTTTTAATTTGTTAAAATAAACATCATTTTTTAATTCTTAGTATCAAATATATATTAGGCTGAATTTTTGGTATTTTTCTGAAAAACTTCAATTTTTGATAAATAGCGAAACCACTTAGTAGTAGTTAAAAACTGACTTTTTCATTTAAATAAAATTTTACCAATTCTGTGAACTGAATTTAGAAAATCCTACATAAATGGTTTTTATTATTAAGTAAAATGTGGTTCAATAAGGTGAAACTAATTTTTGGTGAATAGTAACTTTTGACTTTTATTTACCACGGTTAATGGTAAATAGGGTAATTCATGGTAAAAAGAATTTTATAATATAAACCATTACCTTAACACATTTCATAACCTTATTAGTTCAGTCATTTACGACCATGATCATCTTTGGGTCAATTTTGGGACCCCATGGAGCCACTTATGAGTGATAATGACACTTTATTTTTCTTAACATAATGTAAAGGCAAAATGACATAAACAAATATCTTTTAGTAAATCAATTTTTACAAGAGGTTATATAAGTTATCTTTTTGACTATAAATATTATTTGGAAAGATAAAAATATTTCTTACATCATGGTATTTTTTTATAATTTTTAGAGAGAAAATAATTTAAATAATTTCTGACAAAATAATGATGCGGTATTTACCTCATTAATAAATGATTTAAATAAATAAGATTATAAATATTAAAATAATATCTAAAACCTAACCAATTCTTATTGGATGATTTTATTTATACCATGAGTCGTATTATATTTTTATTTAATTAGTTTTGGAACTTTATAAACCGAATATCATTATATAATAAAATAATATTTTCACACTTTCCTAAAGAGCCCCTCCTCCTCCATATTAAAAGCTCTCACTTCTTAATCATTACCCACACCTATAAATCCCCTTGTATCGACCAAACCCTGCCCAAATAAGCTCTCAAGATCCCTCTACTTCTCCTAGAATCCTTAACTTAGGAAGAAGTCACTTCAATAAGTCATTTTGGTTCAAACCAAAGGGAGTTTCCCAAATTAAAGAAAACAGTTCCTCTTAACTTATTTTCTTTTCTTATACTTCTCCTACCCATAAAATCTTTTTATTCCTTTATTTTATAACAACACCATTATACTCAATATACTGGAATGTTTTTATGAGAATTATTTTAACTACACTTACACACACCTCCATCTAATGGGTGAAGAACATGCTATTTCTACAGATGGAAAACTAACACCTCACGAAATGATGATTGTTCGATTATCTCCTACCACCTCTCATGGTGGCCATTAAGATGGAACTATATTTATATATGATATATATATTATGTTTATTTTTTCTTTATTCTTCTATATTTTACATTTATATCCTACCTTTATGGATTCCATAATGGGTAAATGCGATAATTTCATTTGAGGAAGTGTGTACTACCGCCCCCTCAAAGTGATATGACTCGTTAATGCCATATGTGGGACGTATAAAGAATAGAGTTAATAATATTTTATATCACATTATACTGGAATTATAATATACCTATTTATCATTATGTTTTAATTCCATTAAAGTATGAAATAGAAATGAAAGTAGTGTTCATGCGTATGTACGGCTTACCATCTCCATGAACGGTGCATTTCATTTCTTATCTCAAAAATATTATGTACTATTATAAATACATATATATACTGGATATATATTATGTATATTATATCTAAATCATGAATATCATTTTGGAGATAATGGATTGTTTAGCACATGGACAAATTTTAATTATAAGGTGTTCATTTTTTACTCAAGTACCAAATATAGAAAAAACAACCATTATTAACTTAAATGATTACATAATGTTTATAACATGGTAATAAGTGATATAAAAGGAATAATAAACTTGATAAATGTTCTTAATCAAGTATAAATTAACTTTAGTTTATTATTCAGGATATTAAAGAACGAATGGGTCAATTCGGACACGAGATAAGGGACTTCATCTCAATCTCCTTTCATTGAGGCATATTTTGTTTTATACACAACTTTATTTTATACGGTGTATAAACCTCTTTGACTATTATTTCATTCAAAGGGAATATTTTTATACAAATTTTTTTACTAAACGACAGAAATAAATGTTTCTTTTAATGTAAGTGGTGACAACGACCATTTTCCACCACCGTGAGTATTATTTGATCTTTGGCTTCCTTAACAATCCATAGTGTTTTTTTTAAAGTAAAATAAATACCATATAATTTTTATGTATTTTGGTATTGAAAATGGTTTTTATAATGTATTTGTTTTGTCAATATATTTAAATGATATATTTTGATTGAAATGTGGAAATTCCATCTTTCCTTTATGTTTGTTTTATGTGTGATGAATATGTTATGGTTCTTGGGAATTATTTACGTATACGGGTGGTTTCATGATAAACCTAAGAGGTGATCCCGAGATAGCTCTCCAATTCATTGGTTAATGTGATGGAGGTAAACATGAATGTTTCACCTAATAGATTTAGGGAACAAACTGTGATGAGTATTCCAACGTAACTTCCTATGTAGCTGTGATAGCCACAACATAAGTATGATATGAATACCATAAGTACCTTTATGATTTGTGATTACTATGTGTTATTCATAAATATTATGTTTTCATGAGGTAAGTAAAAGAGTTTATGTTTTGTATATATTAATGAACTAATGTTTTCTTTCTTTGTTTTATAACCCTCATTGAGTTTTTTATGCTCATACCAAGTTTTGAAATGTTTTTCACAGAACTTAAAGATGAATAGGGTCAAGGATGGGATCAAAGAAAAGTCTTTCTGTCTAAATCATGGAACTAGACATGACTCTTTTTTTCAAGAGTTTTTATTTTATGAAAAAAAATGGATACTGACTTGAATTGTCTACATGTAATATTCATGTTGTTATCTAAATGTTATAAACTAATTCTCTAAAACTCTAAACCTGAAAAGATCCTCAATGTGAATTATCCATTTAATTCAATAATATATAATGTTTAAGGCCGAGTCCTTATAGGGAATGGGAGTTTTTTATAAGTGTGGATAAAAAAGGAAACCAAGTTCTTAATTTCAAGGTTAATAAAAAAAGTTTTCTAATATTCAGTGCATCCATTGTAAGGAGATGTGACACTATGAGAATAAATATCCCAAGATTCAAAGTAATATACCTTGGATGATGTTATTCGATAGTTATTAAGTTATGACATTTCCATAGATGAATAGGAATGATTAATATGTTTGTTTAATAACTATTTCATTTGAATATTTTATCAGTAATGTACTGGTTATAAGATTTATGGAATATATGAGTATTGTACTGTAGTACATTTCATTAAGGATTTGAGGTCATATATTGAATGGTACCAAGAAAAGTTATTCAGTAGAAAGTAATATTTTTCAGAAGAAAACATGATTGAGGGAAATAAATCCCTTAATATATTATTGATGTTAAGATAATAATGAATAAATGACTTATTGGATGAGTGATAACTACCTTGGAACTGATTAATGACTTGTGTACAAGTGTTATATGATATCATTTATGGAGTTACCAACACTTTTGGATTTAAGGAATATATCCAATAACATGTGTCTTTCTTAAGGAATAAAAAATAATGCATGTTTAAAATAAGGTTTTATGGTAATTTAAGTTATTACCATATTTTAAAAGGATACATGATGAATTTATTAACATTTTTGGAATGTGAAAATTAAAATCTACTTCATATTGATTAAAGGATAATGATACGTTAACTTTGGAAGTTCAATGACTTTTATTCAGAAGTGATTGGATCATAATATGTTCGAAATTTAAACTATTAATAAAATGGGTTAATATTATCATTGGATAAGATTTTAGATGGTAATGTATTACTTCACTATATGTTGTATGATTTTCTAAGAGATTAAGTAGAAATATTTCAAGGAATAATCAAAGGAAAAGATTATGTTTATAGAAAATTATATTTACTTATATTCTTATGGAGTGAAAAAATACCTTAACTGTAGAAAAAAAGGGTTTGAAATAATTTTTTTCCGTATTATCATCTTTTTTATGATATTAATGACCTTTACTCACACTTATGGTTTATGGTCTGGTGGGCTACAACTTTCATCTGAACATGTTCTCTAGAACTCTCCATTTGAACTTGATTGTTGGATTTTTATTCCATATCAATGTTTTCATTTTCCACATATGTTCTCCAAGAAGGGAACCTATTTACATGAGCATTTTTCTTTCCTTCCTCTCTTATTAATAATATGTGGTATTAACCCTTTTTTGATGTGGGTCTTTCAACAATAGTTTATTTTAAATCCCAGAATTAATGAGATCAAGTTTAAATTGTGAGGACACAATTTAATTAAGGTGGGGATAATGTGGCACCCATAGACTTTAAAATATTATCATCTTAGAATAAATATAAATTTGTTTTTGGAATGATTTATAAACAATGTTAAACATATGCTACATACGGCACTGAATTAACTTGTGTTACATGCAAGACTGAGTTTTATTGCCTTTTAATAGAGAACCTATTTTAAAACTAAATTTTAACAATTTTATGAATTTTAATTTTAAAAATAAACATCATTTTTGAATTAAGAATATTTAAATTATCTTAGGGTGAATTTTTTGGATTTTTCTGAGAAATTTCATTTTTTGATGAATAATGAAAATTACTGCAATTTTGTTAAAACAGCCTTTTCGTTTAAATAATTATTAATGATAAATTATATTTTATCTCTGTTTTAGAGTCACATTAGATCAATTATACATATATTTATATAATTAAGTTCATTATAATTAATTTTACTTCAAAAATGAAAATAAAAACTTAACAAACTTTTGAATGTTTTTCTACTTTAAAAACCAGTTATTTCACCTCGTCTGCGGGATTAGCGTTAATATTAATTTTCCAAATTCTATGATTTAAATTTTTAAAATCCTACATACACTGATGTAATTAGTATGATATTTTTTGTCTAATAATATCATCTGAAATTTTTGACCAAAATGATTAGTGGATGTGATTAAAATTAATTACGGTAATTAAGGTATGATTAAGCTTAATAAGGGACTAAACCTTAATATTAAGGACCAAAATGACTTGTACACTTGTCCAAAATCCATTGTATTCCAATAATTTGACCATTTAACCAATTTTTTAAAAATATATGGTTTATTTTGATATTATTAAATGGAAGTGTCCTATATAAAAGGGTAAGTAAGGAAAAAGACAAAAAAGGGGACTTTCCTTACCTTTAACATTTATAAAATTTTTAGATATGTAAATAAAATTATATATTAGGTTATAGATATCCTTTTGAAATATATATGGGTTATTTTTATCATAAAAATTTATCAATAATTTTTAGATATGGTTTAAGTACCTAAAATGCTTAATAAATTTCAATGTAGTGATTATTTAGTTAATAATTAACTAAAATAAATGATACTGAAAATATTAAAAGTGAAGTTAATTGATTGAATTGGTTTCTTTATTTATTTTTTATATGAATATATCATGTTAAAGACATGTAAACCTAATATATTTTAATTCTAATATAATATTTATATTCTAAAATTAACATTAAATAAATAATGTCAAAATTGGCATTATTATTATTTTAAAATAAATGAATCTTATTAAATGATTAAAATTTATAAAAAACCTATATTCTACCAAGTAATTTTTAAGTGTTAATAAATATTAAATATGTTATATAAATGGATCAATTAATCTTTTATAATTAACATATTGTCCCATATACTATGAAAACGTTGTCAACGCAGTCTGATTCAAGTAGTGTTTTAGCACATCACATGCGCTTATTGCAAAATTAATTTCCAAAAAACAGGAAAATTTTATTTCTAAATTATATATAATATTAACAATTCGGTGGATCTATATTTTCTAATAAATATCACTATAATTTATTTTTAATGGTTAAATTAATTAGATTAGAAAATTAGATAGTTTAATAAAAACCAAAATGATAAAATTTGGGAATCTTAGAATTTAAGGAACCAAATAATTAAAATACACATATTTTTGTGTTTATGAGGTTTGTATCAACCATTATTATACTTTGATCCATTATTTTTTCATCTTGGAGGTACTTTAGTTAATATTGATCCCCCCCAATAGTGAATACATTTTCGTATTTACAAAAGTGCCACTCCCCCTCCACTATAAAATGGAAAACACTCTACTCCTTTATTACACCTCTCAAGCCACATTGGATAATCCAAAATCTCTTGAAATAGTATTAAAAAATCCCTATACTCAACCTAGAATCCTCCCCTTGGTCATGAATCAATTAAATTATGCTTTTGATACAAACCAAACGAGGTTACCTGATTATGAGGTAACACCTTCTCTCATGCTTTCTAATTTCATTTCCATTATCCACTCCCTATTCTTATTATATTATTACATAAAAAACCAGTATCCTCAATATAATATTATTTTTTTTCTGATAAGTTTCATACCTACACTTACACACACCCCCATATAATGGGTAACTAACATATTATTTCTGTGTACGGTGAACTATTGCCTCATAAAACGATGATTATTCAATTTTCCCCTACCACCTATCATGGTGGCCATTATAATGGAAACTCTATTTAAATATGATATATATGTTATTTATGATGTCTCTTTCTTATGTAATTTTTATTTATAACATACCTTTATGTTATCCAAGTTGTTTAAATATGATAATTTTTGTTGAGGAAGTGTGGACTACCGCCCCCTCAAAGCAATATGATTTGTTCATGCCATACATGGAGAATATAAAGGATGTTTTTAATAAAAATATATAACATAGATAACATAGATATGATAATTTAATTATAATATAAATATGTATCATTTAGTTTTAATTATTTTAATACAACAAAGAAATGGAAGTAGCGTTCATGCATACGTATGGCCTACCATCTATATGAATGGTGCACCTCATGTCTAATATCCAAATATTATGAACCATTATAAATACATATGTACTGAATATATAAGATAATTTATTCATGTTTTAAATTATGGATATTATGAAACCGTGATATATTTTATAATACAAAAAATAACAAGTTAAAACATACTCGACAAACTAGACAATTAACACCCGAAAGAGTCAAAATAATGGAACATTGTTAAACAATATGTAATAAAATTTTGTAAGTAGTTAATATATGATATTATAAACATGATAATAGTTATTTTATTAGTAATTAATATGTTCTAAACCACTATACAAGATTCTAAATACCACACAACAAAAGTAATCTTAAGGTAAGGGATTTCGTCTCAATTTACTTTCCATTGAGACATAATTATTGTTATTCACCAATTCACTTTTATTTGGTGTATATATTTCCCTTTTACATGTTTTATCATGAATATACTTACTCTCATGATGTTATAAGTATAATTTAATTCATTTGGAATTATGATTTAAAGGATTCAATGTGGTATGGGACACATTGGAATGTTTAAATATTATTTTTCCTCAAGAATGATTTATTGTCCACAAACCCAATTATTACTTATCCTCCTATAAGGTATTATTGATAAATCCATATTAATTATTCAATATGAATATTTGGTAAGGAATATTACTTATTTTATAATTCAATATGCGTAATTATTTGGACTGGTAGACACGGTTTGGGGTTTGTTTAAGGAAATCCCTATAGGTTGGGGACCGGTGAATGAAATCCCCTCAATGCATCAGTAGTCTCATGAGACAAAATAGTTGGATATCCGCCTTACATAGGGTTTTTACCATACATATAAAATGTCTTTTGAAAGGTCTTGATGGTACTGGTTCCATGTACCTTGGAAACATGGTGTCTAATAATTATACATTTCCCTCATTTAGACTCAGTTATTATTTATCTATGAGATTTTGGGTCGACAAATATATGGATTTATTTCATTTTTAGTTTATTGATTTATTGTATGTGTTTTATTTTATTACCTTTACATATTAATCTTTCCTTGTCTAGTTATATGAATGGAAAGTTTATTTAGTTATTTACCTTTCTATATAGATTAATTCATTATTGATTCCACTGTATTTACCCTTACTGAGAATTTGAGCTCACCCATATTATGTTTTATTCCCTAGGTTATGAAGAAGAGAATACTAATTAAGCTTTAAAGGATCCAGTTTATTTTCTTTTATATGTATCATGTTTTTATTTTTTATTTCCTAATGTATTATAGGTTTCATGTATGTAATCTGGCTTTCCAAGACTGCTAAATTGAATGGTCCTTCACGATTATATTCCTTGTAAAAATTTCAATGTAATGTAATAATGCACCGGCTCTAGGATTCTAGGGTTGGGGAATTACATATAAAGCCTTTTTTCATAGATTAAGATAGGTTAAATTCTATTAAAAATAAATATGTCTAAAAATTTTATTTATGTTGTATAGTATGATTGGGTATGTCATGGAGTATGACATCCATGTGGATAAAGTCTAAAATTTTGATTATAGGTATATTGAATTTAATGATATGGGATAATCAAATTTTATGACAGAGAGTAAATAATGGTCTAATGAATCATAGGGCATGATTCATTTGGCACTAATATAATTTATCAAAAAGAAATGAAACTCTCTGCACATCACCTCCCATTAATAATACATGGGAGAGTTATGGTCAAGAGTTACATAAAATGTAATTAATTCCATTACACAGAAATTTATAAAATTTAGATTAATTTCATGAAATGGATTCATGGATCAGGTAATGTCTCTATAGACAATATAATAGAGGTCAACCCTTGATCGATGGTGTGTGATTCTCCTAGCTAAAACTCTTCCCTCCCAAAAACTTTCTCTTACTTATTTATTTTTCATTAAGATAATATCATATCATGAAGGAATCAAAAGATCCTACCAAAATAATTTATGTGATTCATAGTAACCCATGTTTAATCCTTATAGGGAAGTGCATTTGGGTTATTCCTTATTGATCACTATTTAACATAGCTTGATATAAACAGTAACAACCATTTGAAGTTGTAAGGAACTAATTATTCATTTATATTTTGTATAATTTCAATATTCGACTCATAATTATTTTCGGGTTTTATAGTTTCATGTTTCCTATTTTTTTAGAGTAAACATTAATCTATTCTTATAAACCCTTTCAATGTTATCAAATCCATTCCATGTTTTTTAATCCATGAAATCATTTTAAAAATAAAGATTTATCATATCATAATTCATGTCATATTACTAGTCATAAAATATGATAATATTTGTGTTCTACCTATGAGAATAAAAAATTTTGATATAAGGATATTAAGATTTAATATTAAAATACCTTTTCAAAATTATATAGAATATATTATAATTTAAATAAATAATTTTTATATGAAAATTATAAGATCAATTTATAAAAGGTTTATAAATTGAAAAATAAGGCATAATATAAAGTTTTTATATTTAAATATTTTGAATTGTTTATAATATTTAATTTAAAATGTTCAAATCAATATAGACTAATTTAAAAATTATTTTAATCTTATCAAAATTATTGTGATAATTGATATGATCAAAGTTTTAAATAATATTAATATGTGATATTTAGATTATGTAAAAAATTAAAAAATATAAATTGAACTATAAGATGTTTATAATTTATGAAATTGCATATATGAAAATGAAATCTCAGATAATCTATAATATGAAAGAGTTCATATTGGAAAAAATGTAAAGTGTTAAAATTTATCTTATTTTGGAATGTCAATAATGAGTTATAAAAAGTTTATAATTTATGGATTTTTTATATATATTAATCTCATCATAAATTCTTTAATAATTTATGTACTTACTATTAAAATTTAATTCATATATATAATTTTAATATTATGAATTATTATGTATGCTTTGTTTTTTAAGATAAACTAATTATTATAAATTGTCATACCATTCTATACAGGACAACATAAGATTTAGTTTTCATCTACCTTGACCTCAGTTTATTAAATAAGTTATAATTTTGAATTTAGTTGTTAAATATAGTTTATAAATATTATTTTTTAGAGTTATAATGAATTAAATTATTTATTTATTAAATTATCCTCAAGTAAAGGGATATTGGGTTAGACTTCCCACTATCCTGGAGACTTATGCCTTATTCAAGAAAGGTTAGGTTTGGTTATACGAGTCTTTAGGCTTACTCTTGTAGATATTTTCAATATTAGATAGTTTTAAACCTTGACATGAAGAGTTAATTTACCTTATTCATTAGATTAATTTTTATATGTATTAATATTTTTTTATTCTGTTTTTGGGTGAGTAATACAAACTTATGGGTTGTGTGAATAGTTTTACATTAATATACTATGAACATATTAGTTTGGTGGTTGGAATAGTGATTATAAAACTAAATTATGATAGGATTACATAAATAAAAGTGAATAACATGAGATATGATAGTGATATTAGTACCCCTTAAAAATATTTCATGGGAAATTCCTTCCAAATAAACACTTTTCAAGACCATGGTCATTCAACATAGGTAACCCTAACCATTAGGTACCCATATAATATCTTGGGTAAGGAAAGAATGTGACAAGGTGTACCTAACCATTAGGTGACTTATTCTTGAAGTTATATTTGGGTTAAACTTATAATAGAAAATCTAAACTTTAAGATATTAGAGGAATAGAGTTAAGTAAATCTATATGATTAGTTTTGATAAAAATTTATCTACTCGGTTATCCAAGAATCATATATGATATGATTAAAAAGTGATGGATACTAGATATAGTTATGGATTATTTAAATGATACATAGTGTATTTCATGACTAAATATGGGTCTTGTATTACTAAATAGATAAGATGTAAGGGGTTGTAATATTTAGTGGGAGTATTTTTTTAATAAAAGTTTGTATTAAATGAATATAAATCATGATAATCATCTAATATAAATTATAACATAGATAATGGAATCATAGTCATCAGTATTGAACTTGAGGTATATTATGGAGAAGTAAAAAAATTGTAGTTATTTCCTCAACTAGTACCATAACATTAGAATAGTTCTGAAGAAAAAGGTAAATTTATTTGTGGGAGGAACCCCTTCTTAAGTAAAGCTGTTTAACAAATGGAATTAGATTCCTATGATGTGAATTTAAAGGATTAATTATAGTCCTATACCCTTATGCTTGTTACCATGTATGTTAAGTTTCATTAGTAACATGAGACCATGGATCCTTATAATATGATAGAAAACATGAAAATTATCTATCAAGAACAATCTAGGATGAATGGTATGAAGTATCTAAGGTTCTATTTTAGTATAAAATGGTATAAGTAAGCTAGGTATCAACTCATGTGCCTAATATAGATGGGTACATCAATGAATTTGAGAGGATGGATTCATCTTTCATGCTCTATCTAAACACACACTTCATTCTAAAATCACATTTGAAAAGGTTTTAATAATTTATTGTGAATTATAACAATAATGCGTTCAATAAAAGTTTACCCAATCTCCCCAATTTTTTAAGGCTGTTAGAGTATAACTTGGGTGGTCTAGTATCAAGTACAATCGTGATAGTTCTGAAATAAAATCTTACAAATTCCATAAATAGAATAAAATAGTTAGTGTATAGTCCACGGTACCCCCTAAACCAAATAAGAGGAAGGAGGAGTGGTGATTTCATTATGGTAAGCTTGTCTATTAGAATAGGAACTTCCTAGATTTCTTGAATGTTTCCAAGAAACCCTTTTGAGATTCCACAATACGTATTAATATTATAGACTTCAATTTTTATTCTTTAAAGGGTATATACTATCAAATGTATTTATTATAAGTGTTTTAAATATATAGAAGTTTAGAATTAGAGTTTATGATTAGAGCTTGGAGATTTGATTTCAAGTAATAGGGAAAGGATTTTGAGCATTGAGGATTTGGATTCAAGGAACGTTTCAAAGATCATTTAATTTCATATATGATATAGAAAAAATAATTTATTTATTAAATAATCCTACTAAAAGTAAATAAGAGTTTTTTTACTAAAAATAATGGATTTTATATATCTAAAATAATATAAGAGTTATTTCATAAACATAAATAAGTTTGGGTATCTAAGTATGATATCCTAAAAATGATATAGTTTATAAGAGGATATTGGAAGTATGTTTGGACATGATATTTTAAAAGTAAACAAATAAACTATTATACCAATAAAGGTTCTTAGTGAATTTAACTAGATATTTTAAATAATTTAGGATATTCTGATAAATAAATAATGAAAAAGTTACATTAGTTACCATAATAGAGTGAATTTTACTTGATATCTTAAAGTATTTCTAATATGATGTTAAAGAAACAATTTAAAAGTTATATTAGTTACCAAAATAAAACAAGGGAAAAATTTTATGGAAAGGTTTCCAAAAGATGATGATGGTTAACTTATAAAATTTTTAAGTAGAAAATAAGTTTTTAATATTATAACATTGGTTATAGTAGAGTTAAATATTTTTAATATTTTTAAGGAATTGAACATTATTAATATGATTTCTATGTCCTGAAATTATTAAAACTAGATTACTTTATAGATTTTACTCAATAAAGGTTTTATTGGGTGGGTTTTATTAGATGGTTTTGAACCCACTCAAGTATGATGTTGTTTTTTTGTCAATACTTATGATAAAAATGATTTTAGACTTTTTGTTAATGTATAAGATAATTATTTATTATTAGAAACATGTAACCTAGCCTTGGAATTATATTTTCCAAGCTTTATTGGTGAATATTCCACCATTTTTCATTCTCCTTTAAAGGATAGTTGATTATGAGCCTTGAATTCTTGTTACAACCTTCTCCTTTGGTATGATTTTTTAATGGATTTTTGTAGATTTTTTGTATTCTCCTTGGCTTTTCCTTGACTATATATGCTCCACTCTAGCCTATCTATTGGTTAATTCTCTTATAACCCTATCTTGGTTAGGTAAGTTGGTTCTTCTTCAAGGTTTGGGATTACATTGGTGGGAATGAGTGGTGGTAGCTCTTGTATTGGTTAGGAATAGTGGTTTTAGTGGTTCAAATCATAGGTTGGGGACATGAATTTATGTTTTCACATCAATGATGTTCCTCCCCTAATGTTTTTTTCTATAATGTGTGTTTTCATGTGTATAGAGGCCCTCGTGGTTTGTGGTTTGTCTGGTGATAACCCTAGGTTTCAAACTTACATTAGGGGTTTGGGGTTCTGCTTGATGGTAGCATGGGTTTAGGTTTCATGCGATGGTGTGGGAACTTCTCGTGATGGATTTCATAGTCAAGGTATATTTCATGGGATTTGAGGAGGATGCATGGGGTCATGATGGCTCATGTAGGTCCACTGTCGATGGAGAAAAAGATACACACTATGTTCAGGCATGGTCATGTATTGTAATTGAATTTTTATAGGTTCTCCCCCATCCAATTTTTTAAAATGGTGGAGTATGTTTTTTCCCCATCAACCAATTTTAAAATGGGTTATTTGAATAATATAAAAAAATAATTTTATTAAGACAAGTACTTATAAAATAAAACTATCTAAAAAATTACAATAGTTTGTAAAGATGTTTGGAAGAATCCATATGGTGATAGGATTGATGAATAAATTTCAAAATAAGAAAATTATATCTAATTTTATAAATTTTCATCTAAGTGAGTGATGAGCTGTAATTGGGTGTCATGCTTGATAATTCATCTTTTAAAGAAGATGTAAGTCATCTTCAATATGGCCTGTTGTAATGTGTAATATTAGTGGTTTGAATAAATTTTCCCAAGGCCTGGAAGGGGTTTATGTTTTGTAATTCAAGTACAAGTCTATATAAGGTATATATATTGGACTTGATAAGGTTGGTACAAGCATTAATAAGGTTTTTACAAGGTAATGTGAGGATGGTTAAAGACTTAGTAAGATTTATGAAAGTTGTTATAAGGTTCATAAAAGTTGCTCATAAGGTTGATAAAGTGTCCTTATAAGATTGATTCAAGCCCTAATAAGGTAGGTAGGAGGACATTAACAGTTAAATACTTCATAGGTTACCATAATAAGGTAAAACTTCGTAAGGTATAAATGAACCCTATGAACAATTTGATAATTCCATAACTATGTT
This sequence comes from Viscum album, assembly GCA_963277665.1. NCBI lineage: Eukaryota > Viridiplantae > Streptophyta > Magnoliopsida > Santalales > Viscaceae > Viscum > Viscum album. The sequence goes on along the minus strand of OY728125.1, from coordinate 352,442,639 downwards.
TTCTAAGGAAATAAACTAATTGATGATTTTGATGTGATATTCTAATAATTAAATATCATAATTAATTTGATCAATTTGGATTCAATCCAAGATCAAATTAGAATACAACTGAGAAATAATTTAGTGCTAATATGAGTTTTATGTTGTGAGGTAGATAGCCATGTCACTATGTATTAGTTCATACATATGTCAATATTTTCAAAATTATTTAAATGATATAGATTTTGTAGAAGAAATAAGATCATGATATCTTAAAACATTATGAGGAAGAATGAACTAGGGTCTTAAGGATGAGATGAAGGAGAACCTTGATAAGTATTTCATGAGATTCAAAAATTGAGAAGAGTCTACCAAAAATCAAAGAGTTTTATATAATTAAAAATGGAAATATTATTCATTAAAATATTATGTGCATATAAAATGTGTAATAAATAAGAAAGATTTTTTTGAGAAACATTGACACTATGTGTGATGATTCTAAAAAAATTTAAGAGGTTTAAGAAATATAAACTAAGGATAAGGTACAACTGATGAGAACAGTAGTTTTGAGAAGAAAAAAAATGATATCATGATCTTCCAAGTCTATAGATGTTCATAATTTCTATTGTTGAAATATCTTAAGAGTTATTTTGTTTTTTATATTCTAAAAGAAATTATTTATACTTAAATTGATAGTTCCATCATATTTTAGAATATTTAAGTTCATACCCTTGACTATAGCTATATATTTATAATAAAATAATAGTGGTGTGTGAGTTGGATAAAAACCATAACATGTCAAGGATGCAGTCATCTTTAATGTCATGAACCAACCTGGTTCATCCCTAAACCGGGGACACGAGATTTTTTGTAACATTACCCAAAGGGAGTTATCGATCCCCATATATAGGTGATAAGTGTGAAGGTATCATAACAGAAAAATTGGGAATTATTTCTCCTAAATAAATTAAATTTAACTAGTAGTGTAATTTTACTAAAATTATGGTATTACACATCCATAATTTGGACACCCATGCCAAATCAGATAAGAAGTTTTAGGCAAAACATAAATATAAGGTTTTAAACCCTGATATTTTAGTAAATATTTTCTATTAATAAAATACTATGTTGAATATATGAAACTACACAGAACACCAAAGTAAAATTAAATCACAACACATTGTATTAAGAGAGAATTATGAGTTGTAAAATGTGGTCATTATAATATAGGAATTATGTTTATGGATATGAATATAAGTAATTTTATTATGAAATATATGTATAAAGAAAAATAAAATTCATTTTCAATACAAATGTTTTGATAAAATTCAATTAGTGTAGCAAAATAACTAAGGAATTTATTTCAGATATAAAAAATATATTAGTAAAAATTATATTTTTATAATCTATTAATTTTATTATATTATTGTTAAATAATAATTTTAATAAAATTTATTGATAATATATATAATAAATAATTTAAATTCCATCCAATAGTTATTAATAGGAAAGTAAAAAATTTTATATTATGCTTAGAAGATATATTTGTTCCCAAAAATTGTTTTATGTGTTACGTGCCCTAACATTAAAATTATTTTTTATCACTTTTAAAAATTGAATCAGATAAAATGATATGAATATTTTCTATTAAAATAATAAAATTTTGTAATAAGGTAAATTTTATTTTTATACATGAAAATTATTTACCGAGGTTTAAATTAATTACCACGATAGTGGTAAAAGGGTTATTTTCAAAGAATTGTTTCTACAAGTATTTGCATAATTATTATCAAAGTAAATTAAGTTGATATATTATAAATAATGAATATAAATCCTTGACATGCGCCCATGCTGATTATAATAAATATCATTTAAAACAATATTATATCCTCAAAATCCCAACTGGAAAAACTACACTGCGTGTAATAATAAATACACGGCATGTACTTGTTTTTCATTGAAAACTACATAGTGTGTACATTAAATGCACACAGCGTGTATATCTTGTTTTCATTTATTCACTTCCTTTCCAAAATAAAACTACACGGCGTGTACATTTAATAATACACGACGTGTACTTGTTTTATTTTATTTTTCCTCCATCATTTAAAACATCTTAGGCTTCCTTGAATAATTATTAAACCACGTACGGGAATAACCTTTATTAAACTTGAGATACTTGGATACACATAGTGTGTGACCCTCTAGGCCTCTTTCTCGTTGGCATTAGGCAGGCTTGCCTAAAGTCCAAGATTATTGTCTAGCAATGGGTTAAGGCACCCAAGAAAAAGAAGTTGACGCTGCATTGACGTATCACCTCATACGAATGGTTACTATGTAATTTAATCCCTTTGTCTCAATATCTCATCAAGAAGGTTTTATGGCAGTGTCATAAACCTATATGCTTGATCCGTCGTTATTTGACTACCTGAAATAAACTCGTCTCTCACACCATGGCCATGGAATTTAATGCGAAAGTTCTATTTCAATCAAAGGGCCGAGATATCAACTTCCATAAATGGAAGGGACAAATCCTTCCTTGACTAATCTATTAACAAAATGTCACTCGTGACGCACCCAACGTACCCTACTTCCCGCCAACTGTCTGTGTGACGGTTTTCATCAGTAAATCTAAGTGCGCGAGTCATGACATGAGTTAATGATAATCTTCTAGTCTAAGGACCATTACACACGCTCGTAGATAGCAATATCCGATGACACCAAGACATGCAGAATTAATACTGGCGGGTCTGTTCTCATAATCTCCCATCTTGGAGATTACCAAGTGCGAACTCCATGAGAGAGAGTCTCGTCTTCTTACGAGTACTCTCACATGACGGTATGTATACTATGTGTCCTATCATAGTATGTCATCCAACCGCAGAACTTTATTTCAGAATATTTTTATATCATTTCAAGGTTCTCATCATAGCGGGGATCTGTTATGACCTTATTAATGCAACAAATTTTCTAGGACATTATTATATTATAGTCATGCAGAACAATAAAAAGTATATAATAAGTGAACATTCATGTAATCAAAGTACAAAACAGTTGGTTCTGAGGACACCAATCCTTACAAACTCCCACTTGGACTAGAGCCAACTGCCTACGACTTTTAGTCTGCTAGACCTCACATAATGATCATGATTCTGCTGGGTCAAGGCTATAGTCAATGGGTCCGCCACGTTGTCTTCCGTGGAAATACTGCTCACTGCAACTTCACCTCTCTAAGAAAAATCCCTCAAGAGATGATACTTCCGAATTATGTGCTTTGTCCGCTGATGTGACATGGGCTCTTTTGCAAGTGCCACCGTTGTAGTAGTATCACAATAGAGTGTGATAGGATCTTTACTGCTCGTTACAACATCTAGCTCTTGGACGAAGCTTCGCATCCATAATGCTTCTTTAGCTGCCTCAAAAGCTGCGATATACTCGGACTCCGCTGTAGAATATGCCACCACACTTTGTTTTGAGCTCTTCCAGCTCACTGCACCTCCATTCAAACTGAAGATGTATTCAGTCTGTGACTTCATGTCATCTTTATCAGTCTGGAAACTAGCATCTACATGTCCTCTGATGACTAGTTCCTAATCTCCTCCATAAACCAGGAATATATCCTTAGTACGCCTCAGATACTTAAGGATAGTCTCGACTTCCATCCAATGGAGGTCTCCTGGATCATCTTGATATCTTCCTACCGCACTTAATGCGTAAGCAACATCTAGCCTCGTACATAGCATAGCATACATGACTGACCCAATCGCGGATGCGTAAGGGATCCTTTCCATCCTATTTCTTTCCTCATGTGTCTGAGGACACATTTTCTTGGAAAGATGAATGCCATGTGACACTGGAAACAATCCCCTATTGGACTGTTCCATACTGAATCTCTTCAGTATCTTGTCAATGTATGTACTTTGACTTAGGCCCAGCATTCTCTTGGATCTATCACGATGGATCTTGATCCCAAGAATATATTCCGCCTCGCCCAAGTCTTTCATGGAGAAGAATTTATGCAACCATGACTTAACTGACTGTAAGACAGGTACTTCGTTTCCAATTAGCAATATGTCATCAACATATACTATTAGGAAAACGACTGCACTTCCACTAAACCTTTTGTAGACACAAGGCTCACATTAATTCTTAACAAAGCCAAATTCTATAATAGCTTCATCAAAATGAATGTTCCATGACCTTGATTCTTGATTTAATCTATAAATGGATTTCTACAACTTGCATACATTGTTGGAATCCTTTGGAGTCACAAACCCTTCAGGTTGTGTCCTGTAGACATCTTCCTGGAGGTTCCCGTTAAGGAAAGATGTTTTGACATCCATTTTCCAAATTTCATAGTCATGGTAAGTAGTAATGACCAATAGGATTCTGATGGACTTCAGCATTGCAACTGGTGAAAATGTTTCATCATAGTCAATTCCTTGACGTTGTCTAAAACCTTTTTCAACCAGTCGTGCCTTGTAGGTGCTGACTTGCCCCTCCATGTCTAGTTTCTTCTTGAATACCCATTTATTACCAATAGGCTTTACATCAACTGGAGGATCTACCAAAATCCAGACTTGGTTTTGGTACATGGAATCCATTTCAGAATTCATGGCTTCTTGCCACTTGGAAACATCTGTGACTTCAACTACTTCTTTGTAGGTAAGAGGATCATCATTGTCAACCAATAATGAGTCACCATCCTTGGTGACAAGAAAACCATATCATTCTAGTTCTCTCACCTCTCTCGTGCTCCTACGTAGTTCTTGTGTCTCTGGAATAGATTGTTCTTCCACGGGGCTTTGTGGAATTTGTTCTTGTACCAACTTATGTGTATCTTGTGCCTCGACTTCATCGAAGTCTATCTCGCTCCCACTATCTCTTTTGGAGATGTGCTCCCTCTCAAGGAATATGGCCTATCTTGCCACTGTAACCTTTTTGTCTGAGGGGTTGTATAGGTAATATCCTCTTGTTTCCTTGGGATATCCTATAAAGATACACTTTGTGCCTCTGGGTGCAAGTTTGTTACTTGAAGAGGCCTTAACAAATGCTTCGCTACCCCACACATGTAAATTCGATAACATGGCTTTGCGTCTACTTCATAATTGGTATGGAATACCATTTATCGATTTAGTTGGTACTTGGTTTAGTATGTGCGCTTCTTTTTGTAATGCATATCCCCAAAAGGATAATGGAAGACTCGCATGACTCATCATTGATCTCACCATGTCCAACAGGGTGCGGTTCCTCCTTTCACTTACACCATTCCACTGAGGTGTGTAAGGAGGAGTGAGTTGAGATAGAATCCCAAACTCCCGTAAGAAATCAATGAAGTCCTGATTAAGATATTCTCCTCCTCTGTCTGAGCGGAGTTTCTTAATCTTCTTACCAAGCTGGTTCTCAACTTCATTCTTGTATTATTTGAACCGATCAAAATAATCTGACTTATACCTCATTAAATAGATATATCCATATCTACTAAAATCATCAGTAAAAGTTATGAAGTACGAGAACCCACCCCTTGATTCAAATGGAAACAGTCCCCACACATCTTTGTGAACTAATTCTAGAAGCTCTTTAGCTCTTTCACCTTTCCCACTAAATAGGGGATTTGGTCATTTTTCCTTGTAGACATGCATGACATACACCAAGTGGTTTTAGTTCGAAAGAATCTAAATACCCATCTTGATGTAATTTTGTCAAATGTTTATCATTGACATGACCTAGCCGGTGATGCCAAAGTTGGGTGTGGTATGAGTCATGTGAATTAACTTTGTTATCGATTTCCGTTACTTGGTTTGTGTAGTCTAACACATAAAGGCCGTTATATAAATGTGCCCTACCAAAACAAATGCTATCTTTATAAAAATAGCAACATCCACTTCCAAACTTGAAGATGAATCCATCATTATCTAATCTGTATACTGAAATAATGTTTTTAGTAATAGAAGTCACATAATAACAACCCTTTAACACCAAGATCATTCCAGTTGGAAATGTGAGGTGGTAGTCCCCGACAGCAATAGCAGCAAGTCTGGCTCCGTTGGCTGCTCGTAGATCTACCTCCCCTCGATCAATCTTACTGAATCTACTTGGTTAATTTATTTGGATACATATGTGAACACCACAAGTAGTATATAATACCCAATTAGTAGAAACAAATAGATTGCATTCGATAACAAACGCACCTGAAGCTTCCCCTTGCTTCCTTGGCTGGGTGCATTTTTTCTTCTAGTGTCCCTTCTTTCCACATGCGAAACAAACAGCATCATGTTCCTTTGCCTCCCCTTTGATATTCCTTTTCTTGGAAGGACTTGAAGAAGCTTTTGGCTTAAAGCTCTTTGCCTTCCCTTTCCTTTTATTCACTATAAGGACAGAAGGCTTTTCACACTTCATGTCATTTTCCACTTGGAGAATAAGGATAAGAAGATCAGATAGAGACTTCTCAATATTGTTCATGTTGAAATTAACAACAAAGTTTGAGAAGCTCTGGGGGAGTGATGTGAGAATGAGATCGGTACCCAGTTCTTCAGGGAGTTTAAACCCTAGAACCCCCAAGCGCTCAATGTAGCCAATGAGCTTTACTACATGAGGCCCAGCTGGGGCACCCTCTCCAAGCTTGCTCTGAAACAGAGCCTTGGATATCTCAAACCTTAATTGTCTTGCTCTCTCCTGGTATGAACCACGGAGGTGATCGAGCATGCTATAGGCATCCATGTCTTCATGAGACTTCATGAGCTCACTAGACATAGATGACAGCATTAAAAATTGAACGTCGAGAGCATCGTTCAAATGTTGATCATAGACTAGGAAATCTTCATCACTCGCCCCTGGGGCAGGAAAATCAGGAAGTGAGGACTCTAGCACGTAAAACTTCGGTTCATGGTGTAGGATAACCCGAAGGCATCTAAACCATTCCTGAAAGTTACTACCGGTGAGGATGTTGTCTTTATCCAGAATTGATCGCAGAGAAAATGTGGTTGATGTGTTTGTCATATTGATTCTAAAAATTAAAAGAGCAGATTCATCAGAACTTTCTTGATTAAATTTTATGAGAAATAATAAATTTTATTAAGTCTCCCACTATTTTATCAATTCCCAATGGCCCTCACCATTGAACTCGGAATGTCCAATTGCTTTGAAATTCTAGTGGAAAGGATCCATATTCCCCTTCGCATAACCCCAACAAGGGTTGGTCAAGCTATTTGAAGGTATTTAGGTTGGCAGGTCTTTGCCAACTGTGAGCTTACAGTTCCTTGATCTGTTGAGTGGACTCCCCAATCCTGAAATCCTGACTTGGATTTCCTCAACTCTTGCCTCCAATATTACATCAAGTCTAGCAAGGGCTACTTCTCTTGATGTAATATGGTTAAGTCAACCTGAAACCTTTCATAGGGGCTTCCTTTATAAAAGTAAGTGTCCCAACAAGGGTTGTTCAAACACATAGTTTTACTGAGTCTTGCCCTTAATCAAGTAACGGAATGCTTGGTCTGACTTAATATGGTATTTGAGGGATTTTATTCTTTATTCGTATTTTTTCATTATCACATGCTTGTTAATATTAAGTGATGCTTGCTTAAGTTATTAACCATGTTCCGATCATGTTTACGCATAGTCTGGTTTTTTATTTTATTCCATCTTTGCATGCTTGTTCATTTTATTAATTATGTGATCACGACAACACATACATAATAAATAAACCATGCAATCAGACAGAAATAAAATAAGATGGCATGATCATGAGCTTCTATTGGTTAGCTTATCTAGCGGTTTTGATAAGCTAACCCTGACCTAGGGAAAACACCTTGAACCTATTGGTTCGTGTTTTGCAGCTCCCACCTGTCCACCTTTGTATCTTGTTGTATCGGTTTCACCTCGGCTTCGGGATTTGAACCGTCTCCTCTGGCTTGGGAGATCCTCCATTACATGGGTTTACATTAAAGAAACCATGGGCACGCAGGCCCTACATTTTATTGGAAGAAGGCTCGCAGGCCAACAAATTTAAATTAAATAAATTTAAATGAAACCATACACATACAAAGGTTCTTTGGTCTATCTCGTGATCATCCATAGTATGCAACGACATTTACGCATATTTAGAATTCAAATTCTTTTAATCGTTCTTTTATTTAAGATAATACACTCTCGAATTCAATTAATTATGATCTTATAATTAATCAATTCTTTATCTTAAATTCCTTTATGAATTTCCTTGAGATTCTTCTCATCCATATTCCTTGTACGGGTCTTTGTACATTGGAGGAAACCTGGTGAAATTCCATTTCTGGAAAGTACATGGCGTGTAGTTTATAATTACACGGCGTGTATTTTTCTTTTCACCCTTTATCAAAAGTACATGTTGGGGCTTTGGCGTGTTTTCTGTACTTTGGAAATTTTAGAGTACACGGCATGTAGATGAATCATACACGGCGTGTACTTCCTTGTTACGCGGTAACCAGCCTGGTGATCCTGTGTACGCGGTACGCGGCTTATCTTTGTACACAGTTTCACCTAGGTCGGAACGGACTACACGGCGTGTTGTTCCAACACACACGCCGTGTATTCCGGTTTCCATGCGCCATTCAATTCTAGTCAACATGGCGTGATTAAAACTTAGGCATAATCAATTCACATGGTGTGGTTTGGCGGACCAGTGTCGGTTCGTTGAACCTAAGTACACAGCGTGTAGTTTTAATTACACTCCGTGTAATCCCGTGTTGTACATACAGAAAGAGCGGATCCTCCGGATGAGTTCCTAGTTTTTATTTTAATCAAAATTAAAATTAAAAGGTCTTTTCTGTGATATGAATCGAGAAACGGAGGAGGAAGAATAGATCTCATTAATTCAGATTTATAGAACGATTTATTTCGAATTGAATCAAATATGAAAGCGTAAATTATCAAAGAAAATTAAATAACTATAATCAACATTGTAACCTCCCTCTGATACCATTTGAAGGTTTTGGGCGTAGTGGAAGCGCGTGGGTGGATGTACCCACTTGGCCTTTTGTCATTAGAAATGATCAATTCGGGATCAATATGACGATAAACGCCAGTCTCCACAGCTCAAATCACAGAAAAAGACAAAGAAGATGGTTTGTCCCAGAACCACAAACAAGGATCGTTACAGGTTGATTATAATTAATTTAATTAATTATAAAGAAATACCTTTTGGGTGTTCTTTCTTCGTTGATGTTCTCGATCGCGTTGTCGATGTGATCAGTCGTTGCATTGTAGAAGCCAAGTGTAGACTCCCTCTAGTGGTGATCCACACGTGTACGTCATATCTCTGGACGTCGCCAAAGGATTCTCCGGGTGATAGCGTGGAGAAGCCTTTGCTTGAATTGTCCTCCTTAGATCATCTTGATCTGATGGAAGAGGATCTCTCTCTGTCTTAAGAGCGTTCTTGGAGGAAGAGGTTCTTTCAGCCTTGAAAGAATTCTCCAGAGATGTTGTGCACAATGATTCTCTTGTGTGTAAGAAAAGAGTTGGGGTTGTGAGGATATTTATAATCGGGTGTGTGGGGTTATAGAGTTATGACAATAAATAAACACATTACACGTTTTATTTATTTCATTGACTCTTATTTAAAACCCCCATGTCGAATAGATAATTCCTTGACATGCGCCCACGCTGATTATAATAAATATCATTTAAAACGATATTATATCCTCAAAATCCCGACTGGAAAAACTACACGGCGTGTAATAATAAATACACGGCGTGTACTTTTTTTTCATTGAAAACTACACGGCGTGTACATTAAATGTACACGGCGTGTATATCTTGTTTTCATTTATTCATTTCCTTTCCAAAATAAAACTACACGGCATGTACATTTAATAATACATGGCATGTACTTGTTTTATTTTATTTTTCCTCCATCATTTAAAACATCTTAGGCTTCCTTGAATAATTATTAAACCACATACGGGAATAATCTTTATTCAACTTGAGATACTTGGATACACTTAGTCTGTGACCCTCTAGGCCTCTTTCTCATTGGAATTAGGCAGGCTTGCCTAAATTCCAAGATTACTGTCTAGCAACGGGTCAAGGCACCCAAGAGAAAGAAGTTGACTCCGCATTGATGTATCACCTCATACGAATGTTTACTGTGTAATTTAATCCCTTTGTCTCAATATCTCATCAAGCAGGTTTCATGGAAGTTTCATAAACCTATATGATTGATCCGTCGTTCTTTGACTACCTGAAATAAACTCATCGTTCACACCATGGCCTTGGAATTTAATGCGATAGTTCTATTTCAATCAAAGGGTCGAGATATCAACTTCCATAAATGGAAGGTACAAATCCTTCCTTGACTTATCCATTAACAAAATGTCACTCATGACACACCCAATGTACCCTACTTCCCGCCAACTTTCTGCGTGACGGTTTTCGTCAGTAAATCTAAGTGCGCGAGTCATGACATGAGTTAATGATAATCTTCCAGTCTAAGGACCATTACACATGCTCGTAGATAGCAATATCTGATGACACCAAGACATGCGGAATTACTACTGGTGGGTCTGTTCCCATAATATCCCATCTTGGAGATTACCAAGTGCGAACTCCATGAGAGAGAGTTTCGTCTTCTTACGAGTACTCGCACATGAAGGTCTGTATACTATGTGTCCTATCATATTATGTCATCCAACCGCAGAACTTTATTTAAGAATATTGTTATAGCATTTCAAGGTTCTCATCATAACAGGGATCTGATATGACCTTATTAATGCAACAAATTTTCCAGGACATTATTATATTATAGTCATGCAGAACAATGAACAATATATAATAAGTGAACATTCATGTAATCAAAGTACAAAACATGTTGTTCTGAGGACACCAACCCTTAAAGTCTTTGGGCATCTATTTTTTTCAGGTATTAAGTATTCCGAAAAAGTAATGTAATTTTTATGTACGTCAAACTTTGGGTCTCTACAGTATTCATCTTTAAGTCCTGTGAAAAACATTTTAAAACTTGGGATGAGCATAAAAATCTCATTAAGGGTTATAGAAAAATGAAAGAAAACATTAGTTCATCAATACATACAAAACATAAAATCTTTTACTTACCTCGTGAAAACATAAGATTTATCAATAACACATAGTAATCACAAATCATAAAGGTACTTATGGCATTCATATCATACTTAAATTGTAGCTATCACAGCTATATTGGGAGTTACATTGGAATACCCATCACAGTATATTCCCTAAATCTATTAGGATAAACATTCACGTTTACCTCTATCAAGTTACCCAATCCATTGGAGAGCTGCCTTGGGCTCACCCACCTTAGGTTTATCATAGAACCATCCATATATGTAAATAATTCCCAAAAACCATAACATATTCATAACACATAAGAAAACATAAAGGGAAGATAACATTTTCACATTTCAATCACAATATATCATTTAAATATATTGACATAAAAAATCCATTATCAAAACCATTTTCAATACCAAAATATTTAAAAAGTATATGGTATTTATTTTCCTTTAAAAAACACTACAACTTGTTAAGGAAGCCAAAGATCAAATAATACTCACGGTGGCAGAAAAAGGTCATTGTCACAGCTTACAATAAAAGAAATATTCCTTTTTATTGTTTAGTAAAATGCCTCAGATAAAAATATTTCCTTTGAATGAAATAAAAAGTAAAAGGGTTTTATACACCGTATAAAAGAAAGTCGTGTATAAAATAAAACATGCCTCAATGAAAGGAGATTGAGATGAAGTCCCTTACCTCGTGTCCGACTTGACCCGTTTATTCTTTAATCTTATGAATAACAAACTAAAGTTAATTTATACTTTCTTAATAACCTTTTTAAAGTTTATTATTCTTTTTATATCAATTATTACCATGTTATAAACAATATGTAATCATTTAAGTTAATAATGGATGTTTTTTCGAAATTTGTTACCTGAGTCAAAAATGAACACCTTATAATTACAAGTTGTCCAGGTGGTCAATAGTCCATTATCTCCAGAATGATATTCATGGTTTAGATATCATATAAATTATATATATATATCCAGTATATATATGTATTTATAATAGTACATAACATTTTGGAGATAAGAAATGAAATGCACCATTCATGGAGACGATAAGTCGTACATACTCATGAATGCTACTTTCATTTTTATTTCGTGATTTAATGGAATTAAGACATAATGATACATAGGTATATTATAATTACATAATAATATAATATATAATATCATTAACTCTATCCTTTATACGTCTCACATATGGCATTAACGAGTCATATCACTTTGAGGGGGTAGTAGTCCGCACTTCCTCAAATGAAATTATCACATTTTCCCTTTATGGAAACCATAAAGGTAGAATATAAATGTAAAATACAGAAGAATAAAGAAACCATAAACATAATATATATCATATATAAATTTATTTCCATCTTAATGTCCACCATTAGAGGCGGTAGGAGATAATCGAACAATCATCGTTTCATGAGGCGTTAGTTTTCCATCCACAGAAATAATATGTTCCTCACCCATTAGATGGAGGTGTGTGTAAGTGTAGTTAGAATACTTCTCATAACAACATCCTAGTATATTTAGGATTATGTTTTTTTTATAAAATAAAGAAATAAAAAGAGTTTAGGGGTTGGAGAAGTAAAATAAAAGAAAAGAAGTTAAGAGGAATTATTACCTTTAATTTGGGTAACTCCCTTTGGTTTGAACCAAAAGGACTTTTTGATGTGCCTTATGCCTAAGGTAAGGATTATAGGAGGAGTAGAGGGATATTGAGAGATTATTTGGGTAGGTTTTTGACGATCCAAGGGGTTTGAGAGGTGTGAGGAATGAGTAAGAAGTGAGAGCTTTTTATAAGAGGGAGGAGGGGATCTTTAGGAATGTGTGAAAATATTATTCTATTATATAATGATATTTAGTTTCTAAAGGTCCAAAACTAATTAAAGTAAAATATAAGATGACTTTTGGTATAAATAAAATCATACAATAAGAATTTTACAGGTTTTGGATATTTTTTTAATATTTATAATCTTATTTATTTAAATCATTGATTAATGAGGTAAATACTGCATAATTATTGTGTCGTAAATTATTTAATTTATTTGATGTCTAAAAATTATAAAAAAAATACCATGTTCTAATAAATCTTTTTTCCTTTCCAAATTATATTTTTTTTCGAAAAGATAACTTATATAACACCATGTAAAAATTAATTTACTAAAATATATTTGTTTATGTCATTTTTGCCTTTACATTAAGTTAATTAAAATAAAGTGTCATTATCACTCATAAGTGGATACATGGGGTCCCAAAATAGACCAAAAGATGATCATGGTCATAAATGACTCAACCAATAAGGTTATTAAAAGTTTTAAGGTAATTTTTTATATTATAAAATTCTTTTTATCTTGAATTTCCCTATTTACCTTTAATTGCGGTAAATAAAAGTCAAAAGTTATTATTCACCAAAAATTATTTTCATCTTATTGAACCAAATTTTACTTGATAATAACAACCATGTATGTTTTATTTTTGAAATTTAATTCACAAAAGTGGTAAAATTTTATTTAAATGAAAAAGTTAGTTTTTTAACTACTACTAAGTGGTTTCACTATTCATCAAAAATTGAAGTTTTTGAGAAAAATACCAAAACCTCAGCCTAAGATATATTTGATATTCTGAATTAAAAAATTATTTCTATTTTACCAAATTAAAATTACATAAGTTTCATTAATTAATTTAAAATTAATTCTCATTGTCAAAACAAATTGCGTGTTTTTAAGAAACAATAACTATCAAAAGATTGATACTTGTTTTTGTCCAATTTTAAAGTGAAATTAATTAAAATGACCAAAATTGTATTAAATGGTAAAAATATATTCTAATTAAACTTTAAAACCAATTAAAAAGATAATATAACCATATAAATAAATCATATTAAAAGGCACTTTTGAATTAAAATATTGTATTTTTCACTATTCATTAAAAATGAAATTTATCAGAAAAATACCAACAATTTACCCAAAGTAAATTTTTATGTCATGAATCTAAAGAAGAATTTTATTTTTTCAAATATAACATATAAAAATGGCCAAAACTAGATTTAAATAGGGTTCTCCATCAAAAGGCAGTAAATCGACCTTTTAGTGAATATTAGAGTATTTTTTATTAAAATTAGATTCATTCATATTTTAAGCTCAAAAATTGTATTGGATAAATGTAAAAAAAATTAACAAACATGTATAATAATATATTAGTTAGTTCTATTAATTCCCGCCAATACAACAGTTTAGCGTTAACTAGAATTTAAAATAATAATATTACATTATTAGTGTGCAACATAAGATTTCAAAGAAACCCATTGTTGCGTATTAGATAAGCTATCGAATATAGCGTCCCCTTTAAAGTAAAATTAATATTTAATTCACAAATATTAATAATTATGAAAATGTATTATTCTTTATTTACTTGGGATGTTACAATAATAACCCTAAAAGGGGTGGTTGAGTATTAACTCAAACTCCACTCAATGCATAATAATTAGACATAATTTCATGCTGGGTTTTACACTCATGAGGGATATTATTGGGTTGATTTACATACTCTTTAAAAATTATTATGATGGATTTAAATGGAATTTGAGGTTGTAAGGTATAACTAGTAAGGTTTTAGAACCTAATAGGAATTTGACTATGGATAAAATAGATTGAAACTTATAGATTCATAAGTTTGGAAATGTACACTACAAAAAAAATGCTTTTAGTAGTGTTTTTTAATAGTGTTTTCTGAAAATGTGGCTAAATTTTAATTTATCCATGTTTTCTAAAAATATGTTAAAATTTTAATTTAGTATTGTTTCCATAAAAACATGGAAAAATTATAAATGTTTTTTAGTCTTGATTTAAAAACATCATTGGTTTTTGATTTAGACGCGGTTTAAAATGCCACTAATTTAGTCATGTTTTAACATGTGCCTAATTTAGCCATTTTTAAAATGTGTCTAAATGAAAAATATATATTATATATATAACTTAATAAATATATTTATAATAACTTAGAAATATATATGTGTCTGTGTTATTTTATAATATACATATATATATATTAAATTATATATATATATATATATATTAAATTATATATATACATACATAAATATATTAATTTATATATGTGTGTGTGTGTAAATTAATATTTTAATATATAAATAAATATATAAACTTATAAGAATTTAAATACACACACAAAAATATATTAACATATAATATATATATATATATTAATATATATATATATATATAATCGTATTAATTTATGCATATATATAAATATAATAATGTTAATATATATTTATAATATATTAATATATGGGTTCTTGTGTGTAAATTAATATTTTAATATGTAAATAAATATATAAACTTATAAAATAACTCTAGTGGGTGTATGTCATTCCTTCTAAAGAGGGATGAGGCTTGACCTACTAGGGTGTCTATGGGCTTGTGTATTTACGATTTATAATCCCCTCTACCTAATGGGTCTGTCTGTGTGTGTAGATTAATATTTTAATATATAAATATACATGTAAACTTATAAGTATTTATATATATACACACAAATATATTAACATAGAATATAAATATAATATATATATATATATAATCATATGAATTTATACATATATAAAAATAAAATAATATATATATATATATATTATGTATATATATTAACATTTCTGTAAATTAAAATTTTAAGATATAAATATATTTATAAACTTATAAAATAGGTTTAAGGAGTACTCATCATTCCTTATGAAGATTGATGAGGCTTGATCATCTGGGGTGTCTGAGTGTGTGTGTATTTGTGGTTTATAATCTCCTCCAACTTAATATATATATATATATATATATATATTAATAAGTATTTATACAAACACACAAATATATTAACATATAATATAAATATAATATTTATGAACTTATATATTTATACACAAAATATTTATATTAATTTATATATACATATATATACATGTAAATTAATATTTTATTATATAAATAAATATTTAATTTAATGATTATTTATATATACACACGAAAATATATTAACATATAATATAAAAATAGTATATGTATATATTAATTTATATATTTAAATATATATATTTGTAAACATAATAACATATATATATATTTATATATAAATATTTTTTAATCTATATATATTTATTTATTTATTTAAAATAATATATATTTATATTTAAATAAATATATAAACATATAATTATTTATATATACATGCGCAATTATATATTTACTGCTTCTTTCCTTATGTTTTATTCCATTGTGACAGATGTAATCGACCTTATATATATATATAATCATTTTAATATATATATATATATTAATTTATTAATTTATAAATATAATCATTTTAATTTATATACAATCACTACAAAACAATAGGCATTTAGCCATATCTACTTAGATTATATATTTATATATTAATATTATTTTATTTGTATTATTTTATATGTATTATTTATTAATTATCAAATATTAATATTGTTTTATGTGTATTAGATTATATATTAATATTACATATGTGTGTGTGTGTAAATATGTAAATATATACAGATTCATATGTTATTTAACCATGTCAATGTTCTCGTGCAGTGGCCCAACCTCTCTTCTTCATATCACTTGTTAAGGGAACCAATCTTCATATAAATACATTTTCGAAGTCATTGTTTCCTAGATGCCATAGTGGGGTATGCTGGTGTGAGTGTGAGGTTTGTGCATAATGGGGTGATATGAGAAGTGGGCATGAGGTCAGTAGGAGGCGATGTGATGGGGTGATTGAGTTGTGTTTTTAAATGTCATTAAATTAATTACACATGGTTTCCCAAAAAAAATATAAAATGTGTGTAAATTCAATATCCATGTTTATAAACATCTCAAATGTAAAAAACACGACTAAATATGATTTTTTATAGTGCCACATCATTTTTGAGTTACTTATTATATGTTTATAGTTTCCCATCATGCAACTATAAATTTTATTATGCATTAACTTTCCTTTATTTAAAGTAATTGTTGAAGCCTGGAGTAATCGATTTAATAATGAAAATGATGAGCAATGAGGAGATCTTATAAATGAGTAAACGAACAAGATATGAGATGGAGTAGGAAATCTTATGGTTATTCCTAACTAGCTATCTCAAGTTATGATTAACCATTTGAACCATTTTAATTTCCAAAATCACCCAATAAGATAAAAATAGAGATCCATGGAATTTTAAGTGATAAATACCATGGTGTAAATAAGATTCAATGTCCCATGTGGTAAGAATGTGGGAAGAAGAACATAGGGAAATGTCCCAACAAAACTAGAAGATATTTTATGTGTGGAAAAAGGAGGGCATAAAGAAACTAATTCCTAAGGGAAAATAAAGAGTTTTGGTAGCATTATGGAAGGAAATAAATTTCATGATTTGGTACCACTAATAGTTCAATGTCTTAGATGTGGGAAAATTGGGTATTATCCAAGTTAATGCCTTAATCTAAGGGTTAACAAGGATGATGATCATCAGTAACATCCTATACCATGGGAATGAAGAAAAACCTATGCAATTAATACCACTGAAGTAGATCATGATAATTAAGGTACACTTATACACCACTCTAGATTTAAGGGTGTATTATTATATTCTAGGTTTATCCATTATACTATATCTATAAAGTTTTAAAAGAGAATAAAATCCCCACCCAATGATTTGATTATCATATAAAACATCTAGTTATATCATTATCTCTTGACTGGTTAAAGTTTGTGGGAATTTTCCTTGTGAAAATCTTATTATTCTTCCTTTAGATGAATTTTATGTGATTTTGAACATTGATTATATCTCTCTAAATAGATCCCATATCAATTTATAGAATAAATAATTCACGTTTTATATCCTAAACCAACCTATGATCATCTATCAATGCAGGGATAACTATTAACTCCTTATCAAGATTAATTTCATTATATGGGTATTAATGATCAATAGTGATATGATTTTACTAGTATTACCTAAGTTAGTGAGGTTTATATTTCATTATCTATTATATATTGCTTCACGATTATGCTAGTAATATCGTTATCTATTTTTATCTATGAGATAAAATTAAAATTGAAAGGATGCAATTTATTTAAGAGGGGTAGAATGTAACACCACAAGATTTTAGTATATATTTTCTATTAATAAAATATTATGTTGAATAGCTTACTCCATGTGCAACATTGAACTAAAATGAAACTACAACGCATTTTATTAAGAGAAAATTATAAGTACTAAACTGTGACCATTATAATGTATATGTTAAGTTGAAATATATAAATAGAGATAATCACACTATAATATATATATATATATATATATCATTTTCAATACTGATTCATTTATAAAATTCAATTAGTGTAGCTAAATAACAAATGAAATCATTTTAAGAATAAAAATATATCTTACTAAAAATGAATTTTTTTTATGCTATGAATTTTATTATATTATGGTTAATTAATGGTTTTAATGAAATTTATCGATAAAATATAAAATAAAAGAAGTTGACATTTATCCAATAGTTATTACTATGGAAGTAATAAATTCATTTTATTCTTTAAAGATACATTTTTCTCTAAAATCATTTTATGTGTTGTGCACACTTATATTACAATTAATTTTTATCATTTTTATAAATTGAATCAAAAAAATGATTTTAATATTTTTAACCATGATTTTAAAATTTTTTATTAAGTTAAATCTCATTTTTATACATAAAAATTATTTACCAAGGTCAAAATTAATTACCATGATAATGGTAAAGGGGTTATTTTCAATTAATTATCTTTAAAAATGTTTGTGTTATTACTATCAAAGTAGGTTAAGTTTATATATTCTAAATAATGAAAATAATGTAATTTTTATATTTAAAAAAATATATTAACATTTATTTAATTATTCATTGATTTTAAATTAGACTCAAAACACTTACTGTTTTAAAAAGTCATTTTTTACAAAAAAAATTATTTTTCTATATATTATATACATTAATTCAAAAGATAATTTTATTATATTTAGGTATTTAATTAATTTAAAAAGAATAAAAATTCAGAATCTTCACATCAAAATTTGGTAATATGGGTCATATTATATTCCTAGTAAAAAATAATTATCATGGTTGATTTTTAATCAAGGTTAATAAGGGTAATAATGAGTGACATAAACTGGATCGAATTTTACTAAATTAACCTGAGAAAAATACCTTATAAAAGTTATTTGTTAGGTTTTAAATTCATACCTATATTTATCACTATTATTTCCTCACCTAACTTGCCTAAATATTATGAAATACATTTCTTACCCCTCACCTACCATTCAATTATAAGGAAAAGTCCCTCTTTTTCGCCAATAAGTGGATCTCACTTACACCCACTTAAAATCACACCGATCATTTGAAATTATCTTAAACCTATACTAAATGAACCTACCCTATTGTTCTCTACTATGTTTGGAATCCCCATGTTCCAATAATAATCCATATGTCCTCCATTTCTAAAGGATCTTTCAAGAAAAGATTCTAACTCTCAAGGTGGATATTACCCACTACCTAACTTTCTTTTCTATATTTTTCTCATCCACACTCATACAAACATATTCAAATAATATTAATATAATTAATTGGTATCATTAGTATACTGAATGTTATTATATTTATGGTACAATCATTATCCACCTTCCACTCTTCTCTTAAGAAAAAATAAAAATGTCATATATGCGTACATGTGGACTACCGTCTCCATGAATGTTGTGCTTTATTTATCATAACCACCTTATGTTGATTATTTAAAAGGGATATTTAATGACTAAATATGATATCTATAACATTATTAATATTCCAAAAATATAAATTTATTTCTACCTTCTTTTTGTTCTATGGGAAATGAAAATGTCATTTGTGTCTACGTACGGACCACCACACCTATGGAGTGATGTGTTATGTTTTTCATCACCATCTTACATGAATAGTTATAAAAAATATTTGATGACTATATATGATATAAAGTATTAATATATGTTATTAATATGGTTCTTAAATTATGACATAAAATTTAATGATCATTATAAAGTAATATTTTGATATTGGTAAATTACTCGAAACAAGTTCATCGTGTAACTCATCCTAAAAAACCATGACCATATTTTACATCAAGTGAAAATTAGGATACATAAATAATTGAAAAAAAATGATTTCAATATATTTTATAATCTAACAATTATTAACTTAATATCAAAGAATAAGGTTCGACGTCTCCGTTATGAAACATGTGAGAAACAATCAAAATCACTAACATATGATAATGAAGACGACATTATATAACTAATATATGGAAAGTGAGGGATTATAATTAAAGGATATAAAATTTAATAGATAAGAATAATTTTATGAAATAATTCATTAATATGATTATGTTTAATATATAGGAGTTTAAATCACTTTCATTGAAGTCGATATTAAAGTTAAGGGTTTTGTCTCATCTCACTTTTCTTTATTCAAGACATATTCTATATTCACCACTTGTTTATATTGTATGGTTCATATACTAAAATATAGATATTTTTACATAAATTAATTAAATTTGATTCATTTAAAAACCCATCTCAATTTTGATCTTTCATGGGATTTTGATTCAAGATATACCAATGTTGTAAGGGATTTTTTTAACTCAGATACAATTTATTGAAGTTATAATTCTTATTATTGAACTTATTTATTCTATTTTTTGTTACTTCCAACCTAATATTTTATTGTATTAAAATTTATATATATTTAGTAAAATTAAACTTTTAATTCTAATTTTCTTCCTTAATTAATTTCCTTCTCATAAAATTATAACATTGTTAAGAATAATTCTCATCCACCCCAAATGTTCCCTTTTTCTTCCATGACCATATTCAATGTTCCCACAATTGTTCTAATTTATTATTTTGAAATCAAAATATGTATTATTATTTTTTATATTCATAATTATATTTACCTATTTTCAAAAAGAAGATTTATTTTTCTTTTAAACTACGTGGTTTTTAATAAAGGTATTTTGAAATACTATAGTAGTTTTCTTTCATGATTAAATATTTTATCTTTCAATTCACATTTCCTATATAAAATCATTCTATATTTTTCAAGGATCCACTATAGTTATTTGTTTTAAGTTTTTTTCTTAAATAGGTTTTCATGTTACATTCTTATAAAAAATATTTTTAAAGGTGAATCATAACATTATCTTTCAAAAAAAAGGTTTCAAATGTTTTATGAAATCTATTCTCATGATTACAATTACATTTTCATAATTATATCCTAAATATATAACTTATTTAAATTATATTTTAATAAATCAGTCTCTAAATTACCTTATGAAATAATCCTTTTGATTTATTGAATTTTGTGTATCAACTAATCTAACTCTTGAGTTCATTTCATGAGATACTATTTTAAAATGTTAAGAAACTCATTTTCTTTCCATAGTTTCTTCATGATATGATATATGATTGTTTCTATGTGGCACAAATGCACATTTTTTATCATTATGAGATGTGCAGATTCCATTATATCCATACATTAAATTGATTAAGAATTTTTATCACATGAGATAATAACGTTGTGTGTGAGTGTAATTTCAATTAATTATTCTCAAAAAATACCATGAGTGAGTGTAACTATAGTTAAATATGATCACAAATATTTTGAAAGAGTTTAATTATATTTATCTATGCTTGAAAAGACTATCTGTGAGTATAATTTCAGTTATATATGATCAAAATTTTACTTGTGATTGTAAGTAAAGATATTTATGATCATAAAGACTATGAGTGGGTGTAATTATGGTCAATTATACTCAAAAATAATTTGTGTGAGGGTAAGTTTAGTTAACTATAATCATAGAGACTATGTGTGGTCATAATTGTAAATGGATATGTTTACAACACTTATTCCATGATATATGTTTCATAATTTGAAATTAAATTTCCTTCTATTACATAGACAACTCAAATTGGTTCATGTTTTTTTAAAATAAGATATTTATCCCTTACTCATGTTTCTTATATGCTTATTATATAACCCTTTTGGTGAATCATTGATAATTTTTTCAATTACTAATTGTTTGAGATCACCCCTTTCTTCTGTTTTTTATTACCCAAGTAATGAATATGAATATAACCTATGATACATCTAGAAGCTGATCTAATATGGTGTGATTATGGATAAATATTCACATGTGTTGTAAAATAATTTTTTTATGTATCTATTCTCTAAAGTCACCAAACATTTCATTCTTGAGGTTATGAAACTATGTGTGAGATGAAATGATTATTCATGTGAAATAATGGAATAAGTGTATTTATTTAGGTCAGTTAATCTCAAAAGAGGCATCAAAAAATAGATTAAAGAGAAGATAAAACCAAACTTCTAGGAAGTCCAACTTGGTTAGAAATTTATAAGGCATGAAATAAAAACAACATACATGAGAAAGATTTTAATGTGACCTAAGGTCACTCTCCATACAACATCTCAGGGACCCACTATAAGATAATCATGTAAATTATTCCAAGAAGTCGAAATTGTTATAATATATGCCTAAACCAGCAAGATCCACTCAGCCTATAGATACTAAATTGTGTCTGTAGGGTGTAAGCATAAATAACCCAGTAGTTTTTAACCAACTGGTCCATGCATACCATTTATCTAAACATACAATGAATTCTAGTTTAAAATAAACTAATTTCAATTATGTTTTTTTAATATTTTTATATAAAAAACACAAATCCCTTTTTAAAAAAATTGAAATTTAAGACCTAGTCGTGTCTTTAAAATCCTAAAAACTTATTTATTAAGAGCCTTTTAAAAATATTTTTTTTAAATCTACTTTTTATAATTAGTTTTTGAGTCAAAATAGAAAAATAATTTAAATTTTATAAATGAACACTAACTAAACATACAAGTATAGTATAAGGCGTAGAGAATTAATGATCCAAAAAAATAGAGACTTAAATTATACTAATAAAATAAAAGAAGTAGTAATCAATAATACATTGATGAAATACCATATAACCAAATATATAGAAATAAAACATGATAAATATAAGTATAAAATAAAGATTCATGTGAGCCAAGAAATAAAACTGTAAGGTAAATGTCATGGAAAAGGAAATTAGGAAAATACATTGATGGTCATGGGTAGATCCTAACAATCGAGTGAGATGATTCTACATGTTCTTGGTTTATAACCATCTATCAGACTATCGATGAAGTTCTTGATTCTATAACCAACTGACTTACCATCAACTAGTATCGTCAATGGAAGTCCTCTAGTAGGTAATGGTCTAAACCTAGAGGATAAAAGTCAGTCTCATCAGAAAAAATATAGAAACCATCTCTCAATATCCTACTAAAATTCCTTGGATTCCCAATAAAATAGTGGCAAGAGGTGAGGAAACATTTATCATATAACCATATCCCATCATCCCATCACATAACACCCCCTTATGCAAGATCCCTTAAAATACACATAGTATATATCCTCCACCAAATCCATACACATATATATAATTTTCTAATTATCCAATAACATAGGATTTGATTAACAGTATAACTTATTTAATAAACGAATATTTATTTAATCAAGATTCCAATCATGCCTTTAGTTCAAAATTAGAATTTAATTTTTCCAAAACATTTTTAAAACTACAATATTTCACAGAAAATATTTTAAAAGTACTAAAAGGACATTTATGGCATACTTATAAATAAATAATTAAAATACCCCTTTTATAAAAAAAATTAAAAATTAATATTATTTATAAAATCATTTTTAAAGACATTAAATTTTTTCATTAATTTAAAACCATGACTCTTAAGGAACACATATTTGTAAAGCATCATAAAAAAGAAATATGGGGATTTATAAGCACAATTTATACATAAATAACATCAAGAAACATACTTAAGATTTACAAATAACTAAACCTAAAATTAAATCAAACCTCAAACTCGAAACTACACTTTTCAATAAATTAACTAGGGGTTTAAACACATTTTTAAATTCCCAAAACCATTTAGGAAATCCTTTAATAATTCCATTAATCATATAAAATCAACACTTCTCAATCTTAACACAGAAATAATAAATAATAATTTAAACCCCTTTAAATCTTAACAATTAATTCATAAAACTTTATTTCCAACATAATAATCCTCTGATAAATATAAAGCATACATAATATTTGAATAAAATGGTGATAGAAAATTTAAATCATCTAAATGTGCATTAAGTAAATGATAAAGCATGGAATCACCTATCTAGGTCAAGCACAGATAATATAAACACCATAAATGTAAAGAGAGGAGGGGTCATGGGGATTCTAAACACCCTATGAATCAAAATCATAAGGATAAAAACATATACACACCTAGGGTTTACCCGGAATTTTTATGAAGTAAGGGGAATAAGAAGAATAAGAAAGTAAGAGATGGAGGATGAGAAATCATAACGTATAAGGAATCCACTTGAAATTTAAGTGAGGATGGATGAAAATCACAATGAAAGGGGTGAGTATATAGGGATTCCCTTAAGGTGTCTTTCAAGAATGATATGGGGGAAAATGGGTCTTATTTTGGATAGGATATAATATGGAAATATAATTTTTTTAAAGCACTCAGTAAATTACATGGTTGTTGCACAGTTTTCCAAACCATGCACTAACCATTCAAGCCTCTTTGGAAACACCTAGACACCCATATAATTTGGTTATATGGATATATAAACCATAAAAAATGGGTTTGATAAAACTATAGATATACCCATATGGTCATCACATGATCACTACTAATCATAAGTAACCGTATGACAAGATAATATCTTAATTTTTCTAAAAAAATAAAGGGATTTCAGAAAACTCAAGAGAAAGATTAAAAATAAATAAATAAATGGTATTTCTAATGAAAATAATGGTTGGGGTGTGAAGATTTGGGATTAAAACCTCATTAACAAACATGATGCACTCCATTTCTTTTATAATATATTGGTTTGTTTGAATAGATAACTAATGAATAAGAATAAGGGAATGTAGGTTTTGAAAAATAATATAAAAACTAATTCATCCCCCCCCCCCCCTCTTAGTGTTCATAATTAACTATTTAATCTTTTTATTGGTATTAGATCTAGATTATCCCTTTATGATATCTTGTATATCTTCCATGGAACACTACAACTCAATTAATTAGAAAGGGGTTTCGAACTTTGATGGAAACTATTTTCATTTATGTATATAGAGAAAGGTACCTTACTTATTATCCATGTGGTGTTGCTGCTACTTCCCTGAAAGTATTTTTAGTTCCAAATTATGTTTCAGTATAGACTCTAATTAACAAGAAGAATGTTTAAAATGATGGAAAATCAAATAATGCATTACTCTCCATAGAAAGAGTTAACTAAGGTTATGAGTTGAAAATTTACCAATTAAATTTAGGAAAAAATTCATAACATATATAAAGTAAATAATAAGTTTAAGTAAGAAGAACTATAAATCAACATAGAAAAATTTGAAGATATAAGGATATAGGAAGATGAATTTATTTATGATTTTTTTACAAGGATAAAAGTTATAGTGAGATCAATCAATGGATATGTAAAAAAGATCAATGATCCAATAGTGGTAATGAATAGTATGACAATACTACCTAACAAATTTAAAGAAAAAATATTAGAATTAGAGGATAGATATCTTTATCAGTTTACTATTTATGAAATGAATAACACTCTCATTAATCATGAGATGAGAAAGAAGATTCTCTTAAAAGATAAGGAAATAAAAAGAAGGAAATTTATTTATAAAATTTCAAGGAACTTAAAATAGAATATGAATAAATCTATTCATATGGAGAATAAAATATAGAAGATTATGTTGATATTATTTCCATCATGTCAATAAATTTCAACAGAGGAATAGTAGGTGAGTTAAAATGTAAATTTCCTTTTAAATGTTTCAATTGTGTTAATGTTGATTATTTCTCTTCAAAATTCCTCAAGAAAATAAAAAATGAAGATGGGGATGGGAAAGTTGATAAAGTTTCATCCTATAAATGAATATTATTGCATAAAATCCAATATCATTTTAAATTGAAAAGGAAAATCATACCAAATTTTTTTAGAATTAATTTCTTATCATTTGAAAATGGGGTTTCTAACAATGATGAGAGAAACAATGATAATGAGAAACATATGGAATCTAATCATAAGGTTATCATGGATCAGTAAATGAAGAATAGTGATTCTTAATATGATTATTAATAAGTAAATAATTATTATACTACCAAATAAGAGGAATAATAAAAATAATTCACCTTGTGGATAGAATTCAAGATGTGCTTAAAATAAATTATAAGACTGAGAGATGATAATTCATATCTCAAGAAGAATTATAAGAAGAGAAAAAAAACTCATCTTGATCTGATTAAAGAAGTAAAAACATTGAAATTTAAAAAATTATGGAAGATAAATATTATTAATTTTATTAAATACACTTTTATCCTTATAGATAAGAATATAGATTAATTAAATCAAAAAATGGAAATATAGAAAAGAAAATATATAAAAACATATGTGACTTTAAGAAGGCAGGTGAAGTTAAAGGTAAATGATCAAGTTAGAAAATATATTGTTTCTATATTTCTCAAAATGATGAAAATAAGATAAGGGAAACATCTTACAGTCTTCCTAAAAATAAATTTATGTTTTAATAAGAATATAGTGATAAATAAAAATCTATTTTATCCATAAAATCAGGAAAAAACAAAAATATTCTTATATAAGAAAAGATAAAAATTATAAGAAATTTTACAAACCAACCCCAAATATTCAAGGAAGGAACACCCAATAGAATTCATCGAAAACTATCAATTAATTTCCTGATACAAAGCATATACATAAATACATAAAGACACAAAATTTCTATCAATAAAAAAAATTATTCAAGGTTATTGTTGTTGTTCTGGTGTGATTGGTCACAATACATACAATTACAAGTATAATATTTATCTTTATAGAATAATTATAGGTTATACATTATGGGGGAGATAATGAAAACAATTGAATAATAGTCACAAGCATTAAAAACCTAAAAAGAATATGGAAATAAATAATATATTATATTGTTTGCAAGAAATATGTGGGAGGTGTGGTCAACAAGGAAACATTTTAGGTAAATGTGTTACATTTAAACCAACATAATTTAATCACCATTATAAATATGGTGTGATTAAGAATCTAAATCAACAGGATAATGTTGTGTAAGTTTCATTCAAAGCAAGAAAAACATAAAATACATGGATAATGGATAGTGGTTGCTCTTATAATTTTTCTGAATATTTGAGAAATATAAAGGATGTGCATAATTATAAAGGGTTATTATATTTTTAAATGAAATATATCTAAAAATTAAAGGTATTGGAATAGTTAAAATTGGGAAAATCATATCAATCCTGATAATGTAATATTTATTGATATACTAAATCATGACCTACTTATTATTTCACAACTTTATGATAATGGTAATGAATTGATCTTTAAAAAAAGATTCACTGTGAAGAGAATAAAAGATGCATTTTTTATCTCAAAGGGGGTAAGAACTCATGGAAAATTGTTTCAATTGAGATAGGAAAGCTCAAATTGTTAATTGAGCCAATGAGATTAAAAAATATTATGGAATAGAAGGATTGGTCATATTTTCTAAAATAAAATGTGGAAGTTAATCAAATAATAAGTTATGAGAAACATTCTGATACATGCCTGTTGTGGGGTGTGATAAAAAAATATCTCCTAAGTTAAAGTGCAGTAAAGTGTTTGACCTAGGTTTTCTCTAGAGAGGACCTCACAAAAATAATGTTTTTCACTTGAAATTAGAGAAAAAGGTAAGATTTGTTTTTGAAATTGTTTTTTTAAAAGAAATCAAGTAATTGAAATGAATTTTAAACCCAAAATTTATAAAGAGATTTATGGGAAAAGGTTATGATCACATTTTTTAATGTCATCATGGTTATAAAAATCATTCCCTCTCTCTTCCTATTAAGTGATAAATAAAAGACTCCTTGATTGATTTTTCAATCACCCATGGTTGAAGGATGAAATGGAAACCACTCTTATGTACATGAAATTTTATAAACCATTCCAAAAAAAACTAATTTAAGTATCGAATGAGAATTATTGATCCTTAGACGTAGATACCCAATCTTGATGTACATGGAAATTACATTTATTTTTCGGAATACTTAATACATGACACAAATAGATGCCTAAAGACTGTATTAGTTTAGTATCTTTGGAAACTTAGAAACATTATCTTATAACATGGTGAAATATCTTCAACATCTCCCATAAATATGTTCCCATTTTTTCCCTACCTAAAACCTTTATTTATATCTTAGAGAAAAGAAAGAATAAAAAGAGTGATCTCAAATGCTTAGTAAGGGAAAACATGGAGAACATAAAACAAAATATAAACATTTTAATGTAAAAACATGAACATAAAGTTTAAACATCAAAATTTTGAGTCATGAAATAAATCTTGTCAGTATGTAAGGAATAGATCATAAAGGAAAATTAACCATGATAGAATATCATTGGCATAAAACATGTAATTTTGGAAAACAATTAATCACAAAATATGATTTCCCTAATATCCAAGTCATTGTTTCCAAGACCATTATAGTGGACGAAGTCCATTACTAAATTGGGTTTACTTGTCCTTCCATCCATGTATTAATGAATGGGATTTACTTTCCATTCTATTCATGTCTATATCATGAGATATAAAACTTTACCCAATGAATTAGAGTGAGATATAGGTCCCACACATCCCAAAATGAAATCATTCATACATTTTCCACAAAAACATAAATCATTCATCGTAGCATAACCCATGAAATAAAATGGGATTCTTAAACATTATTTCATCATAACATAATATATATAAGATAAATGGACATCATAAAAATAATTACATCATAAAAAAATCAAATCAAAGTAATAATAGGGATAGAGGCATAACCCTATGTCAACTTAGATGGGAAATAATTTTAATAAAACACTTGAACTTAATTCCTCAAGAAAATATCCTTTATTCTTCAAAAACGTTTTCTTTTCTCAAAATGTCATGCAATTTTAAAAGAAAGGAATGTAATTGAAAATTAACTTGAAATATTTTAAATAAATCTTCATGGAAATAATGCATTATGAAAGTTTAAAAATCCATTATAAAAAAAAGACATGGATGATAAATATATCCCCTATAAATACGTACGTATAAAGAATCTCAAATAAAAATGAGATTGCAAATTTATCGTTTACCTTAGGTCTGATTTCATCTGTATGTGTATGAAACTCTTGTATAGTGGGTTTAAACATATTATTAACTTGTAACAAAACCATAATAATATTTATTAAATCATATATTTTTTACTTATGACTTTATATTACCCATTTATTTTTCAATTCCATGTTAAAGAAACATTTTGGGTAATAATCGTTTTATTTATCATAGGTGTTTCGACTGGTTATTCTTGATATTATTACTTAGATAATGATTTATATACTTATATAATGTAAAAAAATGATTTATATATCATATATATTCAGTATATATATATATAATAGATAAATAAAAGAAAAAGAATACACTATTTATGGAGACAATAGGTCGTACGTACACATGAATGTTGTTTTAGTTTCCTTATTGAATTGAATGGATGTAAGTAAACCACACATATATATACATGAATCCAGTAGCAATATTATGTCATATATTTCATGATTATTTATTATGCATACATTATAATCATTATTGAATGGTTAAGGTGGAGAATTAATCTCATCATGTTGTGGAGACGGTAAGTCGTACGTACTCACGAGTGACGATATAGTTCCCATAATTATTGAATGGAATTGAAGTGGATGGTGTATAATATATCATAATTATTATAATGTTAAAATAATCATATATAGTTATTATTTCTACCATTATACCCATCCAATTAAGGTGGTGGTGAAAAACATATTACACCACGGCGTGGAGACGGTAAGTCGTACGTACACACGTGTAGTGATTTTGTTTTTTGTAGGATGGATGGAAGGTGAAATAGGATTGTTTCATATTTATAATAACATTTCATTATATGAGTGATATTTATTTTATTAATTTATAATTAAACAACTAATGAAGAGGAAGTAAAATAAGAAATAAATTTGAAAGAATCGGCAGAAGAGATTACCTCTTCCTCGACGTGCCTCCTTTAAAATTATAATTAGGGCACTAGATTTGGTATTTTGAGATGACATGAACCTCTAGAATGTTACTAGGGAATTTTATATGAGAAATGGGTAGGATTTTCTGAGATTTAAGGCTTAAAATGGAGTGAATAAGAGAGGGAGGAGGTTCTATTTTATAAGAGAGGAGAGGGGAACTTTAGGAAACTCTAAAAATATTAAATTATTATAAATTAAATTTCAATTAAAAATGGTCCAAAACTTATTCAGTTTTAAGATAAGATGATTTTGGTTTGAATACCCATAATTCAATAATTTTTAGACAAGTTTTGAATATTTTTTTATCCTTATCTTTTTTGTTTAACCCATATTTTACCCTTTTTAATCTTACCATGATATCATGTTATTTACACATTGTGGGTTAATGTAATTACCATATCTTGTAAAAAAACCCACAAAAATTTATTTATGACATATTTGGACTTATATTAACCATTTTTTCGAATCTTAGATTTTTTATAATTTAATATCATTTAATAAACTTTTTGTGTTTTAAATTATGAATTTTGTCAATTTTAGACAATATTCATACTTGTTTTTTTTAATTAATAACAACATGATTCCCTCAAACCAAAGGCATTAAATCATCCCTAATATGTCAATTTCGTCCATAAAATTCATTCATGTCATCAAAATGTGCAAATTAAATTTATTTTAATATTTATGAATTCATTTATTTAAATATTTCATTAATGAGGTAATCACTACATTATAATTGTGTCATAAATAAATAAATATTTTTATGTTATAATTATCTTAACTTTAAAATTAATTCTTATAAAATGTCATTTTCACATCCATATGAATCCATGGGGTCCCAAAATCGACCCAATGATTCCCATGGTCAGAAATATCCCATCCAATAGGATTATGACACATTTTAGGGTAGTTTTATACTATTAAATTATTATTATTTTACCCTTATTTACTATATTTACCCTTTAACCATGGTAAATAAAAAAAATTACAGAAGTTACTTTTCCAGAGCTTCATCGTTTGGTGAAGTTGTGCCAACACTCCACCCTGAGCTCTATATAAATAGGAGAGGGGAAGGGTGAGTAACGCACATGGAATTAATGAGGTTCATTTAATTAATGAACCTTCCAAATTCAAATGGTGCAGTTACGAAAATAATGGGGAGACAAGCCATTTAATGGCTTGACATGTCGTTGGTCTCGCCACTTTCACTCTTCCGTGGGAGTAAAAGAAAAAAATAACATTGTTATTTTATTATTCTTTTAAATTTCCAAAAACTTTATTTTTCTCCCGAACTACTACGGCCGAAGTGAAGCCTCCCTTAAGTGAATCCTGGCACTGTGGATTCAACAGTGCCCTCAAATTTTTAATATGAGAATCAGTTCAAAAAATAGAAAACGCTTCCCATGCATTTATTGAACGTACCTTAAAAAAAGTTCATAAATTCATTTCAGGAACATCGGGTCTCAGAATCACGTGTCTTCAATTTTCACAGACTCATAATAATTCCATATAATTAAAAAAATTACATGGAAAATCATGGTCTTTACATTATCCCCACATTAGGGCTTTTTATCCCTAAAATCCACAACATAGACTAAGGGAACAAGTGGGGGTACTAAGAACGAATCTGAGCCTCCCGCTCCCATGTGCTCTCCTTGAGGTTCTCATGCTTCCAGCGAATGCACACAAGAGGTATCAATCAACCATGAAGGACCTACTCCTGGCGATCCTCAATCTCCACTGAAACCTCCATAAACATCTCCCCATCATCAATTTCTAACTCGCACCAATCGATAATGTGCGATGGATCATGCACATACTTCCTTACCTGCGACACGTGGAAAACTTCATGAACCCGATGCATCTTTGGGGGAAGAGATAGGTGAAATTCTATCTATCCAACTCTGATAAGGACCTGAAAGGGTCCGATGAACCTCGGAGATAGCTTGATGCCCTGGCCAAATCTCTGCAAACCTCGTCAAGGTGATACCCATAGGAAGACATGGTCTCCCTCTTATAACTCCAAAGTTCTTCATCTCCTGACAGCATAAGACTTCTTCCTACTCTGTGTAGTCTTCATCTGCTCCTAGATTATGTTCACCTTCTCAGTGGTATCCCGTACCAACTCTGGACTCATAAGTGTTGACTCCCCTAGGTCTGTCTAGCATAGAGGTGATTAGCATGGTCAACCGTACAAGGCCTCAAACGGTGTCATACTGAAGGTGGATTGATAGTTGTTGTTCTATGCGAACTCCACTAAGGTAAAGTGATCCTCCCAACTACGACCAAAATCTAGGATGCAAGTACAAATCATGTCCTCCAGGTTCTGAATGGTCCGCTCTGTCTGACCATCTATTTGAGGATGAAAGGAGGTGCTCAAACGTAGCTGAGTCCCGAACACCTCCTAAAATCCATTCCACAACCGAGATGTAAAACATGTGTCATGATCAGATTATATCTTCGATGGAACCCCATGAAGTTGTACAATCTTTTGTACATATAAGTGTCCCAATCCCTCTATTGATCCCTACTCTCATATGGGTAGGAAGTGGGTGGACTTTGTGAGTCAGTCAATGATCACCCAGATGGAATTGTGGCCCCTGGACGTACGTGGTATCCATGTTATGAAATCCATGGAAATACCATCCCACTTTCACTTGGATACCTCTAAAGGTTGTGCTAAGCCTACTGGAACCTGATGCTCAGCCTTCACTCGGTGACAAGTGAGGCATCGTGAAACAAACTCTTCCACTACTTTCTTCATCCCTGGACAGTAGTGTTGACGCCAAAGATCCTGTTACATCTTCACCACACCAGAATGTACTACTAGAGGGGATGTATGGAACTCCCTCAACATATCATCAAGTATCACCACTGGTACCATGGTGCATCCTCTTAAGAGGATGACATGCTCCCCACCTTTAGAAAATCCATCAGGTGTTTGTCCTGAGGATATCTGAGCACGTCTAGCCTCGGTGTCAATGTCCCCAAGCTGTGCCTCCCAAACTCACCGAAGAAGTGGGGGAGTGATAGTCATAGACTATAGGTAAGATTCTCCATCTATATCTACACAGTATATCTACAATACGGCTATCTTCTCTATCGCCTCACTCAACAACTATAAACCAGACCTCCTGATGAGTGTGTCTGTTGCTATGTTCCCCTTCCCAGGAGTGTATACTATCTCAAAGTCATACTCCTGGAGGAACCCTAGTCAACATCATTGTCTCAGGTTCAGTTCCTTATGTGATAAGATATAACTGAGACTCTTGTGATCAGATTAATTAGTAAATTGTTTACCCATCAAGTAGTGTCACAACATCTTCAAGGTGAAGACCATTGCTGCTAACTCTAGGTCATGGGTAGCGTAGTTCTGTTCATTATGTCTCAACTTTCGTGAACCATATGAGATCATTACTTTCTTCTTCATCATGACACATCCAATTCTGGTCCCTAATGTGTCACAGTAGACTATATACCCAATGCCCTCTTCTAGTAGCCTCAATATGGGGGCACTAGTCAGTCTCTGCCTCAGCTCCTGAAAACTCTATTGGAATATCTTTTCCTATACAAAGGGTTTTCCATTCTTCATCAAAAATGACAAGGGTGTTTCAACTCTTTAAAAGTAAGGTAAGAATCTCTGGTAGTACCCACCCAACCTCAGGAAACTCCGCACCTCGGTCACACTCCTGGGTGGTTCCCAAGCTAGCATAGCCTTTATCTTCACTAGATCCACTACAACCCAAGCCTCTGAGATAACATTTCCCAGAAATTGGACCAATAGTATCCATAATAGGCACTTCAAGAGGTTACCATAAATCTTGTGCTCTCAGTGTGTATCCAGAACTATCTGCAGATGATAGGCATGCTCCTCCTTCGACGCTGAGTATATCAAGATGTCGTCGATGAAGACCACCACAAAGTGATTTAGGTATGGCTAAAAGATCATGTTCATGAGTCACGTGAATACTATAGGGGTGTTGGTCATGCTGAATGTCATAAAAAAGAACTCATAGCAGCCATACCGACATCAGAAGGTCGTCTTCTGCACATCCTCTTCTCGTACCCTGAGCTGATGATAGTTTGATCTGAGTTCTATCTTTGAAAACCAACGATATTTGTTTAGATAATTGAAAAGATCATAAATCCTTGTAATTGGATTCTTGTTCTTCACGGTCACCTGGTTCAGGTTCCAATAATCCACACATATCCTCAAACTCCCATCTTCCTTCTTAGCGAACAAAATCAGGGCTCCCCATGAAGAAACACTGGGCCTTATAAACCCCTTCCTCTACAAGTCCTCCAACTATACCTATAACTCAAGAATCTTTGTGGGAGCCATCTGATATGCTTTTGTACATATCAGTGTCATCCCAGGGTACATTTTGATGTAGAATTCCACCTCTCTGTGAGGAGGTAGTCTTGGAACATCATCAAGGAAGACATTGGCATAGTGGTCCACCACTACAGGATAGCTTGGACTCTCAACATCAACTTCTCTGAGGGTAAGGCTATCCAACTGATGTGTGGTCAGATGAAACCTCTTCTAGTTAAGTTCATCCTGGGCTGCAAAGGTTCCCTTATCACCGGTGAAGGAAAAATCGGTCCCATCCTCATGGACACACCGCACTTTTCACCTAATGCGGTCAATATGAGAATTTATTGTGGATAAAAAATCTATACCCAAGATAATGTCTTAATGCCTCGACGCCGCTACTAGAATATCTCAGCCAAAGATATCTCCCCTTAGAGTAATCTCACATTGTCGGCACCAGTGTGTAATCGTCTAATCTTCTCCCGTAGGACTCTCTAATTGCAAGTATCGATCCAAAGACTCCACTGGAATCTCCAATCTATGAAAGATAGTTGTGGAAATGAAAGAGTGACTTGAACATGTGTCTATAAGTACTACATCTAAGGTGGAGTTGACATATATCATACCTCAAATCATCTCTAGAGTTCCGTGGTCACAGGCCTCAGCTTCCTAGAGCTGAGCTCATCTCTATCCACCTGCTCCCTATGGTCGGGGTGGACCACATAGAGGTGATGGTAGTAGAACCTTGAACCATCATCCACAACCTACTGCACGACCTAGTCCTCTACCACATATGACTCCCTACAGACATCCTTGTTTGAATCTTTGGATCTACCTCAGTGATCCCTCGACCGTCTGATGATCATCAGTGCAGTTGGTCAGGTAGTTGTAAGCCATGTGACTCTTCCCGCCGCAAGTGAAGCACAGTCTACTCCTCTGCTAGCCTGCCCTACCTTGTGATCCTCGCACCTCCGAACCTACATGATGGGGTCATCCACCAGAAGGTCTGGTCTGTTTGGACCTCTATGTCATCTTCCTACTACCAGCTATAGATGACTCTGGTACGTGTCTCCAAGTGGTGGGTCTCACTATCAGTGCCTGCTCGGCAAGGATGCTCTCCACCAAGAGTTCTCTCTCCATCACTCTATCATGCATTGGGATGTTGAGAGATACCATCGAATCTCTAATATCGCATCGGAGTCCTTGTCCTAAGGTCCAGGCCCTGAAGAAAGGTTCATTCACCATGTTGTTGGAGTATCGCGAGAGGTCGGTGAACCTCACTGAGTAATGGGCCATAGTTAGGCTGCCATGCTTCAAGTGTACCATATCCTGTATACGCATAGAGTGTAGAGTCACTAGAAGGAACTATTCCCTAAAGAGGCCCTCGAAATATGCCCAGGTGAGGGTCGCCTCGTCATGTATCTAGAGCGTCAGGCTCCACCATCTCCCTGATACTCCCTGGAAAAGACTGGCAGTGAGGATCACCATCTGGTCGGCTGGTGTCCCAACCAGGTGAAAAACTCTAGCCATAGCCTCCAGCCAGTCCTCAGCCACCTACGGATCTATCTTGCCTCGAAACCTCAGAGGCCTCTGCCACTGGAACATGTGCAACGCACTCAGTAGGCTTTCACCATCCTCTAGTGGGGATGGTGGTAATGACTTCCCAATGGGTAGTGGTGCTTCTAGTACACCACCTGATGGTACTATCACCGTAAGAGGGCCCTGCACCAAAGTCTGGTCGCTCGGTGGGCTGTCATTGTGTACTCTATCAGGAATCCTGGATGGTTGTCTTTCTGGAGGCATCCTAAAAGGAAACAGGTGTTCCATAGTCAATAATTTATACTTGGTGAGCTAACTCAAAGAGATCAAAAATAAAACACTTCCAAAACACACACAATCAGTGTTTTCATGCACCGAGTCGGAAATCAGAATTCAAGGTCCTAGTGTATGGATACATCAGTCGTTTCACCAACACTGGACTCCCTGAAATGAAAACCACACTCAAAACACTTAAGACTATTGCTTTATTAAAAGATTAGAGTCCTATTTATTCAGTAGAACTGACTTCTCTCATACCACTTTGTCATGACCCATCCCCCAGGGCCCGTGCCATGGCTACCCCAAGTCCACCTTTCATAGGCTAGGGGTTGGCGACTAGCACCAAAAAAGGCATGTACCTATAACAGGAACGCATTTCCTTTAAACCTATACAAACCCACAAACCAAGAACACAACAAGAATCAACTATAAAGTAAACTGCTATAGTAAAATGTGTACTCAAAGTAATGGGGTTGGAATACAAGCCCAACTGAAAATTACAAGAAAAACTAAAAGGAGAAAACAACTCTTGGATCATCCACTAAAGATCCTACCTGAAGGGTAGCTATAGATCATCTCCACATCTCTCCATGTCAGCATGTCTCCTCCGTGTGCCACCTGGTCCAGGCTCTCTCAAGTCTCAGCCCAGCTGCTCATCGTCTGCACAAGACACAACAAGGTGTGGGAAAAGCCCGTGTAGGGGTCAGTATGACAATACGCAGTAGGGACCCCAATACCCCCAAAGGCCTCCCATAGTTCCACAAAGGAAAAACCACAAAGAAAGACCTCAATCACAAAGTATTAAACAATAGTCAGCTATAAAGACCTGGAATTTCTATGTAAATTTTTCTTAATTATACAGGAATTTTACGAGTCTATGAAAATTGACTATGCGTGATTTCAAGGCCCAGTGTGCCCGAAGTGAATTTTCGAACCTTTTTTTTAGGTACATTCAGTGAACATGTGAGCGGGGTTTTGTATCTCTGGAACTAGTACTCAGAATTGAAATCTGAGGACATCATTGAACTCACAGTGCTGGTATTTTTTTAAGGAGACTTTCACCTTGACGGTAATAGGACGAGGGTGAAAGTTAGTTTTTGTGTTTTAAATGTAAATAAAAATAAAATAAAAATCAAACTTTTATTTTATTTTTGAAACCTCTCTATATGATTTATGGAGGTGGGGACCACCCAATCTAGAAAAACCCCAAATTCAATTTTACTGTTGGGTACCACCTGAACCCCTGTTTAATGTGGGTAAGTCTCTTTGAATCCTCCCATTTAATTGTGAAAATGTAATGCTTTTAATTATTTCAACATCATTATAGTTAATAGATAACTTAAATTTAATAAGTTGGATATTATTTTTATTGTGTTGGGGAAAATCATTGGTAAAGGGTTGGAAAATCCTTGGAGAACTTTTGAGAAACATTTCCCTCTCCAACAAAGTACTTGCTCCAACGGAAAAAGAGGAACCAACCCTGATCCCGGATCGGGAGCGCCTTGCGGGAGCGAAGAACGTCAACGTTCTTCAACGACTTCATCTTATTCCTCTAAAATCCTCCAAAGAACCAATGTATGTCCTCCCCTCCTCACCGATGTCAACTAACCTTCGAGTTAGGGGTGTGTTTTTTATTAATCTTTGTTAATTTATTTTACGTTGAATCTCTACCCATGAGATTCTTGCTACCACACTGACACGAAGGGTGCGGGCCAAACTAACATAGCCCGACCACACCACAACCTATGTGGTTTTTGATGCGTTCTTGGAAAAGGAGGAGGACGACAACCAGTGGGACTCAGGAACAGCAACTGGCACTCTGGTCGTCCGTGAAGGCGGTGGCATGACCACACTGCCGGAGAAGGGTCGTTGCTCGTCGTCCATGGTGGATCAAGGGCGGTGGTCGGCGGAGGCTAGCCACGCAATGGAGGCGGTGGCACATGTCCACACTGTTAGAACCATGGTCTTCTATGAATGATTTGGAGTATGGTTTGTGTTTGTTTTCAATCAGCAGTGGAAGTTCATAATGTGTACCCACAAAGAGATCATACAGTTCAAGCAGACAACAGTATTGAAGGTGGTGTCGTTTCCTAGTGTTTGCCAAATTTTTGGGCCTCAAAATTGACAAATGGAAAAAAGTGTTTTTGGTAAAGAGACTTGCGCGCCATGTACTAGATGAAGAGGAAACTTGTGGGCCATATGTTTTTCAAGATCAGAACATGTGAAAAGGAATAAGGGATAAGGGTCGCGCAAGTTTTGGGCTGGTCGCGTAAGTGACCTGCGCGCCATGAAGACACTTGGGCGTCGATGCCTGGGAAGACTGGAAACTTGTGCGCCTATTGTTTTTCAATATCATAACTTCAGAATATGGTAAAGGAAATAAGGTCGCACAAGTATTTTTGTAGGTCGCTCAAGTGAGTAGTGCGACAGAGGCTAGGGAGGATGAGTTGCACGTCGGAACCTACGCGCCGAGGGAACACTTGCGCGCCACTATGCAGGGGATCCAGTTTGCCTATAAATAGAGGACCCCCCCCTCCTCATTGGTAACGAAGTTCAAGACTCAAAGATTTTTCGAGCTCTCACCGCGCAAGTGGTTGAGTTATGCAAGTGGTTGTTGGGTCGCGCAAGTAGAGGTTGCGCGCCAATAGTTGGTTGCGCGACCAAGGCAGTTGGGGAGATAAAGGCGCAATGTCGCGCAATTTTGGTATTGAAAGAGTCAGTTTCGCGCAAGTTGTTTGGTGTCACCTACGCGCTGATTTTGTACCGCGCAAGTGACTTGCGCGCTGGGATTGTGACTTGAACGCCGGGCTTGGATAAGCGCGTCGGGGTTGTTAAAGTTCATCTGTCCTTTTGAAGCTTCACGAAAGCTGGAAGATCACCCGGTACCCTCAGTGCAAAGTGATATTCATCTTCTGGTGAGAGTTGGACTTCAACAGAGCATCTACATACGACAGAGGATGCATTCTTATGCAATGATAAAGAGACCTTCACGTCTATAAACTGAGTGGGACTTCACCAACGGCAGTGAGCGAGGGGGAGTCCATGGGAGTGACCTGATGGAAGCAGTGAGCTATCCCTGAACCTTTGTAAAGGTAGTGATCCTAGGACATAGTGATTGTTCCAAAACCTTTGTAATCCATAGCTAGTGAATATTATTGGAATTTGGTATGACCGACAACTTGTCGACGTATGCTCCTTGGACGTAGCCCTTAGTGGTGAACCAAGTAAAAAGTGTTGTGTCTTCTCTGTGCATGTGAATGTTTGCTTTCTGATCATATTCATCATACAGGTTCAACAAGTTCCTACCAATGTGGGAACAAGATCCATCACATTAAAATAAAAAGTTGTCACCCTGATTCACCCCTCCCCTCTCAGGGTGTCCCAGGGTCCTTCAAGTGGTATCAGACAGTAAAGGTTGCTGGTGTTGAATCTGTCCTTTATCGTCATGGAGAATGAAGTCAATGCAAATGTGTCAGCTCTTGAGGAAATATATCTTTCCAAACTTTCTCTAGATGATTTACTGAGCAGCTTGGTATCATATGAAATGAGAGTAAGGCCAGAAGATGCTACGACTCGTGTGAGAAAGGAAATGGCATTCAAAGCCATGGATGAACTGAAAATCTCAAAATATAGTAGCGGTGAAGATGACGAAGAAAAATAAATTCTTTCTCTCATTGCAAAGAATTTCCAAAAGGGGAAAGATAAATTCAAAGGGAAGTTACCTCTCGCATGTTTCCATTATGGAAAAGTTGGGCACATTGCCTCTCAGTGTTTAAGAAAGACCAATGATGAAGATAGTGAAGATGAAATCTTCAAGAAGCCTCGGATAAGGTTCTTCAAAAAGGGAGACTTCAAATTTGGAATGAAATGCAAAAGAAGAGTTTTGTCTGTGAAGAGGAAGAAGATGATAATGAATTCTGTGATGAAGAAGAACCAGAATTCAAAACTAGGAACCATGCTTCTATGATGGCCACTATTGAAAAGTTAGAAGATACTGGTGGAGAAAAACAACTGAGAACTTGTGTTGATCCCGAGTTGCAACTTAAGGATGCGGTTAGTAAGCTTAATATTAAATGTAAGAGTTGCAATTAGTGGAAATCAATTGTAAAGGAATCAACTAAATACATTGATCAACTTGAAGCTGAAATTGAATGACTGGAAGAATTTTTGAAGGTACAGTCTAAAATAATTAAAAGCAATGATGATGTAGTAGATCTGAAACTGTGAATTGAAGAGCAAGAAAAGGTCATCAATGACCTCACCTCCAGACTTGATGAAAAATCCAAGACTATTGAGGGTCTTGAGGAGGAAGTTATTACTCTAAGGAGTAAACTGGAGACTAAATCAATCCCAAAATAATCGAGGAAGAAAATCAAGTTTGGAAGATTCTCAGATGTAGAATTACTAGCAAGATCCAAGTGTGGTTCAGATGGGGTTAGAAAAATCTTGAGTGATCAAAGACCCGCTTGCATGGGAAAGAGTGGAATTGGCTGTGAGGCTGAGACATCAACTACTGGAAGTGAAAAGATCCAAAAGAAAGATAATATGAAAGTTGAACATGTTGAAACGTTACCTAAAGTGCCGAAAAGGGAACCCTCAATCCAAACTAAAAGGAGAACTGAAAATTATCCTCAAACATTCAGAAATGACAGACAGTCTAACTATTCTCCAAAGGAAGAAGGTATGAGGAGAAATTCAAGTGAGAAGACATTTCCTCTCATGAAGTGTCAGTTCTGTGGCTATCTGGGCCATACCATGTCTTATTGCGAAGAGGAAAGAAGCTATCTGAATGGATAAGATATAGAAGTTCAACAAAGGAGAACAATTTCATATACTAATTCTTATAGAAGAAACAATTTCTATGGATATTGTTATCATTTTTCTAACTTTGGTCATAAGGTCGCTAATTGCAGGCAGAGAAGGGACATGGACACCTCCTACCAGAGTTCAAGAAAAGTCAATTCTCGTTAGCAAGACAGTGTTGCTCTTTCAAACAGGTTTTCTCCTCTCAAAGAATATTTCGACTATAAAGAACCTGGGTATACGGAAGAGATAATTGAAAGGCCAGCAGTTCTATATACTCAATCCAATGTCTCATGGAAGGAAAGAAAGAAGATTGAAAAATCCAACCTTTTAGAGGTGGCCCTCAAAGCTACAAAGAACAACAGTACCTGGATTCTGGATAGCAGTTGTTCATCTCATATGACAGGTAATGTCGTCCTGCTAATGAATATCATAAGGAAGGTTGATGGTACCGTAAGATTTGGTAATGATGGGGCTTTGAAAATCAAAGGTAGTGGAAGTATCGAAATAGCTAATGGAGAACTAAAAAATACTGAAGTCCTTTATGTAGATGGCCTACGTCATAATATCCTCAGCGTGAGTCAACTCTATGACTCGGGACTTGTAGTTAATTTTAATCAGAAAGGTTGCACTATCAAGGGAAAGACAGTCAATTCACTTATGAAGGGATGCAGAACAGAAGGCAACTTGTATCAGGTTGATAGTGAAGAAAATGTATGTTACATGACTATTGAAGAAGAAAAAAATTTGTGGCATCGGAGACTGGGACACATTAATCAACAAGACATGGAGAAAATATCAAAATTGATAATTGTCATGGACATTCCCAACCTGAAGCATGAGCGTGAAAAATCTCATGATGCTTGCATTCGTGAGAAGCTGGTCTGCATTTCATATCAGCCAAAGAAGAAAAGGGAATCTCACCTTCTTGATCTGATTCATACAGATGTATGTGGGCCGATAAATGTTTCCAGAACTCATGGAGAAAGGTACTTTGTCCTTTTCATAGATGATTATAGTAGAATGGCATGTGTGATGGTCATTTACAGAAAACGACAAGTCCTTGACTGCATGAAAACATATCGGTGAATTGCC
This sequence comes from Viscum album, assembly GCA_963277665.1. Lineage (NCBI taxonomy): Eukaryota > Viridiplantae > Streptophyta > Magnoliopsida > Santalales > Viscaceae > Viscum > Viscum album. The sequence goes on along the minus strand of OY728125.1, from coordinate 352,400,219 downwards.
GAGAATGATACTGGACGAACAATCAAAGTGTTGCGATCTGACAATGGAGGAGAATACATGTCCATTGAATATGAAAATTATCTGGAGAAGCATTGGATACAGCATGAGGTAGCTGTTGTGAGAACTCCACAACAAAATGGAGTTGTTGAATGTAGGAATCGACAGGTGAACAACATGGCATGAACTATGCTGATTGAGAGTCGTATTCCACGACATTACTGGAAAGAGGTTGTTCAAGATGCAGTGTACATTCAGAATCGAACAGGACTTTATATGGGTGAGATGAAGACACCATCTGAATTGTGGCATTGAAGGAATCCTTCTTTAAAATACTTTTGTGTCTTTGGAAGTAAATGCTTCATTAGGAACAAAGAAGAAAATCAATGAAAATATGGCGACAATGCAGAAGAAGGAATTTTCCTCAGTTACTCAATGAACAGTAAAGTCTACAAATGTTTCAACAAGTGTTTAGGAAGTATTGTGGAAAGCAGTTATCTTAAGATAATTGAAGAGAAAACTACAAATGCTTCAAGTACGTCATATGATGATGTGATAGAAAGTCAGGAAGAAAGTGAATGTGAATAAAATACAAATTCATAAATAGAGGAAGTTGTTCAAAACACTCAGTAGTCACATCATGATGTTGACTCAGAAGAATAATCTGAAGAAGAAACTATGGCTGAAGAGAATGCTACTGAACCTCGCAGGAGAAATCGAAGAGCTGAGATTGATCCATCCAACATAATTGGGGACAGGAGTGCACCCACTCAAACAAGAAGGATTAGGAATAACACCCAATCTGCATTTCTATCAGTTGTAGAGCCATCCTCATTTGAAGAAGCTGCAAATGATGAATCTTGGGTGAAATCCATGAATGATGAATTAGATCATATTGACAAGAATCAGACATGGGATCTTGTCCAGATACCCGAAGGTCACAATGTTATTGGTACCAAATGGATCTTCAAAAATAAGTTTGATGAGCATGGAAGGGTCATAAGAAACAAGGCATGACTGGTATGTAAAGGATACTCTCAGATTGAAGGCATTGATTTGGAAGAAAACTTTGCTCCAGTGGCTAGACTGGAGTCAATCCAGATTTTCCTTGCCATGGCACTCCAAAGAGGATATAAAGTATATAAAATGGATGTCAAGACAACATTATTGAATGGAGTACTCGAAGAACAAGTCTACATTGAACAACCAGTGGGATTTGTTTTGGGTACTGATGAAACAAAGGTCTGCAAACTAAAGAAAGATCTATATGGTTTGAAGCAGGCACCACGGGCGTGGTACTCACGGCTGGATTCATATCTCAAGAAGTTGTAATTCAAAAGAGGAGGAGTTTATCACAATCTCTAAGTGAAGAATTCTCCAAAAGATAAATTCATGGTTCTAGTCTACGTTGATGATATCATATTTGGTGGCAGCAGGGAGAAATCAATGGACGAATTTGCCAACCACATGAAATCAGAATTTGAAATGTCTATAATTGGGGAGCTCACATATTTCTTGGGGCTTCAGGTGATTCAAAAGAAGGAATACACTTTCATTTCTCAGGAAAAATATGCAAGAGAGCTGTTGAAGAAGTTTAATATGAAAGACTCCAAACCAATGTCAACTCCGATTGTAGTTGGAACTAAACTTAGAAAGCATGAGGATGGGGACTCTGTTGATCCCACCATGTACAGGAGGATCATTGGAAGCCTATTGTACCTGACAGCAACACAACCAGATATTTTCTTTGCCACATGCCTTGCGGCCCACTTTCAGAGTAATCCAAAGGAGGAACATATGGAGACAGTAAAAAGAATCATGAGGTACATTCAAGGTACACAAAACCTTGGGTTATTTTTTGCTGCAGGCAGGGACAATGAATTATCAGCATTTTTTGATGCTGACTAGGCTGGTGATGTAGTAGAAAGAAAGTCTACTAGTGGTGGAGCTTTCTATATTGGGCAAAAATGTGTTGGCTGGTTGATCAGGAAACAAGAAAGTACTTCTCTTAGTACTGTTGAAGCTGAGTATATCTCTTCCACAAAGGCATGCACTCAACTGCTATGGATGAATCAATAATTAACAGATATTGGTGATGAGGTAAAGCAACCTATGTTGATTTACTGCGATAACAAGAGCGCAATTGATCTTACGAAGAATCTTGTTCAGCATTCCCGTACGAAACATATTGAAATCATGTATCACTTTATCAAAGAAAAGGTGGAACAAGGGGTGATTAAAATGGATCATGTGGGAACTGATGAGCAAGTGGCTGATATCCTGACCAAACCACTATCTGCGGCTTTGTTTGAGAAGCATCGGTTGAACCTCAGTGTTCAGTCACCTCCCAGTGCATAAAGAGGTTACGCATTACCCCTCTCCCCGTTTGTGATAACTGTTTTATCTGTTTATGGATATGATGCAGGTTGATGGGGGAGTACTATCTAGGGGGATTATGGTTTTATCTAAACATTGCACAAATTACTGGCCTTTGGATTTATTGTCAATGGGGGAGAAAGGAATAAATTCAGGCAAGTAACGCTTCTGTGATGAGAAGAATGGGAAGGAAAACATTGGAACCCAATTATGAGAAGAATGAGAAGGAAAACATTGGAACCCAATTCAAGCTTCCTCTCTTGTTTTCTACACTGAGCATTGCTCACGTAGACATAGAGTGTTGGCTGAGTTGATTCTTGAGTTTTTGGTTTTCACATGGATGGAGCTCTATTGAATTTATTTTCTGATTGCCAACAAACCCAAAGGGGGAGATTGTTATAACCATGGTCTTCTATGCATGATTTGGTGTATGGTTTGTGTTTGTTGTCAATCAACAGTGGAAGTTCAGAATGTGTACCCACAAAGAGATCATACAGTTCAAGCAGACAACAGTATTGAAGGTGGTGTCGTTTCCCAGTGTTTGCCAAATTTTTGGGCCCGAAAATCGAAAAATGGAGAAAAGTGTTTTTGGAAAATAGACTTGTGTGCCGTGTACTGGATGAAGAGGAAACGTGCGTGCCATATGTTTTTCAAGATCAGAACATCGGAAAATGACAAAGGGATAAGGGTTGCGCAAGTTTTGGGTTGGTCGCGCAAGTGACCTGCGCGCCGTGAAGACACTTGGGCGCCAATGCCTAGGAAGACTTGAAACTTGCGCACCTATTGTTTTTCAATATAATAACTTCAGAATATGGTAAAGGAAATAAGTTCGCACAAGTATTTTTGTAGTTCGCGCAAGTGAGTAGCGCGACAGAGGCTAGGGAGGATGAGCTGCGCGCCGGAACCTGTGCATCGAGGGAACACTTGCGTGCCACCGTGCAGGGGATCCAGTTTGTCTATAAATAGAGAACCCCCCCCCTCCTCATTGGTAAAGAAGTTCAAGACTTAGAGATTTTTCGAGCTCTCATTGCGCAAGTGGTTGAGTCGCGTAATTGGTTGTTGGGTCACACAAGTATAGGGTGTGCGCCAATTGTTGGCTACGTGACCAAGGCAGTTGGGGAGTTAAAGGTGCAACGTCACGCAAGTTTGGTGTTGAAGGATTCAGTGTCACGCAAGTTGTTTGGTGTCACCTGCGCGCCGATTTTGTACCACGCAAGTGACTTGCGCGCTGGGATTGTGACTTGCACACTGGGCTTGGATAAGCGCACTGGGGTTGTTAAAGTTCATATGTCCTTTTGAAGCTGCACAAAAGCTGGAAGATCGCCCGGTACCCTCAGCGCAAAGTGAGATTAATCTTCTGATAAGATTCGGACTTCAACAGAGCATCTACATATGACAGAGGATGCATTCTTATGCAATGATGAAGAGACCTTCACGTTTATAAACTTAGTGGGACTTCACCAACAGCAGTGAGCCAGGGGGAGTCAATGGGAGTGACCCGATGGAAGCATTGAGCTATCTCTGAACCTTTGTAAAGGCAGTGAGCCTGGGATAGAGTGATTTTGCCCAAACCTTTGTAATCCACAGCTAGTAAAGATTAGTAGAATTTGGTACGACCGACAACTTGTCGGTGTATGCTCCTTGGACGTAGCCCTTAGTGGTGAACCAAGTAAAAAGTGTTGTGTCTTCTCTGTGCATGTGAATGTTTGCTTTCTGATCATATTCATCATACAGGTTCAACAAGTTCCAACCAATGTGGGAACAAGATCAATCACATTAAAAGAAAAATTTGTCACCCTAATTCTCCCCTCCCTTCTAAGGGTGTCCCAGGGTCCTTCAAGTGGTATCAGAGGGTAAAGGTTTTTGGTGTTGAATCTGTCCTTTATCGTCATGGAGAATGCAGTCAATGTCAGGGGAGTCCCTCACTTTGATGGAAGTAATTTCCAGATCTGGAAGAACAGAATGAGATCTCATCTAAGATCTCTTGTAATGGATGTTATCTTTTCTACTGTGCAAAGAATACAAGTCACTGATCCAACAGGACTGGCTATGACTGAAACAGACAGTAAAATTCTTAATGTAGATGTTAAAGCACAAAATGCACTCACTACATCCCTTTCTGATCAGATCTACCTTAAGGTGATGAATTGAACCTTAGCAAAATCCATGTGGGATAAACTCGAGAATATTTATGAAGGAGATAGCAAAGTGAAAGAGGTGAAACTGCAAGTGCTGCACAATCGGTTTGATGATCTGAAGATGCATCCAGACGAGAATGCAGACTCTTTCTTCAATCGAATTACTGAATTGGTTGGAGCAATTCGGGGTCTAGGAGAATAAATCAAATACATTGATATTGTAAAGAAAATATTAAGAAGACTTCCACCTCTGCACAATGAAAATGTGTCAGCTCTTGAGGAAAGAGATCTTTCCAAACTTTCTCTAGATGATTTACTGAGCATCTTGGTAGCATATGAAATGAGAGTCAAACCAGAAGATGCTACGACTCGTGTGCGAAAGGAAATGGCATTCAAAGCCATGGATGAACTGAAAATCTCAAAAGATAGTAGTGGTGAAGATGACGAAGAAAAATAAATTCTTTCTCTCATTGAAAAGAAGTTCCAGAATGGGAAAGATAAATTCAAAGGGAAGTTACCTCTCGCATGTTTCCGTTGTGGAAAAGTTGGGCACATTGCCTCTCAGTGCTTAAGAAAGACCAATGATGAAGATAGTGAAGATGAAATCTTCGAGAAGCCTCAGAGAAGGTTCTTCAAAAAGGGAGACTTAAAATCTGGAAATAAAATGCAAAAGAAGAGTTTTTTCTGTGAAGAGGAAGAATGTGATAATGAATTCTGTGATGAAGAAGAACCAGAATTCAAAACTGGGAACTATGCTTCTATGATGGCCACTGTTGAAAAGTTAGAAGATACTGGTGGAGAAAAACAATTGAGAACTTGTGTTGATCCCTAGTTGCAACTTAAGGATGCGGTTAGTAAGATTAAGATTAAATGTAAGAGTTGCAATAAGTGGAAATCAATTGTAGAGGAATCAACTGAATAAATTGATCAAATTAAAGCTGAAATTGAATGACTGGAAGAATTTGTGAAGGTACAGTCTAAAATAATTGAAAGCAATGATGATGTAGTAGATCTGAAGCTGATAATTGAAGAGCAGGCAAAGTTCATCAATGACCTCACCTCCAGACTTGATGAAAAATCCAAGACTGTTGAGAGTCTTGAGGAGGAAGTTGTTACTCTAAGGAGTAAACTGGAGAGTGAATCAATCCCAAAATAATCAAGGAATAAAATACAGTTTGGAAGATTCTCAAATGCAGAATTACTAGCAAGAGCCAAGTGTGGTTCAGATGGGGTTATAAAAATCTTGAGTGATCAAAGACCCTCTTTCATGGGAAAGAGTGGAATTGGCTATGAGGCTGAGACATCAACTGCTGGAAGTGAAAAGATCCAAAATAAAGATAAGATGAAAGTTTAACATGTTGAAAAGTTACCTAAAGTGCCGAAAAGGGAACCCTCAATCCAAACTAAAAGGAGAACTGAAAATTATCCTAAAACATTCAGAAATTACAGAGAGTCTAACTATTCTCCCAAGGAAGAAGGTATGAGGAGAAATTGAAGTGATAAGACATTTCCTCTCATGAAGTGTCAGTTTTGTGGCTATCTGGTCCATACCATGTCTTATTGGGAAGAGGCAAGAAGCTATCTTAATGGAGAAGATATAGAAGTTCAACAAAGGAGAACAATTTCATATCCTAATTCTTATAGAAGAAACAATTTCTATAGATATTGTTATCGTTGTTCTAACTTTGGTCATAAGGCCTCTAATTGCAGGCAGAGAAGGGACATGGACACCTCATACCAGAGTTCAAGATAAGTCAAGTCTCGTTAGCAAGACAGTGTTGCTCTTTCAAACAGTTTTTATCCTCTCAAAGAAGATTTTGACTATGAAGAACCTGGGTATATGGAATATATAATTGAAAGTACATCAGTTCTATATACTCAATCCAATGTCTCATGGAAGGAAAGGAAGAATATTGATAAATCCAACCTTGCAGAGGTGGCCCTCAAAGCTACAAAGAACAACAGTACCTAGATTCTGGATAGCGGTTGTTCATCTCATATGACAGGTAATGCTGGCCTACTAACGAATATCATAAGGAAGGTTGATGGTACCGTAAGATTTGGTAATAATGGCGCTCTGAAAATCAAAGAGAGTGGAAGTACCAAATTAGCTAATGGAGAACTAAAGAAGACTGAAGTCCTTTATGTAGATGGCCTACGTCATAATCTCCTCAGCGTGATTCAACTCTATGAATCGGGACTTATAGTTACTTTTAATCAGAAAGGTTTCACTATCAAGGGAAAGACAGGAAATTCACTTATGAAGGGATGCAGAACAGAAGGCAACTTATATCAGGTTGATAGTGAAGAAAATGTATGTTACATGACTATTGAAGAAGAAAACAATTTGCGGCATCGGAGACTGGGACACATCAATCAAGAACACATGGAGAAAATATCAAAATTGATAATTGTCATGGACATTCCCAACCTGAAGCATGAGTTTGAAAAATCTCGTGATGCTTGCATTCATGGGAGGTTGGTCTGCATTTCATATCGGAAAAATAAGAAAAGGGCATCTCACCTTCTTGATCTAATTCATACAGATGTATGTGGGCCGATAAATGTTGCTGGAACTCATAGATAAAGGTACCTTTTCCTTTTCATAGATGATTACAGTAGAATGGCATGTGTTATGGTCATTCACAGGAAACGACAAGTCCTTGACTTCATGAAAACATATCGGTGAATCGCTGATAATGATACTGGATGAACAATCAAAGTGTTATGGTCTGAAAATGGAGGAGAATACACGTCCATTGAATTTGAAAATTATCTGGAGAAGTATGGGATACAGCATGAGGTAGCTGCTGTGAGAACTCCACAACAAAATGGAGTTGTTGAATGTAGGAATCGATAGGTGAACAACATGGCACGAACTATGCTGATTGAGAGTCGTATTCCACGACATTACTGGAAAGAAGTTGTTCAAGCTGTAGTGTACATTCAGAATCGAACAGGACTTTTTATGGGTGAGATGAAGACACCATATGAATTTTGGCATGGATGGAAGCCTTATTTAAAATAATTTTGTGTCTTTGGAAGTAAATGCTTCATCAGGAACAAAGAAGGAAATCAAGGGAAATATGGCGACAATGCAGATGAAGGAATTTTCCTCGGTTACTCAATGAACAGCAATGCCTACAAATGTTTCAACAAGTGTTTAGGAATGATTGTGGAAAGCAGTGATGTTAAGATAATTGAAGAGAAAACCAAAAATGCTTCAAGGCCGTCATATACTGATGTGATAGAAAGTCAGGAAGAAAGTGAATGTGAAGAAAATACAAATGCAGAAATAGAGAAAGTTGTTCAAACCACTCAGCAGTCACATCATGATGTTGACTCAGAAGAAGAATCTGAAGAAGAAACTATGGTTGAAGAGAATTCTACTAAACCTCGCAGGAGAAATTGAAGAGCTGAGATTGATCAATCCAACATAATTGGGGACAGGAGTGCACCCACTCAAATAAGAAGGATAAGGAATAACACCCAATCTACATTTCTATCAGTTGTAGAGCCATCCTCATTTGAAGAAGCTGAAAATGATGAATCTTGGGTGAAAGCCATGAATGATGAATTAGATCATATTGACAAGAATCAGACATGGGATCTTGTCCAGAGACCCGAAGGTCACAATGTGATTGGTACCAAATGGATCTTAAAAAATAAGTTTGATGAGCATGGAAGTGTCATCAAAAACAAGGCACGACTGGTATGTAAAGGATACTCCCAGATTGAGGGCATTGATGTTGAAGAAACCTTTGCTCCAGTGGCTAGACTGGAGTCAATCTGGCTTTTCCTTTCCATGGCACTCCAAAGAGGATATAAAGTATTTCAAAGGGATGTCAAGACAGCATTCTTGAATGGAGTACTCGAAGAAGAAGAAGTCTACATTGAACAACCAGTGGGATTTGTTTTGGGTACTGATGAAACAAAGGTCTGCAAACTGAAGAAAGCTCTATATGGTTTGAAGTAGGCACCATGGGCGTGGTACTCACAGCTGGATTCATATCTCAAGAAGTTGGAATTCAAAATAGGAGGAGTTGATCACAATCTCTAAGTGAAGAATTCTCCAAAATATCAATTCATGGTTCTAGTCTACGTTGATGATATTATATTTGGTGGCAGCAGGCAGAAATCAGTGGACGAATTTGCCAACCACATGAAATCAGAATTTGAAATGTCTATGATTGGGGAGCTAACATATTTCTTGGGGCTGAAGGTGATTCAAAAGAAGGAATTCACTTTCATTTCTCAGGAAACATATTCAAGAGAGTTGTTGAAGAAGTTTAATATGCAAGACTCCAAACCAATGTCAACTCCGATTGTAGTTGGAACTAAACTTAGAGAGCATGAGAATTGGGACTCTGTTGATCCCAGCATGTACAGGAGAATCATTGAAAGCCTACTGTACCTGATACCGACCCAACCAGATATTGACTTTGCCACATGCCTTGTGGCCCGCTTTCAGAGTAATCCAAAGGAGGAACATATGGAGGCAGTAAAAAGAATCATGAGGTACATTCAAGGTACACAAAACTTCGGGTTATTTTTTGCTGAAGGCAGGGAAAATGAATTATCAGCATTTTATGATGCTGACTGGGCTGGTGATGTAGTAGAAAGAAAGTCTACTAGTGGTGGAGCTTTCTATATTGGGCAGAAATGTGTTGGTTGGTTGAGCAAGAAACAAGAAAGTACTTCTCTTAGTACTGCTGAAGCTGAGTATATCTCTGCCACAAAGGCATGCACTCAACTGCTATGGATGAAGCAACAATTAACAGATATTGGTCATGAGGTAAAGCAAGCTATGGTGATTTACTGCGATAACAAGAGCGCAATTGATCTTACGAAGAATCATGTTCAGCATTCCCGCACGAAACATATTGAAATCAGGTATCACTTTATCAAAGAAAAGGTGGAACAAGGGGTGATTAGAATGGATCATGTGGGAACTGATGAGTAAGTGGATGATATCCTGACCAAACCACTATCCACGGCTTTGTTTGAGAAGCATCGGTTGAACCTCGGTGTTCAGTCACCTCCCAGTGCATAAGGAGGTTACGCATTACCCCTCTCCCCGTTTGTGATAACTATTTTATCTGTTTATGGCTATGATGCAAGTTTATGGGGGAGATACTATCTAGGGGGGGGTATGGTTTGAGATGAACGTTGCACAAATTACTGGCCTTTGGATTTATTGTCAATGGGGGAGAAAGGAATAAATTCAGGAAAGTAATGGTTCTGTGATGAGAAGAATGAGAAGGAAAACATTGGAACCCAATTATGAGAAGAATGAGAAAGAAAACATTGGAACCCAATTCAAGCTTCCTCTCTTGTTTTCTACACCGAGCATTGCTCACATAGACATAGGGTTTTGGCTGAGTTGATTCTTGCGTTTTTGGTTTTCACATGGATGGAGCTCTATTGAATTTATTTTCTGATTTCCAACAAACCCAAAGGGGGATATTGTTAGAACCATGGTCTTCTATGTATGATTTGGAGTATGGTTTTTGTTTGTTGTCAATCAGCAGTGGAAGTTCATAATGTGTACCCACAAAGAGATCATACAGTTCAAGCAGACAACAGTATTGAAGGTGGTGTCGTTTCCCAGTGTTTACCAAATTTTTGGGCCTGAAAATCGACAAATGGAGAAAAGTTTTTTTGTAAAAGAGATTTGCGCACCGTGTACTAGATGAAGAATATACTTGTACGCCATATGTTTTTCAAGATCAGAACATGGGAAAATGACAAAGGGATAAGGGCCACGCAAGTTTTGGGCTGGTCGCGTAAGTGACCTGCGTGTCGTGAAGACACTTGGGCACTGATGCCTAGGAAGACTGGAAACTTGCGCGCCTATTGTTTTTCAATATCATAACTTCAGAATATGGTAAAGGAAAGAAGGTCGCGCAAGTATTTGTGTAGGTCACGCAAGTGAGTAGTGCGACAGAGGCTAGGGAGGATGAGCTGCGCGCCGGAACCTGCGTGTCGTGGGAACACTTGCGTGCCACCGCACAGGGGATCTAGTTTGCCTATAAATAGAGGAACCCCCTCCCCCCTCCTCATTGGTAAAGAAGTTCAAGACTCATATATTTTTCAATCTCTTGCCGCGCAAGTGGTTGAGTCGCACAAGTGGTTGTTGGGTCGCGCAAGTAGAGGCTACGCGCCAATTGTTGGTTGCGCTACCAAGGCAGTTGTGGAGTTAAAGGCGCAACGTCGCGCAAGTTTGGTGTTGAAGGATTCAGTGTCGCGCAAGTTGTTTGGTGTCACCTGCGCGCTAATTTTGTACCGCGCAAGTGACTTGCGCGTCGAGATTGTGACTTGCGCACCAGGCTTAGATAAGCGCGCTGGGGTTGTTAAAGTTCATCTGTCCTTTTGAAGCTGCACGAAAGATGGAAGATCACCCGGTACCCTCAGCGCAAAGTGAGATTCATCTTCTGGTAAGAGTTGGACTTCAACAGAGCATCTACATACGATAGAGGATGCATTCTTATGCAATTATTAAGAGACCTTCACGTCTATAAACTGAGTGGGATTTTACCAATGGCAGTGAGCCCAGGGGATTCAACGGGAGTGACCCGAGGGAAGCAGTGAGCTATCCATGAACCTTTGTAAAGGAAGTGATCCTGGGACAGAGAGATTGTGCCCAAACCTTTGTAATCCATAGCTAGTGAAGATTAGTGGAATTTGGTACGACCGAAAACTTGTCGGCGTATGCTCCTTGGACGTAGCCCTTAGTGGTGAACCAAGTAAAAATTTTTGTGTCTTCTCTATGCATGTGAATGTTTTCTTTCCGATCATATTCATCATACAGGTTCAACAAGTTCCTACCAACGTGGGAACAAGATCCATCACATTAAAAGAAAAACTTGTCACCCTAATTCACCCCTCCCCTCTCAGGGTTTCCCAGGGTCCTTCACACACCTCTGGGTGTGCGGAATCTACGACACAAGGTCGTGGTGGTGAGGCATGGGTGGTCGGCTCGCTGTCGGCCGCTGGAGATAGTGGGGTGCACGATTGTGCCGTGCGGAGGAGGTTGGCCAGCCGGCGAGCCTAGTGGGCCTCCACACCACGGTCCACCACATTCTGGGCTGGTGCACTGAGGGTCTTCGCACCGCGGGCCTCCTAGTGGGTCGGGTCATGCCAGCGGGCCGGGTCGGTCTGACCGGGTCAGACCGGACCCTGACCAGTTACGACCCTTTCCACTTTTTTGGCCATATCTTGGGCTACAGGAATCCTTTTGAAGAAGCGTATGCAGCACCGAAAATCTAGTATTAAGACGGTCCTTTTGGTATACCCCACTTGAGTTTTGGATAAAGGTGGGTTATGTCCAGTTTGGATCAAACACGAATCCAACTAGGCCCTCGGGACTAAAAGGACAATAACTTATAGACCGGGTGTCCGATTGATGTACCATCTATCGCATTGAAACCCCCTTTTCATGGAGGTCCTTTGGGATCCTTCTTCATGGGAATTTGTGGAAGTTTTATTATCGAACTATGGCTTGAGGATCAGACCCTCCTGGAATCAAGCAAGCTTGGTATGGGAACCCTGTAGCTGGCTATATCATGAGAAAGGGATCCTATGTGGGTTTGTGCTTTGGGATCCTATGTGGTTTTGTGCATTGGGATCCTATGTGGGTCTGTGTTCGAGGATCCCACTTGGATCTGCTCTAGGAACTCCACATGGGACTACTCTAGGATCCTACATGGGTCTGCTATACTAGGATTCTATGTGGGTCTGCTGTACTAGGATCATACGTGGGTCTGATGATTTAGGATCCTTCATGGGTCTACCTCTTAATAGAGTAAGATGATTCAGTAATTACATCTAATCATCTTTACTATCGTACCAAAGTTATACCTGGTGTGATCTAATTCTTTACCTTTGTGGTAATCTTCTGTGTGACGTACCTTTGTTGTACTAACCTTCGTGGTGATACCTTTGTGGTAATAATTTGTGTGATGTACCTTTGTGTTAATTACCTTCATGGTGATACCTTTGTGGTAATTTTCTGTGTGACGTACCTTTGTGGAACTTACCTTCATGGTGATACCTTTATGGTAATCTTTTGTGTGGAATACCTTTGTGGTACTTACCTTTTTGGTGATACCTTTGTGGTATTCTTCTGTGTGGATTTACCTTTGTGGTACTTACCTTTCTGGTGTTACCTTCGTGGTGTTCTTTACTTCGTGGGACAGTTTAGCTTTGGGCTTCTGAGTTAGGCCTTGTGTTTCCTCATGATTGAGATGGGTTTACTTGATCACTTAGGTATATGTATGGGCATATACCTAAGTAGGGTTGACTGTTGTTTACATGCTTTTTGGTTTATCCTTCGTGTATTTTGTGAGACATTCGAGGGTCTCGGGGTCCCTACTGAGTATCATTATACTCACCCCTACACGGGATACGCCTGCACCCTATTGTGTTTGGTGCTAATGATGGATAGCGCTGACTGAGGAAAAGAGTACCAAGACTGGAGGTAGCTCAGAGGTGGAAATTAGATGAGGCGTACTGCAGAGACAAGTTCGAGAGATGTACCTACCCTTCAGGTAGGATCCTTAGCAGGTGTTCATAGGAGTTTTTTCAGTTTACTTGTACTTTTCAGTTTTCTTGTACTTTCCAGTTGGGCTTGTATTCTGGCCCCTTTTTCTTACTGTACACACTCTTTTACTATACATTTTACTTGTGTTTATATCTGTTTGTGTTCTTGTTTGTGTGTGCTTACAGGTTATAAAGGCAATGTCTGCCTAGTTTTAGGGAATACACCTTTCAGTGCTAGTCTCCAGACCCTGGCCTATGGAAGGCGAGCTTGGGGTAGTCACAGCATGGGCCCTAGGGGACGAGTCGTGACATCATCTCACACCAGGTATACAACTCAGAGTTAAGGAATATAGATTATTAGTCTTAATCTATATCATATTATTCCATTTTGAAGTTCCTCAACTAAACCACAACAAGTTGTTCTACTATCGGTCCACTCTTGGACGTAAGTCACTGTTCCATGATGATCTACTGTAAGGTGGGTCCATGTCAGGTCACACCACTACTGATCCACACAGGTTCACTGGTATGATGATCCACATGGGGTTGCTGAAATGATGAACCACACAGGGTCGCTCAATACTAATCCACACGGGATTTCTAGTTGCTGATCCTTGATGGGCCTCTCTAAAACTGGTCCTCGTCAGGTAGCTACGATGTTAATCCACAGAGAGTCTCTATTATGTTTATCCACATAGGATCACTACTTCAATTATCAGCTAGCAATAGGATTCCTTCTCACAGCATGCTTGATTCTGGGAAAACTGCTCATCAAGCCATCATCCATATTTCAACTTGTATAGAGTCCCAAAACCATTATACCCAAGGGACCTCCCTATCATAGGGGTTCCAACGTGACAGACGGCACATCGATTGGATGCCTGGTATGTGAGATATGGGCACTTTTATAAAAAGGGCCCAGTTGGATCCAAGTCTGATCCAACCCAAGTCACACGTCAAACTCCATCAAAACTCACTTAGAGTATCTCCAAAGGACCTCCGTGTTACTAGGGTCCTTATGCCACAGATGACGCGTCGTTCGGATGCCCAGTCTATTAGTTACATCCCTTTCTGTGAATCGGGGGTGATCACACCTCGGTCCAGCCTAGCTCGGTCAGGCCCGACAGAATATTCCAAAGGGACCACTTCCCAAAAGGGATCCCAATGCCACTAATGGCGTGTTGAATGGACACTCGGTTCGTTCGTTGTGGGCATTTATTTATTCGGGGGCCAGTTGGGTCTGGTCCCAATCTGACTCGGTCAAACCGGCCTGATGCAACGGGTCCCGGGGTCTACCTAACCTCTCTTGGGTCTAGCCCATTAAGGGTCGTCCAAGTTCACTGAGTCCGGACCATCAGGGTCGGCCCGGTTTACTGAACCCAGCGCGGAAGGGTCGGCCCGGTTCGGTTCGCAGGCCCGGGATGGGGCTGGCCCGGCCCGCCGGGTGGAGCTCGTCCCACCCGCACTACCACATCAGGCCACGGGTCTAGCCTAGCCTGCTAGTCGATCCGGCCCAGCCAGCTGGAGGGTTCGGTCCACTGGGCGGTTCCGGCCTGATTGGTCGGCCCGCATCTGAATCAGTCTGCCCGAAGGCTGGCCGTTGGGTACCACTAGCCCTGCGGTTTCAGGGTCATTTCGCCAGCCAATGGGGCGTTACCCCACCACATGAACAATCGACCATTGGGCCAAATGGGTTCCGCCAACGCAGCATGGCGTGGTGCCTCCCCACTCCTTCCTACCGCAGCCCACTGGCCGCGGCTGCTCTGCGCCACACCCTTCTATCGTGGCTGCTTCGCGCCACTGGTGGCACCTAAGGGCGCCACCCTTTTCCCATGCAACTGGCTCGTTCCGGCCACCATGGAATACCGTCAGACACCGCCCACATCCAGTTGTCGCAGGTCTCCTCTGACCGTCATTGATGTGGCACACCTGTGATTTCTTCTGCGGGCCACCGGACGTGCTCAGGTGGTCCGTTCTTGGTTCTATCTGTGCCTTCGGCTCTCCCAAGCTACCGTTGTCATAGGTTGACCCGCTATTTTACGTTTCCATCAATATGAGGAAACTATCCATGAAGAAAAAAGCATGAGCGAAGTGGCGGAGGGTCCGGCCTTGTTCATCTGGCTTACAGCCTTCGCCTTAATTTGATAGCAAGCTGAAGAAAGGTAAAACATCAAAGATAACTTTTAAACAATCCCCTTTCCTAGAAGAGACATTCACTAATGAAGATTGATGGAACCTCCTTCATTTTGTCGTTGGTTCATGATTCAGTGGAACTCGTCATCGTTCGTTGAAATTGGTCTCATCCTCCAAGTGGTTAGCGTCATGGTACTTTTCCAGAGCTTCGTCGCATGGTGAAGTCGTTCCAACACTCCACCTCGAGCTCCATATAAATAGGAGAGGTTAAGGGTGAGTAACGCACGTCGAATTAATGAGGTTTATTTAATTAATGAACCTTCCAAATTCCAATTATGCAGTTACAAAAATAAAGGGGAGTCAGTCCATTTAATGGCTTGACATGTTGTTGGTCCCACCACAGCCTCTTGTCCGTCGGGGGAAAAGAAAAAAAATATGACATTGTTATTTTATTATTATTTTAAATGTCCTAAAACTATCTTTTTCTCCCGACCTACTGCGATCAAAGTAAAGCCTCCCTTAAGAAAATCCCGACACTGTAGATTCAACAGTGCCATTAGATTTTTAATCTGAGCACCGTTTCAAAAGATAGAAAATGATGCCCACACATTTACTAAACGTACCTTAAAAAAAGTTCATAAATTCATTCCAGGAACATCGGGCCTCAGAATCATGTGCCGTCAATTTTTGCAGACTTGTAATAATTCCATATAATTAAAAAAATTACATGGAAAATCCGGGTCTTTACATTTATCATCTCTCTGGAGATGAGGATCAATGGAAGTTATTAATTCAAAACACAACGTAGGAGAAAGAAATTAAAAATATGGAATGAAATTATTTCAAGGAAATTTTTTTGGAAAAATATTTCCCCCACAAAAGCAGATATGGAGAGACAATTATTGAATTTGAGACATAAAGAGAATGAAAATATTGATATGTATGAATCGAACTTTACAAGGTTATCAAGGCATGTCACTGACTACATATGTAATCCAAAGAGAAAGTTGGTCATATCTTTGATGGACTTAAGAAATTTCTATGAAGAGAACTAGAATCCCAAACATTATCATCATACTAGGATATATTATCATGTTCCATCAAGATAGAGAAATAATTTTCCAATCCATATATATTCAAAGGGAATCAAGATAAAAAGAGGGTTTCTGAGTAATCTGGAAAAGGAAATAAGGAAAAAAAATTAAGAAGGAAAGAATATAATTTCTAACTTACAATAAATATTGAAAGAAACGTCATGGAACATTTCTATTGGGGATGGAATTTTATTACAAGTGTGGATAAAAAGGTCACCAAGCCTATCATTATAAGGATAAGAAATAATTTAGAAATGTGAGATGCTTCAGATCTAAGTAGATGGGATACTATGCACATGATTGTCTTAGATGTCAAATAAACTTACCCCAAAAAAGTCCAAGGGAATAAGGTTGTGCTTATATAGTCATAAGAGCTGAGTTTGAAGTTCCTAATGATGTGGTGGTAGGTAATTTAATCATACCCTAAAATTTAGCTAAATCACTATTTGATTTTGGATCATCTCATTCTTTTATATATTCCTAGTTTTCTATAAAAATTATATTTTTTTCAATTCACCTTAACAAGGGAGTTGTCAATAAAAACTTCTAATGGAAACCTTATTGTAAACAAATGTGTCAAGAAACTCCTATTATAAGATATAAACATGCTCTAATTTCATATTTTATTATCATACCTATGGTTGATTTTGATATAATACTTGGTATGGACTGAATTTAAAAATATAACTCAAAACTTTATTACAAATAGAAGGAAATTGTGATTAAAGATGAAGATATTGAACTTCTCATTATTAGAGGGGAGACTTCGTCATCTGATTCATATATGGATCTACCCCTAGTAGCTCTTCTAAATAAGATTCTTAGAGAAGAATAGTATATAAAACCTAAAAATGAAAAAGTTGATCTTCATATTGAGTATTTATCTATTATACAGGAATACATTTATGTATTTCTAGGGGAATTTTCCAGTCATCCTTCAGTGTGGGAAGTTGAGTTTTATTTTGATTATTCCCTGATGCAAGACCTATATCAAATAATCCCTATAGAATTTCCACAGTGGAGTTAATATATTTAAAGAAAAAACTAGAGTAATTGAGTGGTAAGGGATTTATATACCTTATCATTTCCCCTTGGGTAGATCCTATTATTTTTTTTAAGAAGAACGATGGATCTATGAGGTTGTGCATTGACTATAGGGAGATCAATTCTATTATGATAAATAACAAGTTTCCTCTGCCTCTCATTGATGATTTACATGACCAACTTCAAAGAGATCAATATTTTTCAAAGATTTATCTTTGTTCTGGATATCATCAATTTCATATAAATAAGGAATATATTCCAAATATAGTGTTTTGAATAAGTTATGTACATTACAACTTTACAGTAATTCTATTTGGACTAACTAATGCACCTTCTATTTTTATGGATCTAATGAACATAGTATTCAAGGTATGACTTGATAATTTTTTTGTGGTATTTATTAATGATGTCTTGGTGTACTCCAAAAGCTATGAGGACAATTAGAACCACTTGAAAATTTTCCTAGAGACTCTTAAAAGAAAAGAGTTATATGGGAAGTTTATAAAGTTTGAATTCCAGATTCAAACAGTTTCTTTTATTTCCCATATTGTCTTTAAGGATGGAATCTCAATTGATCCTACAATGACAATAGAAGTCTGGGAATGGCCTACTCTAACAAACATAACTGAGGTATATAGTTTCATTGGTTTAGCAGGTTATTATCGATGTTTTAGTAAAAAAAAATCCAGATTAGCTAACCTATTAACCAAGCTCACATGTAAAAGGTTTAAGTTCATATGAAAAAAATAATGTGAAGAATGTTTTGAAGAATTGAAGATAAGATTGTTCAATGATATAATTTTTACTCTACCATCAGGAAATGATGGGTTTGTGATTTATAGTGTTGTTTCAAATAAAGGAATTGGTTGTGTCCTTATGCAAAAAGATAGAGTTATTTCTAATGCATCAAGGTAGTTAAAAACTCATGAACAGAACTATCAAAATCATGATATTGAGTTAGCAACTGTAATCATTTCTTTAAAGATATTTAGATTCTATCTCTATAGTAAAATATTTTATATATATATATATCACAAGAGTTTGAAATATATATTGTCATAGAAAGAACTCAACATGAGGAAAAGGCGATGTCTCAAGCTAATCAAGGATTATGATTGTCCAATACACTACCAACAAGGAAAGGAAAAAAGGTAGCAGATACACTGGTTAAGAAAGATCATGGAGTTATAAAAAATGAGTATTGATAGGGATCCTATGTATATGAATCTAGAAAAGATGAATATGGGAATTATCAAGGAAGGTGAAACATCACTACTTTTTCAAATTTTTGACAAACCATCTTTATTAGAAAAGATAAAAAAAATTAGTCTAAAGATTATAATTTTCAAAAGAAAATTAAAATTTTGAATGATGGGAAATTGGTAGACTTCATATATGAAGATGAAATTTTGAAATTTTGGAAGAGGATTTATATTCCCTCTATACCCGATCTAATAAGGGAATTATTAGAAGATGATCATAGCTAGAATTTATCTATACACTTTGGTAGTACTAAGATGTACAAATATTTTAAGGAACATTTTTTTGGGGTAGTATGAAGCATAAAATTTCTAATTATGTATCAAGATGTTTAGTTTCTAAATATGTGATGGATAAAATACAACATCCTATTGGATTCATGCAACCTATACCAATTCCTAAATGGAAATAGGATGACATTACTACAAATTTTGTTACTGGATTACAAAAGACTCCAATAAAGAATGATGCAATATGGGTAATTATTGATCGACATACTGAATCTTCACATTTACTCTCTATAAGGGAGGGTTTTCCATTGGAATTACTTGCATGACTCTATATTAATGATGTTGTAATAATTCATGGTGCGCCACTATCAATTGTGTTTGATCGAGATCCGCATTTTACATCAAAATTCTAGAAGATTCTTTAGACAGTTTTGGATATTGAGCTTCAGTTTATTATTTCTTATCACCTTTAAACTAATGGATAGTCTAAAAGGACTATTTGTACATTATAAGACGTTTTTATCTCATGATCACTTGACTTTCTAGGTATGTGGGGTTTTTATTTAGATTTTGTAGTGTTTTACTATAATAATAGTTTTCATTATAGTATTCAAATGGTTCCATATGAAGCATTATATAGAAAAATATTTCAGACACAAAATTTTTGGGATGAAGTTGGTGAGAGGAAACTTGTTGGACCAAAACCTTTGGAGGAAACAACATCAATGTTAAATACTATTCAAACCTATATCAAAGTAGATAAAAGTAGGAAAATGAGTTATGTCAATAACTGGGGAAAATATTTGGAGTTTCAATTGGAATATAACGTTTTCTTAAAGGTATATCCATGGAAGGGTGTTATAATATTTGGATAGAAAGGGAAACTAATCCTTGGGTACATCAGACCAATTGAAATTCTAGAAATAATTGGATTTGTGGATTATCTTTTGGAATTTTCACCTAGCCTTTCTAAAGTACCCAGTGTGTTCCACATCTCTTTGTTAAGGTAGTACATCCCAGACCCAACACATGTACTCACCTTTAAAGAAATAGAACTAGAACCTAATTTTTCTTACTACAAAGATCTTATCTAGATTCTTGACACTAGAGAGAAAGTATTGAGAAATTGGACATATCAACTGGTAAATTTTCTTTGGAGAAACCATAAAATGGAAGAAGCAACATGAGAACCTAAGGATTCTATGAAGAATAACCAAACTCATCTGGTTAGAAATTAATACTTGTGAAAATTTTGAGGATGAAAGTTTTTGAAGGAGGTAAGAATATAACACTCTAATATTTTACAGTATGTAACTTCTTAAATAAATCCAATTTATTAGATAGTTTAAATTGTACACAACACTAATCTTAAACGAATTGTGATATATTATTAAATATTAACATAACAATTGGGAATAGTAATCTAGAAATTAGAGTAATAACCTCAACTATTAACATAGAAATAAAATTTAGGTATCACATAAATGAAAATTTGATATATTTATATCATAGAAAAAGTAAATAAATGTTTTCCAAATGATAAATTAAATGATGGTTTTTTTTGTGAAACATAAATGTTTATTTACAATTTTATAATTAATATAATTATTTAAAAATAATAATTTCATAAAATAGATTCATAAGTTAATAATTTGTTTTATTATAATTATATGACAATTTTTTGAGACCATTATTAATTTTTCAAAGTGTCATAAAAGTGGTTATAAAATTAAAATATGTATTTTTCAAATAAATGATGATTTTACTTAAAAATTAAATTTTCTATATTTATAAAATTATTTTCATAAAATAGATTCCATTTTTTAAATTTATACATAGAAAAATTGTTAGGGTGTATTTTTTATATTTTTCTAAAATAGTTAAAAAATTTATGAATGGTGAAATACGGTAATTTATGGTATTTAATGTTATAAGTTAGATACATTAATGTTTGAGTCATTGATGATGTAAGAATACATTATTTTGAAATCACATGCAATATTTAATGTACTTAGTCACAAGAATCAACACTATTGATAGTCCTGAGCCAACATAATAAATAAATGAATAAAATAATCCAAAAACACTTCTCTCCTCCCCTATAAATACCACCTCTCACCACCCATTCTCATTACACCTTATAAGACTTTAATATTTCCTATATTCTGCCCAATTACATTTATAATACTCTTTCCCACGTCCAAGACCTTCTTTACTTACCAAAATACCAAATCCAAGTGTTTTAAGAAGGTTCCCAAGGAGAAGATATTCGAGAGGTAAAATCCTCCTTTCTCTTTTAATTTATTTTATTTTCTTATCCTATACTAAAATACCATATAAAAAATGTAATGATAACTAAAATATCATATATATATTATAATATTATTTTTCTAATAAACTATCCATCATAAAATCCTTTCTCTCCTTTTATTTTAAAAATGAAAACATCGTCTGTGATGTGTCGATTCACCACTTTCGTGGATGATGAGTTTTAATTTTCAATTACCACCTGCAAGGATAGTCATAAAACCATTATTATGGTTTAATAATATTTTAATATACATGTTATAAGTTATATCATGTTCTATAATCAATATATAAACATTATATTAAATAAAATTACACAAGTTCACGATGGTTGTAAAACCCGCCAAAATAAATTAAGACATTTTCATCAGCATTTTATATAATGAATCATCCTCATACCATATAACCAAATGATATGTAATACCATTTAAACTTATTTAATTTAATTAATGATAAATATTTTCACTTCTAGAGAATTTATTCCCATTTTACAAGAACTTCCATATTTATACTCAAGGGAACCGACCACAAAACTATGAAACAAACACTCCCAGAACAACGAAATTAAACATTATAACTCATCAAAATAGCCATAAATGAACTTAATAAAATTATAATAAATAAATATATGTTTAATTGGTTCTTAATTAATAAATTAATTAATCTATTTTTAATATACATTACATTAAGTACTAGTGCAGAACGCTTTCGTACATAAGGTAAGGGTTTCTCATCTCACTTTTACTTCTGTGAGTAATATTCCTTATCTAACCCTTATTTCTTGACTATGGTGTATATTATTAACTTTGGTATATCATATAATTAATCTCTTTATCTTAATGGAATTCAATCTTTCATTTTATGATCATTAATTTTATGGGCTATACAGTTTGACTAATTACAAAGTGGTAAGGGAATTCTTAACCCAATTTACTTTCTTTGAGTTAAACGTCTTCTCCATTGGTTATATCATTCTATGATAATGTGTGAAATTACTTTTGGTTATCTTATGTTTTATTTACACTTTTTTATGTTGGTTTATAGATGATACACATAATTGATTCATTTGGTTGATGCTCACACTTTTTTTAAAATACTATTTTAAATGTTACTTTTTCAAAATTTAAAAGGAATGTTTTTTAACTTATAAGTCAAGAGAGGATTTCCCTGATTTCATGAAGACATAATGTCTTGAGGAATAATTTATAGTTTTACAATGTTATTTTCAAATAAAATATTTTCTTTTATAATTCCATAGATTTTTAAATTAATGATTTCAAAGTAAAGTGGTATTTCTCTCAAGAATTTCTCAATGATTTTATTATAGTATTTTCATCTATGTCAAAAACCTTTGTGGGATCCTATTCTTAATTGAGGTTGATCTCATATGATACCATATACCATATTTTATTGATTTTTTTATGATCAGTTTGAATGTGGATGTGCTATTTTGATACAATTCATCATATTACACTGGATGGTTTATGATTATGTTTATTGTTTGGGGAAATTTGTTTCATATTATAGTTTCAATATGAATGTATATGTTGATTATGTTTTTTCCCTTTCATATGAGTAATGAATTGTACTTAGTAAGTGGCAGGTGGGTCCTACTACAGACCCTTGATACATCGGTAGGTCTCATGGGACAAACTTGTCTGGGTATTAGCTGATGTCTTACCCGATTATGTATAGAGTCTTGTTCGAAGCCTTGATAGTATGTTTATGATGTCCCAAATTATAAATTACATAAAATATTAAATTATTTTTTTATAATCCATGTGATTATTCTACAAGTATAATATCCATGTTTAAGTTTCATTCTCATGTGATTATTAATATGGAATTATTTTATTAGATTTTATTCCTATCATATTATGCTCAAGATAATGTTTTAATGGCATGTGTTTTTAATTATTTAATTTTCCTTATTGTATATTTTTATTTATGGTATCTTCTATTGTATGCTTACCCATATTGAGTATCTAAGCTCACCCCTTTATTATGTTTTATTTTTTCTCAGGATGTTAAGATGTATATTATGATTGACATGAAGGGATAATTTGGGAGAATAAGGGTGTTTGAAATTTAGTTACTATGTTGTATTTCATTTCAAGTTGTAATTTAATACTTATGTTTGTATCTATTAATACAAATATACTAAACTTTTCATTCCTTTGGGATGAAATCACTTGTACTTAGTACCAATGTAATAAATTAACCACCAACTCTATGCTTCCGAGGATGGGGTATTTACACTACATGAATGCAAGTGTAACTGCATGTATATACTTTAATATTGAATGTGCCTCATTAATTTATCAAAATTTAACTTCATAAAAAGTCCTTGATAAAATCTATGCAATATAACAAAATTTTTAGTTCCTCACATTCATGAATGGTATTATTTTCAAGGTCATCTTTAGGCTCAGCTTTATATTAGGAGGATGATGGATTTGATCATGGAAATAGCTCTGTTTGATCACTATAGATGGAAAAAATCATGGACGTTGAGCACTGGTATGAACAATACAAAAACCCCTCAGTGGGAGGTAGGAGATGATGTGCTCGAAATACCATATATCTTAGATTATTAGGATCGGATGGATCGCATTCTATATCTATATTTTTAACATGAGTGAATAGTTCATGTACATCTCCTATCCCACATCAATTTATTCCAGGGTCAAGAACCTATTAATAACTAAATTCATTTCTTTAGCTAGGTAGAAGTGAGTATCGGGGTATGCTCCCGAACTCCAAAAGCACAAACCCATATCGACACCCTCTTCCATCATACATCCATGAATAGTGGAACTATTTCTCTCGTATACATTCCCTATGGTCATTATCCATGCCAACTCTACCAGTGCCTCTATTTGGTCATGTGGGCTGGCTCCTACATGGTGAGCCATGTTCTCACATATGTGGTTGAGTTGTACTCTTTAATAGCTTGGGTATAGCCATATTTTTTATATAATTAAAACTAAAAAATATTATAGTAATTATAAGTATATAATTTATAATATCAAGCCATTATAAAATTACTTTCTTTCCATTCTAAAATTTCTTCTTCAAAAAATATATATGTAAAATATATATATATTTTATCTTTCATGGCCTTCAAAATATTACTCTGAATTCTTTGAATTCATATTCTTCTAAAATGATCAAATAGTTCTTCAAGTATCCTTACAAAATAATAGGGATATTTAATGGACTTATTCTTAAAATTATATTCATGAAAATTAATATTTTCATGGTATTCATCTTTTAAAATTTTGAAGAAAATGTGCACTCATATGGTGAAATTGGAATATATCATTGGACTTTAAAGACTAGTTTTAGTAATTTTTACAACAATCAAAGATAATTATTTACACATGAAATAAAATTTCATTAAATTAATCCATGACAATCCTCCAAGATTCATCACCTCATTTCCACTCACCAAGAACATATTGACTCATTAACAACAAAGTCTCCCCCTTTGTAGTTGTTGTCAATATATCCTCACATTACAAAATTCAATATGTGGTGATAACTTCTTTTATCCCCCTTATTGAATATTAAATGAAAAGGATAAGTTTGGGTTTTCTCATCTCATCAATTTTCCCAAAACATGTTCTCCTCTTTTAAATGATTGTTTCTTGAACACTTATAAGAGTGAGATGATATCATGTGGGTCTTCTAGAAAATATAATTTAGTTAATCAACTCTCAGTCTACATGGGATAACCTAGTGTATAAAACATGGGAGATATATCCAAGGTTTTATATGTTATCCATAAACTACCATACATGTGAAAACATGCTTATAAATTATCAATTCTAATTTTAGGGGTTGAAAATAATTATCAATGAAATGAGAAATCTAGCACATACTTCAAAGAGCGTGTCATAAATTTCAGGTGAAATAAAATAAATATCCCATTTTTTTAAATATTTTCATAAACCATATACCCTCCAATAAAAATTATTAATACGATTAAGAATGATGGATTAGAGTGTGATTGGAATAACTCAAACTCCATTATTACCAAATTGTATAAAAATTATATATTCATATGAAAAATGATTTGGAAGCCTTGTTTAACAATTTTTATCCCCATAAATGGGTGTACTAATTTACTTCTCATCATGATAGTTGATAAACTTCATGATAATTGATTTCTACTTGTTTTAATAGCAATGATAGCCTCAAAATTCTCCTTCAATTCCCTATATTATAGCTCAAACACATAAAATAATAGGGGAATAATGAGGGACCTCAATGTATCTTAGTAGTAACATTCAGGTTAAGAGTTTCCTCTTAACCTAGGACATTATTTTATTCCAATATTATAACTTCCTTTCATGTCAATAATATTAAATTTTACGCTTGTAGATAACTTCTCATTAACCTTCACCTCATCTTCTCAACCCAATTTCTTTCCTTTATCTTTATAATTATGTGAATTCTTATTGAAATCATAAGAGACCACTCCATTGAGTTTAGTCATGCATACCTCTATTTGATGACCCAATAGACCACATCTTTAAAAACCCTCTTTAAAAGACTCAAATCTATTTTTCATGAAAATATTTGGTACATATTTGA
Source organism: Viscum album (assembly GCA_963277665.1). Taxonomy (NCBI): domain Eukaryota; kingdom Viridiplantae; phylum Streptophyta; class Magnoliopsida; order Santalales; family Viscaceae; genus Viscum; species Viscum album. The sequence continues at coordinate 352,374,500 of OY728125.1, read as the reverse complement.
AACCTTAATTCCTTTGAGTTTTTGGTAACATTTTCTCACCAAAACTACCCCTTGGTTCTTTACGTGTTCCTAGAAGATACATATTATACCAAATGGTATACTCATTGTGGAAATACCCACAACACCAACAATAGCCTCTAAATTTTGATCTTTTAGATTGATTTTTGATCTACCCAGTATTATATTATTTATTTCCTACATCAATTTAATTATTATTTTTCTTAGGGGTAAATGATCTTCTTGACCTCCTTTCTTCCAATGCTGGGGAAGGGTATCTCTTAAACTCTTTCTTGTCCCAAATTTATACTATTTTATATTTGATACCTACATTATCAGGTATAGAAAATATATTTTTAGAATCATAATTTTTCTATTTGTTGGAACACTTCATCTCACTAGCTTGAGAAGATTCTCCATTAACCTCCACTGGTTTTTTTAAATTCGTATATGTTATTAGTCAACTAATGTTAAACTATGGCACATATAGCTTGTGTCTAAAATAGATCTTATTACTTTATAGATAATTATTTCTTAAGATCAATGATAACCTTTTATAATTTTTATTCTATGAGATTGTGCTTCTTTATCTCATCAATATATGTCACTTACTTCTTAACATACTCTTCCTTCATAAGAACCTCATTATTTATCTCTTGTGGTTCATTCTTATTTTATTTCCTGAGTTTAGAAATATTGTAAAGGAAATATTCCAATTTTCCTTTTATTTCCCACTCAAGTTTTATCCATTCTTCCCCATCATCATTACTACTTAAGGAATCATATCATTTTTTACATGGTAAAATAAACTCACTTCATCATTTGAATAAATAGTTTATGATGAATATTTTTTTACATTAAATTACTATACTTACTATTAAAGTGCTTCTTCTAATTCTTACCCCATTTATATTTCTGAATCCTCTCATCATTCTTATTAGATTTAGTTTATTCCACCCTCTTATTTGGAAAATCATATGAAAAGTGTCTAAAGTTATCACAATTCCATCACTTTGAATATTTTTTTCCTTTCCCCCTCTATTTTCCTTTTTAAAACATTTTTTTAAATAAGAGAAACAATCTCATTGAAGTCATCTTGTAACATCCCCAAACCAGTGGCCACTATATATGTTGCCTATAATAGGGTTGTCACGTGACCTTAGGTGTGCCTCCTCATATTCCAAAGGATATTGACTGGTAGTGGGGGTCTATGTATAAACATTGCGGAGACTATACCCACTTTTTAGAGTAATGCCGCAATAGAAAAAATATCAACAAATATAATAACTATCAAAGAAAAAATAAGTGGATAGCATATGAAAAATACCAACAAGTAACCAAGTAGCACATCATATAATAATATTATGAATACACTACATTTCAGGCAGTCATACAAATAAAATTTATAGTACCAAAACCATAAAAGATCCCAAATAGGGTCCTATGTCCCAACTTAGTCTTGACATACCATGATCCAACCCAAAAAATCCATGTATAAACTAAACACCAGGACCCTATCGGGAACCTATAATAGAAACAAGTATCTTAGGCTAAGGTACCCAAGTTCTATGGTAGCCTGAGAAGGGTGTGAGTACAATATAGAAGGCCACCACCAACAATGCCTAAAGAAATAACCAGTTAGTACAACAGTGTATACAGAAAAATCAAGTGAAAAAATAAACAGAGAAAAAAATAAAATATATATTACACATTTAATCAATTATCAAATAACCATTTTATCCATTAAATTCTCTAGATTCAATCAACCAACTAAACTAGGTTTGGTTTCATTCGAATCCTAGTCCATATAATAAGGGGTTACATGCTTTTAAATCACAAAGGGGGGATTCGCTAATCAGAATTTATCAACTTACCATGGAACCTTTGTATGGTAATCAATTCATGTCCACATGTTTGGTAAGCATAGAGCCATAGTCTCACATCACAACCCACACCATGACCATATGTTGGGAAGCATGGAGCCTTAGTCCAACATCCCAACTCAACAATACATAACACTAACCTTGGAACCTTGGTCTAGGTAGTCGCATCCTATACAACCATTAGGGATATAGAGACTTAGTATGACTCCCTAACCTATGCATTATAGGGTTGGGGTTTAGAGCCTCAATCTAACCCAACCCATGGGGGTATATCCTCATGTCCAATACCCTCACACTACCATTAATCCATGTGCACATGATTCTTTAACCATAACACATTTACCAAACACAAACCATAACAATTAAACACATTTATCATTTACAAACATAACTCATTAGAAATATCTCACTTACAAGGCATAACCCATTAACACATATACCATTATTCCAAAAAAAACCTTATGATATATCATAAACTAATAACATTCATCATTTAGTTATTTAATAACCATTTTAACATGCCAACATAATCATTATGGGTTTTATCTCACTAACCCATATGTCATTTCAATTATTATGGTCCCAACGGACCTTTAAAACTACATCATGGAATAAAACACAATTCAAAATACACATTTGAAATAAACTTGAACTCACTCATTAAAACACTAGCCTTCATCTTTGAAAAACTAAAACATGCCCCAAGGATTTCATTTTCATTTCTAACTATTCAAAACAATCATTAATCATTTTCACCAGAAAGGGGCCACACCCCCATTTCAAATCATCATTTGAAATACATTAATAATAACCCCTTTTAAAATCATTTGTGTTCAACACCTCCTTTCAAAACATTTCTCACTTTCAAACATAAATTCCTTCATTGAAAACTATGGTCAGGTCTAAACCCAAAACACATCATTTAAAAGATTTCAATAAACCCTTGGGAACTTATGAAAATAACACAGAAACATCTCAATTTTCCTATTAACCTAACCCGCATACCCTAAACATAATCCACAACCCATTAATTTCCATAATTACCCTATCTCAATTTTTACCAACTCATTTCACCATTTTCAAGGGTTTGGAACACCCCAAGGGTATCCCTAGGTTTGTTCTCACATCATCAATGAACCCAACGGGTCCATGGAGGGTCTCACACCTCAATCTAAGGCCCAAATAACTTTCCAAATTCAGTTACATTAAAATTAAATAAGGTAGTACATTAGAACAACCACATACACATATATAACAAAGATACTATATGGAAAATCTTTAATAACACCTTCCTCGTACTTTTTGACAAGTGCTCACTTAAACCTAGCGATTTGAACTCAAACAACTATCAAATACCTATATAATAATATTATAGAAAAATATGTTTTTAGGGATTTGGAAGTATAGGAAACCACACACCAATACTATTCTATAAAATTGAAGGAAATGAGGTTGAAGAATTACCTAGATCTTCGATTTCCACTAAACGGAACTCCAAATGCCCAAGAATCGATTGAGAATCACCCATGGAAGAGGAGGGGGATTCTAGTTCGTTTCCCTATATATAGGGGGTCTAATGGGGGAGAAATTAAGGGGATAAATAAATAATATTGCACGTAAAAAATTAGTAATTCCTCACTTTTCAAGGGATGCATGTTTTGGCCGCATGGTAGGCCAAACTGTGCATCAACCGTGTGACTCTTTTTTTCCAATAAGGGAAAATCCATAAATTCTCCTGGGAGTACCTACATAGTTTGGAAAATCATGTGGAGACCGTGTTCCAACCTTTGTCTTAGAGGAGTCTTGTCTTCATGGATTCCCCTAACCAGGTGCATGGTTAGTACTAACCATGCACCAACCATGTGCTGAACAATGTTTGTCCTTATTTATTCTCTTTTTCAGGTCCCAAACCCCCATAACACTCTAAAAAAATCCCATACACCCATGAACCACTTTGATAACTAGAAAAAAGGTAGTTTGATAAAAAAAAATTAAATAAGTTTGTACCTCCAAGAAAGGTTGGGATCTTACAACCTCACCACCTTATAAAGAATCATCCTCAAGCTGTACTCCACATGCTTCACCAAACCTTCAAGAAAAAAGGGTTAGTCCATGGGGCCAACTTATCAACATTCATTTCCCAAGATTATTCCTAGACACAGCCATACCATCACTATATTGAGACCAAGGAAATAGTCCCACCCTAAAGAAATGTCCCCTACCAAAATTCACAACCATGAACCCAATGATCCTCAAGGATGCATCTACCTCAAACTCACCATCACCAAAATCAAACGCATGAGAAAGTTTTGGGAAATACCATTAAACCACCACAAAAAAGGATAACAACAAGTCACTATATTACACTAGGAGATCCAAATAAACACCCTCAGTCTGAAGGTCCCAGGTGCAGCGAAAGCTCGTGGGTGGATGTGCCCACTTGACATTTTTTCATTAGCAATGATCAATCTGGGATCAATACGATGATAAACACCAGACTCCATGGATAGAATAATGGAAATAGAAAAAGAAGTTGAATAGTACTAGAACCACAAAGGAGGATCATCATAGTTTGATTATAATTAATTTAATTAATTGACAAGAAGTACCTTTTATGGCGTTCTTTATTCGTTGATATTTTTGATCACATTACGATGTGATTCGTCATTGCATCGCAGAATCCAAGTGTAGAATTTCTCTAGTGGTGATCCACATGTTCACCACCTATCTCTGGATGTCGCCAAAGAAATCTCTGGGTTCTAGCATAGAGAATCCTTTGATTGTGTTGTCCACTTTAGATCACTGTGATCCGATGGAGGAGGATCTCTCTCGGTCTTGAGAGCGTTCATGGAGGAAGGAGTTCTTTCAGCCCTGAGATAATTCTCCAGAATTGTTGTGAACAATGATTAGGGAAAAGTTTTGGGGTTGTGAGGATATTTATAATCGGGTTTGAGGTTATAGAGTTATGACAATAAATAAATGCATTACGTGTTTTATTTATTTCATTAACTCTTATTAAAAACTCCTATGTCGAATCATTAATTATTTGACAATCGACCATGCTGATTATAATAAATATCATTTAATAAAACAATATTACTTCCTCAAAATACCGACTGAAAAAACTGCACGGTATGTAATCATTAATACACAGCGTGTACTCGTTTTTCATTTCCTTTCCAAAATGAAAACTACATGGAATGTACATTCAATGTACAGGACATTTATATCTTTTTTTCATTTTATTATTCCTCCAAAATTAAAACAATTTTGGATTCCTTGAATAATTATTAAACCACATATGGGAATAATATTTATTCTACCTGAGATACTTGGATACACTTAGTGTGTGACCCTCTAGGAATCTTTCTCATTGGCATTAGGCGGGCTTGCCTAAAGTACAAGATTACTATCTAGAAACGGGTCAAGGAACCCAAGAGAAAGAAGTTGATGCTGCATTGATGTGTCACCTCATATTAATTATTTCCATGTAATTTAATCCCTTTTTCTCAATATCTCATCAAGCAGGTTTCATGGTAGTTTTATAAACCTATATTCTTGATCCGTCATTCTTTGACTTCGAGAAATAAACTCGTCGTGACACCATGGACATGGAATTTGGGCAACATTTCTATTTCATTCAAAGGGCCCGAGATATCTACTTCCATAAATATGGAAGAGACAAATCCTTCCTCGACTTATCTATTAACAACATGTCATTCATGACACACCCAACGTACCCTACTTCTTGCCAACTATCTTCATGACGGTTTTTGTCAGCAAATCTAAGTGTTCGAGTCATGACATGAGTTAATGATAATATTCCGGTCTAAGGACCATTACACATGCTCGTAGATAGAAATGTCTGATGACACCAAGACATGTAGAATTACTACTGGCGGGTATGTTCTCACAATCTCCCATCTTAGAGATTACCAAGTGTGAACTCCATGAGAGAGAGTCTCATATTCTTACAAGTACTCTCACATGATGGTCTGTATACTACGTGTCCTATCATAGTATGTCATCCAACCGTAGAACTTTATTTAATAATATTTTTATAGAATTTCAGGGTTCTCATAATAGCGGGGAACTGCCATAACCTTATTAATGCAACAAATATTCCAGGACATTATTATATTATAGTCATGCAGAACAACTAACAATATATAATAAGTGTACATTCATGTAACCAAAGTATAAAAAGTTGGTTCTTAAGAAACCAACTCTAACAAACTCCCACTTAGACTAGAGCCAACTGCCTACGAATTTTAGTCTGCTAGACCTCACATAATGATCATGTTTCTGATGTGTCAAAGATTTAGTCAATGGTTCCTCCATGTTGTCTTCCTTGGAAATATTGCTCACTGCAACTTCACCTCTCTGAGAAAATCCCTCAAGAGATGATACTTCCGAAGTATGTGCTTCATCCACTGATGTGACCTTGGATCTTTTGAAAGTGCCACCACTGCAATATTATCACAATAGATAATGATAGGATATTTACTACTAGGTACTACAACCAGATAATGGACAAAGCTTCACATCCATACTGCTTCTTTAGCTGCCTTAGAAGCTACGATATACTCGGACTCTACTATAGAATCTGTGACCACACCTTTCTTTGATCTCTTCCAACTCATTACACCTCCATTCAAACTAAAGATGTATCTGGTCTGCGACTTCATGTCATCTTGATCAATCTGGAAAATAGCATCTACATGTCCTCTAATGACTAGTTCCTCATCTCCTCCATAAACCAGGAATATATCCTTAGTACACCTCAGATACTTAAGGATGGTCTTGACTTCCATCTAATGGCGGTCTCCTGGATCATCTTGATATCTTCCTACCGCACTTAATGCGTAAGCAACATCTAGCCTTGTACATAGCATAGCATACATGACTGACCCAATCACAGATGTGTAAGGGATCCTTGCCATTTTCTTTCTTTCCTTATGTGTCTGAGGACACATTTTCTTGGAAAGATTAATGTCATGTGACATTGGAAACAATCCCCTCTTGGACTATTTCATACTAAATCTCTTCAATATCTTGTCAATGTATGTAATTTGACTCAGGCCCAGCATTCTCTTGGATCTATCACGATGGATCTTGATCCCAAGAATATATGATGCCTCACCCAAGTCTTTTATAGAGAAGCATTTATCCAACCATGCCTTAACTGACTGTAAGACAGGTACTTCATTTCCAATTTGTAATATTTCACCAACATATACTATTAGAAAAATTACTGCACTTCCTCTAATCCTTTTGTAGACACAAGTCTCACATTCGTTCTTAACAAATCCAAATTCCATTACGGCTTCATCAAAATGAATGTTCCATGACCTTGATGCTTATTTTAATCCATAAATGGATTTCTGCAACTTGCATACCTTGTTGGCATCCTTTGGAGTCACAAACCCTTCAGGTTGTGTCATGTAGACATCTTCCTGGAGGTTCCCATTAAGGAATGATTTTTTGACATCCATTTTACAAATTTCATAGTCATGGTAAGAAGCATTGGCCAATAGGATTTTGATGGATTTTAGCATCACAACCAGTGAAAAGGTTTCATCATAGTCAATTCATTGATGTTGTCTAAAACCTTTTGCAACCAGTCGTGCCTTATGGGTGTTGACTTGTCCCTCCATGTCCAGTTTTTTCTTGAATACTCATTTATTACCAATAGGATTTACATCAACTGGAGGATCTACCAAAATCCAGACTTGGTTTTGGTACATGGAATCCATTTCAAAATTCATGGTTTATTTCCACTTGGAAAAGTCTTTGCCTTCAACTGCTTCCTTCTGGTAAGAGGATCATCATTGTAAACCAATAATGAGTCACCATCCTCAGTGACAAGAAAACCATATCGTTCTGGTTCTCTCACCTCTCTCATGATCCTACATAGTTCTTGTGTCTCTGGAACAGATTGTTCTTCCACAGGGCTTTGTGGAATCTATTCTTGTACTAACTCCTATGTATCTTGAGCCTCGACTTCATTTAATTCTATCTCACTCCCACTATCTCTTTTGTATATGTGATCCCTATCAAGGAATATGGCGTGTATTTCCACTATAACCTTTTTATCTAAGGGGTTGTATATGTAATATCCACTTTTTTCCTTGGGATATCCTATAAAGGTACACTTTGTGCCTCGGGGTGAAAGTTTGTTACCTAAAGAGGCCTTAACAAATGCTTCGCTGCCCCACACATGTAAATTTGATAACATGGCTTTGTGTCCACTCCATAACATGTATAGAATACCATTTATCGATTTAGTTGGTACCTGGTTTAATATGTGTGCTACTGTTTGTAATGCATATCCCCAAAAGGATAATGGAAGACTTGCATGACTCATCATTGATCTCAACATGTTCAATAAGGTGTGGTTCCTCCTTTCACTTACACCATTCCACTGAGGCGTGTAAGGAGGAGTGAGTTGAGATAGAATCCCAAAATCCCATAAGAAATCAATGAAGTCCTGATTAAGAGATTATCCTCCTCTTTCTAAGCGAAGTTTATTAATATTCTTATTAAGATGGTTCTCAACTTCATTCTTGTATTATTTGAACCAATCAAAAGAATATAACTTATACCTCATTAAGTAAATATTTCCATATCTAATAAAATCATCATTAAAAGTTATGAAGTACAAGAACCCACCCCTTGCTTCAACTAGAAATGGTCCACACACATCTGTGTGAACTAATTATAGAATCTTTTTAGCCCTTTCACCTTTCCCACTAAATGGGGATTTGGTTATTTTGCCTTATAGATAGGCATGATATACACCAAGTGGTTTTAGTTTGAAAGAATCTAAATACCCATATTGATCTAATTTTTTCAAACGTTTCTCATTGACAAGACCTAGCTAGTGATGCCAAATTTGGGTGTGGTATGAGTCATGTGAATTAAATTTGTCATTTATTTCCATTACTTGGTTTGTATAGTCTAACACATAAAGGTTGTTATATAAATGGGCCCTACCAAAACAAATGTTATCTTTATAATAGTAGAAACATTCATTTCCAAACTTGAAGATTAATCCATCAGTATCTGATCTGGATACTGAAATAATTTTTTTGGTTACAGAGGGTACATAATAACATGATTTTAATTCCAAGACCATCCTAGTAGGCAATGGGAGGTGGTAGTCTCCGACAGCTACAGCAGCGAGTCTGGCTCCGTTGGCTACTCACAGATCCACCTCACCTTGGTCAGTCTTTCTTAATCTACTTGGTTCCTATATTTGGATACAGATGTTTGAACCACAAGAAGTATCTAATACCCAATTGGTAGAAATAGATAGATTGCATTCAATAAAAATGCACCTGAATCTTCCCCTTGCTTCCTTGGTTGGGTGTAGCTTTTCTTCTAGTGGCCCTTCTTGCCACATGCAAAACAAAGAGCTTCATGTTCTCTTACCTCCCCTTTGATCTTCCTTTTCTTGGAAGGCCTTGAAGAAGCTTTGGGATTAAAGATCTTCGCCTTACCTTTCCTTTTATTCACCATAATGACAGAAGTATTTTCACGCTTCATATCATTGTCCACTTGTAGAATGAGGATAATAAGATCAGATAGAGACTTATCAATCTTGTTCATGTTGAAATTTACAACAAAGTTAGAGAAGATTTGGGGGGGTGATGTAATAATGAGATCGGTACCCAGTTCTTTGGGGAGTTTAAACCCTAGAACCTCTAAGCGCTCAATATATCCAATGAGCTTGACTATATGAGGATAATCTAGGGAACCCTCTCCAAGATTTATCTAAAACAGAGACTTGGATATCTCAAACCTTTCCTATCTTGATCTCTCCGGTTATAGACCATAGAGGTGCTCGAGCATGCTATAGGCATCTATGTCTTCATGAGACTTCCTGAGCTCACTAGACATTAATGACAGCATCAAACATTGAACATTGAGTGCATCGTTCAAATTTTGATCATAGACCAGGAAATCTTCATCACTCGCCCCTTGAGCAGGCGAATCAGGAATTAAGGACTCCAGCATGTAAAACTTTCGTTCATGGAATAGGATAACTCGAAGGTGCCTAAAACATTCCTGAAAGTTACTACCGGTGAGGATATTGTCTTTATCTAGAATTTATCTCAGATAAAATGTGGTTGACGAGTTTGTCATATTGATTCTACAAATTAAAAGAGCAGATTTATCAGTGCCTTTTGATTACATTTTATGAAACATTATAAATGGATTTATTAATTATCCCACTATTTTATAATGTCCCAACGGCCCCACCATTGAACCTGGAATGCCTAGTTTATATGACATTCTATTGGAAAGGATCCATATTCTCCTTTGTATAACCCCAACAAGGGTTGTTCAAGCTATTTAAAGGTATTTAGGTAGGTAGGTCTTTACCAACTGTGAGCTTATAGTTCTGTGATCTGTTGAGTGGACTCCCCAATTCTGAAATCCTGACTTGGATTTCCTCAACACTTGCCTCCATTTTACAAAAAGTATAGCAAGGGATAATCCTCTTGATGTAAAATGTTTAAGTCAACCCAAAACTTTCATAAGATCTTTTTTATAAAAGTAAGTGTCCCAAAAATGGTTGTTCAAACACATATTTTTATTGAGTCTTGTCCTTAATCAAGTAACAGAAGGCTTGGTCTGACTTAATATAGTATTTGAGGGATTTCAATACTTTATGTGTAGTTTTTTATTATCACATTCTTGTTAATATTAAGTGACGCTTTCTTAAGTGATTAACCATTTTATGATAATGTTTACGCATAGTTCAGTTTTTATTTTATTCCATATTTTCATGCTTGTTTATTTCATTAACTATGTGATCACGACAACACATACATAATTAATAAACCATGAAATCATATAGAAATAAAATAATATGGCCTGATCATGAGCTTCTATTAGTTATCTTATCTAGCAGTTTTGATAAGCTAACCCTAGCCAAGGGGAAAACACTTTGAACTCGATGGTTCATGTTTTGCAGCTCCCACCTATCCACCTTTGTATCTTCTTGGGTTGGTTTCACCTCAGCTTTAGATTTTGAACCATCTCCTCTGGCTTGGGAGATCATCCATTACATGGGGTTTACATTAAATAAACCATAGGCACGCAGGCCCTACATTTTATTGGAAGAAGGCTCGCAGAATAATGAATTTAAATTAAAAAAATTTAAATGAAACCATACACACACAAAGGGTCTTTGGTCTAGCTCATGATTATCCATAGCAAGCAATGAAATTTACACATATTTAGTATTCAAATTCTTTTAATAATTCTTTTATTCAAGATAAGTCGTGCTTGAATTCAATTAATTATGATCTTATAATTAATCAATTATTTATCTTAAATTCCTTTATGAATTTCCTTGATATTCTTCTCAGCCATATTCCTTGTACGGGTCTTTGTACTATGGAGGAAACCTGGTGAAATTATATTTCTAGAAAGTACACAGTGTGTAGGATATATTGCACATCGTGTATTTTTTTCACCCTTTATCCAAAGTACATGCCAGGGGCTTTGGCGTGTTTTCTATACTTTGGAAATTTTGGAGTACACTGCGTGTAAATTAATCTAACACGGCATGTACTTCCTTATTATACGGTTACCGGCCTAAAAATCCCATGTACGTGGTTACACATCTTCTCCCTGTACACAGTTCACTTGGACCGAATCGGACTACACGACATGTTGATTCAACAAGAACACCGTGTATTCTGGTTTCCACACACCATTAATTTCTGGTCAACACAGTGTATTAAAAAAAATAGTTATGTTTAATTCACACAACGTGGTTTGGCAGACCAGTACCAGTTCATTGAACCTAAGTATACGACGTTTATATTTCACTACAAACCGTGTATTCATGTTTTGTACAGATAAAATTAGAGACTCCTCCAGATGAGTTCCTCATTTTTATTTTAATCAAAATTAAAATTAAAAGGTTGTTTCTATGATGTGAATCGAGAAACGGAGGAAGAATATATCTCATTCATTCAGTTTTATAGAATGATTTATCTTGAATTAAATCAAATATAAATGCGCAAATTATCAACAAAAATTAAATAACGATAATCAACGTTGTGACCCCTATGATACCACTTGAAGGTCCTGGGAACAAGAAAGATCATGGGTGTATGTGCCCACTTGACTTTTTGTCATTAGTAGTGATCAATTCAGGATCAATACGGGGATAAATTCTAGACTCCACGGATCGAATCACATAAATAGACAAAGAATAAGAATAGTCTCGAAACCATAAAGTAGGATCATCACAATTTGATTATAATTAATTTAATTAATTGATAAGAAGTACCTTTTATGGCGTTCTTTCTTCACTGATATCTCTGATCATGTTCCGATGTGATTCATCACTGCGTCGCAGAAGCCAAGTGTAGACTTCCTCTAGTGGTGATCCACATGTGCACCATGTATATCTGGATGTCGCTAAAGGAATCTTCGGGTGCTAGTGTGGAGAATCCTTTGCTTGTGTTGTACGCCTTAGATCACCTTGATCTGATGGAGGAGGATCTCTCTCAGTCTTTGGAGCGTTCTTGGAGGAAGGAGTTCTTTCATCCTTGAGATAATTCTCCAGAATTGTTGTGCATAACGATTAGGAAAAATTGTTGGGGTTGTGAGGATATTTATAATTGGGTTTAAGGTTATAGAGTTATGACAATAAATAAATGTGTTATGCGTTTTATTTATTTCATTAACTCTTATTGAAAACCCCCATGTTGAATCATTAATTCCTTGACATGCGTCCATGTTGATTATAATAAATATCATTTAATAAAATGATATTATTTCCTCAAAATCCCGATTGGAAAAACTACACGACGTGTAATCATTAATACACAACTTGTACTCATTTTTCATTTCCTTTCCAAATTGAAAACTACACGGTGTGTACATTCAATGTACACGACGTGTATATATTTTTTTATTCTTCCTCCAACATTAAAATTATTTAGGCTTCCTTGAATAATTATTAAACCACATACAGAAATAATCTTTATTCTACTTGAGATAGTAGGATACACTTATTGTGTGACCCTCTAGGCCTCTTTCTCGTTGGCATTAAGAGGGCTTTCCTAAAGTCCAATATTACTGTCTAGCAACGGGTCAAGGAACCCAAGAGAAAGAAGTTGATTTTGAATTGATTTGTCACCTCATACGAATGCTTACCATGTAATTTAATCCCTTTGTCTCAATATATCATCAAGAAGGTTTCATGGTAGTGTCATAAACCTATATGCTTGATCCTCCATTCTTTGACTTCTAGAAATAAACTTATCATGACACCATGGCCATGGAATTTGGGCGATAGTTATATTTCAATCAAAGGGCCTGAGATATCAACTTCCATAAATATGGAAGGTAAAAATCCTTCCTCGAATTATTCATTAACAACATTTCATTCGTGACGCACCCAACATACCCTACTTCCCACCGACTGTCTTCGTGATGATTTTCATCAACAAATCTAAGTGCGCAAGTCATGACATGAGTTAATGATAATATTCCAATCTAAGGACTATTACACACGCTCGTAGATATCAATGTTCAATGACACCAAGACATGCGGAATTACTACTGGCGGTTATGTTCTCATAATCTCCCATCTTGGAGATTACCAAGTGCGAACTCCATGAGAGAGATTCTCGTCTTCTTATGAGTACTAGCACAAGACAGTCTGTATACTATGTGTCCTATAATAGTATTTCATCCAATCGTAGAACTTTATTTAAGAATATTATTATAGAATTTCAAGGTTCCCATCATAGCGGAGATCTTCCATGACCTTAATAATGCAATAAATATTACAGGACATTATTATATTATAGTCATGAATAACAATGAACAATATATAATAAGTATAAATTCATGTAATCAAAGTATAAACAATTGGTTCTTAGGACACCAACTCTAACACAGTCTGATCCTCTCCATAATTCATGGCCTAAATCACTTTTGTGTCATCTCACCTAACTCTTTAAAATCTCTAACAGTGACCCAAGCCTAGAATCACCTAAAGGAACATCCAGATTCCAACCACATTTCTTGACCTACACCGATATATAACTCAAGTCCCAACAGCCTCACACCATATCTGTACACTCATAGCACAACCCAAACAGAACCTTCACCTCAAGGTACTCAACTATTCAAAGCCCAAGCTAACAATTATTACCAAAACTGAAAAACCATGATGATTCTAATATGATCCCATCCAAACTATACTACCACTCACATCATCAGCCGACCACTTGAACATTATGGTTCTCCCTAATGTACACTTTATCTCACCACCACTATCACTCAGTGTTGGGAACCACCACCATAGAGAAAAATACCAATATAAACTCAACTAAAATTTCACAATATACCTAACACATTTCTAAAATCACCACACCAAACATCCATGAGAACTCCACCCAACTCTGGAATTCATCCTTGCCATCAAAACTACTTAGATCAGTCACACTTTCGTCGTCCATACCTAAACTAAAGACAACTTAGTTATTCCTCAAAACCCATTCCCATTATCTGTGTGCACTTTTCATCCCAACATTAACAAGAGGTGGCTTACAGCCTACCACATCTGTTCCCTTTTTTCCCAACTGAGTTGATCCATCCCAATTGACTCACTCTATTGGCGCCCAACTTCCTCTGTTGGCATGTTTCCCCTATACCTGGACATGACACCTCATCACTTAAGGAAAACCTCCATCATCTAAACTCATTTAAAGGAGTATCCTCTCATCCTCCAGTAAAACTCCACAATCATAGAATTCACTAATCCTCAAATCATAATTAGGCTCTACAACACCCACTAACACATCTTCGATGAAATCACTCAGATTACCTCTAAAACCAACCTGATATTGAAGTCATAGATCAGCTCAATCTACCAAAACATCCAAGTCCCACTTATCCTTCCCTAAGGAAACCAAACATGAACCTTGTAGTATTATCATTGGAATCCCAATGCCACCACATCCACTCTAGGCTCTGCTTCATACATCCATGACTAACATACCACTCCCCACCTTAGGAGTATCATTATCACTAATTTAATCAACCAATTTCTACCACTAAGGACCACACTTCAATCACAATATAAACCTAAAATCTTGTACATGTTTTTCCAACTTTTCCCAAAAAAACAACATCAACCACTACCCATTCTTGGCTTCCAAGAACGGCACCCATGGCATTTTTTGGCATCCGGCCCACACCTAGGACCTCTCTCGTAACGATCAATAGTTTAATCCCTACCATATGGTTCCACATATATTTCTCCATGGTCATATCCTCTAATAGGATCCATTTCCAACCAAAACCCATTTTTTTAGCTGGGTGTAAAGTCAGATCTATCACAGCATACCCGGGACGATATAAAGATATTGGACATGATCGTCACTAGCTAAAAGTGTGATAATAATTCATTGATGAATTCCGCCATGAACTATCCATCACCGATGTAACCTCCCACCATGTGGACACCTTAACCTACTGAAATTATCAGGCTTCCCAAACCACTAACATCTCATCAACACTCAGTCACTACAACTCAAATGGGATTTCCAACCAAAACTTGCTACCACTTCGCGGCCCTCTGTCAAGCGGTCTTGACCCAACATTCCATTTGGAACCACTATAATTTCCCCACTTGAGTTATTCCAATAAGAACCTGGTGATTTAAACAGGAAAAAAATGACCACCACACTGATCCACAACCCAAATGTCTCGTGCATAACCTAAGCTTCCCACTGTGATCACATAGAAATATGACAGGAGCTTATCCTGAGCCACATGTTCACCTATCCCAAATGGAATTGTGCCTTTCTAACATGTTCTCATATATGGACCTCCTAAAATCCCTTATGGTATCTCACTTTTCTGTGACCTCATACCGAACCTGGCTCTAGATCACATGACTCAAACACCACCAGATCTATATTGTTAGGTCCACAAGGCTGAATACCCTGAGAGGGGGGGTGAATCAATGTATGAATAATTTAAAATTAAAGCCCATTATGATCTTCTTTCACTGTTAAGAAAAACACTCTTCTCTCTCTTTCATGTTGCACAAAATAAACAGAAAGTAAAGCATGCACAGGACACCGCAATTTTACTTGGTTCACCTCTAAGGGCTACATCCAAGGAGTATATGTCGACAGGTTGGCGGTCATACCAAATTCCACTAAACTTCAATAGCTGTGGATTACAAGGTTTGGGAATAGTCACTCTATCCCAGGATCACTGCCTTTACAATGTTTAGGGTCAGCTTACTACTTTCCCAAGGTTCACTGCCTATTTCTCTCTCTCTGGATCACTACCGGTGGAGAGGATCACCTTCTTCCTCTTCATTTTCTCACTACATCGAAAAGGATCCACTCACAATTTATAGACCTGTAGGTCTCTTCATTTGAATGAAGGAATGCATCTTTCTTTATATGTAGATGCTCTATTGAAGTCCAACTTTCACCCATAGATGAATATCTCTTTGCACCGAAGGTATTGGGAAATATTCCAGCTTCCACGCGGCCCGAAAGTACGGCCGGGAAATCAAACTTACTTGGCGCACAAGTCTACCTCGGCACGAAAGTATCGGCGTGCAAGTCATAAATGGAACGCAATTCCTCCTCAGACACTTTCAAAATACAAGATTTTCCAACTCCACACTTACGCGACTCACTTCCTTCCTTGCCTAAACCACCTCAGGCGCGCAACAAACACTTGGCGCGCAACTTCCTACACCGGCGCGCAAGTCCCACTTGCGTGACACACCACCACTTGCCCGACCACCACACCTGCGCGACGGGAGCTCTGAATATTCAAAGTGTTGAACTCCGGTGAGAAATGAGGAGTGTTGGTCCAGTATTTATAGGCATTTTGGACACCATGCGCGACGCCGAGTAAGTCTCCCCTTGGCGCACAAGTCTCGGAGCGCAAGTCCTCTGTCCCCCGGGACACTTGCACGAACAAACCAAATACCTACACGACCCTCTTTCCTTTGCCATATTTTTATCTTCTGATCTTGAAAAACAATAGGAGTGTAAGTTCTCAAGCCTCCTAGGTATCGGCGTGCAAGTCTCTTCACTGCGCACAAGTCACATGTGCGACCTCACCAAAACTTGCGCGGCCCTTATCCCTGTTCCATATTTTGATGATCTGATCTTCAAAAATATATGGCATGCAATTTTCCTATCCTCCAAGACCTCTGCGTGCAAGTCTCTTTTCCAAAATCACTTTTCTTCATTTGTCGATTTTCAGGCCCAAAAATTTGGCAAACACTAGAAAACGGCGCCACCTTGTATCTGTTCTTTTTATGTCACCTCCAGATCATCCAGTCCTTTATCGAAGTTCTTGAATCAAACATGGATCGTTGACCACAGATCTTAAACTCTACATTCCACCATGAAATCCCCTTTTTCAACAAATTTTTATGTCATGGTTTTCTTTGTTAACAATCACAGCACAGTTGTCCACTTCGTCAACAAACACAATCACCTCAAAAATGCTTCAATGATACCTTGAGGGATTTTTTCCCAACATATACCCAACATCCACTCACTCATGTAACCATGCATTTTGGTCCATAATCCTTATTAGACTCAAGGATTCTCAACATTATCATCCAAAAAACTAACCATTCATATAGGAAATTCCAACCAAGTGACCACCACCACCCTGGGTGTCACTTCCTGTTGGAACCATGGTCATCTATGCATGAATTAGAGTATGATTTGTGTTTTTTGTAAATCCTTATAGGAAGTTCATAATGTGTGCTAGCAAATTGCTCATACAAGTCAATCTAATAATAGTATTAAAGGTGGTACCGTGTTTCCAGTGTTTACCAAATTTCTGGACCTCAAAATTGACAAAAGGGGAAAACAACTCTATTTGGAAAAGGGAATTGTGCGCCAACTACATGGAGGCTAGGTAACTTTCACAACTATTTTTATTCAACAACAGAACCTCAAAATATGGAAAAGTAAAGAGGGTCGTGCAAGTACTGGTTTGGTCATGCAAGTGACTTGCGCTCCATTAAGGGACTTGCACGCCGGTACCTAAGAGGTTTGGAAAGTTGTGCGCCAGATGTTTTTCATGATCAGATCTTCAAAATATGGCAAAGTAAATAGGTTCATGCAATTATTGGTTGGGTCGCACAAGTGAGTTGCACAACAAGGGCTAGGGTGGATGGAGCTGCGCGCCGAAACTTGCGCGCCGAGAGGAGGCTTGTGCGCCACCGCGCAGGGTGTCCAATTTGCCTATAAATAGTGGACCACCCCTCCTCATTTTGAACGAAGTTCGAGACTTGGAGAAATTAAGTGCTCCCATCATTCAGGTATAGTGGTCACGCAAGTGTTTGTGGGTCGCGCAAGTATAAGCTACGCGACAGTTGTTTGTTCCGCGCCCAACATGGTTTTAGTGGAAAAGAATGTGAGTCACACAAGTTTAGTATTGAAGAAGGTTGAGTCGCACAAGTGTTGGAGGTGGAATTGCATGCCATTTATAACATGCACTCTATCCTTGAATCTTGCACGCCGTCTTGGGGAAGTTCGGTAGGTGTTGTTGAAGTATGCCCGTCTTCTTGAAGCTTCACGAAAGCTGGGAGATTTCCCAGTACCCACGGTGCACAGTGAGATTCATCTACTGGTGAGAGTTAGAATTCAACATAGAATCTACATAAAATAGAGGATGCATTCTTTTTCAATGATAAAGTGACCTTCACATCTATAAACTGAGTGGGACTTCACCAAAGGCAGTGAGCTAGGGGGAGTCAACGGGATTGACCCGAGGGACGCAGTGAGCTATCCCTAAACCTTTGTAAAGGCAGTTTTCCAGGGACAGAGTGATTGCGCCCGAACCATTATAATCCACAACTAGTGAAGAATAGTGGAATTTGGTACTACTGAAAACCAGTCGGCATATTCTCCTCGGACTTATCCCTTAGTGGTGAACCAAGTAAAAAGGGTTGCGTCATCTCTATGCATGTGAATGTTTGCTTTTTGATCATATTCATCATACAAGTTTAACAAGTTCCTACCAACGTGGGAACAAGATCCATCACATTAAAAGATAAAGTGGTCACCCTGATTCACCCCTCCCCTCTCAGGGTGTCCCGGGGTCCTACAAGTGGTATCAGAGGGAGGTTACTGGTGTTAAACTTGTCCTTTATCATCATGGAGAATGCAGTCAATGTCAGGGGAGTCCCTCTCTTAGATGGAAGTAATTTATAGATCTGGAAGAACAGAATGAGATCTCATCTAAGATCCCTTGTAATGGAAGTTCTATTTTCCACTATGCAAGGTATTCATGTTACTGATCCAACAGGGATGGCTATGATGGATTCCGATAGGAAAATTCTTGATGCTGATTCCAAAGCGTAGAATGCTCTCACCACAGCCCTTTCTAATCAGATCTATCTAAAGGTAATGAGTTTCACTTAAGCAAAGTCCATGTGGGATAAAATTGAAAATATTTATGAAGGAGATATCAAAGTGAAAGAGGTGAAACTACAAGTCCTACACAATAGGTTTGATGATCTGAAGATGCATCGAGATGAGAATGCACATTATTTCTTCAATGGAATTATTGAAGTGGTTGGAGAAATTTGGGGTCTAGGTGAAGAAATAAAAGATGTTGACCTTGTAAAGAAAATATTAAGAATACTTCTACCCCTGTACAATGCAAAGGTGTCATCCCTTGAGGAAATATATCTTTCCAAACTTTCTTTGGATGATCTGTTGAGAAGCCTAGTGGCATATGAAATGAGAGTCAAATCAGAAGATGCTACTACACGAGTAAGCAAGGAAATGGATTTCAAATCCATGGAGAAACTAAAAATTTTAAAATATAGTAGTGGTGAAGATGATGAGGAAAAAGAAATTATTTCTCTCATTTCCAAGAAGTTCCAGAAGGGAAAAGGAAAATTCAAAGGGAAGTTACCTCTAGCCTGCTTTCATTGTGGAAAAGTCGGGCACATTGCTTCTCAGTGCTCAAGAAAGATCGATGATGATAATAGTGATGCTGAAATCATTGAGAAGCCTTAGAAAAGGTTTTTCAATAAAGGAGACTTCAAATATAGAAAGAAAGTTCTGAAGAAGAGTTTTTTCTGTGAATTGGAAGAAGATGTAATGAATTCTGTGATGAAGAAGAACTAGAATTTAAAACTGTGAAACATGATTCCATGATGGCCACTATTGAAAAATCAAAAGATACTGGTGGAGAAAATAAGTTAAAAACTAGTGAAGATCCTGAGTTACAACTTAAGGATGTTGTTAGCAAGCTTAAGATTAAATGTAAGAGTTTCAATAAGTGGAAATCAATTGTAGAAGAATCAACTGAATATGTTGATAAACTTGAAGCTGAAATTGAGCGACTGGAAGAATTGGTGAAAGTACAGTCTAAAATTCTTGAAAGAAATGATGATGTAGTGGATCTGAAACTAAGAATTGAAGAGCAGGAAAAGGTCATCAATGACCTCACCTCCAGACTAGAAGAAAAATCCAAGACTGTTGAGGGTCTTGAGGAGGAAGAAGTTACTCTTAGGAGTAAACTTGAGGCTGAATCGATTTCAAAATAATCAAGGAAGAAAATACAGTTTGAAAGATTCTTAGATACAGAATTACTGGTGTAACACCCCAATATTTCATAGTGTGTTATTTCTTCAAAATAATTCAATAACTTGCACTACACGCAACACTGAGTTCAATTGCACCATGACTTACCAAAAAAAAAGCCATTAAAAGAGGTCATGAATAGTATTAACTAAATTTTAAACTTTATATAATCCTTATAATTTTAGAATCCATATTATGAGTTTCTTAGTCATAATGCAAGAACAGATTCATTTTCAGTATTGCACTTTTATCAACTTTTTATAGTGAAACCTTTTTAAATACAATATTTTAAACTTTTTGACTAAATGGAGACATCAAAAAATTTAAAATGAAACATCCCAAGCTTCCACGGTACGCTTTCCTTTGAATAAAACAGTAGCGTGTGTTGTACGCAACTTCGAGTTCTAACACACCGTAACCAATCAAACTAGCTGTTATGAATAGTAATACCTACTTTTTGAAGTTATATATATTTTATATTTTAAAATCGACTTTATTTTTGGATTAGGAATATCAAATTTAGCCTAAGGTGAAATTTTGGTACTTTTCGGATAACTTTCATATTTTGATGAATAGTGGAAATTACTAAATTTTAATTAAAAACAACTTTTTTAATCAAAATAATTAATAATGATAAATTATGAATTTGAGTGGTTTTAAAGTATATTTAGAATATATTTTTACTATTTAATATAATTTTGGTCATTGGACATAATTTTACAATTAAACCGAACATAAACAAGTGTCAATCTTTTGATAGTTATTATCTCTTAAAAACACGCTTTTTGTTTTGACAGCGGGAATTAATTTTAAATTAATTTCTGCCACTTCTGTGTTTAGAATTTAGGAAAATGGATTCCATATTTGGAATCAGGATGTTCAAATTGTGTAAATAGGTAACTTTTATTTTTAGACATTTTGAATAATTACTGCGGTAAATATTTTATTTACCATGGTTAAGGGTAAATCCGGTAAATAAGGGTTAAAAAAATAATATTATAATAATACTAAATTACCCTAATAACGTGTCTTAACCCTATTGGTTGATACATGGTCTACCATGGGCATCTTTGTGTCAATTTTGGGACCCCATGGATCCACTTGTAAGTGATAATGACACTTTATTTTAATTAAGTCAAAATGAATACAAAAATGACACAAGCATATATCTTTTAGAAAAGTAATTGTTACATAGGGTTATATAAGTTGGATTTTAGATTATAAATATTCATTAGAAAGATAAAAAGATTTACTACATAATTATATTTTATTTATAATTTTTAGACATTAAATAATTTATTTTATTTATGACACAATGATGATGCGGTAATTACTATAATAGTGAAACATTAAAATAATTGATATTATAAATACCCAAATAAATATAATATGAAACTTTTAATGAATTAAACTAATTTTCTAGGATACTATGATATATTAGGATTGATTTAATTGACTTTTTTCGAAGTAATCAATCTGTTATGAGTTTCACAAAAATCAACTATTGAATAGTGTCAAAATTGACATAAAAGAGTTCTTAAAACAAATATTATATTATTAATTGATATTAAATTCCTAAAAATCTAAGGTTCGGCCAAGAGACTTATATTATGATAGGTTCCTCATTAATGGACCACATGGGGGTCGCTTGGATGTATATAGTAAGTTTATTAACCATATTATATAAAAATACAAAGAGACATTGTAAAAGTAAAACTAATTAACTTAGAGTTAATACTTAAAGATAAGGTTAATATAAGTACCCAAACCTGTCTAAATTCTATTGGTTGAGTGGTTTTAGACCTATCCCCACCTTAAACTTTGAATAGTCAACTTTGGAGCCATTAGAAACCGAATATGAATTTATTATAAATTAATATTTCTAGCTTTTCCAAAGGTGCCCCTCACCCCTCTTATAAAAGGGCACTCCTACTTCTCATTTCTTCACACCTCTCAAGCCACTTGGCTCGTCCAAACTCTGCCCAAATAAGCTCCCCACATCCCTCTCCTCCTCCTTGAAGCTTCCCCTTAGGCAGAAAGCATTTCAAGAAGTCCTTTGGTTCCAACCAAAGTGAGTTACCTAAATTAAAGGTAACGATTTCTCTTAAATTATTTTCATTTATTTTGCTTCTCCAACCCCCAAACTCTTTTTATTTCCCTTCTTTTGTAACAACACCAGTATCCTCAATATACTAGGATGTTTTTATAAGAAGTATTCAAACTACACATACACACAACTCCATCTAATGGATGATGAACATAATGTTTCTGTGGATGGCAAATTAACGCCTCACGAAACGATGATTGTTCAAATACATCTTACCGCCTCTCATGGTGGCCATTATGATGGCACTGTAATTAAATATGATATTAATGATATATATTTTATATATAAGCTTCTGTAATTCCATTTTATTTCATACCATTATTCGTTTCATGTTGTATATACATACGATAATTTCATTTGAGGAAGTGCGGACTACCGCCCCCTTAAAATGATATGACTCGTTCATACCACACATGGAACGTATAAAGGATGGTGTTAATGAACTTAAGTAACATATATAAAATATTATATTATACTGGAATAGTAATATACCTATGTATCATTTGGATTTGATTCTTTTAAAATGAAAATCAAATGGAAGTAGCGTTCGTGCGTACGTACGGACTACCGTCTCCACGAACGCGATAAGATTCGTTCTCCATCATATCCATTCAAGTATTATTCTCATTTTAGGGTTAAAAATAAGTTAATATTATTCTGATTATGAATAAGATATAATCTATCCATTAAAAACATGTCTTACATAACCAAACATTTAAGAAGAACGAATCGATTATCACCCGAAACGACGATAATACTAAGATATTATTAATAAAGCAATGTTAAAAGATCATATATGATATCATATTAATGTATATGATTCTTGTATAATTTAATAACAATTATTTCACCATTATACAGGAGGTTAACCTACCCCAACAAAGGAAAAGTACAAGGTAAGGGTTATTTCACAATCTCTTCATTATCCGAGGTTGTTTATACGTAATAATCTACTGGGATCTCTTTATCATCCACATCCATGTTTCTTCGAAATGTATTTCAAAACATTTTTACTATTTACAAGAATATGGGTTAAAGTCATTTATACCCTTGTTTGACTTTTTATAAGAGGTTTATAAAGGAATCTTTCCGTCGTTTTCAAAACAAGGTCCTTTTTAACCTTTTCGACAGAATTGAGGTAAGAATGTTTTTTTTAACTTATACGGCGGGCGCGGTTATTTTACGCCGTTATAAAATCTTCAAAGCTTTCCTTACAAGCTTATAAGAATATTTTCAAAGAAAATGTTTTATTTTATATGGATCTTAAATGATTTCAAAATAAAAGGAGATATTTCTTTAAAAAGAATTTTGATTTCATCTATGTCAACATCCTTTGATGGATTTTAAGATTATTTGAAGTTGATTTATTATGATAAAAAACTTCTATATTGTATTGAAGTTTTTGTGATATGTTTGACTGTGGATGTGCTATTTTTATACCATTCATAGTTTATGGTGAAAGTATTGACATTTCGTATGCTAGTTTTAATACGAATGTTTATGTTATGTTTAAACATTTTCATATGGGAATGCATTGGACTTAATAAGTGACGGGTGGAGCCCGCTATAGCTCCTCGATGCATCGGTAGGTCTCATGAGACAAACTAGTGTCTTGGCACAAGGCCTTGACAAAATCTTATTGGTAGTCTTGGCACGAGGCCTTGACTATGTGGTTATGATAGTCTGGCATTATGCATTCCAACATTATGAAAGTGGTTATTGATTTTGCATGTGATTATTCGATTAGTAGAATATCCATGTGAGTAAGTAAATGGAATTATTTCATTTTATTTATGCCATACCATGTTGAAAGTTCATGTTTTAAAGGCTTTTGTTTTAGTTATACATTTCCTTAAAAGTTTATTCTTATTTATGAAAGTTTCCGCTATATTGTTATCCTTACTGGGCATTTGAGCTCACCCCTTTTCTATGTTTTATTTTTTCCCAGGAAGTGAAGAAGTAAGTTATGAATGACCTGCAGGGATATTATGTGGGGATATGAGTGTGGATTATGGAGACAATATGTTGTTTTAGTAGTTTTTCGTTTAATGATGTAATGTAAAACTTATGAATATATCTAGTGTTTCCAAGGCTACTAAACCAATCGGTCTTTCGAGATTTGATCTTTCTTGTGATCATGCCAATGTTACGAAGTAATGCACCGACTCTGGGTAGCTGGGGTCGGGGCGTTACAGTTGGTATCAGAGGAAGTTTAGTACAAACCTTGGAAGCTAGATTTAGATAAACTCTGATTAGAGCACGTAGACCTAAGATTAACTTTGAGGATTAGTATAGAAGAACTTCCTAGAATTTTGGTATTGTAGAGATTTTGTGAGTTTTCCGAGCAATACATCCATGTCTGGATACGAGCAGGTAGAGGCGGCTCTGGCACAGATGTACCTAGGGGTAAAACCCGAAAACACCGCTTTGAGCTAGACTCGAACGGGAACTGGTGCACGACAACGGGCCTTGCTGCACTCTTGGTTACGACACTCCCGGGGGATATGCTTAGGATAACTCTCATTTTCTTTACAAATCATTTTGAAGGGATTATGAGTATATACTTCCTCAAAGAAAACATTCTTATGATTATGGATTATATCCATAAATAGTTCAATTTATGTTAAGTGTTTTATAAGTATGGGATTATGTATTTTGACTCATAAATTAATCTAGTTTATGCCATTGTTTAGAAATAGTGCCCAGTAGAAGGAATGATAACTCCAGATATGTACATGATTCAAAGAGAAGGAAGGATCATATCTCTCATGGTCTTAAGCTAGAATTTTTAAGAGAAATAGTCTCCCATGTATTATCATCATATAAAGAAAAAATATCATGTGTTGATAAGATAAGTAAAGAGTTTACTGAGTCCTATGGCTTTGAAGGGAAGAAATAGAAGAAAAGGATGGAAGAGAGAAAGATGGATAAAGGGAAGAGGGAAAAGAAGAATTTTCCCATATGTGGTAACTGTGGAAAGAAACACCCTGAAACTTGCCTGAAAGGAATGGGAGTTTGTTATAAGTGTGGAGGAAAAGGGCACAAATTACGTGACTGCAAGGGTAAGAAAATGGTTTCAAATGTACAATGCTTCATTTGCAAGGAGTTTGGACACTACGCGAACCTATGTCCCAGTCATCAGACTATGCCGCAAATGATGTTATTGGATAATAATCATGTTATGATACTACCACAGATGAAGAGGAATGATTAGAGTTCTTATGTTGATTATGTCAATTGAGTGTTGTATCAACAATGTACTTGTTACAATAATCATGGAGTATATAAGGATTGTACTGCAGTACTATTTCATTAAGGACTTGAGATGGTGTGGAACAAAGAAAAGTGACTCAGTAGCAGGTTAAATGTTTGGAAAATATATGGTTGAGAGAAAGATAAACCATAATATGGTTCAGATACCGAGGTGGTGATTTTAGAATAATACATGATTGATTTGGATAAATTATATTGGATATTATTGACTACCTTGAAGCTGATTAATGATTTGTATATTCCATCATTGTTGGGGTTTAAAACATTTTTGGATTAATGAAGTATATCCAGCATTCTATATGGAATAAGGGAGCATGAATGTAATCAATAAGGAATATGGTAATACATGATGAAGGTATTCATATGATATTACGGGGTAAAAAGGATCTATATTATGTTTACCTTCCTTATAAATGTTAGACTGTGAGTTTGGACAGAAGTATTTTGGATAGTTCTAGTTTGTATTATTTTGGATTGCCATAAAAGGACAACCCGGAGGTCAGGCGGCAACCCGTCGTGTCCGGCAAGGCTGCGAGACTTGAACCCGCAACCGAAGGGCGACAAGGGTGTATCACCTACCACTGGACCATGAGATGTCCTGGATTAAATAATGTAGTTTTTATTAAAAGATCATGTAGATGAATTATAAATTCGTTTATTTTAGAACCCTATAAGAATAGTGTAAATAGAATTTTTTTTACATTCTATTATCTTTTAGAGTGAAAGATGAGTTTGTGGTAGAAATTTATTAATGGATAAAACTCTAATTATAAAGTAAGTATATCTCCTTATGATCTTAGCCAATCTCATAAATAAATTCCTCAATATTAAGAAAAGAAACTTTGAACAAAAATGTTTTCCTAGATGGTACATTAAATCATCACTAATTTTTGGCTTTGGGATTGTTGGCCTTTTTATAGCCATGTTCTCTACCACTCTCCATCAGATAATTGATGGTTAGATTTTTCTTCCATATCCATATTTTACTACATGGAACCCTAGTATGTGTTATTTTCAGTAATCTTCATACTTTCGACTCTTTATTTTAAATAGAGGCCTCATTAATTCATTTTTCGATGTGGGATTTCAACTAGGATACTTTGAAACGTCAAAAATGTGTTATCCTAATACCCTATGTTTTGTTGACCCGATGGTATTTCAATTCATCATAGATTGATGAATTTAAGGACCTCAATTTTATACTTGTTTGTGATTGATGACCTCAATCACTACCTATAAATATTTACGTTTTTGCTCCGATTATATGTCTCCAATTTCCACCAATGTTCTCCTAATCGAGATCATAATTTGGTGGTGACCCTTTGATTTCTCTTTTCCTCATATTAAGACTAAATTTTAGTAACCCAATTTCCGATATGGGTTTTCCCACAAATATATTTTCTACTTTCAACCTTTTATTTTTGAAGAACAATTTCAAATTGCGAGGACGCAATTTATTGAAGGAGGGGAGAATGTAACACCCCAAGATTTCATAGTGTGTTATTTCTTCAAAATAATTCAATAACTTGCACTACACGCAACACTGAGTTCAATTGCACCATGACTTACCAAAAAAAAGCCATTAAAAGAGGTCATGAATAGTATTAACTAAATTTTAAACTTTATATAATCCTTATAATTTTAGAATCCATATTATGAGTTTCTTAGTCATAATGCAAGAACAGATTCATTTTCAGTATTGCACTTTTATCAACTTTTTATAGTGAAACCTTTTTAAATACAATATTTTAAACTTTTTGACTAAATGGAGACATCAAAAAATTTAAAATGAAACATCCCAAGCTTCCACGGTACGCTTTCCTTTGAATAAAACAGTAGCGTGTGTTGTACGCAACTTCGAGTTCTAACACACCGTAACCAATCAAACTAGCTGTTATGAATAGTAATACCTACTTTTTAAAGTTATATATATTTTATATTTTAAAATCGACTTTATTTTTGGATTAGGAATATCAAATTTAGCCTAAGGTGAAATTTTGGTACTTTTCGGATAACTTTCATATTTTGATGAATAGTGGAAATTACTAAATTTTAATTAAAAACAACTTTTTTAATCAAAATAATTAATAATGATAAATTATGAATTTGAGTGGTTTTAAAGTATATTTAGAATATATTTTTACTATTTAATATAATGTTGGTCATTGGACATAATTTTACAATTAAACCGAACATAAACAAGTGTCAATCTTTTGATAGTTATTATCTCTTAAAAACACGCTTTTTGTTTTGACAGCGGGAATTAATTTTAAATTAATTTCTGCCACTTCTGTGTTTAGAATTTAGGAAAATGGATTCCATATTTGGAATCAGGATGTTCAAATTGTGTAAATAGGTAACTTTTATTTTTAGACATTTTGAATAATTACTGCGGTAAATATTTTATTTACCATGGTTAAGGGTAAATCCGGTAAATAAGGGTTAAAAAAATAATATTATAATAATACTAAATTACCCTAATAACGTGTCTTAACCCTATTGGTTGATACATGGTCGACCATGGGCATCTTTGTGTCAATTTTGGGACCCCATGGATCCACTTGTAAGTGATAATGACACTTTATTTTAATTAAGTCAAAATGAATACAAAAATGACACAAGCATATATCTTTTAGAAAAGTAATTGTTACATAGGGTTATATAAGTTGGATTTTAGATTATAAATATTCATTAGAAAGATAAAAAGATTTACTACATAATTATATTTTATTTATAATTTTTAGACATTAAATAATTTATTTTATTTATGACACAATGATGATGCGGTAATTACTATAATAGTGAAAAATTAAAATAATTGATATTATAAATACCAAAATAAATATAATATGAAACTTTTAATGAATTAAACTAATTTTATAGGATACTATGATATATTAGGATTTATTTAATTGACTTTTTTCGAAGTAATCAATCTGTTATGAGTTTCACAAAAATCAACTATTGAATAGTGTCAAAATTGACATAAAAGAGTTCTTAAAACAAATATTATATTATTAATTGATATTAAATTCCTAAAAATCTAAGGTTCGGCCAAGAGACTTATATTATGATAGGTTCCTCATTAATGGACCACATGGGGGTCGCTTGGATGTATATAGTAAGTTTATTAACCATATTATATAAAAATACAAAGAGACATTGTAAAAGTAAAACTAATTAACTTAGAGTTAATACTTAAAGATAAGGTTAATATAAGTACCCAAACCTGTCTAAATTCTATTGGTTGAGTGGTTTTCGACCTATCCCCACCTTAAACTTTGAATAGTCAACTTTGGAGCCATTAGAAACCGAATATGAATTTATTATAAATTAATATTTCTAGCTTTTCCAAAGGTGCCCCTCACCCCTCTTATAAAAGGGCACTCCTACTTCTCATTTCTTCACACCTCTCAAGCCACTTGGCTCGTCCAAACTCTGCCCAACTAATCTCCCCACATCCCTCTCCTCCTCCTTGAAGCTTCCCCTTAGGCAGAAAGCATTTCAAGAAGTCCTTTGGTTCCAACCAAAGTGAGTTACCTAAATTAAAGGTAACGATTTCTCTTAAATTATTTTCATTTATTTTGCTTCTCCAACCCCCAAACTCTTTTTATTTCCCTTCTTTTGTAACAACACCAGTATCCTCAATATACTAGGATGTTGTTATAAGAAGTATTCAAACTACACATACACACAACTCCATCTAATGGATGATGAACATAATGTTTCTGTGGATGGCAAATTAACGCCTCACGAAACGATGATTGTGCAAATACATCTTACCGCCTCTCATGGTGGCCATTATGATGGCACTGTAATTAAATATGATATTAATGATATATATTTTATATATAAGCTTCTGTAATTCCATTTTATTTCATACCATTATTCGTTTCATGTTGTATATACATACGATAATTTCATTTGAGGAAGTGCGGACTACCGCCCCCTTAAAATGATATGACTCGTTCATACCACACATGGAACGTATAAAGGATGGTGTTAATGAACTTAAGTAACATATATAAAATATTATATTATACTGGAATAGTAATATACCTATGTATCATTTGGATTTGATTCTTTTAAAATGAAAATCAAATGGAAGTAGCGTTCGTGCGTACGTACGGACTACCGTCTCCACGAACGCGATAAGATTCATTCTCCATCATATCCATTCAAGTATTATTCTCATTTTAGGGTTAAAAATAAGTTAATATTATTCTGATTATGAATAAGATATAATCTATCCATTAAAAACATTTCTTACATAACCAAACATTTAAGAAGAACGAATCGATTATCACCCGAAACGACGATAATACTAAGATATTATTAATAAAGCAATGTTAAAAGATCATATATGATATCATATTAATGTATATGATTCTTGTATAATTTAATAACAATTATTTCACCATTATACAGGAGGTTAACCTACCCCAACAAAGGAAAAGTACAAGGTAAGGGTTATTTCACAATCTCTTCATTATCCGAGGTTGTTTATACGTAATAATCTACTGGGATCTCTTTATCATCCACATCCATGTTTCTTCGAAATGTATTTCAAAACATTTTTACTATTTACAAGAATATGGGTTAAAGTCATTTATACCCTTGTTTGACTTTTTATAAGAGGTTTATAAAGGAATCTTTCCGTCGTTTTCAAAACAAGGTCCTTTTTAACCTTTTCGACAGAATTGAGGTAAGAATGTTTTTTTTAACTTATACGGCGGGCGCGGTTATTTTACGCCGTTATAAAATCTTCAAAGCTTTCCTTACAAGCTTATAAGAATATTTTCAAAGAAAATGTTTTATTTTATATGGATCTTAAATGATTTCAAAATAAAAGGAGATATTTCTTTAAAAAGAATTTTGATTTCATCTATGTCAACATCCTTTGATGGATTTTAAGATTATTTGAAGTTGATTTATTATGATAAAAAACTTCTATATTGTATTGAAGTTTTTGTGATATGTTTGACTGTGGATGTGCTATTTTTATACCATTCATAGTTTATGGTGAAAGTATTGACATTTCGTATGCTAGTTTTAATACGAATGTTTATGTTATGTTTAAACATTTTCATATGGGAATGCATTGGACTTAATAAGTGACGGGTGGAGCCCGCTATAGCTCCTCGATGCATCGGTAGGTCTCATGAGACAAACTAGTGTCTTGGCACAAGGCCTTGACAAAATCTTATTGGTAGTCTTGGCACGAGGCCTTGACTATGTGGTTATGATAGTCTGGCATTATGCATTCCAAAATTATGAAAGTGGTTATTGATTTTGCATGTGATTATTCGATTAGTAGAATATCCATGTGAGTAAGTAAATGGCATTATTTCATTTTATTTATGCCATACCATGTTGAAAGTTCATGTTTGAAAGGCTTTTGTTTTAGTTATACATTTCCTTAAAAGTTTATTCTTATTTATGAAAGTTTCCGCTATATTGTTATCCTTACTGGGCATTTGAGCTCACCCCTTTTCTATGTTTTATTTTTTCCCAGGAAGTGAAGAAGTAAGTTATGAATGACCTGCAGGGATATTATGTGGGGATATGAGTGTGGATTATGGAGACAATATGTTGTTTTAGTAGTTTTTCGTTTAATGATGTAATGTAAAACTTATGAATATATCTAGTGTTTCCAAGGCTACTAAACCAATCGGTCTTTCGAGATTTGATCTTTCTTGTGATCATGCCAATGTTACGAAGTAATGCACCGACTCTGGGTAGCTGGGGTCGGGGCGTTACAACTGGAAAGATCCAAGTGTGGTTCATATGGGGTTGGAAAAATCTTGAGTGATCAAAGACCCGCTTGCATGGGAAAGAGTGGAATTGGTTGTGAAGCTGAGACGTCAACTGCTAGAATTAAAGAGAGATAAAAGAAAGACAAGATGAAAGTTGGACATGTTGAAACGCTGCCTGAAGTGCTGAAAAAGAAACCCTCAATCCAAACTAAAAAGATAACTGAAAATTATCCTCAAACATTCAAAAATGACAGGCAGTCCAACTATTCTCCCAAGGAAGAAAGTATGAGGAGAAATTCAAGTGAGAAGACATTTCCTCTCATGAAGTGTCAGTTTTGTGGCTATCTAGGCCATACCATGTCATATTGCGAAGAGGAAAGAAGATACTTGAATGGGGAATATCTAGGACATCAAAAAAGGATACTGACTTCATATACTCCATCTTATAGAATAAATAGTTTATATGGATACTGTTTTAGTTGCTCTAACTTTGTTCATAAGGCTATCAGTTGTAGATAGAGAAGGGACATGGACACCTCATACTAGAATTCAATAGAAGTCAAATCTCATCGACAAGATAGTTTTTCTCTTTCAAATAGGTTTTCTCCTCTCGAAGAAGACTTAAACTATAAAGAACCAATGTACACATATTAAATAATTGAATGGTCGTTAGTGCTCTATACTCATTCCAATGCCTCATGGAAATAAAGGAAGAAAATTGAGAAATCCAACCTTGAAGAGGTGGCCCTCAAAGCTACAAAAAGCAACAGTACTTGGATTCTGGATATCAATTTTTCATCCCATATGATAGGTAATGATGGCCTGTTAACAGATATCAAAATGAAGGTTGATGGAACAGTTCAATTTGGTAATGATGGATATCTAAAAATCAAAGGTAGTGGAAGTACTGAATTAGCTAATGGAGAGCTAAAGAAAACTGAAGTCCTTTACGTATATGGCCTACTTCATAATCTACTCAGCGTGATTCAACTCTGTGACTCGGGACTTATTGTTACTTTTAATCAGAAAGGATGCACTATCAAGCGAAAGACAGGAAATTCACTTATGAAGGGATGTAGAACAGAAGGAAACTTGTATCAGGTTGATAGTAAAGAAAATGTTTGCTACATGACTGTTGAAGAAGAAAACAATTTGTGGCATAGGAGACTGGGACACATCAATCAACAAGACATGGAGAAAATATCAATATTGAGGATTGTCATGTACATTCCTAACCTGAAGCGTGAGTTTGAAAAATCTTGGGATGCTTGAATTCGTGGAAAGTTGGTCTGTAGTTCATATTGGCCAAAGAAGAAAAGGGTATCTCATCTTCTTGATCTAATTCATACAGATGTATGCAGTCCGATAAATGTTGTCGGAACTCATGGAGAAAGATACTTTGTCCTTTTCATTTATGATTACAGTATAATGGCATGTGTTATGGTCATTCACAGGAAACGAAAATTTCTTGACTACATGAAAACATATTGGTGAATCGCCGAGAATGATACTGGACAAACAATCAAAGTGTTGCGATCTGATAATGAAGGGGAATACACTTCCATTGAGTTTGAGAATTACCTAGAAAAACATGGAATATAGCATGAGGTAGCTGCTGTGAGAACTCCACAGCAAAATGGAGTTGTTGAGCGCCAAAATCGACAAGTCAACAACATGGCCAGGACTATTCTGATTGAGAGTGGTATCTCTCACCATTACTGGAAGGAAGATGTTGAATCTTCAGTGCACATTTAGAATCAAATGGGGATTTATATGGGAGAAATAAAGTCACCATATGAATTGTGGCATGGAAGGAAGCCTTCATTGAAATACTTTCGAGTTTTCAGAAGCAAATGTTTTATCCAGAATAAATAAGGAAATCAAGGGAAGTTTAGTTACAATTTTGATGAAGGAATTTTTATTGGGTATACAATGAATAGTAAAGCCTACAAGTGTTTCAACAAGAGATTAGGAAGGATTTTGGAAATCATTGATGTTAAGATAATTGAAGATAAAACCACAAATGATTCAAGAACGTCGTATGATGATGTGATAGAAAGTGAGGAAAAAAGTGAACATGGAGAAAATACAAATACAAAAATAGAGGAAGTTGTTCAAAACACTCAGCAATCACATCATGGTGTTGACTCAGAATAAGAATCTGTAGAATAAACTATGGTTGGAGAGAATGCAATTGAACCTCGTAGGAGAAATAGAAGAGCTGAGATTGATCCATCCAACATAATAGGGGATAGGAGTGCACCCTCACAAATAAGGAGGATGAGGAATAACACACAATCTGCTTTTCTGTCAGTTGTGGAGCCATCCTCATTTGAATAAGCTGCAAAGGATGAATCATGGTTGAAAGCCATGAATGAAGAGTTAGATCAGATTGACAAGAATCAGACATGGGATCTTGTCCAGAGACCCAAAGGTCACAATGTAATTGGTACGAAATGGATCTTCAAGAACAAGTTTGATGAGCATGGAAGTGTTATTAGAAACAAGGCTTGACTGGTATGTAAGGGATATTCCTAGATTGAAGGTGTTGATGTTGAAGAAACCTTTACTCCAGTGGATAGACTGGAGTCAATCAGGTTGTTCCTTTCCATGGCTCTCCAAAGAGGATATAAAGTATATCAAATGGATGTCAAGATAGCATTCTTAAATGGTGTACTCGAATAAGAAGTTTATATTGAACAAATAGTGGTTTTTCTTCTTGGTACTGATGAAATAAAGGTCTGAAAACTAAAGAAAGCACTTTATGGCTTGAAACAAGCACCACAGGCGTGGTACTCCCAGCTGGACTCTTATCTCAAGAAGCTAGAATTCAAAAGAGGAGGAGTAGATCACAATCTTTATGTGAATAATTCTCCCAAAGATCAATTCATGGTTCTGGTCTACGTTGATGATATCATATTTGGTGGAAGTAGGCAGAAATCAGTGGATGAATTTTCCAAACACATGAAATCATAATTTGAAATGTCTATGATTGGGGAGCTCACATATTTCTTGGGGTTGCAAGTGATTCAAAAGAAGTATTACACTTTCATTTCTTAGGAAAAGTATGAAAGAGAGCTACTGAAGAAGTTTAATATGCAAGACTCCAAAAAAATGTCAACTCCGATTGTAGTTGGAACTAAACTTGGAAAGCATGAGGATGGGACCTCTATAGATCCCACCATGTACAGGAGGATCATTGGAAGCCTACTATACCTGACAGCGACACGACCAGATATTGTCTTTTCCACATGTCTTGTAGCCCTCTTTCAGAGTAATCCAAAGTAGGAACATATGGCAGCAGTAAAAAGAATCATTAAGTATATTCAAGGTACTCACAATTGTGGTTTATACTTTGCTGCAGGAAGGAATAGTGAATTATCGGCATTTTCTGATACTTATTGGGCCGGCGATGTTGTGGACAGAAATTCCACCAGTGGTGGAGCATTTTATATTGGGAATAAATGTGTTGGCTGGTTGAGAAAGAAACAATAAATTACTTCTCTTAGTACTTCTGAAGCTGAGTATATCTCTTCCACAAAGGCATGCACTCAATTGTTATGGATGAAGCAACAATTAACAGATATTGGTGATGAGGTGAAACAACCAATGGTGATTTACTATGATAATAAGAGTGAAATTGATCTTACAAATAATCTATTTCAGCATTATCATACAAAACATATTGAAATTCGGTATCACTTTATCAAAGAGAAATTTGAACAAGGTGTGATTAGAATGGATCATGTGGGAACTGATGAGCAAGTGGCTGATATCCTAACCAAGCCACTATCAACGGCTGTTTTTGCGAAGCATCTGTTGAACCTCGGTGTTCATCCACCTCCCAGTGCATAAGGATATTATGGAAATCCCATCTCCCCAGTTATGTTAATTGTTTTTAATATGTTTTTTGATGCAATGCAGGTTTGTGGGGGAGATACTATCCAGGGGGAGTATGGTTTGAGCTAATCAATGAACAAATCCCGGTATTTGTATTTATTTTCAATGGGGGAGAAAGAAATAAATTCGGGATGATAAGGAAACGGGAACCCAATTCATGCTTTCTCTCTTGTTTTCTACACCGAGCATTGCTCACGTAGACTTAGAGTGTTGGCTGAGTTGATTCTTGCATTTTTGGTTTGCATGCTGATGGTGATCTTTTGAATTTATTCTCCAATTTCCAACAAAACCAAAGGGGGAGATTGTTGGAACCATGGTCATCTATGCATGAATTCGAGTATGATTTGTGTTTTTTGTTAATACTCAGAGGAAGTTCATAATGTGTGCTAGAAAAGTTCTCATACAGGTCAAGCTAA
The DNA here is from genome assembly GCA_963277665.1 of Viscum album. Lineage (NCBI taxonomy): Eukaryota > Viridiplantae > Streptophyta > Magnoliopsida > Santalales > Viscaceae > Viscum > Viscum album. The sequence continues at coordinate 352,338,536 of OY728125.1, read as the reverse complement.
TAACAGTGTTGAAGGTGGCACCGTTTTTCCAGTGTTTACCAAATTTCTGGATCTCAAAATTGAAAAAAGGGGAAAACAACACTGTTTGGAAAAGGGACTTGCGTGTTAGCCACATGGAGGCTAGGGAACTTGCACGCCTATTTTTTTCAATAATAGAACCTCAAAATATGGCAAAGGAAAGAGGGTCGCGCAAGTATTGGTTTAGTCACGCAAGTGACTTGCGCACCATGAAGGGACTTGCGCGTCGGTACCTAGGAGGTTTGGAAAGTTGCATGCCAGATGTTTTTCATGATCAGATCATCAAAATATGGTAAAGGAAAGAGTTTCATGCAAGTATTGGTTGGGTCATGCAAGTGAGTTACGCGACAGAGGCTAGGGTGGATGGAGCTGCGTGCCGGAACTTGCGCGCCGAGAGGAGGCTTGTGCACCACTGCGCAGGGTGTCCAATTTTCCTATAAATAGTGGACCACCCCTCCTCATTTTGAACAAAGTTTTAGACTTGGAGAAATTCAGTGCTCCCATCATGCAGGTGTAGTGGTCATGCAAGTGGTTGTGGGTCACAAATGTATAAGTTTCACGATAGTTGTTTGTTGTGTGCCCAACACGGTTTTAGTGGAAAAGAATGCGAGTCGCGCAAGTTTGGTATTGAAGAAGGTTGAGTCGTGCAAGTGATGGAGGTGTAATTGCGTGCCAGTTATAACTTTCACACCATCCTTGAATCTTGTGCGCCGTCTTGGGGAAGCGTTCCAGGTGTTGTTGAAGTATTCCTGTCTTCTTGAAGCTGCACAAAATTTGGGATATTGCCCGGTACCCACGGTGCAAAGTGAGATTCGTATACTGGTAAGAGTTGTAATTCAATAGAGCATCTACATACAATAGAGGATGCATTCTTTTGCAATGATGAAGAGACCTTCATGTCTAGAAATTGAGTGGGACTTCACCAAAGACAATTAGCCAGGGGGAGTCAACGGGAGTGACCTGAGGGATGTAGTGAGCTATCCCTGAACCTTTGTAAAGGCAGTGTGCCTGGGACAGAGTGACTATGCCCAAACCATTGTAATCCAAAACTAGTAAAGAATAGTGGAATTTGGTACGACTGACAACCTGTCGGCGTATGCTCCTTGGACGTAGCCCTTAGTGGTGAACCAAGTAAAAAGTGATGTGTCATCTCTTTGCATGTGAATGTTTTCTTTCTAATCATATTCATCATATAGGTTTAACAAGTTCCTACCAACATGGGAACAAGATCCATCACATTAAAAGAAAAATTGGTCACCCTGATTCACCCCTCCCCTCTCAGGGTGTCCTGGGGTCCTACACTTCCAAACCAAAATCATTCATCCACACTTTGGTCACCCTTTTCTTGTTTTCCCAAAATCGACATTGATTCCCACATCAAACACCATCAAAGCCACAAGTTAAGGTTCTAATGACCTTTAAACCTCACAAATATGACTTTATAACCAACCACAAGAACTTATGTACCTCTTGAGAAAGAAAATAAGTCATAACAATGCACTTTTACCACACTAGAAGACACCAACCATGCATCGATTCCGCATCTAAATCAACCACTTGTGCTTCACATACCAAGGAACCCTCAACACTAGGCCAACCTCCCTTGAGGATACCCTCTATTTTCCAAAACTATCAACTCATAACTACCACTCTAGTTGTAATGACCCATCCTAGTGGGGATCATGACATGACTCCCCAAGCCCGACTCTAATAGGCCAGGGGCTGGTGACTAGAACTGAGTAGGAATATCACTAAAATGGGAGGCATTTCCTAAGTATATGTACACACAAACACATATCCAAGCCCACAAATGCTGAAAAGTAAAAACCACAAAGGAACAAAATTCATGCATACAACTAAACCCAACCAACAGAGTACAACAGAAGTAAAGTGCGAAAATTAAACTGGTCTAGAATACAAGCCCAGCAAAAACAAGAGTCTGCAACTACAAAGTCCAACCTATAAGGATGAAAGTGGGTACTGGGACTATTTCTCATAGTTTTAGGAACACCTCGGCCTATAAGGAACTAAGAAATATTAGTTTAGTACTAGTTTTCCCTAGACTCTGTGAAAAGGATGCTCCTCTACACAAGACATGACGTGTGCGTGAAAATACCGTGTAGGGGTGAGTATAACAATACTCAATAGGGGACCCTGAAAACCAAAAAGTAATAAAAAAATTAAAGGTGCATTCATATCTACATATTATATGTCTACTGAACATATAGTGATATAAACACATCTAGATTTACTTGAAACCCAGACCCTTAGTCTAGAGACAAGTCACAATGACTGCATACCTACGCTAGGGATTTAGTTTGAAGATTCCATAAAGCACTCATCTGGAAGAACTCACTCCAAGAGTCTGATAACTCTGATGAAATTCATCTGATAAGTACTATTCTTCAGGAAAATCCATGAGAGAGATAGATTCACTGATAGGTCTGAAGAGAGAACATATACAATCATTCTGGGAGAACACACACCGGAGTGGGGAAAGATCACGATAAACAGATGAGGATCACTATCAAGGCCTTGGAAGATACCATGACTCATCCAGATTCACCTGCTAAGTGGAGGATCGGTGTCCTGGAGGGTTTGTCACATCGATACCTAACTATACCTAGGGTCAATAATGGATAGAGGATCTTGATCCGGGCCTCTCTCAGGGATACCTAACTCTATCTCGGAAAGTCCTACTGAAGGTATCATACTCCTGTTCATGGAAATGATACCTGACCTTCAGGGGAATGAGAAAAAGTTTACTAAACCAAATGAAACTTTTCCAAGGAATGGAGGACAAGAGGATAAATTCATGTATTGATAAGTACACGGTGTGTAGAAGGGTCACACGCCATGTCATCTGACCATGGGTACTTCCTGTGTATAATGGACCTTGTCGTAAGGCTTGTCGTGTAGAAGAGTGTATACACGGCATGTAAGATAATGACAAGATGTGTTCCACTTTCTGGGGAAGACTCTGTGTACGCTGACCATGTGCTTATACATGTTTTCTACTCATGTGTCCCAAACCGTGTACCAATACATGGGGTGGTTTGTGTATCTGGCTAGGTCTAGTTGTGTGGTGGAGTACATGTCGTGCACTCCACCTCACGTCTGTGTATTTCCCGAGATACACGTCGGGTTCACGTAAGGACCCACACACCATGTGAAAATGGTCACATGACATGTCTATTCTTCTTGTCACCTGGAACTCCAGCTACCTCTGGGTGAGACCCACACACTGTGTCTCCCTGGAGGCACATTGTGTTCTTCTCCAGGTGCAACACACAAACCCTAGCCACTTCCATGCTGATCCCACATGCCATGTTCATTGGATAACACACCGTGTTCTTTGGAAATTTCTAGAAATGTGAACCTCTATCGTTGTGCCTCCACCAATCTCTTGACGCTCGTTCCGGTGAACTTTTTTCCAATAAACTCAAGATCCAAGGTATCCCCACCGTTCCATTGATGTTTCGGGAGGTTTTGGATGTTCGATCATCCTTAAAACATCATTTCAATCCACCCGCACGAAGAATGGTCAAAGAATGATTTCTCCCTATCCGAGCTGATTTTTTTCCTCCATCATTGTCATACCTCCTCTAGGTTTCAAGATGTTCTATATCTGATTTGGGATCATTGAATTGTGAAATGGGTTCACAATGATCCATTGTTAGTCACCCCACAAAGAATGTGAAGAACGCGGGAAAAAGGGGGAGGAAATTCAATAAACCAAATTGAGGAACGAACCTCTGATGTAGTTTTTCATGGTGTTGATCTAATCCCATTAGAAGTATTAGACAGGGTGAATCAAAAACAATCTCAGACAATCATGGATTGAATCCCATCAATAATCCCTAAGAAAAAAATAACCCTCCTGCAAGAACGCATGATCCATAGATCAACCTATTTGTGGTTTGATATGCATTCATTGTTTTAATCGAATAATAGGGAATCAAATCAAAGAAAAAAACCCTACATCAATTTGGTTGAAGAAAGATCACCACATCGCATTCTTTGGTGAGGTTCGTTAGATCTGAGATGCATCGATCGATCACTCTGTCATCATCATCCAATGGGTTCTCTTCCAAATCTCTAATGGAAATCATCAATTCATAGGGTTATGCATCTAACCCTGAAAACTTTTCATAATCATGTATTTAAAGGGGAGGAATTATGTGGTCGCATTAAAAAGGAAATCAAAATAAAATTATTTATTTATTTATTCTATTTCCTTTAAAATGTCTAAAAACTACCTTTTGTAGCCAGCCCATGTGAGTAGATGTTAAGACCCACCTAAGGTAAAGTCACTACTCTAAACAAAATGGTGCCCTCAAATTTCTGATCTGGGAACCTGTTTAAAATTTATTACACTTTTTTAGTAAAACTAATCACACATACTATTTAAGATTTAATTTATTTCAGACATTTATTTCAGGAACTCCAAGCCTCAGAATCGCACGTCGTCGCAAAGCCTGGTCTCATAATTATTCCATATAATATTTAAAAATAATATATAGAAAATCTAAGACATTAAATTCTCCCCACCTTAGGGATTTACATCTCAAAAATCCAAAACAAAAGTCTACTCAAATAGATGTGGGTATTGTGCACGAATGTGAGCCTCCCGCTCCCATGTTCTCTCCTGGAGATTCTCATGCTGCCACTGGACATGCAGTAGGAAAATTTCTCACCTGTGAAGGATCCTCTCCTGCTTGTCCTTGATCTCCACTAGGTACTCTATGAAGGTCTCTCCATCCTCGATGTCCAGCTCTCCCCAGTCAATGACGTGCGATGGGTTATGCACGTACCTCCTCGGTTGCAACACGTGGAATACATCATGCACCCGATGCAACTGCGGAAGTAGAGCTAGGAGGTATTCCACCTTGAAAACTCTAAGAAGTATCTAAAAAGGGTCGATGAACCTCAGAGACAACTTGTCACCCTGGAAAAATATCATCCACCCTCATCAAGGTGAGACCCGAAGGAAGACATGGTCCCCCTCATCGAACTCCATAGGTCTCTGTCATCTGTCAGCATAAGACTTTTGCCGGCTCTATGTAGACTTCATCCTCTCCTGAATGATCTACACCTTCTCAGTGGTAGTACGCACCAACTCTAGACCCATGAGTGCTGGGGTTGGTCTAGTAAAGCAGTGACTGGAAGGGTCACCCATATAAAGTCTCAAACAATGTCATACCGATGGTGGAGTGGTAGCTGTTGTTGTATGTGAACTCCATCAGTGGTAGGTGGTACTCCCAAATATGACTAAATTCCAAGATATAGACCCATAGAATATCCTCCAAAACATTAATGGTCCTCTCCATATGACCATCTGTCTGGGGATGGAACATTGTGATAAATCATATCTGAGTCCCAACGGCCTCCTGAAATACCTTCCACAACTAGGATGTGAAGCGTGTGTCTCGATATGAGACTATCGTCGAAGGGACACCATGAAGCTGAACTGTCTCATGCACATATAGGTGTCCCAATATCTCCATGGAACTATGCTCTTTGATAGCTAGAAAGTGGGATGACTTGGTGAGTTGGTCAATGATCACCCAGAGGGAATCGTGTCCCTTAGACATTCATGGTAATCCCATCATGAAGTCTATTGATATTCCATCTCACTTCTACTCTGGAACTTTCAGGGGTGAGCTAACCATACTGGAACCCGATACTTAGCCTTCAACTGCTGGCACGTAAGACATCAAGAAACTAACTCGGCTAATGCCTTCTTCATACCTATCCACCCGAACTGATGCCGGAGATCCTAGTACTTTTTTCTACTCTAATATGCACCTCCAAGGGGGTGTATAACTCCCTTAAAACCTCCTCCTGAAATGCCACTGTAACAAGTGTTCATCCTCTAAAAAAGACTATGTTCTCCCCACCTTGAGAATATCCATTAGGATCATGTCATGTGGATAACTGAGCACGTAAATTCTCACAGGTGATATCCCCTAGTTATGTTTCCCTGACCCACTGTAAGAGTGGATGGGTGACAACCATCGACTAGAGATAATTTGCATCATCTCCTTCCATGAAGGATAACTGTAGTGAGGCCAAATTATATGAAGCATCTCTCAGTAGTTGCTAACATGATCTCCTACTAAGAGTATATTCCAGAATGTTCCCCTTCCTAGGATTATAGATGATCTCAAATTCATAATCCTATAGAAACTCTAGCCATTTCCTATGCTACAGATTTAGATCCTTTTGTGAGAAGATGTACTTGAGGATCTTGTGATCAAAGTAGATGATAAAATTTTCTCCCATAAGGTAGTGTCTCCACATATTCAATTAAAAGACTACCACTTTCAATTAAAGATCATGGGTCGCATAGTTCGGCTTTTATAGCCTTAGCTGGTACCAACCATAAGAAATCAACACCTGTCTCTACATCGGGACACAGCCAAGCCCAGTCCCAGATGCGTCATAGAAAACTACATAATCGACACCCTATTATGAAAATATCAAGATATATGTGCTCATCAAACTCTACCTAAACTACTGGAAAGCCTTCTGGAACTTCTCCATCCATACGAAAGGCTACCCCTTTCGGGTCAAGGCTATAATAACCCTGCTCTTTATTACATACTTAAACATGATTTATTACATAAAACCTTCATTTTATAAAACATAAAAGATCGAGAGGTCTAGTGTATTTGGGGATTAGGAACATTACATAGCAACTTAAATCATAGAATGCAACATCTTATTGAAAACTTCCTTTACATGACCACTACATTCCATCATACTTAGCATTGCATAGGATAACCTGAGGACATGCATAAGAAAAGGGTGAGCTATAAAGCTCAATAAGGGAATAAACATGGAATAACATGAGGAATACAGTATATGTTAGACAATAGTCATATCAATAGAGCATAATAGAAACCTGGAAATAAAGGCATGATAGAGCATGATAATCCTAATAAGGAAATGTGGCAACAACACTTAACATGGAATTAGCTTGAGCCAAGTCTCATTGCACATGGAACATGAGTAAACCCTTATTGAACATGAAGCACGAGTAAACCCTCATTGCAATTGAATTAGAATAATTTAACACTCATTGCACATGACATATCATGACACTATACTTTACCCAATGCATTGGGGTGATATCAAGGCGCACCCTTCTTAATCATTTCATTTCATTCATAAGCATGCCACATAGATCATAAAACATGGATTCATTAAGCATCATCATTTATTATACGATAAAGGAGTGTGAAATTAATAAATTAAACTCTTTAAAAAAATAAGTAAATGTTCATAAAGTTGAATACCCTTGATAGAGAAATGGGCATGGTATTCACTATATAATGACATTGGTTTGGAAAATCACGGTGCAATTTCGGCAGCATAACGGCGTGACATAAGAACTCATAAAAATGGTTGATGAGAGAGAAAGGGGTGTCTCATAATATTTACCTTAAATGGAAATTAAGGGGGTTATATAGATACATGTCCCAAAAATTTTAATATAATTTATATTCATGATTAAAAATAATTACTTGACTGTAAGTGAGGAGAGATAAATTCCTTACGGAATTTTGGCATGGTAACGGGTGTACATGGGAGGCATTTAATGAGAGATAAAGGGATATTTAATCATTAAAAAATAAATAGGTAAGTATGGGGGAGGTGATAAATCATACCCCAACATTTATAATTGAAAATAAAAGTGCATAACAATATTAAGAAACTTGGATAAAAAGAGAAAGGTAGGAATACCTTACTTGGAAGTGTGATTCCAAAAGTTTGGGAGAGGATTGAGAGAGGATTATTGGGAGATTGAGGAACCTTGGTAGGATTATAGAGAGATGAGAGTAGGGGTTGGTCGAAATACGAAGGCTTTTAGTGAAGATGAAGTGGGAGCTTGTGTGGGTTTATATAGGAAAGGAGAGGGAATTCTTTATTATTTAGGTTTGAGACACCACACATTAAAAAAATCAAAACCACAAACCAGCCCATGGTTTTTTCCCGTGGTTTTTTCCAAAGTGGAGTGGAAAACAATATTTTATAAGGCCAATGTCCTAACTTATTAAAATAATATGGTTGATTATGTGGAGGTGAGTCACACTCTCAAGGAAAACAATTTAAAAAGACAAAATGTTTTATAAGCCTTAAAGGGTCCATAAAGCATTGTAAAATAAATAAAACAAACCCAAAATCACATTATTTTAATGGTAAAACATATATTGGCCGAAAATAATGTTTATAGTATTTTATTAAATCACTATTGGGTCATTATGATGTCATAAAACACATTATATATTTAAATGGTATTTAATTTTTACCCAAAAATTCGACTGTCTTAGAAAATTATGAAAAATTCACCGTTGGATAATTTTGACATCCTGATTCCAAAAATAATATTCATTTTATCTAAATGATTTTCCAAATATGTGAATTTTTTCTTTTAAAATAAAAATAAACATTTATCAAAAATTCATGGGTTTTGACAAAAACAGCTTTCAAACCTTAATAAAAATTACAATTGCATTCATAAAATTATACGATCATTTATATTTAATAAAAACTAATTTAATAATAATAATAATATTTTATTAAAATATTATTTAATTAAAAAATCAATTAATTCATCAAAATATATTTCTTATTTTAATATTAACTAAAAATACTATTTGTGATTTAAAAACTATTTACAAAGTAACAATAATAAAAAGAATGTATATTATATATACAAGAATAATGTACATAATCGTAGTACTAGGTTATTGTTACATAACACCTTAAAACACTCACATAAGACCTTAGGGTAAGTTTCATGATGGTGATAGACTCTTGGGGTGGCTCATATAGCATTGCTCGAGTGGTAATCTTTATCAACTTCCACTTCTCTTGTAGGCAGTTCCGCTCGAGCTTAACGTATTCAAGCTCAGCTTGGTCTTCGTCAAGAGCGAAGCCCAATGACACCACCTCCTTTTCGAACTTCGACAAATGGGATTTGTATGGGGAAATTCTACTGGATGAGGCCATCGCTTCCTTTTTCTGAGTAAATTGGATTTGTTAAAGCCCTATATTTTTACTAATCATGTGATTATTGTTAAACAGCTATATTAGCAATGGTCACAATTATTAACGGTATTTTAAAATCCAAAACATAGAACCAAATAAGTGAATACATTTTAAATAACCATAATAATACATTTAAATAGACCAATATTAATTTTCATTAATAAATTTTTTGGTCGTTACAAAGGTTGTCATCGGTGCTGAGATTTGGGAGAAATTAGGTATAAATCTTCGGTAGTATCCTTCTATCCCAAGGAAGCTATGCACCTCTATCACGCTTCGAGGTGGCTCCCATGCTAACACATCCTCAACCTTGGCTAGGTCCACTACTACTCCATCTACTGAGATAACATATCCCATAAAGTGGACCTCATGTATCCATAACTAGCACTTCGAGAGCTTCCCACAAAATTGGTGCTCTCATAGTACGTCTAGAACCATATGCATGTGTCTCGCATTATTCTCCTCTGATGCTGAGTACACAAGGATTTCATCGATGAAAACCACTATGAATCAGTCTAATTATGGATGGAAGATCTGGTTCATAAGTCTCATGACCACTGTGGGGGCGTTCGTCACACTGAAGGCCATCACCAAGTACTCGTAGTGACCATAGCGGCATCTAAAAGCCTTCTTTGGCACGTCCTCGTCCCGTACTCTAAGATGGTGATAACCCGACTTGAGGTAAACCTTTGAGAACCAACGTGCCCCTCTCAACTAATTGAAGAAGTCATAAATTCTTGGAAATGGATACTTTTTCTTCACGATCACCTAGTTCAGGCACTGGTAATCCACACACAACCTCAAACTCCCATCCGCCTTCTTGGAAAACAAAACTGGGGCCACCCAGGGTGAAACACTGGGTCTTATGAATCCCTTACTTTGCAAATCCTCCAACTGCACCCATAGCTCATGAAGCTCTACGGGATCCATACAGAACACTGGTAAGGATATTGGTGTTGTCATGGGGTGTAAATTGATGTAGAGGTTGATCTCCCAGTGAGGAGGTAATCCTGGAACATATTTTGGGAAGACATCCTCATATTCCACCACTAATATTGGGAACTGAAATCACACAACATATGTTGCTCCGAGGGTAAGGCTAGAAAAATCATGAGTGATCGACAACACCCTCCTATGCATGATCCCATTCTGTTCTTCCTGGGTTTCCTTTTCACCAACAAAGGAAAACCTCTTTCCATCGCTGTGGACACACTGCACTCTTTTCCTAAAGCATATAATCTGTGCATGGACCAAAGATAGCCAATCCATACTTATAATGACGTCATAAGGCCTCGACACTTCCACCAATAGGTTCCAACCAAAACTCTCGCCTCTGAGGGAAAGATCACATTGTTTGCAAAGATGCGTGATCATAGAGGCTCCTCCCGTAGGTGTCTCCAAGTGTAAGGTCCGAATCAATGGATCTATAAGAATCTCAAGGTTTTTCACAATACATGTGGAGAGGAAGGAATGACTAGAACCTATGTTTATAAGTCTGGATGATAAGGTAGAAAACACACAGATCATACCTCGGATCATCCCTATAGTGCATGGGTCATATACCTCGACCACATGCAGCTTCCCCCACCCCTATACCCCAGATCCCTAAGCCTGGTGCGGACCTCTTGGTGGTGGGGGTGGAAGTATATCAAAGTTTCTACCACCACCTGCATCTCTCCCTACTCATCTTCCATGTCTGACACCTGGTGGGTCTGTCTGCTCCACTCTCTGCCTCTGACTCGGTGGTTCATCCACCACATCCCTATTAGTAACTCGACGGGTTGGGAAGTCTCTAGTAATATTTCATCTATCATTGCACGAGTAACATCGCCTCTCCCTAGGTTGACTAGATACAGTCTAAGATCCCTAGATTTTTGATCCTCTATCCTAGGTCCTCCTGTAACGTCTCCCACATCCTGATCCATGTGCCTAACATCGACTCCATACTTCCAAGGTCTCTTCACATGTCTGCCTGCTGTTGACTACCACTAGTTTTCTCTACTATACCAAGAATCTCTTGATCACTAAGGTTCATTTGAGCACTCTAGAATAAGTCAAAATTCATACAGTCATGATGCTAACTCGTACATTCTTCCATAAACCTTTCTCAAAGGTCTGAGATCTGAAGTAATGATCCCTGAACATATCGATTGAGTACCTGGAAAGGTTGGTGAACCTCGATGAATAGTCATCCACCATTAAACTTCCTTGCTGGAGATAAAGAATCTCTTGGATGCACATTTCTCTCAGTATAACCAGATATAACTCCTCCCTAAAGAGTCACTTGAAATCCGTCCAGGAAAGATTCTCCTCGTCGTGAGTTTGTGTGGTCGAACTCCACCATCGTCCCATCGAACCTTGAATAAGGATCGCTCTGAGGATCACCATCTAGTCTGTTGGTGTCCTCACTAGATGAAAAACTCTAGTCACAACCTCAAGATAGTCCTCAGCTGCCTGAGGGTCGGGCTTGCCTCAGAAACTGAGGGGTATCTATCTCTAAAACTCATGGAGTGTGCTCAGTCTGTACTCATTGTCTGCTGGTATTGTAAGTACCATGTGCTGCTCCACTAGTGGTGGTATAATAATTAAACCATCTGAAGATAATGCATTGGGGACTAGTCCCTATATCAAAGCCTTATCACTTAGGGGTTAATCCTCGTGATCAAGCTGCTAAATCCTAGTGGGTATGCATCACAGAGGAATCCTATAAGGAAAAAAGATGCACCATGGTCAATGAGTATATCTGGATAGCTGACAAAAAGAAAATGGAAAATACCACCCATTCCTATATGATGCATGTACCATTATTTTATTTCCCCTCATCTAGTGTTTTTATGTACCGAGTTGAAAAATAGGTTATCAGAGTCCTGGTGTATGGATATGTCAGCTTCCCGCACCAACACTAGAGTCCCCATCCTAAAATTCAAACTTGAAACACTTAACATTGTTTCCCCAAACCAATCTCACAGACTCTTGGTCCTAAGGTAGAACTGACCACCTTTGATACCACTCTATCATGACCCGTCCCAGTGGGGCCTATGCTGCAAAACCCCAAGCCCGCCTCCAAAAGGTCAAGGGCTGGTGACTAGCACCAAGTAGGCATATCACTAACATGAAAGGCATTGCCTAAGTACCAGTACACATGCACACATATCCAAGCCCACAAATAATGAAAAGTAAAAACCACTGAGGAACAAAATGCATGCATACAACTAAACCCAACCAACATAGTAAAATGGAAGTAAAGTGTGAAAAGTAAACTGGGCCAGAATACAAGCCCACCAAAAACAAGAGTCTGTAACTAAAAAGTCCAACATGTAAGCATGAAAGTAGGTATTGGGACTACTGCTCATAGTCATAGGAACACCTCGGTCTGTAAGGAACTCATAAAGCTCGTTCTGGTCCTAGTATGACCTGAACTCTGTCAAAAGGACTCTTGTGTGAAAAATACATGACACATGTGGGAAAATACTATGCAGGGGTGAGTATAACAATACTCAGTAGGGGTCCCTAAGAACCACAAAGTAATACACAAAGTAAAGGTACAGTCATCTCTACACATTATATGTCTACTGAACATATAGCAATAAAAACACATACAGATATACTTAAAACCCAAACCCATAGTCTAGAGACAAGTCACAAGGACCACATACCTATGCTAGGGATTTAGTTTGAAGATTCCACAAAGAACTCCTCCGAGAGAACTCACTCCCCGAGTCTGATAACTTTGATGGAATCCATCTGAGAAGTATTTTTCATCAAGAAAATCCATGAGAGAGATAGATGCATTAATAAATCTGAAGAGAGAATAGATACACTCATTCTGGGAGAACACACTCTTGGGTGGGGAACGATCATGATACACGGATGAGGATCAATTCTAGGGCCTTGGAGGATACCAAGACTCATTTTTACTCACCTGATAAGTAGAGGATCGGCATCCTTGAGGGTTAGTCACATCAATACCTGACACTACCTAGGGTCAATAATGGATAGAGGATATTTCTTTGGGCCTCTTGGAGGGATACTTGACTCTATCTCAAATAGTTCTACTGAAGGGATCGTACTTCTATGGATGGAAACGATACTGGACCTTCAAGGGAACGAGCAAAGGGGCACTAACCCAAAGTAAAATTGTCCAAGTAACAGTGGACAAGAAGATCAAACCATGTACTGAGAAGTACGTGGCATGTAGATGGGTCACACACCATGTCCTCTGACCCTGGGTACTACCCATGTACAGCAACCCCTGTCATAAGGCTTTTCATGTAGAAGAGGATATGCACAGCATGTAAGATAACGACACATAGTGTTCCACTATATAGGGAAGACTCCATGTATGTTGGCCATGTGCTTGTACATAGTTTCTATCTGTGTATCCTAGACCATGTACCGGTACACAGGGTGGTCCGTGTATCCAGCCAGGTCTAGCCGTGTGGTGGAGTACATGTCGTGTACTCCACCTCGTTTTCATGCATCTCCTGAGATACACGTTGGGTCCGTGTAAGGACCCACATGCCATGTGAAAATGTTCACATGTTGTGTCTAAGATTCCTGTCACCCGGAACTCTAGCCACTACTGGGTGGGGACCACATGTTGTGTCTCCCCAGAGGCATGTTGTTTTCTTCTCCAGGTATAGCATACAAACCCTAGTCGTCACCATGCTGGTCCCACATGGCATGTTCATCAGAGAACACACTGTTTTCTTCGTAAATTTCTAGAAATGTGAACATCTGCCATTGTTCCTTCGTTGATCTTCTGACACTTGTTCCAATGATCTGTTTTACACAAAACTCAATATCCAAGGTCTCCCCACCATTCCATCAATGTTTTGGGAGGTTTCAAGCATCTGATCAGCCCTGAAAACTCATTTAAATCCACCTATGCGAAGAACGGTCAAAGAACAATTTCTCTCAATCTGAGTTGATTTGTTTTTCTCCATCATCGTCGCACCTCTTCTAGGTCATCGCAATGTTTGATCTCTAATTTGGGATCATTGCATTGAAAAACGGGTTCTCAATGGTCCATTGTTCATCGCCCTGTAAATAACTCGAGGAACGCGAGAAAAGGGGGAAGAGATCCAATAAACCAAAATGAGAAATGAACCTCCATTGTTGTTTTTCACAGAGTTGATATGCTCCTGTTAAAAGGATTAAATAGGGTGAATCAAAAAAATCTCATACAAGCATGGATCAAATCCTAGCAATAATCCCCAAGAAAAAAATAACCCTCCCATAATAACACACGATCTGTGGATCAACATGTTCGTGGATTGATCACCATTTTTTTGTTTTAATAGAAGAATGGGGAAACAAATCAAAGAAACAAAACCATTACCTCGATTCGGTTTAAGAATGATCGTCGTGTCGCGTTCGCTAGTGAGGTTCGTCGAATCTGAGATGCATCGATCGATCGATCTTTCATCATCTGCCAATGGGTTCTCCTCCAAATCTCGAATGGAAATCGTTAATTCAAAAAGTGATACGGCTAACCCTATGAACTTACCATAATAAATTAGTTAAAGGGGAGGAATTAGGTCATTGTGTTAAAAAGTAAATCAAAATAAAATAAATTATTTATTTATTTTATTTCATTTAAAATTTCTGAAAACTAAATTTTGCAACCGAACCACACTGGTCGATGTTAGGCCCCGCCTAAGGTAAAGTCACTTCTCTAAATGTAACAGTTCCCTCAAATTTCTGATTCGGGCGCCCATTTAAAATTTATTCCACTTTTTTAGGAAAACCACTCATGTGCTCTATTTAAAGATTAATTTATTTCAAACAATTATTCTGGGCACTTCGGGCCTCAGAATCGTGCACTGTCACAAAGCCTGGTCTCGTAATAATTCCATATAATATTTAAAAATAATACATGGAAAATTCAAGACATTACACTAGTCACATTTACAAAGCCATTAACTTTCTCACTTAGCCCTCTAGTCTAACCCTCACTAGTAAACACTCTCTTCATGCCACCGCCAAAGTCCAAAATGTATGCCTATGTCATATGAAACCAAAAGAATTGGAAACCCCAACTGAACTCTCTTACAGGTCACCACCGAAGATCAAATGGTACCAACTCCCTAAATTGGCGTCACATTAATAAAAGGCCATTGGTTCTCCCTCTAAGACACCCACATCAAACCTCAAACAACTCAATTCCCATGGGCAACACTACTTCCCCCATTCCAAAACACACCAAGTCTAATGCACCTAAGTAACCATTTCCTTCAGGGCTCACACCAAGGATACCC
This sequence comes from Viscum album, assembly GCA_963277665.1. Lineage (NCBI taxonomy): Eukaryota > Viridiplantae > Streptophyta > Magnoliopsida > Santalales > Viscaceae > Viscum > Viscum album. The sequence goes on along the minus strand of OY728125.1, from coordinate 352,323,201 downwards.
GCACACACACGTTGGCACTATGATCCAAACACCCACTCTAGGTTCCAAAACAAAACTTCCATGATCATAGCCCATAAGGATTACCACACCCACATTACCATAAAACATCTCATAACCCAAGGGTCACATCCCTACCAAGAGTACAACAAGGAACAACCCTCTATTCCCACATCAAGGCCCAAAAAATCCTCATGTCCCACAAGTAAGGTTTAAAACTATGACCCTCTCACTGCCCAAACCACCCATACACAAGGTCCGATCACAGTGTTAGGGGTACCCATTTTTAGGGTCCCTACAGAATCCAGTATTTCCTATTTCCCTTCTTAATTAAACTTTACTATTTAAAACCCAAGGTTTCACATTTCAAAACTTTCCATTTTCAAAACCCCAAGGATTTAAACTTTCAAAAACACTTTTTATTAACCCAACATTTCAAAAATCCAAGATCCATTAAAATTAATTTTTCAAACATCTTTCATTAATAACCATCTTAAAGGGAAGATTAAAAATTATAAACTACGGGCTAAAAAGTACACTATTATCTCATGGATCCCAAGGAATAATAAATCAAAGGCAACATATGTTCACCTATCAATCCTGTGTTCCTAGAATGATGCATGAACACCCACACACTCACTTTTCATACTGATCCAAATGATAAAACCTCATAAATTTGTAACATCACATCCAGTTCCACCAATCGAGGTGGATATAAAAATCAATTGTAAAAGCAAAAAACCGAAATTCAATCCAAACACCTAGAAACATATATTTTCCCTCATACATAGGGATACAGTCACCCAAGAATGAGCTCATTACCAAGCCTTGAAAATATCCTAGTATTTTTTCTACCATTCCCCAAATAGTAATAAAAAATACACCCTTTGATACCACTTTGTAAGATCCCAAACCTAGTGTCCACTATATCTGGTTCTCCAATCCAGATCATCACATGAGCTTAGGTGTGCCTCCTCAAACACTAGAAGTTACTGAATAGTAATGTGGGTCTATGGAGAAATGTTGGGGATACTATACCCACTTTTCAAAGTAATTCTACAATAGAAATAATATCAATAGATATAATAACCAGCATGAACAAATAAATGGAAAGCATAAGAAAAATTCCAACAAGTAACCAAGTAGAACATGCTATAATAATATGATGAATACACTACATGTCAGGAAGTTATACAAATAAAATTTCTAGTACCAAAACCATAAAAGATACCAAACATGGTCCCATGTCCCAACCCGGTCCTGACATCACATGATCCAACCCAACAACCTATGCATAAACCAAACACCAGGCCCCTGTCTTAAACCTATAAAAGGAAAAAGTATCTTTTGAATGGGTACCCAACTTCTATGGAAATCTGAGTAGGGTGTGAGTACAACTCAATAGGTCACCACCAATGGTGTCTAAAGAAATAATTATTTGGTAAAATAGTGTATGAAAATAAATCAAGTGAAACAAACAAATAAGTAAATGATTAAAATATATATCTCACATTTAAAAAATTATCAAATAACCATTTTATCCATTAAATTCTTTAGAGTCAACCAACCTACTAAACTAGGTCCAGTTTCACCGGGAGCCAAATCCATAGCATAAGGGGTTACACAATTTTAAATCACAAGGGGGGATTAACTAATCATAATTTATCAACTTAACCTAGATCCTTGGTCTAGTAATAAATTCATGTCCACATTTTTGGGAACCATAGATCCTTATTCCAAAATCCCAACACATTCCATGACCATATGTTGGGAAGAATCAAGCCTCAGTACAACATCCCAACTCAACAATACATAACACTAACCTTGGAACCTCAATAAGGTCAGTCTCATCCTACAAAACCATTATGGGAATAGAGCCTCGGTCTGACTACCTAACCCATGAATTATAGGTTTGGGGTTTATATCCTTAGTATAATTAACCGTGGTCATAGATCCTCATTTCTAATACCCCACACTACTATCAATCCATGTGAACATGCTTATTTAACCATAACACATTTACCTAACACAAACCATAACCATTAAACACATTTATCATTTACAAACATAACGTGTTAGACATATCACTTACAAGACATAACCCATTAACACATATAACATTATGTCAAACACCCCCTTATGATATATCATCAACTAAGCAAATTCATCATTTAGTTCATTTCATAATCATGTTAAATTGTCAATATAATTGTTATGGGTTTTATCTAACTAACCCACACTTAATTTCAATTACTATGGTCCCAGAAAACCTTTAAAACAACATCATGGAATAAATAAAAATTCAAATTACTCATTTGAAATCATCTTTAATCCTCCATTTAAAACACTTTCCTTCCTATTTGAAAAACTAAAACATTCCCCAAGGTTTTCTTTTCAATTTACAACCATTCAAAAAAATTATTAACCATTTTTAAAATAAAGGGGACACACCCCCATTTAAAATAATCATTTTAAATCCATTAATGGGAACCCATTTTTAAATAATTTGAGGTCAACACCTCCTTTAAAAACATTTCTCACTTTCAAACATCAATTCCCTTATTGAAAACCATGGTAAGGTTAAAACCCAAACATATCATTTAAAACATTTTAAAAACCCACTAGGTACTTATGAAAATAACATGGAAACATCCTAGTTTTCCTATTAACCAAACCCGCATACCCCAAACAAAATTCAAAACCCATTAATTTCCATAATTACCATATCTCAGCGTTAACTAACTCATTTCACCATTTTCAAGGGTTTGGCACACCCCAAGGGTATCCCTTGGTTTAGTCTCACATCATCAACGATCCCAATGGGTATGGGGAGGGTATCACACCAAAATATAAGGCTCAAATCACTTTCCAAAATCAAGGAAATTAAAACACAACAAGGAAGTACATTATCACAACCACATACACATATATAACAATGATATTGTGGTAAAAATATTTAAGACCACCTACCTCATGCTTGTAGAAAACTGCTCTCTTAAACCTATCCCTTGATTGGAACTCAAAAAAACATAAAATTCCCATCAAAGAATCTTCTAGAAAAATATTCTTTTAGGAATTTGGAAGGAGAGGAAACCACACACCAATAATCTTCTAGAAAATGGAAGGAAATGGATTTGAATAATTACCTAGAGATTTGATTCTCACTAAAAGGCACTCCAAATGACCAATAATCAAAGAAGAATCACCCATGGAGAAGAAGGGGGTGTTGGTTCATCACCCTAGATATAGGGGGTTTAATGGGGGAGAAATTTGGGGGTGAAAGAAATAAAATTAGGAGCAAAATGAGAATTTCCCACTTTTAAGGGCCAAACCATGAACCAGCTGTGTGGATCCCCCTTTCTAATAGAGGCCAAGATACATGGTATCCTAGGAGTACCCACATGGTTTGTAAAACCATTGGGATCCTTTAAGGTAGCCTATATCTAAGAGTAGGCTTGGTTGAATGGCTTCCATGGTCCAGGAACATGGTTAGTACAAACCGTGCACCAACCATGCGATGAACACTGTTTGGCCTCCTTTCTTCTGTTTTTTGGGTCCCAACCCCCTCGGGACACCCCAAAAAAATTAATACACCCAAGAACCACTTCAATAACTAAAAAAAGGGATTTTAACCAAAATTTAAACAATTAATTACCTTGAATAAAGGTTGAGGTCTTACACATATTCACCTTCCTCATTTTTAGAATCATTGGATTTAATAACTTTTTCTTCTTGAATTTTTCATTTTCTCTTTGCTTCAAAGGCCATATCAAATTTTTATTTCTTCTTGAAAGATATAATTTTTATAATCCCATAAGCTATGAGTATTTTGTGTTATTCATAAAGATAAAAATCCTATCTTTCTTCTAGGGTTGAAAATTTTTAAGAAAAATGATTAGGAAAAATCCTCATTAATTTTTAACATTGCTGGAATATTCAAGATTCTCACCAAAATCTAGGATATTTCATATAATCTCTTTAACCCTTGTAAATTAATTATGATTAATCTCCTCATCATATATATTTATATCTTCAATTTCGATCCTCCAAACTTATATCTTGGCTTCTTTGACTTTGATGTTACCTTCACAGCTTCTTCTTAATTTTTCCCAGATTTCATGTGTAGTTTGAAGACCCATGACCTTAGTATACAAATTTTATAATAAATAAATTAATATTTAATTTTTATCCTTGATATAAAACTCCATATTTATCTTATAATCTTGATTCATTGAATCTCCTCTAATAATAGGTGTAAAACTCACTATTTCAGCATCTCTCGCTTCCATGAAAAGTGAAAGGATATAGGGTAGCATCCTATTCCCTCAGCTATGATAATTCTTCCAAAAAAATGAGTAAATGCCTTGGTTTTTTACTATATTATGATTCTCCATGTCTTATAATTATTCTTGTATATTTATAGGAAACATAGGATCTATTAATAATTGAAGTTTCCATATCAGATGAATCACTAAGAGGGGAAGGGGTGAATCAGTGATTTCTTTTTCTTCTTATGAGATTTTACCTTTTATCCTAACCACTTGAACTTTTTAAAGTTCTTGATCCACTCACTTTTATCCCACAACATCACCTCATGTGCATTAGTAGTAAAATATAAATCAGCACACAATATTTACATGGTTCATCATGAAATCCTACTCCTTTCCATATTGGTGATCCCCCCTAACATGAATTTTCAACTATACCCATAATTGAATACAACTTGTTAAACACCCTAGTTATAATATTTCAATAATTGGTTATACACCCCAACTACTCCTCTTAAATGATTGGTTATATACGCCAATCACAAGACTATATTATCTATTTAGACACCCCAACTATAATATTTTTCTCTAATGATGACCCATATATATGAAATATATTCTTCTTCAGATGGTATTTCTCCACAATAAAGTTTTATACCCTTTACTTGTGTATAATTCTTTAAGATCTTCAAAAGTTATTTGGAATAATATCATTATCCTCAAAACTCCTTTTAAATATTGAGTTATCTAAATTCTATTCTTAAAATACTCGAGCACATGTGATCACTTTATTTTCATAATTTCCTGGAATTGACTCTTTCTTTATTTGATACAAATATGTATCAGGTTTATCAAAATTCTCTTGCACAATGGATACAAGATATCTTAAAAAAAGTCCAACACATTCTTCATCACCTAAATGAACACATATATCTCCAAGAAAAACATTATTATGTATATCATATCTCATTTATTCCATGATTTAAATGTGTTAGAAATAAAAAAAAATTATTTTTTTATTAATTTAAATACTCATAAAGGTTTGGGTATTTTAATTTCATATCAAACTCATTCAAATCCTTGTTTAAAATATAGCAATATGGTAAAGGTATGTTTTTTCATTTAAATTTAGTATGAGAAACCAAATTATATTACTCATTTTAAATACTTGATAATCTGTGAGTACTCTTTATATCTTTATGTAGTCCATTTGAAATACCCGAGGGTTTTTGGTTTTTCTTTTTTGTTCACATGGAATTCCATCATGCCTGGAAGTGTTTCCTTCATCCTTAAATACCTAAATGAATTAGGCTCTCTTAATTATTTACATGGATAAATAAATATTGTGCCTTATATTTAATACTCAAAGGAATCATTCTCACTTTATATAAACTCATAATGTGGATTCTTCTCATCCTATTCATTCTTCATGGACAATTTACAATCATGAAACATTAAATTATATGTGGCATGTCTCCTCATCTAATCATGAATGAAACAAATGCATCATGATTCTTGGGTGTAACTTGTATGTGGATTCCAAGGTATATGAATGGCTCGAGATGAACCTAGAAATCACCACCTTCCATTTTTCATTTGATATACATGCATGAAACTATAATTGTATGCATATACAATTATATTGGACATACGTTATAAATTTATCAACATTTTACTTTGTCTAAAGGCTTGGATAAAATCTAGGAAATGTCACGGTAGTTTTAGGCCCTCATATTCATGAATGATATCATTCACAGGGTTTTATTCGGGATCAAATTTATCTTAAAAGGATGATGGATTTGATCATTAAAGAGGCTTGGTTCAAGCATTGGAGATGGATGGAATCATGGACATCAAGCGCTCATCCAAACGGTTTAGAAAAACCTCGATGGGAGGTAGGATAATACATGCTCAGAAGATCAAACAACTCATATTATTTGAATAGTACTGATCATGTTCTATATATATCTTTTAAACATGGGTAAATAGTGCTTGCATAGTTACTATCCCACATCTATTTCTTCTATGATTGAGCACCGCATAATAAGTACATCTATTTCTTTAACCATCCAAAAGTGATTAACAGGGTTTGCTCTTGACCTCTACTAGAACTAACCCATGTTGGCACCATCTGTCATCATGCCTCCCCATGAGGTGGCACCACTTCTCCTCTATGCACTCCTTGTGGGTTCTATGCATGCCCACTCTCCTTTAACCTATGTTTGGTCATGCAGGGTGACTCCTATGTGTTAATCCATGCTCCCACATATGTGGTTGAGATGGCATCTTAGCTAGGTTAGAGATGGCCATATTTTTTATATAATTATAAATCAAATTACTTAGAATAATTTTAAGTAGAGAATTTATAATTTCAAGTAATTATCGAATTTCTTTATTTCCATTCTCAGTTTTCTTCTTCAAAAATTATTCATAAAAAATATATATATATATATTACTTTTCATGTCCTTCACAATATTATTCCAACTTATTTGAATTCTTATTCTTTTAAAATACTAAAATAATTATTCATGTATCCTCAAGAAATAATAGGGATATTTCATGGCCTTATTCTTAAAATTATCTTTATGAAAATAAATATTTTCATGATATTCACCTTTTAAAATACTGTAGATAATGTTCACTCTCCTCTTAAAATTGGCATGTTTCATTGGACTTTAAAGGATGATTCGTCAATCATCACTACTATCAAGGAGAATTTATTAAAATGAAATCCAATTACATTAAATGAATTAATAATGATCCTTTAAAATAAAATCACAACATTTCCACTCAATAAACACATATTGACTCATTAATGAAAAATGAAACTTACTTGGGATCAACAATTCTGAAAAATTTGTGATATATCCCTCGACTAAGAATGAATATTATCTATTTTAGGTAGCTTGATAATATAGGATTAATCACCGTATTCATTGGTGGTGTATGGAAAATTAATAAGGGATCTATGATTATAGATCGAGGATTAAATAACGAAACACTATACAATATAATAAAAAATTGTGTGGAAATACATGTAATAACAAATTCTATTAGGGAATCACAATTGTGGAAATACATGTTAGGCCACATGAGTGTGAAGGGTATGAAGGTGTTAACAACAAAAGGAATGATACCAGTTAAGAAGTCATTGGAAGTGGTATTGTGTGAATATTATATCTTTGGAAAGTATAAGAAGATATATTTTTCAAAAGGAGGAATAATATTTAAGTTTAGGATAATGGACCCAGTGTATATTGATGTTTGGGGGTCTATACCAGTACATTCCCTTATAGGGTCACCATATTATGTGAAATTTATTAATTAATCAACAAGGAAGGTATGTTTTTTACTTTCTAAAATGAAAATCTAATGTATTTACCATGTTTTATAAGTGTAAGTCTCTGGTGGAAAATAATTTGGGTTCAAATCTGAAATACTTGAGGTCTTATAGTGTGATGAGAGTATGGAATTAAATAGTTAAAGGAATTATATTATAATAATAAAATTTAATAGAAAAATCCTCTTCTATGTACACCATAACAGAATAGAGTGTATGAAATGATGAATAGGACACCAGGAGTATGAGGCTGCACTTGGAGTTACCCATTACTTTATGGGAAGATTCAGTGATCATGGCATCATATCTCATCAATAAGAGTCTATTTGTACCAATGGGAGAATCTACCTAAGGAGATATGGTTGTAAAATCATGAAATAATATCTCATTTATAAGTCTTTTTTTATTTGTAATATGTACATATAGATACTGATGTAAGGGACAAGATTGATGCTATGTCCAAATCATGTTTATTATTTAGATATGGTGATGAGGAGTTTAGTTATCACTTCTGGGATAATAATAACAAGATGATTATTAGAATATAAAAATTGATATTTAATTAAGGTTTCATATACAAGAACCATATTTCATTTGAAACTAATGGTGGTAATAAATAATCATAGTGTCAGGAGCAAGTGGAGCTTGAAGGTTCACTTGAGCATGTGACACTAGAACTAGTGGATCCTGCTCCTCAAGTGGATTTGAAGAGATAAACAAGGGTGAGAAGGATTGTGTATAGGTATTCATCAACCTTACACTATTTTTTATAGACTGATGATAGATAACTAGAATTATTTAAAGAGTAAATATGGTTAAAGTAGTCAAGAAACTCCGAGTTGTCTATAAAGGATGATATTTATTCATTACATGATAAAAATACTTGGGAGATAAAACCTTTTCCATAAATATGAAAGTAATTTAAAAAAATGGTTATATTGGTTCAAGGAAAAACAAGATGACAAGAGTAATTACAAGGAAAGGTTGGTGGAGAAGGTATTTCAATAGAAGTAAGGTATGGATTTCATAGGAAAATTTTCACTTGTAGTGGTGATTACCACCATTCAAGTGATTCTTAGTATTATTTCATTAGAGAATTTACATAGAATTTTGATGTAATGACTAATTTTCCTTATGAATATATAGATAATGAAATGTATATGTATCATCCAAATGGATATGTTTATTTGGGAAAGGAATACCTATTTTGAAAACCTACCAGCATGTGGAATAATAAGTTTGAATAGTTTAAGAGAATAAATTCATACTAATGGTGTGGAATGGTTCAATGCTTTTATTTCACGTATTTTAGGGATGGATTAATTATATTGATTTTGTATGTAGATTTCATTCCCATTATATTACTTCTGTATGAGGATTGATGGGATTAAAGAGCAGTTGGTTGTGGAGTTTAAGATAAAAGATCATGGATAATCTGGTAATATTTTTGGGGATAAGATCAAGAGAAACTATGCGGATGGAACTATGATATCATAGGATTACTACATTGTAAAAAAACTTAGCATATTTATTATACTGGAAGAAAATATAGTTTCTATTCTCTTAGTAATCCATTTCAAATTGTTAAAGGAGCAAGAACTAAAGATAGTATAAGATGTTTAGTACATGGTAAAGGTTTCATACACATCAGCTATTGGAAGATTAATGTATGCCATGGTCTATACTCTACCTGATATTGATCACATAGTAAGATTTTTGAGTAGGTACGTGGATAACCCTAGAAAGAAACATTGGTATGTTGTGAAGTGTATACAAAGATATTTGAAGGGAATAAAGGAAGTATCTCTATAAATTGGGAAAGGAAAGTCATTATAGGGTTATGTGGATGTTGACCTTAAAGGTGATGACGACAACAGGAGGAGTACCTCAAGTTATGTGTTTACATGTAGAGAATCTGTAATAAGATGAATATCTCAATTATATAAGGTGGTGGTACTATCCTCTATATAATAAGAATAAATTATTGTAACAAAATCCAAGAAGGAGATGGTTTGTGTAACATCCCCCCATTTGGTACTCTCTCACATGGCCAAACAAGGTTGGTTATGGGACCTCAAGCATGCCTCTTCATATACTAGAGGTTGTCAACTAGCAGCAGGGGTGTGTATAGTATAGTGTGGATACAATACCCCCTTGTTATGAAGGTTCGTAGAAAAATAAACAATTCATAATAAAATAGAATAATCATAGTAAAGCAATGTGGATGACGACAATAAAGGAAAACTGAATAATCTAATAAGTAATAAGGAAAATGTAATGACATTATAAAATGTAACTAAATTTCATGCTAGAAAAATATAAGAAAATACTAGCGTACTCAAATAAAATACTCAAAGTGTCAAGTCCTAAGTCCCATGTTGGTCCCATCTCCAAACTTCAGCCCAACAACAAACAAGAAATCAACAGAAAGTTTTTTTACCCTTGTCTAAACCTACATCCATGAAGTCTTCTCGGGTGCCAAATGGTGGCCCGAATAGGGTATGATTAAAACTAAGTAGGTCAAAACCACCATGTCTAAACTAAACCATTCTAATAAGAAGTGTATGAAATAAAGAAATAAATAGATATATTAATTAATTCAACAATTGAATAAATACAACAACCTTCTTTGGCTCTGTGTTGTAATATATCTGAGCATGTCTTAAAATCATACCAACCACATCCATATAACTAAGGTAAATAACCTTCTTCGGTGCCATGTCAGAATATCTCTAAGCATGTCTTACAAACATTCCAATTGCATCCATACAACCATGGTATATCCACAACAAACAATCTAGGTCAAAGTCTTATAAGCATTAAATCATGGGAATGGGCATATCCCACTCTCTATAAGCATTATAGAATGTAATGGGCCGATCCCACTCACTATCAGCATTACAACATATAAGTGTGCAAGTTCCTAGGACTAGTCTGGTATATAAGAATCTCAGCATAGAACACAATTCCTATCATACATTATAGATATCACAATATTGAATCATATATATCAATGGTTAATTATAAATATTAATAAGATATATTTCATATTTCACTTTTCAATTCAATTTAAAATTGATTAAAAGTTATATCAATAAGCATTAAACCACAATTTATGGATTCTATAACAAGAAATAACTCTAGGTCACATGTCATGCCAAACATACTTTAAGTCATTATCCGAATAAATTATATTAAAAGGTTTTCCTACCCAATGGGTAACAATAAGATAGGTTAGATTCCAATTGAGAACAAGGGAATTCAAAGAATAATCCTATTTTTTATTCATTTAATTTTGGGTGCACACTTCATTGGTATGATCATGATATTGCATAAACTTGAAAATAATCAAACCATAGGGTTGAGATTTAGACTCCCTACTTTTAATTGAAGATTCAACAATGCTTCCAATGGCCAATGCCCATGAGGAAGAAAGTTTGAATGATTACAAGAGATTCATAGATCAAGACTGATCAAGATCAAAACCAACAACACAATTAGCCAAAGGATTTCTCCAAAATGGGTTGGATAAGGAAGAAAAGGTGGAAGAAACCTAACCAAAACCACTCACCATGGATTGAATAGACAAACAGAACGTCTGGAAGGGAGGTTGGAACCCAAAAATTTCCTGGATAATTCCCTAGGGTTGAGAGGAGAGTATTTTTGGCCAAAACATAATGAATTTAATCCACACTGCATGTTTAAAACAGCAGGTTGGGCATTTACATGGTGTGTAACTTGGTTTCACATCGTGTAAATTTTTTTAATGGTATTCACTGAAAAACTAATCTCCTTAGATTTATTTTATTAAAACCCATGAATAATTAAATGGTGTGTAATCCCATTACATGATGTGTAAATTCTCTATAGTTTGTTTTTCAGCCCATTTCCCTTTTATACCAACCCTAAACCCCCTTTAAACTTTTCAACTTACCAAGAACCCATTTTGAAACTTAGTCCCATTTATACCCAGACTCCATTAATTAAAAAAAGTATACATCCCCAAAATTTGTGTCATTTTACCCAAATAGGCTCTCCATCTCCAAACAAGACATGGCCACTGAGGCTCAACTGAAAAACTCATAGATAAACGTACCTGGAAAAAGATGGGATCTTGAAACCTCCCCAACTTATAACAACTTATCCCTAAGCTACTCCAAGTATCACTATGAGGTATTAGTGAACAATTCTAGACACTATGTTCACATATTAGACTTCCTTTACTATGTATCCTTTTGAAATCACACATGTCGCCACTAAACTCGAACCAATGTTATAATCCGACCCTGAAGATATTTCTCACTATGACCCACAACCCGTATTGGATTCTCCTCAAAGTACGCATCAACACAAAGCTCAAAGTCTACTATGTTTATCACATGGGAAGTGTATTGATGATATCTTCATATCTGTTACATGTGGAACACATCATTCATGTCACTGTAGCACTGCGGAAGGGCTAGATGGTATGCCACTAGACCATCCCTTTACACTATTTCAAATGGCCCAACAAACCTGGGTGATAGATTTCCTTATTTCTTGATACAGTGTTTTCCTAACCTAGGAGACACTTGAAGGAAAACAATTTGACCAACCTAAAATCCCATAGTTCATCTCTTCTATACAACATATGATTTATGCCTTCTCTACATGATCACCAACTGATGTCTGATCAACTGAACCGGTTTAGATGTCTCATGCATGAGAATGGGCCCAACATGGGCTGAATCACCTACCTCCATCCAACAAAGAGGAAAATGATACAAATTTATATACAAATCCTCAAAAGGTACCATGTGGATCGATTACTAGATGATATTATTATATACAAACTCCATGAGTGCCATATACGGCTCCCATGAACCACTAAAATCCAAAACACAGGATCGAAGCATATCCTTCAGAACTAGAGTAGTACACTCTGATTGATCATTAGTCTATGGATGATAGGTTGTGCTTAAAATAACTTTCGATCCTAGGGAATTTTGAAGACCCTTCCAGAAACATGATGTGAAACAAGGATCTCTGTCTAAAATGATACTCCTCAGAACACTGTGAAACCGAACCTCCTCACGTACAAAAATATTTCACAGGTGTTCAAATATAAAGGTTTGCCTAATAGGTAATAATTTGGATACCTTAGTCATTTTATTCACAAAAAATCATGCATCATAATTATTACAGGTATTTTTGGGTAATCCTATCAAAAAATCCATTATGACATCATCCCATTTCCACTCTGGTATGGGTAAAGGATGTAAAATCCCATCTGGCCTCTGATGCTTAGATTTCACTACTGAAAAGTGAAGCATCTAGCCACAAATCTTGCCACGTCATTCTTTATTATTGACCACCAGTACTGACTATGGAGATCACAATACATCTTTGTTAAACTAATATCCACCTCCCATTTAGAAGCATGAAACTCCCTCATCATCTCCTCGTGTAAGCCTGTAGTCACCCATAATAATCCATAGAAAAGAAGATAATTTCCACTACTGAGAGACCATCCTGATGGAATCTCCCCACTATATAATATGTCTCTCAGAAATGAGCCTTAAAGATCAGACAACTGATCGATCTTAATCATGTCCAAAATCACAAGTATAACTGATGTCAATGTTAGAGCTACTCACCCCTGAGATTCCTGAATATCTAGATGCATGTCTGCAAAGAGTTCTATTATCCAATAGTTTTCACAAGACTCTTGTACTTCCTTTATATGTGCCTTTTGACTCAAAACATCAAAAAATAAATTTCCCTTGTCTAGTGTATAATCCAATTCAAAGTCAAAATACTAATGATACTCAACCCACCTCCTCTTCTAAAGGTTAAGGTCTTGATGAGAAAATATGTACCTAAGTATTTTATAATCTGTGTATACCACAAACCTCTCACCCATGAGATAGTGTCCCCAACATCTTGGGTCACGTACCACTGTTTCTAACTCTAGATCATGAGTAGGGTAATTCCTCTCATGTGGTCTCAACTTCTTGGAGTCATAAGAAACCACACGATCCTCCTACATTAGAACTTCTCTGAGTCCAACTCCAGATGCATCACAATGCATGGTATATGATTTGATCAGCATAGGTAAAGTTAGGATAGGTGCTAAGTTCATCCTTCCTTTCATCTCTTTGAAAGATCTTTCACAAGAATCATACCAAACAAACTTCACCCATTTCTTGGTCAGCTTGGACATTAGTGCTTCAAATCGGGAGAAATATTGGATAAAACACTGGTAATAACTTGCTAAATCTAAAAAGATTCATATTTCGAAGAAGTTATTGGGTTTTTTCCAAGATATCATGGATATAAATTTCTCTGGGTCCACTAAAACTCCTACCTATGATATTACATGGCCCAAGAAGTACATTTTATTTATCCAGAAATTTCATTTGGTTAGATTAGTGTAAAGTTAACGCCCTCTCAATGTACTCAGGACGATGTCAAGATGTTTGGCATGGTCATATATTGAATAGGATTACACTAAGATGTCATTGAAAAAACCCACCATGAACCGATCTAGAAATATATGAAAGATCCTATTCATTAAGACCGTGAATACCATAGGTGCATTATTCAACCCAAAAATCATCACTACAAATTCATATAATCCATACCATCTCCTAAAAACAGCCCAAGGTATGTATGATAGTCTCACCCTTAACAAATAATATCCTAATCTTAAGTCAATTTTGTACAATATCTTGGAACCTCTCAACTAATCGAAAATATTTTCAATGTGTGGAAGAGGATACTGGTTCTTGACCATCATCTAGTTCATCCTCTGATAGTGCACTCATAAGCACAAAGATACATTAGCCTTTTGGAGAAGAGAACTAGAGAACCCCAAGGATATATACTTGGCCATTTGAAGCCTTTTGATTCTAGATCTTCAAACTGAATCTTCAACTCCCGAACCTCTTTTGGTGTTATTCTATAAGGTGGGATAGAACCTAGCTCTGCTTCCTACACCAACTCGATCCGGAACTCAAACTCTCACTTGGGCATTAGGCCATAGAACTAGTTAGGTAAAACATCAATAAAATTTTATAACACTATAGGAAAATAATCTTAATTCATTCCACCATTATATATAGAAATATTAGTGATTTGAGCTATAAATACAATCCAATATGCACTAAATTGATCATGCATGACCATCCTGAAGACCACACTCACCCTGGCGAGAATAGATGCTTCCTTATGGGGATAGGAAGGTAACTATACTCCTGTAATAGTCGATATGAGCCTGGTATATAACTACCTAATCCATACCAAGAATAAAGTTGAATCTTTTCATTTCTAGAATGAACGGTTCACAAAAGAAATTGTAACCACCAAAATCTAGAGAACACGCCTTGCAGCGTTTGATATTTCTAGACCTCACTCTTAATGGTGTGCCAATGGTTGAAAAACCATTTAATTTTTTCACATATAATCTCAAACCATTTGAAAAAATAAAATATAGAAAATAATGCAATGATCATTTATCAAACAAAACAGAAGATAGGGTATATGATACTAGAATCGTACCTCTGACGATAGATGGTATTTCATCCATGATAGATGGAGTATTCTGTATAACATGCAAATAACTTGTCCCTATACCCTAGGATCTAGTATAAATACCTTGATCTATTTCCCTTTCTTGGTATGGTTGATCATGTACTGTGGTACCACATCCCCTGCCTCGGCCTGAATAGCCTATGGAACTCCAACTAACAGCCTGTTGATGTTTAGCTGAGCCCCTTCTTGATACTAGTTCTTGTCCTAATCCTCTGTCACTAGTATACTATGGAAATTTCAAACAAAAACTCTAAATATGAATCAGTCTACCATATATATGACCCTCAACTATGGGGTAAGGACACTGCGGTTTCTTGTGACCAAACTTTCCACACTGATATCACTATAATGGAACACGATCTTGAGATGGTTTTCCACTTCCCTGGATAATCTTACCACTACTTATTTGAAGGAAATTGTCATAATGATGCTTCTTACCACTCAAAGAAGAACTCCAATATTTCCCTACTAAAACAGCCTTATAACTACTTGAAGCCTCTCTCAAATTCCCTTCCATGATGAGAGTCTGATCCATCACATTTCAAAACTGTTTAAATAGAAGATGTTTACCTATAACCTGATCTCATAGAAAATATCTCCCTAGAAATGTCTTGACCTAGATATCTCATCAGCTTCCAAAGATGGTGAAAAGCACTATAAGTTGGTAAAATGTCTAGCATAGTCCAACACTGACAAACCCTCCTACATCAGATGCATGAACTCGTGAGATTTTTCATCCCTTAAGGTTTTGAGATAGAATTAGCTCAGGAACTTCATCTCAAAGTCCTTCCAAGATAGCTCATCATGTTTCCTAGCTTCTTCCAGAATATCCCACCAATGCTTGGTAGATCCACGAAGCATATACATAGCAAGCTTCACCCACCTATATGTGGGTGTCTCGAGATTCTTGAAGATTTTCTGGACTGACTCAATGTAGAACTCAGATACCTGGGGTCCCCTTCCATAGTAAACACAGGCAGATAATGAATCTGAAACTCTCTTGTTATCTCATACATTAAAGGAATGGTATAAAAATTATCCCTCTCCATGGATAGCATGACCCTCTGGAAGCTTTCATGAAGATAAACATTCATCTACTCCTCAGTAACTACAGGAAGTTCGTGTTCAGTTATGTTAGGAGTGTAATGATTTCCACTCTCCCAACACTCAAGTCGAAGATGACGCATAGGCATTTTCTCTAGAAGACAAAAGCACACCTTATAGAACTATCTAATAACAAGTTCAACACAAACAGGTGACTACAACATAGAACTAGAAACTATTGGCCTCTCTAGACATGTCTTACAAGTATTTTAGCATGACATGATAACACATTTTATTTATCTAGTGAAACAGATATCTCATATCATAGTTCAATGAGCAAGTATATATATCACATGCAAAAATAAATATGTCCCTATTATGAAAAAATCATGTTAATATATCCCTATGTGCCTTTTATGATGCATGTATTCTTATCTCATGCCATATCGGGCTACATGTACAAAACTCGAGAAACAATTACAATATAAAACAATAATACTCACACAACATGTGAATCACCCAAGGTGAAATAACATCAATTGTAACAAGTACACAACACAAACAGCAATCCCATCCCTAGGTACTTGGATTCTCCCTCATACATGGGTTAGCTAATCCCATTAACAAGCTCATTACCAAGTCCCAAAACATCCTAGTCTCCTTTTTACCTTCCCCAAATAGTAAATAAAAAGAAAAAGATAACCTGGATCTGATACCACTTTATAACATCCCCCAATCTAGAACTCTCTCGCGTGGCCATAAAGGGTTGGTTATGGGACCTCAAGAACACCTCCTGTACACCAGAGGATACCGACTAGTAGAGGGGCTTGGATGGTATATTGGGGAGACTATACCCCCTTGGTATAAAGTTTCATAGAAAAAGAAATAATTCATAATAAAATATAATAATCAGAGTAAAACAATGTGGAAGATAACAATAAAGGCTAACTAAAAAATCTAATAAGTAATAAGGAAAATGTAATGACATGTTGGAATGTAACTAAATTTCATGCTAGAAAAATATAAGAAAAATACTAGTGAACTCAAATAAAAGACTCAAAGTGCCGAGTCTCAAGCTTCATGTTGGTCCCATATCCAAACTCAAGCTCAATAGAAAACAAGAAATCAACATCAAGGTCCTTTGTCATTGTCCAAACCTACATCCATAAAGTCTGCTCGAGTGCCAAATGGAGGCCTGAATAGGGTGTGAGTAAAACTCAGTAGGTTGACACCACCATGTCTAAAATTAACCAATTTTATAATAAGTGTATGAAATAAATAGATAAATAGGTATATTAATTAATTTAGTGATTAAATAAATACAATAACCTTCTTCAACTCTATGCTAGAATATCTTTTATCATGTATTAAAACCATTCCAACCAAAATTATATAACTAAGTTAAATAACCTACTTTGGTACCATGGAAGAATATCTCTGATCATGCCTTAAAATTGTTCCAACCATATCCATATAACTATGGTATAGTCATAATAAAAAATCTAGGTTAAATCCCTATAATCATTACAGTATGGGATTGGGAATAACCCGCCCTCTATAAGCATTATAGCATGAACTGGGCCAAGCCCACTCACTATCATCATTAAAACATATACATGTTCAATTCCTTGGGCCTAGCCCTTTATATAAGCATCTCATCATAGAACACAATTCCTATCATACATCATAGATATCCCAATATCATATCATATATCTCAATGGTTAATTATGTAAATTACCATGATTTCTTTTATATTCCACGTTGAAATTCAATTTAAAATTGATTGAAAATTATATCAGAACTAAACCAAAATTTATGGATTCTATAATAAGAAATCACTCTAGGACACATTACATACTAAACATACTTTAATCCATTATAAAAATCATTTATATTCAAAGTTTTTCCCACCAAATGGGTAACAATAAGCCAAGTTAGATTCCAATTGAGAACAAGGGAATTCAATGAATAATCCCATTTGTTATTTATTTAATTTTGGGTGAAAACTTTATTGGCATGATCACAATATTGCATAAACTTGACAATAATCAAACCATATGGTTAATACTTAGATCCCCTACATTTAATCAAAGATTTAACAATGCATCCAATAGCCAACTCCCGTGAGGAAGAAGGTGAGGATGATTTCAAAGATTCCTAGATCAAGACTGGCCAAGATAAAAACCAACAATGCAATTGGACAAATTATTTCACCAAAAAAGGTTGGAGAAGGAATAAAAAGAGGAAGAAACCTAACCAAAACCACTTACCAAGGATTGAAGACACAAAAAGAACATATGTAAGGGAGGTTGGCACCCCAAAATTGTCTGGATAATTCCCAAGGGTCAAGAGGAGAGTATCTTCAATGGAAACATAATGAATTTCAGCCACACAACATGTTTAAAACATAATTTTGGGCATTTACACAATGTGTAACTTGGTTTAACATTGTGTAAATTTTTTTAATAGTATTTTATAAAAACTAATCACCTCATATTTATTTTATTAAAACCCACTAAAAATTACATGATGTGTAATCCCTTTATACAATGTATAAATGTTCTACAGCTGATTTTTCATCCCATTTCCCTTTTAAACCAACTTAAAACCCCCTTTAAACTTATCAACTTACCAAGAACCCATTTTAACACTTATTCCCATTTATACCCAGACTCTATTAATTCAAACAAGCATAAATACCCAAAATTTAGGTCATTTTCCCCAATAAGGATCTTCGACTGCAAACAATACATGACCACCAAGTCTCAAATGAAAAAAAATATAGAGAAATGTACCTAGAAAAATATGGCATATTACAGTTTGAATGTATAACTTCTTAGAGTAGTTGGATAAAAAGAGAGAGGAAATTTTATTGAATTGTGATAGTAAAAGTGTTATACATCTTGTAATTAACTCAGTGTTTCATGAATGAATGAAGCATATTAATTTAAAGTAATTTTTTATCATAGGCTTAATACAGTATGAGTTTTTTATATTTCATAAGATTCATAGAACCAATAATTTGGAATACATGTTGCCAAAATCAATGGTGATTGAGTATTTGAGGCATTGTTGTGTCTCTTTTGGTGTTCATTGATGAATTGAGGATGAGAGGTGTGATATGGGAGAACACTATGGGATCATATAAGGTAAAGGAGATGATATTTCATGAATCGTCGTCTTTAAATTGAAGATTTGATGGGAAGTTCCCATTGGTGAGTGAAGAAGAGGAGGAGATCAAATTAAGTAAGTTGTCTAAGTTGGAACCATTAAAGGATGTTTTTGGAAGTCCACTTTTTATTATGTTTTATATTTTTTCAATGTATGTTAATATCTCAATAATAAGAACAACTTGTAAGTTATAAGGAGTTACCAATAATGTTGAGGAAGGTTTGAATCCTAATTAAGTCAATAATATTTCTAGTTTTCATGAGAGTTTAAGTATAGCCTTGAAGCATGGAAGATTGGTTTTTTTCATTGTTCACATGTTCAAGAAGAATATTTGATAGTAATTCCACTATTTATGTGTAAAATGAGTTATTCCATTTGATTTATTTCTTTGATTAATTTTTATATTCATCTAAGGAAATAGATGGTTGTATATTGGTGTTTTATCCTTCTGAAGTATAAAGATAACATGAAAATATATTTAGATTAATTTTGAATTACTTGTAATGATTTTTTAAACTGGTATTAATGTTTAGAACATGTGTTAATGGGGATAGTATATGGAAAAATGTTTATAATAAAAAGTAACAATCCTTTGATGTGTGTGGTTAAAGAATTATCAAGGTGGATGATGAAATAAAAATTTATTTGAATTTCATGCATAAATATATAATTTATGCTTGAATATTAATTGATTTGAAGAATTAAATGAAGTATATTTGAGAGTGTGGAATTAGAATTATATGTTTATATTTCTTTTTATATGTGTTATCCAAAAATATGTTAACCTCTTACCAGACAAGCCAAGATAGCTTATCTGCACTTGTGGGTGCAGGTTTAACCGCATATGAGCCAGCCTGGAATATATATCTCAGGTAAATTGAGGAGCATAGAGAAGGAAGATGGTATTAATAGGTAGGTGGTAATGATCATAGAATTTGTAGGGTACACATAGGATCATGCATTGGTTCTAATGGGTGCATGTGGGGCGGTTCACACTTGTGAAGGCATGCATGTGAGTGTGTCGAGGAGTTGACCTCGGTGCCTCTGCTAAGATTTTAAGGAAACATAGATATTAATTAAGAGATGTGAGGCTAAGTGAACCTCTTATATGGGATAATAAGGCCACATGGTACTATTACCATGTTAAAATCATATGTATATAACCATGGACATCCAATCAAAATGCCTGCTACCATTTGATCAGGCATGCATTGTCTTTATCCTTCACCCACCATTATTCACAGCATGAAAATGTAACTTTGAATTGAGAATACCATGATTGATATGAATGTGAAATTTTGATTCTTGTGATGATCATGCATTCCCATATTCATTCAATAGTACAGTGAAGATAAATGATCATGGTAAGTTGTACCTTTCACGTAAAGATAATAGTTCTTCTGTGAGTATAATAATCAGATCCATGCTTATGTGTTAACAACATAGATCTCCAATGAGAAACTTCCATAGATATACCATGATTATGAGAAGATGATATGTGACTTTTGATTTTGTGTGAGGCCACATGTATGTTCCATGTGATAATCATCCATGCATGAATCTTCTATGAAGGATGAACTTTCATGTGTAAGGATATTCCAAGAATAACCTATTGTAAAGCTTCAAACTAACCACATGAATCCAAGATGACTGGCCATTAATATTCCAATTGACTATAAGGTAAGGTGTATTGATCAATTTTTAGTATGATAAGAATTACTATAAGAGTATTATTCATAGTGGATCAATCTATAGTGAGTGTTTTAGGTGTAACTGACCACATGAAAGAGAAACTACCATATGAGTTGTTGTTGAGTGACCAAAACAGTGAATTACTATGTTAAGGATGATCGACCACAAGACTCATAACCTACTATATGGTGAGAGGATTAATCGTATGTACATTATGGAAAATATAGTAGATTATTTTGAGGTTTTACATTAATAGAGAATATTTATATTATGAACAAGAAGTATATAAAACATGGATGATAAGTTTTGAATATATGAGAGAGTTTTTGTGTGTTTATGAGATACCATATATTCTTACGTGTGAAATCTTGATTCATGCAGTTGCACTTGAATGAGTGATCAATGGAAAAATGTGGCATCCAGATAAATAATAGAGTATACCACATAAGTCATGGGGTGATACCGATATTAAGATGCATGAGAACAGTCTTATATGATTAAAGTAGCATGAAACTACATCCATGAATATTAAGTTATATTTTGATGGATATGAGAGGATGAATAAAATATAGCAATGCTAAGATGATCATTCATGACTGAAATATCATGATGATTTATCCTTGATACTATAAGAAGAATGAGTAGGATAAATTTAGTTCTTCCATGTTGTAAATGAATGATGTAAAAATATGAAGAAAAAAAAGGAGAATATTTTTGGATTTCTTCATTCTATAAAGTTAGAAAAAAACTAAAAAATCATTCATGATTAAATTTATGAGATGTATGCATGAAATAAAGAAGTTTAAATGAATTCAGAAAATATGGAATTAGTGAATAAGAGATAGAATCTGTGGTTAATTAAATATTGTATAAGTACTGTATTTGAGTTTTCAACAGAATATACATGAATTTATCTAGAATTTAAATGAGTTTTAAGAGAGAGTATTCATGATAATTTAAATGAGATATTATATTTGATAATGAAGGTTGAAGATTAAGGAAGTTTAAAATGACAAGAATATTAGAGCTTCAAAGAATGAGAATAAAAAAGATCTTAAATATAAAGAATTATGGGAATTTGAATTATGATAATATATATTCTCACATCATAGATAATATAAATATGAGAAGAAGTAAGATTATAGTAGAGTAGATATTTGACATTGTAACTATTAATAATATTCTAAGAGAAAAATAAAAATGAGAACCAATTTTATATGACAAGATTATTTATTGTACACTGAATAAGAAGAGGTGAAGAAGATAAATAGATCAATATAATTTTGTTGATCATGCATAGTTTGAAGTTCTAAGTATCTAGACTATAATAATTTTAGAAGTTTGGAGAAAGTGAGGTATCCCATATGATTATTAAACAAGAGGAAAGAGATCAGATCATATATGTCAAAATAGTAAGATATTAACTTGTTTTATATCCAGTTGGTTCTAGGATAATGAGTACAAGGTCATACCCTTTCTCATTTTTTCACTGATAATAAATAAAAAATTTTGTTTCAGTATGAAAAAAAATAACCATACACCAGGGACATAGTCATCTGCAAGGTGGAAAATTCCATTATAAAATTATGGTTCTCTTGTGTTGATTATTTCTTATTTTTATCTGTACAAAAACCAACCAAAGGAGAATGAATGAAAAGAGTGATTTATTCACTGAACAAGTGAATAGGTGACAAGGGAATTAATATATTGTATACTAAACCATAACTCTCATGGTTCTACCTCCTTAGTGAGTTTGTTGGGGATTATAGAG
Source organism: Viscum album (assembly GCA_963277665.1). NCBI lineage: Eukaryota > Viridiplantae > Streptophyta > Magnoliopsida > Santalales > Viscaceae > Viscum > Viscum album. The sequence goes on along the minus strand of OY728125.1, from coordinate 352,300,344 downwards.
AGAAGTGAACCCCGGCTTTAGGGCCTAGGGGACGAAGTTACCTTGGGCCAAAAAATTAGGCCAGTATAGCGATAATGACTCTCTATAGCAAAGTTGATCCATGATACCAACATGGAAATATGACATTGTGTACTTTGACATGGTACTTGAAAGGTTCTGCCATGGGCACTCTCAAATGAAGTGTGATTTTTGGGTACTTAGGTGCAGCAAAGTGGCTGACCAAGGTCATATCTCAAAGGATAAAGTAAATTTAACAACATATTAAAGGTATTTTGAAAATAACATAAAAGGGAATAATAACAATAACTAAAATGATGGGAGGTTTTTATTTATAAATCTATAAGAATAATACTGGAAGAATATTGTTATTTTTTTTTTGTTTTTGTTTTTGAAATGAAATTTGATTAATAAAACACAACAATGAGATGTTTTTTTTAAGAAAATATTTTTAGAAGGAATAATAGATCTAAATCTACCTATTTAATTACTTATTAATTATTATCATTTAATTTAATATCCACTTAATTATGACCCCCTAATTTTTTAAATTTCGAACCCTACAAGAATTAAATTTACCACAAAGATGAAGTGAATTAAACCCTAGGATAGCTTCAGAACATGGAATCACAGAACCCAACTTTGATTGATGTTATAAGGTTAGATTATGATAAATGGTAAATTAATGCACATATAAACTTTATAAATGAGTATTAATTGAGTTTAGGGTTATATTTTAACTCTACAAATTGATCTTGTGTGGTCTTTTATTACCGATTAAGATCGCACTCTCACAATTCACACAATTATTGACCTCACGTGTTTTGTGTTTATTGTTCAATTTATTTATTAGTTTAATTTAATTTAATAAATTAATATATCATATTAGTATAATTACATTATCTCATTGATTCAAAAAAATGAAGTAATAAGGTGAGAGTTAGATTGATTACTAAAAATATCTACTCTTTCATGGGCGGTGTAGTCATCGTAGAAACATTTTTCATGTGAAAAGGTTTAGAAAGGGTAGAACCCAATATAGTGTCTACTATTTATTTACATCCCAAAGAGTAAGATTAATTAATAAGATAAGTAAATAAAATATAGGAAAATATAAGAAATAAAATATGAACTAAGAAGTTTATTACACAAAGACAAATATTACCACATGAGAATGAGAGGAAGGCTTCGATGAAGGGATCATTACTTCAAGAGAACCCCCTATGAATATAGGAAGTTCCAGAACCTAAAAGTTGATTAGAGTAATCCTCTGGAACTCTAAAATGGCAGCACTTCACTCATTGGTCTAACTTGCAAATGAGGTTCCCAAGGTGTCAATTTATAGCCAAAATGGGAAGTGGTTTTGGGCACCCAGATTTCAAGATACCACTTGTGTCTTGATTTTGGGATGGTAAATAGTCTTATCTTTACTTGGGAAAAAGAGAAAGTTTTATGATAGAATATTTAATATCTACGTGTCAAATTTTACATCCAATGAAGGAATACAGCATGAGTTATGGCAGAAATATAGAACCAAATCTTTGACTTTGTGCAGATTTTGTCTCCTAGAAATATTTGTTCATATGTCCCCCTTAATTGATGAATTGGGCTTCTATTTCTTGATATGGGTTCTATACCATGAAGTTATAAAGTGGCCTACAAAATTTCATCCCATTTGGAGGCATGTATTTTTCTAAATGTTCAAAACAGTGGACATATTTCCTTGGGCTTCCATGCAATTTGGCCCATTTTCCTTCTGGATGATCTTCGATCCTCCAAATCAACTCCTCCTACAATTAAATCACCAATACAATAATAATTTTCCTTTTTAACAGTGATAAAAATTTAATCATTGAATCAAATGGGATGTTCAATTTGATATAATATTTGTAATTTTAAATACAAAATAAGTTTAAAACATTGATGTAGGGGTGAAATAAAGCAGTGAATCATAATGTGATCACACCCTCACAATTACCCTTTTGCACTCCTGGGAAAAACATCATATCATGTATTCCAAAAAATTATGACAATTAAACATAAATATCAAATCAAAACAAATTTTAAAACACATATCCTTGATATCCAACAATTCTACACCATGAAACAAAAGATATCATGCCTCATAAAAAACTATTATTTTAAGTTCTACATTAATATCATTCAATAAATTTCCAATTAATTTATCCTCCCAATCACACAAAACACTTACCTCACTTGAATTTTCTCTTATTACACAAATGTGAATTTTTCAGTAATGTCTTTCTCAACCAAACTCATACAAGGGTCACCATAGTCTTGATAAATTCCTACATCGCCACCTGATGTGAGTCAAGGAAATATATTTATCATGAGGACTTTTAAGGTTTGTTTTGTGGATTTTGGTTGGTAGGATTTTGATGTTAAAAATTCTAAGGTATAATAAGGAGGGATTGTCTCTTTTTGAAGAAAAATTACATTATTCTAATTTTCACTTAAATATGGTCTCCTCTTATATCCCTTTATCATCAATTTGTGTCCATCATCATGAAAAATCAAGGAATGTATACACCATTCAACATTTTGGTAGTAAAAATGTCAATATTCTCAAACATTATTTTCTTGAAATATCCAGATAGGCACAACTTCCTTCCTCTATTAGAATCTCCACAAAGTAACAACTTCACTTATCATAAAATCTCTATAAAACGCACATCTTTCAACATAATGATTTTTTTAGTAGCAAACACATCTCTTTAGAATTTAATTTTCCACCCAAATTATCACAAAATGTGGTAGCACAATACAAGACATCTTACCCCAAACTTAAGTTCAACTAGATTATGCAATTTCACTTCAATATTTGGTTGGATAGGGAAAATTGGCTTGTAATGTGGCTAACCTAACAGGATATTCATGGATTTTAGGGGATACGAGGATTAAATATTCAAGTTAGTACATTATAAAAATGATTCTTATGAAATAGGGGTTTTAATACCAAATAAATTCCTCAATAATTCAAAATAAAAGTACCTCAAACCCTTAAGTTTTGATAGGAACAAATCAAATTCTGGTTAAATCAAGCATGGTTTGGTTCTCTCAATAAGTGAGGTCAATGTAAAGAATATGAAAAGAATGGTTCCAAATCCTCACAGAAAAGTGATTTAAAATATAAAGATATTGATATGTGGCATGGGATTCAAAATTCAAAGTACTTTTCAATAAATTACTAAATATTTGAAATTGAAACAAATCCATTTTCAGTATTCATTTAAGCTCTATTTCATGGGATAAATTGTTTCACTTATTAATATGGATTTAAAAATGGTGATGATAATCATTTCAGATAAAAATTCTAAAAAACACACAAAAATTTTAAAAAAACACACAATTTTTTTTTTGAAAAATAGAAAAACAATTGAAATTACTAAACTAAAAGGTTCCCTCCCTCACTCTTAAAATATTGAATTATCCTCAATGTGGACCCATGAGATGATATGTGCACATGAAATCTAAAATTTTAAATAGGAAAAATAATTTAAAAGTGAAATGGTTAGGAACAGCCTGATATTCTCAAGTGATGATGGGGTCATGCAATGTGATGAAATCCACTGCATTAGTAGAAATTCCCTCAATGTATTGCTTCAAACCTTTTCCATTGATTGTAAATATTATTTCAGTTTCCTCTTGTGTTATCTCCATTGTACCATAAGGAAAAACATTAGATATAATATAAGGACCTAACCATATAGAACAAAACTTACTGGGCATCAGCTTTAGTCATGAACTATAGAGTAGGACATTCTCTCCAATATGAAACTCCCTTTGTTGGATCATTTTTTCATGAGATAATTTTGATCTTTCCTTATAGATCCTTGAGTTCTCATATGATGACAATCAAATCTTTTAAATATCTTCAATTTTTTGCTTCCTTTTAATTCCATGTTGGGCCAAATCCATGTTGCATTTCTTTATATCCCAATATTCCTAATGCTCTACTTCCATTGGGATATGACATGCTTTCCCAAAAACAATTAAAAATGGGTACATACCAATGGTGTCTTGTATGATATCCTATAATCCCATAACACATCATCCAATCGCTTTCTCCAATCCTTCCTATTTGGTTGCATGGTTTTCTCAAAAATTTGTTTCAACTCTCGATTTGAAACCTCATCCTGGACATTTGTCTGGGGGTGGTATGGTGTAGATGTATTGTGTGTCACCCTATACTTCCAAAGGAGGGAAGAAAAATTCTGAATGTAGAAGTGTGTCCCTTGGTCACTAATGATGGCCTTTGGTACTCTAAACCTACAAAAAATCTATGTCTTGACAGAATCTACTATAACATGAAAATAATCATACCTGGTGGCCTTATCCTCCACCCATTTACTCACATAATCAACAGAAACCAAAATATACAAAAACCCAAATGAACTAGAAAAAGGACCTAGAAAATTAATTCCCCAGACATCAAAAATCTCATAGAATAATATGGGTTGTCGGGGCATCTCATGTATCCTAGAAATGTTCCCAGTGTGTTTTCAATGTGACCATGACTTGAAAAACACATGAGCATCATGGAATAAGCTAGTTTAATATAATATAGATTCTATGACTTTCTTAGCTATCTGTTGGGCTCTAAAGTGTCAACCATAAGCAAGTTTATGAAAAAAATGTAAAATAGACTCAAACTCATGATCAGGAACACACCTCATAATAACATGGTTACTACATATGTGCCATAGGTAGGGATCGTACCACACATAAAATCTAGACTCACTCTTTAATTTTTAGACTTGATGTTTCTTTAAATTTGCAAGGATTTCAGAGGCAACAAGGTATTTAACCAAATATGCATACCAAGGATGTGTACTTGAGATGGAATAAATATTCTCATCAGGGAAAGTATCCTGAAGTTATACCCAGTCCAAGGTTCCATCCTATAGTGTGTGAGTAAGCCTACTCATGTGGTCTGCCACCAGGTTTTTTGACCCCTTCTTATCCTTTATCTCAATATCAAATTCTTGAAGAAGAAGCATCCATCAGATAAGCTTAGGCTTTGCATTTGAATTCTTTAATAGGTACCTCAGAGCTGCATGGTTAGAAAAAAAAACTACTTTAGATCCCGATAAGTATGAATGGAATTTATCTAAAGAAAATATGATGGCAAGAAACTCTTTTTCTATTGTTGTGTAGTTTTATTGGGCTGAATCCAATGTCCTCGATGCATAGGAAATCACATGTGATCATCCCTCTACCCTCTAAGATAAGATAGATCCAAATGAAAAGTTGGAGGCATCACACATAAGCTCAAAAGGAAACTCCCAATGTGGGGGATGTATGATTGGTGGAGTGGTTAGACACTTCTTTAGCTCATCAAAGTAAGTCCTGCAAAAATCATCAAACACAAAATCAGAATTCTTTTGAAGTAATTGCGACATAGGAAGAGAAATATTACTAAAATATTTGATGAAGTGCTGATAATATATTTCATTCCCTCAGAAAGATCTAACATCACACACAAATGAAGGATAGGGTAAGAATTATATAATATCTACCTTATATCTATCAACCTATATCCTATGTTTTGACACTACATTCCCTAAGACAATGCCATACTCTTCTATGAAATGACACTTTTCAAAGTTTAAGACCAGATTCTTCTCAATAAAAAGATTCAAAACATTTCCCAAACTAGAGATAAAATCATAAAATGAAGACCCATACATTGTAAAATCATCTATAAATACCACCACGCAGGTCTCAATAAAATCAGAAAAAATACTTATCATGCATCTCTGTAAGGTACTTGGGGCATTTAAAAGTCCAAATGGAATCCTTCAGTAGGAAAATGTGTCAAATGGAAAATTGAATGTTGTCTTATCCTAATCCTTTGGGGATATAGGAACCTTAAAATATCTAGAAAATCCATCCAAGAAACAATAGTGTGTTTTCCCAGCAAGTCTCTCAAGCATTTGATCAATAAATGGGAGGGGAAATGGTCCTTGCGAGTGGACTGATTTAGTTTCCTATAATCAATACACACAAGCCAACTGTTTTGCACCCTCATTGGAACTAACACCTCTTTATAATTTTTAACAATAGTAACACCACTTTTCTTAGGTACAAATTGAATAGGACTCACCAACTAAGAATCTTAACTGGGATAAATTATACCTGCCTCGAGCAATTTTTCAACTTATTTTTTAACAACTTCTAGAAGAGTTGGATTCAGTATCCTTTTTGGCTACCGCATTAGTTTATCCCCTTCCTCTAAAATAATCTTATACATGTAAATGGACGGTTTAATACTAGATATGCCAGCCAAGGTCCACCCGATTTCCCTAATGTTCTCCCTCAAAAGATTCAAAAGTTTTTTATTCATTTTCAAAAGGGATATTGTTGGAAATTATAACAAGTAATTTCTCACCACTTAACAAGTATGAGTATTTGAAATTAGGTGGAAATGGATTGAGTTCCAATGAAGGGGGTGATCTATGGATGGAGAAATTTAAAGAACTAAAATATGTTCACAATGAACATCAGTATCAAAATATACATCATCAAAATCATAGAATAAAGCATCAAATCCATCAGCATAATCAACCTCCATGTCATAATCAGAGTGAGAATTATCAAAATAAAAATATGAATCCATTTCAAAATCAAATCTAAGAGAGTTTTTTGAATTATAAACAGGTGTGGAAGTGATATTAGACATCAAACTAGAACCAATACTCATAATATTTCTAAGCATAGGATAATCAAATTCCATGGGTTTTTTATTTGGTGTTTCAAAATGGGAGATAACAAAAGCATAATGGTCCTTTTAGGGGAACTTCATGTAGTCTATAACATTAAATATCACAACTTAATCCCTATAATCCTTGGAATGTGTACTCCCATGGACATGTATGGTAGTTTTTTTAGTTTTCAGGAAGGGCCTACCTAAGATAATGGGATCATGAGAACTTACCTGATCATCCTCCATGTTAAGCGCATAGAAATCTGATGTGAATATCATGTCTCTTACCCGAATAATTACATCATTAAGGACTCCTATATGATATGTTTTAGCTCTATTTACCGACTACACCACTACTCTCTCAGCTTCAACTCACCAACCTGTAAAGAATAGAAAACAGAGTGAGGCATTACATTTATATAAGCTCCTAAATCACAAAGAGTGTTATAAAAGTGAAACTCCCCTATGGTGCATGGGATGGTGAATGTCCCTAGATCCTTGAACTTTGTTCGAATTGCTAGATTTGGTGTAATAAGTTCTGAAAATTCTTTCCAAGATTGATTCTCTCATTTCCCTTCAGCCCTCCTTGACTGGTACAAAGTTCTTTTAATAATTTGGCATACCTTGGGATTTTCTTAATGGATTCAAGTAGAGGGATGTTGATCTTCACACGCTTGAATGTGTCTAAAATCTCTTTTTTCATTTCCTCCTCATCCATATTCATGTTTTTTATAACCCTATTTGGAAAGGTAAGGGGTTTAGGAGGAATATAATCAATCTTTTTCTTACCTTTATCTTTCTCCTTTGGTTTCTCATCAGCTAGTATTGAATGAAGCTTCTCCAGAGTTAAGGTGAATCCCAGTGGAAGGGTGGGTGAAGAAGTATCATTCATTTTATTCCTACTTCTTAATGTGATGGAACTAACATTCCCCTTGGGATTTGGAGTAGGTTGTGAAGGAATATTTCTAGAGTTATTACTTACCAACTCAAGGATGGAGGTGGAAATCTAGATCATTTGTGTCTTCAACTCCCTCAACTCAGAACCTTGAATCTTCAACTCACTCTGTTGATTAAGAACAATTTGTTTCAAAATATAATCAGTGTTATAATCTACCTTTGGTTTATAATTCACTTATTGTTGACTTTTGTATACCTGGGCTTCAAATATCCTTTGGGGTTTTTGGAAACCTTGTTGGTAAGGTGGATGTTGCTGAAACTTTTATTGAAAAGGGGGCATTTGTTATTGTCTAGGGCCATACCTCATGTCTGATTGATCCTTCCACCCTTGGTTGTATGTTGGAGCAAAGGAATCATACTTCTTCTGGGGATGTGGTTTTTGTTTTTTACAAATATGATCTCCCAAGTAATACTGTTGAACAATCTTTTGTCTCTTGTAGTTGGGGGAAACAATCAGTCGGGTGGTCTGTTTCAGTGAAAATTTCACAAGGTCTCGTAGGAGTGGGTTGGGATGTCTTTTGAGACAAATAAATTTTTCTCACCATGGTGGTCAATTATTTCAAATTGGTATCAATTAAATGACCTTCAAAAGAATATGTACTTACCTAATGTACTCCCCTGACATGTGGTGTACCTCGATCATCATATTGTTGGGATCGTTGTTCCATATTTTCAATAAATGCTTGTGAAGCTACTGGTGTTTTATCCACAAATGCTTCTCTAGCCACGAAATCCATCATTCTATTCTTTATAGGTGTGATTCCTTCATTTAAGTATTGTATGGGGAGTTTCTCACTAATTTGGTGATGCGGGAAGCTTGAACACAACTTCTTGAATCGCTCCTAGTATTCATATATTGACTCCCCTTATGATTTCTTGATCCCTGAGGTCTCATTATGAATGGAATTAGTCCTTGATTCTAGAAAAAATCTCGGCAATAAAATATGTTTCAAATAATTCCAACATGTTACATCTTTAGGTTGTAAATAATACATCCAATCATTTGCAGCTCCATCAAGTGAAAATGGGAATTATCTTAGTTTTATTTTATATTTAGAGCTATTTATTGATTTTAGGGTTTAGAAAACCACATTAAATTGTTTTAAATGTTTTTTTGGATCCTCACCAGATAATACATGAAATTTTGGAAGTAGGTGAATTAACCCATATTTCAGTTCAAAACCCGATTCAAGATTTGGGTATGCAATAAAATTTGGTTGATAGTTAATATCTGGTGCATCCAATTCTATAATAGTTCTATTAAGTTAATTATTATTATTTTAATCCATTGGTTATTTTATTATGTTGGATTCAGAAGTGTTCCCAAATTTAATGTTCTTAGAGTTTTGGAATTCTATAGTTTGGTAAATTTCAACACTTCCCGTAGATCGAGATTGACTGATTCAATCCCTAAGGATGCGTTCAATCTCAAGGTATAGATCAAAGAGATCCTTGGGATGAGATCATGTCATAAATCATAGAAATTGAGAAAATCATACCATAATATCATGAGAATAAGTTTCAATTGATGGCCTAGTAGAGAATAAAATAGAGATGAATAAGAAAGAGGGAGATAAAAACAAACAAAAATTAAGAAAGGGGAAAGAAGAAGGAAAAATGAAGATAAAACAAAAAGATAAAATAAAAGTAAAAAAATACCTCTAATTAGTTGAATAAAATACTTTCCCCTCCAACAATGGAACCAATTTGAAAGTCATTGTCATGGGAACTCTCAAATGAAGTGTGGTTTTTGGGTACATAGGTGCAGCATAGTGGCTAACCAATGTCATCTCTCAAAGGAGGAAGTAAATTTAACAACATATTAAAGGTATTTTAAAAATAACATAAAAGTGAATAAGAACACTAATTAAAATTATGAGGGTTTTTGGTTATAAATATAGAAGAATAATTCTAGAAGAAGATTATATTTTTTGGGAATGAAATTTGATTAATAAAACACAAAGAGCATATTTTTTTTTAAGAAAATATTTTTAGAAGGCATAATTGATATAAATTTACCACTTTACTTAATTATTAATCATTATAATTTAAAATAATATCCAATTAATTATTATCCCCTAATTTTTTAACCCCTGAACCCTATGAGAATTAATTTTACCACAAAGATTAAATGAATTAAACCCTAGGCTAGCTTCGGAACATGCAATTGCAGCACCCTATTTTGATTGATGTTCTAAGGTTAGCTTATGGTCAGTGGTAAATTAAGGAACATATCCACTCTATAAATGAGGATTAATTGAGTCTATTATTATATTTTAACTCTACAAATTGATCATGTGTGGTCTTTTATTACCTAATATGATCTCACTCTCACAATTCACATAATTTTCGACCTCGCGTATTTTGTATTTATTGTTAAATTGATTACTTGGTTTCATTTAATTTAATAACTCAATTAATATATAATATTAGTTTAATTAAAGTATCTCATTTATTCAAAAAAAATTAGTGAATAAGGTGAGAGTTATATCGATTACTAAAAAGAACTACTCTTCCATGGGCGATGTAGTCATTGTAGAAACGTTTTCCATGTGCAAAGGTTTAGAAAGGTTAGAACCCAATATTGTTTCTACTCTTTATTTCCAGACCAAATAGGAAGATTAATTAAGAATATAAGTGAATAAAATGGAGAAAAATAGAATAAATAAAAGAGTAACTAAGATTTTTATTACACAAAGACAAATATTACAACACAAGAAGGAGATGAAGGCTTTGTTAAAGGGATATTTACTTCAAGAGATCCCCCTATGAATATAGTAAGTTCTAAAACCTCCAATTTGATGATATGACTCCTCTGGAACTCCAAATAGCATCACCTCACTCCTTTTTCTAACTTTCAAATGATTTTTCCATGGTGTCAATTTATAGCCAAAAATGGGAAGTGGTTTTGGGAACCCAGATTTCTAGATACCACTTGTGTCTCGGTTTTGGGTTGGTAAATGGTATTATATCAACTTTTATAAAAGAAAAAAAAATATTACATCATATTTAATGTCTCCATGCCAAATTTTTCATCCAATGGAAAAATACAGCATAAGATATGTCTAAAATACATAACCAAATCTTTGACTTCATGCAGATTCTGACCCCTGGACAGATTGGTTTGGATGGCCCCCTTAATGGATGAATTGGGATTCGGTTTCTTGAGATGAGTTGTATAAAATGAAGTTATAGAGAGGCCTACAAAATTTCATCCCATTTTTAGGAACTTTTTTTTTTCTAAATGTTCAAAATAGTAGATAAATTTCCATGGGCTTCCATGAAATTTGGCCCATTTTCTTTATAGATCTTCTCTGACCCTCCAAATCACCTCCTCCTACAACAAAATCGACAAAAAATGAATAATTTACCTTTTTAACAGTGATAAAAATTTAATAATTGAATAAAATGGGATGTGAAATTTTATATAATATTTGTAATTTTAAATACAAAAAAAGTTCAAAATAGTGATGTGAGGGTGAAATAAAGTAGTGAATCGTGATGCAATCAATACTATAGCAATGTGTGACTGGTGACATCGATAGGTTACTTTAGATCTTTTGACATTTATCCACCAGTTAATATATCATAGTGGACTTACTTTGTGGATTAACATTATAGTAATATAGGTTATTTTAGCACCATATTTCTTTGAATTTATGTGTCATATTATTGTTTTGTTTTGTTTTTCTCCCTTTTAACCTTATTTTAGAATCTACTATCATTGGAGCTCCCAACTTTTTCACAACACTGCCCACATAAGATAATTTCCTTGATCATTTTTTTTAAAATCCAATATAAGAACTCCATATTTGTTCTAATGATTTATGAACTTCTTTTAATCAAATTTGGTCCTTCTCAATCAACTCAAATAACTTTAGAACATATCCAAATATTTCTAGGGATTATTAAAATTATTAAAAACACTTTTAATCTTGTTCCAAAGACTTTAAGTATAATAAAAACTCAATATATAGTATTCTAAGAACTCCTCCACCTTCTCATCTCCAAATTTATTTCATCCTTGATAAATCATCATCCAAGAGGTATAAAACTCTATAATCAATCACCTTTATGATCGATCACTAAATAATGGTTCCTTTATAATTTAGGATATCTTCTCTATAAACATTGAACCAATTTGGATATTTTAATAAAAATTATAAAAGTTATCCAATATAGATTTATCAGTTATATTCTATCATCTATTTAAATTTGAAAGTAAGTGTAGTAAATTATTCTTATCCAATATTTTTAACTAGTATTTAACATGAACATCAGCTCAAAATCATTGGAATTTTATGTTCGGATTTGAATATGTTTAGTTAGGTATTCAAGGGTAGTTTCTTCACATAATTTGGGTGATTTATTTATCCATAACCGAAAATTTATATTTTTTATTATTACATTGAAGGGCCTAATTGATAAAAAATACAAAAAAACTAATTGATAAAAAATAAAACCAAAAACCTTTTAGTATAACCAAATGCCTTTTGTCACTTCAATATCCCCCATTGTGTTTATTTCTAATTCCAAATAAAACTTCATTAGTCATTGTAATTCATCTCCCTTTAATTTTTAATAAATGAAAACGGAGAAAAGTTCTTCTCCCCCGTGAACACAATAGGGTGGAAATAACTTTTTTTTCTTCTATACCTTAATGACATTGTAGGGAGGATGATCCCATAATTTCAAATAAACTATTATAATTTTAATAAATTCATATTATCCCTATATAATTCTATCCACTTTCCAATCCCTTAAATATTTCTATGAGAAAAGGGTGATACCACATACTTCTTAGAAAAGTAAAACCAATCAACCAACTCTAAGTTTTCTTGGGCTAGCATGGTGTAGAAAACAAGAGTGGTCAATTTAGACAAAAAAATTATCCATTAAAAACTCACATTATGGTGTCTAATTAACCTTTCACTACTTAAGGGTTTCATAAACATATTTGTAATAAATTTTATAACCTTCTTATACTTATTATTTTTAAGGGGTTGTCCAGATTTCCAAATTCAATAGAATTTATAAATATTTATAAACTTTATAAAAATTTATATCTCCCTTTAAGGAATTCTCTCTATACTTTATCACCTTTAATTACCATATTTAGAATGCAACCAATCAAATATAAAAAAAGGTGTATCCTAAAACATATTCTCATCTTGAGAAACAAGGTGAAGACATATTTCTCAACTTGTAAAATCCTTTACCTGAAGGTTTAAAATTCCTTTACCTATTCATGTAGAATTTTCTTTGAACTTTTAGATCTGAACTTCTCTTGGAAGCATGGACTTCTTCCCTTTTTCAATTTCTTTCTTAGCTAGAATTATCTTATTTACATGAGAAACTAGAATAGTTTGATTCAATTAAAACTTCTATAATCTTATATCCTCTTCCATATATTAATGCCTTATTACTATTATATATTTAGGCACATGTTCAACCTTCTATTTGGGTCTGAACTCTTTTATAGTTTCAACCCTTTTAACACTAGAAGTAACTGGTATTTTCCATTTGTTCCTTATCTATCTAGGAAAAACAGTCATACATATGACATCCCCATGTCCTAATTTTTTATACCTTATACACACGTATTCCTTAACCTTTAGGTTTCCCTTTTTTAGAAGCCTTTCTACCTCTTCAATAGGTATATCTATAACCATACAAGTTTGATCATCTATTTCCAGAATTGATTCCCTTATAGATTTAAAATTTCCCCCTTATTTCTTGAGTTTTGAATTATCTTACAATAGTATAGGATGTGGAATCTCTTTCCATGGTATAATCACTTATTCCCTATTGTTTGGATATCCTAGTCATATTTCTTTATTAGCTTATTGGAAGGATTTGGTTTAGCAACCTTCTTTACTAATTTATCTCCCAATGCAGACTTGCTATCTTTCTTCACCTTCTTCTTAATTTTTGGTGGTTCTTGTTGGGGTTGGTGACCTAGAACCAACTTTTATATACTTTATGATTAAATATATTTTTTTAATATTAATGATATTATTATAACATCATGATTGTTCTTCTGTGTGACATGGTATGTGATAATATCTTAATAGTAACTATTTCATTGAAAGGTTATAGTAGTTCCTTGCTATGATGACAAACTAGAAGTATCAAAAAAGTATTATTAAATATGTGTTCTGTAGCTAAATGATATCATTTGATATGAAACAAATGATATATACTATCAGGGTTGGAGACTCATATAACTTTGATTCACTTTCTAATACCATTCCCTTGGTAATTTCTATTGTATGAGATTATGATAACACAACCATATAGTAGAAAGTCCACATTTATATGTGTCATTGGATGATCCTATATATATATGTATGTATTGATCCTTATAATTTAAAATTATTATTAATGGATATCATTATTATCATACTTTGATGTATTGATGAAAGCTATGACAATATATGCTTACAGCGAAGTAGGATACATTGGGTGCATCATAAGCGATATTGCATTAATTAATAATGCAAGAAAATATGTTTCCCTTATGTTATTTAATAGAATTAAATATTAAAATCCCTTTTAAAGGAATGAAACGGCCTCAATAAATCCATGGCCATAGTGTTTTCTAGGCATGATCATTTTTAGAAAGTCAAATAAAGAGACATCAAGCACATTGGTTGATGAAACCAACATAAAACATGCTTGATTATAGATATTGAGATAAATGGATTATATTACAAAGTATGAATTTATATGAGTTTTTATGTCATTGGGTGCCTTTTCATGTTGTTAGATGCTAACCATGGACTTTGGTAGCCTCCACTTAATGCCACTAAGAAAGCTGCCTAGAGGGTCACACACTAAGTATATCCAGAACCTTAATTGAATATTATTATTATTTAACATTTTAAATAAATATAAATTCGGTAAATGGTTTAATAATTATTAATGTTTTATTGACCACATATATTTAGTCACTAGTTATTCCAGGGAATATCTTTGATCAAAATATTTCACAAATATTTATTTATCATTTAGTAAATATAATATTTATTTATTTATTGGCGAATAATGTAGTGATATTTATTTATTAATTAAATAATCATTATTCATGTATTTAAAAATATTATATAGGAATACCAAATCGAGATTAATAGGTTTGATGATAAATAATATATATTAAATGTTATTTGAATAAATTTTAAATAATTTATGTAAGAAATTATATTTAATTAATCTATGAGTTTTTTGTATGTCGAGTAAAATAATAATAATAATATTATTATTATTATTATTTGGAAAAGGGGTTTATTGGGGATTAAAAAAATAGTAATATCCTATGTGTAATTATTATTTTCTCACCCTAATACTATTTAAAACCAATTATATTATTTCCAACCTTTATGCTAGCAATTTTTTTTGTTATGCACAATGACATCCGAAAAATCATCTCAATTCCTAAAGAGATACTCTCAAAGAATGATCTCAATAATGTAGAGAGATCCTCCTCAACCACCCCTCTCAATTATAGATAGAATAAGGAGATACCTTCTTTGAATCAATTCTTATGGTGATCAAAGATGAAAGGAACAAGCATTAGGATCTTTCATGCTAGAAATTGAAGATTCCTACAACATCGCCTAGAGGTTTTTGGTGGATTACCACTAGAAGGAATCTACACTTTATTTTTGCAACACAATGATGGTGCAATGTACAGTAAATAATTCATCACAAGTTAATTCTTTAACTAGTTAAATTAATTATAAATCATTATGTTATTATCCTGTGTTTTGGTTCTGGAATTATTTAATCTATTAATCCTTGAATTAATTTCATTGGTAATGACATTATATGTCATGTTAATTTCATAATAATAATTGATTGTGACAAAAATCTAAGTTATTTATGCCCAAAAGATGTTTCGGTTATGCTTGAAACCATCAAGTGGTGTTAGATATGTTTCATAATAATTTATAATTATTTAAATATTGTTAATTGATTTGTCCATTTATCGTTGATTTTGTATTCATGTTTAATTATTATTTAAATCTAAATCAGAATATATTATCTTCTTTCAATACCTTATCAAAAATATAATCAAAATTTTGAAAAAAAAACATTCAAAGAACTCATCGGAGGTGCCATGGATTTTGGCTAGATATCAAAAGAGTACATAGTGTGTTGCCTATATGTACATGTTTTTTACTCAAGTTTAATACACTAGGATGAATCCTGAATAAATTCAAAGCATCATGTAGTAATGAAATGTGTTTTATAATTAATATAAACCATGTGTTAATCAGTATGTCCTAATGTATAGTTATTCATACTACACGGTGTGTAACTTGTGTACACAACGTGTAGTCTATTGGTCAAAGATGAGCCATGTGTTTAATACATGGAACATGTGACTGGTAATAATGTTACTCATATACCACATGATGTGTATCTCAGGTACACTCCATGTACTCCATTAATGTATATGAAATTCCAATATTCCCATTATATAAGAATGTGTTACGGATAGATGGTGAAGAACTATACATGATGTGTAACTAGATAGTACACACCGTACATATTACATGTTTATGAGAAATTTAAATTTATTTCATTATACTATTTAAACCTTATAAACATGTGTTTAATGTGTCATTTATTTGACTTGTACACACCATGTGATCGATTTTATATATATTAAATATCTATTGATTTATGTATAATATTTGGAACTGCATATCGTGTATAAGTCATAATACACTGATTACTCTACATGAATTAAAATCATAACATACTACATAAATAACATGTGTTCATGTATCATTTATTTTTATACAACATTCCATGAAATTACATGATAATACATGTATGCACAATTTTGTATGATTAAATAGTATACAATCATAATACATGTTGGGTAGTTCATATGGGTACTCATTATATTGCCTCCAAATATACATATTTTATAGTTAGTCAACTTTAAATAAATTATTTAATTTGTTTAAAATAATGATGGATGAAAATCTCAAGAATTTTTGGATCATAATTAAGATAAATGGATTGATTAATTAATGATGACAACTAATTGATATGGTCACAATTTATCTTAATTAAAAATAATTGGGAATAAATGTTAGTTAATTAAATGAATAATTTTTTGCAGTTATGTGGATGATCATAAGAATAGACCATAACTTTCATGTGATTGGTTTAATTCTAATTTATTATTATTATTAAATTAAATTGAAGGTCTCTACATCATCTTTCCTCTCAATATATAAGTGTCTGCATGCCAATAATTTCCTTTTATGTAAACCCCTTAAACCAATAATTTGGTTCCCCTCACCTGAATTTGAGTATAGATTATTAATGGATGAATCTCAAATAGTAATGTAGGTGAATAAAGTTTATATCCAAGGTGAAACCAATCCATGAGATACATGGGAGGATAAGTGGAAAGCTGCAACGAGAACCAAGTTGTGGTTCAAGGTGTTTTTTCCTTATGTAAAGGGTTAGTTTGTCATTTTCTATATAAACTAACCATTATGAAAGGATCATTATCACACCATTTTAATTGATTAATTTATGTAAAGTTTCATGGTTAATTTCATTATTTATGTTTAATTGTGATCATAGTTAATGAATTAACAAGCATGAAAAATAGAACAAAAATAAATTGGATTATGCATAAACTTTATCTAAGACATGATTAATTGCTAAAGTAAATCCACTTACTATTAAAAATAATTTAATGAAGATATTAATGGGAAATTTATTAATAAAGACAAAAATCCCTCAAAAAATATATTAAGTCGGTATAGCCTTCCACTACTTGAGATAAAATTTAACCATTGTTCAAATTACTTGATCTGCCTAAGTCAGGTGATTTCAATTATCATGGAATTTTAGTTTGAGTTTTGGGATGACTTAAACTTAGTTAGAATCAAGGGTTGACTACCTAAATATCAATTAGAGTGACTGGGAGGAAAGAGTTGAGTAAATCCTTATTCAAGATTTCAGGATTGGGGAGTTCACTCAACGGATCAAGGAGATGTGAGTTAATGTAGTTGGAAAGTTATGCCTACCTAAAACTCTTAAAATAACATTTTAGGAACATGTTTAGGTTATTATAAGGGGAATATGGGTCCTTTACACTATAATTACCATCTAATTAGATATTCTTAAACAATTGGTGAGTATTGTTGGGTCTTGATAAAATAGTGAGATATTAATAAATTTAATATTTATTATCTAAATTTTATGAATTAGATAAAGCACTAAAATTGTACTCTTCTTAATTGTATAAATGATAACCCACATGTATTCTACTATACCACTATGACCCATACTAGAGAAGGATAACCTTCTCACTAGCATTAAGTTCTAAGAATGGAAAATTCACTTTTGTGTTATTTTATTCCATTCAAGTAAATTATATGTGCTCTAAAACCCTCTTCCTAAAGCACTTGACAAAGAGTCTAGTAGGGAATAATTGTCTCTTTACGTGAATAATATGGATAATTCCACAAATATCTAATGTTTTGTTATATCATCCATTTCCAATGATTTTATGAAGCAAAATGAAGCTATGGATATTTGATCATCCAAAAAAGTATGACTTACTACTTTAGCTATAGGAGACTACCACCTTACATTACCAACTAGAATTATTTTGATTTTAAAAAACTATTATTTTATTCCAATTGTTATTAAAAACATCATCACTTTTTATTTCCTTTTCATGGATAGATTTATTTTTAAATTTTGAAATGAATCATGTGTCTTTTATAAAGACAACATTTTTTATGGTATGGAATAATTAAATAATGGTATTTATATATTAAATTATGAAAACCAAGTATTATAAATAGATAATGAATTGTGTTTTCATGAATGTTATAAAACCCATTTGTGGTATCATTATCTTGTTCATTTAAACAAGAATTTTTTGAAAAAGATTTATTAGGATGGTCATTTAGTATCTTTTGAGATAATACAACTTGAAAGAGGTCGTGATTGTTTATAAGGAAAATTTTCCAAACCACTATTTGGTGGATTGGGTGCAAGGGGAATAAATATTTTAGAATTGGTACACACTAATGTATGCAGACCTTTTATTATAGAATCTAGAGGTGTTTATTCATACTTCATAACTTTTATAGCTTACTTGAGTAGATATGGATATGTATTCTTGAGGAGGTATAAGTCTGAGTCCTTTGAGAAATTCAAAGAATTAAAGAATTATGTATATCATCAACTTGATAAGAATATAATTAATATTCGATCTAACTGAGGTGGTGAATATCCTAAAAAATATTTTATGACTTTATATGGTAGATTTGGATTATATCTCAACTCACTCCACCTTGTACACCATAGCGGAATGGTGTTATTTAAAGGAGGAACTATGCATTGAAATACATGGTAAGGTTGATTATGAGTCACAAAGATCTTCGATTATACTTTTTGGGATATTAATTACTCACTACATTATACATGTTAAACTGTTTACCAAAAAAACTAGCAAATGGAATTCCTTTCAAGTTATAGAGTGGAAAAAACCTGTTTTATCGCATACTCGTGCATGGGGATGTGAGACATTTGTTTAGTCCCACTCAGAAAATAAAATAGAACCATGAAGCATGAAGTGTATCTTTATAGGTATCCTAAGGAAATAAGGGGGTTTTATATATACAACCCCTAAAACAAGAATAAGATTGTCATAAGATAAGACATTTTTTCTTGATAGGGATAACATCATTAATAAGGATAGTGGGAATGAGATTGAATTTGATGAATTTGATGAATTTGATGCTCAGGATACACAAGAGATAATATAGGAATAGATTCCACTAGATAGGTTAGAGAACCAAAGAGATATGGTTTTATAGTCACTGATGATGCTGACTCATTATTGATTGATAATGATGATCCTAATTCCTACAATAAGGAAGTAGAAAGCTCAAGATCTACAAAATGGAAATAATTCATGAATTATAAGATGGATTCCATGTATGGGAAGAAATTTTGGGTTCTGATTGATCTACTAGTTGATGTAAAGTATACTAGGTGTAAATGGGTGTTTAAGAGAAAACTGGACATGGAAGGTAAATAAAATACCTATAGAGAATTCCTAGTGGATAATGGGTTTAAAAAACATTAAGTCATTGCATATAATGAAACCTTTTTTCTAGTTTCTGTGTTTAAGTATACCAGAATTATACTTGTTATAGAAGATTTCCATGGCTATGAGATTTGGAATATGGATAAAAAAAATAGCCTTCCTTGATAGAAAATTTAAAAAATATGTCAATATGGCACAACCATAATTGTTTTTAACACTAGGAAATTAAAAAAAGGTGTGTAACATGTAGAGATACATTTATGGATTTAAGTAAGAATTAAATTCATGGCACATTTGGTTTGATGAATCTATAAAATAATTTGGTTTAATTAAGAAATAGTATGACCCATGTGTTTACAAACGATTTAGTGAGAGTGTTTTCATTGTCCTAATAATATATTTTTTTGATTTACTACTTATTAGAAACAATATATCAGTCTTACAGTCAGTTAAGTGTCTCTCTATAAAGGATTGAGGTGAAGAAACCTATATTCTAGGGATCAAGATCATTTATGATAGATCTGAGAGGCTTCTTGGGATAAGTCAAGTTACATACATTGACAAAACACTAAATATATTTAATATGTAACAATCCAAGAGAGGATTGGTTCTAATTCCACGTGGTATACATATCTACAATAAAATTTGTCTTTAGACTCAAGTGGAAAGAGATATAATGATTAATATATCATACACTCTATGATAGGAGAAATCATGTATGTTATGTTATACACCAGGCATGATATTACCTATACCTTGAGTATGGTAGGAAGATATCAAGTTGATCTATTTGAATAGAGTTGGTATACTATTATGGTTATCCTTAAGTATTAGATAAAAACTAAGGATATTTTCTTAGCATATAGAGGATACAAGGAGATATTTATTAGGTGTTATACCGATTCTATATTTTAAATATATTATAATGATCTAAAGTCATAGTTAAGATATGTATTCAGTCTCAACAGAGGATCTATGAGCTAGAAGAGTTCAAAGTATCCAACTATTGCTAATTTTACAAAAGATTTTGAGTATATAGAGGCTTATTAAGTAGACAAATAATATCTTTGGATACACAAATTTTTCTAGTATCTTTATGTGGTGCCAAGAAGTAAAGACCATATCCTATTATATTTTGATAATACTATAGTAGAGGCTCATTCAATGAATCCTAGATCACACCAATATAAAAATAACATACTCCATAAGTATAAACTCTTGAGGGATTTTTCTTATAGGGGTGAAGTTTTGGTGAGAAAATTTTATATGGAAGATAACATGGTAGACCCCTTCACTAAAGCCTTATCTTAATAGAAATATAAATATTATGTGAAAACCAGTGGACTATAGATTGTTAGTCATTAGATCTAGTGAAAGTGGGATTCTATTAGAATTGGAATACTAGAACCAACTTTTATGTACTTTTGGATTACCTATACTCATTGTTTTGAATATTAATAAATTTCTTATTACATCATGATTATTCTTCTACATGATATAATATGTGATAATGTCCTAAGAGTAACTATCTCACTGAAAGGTCATAGCAGCTCCTTGTTACGATTAGAACCTATAAGTTTCATGACTGTATTCTTAAATATATGTTCTATAGTTAGATAATATAATTTTATAGTATTAAAATGACACAGACTATCAAGGGTGGAGGCTCATGGGACTTAAAGGCACTTTCTCATGGTGTACACCCTTAGTAATTTCCAATGCATGAGATTTTGGGAACACAACCCACCAGTATTAAATACACATTTATATGTATCATTAGATGTTATTATCTACAGACATGTGTATTGATCCTAATACTTTAAAATTATTATTAATGGATATTATTATATGTGTACTTTGATGTATTAATAAAGACTATAAGGACATATGTTCATTTTGAAGTATGATATGTTGGGTGAATAATGAGTGATATTTCATTAATAAATAATGTGAGAAAGGATTTTTCCTCATGTTATTTAATAAAAGAAGATATCTCAGGCCCTTTTATGGGTATGGAACATCCTGAATAAATCCATTTTCATGGTATTTTGTGGTCAGGTTCATTTCTATAATGTCAAAGAAAAAGACATCAAGATCATATGGCACCAGTATGCATCCTACTTGATTAGAGATATCATGATAAATAGATTATATTACATAGTAAGCATTCATATTAGGTTGTATGTCATTGTGACATTAACTTATTTCTCTACGAGTACATTAGTGTGTTACTAGACATTAACCTCGGTCTTTGGGAAACTCCGCCTAATGACACTAAGAAAAAGGCCTAAATGGTCACACTCTAAGTGTTTCCAGAACCTTAGTTAAATGTTATTATTATTATTTAACATATTGAATAAATATTATTCTCTTATTTTATTTAATAATTATTCATGTTTTATTAATTGCATATATTCAGTCACTAGTTCTTTGAGGGAATATTTGTGAGTAGAATATTTAATAAATATTTATTTTATATTTAGTAAATATATATTTATTTATTTTAAAATAATTAATTGATATTTATTTATTAAATAAATTTTCATTATTCAAGTACTGATAAATATTTTAGAGTAATGGAGAACTGAGTTTAATATCTCCACAAATAAATAATATATATTAAATATTATTTGAATATATTTTAAACAATTTATTCAAGAAATAATATTTAATAAATTTTTGAGTTTTGTGCATGTTAAGAAAAATAATATTATTATTATTATTTGTATATGGGGTTAATTGGATATTAAGAAAATAATAAGGGACTGCATGTAATTATTATTTTCTAACTCTAGTACTATTTAAACCCAATTATATTATTTACAACCCTAATGTTAGTGTTGGGAAAAAATCCCTCAAGGTAACATTGAAGTATTTTTGGGTTGATTGTGTTTGTTGACAAATCAGGTTTCCGTGGAGAATTGTCGAGTTCCTGAGAATTTGTTGATAATCTATGTTGACAATGAATGATGACAAAAGAAAGGATGATCTGGAGGCAGTACAAAAGATCAGTAAAAGGTGGCACCGTTTCCCAGTGTTTGCCAAATTTTTGGGGTCCAAAATTTGGAGTTTGGTGAGCATCGAGAAAATAGGATTTCCATGAAGATCATAATTTAATATGGAAAAGGCATGAATTTTGCGAAGATAGGATGCATGGTTTGGAAATCGCGAAGACCAGAAGAATGGAGGTGATGAGTCTTCGCGATTACGACAAGCTTCGCGAACGGTAGAGGCTAAAGTGCATCGCAGCGGTGAAGGTCTTTACGAGGGAGCTTTGTAGCGATGAAGGGAATTGCGAGGGAGATTCACGTCGAAGGTAAAAAATAATGTTGACGGTGATGCTCCACGATTACGACGAGCTCCGCAATCTGAAAATTGCTGAGGTGCTTCACGATTTGGATAGAATTCCGGCGGAAACTTCGGAGCTTCGCGATTGGCGATGACATGGAATTGACTTCGCACAGAAGGGCCAAGGGTCGGTGGTATCGCCTATAAATAGAGGTCAACCCCCTCAAGAGAAGCAGATAGAATTTTTAGAGAAAATCCATAGCTCTCGGTTCGCAGAGGTGGTTCGCGAAGGCAGTGTGCTTCGCGAAAGGGGAACTTCGCAGCAGCTATTCTAGCTCCGCGAAAGGCGTGTGCCCCACATTGGCTCAGTGATCTTCGCGTAGAGGCAGGAGCTCCGCAACGGACTAAGCATTGCGAAGGTCTGTGCATCGTGAGAGTGCTTCGCGATAGAGCTTCGCGAAAAGGTAGGAGCTTCGTGAAGGCTTGTTTGAGCTTCGCGAAATTGGGAGCCTCACGAAGTAGGGTGCTTTGTGAAGTTGTTTCCAAAGTGAATTGCCCAGTGGTTAAGAGGAAAAGTGGTATTCATAAGTGGATGAAAGTTGGACTTTAACAGAGCATCTATCTACAGTTGAAGATGCATTCTTTCATGCAAATGAAGAAACCTACAGGTCTATAAACTGTGAGTGGATCCCTTCCAAGTGCGGTGAGCATAAAAAGAGGAAAAAGGTTATCCTCTCCACCGGGAGTGAGCCAGAGAGAGAGAAACAGGGAGTGACCCTTGGGAAAGCAGTGAGCTAACCCTAAACCTTTGTAAAGGCAGTGAGCCTGGGCATAGAAGTGATCTAGCCCGAACAATATTGGCAGTGAGCCTTAGTGGAATTTGGTACGACCGGAAACTTGTCGGCGTATGCTCTTTGGACGTAGCCCAGTGAGGGTGAACCAAGTAAAAATCTTTGTGTCTGCCTGCTTTCTTCCCTGCATTGCATTTAAAGCATCATCATCAGATAAAGAAGAAACGAAGTGGTCATAATGAACACACAAGTGCAAACAAAGTGACCCTTGTAACAAAGAGGTCAAGATCCAGTGGGGCAGGAAGAATTTTGAAAAAGGATATCTATACCCTGATTCACCCCCACCCCACCCCCCCCCCCCTCTCAAGGTATATCGGCCCCTATTGGTCCTAACAATTGGTATCAGAGCGATAGGTTGCTGTTATCAGATTTGTTTGCTCCAACTTGGTGTAGTCGATCTGTGTGGTTAAATAATATGTCTGCTCTTATCTCAGTGTGCCATGGCAAAGGGAAAAACATCAAAGAAGAATCAGAAGTCAGGCGGTATCCCTCAGTGTGGAAGTGTGTATGGAAAAAGTGTGATTCAATTAAAAGAATCAAACAACTTACTGAAAGAAGGCTTGGATGAATCAGATAAGGAAAAGCTAGATTCACTCAATAATGATGTTGGAATGAGTGAAGCACTTAAAATTGAAAGTGATGCTTAAACCACTGATGATGAAGAAATTTCTAGGAGTCTAAAAGTGGAAGTTGTACACAAGGAGAAGGAATTGGATCAGAGATTAACTGATGAAGTTAAATCTAAGGGTATCCGGATCCAGGTATTGGAAATTGAGGTCAACAAGCTAAGAGTCTTAAATCAAAGACTTATTGATATAGTTACTGACCTAACAGATAATAATGATTCACATGCCGAAGAACTACAGAAGATGTCTAAAATGAAAGGAAAACAAAAGGCTGATGATTATGAAGAGAATCAAAAGTCAGATGAAGTTCGGAATCTGAAAGCTAGAAATGATGATCTAATAACACATCTTTCTGAACTAGTTCAGAAGAATCAAAGGCTACAACAAGAGAATGCATGTTGATCATATTCTGTATCTCAAGAAAAATTGAAGGTAAAGGAGCAAAGTGAAGTGGTGGAAAAGCTTACATAAGAATTGGAAGTTGAGATGAGTAGAGGAAAGTATCTCAAGAGAGAACTTGATACTCAACTTGAATCAAGTGAATTAAAGATTCAAAAGTTGAAAGAAGAGCTAGAATCAGTGAAGAAGGAAATAGAGAAATCCAATGCTAGAGGAAATCCTAACATGAAGGATGTCTTGCACTTATTATTTGATTATCCTTCAGCAAGTGATGATAAAATGAAAGCCAAATATGCTATATCAGAGGATAAGAATTAAAGGATTGTATCATCCCAAAGGCCATCCATTTTGGGAAAATCTGGAATTGGATATGATGATCCCTCTACTATGTGTGATAAGAAAAATGCAGTGAAAATCTCTAGAAGTAAGTAAAATATTGTAGGTGCTGGAGATAGGCCTAAGAGGACATTTTCAAGAAGAAGTGATGACATGTGCTATTTCTACGGGATTCATGGTCACACATCAAGTTTTTGTTCATAGGCTCAAGAATACATTTCGTATTGTGAAAATAGAAAATGTACAAAATATGAGAATAAGATGAAGCGTCATGAGAAATCAGAAAGAAGAGTCTCTCAGAGGAAAGCATTTGTTAGATGCTATTACTGTGGAAGAATGGGACACACCATGAGTATGTGTCAGGAAGATCAAGATCTCAATGTTAGAGGAAGAACTCAATATGAATCAACATATCAATAAATAATTGATGAAATGAGGTATGCATTTGATGGAACATGTTTTATATGTTCTGGTTATGGGAATTTGGAAAGACATTGCAGCAAAAAGAAAGCAGGAAAGGAAAAAGAACCTAAAAAGAGATCTCCACCACATGAAGTGTACAAGAAAGAAGCCTATACTGGGAGACAAAGTGGTAAGGAGAAGAATAGGCTTAGAGCCTCAGGGAATTCACATGGAGCTGAACGAAAGGTGTATCAGTCACCTCCTCTATCATACTCACAACCGCCCTCTAAGAATGAATATGAACATATCTGGAAGAAAAAGGGAGGAACCACAACAGTTGTGAGTAAGGAGAATGTATGTTCAGTGGAGGACCCACCACTAATGAAAAATAGGTTGGTGACTCATAAATCTGATAAAAGGCAGAAAATAAATAATACGCTGAATAATTCACAAGTCATGTGTCACATAAAGGACTGGAAGAAAAAGGAAAATCCCTTCAATGGTGGAAGAAGCAAGGGAAGATGACAAGCAAAGAGATTCCTGCTCAGAGAAATAATCAAGGAAAATTAAATTTTGGAAGAACCTCAAAGAAGGAAATATGTACTATTAGGTCTATACCCCAAGTGGTGAGAAAGGTCGGGCCTACAGAATCTACATATCAGAAAAAGGCTTAGCATGTGGGTAATGAATTCTTAGTTATATGTCCAGAGCAGTTTAATTTGGCTAGGCAGCTAGAAGAAGCAAAGAAAGAGTGTGATGCTTTACAAGAAATAATCAAAGGGTTGACCCATCAGAATTAACCACAATCCTCATCTTGAGGATTCCAGAAGGAATCCCCTCTCCCTATGAATATAAATGCTATTAACTGATGATTCATGTGTTTCAGTTTTTAGGGAGATACGATCCAAGGGGAAGTGGCATATAAGGATGCGAAGTGGAAAGGTGATATGCTCTAGAGTTTCAATTGATTCAAATCAGGTACTAGAGTTGAAGAAGAAAGGGAGGAACAGAGCATAATAGGAAGTGATTGTGTTATTAACTTTATCTCTTGTTTCCTACACCGAGTTTCAACTCAGTAGGCTTAGAGATTTTGTTAATGGCTCAACTCTGAGTGGAAGATGAGAACAAATGATGCAGGAGGAAAAGACTTGTTATGGGTCTAAACTGTTGGGCCTAACAACTGGAAGAGTTTCATAACATAGGGGGAGCATTCAATAACAGAATCAGATGCAAGAGCCATCAAAGCGATAATTGGATGACTCATCTCAGACATTCCCTATCGAGGGAAGAAAGAAACACATGGAGAAGTAGCAATAATCATGCATCTCATGATTATCTTTTTTATCTAACAATGTGGTATCAGCTGACTGCTTTCAGGATACCAAGAATCTACGAGAGAAAATCAAAGGTGTTTCAACAAAAATATGAGAGAAGAGGTTCAAAGAAATGAAGAGGGAACTGTGATTCTAAACAAAGCACGGCTAGTGTTTAAGGGATACTCCCAGATAGAGGGAATAGATGTAGATGAGACATTTGCACCGGTTGCAAGGCTGGAGACAATCAGATTATTTTTGGCCATAGCAGTGCAAAGAAAGTTCAAAGTGTTCCAGATGGATGTCAAATCTTCACTCTTAAATGGAGTTCTGGAAGAGGAGGTGTATATTGAGAAGCCATATGGTTTTCTCATTCATGAGGATGAGAACAAAGTCTACAGGATGAAGAAGGCGTTGTATGGGCTGAAACAAGCACCAAGGGCATGGTACTCAAGGCTTGATCAGTACTTGAAGAAGCTTGGTTTCCAACGTGGAGGAGTTAATTACAACCTCTATTTCAGCAATGACAGTAATCAAAGGATGATGGTGCTAGTGTATGTTGATGACATAATTTTTGGCAGATCAGATGAAGCTCAGTGCAGACAGTTTTCCGAATTCATGAAAAATGAGTTTGAAATGTCAATGATTGGAGAGCTAACGTTTTTCCTTGGTCTACAGGTGACACAAGGAAGGAATGGAACATTCATTTCTCAATCTAAATATGCCAAGGAGGTTCTGAGAAGGTTCGGAATGGAGAAGTCCAAGGAGATGAAGACTCTGGTTGCTACCCGGATGAAATTATCAAAAGATGAGGATGGCAAGGTAGTTAATATCATAGAATATAGGCAAATTATTGGAAGTCTGTTGTACTTAACTGCAACAAGGCCTGATATTGTTTTCACCACATTCCAAGCAGCAAGATATTAGATTAATCCCAAGGAAAGCCACATGCTTGCAGTGAAAAGAATACTTTGGTATATCCAGGGCACAGTGGATTTTGGATTGACATATACTGATACATCTCAGATAGAGTTATTGGGATATACTGATGCAGACTGGGACGGTTCAGCAGATGATAGAAAATCAACGTCAGGTGGTGCATTCTATCTTGGTGGATTGTGTATTTCTTGGATAAGCAAGAAGAAATATTGCATTTCATTGAGCACTGCGGAATTTGACTATATTACGGCCACTCAAGCATGCACACAGTTATTATGGATGAAGTAGCAGCTTGAAGATATGGGAGTTGAGGTGAAGTCTCCGATCGGAATACAGTGTGACAACTCAAGTTCTATAAATCTCATCAAAAATCCCATACATCACTCAAGGACAAAGCACATTGAGATAAAGTATCATTTTATCAAAGAGAAGGTTGAGCAGGGAATCATGAAGTTGGAGTATGTGCCTACAGAGCCACAGGTTGCAGACATTCTAACAAAGGCCTTACCCAAAGAAGCATTTGAAAGGCATCGACTGGCTCTATGAGTTCATTCAATTCCCCGCACTTGACATAGTGTGGATGTGGAACCCCCACCCCCCCCCCCCCCCCTCCCCCGAGGTATGATGTGTTTTTCCCTATTGTGTTGATATGTGTGCTCTACTCTGTTACTGACTACAAAGGAGTAACCTTTGGGTTCGTTGACAAAGGGGGAGAAAATAGTGATTGTTCAAGGGGGAGACAGTGTGGAGATTTGACAAATCATGAATGATATGGGCAGAAGCTGACAGGTGGAGCAGCCAGATAGGGGGAGTGCAAGCAGAAAGGGGGAGAGTATTAAATCTAACAATGCTAGAAGTGATCGATCAAAGCATAGATATCATGACAGCTAAGGATCGTGATAAAAGCAGAAGAGTGATGTTGGAATGGTGTGAAAAGGTGTCCAGCTATCACCAATTGGGATCAGTGTGGTTCAACAATTGGTATCAATTTATGAATTGGTATCAGGTTGGAATCGACAATTGGTGTTTGACATGAAGTGATTCATTGATGAACTTTTCATACTACTCTTGTTTATCACGCTGAGCATTGCTCATGTGGGATTAGAGTACGTGTTAAGTGATTCCTTGAACGCTATCATAATCTCAAGAGGCGAATGGTGGTAGCAGCTGGAAGAAGACTCAGTGAGGTATCAAAGTGCAGAAAATCATTCTGAGCAGAGTTGTGAAGAGTTTTCAACAAACCCAAAGGGGGATATTGTTGGGCAAAAATCCCTCAAGGTAACATTGAAGTATTTTTGGGTTGATTGTGTTTGTTGACAAAGAAGGTTTCTATGGAGAATTGTCGAGTTCCTGATAATTTTTTGACAATCCATGTTGACAAATAACGATGACAAAAGAAAGGACGATCTGGAGGTGGTACAAAAGAGCAGTACAAGGTGGCGTCGTTTCCCAGTGTTTGCCAAATTTTTGGGGTCCAAAATTTGGAGTTTGGTGAGCATCGCGAAAATAGTATTTCCATGAAGATCATAATTTAATATGGAAAAGGCATGAATTTCGCAAATATAGGATGCATGGTTTGGAAATCGCGAAGACCAGAAGAATGAAGGTGGTGAGTCTTCACGATTACGACAAGCTTCGCGAACGGCAGAGGCTGAAGCACATCACGGCGGTGAAGGTATTTGCGAGGGAGCTTTGCGGTGATGAAGGGCATTGCAATGGAGATTTGCGGCGAAGGTGTGAAATAATGTTGACGGTGATGCTCTGTGATTACGACGAGCTCCGCAATCCAAAAATTGCCGAGGTGCTTCGCGATTTGGACAGAATTCCGGCGGAAATTTTGGAGCTTTGTGATTGGCGATGACGTGGCGTTGACTTCACGCAAAAGGGTCGAGGGTCGGTGGAATCGCCTATAAATAGAGGTTGACCCCCTTGAGAGAAGCAGAGATAATTTTCAGAGAAAATCCATAGATCTCGGTTCGCATAGGTGGTTCGCGAAGGTAGTGTGCTTCGTGAAAGGGGAGCTTCACGGCGGCTATTCTAGTTCCGAGAAAGGCGTGTGCCCTGTGTTGGCTCAGTGAGCTTTGCGTAGAGGCAGGAGCTCCGCGACGGCCTAATCATTACGAAGGTCTGTGCATCACGAGAGTGCTTTGCAATAGAGCTTCGCGAAAAGGCAGGAGCTTCGCGAAGGCCTGTTTGAGCTTCGCGAAATTGGGAGCCTTGCGAAGTAGGGTTCTTTGAGAAGGTGTTTCCAAAGTGAATTGCCTAGTGGTTAAGAGGCAAAGTGGTATTCATCAGTGGATGAAAGTTGCAGAGCATCTATCTACAGTTGAAGATGCATTCCTTCATGTAAATGAAGAAACCTACAGGTCTATAAACTGTGAGTGGATCCCTTCCAAGTGCAGTGAGCATAGGAAGAGGAAAAAGGTGATCCTCTCCATCGGTAGTGAGTCAGAGAGAGAGAAACAGGGAGTGAACCTTGGGAAAGTAGTGAGCTGACCCTAAACCTTTGTAAAGGAAGTGAGCCTGGGCATAGAAGTGATTTATCCCGAACAATATTGGCAGTGAGCCTTAGTGGAATTTGGTACGACCGGAAACTTGTCAGCGTATGCTCCTTGGATA
The DNA here is from genome assembly GCA_963277665.1 of Viscum album. NCBI lineage: Eukaryota > Viridiplantae > Streptophyta > Magnoliopsida > Santalales > Viscaceae > Viscum > Viscum album. Next base: position 352,269,793 of record OY728125.1, on the reverse strand, counting down.
TAGCCCAGTGAGGGTGAACCAAGTAAAAATCTTTGTATCTGCCTGCTTGCTTCCCTGCATTTCATTTAAAGCATCATCATCATATAAAGAAGAAACAAAGTGGTCATAATGAACACACAAGTGCAAACAAATTGACCCTTGTAGCAAAGAGGTCAAGATCCAGTGGGGCAGGAAGAATTTTGAAAAAGGATATCTATACCCTGATTCACCCCCCCTCTCAGGGTATATCGGCCCCTATTGGTCCTAATAGTTAGTCATTTTTTTTTGTTCACAATGACATCTGGAGAATCCTCTAAATACCTAGTTAGATCCTCTCCAAGAACTCTCTCAAGAATGGAGCACAATCATCCTCCACCTCCCCTATCATTTTTATAGATAACAAGGAGATTCCTTATTTGAAGTGATTTTTGTTGCGATCAAAAACGAACAATGAAAGTGTTAGGATCATTTGCGCTATCACTTCGATATTCCTACTACGTCACTCGGAGGTTCATAGTGCATGTGTAGATTATCGATGGGGGGAATTGATATATCTATTTTGTATATATTATTCCATGTGTTTTTATATAAATTTAAGTGGAATATTAATTGATTTAATATGAGATGTTTCCTTGATATTGATGTTTTGTGTACTCTTATGTAGGATTGAAATTTAGAGCATATGATAAAAAATAGTTAAATTGAGGAAAATAAATCCACTTCACACTGATATGAGGATTTATGATTAAATATCAATAGATCAATACATCCATTTAATGAAGGTTTCCCGTGATATTGGATGATCACAGGAGGTTTCAGAGGCTCAAAACTGAAGCACTAGAGAAAAATTATTTTTTCAGTGATGGAATTTGACATTACACATTGTGTAAATATTACACATCATGTAAATATTACACATCATGTAAATATTACAAGGTGTGTAAGTAGTGCATGACGTGAAGTGAAGAAAGAATTCCATAGTTCATCCTCACATATTACACATCATGTAAATAAATTACATGATGTGAAACTTTCATAAAAGACCTAGATATGAATGTTGATTCATATCTTGCAATGGGAAACTGACTATGTGACTCAGACGGCCATTTAACACACTTTATGACCTAAGAAAACCCTATAGGTGAATGCAAGGATTATAAATAGTAGTTATAATCGGGAGAAAAGGGATTTGATTCTAGGTGTGGAGATGCTCAACTGTTGGTAGGATGCTACAGGGTTCTGACCCATAGTTATTTATAGATAGGTTTTTATTTTTATTTTCTGTTCCTTTTCTAGATTTGAAATAATGTTGGTTTTATCATTAGTTTAATTCTAATTTATTTTCTTTTCTTTTCTTTCTCATTATTTCTCTTCTGATATCTCTACTATGGTTTATTGTTTATTCATTGTTGAAAATTACCCAATGATGATTAGATAAATATGTAGGGGTAGAGAGTAGGGTGGTTTAAATTTAATTAATATCTAAAACCAAACATTGTAACCATATGGTTGGTAACTAGGTTTAAAATAATTTTCAATCTCATTCTTTTTCAATTACCCTGACCATTGGAGGTTCAAATTGAACGACCATAACCTAGTTGGAGTTAATGAGGATGGGACCAATAGCCTGTGATTCTTTCTTCCTAGAATCTAATCTTCATGTTCTTAGGTTTTCAATTACTCTAGATCAAGGATTAGTTATCATCTTAGGTTTATCCAATTGGTTTGACCAAGATCAGGTGGTGTCTTTTTCACCGCTTCATAGCCTATTCCATTGGTTTATCCCGAGTTATATTTAGTATTATACTTTGACTATACCCTAAAATTGAATTTTTTTCATTTTTTTTAATCTGAATTCAACCTAAGATATATATTTTAAATAAAATCAAATAGAAATCTGGATGACCTAAACTTTGGTCAAGAGTTACCATTGCTACATTCCCCACTCTCTATGGGATCAACCTTATGCTTCCACTATATTATGCCTTTGTAGTTAGTGAGGTTTAGGTTTTATAAATTTATAATTTGATCATGCCCTTAGGATTTAATTATTTCCTCTATACACATCAGGAATATATGCTTTATTTCTACAATGCAATGATGATATGATGTACTGATGTTGTTAGATTCCTCAATGAAGAACGAATTCATCACAAGGTAGTTCTTTAACTACTTAAATTAATTATAAATAATTATTTTATGATCTTACTTTTAGTCCTAGTGTTCTTTCATAAATTAATCCTTGAATTAATTTTATTTTTAATGGTGTTATACATCATGTACATCTCAAAAAGAATCATCGATTATGAAAAAAAAGTCGAGTTTTCCATACCCCGACACATGCTTCTATTGTGCTTGGAACCATCATTTATTTCTTATCTTAAGTATATGAATGATACCTAGAAATTTTGTACCAGAATTCATCATATAAATGTCCTCCAAACTTTCACAATGAAAATAAATTCCACAGTGAATCAAATCTATTCCTTGTGGTCAGATTCTTCCTCATCTATGGAGTGTGTTTCTTTTTAACTGGATGTCTTATTTCTTAAACTTTGTTCCCCCTTAATTTAGGGCCTCTAAAAATTTTCATACTGAAATGTTATAACATCAATAAATTTCCTTGTTTCCAAACATCCAACAACACCAACATCTTACATCCAATCTATTTATTTTCAATTTAGGTGCAATCTGTCCAAATTTTGTTCCTTGCTAATCTTAGGATGTAACACCACTCTTTTGGGATACATTTTGTGGGAAATTTATCTAGGATTTGATCAACCCAAATTTTATAATGTGGTGGGATTATAAGAATTTTAAAAAATCCATATTTTTATAGAATTTTTTTGTCCCATGCTTCTTGGAAAAACATATTCAATGCAAATAACTTTATTAGAATAGTGGGATGCCTTTTTTAATGATCCTAAGGTGGTGGCTTCTCCAGATAATTTTAGGTTCTCTTTAAAACCATTGTGTTGGAGTTGGTTCCCTAGAGAAAAATTATATGTACTTTATAATTACCAATATTCATATTTTTTAATATTAATATACTTCTTATCACATCATGATTGTTCTTATATGTGACATAGCATGTGATAATGTACTATGACTAATTGTCGCACTGAAAGGTCATAGCACTTCCCTAATATGATGAGAAACCAAAAGTGCCATGATAGTGTTCTTAAATATATATGTTCTATATCCATATTAAATCATTTTAGGGATATAAATTATATAATTTATCATGGTTGGAGACTCATAGGACTTTGATACACCTTCTCATGATGTACTCCCTTCATAATTTATAGTGTAGAAGATTATGAGAATGAGACCCACTAGTAAAAAATCCATATTTATATCTTTCATTGTATTTTCATATCTTTGAACATGTTTATTGATCCTTATACTTAAATATTATTACTAATGGATATTATGAGTCATTTATTTTGATGTATTGATTAAAACTGTGATGACATGTGTTCACAGTTAAGTAGGATATTTCATGTGTGTCATGAGTAATATTTTATTAATAAATAATGTGAGAAAGAATTTTTACCTTATGTTCTTTAATGGAATTTGATATATGAGTACCTTTGATGGAAATGATATGGCTTAAATAAATCCATGTACATGGTGTTCTCTAGGTAAGTTCAATTTCTATAAAGTCAAAGAAAGATACATCAAAAATATAGGTTGATGGCATTAGTATACAACCTAGTAGATTATAAATATCACAATAAATGGATTATATCACATAGTAAGAATCCTTATGAGGTTTTATGTCATTATATTATTATATTATTTCTCTATCGGTTTCTTGGCATGTTGCTAGATGTTAACCTTGTACTTTAGGCTGCATCACCTAATTCCACTGAGAAAGAGGCATAGAGGGTCACACAATAAATATATCCAGAAGATTGGTTAAATAATAATATTATTTATTATTTAGAAAATTGAATAAATATTATTCATGCATGTGATTTAATAGTTATTCATGTTTTCTTAATTGCATATATTCCATCATTGGTTATTTGATAGAATATTTTGTGATCAAAATATTTAATAAATATTTATTTGTTATTTATTGAATATAATATTTATTTATTTATTAGAGAATAATGAATTGATATTTATTTATTAAATAAATATTCATTATTCAAGGTCTGATAAATATTATAGAGGAATGATATATTGAGTTTAATGGTCCAGTGAGAAATAATATATATTGAATATTATTTGAATAAATTATATTTAATTAATTCATGAGTTTTGTGTATGTCAAGAAATAATAATAATAATATTATTATTATTATTATAGACATGGGGTTCCGCAGTGATAAAGAAAAATAATAAGGGAACATTTGAAATTATTATTTTCTAACCCTATTAGTATATAAACCCAATTATATTATTTCTTATGGGTGGTTGTCATTTGTTTTGTGGTCCACACCAACATTCATAGAATTATCTCAAAGCCCTAGAGATATCTCTTATCCTAGAACACTCTCAAGAATGGAGAGTGATCATTCTCCACCACCACTCTATATTATAGAGAGATCAAATATAATCCGTCTTTAATATATTCTTATGGAAATAAAATATGAATGATGAAAATGTTAGGATATACCATGCTAGAACTTGGAGATTCCTACAGAAACATTCAAAGGTTTATGGAGCATGTGTGGATCACCACTAGAGGGAATCTACACTTGATTACTACAACACAATAACAATATGATGTGGATATTTTTTTAGATTTATCAATGAATAAATAATTCATCATATGGTGATTCTTTAATTTTTTAAATTAATTATAAATAATATGTGATGATCTTGTGATTTTGTTCTGGTATTCTCTCAATGATTAAACTTTGATTAAATTCGGTTGGTCATGACATTTATTATTGATGTACATCTCAGATCAATCATCAATTACAATAAATAATTGAGTTGGGAATGACCCATATGGTGCTTCTACTGCACCTGAAACCTTCAATTTATATCAAAGGGGCCGCATAATTATTTATAAAGATCATTGATTGATTTATTCATTTCTTATTGGTTTCCCATTCTGATTTAATTTTTCTTCAATATGAATCATGATATTTTCTCTTCTTCCTCTTCATTATCATAAATATAATCAAAATTAATTAATTTAATGAATGAAAATAATTAAAATAACTCATTAGGAGGTGTTGAGGATTCCATCTAGATAAAAAAAGAGTACACATTGTGTGGCCTGAAGGTACACTTTGTGTAGCTGTGTTTAATGAACCATGAATTAATTCAGAATAAATTCAAGTTTTGTGTGTATTTATTATATTAGGTGTGTATTTAAATACACCATGTGTAGGTGTGTATTTAAATACACCATGTGTTGACTGGGCTAGCCTAGAGCATGCTTAGCCAAACTACACAATGTTTAGCATTCATCCATGATGTGTAGTCCATTGGTCAAAGAAGGTACATGTAATCTCTTACACAACCTATATGATTGGTGATTGTGTAAATTGGAGACCACATAACATGTAACCCATATACATTTTATGTACTCTATTACTTTTTGTGGCATGGTTACACACTGAGTCCCTAGGCTTGTGCTGCAGATAGATGGTGAGAAATATACATGTGGTGTAGCTAGATGGTACACATCATATATTTTACCAAATTACATAGAATTAAAATTAATTTGTTATATTATTTAAAAATTTTCAACATGTGTTTCATATATCATTTATCTGATTATATACATTCCATGTGGAGGGTTTTATGTGTATTTTTTAAATTTTTAATTATTTTTTGTGTAATTTTTGGTACTAAGTATCGTGTATAAGTCGTAATACAATTATTACTCTACATTTATTGAAACATAACATGATGTGTAAATAGAATATGTTTCATGTTTCATTTATCTGACTTTGTAAACACCATGAAATTATGTTATAAGTCATGTATGTCACATGAAACATGAGTAAACAGTATGAAAATATAATACACTCTCGGTATTTCAGATGGTTACTCATTATGTTTCCTCTAAGTTACATATATTGTACATAGATAATATTAATTTATTTTTACTTTTTTTAAAATTATGATGGATGTTAATCTCAAAAAAATCATATGATAATTAATATTAAAACAATTGATTAATTAAATAAGATAATTAATTGATTTGAGTGTGATCTATCTTAAATAAGAATGTTTAAAATTGAATGATATTTTATTAAATACATAATTCATTGAATATATGTGGATGATCATGAGCATAGACTGGTCTTTTGTATGTGATTGGTTTCCTTTTGATTTATTATTAAATTAAGTTTATGGCATGTGCTTCATCCCTCCTCTCATTATTAAAGGGTCTACGTGCCCACGGTTTCCTTTTATGTAAACCCCTTAACCAATCCTTTGGTTCCCCTCACTTGTGTGTGATTAAAATCATTTACAATAGATAAAGCTCCTAAGCGAGTGGGGGGGTTCAAGTTTGGATATGAGTTGAAACCAATCCATGAGGTACATGGGTGGATAGGTGGACATCTACAACATGAACTAAGTCATGGTTTAAGGTGTTTTTCCCCTAGGTCAATAGTTAGTTTATCATCCTCTAGATAAACTAACCATTAGTAAAAGATCATGATCATGACACTTTATTATTTTATTTATGTCAAGTGCATGGTTAATTTAATTATGGTTATTTTTTCATGATCATAAGAATTAATTAATTAACATGCATGCAAGATAGAAATAAAATAAATTGTATTATACATAAACTTTATCTAAGACCTGGATAATTACTTAATTAAAACCACTTAATTTTAACAAGAATGTAATAAAGATAAAAAATTGGAAATTTATGTATAAATAAAAAAATACATAAATTATATATATTAAGTTTTTATATCCTTCCACTAATTAAGTTAAAATATAACCATAGTTAAATGTGTTTGACCATCCTAAGATGGGGTGATTTTAATTATTGGGGAATTCTAACTTGAAATTTTTGGTCAACTTAACATAGTTCACATCAAGGGTTGACTACTCAAGCAGGACTTGGTGTATCTAAGAGGAATAGGTTAAGGAAATCCAATTTAATTATTTTATGATGGTGGATTCCACTTAATAGATCATGGAATTGTGAGTTAATGTATTTGGAATTTTTAATTTCTTTCTAAAACCCTTCAAATAACTTGTCACACCCAATTCTGGGTTATGAGAAGGGGAATATGTGTCTTTGGATATGGAATGTCAAAAAATATGGATATTTTAAATCCAATGGTGAGGGTTATTTGGTTTCAATAAAATAGTAAGAGATTAATGAATATAATATGATATTTATTATCTACTTTTATGTGATAAATTATTAAAATTTTGTTCTTATTATTTGTAGAAACTGTAATAAATGTGACTTTAAACATATCATTGCAATACATAATTGAGAAGGATAACCTTCTCACATTTACTAATTTCTATGAATGGAAAAGGTTCTTATGATTTATCCTATACCATGAAAGGAAATTATATGTGTGGGAAGAACCTATTCTTAAATTTTATACCAAAAAAACTAGTGAGAAAGAGTTGTCTCTCTATGAGAAACATTTAGATGATGCTATAGATGTTCAATGTTTCATTCTATCATCCAAGACCAATGTGCTTCCAAAGAAACATGAGTACATGGATTAGTATAACATGATGTCTCACCTTATTTATATATATCAAGAGAAGGCAAGAAAATAGAGATACATGATCTCAAATTCTTTATGTATATGAAATCTTGGAGAGTCAGCGCCAACTAAGTCTAAGGTAGTAAAGAATATTAGCTACATTGAATGCTTAGATATCTTGGGAATTAAATTATTCAATGATTTATGAAAAGATCTCATACTTTCCTCGCTACCCAAGTACTTCTCTAATTTTATTGTTCATTATAATATGAGAAATAATGAGAATATCATTGTAGAGATTCTTACTCTCATTCAACAAGTGGACAAAGAAATGGGAGTGACAACCCCGAAATCCTTATGGTGAAAAATAAAATGAAGAACAAGGAAAATGGGACCGGGACTCATAACCTGTCCAAATCTCCTTAGAACCATCCTTCTAAGATGAGGAAGATCTAGAGGAATATAAAGAAAAATGAAGCATTGTGTTTTTCATAGGGAAAGCAAGGCCATTGGAAGAGTAACTACACCCAGAAGCAAGGGAAAGCTAAATGTGTGTTTGTTGCTGAGTGTAATATTTAAATATCTATACATTGGGTATTAGATATAGTTTTCGGTGCTCATATATGTATCCAAATGTAGGAACCAAGTATATTTTGAAATATTTTTAGAGGATAGGTGGATTTGAGGGCTACCAATGGTGCAAGGTTTGCTTCTCTATCCATTAGAGACTACCACCTTTCATTGCCAGTAGTATTGATATTGGTTTTAAGAGATTGTTATTATATATTTATTGTTACCAAAAGCATAATTTTTTTATCCTTCCTAGATACATATGGTTTTGTTTTAAAGTTTATAAATAAAATATGTTTCTTTTATAAAGACAACATATGTTATAGTATGGCATATTTAAATAATGTTATTTATATATTAAATTATGAAAACCAAGTATTGAAAATTGATAACAAATCATATTCTCATGAATCATATAACACTCAACTATATCATAACCATCTAGGTCATGAAAATGAGAAGCACTTGAAAAATATCTATCAAGATGGTTATTTAGACACTTTTTAGGTAAAACCACTTGAAAGATTTCATGCTTATTTACAATGAAAAATGACAAATCACCATTAAGTGGATAGGGTGAAAGGTCTATGAAAATTTTAGTATTGGTATACACTGATGTGTGTAGGAAATTTCTAATAGAATCTAGAGGTGGGTATTCTTACTTTATAAATTTTACAAATGACTTGAGTAGATATGAATATGTTTTATTTATGTGGTGTAAGTATGAGTCCTTTAATAAATTCAAAGAATTCGGAAATTAAGTAGAGGATCAACTTGTAAAGAAGATAAAAAGGCTTTGATTTGATCGAGTTGGTGAATATCATAACCAATAATTTATCAACTTTTTATGGGAGTTTGGGATTCTTTATTAACTCAATACACCTTAAACACCATAGTGGAATGGTGTTAGTAAAAGGAGGAACCATACCTTGATATACATGGTAAGGTTGATGATGAGTCATGCAGATCATTCATTATACATTTGGGGATGTACATTAAAAATTGTGGCTCACACATTAAACTGAGTATCAACTAAAGAGAAAAACAGAATTCCCTTCAACTTATGGAATGGAAAGAAACCAATTTTTTCACATACACATGTATGGGGTTGTGTGGAATTTTTTAAGGTAATATCATGCAACAAACTATAAACTCATGGCAAAAAGTGTATCTTTATAGGGTACCCTAAGGAAATAAGGGTATAATACATGTACAACCCTTTAGACCAGAAAGTGATTTTCATTAGACAAGTCATATTTCTTGAGAGGGAAAACATACTCAATAAGGATAGTGGGAGAAAGATTAACTTTTATGAAGTTGATTCTCAAGATACACTAGAGTTGGTATAGAAACAAATTTCATAGGTCCTCATGGAAGAATTTGTTCCTGAAACACAAGTACTATGTAGGAGCACCAGAGAGGTAAGAGAAACAAAGAGATATAGTTTTATAGTCACTAAATATGGTGACTCATTATTGGTTGAAATTGATGAATCTATCTCCTAAAAATAGGTGGTATAGATCTTAGAAACTATAAGATGGAACGAAGCCATGAATTATGAAATAGATTCCATGAATCAGAACCAAGTTTGGGTTCTAGTCGATCCACCAGTTGATGGAAATCCTATAGAGTGAAAATTATTTTTCAAGAGAAAACTGAACATGGGAGGTAAAGTGAGTACCTATAAAGAAAAGATTGTGGATAAAGGGTTTAAACAACATAAATTCATCGACTACAGTGAGACCTTTTCCCCAATTTTCATGTTTAAATCCATCAGAATTTTACTTGATATAGTAGTTTACCATGACTATGAGATTTTGTATATGGATTTCAAAATATATTTCCTTAATGGTAACCTTTATAAAGATATATATATGAAACAATTGGAATGTTTTTTCTCCAAGTGATGCCAAAAAGATATAAAAGTTGTAGAGATCCATTTATGGATTGAATAAAACATCAACGTCATGGAAAATATGATTTTATGAAGCTATAAAATATATTTTTTCATTAAGAATTAATGTGATTAATGTGTTTACAAGAATTTTAATGGGAATTCGTTTATTATCCTAGTAGTATATGTTGGTGACATATTTCTTATTGTAAATGATATATTGGTCTTATGGTATGTTAATGACTGGTTAAACTAGTTTTTATCCATGAAGGACTTAGGTGAAGTAGTCTACATTCTAGGGATAAATAACATTTCTGATAGATCCAAGTAGATTCTTGGAATAATTCAAGGTACATGCATTGAACATATACCAAATAGATTTTTTATGGAACAATCCAAGAGGGGAATGGTTCTAGTATCACATGGTATACATCTTTATAAGAAAATATGTCCTCAGGAACAATAGGAGAAAGAGATAGTAAGCAATATATCATACTATTTGGTGATAGGATAAATAATGTATGTCATGTTATGTACTATAATTAATATTAACTATGTATTGATCATGGTAGGAAGATATCAGGTTGATCTAGATGAACAACATTAGTCTGTTGTTAAGGCTATCTTTAAGTATCTGAGAATAACTAAGGATATGTTCCTGGTGTATAGAGGATATGAGGAGACATTAATCAGGGTTTATAGTGATGATAGTTTTAAAATATATCACAATGATCTGAAGTCATAGTCAGGATATGTATTTAGTCTCGATAAAGGAGTTGTGAGCTGGAAGAGTTCAAATTATCCGGTTGTTGATGATTCTACAGCAGAGTACGAGTATATGGTGGCTTATGATGCAGCCAAATAATCCATTTCGATGTGAAAAAATTTCTAGTATCTTTATGTGGTACCTAGCCATAAATCCCCTATCACATTATATTATGATAATACTATAGTGATATCTCTTGCAAAAGAGTCAAGTTCACACCAACAGACAAAGAAAATACTATGACAGGCTGAAAATTAATTTTTTTTTTATCAAAACACTTTTAAGGATAAGTGAGAAACCACTTGGTCCAACATTACAAACATAAAACAACCATAATAGAGAAAAACCTGAAAAATAGAACTACCCCTCTCCAGTAATTGTGCTATGATGATAAGCCTTCACCAAATCATGTCAAATGGATAGTTGTCTCGTGCATAAGAGCGCAGGCATGGAACTGATGGCGTAGCCATACCCTATCAATAATACCAATTCAAATGACATGAACTGATGAAGACTTCATGCTATGATTCCCATCTGAAGTAGCTCCAAGAACCATCAAAAAACCTAATATAGAAATGGTCCAAGAGCTGACAGCTCTAACAAGCAAACCTCTCAAAGAAACCCACCAAAACATCAAATTAAAAAGAGTCATTAAAAAGTAACTTGATATTAACAGAATCTATTTCCCTAAACAATTTTCAGGATAAGGAAGAAACCTAGATGCCTAGGACCTCCATCATTTTCTTTTCAAATTCAGAATTCAACTGATCCTAGGACTGAATATACTCCTCAATGTTAATCTTTCTTTTATTGAATCCCCCCACCATAATTATATCATGTTTTTCAATCCATGAGTATTTATCCTCGTTAAGAGTCACCCTTAGTGATCTCCCCATAATTTTAATAGCCTACTATTCTTCTGAGCTTAAAATTAAATCCAAGGGTTAAGCTCCCTGGTCCCCTAGTCTCTGATTGCTCAAAATCTCAGTATCCATCTTCTTGTCATTTTTATTTTTCAAAGATCGAATCTCTAGAGGAGGTGGTAAGGAGTAATCCTTCCTCCCCTTCCTCCTCTTAAGAATCTTATTACTCTTCGGGCTTAAAGATCCATCTTTTGAGAGCTTAGGTTTACTTTCATTATGATCCTTCATATAGACCCCATCATCATGAACTGGGATAGTTGGATCCGAACTCAAAACAACCTTAGAAAGGCCTTAAAATTTATTACTCAAGTGGATAGAAGTCTGACTCAAATTATATGAACCCTATGATTTCTTAGTTCTGGTTGAATTAGTCGCATCAGCAACAGCCTCCTACCTCACCTTACACACATTTCCACTGCCCGACCATAACACCTTGGTGCCGGGAATGATAGAGGAAACCTCCTCTCTACTTAAAAACTACACCATAACCTCTATACTCCCATTCAACTGGTTTTACATTTGAGCAGCCTCATATGAGACCAAACCTTTGCCCTTCAGCTCACTAATGGTAGGTCCAGCCAGATCCTACTTTAGAGGGGTGAAGTTGCGATAAGTAGAGTTTATATAGAGTAGAAAACATGGAAGATCCCTTGGATAAAGAATTATCTCAATAGAAGAATGATTATCATGTGAGATCTAGTGGACTGAAGATTGTTAGCAGTTGGCTCTAGTTCAAGTGGGAATCTATTGGAGTTGGTTCCCTAGAACCAACTTATATATACTTTATGACTACTTATATTCATAATTTTTAATATTAATAAACTTATTATCACATCATGATTGTTCTTATACATTACATGGAATTTGATAATATTCTAAGAGTAATTGTCACACTGAAAGGTCATAAAAGTTCTCCACTATGATGAGAGCCCAGAAGTTCCTTGATAGTTTTCTTAAATACATATTTTCTATATTCAGATGAAATAATTTTAGGGACACAAATGATATATTATATCAGGGGTAGATACTTATAAGAATTTGATGCACCTTCTCATAATTTATGCCCTTGGTAATTTTTAGTGTAGAAGATTATGAGAATGATACATGCCAGTAGAAAATCAACATTTATATGTGTTATTGGATGTTCCTATCTACAGACATGTGTATTGATATTTAGACTTTAATATTATTGCTAATAGATATTATGAGTCGTGTACTTTTATGTATTGATGAAAAATATGATGATTTATGTTCGCAGCGAAGTAGGATATGTTGGGTGCATCCTGAGTAATATTTCATTAATGAATAATGTGAGAAAGGATTTTTACCTTCTATTATTTAACAGAATTTGATATCTTAGACCCTTTTATAGAAATGATATGGCCTAAATAAATCCATTTCCATGGTTTTCTGTATGCAGGTTTAATTTTTTTGAAATTCAAAGAAAGAGACAGCAATCACATATGTTTATGGCACCAGCATGCAACCTATTAGATTAGAGATATCATAATAAAGGGATTATATTACACTATAAGTGTCTGTATGATGTTTTATGTCATTGATACATTAAATTATTTATTTATGGGTGTCTTGGGGTGTTTTTAGACACTAACCCTTTACTTTTGGCTTTTCTCCCAATACTAATGAGAAAGTATCCTAGAGGGTCACACACTAAGTGTATCCAGAACCTTAGTTAAATAATATTATTATTTATTATTTAAAAAATTAAATAAATATTATTTTTTATATAGTTTAATATTTATTCATGTTTTATTTATCACATATATTGTTTCACTGGTTATTGAAGAGAATATTTTATGAGAAATATATTTAATAAATATTTATTTTCTATCTAGTGAATATAATATTTTTTTTATTGGAAAATAATGAAATGATATTTATTTATTAAATAAATATTCATTATTCAAGCCCAAAAAAAATTTTATTTTATTTTCAAAAAGACCGCTTTGAGGTGAGCAGTAACCAGAACATTAGTCAAAACCATACAGCGATATTCCACAGCGGTGAACCAAATTCAAAATTCAAAATACACACACAAAATGAGGAGATATCTTTCTAGATATGCTCACATCAGTCGAAGTCACAGTCATCATTGTTTTACATCAAGATTATCATCCATCATTGTCGTCGTACCCATCGTCATCATCACTGAAAAATCACCATGTCTTCATTGTCATTAGTTCCCCACAGCATCAGAAAGACAGAGGCAACCGGTCGTTGGAACCAATGTCACCGCCAAGAAACCAGGCGTCGTGCACAAACACCCCTAACATCCGAGCAAGGGACTCATTACCTAGAGAACCCATAACTGCATGAATTCCACCTCCCAAAACTCCGATGATCCACCGCCCCCAACTGACCTGGAGAGGAGAAATGGGACTCGGGGCCAGGGTAGTTTTAAAGATGCATAAGGTTCTGGGGGAACGATCCTTTCACCATGAACAAAACCAGTATACCAAAAAACCATAGTAAAGAATAAACCACAAACTACGCCATCTGAGAAGAGAATTAACAAATGAACAAGAAACCCATAAACAAAAGAACTGCATAACCAGAAACGGAAACAAAGGAGTCGAAATCTGAACTGAAGCAATGAAAGTAACCAAGGATTGGAACCATAAAAAGAAACCCCAAACAGATCGAGAGAAACTGAAGAAGAAATCCAGTGAAATGAAGAACCCCGCGTTTCCCCAACTCCCACCGCCACAATCCCAAACCCATCTGAGGAAACAACACACCCAACCAAGATGGGGTTGTGTGTGTCAGGTCAGATCGGTAGAGCGGGGGTGGAAGGGGAGAAAACGAGGTCAATCTAGAGAACCAGAAGAGAAAGAACCTAGAAAGAAGGAAGCTGAAGAAGCCTTAAGAAGGACCCATCACTACTGAGAAGACAACAATACCCGAGGAAGGAAATGTCGAAGATGAAATGGATCCTTGAGTGACGAAACCCTGGAAAGAGGAAAAAAGAAGCAGTCGAAGGAGGAGTAGAATCCCATCGCCACCGGGGAGAACATGAAACCTTAAGAAGAGGAAAGCCAAGATGAGGTCTTAAGCCAAGAGCGGTATCTGGGAGAATGGGCGCCATTTTTAGTGAAGTTTTTCCAGTCATTATTCAAGGTCTGATAAATATCATGGAGGAATAAAGGATTGATTTTAATGACCCGGTGATAAATAATATATATTGAATATTTTTTGAATAAATAATATTAAATTAATTTTTTAGTTTTTTTCATGTCAAAAAATAATAATAATATAATTATTATTATTATTACAGATGTGGAATTCCATAGGGATTAAGAAAAATAATAATGGTGCATGTGAAATTATTATTTTCTAACTCTATAAATATATAAACCCAATTATACTATTTCTTATGGGTGGTTTCCATTTTTTTGGTTGTGCACAAAAACTTTTGGAGAATTCTCTCAAATCCATAGAGAGATCCCTTCTCCTAGAAATTTCTCTAGAACTGAGAGAAATATTCCACCACCACTACTATCAAAAATAGATATATTAAATAGAATCATTCTTGAAGTGATTCTTGGGGAGATCAAAGATGAAAAAAAAGTGTTAAGATATACCGCACTATCACTTAGAGATTCCTACGGTGAAGTTTAGAGGTTCATGGAGCATGTTTGGATCACCACTAGAGGTAATCTAAACTTGATTCCTATAACATAATGAAGTAGTGACATAGATATGTTTTTAGACTCATCAATGAATAAATATTTCATCCTAAGGTAATTATTTAATTTTTTAAATTAATTATAAATAATATATGATGATCCTGTGATTTGGTTTTGGAATTATACCATCAATTAAACTTTGATTCAAATCCATTATTCATGAATTTTATCATCAATGTACATCTCAGATTAATCATAGATTACAAAAAAACCAAGGTGGTCATGCCTCATCTAACACTTCCGTTGCACCCGAAACCTTCACATTTAGTGTCTTTCTTGAATATAGACTCTCATATAAAGTTTGTGTGGCGATAGAATTTTCTCATCTTATTAGAAAGTTTTTGGTTTTTACTCTTCCAAATTTCTTAATTTGATCTTCAAATTAAGGAATTTTATGCTAAGAACATTCTTATCATCTTTGTTTGATGTCATCCTTCCTTCTCATTCACTTTTCAACATCCCAACTTTATCCTCATGTATCTTTATTATTTCTTATAACAAAATATCATAATCCTTTACTTTCTTTTATTTTATTTACAAATTTGTATCATTGACATTAAATGAAACTTTATATATCTTTTCCAATGTATGGAAGACTTCTTTGACTACATTCTCAAACCCTTCCTCCTCATAGAGAAATCCTTTCAATTATTCATCAATTAAAGAAACTATTTTATTAAAATGTGCATAAGATTCTTCCTTATCATTTACAAGCTTTGTGAGAGAGTTGTAGGAACTCATTTTCTTTCCCAATGCTTCTTCCATTTCATAAGTTTATTCCTTTAGTTGTGATCTTTCTTCAATTAGTCCCTTTATATAAGAAAATATGTGTGTGAAAACTTCAAGTAGGACCTTCTTCAAGTGATATTTTTAAGAATAAAATTCACTAATTGACCCATCAAAATCATCTTATTCATATATTGATCTACATTCACTGGAAGAATAGTATTCAAAAAAATTAACTGAAAAATGATCATCATTCTGACTACCTCCTGCTAATGGTATCTACTCCTACTACCTTGATGCTTTTTTTGATTTATGGCCTATTTCTTTTATCTGTTTCTAGAGGCCTTTTTTGAGAACTCCAAATACGTTTTACCATGGATAGAAGTATATTCTTCCATCTAAGGTACTTTTCAAACATCTTAAATATGAACTTCATTAATATTAGATAAAACAGTTTGGAAAATTTTTCAAAACCAATCAGAGATGTCCTTTTCTATGATATTGGTTTAGATAGAAAAAAATAAAATTAGAGGGAATCGTGCACTGATACCATCTGTAGTGCTCAGTAGACCGTGTAGACACACCTGAGGGGGGTGAATCAGGTGTGATCAAATTTTTACAAAATTAAAAATATTATTTTTTACTTGTACCATTTAGTATTTGAACCCATAATATATATTAGAATATAAATATATATTTTATAATTTACCCAACAAGACACAAACAAATGTAAAGTATACATTTAAACAAGATATCACCATGCATTACTTTTACAAGTTTTGGGTCCGATGTGGGAAACCTACTCCTTGTTATGTAAACTCTTTTTGAGTCATAAATTTTACACTAAAATCAAATAACAAATTACAATGGGTAATCAGGGATTATCTTATAAGAAAATTCATACAGTATTACACATGTATGGTTCACTATATTACACAAGTGATCTGGTTTAATCTTATAGTTTATTTATACTCGTATCCCACAAGTTCTTCAACAATTTCCTCCTCTTTAAGTAGATAATCCATCTATCCAGGGATGTCACTACACCCACAAATATTGATATGCTTTCTCAACATAGAGAATATTTGATTAGATTCGGTCTCTTTAACACAAGCACCTGAAACTCAGTCTATGATCTTCTTAGATTTCCAATTCTTTCACAGAATCTATTTGTTAGCCTATATACCTTTGAACTTATTCTTTTAAGACATGAAATTGTAAACTTAGGTCTAAAAAATATAAAAATTGACATGACCTCAGTTTCAGGCACTACTTCTAAATCTTTCTTCTTTATCTTTGAAACCCAATAGATTACACTTGCTTAGTTCTCTTTTTATTCCTCTCTCTAACATGCATCAACTTTTAGTTATTCTTCAATAGATATAATTATTTCATCATCTACCTTCACACAACTATCATTAGTGGTTCCTTCCTCTTTTCTATTTTATATTTCTCAAACTTATAATCACATCACATGTATGAGTGGATTCATTAAATGAAACTTTCATTTTCAATATTCCATAAATGTAATGAATTTTGAAAAACTAAATCATCATCCCAAAAGAAGTATTATAGAATAGTATTTTGTTGATTCCAATGATTTCCTCCTACAGTTATTTAACTCAAAGTTTATTCCAAAAATACTATTATTTATTACACCTTGCATGACCAAATAAAACTTTATTTTATTCTACATATATCACAATATCATATTCCTCAATAATATTCCACAAAGTATTACACTTAAATCTTTATAGCTATATAAAAAACATACAACACACATATCTTGTGGTGTGAGAGAAACACATGAAACTAATTCAAACCTTGTATTAAGTACATAAAAAATAACAACTTAGAACCATATTTATCTTTATTATTCTCAAGAATATTTATTCATAAAATTAATTTAGGTACTAATGAATAGAAAATACTTGACTCAAAAATATCTGCATTATTCTTGAAAATATGATAAATTGATTTCATCACATCTAAATATGTAGACATTCTTTCACACTTTGATCTTTATTATCTTTGACTTTAAGATCATCATATTAAAATGTGTTTTCTTGTATCACATTTAATTTTTGATCTTTTTGTATTAAAAGATCAGCCCAAGCATCATCCCATTTATCATTCTTTGAAATCTTGAAAATATGGAAATCCTGGTTTTTAGTCTGTTGAGATCTCAAAATTTATCTTTAAGTAAATTTTTGTACAAGAAGGTAATTTTATTCCCTATAAATGAATTTAATTACATGGGTTAAAATTATATTATTTAGGATAAATTTACATATCCAAATCTCTCATGGGATTGATAGAATTTTTTCCGTGTAAATTAATTATCTTATAATGGTATCTCGCATAGATGAATTCTCTTATACACTGTCCATTTCACTTCCATGAAAATGAATTTCCTTTTTCAATTTCTTAACAGCCTATGTGTAACTCAATTTAATTATGTGGTTCCAAATTTATTTCCATGTAAATGAAATCACTGATTCGATCTATCACATAAATTATTTTTCTTGACCCATTTTTCTGCTCCTCTATACGAGATATTTTTCAAACTCAAATATTATATGATATTGGAAAATTTCTTTCATATAGATGATTTCTCCTAAACACTAGCTGCATATGATAATTTCATTTATCATTATTTTCAAACTCTAGTACAAGGAATCTAGATTTATTCAAATGAAATATGAACTTCTTTAAATAAAATGTATACCTTCTCAATCAACTCAAATCACTTTAGAACAACTCCAAATAATTTCAAGAATTGTTAAAATAATTCCAAACACTTTTAATCTTGTTCAAAAGACTTTTATCATAATAAATACTCATGGTAGGTTATTCTAATAACACCTCTGCCTTCTCATTTCCAACTTCACTTTATCTATGATAAATCATCATCCAAGAGATATAAAACTCTATAATCAGTATCCTTCATGCTCGATCAACCTATGATGGTTCCTTTATAATGTAGGCTAGATTTTCCAAAAACATTTAACCTTTTAAAATATTTTAATGATAGTTATAAAAGTTTTAAAATGAAGATTCAATGGATGGCTTCTCTTATCTATTAAACTTCAGAATTAACTGTAGTGGGTAGTGATTCTATAAGATTTGGAACTAGTCTTTGACATGAATATCAAATAAAAAATCAACAAAATTTTGGGATTTACTTGGGATATGTTCAACCAGGTATTGAAGGGAAACATCTTCCCTTTATTTGCGTGATTTATTTCTCTATCACTCATGATACCTCCTTTTCATTATTACATTGATGAGCCTAATTGAAAACAAATACAATCAAACACCTTTAGACACATCACCTTTCTTAAGTAATACGTAGGTCTTAGATAATCATGGGGTGGTTGGGTATGTTGTTGATCATATCATTGGTTAGAGCTCAACCAAGATTGGATTTTTTTTCTCTCATATTAAGAGTAGAACATTTGGTACCTCAATTGAGATAGGATAGTGAAGTGTGTGGTCACTCCTATATTGTATATATGATGTGTTTATCTATTTGGGTGATGGGAATGTGATGTGATCATCCATAAAGGTGAATTACATGTGATGTATTCATTGATATGGACAATTTATACTTAGATAATTGAGAATATATGAGTTGGTTATATGGGATTGACATACTATGTGTCCCATGATCACTTGATTCCTTAGAAAATGGGATCATATAAAAATGAATGATTGTATATGGTGTAGCTAGTTAACACAGGTATAGAGATACATGTGTTTGATGGAGATCATAATAGATCTCTTTATAGCTTGAGTAACATTGATTATTTACTAGAGGCTACTCTTTGATTATATTTATGGATTTGATGATTCTTATTTGTTATTAACACTACAAAGTCTCATGGGGTCACACTTCATGATTGACTGAATTAGAATTGATTTTGAATCAGAGAGATATTCTAAATGTGTTTTAGAGTTTTTTATGGGGATTCACAAGGTATTTAATATGATGTGATATAAGGTGAATCTAAAGATGTCTTTTCAAAAATGTTTTAGATGGTATCTGAAAGGAATTTTGGATATGGTTTCATCAGTTATTATATATGGTAAAATATAAGGTGAAATGACATAATGTATATGTGGCTTAGGTGGAAGTGGGATATTGAAGGAGATGTTCCTTCAAACCCACATATCGTAATATAAGATATGTGCATGATGTAAAGTACGGCATAAATGTTTATTTAAGAATATCATAAAGCATGGGTATACCGATTTTTGGAGTTAGTGCTCTAGAACCAACTAATTTTTACTTTGGATTACATATATATATTCAAAGAAGTGAATATCAATATAAATATCATATCTCATATTGTTTTTTCTCCTGTATAACATTGATGTGATAATATTCTAGAGTACCTGTCGCATTGATAAGGTTATAGCAGTTTCTCGATATGATGAGAACTTTGAAATGATATGAAAATATTCTAAAATATAGTTCTATAGTTGGATGAAGTACTATGATATGGAACATAGTATATAGACCATCAGGTGCGAGTACTTATAAGAGAATGAGGATTTTTATCATGAATTTTTCATGTGGTAATCTCCAAGATGGGATATTATGAGAACAAACCCACCGGTAATAATTTTACATGTTTTGGTATCATCAAATATTTTTATCTGTGAGCGTGTGTAATGGTACTTAGATTTTAAGATTATTTTTATGCATGTTATGACTCACACACTCAGATGTATTTTTTAAACCATGGTGATAATATTTCATGGAGAAATTGGATATGTTGGGTGCTTCATGAATGAAATATTGTTAATTAATAAGTCAATGAGAAATTTTCCCCTTACATCTTTATGTAAGTTGATATCTTAACCCTTTGATTGAAATATAATTGTCGCATTAAATTCCATGGTCATAGTGTAACGATGTTTATTTCAGATATTCAAAGAAAGACGTATTAAACATATAGTTTGATGGCACATATGTGAAACCTTCTTGATGATATATTGAGACAATGAGATAATATTACAGAGTGAGCGTTCATATGTGGTTGTTGATGTTACGATATTATGTTCTTTTTCTTGGGTGTCTTAACATCCACAAAAGTGGCTTCCATTGTGCATGGAACCTACACCTATATCATGTTGTTTCTCTATCAATCATAACGTTTGATTGAGACATGTTGTGTGGTATAGCCTGCGATTGATAATGGAAAATCGAATGTTAAATTTCAACATTCAAGAAGGTCTTATGTAAAATCTCTTGTTAGAATGAACGTTTCTTAAGATGAAATTTATGCGAGTTTGGCTTGGATAAGTAGTTACAAAGGATTTGTAACATTATTTATACTCATGTGTTCACGAAACATGTCATTGAATGCATTCAATGAATCATAAGTTGTCTCAATCCCAATATAATGAGGCAGTACCCATTTTTTAACACCCCCGGTTTCAAGTAAGTAACCCTTATTTTATGCCTTTTAATTATGTAAAGTGTTTTGGTAAAGTTTGGGAGGGTTTGGAAGGAGTTTGGAATGTTTTAGGGGATTTTATAAGGGTGTGCTGGTGATGCATGATTTGGGGAAACTGTGAAACACCTATAGGAAACTGTGTATAGTGAGGAAGAGGTTAAAAGGGAAGGCGCACAGGTGGAGTACAGTTTTTCCAAACTGTATGATAGCCTAGGAGAAACTATGATTCTTGATATAGTGGAATTTGGCACATTTTGCACATAGTTTGGAAAATGTGCGAGACAATTGTGTGAGGATCATCCTTGAGATAGTGGCTAATGCATAGTTAGCACACGATTTGACTAACTGTACGACTAACCATGCACGGTTTTAAAAACTATATCCATAAAAAGTATATCTAGGTAGGTTTTGTGTTTTAACCCATTTCTTTCCCCAAACTAACCCTAACTCGGGATTTCTACCTCTAAAAGTCTAAGGTATCTTATCCCATTGATTTGGAAGCAATTAAGAGGTGTTTCTTAGTGCGTTGAATCATGACTATCATAGTAAGTCAATGTTCTTGGTTGTTCTTGATGTTTTTCTTTGGATCTACTTCTCCATATCTCCCAGTTTCTAGGATCTATGTTCAATGTGGATATATCTAAGGTATTTGATTCCAAATATGATTATATTTGGCTTTTTTGTTGGTAGGGGAAGATATCTAAAGTGGGTTTTGGAGTTTCAACCCATTTCCATGGATTTTTTAATGTCGATTTTCTTTTTCACCAAGTTTTTCATGGTAGGTGGATTCACTATCAAATACTCTATTTAGAACTTGAAGTGTTGGTTTCAAATTGATTAAATTAATTGAAATTTATTGTGAAATTGGTGTAAAAATTATGTTATAAACCCTATTTAGTGACGGTTTGTGGTTTTGTGTGAAATTGTGGAATTGTTGTGAAAAGTGCTTTGATAAATGATTTTAAAATATTTGATTGGTTCAATTTATGGAAAAAGGTTTTCAATAAAAGTTTTTTTTATTGAAATGGTTTTGGAATTGAAATGGTTTTTTCATTGAAATGGTTTTGGCATTAAAATGGTTTTGGCATTGAAATGGATTTGTATTGGAATTTTTTTGGCATGATTTTATTAGCATGGTTTTTGAAAATACTTGGTGGTGTGTGTTCATATTGGATTATGAGTCTTGGTTGAAATATGACCTTGTGCTCAGTGCTAAAGGTGTAATTAAACATCGGATTTAATTATCTTCTGACGACTTGGTAGATCGATGAGAAACCTTTCAGGAGTATGGAACTCTCATAACAAAGAATGCATGTGTGGATGTGTGGTTTTTTGGATTGGAATTAGATATGCTAAAAAGAAAATATGAAATGGTTTTAAAGAAACTATATGGTTTCTTTCCTTGGAATTTGTTATTTTTTTAGAAAAAAATTACTATGGCACTTATTTATATTCTTATATAAATGGTTTTATAAATTGTTTTATAAAAACTATTTATTATAAATGTGCTAAATTGTTCAATCCTAGTGGCATGAGTAGGTAAGTCATTTGGGGAAATCCTATTGTGTTCTATTAATCACCCCTAATTTGGAACTTTGGTGATTTTTCAGCTATTATTTATTGGGACATTGTAAAAAAGTAAAGTGTCACACTTCTCTGGTGGTTCTTAGTGATACTTGGGTTGTTTTGTGGATTGAAGCATGGAGAAGGTTGGATATTTGGAGTTGTGGTTGTCTTTGAGTTTTGATGAGTTTGTCTTCCACTGTGTACTTAGTAGTTTTTCATCTTTCATTGTGGTTCTATTTATAGTTGGTTTTGATATAAATGAAATGTTTGAGTTCTCATTCATTGATATTATGCATCATATAGTGGGTTATTTGGTTATGATATGTTTGTTTGGTTGGTTTATTTTCAAAGGGAAAATTTTCCCCCAACTGTTAATGAATCCCTTATCATTTTTTATCATCCTTTGGAATCTTGGGGATGTCGCTTAAGGCCAAGTAACATCCACCCGCCTTCTCAAGCCAATGAGAATAAGAAGGATGTTATAAGTGGTACCATCTTGATCCTTTTTAATATCTTTTTGGAATAGGTGGTAGTATTCTTGGTTGGTCTTTAACTTGGTATTGGTTTTCATTCTTGGAGTTGACAATTCATTCGAGTTATTTCCTTGAGTTGGGATCCTAGAAAGGAGTAGGATTGTCTAAACTTGAAATATAGAGCATAAAAAGACATAGCTAACCTGTCTATGTTGAACTTCAAGTTACCAGGTAGTTGGGTACATGAGTATTTTGGAGACACTTATAGGAATTGGAATATCATTATCATGGGTTCATCCAATGAGACAAGCATGACATGAATTATAGAAATGACTTCCCACTAGGAGTGTGTATCTCATTTTGAGTAATGATTTGATGCATTTTGTTGATTTTTGAAAAATGTTAAAGTTTTTTTCAAATGAATGATTTTAAAAAGAGCATCATCGTGATATTTTGAAAATAGTTTGATTTTCAAAAGAAAGTGGAGATTTTTTAAAAATGGTTGAACATAGAAAATGGTTAGTTTTGGAAAGCATTGTTTTGATAGTATGATGTGGTAGAATTTGAAATGCTAATCCTTCAGCTAATAGAGAGTGAGACTTATGGTGTGCGTTTTTTTCTAGAAAATAGCACCTGGTAGGTGTCATAGGAACCAGTTGGAAGAGGCTGTTGAGAATGTAGTTCCACCTGAGCCATAGGTGAACCAACAGTTGGTCCAAAGTATCACTCAGTATTTTCAAACTATTGATTCAGGTTTGTAACCAGATACTATTTTTATGATATCTATTACTGTTGTAAATACAAAGGAGTAAGTATTGTTGTCTTCATGAGAGGATGTGAGAACTCTAACACTAAGAGCAAGAATAAGAGGGACACATATTCTCAAGGATGTGGAACACATAGGAATCATATCACAAGATCAACTAACCTTCCTCCAAATCTCAATAGAAAGCATGTATGTTTTTCGTGTGGTTATATTAGTCATTTGAATTGAGAGTGTACAGAACCACCAATATCATGCCACAATTGTAACAAAATGGGTAATATTTAGTACTATTGTCGCAGTGCTCTGAGGTTGAGTGTTCATGACACTTCTTAGGTGTCATAGGTACCGTATGCTTTGATAGGATGAGGGCAACATAATCAATCTTGTTAGCAAAATAGATCTATCCATATTGATTCTAGGAATACCATGACTCCTTATGTAGTGATATCTCAACAAGGAAACAAAGAATAAATTTTTTTAACCAAGAAGTTGTATGAATATGAACATGTTATTAAAGATTATCAGTTGAGATGATGTCTTCTGTGATAAAACTTCAAACTCCTCTTGGTTAAAGAGGATGTTGATCTTTTTTGTGTAGATAATGTTCTATAGTTGTTGATGGATCTAAGTTGAAATGGGATTTATCTATGCTTGAAATGTATTCCTATGACATAACGCTAGGTATGGATTGGTTGACTATGTTCAAGGATCACATCAATTGTTATACACGAAGAGTCGGTTTTACAACTGAATATGGAGTCGAGCATCTCTTTTGAGGAGAACGACGTGTAAAGGCAGGTGAAAAAGGCTTGCTGGCACCAGTAGTTGGAATGATCTCATACTAGTTGGCAACATTTTCATTGGTATCTATGGATGATACTAATAACAACAGTTTTCCAGTAGTGATGGGTCAGTTTCCTGATGTGTTTCTTAAAAATTTCTCAGTATTGACACCTATGAGAGAGGTGGAGTTTATGATTGATCTCTTTCTAGGGACTAGTAATATTTTCCTTTCATTTTATTGAATGGTACCAACAGAATTAATGGAGCTAAAAGTGTAGTTAGATGATCTAGAAATCAAAGGTTTCATTCATCCAAGCACGTCTCTATGCGCATCTCTGGTCTTGTTGGCCAAAAAGGCATATTGAACACTTCAATTGTGTGTGGATTATCATAATATTAAAAAAATTATGATAATGAATAGGTATCTACTTCCACACATTGATGATCTATTCGATAAATTGAGGGGATCTCAATGGTTCTCCAAAATTGAATTGCGATCAGGATATCACCAATTGTGTGTGATAAAGGAGGATACTTCAAAAATAGCTTTTAGAATTAGATATAGCCATTATGAATATGTAATTATGCCTTTAAGTCCTATGAATTCATTGGTAGTTTTTTTAGATTTTATGAATTGGATATTTCACTGATATTTGGATTCTTTTGTGGTGGTTTTTGTGGATGAAATCTTGGTGTATTCAAGGACGAGGGTGTAACATGAGAAACACTTGGAAAGGGTGTTGGGAATATTAAAAGATCATCATATATATGAAAAATTATAAAAGTGATATTTTTGGATAAAATAGGTACGTTTCCTTGTCCATGTAATTTCTGAAAATGGTGTTTTTGTGGATCTAGAAAAGATAGAGGCTATTATCTTATGGAAACTGCTGAATAATATCTTCAAGATATGTAGTTTTCTTAGGCTAGCTGGTTATTATCGATGCTTTGTTTATGATTTTTCATGACAATATTCACCTATGATAGCTTTGATAAAGAATAATGTTTCATTCCAATGGAATGATGAATTTCATAATTCTTTTCAAGAGATAAAAGTTCACCTTACATCAACACCAATCTTGATTTTTCTGGAATCAGCACAAGGGTATGTGGTGTATTATGATTCTTAAAGATCTAGGTTAGGATGTGTTCTTATGAATGGATATCATGTTGTTGCTTATTCCTCAAGGAAGTTAAGAGTGCATGAGAATAATTACCCAACACATGATTTGGAGTTACCTGTTGTAGTCCATGCTTTGAATAATTGGCATCATTATCTCTTTGGTGAGAAATTTACTATGTTTACAAATTATAAGATCTTGAAGCATATTTTATCACAACATGATTTGAATATGAGATAATGAATATGGATGGAATATCTCTAAATTTTTTAATTTGACTTGATGTATATACTAGGAAAGGGAAATTCGGTGTCAGATTCATTAAGAAGAAAGTAATGTGCTTAGTTGGAAAAAGAAGCTTCAGATGAGTGGTAATTGATGTCAGTCCTCATCGACATGCACATGGAATGTAAAGACCTAAGTAAAGCTATGACATTATTTCTAGTTTAATTTTTTCCTGATTTATTAAAAATGGTTAAAGAGGAATAGACATCTGATGCAGAATGTGTGGCTATGATGTCAAAACTGTAACGACCCGAACATTTATGAATAAAATACCATTTCTTTTAATTAAATTTCTTATGGATATAGAAAACACATGAACTCCTTTTGTTTTATTATATAAAATTGGATTTAAATGACCTTTAATTATCCTTACCATTGATAATTTATTCTTTTAACAGTGATCACATTACTAGTATAAATATAGGGTTTTAACAAATTCTTTTGGCTTAAACAAAGGAAGTGATGGCCTCAACCCATAGGATCGTACCCTATGAAGCCCATTTATCAGAGATTCCAAGGGAGATATCATTTCAAGTATTTTACCTATACCAAGCCCAATATAACATCCAATAATTAAGTATGAGAGAAACTATTTATGGGAGAAGTTAAAGCTCATCGTGATCATGGCCCAAACCATGTTCGCCGAACGGCCCCATGAAAACCCCACCATCGCACACCTTACTCTTAGGGTGTATACTGGTGTAATTAAGGGATATTTAACAATACCATATCATTATATTTATGTGAATTATTTGTATATATAAAAATTAATATACTTTCATTCAATTATTGTTACTTTGTAAATGATTTTTAAAGCACAAATAGTATTTTTGGTTAATATTCAAGTTCAATTAAGAAATATATTTTGATGAATTAATGTAATTTTGAATTAAATAATAATAAAATATTATTATTAAATTAATTTTATTAAATATAAATGATCATATAATTTTTATGAAGTCAAAATTAATTTTTATTAATGTTTGAAAACTGTTTTTTTCAAAACCCGTCAATTTTCAATAAATAACAGTATTTTATTTTAAAAGTGAAAATTAATATATTTATAAAATTATTTAGATAAAATGGGTATTATTTTTGTAATCAGGACATCAAAATTATCCAATGGGTAATTTTTCATAATTTTCTAAGACAGTTGAATTTTTGGGTAAAAATTAAATATCATATAAATATATATTGTGTTTTATGGCATCATAATGACCCAATAGTAATTTAATAAAATTTTATAAAAGGTATCTTCGGTCAAATATATGTTTTTACCTTAAAATAATGTAATTTTAGGTTTATTTTATTTATTTTATAAAGCCTTAGTGAATCCTTCAAAGCATATAAAATATTTTAAGATTTTAAAATCATTTCCTTGAAAGTGTGACTCACATTCACATAAGAAAGAGATATATTTTAATATATTCGGCCCTTATCCCTATAAAATAACTTATATCACTCACATTTTCTAGAAAAAATGGTCAAAACCCATGGGATGGTTTATGGTTTTGAATATTTTATTGTGTAGTGTCCAAAACCAAAATAATAAAGAAATCTCCATCCTTTCCTATATAAACGCACCCAAGCTACCATTTCTCGCCACTCAAGCTATTTGAAGCTCAACCACCCTCTGACTCATACTACCAATAGTCCTGAAAAGGCACCCCCAAGCTCCCAAGAATCCTCCCCCAAGCCTTTGGTATTACACATTCAAGTAAGGGATTCATCTCCTTCTCTTTGAATTTGAGCACCTTCTTTGAGAATAGTTCTTTTAATTTCAATTTATTGCATTGAAATTCATTTTTAATAATTACCATGATTTCCAATTGATATTATTTCAATTAGGGGTAATTTATAATCCCCCATTTTGACCCTTATATAAGTCGTTACTATTCCGAAATTCCGTAAGGGATTTCTCTCTTCTCATTTCCATTCAATAATTTATTTTATATTATGCATCTAAATTCCATTTCATATGTTGGGATGTTATGTTCCATGATCCCATTACTACCCATTTCATGTATAAATTATGAGGGACCTCTTTTTCTCTCATCAATCCATTTTATGAATTTCTATTTGATGTTGTTATGCTACCAAAATTTCACCACTGTTTTCTATGCCAAAATCATCATGTAGTGAATACCATACCCATTTCTCTATCAAGGGTATTCACCTTTAGGCTCATGTACTTATTGATTTGGGAATTAAATGTAGGTATTCTACATTAATTATTTGTGGAATAAATTATTATATTTAATTAATCCATGTTGTATGATTTATGTGACACACTTATACATGAAAACAAAATGATTATGAAGGGTGTGCCCTGATAGCGCTCTAATGCATTGGGTAATGTTTAGTATCATGATAAGCCATGTGAAATGAGGGTTTAATCATGATAATACATATGAAATGAGGTTTTACTCATGATAATTTATGTAAGATGAGGGTTTACTCATGCTAATCCATGTGCAATGAGCCTTGTCTCATGCTAATATCATGTTGTATGTTGTTTCCACATTTCCATGTTATGAATATCATGTTATATCATTCCTTTATGTTCATGCTTGTTTTGTTCTCTATTGATATGTATATTGACTAACATGTATTTTATTCTTCATTTTATTCCATGTTTATTCCCTTAATAGGATTTATAGCTCACCCTTTTCTTATGTATTTCCTCAGGTTATACCATGAATTGCTAATAAAGAAGGAATGTTGTGGTCATGTAAAAGAAATTTTCAATAAAGATGTGTACTTCATGTTTTAAGCTATTATGTAATGTTCCTAAGACCTAAATACACTATACATATCTATATTATGAGTTTTATTAGGTTCAATTTTATGTAATTAATCATGTTTAAATATGAAATAAAGAGTAGGGTTGTTATAGTTGGTACCAAAGGATAGGTTTAGTTATTTTTGGAATTGGGATTAGAAAACTCTAGTTAAAGCCTTAGGGATAAGACTATATATAAGAAAATAATCCCTAAATTTTTGTGAGTATAGAGTAAGTGGTTTATCAAGAAAATAAATCCCTATTTGGATACGAATAAGTAAAGGTGGCTCTAGAACATATGTATCTATGGGTAAAACCCAAAAACACTGCTTTGAGCTAGACTCAAATAGGAACTGGTGCATGAAAATGGGCCTTGATTCACTCTTGGTTTGACACTCCTAAGGGATGTTCTTTGTTAAATTCATAATCTTAGTACGAACCATTATTAAGGGAATAAAAAAATCCCATAATAATATACGTTAGGAAGTAGATCATGAATAACTTTGATCGAGGCCTAGAAATTCATAAGTTAAAGAGATAAATGTAATTTATAAGTTATCTTTTTAATTTAATTAGATTCCCCTTTATGTTTTTCATTGTAATATAATCATCCCTAATTTTCCTTTTATTCTAGCCAATAGCCGGTAATAGGAGGAATCAGGCTAACAACTGATGTGAAGATCAATGTGATGACTATCCTAATGAGATTCCCAATCTGATGGTAGTGGGAATTGAAAAATTTGTCATTATAATCTCTCAATTAACTCAATTTTTTAATAGAAACCTAGGTCAATAGGAACTTCCAACCCCCCCCCCCCAACAAAGAACAAGTCACAATCGAGAGCTTCATGAGACAAATGCCTCCTACTTTCAATGGATCATTTGATCCCTCAATTGACGAACAATTAATCAACTCTATTGAGAATATCTTCTACAACCTTTAATATTTTGAAAAAAAGAAGGTTCTTCTGGTTTCTTATCATATGGAGGGTGAAACTGATCAATGGTTTACATTGATCAAAAATATGAAGCCTGAGGAAGAGATTGATGTGATGGGATGGAAGGATTTATGTAAAAAAATTGATAAATATTTTCCCCACACCCTCTGTATTAAGATAGAAAGAGATTTCCTTGCACTCAAGTAAAAGGAAGACAAATCTGTTGGTGCGTATGATGAAAACTACACCATAACTTCATGATACGCCTCTAGTTTTTTCATCACCCCCAAATTCAAAGTTGACCGCTTCTTTGGTGGGCTAAATCCAAGTCTACAAAAAGCCTTGGAAATCTATGACTTTGATAACTCTGAGGAAATTGTCCGATGTGCCCTCAAAGTTGAGATGGAAATCAGTGAATCTCAGGTGTATCATGGGTATAAGAAGTGAAAAAATGACTTTAATTCTGGTGGTCCGATGGATAAATCCAATGGTGATAAGAAATTACAGCACCCCACTTGTCAAAAGTGCAGAAAGAAGCACCCCTAAAATTTCCTAATGGGATCAAGGAAATGATATAGGTGTGTAAGATAAGAGAACCTAGATAATAATTTCCAAAAGGAGAAACCCCTCAATGTGATAGAGTAAAGGAATGCTCCAGTATACCCTCAGCTCATTTTCCATTGCTACAATTGCAAGAAACTAGGGTACTTTACAAACTAGTGCCCTAAGACAAGGATAATTGGAGGTAACCAAAATCCTCCAAGGAAGCAAGGGAAAGATTTTTCTATCACTTCCATTGAAGTGAATCCCAGCAATTAAGTGATGAAAGGTACGCTGGTTATTCATTCAATAATAGAAAAATTACTTTTTTATTATGTTTCTAAGCATTATTTTATATCCTAAAAGTTTAGTTGAATAATCCAAACACCACCAAAAATCATGGAAGTGGAGATGTAAGTGAAAACGTAAAATGGGTAAATTATTGAATCCTATGTATATAAATACTCCCCTATCACAATTCATGGATTTAAATTCCTTATGAACCTCATCAGACTCTATCTAGTGGAATTTAATGCAATTCTTGGCATGGATTGGTTTTCCCTATATAGATCTAACATAAATTTCTCTGAGAGGGAAATCACTCTCTATCTGGTGAATCGACCCCCAATTCTATACAAGTACAAGGAGGAGGAAAAATCTTTTTTATAATCATCATATCAATCATGGATATTACTACCCTATGAGAACACATATATTTCTTATATGATTGAGTCTAAGGAAAGAACTATCCTCAAAGACATGCCTATTGTGAGGGAATTCGCTGATGTGTTTCCTGAGGAATTGTCTGGTCTTCCTCCTTGAAGAGATATTGAATTATAGATTGATCTTACACCTAGGGTATTTCTAATATCCAAGAATACATATATAATGGTTTTTGTGGATCTTGAGGAGCTAAAGAAACAACTATAGGAGAATCTGGATAAAGGGTTTATATGACCAAGTGCTTTACTATGGGGTGCATCAGTCATCTTCGTTAAGAAGAAGGATGGGTCAATGCACCTTTGAATTGATTATCATGAGCTCAAAAAAATAATGATAAATAAAAAGTATCATTTTCCACAAATTGATGATTTGTTTGATCAACTACGTGGAGCACAATACTTCTCCAAGGTGGATCTTTTGTCAGGATATTACTAAGTTAAGGTGAAGGAGGAGGATATCCCCAAGAATACTTTTTGTACAAGGTATGGGCACTATGAATTAATATTAATTCCATTTAGACTCAATAATACTCTAGAAATCTTTATGGACTTGATGAATAGAGTCTTTATATATTTCCTCAGAAAAAATTTTGGTAGTATTTATAGACAATATTCTAATATACTCCAAAACTAAGGAGGAGCATGAGGATTATCTAATAATTGTACTAGAGACCTTGCAAAAGGAGAAGATCTATGAAAATTACATCAAGTGTGAGTTCTGGTTTAAGGAAGTCTCATTATTTGGGAATATCATCACAAGTAATGGGATATATTTGGATCCTTCCAAAACAAAATCAATTGAGGGATGGATGAGGCCGACATCTGTGATGGATATATGTAGCTTCCTA
The DNA here is from genome assembly GCA_963277665.1 of Viscum album. Lineage (NCBI taxonomy): Eukaryota > Viridiplantae > Streptophyta > Magnoliopsida > Santalales > Viscaceae > Viscum > Viscum album. The sequence goes on along the minus strand of OY728125.1, from coordinate 352,237,278 downwards.
GGGTTAGCTGGATATTATTACCAATTTGTGAGAAATTTATCATGATTTCCAAACCCTCTTACCAAGATAACCTGGTAGGGAGTCAAGTTTTCTTGGAATGATGAATGTGAAGAAATCTTCATGGAGTTGAAGAAGAGGCTTGTCACTTCCTCTATGCTCATACTACCCATAAGTGGGGAGCTTTTTATAATTTTCAGCAATTATTTGAATAAGGGCATGGGTTGTGTGTTGATGCAAAATGACAAATTCATTGCCTATGCCTAAAGGCAGTTTAAAATTCATGATAAAAACTATCCCATGAATGATTTGGAGTTGTAATATGTGATCTTTACATTGAAAATTTGGAGGTATTATCTCTTTGGGGAGAAGTGTGAAATATATACGGATCACAAAAGTCTCAAATATATATTCACACAAAAAGAGATGAATTTGCACCAATGAAGATGGTTAGAGCTCACCAAGGATTACAATTATTCAATCCATTACCACCTTGGGAAATAAAACAAGGTGGCGGATTCTATAAGTAGAAAGGACCCAGCAATTCTATCATTGATGAGAATTGAAAATGATCCAATAATCATAGATTTTATGAAGATGGACATGGGAATAATAAATAAGGGAACATCATCAATCCTTCCACAAATGATTGTTCAACCATCTCTTTTGTAAAGGTTAAAGGATGCTTAAAAAGATGATGTGGAAATTTAGAAGAAAGTATAAACTATTAGAAAAGGGAAATCCTCAGAGTTCAATGTTAATGAATAAGGAATTTTGAGATTTTGGTCAAGACTATGTGTTCTATCAAATCCAAAGTTAAAGAAAGAACTTTTGGATGATGCACATAGTTTGAATTTCTCCATTCATCTAGGAAACACAAAGATGTATCGAGATCTCCAGGAGAACTATTGGTGGGATAACATGAATAAGGATATCTCTAAATATACATTAAAGTTCTTGGTATGTCAGTAAGTGAAGGTTGAGAGGCAAAATTATAAGGGGATGATGAAACCATTACTCATACCAATATGGAAATGGAAAAACATCACCATAGACTTTGTCACCAAACTTTCAAAGACATCCAAATGAAATAATGATATCTGGGTTGTTGTGGATCATCTTACAAAGACTGCACATTTCATTTCAATTCGAGATGATTTTTCATTGGATAAAATGGCATGGATATACATCAGAGAAGTGGTAAGGTTTTATGGAGTACCACTATTGATTGTGTATGATCAATATCCAAGATCCACCTTTATGTTCTAGAAGAGTCTCCAATACGCTCTGAACACTGAGTTGAACCTCAGCACAGCCTATCACCCTCAAAGTGATGGCCAATCTGAGTGGACTATCCAGAAACTTGAGGACATGTTGAGAGCTTACCCAATAGAATTAAAAGGCAAATGGGACCAACATCTTCCTTTGGTGGAGTTCTCTTACAACAAAAGTTTCCACTCAAGCATCCAAATATATCTTTATGAAGCCCTTTATGGGAAGAGGTTAAGAACACTAGCATGTTGGGATGAATTTGGGGAATGAAAAACTTCTATATCCAAAAATGGTCAAAGAAATGGTGGAAAAGGTTAAGACCATCTAGCAGCACATCAAATCTAGTAAGATTCGACAAAAGAGCTATGCTGACAATCGTCGATGAGACCTAGAGTTTGATGTTGGAGACATGGTATTCCTTTGTATATCTCCATAGAAGAGAGTTATGGGATTTGTGAAGAAGGTAAATCTTATTCCAAGGTAAATTTCCCCTTTTTATATCCTTGATCGAATCGAGGCAGTGGTCTGTCGACTAGCACTCCCACCAAACCTATCTCAAGTACATGATGTGTTCTATGTATCACTCTTGAGGAAGTACATACCATACCCATCACATTTACTCAATCCAGAGATGGTACCATTGTATAATGACCTCTTCTATGAAGATAAGACGGTTAAGATCTTAGATTGTAGAGAAAAATTTCTACAAAATAAGACAACGCCCCTCGTCAAAGTGTTGTGGAGAAACCACAAGTTTCAAGAGGCAATGTGGGAACTGGAGGAAGTTATGAGGCAGATTTACCCTTATCTATTTAAGTGTGGGAAAAGTAAAATTTGAGGGTGAAATTTCTTAAGGGGGGAAGGTTGTAAATACCTGAATATTTATGAATAAAATCCCATTTATTTTAATTAAATGTATTATAGATATAGAAAACACATGCACTCCTTTTGTTTTATTATATATAATTGTATTTAAATGACCATTAAGTATCCTTACCATTGATAATTTAGTCATTGAATAGTGATCACATGACTAGTATAAATATAGGTTTTTAACAAATCCTTTTGGCATAGAAAAAGGAAGTGATTGCCTCAACCAGTAGGATCGTACCCTATGAAGCCCATTTATCAGAGAATTTGAGGGAGATAGAATTTATGGGATTTTCCCTAAAACAATCCCAATCCAAGATCCAATAACTTAAGCATGATCAAAACTATTTATGGTAGAAGTTCAAGCTCATCAAGATCACAGCCCAAACCATGTTCCCCAAATGGCCCCGTGAAAGCCCCACCATCGCACACCTTACTCTTAGGAAGTATGCTAGTGTAATAAAGGGATATGTAACAAGACCATATCATTATGATTATGTGAAATATTTTTTTATATAATAATGAATATACTTTCATTCTATTATTGTTACTTTGTAAATGATTTTTAAAGCACGGATAATATTTTTGTTTAATATTAAAATTCAATTAAGAAATCCATTTTTATAAATTAATAGATTTTTGAATTATATAATAATAAAATATTGTTATTAAATTACTTTTATTAAATATAAATTATCGTATAATTTTTATGAAATCAAATGTAATTTTTATTAATGTTTGAAAACTATTTTTGTCAAAACCCATCAATTTTCAATAAATGTAGGTATTTTATTTTAAAAGTGAAAATTCACATATTTAGAAAATTATTTAGATAAAATTAATATTATTTTTGGAATCAGGATGTCGAAATTATCCAATGGTGATTTTTTCATAATTTTCTGAGATAGTCAATTTTTTGGGTAAAAATTAAATACCGTATAAATATATAATATGTTTTATGACATCATAATGACCCAATAGTGATGTAATAAAATTCTATAAAAGTTATATTAGGACAAATATATTTTTTCACTTAAAATATTGTAATGTTAGGTTTATTTTATTTATTTTATAAATCCTTAGTGAATCCTCCAAGACATATAAAATATTTTAAGATTTTAAAATAATTTCCTTGAAAGTGTGACTCACATCCACATAAGAAAGAGAAATATTTTAATATCTTCAGATATTATCCCTATAAAATAATTTATACCACTTCCCTTTTCCATAAACCATTGGAAAAAACCATGGGATGGTTTATGGTTTTGAATATTTTATTGTGTAGTGTCCAAAACCAAAATAATAAAGAAATCCCCATCCTTTCCCATATAAACCCACCCAAGCTCCCATTTGTATTCACTAAATCTCTTTTAAGATCTACCAACCTCTGACCCCTACTCCCTAGAGTCCTCCCAAGGCACCCTCAAGCTCCCAAGAATCCTCCCCCAAGCCTTTGGGATCACACATCCAAGTAAGAGATTCCTCTCCTCCTCTTTGAATTCAGGTATCTTCTTTGAGAGTAGTTCTTTTAATTTCAATTTATTGCATTGAAATTCGTTTTTAATCATTACCATTTTATCAAATTGATTTTATTTCAATTAAGGATCATTTAACATACCTTATTTGGACCCTTACCTAAGCTGTTACTATGCCGAAATTCTGTAATGGATTTCTCTCTTCTCATTTCCATTTAATAATTTATTTTATATTATGCATATAAATTTCATTTCATATGTTGGGATGTTATGTTCCATGATCCCCTTACTATAAATTTCATTTATAAATTATTAGGGATCTTTTTCTATCATCAACACACTTTACGAATTTCTATTTGATGTCATTATGCTTCCGAAATTACACCATGATTTCCCATACCAAAATCATCATGTAGTGAATACCATACTCATTTCTCTATAAAGGGTATTCACCTTTATGCTCATGTACTTATTGATTGTTGAATTACATGTAGGTATTCCACATTCATTGTTCATGTAATAAATTATTATTTTTAATTAATCCATGTTGTATGATCTATGTGGTGCACTTATATATGAAAACGAAATGATTATGAAGGGTGCACCCTAATAGTGCTCTAATGCATTGGGTAATGTTTAGTATCATGATACACCATGTGCGGTGAGGGTTTAATCATGCTAATCCATGTGAAATGAGCCTTGTCTCATGATAATATCATGTTGTATGTTGTTTCCATGTTTCCATGTTATAAATATCATGCTCTATCATGCCTTTATGTTCATGTTTCTTTTTCATTCCATTGATATGCCTATTGACTAACATGTATTGTATTACTCATGTTATGCCATGTTTATTCCCTTACTGGGCTTTATATCTCACCCTTTTCTTATTTATGTCCTCAGGTTATCCCATGCATTTCTAGGTACAAAGGAATGTTGTGGTCATGTAAAAGAAGTTTTCAAAAAAGATGTGTACTTTATGTTTTAAGTTTTTATGTAATGTTCCTAAGTCTCAAATACACTAGACCTCTCGATATTCTAAGTTATAATAAGTTAAAGTTTATTTAGTAAATCATGTTTAAATATGAAATAAATATAAGGTTTATTATAAAAACTCAATGGTGGGGAGACCATTGATGTATGGAAGCTGGATGAGAGTTTAGTGTTGTGGTTTAGAAATAGGATGGTCATACCTATGGCTTCTCAGGAACAACTTCTTTATGATTACCACCATTCAATATGGTTTGTTCATCCTGGAATACAAAATATGTATAGGGAATTTAAATCACGGTTTTGGTGGGTCTGTATGAAAAGGAAGGTGGCTGAGTTTGTTTCAAGATTATTAAATTTTCAGAAAGTTAAGGAAATGCATCAGTAACAAGAAGTTATGTTGCAATCTTTACCTATTTCTGATTGGAAATAGGAGTAGATAACTATGGATTTTGTAACAGGTCCCCCAATAATAGTTTAGAAACATGATGTTATATGGGTGATAGTGGATCATCTCACAAAGTCTGCTCATTTCATCCTGATTCGTGAATCTCATACAATGGAGGACTAATCAAAAATCTATATTCGAGAAGTGGTAAATAGGAATAGTGTACCAATTTTGATAGTTTTGGATAGAGATCCAAGGTTTAAGCCTCTTTTCTATAAATCCTTATAGAAATATCATTGGGACTCAGTTGGCTATGAGTACGGCGTATCATCCTCAGATGGTTGGAAAATCTGAGCAGATGATAAAAATGTTGTAAAACATGATTCAGGATTGTGTAATTGATTTTGGTGGATCATGGGAATAGCACATTTAATTAGTGGAGTTCTCATATAACAACAATTATCAAGCCTAGATATATATGGTTTATTTTGAATCATTGTGTGGGTGTCCTTATCGTTCTCCTATTTGTTTGGTGGAAATAGGTGAGACTTCACTGGTTGGGTTGATCCTTGTCTAAGGACCAACAGAGAATATTTAGTTAATAAAAAAATGGATAGAGATAGTTCAGAGTCATCAGAAATCATATGTGGGTCATCATCAACAATCTTTGTTGTTCTCAGTGAGTGATCATGTTTTCTTAAGGATCTATCTAAGGCTTGGACATTGATGTTTTGGAAAGCATATAAATTTAACTCCTCAAAACATATTCCCTTTTGAGATACTTGAATGGGATGGCGAGGTGAAATATCAGTTGGAATTACCACCATGGTTTAGTGTTGTACATAATGTGTTTCATGCATCTCAGTTGAAAAAGTATCAACCTAATCCTAACCATGTTATTCGATGGGATCACATATACCTAGATCCAGATGCTTCATTGGTACACATTCTAGTGTGAATTTTGGATAGTAAATAGAAATTCTTGTGTGTAAAAATCATTGGTCTAGTATAGGTTTTGTGGAAACATGGTCAGATTTAGAAAGAGACTTGGAACGTGAAAAGGAAATGAAAGAGCAATGGCCAGAATTCTTTCATAGCAATGATGGTTTTCTACTTTCTAGGGATGGAAGGCTAATGTTAGGGAGAATGTATCACCCCCAATTTCAATTAATTAACCCTTATTTTATAATTTTTAAGTGTGTAAAGTGTTTGGGTGAAGTTTGGGAGGGTTTTAAAGAATTATGGAATGTTTTGGGGGATTTTATAAGGGTGAATGGGTGGTGCATGGTTTGGGGAAACTATGAAACACCTACAAGAAACTGTGCATGGTGAGGTAGAGGCTAAAGGGGAAGTCACATGGGCAGAGCATGGTTTTTCCGAACCATGTATCATCCTAGGAGAACCATTATTCTTGAGATAATGGGCTTTGGCATGGTTGGCACATGATTTGGAAACCATGCGAGACAGTCATGTGGAGTTCATCCTTAAGGCAGTGGATAATTCACGGTTAGCACGTAGTTTGACTAACTATGTGACTTATCATGCACAGTTTAAAAACTAGATCCACAAAAGGTGAATCTAGGTCATTTTTTTGTTTTAACCCCTCTTTCTTGCCCCAAACCAAGCCTAACTAAATATTTCTTCCTCTAAAAGGCTAAAGAGGCTTCTCTCATCGATTTGGAAGTGATCTGGAGGAATTTTTTGGTGCATTGAAGACTGGTTATCATGATAAGTCATCGTTCTTGGTTGTTCTTGATGGTTGTCCTTATATCTACTTCTCGCTCTCTCGGATTCTAAGATCTATGACCGTTGTGGATATATCTAAGGTATTAGATGCCAAATATTATTAGATTTTTATTTTTTTGTTTCTAGGGGAATATATCTAAGGTGGGTTTTGGAGTTTCAATCCATTTCTATGGACGTTTTCACGCTATTTTCCATTTTCACCAAGTTTTTTAAGGTAGGTGTCTTCACTATAGACTCCTCTATTTAAAACCTAAAGTCTTAGTTTCAAATTTATTAGATTTATTTAAATTGATTGTGAAATTGGTGTGAAAAGCATGGTATAAACCTTCTTTACTGATGGTTTGTGGTTTTTTTGTAATTGTGGAATTGATGTGAAAAGTTCTTTAATAAATGATTTTAAAAAATTTATTTTAAAATATTTGTTTAGTTCGATTTATGGAAAAATGTTTTCAATAAAAAGGTTGTTTTATTTAAATGGTTTTGTAATTGAAATAGTTTTGGAATTGAAATGGTTTTGGATTTAAAATGGTTTTGGTATTGAAATGGTTTTGGAATTAAAATGGCTTGGTATTGGAAAGGTTTTGGCATGATTGTATTGGAATGGTTTTTGGGAATACTTGGTGGTGTGTGTTCATATTTCATTATAAGGCTTGGTCAAAATATAACCTTATGTTTGGTTCCAAATTTGTAATGGAACATGGGATTTAATTACCTTGTGATGACTTATTATATCGACAATAAACCTCTCATGAGTATGGAACTATCATAATGAAGCATGCATGTGTGGATGTGTGGTTTTTTGGATGGGAATGAGATATGACAAAAAGAAAATATGAAATGGTTTTGAAGAAACTGTTTGGTTTCTTTCCTTAGAATTTGTTATTATTTTGAGAAAATTGTTTTACTATGGCACTTTTTTATATTCTGATATAAACTGTTTTAGAAATTTTTTTATATAAACTATTTATTATAATTGTGATAACTTGTTCTATCCTATTTCCATGAGTAGGGAAGTAATTTAGGGAAATCCTGCTGAGTTTTATTACTCACTTATTCTTTGGCACTCTGGTGCTTTTGCAGATGTTGTTTATTGGAATATAGGAAAAGGTAAAGTGTCACACTTCTCTAGTGGTTCTTAGTGATACTTGGGTTGTTTTTTGGATTGGGTAATGGAGAAAGTTGGAGATTTAGATTTGTGGTTGTCTTTTATTTTTTATGGGTTTTTCTTCTGCTATGTACTTGATAGTTTTTAGTATTCCGATGTGGTTCCCTTTATAGTTGGTTTTGATATAAATAAAAAAAATTTAGTAGTCTTTCATTGATATTATGAATCATTTAGTGGTTTATTTGGTTATGTCATGTTTGGTTGGTTTTTTTATTTTCAAATGTAAAATCTTCCCCCAACTATTAATGAATCCCTTGGCATTTATTTCTAGACTTTGGCATCTTGAGGATGTCTCTTTAGTCCAAGTAATGTCCTCCCTCCTCAATCCAATGAGAAGAAGAGGGATGTTGCAAGTGGTACCATCTTGATCCTTTTGAATATCTTTATGGAACAAGTAGTGGAAGTCTTGGTATGTCTTTGAATTGTTATTGTTGGTTGGTCATGTATTTGACAATTCATTCAGGTTATTTCCTTGAGTTGGGATCATGGAAAGGAGTAGGATTGTCAGAACTTGAAATGTAGTGCATAAAAAGATATAGCTAACCTTTTTATGTTGAACTTCAAGTTACTAGGGATTTGGGTATATAAGTGTTTTGGATATACTTATAGGAATTGGAATATCATTTTCATGGGTTTATCCAATGATATTATCATGACATGTATTATAGAAATGACTTCCCATTAAGAGTGCATATCTCATTTTGAGTAATGATTTGATGCAATTTTTTTATTTTTTAAAAATGTAAAAGTTGTTTTCAAATTAAATATTTGAAAAAGATAATCTTTTTGGTATTTTGAAAATAGTTTTATTTTCCAAATCAAGTATAGATTTTTCAAAAATGGTTGAACATGGAAAATGGTTGATTTTAGAAAGCACTATTGTGATAGTATGATGTGGTAGAATTTGAAATTATAATCCTTCAGTTAATAAAGAGTGAGAATTATGGTGTGTGTTGTGTTTCTAGAAAATATAACCTGGTAGGAATCATAGGAACCATTCAGAAGTGGATGTTGAGAATGTGGTTCCACATGAGCCACAGGTGAACCAAAAGTTGGTCCAAAGTATCTCTATGTATTTTCAAACCATTGAGACATAACTACAACAAGATACTATTTTTTATGATATTTTTCAATACTGTAAATCCAAATGGATGAAGTAAATTTGTTTTCACAAGATGAGGTGAGAAATATAAAACTAAGATCAAGAGGAAGTGGGAATGTAGAGACCCTTACTTGACGTACATGGACATTACATTACTTTTTTGGAATACTTAATACATAACAAAAACAAACACTGAAGGACCGTAATAGTTTAGTGTCTTTGGAAACTCGGAATATAATATTCTAATCATGGTGAAATATCTTCAACATCTCTTATAAAGATCTTCCCCTTTTTTTACCTAAAACCTTTCTTTATATCCTGGGGAAAATAAAACATGAAAAGGGTGAGCTCAAATTCTTAGTAAGGGTAAACATGGAGAACATAAAACAACCCATAAACATTTGAACATAAAAACATGAATATGACATAAATCTTAGCAGTACATAAGGCATAGATCATAAAGGAACATAAATCATGATAAAATAGCATGGGAATAAAACATGTAATTGTGGGAAACCACTAAGAACATGATATTATTTCCATAGTATCCAAGGAATTGCTTCCAAGACCATCTTAGTGGACAAAGTCCCTTTCTGAATTGAGTTCACTGCTTGTTCCAGTCCTATATCACTGAACCGGATTAACTTACCATTCCATCCATGTCTATATCATGAGATATAAATCTTTACCCAATTAATTTTAGGGAGATATAGGTCCCAAACATCTCATATTGAAATCATTCTTTCATGTTCCACAAAACAATCATAAATCATTCATCATAACCCAAAGAATAAAATGGGTTTCATAAACATCATCCCATATTAACATAATCCATATAAAAAAAATGGATATCATTTAATCATAAGAAAAATCAAACCATGTAAATAATAGAGACATTATACTTGAAACATAATCATACTAAATAATGTCATCTTAGATGGAAAATAGTTTTGACAAAACACTTTAAATGAATTCTTGAGGAAAATATCCTTTCTTCTTCAAAATCATTTTATTTTTACAAAATGCAATGACATTTTAAAAGAAAAGTTTTTTTTTGAAAATATTCATGAAATCTTTTAGAGGAATCTTCAAGAAAATTAGGCATTATGAAACTCTAAAAATACATTCATGTTGTATAAGTTAAAAAAACATTCTTCTCGTACTTTTGTTAGAAAGTCAAAAAGTACCTCGTATGGTAAACAAAAGAAAGATTCCTTCCATACTACCTAGTAAAAGTAAAAAAATTGGTAAAAATGACTTTAATAATACATTAAAACATTTTTATAAAACATGTACATGGATGATAAATATAACCCCAGTAAATACTTACAAATAAACAATCTCGGATAAAAAACGAGATTGGAAAAGTTATCCCTTACCTTAGGTCAGATATGCTTCGTACGTATCCAAAACTCCTATATAATTATTTAAATAATGTAATTGACTTATTAAAGAATCATATTCATTGTTATGATATCATATATGGTTCACTTATGACTTTATATTACCCGTTCTTTTGTAAATTCCATGTTAAAGCAGCGTTTTGGGTAAAATCGTTTTATTTATCGTACGTGTTTGGACTTGTTGTTCTTGATATTATTATTAATTATATCATGATTTAATTACTTCAAGAATGTAAATAATGATTTATATATCATATATATTTAGTATATATATATATAATAGATAGATTAATGAAATGAAATACACCGTTCATGGAGACGGTAGGCCGTACGTACGCATGAACACTGTTTTCCTTTCCTTATTGACTTGAATGGAAGTAAGTAGATGAAATATATATATATATATATCCATTAGCTTTATTATGTAATATATTTAATTATTATTTATTATATATAATTTATAATCATTCTTGAATGTTTAACATGGAGAATGAATCTCATCGCGTCGTGGAGACGGTAATCCTTACGTACGCACGAGCGATGATATCATTCCCATAGTTATTGAATGGAATTGGAGTGGATGATATAATATCTCAGAATCAGTATGATGTTAAAATAACCATATATAGTTATTATTTACAACATTATACCCATCCAAGTAAGGTGGCGGTGGAAAAACAGATTCCACCACGGCGTGGAGACGGTATTCTGTACGTACGCACGCGCAGTGATTTTGTTTTCCGTAGGATGGATAGAAGGTGAAATGGGGTTGTTTAATATTTATAATAACATATCAGTATATTATTGATACTGATGTTATTACTTTATAATGAAACAACTAAAGAATAATAAGTTGAAGAAGAAAGAAACTTGAAATAATCGGTAGAAGAGATTACCTCTTCTTCGACGCACCTCTTTTAAGCTTCCTCTTAAGGCAATAGAGTTGGTATTTTGAGGAGACCATAACCTCTATAATGTTTTTAGTAAAGTTGATAAGGGAATTTGTTATGGGTTTTCTGAGCTTGAAGTCTCAAAATTGTGTAAAGAGAAGAGGGAAGAGGTTCCCTTTTATAAGGGAGGAGAGGGGCACCTTAGGAAAAACATAAAATATTATTTTATAATAAAGTCATATTCGGTTTATAATAGCTCTAAATTAATTTATTTAGAAGATAAAGTGGGTATGGGTCGAAATAATCTCAACCAATAGGTTTTAGACAAGTTTAGGTTACTATTTTAACCTTATCATTTAGATTTAACTCTAAGTTAAATAATTTAACCTTTACCGTGTCTTCTTGTTTTCTTACACTATATGGTTAATAAACTTATTATAACAAGAAAAAAGAACCCCAAGTGGTTCATTATTAATATATATAACCTTATCTAAGTCATTTGTTCTAACCTTATATTTTTAAGAATAGAATATCAATTAATAATATAATATTTTTTTTAAAAACTATTTTATGTCAATTTTGACACTATTTGGTAATTGATTTTTGTGAAAATCATAACAGCATGTTTAGTTTTAAAAAAGTTAATTGAATCAATACTAACATGTCATATTAACCTATAAAATTAGTTAAATTCATAAAAAGACTCAAATTACATTTATTTGGGTATTTATAACATAAATTATGTTAATATTTCATTAATAAGGTAATTACTGCGTTATCATTGTGTCATAAATAAATTAAATTATTTAATGTATAAAAATTATAAATAAAATAAAATTATGTAGGAAATATTTTTATATTTTTAATTAATATTTATAGTCTAATTTATATTATGTATAACCCTGTATTAAAAATGTTTTAGTTATTAAACTTTGATTTTAACTCTTTTAACTCTTCTTTGAATTAAATAATAATAAATGTCCTAATCTAATCCAAGTGGACCTAAATGATAATATTATATTCCTAAGGTTTTTTTTGGTCGAATTAAATGTATCCAATAGAATTAGGACATGTTTTAGGGTAAAAATAATATCATTTTTACCTTTAATTACCCTATTTACTTTTAACTGTGGTAAATAAAAGTTAAAAGTTACTATTCACAAAAAATTATTTTCATCTCATTGAACCAAATTTTACTTACTGATATCAATCATGTCTCTCAGATTTTTGAAATTTAACTCACAGAAGCGGTAAAATTAAGTTTTATGTAAATTTGCAATTGCTCCTAGGAGGTGAGTAAAAGACGGTAAAAAGTTCAATAAAATTTTTATATACCTAAAATTATTATAAAATGACTCCAATGAATTAAAATTAACTTATATATATATTATGTATCTATTTTGACCTAAAATAAATTTAAGTAAAACTAATAATTATTTAAATAAAAGACGGTTTTTAAATAGTAACCCAGTGTTTTCACTATTCATCAAAAATTGAAAGTTTTCAGAAAAATACCAAAAATTCACCCTAGGATAATTTCGATATTCCGAATCCAAAAATGAAGTCCATTTTGAAAGATAAAATTTATAAAATTTCAAAAAGTGGGTATACTATTCATAACAGTTGGTTCATAATAATATTATAGTAATATCTCGTTTAGTGAAACTCGGTATTGCGTATAACACACGCTATCGAGAAAGGTTGCTTCTGGAGTGCAACACAAGCCTAGAATAATGTTTGCATATATTGTAAGCTAATACGGTGTTGCGTATAGTGAAAGATAATCTTTGTGTAGTGTACAACACAAGATATCAAAGTAATTAAAATAATATTTCTCATAAAATCTCGGGGTGTTACATTCTACCCCCCTTAAAATGAATTTCGCCCTTGAAATTTATTGGGGTTATAAATGGTTTACTACTTGAAATTTTCTTTCATAGAAACCCACATCGTAAAAAGGAATACTAAAACTTCATTTTAAAAAGGAAAGTTAGAATCATAACGATCACCCAAAGTAACTCAGCACTAGGTTTCCACATAGGATAACATAGGTGAAAATATGGATATGGAAGAGAAATCTAACCATTAAGTTCTGATGGAGAGTGGTAGAGAACATGGCTATGAAAAATCCATCAATCACAAAGCCATAAATTTTTGATGATTTAAGGTACCATCTAATTCATTAGGTATAAGGGTACTAGGACAATGTTTTTAGTTCTCAAGATCATTTCCCTAATGTTGAAGAATTGTTGAATTAAAAGAAATACTTACTTGATTTTGGTACAATCTCACCGTTGTTCATGACTTGAACAATTTCCACTTCATCTCTTAAAGAAATAAAGTTGAATTTGTCATTCGTGAAGTGTTAGCAGATCATGTGATAGAATGATAGGTCATTCCATCTGTTTCTATCACAAAAAGTTTAGCACAATTTATTAAATATACATACGTCCATCTATGCTGAGATTAATCGTATATAGTTGCTAAAATGGACTTGTACTTCATCTATCATAGCGCTTAATAAAATAAAACTAGTTTCTACTAACCAGGGACTTCCTGTAGGCCAGTGATAAAGGCATGTCGCACTTCAATTGTGGGTTCGATTCCCGCATCCTTGTCTGACGCGATGGGTTGTCGCCCGTCCTACGGGTTGTCCTTTTTCTAAAACTATACTATTATAAAATAACAAAAAGTTTTAGCCTTAAACAATACTATATGATGTCTAACTTAATTTATTCCAATCTTTAGGTTTATCCAAAATACTTTTTTCCAATCTCATAGTATAAATAAAACGATTACTAGAAAGGTCATCTACCAAGCATTGAATACAATCATTTATCGCATGTATATCATAAGATATATATTTTTTTGGTCACACTCCAAACATGTGAATTCCTTAATCATGTATTCTTTTGAAAAATGAATACCCATTGAACCTTAGTGAAAACATAAATGTTGTCAAAAGTTAACTCTTTCCACATACCAAAATCCCAAAATTATGTATACTCAAACCATGATATCACTTTGTCCTTATACTAGTCATGAGATCATTAATACTATCAAACATATCATTATCCCCTTATCCTTTCATTATGCACATATCGTCTACCTTCCAAAAATATTTGAATAACCTTTCATGGTTACCGGTACCATTCATCATATACTTTCAAAAACTCAAGGAAAGACAACAGTGTAAAAATCCTTATATTTTTCTTTATTCCATAGTACCATACATTATTCTTGATAAACATACAATCATTCTAGTACATTCTTAAACCACTGACTGAGCTTCATCATTTCTTTTATCTCATATATCATTTTTAGTCTCTTCATCATCATCCACATAAATACTACCCATATGACCATGCTGATTCTCTTCATGAGATTTCCCCTTAGGGCATTGGTTTGCATAATGCCCGTACATTCCACATTTAAAACATTTAATCGTTGTTGATGTCTTAGCAATACCATTATCCTTGTCCATGGTGTTAACTGAACCTTTTCCTTTACAATTACTAGATTTGTGTCCTTCTTTTCCACACCCAAAGCATCTTCTAGTTCCTTTGAAACATTCTCCCTGATTCCTCTTCCCACATGATTTACATGAGGGAAATTGAACTTTCTTTCCTCTATGATCATCATGAAACTCCATCTTTCTCTTATTAGATGAGTCGGTAAACTTACCAAAGTTGAGATTATTGATCATATTATGAGATTTTTGATTAGTCATAATAACAATATGTGGACTTCCATATCCAATTTCATTTGGTTGCTCATGAAGAATATCATTCCATTGTCCATCATATCCTCCATTATCGTGAATCTTCATGTTTCCATCCATTTTCTAAAACCCAAAATGAATAGCGTGAGAGGAAAAAATCATAATCAAGGGGGATAACCTTTAATATCTAACATATTAGGTTAAATTCTAAGATCTTTACCATAATTCTAGGGCTATAACCTATACTTATACGTAACCTTAGGGACATCCCTGGACATACCTTAGAAATATCTCTAGGGATCTCACTAAAGTTTTCGCTTCCTAGTCTCCAAAGGTTAACTAAACCTTTCCTCTGATACCAACTATAGAGACTCATACTTTACTTACATGGACATTACATTACTTTTGCGAAATACACTACTGGAAATGGGGACTTTCCCAATGGTTTAGAACTGTTGGGAAAGGCCGTAGAACCGTTGGTATAACATATACCAACGGTTCTGCAAACCGTGGGGAAGTAAGCCAATGGGAAAACCTATCCCAATGGTTTAAAAAGAACCATTGGTATAGGTTAGTAAAATTAACCTATGCCAATGGTTTAACCAAACCGTTGGCATGATTTTTACCAATGGTTTAGTGTAAACTGTTGGTAAAAGTGGTGTAAATAAACTTTTTCCCAACGGTTTAGAACCGTTGGGAATGGTTTTTTCCAATGGTTACCTTTGAACCGTTGGCAAAAAAATCCATAGTAATATTTCCCAATGGTTTGTAAACCATTGGGAAAGGCTTATTAAAAGCCTATGCCAACGGTTTCAAACTGTTGGCATAGGCTTGCTGTGAAAATTGGGCAGAAGCCTGCAATTTGCACAGCAGACTCCAATTTTGCACACCAACCTCCATTCTGCTCCTTTGCAATTACTATACCTTAAATAACAAACTAATACATACATATAGAGAACAAATTCATACATATTTAACATATAATGCATTCTTGAACTATACACATCCATAATTAAATCAAAATTCATAACGTAATTACAAACATACATAATTGATTTAGAATTCAATTTAAAATTTGGATGACAATTATATGTGGAATCCAGAATTCAATTAATAACTGAATACATACATAATTTAATTATCAATTATCAATAAAATACATAAAAAACTGAATAACTATCAACATAATTTGAATACGTTTGTTCGTATTTTCGTATACCAGTTGTTTTTACTAAAAATGATGTCCATTTTAAACAAAATACATACACTTGGAGTAATACCGGCAACACCATGGCTCGAATTGAGGCAGGTTTGACTCGTACACGTTATATATGACCCATGGATCATTTTCCTAAAGTATCAACATATTCCGAAAGCGTTTGATCAGTTTTCTGTATGCCAGTTGATGTTTTTCACTTAAAATTATGTCCTTTTGAAACAAAAGACAGACACTTTGAGTGGTGCTGGCCACACCACATCTCATATTGAGGCGGGGTTGATTTTTACATATAACATATTACCCATCGATCGTTCTCCTAAAGTTTCAATAGAAACCGAATGCGTTTGGTTGGTTTTCTGTATGTACTTAAAATGTTGTCCATTTTAAACAAAAGAAAGCCACTTAGAGTGATCCCAGACACACCGTGCCTCAGATTAAGGTGGGGTTGACTCTTACACGTCACATATGACCCATGGATCGTTTTCCTAAAGCATCAACACATTTCGAATGCATTTGGTCAGTTTTTCGTATGCCAATTGTTGTTTTCACTTAAAATGATGTCCATTTTAAACAAAAGAGAGACACTATGAATGGTGTTGGCCACACCACATATCATATTGAGGAAGGGTTGAATCGTACACATCACATATGACCCATGAATCATTTTTATATAGTATCAACATATTCTGAAAGTGTTTGATCGGTTTTCCGTATGCCAGTTGATGTTTTTAACTTAAAATGATGTCCTTTTGAAACAAAAGACATACACTTTGAGTGGTGTCGGCCACACCACATCTTATATTGAGGCGGGGTTGATTCGTACATGTCACATATGACCCATGGATCATTATCCTAAAGTTTCAATGGAAACTGAATGCGTTTGGTCGGTTTTCCGTATGTACTTAAAATGTTGTCCATTTTAAACAAAAGAGAGCCACTTAGAGTGATCCCGGCCACACTGTGCCTCATACTAAGGTGGGGTTGACTCGTACACGTCACATATGACCCATGGATCATTTTCCTAAATCATCAACACATTTATAATTCATTTGGTCAGTTTTTCGTATGTCAGTTGTTGTTTTCACTTAAAATGGTGTCCATTTTAAAAAAAAAAAAGAGGGACACTATGAATGGTGTCAGCCACACCACATCTCGGATTGAGGCGGGGTTGACGTGTACACATCACATATGACCCATGGATTGTTGTGCTAGAGTATCGACACAATCAGAATCTGTTTGGTCCATTTTCTGTATGCTAGTTGTTGTTTTCACTTAAAATGAAGTCAATTTTAAACAAAAGACAGACACTTTGAGTGGTGCCGGCCACACCGCATCTCAGATTGAGGTGGGGTTGATTCGTACACATCACATAAGACCCATGGATCGGTCTCCTAATGTTTCAATGGAAACCGAATGTGTTTGGTTGGTTTTCCATATGTACTTAAAATGTTGTCCATTTTAAACAAAAGAGAGCCACTTAGAGTGATCCCGGCCACACCGTGCCTCGGATTAAGGTGGGGTTGACTTTTACACGTCACATATGACCCATGGATCATTTTACTATAGCATCAACACATTTTTAATGCATTTGATCAGTTTTTCGTATGTCAGTTGTTGTTTTCACTTAAAATGATGTCCATTTTAAACAAAAGAGAGACACTATGAATGGTGTCGGCCACACCACATCTCGGATTGAGGAGGGGTTGACTTGAACACATCACATATGACCCATGGATCATTTTTCTAGAGTATAGACACAATCAGAATCCGTTTGTTCAGTTTTCCGTATGCTAGTTGTTGTTTTCACTTAAAATGAAGTCAATTTTAAACAAAAGATGGAAACTTTGAGTGGTTTCGGCCACACCACATCTCAGATTGAGACGGGGTTGACTCATACACGTCACATATGACCCATGGATCGTTCTCCTAAAGTTTCAACGGAAACCAAATGCGTTTGGTCGGTTTTCCGTATGTACTTAAAATGTTGTCCATTTTAAACAAAAGAGAGACACTTAGACTGATCCCGACAACACCATGACTCAAATTGAGCCCAGGTTGGCCCGTACACGTCACATATGACTCATGGATCATTATGATAAATTATCAATATATTCTGAATGTGTTTGGTCAGTTTTTCGTATGCCAGTTGTTCTTTTCACTTATAATCCTGTCCATTTTAAACAAAAGAGACACAGTTGGAGTGATACCAACCACACCATGCCTCGGATTGTGGCGAGGTTAACTTTTACACATCACAAATGACCCATCGATCGTTTTCCTAAAGTATCAACAAATTCTGAAAGCGTTTGGTCAGTTTTCCGTATGCCAGTTGATGTTTTTCACTTAAAATGATGTCCTTTTGAAACAAAAGACAGACACTTTGAGTGGTGCCATCCACACCGTGTTTCAGATTGAGGTGGGGTTGATTCATACACGTCACATATGACTCATGGATTGTTCTCCTAAAGTTTCAATGGAAACCGAATGTGTTTGGTTGGTTTTCCATATGTACTTAAAATGTTGTCCATTTTAAACAAAAGAGAGCCACTTAGAGTGATCCCGGTCACACCGTGTCTCATATTAAGGTGGGGTTGACTAGTACACATTACATATGACCCATGTATCTTTTTCCTAAAGCATCAATACATTTCGAATTCATTTGGTCAGTTTTTCATATGTCAGTTGTTGTTTTCACTTAAAATGATGTCCATTTTAAACAAAAGAGAGACACTATGAATGGTGTCGGCCACACCACGTCTCGGATTGAGGCGGGTTTGACTCGTACATGTCACATATGACCCATGAATCGTTTTTCTATAGTATCAACACAATAAAAATCCGTTTGGTCAGTTTTCTGTATGCTAGTTGTTGTTTTCACTTAAAATGAAGTCAATTTTAAACAAAAGACAGACACTTTGAGTGGTGCCATCCACACTACATATCAGATTGAGATGGGGTTGATTCGTACACGTCACATATGACCCATGGATCATTCTCCTAAAGTGTAAATGGAAACCAAATGCATTTGGTTGGTTTTCTGTATGTACTTAAAATGTTCTCCATTTTAAACAAAAGAGATCCACTTAGAGTGATCCCGGCCACACCGTGCCTCGGATTAAGGCGGGGTTGACTCGTACACATCACATATTACCCATGGATCGTTTTCCTAAAGCATCAACACATTTCGAATGCATTTGGTTAGTTTTTCATACGTTAATTATTGTTTTCACTTAAAATGATGTCTATTTTAAACAAAAGAGAGACACTATGAATGGTGTAGGCCACACCCCATATCAGATTGAGGTGGGGTTTACTTTTACATGTCAAATATGACCCATAGATCGTTTTTCTAGAGTATCGACACAATCAGAATCTGTTTGGTCGGTTTTCCGTATGCTAGTTGTTTTTTTCACTTAAAATGAAGTCAATTTTAAATAAAAGAGAGACACTTTGAGTGGTGTCGGCCACACTGCACCTCGGATTAAGGAAGGGTTGACTTTTACATGTCACATATGACACATGGATCATTTTCCTAAAGCATCAACACATTTCTAATGCATTTGGTCATGTTTTTGTATGCCAGTTGTTGTTTTCACTTAAAATGATGTCCATTTTAAACAAAAGAGAGACACTATGAATGGTGTCGGACACACCGCATCTCATATTGAGGCGGGGTTGACTCGTACACGTCAAATATGACCCATGGATCATTGTGCTAGAGTATCGACACAATCAGAATCCGTTCTGTATGCTAGTTGTTGTTTTCACTTAAAATGAAGTCAATTTTAAACAAAAAACGGACACTTTGAGTGGTGCCGGCCACATCGCACCTCATATTGAGGCGAGGTTGACTCGAACACGTCACATATGACCCATGGTTCGTTCTCCTAAAGTTCCAATGGAAACTGAATGCGTTTGGTCAGTTTTCTGTATGTACTTAAAATGTTGTCCATTTTAAACAAAAGAGATACACTTAGACTGATTTTGGCCACACCACGACTCGGATTGAGCCCGGGTTGGCCCATACACATCACATATGACTCATGGATCATTGTGTTAAATTATTAACAGATTACGAATGTTTTTGGTCAGTTTTTTGTATATCAGTTGTTCTTTTCACTTATAATCCTGTCCATTTTAAACAAAAGAGACACAGTTAGAGTGGTGTCGGCCACACCGCATCTCGGATTTAAATAGGTTTGACTCGTACATGTCTCAAATGACCCATGAATCATTGTCCAAAAGTATCAACACAATCCGAATTCATTTGGTCGGTTTTCTGTATGCCAGTTGATGTTTTTCACTTAAAATGATGTCCTTTTGAAACAAAAGACAGACATTTTGAGTGGTGTCGGCCACACCGCATCTCAGATTGAGGCTGGGTTGATTTTTACACATCACATATGACCCATGTATTATTTTGATAAGTTTGGTTGGTTTTCTGTATGCCAGTTGATGTTTTTCACTTAAAATGATGTCCTTTTGAAACAAAAGATAGACACTTTGAGTGGTGTCGGCCACACCGCGTCTCCGATTGAGGCGGGTTTGATTCATACACATCACATATGACCCATGGATCGTTCTCCTAATGTTTCAACAGAAACCGAATGCGTTTGGTCGGTTTTCTGTATGTACTTAAAATGTTACCCATTTTAAACAAAGGGAAGCCACTTAGACTAATCTCGGCCACACCATGCCTTGTATTGAGCCCAGGTTGGCTCGTACACGTCATATATGACGCATGGATCGTTGTGATAAATTATCAACAGAATCCGAATGCGTTTGGTCGGTTTTCCGTATGCCATTTGTTCTTTTCACTTATAATCCTGTCCATTTTAAACAAAAGAGACACAGTTAGAGTGGTATGTTAGTTGTTTATTCACATTATTCAAATACACTATTTGACTATGGGTCTTTAAATTAATTTATTTATGAAAAAATTACATTTAAAATGAAAATATCAGAAAATTAATAGAAGATAAAACTTTTACTAAAAATCCTTGTGGAAATATTAAGGTAAACATGATTTATGAGAATCCTCATGTGTCTATTAGTGGAATGATATTTACTTAAAATATTATGGAAATTCATATAGAATATTTTTATATAATTCTTAGTATAAAATATATTTTAGTTTATCATGCTATGAAACATTTCAGAGCTAACAATGTCATGCCCAATGAATACATCCCTTTTATAACATACCAAGAATCTATGATATTGATTAGAAGTGTAAATGTGATTTACATTTATTATCATTATGAAAATAAATAAAATATATATTATAGATT
Source organism: Viscum album (assembly GCA_963277665.1). Classification (NCBI taxonomy): domain Eukaryota; kingdom Viridiplantae; phylum Streptophyta; class Magnoliopsida; order Santalales; family Viscaceae; genus Viscum; species Viscum album. Next base: position 352,215,749 of record OY728125.1, on the reverse strand, counting down.
TTCTAGTAGTAAATGAAATCAAGGAGGGTGGGGGGGCTGTCCGGGGGGGCTGGCTGGGGGGCTGTCCGGTGGGTGTCTGGGCGGCTGTCCGGGGACCAAGGAGGGTGGGGGGTATGTGGGGGGATGTCCGGGGGGTGTTTGAGGGGTTGTATGGGGTCCAAGGAGGAGGGTGGGGGGCTGTCTGGGGGGATGTCTGGGGTTTGTCCGAGGGCTGTCCGGGGGGCTGTCCGGGGACAAAGGAGGATGGTGGGGGGGCTGTCCGGAGGGCTGTCCGGGGTCCAAGGAGGATGGTGGGGGTTGTTCAGGGTCCAGGAAGGAGGGGGTTCTCAAACACACAACCACTAAAAGACAACAACATCCATAAAAACAGATAATATATAAAAATAACTCAACTTCAATACTATACTACGAGTCCAGATAAAACCAACAACTAGAAAAGATTAAATATCAAATCACAGTAATATTAGTCAAAAATGTAATGGATCAATTTGTCCCACATCACTATCACCATCATCACCATCATCATCACCCTCATCCTCATCCCCATCATCGTCCTCACCCTCCTCAGCGCCCTCCTCCTTGCCCTTGCCCTCCTCATCGCCCTCGCCACCCACCTCGTCCTCCTCCTCTCCCTCCTCTTACGCATTAGACTCCTCACCATCATCATCGTCAAGATGGACATCTTCCTGACCATCACTAGAACTACCACCTATTTCACCATATATAGAACGTATCGATGACATATATTTATCAAAAGCTGGGTTGGCCTCTGCTGGAAGTGTTGGACGTAGAACTTCAATAAATTTCATAAACGCATTGTTTTCCCTAGAAGACTGTTCTACCGTCTCTATGGCCCTTTTCTCATCTTGTTCCCCTATTCCCTAACTTTCTGCAGCTCAGTGGCACTACAACTCGTACCTAATGAGGGCCAATACCTCGTCAGGGCTATCCTAGGTCGGCAGCGTACTCTGCCAGGATGCTCCTCTCCCAACACCTGATGTAAGTGATCTGTTGGCCCAAAATTGTATAGTTATTGGGTATCGAGGGCCACTAAAGCAGACTGTTACAAATATAAATATATCATTAATTTATAAAATAGATATTAAAATATAAATTCAACAGATTAAAACTTACAATCATTTGCTGAGTCGCTTCGTTGATGGCACCTCCATCCTTTTTCCGTCTACTCGAGCAAAATAGTTTTGATCAAGGCACATGTCCTTCAATATTTTGTATTTGCCTCTAAATGACATTGAAAACTAAAGTTATATGAAAACTTTAGAAAACTATTAAATAATTGAGGAAACAAAAGAAATTTTAAGTAGTAAAGAAAACTTATAAACAGTTTTCATACATGCTTCCTCTCATGATCGGGCATCGTAGTGCGTCCCAGAGTGTGGAGGTATTTTTTTACATCAATGTTCTTTTTATTTTTTCCAGATGATTCCTAAATAAAATTCGAAAATGCAACAGATATTATTAATGCAAAACATGAAAGTTATTATTTAAATACCTCAAATGTAATTAATACCTTAAACTGGGTACTCGTCCAATGAGTAATCATCTGACGATACTGCTCTATAGGACAATCATCCACCATTGGTACTGCCTCTAACTCAGTGCCAACTCTACAAACCCATCCAATATACAACTCATGCTTGTAGTCTCTCCAAAGATCGCCTAAATCCTTTAAACATTCTGGTCATGCACCCTCACCATCGGGAAAATTAAATCGAAGCTGACATCAAAATATTAATTCATATAAATAAAAAAATAATTCATGGAATTAAATAGAACATATTTTTTTACCCATATCTCTACCCAAGCTCTATCCTTGACCTCATGTGGAAAATGTCTCCACAATAGCGGGCTGACGGGAATGATGTCGGAGTATTTGGAAAGCGTCGCCAAAAAACTCTGACATTGCTGCCCTGTTTTCTCAACCATTTGGTTGTCTTCGTTATAATCCACTATAACATGTGTGCGGTGGTTCCACACCGAACGCATGCGTGTACACCCCCACCCATGCCTCCTGTCAATAGATGTATCTGTCATGAAAGAAAAACAAATATTTTATCAAAACATGTTATAATGAAAATAAATATTGCTATAAAAATTTGTTAGGGTTCTATAAATATACCTGTGTCGGTCTGATCACTAAGCGTCATTGGATCCATAGAAACTGATGGAACACCCTGTGGTGGAACAGGAGTCAAAGAAGATGGAATATAGAAGCTCGGAGAGATAGAAGTAGAAGGAAAAGAAGATGGGACAGCTGTCTGACTGGATTCTGACTGGGGAGTGGGAATCATCATGGGATGTGAAAATGATGGGCTAGAAGATGCAGAAGGTAGAGAAAACATGGGAGGCCTAAATATCCCATGTGTCCCTAACGACACACCGGGATCATAATGTGGGAAGGATGATATGTCAGTGGGAGGGGCAGGGTCTAGTCGGGTACGCTCAGCTGCTCGTCCACCTCTGGTACGAACCCTCCTCGTACCACCGGCCTGAGTACTAGGACCGGTACTAGGCTCCTCGTCGAATAACTGTCGATGTATAGGTAGATCCTACAAAAAAAATTACAAAAAAATTAATCACATGACATTATATATTCTTTAAATATATCAATTTGAAATAAAGTACTCACTACAGGCACTAATGATGGAATTCCCAACTCCATCATTCGACGATTGTTCTCCATCATGTTTTTCCTTCATATCTCTTAAATTGGCTTCATTTCCTGCTTTTGAAAACAAATATGTAATTTATTAGAAAAAGGAAACTAATGTGTAACCCAAAAAACTAAATATATGAGGGAATAGGGGATTCATTGGTAATTTAGCTATCAATTGTTTTAGAAGAGCTTGAATGGATTTAATAAATCATACAAGTTGTAATGTTCACCAAGTTAGAAATATTGTTTGACTAGGTTTGAATACAGTTCAATTCCAAATTAGAAAATGCAATTCAAATAAAATTGCAACCAATAAACATTGAAAATTCACATAACGGTCAAGATAGATAAAACATATTTGTGATCAATACTAAATCAATTTGAATATTACCAACCTTAACAACCCAACTCAAGTTAAACCAAAAGAATTGAGAACATGGATGAATGATTCTATATATTTTCAACCACAACTTCAGGTTCACAATCAACTCTGAAAATTGAGCTATTGGAGTCATCAAAAGAAATAAATGGATTGGTTCCAATGTCACTAGGTACAGTGTCAATTCCATCATCACCATCATCAAAAATATGTCTTGGAGTTACTTCAACTATGATACCAAATTCAGGTCGAAGTTGGTCTTTGACATAAAATACTTGTTTATCCATTGATGCCAACACATATGGTTCTTTGGTAGAAAGAGTGCGAGTTATATTAATTAATCAAAATCCACAATCATCAATAAATGTTCCATGTCTCATCATCGAATCAAAACAATGGAATTTCATCATTGTGACTCATCCATTAGAGTAATAATCCAATATTATTATTTTCTCAACAACTCCATAATAACCCACATTTTCAAATCGCGGTCTACTATCTAATGCACTGGCATAACAATCTGTTGTGGCAGTAACCATAACACCATCATGTTGTGTTCTCATGTTCTTTGCTCGTTCAGTGACAATAAATTTGTACCCATTGATAACAATTGATTTACAGTCATGAACCACGGTATTAGGACCAAAATCCAAATCTCTTATTTCCTCAGAGACAGAGTCAACAGACAAACTCAATACCTGCAATATAAATGACTATTAAACTTAATTAAATATTGATATAATTATTTTAAACATTAATATTTTTAACTTCAATTTTAACCAAGAAGAAAACTCTTTGCTATGAAAAGTCTCTCTTCTTCTCAATGATAAAGAACGATGATTCCTATTTATCATTGTTTTATGTTCCCTATAGATAAAAAATATGAATAGTTTAACAGATATATATGTAATATATACATAATCAATTTAGTTACCTGATATAGTCATCGAAAAAATCACAGTTGAAAAAAACTGTGCGATGTGCCATCTCCCGCTCTTCATGGCTTAATGTCTTCAATGTATATGATCCAGGAATTCCTCCTGTTTGAGGAAGTGATGGAAAACTGGGTTTAATTTGCTCATACTGTTCTTCTTCATTTCTCATTGGTCTGTTCAATCTTGTAGTAAGATTAGACAAATACATCGAGTAGAAATCCATACATTCTTGAGCCAAGTAACCGTTCACGATAGAACCTTCGGGATGATTTCTGTTTCGGACATAAGACTTTAATGTGAACATATTTATTTCAGTTGGATACATCCAAAGAAAAGAAACAGGTCCTCCAAGAAGTATTTTAGTGGGAATATGGTCAGTCAGATGCAGCATGCATGTGAAAAATGATGGAGGAAATATTTTCTCCAACTCACACAAAATTAATGGGGCATCTGTCAACATTTTTTGCAAGAAAGACTTGGACAACTTCTTAGCACAAAGATCTCTAAACAAGTGGTACAACCAAATAATATCCACCCTTACATTATTGGACAAAATATGACGGATTTCTATTGGAAGCAACTCATGCAGTAGAACGTGATAATCATGAGTCTTCAAAGATTTTAGCTTCAACTCTCTTCTGTTGACCCGTTTAGATATATTGCTTAAATAGCCATCAGGAACTCTAATAGTCTCTAATACTTCCAGAAATTGTTTTTTTTTTCGTAGGTTTCATCACATAAGAAGCACATGGAATTTCCCATTTGTTTTCACTGATACGCACAGGATGTAATTCTGGTCTGATGCCCCAATCCACCAAGTCACACCGAGATCGTAAACCATCTTTTGTCTTCCCCTTGACATTTAGAAGAACCGAAAGAAACATTTAGCATATATTCTTTTCAATATGAATTACGTCTAAGCAATGACGTAACAAATTGGTTGACCAATAAGGAAAATCAAAAAAGATACTCCTCTTCCTCCAATTGTAACAAGTTTCAGTGGAAACATTCTTTCTCTTTCCAGATTTCATTTGACCCTTCCCGAACGAAAAACTGAAATCTTTCAATTCATTAAGAACGTCAGTTCCAGACATACGCTGAGTTGGATCATCGGTCTCTATGGTATTATCAAATCTTTGACGATTCGTTCTATATGGATGATCCTTTGGCAAGAATCGTCGATGTCCCATAAAACTGAAACTACAGTGATGTTTCAGTCTTATGGATCATGTATTCTTCATAAAAACTGGACATGACAGTTTTCCCTTCGTGCTCCATCCAGACATCATTGCATAAGCTGAAAAATCATTGTTCATCCACATAAGCGCAGCACACATATGAAATATGTCTTTCGAATATGCATCGTATATGCACACACCCACATACTAAAGAAGTTTCAACTCTTTTATTAAATGTTTCATGTATACATCAATATCAATGCCAGGATCAGAAGGACCAGATATGAGTATATTCATGAAAGTGAAAGGTTTTTTCATACACAACCATGGGGGAAGATTATAAATGTGTATAAAAATTGTCCATGTGTTGTACGAAGTAAGCATCTGCCCAAATGGATTAAAACCGTCGCATGAAAGACCCAACCTCACATTACGCACGTCAGCTTCAAAATCAGGATGTCGAGCATCAAATCTCTTCCATGCAAATCCATCTGCAGGATGAACCAACTCATCATTAGTCGTATTTCTCTTGGTATCATGCCATCTCATTTTTATTGATATGTCATCAGACATAAAAAGATTATGGAGTCTGGGGATCAATGGAAAGTGCCACATTACTTTCTGTGGAACGCAGGATGGTGTTCCATTAGATTTTGACTTCCAGTGGGATGTTCCACATTTTATACAATCATTTCGTTCAGCGGTTTCCTCCTAGAATAAACTACAATATTTCAGGAAAGCATGAATTTTGTTTCTTGAAAATCCAAGTTCCTCAACTAACTTCCATGCCATATAGTGGTTTGAGGGAATATCTGCATCATCTAGAAGTAAATCCTTCAAGAGGGTAAGAATGTAATAGATTGTTGTATTAGAAATCCCATACATAGTTTTCCCACAAAACAATCGGATTAAAAATTCCAGCTTTTTCATTTTATCACATTGTCGATATACTGGAGTCATGGCAGCATCATTCAATTTTTTCACCCTATCAATATCATCATTTTCACTAGAAGCATCATCTGTCCTCATATCGAAGTCTTCTTGAGTCGAAATCCTTTCTTTTTCATGATGACGAATAAACGGAAACCGATCATCTAACAAATTCTCCATTCTGGTCCTTTCATTTCGATCATCACCAATTTGAGATTTCATTTTCTCCCCATTGTGATACCACACAAAGTAGTTTGCTTGAAAACCATTTTTGGTTATGTGGTAGCTGAATTCTTCACGGCTCAACCAAGGTCTACCAACACAATTGGAACATGGGCAGTGTATGTGACCACTATCTAAAGCATTGTGAAATAAAAAATCTATAAAGATCTCCAAATTGTTTTGAAAATCGTTTGAGATCCAATCAGTTTCATACATCCAACTTCTATCCATTCTGTAAAAATAATTTATATAAGTCATTTTGTCATAAAAAATTCAATAGGAATTAACTCTAATAGAAAATAAATTAAAGTAAACAATAAAGGAAGAATTTTCTAGTCGATGTAGTGAACTATTAAAATAATGTAAAGAACAAGTACTCATAAATTAAATTAAAATTTATTTATATTCATTTTAATTAGGTCTATAAGAGGCACATGCCTCAGGTCCCATCATGTGTTATAGGCATCCCAAATCATTCACTCATGTTCAATAACTCATTATTGGAACCTCTATGGTCATACCTTTCATTACCCAATTACTTCCACAAGTCAAGCGCACCCCATGGGTGAATAAATTTTAGGCTTCTACACTAATAGGTTGTTCATGGCTTGTAAAAAGATTTAATTTCATTAAGTATAGATAAAAACATTTATTTTTAAATTTGAGATTAATAATAAAGTATTTCAATGATAAAAACATTACTGAATTAAACTTGTGACTTATCTAACATTTTTATGGATGTCTACACATGCTAGAATGGGTAGTGAAAAGCACCCCACCCTCATAAAAGTGATTATTGGCCAAGAAGGACACATAATATACATCGTACAATGAGAACCATATTTAATTGACCCTAAAGTTATATTAGTACAGTCATCTTGGGGGAAATGGAATATATGATCCTGGTTAACTGATGAATTCAAAAGCTCATATTTCATATGTTGGACACTATCTAAGGTAAGAAATCATGTGAGGATGGGTTTACATCATTCAATTTCTTACATGCTAGTGAAAATTAAGGCTTGAATTAATGACTTGAGTTAACTGATTAAATGAGGGTAGAGGTTGAATACGCTATGTAAACAGAATGATTAAATAAGGGTAGAGGTTTCATACACTATGCATGGTGGGGGAGTCTCAGCCGATTTAGAAACTAAAATAAATTCCCATCATAGGTAACAATAAGAAACATCACCATCAAAAGAAACTCCAAATAAAAAAGGACTAAAAACATAAAACATTTCAAGAATTCACTACTATGCAAGGTTTATCCACATGTTTAGCAGTAATTATATGTCTTAATCATGAACCACCACTACAGCTCCTAGTTTTCACCAATAAACATAAGGTAAATATCTCAAAATATCTTTAAAACAACTCATTAATAGGCTCAAAACATAAATATAATCTTGAAACAACCATGGAATCTCTTTCACAACACATTCTCATACACCAGTTATCTCATGTGTTACTAAATACCAAACATAGTCACATAGTGTACTATAAAAAATTACATTACACAAGCCTTATTAAAAAAATTCATTTTAATAAAACACTTTCCTCAAGGAATTTTAAGGAAAAAATTCATAAAAACTTTGATAAAAATTATTAAACACATATAAATAAATTTCCAAGTAACAATTAATTACAAGATGGGAAAAAAGAATAAAAACACATACTTAGAAAATATAGAATCCAACGGAAATGAATTTGAGATGCTTCTTCTTCGATGGAGGGTTAAGGATTTAGTTAATTAAATGGATTGGAATGGATAAAGTCTAGAATAAATCAAAACACAAAAAAATGATATACACATCAAAATCAAAACTTAAAACTCAAATATGAGATGAATAACAATAAAAAGAAGGTACCACTTAAATATTTTATGTGTATGAAGAATATAATACCTGATTTCAGACGATTTGGATGTAGTTTGACAGGTTCGGATGGGGGAAGTCGCGAGAGCAGCGAAGCCGTGGACAGGATTAGGGTTCTCTCGTGAATGGGGGAGAGAGCAGCTGATTGTGTATTTGGGGAAAATATTTCCCAATGGTTTTTAAAAACTGTTGGGAAAGGGGTGTCAAAGAAACCCTTTACCAATGGTTTAAACAAACCTTTGGTAAAGGGTGACCATTTACCAACGGTTCATGTAGAACCGTTGGGAAAGGGGGCCTTGGACACCCCTTTCCCAACGGTTTTAGTAAACCGTTAGGAAAGGCCTTCTTTACCAACAGTTTAAACAAACTTTTGGTAAAGAAGCTTTGGGAAAACATGAGTTTCTAGTAGTGATACTTAATACATAACAAAAACAAACACTGAAGGACCATAATAGTTTAATGTCTTTGGAAACTCAGAATATAATCTTCTAATCATGGTGAAAGATCTTCAACATCTACCATAAAGATATTCCCATTTTTTTTCTTACCTAAAACCTTTATTTATATCCTAGGTAAAAGAAAACATAAAAGGGGTGAGCTCAAATGCTCAGTAAGGGTAAACATGGAGAACATAAAACAACCCATAAACATTTGAACGTAAAAACATGAACATGACATAAATCTTAGCAGTACACAAGGCATAGATCATAAAGAAACATCAATAATGATAAAATAGCATGGTAATAAAACATTTAATTGTGGAAAACCATTAAGCACATGATATGACTTCCATAGTAGTCAAGGAATTATTGTCAAGACCATCTTAGTGGACAAAGTCCCTTTCTGAATCGAGTTCACTCCTCGTTCCAGTCCTATATCATTGAACCGGATTAACTTACCATTACATACATGTATATCTCATGAGATATAAATCTTTACCCAATGAATTTGAGTGAGATATAGGTCCCACCCATCTCATATTGAAATCATTCTTTCGTGTGCCACAAAACAATCATAAATCATTCATCATAACCCAAAGAATAAAATAGGTTTCATAAACATCATCCCATCTTAACATAATACATATAAAAAAAATGGACATCATTTAATCATAATAAAAATAAAACCATGTAAATAATAGATACATTATACTTGAAACATAATCATACTAAATAATTTCATCTTAGATGGAAAATAGTTTTGACAAAACACTTGAAATGAATTCTTGAGGAAAATATATTTTCTTCTTCAAAATCATTTTCTTTTTACAAAATGAAATGAAATTTTAAAATAAAAGGATTTTTTTGAAAATAATCATGAAATATTATAGAGGAAGCTTCAAGAAAATTAGGCATTATGAAACTGTAAAAATCCATTCATGCCGTATAAGTTAAAAAAACATTCTTCTCATACTTTTGTCAGAAAGTCAAAAAGTACCTCGTATGGTAAACAAAAGAAAGATTCCTTCCATACTATGTAGTAAAAGTAAAAAAATGGGTAAAAAGGACTTTAATAATACATGAAAAAAAATTAGAAAATATGGACATGGATGATAAATATAACCCCAATAAATACTTACAAATAAACAATCTTGGATAAAAAATGAGATTGGAAAAGTTATCCCTTACCTTAGGTCCAATATGCTTCGTACGTATCCAAAACTCCTGTATAATGATTTAAATAATTTAATTAACTTATTAAAGAATCATATTCATTGTTATGATATCATATATGGTTCACTTATGAATTTATATTACCCGTTCTTTTGTAAATTCCATGTTAAAGCAGTGTTTTGGGTAAAATCGTTTTATTTATTGTACGTGTTTGGACTTGTTATTATTGATATTATTATTACTTATATCATGATTTACTTACTTCAATAATGTAAATCATGATTTATATATCATATATATTCAGTATATATATATAATAGATAGATGAATTAAATGAAATACACCGTTCATGGAGATGGTAGGTCGTACGTACTCATGAACGTTGTTTTCCTTTCCTTATTGACTTGAATGGAAGTAAGTAGATGAAATATATATATACATCAATCCAGTAGATTTATTATGTCATATATTTCATTATTATTAATTATATATATATTATAATCATTCTTGAATGGTTAACATGGAGAATGAATCTCATCGGGTCGTGGAGACAGTTATCCATACGTACGCACGAGCGATGATATCGTTCCCATAATTATTGAATGGAATTGGAGTGGATGATATAATATCTCAGAATAATTATGATGTTATAATAACCATATATAGTTATTCTTTACACCATTATACCCATCCAAGTAATGTGGTGGTGGAAAAACAGATTACACCACGGCGTGGAGAGGGTATTCCGTATGTACGCACGCGCGGTGATTTAGTTTTTCATATGATGGATAGAAGGTGAAATGGGTTTGTTTCATATTTATAATAACATATCAATATATTATTTATACTGATGTTATTACTTTATAATGAAACAACTAAATAATAAGAAGTTGAAGAAGAAAGAAACTTGAAAGAATCGGTAGAAGAGATTACCTCTTCTTCGATGCACCTCTTTTAAGCTTCCTCTTAAGGCACTAGAGTTGGTCTTTTGAGGAGACCATAACCTATATAATGTTTCTAGGGAAGTTTAGAAGGGAAATATTTAGGTTTTTTATGAGCACTAAGGCTCAAAATTGTGTAAATAGAAGAGGTAGGAGGTGCCCTTTTATAAGGGAGGAGAGGGGCACCTTAAGGAAAACATAAAATATTATTTTATAATAAATTAATATTTGGTTTATAATAGATAAAAATTAATTTATTTAGAAGCTGAAGTGGGTATGGGTCTAAATACTCTCAACCAATAGGTTTTATACAAGTTTAGGTTACTATTTTAACCTTATCATTTAGATTTAACTCTAAGTTAAATAATTTAACATTTACCGTGTCTTCTTGTTTTCTTACAATATATGGTTAATAAACTTACTATAACAAGAAAAAAGAACCCCAAGTGGTTAATTATTAATATATATAACCTTATCTAAGTCATTTTTCTAAACCTTAGATTTTTAGGAATATAATATCAATTAATAATATAATATTTGTTTTAAAAACTATTTTATGTCAATTTTGACACTATTTGGTAATTGCTTTTTGTGAAAATAATAACAGCATGATTAGTTCAAAAAACGTTAATTGAATCAATACTAACATGTCATATTAACCTATAAAATTATTTTAATTCATAAAAAGTCTCAAATTACATTTATTTGGGTATTTATAACATCAATTATGTTAATATTTCATTAATAAGGTAATTACTGCATCATCATTGTGTCATAAATAAATTAAATTATTTAATGTCTAAAAATTATAAATAAACTACCATTATGTATTTAATCTTTTTATCTTTATAATGAATATTTATAGTTGAATTTATCTTATGTATAACCCTATATTAAAAATGTTTTAGTTATTAAACTTTGATTTTAACTCTTTTAACTCTTCTTTGAATTAAATAATAATAAATGTCCTCTTCTAATCCAAGTGGACTTAAATGATAATATTATATTCCTAAGGTTGTTTTTGGTCGAATTAAACTTATCTAATAGAATTAGGACATGTTTTAGGGTAAAAATAATATCATTTTTACCTTTAATTACCCTGTTTACATTTAACCGTAGTAAATAAAAGTTAAAAGTTACTATTCACCAACATTTATTTTCATCTCATTGAACCACATTTTACTTACTGATATCAAATGTGTCTCTTGGATTTTTGAAATTCAACTCACAGAAGCGGTAAAATTAAGTTTTATGTTAATTTTCAATTGCTCCTAGGAGGTGGGTAAAAGACGGTAAAAAGTTCAATAAAATTTTTATATACCTAAAATTATTATAAAATGACTCCAATGAATTACATTGAACTTATATATATATTATGTATCTATTTTTACCTAAAATAAATTTAAATAAAACTAATAATTATTTAAATAAAAAGTCGGTTTTTAAATAGTAACCCAGTGTTTTCACTATTCATCAAAAATTGAAAGTTTTCAAAAAAATACCAAAAAAATCACCCTAGGATAATTTCGATATTCTGAATCCAAAAATGAAGTCCATTTTGAAAGATAAAATTTATAAAATTTCAAAAGTGGGTATTACTATTCATAACGACTAGTTCATAATAATATTAAAGTAATATCTCGTTTAGTGAAACTCGGTATTGCGTATAACACACGTTGTCGAGAAAGGTTGCTTCTGGCGTGCAACACAAGCCTAGAATAGTGTTTGCGTATATTGTAAGCTAATACGGTGCTGCGTATAGCGCAAGCTAATCTTGGTGCAGCGTACAACACAAGACATCAAAGTAATTAAAATAATATTTCTCATAAAATCTCGGGGTGTTACAGGGACACCTATTCTCAAGGATGTGGAACACATCAGAATCATATCACAAAATCAATTAACATTCCTCTAATACCTAAGAGCAAGCATGGATGTTTTCAGTGTGGTTCTCTTAGTCATTTGAAGTGAGAGTGTATGACACCACCAAAATCATTCCACAATTGCAAAAAAATGGTGCATCTTCATCAATATTGCCACAGTGATCTGAGATCAGGTGTTTGGGATACTTACTAGGTGTCAAAAGCGTTGTATACTTTAAGGGGAGGAGGGAATCATAATCAATCTTGTCAGAAAAATAAAGCTATCTATGATGATTTCAAGAATACCATGACTCCTTGGGTTATACAATCTCAACAAGGAAATAAAGAAAAAAGTGTGGCAATGATGTAGTTATATGGATCTAAAGAAGTTATTATAGATGATTAGTTGAGATGATTCCTTATGTGATAAAACATCAAACTCCTCTTAGTCAGAGATAATATCGAGCTTTTGTGTGTATATCATGTTATATAACTATTGATGGAGCTGATTTGAAATGGTATTTCTCTGTGCTTGAGATGGATATCTATGAGATAATCTCGTGTATGGATTGGTTGACTATGATCAAGACTCACATCAACTATTATACATAAATATTTGGTTTTTCAACTGAAGATGGAGTAAAGCATCTCTTTTTAGGAGATCGGTGTGTAAAGGTAGGTGCAACAGGCTTGTTGGCACTAGAATTTGGAATGATATCATACCAGTTGGTATCATTTTCATTGGTATCAATGAATGAGATCAAGAAAAATAGTTTTCTAGCAGTGGTAGTTTAGTTTCCTGATGTGTTTCTCAAAAATTTCTCAGAGTTTCCACATATGATAGAAGTGTAGTTTATGATTGATCTCCTTCCAAGGACCAGTCCTATTTCCCTTATGTCTTATCAAATGGAACCAATAGAATGAAGGGGGGTGAAAGTGCGGTTGGAGGAGATGGAAAGCAAAGGTTTCATTCATCCAAGTACGTCTCTATGCATAGCTTCAGTCTTGTTTTCCAAAAAGGTGGATGGAACTCTTTAGTTATGTATGGGTTGTCATAATTTTAACTAAGTTGCAATAAATAACTGGTACCAATCCCATGAATTGATGATCTATTTGATCAATTGAGGGGATCTCAGTGGTTCTCCAAAATTTACTTGTGATCAGGATATCACCAATTGCGTGTGAGAAAGGAGGATATTCCAAAAATATCTTTTAGAAGTAGATAGGACCATTATGAATATGTCGTTATGCCTTTCAGTCTTACAAATGCACTAGTGGTCTTTATGGCATTGATGAATCAGATATTCACCAATATTTGGATTCTTTTTTGGTGGTGTTTATGGATGAAATCTTGGTGTATTCAAGGGCAAGGGAGAAGCATGAGAAACACTTGGAAACAATGTTGGGAATCTTAAGGGATCATCATCTATATTCCAAATTATAAAAGTACAATTTTTTGATATAAGAGGTATGTTTCTTTGGATATGTAATTTTTGAAAAATGTGTTTCTATGGATCCAGAAAAGATAGTGGTTGTTATCTCATGGAAACCTCAAAATAATTTCTTCGAGATATACAGTTTTCTTGGGATATATTGTTATTACTGATTCTTTGTTTGTGATTTTTCACAAATAGCTTTGCCTATGACTACTAATCATGTTGTCGAGCGCGTCAAATTAGTTGTTTAATTTTGACTAGAATTTCTGCAGTATAGCAGCAACCCTAGGTCATCTCTCGATGAAGCCTTAGATCATTAATTTAAAAAGAGGGTTTTGGTTATGAAATTAGAAGTGTAATGAGGTTTTTTAAAACTTAGGGGTTCTATTATTAAAGATAAAAATAGAAAATGAAAGTGATAAAACAAAGTAGAAATGAACAAGATTAATTAAGTGTGATCAACCCTGGGTACTCTCATGATGTTCATCCTTCATCGCTCCATGATATAGGGTTATGATATTTTAATCCCTAGTTTGTAACACCTAGAACCAGAATGTTACTGATTTTATACTAGGATACCTCCTAGGGTTCAGTTGAAAACACACAATGATTCACCAGATACTGCCGATGATTGGGTGATTTGTGTTCGACATCATAACCGAAACTCACCAAGGCAACACATGAAGAACTCGATGTGTTGTCCAGGTTTGTATGTTATTTCATTGTGATACCATAACATAAATTTAAATTACCTTGACAGTGCTTATGTGAGTTCATTTGACCAATATTAACCACACAAACACCACAATTGGAAGGGGGAAAAGGAAGTGGTGAACGGTGTGTGAAACATCACATGAATGGGTACCCCCAAACATGATCATATGAGTTGAGAATGACATACCAGTACATAACTAAATAAAATAAGGATATATGATGATTAAAAACAACACAACAACCAATAATTAAAAATATCATTCAAATATTACAAACATGAAGCTTGAGATTTATATCACGTTCTTCCCCTAGTGATCACAAGGGGTTTAGAAATCCATAGGAGGGGAGGAAGAAGAAGATGTTGAATTAGAACTTCTCATAGCCTCAAAAACTTCTAGTGATGATGAAAATACCTCTTTGGGACTCCAAAATGGCAGCACCATTCCTCTGGTTCAAACTCCAAAATGGGGTGCCCAAGGTGCCAATTTATAGGCAAAGTGAGTAGTGGATTTGGGCACCCTAATTTCACGAATACTCTTGGTCCATGGTTTTGGCCATCCATAAAGCATTAAATCACTTTTGACGAAACTAAAGAGTTTTTTAACGACACATTTTCTACCTCCATGTAAAATTTTGTGTCCATATATAAAATATAATAAGAGATATTTCCAAAATACAGAGGCAATGTTTTGACCCTATGCAGATCCACTTTATTGGACAAATCAGATTGTATGGGCCTTTTAATAGACGAATTGGGATTCTGTTTCTTCATATGAAATGGAGATCATTAACTTTAGGATCATCTCACAAAGTTTCAGCCCATTTGGATTCACATATTAGTATAAGAATGCGTTTTGGTCTACTGGTGTTCTTGGATCATGTGCAGAATGGACCATTTTTCATGGACTTCATCATAAGTCCTCCAAATCACCTCCACTTACAATATAATTATCAAAAAAATTAATATTTCCCTTTTTAACAGAGTTAAAAAATAATAATTGAATCAAAAATGGAGTGAAATTTATTATTATACATGTAATTTTCAATACAAAATCAGTTTAATACATTGGTATAAGGGTGAAATAAACAAGTGAATCGTGGTACGATCACACCCCCACACCTAAACATTTGCACTCTTGGGAAAAGTATAATATCCTAATCATGTCCTGTTCCTAAATAAAAGGAGTCAAAATATCCAATATTCTTTTGAAATTAAATTCATCATGTTTATTCTATGGAATCAATTTTCCTATCATTTTTCTTTTCTCACATTCAAATTTGTTGAACTTCATTTATTCACCTATACAACATGTCGCAACCTACCTCACCTTATAATTTTACCTATTCACTCAAAGAACATATGAAAGTGGATTTATGCTCTTTTCTCAGAGTTCA
The DNA here is from genome assembly GCA_963277665.1 of Viscum album. Classification (NCBI taxonomy): domain Eukaryota; kingdom Viridiplantae; phylum Streptophyta; class Magnoliopsida; order Santalales; family Viscaceae; genus Viscum; species Viscum album. Next base: position 352,199,590 of record OY728125.1, on the reverse strand, counting down.
TGTGATCTTACCATATGCTTGCCAAGATTCTCATTTCTCTACCGGCAGAAACTAGTGTACTACTCAAAAGGACTTATAACAGGTTGTTCTGAGGTTCAAGGGTTGGTAGGATTTAATGTTTAAAAATCTGAGGCAGAAGAGGAGTGTTTAATCTCTTATGTACAAAACATGTCAAAATTCAGCAAGTGTTCACAATGAATGTACACACTCAACTCCTCACAGTGTATCACCTCCAACTCACTCTCCCCATTGTCCATTTGTGTGGGTCACAACCAAGCAATGAATAATAACGAGTAAACATCCTCTTTTCTCCATTTTTTTCTTTTGTTCTATTTTTTTTCAATGTAAAAAACTATTTTTTTTTTGCATAGTTTTCTTGGAGATAAAGAGAAAAACATGTGTAAAACAATGATGTAATATGTCTTGTGAACCCATTGCCCAAGGAAAATGTAGGCACCTTTTATATCAACCCATAACAATGATTATCTCCCCAGAATTCCCATAGAAACACACTCCTCCCACACTTTCTGAAAATAAAACAATAATATACACAAGAGATGGGTAGGTAGGGATAAATTAGCTTGTAATGTGGCTACCTAACAGGCATTTCATGGTCTCTAAGTCTTAAGAAGGATAAAATGTAAAGGTGGCCAAAAAATAGAGGATAATTGTAAAAAGGGCTTTTCAATGAACGATTGCCTCTATCATTAATGTAGCATACTTGAATCTTATGGATTCAAATAGAATCAAGTAAAGTTCTAGTTTCTCTACATGACCTGAGACTCTCAATAAAGTGATTAAAAGTAATAATATACAATAAAGGGTGTAGAATATCTCTCGGGTAAGGGATTAAAATATTGTTCAGTGCTAATGAGGCATGGGTTTCAAAAATTCATTAAACACCTAAGAATGATTTGAAAATACAAATTCTAGAAAAAGATTCCATATCAACATTCATTTGAAAAACATTTTTCCAAAAACAATGGAATTTTCCACACAATCTACTCAAGCATGAAAAATGATTTTGGATATTCTTTTTAAGATCAATTTTTATCTAAAAACACGGAATAAGGAAAAAGAAATCAAAAATAAAAAACACACATTTTTTAAAAAAAATTGTTTTTTTTTGTTTTGTTTAATCCTAATTATGACATGTCACCCTCCCCCGCACCTAAAAGTTACATTGTCCTCAATGAAAGTATTTTAAATAAATAGGCAAGTAAATAAAAGTATGGAGAAGGGATAGCCTGCTAAATGGTGTCATATGTGGCATCTATCAGTTGTATTTCCTTCACAATATGCTTTTGAAAATCCTCATAGAAGTGTTTGAGCCTCTTCCCATTGACAGTAATCCTTTTTCCACTCTTCTCATGCAAAACCTGTATAGCACCAAAAGGGTAAACATCAGTAACAATATAAGGACCAAGCCATCAAGAACAATGCTTAAGTGGGTGGAGCTTTAGCCTGGAATTATACATGAGAACCTTATCACCAATAAAAAACTTCTATTGATGTATCATGCTATCATGGATAGCCTTTGTCTTCTCTTTATATATTCTGGAGTTCTCATATGCATCACGTCGAATTTCTTCCAACTCTTGAATCTGAAGCTTCCTATGCTCACCTTCATCTGAAAGATTTATATTACATTGTTTAATAGCCCAATATGCATAGTATTATACCTCCAATGGGAGGTGAAAAGCCTTTCCAAACACAATTCTATATGGTGACATTCTTATTGAGGTTTTAAAAGCTGTACGGTATGCCCAAAGTGCATCATCCAAGAGCAAACTCCAATCTTTTCTATTGGGTTGTACAGTTTTTCCAAGATTCTCTTAACTTTCTGATTTGATATTTTTGCTTGTCTGTTAGTTTGGGGTGATATTCTTTAGAGACTTTATGAACAACCCCATACTTACGAAGAAAATTTTTCATGTTGCAATTGAAAAAATGTGAACCCTAATCACTAATGATGAATCTTGGTAAACCAAACCTGCTGAAAATTTGGGACCTCACAAAATTAACAGCCACTCAAGAGTCGTTAGTCCTGATGGACTTTGCTTCCACCCATTTAGATACATATTCAACAGCCAATAATATGTACACAAATCCAAATGAATTTGGAAAAGACCCCATGAAGTCAATGCCCCATGCATTGAATATCTCACAAAATAACATGGGCTGTTGGGGAATTTCATTCCTCTTGGAGATATTCCCTGTGAATTCACAATGACTACATGACTTGAAAAATCTATGGTCATCCCTATACAAATTTGTCCAATAAAGTCCTAAGTCAAGGACCTTTTGAGCTGTACGTTGAGAGCCAAAGTGTCCCCCACAGGACAAAGTGTGGCAGAAGGTCAAAACAGAGGTGAACTAATGGTCATGGACACACCGACGAAGTACTTGGTCACCACAAATTCTCCACAAATATGGTTCATCCCAAATGTACCACCGAGAATCATGCTTAAGTATCTAGAATTTTGAAGTGCTAAAATCAGTGGGGACCCTAGATGTTGCTAGAAAATTTACAATGTCTGTATACCAGGGGGTAAGGTCTACAACATCACAAAGGGTCTCATGAGGGAAGAATTCTCCAATGGGGAGGGGTGAGTCAACATGATGGTCTAATGGTGTGGAAATCTTCCTAATGTGGTTAGCTACCACATTTTATACTCCTCTCTTATCTTTAATCTCAAGTTCAAACTTCTGGAGGATGAGCATCTACCGAATGAGGAGAGGCTTAGCTTTAGGTTTCTTTAGGAGGAAACGAAGGGAAGCATGATCAGAAAATACAATGATTTTTGACCAGATAATATATGAATGGAATTTTTCCAAGGAAAACACAATAGAAAGAAGTTATTTTTCAGTCGTCGTGTAGTTTTCTTGGGCAGGTTCAAGGGTACGTGAGACATACGCAATGATATGAGGAGCCTTCTCAACCCTTTGTGATAAAACTACCCCAACTGCAAAGTTAGAGGCATCACACATAAGTTCAAATGGGAGATCCCACCTTGGAGGTTGGATGATGGGAGGTGATGTGAGACTCCTTTTTAGTGAATTTAATGTATCCTCACAATTTTTATCAAACAAAAACTCAGAATCCTTTTGTAATAATTGGGACAAGGGAAGTGTGATCTTATTGAAGTCTTTAATGAATCGGCGGTAAAAACCAACATGACCCAAGAAATATCGCACCTCACAAACACATTTTGGATATGGAAGGGTTGAAATTAATTCATTTTTTGATTTATCCACTTGAATTACCTCTTTTGAAATAACATGACCAAGAACTATCCCCCGTTCAACCATGAAATATCATTTCTCATAATTTAATACAATATATTTTTATATGCAACGATGGAGGATAGAACCTAAGTGAGCTAAACAATCATCAAAGTAAGTTCCATAAACTGTGAAATCATCCATAAAAACTTCCATGAAATTTTCTAGGTACTTTGAAAATATACTCAACATACAACACTGAAAAGTACCTGGAGCATTACAAAGACCAAAAGGAATCCTTTTGTATGAAAATGTGCCAAATAGATAGGTAAATGTTGTCTTTTCTTGATCCTTAGGGGATATATGGATTTGGAAATAACTAGAATAGCCATCAAGGAAACAATAATGGGACTTACCATCCAATTTTTCTAACATTTGGTCAATGAAAGGTAGAGGAAAGTGGTCCTTCTGCATGGCTTGATTCATTCGACGGTAGTCAATACTGACTTGCCAACTATTTTGCACGCGTGTTGGAACCAATTCATTTCTTTCATTTGACACAATTGTTATTCCTATTTTTTTAGGCACAATTTGCACCGGGCTAACCCATTTACTATCAGATATAGGATAAATGATCCCCGCAGTAAGTAATTTACTAACTTCCAATTTTACCACTTCAAGGAGAGTGGGATTCAACTGGCGTTGAGATTTTCTTACAGGCTTAGCCTTATTATCCAAAAGTATATGGTGCATATAAATAGATGGTCTAATCCTAGGAATATTAGCCAATGTCCATCCTATTTCCTTTTTACACTCTCTTAGAAGATCAAGAGGTTTTGATTCCTACTGTTGAGAGAGTTTATTGGCAATAATGATGGGAAATTGGTCAATAACCTCAAGATAGGCATATTTTAAATTAGATTGAAGTGGTTTTAATTCCAACACCGGGGGTTTTTGGACTGAGGGAGGGGATTTAGGGGGAGTGAGGTCCATCAAATTGTTGATCTGCTCATGTTTATTCTCTAAAGATAGAGTCTATTGAAATGAGATTTGCAGAATCATCAATGGTCATGGGTACCTCAGAATGAACACATTCATCAATTAAAGTACAAAATTTACACTTTTCAAAACCCACACAACACTCATAACATGACTCAAAACTCAAATCATCCAAGGTTGAAGAAGAGGAAAATGAATCAGAGTATGGGTTGAGGAGAGAATTGTGTGTGTGTGTGTGTGTGCATCATTTGAGAGAACTTCCATCGAATAGATAGGAAGAGTGGAGTTATCTTCAACAGGGTGTTTCATAGACTCAAGGATATTAAAACTTACCTTTTCTCCACCAAACTCCATGGACAGCGTACCATTGTGAACCTTGATGATCGTCTTTGTTGTTTTGAGGAAAGACCTCCCAAGTATGAGAGGGGAATGTCCTTGGGTTCAAGTATCTTTAATCTCAATAATGTAGAAATCGGCGGGGAAGATGAGATTCTTTAATCTTACAAGGACATCCTCAATCACTCTGGTTGGATGTGTTGTACTCCGGTTGGAAAGTTGCACAACAATGCCTATTGGTTGAATCTCTCCAACCTACAGATAAGTATACACAGAGTGATGCATTACATTAATGGAAGCACCTAAATCTATCATAACATCAGAAAATAAGGTCTCCCCTATGGTACATGGTATCGTGAATGTGCCTGGATCCTTGCATTTTGTTGGAATTGTTGGTTGAATCAAGGTCGAGACATTACTACCCAAGTTTACTCTCTCATACCCCTTCATCATTCATCTATGGGTGCAAAATTCTTTAAGAAATTTGGCATAACGGGGAATTTTCTTGACATCATCCAATAAAGTAATATTAACTTAAACCTTTTTAAATGTATCCATTATTTCATTATCAATATCATTATCAGAATTTTTCTTTGATTTAGAGATACTTTGGGGGAAAGTAAGAGTAATGGATTGTTCATTTGAATCATCAATGATAATTTGATTGCCCTTTTTATTTTGTTTTTCTTTACTTGAAATTTTTGAGGGTTGGGAAAGAGTGTTTTCAAGAGGGGGACATACCTGTTCTGTAGAATCAGTAGAAGGAGAAACTTCTTTACCACTACGAAGTGTAATTGCACATAAATTACCTTTTTCCTTCATATTGGTAATGGTTTGGTATGGTATTTTTCCATAACCTTGCATCTTAATCTCACTGATGGTGTTCGCTAATTGTCCCACTTGAGTTCATAGGTCTTGAATTGCCGATTGTATGGTATGTTGGAAATGGAGGTTCTGGGTTTCCATTTGTTTCACTATATCATCGAGTCTTGGTTCAAATTTGGGAGGAGGAGGAGGATTGTTTTGAGAATTTGAAGGATAAGAAGGTTGCATACCTTGGCCTTATGGATACCAATTCTGCTTGGGGTAGCTTGAGTTTCCTTCTTGTCGGTACTAGGGTTGTGTTTTCCACCCATGGTTTGGATTTGGCCTGAATTGTTCCTACTTTAAGGGAGGTTCTTATTAGAATGGACGCCCTGGGAACACGGATGCACAAGACTCAGGTGAATCTTGAAGTTGTGGGCACTGGTCAGAAAAATGAGTATTGTCAGAACAAATACCACAATGTAATGGAACAGAAGGAGATTGTGAGTTACCTTGTTCTTGATCTAATTTCCTTAGAAGGGTATGCATCTCATCAATTTTATTATCTACCTTTTGTTCTAGGTATTAATGACTTACTTCATAGACTCCTCAAGTTGGTGCAATTGCTCGTGTTCCAAATTGTTGTGCATTTTGAGCCATGTTGGCTATTAAGTCGCGAGCGGCGGAAGGAGTTTTATAAACTAGGGCACCACCAGCTGCAGCATCTATCATTCCATGATCCATGGGGACAAGTCCCTCATAGAAGTATTGGATTAACAGTTGTTCACTAATTTGGTGGTGGGTGAAGCTTGAGAAAAGTCTCTTGAATCTCTCCCAGTATTCATGAAGGGTCTCTCCTTGTGATTGCCTAATTCCACATATTTCTTTCCTAATTGACACAGTTTGGGAGGCAGTGAAGAACTTCTCTGGTAAGAGTCATTTAAGGTCATTCCAGCCCCAAATTGTGGTAGGCAGATAGTATATCCAGTCTTTGGCTACACCATCAAGGGAGAAAGGGAAGGCCCTAAACTTAATTAAGTCCTCTGACACATTTTGGGGTTTCATGGTGGAGCACACTATGTGAAATTCCTTAAGGTGTTGATGAGGGTCCTTACCGGGAAGAACATGGAATTTAGGAAGAAGGTGTATGAGACCTGATCTCAGCTCAAAGTTGGCTGCTTCCTCGGGATATTGGATGTATGAAGGTTGGTACTCCACATCAGGGGTGGTCAGTTCTTTTAAAGTTCGATTATTTGCATCCATGTTTTCTTGGCTTTGATTGGGTTCAATTTTTGATTGGTTTAGGACCACTTGAGGTTCCAAAAGTGGTTCCTAAATGTTACTTGATTTACCTTCTCTAGATTCCTTGATTTTTGTGTGAAGTGACTTTTCAATTTCAAGGTCAAATTCAAGTAGTGTTTCTTTACCAGATCGGGTCATGCAAATAAGTTGTGAAGTTTTTTTTTGAATATGGATTAAATCTCTCAATAAGGTTGAAAATAGAATATAATGTTATGATACACAATTATATAGAGATATATGTAGAATAATAAGAATAGATAGAGAGAGAAAGAACACATCAAAAACAACCAAAAATAAAGACAAAAACCCAAAACAAAAACAATCAAATGGGGGTGGGGTATTGAGCGGAGTACTAATTAAGAAGTAAAATAAATAAATAAAAGGAAATAATGAAAATAAATGATCTTGGATCCCCAGAAACGGCGTCAAAATTTGATCGCGCTGTCGAGCGCGTCAAATTACTTTTTTAATTTTGACTAGAATTTCTGCAGTATAGCAGCAACCCTAGGTCGTACCTTGATGGCACCTTAGATCATTAATTTAAAAAGAGGGTTTTGGTTATGAAATTAGAAGTGGAATGAGGTTTTTTAAAACTTGTGGATTTTATGATTAAAGATGAAAATAGAAAATGAAAGTGATAAAACAAAGTAGAAATGAACAAGATTAATTAAGTGTGATCAACCCGGGGTACTCTCATGATGTCCATCCATCATCATTTCATGATATAGGGTTATGATATTTTAATACATGGTTTGTAACACCTAGAACCAGAATTTTAATAATTTTATACTAGGATACCTCCTAGGGTTCAGTCAAAAACACACAATGATTCACCGGACACCGTCAATGATTGGGTGATTTGTGTTCGACATCATAACTGAAACTCACCAAGGCAACACACAAAGAACTTGATGTACTGTCCAGGTTTGTATGTTATTTCATTGTGATACCATGAAATAAATTTACATGACCTTTAAAGTGTTTATGTGAGTTCAATTGACCAATATGAACCACACAAACACCGCAATTGGAAGGGGGGAAAGGAAGTGGTGAACGGTGTGTGAAACATCACATGAATGGGTACTCCCAAACATGATCATATGAGTTGATCATGACATAACAGTACATAAATTAATAAAATAAGAATATAGGATGATGAAAAACAATACAAAAACTTGGAATTAAAAAGATCATTCAAATATTACAAACATGAAGCTTGAGATTTACATCACGTTCCTCCCCGGGTGATCACAAGGGGTTTAGAAATCCATGGGAGGGGAGGAATAAGAAGATGTTGAAGTAGAACTTATAATAGCCTCCAAAACTTCTAGTGATGATGAAAAGACCTCTTTGGGACTCCAAAATGGTAGCACCTTGCCTCTGGTTCGAACTCCAAAATGGGGTGCCCAAGGTGCCAATTTATAGGCAAAGTGAGAAGTGGATTTGGGCACCCTGATTTCACGAATCCTCTTGGTCTATGGTTTTGGCTAGTCAGAAATCCTTAAATCGCTTTGGAAAAAACTAAAGAGTTGTTGGAAGAAACCTTTTATACCTCCATGTAAAATTTGGCGGCCATATATGGAATATAATAAGATATATTTCCAAAATACAGAGGCAATGTTTTGACCCCATGCAGATCCACTTTATTGGACAGATCAGCTTGTATGGGCCTCTTAATAGATGAATTGGGCTTCGGTTCCTTCATATGAAATAGAGCTCATTAAATTATTTATCATCCCACAAAGGTTCAGCCGATTTTTATGCATGGATTAGTATAATAATTCGTTTTGTTCTACTGGTGTTCTTGGATCATGTGCAGAATGACCCATTTTTCATGGACTTCATCATAAGTCCTCCAAATCACCTCCACCTACAATATAATTATCAAAAAAAGTAATATTTCCATTTTTAAAAGTGTTAAACACAAAATAATTGAATCAAACATGGAGTAAAATTTATTATTATACATGTAATTTTCAATACAAAATCAGTTTAATACATTGGTATAAGGGTGAAATAAAATAGTGAATCGTGGTACGATCAACAGCTTAAACAAAGAAGAATGTTCCATTCCAATGGAATGATGAATTCCAAAATTCTTTTAAAGAGCTAAAATTTCTCCTTACATCAATACCAATCTTGATTTTTCTGGAATCAGGATAAGGGTATGTGGTGTATTGTGATGCTTCAGGATCTGGTTTGGGATGTGTTCTCATGTTGAGAGATCATGTTATTATTTATGGATCAAGGTAGTTAAGAGTGCATGATAATAATTACCCAACACATGATTTGGATTTATCTATCATAGTTTTTCCTTTAAATACTTGGTGTCATTATCTCATTGGTGAGAAATTTAATGTGTTTACGGATCATAAAAGCTTGAAGAATATTTTCTCACAATGGGATTTGAATATGAGACAAAGAAGATGGATGGGGTATCTTCAAATATTTGACTTTGACTTTATGTATACACTGAGAAAGGTAAATTCGGTGTAAAATGCATTAAACAAAAATTAATATGCTCAGTTGGAAAAATAAACTTCATATGAGTGGTAGTTGATGTCATTCCTCACCGAAATGCACTTGGAATGTGAAGACCTAAGTGAAGTTGCGTCCTTATTTCTAGTTTTGTTTATTCCTGATTTAGTAAAGATAGTTAAAGAGGCATAGACATCCGATGAAAAATGTGTGGCTATGAGGTCAAAACTCAATGGTGGGGAGACCATTGAGGGACAGAAGATGGATGAGAGTTCAGTGTTGTGGTTCAAAAATTGGATAGTCTTACCTATGTATTATTAGGAAAAACTTTTTCATGATCACCACCATTCAATATGGGTTGTTCATCCTAAAATATAGAAGATTTATAAGGCATTAAAAGCAAATTTTGGTGGGTTGGTATGAAAAGGAAGGTGGTTGGGTTTGTTTAAAGATGCTTAACTTTTTTGAAAGTTAAGGCAGAGCATTAGTGACCAAAATGTATGTTGCAGTATTTACCTATTCCTGTTTGGAAATGGGATCACATAGCTATGGATTTTGTAATAGGTTTCCCAATAATGGTTTGTAAACACGATTTCATATGGGTGATAGTGGATTAGCTCAGAAAATCGGATCATTTCATCCTAATTCATGAATCTCATATAGTGGAGGACTTGTCAAAAATCTATATCTAGGAAGTGGTAAAGAGTCATGATGTACCAGTTTCGATAGTGTCAAATATCAAAGGTTTACATCTTGTTTTTGTAAATCCTTACATAAATACCATGGGACTTAGTCAACTATGAGTACGATGTATCATCCTTAGATGGACAGAAAATTCGAGAGGAAAATACAAATGTTGGAAGACATGATGCAAGCTTATGTAATGAATTTTGATGGATTGTGGGAAGATAACGTGTTGTTAGTGGATTTCTCATATAACAATAGTTATCAATCCTCGATAAATATGGATCATTTTGAATCATTGTATGATCATCCTTGTCGTTATCCTATTTATTATGTGGAAACAGATGAGACTTCACTAGTTTTGTCGAACCTTGTTCAAGAAACAATAAAGAAGATTCAGTTTCTTAGAAAATGGATGGAGATGGATCAATTTCATCAAAAATATTATGTGGATCATCATTGATAGTTGTTTTCGTTCAAATTGAGTGATCATGTATTCTTAAGGATCTCTTCAAGGATTGGATATCTAGGTTTTGGGAAGTTGGTAAAGTTATCTTCTCAATACATGGGCCCTTTGGAGATACTTGAATGGGTTGGCAAGGTGGAATATCAGTTGTCATTACCAACACAGTTCAATGTTGTGTATAATGTATTTCATGTATCTTAGTTGGAAAAGTATCACCCTGATCATGACCATGTGATTCGATGATATCACATATACCTAGATTCACATGCTTCATTGGTTCACATGCTAGTGCAGTTTGTGGATAGGCAAGAGAAAGTCTTGCGTGGAAAAAGCATCGGTCTAGTATGGATTTTGTGGCAACATGGTCAGATTCAGGAAGAGACTTGGGAATGTGAGAAGGAAATGAAAGAGCAATGGTAGAAACTCTTTCAGAGTAATGATGGTTTTCTACTTTCCATAGATCAAAAGGCCAATGGTGGGGAGAATGTAACACCCCCAATTCCAAGTAAGTAACCCTTATTTTATGCTTTTTTAAGAATATAAAGTGTTTGGGTAAAGTTTGGGAGGGTTTAGAAGAAGTTTGAATGCTTTGGGGATTTTCTAATGGTGCATGGTTGGTGCACAACTTTTGGAATCCATGCAATACCTATAAGAAATTGTTCAGAGTGAGACAAAGGCTAAAGGGGAAGGCGCATGGGTAGAGAACTATTTGTCCAAACCGTGCAGCAACCTAGGAGAAATCATGCTTCTTGAGATAGTGGGATTTGGTATGGTTGGCACACGGTTTGAAAACCGTGAGAGTCAACCGCACAGGGTTCATCCTTGAGGCAATGGCTAACGCACAATTAGTGAATGGTTTTACTAATAATGTGACTAACTGTGCACGGTTTAAAAACTAGATCCACAAAAGGTGGATCTAGGTCGATTTTGTGTTTTAACCCCTCTTTATTGCCCCAAACTAACCCTAAATTAGGATTTATTCCTCTAAAAATTTAAATAGGATTCTCCCGTCAATTTGAAAGCAATCCGGAGGTGTTTCTTGGTGCGTTGAATCCCGGATATCGTGGTAAGTCATCATTCATGGTTGTTCTTGATGGTTTTCCTTAGATTTACTTCTCTATCTCTCTTGATTTCTTAGATCTATGTACGTTGTGAATAGATATAAGGTATTTGATGCCAAATATGATTATATTTGGCTTTGTTGTTGATAGGGGAAAAGATATAAGACGAGTTTTTAGAGTTTCAACCTGTTTTCATGGATGTTTTCATGCCATTTTCCATTTTCGCCAAGTCTGTTGAGGTAGATGGCTTCACTATCGACTCCTCTATTTATAACTTGAAGACTTAGTTTCAAATTGATTAAATTGACTGAAAATGGTTGAGAAATTGGTGTGAAAATCATGGTACAAAACTTCTTTAGTGATGGTTTGTGGTTTTGTGTGAAATTGTGAATTGTTGTGCAAAGTGATTTGATAAATGATTTTAAAATAAACTAGTTTAGAAAACATTATTTACGTCAGTTATTTTTTATTTTTTACATCTGTTTTTAGCCGAATTTATTAAAGGCGACTTTATAAATATTGTTTTTTACGTTGGTTATTTTAAAACCGACATAAAAAGCATAAATCCGAATAGTTTTTCACGTCAGTTTTTAAATAACTGATGTGAAAAACCCTTTGGAGGCTCGATTTATTACGTCGGTTATTTAATAACCAAAGTGGTATATATTTTATTATGTTGGTTATTTAATAACCAAATTGGTATTTATTTTATTACGTCATTTATTTAATAATCGATGTGGTATATAGTCTATTACGTCGGTTATATAATAACCAACGTAATATATCACGCCTCTGAATTGTTTTACATGTCGTTCATACAATAACCAACATGAAAAATGATATACGATGTTGGTTATGTAATAACCAACGTAATAAAATATACCCAGGAATTTATTACGTCGGTTATAAAATAACGATGTAATAACCTATCTACGAAGCGGTTTTCATGTCGGTTATTGTATAACCAACGTGAAAACTGATATACGGCGTTGGTTATTAAATAATTGATGTAAAAACCATTCCCTAGGAATTTATTACATCAGTTATAAAATAACCGATGTAAAAACCAATTTTTTTTAATAAAATAGTGAAATTATTACTATGCTTTGCCAAAGTAGACCTGAAACAAGCAAAAACAAGACCAAAAGCAGACCAGAATCCATACCAGGAAAACATAAAAACTAGACTAAAGCAAGAATAACTAGAGAAAAATTAAACATTCACATATATAACATTAAAAACTTACAATATCAACTAAAAAATCTAAATACAACCAAAACAACTACCAAATACACAATTATAATTACAATATTCAAAATTACATTTTACACTACAAACAAACTAAAATCCAATCAAACCAGTAAAATAATTTGACCATTCCACTTGTGAGTGTTTGAACTCTTGAGCACTATAGGTTTGAGGGTCATCAAATAGCTACAAATTAAAAGGAAATTAGTTAACGTGTATAATTAATAAATCAAATGAAATATTATGAAAAAATTTATAAGGAAATATAACATGGTCAAAGTTTATTATTGTTCCAGTTGTAATTATTTCATACATAAATCTTAACATATAATATCTGAATTCGATAACACCTTGTTGTTCATGATAGTTCTGTTTAAATGAGTGTCAATTAAAAATATAATTTTTATGTAATACATTGAAAAGTACAAATTATAAATGGATATTTGCCTTTACTTTTACATATTTGATCTTGGCACTCTTTTCCTTTGTATTTTTCTTGAAAGTATGCCCATCCCCTATTATAAAATAATATGAATGGGATAAATTTAAAATTCATTATAATATAAACAACTATTAAGAAATTGAAACTTACTTTTCCAATATATTCTTAAAACTTCCCCACACATTTCCATGGACAGAGCATATCTAATAAAGTGTTTTCTCCCTTGGACAAAAAACACCTAACATCCAATGATCACTGATATAAAAGAAAATTTATGGTTAGTGGTTTTTTATGTTAAAAGATAAATAACACTTTTCCAGATATATGTTTCATACCTCTCACAAAAAGGCATCATCTAACACTGTGTGATTATATTCTATTCAAATCTTTTAGCAATATAAAGTGTTCTTTGTTCCTCATCCAATGCATATGCTTCAGGGGAAATCATATGCAGGTACATGAATCCATATACATCTATTAGCTCATTCTTCTCACACATGTTATAAAGATACCTAATATAAAATAGCCATAAGTATACATTTTTAATAAATATAACACAGGGAAAGGTGTTAAGACTTGCGTGGAAAAAATTTGCACCACGTTGATGCCAAAATTATCTCCAGTAACAAGCTCCATGATATCAGTTTTCACAATCCTTGCATTTATTTCATGTCCAAAAACACGAGATTCCATTGGAAACGAATAATGATCCGCCAACAAATTTGCATATCTTGACAATCTATCAAGACTACTAGAATTTGTATCTAATGTCATACCCATTTGTCTTTGTTGTTTTCTATATAGTATTTCTTTACCTTTGAAGTATTCGTATAAATAAATAGAAAAATATATATTAGTTTTCAAATGTTAAAAAAACTTTAATAAAAAATAAAATAAAAGATATAACATACATACCTCTATGGTAATGAGTTGCAGAAGTCTGGATGGCCAAACTAAAAAGTGGTTGATACTATGTCCAACTATCATCACCTCATCTGTAGGTAATGGTACTTGAGCTGATATATCTATGATATCTTGTATAATAACCCTATGATTCTCTACCTCTAACTATTTATGATGAATTATATCTCCTATACAATATACCAGCCCATATGAAACTATATGATAGTGAGGATCATCAGCATACAACTCACAATAAGTAGGAAGTTATGGTGGAGGAGTAGGATAAAAAATGGGGTTTGCAGGCTGAGGTGGAGGATAAATAATGGGGTCTAGAGGTGGGGGAGTGGGAGCTACTGGCGGAGGTGGAGGATAGATAATGGGGTTTGTAGGGGGAGGTGGAGGAGTGGGAGTTGCAGTCTGAAATTGTCTTTGCATGTATGAAAACATAGACTATACCGACGCTCTAATATTTTCCTACATCACCACATTAATATTATGAAATTCAACCTCCAAAGATTCTTTTTTTATAAACACCCTCAATGGAAGAAGTTTAAGAACATGGAATGACTTTTCTTATCGATACACCCATCAGGTATCCTCGTACACGACTAGGGTGTTCGGGCTTTCCCAATGTTGTGGATAAAATATCTTGCCTCCTAGCAGCTTTAAATACCCCCTGTGTTCTCTACTCCTTAATAGAATCCTATATTAATTAATTGAATATTTCTGTAATGGTTAAAAGTATATAAATAATAGAATTAACTTAAATAAATAAAATAAATATCTTACAATCCTCTCAACTACGATTCTCAATTCTTCTGAAAGACATTGCTTCTTTTTTCTCATACGAACTCTCTTACATTTTTCATGTCTAGATGGATGGGATGGAGGGGAAACCTCTGCATATATTTAAGACTCATCTCTATGTTTTTATAATTTCTTCACCGTCATTTGTTATTCTAATAAACTATACCCTCCCCGAGATAAACTATGAGGGTATACATTTTTAGATTGGATCTCCTGATGAGATGTCATTGTTTTCTATAAATTAAGAATAAGAAATCATTAACAGGACATTAATAAGATCATTTATATAAGAAAGGTTATAAAAATTTACATTTCCCTTACCAAAAATGATTATTTTCTTCTACTTTTAACAAATTTTTTCATGTGTCTTCATCTATGAAAGGATATATATGGCATGGATTGTCTTGTTTCCTATGACCAAAAATGAAATTAGATGTGAGGGTTGATTTGAAATCCCTCCATCTCCTAGAATCCATCGATAAACATTTCCTCCTGACTCCTCCAGTGTCAGGAATATCAAATTTCATCTAATAAAGAAGAGGTAAAACATATTATACTATAAACATTTAAAGATTAGTCAAACAATAGCAAAATATCTTACCAAAATTGTCTCTCATAATTAAGATATTATTGCTTTGTCCACATTTCTCTAATCATTATACAAAATGATTGCTTTTCTTTTACCCTGAGTTGATACAAAACTCTTCAAATCTTTTGCATTTGGGCCTCTAGGAATATCATTCTCATCAAACTCAACAAGTGTCCTTTGGTCTTGGCTAAGGGCAAGTGATAATTTTGGTAAACATGTGTAGCCACGTTTACCAACTCTTTAACTCTTCTTTGTCATTATGGGAGCACATGAGGAAGATTGGGGAACATCAAGAGGAGCATGTGAATGTTCCTCCCCAGAGGTATGATCATGATGCTCATCTCTAGAATCATTTGGTTGATCAACTGATTAATCTGTCATTATACTTCAAATCAAAAAAACAAACATTAGTTCACAAATATACAAATTCAAATATTACAATACTAATGTAAAAAAAATGAAAAACTGAACTAAGTTACATAATAGTAAACATGGTAAATATGGTAAGCATGTTAAACAATGGTAAACATGGTAAACATGGTAGTATAATTTTTATTCAACAAAATCAATAAATATATAAGTTATGTAAAGGTAAATTATGGTAAACTATGGTAAACATGGTCAACATGGTAAACATGTTAAAGTAATTATCATTCAACAAAATCAATAGATATATAAGTTATGTAATGGTAAACATGATAAACTAAACTAAACAAAATTAAAATAAACAAACATTTCTAATTATTTGTTTTAATACACATTTTAATAAAGAAAAAAATTACAATATTTAACATTTTATAAAATTAATAAATGTAAAAAATAAATAAACATATGTTACCTGAAATTTTAGGAATGTACAAATGGATTATTTTCCCAAATTCCTTCGTCATGATCGTTCCTTATGGCACAAATCATGTCTTCAACATGCTCGTCATTATTTTATACTAATCTTCCCATGGAAGTAGGGATCTCACATAAATCAGCATCTTAATCAAGTTGATCCTCACCAACATATTTTTTTCCCTTGTAAAACAATAGACCACTACATATCTGATTGATCAACAACATAGAAAATTCGTTTCGCATGTGTTTCCATTATAAAAGAATCTGTTGTGTCTTCCAATCTATTCAGATTGACAATTGTCATTCCAAATTCATTATGTATAACACTATTGTTACCAATAAACCATTTAGAGTTAAAAACAAGAACTTTAATTTTAAATTAATCAACCTCCCATATTTCTTCAATGATTCCATAATTTTCACTTGATGCAGAAATTGGGTTTTTGTCTTTAGAACTCGAAAAATGCATTGCTTCTACAAACACCAGTACACCACTATTCTGAACTGCACGTTTGTTATCCTGAGCTTTCGTATGAAATTTATAGCTATTAATTTCATACCAGAACCATGTTATCACATTTAAACTTGGACCACCTACTAACCATATTAATTTCTATAATACATGTGATCTACCAAACAAGGTCTTTTTAAAACATAGAAAAAATGTTTTGTTGTGCTCATTCAAAATTCACATTTCTTTATTCTTGGGATGACATTGTTTCAACTCATTAATATGCAATGTGATATACAGTTGAGTATCAGCTATGTTATTAAAGATGTATAATTGTACCTTATTTATCTGTTCAGATGATAACAATTTGACTTTAAAGCCATGAATCCCCTTTCTCTCATTATTAACTCGTTCATGGTGAAATGGAGGAAAACCTATATGCTCCACCACAGCCAAGTAGCTCATAAAAAACTTCGTAACCTCCTCAAAAATATACTTTTCAATAATAAAGGCTTCAGGTCAATATGGATTCTTAACATACCCCTTCAATATTTTCATATACCTTTCAAAATGATACATCCAAAAAAGATATACAAGTCCAAAAGCTTTATTTTTCGAACCATATAAACCATTAAATGCACCATTATATCAAAAAATGATGGAGGAAAATACATTTACAATTGACAAAGTATAGAAATTGCATCCTTTTCTAAAATGTTCAAAGCATTCACATCAATCACCTTATTACAATTTGAATTGAAAAAATAACACACCTTCATTATAGTCTTTCTAAAACAGATGGGCAACATTCCACACAATGCAACTGGTATAAGTCGTTGCATCATGACGTGAAAATCATGAGATTTCATACCTATCAACTTCAAATCCTTCAAAGAGATAAAAAAATTACATTTGAAGAATAACCTTGAGGCACTTTGATATCATGAAGACGCTGAAAAAAGCTAATTTTCTCCCTCTTGGATAATGTATGACAAGCCAAGAGAAGAAATGTTCATTTTTCATTAGGAGTGGGAGCTAACTCTAAAAGTATTCTCATTGATAGTAAGTATAATCTTGAATTCAACCCATCTTTAGTCTTTCCTTTAATATCTAACAATGTTCCAATAAGACTATCGCAGATATTCTTCTCCACATTCATGACATCAATATTATGTTTCACTTCATGATATCTTCAATATGGTAGCTCAAAAAATATTGATATTTTCTTCCAAATATGTCTATCATTACCAGATTTATGTGTCTTTACCAATGTCACATCAAGGTTTTGAACCCTCTCAAAATACACATCAGGGGATAAAGTTTTTGGAGCAGTATTAAATTCTTGTGATCCATTGAATGCCTTTTTTAGTATTCTATAAGATTGATCCATAGGAAAAAACTTTTGATGGCCCGTGTATATTGTTTTCCTCCCATGATGCAATTGACAATATGAAGTCTTTTTTTTCAAATTGGAAATGGTTTATTCCCCTTAACACTATATCCAGACAAATTTTCATACGCTGGGAAGTCATTTATAGTGAACATAAGCACTTCATGCAGTTGAAAATATTCCATTTTATAAGAATCATACACCCTAATACCATCCTCCCATAAAATTTTCAAATCATCAATCAATGGTGACAAGAAAACATCAATATCATTTTTGGGTTTCTTTGGACCAAAGATCATTATACTCAACATGACATATTTACGCTTCATACAAACTTCAAGAGAGAGGTTGTAAATTACCAATAAAACTGGCCATGAACTATGTGTGCTACTAAGGGTTCGATGTGGATTCATTCTATCTGTACACAACCCAAGTCTGAGATTTCTAATTTCATTTTTGAATGTAGGATACTGCTCATCAATTTTCTTCCATTGTGGACAATCAGCTAGATGACGTATTTTTCTATCACATATCTACTCATGAACATTCCATCTTAACCATTTTGAATCATGTGAATTAACAAATAAACGTTTCAAACGATAAATTATAGGAAGATACCAAAATATCTTGGCAGAGATCTTTGTAATCTCTACATCAGTTTGTGATTTTTCTTTCAACTTATACCGTGATGTCCCACATTTAGGAAACTCTAACAGAAATTCATATTCCTTCCTATATATAATACATTCATTCAGAAATGCATGTATTTTATTGTATCCCAATCCCATCGGGCATAATATTTTCTTGTCCTTATAATGTGAATCTGGAAGATCATTGTCTTTTGGATGAATGTCTTTCAACAATTGTAGCAACTCTGTAAAACTTTTTTCACTCCATCCATGTTTCGCCTTCAGCTTAATCAATCTTAACACCACCGACAAAACCGTAAAATCTGTACAAATAGGATACAATGGTTTTTCAACATCACCATATAGACACGCAACTGTCGGTTTTATCTCAATTTTTTTTGTTGTAATATCACGAATCATTTCTTCAATTCCATCAGAGTTACCATCTTTCAAATCATCATCATCAGTAGATCTGAAATTCTATCCAGTTTTACCATGCTAAATCCAAGGGCTGTAACTTAGATTAAAACCATGACAAATCAGATGATCTTTGATCTCTCTAATTTTCAACATCTTCATATTCAAACATTTCAGGCATGGATAGAAAAAAATGTCGTTGCTTGGAACATTTCGTTTAGAAAAATCCAAAAAAGGCATCAACACCTTCCTCATATTCATTACTCATTTGATGTGTCATAATCCAACTTCTACTCATTATTACCTATAAAAAATATCAAAATTATACATCTGGTTAAGATAATCCAATTTTATATTTATATGAAAAATATCATAATTTGAATGTAAAATAATTTTGAAATATAAAACAAATATACGCGTATTTGAAAAAGATATGCATGGAAATAATTTTAAAAATAAAATATAGTTAGATATATCAGTTTTATATTTTTATGAAAATCGTTTTAGGATTACATCTCTCTCTCTCATATGGATCGTGATATAACAATATAAATTCATCTTGGATCCTTTCTTCTTAAGGTACACAAAGAATACATCCTGGTGCAACTGGATACCAAATTCACCCTTCTGTAAACATGAAATATGAAGTGTAAATATTAAAATATGTATACATTCACTACTAAAAATTACACCTATCTCAACGGTTTGAAACCATTTGGATAGCCCCTGAAACCGTAGGGATAGAATATCCCAACGGTTTCACACACCGTTGGCATGATGGTTGTTGTTATAACCCTATACCAAAGGTTCTACAGGAACCATTGGTATAGAATGTCTGAAGTTAATATATGCCAATGGTTTCAATGAAACTGTTGGGATGTATATATACCAACGGTTCAAGAACGGTTGGTATACATGTTTCCCAACATATAATCTATTCCAATGGTTTCATGGAAACTGTTGGAATATATGTATACCAACAATTCAAGAAACATTGGCATATACTCTCTAGTATATAATCTATTGCAACAGAGGGTGGGGGGATATCCAGGGGTGGGGGTTATCCATGGGGGTGGGGGTGTCCAAGGGGTGGGGTGTCCAGATGGTGGGGTGGTGTCCAGGGGGTGGGGTGGTGTCCAAGGGGTGGGGGTGTCCAGGGGGCGGGGTGTTTAGGGGTGGGGGTTGTCCAGGGGGGTGGGGGTGTCCAGGGGGTGTGGGGGTTGTCCAGGGGGGGTGGGGGTGTCCAGGGATGGGGGTGTTCAGGGGCTGGGGGTGTTCAGGGGGTTGGGGGCTAGGGGCTGTCCAGGGGGTGGGGGTTGTCCAGGGGGTGTCTAGGGGGTGTGGGGGTTGCCCAAGGTGGTGGGGTGTCCAGGGGGTGGGGGATGTCCAGGGGTGGGGGTGTCCAGGGGGCTGGGGGCTGTCTAGGGGGATGGGGGGTTGTCCAAGGGGGGTAGGGGTGTCCAAGGGGTGTCCAGGGGGGTGGGGGTGGGGGTGTCCAGGGGGTGGGGGTGGGGGTGTCCATGGGGTGTCCAGGGGGTGGGGATGTCCAAGGGGGTATGGGGTGTCTAGGGGGTGGGGGTGTCTGGGGGTTGTTCAGGGGGTTGGGGTTGTCTAGGGGGTGGGGGTCTGTCCATGGGGGTGGGGGTGTCCAGGGGGGGTTGTCTAGGGGAGTGGGGTGTCCAGGGGGTCGAGGGGTTATCCATGAGGGTGGGGGTTGTCCAGGGGTGGGGGTTGTCCAGGGGGTGAGGGGTGTCCAGGGGTGGGGGTGTCCAGGGGGGTGGGGGCTGTCCAGAGGGGGAGGGGGTTGTCCATGGTGGTAGGGGGTGTCCGGGGGATGGAGGTGGGGGTTCCGGGGGTGGGGGATGTCCATGTGGGGTGGGGGTGTCCTGGGGGGTGTCCAGGGGGGTGGGTTGGTGTCCAGGGGGTGGAGCCTGTCCATGGGGGTGGGGGTGTCCAGGGGGGTGGGGGTGTCCAGGGGGTGGGGGGCTGTGTCCAACCAAGTTTATTTTTAAAGAGAATGGTAAAGTAAGTTAGTTTAGATTCAAACACTAAATAAAGAGTTTTATCATATAAGGAAAATTAAAATATTGAATATAAAAGGAATTTTAATTTGAATATATTACCAAAATTGAGAATTAAAGAATTATACAATTGTTGATGGTAAAAAATGTATTGAATAACTTTCTTGGTTGTAAGGTTATAGGGCAGAACTTGCACGATAATGATTTCATGGTAGCACACACATGGAAGTACACGCACGCACACATGGTAGCAACAAAAATCGTAGAACTTGCATGATATCACTATCATGGTTTATTTTACTAGAAAAGAACTTATCATGGTATAAAATAACACTATGAAACTTACCATGATAGCAAGAACAATGATATAAAAATAATATCTCAAAACATAAATTTAGGGCATCGCAAAAAATAAAGAATGAAACTGAGGCGTGTGAGGCTTACTTGAGTGTTGTGAGTCGACCTGATAGATCTGGTGATAATAAAGACGATGAATGATGTTGGCAAAACGAGGTTAGAGGGCACGACTTCGAAGAATCCTTTCTAGGTTTTCAGCGCGAGAGAGACGAGTCGCAGGTCGCCCGATCGAAGAAAACAAAATGACAGAATACGGGGTCCGATAAATCATTTAAAAGCTTTATAACGTCGGTTATTTAATAATCGATGTGATAAACTATTTTTGTATGTTTATCACGTTGTTTATTTAATAACCGACGTAGAAAAGCCTTTATCACGTCGTTTATAAAATAACTGACGTGATAAAGCACCGAGATTCGATCTTTAACGTCGGTTATGAAATAACCAATGTGAAAGATCAAATCTCGGTATTTTTGACGTTGATTATAAAATAATCGATGTTATAAATCGATTCTCGGTGCTTTATCACGTCGGTTAGTTTGATTTATGGAAAAAGGGTTTTCAATAAAAATATTGTTTTATTGAAATGGTTTTGGCATTGAAATGACTTGGTATTGGAATGGCTTTGACATGATTGTATTTGCATGGTATTTGGCCAAACTTGGTGGTGTGTGTTCATATTGCATTACGAGGCTTGGTTGAAATATGACCTTGTGCTCAATGTCAAAGGTATAATGATACAAGGGATTTAATTATCTTGTGATGACTTTGTAGATCAACGAGAAACCGCTCATTAGTATGAAACTGTCATAATGAAGCATACATGTGTGGATGTGTGGGTTTGTGGATTGGAATGAGATGTGCCAAAAAGAAAGTATGAAATGGTTTTAAAGAAACTGTTTGGTTGTTTTCCTTTGAATTTGTTATTGTTTTGAGAAAATTGTTTTACTAAGACACTTGTTTATCCGGAAGGCACAGATCAGACAAACGTCTGATCTCCCAAAATATTATTAAAAAAAGAAAAGTTCAGGACAAAGAGAAACAGAGAGATTACATCACATCAAACCCATTCCCATCTCCATACTCACCATCGGGTCCATCATCATCTTGTGTGGCCGATTCCCATTCAGAGGACTCATATCTTTTAAAAAGTTCCAGATATTGATTCCTGCGGACAAGTTGCTCTTTGGTGAGTTGTTCCTTGAAAGTTCTCCTTGCTTCATTGCCTTTGGCCGAATCAGGCCTCCCACCACCACCCTGCTTGTGGGCAGACCTAGTCGCCATTGGTTTGGGAAGATCCGAATAGTCCCTTCTCTGCCTTCTCCTGCTTTGTGCTTTCCCACTCAGCTCCTTGCCCGTCATCTCTTTACTCCCATTCTTCACAATGTCACTATAGGAAGATCTGTTGTTGTCATTTTCCTTCTCATTGCCAGAAACATCACCCCACTGCCTATGTTGAGCCACTGGGGGAGAGACAGATTTGCTTTTCTTCATCCGCACGCTTCCCGGTTGAGTCTCCTTGCAAGGATTGCATTCATATGGACTAATCCTTCCAATAGGAGGACTAGACATCCTCTCCGCACCCTGCTGCCCAGCATCTTGCCCATCTAACACTAAACCATGATTGGAAGTGTTTTCAGGGATGATGGCGCTGAAAGTCCTCCCTTCTTCCATTCTCTCCATTCCCTTTATCTCACCTTCTTCCATTCTCTCCATTCCCTTTATCTCACCATCAGCCAGAACTGCAAAACGATTTGATGAACAGTTTATCATGTCATTAGCAACTACCTGTGCCCTGATACCAGATGTATTCTCTCTGGTTTCGTGGGAGCTCTGTTCCTGCTCATGACCCCTTCCCACAAGCTGGAAATCTAAACATGCAACCTCCTGGCCCAAAGCAGCATCCTGGAGGTTCATATTATTCTCACATTGCTCGAAGTCCCCCTGTTCCACTGCCACTGCTGTGCTCATGGAGCCTCCAAATCCCTGCCGAGCTTCCTCCACAACCTGCTTGCCAACAGGCCTCATCATCGTCCCTTCAACCGACATCTGTTCCAGAACAGATTTGCTCCCATTCCTCTGATCAACTGCCTGCAACACCTGAAGCTGAGAAACTCCCCCTTCATCAATAGCACCCCGACTGGAGGAGCTGGCCAGGTCCCTTTTCAGCCTTCTGAACACATCCACCACCAAAGGGTTCACTTGTTGATTTGCCACCTTCCCAGTTTCCACACCCGCAGAAGAACTTCCCCCTGCCTCACAACCCGATCGCATCTCATCCACCCCCATTGCAGATCTACCCTCTCCCTCACTGCCCAATCGCACCTCTTCAACAGGTCGCAGATCACCAGCGCGCACTCCTTCCACTGGCCGCAACAGAACACAACCATCAGGACCACTGTTCGCCATCCAAGCCGCGTCTTGCCCAGCACTCGAAAGCACGCCAAAACCCCTACGCTTCAGCGCAGAAGGACTCCATCGACAGACTTCAGCATTGTGCCCCAAACGCTTACACGATGAACAGAAGTCCGTCCAACCATCATAAATAACTCTCTGCTTGCACCGGTATTCTTCACCAATTGTGATCCAAACGTATTCAAATGGGACCCGCGATGCATCCATCTCCACACATATCCTCGGGCAAACCGGATGACAAACAGCTGTCGTTCTGCTATCCGAACACAGGTACCGACCGAGAAGATTGTCAAGCATGCGAATGATTGCAGGGTTTTGAAACGGCAATGGGAGGTTGGGGAAACTAACCCAGATGGCCGCAGACGTCGAGTCGCGGTTCATGTGGAAATCGAATGACCATCGGAACAAGAAGAAGCGATCTCCGCTGCAACGCCGTGGTGCCTTCGACCAGGCGCGTATGAGGTCCTTTTCAAAAGAAAACCGGATCATGATGTGAAGCTTATCAAGAAGTCCCACCGTCGCCCGCTCCTGGAGATCCCATTCAGCGAAGACGAATCTGTCAAAAGCGTCGACCGACGGTCTTCAATGACTGAACCTAGCAATTAGGGTGAACTTCAGAAGCGTGGAGGCGTCAGTGAATTCCGAGTTTGAAATCTGGAGATTAGGGCAGCCATCGAGAAGCTCCGGCACCTTCGGACCAAATTGAACCTTCGGAAATTTCGGAAGAAGATCAGGGTTGGAGAAGGGCTGAAACGGGGATGCCGCATTCCTTAAGAAGGAGCCCTCCCCCGCAGGCAGGGGAGGGCCCGCCGCGGCCGCCGACGTCGTCACCAGGGAAGACGAGACGCGCTAGTCAAAGGTAAAGTGTCACACTTCTCTAGTGGTGTTTTGTGATACTTAGGATGTTTTGTGGAGTGGAACATGAAGCAAGTTGGAGCTTTGGAGTTGTGGTTGTCTTTGAGTTTTAATGGGTTTGTCTTTCGTTATGTAATTGGTAGTTTGTAGTCTTCCGATGTGGTACCCTTTATAGTTGGTTTTGATATAAATGAAATGTTTGAGTTGTATTTCATTGATATTAGTGGGTTATTTAGTTACGACATGTTTGGTTGGTTGTCTAGTCCTCGAGCCTATTTATTTCATTGAGTGTACTAATTTTGTTTATATCTTTTTTTTTCAAAAATAATGTCAAAAATAGATTTTTATTTGACGTTAGGGCTGAAAAAAAAAACGGAACGAAGGCCTCGCTGTCCTGACGCGGCGCAACCCGTGGGGACGAAAACGCCCCCTGGTTATTACTATTCCAGGATTTCTAGAGCCAGGTGGCGTTCATTGATTGGATGAAACGACAGGAGTAAATTAGGGGCATGTGTATGAATCCAGGCTAGACCTTCACTCGATATTTGAATAAATAAAAAAAAAATTAAATTTTGTGGGAAACAAATAATTGGATATTTTTTGAACTGTAAATGTGGGGGAATCCGTAGGGTTTTATCCCTTCCTCGCACGATCGCTCGCATATTTTCTCTCTCCTCCACTTCGCGCAGGAGAGAGATGGGCCGGTGATAAAAGGAAAACGAAAAAGGAAAAACTGCCAAACGGCTATAATTGACGTTCGGGTTCGGGGATTACAGATAGATATAAGCCACGAAGATCGTCGGTTTTCTGCCAACTATCGGCGGAGTTTTATTATGCTGATTGGGACGCCGGCGACTGCAGATTCGAAACCGATCTAGATTCGTCAAAAGCCTTTCGCGGTTGAAACGAAGGGTCAGGGGGAGAAGGAAACGGACAGCCTCGTCTGTATAATTTTAATCTGCAGTTTTGAAGCATTCATCCGATCCCTCAACCATGCCTGATGGGTATTATAGTTCGAAGAAGACGGATGACCTATGCGAAGACGTTTGCGGCCAGGTCTGCTTTTGATTTCCTTTTTGACTGCAATTATTTGCTTTCACCCTCTCCTCCCTGGTGGCTTTCAATTTCCGCTGCATCTTCCTCGCACCCCGCCTCGCTTGATTATGAACTTTTGAGTTAATTTTTTGTCTTGCAGTGGTTTGAGGTTTAGAATTTGCATGTCTTTTGTTCCATTTCCCCCTTTTTAATTGGTGTTTTTCCCAATTGTTGTTCTGAACACAGATGTCATGATTATTTCTGTTGTTCAGATGAACCCTAGAACCGCCCATTGATTTTTGTGTGAAGTCCCAGGTCTTCTCCAACAATGCTTATCGAGATGTTGAATTCATTGGCTTCGGAATTTTTTTTGTTTGTCTATCGTCCAACATATCACTGCACATGGTCTTTCATAAGAAGATAGTAGGAATCCAAGTCCCTTTTGGGGTAGAGGGTTCTGCTGGAAAGCAATCTAATCAAGTCCCTTTTTTTTCAGTTTTCTTCTTGCTTTTCAATTTTAACCTACTTTGTTTTGAGTATTTTTAAAAGATGTTGTTTACTGTTTGCTTAGGTGAGAATTTGTTTCTTTGAGCTTTTAGCAGGCAACCCAGGCAACATTTAGCATGTCGAGACTCCGATGCATCTTGCGGGGGATGGATTTGAAGACTTATCTTTTCTTTTTCATGATTGCCCCTACATGCATCCTCGGTTTTTATCTCCACGGCCAGAAGATCTCCTACTTCCTAAGACCACTTTGGGAATCCCCTCCAAAGTCATTCACAGTACTCCCACACTATTACCACCAGAACGTCTCGATGCAGACGCTTTGCAAACTTCACGGGTGGCGAGTTCGCGAAACCCCCAGACGGGTATTCGATGCAGTTCTATTCAGTAATGAGCAAGAGATCCTCACCATCCGATGGAAGGAACTGTACCCTTACATAACCCAATTCGTGCTCCTTGAATCGAACTCAACATTCACTGGCCTCCCCAAGCCACTGCTTTTTTCCACCATGCGGGGCGAGTACAAATTCATTGAGCCCCGACTGACCTATGGCACGATCGGGGGAAGGTTCCGGAAGGGCGAAAACCCGTTCGTGGAGGAGGCCTACCAGCGAGTTGCGCTCGACCAGCTCCTGAGAATAGCGGGCATTGAAGATGATGACCTGTTGATCATGTCAGACGTGGACGAGATCCCCAGCAGCCACACAATCAATCTCCTGAGGTGGTGCGATGAGATCCCCCCCGTAATCCATCTTGAGCTGAAGAATTATCTATACTCGTTCGAGTTTCATGTGGATAACAAGAGCTGGCGGGCCTCTGTGCACAGGTACCGGGCGGGGAAGACAAAGTATGCCCATTATCGCCAGACGGATTACATGTTGGCCGATGCAGGGTGGCATTGTAGTTTCTGTTTCAGGCGCATCGATGAGTTCATATTCAAAATGAAGGCCTACAGCCACCATGATCGGGTGAGGTTTTCGCACTATCTGAATCCAAACAGGATCCAGGAAGTGATCTGCAAGGGGGGCGATCTGTTTGATATGCTCCCTGAGGAGTATACGTTCAAGGACATCATTGGGAAGTTGGGGCCGATCCCGCACTCCTATTCCGCCGTGCACCTCCCTGCATATGTATTGAACAATGCTGAGAAGTACAGGTTTCTTTTGCCAGGCAACTGTAAAAGGGAAAGTGGCTGACTTTTTGGTTGAGGATGGTTCCTTTTTGTAAAGACTGGAAGGTTTAAACTAGATCTGCTGCACACCCGAGGGCTACTGCAAATTTGGCTGACTGACATTGATATGAAAACCTGTTGAGGCCATTCCATCGAAGAGTTGGTTATTCTTTTCCTTGTGGGTGGGTATGTGTGTATGTGTATATATATTCAGAGCTCTGTTTTGCCATCCATGGAGGGGGTTTACTCTGCCAAATCTTGTGAGAGATCTGTGTGTGTTTTTCTATATGGTGCCATCATTTTCTAGAGTGGCATGGCTCACCCTTGTGGGTTTTTTATTTGTTTTCCCTGTCCGATTAATTCATTAATGCATTCTAGAATGCCGATTTGTTTCTCCTTGCTGCTGCTGAATTTTGATGGTGATTTGTGAAATTTTGCAGGCTGAATGGAATGTTGAATTGTCCTCTTTTTTTATACTTTTGTTTGTGTTTTTTATTATTTAATTTTAATTTGTATTGTTTTTGGAATTTCGGAACATATGCTTGTTTCGGAAGAATGATTTTTTTAAAATGTTTTTTCAGAGGCATGACACATGTTTTTTGTTGATTGTAATTTCTATTAATTATTGTTAATATGTATATTGTTTTTGAAATTTTAAAATTGTTTTGCTTCATGAGAATGATATTTTCATTATAAAGACCAGACATCTGATTTGTGTTCATTTGGAATGATTCTTGTTGGATGTTTGTTTTGTGTGATTATGATTTTATTTGTCGTTTCTAATTATTTTTGTTAATATGTGTTTGTTTATAATTAAATAACATATTCTATTGCATAAGGTTGAACTAACATTTCTAGTATTTGTTGAAAAGTTTGAAATGTTTGAAATGTTTTTGTTTGATTTCAAATGTTTTGTTTTTATATTTTTAGTTGTTTCTCTTGATCAGTTCTGCATTTGCTCCAAATTTCTTCAATGCTATTTTTTTTTCTTGCTTGATTCTTATGTTTATGTGGACTTGGAAGTCACATAACATGTTTTATGTTGTTTAAGGTTAAAATAGTAGATTTAATTGTTATTAATTGAGACATAACATGTATATGGGGAAGACGAGAGATTTTATGAGTTGTATATGTGGGAAGCATGAGTTTTTTTATTTTGAATTATTGCAATTTGTTTTTTTATATTTTTTAAAAATGTTTCTTATTTTGTATTTGTTTTGTGTAATTTTTTTAATGATTGTTATTAAATGCATATCAATTTCGTAGCATAATGAACTAATGTTGGCAATTTCTTTTTAAGATGGGGAACATATGTTCCTTGTTGATTTTGTTTTTAAAATTGAAGTAATTTTATGTTTGTTTTAATTACTTTTATGTGAATTTTGGGGTGCTCCTAGGGGTATTATGAGAGGTCTCGGGACGAAGTTTCTCTAAGTAATTATTGACTCAATAGTTTCTTTGTTTCTTTGTAACCAATCTCCTCAGTACTGTTGTAATATGCGAATTTTGGGGTGAGAAAACATCTTGTTTGTTGTAAAATACAAAAATGACTACTTTACCTTTTTATTTATTTTCAGAGATAAAATATGTGTTTTATAGATGCGGGGAATTTTTTTTGAGTTATTTTTGTTATGTTGTTTTGTTTGTTTATAAATAGAGTGCACATACGAAGTGAATGAAATATGATTGATGATTATTTGTAAGTATTTTGAATCAAGTGTTGTTTTTAAGTTAAGTTGTAATAGGTATGTGGATTTAGTACTAGGAAGGTAATATATTCTTCCAAAAGAATATTTATATTGCTTTTATTGCATTGATACGCACTGTTCATTGATGTGCACTGTTCATTGTTGTAGGATAATGATAAATATTTTTATAGTATGTTGTTCATGAATAAGAAGTTTGATATTGATTTTTTTTTGGATGTGACTATTTCAAATGTCTTCGTGTCATAGTTGAGATTTGTCAAATTTTTAAAGTGTTGATGAGTTTTGTACTGTTTCCCCATGGCGTTTAGTGAGATTTTGAGTTCGAGTCTCGCTGCTTCCCTGCATTTATGTGTTGCATGATTTTCTTTATAATGCATCCCTTTTCCCCGCACCGATGTACATACTACAAAGATTGATTTTCGGTTCAAGTATGTTAAGAATGATGGGTGAGGGACAATGAAATGTGTTAAAAAAATTGTTGGGTGCATATGGAGGGTTCATTTTGTTTGGTTCCACACTTGAATATTTTTCTATTAATTTTTTTAATAATTTTCATTTATGTGGTTATAGATGTTGGTTTACCGGATCTCATTTGCCTAGTGATATTAGATGTTGGGTACTCGATACAACCCGACCCGATTACGTGGTTTAAAATAATGGTTAATCGGGTTTTTATAGGGTTAGAGTAGTAAATTCTAAACTTGATTAATAAATGGATAGAGTTAGGGTCATAGTTTTATGGTATCACAAAACTCCAACCCAATTAAATAAATTATTATTAATTTTTTAATTATACATTCTTAAATAATAGTAAAATGATAAAATGTATTTATCAATCTTGATTTTGTCTCATCAATTTATAAATGAATTTTAAGCATAAACCCAATTAGATTGGTAATTATTCATTCACTAACTATATCTTTTCAAAGTATAATAAAATTATAAAATATGTTCATTTAATTTGAGATACTTTTATTTTAAATTTATAAATGAATTTTTAAAATTCAAAATTATAAACAAAAATTTAAATGTAAGAGTTGGTGTCCTAGAACCAACTGATTGTACTTTGATTACATGGATATTTAATATATTTAAATATTAAACATCTTATTACATATTGTTCATTGTTCTGCATGACTATGATGTAATAGTGTCTTAAAGTATTTGTTGTATTGATAAGGTCGTGACAGCTCTCCGCCATGATGAGAACCTTGAAATGCTATAACAATATTCTTAAATATAATTCTACGGTTGGATGACATACTATGATGAGACACATAGCATGCAGACCATCAGATGCGAGTACTCATAAGCAGATGAGACTTCCTCTCATGAAGTTTGTAGTTGCTAATCTTCAAGACAGAAGATTATGAGAACAGATTCCGCATGTTTTGGTGTCATCGGATATTTCTATCTGCGAGCGCGTGTAATGATCCTTAGACTTTAAGATTATCATTAATACGTGTCACGACTCGCGTACTTTGATTTACTGACGAAAACCGTCACGCAGACAGTTGGTGAGAAGTAAGGTATGTTGGGTGCGTCATGAGCGACATGTTATTAATGGATAAGTCGAGAAAGGATTTGTCCCTTCTATTTATGGAAGTCAATATATCGGCCCTTTGATTGAAATAGAACCGTCGCGCGAAATTCCATAGCTATGGTGTAACGATGAGTTTATTTCGTGTAGTCAAAGAACGACGTATCAAGCATAAAAGTTGATGACGTTATCATGAAACCTGCTTGATGAGATATTGCGACAAAGATATTATATTACACAGTGAGCGTTCGTATGTGGATGTCATTGTTGCGACTTTAAGTTCTTTCTCTTGAGTGTCTTGACCCGTTGCTAGACAGTACTATTGGACTTTAGGCAAGCCCACCTAATGCCAACGAGAAAAAATCCTAGAGGGTCACACACTAAGTGTTTCTGGTGGTCTCGATTAAATTCTATTTGAATTTAATTAATAAATATTAATTTCAAGACAGTGGAATAATTTTTTTTCAAGTTAAAATGATTGCATAAACTAAATAAATATTTATCCACCAGATTGTGGGTAAAATATATATATTTATTTTATTGAACATTTAATAAATATTTATTTACTAGTTTGTAAATAAAATATTTTTTTAAGAGAATAAATTATTTATTTATTTATTCAGGTGTTCAATAAATGGAAGTGGAGTTCGAGCGGATCAAGACCGGTCTAGTAGTAAAATAATTATTTGCAAGACGATAAATAATTATTTAACTAGTTGGCACAAATTAAAATAACGTTGCTATTATTTTGTGACGCGAAATTTTATTTATAATTTCATTTTGCGCAAGTTGGCGCACTATAAATAATGACGCGATTTTATTATTAATAACATGAGTTTTCTCTAAGGTTATGAATGTATTTAATTGTTGTTACTCAATTAAATATTGTAACCGAAACTCCATGTCAATAAATAGACACATACGTCTATTGTGCCATGTACCGAACCACACACCAGGTGAATTGAGAATTGTTAAGCTAAACAATTTCTCTCTCAAATCCTCTTCCCGCCCCTCTCAAGAACGAGAGACTTTCTTTAAGGTCGAAGAACAAGCAATCAAGAATGACCGACACAAGACACTTGCTTCGCCGCGCTAGTACCCGGAGAACGAGTGGTGTCGATCAGAGGCCATTAGAGCACGTGTGGATCACTGTTAGAGGGATTCTAGTTTGGATCCTTGCAAGCGCAACAAGATAATCCGAAAGGGTCATTCTGGACGATCAACATCATCAACGAAGAAAATACCAAAGATCTAGGTATTATTTTCTTTATGAAATTAATTAAATTAATTATAAACAAGAAGTGCAAAATCATCTCTAAAGGTTTCGAGCCTCTTTCTTCTTTATCTAAATCATTGATTCTATTTCGTAGAGATTGACGTTCATCTTCGTATTGATCCCAGAATAATCATTGATCATGGTGAAAATTAAAGTTGGGTGCCGACCCAACCACGCTTCCGCTGCTCCCGGAACTTACAAGTGGTATCAGAGGGGTTACATCATAGTTTATAATTATTTAAATAATTCGTTGATGATTTACAGTTTAATAATTTAGTTTGTCAATTCAAGGTTAATCGTTCTTATAATCTAGATTTCGAGATCTGTTCTCCCTCTTTTCATTTCTCATTCACCTTACAGAAACGATCTTTTCTTTTAATTTTGATTAAAATAAAACAGAGGATCTCATCCGGAGGTGTCAAAGGTTCTTGGTCGTACAACACCAGAATACACGACGTGTAGTTGAATTCACACACTGTGTATCAAGGTTCAATGCATCGGGACTGGTCTGCCAAACCAAGTCATGTCATTGGAGTTTGTCTAAGTCTTAAAGACTCCGCGTGTTGACCAAGAACATGTGACACACAGTTTCTGGATTACACGCCATGTACACGACATGTAATCCCTTCGGGTTAGGGTTGGACCGTGCACCCCGTACACAGCTTGCCCAACTGGAGACCGTGTAACGCGAATACTACAGAGCGTGTGGTCCACTGGACACACCGTGTACTTCGAAGATTTCTGAAGTACATTTACACGTCGTATCCCCGGGCGTGTACTTCGGATGGACAGTGAATGATAGTACACGCCGTGTAGTTGGAACTACACACCGTATACTCATCCAAATTACGCAGATTTATTAAAATTTATTATTATATTATACAAACCTTTGATACGTGTACCATGATGCATGCGTAAAGCTGAGGCATAACACATGATAGGTGTTTTATGTATATGTGTTTAATTTAATATCTGTGTAATGTTCATTTCTACTCATTGGGTAGTTATGAATGAGAATTCATTGGGTTTCCTCCAAGGTACAAGTTACGTACAAAGATAATTTTAAATGAATTTATTTGTTTAAAATTATGATGGATGCGAATCTCAAGGAAATTCATAAAAACGATTAAGATAAAAGGATTGATTAATTAAAGATAATAATTAATCGATTCGAGCGCAATTTATCTTAATAAGAATGATTAAAGAATTGAAAACTAGTTTTATTAAATGCGTAACTCTTTGCACGTATGTGGGTGATCATGAGCCAGACCAAGACCTTTTTATATGATTGGTTTCCTTTTCATTTATTTATTAAATTAATTATTGGCCTGCGAGCCATCTCTCCTCATTAATATATAGGGCCTACGTGCCCATGGTTTCTTTTATGTAAGCCCCCCTTTTACCCCTCACCCACGTGTGAGTTTAAAATCATATGTAATGGATGGAACTCCCAAGCTAGAGGAGGCGGTTCAAGCTGGATCTGAGAAAAAACCAAGCCCAGGATATACAGAGGTGGACAGGTGGAAAGCTGTAAACATGAACCCAAAAGGTTCAAGGTTTTCTCCCCTAGGTTAGGGTTAGTTTATCAACCGCTAGATAAACTAATGGTTAGAAAAGCTCATGATTATGCCCTTCACTTTATTTTATTTCCGCCAGTTGCATGGTTTATCATTATGGATGTGTTGTTACGATAACATAATTAATGTATTAAACAAGCATGCAAGATGGAACTAAAATAAACTGGGCTTATGCGTAAATATTATCAATACATGGTTAATCACTTAAGTAAGTTCCACTTAATATTAACAAGCATGTGATAATGATAATACACTACTGGAATTTGAGGTATTTGCGTCGGGATCCCATCGCAAATGCTCTTTTGGGACGGGGTTCCGTTGCAAATAGCCCGTTGCAGAAAATGAGGTTGCAAATAGTTTTCTTTGTGACGAGACGATTTCCCACCACCAATAGTTCTCTGATTATATAATATATATATAACAACCTTTTGTGACGGTCCCGTCGCAAAAAGTTATTTGCGATGATCCAGTTTTCCCGTCGCAAATAGTTTTTCGATTATATATATTATATATATAAAAACCTGTTGCAACGAGAACCCATCGCAAAAGGTCCCGTCACAAATATTTAATAAAAAAATATTCAATAAAATTATAATAAATTAATATTAGAAAATAATAATAATAATAATACTATTAATATAAATAATAATATAATAATAATAATAATATTAATAATATAAAAAAATTATATTATTATAATATTAATAATAAAATAATACTAATAAAATAATAATGTTATTATTATTATTTATGAAAAAATAATATTAATATTATTAAAATAATAAAAAAATTATAAAATATTAAAATTATTAATATTCGCAAAAAATATAAAAAAATATAAAATTATTATTATTATTATTATTAGTAAAATAAACAAACATTAAAAAATATAATACTAATAATAAATAATAAAATATTAAAAAAAATAAAAAAATTTAAAAAATTAAATTATGCAATATTCGCACTAATATAAAAGACAGAAACTGTAAATAGTTAACATTACAACAAACTTTGAATTCAAATGTTTTTAACATTAAAAAAAAGTCAATGTGGGGGATAGTCTTCTAGAGGAGGTGGAGGAGCTGGAGGAGATGGTGGATGAAACTCCATCCCTAAACTATGAGTCAGACGTCGCATGTATTCCATCTGCTCGTGATGCTACTGCTGCCATCTACGCGTCTCCTCCTCGTACTGTTACTGCTGCTACTGCTGACGTATCTCTTCCTGTTGCTTACGCAAACTCTCTATAAGCTCACTCTAAGCTTGCAGCTGCTCATGATACTGTGAGCCAGAAGATGATGCCTCTCTATGAGCTCCTCTCGAGCTGGACACCGACATTGCAGCAGTACCATAATAAGTTCCAGGAGTCAAATGAGAGCCGATACCAACTACTTAGCCATTCTTGAAGCCATACTAGGTCGCCTGCATCCATGCCGCCTCATCGAAATGGTGGGCACTAGTCTGATCAGTTGTCTCGACCTGACTCTCAGCCCGTGTCTAAGAGGTCGCAACCTCATACGACACCTTTAGTTCCAATTTGAAATTAAAATAGTGAAAATATTATATGCAGTTAATTTAAAAACTAAAAAAGAAATAATACTGACCACAATCCGACACTTGTGATCACCTCTAATCTCTCCAGTGGCAAGATCATTGTACATCCTCCGATAAACGTCGTACTCCGTAATGTCAGGCTGGTCGACTGCCTATATGAATATAAAATAAACTGTTTATATTTAAAGTTATATAAAATATTTAAAAAAAGTACTTACCAAATGCTCTCTATGCATACTGAATGCACGACTACCGGCTCGATGCGTCACCTCCTGTCTCCCCCAGTTCTGTCGGCCCAATGAAGATCTCATCTGAAATCCACCACCCAACAAGTGTGAACATAATCCATCCCAAATGTGAGTTGAAATGTACTATGTTCGGTGGGCTCTACATGACTCATCAAACACTGTCACTCCTGTTTTTTTCATGGTCGTCTTTCTCAAATTGTGCAAAACCTGACGGAAATGGTCACACATAAACACCTCAAATGCCGTGTGGATAACGTCACACATGCTATCATTAATGGGATACCATAAAACCTAAAAATAATTTATAATATAAAGTTATTAATGAAATAAATTTCAAAATAAATATTATTTATTTACGTATCAGTCAACGATCGAACATGTCAAGCTACACATCAACTAGAATCTGCTCCCATGTGATCTATGACTGAGAAAAATAACTGTGCAAGATAGCGCTTCCCTATCCAACAACTATATGCATAAAACTGTGAAAAAAGAACAAATAATCAAACAATTAGTATATAAATAAATTAATGAAAGCTAACTAAAATATACAGGTTACTATACCTCTGCATGTGTGGATCGAAGCCAAGACGCGGACATCGCTCAGGGATAAGGTCAGGAATCATCAGTCACGCAAGACCACACCCCCTCCGCGTACCCCCTGAACCACCAGCAGGCTGAGGGTCAGATGATCCCAAATCCTCCTCATCCAAAGGTAGCTCACCCTCCTACAACTGACGAAATAGATCATCGTCCATCTAAAACACAAAATGATTATTGTTAGAAAATAGTTAAAAATAACTATTATATATAGATATATATTAGTTATGATTATAACCAGCATTTAACTATGTCAATGTTTACCTTCATCATTATCTTCATATCTGATGATATTAATGCCTTCATATTCCTCCTCGACATCATCAATATCCATATAAGTTTCAGTTTTATAAACTCTTGCCATTTCAAATTCATTTGTAGCATCATTAACATCATCGTCATCATCAGCCCTTAATTGTGGGGTCTCATCATCGATATTCGTGTCTCTTTGTGAAAAAGATGGATTTTGAGTAGTCTCTTGAAAAATTTCAATTCCTTGCACTTCAGCGGAACCACATTCACTTCGAGTAAAATGATTTTCTCAAGATTTCATTTTTATTATGCTCCACCAATCACTCAGGTCTCTTGAAGTAGCACAATACTTTGCATAATAAATTTGATGTGCTTATTGAGCCAGTAAAAATGGTTCATTTACTGCAAGAAAAATTTTATATTTAATATCAATGATTCCATGAGTCAGATGAACACACAAACCTCTCTCAGTATCCAACCACTAACATTTAAATATTGTTAGGTAATTTTGTTTTAGATAACACAATTCAATAATTTCAACCAGCATGCCATAAAAGTCAACTTCAGTTTCTCTATGATGAGATCATCTCAAGAAAACTCTACTATTCATTGTTTTTTTGATTCCTCATATGCACGTGTATGAAATAGAAAACCATTCACCACATATACATTATAAGATTTAACCATTTTGGATGGTGGATTACTCAATATACATAGTTGCTTATCAATTTTATTAGCATGTTGAGACACCTGAAAATTTGTAAAACAATTATCAATATAATAAATAATAAACTGAATTTATATGTTAAACCATCAATAATTTATGTTACCAGTTTTTGAAACCATTGATATTTTTTTTGCTGGTGTTCTTTAAGAACAATTGCTGTAATTTGTGGAAGCTGTTTCTTGATATGATTATCATATAACCTACAAATAAAATAATTTTACTTACTGTAACATAAATTATTGAATAAGTGATAGAAGAACTCACAATACAAATGATGTCATTTCTTCATAGTTGAGCTGAACATATGTATGAGCTCTGTGATGTTCATCATCTAAAAGCCATCGTTTATGAACTCCACCGAAGCCAAGATCTGGCTGATTAAAAACTAATAATTGACTGGCCATTTCATCATCAAAATTCCCATAATTCTATCCCACACGGTTGTGTTTTGAGAGATATTCAGATTCAAAATAATGAGAGTAGAAAAAAGCAAATTCCTCTTGAAAATAAGCTTCAACAATTGAGCCTTCAACTGCTGATTGTCACATACTTTTTTCTTCAATTTCTGCATGCATCTCTCGAATGTGTACATCCATAGAAACTATACTAGACCTCCATATTTTTTTTCATGTGGAAAATGTAACATCAAATGTTCAATTGATTCAATGAAATCCAGTGGAAAGATTTTTTTACAGCTTACATATAATTATAAAAACATCTTCTTCAAGTTTTCTTAGTGCATCGTAGTCTATTGTTGCCGCAAAAATGTCTCATAAAAAATATGACATGTCTGTTATCGAATCCCAAATCATAAAATTCAACAAATATATTAATCCAATCAGTATAAGTCTTTCCATTATAACATGAAAATCATGACCTTTTAATCCGGTAATATGACCATTCTTAACACATCTACCCAAATTGGAAGCATATCCATTTGGAAGTCTAAAATATTCAATACACTGACAAAATATTAAGCAAATCTTTTTTGTACAGTGTATAAGTTTCTTTTGGATTCATTAAACTTTATGATCTGACATTTTTAAATAGTTCAAGTTCTGGTCGACTGCAAATTTGGGAAAGATCTAATTGTGCCTTTACATTATCTTTGGTCTTACCTGGTGTATCCAAAACTATATGAAACAAATTATCAAAATAATTCTTCTCAATATGCATGACATCCAACATGTGGAGGACCAACAAATCAGACCAATATGGCAGATCCCAAAAAATGCTCCGTTTTATCCAATTATGTTCTTTCCCAAAGCCATGAATTTTTTATTGGTTTATTGTTGGTCCAAATGTGATGGGAGGTAATGAAAATACAACTGATTTTAACTCTGTACCTGAGATCATTTTTGGAGGTCCATCCCTTTTAATTGCGCCTTTTCTAAAATGCAATTTGTTCCTCCAAAAAGGATGACTGGTTGGAATAAATTTGCGATGACAGTAAAAATAGCAAGTTTTTTTTCCATTAACAAGCATAAATGCTTTTTTGTCTTCCATACATTAAGGACATGATTTTGGATCATGTGTACTCTATCCAGATAACATTCCATATATAGGGAAGTCACTAATTGTCCATATCAATGCATATTTTAGTTAGAAATTGTATTTTGCAACAACATCATATGTACTAATTGTAGGTTCCGGGCGTAGCGGAAGTGCGTTGGGGGGTTTGCCCAACTTTAATATTAGCGCTAAACAACTTTCAACCCGAGATCCGTCACGATAATAAAATGCAGGATCTTCGGAATAGAATGAAGAATAAAAAGAAAGAGAAGGGTCCCAGAACCATTGAGAGGATCATCATATGTTGATTATAATTAATTTAATTAATTGACAAGAATTACCTTGATGGAATTATTTCTTTGTTGATGTCTCCGGTCACGATCCGATGTGATCCATCATTGCGTTGTAGAATCCAAGTGTAAGATTCCTCTAGCGGTGATCCACATGTGCTCCATATATCTCTGGACACCATCGAAGGGATCTCCGGGTGCTAGCACGGAAGAACCTTCGCTTTCGATGTCCGCCTTCGATCACCTTGATCCGGTGGTGGTGGATCTCTCTCAGTCTTGAGAGTGTTCTTGTAGGAAGTAGTTCTTTTGGCCTTGAGAGAATTCTACAGAATTGTTGTGCACAACGATTCTCTCTAGAAAAGTGTTGGGGTTGTGAGGATATTTATAATCGGGTTTGAGGTTATAGAGTTATGACAATAAATAAATGCATTGCGCATTTTATTTATTTCATTAACTCTTATTGAAAACCCCCATGTCAAATGATTAATTCCTTGACATGCACCCACGATGATTATAATAAATATCATTTAATAAAATGATATTATTTCCTCAAAACCCCGACTGAAAAAACTACACGGTGTGTAATCATTAATACATGGCGTGTACTCGTTTTCCATGAAAACTACACGGCGTGTACATTCAATGTACATGGTGTGTTTATCTTGTTTTCATTTTCTTTATTTACTCCACCACATTTATTAGACCTTGAGTAATGGATATTTATTTCTTAAATAAATGTAACTGCATTACTCGCTAATAAATATATATTATTTCGCCCACAATATATTCTCTCGAATAACTAGTTTCGAAAATAAATGCGATCAGGCATTCTTAAATAATTATTAAACCACAGTTGGGAATAATCTTTATTTAACTTGTTAAATTAATATTTAACTAAGATATATGGAAACACTTAGTGTGTGACCCTCTAGGCCTCTTTCTCAATGGCATTAGGCGGAGTTTGCCTAAATTACAAGGTTAACATCTAATAACACGCCAAGGCACCCATAAAGAAAGAAGTTAACACTGTAATGACGTGTAACCTCATACGAACGCTTATCATGTAATATAATCCCTTTGTCACAATATCTTGAATCAAGCGGGCTGCATGCTAGTGCCATCAACCCATGTGCTCGATTATTCTTTCTTTGAATTTTCGGAATTGAACTCACTCATACCTTACCATGACCATAGATTTATTTAGGCTATATCAATTCCATCAAAGGGCCTGAGATATCTACTTCCGTTATAGAACAGAAGGGACAAATCCTTTCTCGCATTATCTATTAATGTAGTATTACTCGTGACGCACCCAACGTATCCTACCTCACTGCGAACAGTGTGTTGTCACAGTTTTCGTCAATACATCTAAGTGCGCGATTTGTAATACCCATTAATAATAATATTAAAGTCTAAGGATCAATACACACGTCCGCAGATAGGAACTTGCAATGACACTATGAAATGTGGATTTCCTACTGGCGGGTCTCGTTCTCATAATATCCTCCTGGATATTACCATGGGCGCACACTATGATAAGGTGCCTCAAATTTTTATGAGTCCTCACCCCTAATGGACTATATTATTTGTGTCCCTCAAATAACATCATCTAGACATGGAACATATATTCAAGAACAATGTTATGGCACTTCCGGGTTCTCATCATAGCAGGGATCCACTATGACCCTTTAATGCAACTGTTGTCCTTAGGACATTATCACATGTATTGTCAC
The DNA here is from genome assembly GCA_963277665.1 of Viscum album. Lineage (NCBI taxonomy): Eukaryota > Viridiplantae > Streptophyta > Magnoliopsida > Santalales > Viscaceae > Viscum > Viscum album. The sequence continues at coordinate 352,159,140 of OY728125.1, read as the reverse complement.
GCAGAATAATAATCAAGATGTGATAAGGTATTTATTAATGAATAAAGTACAAAGTATTTGGTTCTAGGACACCAACTCCAATATAATCTCACTTGTACTAGAGCCAACTGCTAACAACCTTTAACCCGCTAGCTCTCACATGATATTCATGCTTTTGCTGAGATAGGCCTTTAGTCATGGGGTCCGCCACGTTCTCTTACATGGACACTCTGATCACTGCAACTTCACCCCTTTGATAGAAATCCCTCAAGAGGTGATACTTCCAGAGTATATGCTTTATCTGTTGATGTGACCTTGGTTCTTTTGCAAGATCCACCGCTGTAGTATTATCACAATACAACGTGATAAGATATTTACTGCTAGGCACCACATCAAGCTCCTGGACAAAGTTCCGAATCCAGACGGCTTCCTTGGATGTATCAGAAGCCGTTATATATTCAGACTCCGCATTAGAATCAGCGACAACTGGATGCTTTGAACTCTTCCAACTCACAGCTCCTCCATTGAGATAGAAAACATATCCAGATTGCGACTTCAGATCGTTCTGATCTATCTGAAAACCAGCATCAGCGTACCCCCTGATGATAAGCTCCTTGTAACGACCCAAAGTTTCATTAATGGAAAATCCCTCTTGATCCAGTAAATTGTCTATTTATAAAAAAGATGTTTTTATAAGATGTCAACTTCTTTGGTTTTATGATAAGAGTTGTGACCGTTACTTTTATAGCCGTTGAACAGTGATCACATGATTAATATAAATATACGGCTTTAACGAACCCAATTTTTACTCAGACAAAGGAAGTGATGGCCTCATCCAGTAGAATTGCCCCATACGAAGCCCATTTATCGAATCTCGGAAAAGAGGTGGCATCCTTGGGCTTCTCCCTTAACCAAGCCCAAGCTGAGCTTCATTATGTCAAGCTCGAACATGACCGTCTACGGGAAAAGTAGAAGTTGATTGAAATTACCACTCGAGCGATGTTATCCGAGCCACCTCAAGAGTCTGTCACCATCGCACACCTTACCCTTAGGTCTTATGCGGCTGTTTTAAGGGGTTATGTAACAAATAAGTAGTACTATGTTCATGTACATTATTTTTTTATATAATAATGAATATAATTTCTAGTCATTTTTGATACATTGTAAATAGTTTTTAAAGTACAAATGGTGTTTTTAGTTATTATTTAATTAAGAAATCTATTTTATTAAATTAAGGTATTTTTGAATTAAATAATATTTTAATAAAATAATAATATTTTTATTAAATTAATTAAATATAAACGATATTATAAATTTATGAATGCAATTAAAATGTTATATTAAGGTTTGAAATCCATTTCTGTCAAAACCCGTGAATTTTCGATAAATGTTGGTTTTTATTTTAAAAGTGAAAATTAACATATTTAGAATTTTTTTAGATAAAATAAATGTCATTTCTGGAATCAGGACGTCGAAATTATCCAACGGTGAATTTTTCATAATTTTATGAGAGTCAAATTTTTGGGTAAAAATTAAATACCATTTAAATATATAATGTGTTTTATGACATCATAATGACCCAATGGTGATGTAATAAAATACTATAATCCTTATGTTAGGCCAATATATGTTTTACCATTAAAATAAAGTGATTTTGGGTTTGTTTGACTTACTTTTCAAAGCATTAATGAACCCCTCAAGACTTATTCAACACTTTGCCTTTTTAAATTAATTTCCATGGGAGTGTGACTCACCTCCACATAAGCAACCTTATTATTTTAATAATTTCGGACCTTGGCCTTGTAAAATATTTTTTTCCTATTTCCTTTTCCAGAAACCATGGGCAAAAACCATGGGATGGTTTGTGGTTTGGATTAGTTTAATATAAGGGGTCCCAAACCTAAATAATAAAGAATTCTCTCACCTTTCTTATATAAACCCACCCAAGCTCCCACTTAATCCTCACTAAAATCCTTTGGAGTTCATCCAACCTCTGCCCTACTCTCTCTATAATCCTCCCAAGGCGCCCCAAGCTCCCAAGAAGCCTCTCACAAGCCTCTCTCTAGCCTTTGGAAGCACACTTCCAAGTAAGGGTTTTTTCTTCCTCTCTCTTTTTTTTGTCAATTTTCTTTAAGTTGTATTGCCCTTTTAATTTAAATTATGAATTTTGGGGTATGGTTTCTCACCTCCCCCATACTTCCCACTTATTGATTTAATGATGGGAGACCCCTTTCTCTCTCATTAAATGCCTCCCATGTACACCCGTTACTATGCTGAAATTCCGAAAGGAACTTCTCTCTCTTCTTTTACATTCAAGAAATACTTTTGTATCATGAATCTAAATTCCATTTCAATTGTTGGGACATGTATCTATATGACCTCCTTACTTTCCATTACATGTAAATATGATGAGAAACCCCTTTCTCTCTCATCAACCTTTTTTATGAATTCTTATGTCACGCCGTTACGCTGCCGAAATCACACCGATTTTCTAAGCCAATGTCATTGTGTAGTGAATACCATGCCCATTTCTCCATCAAGGGTATTCACCTTTATGCACATTTACTTATTGATTGTAAAGTTTCATGTATTAATTCCACATTCCTTTATCATGGAATAAATGATTATGTTTTATGAATCCATGTTTTATGATCCATGTGGCACACTTATGCATGAAATGAAATGTTTAAGAAGGGTGCGCCCTTATAGTGCTCCAATGCATTGGGTAAAGTATAGTGTCATGATACGTCATGTGCAATGAGTGTTGAATCATGATAATTCAAGTGCAATGAGGGTTTACTCGTGCTTCATGTGCAATGAGGGTTTACTCATGCTCCATGTGCAATGAGCCTTGGCTCATGCTAATTCAATGTTAAGTGTTGTTGCCACATTTCCATGTTATGATTATCATGCTTTATCATGCCTTTATGTTCATTTTTATTTTATTCTCTATTGATATGCCTATTTTCTAACATGTATTGTACTCCTCATGTTATTCCATGTGTACTCCCTTACTGGGCTTTATAGCTCACCCTTTTCTTATGCATGTCCTCAGGTTATCCCATGCAATGCTAAGTATGAGGGAATGTAGTGGTCATTTAAAGGAAGTTTTCAATAAAGATGTTGTATTTCATGTTTTAAGTTTTTATGTAATGATCCTAATCCCCAAATACACTAAACCTCTCGATATGCTTTGTTGTATCAAGTGAAGTTTTATGTAATGAATCATGTTTAAGTTGTAATAAAAAGCAGGGTTGCAATAGTTGGTATCAGAGGATAGGTTTAGTTATTTTTGGGATTAGGAAAACCCTAGTAAAGCCTTAGATACAAGACTAAGTATAATAAAAACATCCCTAAGATTTGGTAAATACTAAGTAAGTGGTTTATCAAACAAATACATCCCTGTCTGGATACGAGCAGGTAGAGGCGTCTCTGGCACATATGTATCCTAGGGGTAAAACCCGAAAACACCGCTTTGAACTAGACTCGAACGGGAACTGGTGCAAGATAACGGGCCTTGCTGCACTCTTGGTTACGACACTCCCGGGGGATATGTTTTGATAAATTCACAATCTTGGTATGAACCCTTATTAAGGAAAAAATTCCCCTAAGAATATATGTTAGAAAGTAGATCATGAAAAGCCTAGATTGAATCCTATAGACTCATGAGTTAAAGAAATTAAAGTTTATTTATAAGTCATCAACTTTTGTCTTTGGATTACCCTTTATGTGTTACCCTTAACTTTCCTTTTATTCCAGCCAATGGCCGGTAATAGGAGGACTCGGGCCAACAACCGTTGTGAAGATCAGTGTGATGATTGTACTAATGAGATGCCCAATCCAATGGGAACAGGAATCACAAACTTTGTCACGCTTCTCTCTCAGCTAACTCAAGTTTTGAATAGAAACACGGGTCAAGAGGAACGTTCAACCCCCCCTAAGAAAGAACAAGTCTCTATCGAGAGATTCATGAGACAAAGGCCTCCTACTTTTAGCGGATCATCCGATCCCACGATCGCTGAACAATAGATCAACTCCATTGAAAAGATATTCTCCATACTCCAATGTTCTGAACAAGAGAAGGTTATCCTGGCGGCTTATCGTATGGAGGGTGAAGCTGATCAATGGTGGACGTTGATCAAAAATACGAAGCCTGAGGAGGAGATCGAGGCTTTGGAATGGAAGGAATTCCGAAAGATGTTTTTCGATAAATATTTTCCGCTCACCCTCCGTCTTAAGATGGAAAAGGACTTCCTTTCCCTCAAGAAAAAAGATGAAGAATCTATGGGAGCGTACGAGGCCAAATTCACAAGACTTGCACGATACACTTCCGGCTTTGTCGTTACCCCCGAATGCAAGGTTGACCGCTTCTTTGGTGGGCTGAAGCCTAGCTTGCGGAAAGCATTAGCGATCCGTGACTTCGACAGTTATGAGGAAATTGTCCGATGTGCCCTCAAGGTCTAAATGGAGATCGGAGAATCACAGGGGTATCATGGGGACAAGAAGCGTAAGGTGGACTTCAATGCTGGTGGTCCGATGGATAAATCCAACGGTGCTAATAAGTTACAACACCCCACTTGCCAAAAGTGCAGAAAGAAGCACCCTGGAAATTGCCTTAAGGGGACGAGAAAATGCTTCAGGTGTGGAAGAGAAGGGAACCTACCTATTAACTGTCGGTAAGAAGGAACCGCGATTGCGACAGAGGAGAGGAATGATCCGTTCGGACCTCAACGCATTGTTCAATGCTACAAATGCAAAGAACTGGGTCATTTTGCAAATCAGTGCCCTAATCCAAGGGTTATCAGAGGCAACCAACAACCTCCAAGACAGTAAGGAAGAGCTTTTGCCATCACTTCTACCGAAGTGAACCCCGACAACGAAGTGGTGACAGGTACGCTAGTTATTCATTCAAGAATAGTGAACGTAATTTTTGATTTAGGTTCTACACATTCTTTTATATCTCAAAAGTTTAGTAGAACAATCCCAGCACCACCACAAATCATGGAAGTAAAGATGTCGGTGAGTACGACAAATGGGGAAATCATTGAATCCCATGAATATAAGTCCTCCCCTGTTATAATCTGTGGATTGAATTTCCCGGCGAACCTCATCATACTCCCTTTGGTGGAATTTGATGCAATTCTTGGCATGGATTGGCTTTCCTTATATAGAGCCAACATAAATTGTTGGGAGAGGGAAATCACACTCCATATGGAGAATCAACCCCCGATTCTTTACAAGTGTCAGGAGGAAGATGAATCTCCTTTAGCTCCATCATCTCAAGCATGGATATTACTGCCCTATGAGCACGCGTATCTGGATCAGATGATTGAGTCCAAGGAAGAAACCATCCTTGATGAAATGCCTATTGTGAGGGAATTCGCTGAAGTGTTTCCCGAGGAACTGCCTGGTCTTCCTCCAAGAAGAGATGTTGAGTTCTCAAATGGAATTATACCTGGGGCACTACCAATATCCAATACTCCATATAGAATGGCTGTTTTTGAGATTGAAGAGATAAAGAAACAACTACAGGAGAATCTGGATAAAGGGTTTATACGCCCAAGTGCTTCACCATGGGGTTCACCAGTCCTCTTCGTCAAGAAGAAGGATGGGTCAATGATGCTTTGCATCGATTATCACGAACTTAACAAAATCATGATAAAGAAAAAGTATCCACTCCCACAAATTGATGACTTGTTCGATCAGTTGCGTGGAGCACAATACTTCTCCAAGGTGGACTTGCGGTCGGGATATTATCAAGTAAGGGTGAAGAAGGAAGACATCCCCAAGATTGCTTTTCGTACAAGGTACGGGCACTATGAATTCATAGTAATGCCTTTCGGACTCACCAATGCTCCAAAAATATTCATGGACTTGATGAATAGAGTCTTTAGAGATTACCTTAAAAAATTTGTGGTAGTCTTTATAGATGATATTCTAATATACTCCAAAACCAAGGAGGACCATGAGGAGCATTTAAGAATCGTACTGGAGACTTTGCGTAATGAGAAGCTCTATGAAAAGTACAGAAAGTGTGAGTTCTGGTTGAAGGAGGTCTCATTCTAGGGCCATATCATCACAAGCAATGGGATATCTGTGGATCCCTCCAAAACAGATGCAATTGAGGGATGGCCGAGGCCAACATCGGTAACCGATATCCGTAGCTTCTTGGGGTTATCTGGATATTATCAACTATTTGTGAGAAATTTATCACGATTTTCCAACCCTCTTACCAAGATAACTCTAAAGGGAGTAAAGTTTTCTTGGAGTGATGAATGCGAAGAAATCTTCAAGGAGTTGAAAAGGAGGCTTATCACTACACCCGTGCTCACTTTACCCATAAGTGGGGAGATTTTTGTGGTATTCAGTGATGATTCGAAGAAGGTCTTAGGATGTGTGCTGATGCAGAATGATAAAGTGATATCCTATGCCTCAAGGAAGTTGAAAATCCATGAGCGAAACTATCCAACGCATGATCTGGAGTTGGTGGCGGTGATCTTTTCCTTGAAAATCTGGCGGCATTATCTCTATGGAGAGAAATGTGAGATATATACTGACCACAAGAGTCTTAAATATATATTCACACAGAAAGAGCTTAATATGCGCCAGAGAAGATGGATAGATCTCATAAATGATTATGACTGTTCAATACATTACCACCCTGGGAAAGCGAACAAGGTGGCAGATGCCCTAAGTAGAAAGGATCCAGCGATTCTATCAATGATGAGAATTGAGAAGGATCCAATCTTCTTAGACTTGATGAAGATGGATGTGGGAATCATAAAGAAGGGAACATCATCAATCCTTTCACAAATTATTGCTCAACCATCTCTTTTGGAAAGGTTAAAGGATGCTCAAAAGGATGATGTGGGAATTCAAGAAAAAGTGGAAGCTATCAAAAAGGGGAAATCCTCGGAGTTTAATGTTAATGAATAAGGAATTGTGTGGTTTGGGAAAATAATATGTGTTCCATCAAGTCCGGAGTTGAAGAAGGAACTTTTGGATGATGCACATAGTTCAAATTTCTTTATTCACTCAGGGAGAACAAAGATGTATCGAGATCTATGAGAAAAATTTTGGTGGGATAATATGCAGAAGGAGATTACTGAATATACATCAAAGTGCCTGGTGTGTCAGCAAGTGAAGGCAGAGAGGCAGAAGTCTAAGGGGATGATGCAACCATTGCCCATACCAGAATGGAAATGGGAGAACATCACCATGGACTTTGTCACCGGACTTCCAAAGACATCCAAAGGCAACAATGCAATCTGGGTTGTTGTGGATCGTCTTACAAAGACTGCACACTTCATTGATATTTGAGAGGATTTCTCATTGGATCAACTAGCACAGATATATATTAGGGAAGTGGTAAGGTTGCATGGAGTACCACTGTCTATTGTGTATGACTGAGATCCAAGATTCACCTCTAAGTTTTGGAAGAGTCTTCAACATGCTCTGAATACTGAACTAAACTTCAGTACGACCTATCATCCTCAAACTGATGGCCAATCCGAGTAGACTATCCAAACACTTGAGGATATATTGAGAGTGTGCTCAATGGACTTTTAAAGGAGGATGGTATCAACATCTTCCTCTGGTTGAGTTCTCTTATAATAATAGTTTCCACTCGAGCATCCAAATGGCACCATATGAAGCCCTGTATGGGAAAAGGTGCAGAACACCGGCATGTTGGGATGAGGTCGGTGAACGTAAGCTGCTTGGACCAGAAATGGTCAAAGAAATGGTGGAGAAGGTGAAAAACATTCAGCAGCATATCAAGGAAGCCCAGAGTCGACAGAAGAGTTATGCAGATAATCGTCGACGATACCTTGAATTTAAAGTTGGAGACATGGTGCTTTTACGCATATCTCCATGGAAGAAGGTCATGAGGTTTGGAAAGAAAGGGAAGTTAAGTCCAAGGTACATCAGCCCCTTCAAGATTCTTGATCGTGTTGGGGCTGTGGCCTATCGACTAGCACTTCCACCTACTATGGCCAAGGTGCATGATTTCTTTCATGTATCCCTCTTAAGGAAGTATATATCGGACCCTTCACATGTACTCTCTTATGAGGTGGTACAATTGGAAGATGATCTTTCTTATGAGGAGAAACTAGTGAAGATCTTAGATCGTAGAGAAAAAGTTCTACGAAATAAGACAATTCCCCTCGTCAAGGTGTTGTGGAGAAACCACAAGTTTGAAGAAGCGACTTGGGAGTCGGAGGATATGATGAAGCTGAGTTACCCACATTTGTTTTAGTGTGGGAAAAGGAAAATTTCGAGGGTGAAATTTTTTAAGGGGGGAATATTGTAACGACCCAAAGTTTCATTAATGGAAAATCCCTCTTGATCCAGTTAATTGTCTATTTATAAAAAAGATGTTTTTATAAGATGTCAACTTCTTTGGTTTTATGATAAGAGTTGTGACCGTTACTTTTATAGCCGTTGAACAGTGATCACATGATTAGTATAAATATAAGGCTTTAATGAACCCGATTTTTACTCAGACAAAGGAAGCGATGACCTCATCCAGTAGAATTGCCCCATACGAAGCCCATTTATCAGAGCTCGGAAAAGAGGTGGCATCCTTGGGCTTCTCTCTTGACCAAGCCCAAGCTGAGCTTCATTATTTCAAGCTCGAACGTGACCGTCTATGGAAAAATTGGAAGTTGATTGAAATTACCACTCGAGCGATGTTATCTGAGCCACCCCAAGAGTCTGTCACCATCGCACACCTTACCCTTAAGTCTTATGCGGCTATTTTAAGGGGTTATGTAACAAATAAGTAGTACTATGTTCATGTACATTATTTTTGTATATAATAATGAATATAATTTCTAGTCATTTTTGATACATTGTAAATAGTTTTTAAAGTACAAATGATGTTTTTAGTTATTATTTAATTAAGAAATCTATTTTATTAAATTAAGGGATTTTTGAATTAAATAATATTTTAATAAAATAATAATATTTTTATTAAATTAATTAAATATAAATGATCTTATAAATTTATGAATGCAATTAAAATGTTATATTAAGGTTTGAAAGCCATTTCTGTCAAAACCCGTGAATTTTCGATAAATGTTGGTTTTTATTTTAAAAGTGAAAATTAACATATTTAGAAATTTTTTTAGATAAAATAAATGTCATTTCTAGAATCAGGACGTCAAAATTATCCAACGGTGAATTTTTCATAATTTTATGAGAGTCAAATTTTTGGGTAAAAATTAAATACCGTTTAAATATATAATGTGTTTTATGACATCATAATGACCCAATGGTGATGTAATAAAATACTATAATCCTTATGTTCGGACAATATATGTTTTACCATTAAAATAAATTGATTTTGGGTTTGTTTGACTTACTTTTCAAAGCATTAATGAACCCCTCAAGACTTATTCAACACTTTGCCCTTTTAAATTAATTTCCATGGGAGTGTGACTCACCTCCACATAAGCAACCTTATTATTTCAATAAGTTAGGACCTTGGCCTTGTAAAATATTTTTTTCCTCTTTCCTTTTCCAGAAACCATGAGAAAAAACCATGGGATGGTTTGTGGTTTGGATTAGTTTAATATAAGGGGTCCCAAACCTAAATAATAAAGAATTTTCTCACCTTTCCTATATAAACCCACCCAAGCTCCCACTTCCTCCTCAATAAAATCCTTTTGAGTTCGTCCAACCTCTGACCTACTCTCTCTATAATCCTCCCAAGGTTCCCCAAGCTCCCAAGAAGCCTCTCACAAGCCTCTCTCTAGCCTTTGGAAGCACACTTCCAAGTAAGGGTTTTTTCTTCCTCTCTCTTTTTTTGTCAATTTTATTTAAGTTGTATTGCCATTTTAATTTCAATTATGAATGTTGGGGTATGGTTTAGCACCTCCCCCATACTTCCCACTTATTTATTTAATGACGGGAGACCCCTTTCTCTCTCATTAAATGCCTCCCATGTACACCCGTTACTATGCCGAAATTCCGAAAGGAACTTCTCTCTCTTCTTTTACATTCAAGAAATACTTTTGTATCGTGAATCTAAATTCCATTTCAATTGTTGGGACATGTATCTATATGACATACTTACTGTCCATTACATGTAAATATGATGAGTAACCCCTTTCTCTCTCATCAACCTTTTTTATTAATTCTTATGTCACGCCGTTACGCTGCCGAAATCACACCGATTTTCTAAGCCAATGTCATTGTGTAGTGAATACCATGCCCATTTCTCCATTAAGGGTATTCACCTTTATGCACATTTACTTATTGATTGTAAATTTTCATGTATTAATTCCACATTCCTTTATCGTGGAATAAATGATTATGTTTTATGAATCCATGTTTTATGATCCATGTGGCACACTTATGCATGAAATGAAATGTTTAAGAAGGGTGCGACCTTATAGCGCTTCAATGCATTGGGTAAAGTATAGTATCATGATACGTCATGTGCAATGAGTGTTGAATCATGCTAATTCAAGTGCAATGGGGGTTTACTCATGCTTCATGTTCAATGAGGGTTTACTCATGCTCCATGTGCAATGAGCCTTGGCTCATGCTAATTCAATGTTAAGTGTTGTTGCCACATTTCCATGTTATGATTATCATGATTTATCATGCCTTTATGTTCATTTTTCTTTTATGCTCTATTGATATGCCTATTTTCTAACATGTATTGTACTCCTCATGTTATTCCATGTGTACTCCCTTACTGGGCTTTATAGCTCACCCTTTTCTTATGCATGTCCTCAGGTTATCCCATGCAATGCTAAGTACGAGGTAATGTAGTGGTCATGTAAAGGAAGTTTTCAATAAAGATGTTGTATTTCATGTTTTAAGTTTTTATGTAATGATCCTAAGCCCCAAATACACTAAACCTCTTGATATTATTTGTTTTATCAAGTGAAGTTTTATGTAATGAATCATGTGTAAGTTGTAATAAAAAGTAGGGTTGCCATAATCCTCGTCTCCTCTATACCCCAGGAACATATCCTTAGTTCTTCTCATATACTTAAGGATAATCTTAACAGCAGTCCAATGCTGTTCTCCTAGATCTGCTTGATATCTGCCTACCATGATCAGTGCATAGTCAACATCAATCCTGGTACATAACAGGACATACATGATGGATCCTATAACCGAAGCATATGGGATCTTACTCATTCTATCTTTCTCTTTTTGTTTCCGAGGACACATTTTCTTAGAAAGATGTAGGCCATGTGACACTGGAACCAATCCCCTCTTGGATTATTCCATACTAAATCTCTTTAGTATCTGGTCAATGTATGTACCCTGACTTAGTCCAAGCAACCTCTTGGATCTATCACGAATGATCTTGATCCCTAGAATGTAGGCTGCTTCACCCAAGTCCTTCATGGAGAAACACTTGTTCAACCAGTCCTTAACTGACTGTAAGACTGGTACATCATTTCCAATAAGCAATATGTCGTCAACATATACTACTAGGATAATGATTGCATTCTCATTAAACTGCTTATAAACACATGGCTCACATTCATTATTAATGAAACCAAATTTCTTTATGGCTTCATAAAATCGAATGTTCCATGACCTGGATGCTTTCTTTAATCCATAAATGGATTTCTGCAACTTTCAAACCTGTTTGGATTCACCTGGTGTCACAAACCCTTTTGGTTGTGTCATATAGACATCTTCCTGAATGTTCCCATTAAGGAATTCTGTTTTGACATCCATTTGACAAGTCTCATAGTCATGGTAAGTTGCTATGGAAAGTATGATTCTTATGGATTTAAACATGGAAACTGGCGAGAAGGTTTCATCATAGTCAATTCCTTGATGCTGTCTGAATCCTTTAGCCACTAGCCTTGCTTTATAGGTGCTAACTTGACCTTCCATTTCCAGTTTTCTCTTGAATACCCATTTTCATCCAATAGGATTTAAATCAAATGGCTCATAGACCATAACCCAGACTTGGTTTTAATACATGGAATCCATCTCAGAATTCATAGCTTCTAGCCATCTTGCAGACTCTGAGCTTTTTACTGCTTCCTTGTAGGAGAGAGGTTCATCATTGTCCAACAATAATGATTCACCATCCTCAGTGACTAGGAAACCAAATATCTCTGGTTCCCTTACCTCTCTTGAGATCATACGCAGTACTTGTGTTTTTGAAACCTCTTCCATGGGGACCTGTGGAACTTGTTCTTGTACCAAATCCTGTGTATCTTGAGCATCAACTTCATTGAAGTCAATCTTTCTCCCACTATCCTTCTTGAGGATGTGCTCCATCTTCAGAAAGATGACTTGTCTGGCGACAGTCACTTTCTTTTCTGAAGGGTTATATAGGTAATATCCTTTCATTTCCTTGGGATATCCTATAAAGATACACCTTGTGCCCCGGGGTGCTAGTTTTTTTCCTGATAAGGCCTTAACAAACGCCTCACATCCCCATACACATGTGTGAGACAAAGTGGGTTTCCTTCTATTCCATAACTCAGAGGGAATTCTATTTGCCGCCCTAGTTGGTACTCAGTTTAATGTTTATGCTGCAGTTTGTAATGCATATCTCCAAAAGGATAATGGAAGATCTAAATGACTCATCATCGACCTCACCATGTCCAACAAGGTGCAGTTCCTGCTTTCACTAACACCATTCCACTATGGTGTATAAGGAGGAGTGAGCTGAGATAGAATACTAGACTCCCATAGAAGATCGATGAACTCTTGGTTCAAATATTCTCCACCTTGATCCGATCGAAGTTTCTTTATCTTCTTTCCAAGCTGATTATCTACTTCATTCTTGAATTCCTTAAATTTATCCAAGGCTTCTTACTTATACCTTATTAAGTAAACATATCCATATCTACTCAAATCATCAGTAAAAGTAATGAAGTAATAATATCCACCTCTATCTTCTACTGGAAATGGTCCACATACATCCATGTGCACCAATCCTAGAAGCTCTACGGCCCTTTCACTATGTCCACCGAAAGGCGGCTTGGTCATTTTACCTTGTAAACAATAGTGACATCTATCAAGTGGTTTTAGCTCAGTAGAGTCTAAATAACCATATTGGTAGAGCTTTTTCAAGCACTTCTCGTTTACATGACCGATACGGTGATGCCACAACTGGGTGATGTATGAGTCATGTGAGTTTGTTTTGTTATCAATTTCCAACACTTGGTTTTCATAATTTAATACATACAAACCATTACTTAAATATTTTCTACCATAATATACGTTGTTTTTATAAAATAGACAACCCTTATTTCCAAAATTGAAAATAAATCCATCCATATCCAAACAAGATACATAAATTATGTTCTTGGTAACACTAGGAACATAATAAAAGTTATGTCAAACCAAAATAATCCCAGTCGATAGTGAGAGGTGGTAATCGCCAATAGCCAATGCATCCAGCCTTGCGCCATTGACAGATTGAAGATCCACCTATCCTCTGACAATCTTTCTAAATCTACATGGTTCCTGCATTTGAATATAGATGTGATCCCCACAAGCTGTATCTAACACCCAATGTGTAGAAATAGAAAGATTACACATGATAACGAATGCACCTTTAGCATCCCCACGCTTCTGGGTGCAATTACTCTTCTAGTGGCCTTGATTTCCACATGCAAAACACACCACCTCCCATTCCTTGCCCTGCCTATGGATCTTCCCCTTCTTGGAGTGATGATGCTCGGGGCTTCAGACCATTTATAATTCTTTGGCCCCTTTGCCTTGTCCTTCCTTTTCTTATTCACCATAAGGACTATGGGTTTGTCACACCCCATGTCCTTATCTACCTGGCGAATCAAGGTCAGAAGTTATGATAGAATCTTCTCATTATTTCTCATGTTTTAGTTGGAAATAATTCTTGAGAAGGTCTTGGGAAATGATGATAAGATGAGATCTGTACACAACTCATTTGGGAATTTAATCCCTAAGATGTCCAGGTGTTCAATGTAGCCAATAAGCTTGACTACATGAGGCCTATCTAGCACAGAATCTCCAAGCTTAGTTGTAAATAAAGCATTGGAGATCTCATATCTCTCTTGTCTCGCCTTCTCTTGGTAGAGATCCTTAAGGTGAGACATCATGCTATACACATCCATGTTTTCATGTTGCTTCAAGAGATCATTAGACATGGTCGATAGCATGAAACACTAGACATCTATGGCATTATCCATGTGTTTCATGTAGAGATATAGTTCCTTATCACTGACCTCCTTTCCAGGCACAACTAAAATAGGCTCTTCCATCACATACAATTTCCTTTCGTGGCGAAGGGTGACGCATAAACGCCTATGCCACTCTTGGAAATTGGTGCTGATGAGAAGGTTTTCCTTCTAGAGTATAGTTCACAATGATATGTTTGAAGTCATTTTTCTTTCCATTTCTAAAAATTAAGATGAGAAAAGTTTTAGTACTTTATTATAAAAACTGAGACAAATAAATAAATTAATACTTATTAGTCTCCCACTATTTTATCGAAATATAATATCCCTCACCATTGAATTCGGAATATTCTGTTTCTTGGATATTCTAGTGGAAAGGATCAATATTTCCCTTTGCATTACCCTAACTAGGGTTGGTCAAGAAACTTGAAGGGTTTTAGTTAGGCATTCCAAATTCCAACTGCATTAACTCGCAGCTCCTTGATCCGCTGAGTGGACTCCCCAATCCTGAAATCCTTTTATTTTGGATTTCCTTAACCTTTTCCTCTTGGTCACACCAAGTCCTGCTGTGGTAGTCAAGCCTTGATGCAAACCAAGTCAAGTCAACCCAAAACCTTGAATTATAAATCCTCGATAATTGAAAGCACCCCAACTAGGGTAGGTCAAGAACTTTGAACTATGGTTCGATTCTAACCAAGATTATGGAAGGTTATACCGACTTAATATTTCTTTGAGGGATTTTATCCTTATACATAAATTTCCATTTTATTATCTTTGATTACATGCTTGTTAATATTAAGTGGGATATACTTAAGTGATTAACCATGTCTAAGATAATATTTACGTATAAGTCGGTCTTATTTTAGTTCCATCTTGCATGCTTGTTTAATTCATTAATTGTGTGATCATGACAACACACCCACAATAAATAAACCATGAAACTGACAGAAATAAAATAAATGGTATGATCATGAGCTTGTTTTATTTGGTTAGTTTATCTAGCGGTTGATAAAATAACCCAAGACCTAGGGTAGAAACACCTTGAACCTTTCGGGTTCGTGTTTACATCTTTCCACCTGTCCACCTTTGTATCTCCTTGGATTGTTTTCACCTTGGCTTCTGACTTGAGCTGCCTCCACTAGCTTGGGATATCCATCCATTACATACACATTTATCTCACACGCAAGTGAGGGGTAAAAGGGGTTTTTATATAAAAGAATCCTTGGGTGCGCATGCCCTATATATTAATGAGAAGAAGGCTCACAGGCCAACAAATTTAATTTAAATAAATAAATTAAAATAAACCATTCACATACAAAGGTCTTGGTCTAGATCATGATCATCCATGCATGCAACTATATTACACATTAATAAAACTAACATTCAATTATTTAATCATTCTTGTTTAAGATAAATCACGCTCGAATCAATTAATTATCTTTAATTAATCAATCCTTTTATCTTAAACCCTTTTTTCTGAATTTCCTTGAGATTCTCATCCATCATAATTTTAAACAAATAAATTCATTTAAATTTATCTTTGTATGTAACTTGTACCTTGGAGGCAACCCGGTGAATTCCCATTCATTACACAGATGTTAAATTAAAAACATATATATAAAACACCTATCACGTGTTGTACCTTAGCTTTACACCTTCACTATGGTACACGTATCAAGGTTTTGTATAATATAATAATAAATTTTAATAAATATACATAATTTGGATGAGTAAACGGCGTGTAGTTCTGACTACACGGCGTGTACTTTTGTTCACCTTCCATACGAAGTACACGCCTGGGGACATGGCGTGTGGATGTACTTCGGAAATTTTTGGAGTACACAACATGTTCTTTTGGACACATGTTGTGTAGTATCCGCGTTACACATTTTCTAGCCGGGCAAGCCATGTACGGGGTACACAGTCTAACCCTAACCTGAAGGGACTACACGCCGTGTTCAGTTAGACCACATAGTGTGTAATCCAGAAACCGTGTGCCACCTGAACCTGGTCAACACACGGTTTCATAAATGAATTAGATAGGATCCAATACACATCCTGATTTGGAGGATCAGTCAATGCATTGAATGTAGACTACATAATGTGTACTTCCTAATACACACCATGTATTCTGGTGTTTTACGACCAGGAGCATTTGGAACCTCCGGATGAGTTCCTTTATTTTATTTTAATCAAAATTAAAATTAAAATTCGTTTCTATAAGGTGAGAGAGAAACGAGAGGGGAGGAATAGATCTCAAGATTCAGATTTAAAGAACGATTAACTTGAATTGAAACAAATAAATTATTAAATGCATAAATCACCAACAAAAAACTAAATAATTATAATCAATGATATGACTGCTCTGATACCACTTGTAGGTTCCGGGCGCAGCGGAAGCGCGTTGGTGGGTTTGCCCAACTTTAATTTTAGCGTTAAAAAACATTCAATCCAAGATCCATCACGATAATAAAACACCGGATCTTCAGAATAGAATGAATAAATAAAAGAAAGAGAAGGTTCCCAAAACCATTGAGAGGATCATCATATGTTGGTTATAATTAATTTAATTAATTGACAAGAATTACCTTGATGGAATTCTTTCTTCGTTGATGTCTTCGGTCATGATCTGATGTGATCCGTTGTTGTGTCGTAGAATCCAAGTATAGGATTCCTCTAGTGGTGATCCAAATGTGCTCCACGTATCTCTGGACATCACCGAAGGGATCTCTGGGTGCTAGCGTAGAATAACCTTCGCTTGCGATGTCCGCCTTCAATCACCTTGATCCGACGGTGGTAGATCTCTCTCGGTCTTGAGAGCTTTCTTGGAGGAAGGATTTCTTTTGGCCTTGAGATAATTCTCCAGAATTTTTGTGCACAACGATTTTCTCTAGAAAAGTGCTGGGGTTTTGAGGATATTTATAATCGGGTTTGAGGTTATAGAGTTATGACAATAAATAAACGCGTTACACATTTTATTTATTTCATTAACTCTTATTGAAAACTCCCATGTCAAATGATTAATTCCTTGAAATTTTCCCACACTGATTATAATAAATATCATTTAATAAAATGATATTATTTCCTCAAAATCCCAACTGGAAAAACTACACGGCATGTAATTATTAATACATTATGTGTGATCGTTTTCCATGAAAACTACACAGCATGTACATTCAATGTACACAAAGTGTTTATCTTTTTTTTTAATTTTTCTTTATTTACTCCACCACATTTATTAGACCTTGAGTAATGGCTATTTATTTCTTGAATAAATGTAACTTCATTACTCGCTAATAAATATATATTATTTCGCCCACAATATATTCTCTCGAATAACTAGTGTCAAAAATAAATGTGATCAGGAATCCTTAAATAATTATTAAACCACAGTCAGGAACAATTTTTATTTAACTTGTTAAATTAATATTTAACTGAGATACATGGACACACTTAGTGTGTAACCCTCTAGGCCTCTTTCTCAGTGGAATTAGGTGGAGCTTGCCTAAAGTCCAAGGTTAGCGTCTAGCAACACGCCAAGGCACCCATAGAGAAAGAAGTTAATGCTGTAATGACGTGTCGCCTCATATGAACGCTTACCGTGTAATATAATCCCTTTGTCACGATATCTCGAATCAAGTGAGATGCATGCTAGTTCCATCAACCCATGTGCTCGATTATTCTTTCTTTGACTTTCCGGAATTTAACTCGCTCATACCTTACCGTGGCCATGGATTTATTTAGGCTATATCAATTCCATAAAAGGGTCTGAGATATCTACTTCCATTATGGAACAGAAGGGATAAATCCTTTCTCGCATTATCTATTAATGTAGTATTACTCGTGACGCACCCAACGTATCCTACCTCACTGCGAACAGTGTGTTGTCACAGTTTTCGTCAATACATCTAAGTGCGTGAGTTGTAATACCCATTAATAATAATCTTAAAGTCTAAGGGCCAATACACACGTCCGCAGATATGAAAATCCAATGACACCATGAAATGTGAATTTCCTACTGGCGGGTATCGTTCTCATAATATCCTCATGGATATTACCAAGGGTGCACACCATGAGAAGGTGACTCAAAGTTTTATAAGTCCTCACCCCTAATGGCCTGTATTATTTGTGTCCCTAAAATAACATCATCCGGCTATAGAACATATATTCAAGAACAATGTTATGACACTTCCGAGTTCTCATCATAGCAGGGATCCGCTATAACCCTTTAATGCAATAGATGTCCTTAGGACATTATGACATGCATTGTCACACAGAAGAACAATCAAGAGGTGATAAGGTATTTATTAATGAATAAAGTACAAATTAGTTGGTTCTAGGCCACCAACTCTAACACCAACACCATTACTCCACAATGAATTTAACTCATCAATCAATGGTTTCAAATAAACATAAATATTATTTTTCAGATGTCTCAGGATTAATACGTTCAAAAAGATATAAGGATCCTTCATTAACATCCATGGAGGTAAATTGTACAGAGTTATAAAGACATTAAAACATGAATACTGACTACCATAAGAACCAAATAGACATAAACTATCAGTAGAAAGGCCCAATCACACGTTTCGGGCTTCTAAAGAAGAAGACATATACACTCAGTCAAAATGTTTCCATGAATCACCATCAGATGGATGATTCAAGCTTTTACCGGTTGAAATACTGGTTTTGTGCCATGACATCATTGTCAATGTGTTCTGAGACCTAAATAAATGTTACAACCTGAGTGTAAGCAGGAAATATCTCAATTATTTTACAGGAATCAATCCATAATTCCCTAGTTGAGCTTATTTATACCTCGATTTTCCATATGTGGGACAAATTTCCAATGACTCATTTTCACCAGAATATAAGATGAAATCATTTTCACATGCATGGATCTTCTGATAACTAAGGCCCAGATTACGAACCATCCTCTTGTTCTAATAGTAATTTGTAGGAAACACATTTTCTTCAGGTAACAGTGTTTTAACCAAAGAAAATATCTGATTAAAATATTTTTTTGACATTCCATTATCTGATTTAATAGCCATAATTTTTTTAACTACTTCTAATTTGATTATCTTGCAACTAGGATATAATACATCCTTAGCAGACCTCAACAACTCATAAAATTAGGATGGTGCCAACTCAAGAGTTAAATCAATATCATCCTGAATTTCAGTTTGTTAAACAGATGGACCTGCAACATCATGTAATAAATTTTGAAACTGTGATGGATCTGGAATTAAATTATTATTATCTTCTCTGGAACTGCGTTCATCGTGTTGATACCAAAAAACATAATCTGGTTGAAAACCAAAATGCAAGAGATTTCCCCCAATGTTGTTAAATGTGTCAAACATTATTATAGCACATTTTTTACAAGGACACTTAATTGTGCTTTCTAAAACAAATTTTGGTTTTGATGATGAAAATGATAAGAAATCTTCAACACCCTCAATATATACAGGATTTAAACCAGAATCATTTAAATTTCTGCATCGATTTATCCAAGCGTGATCATCTAATAATGACTGTTGTCGACTTCCTTGTTCCATATTTTTCTACAAAATATAAAATCATTATTGTTTTTTAATAATTTGAAATAATAAAAAACTATCCAAAAAAGAGAAGATAAATAATTACAACTACTTATTACTAATTACCACTAATTACGGGTGACACAATTTCCAGTGGATTGACGGCTGATCTTTTGTCTGACGACTCATTTACTTGTAACTTTCTCACACTGAAATCACAATGAAGAATCTGCTCAGAGGTACATATATCCATTCCCATGCATACGAGAATGCATAAGCATACCTCCTACCAGATTCTTCATTGTGATTTCAGTGTGAGAAAGATGAAAGTAAATGAGTCGTTAGACAAAAGAGCCCCCTTTTTGTCAATGAATCATCTTCTTGCAACTGTCACTACCTAAAAAAATTATGAAAAATGTGGTCCTATAAATGCATATCCAATCTCATGCATACGAGATTGGATATGCATACATAGAAGCACATTTTTCATAATGTTTTGATTCGGTGAGAGTTAAAAGGAGAAGAGTCATCAAGCAAAAGGAGAGCTGCCAATCCATTGGAAATTGTACCAAGTTCTTACAATTTATTACAATTATCCCTATTTATTACTAATCATTGCTAAATATTGCTAATTATCCCTATTTATTACTAATTATTACTAATTATTGCTAATTATTCGTATTTATTATTAATTATTGCTAATTATTTCTAATTATTAGCAATTATTGCTAATTATTGCAAATTATTGATAATTATTAGCAATTATTACAAATTATTGCTAATTAATGCTAATTAATGCTAATTAATACTAATTAGTTAGTAATTATTGCTAATTATTAGTAATTATTGCTAATTATTTCCAATTATTGCTAATTATTAGTAATTATTGTTAATTATTACAAATTATTTCTAATTAATACTAATTAATACTAATTAATACTAATTAAAACTAATTAATACTAATTAATACTACTTAATACTAATTATTACTAATTATTACTAATTATTACCAATTATTACAAATTATTAGTAATTATTACTAATTAATAGTAATTATTGCTATTTATTGCTATTTATTATTATTTATTGCTATTTATTGTGAATTATTGCTAATTATTGCTAATTATTTCTAATTATTATTAATTAATACTAATTAATACTAATTAATTATAATTAATACTAATTAATAAAAATTAATGCTAATTAATAATAATTAATACTAATTAGTACTAATTAATACTAATTAATACTAATTAATACTAATTAATACTAATTAATACTAATTATTACTAATTATTACTAGTTATTGCTAATTATTTCTAATTATTGCTAATTATTGATATTGATTGCTAATTATTGCTAATTATTGCTAATTATTACTAATTATTACTAATTATTACTAATTATTTCTAATTATTTCTAATTATTTCTAATTAATACTAATTAATACTAATTAATACTAATTAATACTAATTAATACTAATTAATACTAATTAATACTAATTAATACTAATTAATACTAGTTATTACTAATCATTACTAATTATTGCTAATTATTGCTAATTATTGCTATTTATTTCTATTTATTGCTAATTATTGCTATTTATTGCTAATTATTTGTAATTATTGCTAATTATTTGTAATTATTTGTAATTATTGCTAATTAATGCTAATTATTTCTAATTATTGCTAATTATTATTAATTATTACTGCTAATTATTGCTGCTAATTATTGCTAATTATTTCTAATTATTAGTATTTATTGCTAATTATTTACTAATTGTTAATAATTATTGCTAATTATTGCTAATTATTGCTAATTAATACTAATTATTCCCAATTATTACTAATTATTACTAATTATTACTATTTATTACTAATTATTAGTTATTATTAGTAATTATTAGTAATTATTAGTAATTATTAGTAATTATTAGTAATTAATAGTAATTAGTAGTAATTATTATTAGTTATTAGTATTTATTAGTATTTATTACTAGTTATTAGTATTTATTAGTATTTATTACTACTTATTAGTATTTATTAGTATTTATTACTAATTATTAGTATTTATTATTACTTTTTACTAATTATTACTATTTATTCCTAATTATTACCAATTACTGCTAATTATTCCTAATTAGCATAAATTACTATTAATTAATGCAAATTGCGGCAAATTGCTGGTACTAATTAATAATTACCACTAATTATTTATATTCATTACTAATCATCGTTAATAATTCCTAATTACTACTAATTATTAATAATTAGTACTAATAATTTCAATGTATTATTACAAATAAATAATGATGACAAAAACAATCTAAATCTAATTTAATTACAACTAATTAACAAAAATGTAAATTAATATAAAAAAATGAAATAAATATTAAATTAAATAAAACATACATACCTTTAAACTTGGCCTTTTATCGGTGTAGACAACTTCAAAACTTGTTCATAAAAAAAAATTCAACTCAGAGAAATTTTAACTCTAAAATTAGAGTTTAGAGAGAGAGAGAGAAAGTAAGAATTGAGAGGAAGAATGAAAAAAACGGATGAAGGTATATATAGGTTAGATTATTTGCGACAGTACTATCTGCGACAGGACTCCCGTCACAAATACATTCGGTCACATTAATTACTATCAGCGGTTAAAAGGGTATTTGCGACGGGGGCATATCTCGTTGCAAATAGTATTTATCGCCGCTGGGTATTTGCGATGGGAAGGCCCCCCGTTGCAAATACCCTTCCTGCGGTTTGGAGCACAATCTGCGCCACACCACACTAAACCTTTTGCGACGGGACCCCTAATCCCGTTGTAAAAAACAAATTATTTGCGACGGGATTAGGGGCCCATCACAAATAATTTTTTCGATGGACTATTTGCGACAAGATCTATTCTCGTCTCAAATAACCCATTGCAAAATTCCATTTTTTCCGTAGTGATAAGCAATTCACGCATAAGAGATAAAAATCCCTCAAATAAAATATTAAGATAGACCAAGCATTTTATTACTTGATTAAGGGTAAAACTCAATAAAACTATGTGTTTGACCAACCCTTGTTGGGGCACTTACTTTTATACAGGAAGCCCTTATGAAAGGTTTCAGGTTGACTTAACCATATTACATCACGAGGAGTAGCCCTTGCTAGACTAGGTGTAATATTGGAGGCAAGAGTTGAGGAAATCCAAAGTTAGGATTTTAGGATTGGGGAGTCCACTCAACAGATCAAGGAGCTGCAAGCCCGAAGTTGGCAAAAACCTGCCTACCTAAAGACCTTCAAATAGCTTGACCAAACCTTGTTGGGGTTATGCGAAGGGGAATATCGATCCTTTCCACTAGTATGTCACGACAAATGGACATTCTGAGTTCAATGGTGAGGGACATTGAGACTTGATAAAATAGTGGGAGACTTAATAAAATTAATTTATTATTTCTCATAAAAATCAAGAAAGTACTAATGATCTGCTCTTGTAATTGTAGAATAAAAATGAAAATCTCATCAGCCACACTATCCCTACGATCAATTATAGATAAAGACAACATCCTCACTAGCAATAACTTCTAGGAATGGTTTAGACGCCTCTGGGTTATCCTACGCAATGAACGGAAGTCTTATGTGTTGGAGTCAGCATTACCTGATCGGCCTTCCAAAGAGGCGAGTGATGAGGATTTCCTGGTCTATGAGAAACATATAAACAATGCGATCGACGTTCAATGTTTTATGCTATCATCAATGTCTAGTGAGCTCATGAAGTCTCATGAAAACATGGATGCTTATAGCATGCTCGAGTATCTCCATGGTATTTATCAGGAGAGAGAAAGACAGGAAATGTTTGAGATCTCCAAGGCATTCTTTTAGAGTAAGCTTTGAGAGGGTTCCCTAGTTGGGCCTCATGTAGTCAAGCTCATTGGATACATTGAGTGCCTGGAGGTTCTAGGGTTTAAAATCCCCAAATAACTGGGCACCGATCTCATTCTCGCATCACTCCCTCAGAGATTCTCCAACTTGGTTGTCAATTTCAACATGAACAACATTGAGAAGTCTCTATCTGATCTTCTTATCCTCATTCGCTAAGTGGACAAAGATATGAAGTGCGAAAATCCTTCTATACTTATAGTGAATAAGAGGAAAGGGAAGATGAAGAGATTTAATCCCAAAGCTTCTTTACAGCCTTCCAAGAAAAGGAAGATCAAAGGGGAGGCAAGGGAACAGGAGGTTGTTTGTTTCGCATGTGGAAGGAAAGGCCATTGGAAGAAGAACTGCACCCAACCTAAGAAGCAATGGAAAGCTTTAGGTGAATTTTTTATTGAATTCAATGTAGCTGTTTCTACAAATTGGGTATTAGATACAACTTATGGTTCTCACACATGTATCCAAATATAGGAACTAAGTAGATTCAGGAAGATTGACTGAAGGGAGGTAGATCTGTGAGCAGCCAATGGAGCCAGACTTGCTGCTATAGCTGTCAGAGACTACCACCTCATGTTTACAACTGGGATGATCATGGTATTAAAGGGTTTTTATTATGTGCCGTCTATTACTAAAAATATTATTTATGTATTCAGATTAGATATAGATGGATTTGTTTTCATGTTTGAAAATGAATGTTGCTTCTTTTACAATGATAGCATTTGTTTTGGTAGGGAACATTTATACAATGGTCTTTACATATTGGATTACACAAACCAAGTAATGGAAATCGATAACAAAGATACTTCACATGACTCATACCACACCCAACTTTTGCATCACCAACTAGGTCATGTAAACGATAAATGCTTGACAAAGTTACATCAAGATGGATATTTAGATTCTTTTGAACTAAAACTACTTGGCGCATGTCATGCATGTTTACAAAGAAAAATTACCAAAGCCCCATTTAGTGGGAAAGGTGAAAGGGCTAATGAACTTATTGAATTGGTTCATAATGATGTTTGTGGACCATTTTCAGTTGAAGCAAGGGGAGGGTACTCATACTTCATAACTTTTACCGATGATTTTAGAAGATATGGATAAATCTATTTAATGAGGTATAAGTCATATTCTTTTGATAAGTTCAAAGAATACAAGAATGAAGTTGAGAACTAGCTTACTAAGAAGATTAAGAAACTCCGCTCAGACCAAGGTGGAGAACATCTTAATCAAGACTTCATTGATTACTTACGAGAGTTTGGGATCCTATCCCAACTCACTCCTCCTTACACGCCCTAGTGGAATGGTGTGAGCGAAAGGAGGAACCGCACCCTGTTGGACATGGTGAGACCAATAATGAGTCATGCGAGTCTTCCATTATCCTTTTGGGGATATGCGTTACAAACAATGACACACATACTAAACCAAGTACCAACTAAATCGATAAATGGTATTCCATACGAGTTATGGAGTGGAAAGAAATCCATGTTATCGAATTTACATGTGTGGGGAAGTGATGCATTTGTTAAGGCCTCTTCAGATAACACACTTTCACCCCAAGGCACAAAGTATACCTTTATAGGATACCCTAAGTAAACAAGAGGATATTACCTATTCAACCCCTCAGAAAAAAGGTTAGAGTGGAAAGACACGCCATATTCCCTGAGAGGGATCACATCTCCAAAAGAGATAGTGGGAGTGAGATAGACTTCGATGAAGTTGAGGCTCAAGGTACACAAGAGTTGGTACATGAGTAGATTCCACAAAGCCCCATGGAAGAAAGAACTATTCTAGAGACACAAGAACTACATAGGAGTATAAGAGAGGTTAGAGAACCAGAACGGTATAGTTTTCTAGTTGCTGAGAATTGTGACTCATTATTAGTTGATAATAATGACCCTATAACCAACAAGGAAGTAGTAAGTGGCACAGATGTTGCCAAGTGGAAAGAATCCATGAATTCTGAAATGGATTCCATGTACCAAAACCAAGTTTGGATTTTGGTAGATCCTTCAGTTGATGTAAATCCTATTGATTGCAAATGGATATTCAAGATGAATCTGTACATGGAAGGACAATTCAATACCTATAAGGCAAGACTGGTTGAAAAAGGGATCAAATAACGTTAAGGCATTAAATATAACGAAAAATTTTCACTAGTTGCAATGCTGAAATCCATCAAAATTCTATTGGCCATTACCGCTTACCATGACTATGAGATTTGGAAAATAGATTTCAAAACAACCTTCCTTAAAGGGACCTTTCAGTAAGATGTCTACATGACACAACCTGAAGGGTTTATGACTCCAAAGGATTCCAATAAGGTATGAAAGTTGCATAAATCCATTTATGGATTAAATAAAGCATCCAGGTCATGGAACATTCATTTTGATGAATCCACAATGAAATTTGTTTTTACCAAGAACAAATGTGAGCCTTGTGTCTACAAACAATTTAGTGGGAGTGCAGTCATTTTCCTAATAGTATATTTTGATGACATATTACTTATTGGAAATGAGATACCAGTCTTATAGTCTGTTAAGGCATGGTTGAATCAATGATTCTCCATGAAGGACATGGGAGAGGCAACATATATTCTTGAGATCAAGATCCACCGTGATAGATCCAAGAGATTGCTGGTCCTAAGTCAAAGTACATACATTGATAATATACTGAAGAGATTTAGTATGGAACAATCCAAGAGGGGATTGTTTCTAGCATCACATGGCATTCATCTTTCCAAGAAAATGTGTGCACAGACACATGGGGAAAGAAAGATAATGGCAAGGAATCTATACACATTAGCGATTAGGCCAATCATGTATTCCATGCTATGTACTAGGCTGTATGTCACCTATGCATTGATTGTGGTAGGCATATATCAAGATGACCAAGGTGACCGCCATTGGATGGTAGTCAAGACTATCCTAAAGTATCTGAGGCATACTAAGAATATGTTCCTAGTTTATGGAGGAGATGAGGAAATAGTCATCAGAGGATATACAGATTCTATTTTCTATACTGATCAAGATGTCATGAAGTCTCAAACGGGATACATATTCACTTTGAATGGAGGTGTAGTAAGCTGGAAGAGCTCAAAGCAGAGCGTGGTTGCAGATTCTATAGTAGAGTCCGAGTATATTCCAACTTCTGAGGTAGCTAAAGAAGTAGTTTGGATGCGAAGCTTCCTATAGGATCTAGATGTGATACCTAGCAGTAAAGATCCCATTACACTGTATTGTGATAATACTGCAGTGGTGGATCTCACAAAAGATCCAAGGTCACATCAGTAGACGAAGCACATACTTCAGAAGAATCATCTCTTGAGGGATTTTTCTCATAGAGGTGAATTTACAGTGAGCAGTATTTCCATGTAAGACAACGTGGAAGACCCCTTGACTAAATCCTTGACTCAGTAGAAACATTATCACCATGTGAGGTCTAGTGTACTGAAAGTCATAGGCAGTTGGATCTATTCCAAGTGGGAGTTTGTAAGATTTAGTGTCCTAGAACCAACTGGTTGTACTTTGATTACATAGATATTTAATGTATTTAAATAGTAAACATATTATTACATATTGTTCATTGTTCTTCATGAATATGATGTAATAATGTCTTAGAGTATTAGTTGCATTGATAAGGTCATGGAAGTTCACCGCTATGATGATAACCTTGAAATGCTATAAAAATATTCTTAAATATAGTTCTACAGTTGGATAACATACTATGATGGGACACAGGCATGAATACTGTTAGGTGAGATTACTCATAAGTAGATGAGACTTACTCTCATGAAATTCACACTTGGTAATCTCCAATACAGAAGATTATGAGAACATACCCGCTAGTAGAAATTCTACATATTTTGGTGTCATCAGATATTTATATCTGTGAGCACGTTTAATGATCCTTATACTTTAAGATTATCATTAATACATGTCACGACTCGCACACTTTGATTTACTGACTAAAAATATCACGCGGACAGTTGGTGGGAAGTAGGGTATGTTGGGTGCATCATGAGTGACATGTTATTAATGGATAAGTCAAGAAAAGATTTGTACCTTCCAATTATGGAAGTTAACATCTCATACCTTTGATTGAAATAGAACCGTCATGTGAAATTCCATGGCTATGGTGTAATGATGAGTTTATTTCAGGTATTAAAAGAATGACGTATCAAGCATAAAAGTTGATGACACTATCATGAAACCTTCTTGATGATATATTGCGATAAAGGTATTATATTACACAATGAGCGTTTGTATGTGGATGTCATTGTTGTGACTTTAAGTTCTTTCTCTTGGGTGCCTTAACCCATTTCTAGATAGTACTCTTGGACTTTAGGCAAGCCCGCCTAATGCCAATGAGAAAGAATCTTAGAGGGTCACACACTAAGTGTTTCTGGTGGTCTCGATTAAATTCTATTTGAATTTAATTAATAAATACTATTCTCATGACAGTGGAATAATTTTATTCAAGGTAAAATTATTGCATAAATTAAATAAATATTTATTCACCAGATTGTGGGTAAAACATATTTATTTATTTTATTGAAAATTTAATAAATATTTATTCATTAGTTTGTAAATAAAATATTTATTTAATAAAGTAATTTATTTATTTATTTATTTGGGTGTCCAATAAATGGAAGTGTAATTTGAGCAGACCAAGGCCGGTCCGGTAGTAAAATAATTATTTGTAAGATGATAAATAATTATTTAACTAGTTGGTACAATTTAAAATAACGCCTCTATTATTTTGTGACATGGAATTTTATTTATAATTCCATTTTTTACAAGTTGGCACACCATAAATAATTACATGGTATTATTATTAATAGCATGAATTTTTTCCATGGTTATGAATTTATTTAATTGCTGTTATTCAATTAAATATTGTAACCGAAGCCCCATGTCAATAAATAGACAAATACATCTATTGTTCCATGTACCGAACCGCACACCCGGTGAATTGGTAATTGTTGATCTAAACAATTTCTCTCTCGAATCCTCTTCCCTCCCCTCTCAAGAATGATAGACGTTCTTCAAGGTTGAAGAACAAGCGATCAAGAAAGACCTAAACAAGACACTCGCTTCACCGCACTATCACCCGAAGAACGAGTGGTGTCGGTCAGAGGCCATCGGAGCACGTGTGGATCACAACTAGAGGGATTCTAGTTTGGATCCTCGAAAGCGCAACAAGATAATCCGAAAGGGTCATTTCGGACGATAAACATCATCAATGAAGAAAATACCAAAGATCCAGGTATTATTTTCTTTATGAAATTAATTAAATTAATTATAAACATGATGTAAAAGATCTTCTCTAAAGGTTTAGAGCCTCTTCCTTCTTTATCTAAATATTTAAATCTATTCTGTGGAGATTTGTGTTCATCGTCGTATTGATCTCGAAATAATCACTGATCATGGTAAAAATTAAAGTTGTGTGCTGGCCCAAACATGCTTTCACTGCGCCCAGAACCTACATTAAATGGGTTAAGATAGTTAAATGAGTATTTCAAAACGCAATAGGGTAGGGATAAAGTAATACATTTTAAAAAATTGATTTTAAATGGGTTTGTTTTGGATTTTAAAAAATTAAATGGGTTATAATTTGGGTACTCGACCCACAGTCATCCCTACACAGAGTGTTGTTGAAAATACAAAAAAAAAATTGTATGTGGGATTTAATCTTCTTTATTTAATGAGTTGAGATGTTACATTGAAAATATTATTAGGTTGTCTTTGGTATGTTGAAATGGGGGTGGGGAAACAAAAGTAAAAGAGAAATTTTGAAATTTTTTTGTTTGGTATGACAAAATGGAATCAAAGATTCCAATAAATGATGAAACATGACTTTCACCCACAAATAAGGGGAAGACCAGTGATGGAAACTACAAAAAACCATATTTATAATACATTTTATTTTATGATTTTTGAAGTTCTAAAGGATAGAATAAAAACTGAAGTGGGGGGGGGGGTTAATCAATTGTTAACTATTTATAAGTTTTAAACTTTTAGAAACTCAACCCCTTCAACGTATTAAAGTTCATTAATTTATCATATTTTAGTAAAAAATAATGCATGAAAAAGTAGGAAATGAAGTAAAGCACACAAGATTTACAATATTCGGTCTCAGTGTGATAACCTACACCCTTTTCATAGCCACTCACACGGGTCTATGGAAATTCACTATAACAAAGAAATGAATAAAACTTGTGCCAACTCCTGTTAGAAACCTTCTATCTCCCGATATGAATGATTATACTGACCCCCACCAGTTTAAAAATTTTTGATTACAAAAATGAGCCACAAAAAAAGTATAAATACATTATTTAATATGCTCCACAAAATTCACTGGGTTCGATGACCCTGAGTCTAATATCCATCAGTCTGATGAACCCAATCCAATAGACTCATTCAAATTCACCTTTTCTCAATCCACGCCTGAAGAAACTTTCTTCTTCATCAATAACAAAACCCACACCTTACAAACTCTGTTAAACTACTAAGATCGATCTTCTTTAGTCCAATCTTCCTGAGTTTGGTAATCTAAACTAACTCCAGTTCGATCTTCTGATTCAATCTTTGTTCGGAAAACACTTCTAACATGAACTCTACAACACTTCCACCATTCTCGCACACATGAAAAGTGTTAAAGTATGAATGTACTGTGCTCTCTATTTATAGGAGACCCAAAATAGAAAAGGTGGGAAACTGAAGTGTTTTTCCCACTCACTCAAATTTTCATATCTTTGAATTTCACTCACATTTGAACTTCATCATTGACTATTTCAACTCTTCTAAACTCTTCTGATGTCTTCTCAAAACTTCTAAAATCTTTAGAACTCTTCTCAAATTCTGAACAAAAGACCATAACCTTAAAAAATCAGTCCTTTAGAACTTCCTTAGCTCAGTCTGTTGGAACTTCCTCATCTCAGTCTGATTAACTTTCTTCCTTATCTCAGTCTGATGGAGCTTCCTCATCTCAATCTGATAGAACTTCCTCAGCTCAGTCTAATTGACTTTCTTCCTCACCTCAATTCGTTGGAACTTCCTTAGCTCAATCTGATAGATCTTCCTCAGATCAGACCGATTTAATTTCTTCCTTAGATCATTATGATTTAATTTCTTTGTAACACCCCAAGATTTTATGAGATAGATTCTTTTTAATTTCTTTGATGTCTTGTGTTGTACACTACACCAAGATTAGCTTACGCTATACGCAACACCGTATTAGCTTACAGTATATGCAACACTATTCTTGTATTGTGTTACACAAAATTTAAAGTTCTTTTGATAAAATTAATTTCACATAATACTGAGTATAAGTGATAACTAAATATTATAACCTAGTCATTATAATGGTGGGTATGAATGGTATTAACTTCCTTCTAATTTTTTTTATTTAAATGAAAATAAGCGAGTCTATAAAATAATGAAATCACTATTTATGGATTTTATTAGTAAAATATATATTTAATATATTTAATGTAATGTTTTAAATTCATATTATATGTTTTCTTGATATTATATAAGAATAAATTCAATTTTTCAGATAAAAGAAGCATTTTTCAAAAAAATACAGTTTTACCGTCTTTTTGATAGATAATCCTTTTTAAATCTAGTTTTTTACACTTTTATAAGTTATATTTGACATAATAAACTTATTATTTGGAATAGAGACATCAAAATTTACCTTCGTTGAAATTTTGATATTTTTCTGATGAAATTCATATTTTAACAAATAGTAAAAAATACTGCATTTTAATTCAAAACTTCATTTTCGTCTAATTTATTTGTATAGTTAGATTATATTTTTAATTGGTTTTAAAGTGTAATTAGATTATGTTTTTACCATTTAATCAAATGTTTTTCATTAGAAGTAATTTCACTTTTAAATTGAACATAAACACATGTTAATCTTTTGATAGTTTTTACTTCTTAAAAACCTGCTTTCTGATTTTGACAACGGGATTTAATTTTAAATTAATTAATGAAAATTATGTGTTTTCAATTTTGAAAAATGGATTATATATTTGTAATCATTGGGTTTAAATTATGTTAACATGTTACTTTTACTTTTTGGATATTATGAATAGTAACTACGATAATTTTTATTTACCACAGTTAAAGGCAAATCAGGTAAATTAGGGTAAAAAACAATATGATAAAGATAATAAAATTACCCTAACACCTGAAAAAATCCTATTGGATGAATTAAATTCAAAAAATATCACCTAAGGGTCGTAATTGATTCATTTAATGGACTTTTTTCCATGAAAGTGATGTAATTATAATTAAAACAAAAGAAAGTGACAACATGTCACTCTCTTATCTCTTATAAGTATAATAATTTTAATGTAGTGATAAACTTAATAAAAATTTGAAAATAAATATTCTAAAGAAATATAATAAAATTATCTACATCATGTGAATTTATTTAGAGTTTTTATAAATTAAATAATTACCATTAATGATGACACAATAGTGATGTAGAAATTATTTTATGAATATAAATATCAAATAAATGGTTTTAAAAATATTAAAAGAAATATAACATGAACTAATTAATGTGCTCCATTAATTTTTTAGGTGACTATGAAATTTTAGGAGTGTATTAAATATTTTTTTTGAATTTATATTCTCTTTTTATTTTATTTAAATTCAAATAAATGAATAGTTTCAAAATTGACACTATCAATATTTTATAAAAATAACATATTATTAAATTATTTAAAAATCACACAAATATTTAAAAATTAAAAATTAAAAATTATAAGTTCTAAAATAAAATAAAGTATCCAATTATAGAAAATTCACAACACATAAGTAAATATTCATAACCATTTAATATTTAGAATATTATTACCTCAATTAAACTTAAATAGATTAAATAGGGATAAATCAAAATGATAAGTTTTAAAATAAAATAAAAAAATGTATAAATTTTATTGGTTGAGATTATTTCGACCCATAGTCATCTTATATTATAAATAATCCACTTTTAAATAATTTGAATTTAAATTTAAATTTATATTAATTTAATAGTTTTTGTATTTCCAAAGGCGCCACTCCCCTCTCTTATAAAAGGGCACCTCTCCTTCTCTTTTAGTCACACCTCTAAAACCATTTTTATCAGCCAAAACCTACCCATTTACTCTCCAAACTTCCCTCAATTTATCCTAGAGGTCACACTTTGGTAATAAATCTATCCTAAGGACACCTTTTGTGCAAATCAAAAGAAGATACTCCAAAAAGAGGTAATTGTTTTATCACCTCTTTCAAAATTATTTTCTTCTTATACTTCCTATTTTTATGTTGTTTAAATAATAAAGTAATAAATATAGTATCTTCTACATGATGATATTATGTTATAATTATGGTACAATATTATACCTCCTTTTATCCATCCTATGAATAACAACATTACCATGCGTGCGTACGTACGACTTACCGTCTCCACGTCGTGGTGTAATTTTTTATTAAACAATACTTAATTTTGATGGGTATAATGATGAATATAATGGATTTAAATAATGAATATAACATGATAAATATTATTTATAATTAATATACCATCCAATTATATACCTTTTAACCATTAAGTGAATGATATCGTCGCTCGTGCGTACGTATGACCTACCGTCTCCACGATGCAATGCGATTTATTCTACATGATCTTCATTAAACCATGATTATATACATGAATGGACTGAATAAATATGATATATATTATAATAATATCATTCTATAAATGATATAACTATAACCTAAGAAGTGGAACATGAACTTATCCGACAAAACATGCATAAGAACATAAATCAGTTAATATCTGAATAACGAGTGACAATGAAATGTTACTAACAAAAACATGATAATATGAACATATATAATATAATAAAAATTACTATGATTCTATAATAAGTCAATAAAATTATTTAAATCATTATACATGAGTTTTGGATACATACGAGACATATCAAACATAAGGTAAGGGATAATTTTTCAATCTCATTTTTATCTGAGATTGTTTATACGTAAGTATTTACTGGGGGTTTATTTATCATCCATGTCCATGTTTTCTAAAAATGTTTCCATAAAATTTTTAATATAATTCTATGTATTTTTAAATTCCTTTTTACACATTTTTTAATTTTACTACATGGTTTGGAAGGAATCATTCTTTCATTTACCATACGAGGTACTTTTTGACTTTTCTGGAAAAAGTATGAGGATAATATTTTTTTAACTTATATATCATGGATAGATTTTTACATCTTATTTCCATGAACCTTCCTATACATGATTTTAATTTTATTTTCAATTAATTTATTTTCTTTTAAAATTTAATGTCATGGAATTTTGAGAAACAAAAATGTTTTTGAAGAAGAAAGGATACTTTCCTCAAGAATTAAGTTTAAGTGTTTTATCAAAATTATTTTCCATCTAAGACGAGGCTCTTTAAATAGGGTTATATTTATATCCCTATTATTATTATGATTTTATTGTGTTAATGATGTAATGATATTTTATATGGGTTGTTTTATGATGGAATGATGTTTAAGAATCCCATTTTATTTCTTAGGTTATGCTATGATGAATGATTTATGTTTTTATGGAACATGTAAGAATGATTTCATTATGATATGGGTGGGACCCATATCTACCTCCAATGCATTGGGTAAATATTTATATCTCATGATATATACATGACTGGAATGATAAGAAAATCCAATTCAGTAATACATGGCTGGAACGGTAAGTAAATTTGGTTCAGTAATACATGGCTGGAACAAAAATTAAACTCAATTCAGTAATGGACTTTGTCCACTATAATGGTCTTGGAAGCAATGCCTTGGCTACTATGGAAGTCATATTATATAATTATTTGTTTTCCATAATTCCATGTTTTATGCCAGTTCTATTTTATCATGGTTAATGTTCCTTTATGATCTATACATTACATACTGCCAAGATTTATTTCATGACTCAAGATTTTGATATTTAAACTATATGTTCATGTTTTTACATTATTATGTTTATGGTTTGTTTTATGTTATCCATGTTTACCCTTATAAAGAATTTGATCTCACCTTTTTTATGTTTTATTTTCCCTAGGATATAAAGAAAGGTTTTAGGTAGGAAAACAAAAGGGGAAGATCTTTATGGGAGATATTGAAGATATTTCACCAAGTTAGAAGACTATGTTCCAAGTTTCCAAAGACACTAAACTAATACAGTATTTAGGAATATATTTGTGTAATTTATTAAGTATTACTCAAAATAAATGTAATGTCCATGTACGTCAAGCTTGGGTCATTAGAGTTGGTATTAGAGTGGAGGTTTAGTTAACCTTTGAAAACTAGGACGCAGAAACTTTAATGAGATCCCTAGAGATATTTCTAAGGAATGTATAGGGATTTACCTAGGGGTAAGTATAACTATAGGTTTTAGTCCTATAATTATGGTGAATATCATGAATAACTTAGTATTAAACCTAATATATTAGATATTGAAAGTACTCCCCCTTGATTATGTTATTTTCCTACTATGTTTTTTCCCCACACACTATTCTTTTTTGTGTTTTAGACAATGGATGGAACCCAAAGAAACCACATTAATTCTGGATATGATGGGAAATGCAATTATTTCCCTCTTGGACAACCAAATGTTATGGGAGCTCGAATAAATAATCTTTTTCTATGACCTCAAATACTGCTAGGCTTCCAAATGACCAAAGGTGGGAAAAATGTTCTCTTGAATCTTTATTAAGGAAACATATACATTATTTTAATGGAACGATCGGTCCACTATTTTCTGAAAAATGGATTTTTACCATTGAAAAGATATTTTTCATTCTCCATTGTTCAAAACGTGAAAAGGTTAAGTTGGACACTTATTGCTTGGAAGGTAAAGAGAATCTGTGGTGGAACTTTATCAAGAATACAAGGTAACAAGATAAAATTGACTTTATAGATTAGGATGAGTTCAATAACTTATTTTTTGGTATATACATTCCTCAAATTCTTCTTATAAAAAGGGAGATTGTAGTTTCTCACCTATCTCATGGTTATGATAAGAAAATAAGGATATAATTCATAGGAAACTATAAAAATTACCAAGAAAATAAGACTAGATTTTCTTTATGCTCAAAGTGTGGAAGGAAACATGGAGAAAATTGTCTTAAGGGGACTGATAAATGTTTTAAGTATGGGAAAGAAGGTCATCGGGCATTTTATTTCCATAGTAATTGTTGAAGTTGGTGGCCTAGAACCAACTACTTTGTACTTTATGATAAAATTATATTCATGGATTTAAATATTAATAAATACATTATCACATATTGATTTTTCTTCTGTGTGAAAATAAATGTAATAATATTATAAGGATATTTGTTGCAATAAAGGGTCATAGTAGATCCCTGCTATGATGAGAACCCGAAAGTACCATAACACTATTCTTGAATATATGTTATATGGTCAGATGATGTTATTTGAGGGACACAAATAATATAGTCCATTAGGGGTGAGGACTCATAAAACTTTGAGGCACATTCTCATGGTGCGCGCCCTTGGTAATATCCAGGAGGATATTATGAGAATGAGACCCGCCATTAGGAAATACATATTTCATAGTGTCATTGGATGTTACTATCTGTGGATATGTGTATTGGTCCTTGGACTTTAATATTATTATTAATGGGTATTACAACTCACACAATTAGATGTATTGATGAAAACTATGATTACACACTATTCACAGTGAGGTAGGATATATTGGGTGCGTCATGATTAATACTACATTAATAGATAATGCAAAAAAGGATTTGTCCCTTTTATTCCATAACAGAAGTTGATATCTTAGGATCATTTATGGAATTAATATAGCCTAAATAAATCCATGTCCATGGTGAGGAACGAGCAAGTTCAATTCCTTGAGGTCAAAGAAAGATTAATCGAGTGCATGGGTTGATGACACTAGCATGCAACCCACTTGATTCAAGATATCAATACAAAGGGATTACATTACATGGTAAGCGTTCGCATGAGGTGACATGTCATTACGGTGATAACTACTTTCTCTATGGGTGTCTTGGAATGTTTTTAAATGATAACCTTAGACTTTAGGTAGGATCTACCTAATGACACTGAGAAAGATGCCTAGAGGGTCACACACTAAGTGTATCCAAGTATCTTAGTTAAATATTCATTTACAAGTTGAATAGATATTATTCCTAATTATGGTTTAATAATTATTCAAGGATGCTTGATCGCATTTATTTCGACACTAGTTATTTGAGAGAATATATTGTGGGATAAATAATATATTTATTAGTGAATAATGTGGTGATATTTATTTAATAAATAAATATTCATTATTCAAGTTCTAATAAATGTGGTGAAGGAAATAAAGAAAATGGAAAAACAAAAGTACACACTGTGTATATTAATATACACACCCTATAGTTTTTCTAGGGATTTTAAGAAATAATATTATGTATTTAATTAAATAATATTAGGTGTAATTAGCTAGGAACATGTCAAGTGATGATAATAGTCAAATGTTATTATTAGACATGGGGTCTCACTAAGAATTAAATAAAATGAATAAAAACCTTTGGGTAATTAATTAATTTTATTATTATAACTAATATAAATCCCAATTACATTATTCTAATTAGATCTATCCATATTTGTGGTTTTGAAAAATGGATTTTGAGAAATATATCAATCCAAGAGATAATTCCTTTCCTCCAAGAATGCTCTCAAGTTACGAGAGAGATCCTCCTCCACCAGATCAAGGAGAGCGCTTTAGAAGTGGCTCTCAAGGTGATCGAATGTGGACATCACAAGTGAAGTCTCTTCTATGATAACACCCAGAGATCCCTTCAGAGATGTCCAAAGATATGTGGATCATGTGTGGATTACCCCTAGAGGAAACCTACACCTGGATTCTAAAACACAACGAAAAATTACATCGGACCATGATCAAAAACATCAACAAAGAGAGAATTCTATCAAGGTAATTCTAGTATTTCAATTAAATTAATTATAACCAATATATGATGATCCTATCTATGGTTTAGGGACTTCCCTATTTCCTTTTCATTCTTCGTTCTATTCTACAGATCCAACATTTTATCATCATGATGGATCTCAGATTGATCATTGTTAATGATAAAATTAATGTTGGGTACACCCATCCATATGCTTCCGCCGTGCCTGAAACCTACAAGTTGTATCAGAGGGGTCATATCGTTGATTATAATTATTTAGTTTTTCTTTGATTATTTACATATTTAATAATTTATTTGTTTTAATTCAAGTTAATCTTTCTGTAAATTTGAATCTCGAGATCTATTCCTCATCTTTCATTTCTCATTCACTTTACATAAATGATATTTTCTTTTAATTTTGATTAAAATAAAAAATAGAGGATCTAATACAAAGGTTCCAAAGGTTCCTAGTCGTACAACACCAGAAAACATGGAATGTCATTTGGACTCACATGCCATGTAGTTGAACTCACATGGTGTGTATTCCGACTCACACGCCATGTAGTCAAGGTTCAATGCATCGGGACTGGTCCGCCAAACCAAGCCATGTGTTGAAGTTTATCTAAGTATTTATAACTCCGTGTGTTAACCAGGAACATGTGACACATAGTTTCTTGATTAAACACCATGTATCTCATTGGACACAGTGTGTAGCCCCTTCGGGTTAGGGTTAGACCATGTACCCCGTACATGGATTGCCCGGATGGAGACTGTGTAACACAGACACTACATGGTGTGTGGCCCACTGGACACGTCATGTACTCTAAAGATATCTGAAGTACATATACATGTTGTATCCCCGAGCATGTACTTCAGATGAACGGTGAATGATAGTACACACCGTGTAGTCATAACTACATGCCGTGTACTCATCCAAATTACACAGATTTATTAAAATTTATTATTATATTATACAAACCCTTGAGACGCGAACCATGGTGCAGGCGTAAATCCAAGGCATAACACATGATAAGTGTTTTATATATATGTGTTTAATTTAACATCTACATAATGTTCATTTCTACAACCACTCCTTTCATAACTCTGAAAACTATTTTAAGTGGATTAAATTCTTCGATAAGTCTTGGATTAAACCCTCAAGACTCACTCTTATCCGGTGTATTGCTTATAACAGGGTTCCTACTGATTCTTGTTTACAAATTTCTGGGATCCGAATTTTTTCTAAATGTCATCTCTGTAATAAAAATAGAGAGGATACTAATCATTTATTTTTGTCTTGTGCTACTACCATTGATATTTGGAAATATATTTTTGATATCTTTGATTGCAGATGGATGATGATTGATTCTATAAATTCTCAGCTAAAACGCTACGTGGAACTGGAAAGCTCCCAACAAATCAAAAAATTATTTCTCACCAGGATTGCAAAGCTTCTTCATGTAATCTGGTATGATAGAAATTTTATTTTTCACAACAATTTCTCTTTGAACATCAATGCAGGTAAAATGTGAATTCTCATCACTATCCGTGAAGCCTGTGTTAATCTAGAAAGGGTGCTGTGACAACTCGGTGGATGATTTTATGGTTCTGCGACATCTTCAGGTTGTTTCCAACTTCAGCCAGATGAGACACACTCTTGAGGTTTTCTGGAGACCTTCACTACCCGGGTGGATTAAAATCAATGTGTACGGTGCCTCCAAAGGGAATCCAGGACCCGCAGGGTGTGGCGCCATCTACAAAAATCATTTTGGTAAAATCATTGGGCGATTTTATAGAGGCTTTGGTATTGAAACCTCTTTGGAAGCTGAAATTCTGAGTGTGATTCATGCAGTCTCCTTTTCCATACATCATGGTTGGAACAACTTGTGGATTGAAAGTGATTCTAAGATTGTGGTGCAAGCCATTTGGAATGGTATGGCTCACCTAGGTTGGCCGTTTACTATCCGTTGGATGAATTGTCTCTATTCTCTTTAAGGCACCAATTTCATTTCAACCCATACCTACCGTGAGGTGAATATGATTTATGATGGTTTCACCAATAAAGGAGTTGCACAGGACATAACCTGGCTGGAGGATCTTCTGGACATCCTTTTTCCTCTTCATGTCAAATATTGTAATATGATCCCATCTTTTAGACTCTTGTAATATTTTCTTTTTAATAAATCTTTCTTTGGTCTTTTGACCAAGGATCCACCTTTTTGGAAAAAAAATTCTACTCATTGGGTAGTTATGAATAGGAATTCACCGGATTGCATCCAAGGCACAAGTTATGTACAAAGATAATTTTAAATGAATTTATTTGTTTAAAATTATGATGGATGAGAATCTCAAGGAAATTTAGAAAATGGTTTAAGATAAATAAATTGATTAATTAAAGATAATAATTAATTGATCCAAGCATGATTTATCTTAAAAAAGAACGACCAAATAATTTAATGATAGTTTTGTTTATGTGTAAATATCATTACATGTATGGATGATCATGATCTAGACAAGGACCTTTGTATGTGGATGGTTTATTTTAATTTATTTATTTAAATTAAAATTGTTGGCCTATAAGCCTTCTCCTCATTAATATATAGGGCATGCGTGCCCAAGGTTTCTTTTTTGTAAAACCCCTTTTTACCCCTCACCTACGCGTGAGATAAAATAATATGTAATGGATGGAGATCCCAAGCTAGTGGAGGTGGCTTAAGTTAGGAGCCAAGTGAAAACCAATCCAAGGAGATACAAAGGTGGGCAAGTGGAAAACTGTATACCCGAACCCAAAAGGTTCAAGGTATTTTGTACCCTAGGACTTGGGTTAGTTTATCAACCGATAGATAAAATAACCAATAGAAAAAACTCATGATCATGAAATTTATTTTATTTCTTTCAGTTTCATGTTTTATTTATTTGGGTGTGTTGTCATGATCACACGATTAATGAATTAAACAAGTATTCAAGATAGAACTAAAATAAGACCAACTTATGCATAAATATTATATTAGACATGGTTAATCTCTTAAGTATAACCCACTTAATATTAAAAAGCATGTAAGAAAGATAATAAAAATGGAAATTTATGGATAAGGATAAAATCTCTCAAGGAAATATTAAGTCGGTATAAACTTCCATAATCTTGGTTAGAATCGAACCATAGTTCAAAGTGCTTGACCAACCCTAGTTGGGGTGCTTTCAATTATCCGGGAATTATAATTCTAGGTTTTGGGTTGAATTGACTTGGTTTGCATCAAGGGTTTACTGCCACAAAAGGACTTGGTGCGACTAAGTGGAAAAGGTTGAGGAAATTCAAAATAAAAGGATTTTATGATTAGGGAGTCCACTCAGTGGATCAAGGAGCTGCGAGTTAATTCAATTGTAATTTGTAATTCCTACCTAAAAACCTTTCAAGTTTCTTGACCAACCTTAGTTGGGGTAATGCAAAGGGACATATGGATCCTTTCCACTAGAATATTCAGGCAACAAAATATTCCAAAGTCAATGGTGAGGGATATTGGATTTCGATAAAATAGCAGGATACTAATAAGTATTAATTAATTTATTTGTCTCAGTTTTATCATGATAAAGTAATAAATATTTGATAATCTTAATTTGTAGAAACAAAAAGAAAAACAACTTCAAATATATCTTTGTGAACCATACTCTAGAAGGAAAACCTTATCACTAACACTAATTTCCAGGAGTGGCAGAGGTGTTTACGCATCATCCTTCACCATGAGAGGAAATTGTATGTGTTGGAGGAGCCTATTATAGTTTCACCTAGAAATGAGGATAGTTATGATGAAATATCTCTCTATATGAAACATTTTTATGATTCTAAATATGTCTAATGTTTCATGCTATCAGCCATATCTAATAAACTCTTAAAGCAACAAGAAAACATAGATGCGTATAACATGATGTCTCACCTTAAGGATCTATATCAAGAGAAGGTGAGAAATGAGAGATATGAGATCTACAACAATTTTTTCACAACTAAGCTTGAAGATTCTGTGCCAGCTGGTCCTCATGTAGTCAAGATTATTGGCTACATTGAACGCCAATACATCTTAGGGATTAAGTTCTCAGATGAGTTGCATACAGATATCATCCTATCATCACTGCCCAAGACCTTATTTAGATTTATTGTCAACTACAAGATGAGAAGCATTGAGAAGAGTCTATCAGAACTTCTGAACTTGATTTTGTTGGAACCACTCTGTGTATAAGGTTGTATTTGTTGTCAATAGTTGTTAATGCAGATCAAAATGAAGGTGATCATGAAATACTCTGATGAAGTAGAGGAGTGGTGATTCAGACGATTGTTGTACTTTTCGTAAGTTCAAAGAACATGTGTCAAAGGTTATACATTGTTTACAACAATGAATATTGTGAGGAGTGATCCATCTGAGGATGATTAAACAAGAATGGGGTTTTCAGATGAAGACCATGCAATTCCTCCTTATTTCATGAGAACCATGGGCTTTGATCAATACCGTGCAATTCCTCATTATTGCATGAGACCCATGGGTTTGATGAAGACCACGCAATTACTCATGACTGCATGAGAACCATGCAAGAGACTTCTTGATGAATTGAATTGGTTTGCATGAAGTATATCATGACGGTTGATGAAGAAGACAATGTGCAATGATTGGAATTCTGAGATAGTCATGCATATCACATTGTCATAGAAGATGATA
This sequence comes from Viscum album, assembly GCA_963277665.1. Classification (NCBI taxonomy): domain Eukaryota; kingdom Viridiplantae; phylum Streptophyta; class Magnoliopsida; order Santalales; family Viscaceae; genus Viscum; species Viscum album. The sequence continues at coordinate 352,116,834 of OY728125.1, read as the reverse complement.
ATGCTAATGCTATGCATTCAATGAATACATATCACAATACTGGAGTTTGTGATAAAAGAAGAAGAATTGCTAAAGGATACAGATCACCAAGAAGAAGTGATGTTGAGGTGATCGTGCTTGTCGACAAAGCAAAAAAACGACATACAAATTTTTTGACAAAGGAGATTCAATGGTGACATGTCAAGTTCAAGAGTTGTGGTCAACGATCTATGTTTTATTCAAGAACTTTGACAGAGGAATGGATGGTCTGGAGGCGGTACAAAAAGAGCAGATACAAGGTGGCGCCATTTTCCAGTGTTTTCCAAATTTCAGGGCCTCAAAATCAACAAATGAAGAAGTGTGATTTTGGCAGAGGGACTTGCGCGCCATACTCTTGGAGGATAGGAAACTTGCGCGCCATACGTTTTTGAGGATCAGAACATCAAAATTTGGCTAAGGAAAGAAGGTCGCGCAAGTGTTGGTTGGGTCGCGCAAGTGAGTTGCGCGACAGAGTTTATTGAAGACAAGACTTACGCGCCGTCGAGGGACTTGCGCGCCGCCGCGCAAGGGGTCCAGTTTGCCTATAAATACTTGACCACCCCTCCTCATTTCTGACGGAGCTCAAGACTTTGAGATTGTTCGAGCTCTCGTCGCGCAGGTGGTTGAGCCGCGCAAGTAGGGGTTGCGCGCCAAGTGAGGGTTGCACCCCTAGAAGATTTGAGGGAGAAAGGAAGTGTGTCGCGCAAGTATTAAGTTCAAGAAGGCAGTGTCGCGCAGGTGCTTCAGTGACACTTGCGCGCCAGTTTAGACTTGCGCTCCTGAGACTTGCGCGCCGCCGGGAGACTTGCGCGCCAGGATTAAAAAGGAGACCCAGACACTGTTGAAGCACACCCGCCTTTCTGGAGCTGCACAAGAGCTGAAGATTGCCTGATACTTTTGGTGCAAAGCGAGATTGAAGAAGAAATCTAAATGATACATGCATGATCTCATGCATACATGGAGAACTGATTCTGACAACGCCGAGTAAGCTGAGCTTCATTAAGTAAGCAATCACATCAGTGATTGTGATTCAGGAAAACGAAGACAAGGGGATCTAGTGCATTCATTCTTTGCACTAAAGAAGAAGGATTGAACTAAAAAGGAGCATCAAATCTGAACCCTGATGCAAGCAATGTCTCATGTTGGACAGGAGACGAAGAACTTCAATGCACATCTATTGAAGAGACCTTCACGTCTATAAACTGAGTGAGACTTCACCAACGGCAGTGAGTCAGGGGGAGTCAACGGGAGTGACCCGAGGGACGCAGTGAGCTATCCCTAAACAATTGTAAAGGCAGTGAGCCTGGGACAGAGTGTCTGTACCCGAACATTTGTATCCGCAGCTAGTGAAGCATAGTGGATTTAGGTACGACCGGCAACCTGTCGGCGTATACTCCTTGGACGTAGCCCTTAGTGGTGAACCAAGTAAAAATAGTTGTGTCATCTATCTCTGCATGTGAATGTTTAATTGCTGATCATATCCATCATACAGGTTTAAGTAGTTCCTACTAACGTGGGAACAAGATCCACAACTTTAAGAAGAAAAATTTGCCACCCTGATTCACCCCTCCCCTCTCAGGGTGTCCCGGGGTCGTACAAGTGGTATCAGAGCGAGGTTAACGTATGTTGGATATTATCCAGTAATTCTATTGAGAAGAGGATTTGAGTTTCTTTCCTTGAGTCAACAATGAAGAGCAGTCTTGATAATGACACAGTCATTTCTGAGCAGAAATCTTTATCCACCAAGACTTTGACAAATAGGAAAAATAAAGAGAATAAGATTATGAAGAAGTCCCCCACATCCAAAGAAGATTCAGTGTCTTGTTCTCCATGCCATTCCAATAATGAAGAAACATTAGGCTTGGAAAGTATCAAGCAGGCAGCTCAGAACTCATCCAGAGGAAAGGATGATACCCCTAATTCAAGCTTTCAGGAAAAACTCAGAACATATCTGCATGATATTTCAGAAGAAAGGGTTGCTATTATTTGTAGCCTATTCCAATCTATGCAGGTTGAGATCAATCGATTAGAAAGGGAAGCTGACAATATGGAAAAGGCGTTGGAAAGAAAAGTTATGGAGAGTATGAAGCTCATCAAACGGGTGAAAGTCTTTGAAGAAGAAGAGGAAGTCAATAAGACTTTAAAAGAAAGGATCCATGCACTTGAAGCTGAGGTGAAGAAGAGCAATGAAGTCAAGAATTTTTGTTTGGAAGAAACTTCCATTAAATTCAGGGAACTTGACTCTTTGTTACAAAACAAAGTTAAGATGCATGAAGATGAGGTTGAAAGGTTGAAGAAGACTTGTGAAGAGAAGATGATCACATTTGAAGATCAAAAGATCATCCTCAATATTGTGGGTCAAAGATTGGAAGCTCAGTTGACCAAGATTGAGAACACACATATTGAGACTTCACAAAATAATGAAATGAGTGATGCTTTCACTCAATGTTCGTTGGAGGAGTCTAAGGCTGAAATGCCTCCAACATGTGACAAGAAGATTATGACCACTCTTGATTATCCACATCAAGAATCAGTTGCTGCTGGTACTCAATGCTCACTGGAGGATTCTATTGTCAAAAGACCTCCAACATGTGATAAGAAGATCATGACTTCACTCTTTGATCTATCACAAGCAACTGAGAAAGTGAAGGTACCATCCAAACCATCTTGTACTCATATTCCTAAATACACTCCTACAATCAGTGCCGGTGGGAAGAAAAGTTCTAAACATGTATGGATGAGGAAAGGTGAGAAGAAGAAACCTACCACCATGACTAGGGTGGATAGGAAGAAAAAGGAGGAAGATTCTCCCTCAAATAGAGCACAAACGATTAAGCAGATGGCCCAACAACTTAATACTGAAGAAACAAAGAAGAAAAGATTTGTGGGCCAATGTTGGTGCTGCAATAGATTTGGGCATTGTGCACTAGATTGTTTTCATAATCCCTTTCATGGAAAAGCACAGGGAAAGCCTATATCAAAGGGGAGGAAGCCAGAGAAAAAGAAGCAACATCAGCAGGTCCAAAAGCATCTATTTACTGCAAACAGATTTGGAATTCTTGATAACATCTGTGATGTATGCAACGACAATGGTCACAATGCAGGAACATGTCCACATCAACATGCTTTCACTATCAAAAAGAAAAGAAGACCTCTGATGTCGTCAAAGAATGAAGCATCTACCTTGGGGAGAAATCAGAAGAATGTTGTGAACACACACTTCCCCAAGAAGATCTCAAGTAGGGAAGCTGAGAAGACCCAGGATTTTAGATCCATGCAATTTAAGGGTCATTCATCCAAACGAAACACTAAGTGGGATGAAACTCAGAAGAACCCATGTGGAAGACCTAAACCAGCTGCAAAAGTTCCAAATGACATATTGGTCATCTGGCCAGAAGATTTGAAATGAATGAGGAAACTTGAAGATGAAAAGGCCAGGGCCGGTGAAAAAGGAAAAGGAAAACTTTCACATGATGCAGACACAGTGCAGGAGAGATTGCAAACAAAGAGAAACACAAGTGTCAAAGAATTTCTGTGTGAGAGATGCAAGAAGTCTGGTCACATTGCAAAAGGTTGTCTAACCTTAATACCAGAGCAAGAGGCGGTCCTTAAGAGGAGTAAGAATGTATCACTCATGATGGCTGCTAAGCAGAACAATTCTCCACACAAAGCAGAAGAGAATGTGAACAGAGCCATGCCACACCGACAGATGTCAGAACATATATTCAAATGTATAGGCATGAAGACTGGAGTGAACAGAGGAACTTGGTTGAGAAAAGAATCTCCACCAAGCAAGTCTTCGTGATGAAGCAAGAAGGAACCACCTTATTCCCGTAATCATTTGTGTATTGTATTTGTGCTAATAATGCAGGGAATTGGAGGTGAAGCATGCTCTCAGGGGGAGAACCTGAGAAGTAGTGAATGTTGTCAACTCTTGATAGCCAAGATGAAGAAGTTTCCATCACTATTAGATTCTTCAATTGATATTCATAAATTATGATGATGAAGGATCACTCTTGATAAAGATGATGAGGAGTGTTTCCCTTGAGGGGGAGAAGAATGAAGAAGCTTCCATAATCACTGTTTCAATCAATAACAACTACAGCTGGACTCAAAAGCAGTAACTCTGTGAATTTCTTGAAGAACACGCCAATGGAGAAGGTATGTCATTTCTCAATCTCTATCCCTTGGTTACTCAGATCAATGATTATTCTACAAAGGGGGAGCAACTGAATTGATCAGTGACATAAAGAGAATGGAAGTGCCCCAAGGTCACATGTCCTGCCGATTGCACTTGAATGTTTTTGGTCTATTTGCTGATGTGAGTGCAGGAGTTTCAGGTTGATTATTCTCTATCACAGTTGATCTTCTTCTACCTGGAATTAAAGTGGTAAACCCTTGAAGACAAGATACATGAGTTTTCATCTCATGTTGGTATCATGATCTGTGGATAATGGACAGCCTTGTTGACTTAATCAAATCCTCTTGTTTTCTACATCGAGCATTGCTCAAGTAGACTTAGAGTGAAATGATTAATGAAACTTTGCTTAAGTGAGGATTGATACCCTCCCTACCATGCGCTTTGTATTTCTTGTAAATAAGGGGGAGAGAAAGTGAAATGCAGAAGATTCTCATTTTGACATTGACGGATTCATTTCAGAATATGTTTAAGGTATTGACAACAAAATACAAAGGGGGAGATTGTTGGAACCACTCTGTGTATAAGGTTGTATTTGTTGTCAATAGTTGTCAATGCAGATCAAAATGAAGGTGATCATGAAATACTCCGATGAAGTAGAGGAGTGGTGATTCAGACGATTGTTGTACTTTTCGTAAGTTCAAAGAACATGTGTCAAAGGTGATACATTGTTTACAACAATGAATATTGTGAGGAGTGATCCATCTGAGGATGATTAAACAAGAATGGGGTTTTCAGATGAAGACCATGCAATTCCTCCTTATTGCATGAGAACCATGGGCTTTGATCAATACCGTGCAATTCCTCATTATTGCATGAGACCCATGGGTTTGATGAAGACCACGCAATTACTCATGACTGCATGATAACCATGCAAGAGACTTCTTGATGAATTGAATTGGTTTTCATGAAGTATATCATGACGGTTGATGAAGAAGACAATGTGCAATGATTGGAATTCTGAGATAGTCATGCATATCACATTGTCATAGAAGATGATAATGCTAATGCTATGCCTTCAATGAATACATATCACAATACTGGAGTTTGTGATAAAAGAAGAAGAATTGATAAAGGATACAGATCACCAAGAAGAAGTGATGTTGAGGTGATCGTGCTTGTCGACAAAGCAAACAAACGACATACAAATTTGTTGACAAAGGAGATTCAATGGTGACATATCGAGTTCAAGAGTTGTGGTCAACGATCTATGTTTGATTCAAGAACTTTGACAGAGGAATGGATGGTCTGGAGGTGGTACAAAAAGACCAGATACAAGGTGGCGCCGTTTTCCAGTGTTTGCCAAATTTCAAGGCCTCAAAATCAACAAATGAAGAAGTGTGATTTTGGCAGAGGGACTTGCGCGCCATACTCTTGGAGGATAGGAAACTTGCGCGCCATACATTTTTGAGGATCAGAACATCAAAATTTGGCTAAGGAAAGAAGGTCGCGCAAGTGTTGGTTGGGTCGCGCAAGTGAGTTGCGCAACAGAGTTTATTGAAGACAAGACTTACGCGCCGTCGAGGGACTTGCGCGCCGCCGCGCAAGGGGTCCAGTTTGCCTATAAATACTGGACCACCCCTCTTCATTTCTGACGGAGCTCAAGACTTTGAGATTGTTCGACCTCTCGTCGCGCAGGTGGTTGAGCCGCGCAAGTAGGGGTTGCGCGCCGAGTGAGGGTTGCACCCCTAGAAGATTTGAGGGAGAAAGGAAGTGTGTCGTGCAAGTATTAAGTTCAAGAAGGCAGTGTCGCGCAGGTGCTTCAGTGACACTTGCGCGCCAGTTTAGACTTGCGCGCCTGAGACTTGCGCGCCACCGGGAGACTTGCGCGCCAGGATTGAAAAGGAGACCCAGACACTGTTGAAGCACACCCGCCTTTCTGGAGCTGCACAAGAGCTGAAGATTTCCTGATACTTTTGGTGCAAAGCGAGATTGAAGAAGAAATCTAAATGATACATGCATGATCTCATGCATACATGGAGAACTAATTCTGACAACGCCGAGTAAGCTGAGCTTCATTAAGTAAGCAATCACATCAGTGATTGTGATTCAGGAAAACGAAGACAAGGGGATCTAGTGCATTCATTCTTTGCACTAAAGAAGAAGGATTGAACTAAAAAGGAGCATCAAATCTGAACCCTGATGCAAGCAATGTATCATGCTGAACAGGAGACGAAGAACTTCAATGCACATCTATTGAAGAGACCTTCATGTCTATAAACTGAGTGAGACTTCACCAACGGCAGTGAGCCAGGGGGAGTCAACGGGAGTGACCCGAGGGACGCAGTGAGCTATCCCTAAACAATTGTAAAGGCAGTGAGCCTGGGACAGAGTGTTTGTACCTGAACATTTGTATCCGCAGCTAGTGAAGCATAGTGGATTTAGGTACGACCGGCAACCTGTCGGCGTATACTCCTTGGACGTAGCCCTTAGTGGTGAACCAAGTAAAAATAGTTGTGTCATCTGTCTCTGCATGTGAATGTTTAATTGCTGATCATATCCATCATACAGGTTTAAGTAGTTCCTACCAACGTGGGAACAAGATCCACAACTTTAAGAAGAAAAAGTTGCCACCCTGATTCACCCCTCCCCTCTCAGGGTGTCCCGGGGTCGTACAGATTTTCCAAGTAGATAAGGACATGGGGAATGAAAAACCAGCAATCCTTATGGTGAATAAGAAGAGGAAGGACAAGATAAAGGGACCAAGGATTTATAAACATTCTGAAGCCCCTGAGAATCGTCCTTCAAATAAGGGGAAGATCCAGAGGCAGGGCAAGGAATGGGAGGCAGTATGTTCTTCACGTGGCAAGATAGGCCACTAGAAGAGGAACTGAACCCAGAAGCACATGGATGCTAGGTTCATTTGTTATAAAGTGAAATCTTTCTATTTCTACACATTGGGTATAATATACAACACGTGTGGATCACATATATATTCAAATTAAGGAACCAAGTAGATTTAGAAATATTTACAAAGGAGATGTGGATCTTAGATATGCCAATGGCACGAGGCTAGCTACGTTGGCCATTGTAAATTACTATCTCTCATTACCAACTAGGATGCTTTTGGTTTTACATAACTGTTATTATGTGCCTAGTGTTACCAAGAACATAATTTTTGTATCATGTTTGGATGTGGATGGATTTATTTTCATTTTTGGAAACAAGGGTTGTTTCTTCTATAAGAAAAAAAATATGTTATGGTATGATGCATTTAAATAATGGTTTGTATGTATTAAATTATGAAAACTAAGTTTTGGTAATCGACAAGGAAACAAACTCACATGACTCATACAACACCCAGTTGTGGCATGGCCATCTCAGTAATGTAATAGAGAAGTGCTTGACAAAGCTCTACTAATATGGTTATTTAGACTATACTGAGATAAAACCACTTGATAGATGTCACACTTATTTAAAAGGGAAACTGAACAAGATGCCTTTCAATGTACATGGTGAAAGGGTCACAGAGCTTCTAGGATTAGTACACACAGATGTATGTGGACCATTTCCAGTAGAATATAGAGGTGGATATTCATACTTCATTACTTTTATAGATTAGTTGAGTAAATATGGATATATCTACTTAATGAGGTATAAGTCAGAGTCCTTGGAGAAATTTAAGGAATTCAAGAATGAAGAAGAGAATCATCTTGGTAAATATATAAAGAAGCTTCAATCAGATAGAGGTGGAGAATATCTGAACCAAGAGTTCATCAAAATTTTATGGGAGTCTGATATTCTATCTTAACTCACTCATCCTTATACAACACATTGGAATAGTTTTAGTGAAAGGAGGAACCACACCTTGTTGGAAATAGTGATGTCGATGCTGAGTCATGCATATATTCCATTATCCTTTTGGGGATATGCATTACAAACTGCAACATACACATTAAACCGAGTACCGACTAATGTGGAAAATGGAATTCCCTATGAGTTATGGAATGGAAATAAAGTTATTTTTTCACACACACATGTATGGGGATGTGAGGAATTTGTTAAAGCCTTCTTAGAAAACAAACTAGCACCCTAAGGCACGAGGTGTATCTTTACAGGATATCCCAAGGAAACAAAAGGATATTACCTATATAACCCTTTAGACAAGAAATTGATTGTCACCAGACAAGCCGTCTTTCTTGAGAGGGATCACATCCTCAAAAAGGATAGTGGGAGAAGGATTTACTTTGATGAAGTTGATACTCAAGATACATAGGATTTGGTATAGGAACAAGTTCCATAGGTCCCCATAGAAGAGGTTCTAGAAACACAAGTACTACATAGAAGCTCAAGAGAGGTAAGGGAACCAGAGAGATTTGGTTTCCTAGTCACTGAGGATGGTGAATCATTATTGTTGGACAATGATGAACCTCTATCCTATAAGGAAGCAGTAGAGAGATCAAAATCTACAAGATGGATAGAAGCTATGAATTCTGATATGGATTCCATGTATTAGAACAAAGTCTAAGTTCTGGTTGATGAGTTAGTTTATATAAATCATGTTGGATACAAATGGGTTTTCAAGAGAAAGATATATATATATAAGGTTAAGTTAGCACCTATAAAGCAAGGCTATTGGATAAAGGATTTAGAAAATGTCAAGGAATAGAATATGATGAAACCTTATCACCAGTTGCAATTTTTAAATATATAATAATTATACCTGATATAGCATCTTACCATGACTATGAGATTTATTAGATGGATGTCAAAACAACATTCCTTAATGGTAAACTTTTGGAAGATGTCTATATGACACAACCAGAATGGTTTGTGTCACCAGGTGAATCCAAATGGGTTTGAAAGTTTAAAAAAAATCTATTTATGGATTAAAGAAAACATCCAGGTTATAAAACATTCAATTTGATGAAGCTATAAAGGAATTTGGTTTCATTAAGAATGAATGTGAGCCATGTGTTTATAAGCAGTTTAACAGGAATGTGGTCATTATCCTAGTAGTATATGTTGACGACATATTACTTATTAGAAATTATGTTCCAGTCTTACAGTCAATTAAGGACTAGTTGAACAAGTGTTTCTCTATGAAGGACTTAGGTGAAGCAGCCTACATTCTAGGGATCAAGATCATTCATGATAGATCCAAGAGGATACCTGGAATAAGTCAGGGTATATACATTGACCATATACTAAAGAGATTTATTATGGAATAATACAAGATGGTATTGGTTCTAGTGTCACATGGCCTACATATTTCTAAGATAATGTGTCCTCAGACACAACAAGAGAAATATAGGATGTGTAATATCCCATACAATTCAACTATAGGACATATCATGTATGCCATGTTATGTACTAGGATTGATGTTGCCTATGCACTGAGCATGGTAGGAATATATCATGAAGATCTAGGAAAAAAATTGGACTATTGTTAATACCATCCTTAAGTATCTAAGAAGAACTAAGGATATGTTCCTGGTGTATGGAGGAGACAAGGAGCTTGTTATCAGAGGATATGATGATGCTGGTTTTCATATAGATCAAAACAATCTGAAGTCATAATCAGGATATGTTTTCTGTCTCAATGGAGGAGCTGTAAGCTGGAAGTGTTTAAAGCAGCTAGTTGTCACTGATTCTATAGCGGAGTCTGAATATATAGCGGCTTATGATGCATCCAAGGAAGCTATCTAGATTTGAAACTTTTTCCAGGATATTGATGTGGTTACTAATAGTAAAGATCCTATCACATTGTATTGTGGTAATACTATAGTGGTGGATCTTGAAAAAGAACCAAGGTCACATCAACAGACAAAGCACATTCTCCAGAAGTATCACTTATTGAGGGATTTCTATCAAAGGGGTGAAGTTACTGTGAGTAGAGTGTCCACATAAGAGAATGTGGTAAACCCCATGAATAAAGGCCCATCTCAACAGAAGCATGAATATCATGTGAGAATTAGCAGGTTAAAGGTGGTTAATAGTTGGCTCTACTCTAAGTGGAAGTCTTTTGGAGTTAGTGGCCTAGAACCAACTACTTTGTACTTTATGATAAACTTATATTAATGGATTTTAATATTAATAAATACCTTATCACATCTTGATTGTTCTTCCGCGTTTCAATGCATGTGATAATGTTCTAAGGATAGTTGTTACACTAAAGGGTCATAACGGATCCCTTCTATGATGAGAACTTGGAAGTGCCATAACACTATTATTGAATATATTTTCTATGGTTGGATGATGTTATTTGAGGGAAACAAATAATACAGACCATTAGGGGTGATGACTCATAAAACTTTGAGGCACCTTCTCATGGTGTTCTCCTTTGGTAATATCTAGGAGGATATTATGAGAACGAGACCCGCCTGTAGGAAATCCACATTTCATAGTGTCATTGGATATTCCTATCTGTGAACATGTGTATTGGTCCTTGTACTTTAAGATTATTATTAATGAGTATTACAACTCACACACTTAGATGTACTGACAAAATCTATGACGAAACACTGTTCGCAACGAGGTAGGATATGTTGGGTGCGTCATGAGTAATACTGCATTAATAGATAATGCAAGAAAGTATTTGTCCCTTATATTACATAATGGAAGTTGATATATCATGCCCTTTTATGGAATTTATATAGCCTAAATAAATCCATGGCCATGGTGAGGAATGGGAAAGTTCAATTCTAGGAGGTCAAAGAAAGATTAATCGAGAACATGGGTTGATGACACTAGCATGCAACCCACTTGATTCAAGATATCAAGACAAAGGGATTACATTACAAGATAAGCGTTCATATGTGGTGAAACGTCATTACGACGTTAACTTATTTCTCTATGGGTGCCTTGGTGTGTTGCTAGATGCTAAACTTGCACTTTAGGTAGGCTCTGCCTAATGTCACTGATAAAGATGCCTCAAGGGTCACACACTATGTGTATCCAATTATCTCAGTTAAATATTCATTTAACAAGTTGAATAAATATTATTCTTGATTGTGGTTTAATAATTTTTCAAGGATGCATGATCACATTTATTTCGACACTAGTTATTCGAGAGGATATATTTTTGGTGAAATAATATATTTATTACCAAATAACGCGTTGATATTTATTTAAGAAATAAATATTTATTATTCAAGGTCTAATAAATGTGGTGGAGGAAATAAAGAAAATGTAAAAACAAAATTACACACAGTGTATATTAATATACACACCATGTATTTTTTATGGGGATTTTTGAGAAATAATACTATTTATTTAATTAAATAATATTAAGTGTAATTCAATGGGTGCATGTCAAGTGATAATAATAGTCAAATTTTATTATTAGACATGGGGTCTTACTAAGAATTAAATGAAATGAATAAATACCTTTGGGTAATTAATTCATTTTATTATTCTAAGTAATATAAATCCCAATTACATTATTCTCATTAGATCTATCCATTCTCTATGGTTGTGCACAATGGATCTAGAGAAATATCTCAAGCCAAGAGAGAATTTATTTCCTCCAATAATGCTATTAAGTTTCGAGTGATATCCTCCTCCACCAGATCAAGGAGAGCGCTTTGGAAGCGGCTCTCAAGGTGATCGAAGGTGGACATCACAAGCGAAGGCTCTTCCGTGCTAGCACCCAGAGATCCCTTCGGTGATGTCCAGAGATATGTGGAGCATGTTTGGATCACCATTAGAGGAATCCTACACTTGGATTCTATGATGCAATGACGAATCACATCAGATTATGACCAGAAACATCAACAGAGACAGAATTCCATCAAGGCAATTCTTGTCTTTTAATTAAATTAATTATAACTAACATATGATGATCCTCTCTATGGTTCTAGGACTTACATCTTTCCTTTTCACTATTCATTCTATTTTAAAGATTCTACATTTTATTATCATGATGAATCTCGGATTGATCATTGTTAACAGTAAAATTAAAGTTAGGTACACCAATCCACATGCTTCTGCTATGCCCAGAACCTATAGTAATGGGAATAAATAGAATGATACAAAGAGAAAACCTTTCAAAAATCAGGGTTTCAAGTGAAATAAAAATGGGAATTATTCTAACCAATGCCCTAATCTAAGGGTTAATGATGATGATCGATATCAACAACCACTTAAGGCTAAATACAAAGGAAAATTTCATGTGATCACTATTGGCGATGTAGAGTACAATAACTAAGTGGTGGAATCATTGAGTGTTTATGTAATGAGATTCCAGAATAATGTTGTAGAATAAATTTTATAGTTTTATGGAATAATAAAACATCTATGTGTTGTTCTTCCATAGTTTTTTATAAGGATTTAAGAGCATATACTTAATAGTACCGGTAAACATGAATAATGATTGAGGTAATAAGTTGATGTTTTTGGAAAAGATGTGATTAAGGAAAGGATGACCCTTAATATGAGCATGATGATGAGATAATGATATTTGGATATTGATATATTGGAAATGAATAAGTAAATTGGATGGTAATGATTTACTTAGAACTGATTAAGGATTGTTGAAAAGTGGTTTTTGCTATCAGGGATGATGTTTACATCTTTTTGGATTTAATCATAAGGAAACATGCATGTTTTCAATAAGGATGTATGGTAAAGAGAATACATGATTAAGGTATTCACATGTTTGGAATGTGACAACCAAGAATTTCCTTATGAGATATGTGAGATAAATGTTAAGATGATTTATTTCACATCTTTCTAAAGTTATAGATTTTCTATTTTTGGAAGGATTACAAGGTTATCCATTTATGGATAGTATAATTTATACTATGGTTGAAGTTTGTTATATTAATGTATTATCTCACTATAGGTGGACTTATGCATATTTGATAACTTTTGATAACCTTTTTGTTGAGATAGATGGAGTGACCTATCATTCTACTTATGGATTGCATGATCTACTAACACTTTAGGAATAAAAAATTCAACTTCATTTCATTAAATAGGATATGAAGTGGAAATTGTTCAAGACATGAACAATGGTGAGATTGTACTGAAATCAAGTAAGTATAACTTCTCATGAAAATTCTTCAACATTAGGAAAATGGATCATGATGTGAAAGGGTGTCTTATTATCATCATTTTTAATGATATTAATGACCTTTTTCACACTTCTTTAGTTTATCATTTTGTTAACTTTCACTAGATCATTAAATTTATTTTGATCAATGATTTTTAGGAATCTATATGATTATTTATAATTTTCATCCATGCCCAATCCCCACCTATGTTCTCCCATGTAGAGACCTAGTTATGATTTACTTTGGGTAACTATTATTTTTTGACTATTCTTTTTTTAAATAAAGTTTTAGTTTCTACGATGTGGGTTTCTATCATTTTATAACCGTAAAAAATTTTGAGGGAGAAATTAATTTTAAGGGGGGTAGAATGTAATACCCTGAGATTTTATGATATAGATTCTTTTTAATTTTTTTGATGTCTTGTCTTGTACGCTACACCAATATTAGCTTGTGCTATATGCAACACTGTATTAGCTTGCAATATACGCAACACTATTCTTGGCCCATGTTACACAAAATTTCAATTTATTTTGGTAGAATTAATTTCACTCAAGACCATGTATAAGTGATAACTAAATATTATAACATATTCATTATAATGGCGGGTATGAATGTTATTAACTTCCTTCTAAAAAACTATTTAAATGGAAATAAGTGAGTCTATAAAATAATAAAATAACTCTTTATGTATTTTAGTAGTGAAATATATATGTAATATATTAAATTTAATGTTTTAAATTCATCATATATGTTTTCTAGATATTATATAAGAACAAATTCAAATTTTCGGATAAAAGAAGTATTTTTAAAAAAAATACAGTTTTACCGCCTTTTGATGAAGAACCCTTTTTAAATATATTTTTTACACTTTTATAAGTTATATTTTACATAATAAAATTCTTATTTGGAAGTGGGACATCCAAATTTACCTTGGTTGAAATTTTGGTATTTTTCTGATGAAATTCATATTTTAATGAATAGTGAAAAAACGCTGCATTTTAATTCAAAACTACATTTTCGTATAATTTAGTTATATAGTTATATTATATTTTTAATTGGTTTTAAAGTTTAATTTGATTATGTATTTATCATTTAATCCAATTTTGGTAATTTTAAGTAATTTTATATTTAAATTGGACATAAACACATGTCAATCTTTTGATAGTTTTTACTGCTTAAAAACCCACTTTCTAGTTTTGACAACGAGAATTTATGTTAAATTAATTAATGAAAGTTCTTTGTTTTGAATTTTCAAAAATGGATTCCATATTTTTAATCAGTGGGTCAAAATTATTTTAATAGGTTACTTTTATTTTTTGGATATTATGAATAGTAACTACGATAATTTTTATTACAACTGTTAAAGGTAAATAGGGTAAATTAGGGTAACAAACAATATGATAAAGATAATAAAATTACCCTAACACATATAAAAATTCTATTGGATGAATTAAATTCAACCTATATTAGATAAATATTTTAATTGATTCATTTAATAGACTTTTGTCCATGAAAGTGATTTAATTATAATTAAAACAAAAGAAAGTGACAACATGTCACTCTCTTATCTCTTATAAGTATAATAATTTTAATGTAGTGATAAAATTAATAAAACTTCTAACATAAATAGTCTCCAGAAATATAATGAAATTATCTACATCATGTTAATTTATTTATAATTTTTAGATATTAAATAATTACCAATAATTATGACACAATAGTGATTTATAAATTATTTTATTAATATAAATATCAAATAAATGGTTTTAAAAATATTAAAAGAAATAAAATATGAACTAATTAATGTGATCCACAAATTTTATAGGTGAATATAACATGTTAGGATTGTATTAAATATTTTTGTTCAAATTTATCTTTTGTTTGGATTTTATTTAAAGTCAAATAAATGAATAGTGTCAAAATTGACAGTATTGATATTTTATAAAAATAACATATTATTAAATTATTTAAAAATCACAAAAATATTTAAAAATTACAAAGTGAAAATTATAAGGTCTTAAATTTTCATAAAGTGTCCAATTTTAGACAATTTACAACACATAATTAAATATGTATAACCATTTAATATTTAGAATATTATTTCCTCAATTTAAATTAAATAGATTAAATAAGGATAAATCAAAATGATAAGGTTTAAAATAAAATAAAAACATTTATAAATTTTATTGGTTGATATTATTTCTACCCATCATAATATTATCTTATAAATAATTGACTTTTTAGGTATTTTAATTTAAAAATTAATTTATTTTAATTTGATAGTTTTAGTATTTCCAAAGGTGCCCCTCCCCTCTCTTATAGAAGGTCACCTCTCCTTATCTTTTAATCATAGATCTAAATATTTTTTTCTTGGAAAAACCATACCCATTTCCTCTACCAAACCACCTCATTTCTTCCTAGAGGCCACACTTTGGGAAAAATCGATCCTAAGGAGACCTTTTGTGCAAATCAAAAGGAGATACTTGAAAAAGAGGTAATTATTTTATCACCTCTTTCAATTTATTATTATAATTACTCTTATTATACTATTTACATACTAAAGTAATAAATCCAGAATCTTATACATGATTAGATTATATTATAATTATGGGACAACCTTATACCTCCATTTATCCATCCTACGAATAACAATATCACCATGCGTGCATACGTACGTCTTACCATCTCCATGCCGTGGTGTAATTTGTTATTCAACAATACTTAATTTGGATGGGTATAATGATGAGTATAATGGATTTAAATAATGAATAAAATATGATAATTATTCTTTATATTTAATATACCATCTAATTATATACTGTTTAACCATTAAGTGAATTATATTGTCGCTCGTGCATACGTATGGACTACCGTCTCCACGATGAGATGCGATTCATTCTATATGATCTTCATTAAACCATGATTATATACATGAATTGAATAAATAAATATGATATATATTATACTAATATCATTATTTAAATGATATAACTATAATCTAAGAAGTGGAACATGAACTTATCTGAAAAAACATGCATAAGAACATAAAACAGTTAATATCCAAATAATGGGTGGCAATGAAATGTTACTAACAAAAGAATGATAATATGATCATATATGATATCATAAAAATTACTATGATTATTAAATAAGTCAATAACATGATTAAATAATTATATAGGAGGTTCATATACATACAAAGAAAATCAATCATAAGGTAAGGGATAATTTTTCAATCTCATTTTTATCCGAGATTGTTTATACGTAAGTATTTATTGGGGGTATATTTATCATCCATGTACATGTTTTCTAAAAATATTTTCATAATTTTTTTACTATTATTATATGTATATTTAAAGTCATTTTTACCCATTTTTGATTTTTACTACATGGTTTGGAAGAAATATTTCTTTTATTTACCATATGAGGTACTTTTTGACTTTTCCGACAAAAGTACAAAGAGAATGTTTTTTTAACTTATATGACATGGATGGATTTTTATGCCTTATTTACTTGAAGGTTCCCCTACCACTAGTGCAGAAAATGTTATTTACCTCGGTTATTTTTCATTTTTTATGTCGGTTTTTAGCCGACGATAATACGGATGATGTTATAAATAACGTTTTTTACGTCGGTTATTTAAAAACCGACGTAAAAAACATAACATCACAGTGTTTATCACGTTGGTTAATTAATAATCGATGTGAAAAAACCGGGGGGTGGGGGTGGGGTTTATAACGTTGGTTATTATATAACCACCATGATAAACTGGGGGGTGGGGGTTTATCACATCATTTATATAATAACCGACGTTATAAACACGTGCAGTGGTGTTTATCACGTCGGTTATTAAATAATCGACGTTATAAACCCCCAGGAAATGGTTTATCACGTTAGTTATTATATAACCGACGTGCTAAACCAGTCCGGGGGGGGGGTATCACATCAGTTATTTAATAACCGACGTGATAAACCATTTCCCAGGACTTTTATCATGTAGGTTATTAAATAACCGACGTGATAAACCATGCCACAAGTGTTAATCATGTCAGTTATTAAAAAAACCGACATGATAAACCCTTCTCGATTTCTTTATCACATCGGTTATAAAATAACCGACGTGGAAGACAATTTTTTTTTTAAAATCGAATGCAGTCCTATACTCTCCCCCAGAAACAACCAGAAACCAAATCAAGAATTCGTACCACAAAAACAAAAGGAGATAAAAACAAGAACTAAAGAAAATTTAAGCATTTACATTGATAACATATAAAACTTACCCCACTTGACAGCCCCCACCCTCATGTATACCCCTTGGATAGCCCCAAACACCCCGGGACAACCCCCCCACCCTCATGTATACCCCCCACACCCTGGACAGCCCTCCCCCACCCCATTGGAGCCCCCACCACACCCCTGGACTGCCCCCGACCCCCTGGACAGCCCCAAACACCCCTAGACAACCCCCACCCTCTTGAATAACACCCCTCACCCCCTCACCCCACTTGACAGCCCCCACCCCATTGGAGCCCCCACCACACCCCTAGACTGCCCCCAACCCCTGGACATTCCCAAACACCCCGAGACAACCCCCCACCCTCCTGAACTTCACCCCCTCACTCCTCACCCCACTTGATAACATATAAAACTTACCCCACTTGACATCCCCCACCCTCATGTATACCCCCTGGACAGCCCCAAACACCCCGAGACAACCACCCACCCTCATGTATACCCCTCCACACCCTGGACAACCCTCCCCCACCCCATTTGAGCCCCCACCACACCCCTGGACTACCCCCCGACCCCCTGGACATCCCCAAACACCCCAGGACAACCCCCACCCTCCTGAAAAGAACCCTCTCACCCCCTCACCCCACTTGACAACCCCCACCACACCCCTGGACTGCCCTAACCCCCTGGACAGCTCCAAACACCCCGGTACAACCCACCACCCTCATGTATACCCCCTAGACAGCCCCAAACACCCCGAGACAACCCCCCACCCTCATGTATACCCCCCACGCCCTGGACAGCCCTCCCCAACCCCATTGGAGCCCCCACCACACCCCTGGAATGCCCCCCGACCCCCTAGACAGCCCCAAACACCCCTGGATAGCCCCCACCCTCCTGAATAGCACCCCCTCACCCCTCACCCCACTTGACAGCCCCCACCCCATTGGATCCCCCATTACACCCCTAGACTGCCCCCCGATCCCCCGACCCCCTGGACATCCCCAAACACCCCGGGACAACCCCCCACCCTCCTGAACAGCACCACCTCACCCCCTCACCCCACTTGAGAACATATAAAACTTACCCCACTTGACATCCCCCACCCTCATGTATACCCCCTGGACAACCCCAAACACCCCGGGACAACCCCCACCCTCATGTATACCCCCCCCACACCCTGTACAGCCCTCCCCCACCCCATTGAAGCCCCAACCACACCCCTGGACTGCCCCTGACCCCCTGGACATCCCCAAACACCCCGGGACAACCCCCCACCCTCCTGAACAACACCCCTCACCCCTCACCCCACTTGACAGCCCCCACCACACCCCTGGACTGCCCCCAACCCCCTGGACAACTCCAAACACCCCGGGACAACCCCCACCCTCATGTATACCCCCTAGACAACCCCAAACACCCCAAGACAACCCCCACCCTCATGTATACCCCCCACACCCTGGACAGAACTCCCCCACCCCATTGGAGCCCCCACCACACCCATGGACTGCCCCCCGACCCCCTGGACATCCCCAAACACCCCGTGACAACCCCCACCCTCCTGAATAACACCCCTCACCCCCTCACCCCACTTGACAGCCCCCACCACACCCCTGTACTACCCCCAACCCCCTGGACAACTCCAAACACCCCGAGACAACCCCCCACCCTCATGTATACCCCCCACACCCTGGACAGCCCTCCCCCACCCCATTGGAGCACCCACCACATCCCTGGACTTCCCCCCGACCCCCCGGACAACCTCAAACACCCCTGGACAACCCCCCACCCTCATGTATACCCTCCCACCCCCTGGACAACACTTCCACACCCTTGGACATCCCTCCCACACCCCTGGACAGCCCTCCCACACCCCTGGACAGCCCTCCCACCCCCCTGGACTGCCCCCACCCCACCAGACAGCCCTCCCAGACCCCTGGACACCCCCAACCCCACTGAACACCCCCCACACCCTTGGAACCCCTCCCCCCAGACCAGAATCCATACCAGAAAAACCATCATTAGTAGACCAAAACAATAAGTAGAGCAAAATTAAACATTCACATATATCACATTCAAAAATTACACTATCAACTTAAAAAAAAAACTAAATCCAACCTAAACAACTAACAAATATACAATCACAACGACAATATTAAAAATTAAATTTTACATTACAAACAACTAAAATTCAATCAAACCTGTAAAATAATTTGACCACTCCACTTGTAAGTGTTTGATGTCTTCAGCAGTATAGGGTTGAGGGTCATAAAAAAGATACAAATGAAAATGATAGTAGTTAACGTGTATAATGAATAAATCAAATTGAAATATTATGGAAAAGTTTAAGAGGAAATCTTACCAGGTCAAAATTCACAACCGTCCCAGTTGTTATTATTTCATACACAAATCTTAACATATAATATCCGCATTCGATGATGCCTTGTTGTTCATGACAATTCTGTTTGAATGAGTGTAAATTCAATATATTATTTTTATGTAATAAATCAAAAAGTAAAAATCATAAATGGATATTTACCTTCGCATTTACATATTTGATCTTTGCACTCCTTTTCTTTGTGTTTTTTCGAAAGTAGGCCCATGCCCTGTTAGAAAATAATACGAATGGGGTAAATTTAAAATTAATTATAATATATAAAACTATTGAGAAATTGAAACTTACTTTTCCAATATATTCTTAAAAATTTCCTGCACATCTTCATGGATAGAGCATATCAAATAAAGTGCTTTCTCTCTTGGGCAAAAAACCCCTAACATCTAATGATCCCTGATAAAAGGAAATTTAATGTTAGTGGTTTTTTATGTTAAAAGATAATTAACTCTTTGAGAGAGATGTGTTTCATACCTCTCATAAAAAGGCATCATCCAACATTGTGTGACTATATTCTTTTCAAGTCTTTCAGCAATATAAAGCATTATTTGTTCCTCATCCAATGCACATGCTTCAGGGGAAATCAATTGCGGGTCCATGAATCCATATACATCTGTCACCTCATTCCTCTCACAAATTTTATAAAGATACCTAATACAAAACAGACATAAGTATACATTTTTAATAAATATAACGCAGGGAAAAGGTGTTAAGACTTACATGGAAAAATTTTTCACCACATTGATGCCCAACTTATCTCCAGTAACAAGCTCCATGATATCATTTTTCATAATCCCCACACTTATTTCATGTCCACAAACATGAGCTTCCATTGGAAACTCATAATGACCCGCCAACAAATTTAAATATCTTGACAATCTGTCAAGACTACTAGAATCTGTATCTGATGTCATAGCCATTTGTCTTTATTGTTGTCTATACAGTATTTATTTACCTTTGAAGTATTCCTATAAAAATAAATTGAAAAATATATTAGTTTTCAAATGATAAAACAAATTTAATAAAAAAATAAAATAAAAGATATAACATTCATACCTCTATGGTAATGAGTCGAAGAAGTCTGGATGGCCAAATTAAAAAATGGCCAATACTATGTCCAACTATTGCCATCTCATCTGTAGGTAATGGTACCCGAGATGATCTATCTATAATATCCTGTACAGTGACCCTCTGATTCTCTACCTCTAATTGTTGATGATGAACTGTATCTTATATATAATATACCAACCCATATTCTACTATATGATGTTGAGGATCATAAACATACAACTCGCAATAAGTAGGAAACTGCGGCGGAGGAGTAGGATAAAAAATGGGGTCCGCAGGCTGAGGTGGGGGAGTGGGAGCTACTGGCGGAGGTGGAGGATAAATAATGGGGTCTGCAGGGGGAGGTGGAGGAGTGGGAGCTGCAGTCTGAAATTGTCTTTGCATGTCTACAAACATAGACTGCACCGATGCTCTAATCTTGTCCTCTATCGTCGCATTAATATTATGAACTTCAACCTCCAAGGATTCTATTTTTTTATAAACCCCCTCAATGTTAGAAGTTGAAGAACGTGAAAACACTTTTCTTACCGATACACCTGCAGGATATCCTCTTACACGACCAGGATGTTCGGGCTTTCCCAATGCTATAGATAAAATATCTTCCCTCCCAGTAGCTATAAATGTCCCCTGTGAACTCTGCTCCTCAAGAGAGTCCTGTATTAATTAATTGAACATTTATGTAATGATTGAAATTATATGAAGAAAATAGTTAACTTAAATAAATAAAATAGATATCTTATAATCCTCTCAGCTATGATTCTCGATTCTTCCAAAAGATATTGCCCTTTTTTTCCCTTCCGAGCTCTCTTCCATTTTTCATGTCTAGATGGAGGGGCCACCTCTCCAGAGCTTGAAGACTCAGCTTTTAGTTGTTGAAATTTTTCCACCATCATTTGTTATTCCAAAAATGCATACCCTCCCCAAGATAAACTATGAGGGTATACATTTTTAGATTGGATCTCCTGATGAGATTTCCTTGTTTGCTGTAAATTAAGAATAATAAATCATTAAAAAAACATTAATAAGATCATTTATATAAGAAAGCTTATAAAAGTTTACATTGCCCTTACCAAAAATGAATCTTTTATTCTACTTTCAAAAAACTGTCTCCATGTGTCTTCATCTATAAAAGGATATATATGACATGGATTTTCATGACTCCTATGACCATAAATGAAATCAGATGAGAGGGTTGATTTGAAATCCCTCCATCTCCTGGAAGCCAATGATAAACATTTCTTCCAGACTCCTCCAGTGTCAGGAATATCAAATGTCATCTGATAAAGAAGAGGTTAAACATATTATATATACTAGAAACATTTAAATAATAGTCAAACAATAGAAAAATATCTTACCAAAATCGTCTCCCACAACTGAGAGATTATCACTTTATCCACACTTCTCCAGTCATCATATAGAATGCTTACTTTTCTCTTAGCCTAAGTTGGTACAAAACTCTTAAAATATATTGCATTTGTACCTCTAGGAATATCATCATCATCAAACTCAACGAGTATCCTCTGATCCTGCATACGGGCAAGTGCTAATTTTGGTAAATGTGTGCACCCACGTTTACCAAACTTTGAACTCTTTGTCGTAATAGGAGCATGTGAATGTTCCTCCCCAGAGGTATGACCAATATGCTTATCTCCAGAATCATGTGGTTGATCAACTGAATGATCTTTCATTATCCTTCAAATCAAAAAAACAAACATTGGTTCACAAATATACAAATTCAAATATTTTAATACTACTGTAATCATAAAATAGAAAAGTGTACTTTGTTACGTAATAGTAAACATTGTTAATATGGTAAGCATGTTAAACAATGGTAAAGATGGTTAATATGGTCAAGATGGTAAACATGGTAAACATGGTAAACATGGTAAACATGGTAAACATGGTAAACATGGTAAACATGGTAAAGTAATTTTCACTGAGCAAAAATAATAGATATATAATTCATGTAATGGTAAACATGATAAAGTAAACTAAACAAACTTAAAAAAAACAAAAACTTATACTTATTTTGTTTTAATACATGTTTTAATAAATAAAAAACTTACAATATCTAACATTTTATGAAAAAATAAATGGAAACAAGAAATAAACATATGTTACCTATAATTTTAGGAATGTACAAATGGATTGTTTTCCCAAATTCATTCGTCGTGATCGTTCCTTATGGCACAAACCATGTCTTCAACATGCTCATCATTATGTTCTATTAATCTTTCTATGGACTTAGGGATCTCACATAAATCAGCATCTTCATCAAGTTCATCCTCACCAACATATTGTTTTTTCCATTTTAAAACAATATCCCACTGCATATCTGATTGATCTACTATATATAAAATTTGTTTTGCATGTGTTGCCATTATAAAAGAATCAGCTGTGTCTTCCAATCTATTCAGATTAACAAGTGTCATTCCAAATTCATTGTGTCTGAAACTGTTGTTACCGATAAACCATTTACAGTTAAAAACAAGAACTTTAATTTTAAAGTAATCAACCTCCCATATGTCTTCAATCACTCCATAATATGCACTTGATGCAGAAATTGGGTTTTTGTCCTTAGCACTCGAAAAATGCATTGCTTCTGCAAACACCAATACACCACTATTCTGAACTACACTTCTGTTGTCCTGAGCTTTCGTATGAAATGTATAGCCATTAATGTCATAACTGGACCATGTTATCACATTTAAACATGGAACACCCACTATCCATTTTAATGTCTCTGATACATCTGATCTACCAAGAAAGGTCTTTTTAATCCATGACAAAAAAGTTTTGTTGTGCTCATTCAAAATCCACATTTCTTTCTTCTTTGGATGACATTGTTTCAACTCATTAATATGCAATGTGATATACAGTTGAGCATCAGCTATGTTATTCAAGATATATGATTCTAACTTCTTCATCTGTTCAGCTGACAATGATTTTACTTTCAAGCCACGAATCCCCTTTCCCTCATTATTAACTAGTTCATGGCGATATGGAGGCAAACCTATGTGTTGCGCCGCAACCAAGTAGCTCGTACAAAACTCTGCTACCTTCTCAGAAATATACTTTTCAATAATGGAGGCTTCATGTTGATATGGATTTTTAACATACCCCTTTAATATTTTCATATACCTTTCAAAAGGATACATCCAACGAAGATATACAGGTCTACAAAGCTTTATTTCTAGAACCAGATGAATCATTAAATGCACCATTATATCAAAAAAAGTTGGAGGAAAATACAGTTTCAACTGACAAAGTATAAAAATTTCATCCTTTTCCAAAATTTTCAAAGCATTCACATCAATTGCCTTGTTACAAATTGAATTGAAAAAATAAAACAAATTCATTATAGTCTTTCTGACACGAATGGGTAATATTCCACGCAATACAACTGGTAGAATTTGTTGCATCATGACGTGACAATCATGTGATTTCATACCTATCAACTTCAAGTCCTTCAATGAGATTTTTTTTTTACATTTTAAGAATAACCTTGAGGCACTTTGATATCATGAAGACACTGACAAAATCTAATTTTATCCCTCTTCGATAATGTATGACAAGCCGGGGGAAGAAATGTTTGTCTTCCTTTAGGAGTGGGAGCTAACTCCAAACATATTCCCATTGATAGTAAGTCTAATATTGCATTCAACCCATCTTTTGTCTTTCCTTTAATATCTAACAATGTTCCAATCAAATAATCACAGATATTCTTCTCCACGTGCATGACATCAATATTATGTTTAACTTCATGATACCTCCAATATGGTAGCTCAAAAAATATCGACATTTTCTTCCAAATATGTCTATCATTACCATATTTCTGTGTCTTTCCCAATGTCACATCAAGGTTTTTCACCCTCTCAAAATACAGATCAGGGGATAAAGGTTTTGGAGTAGTATCAAATTATTATGAGCCATTGAATGCCTTTTTTAGTCTTCTATAAGGGTGATCCATAGGCAAAAACTTTCGATGAACCATGTACACTGTTTTACTCCCATGATGCAATTGACAACATGACATCTATTGTTCACAAATTGGACATGATTTATGCCCTTTAACACTGTATCCAGACAAATTTCCATATGATGGGAAGTCATTTATAGTGAACAGAATCACTGCATGCAGTTGAAAATATTCCATTTTATAAGAATCATACACCTTAATACCATCAGCCCATAACAGTTTTAAATCATCAATCAACGGTGACAAGTAAACATCAATATCATTTCCGGGTTTCTTTGGACTAGAGATCATTATACTCAACATGACATATTTGTGCTTCATACAAACTTCAGGAGAGAGGTTGTAAATTACCAATAAAACATGCCATGAACTATGTGTGCTACTAAGGGTTCGGTATGGATTCATTCCATCTGTGGACAACCCTAGTATGAGATTTCTAATTTCATTTCTAAATATAGAATACTGTGCATCAATTTTCTTCCATTGTGGACAATCAGCTGGATGGCGTATTTTTCCATCACATACCCGCTCATCAACATGCCATCTTAACCTTTTTGCATCATGTGAATTACCAAATAAACATTTGAAATGATAAATTATAAGAAGATACCAAAATACCTTTGAAGGGAGATTTATAATCTCTACATCGGCCTGTGATTTTTCTTTCACCTTATACTGTGATGTCCTACATTTAGGACACTCTGACATAAATTCATATTCCTTCCTATATATAATGCAGTAATTTGGACAAGCATGTATTTTCTTGTATCCCAATCCCATCAGGCATAATATTTTCTTGGCCTTGTAATGTGAATCTGGAAGATCGTTATCTTTTGGAAGAATGTCTTTCATCAATTGTAGCAGCTCTGTAAAACTTCTGTCACTCCATCCATGTTTCGCCTTCAGGTTAATCAATCTTAACACTGCCGACAAAACTGTAAAATCTGTACAACCAGGATATAATGGTTTTTCAGCATCACCATATAGGCGCGCAACTATCGGTTCTATCTCAATTTGTTCTGCTACAATATTGTGAATCTTTTCTTCAATTCCATCAGAGTTACCATCTTGCGAATCATCATCATCACTGACATTCCGTCCAGTTTCACCATGCCAAATCCAAGGGCTGTAACTCGGATTAAAACCATGACAAATCATATGATCTTTTATCTCTATACTTTTAAACTTCTTTATATTCAAACATTCCAGGCATGGACAGAAAAAAATTTCACTGCTTGGAACATTTCGTTTATCAAATTACAAAAAGGCATCAACACCTTCCTCATATTCATTGCTCATTCGATGTGTTGTAATCCAACTTTGACTCATTATTACCTATAAAAAGTATCAAATATATATATATTTTTAAGATAATACATATATATGTTTATATTAAAAAAATCATAATTTGAATGTAAAACAATTTTGAAATATAAAACAAATCTATGCGTATTTAAAAAAATATGCTTGAATATTATTTTTAAAACAAAATATAGTTAGATTTAACAGTTTTAAATTCCATTGAATCAAAGAAAACCATGGGGCCTACAGTGGTTGATAGAAAATTGGAGAAATTGGAGTAAACCTGAGAATCAAATCATATTTAAAATAATAATTCAGATGGAGAAAATCACAATATAAATCCAATCATCACGGCACAATCACCAAGTCATAATCTCAGAAACCACGATGTAGTAGTCAATCCCCCTGGACACCCCCAACCCTCTGGACATCCCCCACCCCCCGGACAACCCCCAAAACCCTTTGGATAGGTCCCCACCCCCGTGGATAGCCACCCACACCCACCCACCCCCTTGGACAACCCCCCAGACACCCCCAACCCTCTGGACAACCCCCACCCCCTAGACAACCCCCCACCCCTCTAGACAGCACCCCCACCCCTCCTGGACACCACCCCCACCCCCTACCCCTTGGACACCCCCTTGGACCCCCCTGGACACCCCTCAACCCTCTGGACATCCCCCCACCCCCTGGACAGCCCCCACCCCTCTAGACAGAACTCACACCCTCCTGGACACCACCCCCACCTCTACCCCCTTGGACACCCCCCCTGGACACCCCCAACCCTCTAGACAGCCCCCCACCCCCGAACAACCCCCCAAACCCTCTGGACAGCCCCCCACCCCCGTGGACATCCCCCCACACCCACCCATCCCCTTGGACACCCCCCTAGACACCCCAACCCTCTGGACAGCCCCCACCCCCTGGACAACCCCCCACCCCTCTAGACAGCAACCCCCACCCCCACCCACTTGGACACCCCCTTGGACACCCCCAACCCTTTGGGCAACCCCCCACCCCCTGGACAACACCCCACCCCTCCAGATAGCACCCCCACCCCTCCTAGACACCACCCCCACCCCGACCCCCTTGGACACCCCTAGACACCCCCAACCCTCTAGACAACCCCCACCCCCCGGACAACCCACAAAACCCTCTGGACAGGACTCCACCCCTTGGACACCCCCCTGGACACCCCCAACCCTTTGGATAGCCCCCACCCCTGGACAACACCCTACCCCTCCAGACAGCACCCCCACCCCTCCTGGACACCACCCCCACCCCGACCCCCTTGGACACCCCCCTGGACACCCCCAACCCTCTGGACAGCCCCCACCCCCGGACAACCCCCAAAACCCGCTGGATAGGCCTCCACCCCCTGGACACCCCCAACCCTTTGGATAGCCCCCACCCCCTGGACAACACCCCACCCCTCCAGACAGCACCCCCCACCCCTCCTGGACACCACCCCCACCCCGACCCCCTTGGACACCCCCCTGGACACCCTCGACCCTCTGGACAGCCCCCACCCCCTGGACAACCCCCAAAACCCTCTAGACAGGCCTCCACCCCCTTGGACACCCCCTGGACACCCCCTAACCCTCTGGACAGCCCCCACCCCCTGGAAAACCCCCCAAACAATGGTTTACATATAAAAAATAGGCATGGTGAACAACTAAAAACGCATGCATTTAATATATACTTCAGCATGAAATAGATGGAATTAAATATTATTAAATATGGCTACTTAAATGATCATATGATAATTAAAAATAACCATTGATATTCAACTAGTCAAATGATCACAAGTTTTCTCGATAAATAAGATGATGATGGCATAACGATGCATAGCAAAGGGCCATAGAGGTCAACAACCATTACATTATATGTCTAATAGATTCTCATATAAAAGAGGAAAAACTTAAGCAACAACAACACATGAAATTTAATTTCCAAATTCGTACATTTAATCAATAACCATTCTATGCAGTAATATAGGTGAATAAGATCATTAGTTGTCAATGACAACAAAAATTACCATCAATGTCAGGCATTCGCAAAACAAAAACAAACTAAATAGAAGTAGTTGAGGTTTACATGAATATTGCGAGTTGATCTAATAGATCTGGGGATGATAAATAAGATGATGATGAAAAAACGAGGTAAGAGGGTTCGAAATCGAAGAATCATACCTAGTTTAAACAAAAAAATCGCAAAGGGTAAATATAGACTATCCGAAAAAAAAAACGAATGAAATAAAGTCGCGGGAGGCTTACCTGAGTTTTGCGAGTTGAGATGATAGATCCGAGGAGATTAAAGATGATAAATGATGATGGAAAAACAAGTTTAATGCAACGAGATCGACGAGTCGATTAGGGTTTACCGTGTGAGAGAGACGAGCCGCCGGACTGTCGATCGAAAAATCGTAAATGACAATCCACGGGGCGTGTTAATTTTTTAAATGTTTTATAACATCGATTATTTAATAACCGACATTATAAACTGTTTTAATTACATTTATAACGTCGGTTATTATAATAACCGACATAAAAAAATCCGCGTGTTGGTTTTTTACATCGGTTATAGAATAACCGACGTAAAAAATACAGCAGAAATCAAATTTTTTTACGTCGGTTATTTTATAACCGATGTAAAAAATTCTGCGGGTTGTTTTTTTACGTCGGTTATCAAATAACTGACGTCAAAAAAGCCTCAAAAGCCTCTTTTTTACGTCAGTTATTTTGTAACCGACGTAAAAAATTTATAGATATCTCATTTTTTACGTCGGTTATCAAATAACTGACGTAAAAAACACCGCGCATTGGTTTTTTACGTCGGTTAATTTATAACCGACGTAAAAAATGAGCGCGTGCGATTTGTAACATCGGTTATTAAAATAACCGACGTTAAAAAGTTACTCCCCACATTTTTTACATCGATTATAAAATATCCTACGTAAAAAACCATGTTTCACAGATTATCACGCCGGTTATATATAACCAACATAAAAAATGGTGACGTAAATAACATTTTATGAACTAGTGTACACAATTTCAAGTTTATTTTCAACTAATTTATTTTCTTTTAAAATTTCATGGCATGGAATTTTGAGAAAATAAAAAAATTTTGAAGAAGAAAGGATACTTTCATCAAGAAGTAAGTTTAAGTGTTTTATCAAAATTATTTTCAATCTAAGATGACACTCTTAAAATAAGATTATGTTTATATCCCTATAATTACTATTATTAAATGATGGAATAATATTTTATATGGATTATTTTATGATGGAATGATGTTTAGGAAGCCCATTTTATTTCTTGGGTTATGCTATGATGAATGATTTATTTTTTTGTGTCAAATATAAGAATTATTTCATTATGAGATGGGTGGGAATGATATCTCCATCTAATACATTAGGTAAAGATTTATATCTCATGAGATAAAAATGACTAGAACTAAAATTAAATCCGATTCAGTAATACAAGGATGAAATGTTAAGTAAATTCGGTTCAGTAATACATGGCTAGAATGACAAGTAAACCTAATTAAGTAATAGAATTTGTCCACTATTGTCACGACCCGACCCTACCTGGGTTCGAGCCGCAACTACCTCAGGCCCGCCTCCATAGGCCAGGGGCTGGCGACCAGTGCCGAAGGCACAACAACTCGGGGAGGCCTTTGCCTAAGCACCTGTACACACGCACACGCAACAAACTCAATGCAAAAGTGCAGAGTAAAAGAACAATTGCTATATATATACCACAAAGTGCATCGAACTCTACAAGTACAAGAAAAATGCTGAAAAGGAAAAAGGGGCAAAACATGCGCCCAACCAAAAGGTGCCACAACTCGGCAACAGGTAAACAAAAAGGAACAACTGACGGGTCTCCCACCTGGAACCCGGCCACGACCACCGCATGCGGTCCAAGCTCCCAAGCTCCAATGCTCCACTGAAGTCACGCTCCACCTGTCCGTCGTCTGCAAGGGCACACCAAGTGCGGGAAAAGCCCAAGCAGGGGTGAGTATAAAAATACTTAGTAGGATACCCCGAAGGCTTGAGGGAGCAACAAAAGGAGGTACCGAAGGGTGACCAGTAGAGCGAACAGGGAAAGTAAAGGAGTACAACTGAAAGTGCAGTAAGAGTCCATATCAACCCAACAAGAGAAAGAAGATAGACTCGTCTAGACACAAGGAGCTGGAAACGGTGAGAAGGCGAACTTCCCGTTGAGTCTTTGCTACCTATAGCAGGAGAGTAGACTCGTCTAACCACGAGAAGCTAGACACGGAAAGCACGTGGCATACCCCGTGTGTCTTCGCCTCTCCTGGAAGGATATCAGCCAAAACCCAAGGAGTGGGTACTCGTACGATGTATATACATATATATGCTCTGCCAAGAAGCCCGAACAAGCTCGTAAGGGGATCTCCGTCCCGTAGCTCAGCCCAACAAAACAAGTAGCCAACAGTCCCAGACATAACCCCATCAATGCCCAGCATCCCGCACGTCTGCCCTGAACCACAAGCCAAGGGGCTCAGTCACCGCACCTTGATACTATCCGCTTTGGGCGGCACTGACTCGCCCGCACGGTTTTAGATCGCATCATAGGAACGCGTCTCGGTGGGGAAAGCACCCCTCGTACTTGAGAGTTCTAGGAAAGTCAAACCACACCTCATCACTGCCCTGCAGTCGAGAGGTATTCTCAAAGTCAAGCCGTTCCATCACTGACCCATACAACCAAGGGTCCCTCTCCGGTAATCACGGAGGTAAGCCACATACTAGCCTAGTCGAGAGGACTGAGTCTGGAATACTAACAGGCATCCCACTTCCCAACCCCGCTGGAGGGTAATTCATAACCAAATATCGGGTGACCCACTGCCCAGCCCCGCTGGAGGGTAAACCCCAACACATCATCCGGCGACCCACTGCCTAGCCCCGCTGGAGGGTAGACCTTAATACATCGTCAGGCGACCCACTGCCCAGCCCCACTAGAGGGTAGACCTTAATACATCATCAGGCGACCCACTGCCTAGCCCCGCTGGAGGGTAGACCTGGTATAAGTCGACACGTGACCCACTGCCCAGCTGTGCTGGAGGGTAGACCTGGAACTAGACAACGGGCGACCCACTGCCCAGCCCTGCTGGAGGGTAGGCCCTAAGAGGTCGTCGGGTGACCCACTGCCCAGTCTCTGCTGGAGGGTAGACCCTAAGTGTCGGGTGACCTACTGCCCTGTCTCTGCTGGAGGGTAGACCCTGAAAGTGTCGGGTGACCCACTGCCCAGTCTCTGCTGGAGGGTAGACCCTAGAAGCCGATGAGTAACCCACTACCCAGCCCCGCTGGAGGGTAAAACTAAGAACTGCTCTGGCCACATCCACTGAAGGGTACAACACTGGCCAACCAAACGCGGAGTGGGTATCGTGCAACCACCCAACTCCATCACAACTCACCCTGAGGGGTTCAGTGCCTGTCCCAGCACTGGGTGTCTAGCACCGCTACCGGCCAATCCATCAAGGACGAAACCAGGGGAGACCACTCAACCCTACTGGTCAAACCAACGAGCACAAAGCCAGGGGAAATAAACTCCACCCTGCTAGCCAAACAAAAGAGCACAAAGGGACCCTCTATGCCACAAGAGGTCCAAGTATGCCAAGAAGAACACGACACGCACGTGGGGCCCACACGACATGTGGCCCCAAGTCAACCCCAACTGAGCGCACAAACGTCTCAGGTAAAAACCACACGTACATCCAAGCGCTCCCGTATACTCCCAGAGTATACCTCGTTCCAACCTATAGGCAATCGTGCACATGACACCCAACATCAACGCGAAGGCGTGACATAACAACTCCAACCTGCCACCTCATTGACTGAGGCATATCCAACCACCTCTCATGAACCATTTATATCACTCTCCCAAGAGTGCGCGATCACATGCCAAGGGTCCGCTACAAACAAGGTAGGGCGAACCACCGCTGGAGCACCTTCCATGCTTCCACATTTAACAATATCGCGCAAGAGGCTCCGCACAACCAAACGAGTTGCACCGTTGTAATCCTCACGAAAAAACACGCGAGATCGACTACTTACTCGCCTCAAACGGATACCCGATGGAAAAGTCACCAACACCGCCTCACGCCCGAACGACGTCCCGTGATCCCGAGCCTCGGCCCTGAAAACCGTTGGGCACATCGCACCATTGCGATCCCCTCGGGAAAACACGTCAAAAGCACTACTCACTTGAGTGCAACGGATATCCGTAGAAAAAGATGCATCCCGGCGCACCGCACGCGAGCGGTGCCACGTGGGACCCACAACCCTGTCCCGAAACTCCACGAACGGATTGCACCGTTGCGATCCTCTCGAAAAAGCACACAAGATGGACTACTCATTCGTCCAAAACGGTCGCCCGGTTATAAAACTGGAAATCACCGTCAACTCCTGAAACGACCCTCGTGGGCCCCGCACCATCATGCCGAATTAGGGCGGGCAGACTGCGCCTACGCAACGCCCTCGGAAAAACACCCAACAACAACTGCTTGCACGCCCCGAACGGACGACCGAGGAAAAAGTCGCTAGAAGCTGCACGCAGCTCAAAAGATGGGCCATGGGGCCCGCGCCTCAACTCCAGCCTCAACGCCTGGAACTACCCTGGAAACCTCCGCCTCGACGCCAGGGTTCCAACGCCACTGACGGCGCTTAAATCGGACGTCGGACGCGTCCGCGCCGTCCAAAACAAGAATCCCGGAAAAACACTCGTCCACTTAAGGACGCGTCGCGCCTCAGTGACCCCTCGTTTCGAGAATTAAAATTTCCCGAAACCATCTCAAAACATTCCCCTCGACGTAAGCTCCGCGCTGCCGTAGACGGCGCGCAAAACGGACGCCCGTAGCCCGAAATACGGGCGTCTGAAGTCTGAGGGGCAAAGCCCCTTGGGCCGGACCGGCCCGGACCGGCCGGTCCGCCCTGCTTGGGCCGGACCAGCCCGGACCGGCCTGTCCGCCCTGCTTGGGCCGGCCCGGTCCGCACAGGGTCCGGTTCACCCCGCCGCGGCCAGCTGGCCACTGCTCGCTTAAGCCGACCGGCCGCCTCGCGGCCGGCCGATTCCCCACAGCGACCCGCAAAACGCGGGTCGCGGTCGTGCACGGGGGTCGCGCGCTGCGCGGCCCCCCCTCTCCTCCGCTCGCCGGCGCCCGCGACCGAGACCAGCCGACCGCCGCCGTCCGCAGCCGCCTCCGCCGTCTGCGCCAGCCGCCAACCAGAGCCGCTCCGCCTGGCCACCGAACCACCGCGACGCCCCGCGGCCGCCTCCTCGGACCGAAGCCGCGCCTCCTACCACCGGAGCTCCTCAAACCGGCCAGAAAACCTCCAAAAACCCACAAACTTCGGCGAGGTGTTGCAGTCTCCTCTGAACTCCGTTTTCAATTCCGAAAGAAGCGACGAAAAGAGTAAAATGCGTACTACACGGCCATGGAATTTTTTCGAAGACTAAACAAAAAAAAGATGCTAAAATTGGGGTTCAAAGGGAGGTTCGGGAATAAAAACTCAAATACGCAACCCTACCTCACGGGCGTTGCCCGGAGCTTCGCCGCCGAAGCGCCGCCTTGCCGGAGTCGCCTCGCCGGAGCTCGCCTCGCCGGAGCTCGCCTCACCAGAGCTCTCCTCGCCGGAGCTCGCCTCACCGGAGCTCTCCTCGCCGGAGCTCGCCTTGCCGGAGGTGAAGGAGGGGGGAGGGGGTTTGAGGAAGAAGAGGAAGAAGAAGAAGGTGGGAGGGGTGTTTAAGTACAAAACACTTAAACGCCCGCCCGACGGCCCCGAACCCGAACTCCCGACGGGGTCGGGATTTAGCCTCCCCTAGGATAAGAACCACGCTCTGAGCACAACGACGGTCTCAGAATTTTATTCCGAGACCCCGTTCAAAAGTTACTAAACTTAGCGCCCGAGGCCGCCAAATTACGAAAACGCCCCTGGGGCCATTTTTCACAAACGGCTCGCGCCCTCGAAACTTATACCCCTCCTAGGGTAAACGACACGCTCCGAACTCAACAATGCCCTCGGTTTTCCAATCCGGGCCACTGTTTAAGAGATACTAGCATTTCTCCATTAAAAGAATAAATAAATTTATTTATTTATCCGTTTAACGTTCCGGGAGCGGGCGAGGGGTCCAAAAATCCCGCGCCGACAAGTTTTATGTCGTTACTAGGGTAAACACCCCATTAAGGACCCATCCGTACACTCAGATCCTTGATCCAGAACTCCGTTTAGGAGTTATCTCATTTATTTAGCATTTTCAGTGTGAACGCACTGAACATTTAATTCCGGCCACTCCGGGGCTCGGAATCGCATGCCGTCTGAAGGCGCTGCTCTGGAATATCATCAAGAATATTCCAAAGTCTTTCACAGCAAAAACCGGGTTCTTACAACTATAACGGTCATGGAATCAATTCCTTGGATACTATGGATATAATATTGTGTGATTATTTTTTTCCATAATTCTGTGTTTTATTCCAATGCTATTTATCATTTTTAATGTTCCTTTATAGTCTATACCTTACGTACTACCAAGATTTATTTCATGACTCAAGATTTTGATATTTAAATTTTATATTCATGTTTTTTACATTCTTATGTTTATGGTTTGTTTTATGTTCTCTATATTTAACCTTACTGATCATTTGATCTCACCATTTTTATGTTTTCTTTTCCCTAGGATATAAATAAAGGTTTTAGGTAGGAAAAAAGGGGAAGATCTTTATAGGATATGTTGAAGATCTTTCAACAAGTTAGAAGATTATGTTCCAAGTTTCCAAAGCCACTAAACTAATATGGTTTTTGGGCACATATTTGTGTAATGTATTAATTATTCTGAAAAAGAAATATAATGTTCATGTACATCAAGCTTGGGTCATTAGATTCTTCCTCAGCTTAGTCTGATGGAACTTCCTTTCAGAAACTAAATCTAGCGTAAATGCATCAATATCCTTCTAATGTATTGGTTTATACAAATCCTTCTACTAACTTATGCTTGTATCATGACTTCTTAATGATATTTTAGTGACTTAAAAGAACAAAAAATCATTATAAGTTTTGTTTCGGAAAGTTTACAACTTCCCATATTTCCTAACTCCATAACTTTACAACATTATTTTTTTTTTCAACAACTTAACTACTTTTGATAAAAATAATGTCTGATTCTATGACTCTGATTTGGTCCATCTAATAAAAAACTTTATAGAACTCTGTACTTTAATCTTCCCTACTTTAGCATCCAATGTTCCTTGGTATGACAAACTAAATTTGATGAATCTTCTATTTGAAAAACTTTGTAAAAAACCCTTTCTATTTCCAGATTCTTAGTAACTTATCACCAAGAAAGTTCTAAAATTCCAGCCAAACATCTTTCACCCGATTTTCAAAAATATTATTTTACAAAAATATTATTTGTCAAAAAATAAAAAACTTTTAAAAAAAAACAACATAAAGGATCTTCAATCCCCCCTTTTGTATTTGTTGGAAACTCTAGTTATTTTTTTTAAACTCACTATTTTTTAAACACTTAGATTTTTTCACAACTTATATTTGTAAACAACTCATGTTTTTTGACTTTTACCAAAACAAATACTTTATCAAAAGAGATTGTTCTGACACCACACTACTGGATAAAGTATTTTTTTTTGAAATAATTCCATCCCATAGTGTCAAGAAAATTTTGTGTCCATATAAAGATAAAACCCCCCTCACTTTTATCTTTTTATCTCATTTTTATTTTTTATCTCCCCCATTTTATGATAAATGCAATTTCAAATTCATTTAAGTTAGAAAAATACTTCTCTTTCCATTGAAGGATAAAGTTGTACATATTACCCCCCTTTGTCAACATAATCCAAAGCACAGTGGGGGATTTATTTAAGATGTTTAGGAATAATTTTTGGGAGGATAAAAATTTAGTTGCAACCTCAATTCTAAAAATATTTCATTGATCATTACTTTTGTGAAAATATAAAAAATTTGATACTTAATTAAGAAATATTCCAGAAAAATATCTCCAACAAAAACTTTATCTTTTATAAAGTGAAAATTTAAATTAATGTGTTTTTATCTTTAATGTTGGACATGATTTTTAGAAATATCAATTACACTTTGATTATCAAAAAGAATTTTCAATGGTTTAGAAACTTACAATTTCAAATCTTTCAGCTAAAATTTCATGAAAAACATATGAGTATAAGCCTAAGTATCTACAACATATTCAGATTCTATTGTACTAAAAGTTACTGAACTTTGTCTCTTACTATGCCAAATCATACAACATTCACCCAAGAAAAATGTTCCTCCATAGGTTGATTTTTTATCATTACAATCTCCAACCCAATCAAAATCAGTATAACCATGAAAGTTCTTTTTACAATTTTTTTTATAAGATACCATGTGAAGTTGTTCCTTTGATATATCTTAGAATTATCTTTGCTGCCAACATATGATATTCTTTTAGATCACTTTGATATCTGAAACACAAAGTTACAACATAAAAAATATTAGATCTTGAGGCTATGAGATAAAGAAAACTCCCTATCAGCTTTTGAAAATATTTCTAATTCAAAATTTTTCTGGATTCATCTTTACTCATATTTATCCTAACTAAAATAGGAGATGAAACTTATTTGGATTCTGTCATACCAAACTTTTTTAACAATTCTCTGGAATACTTTTCTTGAGATAGGAACATTTATTTTTCCTTTTGTTGAACTTGTAAATTAAGGAAGAAAGTTAATTCTCCCAACATTGAAATTTAAAAATTCTTCTTCATTTACTCATCAAATTCTTTACAAATGTTTTCTTTATCCCTAGAAAAAAATATCATCCACATAAACAATTATAATTAGGGTGTCATAGTTAACATCATTCACATATAAGTTGCTATCAACTTTTACTTAAGAAAAATTCAACATTCTAAAAAATTGTCAAATTTTGAATACCAAGCACACGGGTCTTGTTTCAACACATACAAAGAATTATTCAATTTATAAACTTTTATTTCATCTTCATCATGTAAAAATACACAAGGTTTCTCAATGTAAAATTATTATTTAATTTCACTATTTAGAAAATATGACTTTAATTCATAATTTTACATTACTCCTATCACATATTTGTCACTTAAAATGATTAATTTCAATTCAATGTTTATGTTTTGATCATAAACATATATAAAGAGCTTTGTTTGAATTCATTTAATGAAACTAAAGTTTAATGTTTTCATCATATCTTTAAACATAATAATCTAATTTTTTATTCTTCTTTTTTAGTGTTCTTAATTAAAATTATAACATATCACTATACTTGAGATTTGTGTAATTAAACCATTTAAAGGGTCATATGGAACACATAAGAAGGCCCACCAAATCTGTTGAGAAAATTGGATCGGGCATGAAGATAGAATTTTTGGGCTCAATCTAGAAGCCCAAATTTGATGAAACTCTATATTATATTCTCTAATATATGAAAACACATTGTATAAAAATTTTAACGTCCAAATTCACAAAAATAATCCTAACTGATTCTTTGAAGTCCAACCCACAATTCTATCTGAAAATTAAAAACAACCCACCTTTATTGACTTTTATACCAATAAAATCAACCAATTGAGATGAATTTTTTTTGTTCGAAATAAAATAATTATTTAATAAACTTTTTAGAATAAATGTTTTAGATTTTAGGGCAACTTAA
Organism: Viscum album; assembly: GCA_963277665.1. NCBI lineage: Eukaryota > Viridiplantae > Streptophyta > Magnoliopsida > Santalales > Viscaceae > Viscum > Viscum album. Next base: position 352,078,929 of record OY728125.1, on the reverse strand, counting down.
TTTCCAAAAACCCATTCACATCGGTGCCTTATAAAAAGTATGGATTGAAATGGACAAAAACACATTGTTTAGTAAAACTACCATAAATTTGGATAAAAAAGTAAAATGGACTCAAAATTTGTAGGGTAAAATTTGAACATCCATACACACAACTTTTAATAATAATATTTCTCCATATTAGGCTATTTTTATTGTCAAATTAGTGAGACAACATTAGGGAAAAATTTGGAATGCAAACAATCCCCCACCTTGGGCTATAAATACATCCCCCTATTCTTCTTGCAATGGGTTGTCATTTTAGAGCTTAAGAGGATATATTGTAACGAAAATATCCTTTAAAAAGGTCTATTAGGACCTTAAGAACTCATGTTTTTACTTGAGATACCATTCCTCCATGTTTTCTTTTCATGTATTTCAAGTGTTTTCAATTGTAATCGCGTAAGTTGTTTTTTAATTTCATTTGAGTTTTAATGAATGTTTCATCTTAATATACACTTAAAATCATTGCCAACGAGCCTGTAACCTAGTGGTATAGGCTTCTTCTTGGCATCCAAAAGACCCAGGATCAAATCCGAGGAGGGACTAATTTCCAGGTTACTGTAGCATCACTGTAGCAGGGAACTGTAGTAGTACTGTAATAGCAGCGGAACTGTAGCGGCGAAGGCACTGTAGCATGAACTGTAGTGGCAGTGGTACTGTAGCAGGTACTGTAGTAGCCCAGGTACTATAGCAGTACTATTCACTGAGGGGCTCTTTGAGCCAAAAAAATGGGCTTCCAAGCCTAGTCTTCAGGCCACTTGGCCTTGGGCCTTCGGGCTATGTAATGCGTATTCCTCTACCCAGTCTAAAGAGGTCTTTGATTTAAATAAATAATTGAGTCTTCGACCCAAACATTTAAAAAAAAAACTCTTAAAATCATCCAAAATATTTTGAGAAATATTAATGTTCTTAAAATAGTTTAAATAAAGTTGGAAACCCTTCCCTTTTTTTTTCTTTCTCATTCAATCGAAAGAGAATTTTAATTCTATTCACTATTTGTGTGTGTGTTCAGTGCACTACTATTTTATTATCTTGTCATTTTTCTTATATTTATAAATCCTCACCATTAGAATCATAAAACATACTAATAAACATCTCAATAGTTGAGTAACTCATCCATTGGGGTGATTCATAATTTGAGGATGTTATGGGATTGAGTACTTTTTCTCTTTGAATATTCTTTAGGTTAACATTGTGTATGTCAAAATTAAAATGTCATGGATTATTGACATTTTTTGTTTAACGTATGGATTAAATGGATTATTGGAACCATAAATAAACTACCATAAATAATAATTTATTTAAATTATAACCCTAGTTAAGTTAAGTCTTGGATTAAAGCCTCAACACTTGGGAATTCTAATCAAAATCATCTTATGAAGTGGGTGTTAATTTAATGAAATATAAAGAAAAGATCAAAGATATAATAAGATTAAATCTATAATAATTAACTCACTCCAATATTTATCAAGTTTTTAAATAAAACAAATTCCATCAATCAATTTAATTAAGCATTTAAAATAAAACCCTCCATTTAAAAGAAAAATAATTCAAAAAAAATTAACTCCATAAATAGTACAATTGTCGATGACCCAAAAATTGAGCAAACTCTTTTCCCACTCAGGAGGAACATAAGAGATAATCAAATAAACCAATACCCATTCATTACTCATCCAATTGAAGTAGATATGGAAAATCCTCGGTAATAAATATTTAAATAACTCTCCACCCCTAATATGAATTACCAACCACCTGGTATTCAATATCTAAACATTGAAGCAAATTTTGAGCTCAAATCGGGTTTGATTTATCTTCTACCCTATTTCCACGGGATAACTGGTGAGGATCCACATCTTCACCTCAAAGAGTTATAAGTGGTTTACTCTACCATGAAGCCTCAAGGGGTTTTTGAAGAACAAATCAAAATCCAAGCATCCCCTTTATCCCTAGACGACTCCACCAAGTCATGGCTCTATTACCTACCTTCTAATTCCATAACCACATGGAATGACATGAAGTGACTCTTCTTAGAAAAATTCTTCCCTTCTTCTCAAACCACTTCTATCTGAAAGGAAATAAGTGGTATCTATCAATTCCTTAATTAATTACTCCATGATTATTGGGATAGGTTCAAACATATTGTGACAACCCACCCACACCACCAAATCCCTAACCAAATATTGATCCAATACTTCTATAAGGGGTTATTGGATATGGAGAAAAATCTCATTGATACCACAAGTGGTGGTGATCTTGTTGAAAAAACTTATGCAGATTCATGAGATCTCATAAGAAATATGGATGAAAACACACAAAAATTCCATACTCGAGCATATTATCAAGTCAAAAATGTCCAAGAGAATCAATCCATAGAGCCTAACAAGAGGACCGAGTGGATGAGTGAACTTACAGGTCTTGTGAGACAACTAGCTGTGGCTACCAAAGACCTAGCCTCATATTCTACACAATATCTATTCCCTAGACCTATCAATAATTGTAGTACTGAAGCTCAATAGCTCATCCAAATGACACATGTCTATACCTATATGATGATCTCTCAAATTATTCTGGTCCAAGGGAGCTCAACACAATATATATTCAGCGGAACACCATACCTCAATAATCAGGTCAGTTCATTAGAAACTCTTCCCAACCCCACTAAAATCCCTTCTCTTCTACCTATAACCCTAGATTGAGGTATTATAATCCTATCTCTCAAACCCCTCAATTCCCTCCTAAAAATCCAAACAAATTACAACATGGTCAAGGTAGTGGTAAATTAAAAAAACCTTATCCTTTTGTTACTCAACATAAAATAAACAATCCTCCTCCTACTGCTCTTGGATTCTACTATCCTGGCGAGCCTTCCCAATTACCAAAACAATACAATTGATTTACCAGGATCCAAAATCAAGGAAATACCAATTTGGTATAGGCCTCTTCTTTCAAGAAATCATGGGAAAGTTCTAGGGAATATCTTACCTTCTTCACCCGTTATATCCTTAAAAATATTGAAACCTAAATTAGTCAACTTACATTCCACATTATCCAATAGAAATAATCCAATTCTTCCCAACTCCCAGCTCAACCATTGCACAACCCCAAGGGTAATTTAAGTGCAATTCACTTAGATCAGGAAATAAAATTTATATTCCTTATGATGAATCCACAAATCCCCTTTAAATGTTTAGATGGAATAAGAAAAGACCAAAAATATTGAAAAAAAACTAAATCCACTACCTCAAATCCTTGAATTCCTCTAAAAAATCCAATTCCTTTTCATCAAGACATCTATAAGACAAAGACACCCTTTAAAAATAATTATTAAATGATCGACATATTTAGATGTATTGAAGTCAACATTCTCCTCTTGGATTCCATCAAATAAATCCCTAAGTATACAAAGTTTCTTAAAGAATTGTGCACCCATAAGAGACAGATTATGACCATTGAGAATGTTTTAACCCAATAATCCATTCCCATAAAGTGCAAAGATATAGGTACCTTTACAGTTCTATTCCAAATATGGAGTTCCAACTTCTATGATGCACTCATAGGCATAGGAGCCTCAATAAATTTCATTCCAAAATCCATCTTATCCAAACTTGGTCTAGGTACCTTTTACCCAATGAGTGTTATCATCTAGTTGGCCAATCGAAGCACTACCAGTCCTGATGGAATAATCAAGGATTTTTTTATTTGAGTTAATGATCTAATATTCCCAACTGATTTTTATGTCCTTGAAATAAAAGGTGAGGAAAATTCTTCCAAATATCCTCAAATTCTCGGAAGACCTTTCCTCATGACACCTAAAACCAAAATTGATGTACATGTTGGCATTTTATCCATGGAATTTGGTGACCAACGGGTCCAATTCAATATTTTTCATGCCACATGAGACCCATTAGAGAATCACTCTGTATTCTCTATCCATGCTTCTGAAAGACTATCTGAGAGTTTTTTAAACCCTAATCCATCATCTTATTCCTATTCGAATGATTGTGGAGTTTGTAAAATTTTCATCCTCATTGACTAAGTTATAAATGGAGAAGTTTATGTCAACCATTCACATGTAATATACATCAATATAAAGGATCTTAAAAACTATTTGGAATCTTCTCTCACCTATGATCTCCACTAATCCAACTTGGATGGTAATGAAGAAAATAAACTAGCATGCTTATTTTTTGATTCAAATCAGATTATCTAAAATTATTCATTTAATATCCATGATTATAAAAAGTATTTTATAAGTCAAGTTAACCCTAAACCAATATGAGTATCTTTTCCCAATGGTAGTTAAGTTTGTGAGATTTATTCCCTCATTAAGAAATTAATCACTGGTGAGGTTGAAATTGACCGTTATTTGGAAAACAACATTGATATAGATGATATTGAAAAATCTATTGAGTCTCATATACCCTTTGATCCTCATTACTTCACATTTAAATGAGATAAAAAAATGAGTTAAAAATAACTGGTATCTCATACTATGATTTCATATTTTCTAAACCACACATAAATGCACCATCAGAATTGAAGCATCTTCATGAACTTACAATCATAGAAAACCAACACTCGGGGAACTACATCATTCCTCAAGATGAAGACCAAAGGGAGGATAGCCACATTCTCTTTCCACCCCCATTAAATTACAAGAACATCATTAAGGAAGGTAAAAAATTATAAAATGAACAATCGAGCCACCCCAAGGAGAAGTTTTTCTAGAAAAAAACTAGAGTTGAGAAAATATGGTGGCCACCATCGGACTATGGATAGTCCACTACCACTATCCATATATAGAAAAAATATATACAATGATTCCTGGGAGGCAACCCAAGTTTTCTTTTACTTTTATGATTTTTTTTGTTTTTCATTAAATGAATATTGTTTTTTGTTTTTGATTCTATTTTAGGTAATGGAAACTTTCCAAGGCATCACCAGAGAGGACACTTTCCCCAAGAACTACAAAAATTTCCACCGACCCACCACTGGATAGAGATGGTAACCCACCAAATCCAAACTAGGGGGAACCTCTTTCCCTTTAACTCCCTCTATATCTCTTCATCCTCTCTCTCTCTCTATCTCTATCTATATATCTCTCCCCCATTATTCTTCCTCTCTCATTTTCATTTTTTAACCACTTTTTTTCATAAAATCTTTTTTTCCTCTTTATATTTTGTGTGGGTTTGTATTTAAAAAAATCTAAAAAAGCTAAAAAAATTAATAAAATACAAAAACAAAAAAATTCATAATTACTCACCATTAAATTTTAAAATTTTGTCCAGCCTTATTGGGGAGTCCAATGAATTGTTTTTATCTCAAATTTTTTGTATTTTCATTATAAATTTGGCTAAATAATTTTGTGCCAAGATTAATAAATTTTGAATGCTAAATTTTTTATTTGGAAAATGATTCTTCCCCAACTGTGAGGAACAACATTAGATTTCATTCCAAGGTCACCTATGTTCATATTTTCATATTGTGTGTTTTTCACCCCTGATTATGAGTCTTGAGTTAGTGGATCTTTGAGACTAATTTTCTACCTTGGTGTACAATAATATAATAGAGGCATTTTCTGAACCACTTGAGAATCATAATATCCAAATAGCATTCAATTAACTTTTCATTGATCCTCCTTTTGAAATCTCCTTCAAGCCTATAAAAACCCTTTTTTGATATCCACATTTGAAGACCAAAACCTTGTCTACCCAACATCTACATGGATTTATATTACACAATTTATTGAAATTTATGTATGGGGGGAATAGATTTCATTTTTGGTTCCATTTCCTTGATTTTTAATGTATTATCATATGCTTGAGGGAAATAATCCATTTTAGTGTAGGGGAGAGGTTTTCAATCAGTGAGGTTTAGAAATTTTTGTAAGTTTTTGTAATTTTGTACAAAATTTATTGAAAAGTGTTCAAAAAAAGTTAAAAAAGAAAAAAAAAGAAAAAAAGAAAAAAATAATGGGTTGTGTCTTGGGTGGTTAAAAATATTAATCTTCCTTAACCCTTTATATTTTTATAACTATTAAAATTAGTGTCATGAGAAGATCAATCATGGGGTGGGAGATGAGTGTGAGATTTGTTACATGTTAAAATTTCAAAAAAATAAATACAAAAAGAACACTTAAATAATCTTTTCTTGTGTCATTGGGAGACGTTTTGCGTTTCATACATATTTCATCATTTCGCCCCCTTCCTATTTTTTTCCTCTCTTGTCTTCCTTCAAAATTTCATGCCCCTGTAAATATGTGTTTCTATTTCATTCCATGTCTTATTACATAAAAATTGTGCATTTCTTTTTCCATGTTGGCATTTTACCCATCTTTTCCTATTTTTTGGACATTATATTCCTACCATTCCATAACCATTGGAAAACACTTAAAAAAACATCTTGATTATTGTGAACTTTATAATAGCGAATGGAAGTTGAGATCTATTTCAAACTCTAATAATTTCACTTTTGGTTAGTGAATAAGTGAACCCATATAAGTAAATTTTTATCATATTGAGAGCAATGAGTTTTGAGTGCTTATATTTTCCATTTCTAATTTTGATAATGAAAATGAATTATTTTTGGAACATCAATGATGTAATTTTTTTGGTGGATTTTTTTTGGATGAGTGAACTATTCTAGATCCCTTGATTGGAGAAAACAATATTTTAATATTTGTTGGTTAGTAAAAATGATTTAGTTATGTTTTAATATTTTATGTACATGAGGACATTCACAAGACTAAGTGTGGGGGATTTGATATTACATATTAATTAATGATTTTACATTACTCCAATCACATAATTGTCACTTAAAAATGATTAATTATCATTTAATGTTCATGTTTTTATCATAAACATGTATAAAGAGCATTGTTTGAATTCATTTAATGAAACTACAATTTAATTTTTTTTATCATATCATGAAAAATAGTATACAAAATCATGTGATTATTCTTTTTTATCATTCTTGATTCAAATTACAACATATCATTAGACTTGGGATTTGGCTAATTTGGCTATTTGAAGGGTCATATGGACCACACAATAAGACCCACAAAATCTATTATGACAACTAGACCAACCATGAAGATAGGATTTATGAACTTAATTTAGAAGAAATTTTTTGATGAAATCCATATTAAGTTATTTAATATGCAAAAAAATATTTGATAAAACTTTTAAGTCCCAAATCCACCAAAAAGGGGCCTAATTGATGCTTTGAATTATAGCCCACAATTCTATCCAGGAATTAAAAACAGCCCAACTTTCTTGACTTTTCTCCCATCCAATCGACAAATTGAGCTGCATTTTTGTTTTTTGAAATCCAATATTTATAAAATAATTTTTTTAGAATAAATATTTCGGATTTGATGGCATATACCTATAAAAAAACCATTTATATTTGAGCCTTTGAAAAAGTATGGATAAAAATGGACAACATAACATTGTTTAGTAAAACAAACATAAAATTGAATGAAAAAAATACAATGGCCGCAAAATTTTTAGGGTGAACTTTAAAAATCTATATATAAAACTTTGAAGAAGAATATTTCTCTAGATTCAGCTATCTGTATTTTCAAATTGGTGAGATAACATGAGGGATAATTTTGGAATGAAAATATCCCACCACCTTGGGCTATAAACACATCCCCCTATTCTCCTTAGAAGGGGTTATAATTTCAGAGATTAGGAGGATATTTTGGCAAGAACATAGGCTTTAAAAGGACTATTATGATCTTCCAAACTCAAGTTTCGACATGAGATACCATTCCTTCATTATTTCTTTTCATGTATTTCAAGTGTTTTCAATTATAATCACATACTTTTTTTTAATTTCATTTGAATTTTAATGAATGTTTCATATTTATATTATCTTATAACAATCAAAAATATATTGAGTAATATTAAAGTTCTTAAAATAGTTTAAATAAATTTGGAAACCCTTCTCTTCTTTCACTTTCTCATTCAATCGAAAGTGCATTTTAATTTTCTTCACCGTTTGTGTGTGTGTTCGGTGCACTGCTCTTTTCTTATCCCGTTATTTTTCTTCTCTATATAAATCCTCACCATAAGAATCATAGAATAGACTAATAAACTTCTCAATGTTTGAGTAAATTATCCATTTGGGTGATTCATAATTTGTGGATGTTATGTGATTGAGAGATTTTGCTCGTTGAATATTCTTTAGGTTCACATTATGTATGTTGAACTTAAAATGTCATGGATTATTGACATGTTTTGTTTAATTTATGGATTACATGGATTATTGGAACCATAAATACACTACCATAAAAAATCATTGATTGATATTATAATCCTTGTTAAGTTAAGTCTTGGATTAAATCCCTAAAACTTAAAGAATTCTGAACAAAATCATCTTGTGAAGTGGGTGTTAATTTAATACAATATAAATCAAAGCTCAAGGATATCATAAGCTTAAATCCCCAATAATGAACTCACTCCAATATTTATCAAATATTTAATTAAAAAATCATACATCAATCAATTTAATTAATCTCTTCAAACAAAACCCCAATTTAAAAGAAAAATAAATAAAAAACAATTGACTCTAGAAATAGTACCATCGTCGTGGCTACAACTAAACAAATTAGCAGAGCATCGAACATTTGAATAGTCGATAGGTGAAAATCGGACATGATTCATCCATATGATAAAATTTATAAATTTTATATTAATATAATGCTAGAAACATTATAATAGTTTCTAATCTTTTAATAGGGGAAAAGTATTCTTCAAAATCCCCACCTTCCACCTATGCATAGCCTTTACAAACAAGTATTAATTTGTTTCTCAAAACTTCTCCATGCTCATTTAACATTTTTTTTATGTACACCCAATTTTTTCTAATGAATTTTTTATTTTCTAGTTAGGGAAAATGTTCCCAGGTGTTGTTTTTGTAAATTTGATTCAACTCTTCATTCATCGCATCATCCCATTCATTATGTTCCACTACTTCTAAAACTAATTCTGGGCTAATTTCTGAAATGATTGATGTATGATTTTATAATATCATCCTTTTTCTTGTCTAAACCAAATCCTTCTAATTCCCAATAATATTTTTATTCTCAATATGTTTTTTTAAAGTAGTAAATTTTAAAATTTATCTTATAGATTAACTTTCCTCATCACATGATTCTTTTGATTCTTGATAAGTCTATTTTGACTCACTTTTATTTTCATTGGAAATATTTAGTTTTTTCTTCCTCAATATTCTCAAACACATTTATTAAGGAATTTTTATTTTTAATAACTTTTAAATCATATGAATCTACTAACTTTTTTAAACATTTGTTCCAATATTTTTAACTTATTTCATTGGGTGAATATCCTATGAAAATTCCTTCTTCAACTTTCTCATCAAATTTTACGAGATTCATATTTTTGATTTTTAGTGAACATGGACTTCCAAAAATAGTAAAATACTTCAATGGAGTTTTTTTAATACCACATTTCATAATTAGTCATGTTGGATTTCAAACTTAACAATTTTTTTTATAAAAATGTATAATAGTACTAACGACTTCACTCTATTAGAACTTTGAAATTTTGTATTATGCTAACATGTTTCTACCCATTTCCACCAAAATTTTCATTTTTCCTTTTTTCTAATCTATCTATTTTTTATGGAGTGTTGGGAGAACTATACTGATGTTAGATATCATGCTTTATAAGATAAGTTTCAAAATCATTTCATCTAAACTCTGTTCCATTATTTGTTCTTATATTATTTATATAAACTCTAATTTCTTTCTCAATATATTTTATAAAGAATATGAACATTTCAACACCATCTGACTTGTGCTTCATAAACATGATATTGGTCATCTGAGTAAAATCATAAATAAAAGTGATAAAGTAAAAATATAATTTTATTTATTTATGTATGATTAGACCACATAAATCATAATGAATAAGTTCACGAGGTATGATAGACTGAATATCAACTTTATTATGACTTTTATTAGTATTTTCCAATTTCTAAAAAGTTACACAAACATATTCTTCTCTTCTTTTCAATTCTAGAAAATTTCAAGCAACATCAAATTTGAAAAGTTTGTTCATTATTTTCTTACCAAGGTGGCCAATTCTTCAATTCCACAACTTATTCTCATGTTTAACACTTATATAACATTATTTGTTAAGTTCTCCAATCTGAAAAATATTTCCACTAGTTCTTTCTCATTTTGTAATAACTTTTCTATCTTCAATACTTCCGATGATAAAAGAATATTTTCTCAAAAAAATACATTTTCATCATAAAAAAGTTAACTCACACTAATTAATCTGTGTTTGATCCCATCAACAAAAAAACTTCTTTTGATTTAAGTTTTTGAGGTTCCATCTCAACAATTACTATTCCTTTGATTTTTATGGAATTATTATTTTCAAAAGTAACTGCCCCTCCATCATAATTTTCAATATGTTTCAAGTTTTTATATCAAATATAATGTGTGAAGAATAACCACTATCAAGTATCCATGGTTTTTTATTTTTTTACTTTCTTTCAAATTAGTCTCAATAAAAAAGCTCTTTCCTCAACTTTTTTCTTTCCATTTAACTTTTTATTTATACTATAATAAACTAATTTCAGAAGAAGTGTCATACATTTTTTGGAATGATGACCAGCCTAGTCATATATTCTATATAATTATTCCAAACATTCATATTTATTTTCCTTTTTAAATTTTCTAACATCTTGTGTTTTTACTTTTCCAACTTCCCGAGATGTTGTAAATTTACTCATTATGCTTCCTCTTTCTTCATACTTATTTCTAGGTAGAGACATATTGAACCAAAAATTTTAAGATATATGCCCATAAATTCTACAAAAATAGTAAAAAACATCAAATATCGATTTTCTTTTGAAGTAAGATCTTTCTCTATAGAATCTTTTTTGATGTTGATAACTTCTTTTCACTTTAACAAATTATGGGCATGCATAAACTTTCTTTTCTGGGTAATTTTCAAATTTTGGGAATGTGATATATTTTTCACAACCCTTCTCACGCAAAGATTTACCAATAAATTTTCCAAAACTTGAAAGGTTAGAAAAATTAGATGAAACATTATTTTTAGTGAATTATGGTTTCACCAGATTCTTGATTTTAGATTTTTCAACAAATTTAGAAGTATTATATTTTACTCATAAATATTTGTTGAAGATTTAATTCATATTTATTAAAGTAATTTCAGTCTCAAGAAGTTTTGATTGGTACTTGTTAACTTCTTATTACTTAGATGCCAACTTATTAATGAGATATTCAATCATATTTCCTTATTCAACTAATCTAAGTTTGTAACTTAAGATCTCCTGGATGTATTCTTCTTCTTGATTAACAACATCTTTTCCAGATTCAAAAGCTTTTCCACCATTATTCTTCATCATTCTGATTTTTTTATTGATAGTTTTGTTTTTATCAAGACATAAAACAAGTTATGATCTGATCTGATCATCTTTGTAAGATTCTTCACCTCCTTCTTCAAAATCTGAGGAATCTTTTTTTTCTAAACTTTTGCAATGAATATTCTAAAATTTTATGAAATTTTATATTCTGAAGAATTGTTGTTTGTTGAGCCTAATTCATCTTTCTTACTCAACATACTTCTTTTGTTTCCTATAAACTTCTTATATTTGTTGGATTAATTTTATTCTTTATAACTTTTTTTCCACTTCTTCAATTGAGGGTTTTCATCAGAATCATCTCAATATTCTCCAACTTTCTTCTTGGGGCAATTCATCGAAAAGGGCCTGATTCCACCACACTTAAAAAATTTAATAGGAATTTTTCCTCCACACTTTCCTCTTCATCTTGAATAGTTCTTCGATATAATATACATGATTTTATCATTCAACTCATAATCCTATTTATCTTTATAATCATAAGGATCAACATCTTCAATATCTTGAATTTTCATTTTTCTCATAGCTTCAAAATCCATTTCATATTTCATCTTCTTTTTGAACATTAGACCTGTTCTAATTTCATAAGAAACAATAAATTTATGAAATTAATCAAGAGAAAAATAATATTTATCTTATAAAGTGGAAATTTTATAATAAAACCTATCTGGAAAATTTCTCATGAGTTTCTTCACAATTATAGAATCTTCCAAACATCCCTAAAACCTCCGATGTTTCAAACAACTTCATTTACTTTGGTGAATTATTCATCAATAATTTCTTCATCTCTCATTTTTATGTCTTCAAACTTACTAATCCATATTTTTAGCTTTGCTTCCTTCAATTTAGTACTCCCTTCGAAAATAATTTCTATATTGTCCCACATACTCTTTGAAGTTTTGAGACACATCACCTTTATATAAAAATTTTCTGATAGAGGTATAAGGATATCATTTATATCCTTTACATCAAATTAAATATTTATATTTTTAGCAAATGTCATAGGAGGATCTTTCTTAATAGGTGAAAAACCAATTGTAGCAACATCAAAAAATTTTAGGCCAAGAGATAGGAGATATTAAATCATCCTACTTTTATAACCATAATAATTTCTTCTATAAAATGTTAGGAATTCATCTACTATTGAAATAATTGATATTATCCATGATAATGATTCAACAAGGTAACCTCATTATGATACCAATTGGAGTTCCAAAATAATGAATAACAACTGAGAGGGGGGGGGGGTGAATCAGTTGATAATTTTTTATAAGTTTCAAACTTTTAGAAACTTAAAACCTAAAACATATTAAATTTCATTATCTTATCATATTTTAGTAAAAAATAATGCATGAAAAAGTAGTAAAGTAAGTAATGAACATGATATTTACAAGATCTGACCTCAATGTGAGAACCTAAATCCTTTACATAGGCACTTCTATGGATCTATAAAAATTCACTATAATGAACAAGTGAATAAAACTTGTGACAACTCCCATGAGAAACCTTCTATCTCCTGATAGGAATGATTATACAAAATCCCATCAGTTTACAAATTTTTTCTTACAAAAATGAGCCATATTAAAGTATAAATACTTTGTTCAATCTACTATATAAAATTCAATGGGTCTGATGAACCTGAGTTAGACGGACCTCAGTCCGATAAACCTAGTATGATAGACTCAATTTGATTAACCTTTTCTCAATCTACACTTGAAGAAAATATTTTCTCTCAATAAAAAAACCTACACCATACAAACTCTTCTCAACTAAACAGACTGATCTTCCTAAGTCTGGTAATCAGATATAACTCTAGTCTGATCTTCTAACAAAATCTCTATTTGGAAAACACCCCTAACATGAACTCTGTAGCACTTCCACCTTTCTCGCACATGTGAAAAGTGTTAAAGTATGAATGCACTGTGTTATCTATTTATAGGAGACCCAGAATAGAAAAAGGCAAGAAACTGAAATTTTTCTTCTTATCACTAAAATTTTCATATCTCTAAATTTCACTCACATTTAAAATTCATCTTAGACTATTTCAACTCTTTTAGTGTCTTCTCAAAACCTCTAAAATCTTAAAAAACTCTTCTAAAATTATCAACAAAAGATCAGAACATACAGTCTAGAGAAATTAATCCCTTAAAACTTCCTCATCTCTGTCCATTAGAACTTCTTCATCTAAGATTGATTGAATTTCTTCCTCTACCCAGTCTTATGGGACTTCCTTAGCTCAGTTCTATGAAAATTCCTTAGATTATTACGATTTAATTTCTTCCTCAGCTCATCCTAATGGAACTTCCTCAGCTTAGTCTGATGGAACTTCCTCAACTCATACTGATTTACTTTCTCCCTCAGCTTAGTCCTATTTACTTTCTTATTTAGCTCATTCTGATGGAACTTCCTTTTTGAAATTGAATCCGGTGTAAAGGTGTCATTATCCTTTCGATGTACCAGTTTTTGAAACTCATTATACTAATTTTTGATTGTATCATGACTTCTTCATGATATTTTAGAGACTTGAAGGAATAGAAAAGAATCATCATATTTTTTTTCAAAAGTTTACAACTTATAATCTTTCCTAACTCTAAAACTTTACAACATTCATCTTTTTAAATTCTGATAAAAACAACATTTGATTGTATAACTCTGATTCAGTCTATCTAGTCACCAAATTCACATAACTCTATGCATTCATCTTCCTAACAGCATTAGTATATGATGTTCCTTGGTATGAAAAACTGCATTCGATTAATCATACGATCAATTGTTTTTATAAAACAATTTCTTTTTCTACATTCTTAGAAACTTATCACTAAGAATGTTCTAAACTTCCATCCAAACATATTTTAAGCAATTTTAAAAAAAATTATTTTACAAAAATATTAGTTATCAATAATTAAAAAAAGTTGTAAATAAAACATCATAAAGTATCTTCAATTTTGAACACAAAGATCCATATTATATAATTCCAGAAAACTGAGAGTCCCAATGTCTTTGAGAAATTAGATATACCATTAATTTAAACTAAAATACAATATAATTATTTAAAACTCCATAATGTGATCCTAGTTTATATTAAAGTCTTAATACCTCATAAAATAACTTGTGGACATACATAAGAAAATGGGTGAGCTATAAATCCTAATAAGGGAATAATAAAATCATAATATGATCTTAAATAATATATGTGAGTCAATAGACATGTCATGATAGCATAAAGCTGTAACAATCATATATACTCTCACAGGAATGTGGTGACAACATAAAATGTGACATTATAAGCATAAGTCTAGGATAGCCACCAAGAAATAATAACATAGTGTACTTAGGTTAACCATCTATGCACCATACATGGTATTTCATGATATGAAAACATTATCCAATGAATTGAAGTGCTATCAGGGTGAACCTTTCATATGTATAAATTTATACATGCTATATTGATCAGATAACATAAGATTGTATTTCATCATTTAAATCCCATGAGTAATAAATGTGAGTTTCATACATGGAGGTCCCAAATAAATTAAGGGTAATTATATCTAGGTGAATACCCTTGAATAAAAATATGGTTGGGTATTCACAAAATAAGGGCATGGAATGGAAAGTCAAGGATAATTTCAAAATCATAATGAGAGTATATAAACGTTAATTGAAGGGATAAATGAGAGATTAAGGTAGTCTCTCATTATTTGGGAAACATTTAGATAGTAAATTAATGTTCATAAAGACAAGACAACATAATCAACTAAAAAACCAAAGACTTATTATAAAAGAAGTGCTTGACTGGAAAAGAGGAGGGAGAGAATCCATTACCTTGAGAGGTTGCTTCTTAAATCTTGGGCGGAGATCCTTATAACCTTAAAAACTCATTAGAAGGGCTCTAGAGTGGTAAAATGAGAGGAAATTTATTCTTCAAGGTTTTTGAGTGAAGAGTAATGGGAGAATAAGTGAGTTTTTATAGTAAAATAGATGATATTTTTTTTATTAATTTTTAAACTTAGGACTTGGACACCAATTTAACAAAAAATACAGAATCATTGAACCAAAATACATAAAATAATATCATTCATTATGTATAAGTGAGTCATGTTTATAAAGAATTGTTTTCAAAATCTTAAATTATCCTTTAGTTTTTGGAAGGTTTTTATAATATTGGAAAAAAATACTATTAAATAAAAATACATTATTTTAACAAGAAAACACTATTTTTGGTTAACAAAACCCTTTATAGAATTTATTACATCAATTTTAGGTTATTATGATGTCATAATAATTACCATATAATCATATCATACATAATTTTTACCCAAAAATTTGATTATATCATAAAATTAAAAATCATTTACTATTAGATAATTCCGACATGCTAATTCCATAAATAATATTTATTTTATCAAAGTAATTTCCAAATATGAAAATTTTAACTTTTTAATAAAAAGCCTTATTTATTGAAAAATAATAGTTTTTATGACATAATTAACTTTCTAACCCTTATAAAAATAACCTAGGACATTATAAAATTTTATAATCGTTTATCTTTAAATAAATAGTTCTTTATAAGACTATTTCATGAAAATAAATTTTATTTAAAATTATTGAATTTATCATAAAAATGTATTTTAATTGAAACTATATATTTTCCAAAAATACAATAATTTTTTATTTTATCAAAAAAACCATTTATCATATTCATCTTATATTCATGTATATTTTATTAAATAAAATAATAATGAAAATGAGATTGAAGAGACCACTATTTCATTTATAAATAGAAAATAAAAAATTTATAATATTAAGTTCTAGATACGTAACCCTTTATGTCACTGGTATAGATTACAAGGGTAAGGTGTTCGATGATGTTACTTTCATGGGGTGGATAAACTAACATCGATCTAGTGGTGATCTATACTAATTTGAACTTTTTGTCGTAGGCAGTTCCGCTCGAGCCTGACTTGTTGAAGATTTTCTTGTTCTTGGTCAAGTGTGAACCTCATAGATGCTACCTTCCTCTAAATATATGTTAAATGAGCTTCATAAGTCATGATTTTATTATCTAAGAATATCATTTCTTCCTTTTGAATCAACTATTTCTATTAATTTTCCTTAATATGCACTGATTCTAATGGTCACATTATAATGACTACATCACCAATGATCATAATTTCCAATGGTCATAATTCCCAATGGTCATAATAGTTTTCTAATTCATATAAATACCTCATATTTTATTCATTTATCTATCACTTCAATTTCTATCAATGTTCGACATTCTTCATTTTCAAAATGAATATTAATTTTCTAATGTTTTGTTTTCTTTTTATCATGTTTTTCGTGTCCTAGGATTTTTAGATGATCTAAAATTTCCTATTCTGGTTATTTTTTTATATTTATTTTCCCATTGAAATATTAGACATTTTACTGGGGTTAATTGTGACTAAATGTAATGTTATCAGTTAACAAAATAAAGTGTTATCATTATGTTTTATATGATACTACATTAATAAATATGTCACACATACATATATACATTTATGGGTCATTAAATTATTCCCCCCTTAAGATTTTTTTTTTGAAATTTAATTTCATACACTAAGGTAAAAATAAATGAGGGTACTTTTGTTTCATAACGTCTTCCGGTTCCCATTTTGATTCTTTAATTTTATGGGTCTTCCATATACCTTTGACAAGGTGAGTTATCTTGTCGTAGAACTATGTCTCTATGGTCCAATATCTTTACTGACTACTCCTCCTAAGAAAGATCATTTTCCAACTATACCACATATGGATTCAATACATGTGAGGTATTTGGTATCTACTTCCTCAAGAGGGATATGCAGAACATGTAATGTACTTGAGACAAGTTTAGTGGGAGTTCTAGTTGATAAGCCATAACTTCGATGCAATTAAGAATATAAAAGGGGGAAATTATACCTATGAATCGGTTTTACCTTATTTCCAAACCTCATGACTCTCTTCCGAAGGAGATATATGAAGGAACAATTTTTCTCCAACCTTAATATATAGGTCTCATTAATAGTTATCAACATAACTCTTTTGTCAACTTTACACTTCTTTGATGTGTTACTTAATGACCTTGAACTTATCAACCATTTATTCTGTCATTTTGGGTCCCAATAGTGTTCATTCTCTAACTTGATCCTAACATGTTGGAGTTCTTCATTTCTTTCATAAAGGGCTTCATAAGGATCTATCTGAATGCTTGAGTGAAATCTATTGTTGTATAATAACTTTAGTAAAGGAATATGTTGATCCCAGTCTCCTTTTAAGTCCATTGATCAAGATCTCAACATATCCCCATGTGTCTAGATATTCCATTAATATTTTCTATAAATTTGGGGATGATAGGCCAAACTGAAGTTTAACTCTGTGTTCAGAGCATGTTCGAGACTTTTCTTGAATTTTGAGGTGAATCTCATATCTTAATCTGATACAATCCATAGGGGTGTTCTATGCATCCCCAACACTTCTATAATGTACATCCTTACAAGTTGATCAAGTGAGAAGTCATCCCAAATGGTAATGAAATGATCTATCTTTGTAATATGCTCCACCATAACCCATATGAAATTTTTTAATAGGTAGGAGGGAAGTCCCTCCTTTTTTTATTAAACTAGGAAAAACCTATTTTTTGAAAGGCAGAGGGATCCCATTACATGACCCATAGGCCTAAAAAATAGTAAATACCATTACATCATAGCCTGATGCCCAAGTGAACTGGACCAAATGCCTATGACCCAAAGGACTTATGTGTCTTGTACCCATGCTTCTCCTACATCATGTGCACCCTAGAAACCATTTCAAGGGACATTAAACTAAAACAGCCACACACCTCCAACATTATCTTCACACCACCATTTGAGTCACAAGCATCATTTATCAGCTCCTTCTTTATCTCAAGCTCTGATGGTATGCATATTTGCGTCCTAAATCTCAAAAATCCATATTTATCAATATTTAATTATGAGGCTTTACCCTTCTTCCCAACACCCACCTTCTTCTATATCTCTACATCATTCCTTTGAGCTTAATTAATATTATCCATAAGGGATGGTTGAGCCATCATTTGAAAAATATAATATGATATTACTTCCTTTATGATTCCAAATATAACCTTTTCATGTCTAAGAATATTATATCCCTTCAAATCCTCATCATGGATAAAGTTATATAAAATTTTATACTCAAATCATTTTTCACTTTATTCATCTTCCTAAGATGGTAATAAATTGAACAGTCATAGTCCATGATTAGCTCTAACCACCTATATTGGAACATGATGAGAATATTAGGATTTGTATATATGTCACACCTTACTCTATAGAGATAATGATTCCAAATATTCAATGAAAATATTACTCCATCCAACTCTATATCACGTGTTAGATAATTCTACTTACGCACCTACAACTATAGAGAGGTTTGAGCTATCACTTTATCATTTTTCTTGAGGATATAGCTTAATCCCTTCTTTGAAACATAACTATAGATAAAAAATCCTTTTCCATAGGTGGGTAATGTGAGTACAGTAGTAGTGATTAGTCTCTTATTAAACTTCTTGAAACTCTATTCACATTCATATGACCAAACAAAATTTACTCCCTTATGAGTTATCTTGGTTAGTGGGGTTGAAAATTGTGAAAAATTTCTCAAATGTTTTTGATAGTACCCAGCTAATTTGAGAAAAATATGGATCTCAGTTACAAATTTTGATTTGGGACATGCCTCAACTACCATTATCTTCAAGGGTCTACAAATATACCCTTTCTTTTGATAATTTTCCCCAAGAATTATACTTTCTCCATCCAAAAATAACATTAATTATACTTTGTATATAATTTATCCTTTCTTATAGTTATTAGTACAATAATTAAATTCTACTCATATTCCTCCTTAATTTTAGAGTATATAAGAATATCATTTATAAATATTACAAAAAATTTGTTAAGGTAATCTCTAAAGACTCCATTCATTATGTTTATTAAGGTTGATAAAGAATTAGTGAGTTTTAATGGCATCAGTATGAAATAATAGTACCTTTACCTTATATGAAAGGAATTATTTAGAATACCCTCTTTATTTACCTTTAATTAATGATATCCTGACCAAAGGTCCAATTTAGAGAAGTATTGGGACCCATGTAGCTGACTGGATAAGTCATCAATCTATGGAAGGGAATACTTGTCATTTATCATGATGTTGTTGAGATCATGGTAATAAATGCATAAATGTATTGTCACATCCTTCTTATTGAAATAATGGACTGGTGCACACATATTAGGATCGTGTTACAATTCCTAGAAATATATAATGTCCTATGAATTAATAATCGGTTTAGGTTTCCTAATTAGAACAACCAGTTGTTATGGGTGTTATAGTTCCTTCTGTAGGAATACTATCTAAAAATTGATATGAGAAGAGGCTCATGAAAAAGACCAGTTAGAAAATAATACTCAAGATAGTGAAAAGGTGCACACATATTTGGATGAAACTACTGAAATAATTGAATATTAGATAGTTTCTATTAGTGAATAATCCTTAGAGGATGCTGTTAGTGGATCTGGTGAGAAAAAAGAAGTTCTTGAAACCTTTTCATCCTCATCCATTGAAAATATTTAAGGTCATCCCCTTGTTATTATTGAGGTAGGAAAACCCTAAAAAAACATAGAAGAGGAATATTATGATAATCTTAGTGATAAAATCGAATATTTGGATTAAAAATTTAATCATGTGAAATAATTCAATACAAAATTTTAAGGCGATCTAGAAGTTTCTAGAAAACATTTGGAATATTTGAAAAGTTAAACTATTCCAAGAGTGGAGTTAGAATAATTTCAAGATTAGCTAAAAATCCTGATAGAAAATTATATTTCTAGAAGATATTTTGATGCATTTTAGTGAGAAATGGATGACCATATTGGGAAACCCAGATCAGATTCAGTTTTGAAGTCAAATTTTGGAGAATTAAAGAAATACCTAGGGAGTCAATTAGAATAAATAAGAATTATCTCAAGTTAATAAATGAATTATACTTCTAGTCATCTAACTTATCTATATTTTATGTGGAGGTTTTAATCTATTACAATAGTTTTGTCTATAATAAATAGTCATATTCAGAACCTATAGTGCGGTAGTATTCCACTTAAAACTTTGTTGGACAATAAAAAAGATCATATTGAGAGATTGACATATGATGAAATGAGTATTAAAAACATTTTCAGTCAGTTAGGTGAAATGATACATAAGTTTGTACAATCCAAAAATATTATCCATGAGTTTCTAAAAGTAAATCTAGTTGAAGATCTGAAAATGGGATAGGAGTCTAATATTTTGATAAAACAGTGGGCTGGGATGTTTAACCTGAGTTTTTAAGTGATGAAAAGACAAATCAAGGCTATTCATCAGGCTGTTTGATATTAATTTAAATCCAAATACTCATATGAATATAATATTTCTCCCTCATCCAAACCTATTTCTTATCCTTTTTACAACCAAATATTTCTATTAATCACAGACGAATTTTAATAAAATTATTTTCTTCATTATATTATGTTTCTTTATTTCTTGTTTATATATCCAAAGCTATTAACTATATGGGAATTATTTTTTCTTGTCCTAAAAAACATTCACTGCCAATCTTGTGCAACATTAACTATATTATATTCCATTTTTCAATATTTTAATTTTGATATAAAAAATGGGGATAAATTTGGGAAAACACAACATCATACATAACATTATTATGAATATGATATATTAAAAGGAGAGAATGGGAAAAACATTGAAATTTGAATATTTTAAAATTTTAGATGAATAATATATTTAGTTTAGAAAACATAAATTTTATATAATATTATTTATTTTTCTATAGTTTATAAAACTTTAAATGATAATTGTAATTTTTGTTATATCTATTTAAAACTCTATTTTATTTGAGTTTACATTTCCTATATTTTTTATAAGTTTTGTTATATGGGTTTTGTGATCATCAAAAATGGGATATTTTTAGGTATGTGTTGTTTCAATAATACTCTTTGAATTCTTATTGATTTTGATTCTCAAAAATACCCTTGTCTTTTACTAATAAAACTACTTTAAGTGTTTTTTAAGATTATATTTTTTGTGAAATTTATCTTTTTTTAATTTATTTTTGGGTTAAAGTTTCTTAAAATGTATTCTGGTCATGTTTTTAAGAATTTTGGAAACACTATTTTTACCCTACATTTTTAAGTGAAACATATGGTTTTTGAACCCAAATTTTAGCAAAGCACTGTACTTTTATACCCTATATTTGGAGAGAACATATGGATCATGTACCATATGTTGTGGTAAAATTTTGGATCAAGAAACATAAATTTGGAATCAATCCTATATTTAAGGGACTAATGTATGGTTCAACAACCCAATGTTTTGATGTCAAATGTATATCATCAACTGTACTTTTGAAGTTTACCATACATTTGATCTAGTAAAATGAGGATTTTAAATTCAATATGTTTTCCATTATTTCTGTAACAATGTCTCTAGGATCAAATTTATCCTTTAAATTCATTTAAAGACTAATTAAAGGCTCATTTTCAATAGATTAAATCATTAAAATTTCTAAGGGAATTCATGATTTTATTTGAACATAAAAAATTCAAATAATCATGATTTATCAGTAGATATTTTTGGATCTATTTAACCAAAAGAAAATTGAGTTTTCTTATTAAATACTAAGAGTTGAATTATTCAAAAAATATTTATTACTCTTTATGCATAATGAAATATCATCTATTCATAATAACTACACTTTGTATACATATATCTTTTGATATTTTTTCTATTTGACCATCATAGTGTTGTTGCTGTTGCAATATTTTTATTGTTGTATTTATTGAAGATCAGCTACAACCAGGATCTCTTTGAAGATGTTATTTATTGAAGACTCTTATATATAAAGAGTAATATCCATTATATATCAGTTAATTTTTCAAATGTGAGTTGAATCTATTTATCAACAAATCAACCAATATTGATTTCTTAAAGTATTAGTTTCTCATACTTAGTCATGGTGGAGTGTCAGAATCTCATAGTAAGCCATGAATTGAAAGGTTTACTATAAAATAAAATATCATGTAGTAATGTTTCAATTGAATTAAACCAGTTGTATAAGTATTATTATAGGAGGACCAATTTAGTGAAAATCACTAGGCTTAATGAGAGAGAGTTGGTGGAGTGGACTAGGGGATCTTTGTGCCTAGAACCACTATAAAAACTACTGTGTTCTTCTTATCGTTTTTTGCACTATATGATTGTCTTAAAGAATATAACACTACAAATCTTCATAATATACAAATAGGGATAAAATTTTAATATATAAAGATTATTAAAAGAAAACAATTCACCCCTATTCTGTATCTTTTTATTATTCTGAACTAAATGATATAGCTCGATGCATCAAGTAGGAAACATTAGTATGGAAAGACATATACGTTTCTAAAAAGGAGACTTAGAAAGATATATGAGTGTTCCAACACCTATACACCAGATATATGTCCTATTATGTTGGATTATGGGTGCCTTGCCAGGTGAATCTCAGTACAATGGGACTAGTCTAATGGCGTAGTGTAATAGGTTAGTGGTGCAGTGGGGCACTATCATAAAGTGGGTGGTTTAAAATAGAGATAGGTGTGATGGTACCTATCATATGGTATTCCTATCACATTAAATTTTTGGATTAAATGGTTCCCTATCTTGGTGTATCGAACAATCATGATGCAACATCTTTGGTAGAGGAAACACAACAATCATGACTTGTACCACTGGAGAAATGAATATGGCAGGGAGAATTGTGGCTAATTACTGGTGTAGAAACATGCTTCAAGAATCTCATATAATTGAAAACCATGTATTCAACCTTCAATCCAATATACCTCTGGTACAACCAACTTTCAAGGCCTTTGGGCCTCTGGGATTTTAGGCCATGCATTTAAAAAAAATAAGTCCAGTGAGTGCATATCATTCCTTGTGGTGAGGTATGATGCTTGACCAACTCGGGTGCCTAGGTTTGTGAGTGTATGTGTTTGGCTACTTATAATCCTTTATAGCTATAAAAAATAAATATTCATGGTTTTATAAATAAAACTATTCATTTTAATATTAATGTAATAAAAAAACTACCCTAAAAACAAATATTTATTTAATATTTTTGATCAATAAATACTAAAAATTATCACTTCTCTATCTGGAGAATAATATTCATTCCAACCATTAAATATAAATAATATTTAATTTATATAAATGGAAATATATTTCGTGTGACCCTGTAGGATTATTTCTTAGTGGAATTAGGAAATATTTCCCAAATTCCAAGATTATTGTCTATAAATGGGTCAATTCATTCATAGAGGTAGAAGATATATCATGAAGACAATAACCACACACTTATGCTCACTGTGCAATATAATCCATTAATTATGATATCTTGTCAAGAAGGTTTCACACTTGATTTATCAAACTATATTCTTGATACATCATTCTTTTACTATCTAAAATAAACATGTCATTACAAAATGACCAAAGAATTTAATGTGATAGTTACATTTCAATTAAAGTGGTGAGATATCAACTTCCATAAAGATGGATGGGGAAAATCCTTCCTCTATTTGTTCATTAATAACATATAATTCATGATGCACCCAACATACCCAAATTCCCCATGAAAATATTTTATAACAACTTATGACAATATGTAAAATTTTACAAGTCATTATATGAATTAATTATAATATTAAAGTCTAATAATCATTACACATGCTCACATATAATAATATCTAATGACACACAGACATGTGGAATTCCTACTGGGAGGATTGTTCTCATAATCTCCCATATTAAATATTACCAAGTGAGAACTTCATTATATGAAGTCTCATATACTTACAAGTACACTAACCTAACAGTCAACATACCATGTGTCCCATTATATAATGTTATCCTACCATATAATCAAGTTCAATAATATCATCATTGTATATCAAGGTTATAATCATAATATGGAACTACATACGACCATTTAAATGTGAAAAATATTTTAGTACATTATGAAATAAATTTTATACATAAGAATAATAAATATGTGATATGGTATTTATTAATATTCCAATTCGTGAATAAATTGGAAATCTAAAGTAAAAATTAGTTATTTATAGGGAATTAACTCAAATATATCACAACAAGAATCCCTTCTAAAATTGAAGAATTATATCAAGTCCTCTTGTGTTTTTGAGAGGGAGGAGGAAGACGATCTATTCTCACCATTATTGAATTCATTATAGATAAATTTCTCTCTAGACTTAAGATAATTATCTAGGGTGAAATTTTGTGCAAAAAAATCACTTACCTTAGAAATTATGTAACAAAATTTATATACTTATGTTAGAAAATTTGTCATTTCACAAAATCACTTAACCAATTTTTTAATTCTAAGTAAAACCCCACATTGAATAATTATAATAATAATATTATTTCCTTTGTATGTACAAAACTCATGAATATTTAAAAAACATATCTTAAAAAAATAAATAAATATTGATTTAAATAATACTAAATATATAATTTATTATAGAAAATTTAGCTTGGCCTATTAATCATCCTTGATATTTATTAGTACTTGAATAATAACTATTTATTTAAATACATATATACCATTATAAAATTCATTTTATAAATAATAAAATATTTTATTCACTAAACTAGTGAATAAATATTTATTTAACATTCAACTCACATATATATTATTTCAAATAACCATTGATTGAATATATACGATTGATATAACTTAGATAATTATTATTCCTTAAAATCTAAGGAATAATATTTATTATAATATTAAATTAAAATATAATTTAACTAAGGTTCTAGATGAACATAGTGTATGACTCTCTAGGCATATTTCCTTACGACATTAGGTAAATTGTCCTAAAGTCCAAGACCAGTTTCTAACAACACACCAAGTAATCCATTGAGAAAGACATTATTATTGCAATTAAAACAACCTCCTATATACACTCATCATGAAATATAATCCACCTATCACAATATCTCATCAAGTAGGTTTCATTACTCGTGTCATCAATAAATATGCTTGAAAAATATTTATTTGACATGCCTAAAATGAACACATCAATAAAAACTCAAAAGACATGGAATTAATTAGATAATTCCATTCAAATTAAAGGGTATAAGATATATAATTCCATTAACTTTTAAGAGACATATTATTTATTAGATTATTTATTAATTTCACATCACTTTCGAATCTCCCAATGTATCCCACCTCATTGTAATCATATGTTATCACTGTTTTTATCAATAAATCATAGTCTGCGACTCATGAAATATGTTAATAATAATATCAGGTCTAAGGAATAATAAACATGTCCATAGATAGGAATATATAATGACACATGTAATAGGTGGAATTACTACTAGTGGTTATCTTCTCATAACCTCCTCTCTTAAAGATTACCAAGAGTGAACTTCATGAGAAGAAGTCTCAATGTCTTATGAGGATCCAACTCCTAATAGCCCGAATCATTTTATCCCATCAGATAGATATCATACAGACATAGTACATATATTTAAGATTATTTTAATAACACTTTATGGTTCACATCATAGTGGAGAACTACTATAGCCTTTTGATGAAATAGATACTCTAAGAACATTATCACATTATTATTACAAAAAATAACACTCATCATATGATAAGATACTTTTAATATTAAATTTTATGAATATACAGGTAATCGAAATTACAAATTAGTTGTGTTATAGGGAATCAACTCCAACAGGACCCCACTTTCACTAGATATAACTACTAACAACTTTCATTCCACTAACTCTCACATCATATTCATGATTCTATTAAGAAAATATTTTATTCAATGGGTCCACCAAGTTCTGTTCTGTATAAACTCTACCTACTGCGACCTCACCCCTTTGAGAAAAATCCATAAAGAGGTGATACTTCCAAATTATATGCTTCATCTGTTGATATGAAAATGTATCCTTGGTGAGGGTCACTAATTTAGTATTATCATAATTCTATGTGATAGGGCCATTACTATTTGGAACCACATCAAAATCCTAGAAAAAGTTTTATATCCAAATTGATTCTTTATCTATGTATATAAACATAATATACTATAAAATTGGTGACCACTAGTTTCTTTGAGCTCTTCCAACTCATAGATACTCTAGCCCACTGTTCCTCTATTGAGGGTGAATAAATATCCTAAATGAGATTTCCAATCATCCAGATCTCTATAAAAACTAAAATAAGTATATCCTCTAATTACTAGCTCATATTATCCTCTATAAACTAGGAATGCATCCTTTTTATACCTCATATACTTTAGTTTAGTCTTGATTTATCTCAAATGGTGGTCTACCAGATCTTCTTGATACATTCCTACAATGCTCAAGGTGTAACAAACATCAAGCCGGATATATAACATGATATACATGACTGATCCTATTATCAATGCATAAGGAATCTTGATAATCCTATATGCTTCTTATTGTGTATGAGGATACATTTTATTGGGGAGATATATCCCATGTGACATTGGTAATAATCCCCTATTGAATTTTTCTATATAGAAACACTTCAGTATCTTATCAATATATATACCGTGAATTATTCCAAGAAACTTATTAGATCTATCAGATTAGATATTGACCCAAATAATGTATATTTCTTCACCTAATTACTTTATGGGAAAAATGTGTTTAACCATAAATTAAAAAATGGTAATAATAGTATATCATTTTTAATTAGTAATATGTCATTAACATAAACTACTAAGAAAACGACACTCTGATTAAACCTTTTGTAGACACAGGTTTCACATTAATCTTTTATGAAACCAAATTCACTTATGGTTTCATCAAAGAAAATGTTATATAATCTGGATGCTTAGATCAACCCATAAATTTATCTTCTCAATTTTCATACATTATTGTAATATATTGTATTAACAAACACCTTTATTTATTCCATATAAATATATTCCATAAGTTTTTCATCAAGTAAAGAAGTTTTTAAATCCATCTTCTAAATCTCATAATCATGGTAAGCTGCCATGGAAATCATAATCCAAATTGATTTTAGTATAAAAAATGGTGAAAATGTTTCATTATAGTCAATGAACTAACATTGTTTATAACCTTTAGAAACCATCCTAGACTTAAAGGAATTAAATTTACCTTCAATGTTTGCTTCCTTCTTAAATAATCATTTAGAACCAATAGGATTTACAATAAATGTGGTATCTACCGAAACCTAAACTTGGGTTTGGAACATAGAATCCATTTCAAAATTCACAGCTTCTTGCTATCTGGTAGCTTTTGAGCTTCTTACTTATACCTTAAAAGATATATATTCATAATTATGTACTAATAATGAGTCATCATCCTCAGTGACTATAAAACCATAACTATCTAGTTCTCTTACCTCTCTAGAGCACCTATTCAGTACTAGTGTCTCTAGAATAACCTCTTCTATGGGGTCTTGTATAATTTTTCTGTATGCTAACTCTTTCATATATTGAGAATCTAATTTATCAAATTCAATATTTCTCCCACTATCACTTCTAGATATATGATCCCTCTAAAAAATATGGCTTGTATTTCCATAATTACATTCTTTTACAGGGGATCATATAGATAATATCTTTTTGTTTCCTTGGGGTATCCTTTAAAGATACACTTCATGCATCAAGGTGCTAGTTTGTTGCTAAATATGGACTTAAAAAATTCTCTAAGTCCCCATACACCTATATGCAACCAAAAAAAATATTACCATACATTAAATCATATGGTATTTAATTTGAATATTTAGTTAAAACTTAGTTTAATATGTGTTTCATAGTCTATAATTTATATCCCCTAAAGGATAATGTAAGGTCTGTATGACTCATCATTGACCTCACTATGTATAAAAAGGTATAGTTCATTATTTCACTAACACCATTCCATTGTGGTGTATATGGAGGAGTGAGTTGAGATATAATATCAATGGAAACAACATGTACTAACAATGTACAGGATGTGAACCCTTTAATTTAGTCATAAACATTATCTCGAATTTAACATGGAATTTATTGGAAGTGACATGCTGTGTACCATTTTACTCTAGAAAGTGTATACTATCAATCATATGGTATGGGAATACATTCTATATGATTTTAATGTGTACTTAAAAAAAATTATCATACATGATGTGTCATTATATCACATGATGTGTAGTTCCCTATGTAAATTAGCACAGTCTGTATGGTGTTTATAACTACAAGATATGCCATTAATATATGATTTGTGTACTAATGATAATTCTTGTGTAGTAAATGGAATGTATGATGACCATACATGTCTTATAGTTCCAAAATAATATATAAAATAATTAATTCAAGCATTTAATTCCACAAGACTTTCCAAAAATCACTCAATGTGTAATTTGTTGGAAGGCCTTCTCACATGGGGTGTTCACTAGCTACATGATTTGTATTTAAATTTTTATGTGATAATTAATATTTATTTTGTGTAATTAATTCACATAGTTAAAACCAATATTTGGAATGTACTTCTCATGATCGGTTATGAGTTTAACAACATGTACAACCTACTATATTCCATGTACTCCATTATTTGTCCATCCATATCACATGCCTAGGGACTCAAATTATATCATGGATAAAAACTTATGTGTTACATGATGTGTATTACAATTAAACACCATGAAATCACATATAGAGCATGTTTCTTAGCTATTAGTCAATATTTAAATGTATTAATTAAATTTCATGTCCTTTGACCATGCAGATTCTGTGATTCTTGAGGGTCTAAACTATGTGGGGTTATATGGTGTGTACACCAGCTACATTATATGTAAACATATAAGGACATGATCTATCCGGATGTTTAATACATGATGTGTAATGAATCCATGTAATGTTCTCCCACATGAAAATTTATGATTTTTGAAACTTATACTGGTGTAATGAAAATGGGAACACAATATGTTCTTTTTAGTTACACGTAGTGTATCTATGTTATCTATACAATATATATAGAACCTATAAATTTTATATTTGATTGTTTTTAATTTTTTTATTGGAATTTTCTTGGTCATATAAAACCAAACAACCACATTATCTTGACTTCAGTATTAAATAATTAAGAACTAGAAATGAAATACTAGAAAAAAATGTGTAATTTGACCAATAAATAATAAATAATTTTAAATTAACATGTGACCACTATAATACCACTTTAAGGTGTTGAGGTATATAAAAATAAGTTGGTATCATTCCCAATATTGGGTTTTCATGAATTTATTTAGATAAATCCCCAAAACTTGATAAATACAACCCTAGAATATTCAAGAGAGGATATTTTCATATATAATTTATAATTAATATATATAAATAATAATTACTATTAGTTTGAAATTATTTCATCACCATACAATAGGTTGAAACCTATTATCATATTATCATTGTGACAAATTATTTAAGGGTATAATCCCTATAATGGTATCCACATGTTCTCCACAAACATCAAAACATCATCACAGAATCTTTGGGTGCTATCATAGATAATCCTAACCGCTTAAATCGTTCACCATAGATTGAAACAAGAATTCCTTCCAAACTTCAAGGATTCTATCAAGTTATATTACATTGTTTAAAGGGAGAAGGAATATGATCAATAATATCTATTATTGAGAGAATTATAGAGAAATTTATCTCTATGATTGATATAATTATATAGAGAGAAATGTTGTGCACAACAAATCAATTACTTTAGAAAATATATAACGTGATTTATATACTTATGTAATAGAATTAGTTATTTCAAAATGGCCCTTAACCAATTTCTTAATTCTAAGTAAAATACCACATCGAATAATAAAGATAAAAAAATAATATTATTTATTTTACATGTAAAAAACTCATAGATATTTAAATATCATTTCTTAAATAAACAAATTAATATTTATTTGAATTATATTAAACATATCATTTCTTATGAACCATTTAACTCTACCATCCAATCCTCATCGACATTTATTGAACCTAAATATTCATATAAATAAACATCAGTGTTTTATTCATTTGATAAATAAATAAATATTATTTTCACTAAACCCATGAATAAATATTCAACTCATATCTATATTATTTTAAATAACTCATGACTTAATATATGTGATCAAGATAATCCAAATAATTATTATTCCTTAGAACTTGAGAATAATATCTATTCTAATATTAAATTCAAACAAAATTTAACTGAGGATCTAGATACACTCAGTGTGAAACCCTATCTCATCCTCTATCACAATAGAATTAGGAAAAATAAACTAACTTCTAGGATTAGTGTCTAGAAATATGTCAAGGAAGCTATAGTGAAATATATTAGTCTCACACACTTACTTTTTAATATTATCACTTTGTCTCAATATGACATCATGTAGGTTTCATTACTTGGGTCATCAACCTATATGATTGATAAAAATTTCTTTGATTTTATTGAAATGAAATCATCAATAAAATAACTATATCCATATACTTAATTAGGAAATTCAATTCCAATCAAATGTTTGAACAAATTTATTTTAATTATCTCAAAAGGGAAAAATACTGTATCATATGTATCCATAAGAATATATCATCATGATTTTCATTAATACATAAAAATACAAGAATTATGATATATAGTAATAATAATAACATATCTAAGGTCCAATACACACATCATTAGATAGGAATATCCAATAACACATGTAACATGTTGAATTCCTACATGCGGGTCTGTTCTCATAACATTCTCTCTTGGATATTACCAAGTGTTAAATTCACGAGGAGAAGTCTAAATGTCTTATGAGACTCAAACACCTGATATCCAACATAATATTTCCCATATAATATATTTCATTCATCCATATAATATATATTTATGAATATTATCATAACAATTCAAGGTTTACATTATAAGAGGGAGCTTCTATACCTTTTGATGTGATCGATACTCTTAGGAAATTATCACATTAAAGTTAAGTGGGATAATACTCATCATGTGATAATATATTTATTAATATTAAAGTATTTGATTATACAGGTAATCAAAATTACAAAATAGTTGGTTCTAGGGAACCAAATCCAACAATTTGGTGGATATAATTTTGGGCATGATCACTACGTTCTAAGTAACAATATTTTATAATGTTCAATGATGGTGAATTAACTCTAAGGTTGACTCCATATCCTTATCCTTCACATACTAATTTATTGAAGGATTAATAATTTTATTTACTTGAGGGTTTATTAAATAGTTTATAGACATGAGGGTCTACTCTATATTAGCATAGGCCAATGAGACACCTTATATCTTCTGATGTGGCTCTATTTTTACATAGTTTTGCCACATATTTTTACTTAATTTTTAATGATTTAATTCATTATTTAATCAATTTATACTAAATAATTGTACTTTTTTATTTTTATAGTTAAATTTGTTAATTAATCAATTTTTATTATTAATTATGTATGTTTAGTCATCAAAATAATAATTCTAATCTTAATAAACTATTCAACTTTAATTATGTCTCAATCAGTCTGGTTATTTTAAAATCTTATTGACTTTTTAATAAGTTAATTTCTATTTTAAACAATTATTTATTTAATGTAATTCAATTTAATTAAGTTAGTCTTTATTTAAATATTTTATCTTTTAATTCAGTTACATTATAATAGGTTAGAAATATTAATTAATTTGTTTAGAAATCCTGCTCATCATTTAAGTAAATAATTTGTGTTTTTAAATTAATTTAAATAGTTCTCTTTTTAATTTTATGTATTCATTTAGTTAATTAATTAATTAATTAAGAGTTTTTAAATGTTAATTATATTATTTTATGTATGCAGTTTGATTATTAATTCATTTTCTTTTGGTTTTAGTCTATCGGTGAGGTAGACTATAACTAACGGTAACCAGGTTACCATTACTGACTAATAGTGACCTGTATTATTTTTGGTCTAGCGGTAACTAGTTTTGAGATGTAATGGTGACCTTTCTTTTACCAGTGACCTTTGTCACCGTTATCCTTTCTTACCGGTAACTCTAATTTTTAACCCCAACCTTAGTGATAAATTTTTCTGGGTCACCGATGCTAATCTCTATTTACTGCTACCTTGTAATTAATTTTTTTAGTTATTTTAATTTTATGTATTTTATTAATTTAGTTTAATAATTATTCAGTTTATAATTTTAGTGTTTTTAATTAAAAATTTTAATGTTTTAAGGGTTAATTAAAATCTTATTTTAAATTATGGTGTTTAGATTTAGCTTTCTTGTAATTAATTGTTTTTAATATTTATTTTTTTAGTTTGATTTAGTTTTAATTTAAGTTCAATTTAAATTTTAAAGGTCACCGTTAGTTTTTCTTAAAGTAATGGTGAGATTTTATAACTAGCAGTGACTCCCCCACATGCTGATCCTTTTTTTCTCTTTTTATCATAACAATAACCTTTCATTTTATTCTACCAGTTACCTTTAAGTTATTTTCTACCAGCGACCTATTTATTTTTGTTGAGTAATAGTGACCTTCATTTTATTCCATCAGTGATCTTTTATTTTTCTCTAATGGTGAGCTTCTTTTATTCCCAATGGTGACCCCCACACCACTGCTCCTCTTTTTTTTCAAATAATGGTGACCTTTTAGCCCTAAACCATACTGTTTTTCCCTTCCTCCTCACCGTTAGCTCATTCTATGCACCTCAACATTGGGCGTCTTCCACCAGTCTCATCTCCGCCCTACATCTCTTCCATCATAACAGCACAAATCGGACCAGAATCAGACTCGAATAAAATTAAATAATAAGAAAATTTGAATCCTTTTGTAAATGCAGTGTCGATTTCGTATCCACCCATAACTAAAGAATCGGCACTGAACTAGCTTGCTTCACCTGATCTGCAGCCACCCAAAACCTCCTCTTTGCTGATCTTTCACCCGAAACTAAGCATGAGGCAGATCTAGTGACTCTAATCCCTTGCAAGCTCAAGCCGCTGGTGCTTGAGGAGGGAAGCTATCAGATCTAGAGAGAAGAACCACACACCACTTTCATGGAGAAGAGGCTGTCCGAGTCCACCACTACTGCAGATGAAGGAAGCCTCCGCTTGGAGTCTCGCTACGCACTAGGCCAAAGATGGAGTTACGCTACTAGGATGAGGATAGGGGTTGCCGCTGATGATTTTCATAGGAGAAGGAGCTAAAGTCGAGGTCGCTGGAAGAAGGGAGAGGTGCAGTCCTTCCGTGACACTAGGGAAGCCGAAGAAGCCGCTGCTTTTCGCACCATTACTGGAGTGGAATAGTTCCACACCACGCTGGAGCTGAGGGAAGCTGGATTGAAGTCGTTGTATCCTGCTGAAGTCGAGACGAAGCTGGACCTGCTGTTGAGGCAAAGTTTCTTCTACTGTGGAGCTGAGGACCACCGCGCTGGAGTGGAGGAGCTCACCGCCGCCAATTTCCAGGAGGAAGAAACCCTCCCCCTTGCGCCGATAATTGGGGTAGGAAGAAGAAGTTAACAATATATATATATATATATATAAAATAAAAATAATAATAAAAGTAAAGTAAAACAAAAAGAAGAAGAAAAAAAGTAAAGTAAAGTTAAATCTAACTTTAATTAGTCAAATAAATATAATAGAATTTATAAAAATCATAAATTCAAACAATTATAATAAATAGATAAATTATCAATTAAAATATAAAACTAAATTAATAATAATTGTTAATAATTAATTAATATACAGATTATAGTTAATATATAATTAATAATAATTATAAGTAAACTATAAAATATACATGTTATTTTAAAAATATTTTAAACT
This sequence comes from Viscum album, assembly GCA_963277665.1. Taxonomy (NCBI): domain Eukaryota; kingdom Viridiplantae; phylum Streptophyta; class Magnoliopsida; order Santalales; family Viscaceae; genus Viscum; species Viscum album. The sequence continues at coordinate 352,044,495 of OY728125.1, read as the reverse complement.
AAAGTATTAATTCTAATTACTAAATTAAAATAAACTAATAAATTAATGGAACAATTTAATTTCTTAAATAATAATTACAATAATAATAACTAATGTAGTAAATAAAAATAACTAATACAATCTAAGTTATAAATTTTTAATTAATTCTTTACTTATGACGTAAATTTTAATAACTTAGTTAAAATGGATAGAATTAATAACTTAGTAACTATAACGATCAATATAATTTAATTAAAAACTTTTTAATAAATTTATGTATTACAATAGCACTAATAAGTGAATAACTTTATTAATATAAAAAATAATAATTATCAATTAATATATTTATTAATTAACTTTAGTTAACTTGTAACGAGTAATATAACGCTTAACTTAAAAAAATAACTATTTTTCTTTCTTTGTGTTCTCATTTATTTAATTTTTTTATTCTATTTTATATGTGCAGGTTCATACCAAAGTCGAATACATGTCCAGTTTCATGGAACTAACTCATAGGAAGTTAGTTATGTGAGAAAAATTAGTGTGACGTGCCAGTCGGGAAAAAATGCACGTGTGCGGTGAACATGTGAAGAGACTTTGAAGTCAGTGGAAAATGTTCGGTGAAAAGAAGCTTTTGATAGTAGATACTTAAAGCAGAGCAAGCAGCAGACGAAAAAAGAACACTGATTGATTCAAAAAACACACCAGACGTGAGAGCAGGGAAACACTGGAAACGATTTGGAGGCCTTGGAGCCCAAGTGCAGAGTAGTATTAGGGGAGTTATTCTTCCTTCGAGTTTGAATTCTTGTACTCTGTTCTAGTATGACTTCATTTTATGTATTGATAATGAAAAAATTAATTGTCTAAACCTTTGAACTCAGGGAATTATAACTTATACTTGTTACTTTTCTTCTTTTCTGCTTCATACATTAATGCGTTCAATATCAATCGACGAGATTGATGCTGAGTTCATTCAATTACTTTTCATCACTAGAACTTAATATTTAAAACTCCACAATCAAATCGGAGAGATTGATTGTGGAAGCATATTTTGAAAATAATCAAATCACAATTACTCCGGAACTTACGGCGAGTTCGTCATGTTGTCATTATCTTTTCAAACTTTTCACAGTTGATTTGTTTTGGAGTGGAGAACTCCGAAATCAATCATCCTGTGTGACTTAACTCTTGGCGAGGGAGATAAGTCACTATATTTATGGTGGTGAAAAGCAGTAACTTTTAAGTGAATCGAAATACTTATAAAACTAGTTGAATAGAGACTTTTCCCTAGGAATTTTACTTGATTGTTCACTTATCAGCACTTTATATCTTTGTTTCTCACCATTCTTAGTTTTTTTCTTATTTCATAATAGTTTAGAACAAAAACTCAAAAGACTATAGTGTTTCATTAGTGTACAATTTAAAAACAACTAAAAATATATATATATAAAAAATAGAAAATCTATTCCACTACTGACAACAGTGGGATCTTTAGTTAGTTTTTAGAAGACTAGTGGTAAAATTAGCCTTCCCTGTGGGTTTGAACCTGCTTTCCACATATACAGTAGTTAGTAGGAATATAAATTTTAAACTTTGACCAACTTCAATGACAGTACAGGTCAATTTTTTGGCACTGTTTCTGGGGAAGGCACAAGCCATTACTCAAAAAAAAAACTCTAAAAAAACACACATATAAAAATCTTTAAAAAAAATTGAAAAATTAGAAAACTGTAAAAAAACTGTTACTTATCATTCTGAATTTTTATTATTATGTAATGTATGATACTGTTGTTTGAATGAGAACAAGACACTCTACTGTTAGATTAGATCCACTGAACCTTGAATTAGATAAACATTTAACTGCTCTAAGAAGGAAGAACAAAATTGAAATTGAAAACTTAGATAATAGAGTTCCATAGCATAATAACTTTCAAAATAACCATCCATAACTCTTTGATGAATATGAAAGGCCTAGGATGAGGGAGTTCCAACTCCCACAAGGTTCAAGCAACCCATCATCCATCAGATTAAGTCCTAGGGATAGGAAATATGAATTGAAACAGTCACATATTTCACTACTGCCTGCTTTTAATGGGATCTCTAATGAGGACTCTTTAGCATTTATTAGAGATTTCTACAACACTGTGCATCAACTTCCTTTATTATGACTCACTGAAAATGAGCTAAGGATGAGAGTTTTTCCCTTTTTCCTTATAGGGAAATGCTAGGAATTGGTTTTTAAGTTTATATGAAAACATTTTTGAGAATTGGGATCAAGTTTTCAACTCATTCATTATGAAATTTTATCCCCAAATATTAAAAAGAGAACTGAGAAATAAGATCACTAGTTTTTATCAAGAGGATGGAGAATCTTTTCATGAAGCTTGGGATAGATTTAGGGACCTGCTTAGGTAGTGTCCTCATCATCAACTCCCATCTCATCTCCTCATGGATACCTTCTATGAAGGGTTGTCCTCCTCTGGTCAGAATTTAGTGGATCAAGATGGTGGGGGTAGTTACAATGATAAAACAGATGATGAGTTGATGAAATTTTTTAACAATCTGGACCTTAATTTTCAACATAAAAATTCAAGAAGAAAGAGAGTGGATAGGAGTTCTAACACTGGTTCAATGAATGAAACTCAAGCTCAACTAGCTGAAATCACCAACCAACTTCAAACTTTAATGAACCAGAATTCAAAACAAATTATAAATGAAATTGAAAACCAGAATTAGTACCAGTCACTAAGGCAATAGTGCACTCAATGTGGTATATTTGGGCACTCTGATTTTTTTTCCTAATGCTGATTTAACTACCCAACAACCTGAAACCTTAAATTTTGTAAATTATGGTCCTAGGATTCCTAAAAAAGAAGATCCATTCTCAAACAATTACAATCAAGGCTATAAGAACCATCCAAATCTATCATGGAAGGATCAAGGAATTATTAAGCAACCAACTGCCCCTAATTATCAGAACCAACCAAGACCAAACTTTCAAAATCAAAAAAGGGGGGAGTCTTCAAACACTCAAGGAAATAATGATAATCAAATTTCTTCTAAATCGGATCAAATCTTGAATAAAATTAATTCATAAGAGGAAAAGTACATGGATCAATTTAATAAACCTCAAAACCAATATGAGTCAGACAAAATGCAAAATGATGTGAGAATGTAGAATATGGAAACACAACTAGGCCAATTAGCTAGAGATTTAACTTCTAGGGATAAAGGTAGACTTACAAGTACCACTGAACTTAACCCTAGGGAGAATATCATGGCTATTGTAAATAGGATTGGGCTGAATAATCAGGATGTTGTTGAAAAGGAAACTAAAAATTCCCAAAATGAAAATCTGCTTCAATCTGGAAATAAAAATATACTTTGTACACATGCTGGAAATTCACAGAAAAGTATTTAAAATGATCTAAATCTGAATTTTTCACCTGTAACTCATACTGAAACTTCTTCTAAAAATCAAAAGAATAAAGGAAAAGAAAAAGTTGAGGAATAGGTGAGGGATATACCCTCTGTTCTGAAATTTTTTCCCCACCTATCCCTTTCCCTGAGAAGCTAAAACCTCAAAGAAATACCAAGGCTGAACTTCTTCAGTTCCTTGGTCTTCTGTCTAAACTTCAAGTGAACATCCCATTTATCCAAGCCTAAATTCAAATACCATATTATCTGAAATCTCTTAAGAAAATTGTTTCAAACAAAAAGAACCTTGAAGAATTTTCTACCTACAGCCTCACTAAAGAGTGCAGTGCTGTGCTTCAAAGAAAAATCCCACCAAAACTGAAAGACCCTGGTAGCTTTGTCATCCCTTGCACATTAGGAAATTCTGGTAAGCTAAACTGTCTATGAGATCTAGGTGATAGAATTAATATGCTCCCATACTCACTGTTTAGAAAGTTGAGGTTGGGTGATTTTCAACCCACCACAGTCAGACTGTAGTTAGCTGATAGAGACTTCACTCATCCTATGGGTAGGGTAGATGATTTGTTAGTTGGAGTTGGGAAATTGTTTCTGCCTGCTAACTTTATTGTCTTGGATATAGAGTGTGATCAAGAGGTACCTATCATCTTGGGTAGGCCCTTTTTGGCCATAGGTGGTGCTGTTATTGATGTGTCAAAGGGTCATCTAATATTAAAAATTGGTGAACAATTAGAAGAGTTCAATGTCTTTAAAAATATTAAGGAACCAACTTATTCTGAAAACTGCTCAAAGATAGAGTTCCTTGATGCTGAATGTTCTTATAAAGATCAACTTTAACTCATTGAAGTATCTAAAAAACAATTCTCTATTGAAGAAAACATTTGTGAAGTTGAAAATACTATTGAATCTATTTTAGAAACTAAAATTTTTGCTGTAACAACCAATCCAAAAAGTCTTCCAGATCTGGATAGCTGTCCAGTTTTTTCTGTAGGAGAGTACTCTGTTTCTGAACTTAGGAGCTTACTGAGTGAGTTTGAGGGTGTTTCTGTTAGCACCAACACTTCTGAGAATTTTGATATTGATGAGGAAGAACTTTTGAGACAACTTGATGTTTCTGCTTTCATTGAGAGGTTGAATTCTAATATGGAAATTTTGGACAACATACTTCCCACCTTGGACAGCAGGACTGTTATCTCTGAATCTGAGCATGAAATTGAAAAACTTTCATCTTTTAATACTCCTTACAAGAAATATGTTGAAGATATTGGACCTCCCAGGCCTAAGAGTCTTCATTATAGTGTAGAACCACCCACTCTTGAACAGAAGCCAATTCCTATTCATCTTAAATATTCAATTCTGGGTGTGAACTCCACTTTGCCTGTAATAATTTCTGCTGAACTGAGTGAAAACCAAGAGGAAAGATTGATGAATATTTTGAAAAAGTTTAAATCTTCCATAGTCTGGAAAATAGCTGATATTAAGGGTATTATTCCCTCATTCTATATGCATAAAATACCTATGGAGCCTGACCACAAGCCTAGGGTAGAGTGTCAAAAAATATTAAATCCAAACATGAAAGAAGTTGTAATAGAGTAAGTAATCAAATTGATGGACACTAGAATGATTTATCCTATTTATGATAGTGCTTGGGTCAGCCCTGCCCAGGTTATTACCAAGAAGGGAGGTTTCACTGTAGTTAAAAATGAAAAGAATGAAGAAGTCCAAGTTAGGAAAGCCACAAAATGGAGAGTTTGTATAAATTATAGGAAGTTGAATGCAGCCACTAGGAAGGACCATTTTACAATGCCCTTTTTGGATCAAATTATTGAGAGGCTTGCTGGAAATTATTTTTTTTTGTTTTCTGGATGGGTATTCTGGTTAAAACCAAATTCTTGTTGATCCAGAGGATTAGGAAAAGACCACTTTCACATGCCCCTTTGGAACATTTTCCTACAGGCGGATTCCCTTTGGGTTGTGTGGAGCTCCATCCACCTTTCAGAGGTGTATGATGGCTATCTTTTCAGATATGATTTAGAGAATCATTGAGGGTTTCATAGATGAATTTTCCATTGTGGGTAGTACTTTTGATACTTGTCTTGGAAATATTGAGTTAGTATTAGAGAGATGCATTGAAACCAACCTTGTTCTTAATTGGGAGAAATGTCAATTCATGGTTACAGAAGGTATTGTGCTTGGTCATAAGGTGTCTAAGAGGGTTCTAGAATTTGATACTGCTAATATTGATTTTATTCAAAAACTGCCACCTCCTGTAAATGTTAAGGGTGGTAGAAGTTTTCTAGGGCATTCCGGTTTCTACCGGAGATTCATAAAATATTTCTATAAAATAACTAAGCCCTTGTGTTCTTTGATAGTCAAGGATGAACCTTTCAATTTTGATGAAAACTGTTTAAAATCATTTAATCTGATTAAGGAGAAACTCACTTCATCACCTATCATTACTGCTCCTGACTGGAAGATGCCTTTTGAACTTATGTGTGATGCTAGTGACATGGATGTAGGTGCTGTCCTTGGACATAGGAGAGATAGAAAGTTACATGTGGTGTATTATACTAGTAGATTTCTAGATGATGCCCAAAATAATTATACCACCACTGAGAAAGAGTTGTTAACTGTTGTGTTTGCTCTGGAGAAGTTTAGGTAGTATCTATTTGGTTCTAAAGTCATCATTTTCATTAATTATTCTGCTTTAAAATACTTGTTGTCTAAGAAGGAAACTAAACCCAGGCTGATTAGATGGATTTTGTTGCTACAAGAGTTTGATTTAGAAATTAGGGATAAGAAGGGAGCTAAAAAATTAGCTGCTGACCACCTTTCTAGGCTTCCTCTTACTCGATCTGAATATGAAAATTATAGGGAGATAAACTCTTCCTTTCCTAATGAGAATATTCTTACTGTATCAATCAGGCAATCTGCTTGGTTTACAGATTTTTCCAAATTCCTTGCAATAGGTGTCTTACCCAAAAATCTGTCTAATAACCAAATAAAGAAATTTATTTCTGATCTTAAGTAATACATTTGGGATGATCCCTTATTGTTTATGAGGTGTGATGATGGTATCCTTAGGAGGTGTGTACCTGAGGAAGAGATACTTCCTATCTTAAAAAGTTTTCGTACTTCACCTTGGGGAGGTCACCATGGTGGTGAAAGAACTGCTCAAAAATTCCTACAATCTGGTTTTTATTGGCCTACTCTTTTTAAGGATTCTAGGAGCTTTGTGGTTGACCGTGATAGATGTCAGAGGCTGGGTAATGTGGGTAGGAAGTAGGAATTACCCCAAAAAGGAATTTTGGAAGTTAAATTTTTTGATGTCTGAGGTTTATATTTCATGGGTCCATTTCCATCATCTCATAGGAATGAGTATATACTTATTGCTGTTGACTATGTTTCAAAATGGGTTGAGGCAGTGGCACTGCCCAACAATCAAGCCAATTATATAATAAAATTTGTGAAAAAGAATATCTTTACAATATTTGGAGGCCCAAGAGCTTTTATCATTGATAATGTAACACATTTTAAGAATTATAAATTTAAATTTTTGATGTTGAAATACGATTGTGTTCATAAAACTAGTACTCCTTATCATCCACAGTCTAGTGGACAGGTGGAAATTTCAAACAGAGAACTGAAAAAAATTCTTGAGGAAACTATGTCGAATTCTAGGAAGGACTGGTCTCTTAAACTGGATGAAGCTTTATAGGCATATAAAAATGCTTTTAGGACCCCAATATGTATGTCTCCTCACATGCTGTTGTTTGGGAAATGTTTTCATTTACCTGTTGAGTTGCAACATAAGTCATATTGGGCAGTTAAGGCTCTAAATTTTGATTTTAAGAGTGTTGGTGAGAGGATATTACATTAATTGAGTGAAATTTATGAGATTAGGAGAGAGAGTTATGATAATTCAAGAATTTATAAAGAGAGGACTAAATTTTTTCATGATTCTATCATTCAAAACAAAGAATTCAAACCTGGACAGAAGGTCCTCCACTTTAATTCTAGACTCAAAATCTTTCCTAGAAAGCTGAAGTCCAAATGGTCTGGACTATTTACTGTTGTGAGAGTTCTTAATAATGGAGCTATTGAAATTGTAGGCGAAGAGAATAAACCCATGTTAGTTAATGGGTAGAGACTGAAACTTTATTTTGAGGGACAGCCAAAGGGCTTGACTGCTTTCACTGAGCTTAAAAACTATTCCTGAATAAAGTCTGGCTGGAGACTTTAAATCTAGCACTTCATGGGAGGTAACCCATGATTCTTTTTTTCTTTATGTTGTTTCTTTTTAACCTTGAATAAAGTTTTGCTTCTGTGCTCTGTTTTTGTATAATACCTGTTACTGCTTGTTCTTTGTTTCTTGGTTCTGTGTTTTAGGTTGCTGTTGTTGTGTTAATAAAGGAGTGGAATCCCCATGATCATTTTTGGATAAGATCTAACCAGGGAAGTATTCTACTCACTAGTTTCTATTTCATTTTTCTGCTCCTTACTACTATTAAAAATCTGATGTATGTCTTGCTACTGTGTGAATAAAAATTCTGTTTACTAAAAAATTACGCTTTTATTAGAAAATTTTGCTACTTGTCACTTTGATGGGCATAAATTATGCATGTACTTAATTGCTGAAAAATTTAATTTCATTGTCATTAAAATCTTTTCATTGCTTAAAAATAAGTGTGTGTGGGGTGGGGGGGGTACCTGTTACTGGTAGTTGTGTTTTTCATTGGAATTGATCATTCTTTAGGGTGTTTAGCATGCATTTTCTTTCTTATTTAATGAAAATCCTTTTGAATTAAATTTTTCTAAACTTTCTTACACCCAATTCATTGTGCACCCACACCTTATATACTTCTTTTGAGCTATATTGAAAATCCATTTCACTTTAATGTTGTCTCTGGATATGAATCTGCTGTTTATTTATTCCTTGTGGAAAACAATATTGTTATACTTCATTGAGACCCTTTTATACATGTCATAAATCTACTTAATTGAAAATCTGTTTTGAACCTTAATTGATTAATTGTTCTTCTCCATATTTAAAATTCAACTTTGGGGAGAAAGTTGGGTTTTAAGTGTGGGGGAGGGGGTCAATTCTTGACTATGCTAAACTGTGTTTTAATGAAAGCCCATCAATTCCCACTTCAATTCAAAATTTCTTTTAAAAATGTTCAATTCAAATTTTTTTGTAAAAAATGGATAAATTTTTTCAAAATTATGTTATATTTCTAAGCTTTACACCATACTCAATTGGGTCTTTCCTTAGGAAAAGTTCCTTGCTGGTAGTTAAGAACTTCTTAGAACCTAAAATTAATGATAATGGATGATTTCTGAGAGATCTTACTTAGTTATTTGTTGGAAATTTGTGATTAGGAACTTTTTCTGAAAGTAATATGGGTACCCTTTTAATGGCTTTGGAACTGGAAGTTGATTATGATTCTAGGGACCTCTTTAATCTTTTAATTATTAAAATTAATTACTTTAATGAGCCAATGTAAATGATTTTTTATATAAATCTGTTGAAACTGGAGTAATTTGGGCATCTCAGATCCCACGGTGAGTCTCTGAGACCTTATATACTGGGTGCGTTTCTGTTTACTATAAACCCTCTGTACACTTTGAATAAGTGCATTTCACAGTGTTTAGTATAATGATACATGGCTTGGAAAAAATAAATAAAGTGTCCAGGGTAAAAAATGAGCTCATTAAGGTGAGGGGAATGATGAACTCCAGATGAAAAAGGGATCAATTGGCTTTTATGGAAATCATTTAGTTTGTATCATTGAGGTGATTAAAAAAAAATTAATTATTTTTGGAACTTAGGTGAAAAAGTCAAAGTACAAAGTTCTTTGGTTAAGATCTCAATTCCATTGATGTTTTACCTCTTGTCATTCTTGGACTTAAAACCCGAGATTTAATTGAAGTGATTCATTAAGTTGTATCACATATGAGGCATGACATCTTCTTTTCTTGATGATTCATAGATTTCTTAATTACCCTTGAGTATTTTTTATAGGCAAGATTCATATGAGTAATTCATTTTCTTAAAGCCTGTGGTTAAGTTTTGTCCTCTGTTTTGAGTGTTGGACATGTTACAATTTGATCTTAATCATAAATACACTTTACTATTTTTCAAATAAAATAAAACATGGGATTTTTTGAGGACAAAAAATGTTTAAGTGTGGGGGAATTTGATGTGGCTCTATTTTTACATAGTTTTGCCACATCTTTTTACTTAATTTTTAATTATTTAATTAATTATTTAATCACTTTATACTAAATAATTGTACTTTTGTATTTTTATAGTTAAATTTGTTAATTAATCAATTTTTATTATTAATTATGTATTTTTAGTCATCAAAATAATAATTCTAATCTTACTAAACTATTCAACTTTAATTATGTCTTAATTAGTCTGGTTATTTTAAAATCTGCTTGGATTTTTAATAAGTTAATTTTTATTTTAAAAAAGTATTTAATTAACTTAATTCAATTTAATTAATTTAGTCTTTATTTTAATATTTTATCTTTTAATTTAGTTACATTATAATAGGTTAGCAATATTAATTAATTTTTTTAGACATCCTACTCATCATTTAAGTAAATAATTTGTGTTTTGAAATTAAGTTAAATATTTTGATTTTTAATTTTATGTATTCATTTAGTTAATTAATTAATTAATTAAGAGTTTTTAAACATTAATTATATTATTTTATGTATTCAGTTTGATTATTAATTCATTTTCTTTTGGTTTTAGTCTACCGGTGAGGTAGACTATAACTAGTGGTAACCAGGTTACCTTTATTGACTAACGACGACTTGCATTATTTTTGGTCTAGCAGTAAGTAGTTTTGAGATGTAACAGTGTAATTGCTTTTACCAGTGACCTTTGTCACCATTATCCTTTCTTACCGGTAACTCTAATTTTTAACCCCAACCTCACCGATAAATTTTTCCGGGTCACCGAAGCTAATCTCTATTTGCTGCTACCATCTAATGATGAGCTTCTTTTATTCCCAATGGTGACCCCCTCACCGCTGCTCCTCTTTTATTTTTTTTCAACTAACGGTGACCTTTCGGCCCTGCACCTCACTGTTTTGACCTTCCTCCTCACCGTTAGCTCATTATATGCACCTCACCATTGGGCGTATTCCACCAATCTCATATCTGACATACATATCTTCAATTATAACAGCACAAACCGGACCAGAATCATATTTGAATAAAATCAAATAATAAGAAAATTTGAATCCTTTTGTAGATGCCGTGTCGATTTCATCTCCACCCAGAACTGAAGAATCGGCACTGAACCAGCTTGCTTCACTTGATCCGCAGCCACCCAAAACCTCCTCTTCGCTGATCCTTCACCCAAACCCGAGCATGAGGCAGATCTAGTAACTCTGATCCCTTGCAAGCTCAAGATACTGGTGCTTAAGGAGGGAAGCTATCAGATATGGAGAGAAGAACCACGTGCCGCTTTCATGGAGAAGAGGCTATCTGAGTCCACCACTACTGCGGATGAAGGAAGCCTCCACCTGGAGTCTCACCATACACCAGGCCAAATATGGAGTTGCACCACTGGGATGAGGAGTAGGGGTTGCCGCTGATAATTTTCATAGGATAAGGAGCTATAGTCGAGGTCGCTAGAAGAAGGGACAGGTGCAGGCCTTCCGTGACACTGTGGAAGCTGAAGAAGCCGCTAATTTTCGCACCATTGCTAGAGTGGAATAGTTCTGCACTGTTCTAGAGTTGAGGGAAGCCGAACTGAAGTCGATGTATCCTGCTGGAGTTGAGACGAAGCCAGACCTGTTGTTGAGGCCGAGTTTCTTCTGCTGTGGAGCCAAGGACCACCACACTGGAGTGGAGGAGCTCACTGCCGCCAATTTCTAGGAGGAAGAAACCCTCCCCCTTGTGTCGATAATTGGGGGAGGAAGAAGAAGTTAACAAAAAAATATATAAAAAATAAAAATAATAATAAAAGTAAAGTAAAACAAAAATAAGAAGAAAAAAAAGTAAAGTAAAGTTAAATCTAACATTAATTAGTCAAATAAATATAATAGAATTTATAAAAGTTATAAATTTAAACAATTATAATAAATAGATAAATTATAAATTAAAATATAAAACTAAATTAATAATAATTATTAATAATTAATTAATATACTGATTATAGTTAATATATAATTAATAATAATTATAAGTAAACTATAAAATATACTTGTTATTTTAAAAATATTTTAAACTAAAGTATTAATTCTAGTTACTAAATTAAAATAAACTAATAAATTAATAGAACAATTTAATTTCTTAAATAGTAATTACAATAATAATAACTAATGTAGTAAATAAAAATAACTAATACAATATAAGTTATAAATTTTTAATTACTTCTTTACTTATGACGCAAATTTTAATAACTTAGTTAAAAAGGATAGAATTAATAACTTAGTAACTATAACTATCAACTTAATTTAATTAACAACTTTTTAATAAATTTATGTATTACCATAGTATTATTAAGTGAATAACTTTATTAATATAAAAAATAATAATTATCAATTAAGATATTTATTAATTAACTTTAGTTAACTTGTAATGAGTAATATAATGCATCACTTAAAAAAATAACTATTTTTCTTTCTTTGCATTCTCATTTATTTACTTTTTTTATTCTATTTTATATGTGCAGGTTCATACCAAAGTCGAAGACATGTCCAGGTTCATTCAACTAACTCAGCGGAAGTTAGTTATGTGAGAAAAATTAGTGCGACGTGCTAGTTGGGAAAAAACGCATGTGTGCGGTGCACATGTGAAGAGACTTTGAAGCTAGAGGAAAATGTTTAGTGAAAAGAAGCTTTTGACAGTAGCTACTTAAAGCAGAGCAAGCAGCAGACCAAAAAAGAACACGGATTGATTCTAAAAACACACCAGACGTTAGAGAAGGGCAACCCTGGAGACGAGCTGGAGGCCTTGGAGCCTGAGTGCAGAGTAGTATTAGGGGAGTTGTTCTTCCTTCGAGTTGGAATTCTTGTACTCTATTCAAGTATGCCTTCATTTCCTGTATTGATAATGAACAAATTATTTGGCTAAACCTTTGATCTCGGGAAATTAAAACTTCTACTGGTTACTTTTCTTCCTTTATGCTTCATATATTAATGTGTTCAGTATCAATCAGCGAAATTGATGCTGAGTTCATTCAATTTCTTTTCACCACTAGAACTTAATATTCAAAAATCCACAATCAAATCAGCGAGATTGATCATGTAATCATCTTTTGAAAATAATCAAATCACAATTACTTCGGGACTTATGGAGAGTTCGTCCTGTTGTCATTATCTTTTCGAACTTTTCACAATTGATTTTCTTTGGAGTGGCAAACTCCAAAATCAATCAGCCTGTGTGACATAACTCTTGGAGAGGGAGATAAGTCACTCTCTTTATGGTGGTGCAAAGCAGTAACTTTTAAGTGAATCAGAATACTTATAAAACCAGTAGAATGAAGACTTTTCCCCGGGAATTTTGCTTGATTTTTCACTTATCAGCACTTTATATCTTTGTTTCTCACTGTTCTTAGTCTGTTTCTTGTTTTATAATATTTTAGAACAAAAACTCTTAAATATTGTAGTGTTTCATTAGTGTATAATTTTAAAAAAACTAATATATATATATATATATAAGAAATTGAAAATCTATTCCACTACTGACAACGGTGAGATATTTAGTTAGTTTTTAGAATACTAGTGGTCAAATTAGCCTTCCCTATGGGTTAGACCCTACTTGCCACTTATATATTAGTTAGTAGGAATATAAATTTTAAACTTTGACTGACTTCAACGATAGTACAAGTCACTTTACACCTAGAATATATGCTCTATTATGATCCAATCTGTTGAACTTACAAATATAAAAATATATATGAGATCAATTTCTTGATGTGATATTTTAGTCTTTGTCTTACAATGAAAGATGAAAATGACCTCTTGATAGGAGGGTCGATTCTTTTCCTTCTGAATGAATATAAAAGGAAAAAAAAACCAAATATATGAAGATAATTTCACACTATAATTATCTATGTTATTCTCATTACTTAACAATTAAATTATTTGGATGTCGTAATGGAATTCCATCCTCTTCAATCCTTATTTCTTTAATGAACCAGATGTTATCATTGGAACCCCTCTATAATTCTCATCTCTTCTCTAAAATTGGATTTTGAATTGACAATATAATTTTACAGAATATCTATGAGAATTTTTTATAAATCCCCTTCAAGACTCTAACCCTAATGTGATGGTTGGTAATAATACTAATTTATAAAGTATTTCAAGATTTATCCATGTGTATTACTCATTTAAAATTGTCAAAAAACTCCTCTTTAAGTTGATTCAATTCCCAGAATTTTGAGCCAAATATTATCCATTTAAATTCAAACCAAATATTATTTAATATTTTAGTAACTACTTAATTATGATGTGATACTTCCAATTATGTCACGATATGCCTCAACTTCATCTAGACTATAACACGATATTCCCCACAATATCATGATATTAAACCAATAACCAAATCCAAAAAATCTGGGTAAATATCATTTTTAATTTTTAGAGAATTATGAAAAGATCTTCCATATATCCTCAAACCGTAATGTTCATTATATCAAGACTAACATCTTCATATAAAAAAATTATTTATTCCTTAGCCAATTGAGATTTCTATATTTCTACCAAAATCACACTCATCACGACATAATCAATTTTGATAGAACATTATCTTCACATCTCTCACAGAATCATGGCATGGATTATGGTTTCACATCATGATTCTTAAAACCATAAGATTACATAAATACCTTAATTTTTCCTATAATCTCACTATGGATAGAATTTATCCCACAATCCACTCTTCACTGGGTCTTTATTCTTATATATCACACCTTACTATATGGTCATCATATCCATAGTGTAATACCTTATTTATCTCTTGATTAAACTAGTTTGGCTTTTATTCTTCCTTAACTCCCTCTACGATGAGGTTTACTCTCATATAGCCTTGGATATATTCTTATGTGAGTCTATTTTGGTATTCTATTTCTCTTCATAGTTCAACCATCTATCAATATCTATAAATTTATTCTTATATAGCCATGATTTATTCTTACATAGATTTATTTTTAGGCATGACACCCATCTCCAGAGTATAATACATCTATTTAATTAATAATTTATTCTTATAGGACTATTATTTAATATATTAAACGTTAAAACATCAAAAATTAATCTTACATACTATCCTTTATAGTATGGCCAACACTGTTACAACTTTCTACGCTCTTCCTTAAAAAGACTTTCATATGCCTTTAAAAAATGAATTAGTGAAAACCCATTATTACACTTCCATAATAGATCAAAATAAGAAACTTTTACCTCATAAAAAATTATCCCAATCTTGATTAACAAATCTTCATGATTTATATTCCATTTTTATTATATATGAGTAGTGGTTCCCATGTATGGTAATTATAACACCCTAAGATTTCAATGTGTAGTTATCCTTTAAATAATACTATGTTTTATATCTTATGTTACAAAAAACATCGAACAAAAATGAGTTGTGACATATTACAATAAACCTTTAGCAATTAGAAATATATTAATAAATTATGATACTTAAATTGTATTATTGTTTTTTGACTAATTTGATTTAATGATTAGAAAATAAATAATTAATATGATACAATTAAAATCATTCATTGTTTAAAAGGGTTTTTTTTCAAAGAATTGTTTTTCAATTATTGGCTATTTTAATAAATTGATCACTTTAACATACTTTAATTTATAAAATAATAAAATAATATAAAATTAATTATAAATTTATATGATATAATATTAAAAACACTTGAAGTTTAAAAAGATTATTTTTATTTAAAAACTATTTTTTTATATTTAATATTTCCATTTAAATGTTAAATTTATGAATTTTGGAATTTTAATTTGATGAAATAAATTTATTATTTTTATTTAATCATATCAAAATTATCTTAATGTGTTTTTTTGACTTTTTTAGATATACTTGATTTTTAGTTGAATAGTGAAAAACAATGTTCTCAAATACCACAACTTTTACTTTGATTAAGTTTTCACAATGTACCTTTCAGTTTTGAATTGGTTTTAAAGACACATAAATATAATTTTTTAGTTACACACTAATAAATTTAATGAGGATAAATTCTAAAAAGGATTTTGGTGTAAAATCATTTTTATTCTAAAAAATGTTTCTTCTTTCTAAAAACTAATTTTCATTGAATTTTTCATATTTATATTAAATGTATTTTTTACCACTTCTAGAAGTTGAATCTTGAAAAATGTATTCCAGATTTTGAATCATCATATTTTAATTATTTAATAAAGCCCATTTCATTTTTGGTCATAATGAATATTTACCACAAAAAGTGTTTTTCACCACACTAAAGGTTAAAAGGTTTAACAAGGGGATTAAAATAATATATAAGGACAAAAATAACTCTAAAACTTGTATATGTTTGATTTTATGACTTTATTTTTTACCCTATGTTATCCCATTATAAAAACATTGTCCATTTGGTTCCAATTTCTTTGATTTTTACATTAATTTTATATTATAAAATAAATACAAACAAAAATGTTTCTCTCGCACACTCAATAATTTGTAAAGGTAATGGTAAGGATAAAAAATTTATGAATGGATATATATAATCATTTTAGTAATGAATAAATTAAATATATGATGTTAATTTATATTTAATTTTAAATGATAGTATTATTATCTAAAATGTTTATGTAGTGTCGACACAATGCTTGTGTAAGCAGTAGAAAAATCAAGTAAAAGATTTTAAAAATATTAAAATTGATATAGTTTGGTTGAAATATGGAATTATATAAATTTTATAGATAATTATGAATGATTTGTGATGATTTAAGTTTTTATATTCTAAATACATTGTTATATTTATGTTTTAAAAGTCAAATTATATGAATAGTCCTGAAAATCACTTTAAGAATATTTAATGTGAATAATATTTTATTAATTAATTTAAAAATCATTAAAATATTAAAAGTGGAAAATTTGATGTTAAATGGTTTTAAATTTCATCAATTTTTTATTTTACCTTCTTTATGTTTTTATAATTACCTTCAAGATCTTTAAAGGCTTAATATTTACAATAACACCATTGATTTTTACCTATAAAAGGGGACTTGATCTAACCTTTCAAAAGGAACATATGATTTTTGTTTTATCCCAGTATTATGAATAAATACCTCTCCAAGCTTCCCATAACACATTATAAATCCACAAGTGTTACCATAAACCTCTCTTATGAAGGCCTTATGTTCAATTAAACGAAGGATATCAATAAAGGAAATTGTATTTATTGAATTATTTCAATTTTATTTCTTCTTAAAAATACTTAAAATATAATCTAAACATACTAAAATAATTAAATCAGTATCATTAATATACTGAAATGTTATTATTATGATATAAAAACCATAATCTACCTTTTTTTTCCATCCTATGAAAAATAAAAACATCGCTCGTGTGTACAAATAAACTACCACCTCTGCAAAGCGATGTATTTTGTTTTCCACCACAACCTTAAAGAGATGGTTACAAAATTATATTATATATATATATAATTTATAATTATAAAATTTTTAATATTATAGATATTATTAAACCATGACCAAGGTAAAAGGACCAAAATTGTCAAACTGAAATATACATGGAAAACAAAATAGTTAACACCAAAATATTGATTTTAATAAATAATTGTTAGTAAAAGGATGATTATAAATTATAAAATATTCATATATAGTAATATAAGTATGAATATTATTTTTTATATATGTATAATAAATATAAATTTATTATATAGGAGGTTAGAGCATATATGAAGTTAGTCAGAACTTAAGCCAATGGGATTCTTAACTCAATTTATTTTCATTAGGTTATATCACTTCTTTATTGACCATGTAATGCCAATATCATGTATATTATGACCTATTATTGTTTTATGTTGTATTTACAGTTGTATTATGTGTATTTATATTTTTTTACATAATCAATTCATTGATTCGTTATTACTTCAAATGTTACGATCTTTGTAAGGGGTTTTCATCTCAAAATTATTTATTTGAGTCATGTTTGGTATTATGCACCAATTTTTTTATATGGTGTATATACTAAATATTTGGGTTATTTTTAATGATTAATTTTTATTCATGCAAATTAAATTTATATTTTATGTTTTCACTTTTAAAGGGTCATGATTCAAAAGTTACCAATGTCATAAGGTTTTCTCATCTCACTTTTATTTGTTTGAGACATATTCCATATTAACCACTTGTTTTATATTATGTGGTGTATATAATTACCTATGGAGTTTTTTTTATCATACTCTCATGTAAATAAATGTATTTAAATTTCCATTTTATGTTTTATATTTCATGAGATTTCAATTCAATTGATACCAATGTTGTAAGGGTTCCCTAATCTCAATTTTCATTTAGTAAGATATATTCTATATTCACCACTTTATTTATTTTTTGTGGTTTATATACTGAACATGAATTTATTTTATAATTATTTTCATGAAAATATAGGTATTTAAAAATCCATCTATGATTATTTCTTTTAAGTGGTTTTAATTCAAAGGTTACCAAATATGTAAGGGTTTATGTTACAATGTCATTCTGTATCAGAATCATTTTAATTTTGATTTAAATTATGGGAAATTATATATTCTTTATGATTTAAATCAAAAATATTTTATTATACTACATATATTATAGTGTCTTTAAGTATTATTTCAATTTAATCTCTTTTTTTACTCAATAAGATCAAAATAACTTTTTTAATAAAACCCGATCATATTTATCCTTTTAGGAAGAGAATATTCCTCTTCCATATCCACATTATTCAGATTGATTTATTGAAGTTTTTACCATAATTAAATGTTTTATAAATGTATTTTCTACTTCCTATAATTTTTTTTACAAATTTTTAGGAGGAATATTTTCAAACATTTTCCATATGACTCACTTTTTATATTTTTTAAAAAATTCAGAAAAGAATGTTTTTTTTAATGTTTATAGATCAATTTGTTTTTTCCTTTATCATGGCCATTATTCATTATTAATATTACTTTATAAGTTTCTATAGGCTTTCAATGAAAATACTATTCCCATTGTTCATGGAATTTCTAGTTTTTTAAAGTTACCAAAATAAGAGGATGTTTTCTCTTATTTTTAAAAGAATATTTCTATTAATTTTATAAAATTATTTTCCATCTATGATATCATCCATTAAGGATAATTATACTTCACTAGGGATATTATCTTATGATACAATAAAATTCCTTTATCTAGATGTATTATGATGATTGTGTTTTAATAAGTTTTTATGAATCCCATTTCTTTCCCATGAGTTAATTAAGATATGATGAAGTGATGGATATTTTTATGATCTTATGAAACACATATGTATAGTTTTTATTATGTTATTCATGGACCCATAATTATATAACCCACCAATTCATTGAGTAAATCATTATATATAATGAGATAATATGAAATGGAATTGGGAGTGAATGAAAAAACCTATGGGACCATGTCTATTAAGTGATGGGTGGGCCTGGAATTATGTATCCCTCTAATACATTAGGAAAAGAAATATATATTATGAGATGAAATATCATATGTTTGGAAAATATCCCTCAAGGTATCATTATCGTGTTTTTGGGTTGATTTTGTTTTTTTTCAAAGAAGGTTGACACAAACAGTTGTGGAGTTCCAACATGGTTTTTGTCTAGGTATGTTGAAAAATACCCAAGACGGAGGAATGGAATTCTTGTAAGTGGTAAAAAAAATAGTATAAACAAGGTTGCGTCCTTTCCCAATGTTTTAAATTTTTTTTGGGGTTAAAAATTTAGAGGATGGCCAAATCATAAAAATTTTTGAATTTCTATTAATGTCTTTTAAAAATATGTTAAAGGCATGAGTTTAAAGAAGAATGAGTTTTGAGAAAGTGAGTTTCATGAAGGTGTGGATCATCATGAATGAGCATTGCGAATGTGCGAAGGGTTAACAGTAAATCTTCATGACTATGAGAAACTTTTCTAATAAGAAATTTTCCTGGTGCTTCGTAAAAATAGGGAGCTTCACGAATGAGTTTGGAGAGCTTCAATAAAAGGTAGTGGAAAGCTTAGAAGCTTCTAGAAAGGGATGAAATAACTATAAATAGGCCTATTACCCCCTAATTTGATCAAATAAAGACGTAACAAATATTTAAAGGCTCTAAATTCTCAACGGTAATTCATAAAAGATTTTATTGAGAAAAATTTCATGAATAAAGGAAGTTATTAAAGGATATAAAAATTTGACCAAAATTTGTAAGAATCGTGAAAGTATTGAATTTTGAGAAGGCTATAAAAATATGATATTTTTTTTGAGATTCATGAAGGCTAAGTGATATTTATTAAAGTGTTTTAGATTCAAGGAAGGAAGTTTATTTGTGAAGGATGGTTGAGCTTTACGAAAGAGGCGAGCTTCACGAAAGTTGTGGGGGTTGTGTAGGTAGTATATACTTGTGAATAATTTTCTAGTTTACGAAGGCTATGTGATATTCGTAAAGGTAGTGAGCATAAAAAAATTATTAAAAAGGTATTTACTAGTAAATATACAGTAAAGTGGTATTCATAAAGTGTATAAAAGTATAAATTTAATAGATAATCTACCTACAAATTAGGATGTATTAAATATTTTTAATGAAGGGACCTACATGTCCATAAACTTTGTATGAATCTTTTCTGGAGTAGTGAGCAAAGGAATAGGAAGGAAGTGATCCTTTACACTAGAATTAATTCATATAAGAAAATATTCAGTAAGTGACCCTTGGGATTTAGTGATCTATCTCTAAATTTTGTACGAATGTGGTCTTGGGAATAGAAGTGATCTATATTGAACCTTGAATTGGTAGTAAGCCTTAGCGAATTTTTTACATCATCACATTAACATTGTATGCTCCTTGGACATAGCCCACTAAGGGTGAAACAAGTAAAAATCTATATGTCCTTGTGATTTATTTCTTGATTTACTTTCTATGCATCATAATTTGATAAAGTTGGTAAGGATAATATTAGTGTAAACACTAAAAAGTAAATCAAGTGTCCCTTATAATGAAGAGGTAAAGATCGAGTGGGATAGGAAGAATTTTTAAAATAATATCTATATCCTAATTTAACCCCTCTCAAGGTATCTAATCCCCTTTTTGAGCCAGAAAATTGGTATCAGAGAAAGGTTTCTTTTATCATATGCTTTTTTTCTCTAACTTGGTTCAATAAATTGTTGAAATTAAAGATTTATTCTGCTCTTATCTCATTGTTTCATGCAAAAAACTAAGAACTCAAAATAAGAAGCATAAGTATGGAATAATTCCTCAATGTGGAAGTTTCTATGTAAAGAGTGTGATTTAGTTGAAGGAAACCAACAACATATCTTATTTTGAGACTATTTCTTCATTCAACAATACTATGAGAATGAATGAAGAACCCAACAAGCCAAGTGATGTTTGAACTACTGATGATGAAGAAATTAAAAGGAGGACTATATTAAACATTGTTAACATGGAAAAGGAATTGGATCATAAATTAAAAGAGGAAAATAAGTCTTTATATATTTGGATTCAGGTACTAGAAATTTAGGTGAAAAAGATAAAATGTTTTAATAAAAGGATTATTGATGTGGATACTAATATGAGAGAGAATAATGATTCCCAATAAGAAAAACTAAAAAATATGTTTATAAAGATATAAAAAATCAAAGATGATAAAAATGGAAAGAATATAAACTTATAAGAAATGAAAAATTTATAAGCCAAAAATGATGATCTTACTACACAAATATCTGACTTGGTTCAGAAGAACCAAAGGATAAAATAGTAGAATGCATGTTGTATTGATTCAGTTGATCAGAAAAATTCTAAAATAAAGTAGAAATATGACATGATAGATAATATATCCTGAGAATTGGAAGATGATATAACTAATGGTAAGACTCTCATAAGAGAACATAATGATTAACTTTAATCTGGGGACAATATAATTCAAAAATTGGGAGAAGATCTAGAAGAAGTTAAGAAAGAAGTTGGGAAATATAATGCCAATGGAAAGCCTGAATTGAGGTATGATTTGCATTTAATATTTGACTATCCTTTGGACGGTAATAATGAAAAGAAAATCAAATTTTCTATTTTAGATGAGAAACATGAAATGATTGTCTCATCCCAAAGGCTATACAGTTTGGGAAAATTTGGTATTTTATATGATAAAACATCTCCCATACATGAGAGGAAAAGAGTCATGAATAGTTAAAAAAAGGAAAAATCATGTTGGTGATGGAAGAAAGCTAAAAAAACTTATAAAAAAAATTAATGACAACATGTGTGATTTTTGTTGAATGTATGGTCATATTTCAGGTTTTTTTGAATCATTGGAATATATTTCATATTATAAAGACAGAAATATTTCCAAATATGAGAATAAGAAGAAGTTACTTGAAAAGTATGAAAGGAATGTATCTTAGAAGAAATTATATATTAGATGCTATTATTTTGGAAGATAGGGATACACCATGAGAATGTGTCAATAATCCCATGGCCTCAATGTGATAAAAATAAGAACTCTGGATGCCTTAACATCTCAGCCGATAAATTATGATACAAGGTATTTTTTTAAAGGGAGATATTTTATATGTTATAATCATGGGAATTTGAAAAGATATTGTAGTTGGAAGAAAGTAGGGAAGGAAAAGTAACTTTAAAGAAGATCCCTAACTCTATTGGTTTATAATGAGAAATAGTCTACCAGATGACAAAATAATAAGTCAAAAAATAGGTTTAAAGTCTCAAAATAAACACAAAGTGATCAAAAAAGGTTTATTGAGCACCTCCTTTGTTATAATCACAACAACTCTATTGGAAATATTGTGAATGAACGTTGAAGAAAAAGGAATAAGAAACTCTAGTTGTGAGTAAGAAGAACATACGTTCAGAGAAGGAAACACCACCAACAATAAACAATGTGGTTACTTAGATAAATGATAAATAAATAAATAAATAATTTCTTGACAAAATCGCATATCATGCTACAATGAGAGAAGTGAAGATAGGGGAAATATCTATCCAATGGAGTAAGAAGCAAGAGAAGATGACCATGGAGAAATTCCTTCTCAGAGAAAGAATCATGAAAATAGAATTTTGGTGGGGCATCAAAGAAGGAAATTTGTACTAGTGGGTTTAAAACCCAAACAATGAAAAATAACATGTAAAAAATTTCTAGTTATATGTCTGGAGTAGTTGAATTTGGATAGGGAATTGGAATAAGTAAAAAAAATAATACAGTGCTTTATAAGAAATTATCAAAGGGTTGATCCACCAAGATCGACCAAAATCCACTTCTTTAGGATTTTGGAGGTTCCCATATCCCTATATATTTAAATACTATTAAATAAAGTTCAAGTATTTCTGGTTTTAGAGGGATAAATTCTAAGGGGAAGTTTCATCAAAAGATGAAAAGTGGTGATGTGATGTGCTTCAGAATGTCAACTAATTGAAATCAATACAAGCATAAATTTTACTAAATCTAAAATCTCAATGGATGAGAATTGTAGAAGAATTAAAGTAGTAATGAGGATTCACCCATTGAAAAACTTATTGAAGGTAGCTATAACTATAAAATTTTATTTAGATAGATAAGTTTCTCAAACTTGTAGTCCCATTTGAAGAAATTATTCAAGTGGAGAAGAATTTTTGTGGGTTTAAATAATGGGCCCAACAATAAGAAGAGTTTCATATCATAGGTGGATCATTATATCTACTAATCACATGAAAGGTCTCAATCATATATATAGGATGGAAGTTTATGATTTATGGCATCAAGAAGAACGATTGGGGGAGAATAGACAATATCCATGTATTTTATTATTATCTAGTTTGTTCTAATAATATGGTATTATCTGACTATTTTCAGGATATCGAGAAGATATGAGAGAAGATTAAAAGTGTTTTTAACAAGTGGTATCTTCGCTTTTAAGAGTAATTCAACATCTGAAATTAGTTAAAAATTGGTATTAATTATTTATATCAGTCAAATGTTGGAGGTTTTCTAGGAGATTATTTCAAGACCAACATATAATAATTCCATTGGAACTGAATGGTTCTTTCACAATAAGATGAATGGATATGGAACAATGATTTGAAAAAAATCAATATTAGTTTGAAAAGGGTACCCCTTAATTGAAGGTATTGATGTTGATGAAAAGGGTCCCTGCTCCTACCACTTGATAGGTGTCGCTTCTTCTCCGGTGTGCGTTGGGTGGCCCGTCAAGTTATCTGCGAGCATCTTGGATGGCGGTGACAAGATCTAGTCTGTATCGACAACAACATCTTGGTGATGTTTTCTGATTCCATCCTTTGCAGTCGTTTTTTCTTGGGTTGTGTTCATGCTGGTTTTGTGGTGTTTGTGAGCCAGGATGTTGATTCTTTTACTGGTTGAATCAAGTTCATGATACATTCAATTTTATGTGTTGAGTGTGAGTCAGTGCTTGATCTGATATGTTTGATGATGCTGTATTGCTCCTCGTTTAGTTGTTCTGGTTGATTTTGTTCGATTTTTATATTCAGGATGTTGCCCTTCTTTCTCTATGGGAACGTCGAAGGAAGGTGACGACACAGGGTTTGATGGCAAGGGTGTGACTAGAGCTTCATCAGAGGCATGGGATGATATCGTTTCTATATTGCGGTTTGCAATGTTTGTGGTTTTAAATGGTGATGTTATGATGCAGCGGTGAGGTCCAGCGTTTCTTGCCGGTGGGTTTTTGCCGGTGATTCAGATTATGCTGATGATGTAGTGATGTTGGGGGCGCGACTCGAGGTGGATTATCATTTGAGATACCTCGGTCTTTGTGACTATGATGATGGTTTCTGATATTTTGAATTTTGAATCCAGATGGTTTGTTGGGTCAGGGTCTTTATGGTTACCGGTAACCCATAAACAGGTTTTTTAGAAAATAAAAAAAATGGATTGCAGGTGATTATTCTTGAACATAGTAGTGTAAAAAAGGTTAAAAATTTTCTAGATGGATGTAAAGTTAGAATTTGTGAATAGGGTTATGGAACAATAAGTTTATATTGAGCATCCATATGGTTTTCTCATTCAAGAATATGATAATAGAGTCTGTCGGCTGAAGAAGGTGCTATATGGGTTGAATCAAGCACCAAGAGCATGGAATTCAAGACTAATCGGTTTTTGAAGAAGCTTGGTTTCCAACATGATGGAGGTGATTAAAATATCTATTTAAATAATAATATTAATAAAAGGATGGTGGTTCTAGTGTATGTCAATGATGTAATATTTTTTGGATTGGATGAATCATAGTGAAAACAGTTTACAAAATTCATGAAAAGTGAATTCAAAATGTCAATGATTGGTGAACTGACATTTTTCCTTGGTTTACAGGAGAAAAAAAAGGAAAGAATAACACATTCATTTATCAATGTAAATATGTAAAAGAGGTTTTCAGAAGATTTGGAATGGATAATTCAAAGGAGATGAATACTCTGGTGGATACCTGGATCAAACTATCATGAGATGATAAAGTCAATGCATTTAATGTCACAAAATATAGGAAAATCATTGTAAGTCTATTGTAATTGAAAACAACAAGACCTGATATTATTTTTTTTGACATTACAATTAGTAAGATATCTAATAAATCTCAAAAAAATACAATTAATTATAGTAAAAATAATACTTTAGTATATCATAGGGATAATAGATTTTGGTTTATTGTATAATGAAATATATCAGCAAAAGTTATTGGGCTATACAGATGAAGATTGGGAAATTTTAACAGATGATAGAAAATCAATGTTTGGTGGTTCATTCTATCATGTAGTACTGTGTATTTCTTGTCTAAACAAGAAATAAGGCTTCATTTCATTGAGCACCACATAAGTTGAATATATTGTGGCCACTTATGATTGCACACAATTATTGTGGATGAAATATTAGATTTATGATATGGGAGTTCTGGTGAAGTCTTCGATCGGAATCCACTGTGATAATTTAAGTTCTATAAATCTTAACAAAACTAAAATCCATCACTAAAGGAAAAATAACATTGAAATAAAGTATCATTTTATAATGGATAAGGTGGATCATGGGATTTTGATGTTGGAGTGAATGCCTACAAACTTACAAGTTACAAAAATCCTGATGAAGGGCTTACCCAAAGTGGAATTTGAAAGGTATTGACTAGATATTAGAGTTTTGTAGACTTTTTGAAATTGAAAAAAATGTGGATTCGAGACCCATTATTCTCGAGGTATGATGTGTTTTTCCCTTATGTATTGATTTTTGTTCTTTACCCTATGGTAAATCACAAAGGAGTGACCTTCAGGTTCATTGAAAAAGGGGGAGAAGTTGTGTCTATAAAAGGGGGAGAAAATGTATTAATAAAGACAAGGGATAAGCTGATTGGGGGAGTAGTGATATAGGGGGAGCTTCAAATATGATGATGCTAAAAACGACCCATCAAAGGTTATATATCATGATAGATGGGGTTGATAAGAAAAACAGTGGAGTGGTTTTGGAATGAATTGTTTTATTGACGAACATTGCATGATTCTCTTATTTCTCACACCGAGCATGAATCATGTGGTCTTAGAGTGTGTATTGAGTAAATCTCTGATTGCTATCTGAAATGAAATAAGTTAATGTTGGAAGAAGATGCAATGAGATGATACCTTTTTCTTTTAGGGCATGTTATCTCTCAACAATTAGGGGTTCTACTCTTCCCATCACCTTACTCTACACAGTGATGCTGATCTTTCCCTACCTCTCTCCCAATTCCACTACATCAACATTCTCTTCTTGTGGTGTCCAGGCCCCCTTGTTCATCATTTCCCTTTTCTTATTTCTTTTTCAGTTTCAGTCTTATTTCCTACGAGTTGAGGCCCATTATCCCTCCACTTTCACTCTTTCTATCATCTCTATCGTGTAAGGTCCTATATTGTACAAAATCCATGGGTATTAATTTTTTTGGGGTTTGTGATGGAGGAGGTTTTCTTCGGTGCTTTTATCCGCTCCGATTTTGGGGTTCTGGGTGTGGTTGGTTTGTTTTGTGGTCAACGCTCACAGGCATAGGCTATTTCATTTCCCTCTTCTCTTGTTTCCCAATCCATCACGGTTGACCCCAATTTGGTTAGTCTTGACAGATCTCATGGTGTTTTGGGATTGTGATGGTAGAACACATAATGGTTCTATGAGTGCGAGTATGATTTGGTCTCTTTTATTCCATTTTTTATATGGTATAGTGATGGAATTTTATTCCTGTTGAATATGACATTTCCTAAAGCTCTTTGATGGATATTTTTGTTAGAGTGGTGCTCTTAGTTTCACTGGTGTAGGTTTATCGATGATATTTTCTATGGTTTAATGATGGTTTTTTTGTTCTTCTTCCATTGTCAATTTCTCTCGACATCAAGCTGGTGATTTTGTTCAAGTGTTTCCAATGTCGACTGACATTCATGATAGTAACTGGATACTGACTGTGACATGAGGGATGATATAATTGGTCTGGGGATCATGGTTACAATTGCATGTTACGTTCGATTTTTTTTTTCTGACTGCGGTGGTGTGACTATGGTTCATTTGAAATTTTCAATTTTCAATTTTAATTTTGAAATCATTTGTGGAAAAGATTTTGAATTTTAAAGTATTGTAGTTTTTTTTCTGGTCCCCACCTAACCATAAGTGGTTTATATAAAAAATAAAAATGGAATTGTGGTATAAGATGGAAGAATATTTAACGAGGTATCAAAATGTGAAGAGTTTTCAACAGACCAAAAGGGGGATATTATTGGGAAAAATCCCTCAAGGTATCATTGTAGTGTTTTTCGGATGATTATGTTTGTTGAAAAAGCAATTATACATGAACTTTTGTGGATTTATAGCATGGTTTTTGACTAGATATGATAAAAAATATCCAAGAAAGGGAATGGATTCCCTGGAAGTGGTACAAAAAATATTATTTACAAGGTGGCACCATTTCTCAGTGTTTTCCAAATTTTTGGGGTACGAAATTTGGAGGATGGATCAATCATCAGGAAATTTGGATTTCCATGAATTCCTAATAAAAATATGGTAAATTCTTGAGTTTCTCAAATATTGGGTTTTATTAAGGGAGTTTCAAAAAGGTGTGGATCATTATGAACGAGCATTGCAGATGTGTGAAGGGTTGAAAATAAATCTCTGAGACTACGAGAATCATTTTGAATGGTAAATTTACCTAGAACTTCTTGAAAATAGGGAGATTTCCGATGAGTTTTAAGAGATTTTAAAAAAAGTGATGGAAAGTTTGGAAGCTTCTAGAATGGGATACAACACTTATAAATATACCTTTACCTCCTTCATTTGAGCATAGTAAGACTTAACAAAAATTCAAAGGCTCTGAATTCAGGAAGGTGATTTGTAAAGAAATGAATTTCACAAAGGCTTTAAAAATCTAACCAAAATTTGTAAGAATCAAAAAATTATTAAAGTTTTTGATGGCTATAAGAATATAAATTAAAGTTGTGATCTTTAAAAAGGCTTAGTGAGCTTCGTGATAGTGTTTTAGCTTCACGAAAGGAAGTTTCTTCACAAAGGTTGGTTGATATTTTCAAAAGAGGATAGCTATGAGAAATTTATGGGGTTCTAAAAAAAATATACTTGTAAATAATTGAAAAGTTAGTGAAGGCTATGCGAGCTTCGTTAAGGCATTTAGAATTGTGAAAGTATTAAAATGTGATTTCCTAGTAAATCTATGGTAATGTGGTATTCAATAAGTGGATAAAAGTAGAACTTAAATAGAGAATCTACCTAAAAATAAGGATGTATTCATTATTTATAATGAAGGGAACTACATTTATATAAAACTTTTATGAATCCTTTCTAGAGTAGTGAGAAAAGTAAGAGGAAGAAGGTGATCCTTTCCACTGATAGTGAGCCATTGAAGGAAAGATTGGGGGAGTGAACCTTGAGAAGATGTGAGATGTCCCTAAATCTTGCAAGGAAATGAGACTAGGTATATAAGTGATCTATAAAAAACCTTGAATTTTAATTGAGTATAATTTAATTTGGTACATTGGCACATTATTTTTTTATGCTCCTTGGATGTAGTCTGATGAGGGTAAACCAAGTAAAAATTAGTGTGTCAGTGCTCTTTCTTTCTTGCTTTACTTTCTGCTCATCATAATATGATAAAGTTGGTAAGGATAAGTTCATCATAAACGCTAAAAAAAATGAAGTGACCCTTATAATAAAGATTTCAAGATCTAGTTGGTCAAGGAGAATTTTGAAAATAATATCCATACCTTAATTCACCCCTCTCAGGGTATCTAAGCCCCTTTTTGGCCTAACATCAGAGATTATGAAGTGAACCCAATACATTATGAGACTATATATACTTTGTTATTGGAATCAATAAGTGATTCCTATTACAATATTTTATGGGAATTATGTTGTGATTCCTTCAACATTATGTTATTATTTTCTATGCTTATGTTTGGGCCATAATTTTATGCCACACTATTATGCTTGTGATATGGTTTTATGGACCCTCATTGTTAACTCACTTGACTAATGTATTATTTTACACCTAATCCTTATATCATGATTTATTATTTAAAAATTATGTCTATAAGGGTATTATTTTTATATATTATGATTATGTACCTTTATTATGTTCTTATACCCTTATTCCCATCTTATGCTCACTTATGATCATCGAGTGACATCACCCATATTTTACCTTACGGAGCATCTGAGCTCACCCTTTCTTATGTTTCCTTTTCCCTAGGATATGGAGATAGTTTTTAGTATGATATGTATAATAAGGGTAGTAATTTATAAGATATTTTTTTGGATATATTGAAGACTTATTATGGAATCAAAAAATCTGATTATAATGTAAAAATTTCCACTGGATGAGAAATATATAATTTTTGTTAAGTAATGAGTTTTCTTAATTCTATAAAATTCTAAACCTAAATATTTATGGGTATGTAATTGAATCAATATTTGTTATGGATATTGTAATTATGAATGATTAAAATTTTGACGCTTATTTTTCCATTAAATATAGTTTGTAAATAGTATGTTTTTAGCACTAGACCTGGGTGTACAAGTCTGAGGCACTATAGTTAAAATAAAATAAAGGATTTAAATAAATTTAGAGGTTAGGATGTTATTATATGAGGATATTTTAAGAGTTTAATATACCATCATGGGTTAATAATTTTTTGGTTGATCATAAGTTTAAAGGCATAAATACCCTTTTAAGGTTTTATGTGATGGGAGTTTAAGGCGATTAATGATATTTTATGATATGGTTGAAGTATGGATGTAATTTTTGGTTGCTATGTGATTTTATATTAATTGATAATGGATTTTATGTTATTTATGGATTGGATGAGAAAATATCAATAAATTCTCTAAGGATAAGTCTAAATATTGGAAAACATCCTAAACTTTTGATAAAGTAAATAGTATGTGGTTTTTGAGACATAGTGTCTATGTATGGATACAAACAAGTGGATAAAAGCTCTCAAAAAATTAAAATAGGGAAAATAATGCTAAAAAAGGTTGGTTTAGTATTAACTCAATCATAACTCAACGCACAACAAGCGGGCCTAACTAGACAAAAGTTTTTATACTAATGAGGGATATTCTTTTGGTTAATTCACATTCTATTTATGAACCATTATAAAGGATTTGTGTACGTTGTTATGGATTTGGGGTTGGAGTAATTATGGTTAATGGGTATAATGAGTTAATTATTACTGATAAAATAAGTTGTGCAATATGGATAACCTTAAAGATTGAAAAGTAATTTAGTGATAATGGAATTCATGTTATTTTGGGAAAAGATAAATATATTTTTAGGAGTATATATGATTAATTTATGTGACTAATTTTGTTTGGGGTTAAAGGTTAAGTTAAATTTTAAGACCATGGGTTTCCATAATTTTTAGGTTTAAGATTTTATAAGTAATTTTTTTAATGATTATTGAGTTTCAATAATTTTGGAGATAAAGGTTAAGTAGATTTTGGAAGAAAATTTGATCAAATAATTTTGATTTGTGGGTTTAAAATTTGGATAAGAATATTTTAAAGAATTTTAGAATTAATTATTTACAGAATTATTTATTTTTAAATTTGGGTGTTATTGTTGAGTCTTTGGATATTAATGTTTTATTATTCATATAATGGTTTATTCATATTTCATTTGGGTATTATTTTTAATTTTGTTAACTATTTTTGGTTTTAGTAAATGACTAAAGAAAAGAGAAATATATTTTCATTATTTTTTAGATATTATATTATTTTGAAATGTGATTATAGTTCTTAGGAATGAAAAATTCATCCTGTTTATTTATCATTTAGAATATAAAATAAAGAAGAGGTGAAAAAAATGCTCGAAACACAATTAAAGGATGAAGTTATTCTTATGAAATGGAAATAAATCAAGTATATTTTCTCATATTATCTATATTTATGGTAAAATAAATCCTCAAATAAAAAAAAGAACAAGATAAATATATTGAGTATTAGGTGGAAAATACTACTCAGTTATCAAGGAGTACATTTGTAAATTCATTGTAAAGTATGATTCTTATAATGATACATATATAGTTTTACAAATATTTATTTTAGAAATTCTTGGATTCTTAGAAGTGAATTATAAAATAATTATCATGATAAAATATACATCATATTTTATTTCTATGTCATGATATTTTTTTTTTGGTAAGAACAAATTAAAAGTTCAATGATGAAATTTATTTAAGGAGAGGGGGGAGAATATAACGCCCCGATATCTTAATATATAATTCTATTATAAATAATACTATATTTGATAATTTATATTAAGTGAAAAACATAAATGAGTGATGATATATTACAAAAAAACTTTATTTAATAGAATTATAGTAATAAATTATGATATTTATATTGTATTATTTTTTTAACAGATGAAATTTAATGATTAGAAAATAAATAAATAATATGATATGATTAAAATCATTCAATGTTTAAATGGGTATTTTAAAAGAATTATTTTTCATGTATTGTTTATTTTAATAAATTGATCACTTTTAAAAGTATTAAATGTATGAAATAATAACTTAACCCAAAATTAATTATAAATTGATATGATATAAGATTAAAAACACTTGAAGTTAAAATTATTTTTTCTATAAAAACTCTTTTTCTTTATATTTAATATTTTCATTTAAATGATGAATTTATGAATTTTTTAATTTTAATTTTATGAAATGAAATTTAATTTTTAATTAATCATATCAAAATTAGATTAGGGTGTTTTTTTTAATTTATAAAAAATACCTGACTTTTAGATGAGTATTGAAAAATACTGCATTCTCAAATACAATAAATTTTTACTTAATTAAGTATTAAGATAGAAAATCCAAGTTTTTAATTTGTTTTAAAGTCAGAGAAATCTTATTTTGTAATAATAAACCAATAAATTTTACAGGGATCTATTCTAAACATGATTTTGGTGTAAAATCATTATTATACTTAAAAGGCATTTTTTAAATTCTTTTTCATTGTGGATTGCATACTTACAATAAAATTAATTTTTAAAAATTATATAAATTTAATATTTAAAAATAGATTCCATATTTTTAATTAGAACATTAAAATTATAAAATAAGTTTTATTTCATTTTTGGTCATAATGAATAGTTACCATAATAATTTTTGTCACTATGATAATGGTTAAAAGGTTTAATGAGGAGTTTAAACTAAGATATGATTGAAAACATACCTCTAATTTTTTTTATAAATTTGATTTTATGAGTTTATTTAGACTATAAATTACACTATATTCAATTTTTTTTCCATTTTGGGCCATTTTATTTGATTATGACATTGATTTTATATTATAAAATTAATATAAACATAAATGTCACTCTCAATCACTTAATAATTTGTCATGATAATGATAATAGTAATAAAACTTTATAAATGTTTAAATATCATAATATTAATTATTAATAAATTATATATAATTGGGTAATTTATTTTAAATTTTAAATTATGATATGGATATCTAAAATTCTTACACAACATCGACACAACACTTGTGCAAGTAGTATAAAAATAAAGTAAATGATTTTAAAAACATTAAAAGTGATGTGATTTGAAAGAATTATTGTGTTATAATAATTTTTATAGATAATTATGAAGGATAAGTGATTATGTGAGTGTTTATATTCAAAATCCATTATTATCATGATGTTTTAAGATTCAAATTATTAAAATAGTCCTAAAAATGACGTTAAGGATATTTAATGTAAAAAAATAATTTATTAATTCAAGTTAAAATAATAAAAATATTATATTAGTATAAGTGGAATGGTAAAATGTCTAAAATTTATTCAATTTTCTATTTGTTCCCCACTTTGCGTTTTTATAATTACTTTCATGACCGTTAATGACTTAATATTTGTGAAGATCCCTTGATTTTCCCTATAATAGAGGACTTGATTTAACATTTCAAAAGGCACATATGTGTTTAGGTTTCCCTAAAAATTATTCTTAAACCTATCTCCAAACATACCATACCATTTTCCAAGACCCTAGTGTGACTATAAACCTCTCTTACAAAGGCCTTATGTTCAATTAAAATGAGGATATCAAAAGAAGTGGTAATCATCTTTACTGAATTATTTCAAGTTTCTTTATTATTAGACCAACTTAAAATATATTCCAAAAATACTAAAATAAAAACATCATTATCATTAATATATTTAAATTTTATTATTGTTATGTAACAATCATTATTTACCTCATTTACATTATATGGAAAATTAAAATGTTTCTCATGCCTACATACAAACTACTGCCTCCATGAAGCGATGTATTTTATTTTTCTTCACCAACTTGAATGGATGGTTATAAAAGTATATTTAATGTATAATCATTATAATTATAAATTTTTTAATAATATTTATATGATGAAACTATGACCAAGGTGAAATAACCTGAACCACCAAATCAAAATATGCTTGGAAAACTGAACAGTTGACACCCAAATATTGATTTTAATGAAGAATTGTTAATAAATGGGAGGTATAAAATTAAAATGGAATGATATATAGTAATATAATCACGAATATGGTTATTTTATAGATTTATAATAAATATAAATTGATTACACAATAGTTTAAAGAACATAAAAATAAATTCAACACTTGAGGTACGAGGATTATTAACTCAATTTATTTTGATCGGGTTATATCACTTTGTCATTGAATATGTTATTATAAGATTATACGTGTTATGAAAATTGATTATTTTATGTTATATTTACACTTTTATTATTAGTATTTAATGTTTTTCACATAATATATTAATTTATTGGTTCTTACTTCAAATGTTATGATCATTGTAAGGGATTTTCACCTAAAAATTCATTCTTTGAGTAATTTTTTATATTATGAAGAAATTTTTATTCATATATTTTATATAATGAATATGTGATTTATTTTATCATTATTATATATTATTTATTTTAATTAAATTTTTTCTTCATCTTTTATCATTCAAAGTGTTATAATTAAAAATTTACCAATGTCGTAAGAGTTTCTCGTCCCACTTTTATTTATTTAATACACATGCTATATTCACCACTTATTTTATGTTGTGTGGTGTATATACTAACCTATGTAGGTTTTTATCATTCTTTCATTAAATTTAAGGGATTTAAAAATCCATATCAAGTTTTATCATTCATATTCTTTTTATTAAATAGATACCAATGTTGTAAGTGTTTCCTCATCATGGTTTCCCTTCATTGAGATATGTTATATATTAACCATATTATTTATTTTTTGTGGTATATATTATTCCCATGAGTATATTTTATAATTATTTTTATGAAATTTATGTGAATTTAAAAATCCATATAAGTTTCATTATTTCATGTTGTTTTAATTCAAAGGTTTCTAAAGTTTTTAGTGTTTATGATAAAATATAAATTTTTATCAAGATAATTATTGTAAGGGAATAGATCTTAATATCCATTTACTTTGTGAGTTTCCAGTGTTAAAGGTGATCAAAGAAGGTTTCAAGGTGTTTCAAGGTATTTTGGAGGGAAACATGGAGTTTTGTGAAGTTCTACATTGTGGAGGCTAGTACTGCACCATAGGGGTGGTTTTTGTGGTGTAGTAGGGATGGTTGTGGTGTAGGGTCCTAGGTAGAGGAGTTTTGGATCCATTTATAAAAATAGAATGGCTGTGAAATAGAGTTCAGGTCATAAAATGGAAAACTGAGAGCTATGTCACAGAGTGAGGCTGTGGTGTAGTCCCTTCCTGGTGGTCGAGTGGTTGTAGTGTGAAGGTACCATCAATGGTGTAGGGGTTTGATATGGTTATTCCAATTTATGGGGTAGATATTCCATGGCTAGTAAGCTGAGGCATAGTCCCATTCCTTGGAAATTGGCTCTATGATGTAGTGGTTATGGTTGTTCCATAGTACCTCCCTGAGTATATAGGATCTGTGTTGTGGATATTAGATGCATATTTGAACAAGGGGTTGCATCGTGGTCTCCTCCCATTACTCCATAGTATGGGATTATTACAACACTTTTGTGGTATTGTCTAGGAGACTAAACCATGGTCTTCTAAAATCTATAATTCCTATAAATACCCCAAATACCATTCAAACTTACTTTTATTTCACCCACTCCACTTGAAACCTAGGCCCTCCAGTGATATTTTCAAAGGGATTAAAATTACCTTTTTATCAGATTCAGGCCATGGATTCTATAAATCAATCAATGGTGATCCAAGGTGAGTTATACTATCTATTCTTATGGTTTATCTCCATTAGATGTATTTTCTCACCTTTTTTATTACCATGTTATATATTTTGATCTACATCATTATAATATAGTTTCTCTTATTACTGTTGGTGTGGTTGTGGAGCAACATCCTTAGAGGGATTTAGTTTTCTTATGAGAGAAGTGATTAGATATTTTCCTATTTTTTCGATTCTCATTTGAAAAATATTGACATCTCAAGGAAGGGGATTCATTTCTTCTTCTTTATTTTATGTTAAATGATAAATTAACCATCGATTAG
Source organism: Viscum album (assembly GCA_963277665.1). Lineage (NCBI taxonomy): Eukaryota > Viridiplantae > Streptophyta > Magnoliopsida > Santalales > Viscaceae > Viscum > Viscum album. Next base: position 352,008,829 of record OY728125.1, on the reverse strand, counting down.
ACCTTTGAATGGTGGTGGAATTAAAAAAATTAAATATTAAACCAGACTAATAAATGAATTGGCTTATGTTTAGAAATTACATGTTTTTTTCTTCCACCATGATAATGATTTGCCTCTTAATTTTATAGATAGTGTTCTATCTTTTTTATGCTTCTTTTTGCGTGTGTGTTATTCTTGGGTTTTCATGATTAAATTAATGAAATTGGTTTTGAATGTTAAGATGATAATAATTTTTTGGTTGGATAAAGAACTTAAAGAATGATGTGTAATGAAGCATTTTTTATTTTAATTTCATGTGCATCAAATTAATTATTAGTGAATGTTTAATTTAAATTTGTTATTACACATGTTAATGGAATTGGATAATGAAGTTAAATCTGAAATTAATGTTTATGATAATAATAATTAAAGACATGTTAAATGATAATTGTTATTATTTAAATCTTGTTAAAGTTAGGAAATTCTAGGAGTCATGTTTAAGTAATTTAATAGCTTGTTATAGTTGATGGATCAGGTTACCCATTTTTGTAATGTGAGATAATTGAATTAGTTAATTCAAGATCGAATAAAAAATGGTTTTTTGTTAAAGATAAATGTTTGGTGCTAAGATATCCGATTTTCTTGTAGAGTATAAATTCCTTGTGTTGGGGGCTGAGAGAGCCTATTTTTATGTGAAGCCCGAATACATTATTTTAGGTCCTAGATTACTCTTTTGAGTTGTTTTATGTTTTATTCCTTCTGTGATTTTCTCTTTATGTGGTGATTTCTATAGGATGTGATGAAAGACTGGGATGGATGATGAAATATGGTCAGGGAGTCCTGAGTCTATGGTAGTAGTTGATTCCTGTGACGTCATCATGCATTAGTATATGTATGATGGTGTCAAGGATGGTACCAAAATGATGGAATGGGTTGATGATGGGATTATCTATTACTATGCTTAAATATGGGATGCTTTCTTGTTAATAATACTTTTTAAAGGTTGGATGGTTGGGTTTCTTGTTTATTTACCTTCCTTTCCCCACCGCTTGAGGTAGATGGATGTTCATTATTATGAATAAAATTGATGGCTACTTAGGATGTTTTCTTAGAGTACAATAAATTATATAATACAAGTAATGTTTAATAAATATTTTAACCCATGGGATTGGTTATAGATAGAATGCTAAAAGGATTATAATCTTTAGAAATCGTGAACTCAGTTGAGATTATTCATGGAGTACACGAAATTCAATTTATTGGTTGATGAAATTTAACCTGGAATAATGTTAATGGTTAATCATTAGATAATTAATTAATGAATCAATTCTAACAATGAAATAATTAATTTAATGAAAGTATTCTTAAATTTTTTTGATCTTATCAGATATCTATCCCCTAACAATAGAAGCTGGGTGTACGAGTGTTGATATCTATAGTTGATCTTAGAACCAGGTTTTTCCTATAGTTATATTATATACTGTATGTTTTTTTATTTCATACGCTACCCCCCATGTTAGTTAGGGAGAGTGACACCTAGTTGAATTTGGGTGGGTGTTTTCCCAAGCACATATGTTAGCGAGGGATAGATGGATGAATTACACCTCTAGCCCTAATATCTTATCTTGGTAGTATTGTGTGATTTTATGCACGATGGTTAGTTTACCCATATATGTGTATAGAGGGATGTGACAGATTGTGGTTATTTCACACACATGTATCTCTAGATATAGTATCCAAATTATTATTATAGGTATGATGTGTATGAGTTGTGATGGATCGAGGTATATTACATCATTTATAGGATATAATGGCTTAAGGTATAATACTTGCTGTATGATACACATCATACGAGCTGTGGTGGATCGTGGAAACTAATTGGTCACTATATGGAGATGTGGCATGAGATAATGAGATGATGTGATTCATGAGTTTCATGTTGTGATACTTAGACCAACTGTCTTTGTGATGACTTCTTTTGGAGAGAGATGTCTCATGATGTGTGACTTTAGGGAAAAGTGGAAAATCAATTAGGAAGAAGTAGTGAGGAAGCCTTGTTATTTTGTTACTATAATAGATTATCCATTATATGTGATACTTGGTGAGATATAGGCATGGTGCGGCTGGGAACTTAGTATACATATTTAGTTAATGAGTTAGTTTCACTTGTTGTTCACTGGGATTTAGTATGATTTATTTATCTTTTGCACAAGATGATCCAGGGAGGATCTCATAGATTATACTTTTTATGATCACCCTACATATATAATTTTTTTTAGGTTATCAGGGGTATATTGTATATAAGTAAATATGTTCCCAGCTTCTTGTTTTATCGGAGATGTTTGGGATTTGTGGCCATTACTGAGTTTATCTTTTAGTTCTTGTAGTTTCCAGTCATTTTATCATTGCATGAAATTACATGTATAGACATGGTATTCCATTTATCTTTATGAGTATGATTTTATTGGTGTATATATCTTATCTCCATCTTCTATATGTTATCTTAGATGGAAATGCTTCTCATTTTTATGTATGATACACCCTTGGTGCTTGTCGCTAACCTAGGGCCTACTGGAGGTAATACTTGGGAGTCACTATCCTCATTCTCCCATTGTCAGCCCATGAAGGGTACCTTTGGGGGGTGGGGTCCTAAAAGAGTGGTATCAAAGGTTTAGGTTGAGGGATAGGATAGAGTTTGGAGTTTAGAATAGGTTAAGACTACATGGTTTGGTAGAGAAATAGTTTCATACAAGTTTAATAAGCGATGTAAATGTAGAAGATCAGTTGATAATTGAGTATTTAGTCCCCCCCTATGATATGAAACATATAAATTTAAGTATATTGATCCTATTAAATGAAGTTATGCTGGTTGTGGGGTAGAGACCTAGGAAAGGATCTTATATCACTCTTCTTTGTACCTGTGTTTGAAATGGGTAGACCTTGAGATTAGGTTAAACCTTAATTAATTAATTAATTAATTAATGTTAAATATTTATTATTCTTGGTTTATAAGTCTAGAAAAGTTTTATTCTATAGGTATGACTCTAGGTAGACATCCTCTTTAGGTTCATGTCAAAAATGTCCAGTAAGATGTGCTAGCAGATCACCATAGAGTAGTGGTTAATGATAAATAAACTTGGAGGAGAATTTTTTTAGAGTTTTAGCACTGAAGTCTATAGAAGTATGAGGGATCCATTTTGGACTCATTGAAAAAATATTAGTTGGAGGAGGTTGGGATATATTTCTATTTAATCCATGCTCGGAAAAAGCATTGGGTTTTTTTGGCTATGACAATACTTCATAGAGCAGTGAGGAAGTGGTGGATCTTATTTCTTAGGTATCTCTAGGATTAAATAGTCTCATGGGATAAGTTTATAGACCCATTTATAGTAGTGTATATTTCTTCATCCATAAATGTGGCCAGTCATCAAGAGATACTTACCCTTCGATAGGGGAATTTTAGTGTGCTAGAGTTTGGGATCATTTTAAAGACCTATATGTGATATTATTAAAGCCTATTTCTAGATGAGGTGGATAGGGAGATGCATTTCAAGGAGTATTTTCATATATATATCTAGAATTAGGTCACTTAATTCATATATTCTACATGTCTTGTGGTATTGGAGAGAGTAGAGGTTATTTATAGGAAATTGAATAGAACTGGATCGACATGAGAGGGGAGTCTTCATGATTCTCCATGAAGAAGAGCTATGGTCTGAGGTTCTATGTTTCCTAGAATAAATAGATTTTAGATATTTGGGGGGAAGGTTATAACCCTAAAAATATTGTTTCTTTGGGAGCGGTGGATCTTAATCCTTTTCAAGGTCTTAGATGCATGTTTTTCAAGTGGAGTCAGAGGTCATTAGAAGAAAGAGTTCCAAACTATTTTGAGTAGATAGGGTGCACCAGGTGTTCCTCTTCAGGTTCCTCGATTAAGGTAGAAGTAATAGGATGCTCTATCTTGGGATCAAAATAGAGGGGATAGGTTGGGAAGAGAAAATACCTAATATTTTTCTCATCCTCAGAGAGTAGAGAATTGCTAAGGAGGTGGTATTTTTCTAGGTTAGGGAGTCTACGAACCGGGTTATGGGATGATTCATGCTCTAGAGTTTCCAGTGCCACATGATACATATGTCGTTTGAGGTACCCTTTACTTTTTTTATACTGGGTTCATGTATTATTTTATTTTTTAGATATATAATACTTCATATAAAATTACCTCAACCATTATTTGGGACTTTTGATAGAGATAAATCTAGTGCCACTAGTGTTGACTATGTCATTTGGAGATCAAGCTTATCTGTATGAAGTATGTAAAGAATGTGAGCCAGTTCTATGGAAGAACCTATCTTGGGGATACTTATTATGTTCATGGACACATCCATATAACATTATCCTTGGTATGTATTAGATATATTCAGTGCTAGATACCGTGGATTACTTATAGATGCAGGTTATGTTCTATGATGTCGATGGAGAGTCTGCCATGTTTTTTGGTGAGAGATTATAAGGCCCCAACCTTAAACATTACTTAATCTTGAGATATTTCAAGAATAAACCTTGAAGATCTTTTCAGGTTTAGATTTTTAGAGAATTAGATTATAAAACATGCATTACATCCCACATTTAAACAAAGTGGTTACAATAAAAGATAGTATTCATTTTTCCCATCAACGGAAACATAATTAAAATAAAACATGGATTCTTTCTTGACACTTACTTGACACTATCATCATATCATTTTCCATTCCCTTGACTTGTGAAAAACATTTAAAAAACTTGGGATGATCATAAAAAGATCAGTAAGGGTTATAAAAAAAATATGGAAAGGAAACATGAGTACATATATACATAAGAATGAAATCATACTTTTCCCATAAAACATAAGCACTTTAAAATACCTCATCAAATCATGAATAAATCAAAGAAATCATAAGACATAAAGGTAACTTGAGGCATTCATAACATTCTTACATAGGGAGTAACCCTCTTGGTTATGTTTGGAATACCCATCATAGTATATTCTTTAAATCTCTTCGGAGAAACCTTAACGTTTAACTCCTTCGCATTACCCAATGCATTGGAGATCTATATCGGGCTCACCCGCCCTTAGTTTATCACAGAACCACCCGTCTTCATAAACAATGCCCAAGAACCATAACATAATCGTATCACATAAAACATGCATAAAGGAAACATACCATTTCTACATTTCAATCACAAGATATCAATAACACATTGATATAATAAAAACATTATAAAAACCATTTTCAATACCAAAATAAAAGAAAAGTAAAACATGCTATTTATTTTTCATTAAAAAAAGTTATGGCTTGTAGAGGAAGTCGAAACTCAAATAATGGTCACGGCGGCAGAGAAGTCGTTGTCGCCGCATATGTACGATAAAAAAACATTCCCTTTTGTCATTTAGTAAAAGCTTCGTATAAAAAGATTCCTTTTGAATAAACATAAAAATCAAAGGGGTTTATACACCGTATAAAAGAAAGTTGTGTATAAAACATAATATGCCTCAATGAAATGAGATTGAGACGAAGTCCCTTAAAAAGATCATTTTTTAAATAAAATAGATTTATTATGTGTATTCACCATAAGTACACATAAAGAAATTAAAAATACAAGATATGACATAATAGTATCATGACATAATTTGAAAGTAGGAGATTAACCCAAAGAACGGAAATTGGGTTAAGAAGTTCCCTTACCTCATGTCCGACTTGACTCGATCGTTGTTTAACCTCCCGAATAATAAACTTGAGTTAATTTCTACTTGATTAAGAACCTTTTTCAAGTTCATTATTCCTTTTTATATCACTTATTACCATGTCATGAACACTGTGTAATTATTTAAGTTAATAACGGTCGTTTTAACGATCATTGGTACTTGAGTAAAAAATAAACTCTTTATAATTAAAAGTTGTTCATGTATCCATTATATCAAGAGTTATATTAATTATGTATATATCATATATATCATATATATCCAGTATATACATGCATTTATAATATTACATAACATTTAGAGGTAAGAAATGAAATGCACCATTCATGGAGACGGTAAGTCGTATGTACGCATGAACGCTACTTTCATTTCTATTTCATATTTTATGGAATGGAATAATAATAACATAAAGGTATATTATAATTCCAGTATAATTTAATATATAATATCATTAACTCAATCCTTTATACGTCTCACATATTGAATTAACGAATCAAATCACTTTGAGGGGGCGGTAGTCCGCACTTCCTAAAATGAAATTATCATGTTTACCCACAATGGAAACCATAAAGGTATGACACAAATGAAAAATACAGAAGCATAAGGAAAACATAAACATAATATATATCATATATAACTATATTTTCATCTTAATGGACACCATGAAAGGTGTTAAAAGAAGATTGACCAATCATCGTTTCGTGAGGTAGAAAATCGCCAACCACAGAAACAGTATATTCTTTAACCATTAGACAAAGGTGTGTGTAGGTGTAGCTCTAATAATTCTCATAAAAACATCCTAGTATATTGAAGATACTGATGTTGTTACAAAATAAAGTAATAAAAAGAGTTTAGGGGTTTGGAGAAGCAAAATAAAACATAAGAACACAAGAGAAGACACTACCTTTAAAACGGGTAACTCTTTTTGATTTGAGCTCAATGGCTTCCTTGGGAAGACTTCTTCCCAAAGTGAGGCTTCTAGGAGTAAGAGAGGGATTTTTAGAGACAGAATGGTCAGGGGTTGGCCGAGCCAAAGGCTTGAGAGGTGTGGGTAAGGTGGTAGAGGTGGGGGCCTTTTATAAGAGGAGAGGAGGGGCACTCTTGGAAAGTTATAAAAGTTTACATTATTATAAAATGATTTTCGGATTTTAAAGGTCCCAAAATTATATATTTCGAGGATAAGGTGATAAGAGTTCTAAATACACCCATGCAATAGGTTCTTTTACAAGTGTAGGTCTTATATTTTACATTATCTTTTCATTTTATTTAAATCGTTAAATAATGAGGTAATCGCTACATCATAAAGGTGTCATAAATAATTTAATTTATTTAATTTATAAAAATTATAAAAAAATATCATGATGTAGGAAATATTTTTAGATTTCTAATTAATATTTATAGTCAAAAATATTACTTGTATAACCCCATTTAAAAATTGTTTTAGTAAAAAAACACTTGTTTGTGACATTTTTATTTTAACATTAAATAAAAAGATATTAATGTCATTTTTCTACCAAAGTGGCTCCATGGGGTCCCCAAGTTGACCCATGAATTGTCTTGGTCATCCATGACGCATCCAATAAGGGTAGGATATGTGTCAAGTTCATTTCATATTATTAAAACATTATTTTTACCTTAAATTACACTAATTACCTCTAATCGTGATTAAAAACTTAAAAGTTACTATTCACCTAAAAAATATTTTAATCCCATTGAACCAAATTTTACTTCCTAATGACAACCATGTATGTCGGATTTTTGAAATTCAAAATACAGAGGTGGTAAAATTTCATTTAAACGAAAAATCAGTTTTTTTAAGTACCACTTAGTGGTTTCACTATTCATCAAAAATTGAAGTTTTTCAGAAAAATACCAAAAATTCACCCTAATCTATATTTGATATTCAAAATTCAAAAATGATGTCTATTTTAAAAAATTCAAAACATATAAGTTGCATTAATTAATTTAATAATTAATTCCCGCTGTCAGAACAAATAGCATGTTTTTATGAAACAATATATATCAAAAGATTGACACTAGTTTAAGTCCAATTTCAAAGTGATATTAATTCCAACGACCACTATTGGATTAAATGGTAAAAATATATTCTAATTTCACTTTAAAACCAACTCAAAATATAATCTAATCATATAAACAAATTATATTAAAAAGAGGTTTTGAATTAAAATACAACATTTTTCACTATTCATTAAAAAAAGAACTTTATCGGAAAAATACCAAAAATTCACACAAAGTAAATTTTGATGTCCCGATTATAAAGAGGAATTTTATTTGGTCCAATAGAAAGTATAAGAGTGACCAAAACTATATTCAAAGAGGGTTCTCCATCAAAATGGGATAGTTCGACCTTTTAGTGAAAATTAGAGTATATATGCATAAAATTGAATTCTTTTCATATTTTAAGCCTTTATCCTTTATTGGATAAATGTAGAAACATTTAACAAACATATATAATCATATTTTAGTTATTTACATTCATTCCTTCCAATACAATGACTACATGTTAACTACAATTTAAAATAATATTATTTTATTACTAGTGTGCAACATAAGATTTCAAAGAAACTCTTTGTTGAATATCGGGTACGCTATCGAACATAGCAACCCCTTTGAAGTAAAATTAATATTTAATTCGTAAATATTAATAAATATGAGAATGTATTATTCTTTATTTACCTGGGATGTTACATCCTTCCCCCCTTTTGGGAATTGCATCCTCGCAATTTTATTCACTTATCAAAATAAGTGGGGGTATTTATCCCTCATAACATTTTCAGATTCCCACATTTCCTCTTCAACCATATGGGTTTTCCACAAAACCTTTACCTGGTGAATTACCTTATTTCGCAACACTTGATCTCTTCGGTCGAGAATCTAGACTGGTTGTTCTTCATAAGAGAGATTCTCTTCCAGCTGAACTACCTCTAGGCTCAAAACATGAGATGGATCTGGAATAAACTTTCTCAACATTGAAACATGAAAAACATTGTGTACCTGAGATAAACTCGGAGGTAATGCCACTCGGTAAGCAACTGATCCAACTTTCTCCAGAATTTCATATGGTCCGATGAACCTTGGACTCAACTTTCCTTTCTTACCAAATGTCATCACACTTTTACATGGTGAAACTTTGAGAAAAAAACGATCACCTACCTCGAAAGATAGATCCGTCCTCCGGTTATCCGCATAACTCTTCTGCCTGCTCTGAGCTGTTCTCATGTGTTTCTGAATCAACTGAACTTTTTATGCCATATCTTCTACCAATTCTGGTCCCATCAGCTTCCTTTCACCCACTTCATCCCAAAAAGCTGGAGTTCTACACCGTTTACCATATAATGCCTCAAATGGAGCCATCTGTATACTGGAATGAAAACTGCTATTATAAGAAAATTCAACCAAAGAAATATGTTGGTCCCAACTTCCCTGATAATTCACTGAATAAGCACGTAGCATATCCTCCAAAGTCTGAATTGTTCGTTCTGAATGCCCATCTGATTGAGGATGAAAAGCTACACTAAAATTTAATTCAGTACCCAACGACTTCTGAAGGCCTTTCCAAAAGTTATAAGTAAACCTGGGATCACGATCAGATACAATGGAAAGAGAAAATCCATGTAACCCGACTATCTCTTTAAGATATAAACGAGAAAGTTGATCTAGGGAAAAAGTATCTCGTATAGCAAGGAAATGATCATATTTAGTCAAGCGATCAGCAATAACCCAGATTGTATTATTACCTCGAGGTGTCTTCGACAATCCCACAACAAATTCCATGGATATATTTTCCCATTTCCACTCTGGCACTGGTAAAGGCTGAAGCATACCTTTTGGTAACTGCCTCTTTTCTTTAACCTGCTGACAAGTCAAACACTTCACAGTAAAATCAGCAATATCTCTTTTCATTCCATCCCACCAGTAATACTCCCGCAGATATTTGTACATCTTAGTACTTCCAGGATTAACTGAAAACAGAGAACTATGAGCTTCACATAACAACTCCCTCTTCAACTGTGAATCACAAGGCACACACAATCTCTTCCCAAATCTCAAAACACAATCATTATCAATGTTTAATTCAGGCAACTTACCCTTCTGAACCAGCTCTACCTTTTTCTGCAACTCACTGTCTTGCTTACAATTATGTGCTTGCTTGATTCTGTCTGATAGAGAAGATTTCACTAATACCTGAAAAAAAATAGAAGGAAATCATGAACAAACAACTTTTATGCTGAAGTTCATCAAATCCTTAACCAAAGGATCACATTCCAAACACAACATTGTTAATGAAGCATGAATTTTTTGACTCAAAGCATCAGCCACTTTATTTGCTTTTCCCGGATGGTAATGAATTGTACAATCATAATCCTTGATTAATTCCAGCCATCTCCTCTATCTCATGTTCAGTTCTTTTTGAGTGAATATATACTTTAAACTTTTGTGATCGATATATATTTCACACTTTACTCCATACAAATGAGGCCTCCAAATTTTTAAAGCGAAAAAAACAGCAGCTAATTCCAAATCATGTGTAGGGTAATTTACCTCATGAGTTTTCAAATGTCGTGAAGAATATGCAATTACCTGATCATTCTGCATAAGTACACAACCAAGTACCTTCAACGAAGTATCACTGTATATAACAAACTCACTATTCCTGGAAGGAAGTGCCAAAACTGGAGCATTCACCAATCTTATTTTCAAATCCTGAAAACAATCATCACATTCTTTTTTCTAGATAAACTTAACACCCTTCCGAGTTTGCTTAGTCATTGGACTAGATAACCGTGAAAAATTTCTAACAAACCTCCGGTAGTAGCCTGCCAAACCAAGGAAGCTACGAATCTCAGTTACATTTGTGGGTCTTGTCCATTCTTCAACAACCTTTGTTTTTGCAGGATCAACAGTTATCCCATTTTAGAAACAATGTGACCAAGGAAAGAAATTTTTTGCAACCAAAACTCACACTTGCTGAATTTCCCATACAATTTCTTTTCTTTTAAGGTTTGAAAAATAACCCTTAAATGTCTTTCATGCTCCTCTTTACTTTTAGAAAACACCAAAATATCATCAATAAAAAGAACCAACATTTTTCACCTGAGTCAACTGAGCGATCACTGCAACAAACTATTTAGTTCTGATTCTGACCACCTCAGGATACTGATTTGAAAGGTCATTTCCCTCTGTATGCCTTCCCAAAAAAAGCTTCTCTGTTTCCTCTACGAAAAACCATTCTTAACACTGAAATACCTTAGGTGAAGCAACATGGTAATCTATAAATACTATATCATTTCAATTTGACAATTTTTTTTAGATAATCATTTAATAGAATTCTAACTCCTAAAGTTATCTAAACCGACCTATGATACCAACTATAAGGCCCTAGCATTAAACATTACTTAATCTTGAGATATTTCAAGAATACACCTTGAGGATATTTTCAGGTTTATAGTTTTAGATAATTAGATCATAAAACATGCATTACATCCCACATTTAAACAAAGTGGTTACAATAAAAGATAGTATTAATTTTTCCCATCAACGGAAACATATTTAAAATAAAACATGGATTCTTTCTTGACACTTCCTTGATACTATCATCATATCATGTACCATTCCCTTGACCTGTGAAAAACATTTCAAAAACTTGGGATGAACATAAAAATCTCAGTAAGGGTTATAAAAAAAATATGGAAAGGAAACATGAGTACATATATACATAATAATGAAATCATACTTTTCCCATAAAACATAAGCACTTTAACATACCACATCAAATCATGAATAAAACATAGAAATCATAAGACATAAAGGTAACTTGAGGCATTCATAACATTCTTACGTAGGGAGTAACCCTCTTGGTTACGTTTGGAATACCCATCACAGTATATTCCCTAAATCTATTCGGAGAAACCTTAACATTTAACTCATTCACATTACCCAATGCATTGGAGAGCTATATCGTGCTCACCCTCCCTTAGTTTATCACGAAACCACCCGTGTTCATAAACAATGCCCAAGAACCATAACATAATCGTATCACATAAAACATGTATAAAGGAAACATAACATTTCTACATTTCAATCACAAGATATCAAGAACACATTGTTATAAAAAAAACATTTTCAAAACCATTTTCAATACCAAAATAAAATAAAAGTAAAACATGGTATTTATTTTTCATTAAAAAAAGTTATAGCTTGTAGAGGAAGCCGAAACTCAAATAATGGTCACGACGGTAGAGAAGTCATTGTCGCCGCATACGTACGACAAAAAAAAAACATTCCCTTTTTTCATTTAGTAAACGCTTCGTATAAAAAGATACCTTTTGAATAAACGTAAAAGTCAAATGGGTTTATACACCGTATAAAAGAAAGTTCTGTATAAAAAAAAATATGCCTTAATGAAAGGAGATTGAGACGACGTCCCTTACAAAGATCATTTTTTTAAATAAAATAGATCTATTATGTGTATTCACCATAAGTACACATAAAGAAAGTACAAATACAAGATATTACATAATAATATCATGAGATAATTTGAAAGTAGGAGATTAACCCAAAGAACGGAAATTGGGTTAAGAAGTTCCCTTACCTCGTGTCCGACTTGACTCGATCGTTCTTTAACCTCCTGAATAATAAACTTGAGTTAATTTCTACTTTCTTAAGAACCTTTTTAAAGTTCATTATTCCTTTTTATATCACTTATTACCATGTCATGAACACTATTTAATTATTTAAGTTAATAACAGTCGTTTTAATGATCATTGGTACTTGAGTTAAAAATAAACGCTTTATAATTACAATTTGTTCATGTATCCATTATATCCAGAGTTATATTCATTATGTATATATCATATATATCATATATATCCAGTATATACATGCATTTATAATATTACATAACATTTAGAGGTAAGAAATGAAATGCACCGTTCATGGAGACGGTAAGCCGTACGTACGCATGAATGCTACTTTCATTTCTATTTCGTATTTTATGGAATGGAATTATAATTACATAAAGGTATATTATAATTCCAGTATAATTTAATATATAATATCATTAACTTCATCCTTTATACATCCCACATATGGCATTAACGAATCAAATCACTTTGAGGGGGCGGTAGTCCGCACTTCCTAAAATGAAATTATCGTGTTTACCCGCAATGGAAACCATAAAGGTATGCTACAAATGAAAAATACAGAAGCATATGGAAAACATAAACATAATATATATCATATATAAATATAGTATCATCTTAATGGCCACCATAAAAGGTGTTAAAAGAAGATTGAACAATCATCGTTTCGTGAGGCAGAAAATCGCCAACCGCAGAAACAGTATGTTCTTTAACCATTAGATGAAGGTGTGTGTAGGTATAGATATAATCCTTCTCATAACAACATCCTAGTATATTGAAGATAGTGGTGTTGTTACAAAAGAAATAAATAAAAATAGTTCAGGGGGTTGGAGAATCAAAATAAAATATAAGAACACAAGAGAAGACACTACCTTTAAAACAGGTAACTATTTTTTATTTGAGCTCAAAGGCTTCCTTGGGAAGAATTCTACCCAAAGTGAGGCTTCTAGGAGTAAGAGAGGGATGTGGAGAGAAAAAATGGGCAGGGTTTGGCCGAGCCAAAGGCTTGAGAGGTGTGGGTAAGGTGGTAGAGATGGGGGCCTTTTATAAGATGAGGGGAGGGGCACTCTTGGAAAGTTATAAAAGTTTACTTTACTATAAAATGCTTTTCAGATTTTAAAGGTCCCAAAATTATATATTTCTAGGATAAGGTGATAAGAGTTATAAATACACCCATCCAATAGGTTTTTGACAAGTGTAGATTTTACATTATCATTTCATTTTATTTAAATCGTTAAATAATGAGGTAATCGCTGCATCATCATGGTGTCATAAATAATTTAATTTATTTAATTTATAAAAATTATAAAAAAAATATCATGATGTAGGAAATATTTTTAGATTTACAATGAATATTTATAGTAAAAAATATGACTTGTATAACCCCATTTAAAAATTGTTTTAGTAAAACAACACATGTTTGTGACATTTTTATTTTAACATTAAATAAAAAGATATTAATGTCATTTTCCTACCAAAGTGGCTCCATGGGGTCCCCAAGTTGACCCATGAATTGTTTTGGTCGGCCATGACACATCCAATAATGGTAGGACATGGGTCAAGTTCATTTCATATTATTAAAACATTATTTTTACCTTAAATTACACTAATTACCTCTAATCGCGATTAAAAACTTAAAAGTTACTATTCACCAAAAAATTATTTTAATCCCATTGAACCACATTTTACTTCCTAATGACAACCATGTATGTCGGATTTTTGAAATTCAAAATACAGAGGTGGTAAAATTTCATTTAAACGAAAAATCAGTTTTTTAAGTACCACTTAGTGGTTTCACTATTCATCAAAAATTGAAGTTTTTTCAGAAAAATACCAAAAATTCACCCTAATCTATATTTGATATTCTGAATTAAAAAATTATGTATATTTTACAAAATTAAAAACATATAATTTTCATTAATTAATTTAATAATTAATTTCTGCTGTGAGAACAAATAACGTGTTTTTATGAAATAATATATATCAAAAGATTGACACTAGTTTAAGTCAAATTTTAAAGTGATATTAATTCCAATGACCACTATTGGATTAAATGGTAAAAATATATTATTATTTCACTTTAAAACCAACTCAAAATATAATATAATCATATAAAAAAATTATATTAAAAAGAGGTTTTGAATTAAAATACAACATTTTTCACTATTCATTAAAAAAAAGAACTTTATCGGAAAAATACCAAAAATTTACACAAAGTAAATTTTGATGTCCCAATTCTAAAGAGGAATTTTATTTGGTCCAATATAATGTATAAGAGTGACCAAAACTATATTTAAAGAGGGATCACCATCAAAAGGGGATAGTTCGACCTTTTAGTGAAAATTAGAGTATATATGAATAAAATTGAATTCTTTTCATATTCTAAGCCTTTATCCTTTATTGGATAAATGTAGAAACATTTAACAAAAATATATAATCATATTTTAGTTATTTCTATTCATTCCCACCAATACAACGACTACGTGTTAACTACAATTTAAAATAATATTATTTTATTACTAGTGTGCAACGTAAGATTTGAAAGAAACTCTTTATTGCGTATCGGGTATGCTATCGAATATAGAAACCCCTTTAAAGTAAAATTAATATTTAATTCGTAAATATTAATAAATATGAGAATGTATTATTCTTTATTTACCTGGGATGTTACAGAGAGACCCTCATATGGGTTAGAGGCAAGTTTTGTCTTTTTCTTCCTTGATTTATGAGTTGATAATAATCTTATCATAGGTTCAGATGATAGTGTTTCCTAGGATTTTGGTAGAGTACCCTGATGTCACTCTTGAGGAGGTTGGAACATTTCCCCTTGATAAGAGATCATATTTTAAATAAAGCTGCAACATAGTGTTTATCCTATCTTGATGTCTCCATACAGGGTAGATCCTTATGAATTTCAAGATCTATGAGTATGTTTTTATGATCTATTTCAATGAGGTTTTTTTCAACCGAGTGTGTCACCTTAGGGTGGATTGGTTTTTATGAATAAGGTCAATGACAATTTTCATATTTGTATCGATTATCATCACTTAAATAAAGTGATAATGTAGAACCTCTAACATATTATACATATCAATGATTTATTTAACCAACTAAAAGGATGTAGTTGGTTGTTAAATATCAATATGTGGTAAAGATATCATCAGATGTGAGTGATAGGTGAGGATATTATAAAGAATGATTGTTTGATGTCATCATGGAAATTAAAATTTTTTCAAGATACTTTTTGGTGTGATGAATACTGTATAAATGTTCATAGGTTTAATTAATGCAGTGTTCAGAGTGTTCTTGGATTAGTTCATGGTGTTTTTCATCGATGAAATCCTTATGTACTCAATGTATGAGGAGGAGCATGCAGAGAATTTACGTGAAATTTTGGGAGTTCACTATCATCTGCAGCTATTCTTAAAGTTTTAAAAGTGTAAGTTTTGGATTCATAAAGTTCATTTTTAGGGTATTTAGTGTCCCAATGAGGAGTAGTTATGGATAATTTGAAGGTTGAAGTAGTGTTTTCTTGGGAATCCTCCAAGAAAATAGTAAAGGTGTGATGTTTTTTTGGTCATACAAGCTTCCATAGGAGGTTTTTAGTTTATTTCACTAAGGCTGTGACACCCCAAAAAGGATTTAATTAAAACAATTAGGAATTATTTTGGAATGACTAGTGTTAGGTAGCTTTTGAGTACCTGAAGGAGAATTTGGTAAATGATTTAGTCCATCAATTTCCAGAAAAGGGAGTTCTATTTAAGGTTTTCTATGATACCTCACATCTTGAGGTGGGGTGTGTTATGATATACTAGATATAATTTATTTCTTATAGGTTTTTATAGTTATTTTTCCATGATAATAACTGTTCCACACAAGATATTGAGTTTGTGAAAGTTTTATTTTCTTTGAAGTTGTAGAGATATTATCTCATCAAAAATTATTTTTTGATTTTTTTCTGATCATAATATCCCAAGGTATGTCTTCTCCCTATGTGACTTGAAACTATGATAATGGTAGTGGATGAAATTATTTTGGGATTTTGAAATTTAGATTTCATATACACTGGGAAAGAGTAAATATATAGAAAATTCATTGAGAAGAAAGTCACATAGTGATGTTTTGTGTGAATATGGAGATTCCAAGAGTGTGATGGAAGTGATATCAATGATTCATCTGGATATGGGACAGGTTGGAGGAATATTTTATCTTTTTTAGATGATAGTGCAGTCATCTTTGGTGCAGCAGGTGAAGGCCTAACATCATGTTCCTAGTGGTTTTCTCCATATATTATATTTTCCTTAGTGGAAGTGGGAGGAAAACTCGATGGACTTCGTTATAAGCTTACCTCGATATTAGGTAGGCCATGATGATATATGGGTGATAGTGTATCATTTGATGAAATAATACAACTTTATAGTGGTTAAGTAGTCAATCTCAGTGGAGGTTTTATCAAGGTATTATATGGAGAAGGTAGTGAGACTCCACATAATCTCAAAGATAATTATCTATGATTATGATCCTCATTTTAAATCCAGGATATAGAGAGGTATTAAACATGATTTTAGATCTCAGTTATATCTTATCACTACTTTTCATCCATATATAGATTGTATGAAATATCAGACTATCGAGAATTTTGAATACATGTTATGTTCTTGTGTCCTAGATTTTGGAGGTTCATGGATGGGGCACCCAAATTTGGTCAAGTTTTCTTACAATAATATTTTTCACTCCACCAATGGTATAATACCATTTGAAGCTTTTATTTACAACCTTTATATTCTAATTTGTGATGGAATGTGGTTGGAGAGTCAGTAATTCTTAGGTTGGAACTAGTAAAGTACAAGATAGAGATGGTTTAGGTGATTCATGAGAGGATGAAGGAATCAAAATATCATCAAAAGTCCTATATCAATCATAATAGGGTAATTATATAGTTTGAAGTTGGAGATCATTTTTTCATGAAGGTGACTCCTCATCATGGGTAGTGAAGGTTCGGTCATGGGATTAATATTTCTCCTTAGTTTGTTGGACCTTTCAAGGTGTTGGATCATGTTGGAGTCATGGCGCATCAGATAGAACTTCCCCAAAAGATGAGCTGAATACATGAGGTATTCCATGTGTCACATTTTCTACACTATCTTCATGATGATTATGATGTCATTAATTGGGGAGAGATGAATTTTGAAGATGATGTAACCTTCAAGGAGTGGTATGTGGAGATCCAGGACCACTAGGAGAAGGCGTTGCATGGGTGTGCTATTTTCATGGTTCATGTTTTGTTGTTACATGGTAGTTATAAGATATCACAGGGTAATATGAGTCATAAATACATGTTCAGTAGCAAAAACAATTTTTTATTTAGACATTCTTGTAGCGTTTCTTATTTTTTGGATGTTAAAATTTTCTAGTTTATGAGATGGCTTTTCCTCTTGTCGATTTTTGTGGATTGACTACCTTTTGATAGGTGTTCACCTAGAGAATTTTTAAGTGTTGGATATTTTTATTATATGATTTTTAGTTTTTTCCTTTTAGTTAGGTGGTTGAGATCTTGTGATAGAAATATTATTGAGATATATCTCACAGGGTGGTCATTCGAATGACCCTTCACTTTCTTTTCTTTTTGGTTTTGGTTTTGAATTCTTAAGGATGATAATGGTTTGAGAGATATCTAATGTAAGGTAATATACCCTAATATCCATTTCCATTGTGAGGTTTGGGTGTTTTAGGTGTTCAAAGAAGGTATCAAGGTGTTCCAAGGTGTTTTGGAGAAAAAAAAAGTTTAGGGAAGTTCTGTGCCATGGAGCCTAGGGATATTCCACAGGGGTGGTCATTGTGGAATAGTAGGGATAAATATAGCATATGTTCCTAAGTAGAAGAGTTTTTAAGATAATAAAAAATATGACATGGATGTGTCATGGAGGTCTGGCTATGGTGTATCCCACCTTAGTGTTGTACCATAGAGTGAGGCTGTAGTACAATCCCTTCCCAATAGTAAAGTAGATGCAGAGTGGAGGTATTGGTCATAAAATAGGGTTTTGAAGAGATTATTTCAATATAGGAGGTAGATTCGTGTGGTATGTAAGCAACGACGTAGTCCCCTTTCTTTGAAATAGGCTGTTTGGATTGGTGGTTATGAATGCACTGTAGTACCTCCCCAAGTATATAGGATCTGATCCAAGGATCCAATCATGGATCTCAAAAATATATTTTACTAGGGTGATATGATTTTGTCTCTACCCAATGCACCATAGTATGGACCTCTTCCATCACTTCTATGGTGAGGTCAAAGAGGCTACAACATGGTCTTATTAAATCTAGTTGTGGAGGTGTCTTTTGAACTTACCGTGGCTTTGTGAAGGGGTGTTTCTACCATTATACTGGTGTAGGGGTTTCTTATGAAGTTGAGTTATGGGAAATGATACATGAAGTTGGATATGATGTCTGGTATAACTAGAAATTTTTATGGATGTAATTTAACTTTGAAATTGAAGTGTAGGATCTAAGAACAAGAACTTGTAATGTTTCTTGGTGCCTGTTACCTCATTGGATTGAATGCCTTGATAAAGCAGCCTGATTTAATCTAGTGGTCTCCCATGCTTATAGGGAGCCTAATCCTATGGATTATGTTCTGTTGAATAGAGCTATTATGGACATGAATATGATGTGGTCTTTCAATGTCTCGGTTTATTGTTCCCCAATGCTGGAGGATGACATGTGAGGCAAAATTCATTCACGTACTTGTAATAATCCCTTATAATGCTTGAATGTTATCTATTTATATATATATTTTCTCCTTAGGACCGGTTGCCACCAGTTCCTAGATTTTCTAGCAAGGGATTTATTTCTTCTTCTTTATTTTATGTTCATTCATAAATTTAACATGGTTTATCTCTTTGGGTTGTGGTGTAACTAAACTAATTAAATATTAAAATAGATTAATCAAAGTATTAGTTTATGTTTAGTGATCTCATATTGTTGTCTTCCATCATGATAACAGTTTGCCTCTTGATTTTATAAATAGTGTTATATCTATGTTATTTTTTTAGAATGTGTGTCATGCATGGTTTAACATTATCAAATTGATAAAATTGGTTAAGAACTTAAATCCAATAATATATTTTTTCTTTGATAAAGAACTTAAAGTGGAATGTGTAATGAAACCATTGTTCTTTTAATTTAATGTAAATAAAATTGATGCTTAGTGAGTGTTTAATTTAAAGTTATTATCCCATGTGTTACTATAATTGGATAAATAACTTGAATATGGAAATAGTATTTATGAGAATAATTATTAGAGTAATGTTAAATTATAATTGTTATTCTTTAAATATTGTGAAATTTGTAAAGTTCTGGGAAGCATGTTTACGTAATTTAATAGCTTGTTATAGCCTATAATTAGGTTACCCTGAGTTGGAACCTATGATAATTGAATAATTTAATTCAAGATAGAACACAAATAATTATTCGTTAAGGATAAATTTTTGGGGATTAGAGATCTTATTTTCATATAGAGGATTAATGCCTTGTGTTGGGGGACGAGAGTTCCAATTTTTATATGAAGGATGGACGAATTGTTTTAGGTCCTATATTACCATGTTAACTTGTTTGATTTTTTTTTCCTTCTATGATGTTTTCCGGATGTGAGCCTTACTATGTGATGTGGTGAGATCCTAGGATGGTTAATGAGATATGGGAGGGGAGGCTTGAGGTTTTGGAAACATTTGACGCTAGTGACAACAAGATTTATGGGGGGATGAAAGATGATGTTAGGGATTGTAAAAATATGATGGAATGGTTTAAAGATGGGAATACCCATTATTATGCTTAATTATGGGGTGATTTCTTGGTAATAATTCTATTCAAAGTTTATATGGCTAGGTTGCTTGTTTAGATGAATTCCTTTCCCCACTACTTGAGGTAGCTAGATTCTCTTAGTTATGAATCTATTTGATAGTATCTTAGGATGTTTTACTAGAATAGAAATAATTATGGAATGCTAGTAATTTTTAATAAATATTTTTACCCATGGGGTTAGTTTTGGAAGGAATAATAAAAAGATGATAATCTTGAGAAACCATGGACTCGGTTTGGATAATTCCCAGAGGGCATTAAATTCAGTTTATTGGTTAATGAAATATAATAATAAATGAAGTAATTTAATGAAATTATTCCTAATTATTTGTGATATTATAGGATATCAAATCATAAGAAGTGTAAATCAATTTTCTGAGTAAGGATAGATATAATTAATCTTAGGACTAGGTTTTTTCCCATAGTGTAGTGAAATCCATATTATATCCTCTTGGTTTTGTGATTTCATATGCTACCAAAACCATATAGGTTAGGGAAAATGAAACCCAATGGACTTTAATAGGGTGTTTCCCCAACATCTATGTTGGATAGGGATAGATGGATGACTACCCCCTCTGGACCCGCTCTCTTCTCCTCGTAGTATTATGTGATGGTATGCATGGTTTTTAGTTTCCCCAGATATGTGCATAGAGGTATGTAATAGTTTGTGGTTATTTTTAACACATGTATCTCTAAATATAGTATCCAAATTTTTATTAAAGGTATGATATGTATATTCCGTGATGCCTTGAGGTATATTTTATAGTTTATGGTCTATGATGGTTTGGGGTATAATACCTGATGTATGATACACATCATACGAGATGTAGTGGATCCCAGAAACTACTCAACTACTATATGGAGGCATGGAATGGGATGATGATATGATGTGATGCACAAGGTGTATATTGTTATACTTATTACTATTTTATTTTGGATGTATTCTTTTTGGGAGAGATGGCTCAAGATGTTCAACACTAGGTTAGAGTAGATTACTTGTGGGGAAGCGATAACTGGGTTTCCTTATTGTTTTATTATAATAATATATGATCCCTTGTATGAAATACATGTTGAGAGATATCCATGGATATAATGAGAAATTAATATACCTATTTAGGTGATGAGTTAGTTTTAGTTTTTGTTTACTAGGCTTTAGTATGATTTCTTTATCTTTTCTATAAGAGGCTCTAGGGAGAATCATACTAAGTATACCTGTTATGATGACCCTACACATATATAAACTATTTTTTATTAGTAAGAGAAGGTTGGATATTGGGAAATATATTAATAGACCATGGATTTGTAGGAGTTTTTTGGAATTCATGGTTCCTACTGAGTTTATCTTTTGGTACTTGTAGTTCCCAATTGTTTAAGCCTTCCCTGACATGAAATATATGTACTTCGGATTTAATTTATATTTATGAGCGTAATTTTTTTGGTGTATTTATCATATCTATCTCTTCTTCACATTCTATTATATTTTAATTCATACTATTTGTATTTATGATACACCCTTGGTGCTTATTTCCATCCTAAGACCTTCTGGAGGTGGGACTCAGGGGTCACTATCCTCCTAATTTTGTTACCAGATCAGGAGGGGTACCATTAGGGGGAGGGGGTCATGATAGTTCATGTTCTAAGTTAAATTTTAGGAAATTGTATGTTATTTCTCTATTAATACCCCATATTTTCTTCTACTCTAGTTATTCTAGGTTTTTAAGTATTCTTTTCCATTTTTTATCTATTTTGTAATCAAAAGACCCAAAGAATATTTTTAATAAAAACTGATAATATTTATCATTTTAGGTTGGTAATATTTATCTTCCATATCCATATTTTTCAATTTTTTTTTATATTTTTATACCTATACTTAAATTACTGATAAATTTATTTTTTACTAGATTTTAATTTATTTACAAATGATTTAAAATAATATTTTGAAACATTTTCTATGCAACTCACTTTTTAACTTTTTTATAAAAGAAAGAAAATATTTTTTTAACATTTTTGGATAAAACACATTTTCCCACCATCATGGACACTATTCATTATCAATATTAATTTATAAGTTTTTATGATTTTTGAAAAAAAATATTATTCCTATTGTTTGAGTATTTTTTATTTTTTTTAAATTTTACTAAAAGAAAATGATGTTTTCTCATTTTTTTAAAATCATATTTCCATCAGTTTTATAAAATTATTTTTTATATTTGTTAACATACTTTAATGATTGTTATGTTTCACTAGGGACATGACCTTATAATACTATCCAATACCTTTCTCTAGATAGATTATTATGATGATATATTAAGGATGTTTTTATGAAGCCTGTCTATTTCCCAAAGGTTAAACTATAATGGAATGATTACTATTTTTATGATCTTATTGCACACATACATATAATTTTATTTATGTGATGGGTGATCCCTAAATTTTAAACCCTTTCAATTCATTGGGTAAGGCTTGATATATTAAGAGATAATATGAAAGAGAACAGGTGAGTAAACCCAAACCTAATGGACTATGTCCATTAAATGATGGGTAGAACCATAATTATAAATCCCTATAATGTATTGGGTAAAGAATTATATCTCATGAGTTGACATGTTAAGGATTGGGGTGTGAAACCAATCTATTATGGGTCCTTTTCCACTATGATTTGAGAATCAGGAAGTGTCGCTTTCTCCTTTATGATATAGGAATCGTGTTGTGATGCCTAATTTATTATGTTATGATTTTATATACTTATATTTATGCCATAATTTTTTGAAAAAATCTTATGATTATAATATGGTTTTAGGGATCATTATTGTTTACTCACTTGAATCATGTATTATATTATTCCTAATACTTATTACATTAATTATTTTTTACAAATTATGGTTATTGAGGGTTTTTGTTTCATATATTATGATTATATACCTCAATTATGTTCTATAACCTTATTATCACCTATGATCATTGATTTATATCTCTCATGTTTACCATTATTAAGATTCTAAGGACACCCTTTATTATGTTTTATTTTCCCAAGGTTATGAAGAATAGTTTTAATTATCATATTTTTAAGAAGGGTACTAAGTGAGAAGAAAATTTTGTGAGATGTTGAAGATTTATTATGGAATAAAAAAATATGGGTATAATAGAAAAAATGATAATTTCATGAGAAATATATGGATATTATCAAGTAATGATTTTTTCCTAATTATCTAAAAACTAGACCTAATAGTATTAGGTATGTAAGTTACTCAATGTTGGTTATGGATATTATAATTATGAATGGTTAAATTTGGGTTACTTATTTTGGAATCAATTACACCATGTGAAGAGTATGTTTTTAGCCACAAATCCATGTGTATGAGTCTAGGGAATTATAGTAAATAGACACATCTTTATCAATGTATAAATAATACCTATTCTTTATAATACCAAACTTCATTTACTATAAAAAAATATAACACTCATTGTTAACAAATCCAACACACAACCTCCCAATTGTAACATTATCCCCTTTAGATTTTGTTGAAAAAACCACCATAAATCCCACTCCACCATGTAACTCCAAATTCATGAAATCAATTTATAGAGTTATGGTGAATTATATTCAATCCTAATTTATCAATAAAATTAAATGGGTACTATATTTTTATTAGTTTATTTTCTCTCCCTCTTGTTAGCAAAAACTTTGAAGCACATTTTCTAGTAAATCCATTTCACACTCTTATTGAAATTATCCCACTTTTGACACAATTTACTAACATAAAAATCATATAGTCTCTATCAAACATGATAATTATACCTTCAACACCTTTTGTATCTTTAAATAACTTCTAAATTATCTTAATATCCTTCAATTATTTTTAATATCTTGTCCTAATTAACTACTTATTGATACCACTTGTCAGATTAACATTCTAGAACTATGTTCCATTTTTAGAACTTTTAACAAATTGTGAAACCACTTTCAGTATCTATGGTATTTCATTAAGGTGGGTGCATAAAATCAACAATCTTAATTATTTTCATGTTTCTTTTTAAATAAGCATCACTACCTATTAAATTGGGAGATGTTTGTTGTTTTTACATGTCCAAAAATATTCCAACATAGAGGGTTGCAATTATTTACAAGAATAACCTATAAAAATGATTAATCTATACCTTGGTGTGATATAGGTTCCTTCGAGATCACATGACCAACTAGTATCAACCAATAGGTACCAAAATGCAGGGTTTATCCTTGTAATCCTGTTGCACATCTTCTAATTGTGTTTTAGTTCATCCCTCACTTTATAATTATATTAATAATAGATAAAAACTAAATATACTTCCACTAAATATACTTATGTTAAGTTTTTATATGATTTCTACGATAATTTTGAAGTTTGGGAATATTTTTATGGTTTAATTTTATTTTTATTATGTTTTGAATATTAAAAATACTTCACATATTTAAATTTAAAAAATTGGATAATTATAATTTCTCACTAAATTTTTAATCAATATTTTAGTTTTTATAATATTTAGAGTTTAATTTTGTTATTTTGTTTTATAATTATGGTTTTTATATTTTGTTTTTATAAAATTCATATATTTTTTAGTTTTTTGAATTTCAATGTTTATTATTATTTGTTTTCAAAATTATGTACCTTAAGAAGTATTAGTTTTTTACCCTATGAAGTTATAATTTTAGTAAACTATTATATCTTATAATGCATAGAATATTTAATCATGCCTTCCATGGGGCATAGAAAAAAAATTATCTTCTAAGTTATAATTAAGTATAGTGGTTACCCTACACTGTATCTAAGGAGGAGTGCATAAAAATCATGCTTATTGCTTTAAATTATAGAAAAATGGGGTTATTTAGTTGTGATTATTTGAAAACTAAATTGAATTAGTTATAAAGGGTTGACAATAGATTTATGGAGAAAGTTATAGGGTTATATTTGAATTAACTTTTTCAATGACATAATATTATAAAAGTAATTTTATCACTCTTTTGATTGACTAATAAATGAAAGAATCCTTGATTGAGATGAAAATAACCCTTGGTTAAAGGTTACATTGACTAACAATTAATGATTTTATTCATAGGGTAGTAAATTAAATAATGAAAAGGAGAAAAAATGTTGAGAGATAAGGAAGTGGAGGAAAACAAAGGCATCCCCTCAGATAATTTCTATATAATATAAAGTAATAAAACCCAAGTTAGAAAACACAACCTGTCTCTTTGATTCACCACTTTTAGATAAGAAGATATTAGCCCCCATATTACCCTCCCTTAAAGTGTGAAATATTTCTACATTTATATATATAATGTTTCTACATGTTTGGATGTAATAGGAAATGTTCCAAGAGATTTTACAATTAGATACCAAAGAATTGTCCACCATGGTTGAGTCTGATCCAACTGAGGAAAGAAAAACATTATTTATCCTATGTAGATAATTTCTGGTGATAAGCACATAAATTTTAGATTATAGAGAAAAAACCTATCCTTATATGGTAGATAAGAATAATATGATAGATCCTTGAGAGTCTTAGAAATTTAACCCTCCACATATAACACATTATGAAAAGGATTCATTAGTGTTCAGTTTAAAACCATGAGCACACGGTGTCAAGAAAACCCAAATAACATGACCTCTAGATTGGTCTACATCAACCAAACCTAAAGGTAGACCTTTCATGAGGTGAAAAAAACTTATTTTCCTAAATAGAGAAATAATAAAATCATATAGATACAGAAGAAAAATTTGTAAAAACTAAATTGAGGCTCTGTAGCCTTGATGATGAGCATTGTTACATGCTTCCCAAAGAACCTAGTAGCCTACAGTGAGGAGAAACAACCTCCCCAAGATGTTAGCACTCACAACCCCAAGATCTCCAAGAAAAATCTGCATGAACCTGTCAATTAAAACAAACCATTGATTGGATCTTGGGATACCCTTCATGAAAATAAATCATTTTTTCATGAAATTCAATAAACTATTTCTAAAAAACCAAGGAAAATCCCAATCAGGAATTGTAACACCATAACAATCCAAAAACAACTCACTCTTATCACAAAAATTCTAGTGATCAATCTAGACTTACCATCCAACACAAATATTCTTAATTGATATAGGATTCAATTTGTGCAGTGATGTTATAGAACTTCAACCAAAGATATAAATAATGAATAACACAAAAATTCTAAATAAAATCGTGTAAGGAGAATTAAGAACCATTTTAAAAAAACCATTTAATGGAAAAAGAGAACTTCAATTAATTAAAATGTGATACTCAAGAATTATAAAATGTGGTCTCCTTCCTTTCCCTAATAAATCTACATTTACCCCTCTATTAGAGGGGTCACTGAGAATAAGTGGTAAATGGAAGATAATGAAAACATAAAATAAAATTAAAACATCAAATCCCTCACCATTCCCTCTCTCCCCTTTCCTAGTCAAAATTTCCCTTTTTGTTCTCCCAAATGGTGGGAAAGAATATTTAAAAATACTCCATCCTTCAATTCATATATTGAAAAATTATAGGCACATACATATTTCCTATGGGATGAACTCTAAGTGTCAACAATATCGAGATATTAAATCTCACAAATTAATAGTTAATTCCCATGCACATCATAATTATTATTTCCTTATAATCAGCCCATGAGCATCAAATCTTTATATACTTTATAAAATAAATCTAGGCTTCTGAGTCTTAGAAGCAAATGAGGTACAGTAACTCAAAGTTTTTATTTCCTTATTTATGAAAAATTCACTAAGTGATGCATTATACAAGGATAAAATATCACACAAGAGATAAATTATCATAGAACCTGGAAAACAAATATTTGAAAAATGGAATTATATTATAGGGATTGATTTTGTAAATGAAATTATTGTATATGGTTGAAAATTATCTTAAAATCCTCACAAAATATTATATGAGATCAAAATTTGGAAAACTAAATAATCATTTTGGAAGAAAAATATCCTATGAGGTAGAATAAAATATCTTCTGATGAAGAACTGCAACAAATTAAAACATCATCCATGCTTGAAACATCATACGAAGTATATTTTTAGAAAAGTGAAACATCATATGAGATAGATTAAAAAATTATACTGTGGACTAGACTTAACTAAATTCATCTATTCCGGCTAAAAAAATAATATTTCCAACTAATTAATATAATTTTAAAACCAAAATAATGGCATGATGAAATATTTCTATAAATTATTAAAATTACTTAAAAGAATTTAATTTTTCCATTTTTAAAATTAAATCCTAAAATATACTTTAAAACTAAATATGTTATAAATTTCATCCTATTGAAAAATGGTTGGGGAATAAATCATTAAAAACATATTATAAGTATTAAAAATACTTGCTCTATCTATTCCCCCATACTTAAATCTTGGACTCTTGGACAAGTGAACATCAAAATTATTTCCAAAGTAAAATAAAACACTAAACCCATGTGATTTAACTTATTTAAACCCATTTAACTCAAGTTATTATGCCTCCTAAATGATATTAATTCAACGTGATTTATTAAGTTCATTTAATTAAATCCCATTTATTTCATCCACTCATGCATACATATTCAAGTGTTTGTGTATATCATGATGGATTTTTAGGGTTGTTCCAAGGGTTATGTTTAGTGATTTCCAATGAGAAACTTTTAAGGTAGATTAGAAGTTTTAGATATAGTTGGAATATAATGCATGATTTTAGTTTCCTTAGAGAATTTATCTTTTATAAAATCCATATTCAATTACTATAACTTATTATATTAAAATTTTAATGAATAATCCCACCAAAAATTCTATATATATTCAAGGGACTTCTCTCAAATTATTACAATATTTTAACAAGATCCTTATTAGATAGACTTTATCATCATCTTTATTTTTAAATATATTTTAGATTATATCACCTTTAGATATATTTTAAACTTATTTTATAATCCAAATATATAACACCCTTTAATAACTTTTTCAGCATCATCATTTTATTTTCTTATTCCCTCTTTTCCAATAAAATTATTTCAAATCAGTTAGATCTAGATTTTTTAATGGGAAAAAATTTGCATAGGTAATGAGAGGCTATTTCTACATAAATAATTGCATAGGGAATGAGAGGCTATTTCTACATAAAAATTGTAGTGGAATTATATGGAGATAATTGGGAAACTTCAAGTAATGTTTTATATTATTCCTATATTGATTTCAATTACAAAATAACTATAAGAAAGTTATAGGAAATTCTTATTTAAATTCAAATATATTCATCCAAACATATTGCTTAGATCCATGGTTCCCTCCACTACACTTGAATTCAATTTTTATTATAAACCATCTTCAAGATAAAGGTATATAGGGAATTTTGGATTGAAATTTAGTTTCCGATCATGTTCATCCTTGGATTCTAATGATTTAAAGGTTAAAATGGAAAGGTTATAAAGAAATTGAGTTTATTGAAAAGGGTGTTCCAATAATCAAAACAATGCATCAATAATTTTTACAAAAAGTCCTTGAATACTATAAATCCTTAAATATACGACTTAACAATTATAGAATGTTCAAAAATTACTTTTTTCTCTCATTAAAAAGGTTATAGTGGATGATATTTGTTTTTTCAGAAACATCACAATTAATTCCTTCAAAAAATTTATTAGTATTTCATGACATGTGATTAAAAAATTAGTGGATTTTCAGGAATTGTTTTAGTTAAACATTAATATAAAGATAGTTTATGGTTTAACTTAGTTTCATCACATTGGAACAGATTCAAATTCTCAAGGGTATTCAGTTTATGCTTATCAAGTTTTGAAACACACAAAAAATAAAACGAAATCACACAAAAAATTTGAAAAACAAAAATGTTAAAATTACTAGACTAAAATAGTGAACCCCATACATAAATGATACAGTGTCCTCAATTAATTAAAAAAAATTATCATGAAATAATATTTTATATATAATCATAGTATAAAATAGAGTTCCATTGAGAGATACAACCTGATATATATTTATTGATAAATAGGTTGATGGAGTCTGAGCTCCTCCACTGGTTCGTGGGGTAAGTTTCCATGTAAGTTATTCAAAAAATTTACTTTTATAGTGAATGGGGACTTGGTTCTTTATTCTTAAATATTTATAGAACCACAAGGATATACATTAATAATTATGAAAGGATATTCCCATCTAGAATAAATTTTACCTAGAATTATCTTGAGTCATAAATTAAATAACAACACTTGGTCTCCTGAATAAAATACTTATATTGGATGATCTTATCATGATAAACTATTATTATTTATTTATATATTTTTGAATCCTAAAAATATTATCATATAATTTATTTCATCACTTGTAACTATAATCACATTTCTATTATAGCTTTGTCTAGTTTTGAGGTTCATCTCCCTCATAATCTAGTATGCTTTGTTCTCTAATTCCATAAGATGGTGGTAGATTTTTCCATAAACTATCATGTATGGGATAATTATTATGGTGTTTTTACATGATATACTATACTAACATAATTAATATTATAATATTTGGATCCAATCTTCCTGTTAAGTTTTATAGTTTTCTCAAAACATATTTTGATTTACTTGTTAGCCAGTTCAGCTTGGCCATTGGTTTGTGGATGGTAAGGTGTTGATGTATTTTGATGTAATACATATTTTTATAGAAAATAATTCATAGTATTATTGAAGAAGTGAGTTACTTGGACATTAATGATAGTTCTTGGAATTACAAACCTATAAAATATGTTATACTTGAAAAAGAACACATGACCATGGCATCATCAGTTTTGGTGGTCTTTTCTTCCAACCATTTTGAAATATAATCTAATGAAAGTATAATTTAAGAATTTTAAAATAAAATTGGGAATGGTAATATAAAATGTATTCCCTAAAATTAAAAAATATTTCAAAAATCTAATGGGACTTTGAAGAATTTCCTATATTTTTGAAATATTTCCTGAAAAATGAAAATTTTCACATTTTTTACAAAACTCATGTCTATATTTAAACATTGATATAGAATAAATTCAAGATTAAAAAACATACCTTGTAGTTATCTAAGGTCTAAATTTATTTTAAAAAACTAGTGTGTGATATAATCACAAAACAAATTGTATTTTACTTATAGGAAAATATATTATGATAAACTAATCACTGTATATTTTCCAAAGGAATGGATCTTACCAAATGTAAAATATTGAATCATGTTTTATTTTTTTTTTCATTTTTGGTGAATTTAAATTAGTTGGTACCTATGAATTAAATAGATAACTCACTAAATCTTCATACTAGGGTACAACTTATTTAACCATGTACAACTGTTCTCCTAGAATATAGTCATTTAGTGGACCCTTCTCTAAAATTGTTGCTTGATCAAGGTTGTGTAGACTAATAAAGTATCAATTCCCTTCTTATAATTAATTTACAAGTTGAAATACTTCATAAGTGAAATCCATATCACAAGACTAGGCTTGGATTTTATTTTTTTCATTATATATCATAAGGTTGCGTGATTGTAAAATACGATAACTCCATCTCTAAGAAATATTATCTAAAATATATCTAAAGTAAATAAAACAACACAATACTCTTTTTTTCGTGGTTATAAATTTGAATTAGGTAATATCTAAAGTTTTTGAATCATCGATAATGACTTTTGGCCTCCCCAAAATTCTTTAGGAATGTATTTCTCCATATTCTTGATTGGGAGAATAAAAAATAATCTAAAATTATGCTACCAATTTTGAAGAAATATTATTTCTAGGGTTATAAATCTCCATTTAAGTTCATTAAAGGTTTATATACATTCATAACTAAATAAAAATTTATATTATTTCAAAAGTAACTGAAATAGAGGGAGATAAATACTACTAAAGTCCTTGATAATACTCCTATAAAAACTTAAATGTCTTAATAAATATATAAAATGTTTTATATATATTGGATATAGAAAATATGTTATCAAATAAATATTTTATTTATTCTATTAAATACCTATTTATGATATTACATGATGAAGGAAAATTCATTTTCCATTATAAAATAACACTTTTAAAAATTCAAATCAACATTATTCTTAATTTATTTTTAATACCCTTTCAATATTTGTTAAAAAATGGTCAAAATAATTTCTAAGGACATTAAAATAAACTAAAAATACCTCCATCCATTCCTCAATATGATATAAGAAAATAATTACCATACAACTATTAAATTTTATTGGGGTATTTTATATCCCAAATAATATTATATTGTAAAAAAATTCCCTAAAGGTATATGTGAAATTTATCTTCTCTTAATCTTATTAAGAAATGGGCACTTGGAAATATCCTAAAAATCCATCTTAAAAAAAATAATGAGTTCTCCATGAAAAATTCTCTAGAATCTAATCAATGAATAGAATGGGGAAGTTATCTTTTTTGGTTACTTGGTTTATCTTTTTATAGTCCATACACACTCTCCATCTATTCCAAATTCTTATTGGAATTAATTGATTCTATTCATTATTTATTATAGTCACACCTATTTTCTTCCGAACTATATTAATAGAGCTAACCCATTGTGAATAAGAGATTGTGTAGATATTGTAAAACTCTAAAATATTTTCAATTTACTTGTTTACCACCTCTATTAAAGTGGGATATAAGAATATTTGGGGTATCATAATAGGTTTATAACCACCCACAAGTAGAACTCTATGTGAAAACAATTATTGGGTTTATTTCTGGAATATCACATAAACTCTATCATATCTGTTTAATATTATTTCTCAAAAGTTTAATTAAAGTTTATTCTTTGGTTGAAGATAAATTATTATCAATTATTATTGGTAAATTTTCTCCTATCATCATGTACACATATTTTAAATTTGTGATAATCCATTTTAATTATAGATCTAGGGTTTATTCATGATATTAAATCAGATTGAGGTTACCTACTCCCAAGGATTGAATTTTATACACACATAGAAATTAAACAACGAATTATTCAAAAAAAAAATCATCAAATTAAATATAATATTCAAAAGTTATAACTTCCATACATCTTAAAATATATTTTTTTAAAATTGAATACAATTTTAGAAAACATTATTATATTGAGAATTTCTAATAAAAAAATTATCTCTTAAGGAAAAACTTTTATAAAACAAACCTAATTAGTTAAAGGTTCCATCCCCTTTAAATTAGAGAATTTAATAGAGTTAGTGATCATTTAGAGGGTTCCTCATGGAGTAAAAAAATATTAAAGTTTACAATTATTAATCTAAATACCATGGTGAGATTTATTTCATGAACAATGATGATGGTCCTTACATTATTCAAGATTGGACTCCCTAAAATGATTGGTTAGTGTGATGGGTTCCTATATTCCTCCATTTTTAATACATAGAAGTATGTTGGAAAGATTTAATATTGGAATTTCACAAATATATCCTCAAATACTCCAGATGGTAATAAAATGGATCTATTTTGAAGTTGGATGACCAATTTTGTGGGTTTCAAATCTCATATCCATAAATATATAAAAACAGAGAGGGGGATTGCATTTATCGAAGCACCAAGATCACACAAAGTATCTAACAAATTTAAAGAGTATATTTAAGAAAGAATATAATATGTTCATAGATATAGATTTTTTTTGGAAATTCTGTCATGATAAGAGATGAGACACTTCTTTCCAAATTTATTATTTAATTTTCTTGAAAACTCATTTTCTTAGTGAAAAGTTATTTTAGGAACTTAGTATGCATGGGAATATGTTGGAGAGATTCTAAGAGAGGGATGATAATTTAAAATTTATGTAATGTTTCAAGGACCTATTTTTGAAATGGTTCTTTTTGTTTATTTTTTGTATTGTATAATCCTTGATGGAAATGGTAGTTGAAGATCTTACTTTTCTTTTTTTCTTCTTCTTTTCCAATATTGTTTCAAGTTTTTTCTTTATTTTTGGTACATATTCATCTTTAGACTTATTTTATTCTTTTTCTTTGAGATATTGATGGGGTTATTTATACATGGGTCCTTTGTTTTGTTTATCTTCCTATATAGTCAATAGTTTTAGTCTAGGTTGTAATTATTGATGTTTGAGGTTCCTAACTGCCTCATCTTTATTTCTAATTGAATTTTTTTCTAACTTTTGTGTGGTAATGGGGTGAATTTACTTTTCAATTTTGGTGGTTATAACACTCACATTTTCTCTTAGGTTATAGATTTTTTGGGTAGGTAGATTCCTTAGATTTTTGGATAGAATACACACAAGGTTTTTGACTATTCTTGTTAATATATATACTACATTGTTTAACTATTTAAAAACTTATCCTTGTTTTTGTTGCATAGTAGGTTGTGATGTTGTGAATAAATGATCATATATTTTATTTTTATGAAAAATAAGTAGTGATTATTGGCAAGAATTTGGGTTATAATTTTATTTAAGTGTATGTTGGATGGGTGGTGTGTGTTGATATTATTGCTGGAATGTATATTAACTTGGATACTTGTTTTTGGAGAGGGGATATGGTTTGGTTTGGTTAATATCCAAATCCATATTGAACCTGGCCAGAGTCTCTCAATCCTCGGTCTCTTTTTGTACAATATTGGTTGAAAGGATGCTACAAAACTTTCCATTCCATGAACATGGGCACAACTATTAGTATAATGGTCACATGACGAGTAAAAACCACATACCCTAGAAGTTTATTATTATTCAGTATATTATTTTAAATCTATATGTATCACTAAAATGGTTAGTTATTTAAGTTTAGAATCTAATAATGGAGATGGATCATGTGTTCTTTCCTCATGGATTCCTTTACTAATAGTATCTCTTATGCTGAATTGTTGGGTGTTTAGTGAAATATTTTTAATTAGGAACATAGAATCTATTAGTAAATTTTTATTCAATGATGGTATAGATGATTCATTCAACAGGTCCCTATCATTGTCCAGTAGGCCTTGGTAGAAAAAATAATGAAGTTATGTTCCTAAATTTCTTGATGGGGTAGCTAGCATATAGTTTTTTTAAACTCTCCCAACACTCATAAAGAGTTTGTACGAATGTTTATATAATGGAATATATCTATTTTATGATATCTATTCTTTTATAGGTGGGGAAAAATATTTTCATGAAGAATATTTTAATTCATTCTAGTCATGTAATTCACCTGGTTATAGGCCTTACTGTCATGACCTGTCCCCCAGGGCCCGTGTCGTGACTACTCCAAGCCCGCCTTCCATAGGCCAAGGGATGAAAACTAGTACCGAAAGACATATTACCTAAAACCAAGAAGGCATTTCCTTTATAACCTATAAACACACACAACCAAGCACACAGAAAGATACGAAAACAAGTAACTGTATAGTAAATAGGGTGTGTACATAAAGAAAAAGGGGCCAGAATACAAGCCCAAATGAATAGTATAAGTAAACTAAAAAGTACAAGTAAAACTAAAACAACTCCAGTGGACACCCACCAAGGATCCTACCTGAAGGTTAGGTACAGATCTCGAACGGTCGTCCCTGCGGTATGCCTCATCTAATATCCACCTCTGAGCTACCTTCTGTCCTGGTACCCTCGTCCTCCGTCAGCACTGTCCGTTGTATGTAAAAGACACAATAAGGTGCAGGCGTAACCCATGCAGGGGTGAGTATAAAAATACTTAGCAGGGACGCCAAGGCCCTCTAAGGTATCTCAAAATCCACAAAGGGTAAACCAAAAATCATGAAAACAACTGACAACCTTACTTAGGTATATGACCATACATATAACTAAGTTATCAAGTATACTCATCTCATTCATGAGGAAACACAAGGCCCAACTCATTAGACCAAAGATCAACTGTTTCATAAAGGAAAGAAGACCACGAAGGTAACACCACAAAGGTAAGTACCACAAATATAATGCCACAAAGAAAAATACCACAAAGGTATCACCACGAAGGTAAGTACAAAAAAGGTACGCCACACAGAAGAATACCAAAAAGGTATCACCACGAAGGTAAAGACTCAGCTCACACCAGGTATAACTTAGGTATGGTAGAAAATATGATTAGATGTAACTACTAAATCATCTTACCCTGTTAAGATACAGACCCATGTAGGATCCTAAATCATCAGTCCCACGTAGGATCCTAAATCATTAGACCCAGATAGGATCCTAGTATAGTAGACCCACGTAGGATCCTAGAGTAGTCCCATGTGTATTTCCTAGATTGGATCTAAGTGGGACTCTCGAACACAGACCCACATAGGATCCCAAGGCACAAACCCATATAGGATCCCTTTCTCATGTTACAGCCAACTACAGGGTTCCCACACTATGCTCCCTTGATTCTGGGAGGGTCTGCTCCTCAAGCCACAGTTTGATACTCCAACTACCAAAAAGTCCCATGAAGAAGTATCCCAAAGGACTGACACATAATAGGGGTCTGAACCCAACTAACGATGCTTCAATCGGACGCCCAGTTTATAAGTTATTGGCTTTTTAGTCCAGAGGGCCCGATTGGATTCTTGTTCGATCCAAATCGGCTGTACACAAAATTTATCCAAAACTCAAATGGGGTATATCCAAGAACCGTCTCGATACAAGGTTTCTGGTGCCATAAAAGGTTCGTCAAATGGACACCTGTAGCTCAAGTTATGGTTGAAAGAATGAAAAGGGGTCGAAGCTGGTCTAGGTCCGGTCCGATCCAGTCGGACTGACCCGGATCGACCTGGTCTGTGCCGAACCGACCCGATTTTGGTCAACCCATCCCAACCAGGGTCCGACCAGGCCCCCTAGGTCCGGTCCGGCCCAGCCCATTGGGTGGTCTACGATGGTCGGCCCGTGATGGGTGGCCCGCCGGGCAGCCTGCGATGGGTAGCCCACTGGCCCGCGGTGCGGTTGCGCGCTGCGCCACCATCGGTGGCCGGTAGTGAGCCGACCGCCCTCCTTCACCGCCGAGCCCTTATGCCACTACCCTTGTACTTTGGTGACAAGGACGCACACTGCAACCCCCTTCGCATGGCCACCTTTGTGCCGTCCACCGCTCTTTCTCCGCCGCGGCCGATGGGCCATGACCCTTCTCCGGCAGTGCGGTCGCACTGCCGCTGCCATCACAGCTGGCCGGAGTGCCGACTGC
Organism: Viscum album; assembly: GCA_963277665.1. Lineage (NCBI taxonomy): Eukaryota > Viridiplantae > Streptophyta > Magnoliopsida > Santalales > Viscaceae > Viscum > Viscum album. The sequence goes on along the minus strand of OY728125.1, from coordinate 351,972,446 downwards.
CACTCCCAAGACCTTCCAACGATGTTCATCGGGTTTCTGAGTGTGCCCTGGTGGTCTGTTCTTCATTCCGCAGACTCTCGCACTCTTCTCGGTATGTCACCATCGATTCAAGACCATCAAAATCCCACAAAGGTTGCAGAGGGGTCGGGCCGTGTTCATTTGGACCGTACCCTCCGCATTAGAATGGTAGCACATGGTATAATTGTTCTTAAATCAAGATGAACGTCAAGAAATAGGTAAGGGATATATAAAAAATAATCCCTACCTCTATTTCTCGTTGGATGTGATATGAGATGAATTCGGTGAAGGCGATGAGGGTGCCAACGATTGTCGCTTCTGAAAAATGCTTCCGAAGTCAGGCTCGTGCATCATCCTTGTTCTTGATTCCGAAGTATGTTATTTGTTGGAGAGGGCGTTCTTCGTTTGGAGGAAAAGTTTCTCCAAAGTTCTCCCAACTCTCACCTTTTACAACACTTCCCAAATTCCACCAAAAATAAATAGCCAACTTATTAAATTAAGTTTTATTAATTTAACTAGAGTTGGCAATTAATTAAGTTTATATTGGCATAATTAATTTAGAGAAAACCAAGAGTCACCTCCCTCATTAAAGAGGGAGTTCAAAGGTCATGTGGTCCCCACCATTAATTTCAAAATCGGAGGTTTTAAGCTCGGGTGGTCCCCACCACTACACATTCAAATGGGAGGTTTAAAAATAAAAAATAAAATTTGTTCTTTATTTTATTTTTATTTCCACGAATAACACAAAATATAACTTTTAGCCTCGTCCTATTATGGTCTAGGTGAGAGTCTCCTTAAGTGAATATCGGTGCTGCGTGTTCAACGGTGCCCTGAGATTTCAATTCCGAGCCTCAGTTCAAAAGTTACAAAAACCCACTCGCACATTTACTTAACGTACCCAAAAATAAGTTCATAAATTCATTCCAGGCCCACCGGGCCTCAGAATCACGCACCATCAATTTTCACAGACTCTTAAAATTCCCATATTATTAGAAAAAATTTACATTAAATTTCTTGGTATTTACACTTACAACCATTATTTGGAATATCATTTAAGTTAAAGGAGAAATTACCTCCACTTTACTTACTCTTCAAATACTACTCAGGGTTTTAGTGTCACACCAATATGAATCCTTGTATGTGTTTATTGGGATATTATCCAAAAATACTATGTAATAGTTGTTTGTTAAAATTCATTTTTCATTTTAGGCATAATTATCTAAGTATTATGATTATTGAATTGGGGTGTACAAAGGTCTCTAAAGGACTGATTAGGATTGTTAGTCATAATAATAGGCTCAGTGTGAACACTTGATGTTTCTATTGAGTTTTCAAGAGAAATGTTTTCAAATTCATATTGAAAATTAATGTTTAAGTATTTCTATAAATGTTCTTTAAATTTAAGGATCTAGTAGGTAAGGACAAGTGTTAGTGGTTTTATTCATAAAATGTAAGAATTACATTGTTGGTGTTTAATCTTTGATAATAGATCCATATTTTGACACAATCCTCTCTTGGGATGTGTAAAAATAAATTATTTTATAACATAGTGGTTAAACTAGTTTTTCTCAAAGGAGGAGTGCACAATAGTCAACTTTTTTACTTTAAATTAGAGAAAATGGGGAGTTTTTGGTTATGATTATTTGAAAACTAAAGTGAAGTATTTAGAAATGTTTGAAAAAAAAATTTATGAAGAAATTGATAGGGTTAGGGTTGAATTAATTTTTTAAAATCCATTATAGTCTTAAATGTAAATTTACCTCACTTCTTATTGAATGATAAATGAAGAACTCTATGATCGAGTTTCTAATCAATCCTGGTTGAAGGAGAAAATGGAAACCACCCATGTGTGCATGAAATTCAATGAATTATTCCTTAATTAATAATTAAAATCCCAATTAAAAATTAGTTATCCCCATTAATCCATAAATAACTCACTACTATCACACAGCTGATAGTGATCTCTATAAAATCACCACCCAAAAAAGTCTTCTTAATTGAGACAAGATACACTAGGTGGAGGGAGTTTACTAAACTTAAACCAAAATTTTAAACAATAAATAACACTAAAACCCTAAGTAAAATTTTATAAAGATAATTGATCACCACTGTCATTTAATAGAAAAAATAAAAGTTCAATATCATTAATTAATACTTAATTCCCATGTGCATGATGAATTTAATTTCTTTATAATCATCCCATGAGTATAAATTCTTTATATCCCTCTTGAAACAAAGACACATGGATAATTATTAGAACTAATCGAGGTAAAACAAATCAAATATTTTATTTCCATACTTCTAATAAATTCACTAAGTAAAATATCACATGATTAAAAAATATCATACCCGATATAAATTGTCATAATGGATGGAGACCAAATATTTGATATGGGGAATTATATTATATAGCTTGATTTTAAAAATGAAATTATCCTATACAACTGATAATTATCTTACATACCTCGCAAAATATTATACAAGATCAAAATTTAACAAAGTAAATCATCATATTAGAAGAAAAATATCATATTAGGTATACTAAAATATCTCATGAGGTATAATTTTAGGAAAGTAAAATGTTATCTAAGAAAAAAATAAATTTAAAAAGAATATTTTTGGAAAAGTTAAACATCATATGAGACAGAGTAAAAACTTATTCTATAACCGAGGTTTAGCGAAATTCATCTATTCATGTTAAAAAACAAAAATTCAAAATAATTTTTATAATTTTAAAACCAAAATAATGGATTGAAAAAATATTTCAGGAAATGATTAAAAATACTCTAAATCATTTAATCTTTCCATTTTCACACGTAAATCCTAAAATATCTCTAAAAATAAAATATGATGTAAATAAAATCATAATAAAAAATGGTTGGGTATTAAATCGTTAAAAATATATGAGATGTATTGAAAATATAAACTCTATCACATGTAACCTATAAATATGAAAACTTGGAAAAATATTTTACCCTATGAAGTTTCATATGTACCTTACAAAGTATACCCTATGAAGTGTACCCTATGAAACTAAACTTGATGAAGTAAATAAACCCTATTAAATTAAACCTATAAGGGAAAAAACCTTATAAATAAATGAACCCCATGAATATTGAACCTTATGATGATAATGAACCTTACAAAGATCACCTATACCCTATGAAGATTAAACTTTATGATGATAATAAACCTTACAAAGATAACTAATGCGCTATGATAACAAAACTTAATAAGATCACATGTACCCTATGAAGTTCATTATGAACTCCACATAGTTTTTCTACTCTATGAAAACTACTATATATTACAAACTTCTATTTTAGGAAGTCTTAACTTCTATATTAAAATCCATAATTTCTATCTTATGAGATTATTCTATCTTAATAAAATTATATCTTACTAAGTTATATCTTATGAGAACATCTATATTATGTGATATCTATTTTTATAAGGATTCAAATCTTATGAATATCTTCAAATTATTTTAATATGTGTTATTTTTTGTTATTTTTCTTCATTATTTGTTTATTTTTCTCAGAAACATTTGTTGTGAGTTTCAGAAACTCATTTTAAGTATACCATGATTCTAAATATAGGAAATATTATATATGGATTTGATTATAAAGATTATAAACTAACCATTGAAGATTTTTTAAATAATGATCAGGGGAATGAATAAAGAGATAAACCGGTTATAAGAAATATGAAAGTGCTAAAACTATAATACTATGACTAATTTCTACTACAGTGATCATGAGGGAGATTAAACATGATATCCTTTTGCTAAAGTGATCAAACTGCTACATCAATATTCCATTCTTCACATTTTTATTTTTTGGCTTCAAGATTGTATTTTTTTATTTTCATTTTATACTTTCTCTACCATTTTATGTTTTTACCATTCAAAAGTAATGTTTTTTGGTTATTCCTTTGAAATATAATGTATATTTATAGAGTTATGACTTCATCAGAAGTTAGGTTATTTTTTGGTTGTTCCTTAGTATATAGAAAGGTAAGATATATTTTTTGTGTTATGCCGCTAATTTATTAAATGGAAGTTCATGTAAAATGTTATCACATCCTTTCAAAAGTGAGATTTTACTTATTAGGTACCATCTATCACAAGGGGAAGAGTGGAGTGAAGAGTAGATATAAGATCACATTGATTTTAACTACTATAAAAATTTGGTGTCTTGTTTTTTATTTTTTTTACACATTAAATTATATTTTCTTTCTATTGTGACTAATTTTGTTGGAATCCTCATGTATTAATCATGTTTTAATGATCAGAAATCTTATTCAACCTAGTTAACTCCTATATATTATATCACAATCATGTGTATTCATGTGTATTATTATTTAAGTAGTCTCATGATTTAAGAATATCCATTCAAGATCTCATTTTCTCTACAATCATTTTACTTACTTTATACTATCTTTGATCTACTCTCATAATACCTTCTTTGACAAATGCTTAAGTCTAATCCATTCTATTATCATCATTACTTAAGTCTGAAAAAAGTTACTTTGAAAAGTATGAGACACCGTGAGTTTTCCACTGGTTATGTCTTTATGGCACCGTGAACCAAGAAACCATGAAGAATTAGACACCGTGAAGCAAGAAACCATGAATAATCAGACACCATGAAGTAAGACACCATGAAGAATCAGACACCGTGAAGCAGACACTGTGACCGTGAGACACCGTTACTATGAGACACCGTGATCGCGAGACACCGTGACTATGAGACACCGTGACCATGAGACACCATTACCATGAGACACCGTGACGACAAGACACCATGATCAATATAGACACCGTGTGAATGATACACCGTTTCCATGAATTACTGTGACATCGTTTATTAAACTATTTTTCCGTCTTTCAATTTAATCTCTAACGGTCATATTTGAAGATTTTAAATTCCCTGACATAATTAATGTTTCTTTGTAGACATATCATCTGACAATATGAGGTACGAGGTGCCATATCCCTGAAACCTGTCAGCTCCAACACATGCATTCCAAGATAAAACCAATGTGTGGCCAAGAATCAACTAAGCATGATACTGAATGAAAGAACAAGGCTGTGAGCACAAAAACGAAGAACAATAAGAGAATTTCTAAAGGAAAGATTGTCACATGCATGCAACCTGACACTTCTGAAGAACACACGAATCATATTTGAAGATTAGAGTACATATTCACATTGTAAAACCTCACGAAGAACACAAGATGAATTGAAACACTCTATTTTATAGATGAGGACTCGAATTATGCATCTGTTTCATCTCAGAAGTCCAGAGTTGCAAAGAACAACACACAGAGCACTTCTAAACCTATCTAAATCTTTTTGCTCTGTTGTGTAGCTTTTATTAAATTTCGAGCAGAGTGTATACCTGTAGAACAACACACTATGTCTCCTACATTAAACTAAAGGATATAAGATATACTTACTCAACCATTATCTTACTCTTGAGTATACCCACTGATAAGTTTGGAAGAGGTCCTTGTGTGTTTTGGTTATTTTGTCCCCATGAAAACTGTGGAAGAGGTCCCTGTGTGACATAGACAGTCTATGTACTATTGTTAACCCCAATCCAGGGTGTGAATCAAAGTTTATAATATAAACTACTTGGTGGCAGGTGATCACCAAGTGGATTGGATTAGGTCTCAGCTTGAGACTGAACCACTTGTTTTATATCCGCTGTACTTCTTAATTTAGTTTTCTCTATTTTATCACTTTACTGTATAATTCAGAAATCACTAATTTCACTTTGATAGTTAGTCTTGGAAAGAAGTTATAACTGTCTTGTCTTAGTATAATAACTTCAAAATTAATTTTAATAACACAAATTAAGATTACTGATAATTAATCAATCTACTAAGATGTTACTTAAATAGTAAAAATATTATAATAGTATAATCTTGATTAACTGGGCTGTATTTAATCTTTGGGGAAACCTTTTCGAAATAATTTTTACAGAAATTTTTATAGTTACTCAATTCACCCCTCCCCTCTTGAGTAATATACTCCGACCAACATTTGGTATCAGAGGTTGTTTATTAGGACTTTGTGTAATCTTATTCAACTGTGATTGTAGTTGTAATTTAAAGATCTATAAATTTCTGTTAAATCTAAATTTCTAGATGTTTTAAAGTAATACTTTATTATGGATAATAGATTAGATGGTGCTGCAACCAACAAACCACCATTATTTAATGGAACCAATTATACTAACTGGAAAATTAAAATGAAAATTAATTTAGTGAGTATGAGTTTTAAAATTTGGTCATCCATTATAGATTAATACAAAATTCCTGCTACTGATAGAATCACATGGGATGAACCTACCAAAACTGCCTACAATAACAATGGCAAGGCTATGAATGATTTATACTGCTCCTTAGGAGATGAAGAGTTTAATAGAATTTCTACTTGTAAGACTACCCATGAAATTTGGGATACCCTGTCTGTCTCACATGAAGGAACATCTATCATAAAAGAAATGAGACTTAATACTTATACTATTAAATATGACAATTTTAAAATGAAACCTGATGAGCCTATTTCTGACATGTATCTTAGGTTCAATGAGATTTTCAACACAATGATTTCTCTTGGAAGAGCAGTCATTCCCAAGGAACGGATCATGAGAATCCTTAGATGTATACCTGACAGATGGAGGGGAACCTCTGTCTCTATTAGAGAATCGTGTGACATCAACAAGCTACATGTAAAAGAACTCATTGGGAAACTGATGATGTATGAAGAAGAGCTGAAAGTCAACAAGTAAGAGGAGGATGAACCAAAGAGGAAATCTGTTGCATTCAAGACCACCACCTCTAAGAACAAAGACAAAGGGAAACTGGAAGATTCTATTGAAATCTCCACAAGTGAAAAATAATCACCTGACAGTGATGAGGAGATGGCTCAACTATCCCAAACATTCAAACAATTTTACAAAAAGAAGAACTTTTTCAGAAATCCGAACTTCAAGGGAAAATATGACCAAAAAATAAACTGGAAGAAGGAATGGAAAAGAAGTGACAAGACTGATGAAATTGTCTACTATGAATGTAAGCTCAAAGGAAATATAAAGGCTGACTGTCCAAAGCTCAAGTAAAAAAAGAAATATGAGGACAAGTACAAGGACAAGAAGTAAAAAAAGGAAATGAAAGAAACCTGGAGTGATTCTGAGGATAGTTCAAGCGACTCAGAGACATCACATGATGAACAAGATAACAAATCCAATATGTGTTTTATGAAAAACACATCTAAGGTAACACTGGACTGTTCTATACATAACTCATATTATTCTGAAGATGAAAGTGACTCTGAAAAAATGACTAATGAAGAAATGTTTGAATACTATAACATGCTTAAGGAAACATTCAATGAACTAAAAGACAAATATAAATCATTAAAGAAACAAAATGATCTTACTGTAACTGTTAAATCTAAACTCACAACTAAAGAGGAGAAAAATGCTCAACTGCTCAAAGAAAACAATGAATTAAAAATGTCTAATGAGAAATTAAAGAGTGACTTAGAAAAGTTTACTAATGGAAAAAATACACTTACCCAAATTATATGAAAACAAATTGCCCCTAAATATAACAATGGCATTGGTTATCAACCTGGTAAAAGAAACCTTAGTAGAACAAATTTTTTTTCAAAATCTAGAAAATACAGTTTTACTCCAAGTTTTGGACTCAAATCAACTAATTCAATCCATGATACATATTCTACTCTTTCAATTTTTTGTGGACCAAATATAGTTTATTTTTCAAATACTTTACATAATGCTTATATAAAACTTATGAGGAAAATAAGGGTTCCTAAAGAACTTATTACTAATATTACTGGACCCAAACAAGTATGGTTAACAAAATATATTTTTGCTTAATATTTTTTAAGGAAAGATGCTTAAAGAGCTCCTACAAAAGTCTATGGTACTTGGATAGTGGATGTTCAAGGCACATGACAGGAGACTACCCATGATTCAAGAACCTAATAAAACTAGATGGAGGACATGTCACATTTGGTGACAATTCCAAGGGAAAGATTATTGGCCTCGATCAAATCGGTAACTCTAACTTAGTTTTAATTTCTAAAGTACTATTTTTTGATGATTTAAAATACAATATGCTTAGTATCTCACAATTATGTGATGATGGATTTCATGTTAAATTTGAAAATGATGCTTGTAATGTCTTTAATTCTAAAGATGAATTAGTATTTTCTACATTAAGAAATGAAAATGTTTATTCTATTAATTTAGATTCTTTAGCTTCGCAAAATGCTTCATGATTAAGTGTATTTCATAAAGAATCTTGGCTTTGGAATAGGAGACTAGGACACTGTAATGTTCACTCCCTTAGAAATCTATCTAGAAAAATCCTAGTTAAAAACTTACCTGAACTTGAGTTTCCAAATGAAAAAGTGTGTAATCCCTATCAAAAGGTAAAACAATACAAAGTTTCCTTCAAACTAAAGAAAGAAGTGTCAGCTTCTCAACCTCTCGAACTGGTTCACATAGATTTGTTTGGACCATCTAGATTTTCTAATTTAAATGAGAAGCACTATGTTTATGTTCTTTTAGATGACTTTTCTAGATATACTTGGACCTTATTTATGGCTCAAAAAAGTAAAGCCTTCTCTTATTTTACTAAATATGCTAAGTCTATAGAAAATCTTAGTGGACTTAAAATTAAATCCTTAATAAGTGATCATGGACGTGAGTTTGAAAATCAAGAGTTTGAATCCTTTTTCTCACAAAATGCTTATAGTCACAATTTCTCTACCCCTAGAACACCTCAGCAGAATGGAGTTGTAGAGAGAAGAAATAAAACCATACAAGAGATTGCTAGAACAATGCTTAGTGAATATGACCTAATTATTTATTTTTGGGCTGAAGATGTCAATACAACGTGCTACATAATCAATAGAGTGTTTATTAGACCTATTTGTAAGAGGACTTATTTCAAATTATGGAACAATAGAAAACCCAAGGTTAGCTACTTCAAATTCTTTGGTTGCAAAGTCTATATTCTTAATACCAAAGACAATCTTAACAAATTTGCATCCAAAAGTGATGAAGGTATCTTTTTAGGATATTCCATGTCTAGTAAAGCCTATATAGTGTTCAATAAAAGAAAAAAATGTGTGGAATAATCTTTTCATGTCAAATTTTATGAAACAGATCCACATGAGCCAAAAACCATCCTAGAGAATCTGGAGGATGATGTATCAAATTTGAACATCAATTCAAAATCCTCAAATTCTTCTGTGAAAAAATCTATGAAAACTTCCATCTCTATAAATTCCTTATAATCAAGTCACAATGAACCTGAATCTGTTGATGAACATGAAATTACTAGTCCCTCTTTTTCTAGAACTGTTATAACTCTTAAGAACCATCCCTTAGATGATTTTGTAGGATACTTAGACAAAGTAACTCAAACTATAGATTCTCTTAGAAATCGGGTTTAACATCAAGTCTTCTTGTCACAACTTGATCCTAAAAACATTAATGATTCTATCAATGATGAATTTTGGGTGATGGCTATGAAAGAATAACTTAATCAGTTTGAAAGGAATAAAGTTTGGAAGCTTGTTGAAAGATACAAGGACACTTTCACCATAGGCACTAAATGGGTGTTTATAAATAAGATAGATGAAGCTGGTAACATAGTTAGAAACAAGACTAGATTATTTTCACAAGGCTATATTCTAGAATAAATAATTGACTATGGGGAGACCTTTTCACCAGTATCCAAACTTGAATCCATCAGAATCCTGCTTGCCTATGCTGCAAATCTGAATTTCAAACTATATCAAATGGATGTTAAGAGTGGATTATTAAAAGGATATATATCTGAGGATGTTTTTATTGAACAACCCCTGGATTGACAAACCCCCATTTTCCAGATCATATTTTTAAACTATCAAAAGATTTATATGGTTTAAAACAAGATCCAATAGCTTGGTATGATATATTGAGTACTTTTCTTATTTCCAAAGGTTTTACAAAAGGAATATCTGATCCTACCCTTTTTATGAAACAAATTTCTAATGATGTTTTAGTTATTCAAATCTATGTAGATTACAATATTTTTGGATCTTCAAAGAATTATTTATGTGTTGATTTTTCTAAAATGATGCAAAACGAATTTGAAATGTGTTTAATGGGTGAACTAAAATTCTTTCTTGGATTTCAAATCTTTCAAAATAATGATGGAATTGTTTTAACTCAAAAACATTTTGGATTGGATAGCACTAAAAGTAGTGACAGTCCCATGAGCACCACTTGTAAGTTGGATCTTGATGAAGATGGAAAATCTGTTGATCAAACCACTTATAGAGGAATGATTGTAAGTTTACTCTACTTAACTGCTAGTCGTCCTGACATTATGTTTAGTGTGTGTATGTGTGCTCGTTTTCAAGAAAACCCTAAGGAATATAATTTAAATTCTATAAAGATAATTTTCAAATACCTCAAGCATACACCCAATCTAGGACTGTTTTATCCTAGAGGACAATCATTTGAATTAGTAAGTTATTCTGATGTTGACTTTGGTGGCTGTAAGTTAGATAAAAAAGCACCTATGGAACATGTCACCTTTTAGGAAAGTCACTAGTATCATGGTGTAGTAAGAAACAAAATTCTGTTTCATTATCTACTGCAGAAGCTGAATAGATAGCTGCTGGTAGTTGTTGTGCACAAATTTTGTGGATGAAAAACACATTACTAGATTATTGATATCAATTCAGATATGTACCTATAAACTATGACAACACAAGTGATATTAACATCTCTAAAAATCCTGTTTCACATTCTAGGATAAAACATATTGATGTAAGACATCACTTTTTGAGAGATCATTATCAAAAAGGTGATATCACCTTGGAATTCATTGGTACTGAATATCATCTTACTGATATATTCACCAAACCATTAAATTCTGAGAGAATAGACTACATAATACATGAACTAGGCATGATAAATCTCAAATAGTATCTTAATTTTTACTGTTCCATGTCCTACTGTTAAGTATCTTACTGTTTCATGTTTATGGTCTCACAATTAGTATTTTGTGATTACTATATGATAGTTACTATCTCACCGTAACAAAGTCTGAGAAATTCGTTTACTGTCTCACTTTGAAGCTCATTCACAGTCTCATCATAACGTGCATTTTCTATCTCACCTTAATAACTAGACACGATCTCACCGTAACGTGCATTTTCTGTCTCACCGTAATAACCAGACATGGTCTCACCGTAAAAATTCTTAATGATTTTTTTAAACCCGTATTGCGGTAATTATCCTTTTCACCCTTTTTCCCACACTTTTACTTTTACGATGTTTGGTATTCCAAAATGATAAAATAAATAAAGTATCACTCAATTATTCACACGGGGTTTCTTCTACTTACTCATTTTGAACCCTTCTTCATCTCTGGAACCCTTCTATCTCTCGAACCTTTAGTGAATTCCAAGAATGAAACATCCATCATTGTCGACACCTGAGAAGAGAAGCTCAAAGAAGAATAATATTGAACCTAAGATAACACCCAAATGAACTTTAAATATGAATCTGGTAAACCGCGTTGTTGTACCTAAGAAAGATATTTTCCCCAAATGGCTTCTATCTAGTAAGTCTCTGGTATTGAAAGTGTTTGAATAACAAGGCTGGTTAGAATGGTTCTCAAAGGAAGATAGACCCATCTACCCTATGTTAGTGGCTCAGTTTTACCAGTACGTACAGTTCTCTTTCGATTATGGTGATATTTATGTTGTAAGAAGCTGGGTCAATGACCGTAGATGCTCATTCTATTCGAGGTTATGGGTTGTATGCCTTAGGATACCTCATGAAGGCATCTGTGAGTATTATCAGAGAGGACCACCACCTTCAACCAAATTATTTGATTTAGAATATTCCCTGAAAACCTTAACTAGAAATGGAACCCAGAGGAGAGCCATTACTGCTAAATTAGATGGAGAATCAAGGCTTCTGTTAAAGTTTATACAGAATTTGATTAGTCCCAGAAAATGTGATTTTTCTATTTTAAAATATCAAGTTGTGTTTCTGATCCACCTTATAAAAAATGGGTATAAGATCAACCTGTTCAAGTATATCATTCACCATATGTGTGAGCTGATCAAAGTCACATCCAAGTCAACTTCCCTATTTTACTCAGCTAATCTCAGCCATGCTTCTTGGAAAGGGTATGGTTGGACCTAATGAGGAAGTGATTAAGGATTGTGAATTATATCTCTCAAAATCCACTATCAAAAGAATGAAGATAAATTAGAATCCTTGGAAAAAGGAATGGGTGGAAGACAATGATAGAATTTATGAGAAATTCAATCCAGTGGATTATCCCTCAAGACCAAGAAATATTTCTGATCCTGGTTTGGAACTAGATTATATTGTTGAGTATCCTAAAGAAGAGGAATAAGAGGCCGAAGTGCCACCTAGGGAAGCTGTTTTTATTGAGGAAGAAAGGACTACTGTCCCTCATGAAGTTTTTGAAGAATAAGTCCCTGCTCCTAAAGAAGCTGTTTATCTAGAAACTCAACCCAAGGCTGAAATAGAATCAGTTGATAAAGGATCTGAAAATCATGCCATGGAGGAACCTATAGTGGAAGAGACACCTATTAAGAAAGAATCCAATCTTGAGGAACTCCTAGTGGAATAATCTATTCCTGAAATCATCCCTTCAACTAAACAAATGGAGCTAGATTTTTAGCTGGCTAGATAGAAAATAAGTGAGGAACTTAGAGTTGAGTCTGTGGAATTAGACTGAGATCCTAAGCCTCTCAGTCCTGAGAAGGAGGTATCTGTTGAGGGGGAGCAAACCCTAAATCTAGAGTCTATTGAAGCTTCACATCTGACTGATTCCAGTCGTGTAGATACTCAGTAAACGTTTCCCAGTTTCTATGATGTGGATGACTCTAAGCAGGTTTCAACAACCATACTTGATCTTTCCTCTATATTCCAGTTGAAATCAATCTCCAATATAACACCTGAGAAGAAACCTGAGTCTATACCAGTCTCTACTCCTGAACCTTTATCTGAACATCCATATTTTGTGAGTAAGGATGATTTGAAGGAATTTGGTGCTACCCTCTTATCTGGGGTTGAGAAACTCATGAATACCCAACCTCTTCCTATGACCAATTTAAGTGAGAGATATTCCTCGCTATTATTGGAGAAAATTATTTAGAAAATACAAACTAATATGCTTCATGAGATTCAAGAAGTAAGAGTTGAAAATAAGCTGCTCAGTAATGAAGTGAAGACCCTAAGAAGTATGGTTGAAGACATGCAGAGAGAGCTGCATTCGAGATCTGAACCTATTGCTCCTCCTGTAGAACCTATTTCTCCTCAAATCCCACAGGTTGTTGTGTCTTAGATTCAACCTTATCTAGCTTCCTTAGATGAAAAGATCACTGAAAGGAACAAAAAAATCGTGAAGGAAATGAGAGAGTTTGTTTCCAATCTTAATAAAATCACTAATGAGTATACCAGATGTCTTCAAAAGGTGCTAAATCAACTTAAATATCTGAACAAAACTGTCAATGCCTCTAGAGCATCTGGTCAATCTTCTAAACCATCCTTAGATAGTGATATTCTCAGAACTGTAGTCAAAGAAGAGTTTCAGAATGTACTCAGTGGTTTCAATACGACTTCTCTATCTGATGTTTTCAAGAACAGTGATAGAGTTCTTGACCTAGTCCAAATCCACTCAAAAATTGCTAATGATGCTCAACAATAGATTGCCAAGAAAGTGGATTTCTAATTCAACAGAATATTCTCCAATACCGATATGATAAATCATTTCAAGTATCTTGTTTAAAATCTGCAGATTCCTCTTATGAATCAAGATTTCAAGACCCAAGTCTAGAAGCTCACATAGTTTACTCGATTATTGGACAAGTTTATGGAGAACAAGGATGATTTTGAGAAATCCATACAGTATGGTGGAGAGATCATTATAGATTTCATCAAACTCCTGAGGCCCTATCTTCATGTCCAGAGTACAACCATTGTTGCTCCAGTGGATGCACCTCTAAGACCTGGGCTGCCTACCTTCACTTCGGCCCTAGCCTCTAATACTCTTTCTGTCATCCAAGCACTAAGTCAGATCAGGCCTGTGATTCTTGATCAACAACTTCCTAGACCTTCTACTACTTATACTTTGGATCTATCAGTCTTTGAAGGCTTACCTTTACCCTCTTTATCTACCACCTCACTACCTTCTTCTACCTAGACCTCTACCCCTATGGCTTCCTGTTCTGCTACTACTGCTAAAGGAAAAGAGAAGGCCAGCCCATGAAGAAGAATAATGATTACTCATTTTTGATAGGAAGGCTATTGATTTTGTTTTTCTCTTTTATATTTTTAATGAACCTTACTTGATATTAATGGAATGTTCATTTTTGACTTCTCTTATTCCATCTTTTTGATAATACCAAAAGGGGGAGAAATTTCAATATGTTTTCCATTTATCTATATATTTGAATCCAATATACACCTTAAATTTACATGATTTGTGATCATCAAAAAGGGGGAGATTGTTAGACTCCTAATGTATTAATCATGTTTTAATGATCACAAATATTATTAAACCTAGTTAACTCCTGTAAATTATATCACAATCATGTGTATTCATGCGTATTATTGTTTAAGTAGTCTCATGCTTTAAGAAGAGCCATTCAAGATCTCAATTCCTCTACATTCAGTTTATTTACTTTATACTATCTTTGATCTAATCTCATAATACCTTCTTTGAAAAATTATTAAGTCTAATCCATTATATTATAATAATTACTTAAGTATGAACACAATTACTTTGAAATATCTGAGAAACTGTGAGTCTGCCACTGGTTATGTCTTTCTGGAACTGTGAAACAAGACACCGTGAAGAATCAAACACCGTGAAGCAAGACACCATGAAGAATCAGACACCGTGACCGTGAGACATGGTGACCATGAGACACCATGACCATGATACACCGTGACCATGAGACACCATGACCAAAATACACCATGATCAATCTAGAAACCGTGTGAAGGAGACATATCATCTGATAGTACGAGGTATGAGGTGCCGTATCCATGCAACCTGTCAGCTCCAATAGATGCATTCCAAGATAAAAGAGAAGTGTGGCCAATAATCAAATAAGCATGATACTAAATGAAAGAATAAGGCTATGAGCACAACAATGAAGAACATTGAGAGAATTTCTAAAGGAAATATTGTCACATGCATGCAACCCGACACTACTGAAGAACACACAAAGCATATTTGAATCATATATAACATCTTCGCATTGTCGAACCTCATGAAGAACACAAGTTAAATTACGAAACTCTGTTTTACAGACGAGGACTCGAATTCTACATCTGTTTCATCTCAGAAGTCCAGAGCTGAAAAGACCAACACACAAAGCACTTCTAAACCTATCTAAATCTTTCTGCTCCATTTTGTAGCTTTTATTAACTTTCAAGCAGAGTGTGTACCTATATAATAACACACTCTGTCTCCTACATTAAACTGAAGGATACATGATATCCTTACTCAACCATTCTCTTACTCTTGTGTATACCCATGGATAAGTGCGAAAGAGATCCCTATGTGTCCTGGTTATTTTTTCCCCATGAAAACTGTGGAAGAGGTCCCTATGTGACCTGGACAGTCTGTGTACTATTGTTAACCCCGATCCAGTGTGGGGATAAAATTTTATTATATAAACTTCTTGGTGGTAGGTGATCATCAAGTATAGTGGATTAGGTCTCAACTTGAGACTGAACCACATGTTTCATATCCTCTGTGCGGCTTAATTTTGTTTTCTCTATTTTATCGCTTTACTGTATAATTGAGAAATCACTAATTTCACTTTGATAGTTAGTCTTGTAAATAAGTTATAACTGGATTGTCTTAGTAGAATAACTTCAAAATTAATTTTAATAACACAAATTAAGATTAATGATAATTAATCAATCTTTGAAGAAGTTACTTAAATAGTCAAACTCTTATAACAGTATAACCTTGATTAAATGGGATTTATTTAATCTTTGGGGAAACCTTTTCGAAATAATTTTTATAGTTACTCAATTCACCCCTACCATATTGAGTAATCTTCTCTGACCAACAAATTTGAATAAAATTATTTCTACATGATCTATTTAAACTCTGATATTAAACACTATTTTTTTGATATATTAAATTTTTAATAATTTATATTCACCCCCTATAGACCGATTAATAATTTTACACTAATAAAACAATTGGAATAAAATATTATTCCTTTTGGATTTAGGTTCTTTTGGTTATTTTTTATTGTGTTAAACTTTTCATAGAATTAATCATTTAATGAAAATGATTCTTGTGAGATGTCTAGAATGAACCAAAATGATGAATGGTTTCTGAGAATACCACCATAATTCAATGGGTATGATTATAGTTACTGGAAGGAGAGTATTGAAGCATATATTAAAATTTTAATCATATATAATTGGATGGTAATGGTAAAACCATAATTTTTTTTAATGCTGATATGTATACACTTACTGATAATGATGTAGAAAAAAAATATATTTTTTAAATTACAAGGTTATAAAAATATTACATTTGTTTTATTATTGAGAATGTGTTTATCCATGTCTAAGCTTTTAATATAACCCAATATTTTTGGTGGAGATTAGAAGTCACACATTACAACACTGAAAAGATCAAAAAAATAAAACTCATGATGCTATATACCGAATACCAAGAATTTAAGATGGGATAAAATGAATTTATGAACCATATGTTTCATAAATTCACAAACATAAAAAATTGTATGATTGAACTTAGTGTGGTATTATATAATATAGTTCTAATTGAAAGGTTGTTGTGGTTTATAACTAATATGTTTCATAAAAAGAAGGTGGAAATAAATGAGAGTAAGAATTATCATCAATATACTTTGGATGAAATCATTAGGCTTACTTCTATAATATGATTTCAAACTAAAGAATACTATAGATGAGGAAAATTTAAAGAAGAAAGGTATTTCATTTAAGAAAAAATAATAATTTTTTTCTACTAACTCTCTTGACTATGAGCATTTGGATATAATAAAGATGAGACATCTAACTTCACTAAAAGAGTTTATAAAATGATGGATAGAAATAAAGGATTATTTAAGTGATTCGAAAGGGATAACCAAAAGGATGGTCTTAATTAGAATGAAAATAGAAGAAAATATAACAATGTTTCAGAAATAACATGTTATGAGTATAAAAATAAGGGACATATGAAGTCAGACTATCCAAAACTAATGCATCTGAGAAAAGAAAATAATTATAGAAAGAAAGAGAGGAAATAAATGATGGATGGATGAAGCTATAATAAATAATTAGTATCAAGTAGTGATTCTAAAAGTGGGACTGAATTAGATAACCTATGCTCTATGTCTATAAATATAAATATGGTTAGTGATGATTTATATTCTAGCTCAGGTTATGATTCCAATTTTGATATTGATTTTAAATAATTAACTAAAAAATTATAAATTACAAAAGGATATTCTAAGAATGAATGAATTATTTATGGAGTTATAAGGATAAAATAATAATCTCGTTAAAAAAATAAGAGGTTTACTCAAGAAAATGATAATCCAAAAATTACAACATCAAAAACTAATAAATTTTTTTATATTGATTTGGTAATTTATTATCTAAAGGAATAAAATTAGAATTTAAAGAAATTAAATGTGAAACTAAAAGTTGATAATGATAAAATAAATGATTTTATTTCTAAGAATAATGAAGGGTAATAAATGAAATTTAATATATAGTAGGATGATATGTCTTATGTAAAGAAATAGTGTAAAAATATTAAGAGGGAAAATAAAATATTAATAAATATAACTTCTTGTTCTAATAAAAGGATTATAGTGATTTATAATGTTTACAAAAAGGGAATGAAAATATTAATAAATAAGTTTTAATCTTAAAAAAAACTTTACAGAATTTTTTTCAAGGAAAATATAAGTTGGACAAGACGATGGATATAAAAGAATAGAATAAAGTAAGATATGTTTTTGGATATATTAAGAAAATAGCTAAACTGTAAAATATTTTATTTGTTAAGAGTTTTAAAGTAGTTGTTTCTAATGTGAATTGTATTTGGTGTAATATACAATGAAATTATGTTAATGAATAATCATTGATATTTACTCAATCTTCAAGAAAAAATTAAAATTTTAACTCTAATAATTCATATTCTAGATTACCCTATATTTTTTTAAATCTATTTGGGAACCTAAGAACTCACATACTAATCCTATTGGATCTAAGATAACATGATTACCAAATTTTTGTTCTACTTTATTAATTTATGTAAATATCCCCTAAGAGTGTCAAAGACACATGGTATATGGACATCGACTATTCTAGATACATAACTGGAAATACATAGATCTTTCAACCTTATAACCAATGAAATGGATTGTCTCTTATATTCTATGACAATATAAATGTTAAGGTAAGTGGTTTTATAGAAATTGGTATGACTAAAAATATTTTAATTTCTTAAGTGTTGTATGTTGATGGTTAAAAACACAACTTAATTAGTATTTAATAAATTTTTGATGATAGAATAAAAGTTAAATTTTAAGATACTAATTGTTTAGTATTTAATAAAGTATATAATTTATTTTTATACAAATAGAAAAGTTAATATTTATTCAATTTATTTTTCTTAACTTATTAATCAGAATTTTAACTATCTTAATGCAATATAAATAGATGATATCTTATGTAATAGGAGGCTTGGACATGAAAAATTTCAGTTTTTTACATAAATTATTGAAGAATGAATAAGTTATTGAATTAACAAAGCTGAAATCAAGTAAATATCATTTTATTTATTCATATTAAGAAGGAAAAAATCATAAGGAAACCGTGAGATCTATTAATGAAGTTAACACTGTAATACCTATTGAATTATTTTATATTTATTTTTTTAGTCCTATAAAAACTACTAGCTTAGATAGTAATAAGTATATATTTTTTCATTTTTTATGATTTTAATAGGTTTATTCAGACTTATTTTATGTATCATAAGCATGAAACCTTAGCTATTTTTTAAGTTAATTAGTGAAAAATCATAAGTTGTAATTAATTATATCAATCAGAAGTGATTGAGGAGGTGAATTATTTAATCTATAATTTATAAAATTTTGTGAAGAAATTTCTTATTCTCGTTTTTTTATATTCCTAGAACACCACACCAAAATGGTGTTGTATAAAAGAAAATAGAACTATTTTAGAAACATAAATAAATTTTATAATTGAATAAAACTCACCAAAATATTTTTGTGTGGAATCTTTAAATATAATAACTTATATATTAAATAGATTTTTTTACTTAATATTTATTAAAGAAAACCCCTATGAATTTTATTAAATAATAAAACCTAATTTTTTATTCTTTAGAGTTTTTAGGTGTAAAGTTTTTATTTTAAATACTAAGGATAACTTAGATAAGTTTTATATTAAATGTTGCGAAGGGAACCTTCTGAGATATTCTAATGTTAATAGGGATTATATAGTATATAATAAAAGAAAAATAATAGTGAAATAATCTGTGTATGTTAAGTTTTTTGAATCTGGTTTTAAAGATTGAAATTAAGATTTGTATAATATTGAATAAGAATATATAGAATTTAAATTCAGTAAATATAAACCTGAAAATATAAATGTATATATTTATTAGAGGATACTCCTTCTCAAATCAATATTAAAATTTTGAGAAAACATAAATATCACCCTTTATAAAAAATAATTGGAAATGTTAAATCTATAAATAAAACTAAAAAACCAATTTTGATTTTTTGTTAAAATTCTACTTTAGTTTTTGAATTTGATCTTAATTTTGTTTTTGAAGCTTTATTTTTTTTATTTTTATAGAAATGAACTTAATAAATTTATAATAAATAATGTTAGGTCTTTAGTGGAAACCCCTAAATATTGATATATCATAGGAACTAAATATATTTTCATAAGTAAAATGGTAGAATATGGTGAAATTATAAAAAATATAGCTACATTAGTTTCTTATGGATTTTATCAAAAACAAAGGAATATATTTTGAAGAATCTTTTTATCCAGCATCTAGGATTGAATATATTTATTTTTTTAATCTTTTTTTAATCTTTTTAGGGTTTTAAAATGTTTCAAATGGATGTTAAAAGTACCTTTTTAAATGGATTGATTTTTGAATAATATTATGTTAATAAAACACCTAATTTCGAACATGAAAAGTTTCAAAATCATGTTTTTAAACTATAAAAATATATATGGGTTTAATAAAGCACTTTGACCTTGGTATTATATGATATCTTTATTTTTTTAAATAATGATTTTAATAAATATAAATTTAAGCCAGATTTATTTATTAATAAATTTTATAATGATATTTTATTTTTTGTATATATATATTTATGATATTGTCTTTGGTTTCTATAATAAGTTTATTTGTGATGAAATTTATAAATTGATGAATTCTTAATTTGATATTAGTTTAATGGGTGAATTAAAATTCTTTTTAGGTCTTCATTTTTTTTTCAAATTTGTAATGGAATATTTTTTAATCAATCGCTATATGATAAATAAGTAGTTAAAAATTATTGGTCTTAATTATAGTAAAAATTTTAGTTCCTACATGAGCACTAATTATAAACTAGATTTAGATAAATTTGGAAAACCTATAAATATTAAGCTGTTTAGAGGAATGATAATAAGTTTGTATTATTTGACTACTTCTAGAACCAATATCATGTTCAGTGTATGTATGTGTGATGGATTTTAATTTAATCCTAATGAAATTCATTTGAAGGTTGTTAAATTATTTTAAAATATATTAAAGGATATATTAATTCATGTTTATTTTATCTTGGATAGAACATTTTCATTTAATTTCTTATTCTGACATAGATTTTAATGTTTGTTTGATTTATGGAAAGAGTAATTCAGGAATGTGTCATTTTATTGGTAAAAGTTTCATTTAATGTTATTGAAATAATCAATTACTAGTTTCTTTATCCATATCTAAGGTTGAGTATATTGTTTTTTTCCAATTTTTGTTCTAAAATCTTATAGATAAGACAAAATCTATCTAGTTTTAATGTTTATTTTGATAATATTCATATTTATAGTGATAACAATTTTTCTATTTCAATTTCTAATAATTCTATAAATAATTCTAGAAATAATAATATAGATGTTAGATTTTATTTTATTAGATATCATGTTAATAATATAGATATTATTTTTGAATTTATTTCAATTTATGATCAACTTACTAAAATATTTACTAAATCCTTAGAAGTAGAGAAGCTTTATAAAATTAAATTTGATCTTGGTATGATGAATATTTAGTTTGAATTTTTTAAGTTTTAATTATCGAAAACAAATTATTATTTTAAACTAATATTCTATATCTAATCTATTTTCTAGAAGAAAATTTAGAAGTTTAAGTTTATCATTTAGTTTTCTACTAAATTCTTATACTGGTATAACTGTGATACTTATGTTTGTGTATTTGATATAATATGCCTTTATTCAAGGGTATTTTTCTAAAAGAAATTAATTTATGTTTTAGTCATGATTTTTTAAAAATATTTTTTGAGAATTTCAAAATCTTATTGTTTATTTTTTATTTGAATTAATTTATATTTTTACTGTGTAATAATGCTAATTTTTTTGTATATCTAGAAATTTATTCTTAATGCATATAATTTTTATTTTTATAAATTTTATATCACTTATTATTTATTTTAAAGAAAATGGGGTGATTTTTTGTAAACCATATACTTATTTTCAGTATGCTAAATTATTTTTGAAGAATGCATGTTTTTAATAAATTATTTATTTTTTGCTATCTTTTTTGATAAATTTTGAAAAGTGGGAGAGGTTTTGTAAATTATTGTCTGAATTTTTGATTATGAAAAATGGCGAGATTGTTAGTGATATGATTGAGTTTGAAGTTTCAATAGATTAGTAGTGTTGAATATTGTTTGTCTTATGTTTTGAATATTTCAAATACTTTACATATTTACATTTACAGAATTGAATAATTATAATTTCTCATAAAATTATAAAATAAAGATTTTTTGTTTCATAATGTATATAGTTTAATTATTTTATTATTCTTATAATTATACTTGCTATATTTTATTTTTATAAAATTCACATATTTTATAGTTTCTATAATTTCAGTCTTTATTTTGATTTTCTATCTAAATTCTGAAACTTATGAAGTCATAATTTTATACCCTATGAAATTAGAATTTCATTAAACTATTTTATCTTATTATTCTTTTCATGTACCATAAAAATATGAAAATTTGAAAAAATATTATACCCTGTGAAGTTTTATATGTACCATACAAAGTGTACTCTATGAAATTGAACCCTGTGAAGTAAATAAAACTTATGAAATGAACCGTATGAAGAAAATAATATTATGATGAAATGAACCCTATGATGATTGAACTTTATGATGATAATTAAATTTATAAATATCACCTCTACCATATAAAGATTGAACCTTCTAATGATAATGAATCATATGAAGATAAGTTGTAGCCTATGAAGTTCAGTAGAAAATCTCCATAGTTTTTTACTCTACAAAATTTTGTATCTTATGAATATATATCTTATAAAGTATGAAACTCTATCTTATAAAGTGTGAATTTCTATCTCATGATATTACTATATCTTATGAAAATTGTACCTCACTATGTTATATCTTATGATAATATCCATCTTATGAGATATCTATTTAATAATTCGATATGAATCTTACAAATACTTTAAAATTATTTAAATATTTTTTATTTGTTATTATTTTTCCTCATGTCTTGTTTAGATTTTTCATGCTGAATTACTATAAGTTTTGGAACCTCATTTTGAACTAAAACAAGCTTCTCAAAATGTGGAAACATTTATGTGGAGATGATTGTGAAAATCATGAACTAACCACTGAATAATTTTATTATATATTCTAATCAAGGTAATTATTGATGATGAAAACTGGTTATAAGAAATTTTAAAGTGTTTTAACATTCTATCCTTTTACTAAAGCGATAAAAATACGACATTCATAGTTTGTTCTTCATATTTCCTTTTTTTTGGTTTCAATGTTTTATTATTTTTATTTCATTTTTCTATTTTATATATCAGTTTATTCCTTTACATTTCAAAATAAAGGCTATTTTTGGTTATACCTCCTAAAAATGCTTTTTCTATAGATTTATAGTTCTTATCAAAAGCCATAATATTTTCTAGTTGCGCATTGGTACATGTAAAGGTAGGATAGATTGTTTAGGTTATTCCTCTTGGTGTGAAAAAGGTAAGTATTTTAAAAGTGTATCGTGTCCTTTTAAAAATGAGGTTTTACTTAGTGGGTACCAATTTCTCAAGATGAATAGAGGATTGAATTATAGATATAATATCTTTTTTATCTGATCTAAAATAAAAATATAGTGTTTGTGTTTTATATTCTCCCTTTTCATGTAATTATATATTTTTATATTGCAACTTCTTTTCATGAAACTATATCTTCATGATCTGTTTAAAATATAATATTGAACATAGTTGTATTAATATATTAAATTTTTAAGAAGGTTAATTCACCCCCTCTAAAACTATTTGGTATTTGACATTGATCCAATAGTTTAGAGTACTTAGTTATTATTATTATTATTATATCCTTTCACACCAGAAAAACACCAATTGAACTTTAATTCCCAACAAAACATATAAAAACCTATTCTGTTGCATAAATCTTCATCATGAATAAGGTTATTCAAAACATGTAAAAGCAATAAATCCTATTTCTCTATATTTTTTATGTCTCTGGTTTAACATAATATTCATCCAAACAACTTATTATTTATTCGTTTTTGTAAAATATATTCAAAGAACCATGTGAATATATTTCTCTTCTACATAAATTTTAATATTTAATCCTATAATATAAAAATTAAAAGATTTTAAAATTTCAAATCCTTGAAGACTCAAACTCTTTCTCTATGATATTTAAATTATCACATCCTTCACTCTCATCTTTAAAATACCATTTAAAAATACTGAAATAACTTCTTGAGAATAACATGAATTATATCTACTTATTTAATTATATATTAAATCATGGTGAAACCCTTTATTCAATTCCATGTTTCCTTATTCTTAGATATCCAATAATCAATATCTTGAATCATGTTTTAGCTGAATTAATGTGATTTAAAAATATTTAAAAATTGTACCCTGTATATTCTGTAGTAATACTTAAATAAGAGAATGAATAATTTTTTTAATAGATATATTTATTTCCATAAAGAACATCTCATAATTCATCACTTGATATATTCCTTTATTTCTAATTAAATTCAAAAAAATTAATGATCATGAGAATTGTAATATTTTTTTCTTGTTCTGATTTAAATTATTCTCATAAATTACTTACCATACTACCTTTGTAAAAGTTTATATTTTTTTAGTATGATAAAAAAATTATTATAAAACATTTACCACATTTTATATTAATTTATTTCCTTTCATATGAAAAATATTATTATAGAAACCTCGTATGTATTTCATATGAAAAAAAACCTTTCATACAAAATTCCTCTCATATGATAATTTTTTCATAAAAAGTTCTGTATTTCATAAAAAATATCATTTTATTTCATATGAGATTGCACCTCTCAAATGAATCTCATATTTCATACAAAACTGGACCCTTTCATAGGAGATTCATATGCCTTTCATACAAAAAACCCTTAATAAGGTATTTTAATTCATATGAAGTAAAAATTACTTTTATATGAATGAAACCCTTTCATAATAAATTACTCCCATATAATAATTATTTTCCTAATTTTTTTTGATATCATTCATATAAAGCTCCATAACCACTTAAATGAAAATTTACTTTATGAAATTAATAGTTCTTTCATCCAAGTTTTTGAAATAAGAACAAGGAGGTTTAATGCCTTAGAAATTTTCTCATGTATTAAAATTGAACTAAAATAATGGAATATTTCCAAAATCTTTTCAAAACTTTTCTATAACCTCTAAACTTCAACAAACCATCATCTCACATAAAAGGTATTATAAATTGTGAGTTTGAATATAAATTATGAATTGGAAATAGAGTATAACACAATAATATCATATCCACATTAAAAAACTCTAAAATAAACTTGTCTGGATACTCTTCATACTCTAGAGGAACTTATTCTATCTTGAATCTTAGAAACTTATTCTTGGGCCTTCAATAAATTGTACCAAGGTAAAACTTTCTCAATTCATAGATTGGTCCTAATAATATCCCCCTTTGGAATTTTTTTATCAAATAATGAACATAAATTAATATCAAACTCATCAAACTTGGAAATGAGTCATCATCTAAAAATATCAATCTTATGTGAGTGAGCTCGATGTAAGAACAAGAATATTGGATAATAATATTATGATGTCTATAAAATCAGTGTCCTACATTCAACCTCTTCAAACTAGATCATTTTGATTCTCCTTGAGGAAATGATACCCCAAGTAAATAAATCTAAGAATCAAAAGTCTTCTAAACATTAAAAATTTCCTCAAAATGATATATCTATCCATGAAACATGTAATAACCAAGTTCCTTATTACACTTTAACAAAACTGTTAAAGTAGTTATCACATGCACTCATACTGAATTCACAACTTTTCCTTTAAAATAAATCATTAAATACATGCTCCCACAATTTAAGATTTAATCCTTACACTATAGGTTTATACACATATCAATGGTTAGCTCCACCTATATAGTAATCTACCCTTATATAGTTCCCCCCATTTGACAAAACATAAAGAGGTAAACATAAAGGAAAATTTATGTTATCTCCCACCCTTTTTCAACAATATCCAAATAACTAGATGAGATAGGGGAATAAAATACCATACCTTATCCTTTCTAAGGGTGATTTTGTACTCCTAACATCAATATTAGATACTATAAATTTATCACTGTGAAACAGTTTAGTAAATATATCCACTATTTTCTCTTTTATAAAAACAAATTCCAAATTCAATTGATTTATTTCTACAAGATCCTTAATAAAGTGATATATTATATTAATGTCATTTGATATTTAATTTTTAATTAAATTCCTTTAAATATTAATTTCACTTATATTATCACGCCCAACAAGTAGAGGCAACATCACTTCAACCTTGAGATCTTCCAATTCACTCTTTATCCACATCAATTGGGTTTTGGAATGGGTAGAAACCACATATTCTACCTTGTTAAGGTATATTATAAAACTCATATATTTCAATATTTAATTATACTTTAAATGAGTACAATTTTTGATAGCGTGTACCACACCCAACACTGAGATTTAAAGAAATGTGATGTAATATAAAAATATTATTATTTAAATATGTTTGTTATAACATTATAATTGGATTAAAGAGTATGAATAGTATTAACTTCATTATGAAATATATGTAGAAAATTTCCCCTAACAAAAATATATTCATTAAGTGATCAGGAAATAAGTACTCAATTCTGAATGACATGACTGAAATCACATAAGGTTTAAAGGGAACATTTTTCTATAAATGTGATTTTATTGTATATTGTTTATTTTAATTTAAAATATAAATTTCAAAATTTTATAAATTTAATTTGATAAAAATTATTTCTTTTTTATTTTCATAACATAAAAATTATCTTAAGGTGTGTTTTTTTATTTTTTAAAATAGTTATTTTAAGGTGAATAGTTAAAAATATTGAATATACTAATAATTTCACTTTTATGATATTACCATGACATAAGAATGACATGGAAGTTCATGAAAAATTTTTATAGAGAAAATATATACTTAATAAGTAATATAATTCATTTAAAAACATAATCTGAAACTTGTAAATCTATGTTTTACATTTTAGAAATATAAGTCATGTTTTTATTCAAATAAAATCTATTTTAGGTTCTCTTCCTTTAATAATGTTTTACAAAGGAATATATTTATTTTTAAATTATTTTTAAAGTAAAATAATTATCATTTGATTAAAAATATTCCAATTAATTCAATGGTATCAAAATTATTCTTAATTTTTGGTATAAAATCATTTTATGCTTAATAAATACATTTTTCTAAAAATAGTTTTTCATTGCATATTGTGAACTTATATTAAAATAAATTTTATCCAATTATGAAAATTAAATCTTATTAAATTAATTAATTATTTATAATTATCATACTCAAATTATATATTAAGTTCTATTTTTTTGAATATGTTTTGGTTTTTTTGATTACAATTTCTGTCATGTTTTCATTAAGTGATTTAATTTATCATTATCATATACCTCATTTTTTAATTTATGTACATTTTATTTAATCATATATATATTTTTTGTGTTATGTAACATATGTTTTATTTTTCATCAAATGTCTTCACTTGTGTTAATGTTTAGTTGTTTACATTTTGTTTAGAATATTTTTTCAAATTATTTTAATTTGTTTTATCTCACATTTTTTGAATATCATGTTATCTATATTTATTTGTATTATTATTTTGGTTTATATTTTACATGTGGTTAATATATATATCAATAATATATATATCTAAAATAATATATTTATATAAATTTTAAATTTTATATAATCACACACACACATATAGATATATCACTATATATATATATATATATATATATATATATATATATTTTGAACCAGAAAGAAACAACTTCTTAAATGGACTAGGAGAAGCGACAACCCATAACATGACAAAGGAACAGATGCCCATAAGTAGAGCCCGAATTCTTACATAAATATTTAAATACAAAAAGGAAGTCTGTATATATACATTTTTCTTAGTTCTTCATATCATCCATATAAGTATCACTATCCTATAAAGCTTTACACGTGGATCACCTCTGCTTTAACGCAACTATAATTTGATAGAAACACACTGATATCACTTCTCAGTATTGAAATGAAAACTTTCTTATGATTCACATACCCTTACCTGGTACCAGTTTCATAAACTAGAATAATCTACACTATTCTTTGTCCCTTTCTTAGATCAAACTCGATGGTAGAAGAATATTTATTTCCTCTATTTTTTTCGTTAGTGTGATATATATACCACTTTCTGTCCATATCACTAGTAGCAGTAGTGATCCACCTAATGATATGAGGTCTAACACTTGACGATATCACCATCTTCACCAAACTGGTAGCATCTCCGTAGGTATATTAGTTTTATAACTTCTCAATGGTAGAAATATGCTTCCATAATACTTCACTGATAATAATATTGACTCCCTATAATGGAATCTCTGATCATTCATCCACTCTTATTCCCAATAGTAACCCTGTTTTTTGTAGTATAAACCTCCTTTTTTTTCTTATTTTAAAAGTATCAGGTTATTTATTTAACAATATCACAACTATATTCTTGTAGTAGTGGTATCAAGTCCCCTATTTTCCACTCAATGGTAAAATTCCTCTATAAACAATAGAGATAAATATATTTTCATGGTAGCAGACCCCTATTACCAACAGTTTAAAACAATATGTGACCACTGGTTAAAATTTATAGTACCACAAGTTATTTTTTTAAAACTATTATTTATAATTTTATAGTACTCCAAATTTAAAATTTTTTGTACCACCAGTTAAAAATTATAATATCCTTGGTTTTAAATTTCTTATACCCTTCCTAATATATATATATATATATATTATACTCCTTTTTTTTATTTTAATATTTTTTTCTCTAAGTATTTTTGAAACATGTTTTTTAATATTTCATTGGTTCCTAAATTATTTTTAAATTATGTTAAGTCTATATGAAATTTTTTGAACCTTGTAAACATGTTTTTAGTGTTGTTTATGTTTTTTTCTTAATTTCCATATAAATACACAACATGTTTGCTATAAATTTAAATATCATTTATGTTGCATGATTTTTTTTGTTTTAAATGTTCTAAAATAAACCTGAGAACATTCTCAATGTGTTTTTAATTGTTAAAAATAATTTTTTAATTTTAGTTATTTTAATTTAAAAATATTTTTCATAGAAAATATACTTATGAGATTTGTTAAATTATTTGACTGAATTAGTTTCAATGGTCTATTTAATTTTTTTTGACTCAGTGAAATTATTTAAAGGATATATTTAATTTATTTTGAATGTATTAAATATTTTTGGTATTTTTTTTATTTATGATAAAATAGGTTGACTCTATTATTACTATTTTAAATGATTGTAACCATTTGTATGAGTTTTATTTAACTGTTATAGATCTATATAATCTATATATTTGACTCAAAATATTCTTAGATCTGAGATATACAATTATGGTACAATGATTACACATGATTACATATGAATTAAAGTGATAAAAAGTGCTCATAATCTTTGAACCTTCAAGTGATCTTGCACACTATGTTTTTTATTGTTTACGATCTCTCAAGGAATATACCTAAACTTCTTCAACTTCTAATTCCTTAATGAGATGAGTTGATAATATAATAAATAACTAGAAAAATACTTATTTCATTCATCTATTTTTTTATTTTTAATCTCTAGTGTTTTTAACAATACTTCTTATCTCACACACATGATCTCACTTTTTTTTATGATTTTACACACAAAAGTATATTATTTTATTGCGTCATGACTCATAGATTATAAAGTCAGGACTGTCTAGGATATAAATCCTACTATTTAAACTTATATTTGTATTTGGGTTGTGATTTCCCTTAAAAAATTTAGGTTTCTTGGTTATAATTCCATCCTAAAAAGTAGGTTGTAATTGGGTTATGATTTCCCTTAAAAAACCAGTTTAGTGAAAAACCTATCTCTCACTGATTAAAGTGGTATACAAGTGGTCTAGGTCCAATTTAGATCATACCAGTATAAAAATAACCTTGTTCATTATTTTATTTTTCATTTTTAATTAACTATGTTAATTAAAGTTAGTAATTAATCTAGATAATCTATTCATTTCATTAAAATTTTTATAAGTCTTATTTACCCCTCTAGTCATTCTATTATTCTTTATAACCTAAAAATTAGTATAAAACAATGAACCTTATTAAGGATAGTTTATCCATGTTTATTTTCCCTAATAACCAAATCTTCTTATCAGAGAGAATTCCTTTTGGAATTTTGAAAACCTTTTAGAGTCATACATTTTACTACTTTTTAAGTTTTTATTTTTTTTATACTAATTTTTTCCAAAAAATTACAATCTAAGGATATATATTTTTAAAGATAGTAGAAGGAAATCCTAATTATGGGTGGATTTCTTAGTAGACTCCTCATTTTAATAATAATAATTATGGTTACAAGAAAACCAAAATTGAAACTTATCTAAATCAATTGAGCATTGATAACTGGATGAAAATCATAAAACCTTAAAAATTTATTTATTTTAATCCGAATACACTTATAGGAAATGAAATATATATATATATATATATTTAATTATAATATTATAAATATTTT
Organism: Viscum album; assembly: GCA_963277665.1. NCBI lineage: Eukaryota > Viridiplantae > Streptophyta > Magnoliopsida > Santalales > Viscaceae > Viscum > Viscum album. The sequence continues at coordinate 351,941,837 of OY728125.1, read as the reverse complement.
ATACTGTGATACTAAGAGAAGTATTTTTAGTCATGTATATACTTTTAATACAACTCATGAGATCTAGAAGAATTTACAAGTAACACATCTTGGATGCAAATTGGAACCAAAATTGTTCTTCGAGTGGAGTAATGAGATTTCAAAATGTGTGAAGATGAAATAGTAAATCGAATATTAGACCAATTCACTAGAATATTGAATGGAATTAATTCTCTTGGAGGAAATATAAAGAATCATGTACTTGTTGAAAGAGTTCTATGAGAACTACTGGTGAAGTTTCACATGAAGAAGGTAGCTATATATGAAATTAATAAATTTAAATAGTACATATTGGATGAACTCATTGGATCATTGTTACAATAATAACCCAAGTTGAAGAATATTATAGAAAAATAAACATTAAAGATGAAAGGTATTGCTTTCAAATATAATATAAATGTTTTTTATAACTATTCTAAATCTTAGTCATAATAAAGTGAAAAAGGATAAATAAGAAATATAAGTAATGGAATTTATAACATTATAAATCAAAAGAAAAAGCTCATGAAGTGACCAAGTAATGATCAAAAGAACGATTGAAAAAAATAAGGGTACACATATGGAATATATATAAACTGTTATGAATATATAAAGAAGGGAAATATCAAGCCCGAATATCCAGATATTAAGCAAGAAGGGATAGATAATAAATAAAAGAAGGAATTGAAATTCACTAATCACGTTGGATAGAGGAATACGTTCAAGTGATGATACTATAAGAGATAAAGAGTCATCCAACATAAGTTTGAAGGAAGTAAATGAAAATGAGGATAACCACCTTAAGAATATCAAGGAATCATGGTAAATGGATAAAGGCTGTTCTCAATACATGACCAATGACCTATCAAATTTCCTCACTTATACAAAATGCGATGGGGGCTCTGTCACTTTTTGAAATAATTCTAAAGGCATGGTTAAATGTTTTTATGAAGTATGAATTTCTAACATTATTTTAATTTCTAAAGTTTTATATGATAAAGGTATTAAACATAATATAATTATAATCTCTCAACTTTTTGATGAATGTATGCATGTTAATATTGAAGATAATAAATGTTTGTTGTTTAAAGATAATTTTGTTTTGTTTTATTCATATATAAATGATAATATTTATTCTATTAATTTATTTGATCTATCTAAAAAATGTTAAGTGTATCAATGATATATAAATAGATGATTTTCCATAACATAAGAGGCTTATACATCCTCATTTCCGAATGATACACAAATTATCCAAGAATGTACAAGTTATAGGTTTATCCAAGTTAAAGGAAAGAAAATATTTTGTATATGATTCATGATTGAAATGAAATAAACAAAAGGAATATTTAAAATATATCGATCATGTTTCTACTTGTATACATATTGGATTATTTCCTCTTTATTTATTTTTTCTTATGAAACCTGATAGTTTGGGTGGTAATAAATATTTTTTTGTTGATTATTTCAATAAATTTACATGGGTTTATTTCTTGTCACATAAGTGTGAAACCTTAACTATATTTACTAATTTTTATAATCTATTTGAAAATAGAAAATTTTGTTTAATTGTTTTCATTAGAAGTAATAAAGGTTCTGAGTTTATTAATTTTGAGTTTGAAAAGTTTTTTAAATATAATAGTTATGTTCATAATGTTTCTTCTCCTAGAACCCCATAGAGAAATGATTTTTTAGAAAGGAAAAATAGATCTATTCAAGAATTACTCAAACTTTTATTAATACAAATAGTTTGACTAAGTTTTTTTGGGTAGAATCTATTAATAATGCCTATTATTTTTGGAATAGAGTTTATGTTATACCTTTGTTGAAGAAAACTTCTTATGAATTTTTCAATAGAAGAAAACCAAAGGTTGGTTATTTTAAAGTTTTTGTTTATAAATTTTTTATCTATAATATGAGGGATAATTTAGATAAGTTTGATTCTAAATTTTTTGAAGGTATCTTAATTGGTTATTCTTGTAATAATAATGATTATATAGTTTATAATAAGAATACCCTGACTTTTTAAGAATCTATGCATATATTTTTTGATGAATCTTGTGATGTTCTTAAATCTGTTTTGGAGAATGTTCAAGATGGTTTTAGGAATTTCAATTTTGGATAAAAAACACTAGATAATGTATCTGCTGAGGAGAGAAAGATAATTATAAATATGATCCAAGATCTTAAAGGACTTATATGGATCATCCCTTTGCCAATTTGACTAGTAATGTTGATTTTGTCATGAAAACCAAAATATTTTCTTTAATATTCTTTTCTAACTCAACTTTTGTTTATCATTATGTTATAAATAATATTTATAATGATTTAATTGTTCCTAATTAGACTATTCCTATAATAACCCAATGTCCTCATATATGGATATTATAAATTTTTAGATGAATATTCAATACATTACACAAACCCATATTGTGGGGCAGCAATAATTTAGTTTATTTGGATAATAGGTACACAACCATCTAATTTAGTGAAATATATTCAACATATCCCCTAAAAATATTCCTCTTTAGTACTCTTTATGAAAATATTCCACTTAAAACCTTTCTTCATAACCCATGGAAAGAAAACATAATAAAGGGTGATCTCGAATACCCAATAAGGGTAATAATGTGAGATATAAATGATCACATAAGCCTGAAATGATCATAAGAGTATGATAATATGAGCTTAATATTTGAAAACAATACCCTAAATATACAAGATCATAATCTTGATACATAGAATAAAGTTTGGAAGTTAATAAGATAAGAATCATAAAGTAATTAAATAACATGATCCATAAGAGCATAACATTTACATAAGTCATGGAATTGTGACATACATAAAAGCATAAAAATGTTGGACCCCATGGAACCCTGAGAGGGTAGGGGTGAATCATGGTGTTAAATTTTTCTTTTAAATAAGTAGATATTGTTACCACATTGGTAGGAACATTAAAAATATCTTTGATGGAATTGTGAATTTATTAAACAATCAAATGTAGGCATAAAATACATAAGTTTTAATTGGTTCACCATGAAGGGATATTCCAAGGAGAATACACCAAAAACATGTCAGTTGTACCTAAATGTACTAATCCCCACTAGTTATTGTGGAGTATAAAAGATCAAACATAATCACTCTCTACCAGACATACTACCTTTACTAGTTTTTAGTGATAGCATACTACCTCCCTTGGAACACTTCTATCGACTCCCCCCAACTCATTGATTTTGGTTAAGTCTTACTCAGTTTAATGATTTAAAGGTCACCTTGGTGGATTGGAATTTAAGAATTTGTACCTAAATAGCCTGAGAATATGCCTGCACCATAGACCTAAGTTGATGCACTTGAAAGAATTGTTCACTTAAACCAAATGTTCAACACTATCATTCATGAAGCTCCTAGCCTTTTTGAAACCCATTTACATTTCAAATAAATTCCAACTTTTGTAAAACCAAACACATTTTCAAAGCTCCTTATAAAATGTAACTACCTCCCTAAAGAAAACTACCTTCATGGAATATTAAGTCATCATGAAATACCCAATCCTCATGAAAATCCTTTTTCCAAGATACCTAAGCATTGGTCAATAATGATATAGTATTTTCATGATTCTCATGATCACTTCCAATTCTTGATTTATAAAGCTTCCAGCCTTCACAAATTCATAATGATTCATCCATTTTTTAATACTTTTCATTTCATATGAAGTGGGTGTAGTGGCATATTTATAGGCACACCCATTTGTGAAGATCCCATGCCTCCATCAGGCTTTTCTCAAACCTCCAAAATCATATTCGTGAAGTTCCTCTATTCACAAAGCCCCAGAGAAATTTAAACTATTTTTGAATCTTCTTGTAGTTGTATAGAATTTCCACTATGCCATTTAACATTTATGAAGCTTATTGTAGTCATTTATAATCACTGTCACACGATCACACATTCGCAGATCTCATTCATGATGCTCCATATCTTCGTGAATCCAAAGATTCATGTAACCCAATCTTCACGAAACTTATGCCTTTAAAATTTTTGAGATGAGATAATCCCATTAAACCACCTTTCATGTAGCATTATCCTTCCTCTTTATTTTGATCCCAAAAATTTGGTAAACATTGGAAAATAAATCCACCTTAAACAATGTATCCATCTTGTAGTGTAAGATCACTTGCCTTCACTCTGTTTCTAGATGCCAAATGTGACATGCCTTGGTTCCAAAAATACCCCCTTTGGGTTTTTTGTAAATATTTTATATACATTCAATAAAGAACCATCATCAAGAAAAAAATTTAATGGAAATAAACAACCCATATAACACTTTAGTTGTATGTGAGAAAAGATCAGTGTAGAAAACAAGAGGGGAAGCATGAATTGGTTTCTTATGTTTTGGAATTCTTAAAGATATACAAGCTATGATCTGAGAAATATGAACTATTTCCTCATAAAACCCAATTCTCATCATTTCATAGAATCATTTCATGGTTTTTCAAGATCCTGTAACTAGAAAACCTTTATAGTGTTGGATTTATCTATCCCCCATTTAGAAATAATCCCAAAGAACCTATATTTATACTTTTAGAGATAAAAAAAAATCACCCTAGATTGTATCTCCCCCATAAAGCTACATCACTTCCATAAAGAGATAAAAATAGTCAACACAAATAGGTAGAGGGGATAATCCGTAACCTCCTCATGCACTATAAGGTAGCTAAACACTGAGGTTCAACCAATGTTTCTCAAATATATGTTATTCCAATGACTTAGTTAGAATATCAACTGCTTGGTTATCAGTTCCAACATGCTTCACTTTAATAAAACCTTGTTCAAATTTTTATTTAATGAAGTGATATCTGATATCAATATATTTGGTATGATAGTGATGGAACAAATTATTTGTAAGATCTATCATGGTCTTTTTATCAAAGTGAAGCACTATTGGATGTTTCACCTTATCACCAATATCATTTAATTGTTTTTTAATCTATAATAGCTGAGTGCATACCTTTGAAGAAGAGATATACTTATATTATTCTATGATAAGATAAGTACTTTTTTGTTTATTTCTCAACCATCCTACAATTGTTATGAAAATTAATAATTCTCCACCACTTGTGGACTTTCTATCTACTTCATCTCTAGCCAATTTAGCATAAAGAATGTTGATAATTCATTATATTTTCCTATTGTAATATATAATACATAATTGATAGTACCGTGAATGTACCTCATGATTCTTTTAATTGATTCCAAATTATCTTCCTTCATATTACTTTGAAGGCGGTCTGCTAATCATGTTGTAAAGAAGATATCTGGCCATGTTGCATTAAGGTATAATAAGATTACTATGATTATCCTTTACAATGTGGGATCTATAGATGTCCCATCCTCATGCTTTAAAAGTTTTTTCTTAACCAAAATTGGAGAGGGAATTGGTTTGGTGTCATGCATATTGAATTTATTTAGCAATACTTTTGCATATTTTTCCTAAGAGATGAAGGTATACGAATTATTTTGAACCACCTGCATTCCCAAAAAGTATGTGATTTCACAAATCATTTATATTTAAAATTAGGATTTCATGTTATTAGGAAAATCTTCCCCTGATCCTTATTTTCTTTCCCCAAATATAATATCATCCACATACACAAGAACCATAAATTTATCTTCCTATGAATTATTTACATAGAGGTTATGACAAACACCTCATATTTTGAATCAAAGCCTCTTCATATAAGAATACATTAAAGAATACCATGTTTGTGGTTCCTGATTTAGACCATAGAGATCCTTCTTTAATTTATAAAACTTTTTTTTTCATAATTTTCAATTAGAAATCCCACTAGTTTTTCAATATAGACTTATTATTCAAGAACTTCATTTAATAACATTATTTTGACATCCATCTCATAAAATTTTTATCCTCTTTGAATTTCCATATCAAGGAAGATCTAGATCTACTCTTGTCTAGATAATATATGCATAACATTTACACACCAAGCATACCTTTTTTTATAATCAAATTTCCATACACCTCAAATTTTTATTTAAAAATACACTTTTTTCCAATCACATTATGATTTTAAGGTCTCTTAATAATATCCAATGTCTGATTCTTTTCAATCAAATCTAGTTATTCATTTATGGCCTTAGCCCACGATTCATCCTTCACTACTTATTTAAATTAGGTTGGTTCCAAAATTGATAGGAAGGAAGAATGTGATTCCTTACTCATTATCCTTGTTTTTATAGGTGTAGTCCAATTCCCAATGATGTTGGATTGATCAATTTTTGCTATTTTATTTATCTTATGAGGTTCTGATGAAGTGTCATTATCTATGGTTTCCAATTCTAATTATTCTTTTGAAGCATCATTATTTTATGATCCCTGAATGTTTTTTAGGCCTTCCACTATTTCTTTATTTGAATCTATCCCTTTTACACTTTCTTCTTCATCTTCTTTCATATTAGCATATGTGAACCTCGAGGTATTTATAGATTTATATTCAATGATCTTGACATAAATAATTTCCAAAATTATTCAAAAATTAATATTGTAACATTTTTAGGATTTAATATTAATTGAATATCCTAGGAATATTCCCTCATATGCATCATTACCATACTTTCCTCGGTTGCTTTCTTTGTTTTAGATGAAACATTTACTCCCAAAAAATTGAAAATAATTCATAGAGGGATTTATTCCATACCATAACTCATATGATGTCTGGGTTTCTCCCATAAGAAGTCATGTTTGATTTTGAGTGTACATCGCTACATGAACAACCTACTTCCAGTAATGACAAGAAATACGAATCTCAATCAGCATAGTTCTATCTATATTTTTCACCTATCGATTTATGCATTCAACAACTCATATTTCCTGGGGGTTATCACTGCATCCACCTCATGCTTTATTCCATGGTTTTCAAGGTAATTTTAGAATTCAATGGATGTGTATTATCCTCCATTTTTAATCGTAGAATCTTGATTATGCTTCCAATTTCATTCTTAGATATTCAATGATAAATCTTCCTAAAACCAAACACTTACTATTTTTTATGTGTAATCATTACACAATAAATTATACTATAATCATAAATAAAATTAATAAATTACCTCTCTCCATATAGTCATGCTATATTTATTAGACTATATACGTATGTGTAGATAAGATCATGAAGATTCGATGACCTTTTTTTCTTCATCCGATATGAAATCCCGACCATATTTCCTCACATACATGCATCACATGTCTTTTCTGGATCATGTTTCAGATTGTGAATACTGAAAACTCTTTTAATATTAGATATATATTACATGATCTATTGATTAATGTGACTCTACATCTGATTCCAAAAGTTTTCTTATTCTTAAATAGTTAAGTAAAACATGTTCTCTTTACAATCAACATAGTATAAATTGAAATATATTCTATATCCTTTCATGGATGAATTAACTTTATTTACTTTTATAGTGAACCAATTTTGATTAAATTTCACTATCAGTCCCATGTCATAGAGTTTACTCAAAATTAGGAGATTATGATGCAAACTATCTACATAGAGAACTTCAATTTTCCTTAGATTGTAATTTTATAGTTATGTACTACTATAACCTTTGATCCTTAAAGAACCATCATTTCCAAATATCACTATTCTATAAACTGTTTGCTTAATATTCTTCAACAAATTTTTATTTTCTATCATGTGGGATCAAAATACACTGTCAAGAATCTAGGTTCTAATATTTTTTGTAGCTTTGAGGGATATTTACACTAGGTTGTCTTTGTTAATTTTATTTTTTTCCCTCCATGGGATACTTGATTGAGTGAATGAAAAACTAAAACCCTTGTAATCTCGTTTCAATATTCATGGATTAATCATATTAATATTCTTCTTCTAGAGAGAACCTATTTTCAAGAGAAATTATACCTGGTTGGTGGGTATTGACTTTCCTAAGAGATCTATAGTTATTGTTCCAACCTTTCCTCTACCTATAAGGAATATATTTATAGCCACAATTAGAACAGTGAAAAAAATATCCATAGAAACTATTTATTCTATATAATGAAGGATATGGTCTCATTCTACTTTGTTGACTTCTAAGTGCTTCCCTATTTAGATAGCTACTTACCTCTTCATAGTAGGACATGGTATGGCCAAAAAATCCACAAAATTAAAACTTCATAATGGGAAAAGGATCCTCACTTCCATTCCTCCACATGTCCCTTTCTCTTGTAATTATTTTTTTACCAGAGATCCTTTATATTTACTTGAGGATTATTTTCAGCTCACTTTTCTATTTTTTTAGAAGATTTATTTGTTAGTCCATTAGGGTTCTTTTTAATATATTCAACTTTCTAGTTTGCTTTATTTTAGATAATCCCTTTTCCAACCTTTGATGTTTCTGCATCACATCTAATTCCACTTTTTCTAATACATGTTGATCTCTGATCATTTAGGGAATTCTCTACTCCTTCAGCACCATGTGTATCTATTTCTAATAAGTTTGAATTTGATAATATTCCAAATTATAATTTATTCTTTATTTCCCTTTATTTTGATTCAGTTTCCAGTTTACTTTTTAGAGTAATAATTTTTTCTTAAACTATATCAAATGTCTTAGACTTCTCCTATAATCTAAATGTAAGGTCATTGATGAATTTTTTATACTCATAAATCCTGATCTTAAATTCCATAACTTCTTCCTAGATTTAAATAGTTTTTAAATGTTATTCTACCCTTGATTATGATCAATCAATTTATACTTAATGGCGATCAAAATAATCTGATTACTCTTCTAGAATGACTCTCATCATTAAATTTACCTTTCTTTGAATGTCAATATTATCAAGAGAACCATCATGTTCCACATTGATATAAACAACACCAATCAAATTATTATATTTATCTTTTGAAGGTTCACACTTTTCAACTATAGACATAATGGATACTTGGGTTTTATATTTAAACTCTTGTTCTGTATCCTACAAAAAGTTATTATCATCTTGTTCTTCTTTATAGATGAAACTCTTTATCCATAATTTATTTCATTATTTTAAGTCTCCCTTTTAAGGGAACCTTTTCTAAGTCTTCTACATGATTCATGATTTACTTTCTTCATCATAGAACCTCCTTAATCACCAAGAGTCAATGTGCCCAACTCTACCACATCAAAAATAGACTAGAGGAATATTTCCTTAAAATATCCATTTTCTCTATCGAACTTGTTGGAAAAAATATAAAGAAGTTCATATTCATCATTATATTCATCAAAACTATTTATGAAAATATCATGTTTTTTACTTGGATTAGAATTCCATTTCTTTTCTTACTCAAGTGGTTTTATCTTATAGTTTGACTCTAATTTTATAAGCCACCGGACTTATTAGAAGATCATTAAGAGAAAGTTTAGGCATATCCATTTCCTCAAGGTATACCACTTTTGGATTATACAGGGGTGGAATAATTCTCAATATTTTCTTAAAAATTTAAATATATTTAATTTATTCACCAAGCCCTTGAATTTATCTTATAAATTCATTAATTTGGTAAAAAACAATCTGTATTTTCATCTGGATGCATTTTCAGATCATCAAACTTGTTGTGAAAAAACTTGGAGTTTTTCCTCATTCACTTTTTCATTTACTTCATATATATTATTTAGTTTCTCATATATGGTCTTGGATGAAGTGAATCTCATCACTTATAAATATATTTGATCAGATAGAGCTGCAGTAAGAGACCTTTTCTTCTTTGGAATTTATATCAATATTTTTTTTCTATTTTAGTCAAAGAAAGACCCATCATATCAGTGACTTGAATCCCCTGAGATGTGGAGAAAATAACTTCCATCCCAAGGGGTATTATATGAGATATAATCCTATTATCAAAAATCTAGAAGTTTCTTCCATCAAATAGGTGAAATCCCCTAACATTCACTGTATTATCCCTGAAAACCACAAATGAGAGATTAAACCTCAGAAACTGTACAATCTGATACCACTTGGAGGACCCCATGTTACCTTTAGAGGGGTGGGGTGAATTTGGGTTTTAAATTTTTCTTTTAAACCAATGGATCTTATTACCATATTGGTAGGAAATTATAAAACCAATCTGAGGGAATTGTGAAATTATTAAACAATCATATGTAGAGAGACAACACAACGATTTTACTTGATTCACCACTAAGAGTTAGTCCAAAGAGAATATGCTGATAATGTGTCAATCATAACTAAATTCAATAATCTCCAGTAGTTATTTTGCAGTATAGAAAATTATACACAACCACTTTGTTCTAGGAACACTACATTTATAAGATCTCAGGGACACCACACTACCTCCCTCAGAACACTTCCATCGAATCCCACTACCTCACTTCTTTGGGTAAAGTATTTCTTGTTTACCATCTTGATGATATCCTCAATATATTGGAATTTATGTATTTGTCCCTGAACAGAATGAGACTATGGTTTCATCATAGTCCAAACTTGATGCACTTGAAAGAACTATTCACTTAAACCATATGTTCAACACTGTCATTTGTGAAGCTCCTATACTTCACAAAAACCGTTTTATGTTTTAAATAAATTATAAATTTTGTGAACCCAAAGACTTTTGTGAATATCCTTTAAAATTTACTTTGTGAATCTAACCACCTTCACAAAGAAAACTCCCTTCATGGAACAATAAGTCATCATGGAGTACCAATTCATTATGAATCTCCTTTTTTTTGAGATACCTAATCATCGGTCAAGACTAAGAATGTCTTTTTGTGATGCTCAATATCACTTTGAATTAATTATTTAGGAATCTTCTATCCTTTATGAATTTAAAATTATTCACCCTTTTCTTTAATTATTTTTGTGTCAGATGAAGTGGGGGTAGCACCTATTTATAGGTAGAATCATTCTTGAGGATCCCACACCTCCATCAAGATTTTCACTAACCTATAAAAACATGGTTTTGAATATCCTTTATTCATGAAGCCCCAGATAAATTTAAACCCTTAACAAATCTTCTCATAGTTTTGTAGAATCACCATCATGCCATCACGCATTCATGAAGCTTCTCATAGTTTCATCGAATCACCGCCATGTTATCACTTATTCACAGAGCTCATTTTCTATGCTCCATATCTTCATGAAGATAAACCTTCATGAAAACCAATCTTTATGAAGCTCATGAATTTACCACACTTGAGATAAGAAAATCCGAAAAAACCACCTTTCATGAAGCTTTCTTCTTCCTTTTAATTTTAAGCCCAAAATTTTTGTAAATACTAAAAAATGATGCCACCTTTAACACCGTATCCATCTTATGCTGTAAGACCACTTACCTTTAAAAATACTTGATCAACCTAGTATAGATTGACAAAAAACACAAAATAGAATACATTTATATCTTCCAGCTATTATATGACTTGGTTCCATGAAAAAAATCATTTTCATAGTAGTCTATGATCACTTCTAAGGCTATCATAGTTGAATGGGTTCTCACCCAAAACCATCATTGTAGTCAAAGATCACTCCGAAGACCATCATAGTAGAAAAATTCACTTAATAAATCTAGTTCACTCCCCATTCCAGTCTTTTCAATCTCATGAGATATAAATATTTACCTAATACATTGGAAAGAGATATAAGTACCACCCATCAAATAATGAAAATCATACGTATGAGTGCCACAAGATCATAAAATATTCATCATATCATAACCCATGAAATCAAATGAGGTTAATAAACATTTCCTCATATCATAACATATATAAAAGAGATAGGTTTCATAATTATTTCATCATTTCATCATAAAATAACCTATGAAAAGAAGTGGGTTTCATAGTAATTTCTTCGTGGTATAACCCATGAAAGAGAAATAGGTTTTCTAAATATCATGGTATCATAAACATAAAGCATTTAAAGAATTAACAAGAATGGTATCCTTGGATAATATCCCCTTAGTTAATAGGTAACATCAATAAATTCTATCTTATATGGAAAATGATTTTGAAGGATCATTTAAAATATTTCTTGAGGAAAATATCCTTTCCACTTTGAAAAAAGAATTTTAAAACATAAAAAAGTTTCAAAATAATTTTATTAGAAAATAAAATCTAAGGATTATAAAATAATATTCAAATAATTGATTGGTTATGATGGAAGATAATTCCTTTCATACTGTACATGTTAAAATAAATATTCCTTTCAAATTTTCAGTAAAATACAAACAATTATTTTTTTTGAAAACAAAATGAAGATTCCTTTAATTTTTTTATAAAAAATTGAAATATGGGTAAAAATGTCTTTAATAAATCATTTTAATAATGTTGAAGAAATTTTTAATTTTTTTTAAAAGACATGGTTTTAGAAAACATGATTTTGACCGAATAGAGAATTAATTTTTTTTTATTAAAAATATTATTTTGTTCTCTTCCGTACATAAAGAGAGGAAAATGAAGGAAAAAAATGTATTTAAATGACATAACCAAGGAAGAAGAAAATTTATGATTTTCTTGAGAGGCGTATCATAAGATTTTATCATAAAAAATATAATCATAAACAATCCTTATAAACAATGAGATTATAACATAAAATCTTTATTAGTTTAGTAACTTTGAATTGTATGTTCTATGAAGGAATAAATTTAAATGAAAATTAAAATATCATGAGAATAAATTAACTAATTGTATTACAAGTCAAATGGGATGTATATACACCTCATAAAATAATATTGGTTCATAATATAACATCTATCTGAAAGACAAAAAATTGAGAAAAAACCCCCTTACCACTTTGGTAACTTTTGAACCATAAACCCTATGAAAGAGAGATCATAAAATGGATATGTGAATATAGATAATTTTAATTATAATAATAATAAAATACATTAATGTTTTGTGGAAACAACACATTAGAGAAATAAGTGGTGAATATGGCATGTGTCTCATATAAGTAAAAAGTGATATGGAAATACCTTATCACTTTTGTAATATTTTGGATAGTAAGCCCCAATAAAGCATAAAATAAGATGAAACCTTAAATAAAATGGAGAGAAAAAGATTAATAATATAAAATTTTAGAGGAGAATTATGTACATCACATTAAAGAAACAAGTGGTGAATTTTCATATGTCTCTTTAAAATAAAAGAGACTAAAAATACCTTACCTTATGTATCAAATTCATTCATACACAATAAAAACTCCCATATAATAAATATAATATAATTATAAATATAGTAAATAACCATAATTATATATATTATACCATATATGATTTACTTATGACATTTTATTACCCATTTATTAATAATTCCATGTTAAAGTCATATTCGGGAAATAACTACTTTGTTTTTTGTGTATGTTTTGATTTATTTTTTTTGGAAATATTACTTCAGTCATGGTTACATAATAAATAAAATTTAAACCATTATATAAATATCTGATATATTTATTATATATTTCTTTATATAAATCTATAAAATTTAGAGATAGAAAATGAAATACACCGTTCATGGAGATAGTAGGTCATGCGTATGCATAAACATTATTTCCATCTTATCGATGGGTTGAAAGAAATAAATTTAAATAATATATTAAAATTAAAGAATAATTTTTATTTAATATGTATAATATATTCTCATTAAACCCATCCTTATTACCTTCCATGTAAAGTATGGACGAATTACATCGCTTCGGAGGACGATAGTCCACCGTACACACGAATGACGTTATCATATTCCCACGAAATAGAAATTAGAAAGTAATATGTGATATCATGATTAAATAATAATAATAATATAATAAATATCATATTTTGAAAAATAAATCCATCATTATATCAAATAATGAGATGTGGTGATGGAAAGAGAATAACATCAGTTCACAAGGAGGTAGTCCGCCATACACATGAATGATGATTTCATATCCCGTATAATGGAAGAGAAGATGGTTGTAGGTAATTAACTTAGCATAAAACCATATCAGTATATTGAATATACTGAGGTTATTATATAATCATGTTTTAATAATAATTTAAAGAGTTTGTTTAAGAAATAAAATAAAATGCTCGGTTATGGATGTTACCCATTCTTCGAAGAACTTATTTTGTTTTCACAAAAATAGATTATTAGGTCAGATTTATGACCAAAATAAAGATTCTAGTATGTGATTAGGTAATTAAGTAAGTGATTTGGGTTGGTCCTATCCAAATCTGAGGGTTTTAGAAGTGTGAATATAATAGGATAAGGGATGACCTTTTTTAAGATAGTTGAGTGGAAAACTTTTAATGTTTTGAAAAGATAAAGGTGTACCCATGTTTTTCACAATACAAAAGAAAAAAATGGAATATTATCGAGGATAGAATATATAATTTTAAAATATTTCCATATAATTTTTTTGGACAATTTTGGGTAATTGTTAACCCTTATTTTGTTAGTTTAACCCCCAGTCAACCCATTTTTACCTAAACTGTGATAATTTTTTTCTTCTATTTTTAATATTAATTAAGGTAAAAAAATAATTTTATCTTATTATATAATATAAATTATTATAATTATAAATATTTAATCCATTTTTCCAAATTAAATTCACATAAGTGGAAACATTTAATTTAAAATTAATCCTGTAGATGCGATGAGAAAACACGTTTTTAAAGAGAAAATGTTCAAATATTAAAAAAGTTGTTATATAAAAATTAAATTTAAAAATGATTCTTATAAACTAATACATATTAAAATATATATAATTAAAATAATTTTTCTTGTAAAACCATCTTAATTTTTTTTAAATTTTTTAAAATCTTTGAAAGAAATGAAAATTCTTAGTAAAGACAAGTATTTTTCATTATTCATCGAAATATTTATCATTTTAGAAAAATAACTAAAAATAACCCTAAGATAATTTTAATATTAGAAATTCAAAAATGTAGTTTATTTTTTCAATTTTTCTTTCTCATATTTCCAAAAAATAATCTTAAAATAAGTGTGCAATAGGAGACAAAACCACTTTTAGAAAAAATACAGTTTTAAGCATAAAATTGGATTTATTCTTATATCTTGTATAAAAAAACATAATATGAATGTTAAAAATTTTATTTAATATATAATATATAAATTTCATTAAAATAATTCACTAAAATTTATTTTTTTAATTTATTTAAGTGAAACACATTTGTGTGCATAAAAGTGGTTTTTCAGAATATTATTTCCTTTATTTTCAAATAGTTTTTATTTTAATTTTTAATTAATTGGTAACCAAATAATTTATTTTATATACATTTTAAAACATATATTTTCATAATTTATTTAATCCTATTTATACTATCCATTACTAGTTCTAGGTGATAACTATCATTTTAAATAATAATATTTTAATAGTATGTCACGTATCGTTTTAACTTAATGTTGCATGTAACACAATATAAACTCAGTGTTTCATGTAATGTAAGATAAAATAAGTTTTTTGTGTAATGAAAAATATGAAAAATATTAAAATTATTTGAAAAAAATATTTCAAAAACTCTTGGGGTGTTACATTCTACTTTAAAATTAATTTCACCCTCAATTTTTTTTTTCTTTTTGGAACCAACAACTAAGGATACTTATGCCTCATTACATCATAAGGTTCACATATAGATTAATTAAGATGGTGGTTTTACCATAAAAAATTTATCAAGTAAGTGGTATGGTTTCATATAACTTTCTATATTCGATCCAGAATCTGTACCAGTAGTTCCTCATAAGAAATATCGTGCTCCAACGGTATGGCCTATGAGTTTAATGTATATGATGGATCAGGTATATACTTCCCAAGGACAGATACATGGAACACTTATTGAACCTGAGAGAGGTTAGGCATAAGAACCAATCAATATACTACCATCTTGATACAATCAAGAATTTAAAAGGGACCAATATACCTAGGGTTTACCTTTCCTTTGTATCATAACAACAATTTCATCCCTTGGTTGTTCTTCGATCAATTTCCAATTCATCTATGAAGATGATTTTTTATGCCTGAAGCACTAATGGATCACAAGATCCATAATATAATGATAATTCATTCCTTTTATTTATTTTTATAACAAAATGGATAGCACTATTTATTGAATATGGATAAATATTCACGTGGTGAAGAAATACATTAATCTCTAAAACCACATCCAATGTTTAACTTAAACCATTTCATAAATGGTTAACCTTATGAACCTTCAAAAATATTAAAATCCAAAACTTTAGAAATAATTTCACCGAATTAACAAAATTAAATTATCATTAATCCCCTAAACAACATGAAGTTTCTCTTAATGGGACATACCAAATATGTGAATATATTGATCATATATTATCCTAAAACATGATAATATCTTTAATTACCATAAAAAATTAATGAAAATGTACATTCTTTAAAAAATTATCACCTCACTCATTCCTTAAATAAAATCATAGAATATTTAATATATTTCATAAATCCAAAAATGTTGTAAACTCCATCGATGATAACATAAAACACTTTTTCATCAAATTATTAATTATCTCAAAGGTATTCAATACTATCAAATTTAATTTATCCATATCAATCATATATTTATATAAACTAAAAACCATTTTATCAATATCAATAACATATTAAGGGTTATATTCTCTTAATCCAAATATAAACTTTCCATTAAGTCACTTTTCTAGGCAATCAATACCATTTAACATATTCTTGAAACTCCTTAATGAAAAACTACTGTGGAATAATCCATTGATGTTTCATGATTTTAATAAACAAAATACCACTGATAAAAATATAATTATTTTAATACAAATACATAAATATATCAATCATTCCAATTTATCCATACACCATTAACCAGACTTCATCATCTTATTCCTTATCACATCTTTCCTTTTATATGTCGTTTTTAGTCTCTTCATCATCAACAATATAACCATTACTCATATAACCATGATGATTTTCTTCATAAGATTTCCATTTTTGACATTTATTTTTATAATACCCATATGTTATGCATTTGAAACATTCAACCATCAATTATATATTAGGAAGACCATTATTCTCATCCATTTTATTAACTAATTTTTTTATTTTTCCTTGTTAATTGCTTACTCTATGAACTTTTTCTCCACACATAAATTATATTCTTATTCCTTTGATACATTCTATGGAGGTCTTATTCCGACATTATCAACAAATAGGATACTAAATATTCTTTCCTCCTTGGTTTTCACTACCCAAACTCTTAACAAAGCCTATCATTCTCTTCTTTCATGAGTATGAGAGTTGGTTAAGGTGAAAATTTTAATCATATATAGTTATAAATGATGAGTAATAATCACACTATTCTTTACTCCACTCATCAACCCATCTAGTTTCTTATCAACACATTTTCTATCACCATGAATGTTAATCGTGTTCCTTCTAGTTCTTTCCATTGATTAAAACCAAAAAGCATACTGTAAGAAACAATGTTCATAGTGGGAAACCACATAATCCTAAAAAATCACCTATAAGATGTGTAAATCAGGACACCTTATTTTAAATTGATGAAACATTTATCTTAACCATGGTAATTCATGTTTATTATTTAAATAATTCATGATGGTTTGTAAATAGTTTGTGGATTTTCAAAGCATATCCCCCTAAAGTGTCAAACCAGGTGTGAATAAAGGCTCATTATCATGCACCCGGTGATGATCAAGTCAAGATCAATGTGCCATTTTTAATTTTATCACCCCATGTACCTCTCTTCCAGATCCATATCCACTTGTTTTATCTAGACAAGTATGTATTTTATTATAAACCAATCAATCTATCCTTTACCAAAATTCATGGACATTTTCCTATAATTTTCTCATCCTTAGAATTATCCTTATAAATGAAATTAGGGATCTCACAAAATTTTTGTCATTCCAGTTTCTAAATTTTAACTAACACTTTCCTCTAATGCCAATTGTAGTGACCCATACATCTCATACATGGATATTACATCTTTTTAAATGAATATTCAATAAATTACACTAAAACATGCATGGGGACCATAATAATTTAGTTTATTTGGATACTAGGTACACAATATTTTAATTTAGTGAAAATATTTAATGTCTCCCATAAATATTTTCCCATTTATGACTATTCAAAAACATACCCTACTTAAAACCTTTCTTCATAACTTGGGGAAAGGAAACATAAGAAAGGGTAACCTCAAAAGCTCAATAAGGGTAAGAAAGTGAGATATCAATGATAACCTAATCATGAATTGAACATAAGAACATAATATTGGTAGTTTATAAGAGATAAATCATAATATAATCAAATAACATGAGCCATAATAGAATAAAATTGGTATAAGACATGGAATTATGGCATACACATAAGAATAAAAAATAAATTCTATAGTAGTAAAATATCACTACCAAGGATATCATAGTGGAAATGGTCCAATACCCAAACTATAATTGTAGTCAAGGTTCACTCACAAGACCATAATAGTGGAAACAGTCCATTAATAAACTAGATTCACTCTCCATTCTAGTCCTTTATGTCTCATGATATATAAATATTTACCTAATGCATTGAATGGATATATATATCCCTCCCATCATAATATGAGAATCATATGTATGCGCACCAAAAGATAATAAAATGTTCACCACATCATAATCCATGAAATGAAATGGGGTTTATAAACATTTCATCAAATCATAACCTATGGAAAAAATTTCTCGTTCATAATCATTTTATCATTTCATCATAGAATAACCTTTGAAAATAAGAGGTTTTCATAAGTATTTACTCATGGTATAGACCATGAAATAGAAATAGGTTTCATAAAAATCATACTATCATAAATATACAAAATTTAGAGAAAGAATAAGAATGGTATCCTTGGATCATATCCCTAATAAGACATAGCTAACATCAACGAATTTCATTTTAGATGGAAAATGATTTTGAAAGATCATTTTAAATTTTTTTGAGGAACACATCCTTTCCACTTTGAAAGAAAAATTTTAAAACATATTTTTTTTTCAAAAAAATATCTTTGAAAATAAACTTGGAATATTATAAAGGAATATTAAAATAAATTATTGTTCATGATGATGGAGAATTATATTCATTCCGTACATGTTACAACACATATTCCTTTCACATTTTTGGTAAAATCCAAATGGGAACTATTTGGAAAATGAAATGATGTTTTATTTTAAAATTTTTTATTAAAAATTAAAACATGGGTAAAAATATCTTTAAAAATTAATTTTGAGAATACTAAAAACATTTTTTGAAACATTTTTTGAAAACATATTTTTAAAAGGAAAAGGGTTTTTGACTGAATAAATAAATAAAGATAATTTTTATTAAAAACATCATTTTTATCTATTGGGTACATAAAGAGAGAAAAATGAAGAAAACATGTATTATTATGACATAAAAAAAGTATAAAAAACCATGAGTTTCTTGGGATATGGATCATAATATTTTGTCATCAGAAACATAATCATAAATAATCCTGATAAATTATGAGGTTGTAGCATAAAACCTATACCACTTTGGTAAAATTTAATTTTAGGTCAAATGAAGTAATAAAATTAAATGAAACTTAAAATATCATGATAATAAATAAATTCTTGATATTACATGTCAAATTGTTTGTATATACACCTTATAAAATAAGATAGGTGCATAATATAATATATGTCTCAAGGAATGTAAATTGAGAAAAAACCCCTTACCAACTTTTGAATCGTAAACCCCATGAAAGATAGATCCAAAAATTGATATTTAAATCCCCATAATTTTAATGATAATAATCATAAAATACATTAATGGGAAGTATATACATCATATTAAATAAATTTATGGTGAATATAGCTTATGTCTCATAAAAGTAAAAGTGAGAGGGAAATCCCTTACCAATTTAGTAATCTTTTAGATAATAAAAACCAATAAAGAATAAAATAAAATGAAAATTTAAATATCATTAAAATAAGTAGATTAATGATATAACTTCTCAATGAGTCAGTATATACACCACACAAAATAAATGAGTGGTGAATTTGGATATGTCTCCATGAAATAAAAGAGACTAGAAATCCTTTAACTTATGCATTGAATTCCTTGATACATTTTTATAAATCCTTTAAAATAAATATAATATTATTATAAATATATTACTTAACCATATATATATATATCATACAGTATATAATTTACTTATGATTAATTATTACCCATTTATTAACAATTCTATGTTAAAGGCATGTTTAGGAATAACTGCTTTATTTTTCATGTATGTTTAGATTTTTTTTGTTCCTCTTACTTTGATCATGGTTTCAGAATATTAAGAATTATAACCATGATATAAAAATAATATATATTCAATATATATTTATTTATATAAATCTATAAAATATAGAGATAGAAAAAGAAATACACTATTTATGGAGACGGTATGTTGTACGTATGCATGAACATTATTCCCATTTTCTCAAAGGGTTGAAATAAATAAAGTTTAATAATAAATTACCATTAAATAGTCGTTTTTATGTAATATATATCACATATTTTATATAAACCCACCCTTATTAACTTCTACATAAAGTGTGAATGAATCACATCGCTTCACAGAGAATAAGTTTGTCATACACACGAAGGAAGTTATTGTATTACCATGGAATGTAGAGTAAGAATTAATATGTTATATCATGATTATAGAAGAATAATAATATCATAAATATTATACATAAATAATAAAATTATAATTATATCCATACGTGAGAGTTGGTGATGTAAAATGCATAATATCGGTTCACGAGGTAGTAGTCTTCTGTACACATGAATGAATATTTCATATCCCATTTAATGAATGATGATATGATTATAGGTAATGACCTTAATATAACAACATATAATTACATTTAAGATACTATTTTTATTATATCCACATGGTTCAATAATATTTTAATAAGGTCGAGTAAGAAATAAAATAAAATGCTCATTTAGGGAAGTTACCTCTTCTTCAGACAAATTATTTTATTCTAAAAAAAGGATTATTAGGATAGATTTAGGAACAAACTAAGGATTATAGTATAAAAGGATGGAAATAAGGAATTTTTTAATATGTATTTTTCAAACCAAATGGGTTTGTAATTGTGAAGAGGAGAGGAGAAGGGTTGGCCTTTTATAAGTGTGGTGAGTGACACACTTGTAGAGTTTTAAAAAGTAAAAGGCTTACCCAAAATTCTCATATGAAAAAGGATAAAAAATGGACCCTGAAAGAGAATATAAGATATATGTTGAAAATATTTTAATCTAGTGTGTTTTGGATAAGATTTGGGTAAATTTTAACCATTATCTTTTTAGTATAACCCCCAGTAAACCCATTTTATCCTAATCATGGTAAATATTTTTTACTATTTTTACTATTCATTATGGTCAAAAATTAATTTGAAAATATTAGATAACATAAATAATTATGATTACAAATATGGAATCCATTTTAGAAAATTACATTCAAATAATTATAAAATTTTAATTTAAAATTAATCCCGTAGACGTGATAAGAAAACGAGTTTTTAAAGAGAAAATGTTCAAAAGTTTTAAAAGATTTTATATTAAAATATAAAATGAAAATTATTTCAATAAAATAAATTGTATTAATAGATATATAATTTAACTAATTATTCTTTTAATACCTTATAAATACTATTTTTCTGTTTTTAAAATCTTTAAAATAAATCACCATTCTTAATAAAAATCAACATTTTTTACTATTCAGGAAAAAATTATCATTTTAGAAGAAATAACAACAATTCACCCTAAGATAATTTTTATATAATGAATTAAAAAATTAAGTTTATTTTTTTAATTTTTTTTCTAAAATTGGGAAAAATTAATTTTAAAATAGGTGTGCAAAAGTCAGTAAAACTATTTTGTAGTACAAATATAGTTTTAAAGCATAAAAATGGATTTATTGTATCTATTTTCTAGAAAACACATAATATGAATGTTATATTTATTAATGAATATATAATATATAAATTTCATTAAAATAATTCACCAAAAGTGATTTATTTAATTTATTGAGTTAAAACATATTTCTGTTATTGAAAATATTTTTTCAGAAAAAGATTTAATTTATTTTAAAATAGATTTTATTTTAATTTATAATTAAATTTTCACCAATGAATTAATTAAATATTCATGTACAAACCATATATTTTCATAATTTGGTTAATCCTATTTATACCCACCATTCCAATGGTTAGGCGATAACTGAAATTTTAAATAATAATATTTTAATAGTATGTTACATTTCATTTAAATTCTTTGTTGCGTGTAATAAAAGATAAAATAAGTGTTGCATGTAATGCAAGATAAACATGATGTTTCATGTAATGAAATATATCAAAAATATTAAATTTATTTAAAAAAAACATTTCCTATAATCTAAGGGTGTTACATTTTCTATGAAAGATGATCACTAATCAGTTTCTTAGAAATAATGTTTGTTCTTTAATTAAAGTTACTAATTTTTTTAAAGGTTGGGGCCTTAATTAAATTTCATGATGATAAGAAGGAAATCAGAACTAAATGGATCTTTAGAAACAATATATATGAATCTGGATAGATTTTTAAAAATAAATCCGTAATTGTTTCCCAAGGACACTCTCAAGTTGAAGATATATATTTTGATAATTTAATTACGCCTGTTTCCAGGTTAGAGGCTATTAAAATCTTGTTATATTTTTTATATTTTCATAGTTTAAAATTGTATCAAATGGATGTTAAAAGTAATTTATTAAATGGTTTTATATTTGAATAATTTTATGTCATTAAATCCCTTGGTTTTGAAGATGATAAATTTTTTAATCATATTTATAGGTTATCTAAAGTTTTCTATGGTCTCAAAAAAGCACCTCATGCTTTGTATGTGAGGATTTCTTTGATTTTGTTGAATAATGGTTTCAGTAAAGTTAATTTTGATACTATCCTATTTATCAAAAGTGTTTCTAATCATATGTTGATTATGAAAATCTATGTTTGTGATATAGTTTTTGGTTCTTCTAGTTAATTTCTTTGTAATGATTTATATACTTTGATTCCATATTAGTTTTATATCAGCTTAATGGGAAATTAAATTTATTTCTTGGAATTCAAATTTCTCAAATTAAAAATGGTATATTTATTAATAAACTCAAGTTTTTAAGAAGTTTATTAAAAGGGTTGGTCTCATTTTTTTTAAATTTATAAAAACTACAATGAGTACTATTTTTAAATTAGATGTGTATTCTTTTAGTAAATATATAGATGTTAAAATTTATAGAAGCATACTAGGTAGTTTTCTCTATTTAACTACATCTAGAACTAATATCATGTTTAATGTTTTTTATGTTCAAGGTTTTGAGCTAATCCTAAAGAGATTCATACTAAATTCATTAAAATAATAATTAGATATGTTAAAGGAACTATTAACTATGGTTTGTTTTATCCTAAGCATAATTGTTTTGATTTAATATCATATTATAACTCTGATTTTAGAGGTTATACAATTGAAAGAAAAATCTGATCAATTATGTGTCATTTTCTTGAAAAAAGTTTAATTTCTTAGTCTTCTAAGAAGTAATTATCTATTGATTTATTTACTAGAGAAGCTGAGTACATTTTTTATGATAGTAATTGTGATCAAAGTTATGGATCAAGAAAAATTTATGTTATTTTATTATTTATATTGATAAATTTATTATTTATTATGATAATACATCTATAATTTCTATTTCAATAATATTTTATATCATTCTAGAAAAAATCAATTCAATGTTATATTTCATTTTATTAGAGATCATATTAATATGAGTGATGTTGTTATAGAATTTATCCCTATTAAGAATCATATTTTAGATATATGTACAAAGACTTTAGACTTTTCTTAATGTGAAAAAAATAAAATTTGATATTTTCATGTTGGAATATTAATTGTTTTATCAATGCATATATATAATCGGATTTTTTTTATTTATATTTACTTTCTAAAAGGGGGATAAAATAAAATGTTTTTGGTTTTCCTTCTCTGATTTTGTAATCAAACAAAAAGGGGTAGATTGTTAAATATGTTTTTGTTTTATTTGATTATAATTTCTTGCATGTTTACATTATGTGATTAAAATTATCATGTTCATATATCCAATGTATTCATTTTTGTACATTTTATTTAATAATATAACTTTTTTGTGTTATGAAATATATGTTTTATTTTTTATCAAATGTGTTCACCTGTGTTAATGTTTAGTTGTTTACATTTTTTAGAACATTTATTTAAATTATATTGATTTATTTTATCTCAAATTTCTTGAATATCATGTTATATATATTTATTTGTATTATTATTTTGTTGTATATTTTATATATTTACACACACACACATATCGATAAAATATATATATATCTAAAATAGTATATTTATATATTTCATACATTTATATATATATATATATAATTGAATATATATTTACATATATAAATATTATGCATATATAAATATTTCTTGGTTCTTCATCTCCTCCATGGAAGCATCACATCCTCTCAAGATTTATTCATGGATCACCTCCACTTCTTCACGAATCTCATTTACAACATCACACCAAAAAAACTTCCCAGCACCAATACAATGACCTTTCTCACACTTCACAGATCCTCAGGCTATAATAGTTTCATACACTGGAAACATCTACAATTTTTCTTTCTCCATATCTTGGACCAACCTCAATGCTATTAAAAGATTGTTCACCTACGTCCATCATCCTTGGTAGGGAACCAATATCACTTTACATCTTTCTCACTAGTAGAAGCAGTTATCTACTCGACGGTAGTAGGTCCAACACTTGACAGTAGAACCATATTCACCACACTGGTATCATCTAGCTAGGTGTTTTGGTTTTATTTTATCTCAATGGAAGCATCATTCTTTCATCAACCATCATAAATAGTAAAAGTTCCTCCCTCTAATACCAGCGTCGGTATTTTATCCGCTCAGCTTCCTAATGGTACTTCAATATTTTGGCAGTAACATTCTTCTCTATTTCTTCTTTTAGTAGTAGTAGGTTCTCCTTTTTATGGTTGCACAACTCTCTTCTAGTATTAGTGGTATTTGATCACCTATTTTTTGATTAACTGTAGTATTACTTTATCAATGGTAGTAGTAGATATGTTTTCATGGTATAAAAACTATTCTACTCCCTATTTAAAAAATACATGACATTTAGTAAAAAAATTTAAGACCACAAGTTATATATATTTTTAATACTGTTAGTTATTATTTTATAGTACATCTAGTTTAAAAGTTATAGTATCTCCAATTTAAAATTTATAGTACCTATAGTGAAAAATTATTTAATGAACCATGTTTTGGACCTAACTAAAATCCAGGGTAATTTGAATTTCATCATTTGGTGGACTCTCTATTATTTGAACCGATCTTAGGAACATAATTCCAAGAGTTTGAACACTTCAAAGTCTTGTTTTTAGACATTTTTAAAGGCCCAAGAGGTTCCTCAGGCACTCTGTCGAGTTCAGTTGCATCAGACCCCAGAAAATCAAAATGGAAAAGGGATGATAGGGGAGCGTGATTAGTCTAAAACTGTATGAACCTCTAGAGAAAACCTTACAGCTGTAGTAGGTGAGAATATGTTCCCTGTATGGGCTAGAATTTTTTTTAAAAACCCTGTGCCTAGCCCGCATTGTTAGTGACACTTAGTTAGTATGATTACACTATTCATCAAACCATTTGCACACCATTAGGATATTTTTTTGGGAAAACCATGTGAGGTGGGTTCCTAAGTAGTAGGAGCCACACTGTTGGTGCATGATTTGTGAAAACCGTGTGACCAAATCATGTGACCCATTTTTAGGGTGAATTAACCAAAATTCTCTTAATGAGTTTAAACATCTGTTTTTGTTTTTATCTATTATTACTCTAGTGGGTGTCTCCTCTATCCTTACACCATGGTTCTCCTCCAAACCTAACCTAGGATTTCAAAGATCTCATTTGTTTGATGTCTGAATCGATTGTTGGCAGTCTCAATGGATTCGTATTAGGTGGATTTTTGTTTCATTGATTTCTTCCAAACCGGACTGAATCATACCTTGATGTTGGATGAGTAGATCATCCTAAGCATAATTTATGTGGTCTATAACTCTTTTCTAAAATTTAAATTAAATTTTAAATAGTTCTGTTGTTCCACACGATGAATTTTTCCATGTGTCTCCCTAGAATTGTTTTCTTTATTCTATATTGGCTTACACACCATGCATTACACTTGTTGAGAATTTTTAGACATATATAGAATTATAAACTTAATCATATACACCATTTGGATGTGATGAATTATTTTTTCCTATTATGAATAATTAAATAAATTCCTAGAACATATTTTAAGCATTTAGATTAGATTAATAATGGAATTGACCCTTATAAAGAATTTTTCAATTGATAACGACAACTCATAAGTTCCTTGTTGAAATTATGGGTTGTTTTCCATGTTTGGTAGCATTATAAAATGATTCTTTTGATGAATTGAGTTATGATATTTTAATGTGATGTTTAATTATACTAAGTGGTTTATGTGATAAAAAGTTTCATGTTTTTATAAAAAAACCATTGAATGAGGTGCACTATCTTCTAAATTAAAATGAAGTGATTTGTATTTCAAATATTGATTGTAATTATTAAATCAATGATTACCTATTCCCATATGTTGTTACTAGTTATATTGAAAGTTTTGTTCATGGAATCAAATTATATTTCTAAATAGTGTTTCCCTTTCATATATAAATGTTATTGAACCAATGCACATTCTAGGAGCATGTCTTAAACCACCCCTAACTAAATGAATAATGCAAAAAGATCTTATTAAGGTTATAACTCGCTTAATGAATGGAATTTCCCATGTAGGTAGCTTCCAATTTTGAAAAGGATCCTTCTAAGTGACTCATTGGACATTGATAAATAAGTTTTCATGTTTTGTTTAATTAAATAGTATGCATTAATCATAATATCTTGTTCATTATGGATTTATCTCCTTGAATATATTAAATAAATTAATTGAAATGGATTTGAATTATGAGGAATGACCAAGATTCTTGTTATAAATAAATACGAACAACTTATGTAACTATTATAATTTTGATTCCCTTAGTTACGATTGGTAATAATAAATTAAAATCCTGAGAGGTAATTCCTCAGGGATATAATTATAAATATGATTATTTCCTGATATAGGTCATGGAATAACGGTATGGGTTTTTTTTGAGAATGAAGGAATCACACTCCCTTATATCAGGTGTTGATCATGACATCTAAAACCAATGATACTATTGGGATAGTGGGAATGAAACACCATACCCCATGTTGAGTTTTTCGAATAACAGTACACTCATCACTATACCAAGTGTTCACATGATGAAACCCTCACCATCTCAAGTGACAAGAATGATGTCTCCCACTCATTGTGAGATATAGGGAATGTACACTTTGGCTTGAGCTTATAGGCTCATTCAGTCTGTTTATAGATTACTTAGTTATGGCCCAGTCAATCTAGCACCTATTATTCCGTGAATATCACCACTTACGTACGCACATATTGGGACCATATAGGTGGATTCAATATATATGTATAATATATATATATTTTATTACTATATATATAGTTAATGTCTAGAAACTCATTTTGGATATGATTTGAAGTAGGTATATCTACCAGTTGTCCTTCAGGAACCTGAGTAGGATGGTATTATTTCCATAGATTTTTTTATTTATTAATATCACTTATACACTACTTTAATTTATAATCTTGGACTGGATTCAATTGTAGAAAGTATGGGTGATAACCTACTATGATTTTATTTCACATCCTGCTTGGGCCACCATTGCACTGGGGTACCTGAGTAGATATCATGTTCATAGGACCATGGATTATTTCTTATGCTGATTTGTATATACTTGAGAGTTAGGATCACAATACTGAGCTGGATATTAGGATGCTCATAGAGATCTCCCTTAGGGATTTTACATCTTTTCTTTATTTGTGTACTGCACTGTATAATTCTCTCTACTGTATGTCTACTATTTAGTTATGTATCATTATATGGACATGCATGCACTGTTATACTTTGGTGTTTTCCATTTTTTGTGTTTACCGTATATTATTGTTTCATTTCTATATCATTCATTTATTACTACTTCTATTGTCGTATGTTATTTTTTATCTGATAAACTGATGTGCTAATATGATCATGAGGGTATATTCTCCCCAATATCATCTCATTAGAACCTCACTGCTAGTTGAAAGCCACTGGAATACTTGAGGGCATGTGACCCACCGGTCTGGCTACAAGTTTAATGGTCAGTCTGGATGGGGCATTACAAAGCGGTATTAGAGGATTATTTTTTCCTTTGTCTTACTTTTTTGGGACAATATAATGGGGACTAAGAACATTTCAATGCTTTAAAAATAGCTATTTCTGGGAGTGATCAACCCACATATGATAAAAAAGCCTAAGTGGCCAGGGATAGGATTGTTTTTCATGCTAATTTCTATTATAGTTGACTATTATTTCATCTTGAGTGAATAGTGTACTTTCTACTGCTTACTAATTTATATAATTTATGGTATTTTACCCTTATCCTAGTATGGAAATGAAGTATCATTAAGTGCATAATTATAGGCATGTATAGATTCATATTCCATGCATATTTCATGCCATGTAGTTGTATTTGTAGCTTTTTTAATGATTTTGATTATATTCCTTGAGGGTTATACCATGTTTTTTGTCTTTAGCATGCCTACATATAAAACATTATTGGGTGATTATATTCCATAATTATTATTTATTTACCATATTTCTCTATGTTACTGCTTGTGATAACATGATATTTCTATTTTAATATATATAAATGGTTTCATGGAATAAATATTGTGGTTGTGATTAAATGAGATCCATTATTCAGTTGTAAGGGGTATATGAACCTTATAGTTGGGGTAGGGTAACTCTTGTATTCAATCCATATTTTTGAGATTTGTATATATCTCTGGAGACATTTTTAAAAATATAAAATCTCATAAAGTTTAGATTTTAAAGTGAGTTAGTTTTTGTTAAATGAGAGCCATATTGAATTCTATAAAGTGTATGGGTGATTTATAGGTTGGGTAATGGAAACCCATATAATCAAACCATGATATATGACCGTGGTATATTTTGAAATGGTTATAAATGTAAAATATTTATAGTTTTCATATAAAATGGTTTGGTTGACTACCTAAATGCACAATTGGACCCAAGACAGTTAGTTGGGGCATGTTTTTTATGAGATAACTACTATTGGGGTACATTTTTATGAACTAAAGTTGGCTTAATGAGACCCTTATAGGTCACATTATCTGTTAAAATGAGTTTATAAGATAAAATTTCTAATTATGATGGGATTTAAATAAATGATTAATTTTTACAAAGAGAAGCTTTATAAGTCTTACTTGTTATGCCTTGAGGAATTAGTTAAATAAGGTACCAAGTGCTTTTGTTTTATAATTGGTACTTGATGTTTTGTTTAAAATATTTTAAATGTTTAAATATTTAATTTTAATTAATACAATGAATTAAATTGAAAGTTGAAGTGTTTTCCGTCTTTTAAAACCTCTCATAAGGGTAGTTTAAATACCTCTTTGAGTTTCCTTGGAATTAAGACATTAGTGTTTTCGATAGGCCCATTTCCTTTTTTATAAGGTCTTAAATGACAGGATCTAGATCCCAATGAATTTTTGGTTGGCATGAACTAGGGATAGGGTCTACAATTATGCTTTTTTAAGGGTATATCCCTAGGTAGGTAGCACTCTAAGATTATAAATTCATTTATAAATACTATGATCTTTTTAACGTTTGGTGTCATTTGGGTGTTGTTGTCCCTTGGAAAACTCTTAGTTTTAAAATGAAAACATTGTTCGAATGATTGGTCATAGTATCATCAAACCTTTTTATGTGTGTGAGTATCATGTAAATATCACGTTCAGTAAGTTAGACATTCCTAGTACATGGTTGACCACTTCATAGGTCGTGAGACCCTCTCTTGTTCCTCAGTAATGGATAAATTGGTACATCATCTTCTTAGTTAAAGGTCGTATGAAGTAATGAAACTCTAGGAAAAATATCTTGTACAAACTACCTGATAATTTAATGTATAGGGTAGAAAACCTAGGGATAGTATTGAGGATGTGCATATTTCTTCTAAAACCTTAGTGTAGTGAACATCTATATATGTGGTACCCATCAAGTTTCTAAATGGAATAATGAACCAGTAGAATTTAGTGGTATCACTGATCCTTGACCCATTTAGTAGATTATTAGGTCATATATGATATAGAGTGACCTATCAGTTAAATGAATCAATTCGTCTCAATTCTTAGGATGAATTTCTCAGAGGATCAGGGTTTTTGACACACTGGTCAGGTTGGTTTTTGCTTTCATGCCAAATTCTATAGCATTTTGAGTGTGAATCAGGTAAGTATAACACTTGAATTAAAGTGTATCTAAACTATAATTATTATGAGAGGCTAGTATGTCTCTCATTTTTAATGACCAGGACACCCCTAAGGGGGTAGCGTCTCATCAGTTCTAGTGATTACGTGTCAGTTCTTGCTCTAAAACACACAATTGAAGTGATTGTCCATGTACAAAACCCTTGAGAAACACCATTACAATTATATGGACTTTAGTGGTTAAGATTGAGTGATCATGAGATGGCTCTGGTGGTAAAGTATTTTTATCGGTTAATGATGTTGTGTTAGTAGGTGAAGCCAATCTTCTTCCAAGAAGTCTACCTGTAATAGTTCAAGTGCTCTTCTTTTCATTAGTTAGGTATGGTTCATTGATGATCATACCAAGAACTTTATATTATTTATGATAAAATTGCATTGAGTATTCTTGATACCCTATTAGTGTACTATTCCTTGAGAGATGATCTTGTCCCCTATCTTGAAATTGACCTTTATACACTAAGAGAGCATTGGTCTTACACCTCACTAAAGTTTTAAAATTTGTTGGGTTTGATAAGGGATATCTATCAGAGTTTCACGCTAAACGCATGGTTATTATTGAGGTGTGGTTAGTCTTGAGTAATAAATGGGTTCCCATATAGGAACTCCTTGGATGGAATTTTGGACACCAACCATTTTCCTTTGATTTGACCACCATAAGGATTCCGCTCTAGGCTCAGTCAATGATCTGATTTGGACGTCTTATCCTTGTACCAACATATTGATTGTAAAAATGGAGTATGGAATACCTTGGGTTAGTTCCTTGGACTCCAGTTTAATAAATATGAGGTTATATTATACATTTTTGCGGGTTCAGATGCGATTCTTAAAGGGAGATGTTTCTAGTGGACTAGATCTCAGTTACACCCTTATTCATGATGAGGCATGAGGGTTTAACTAGTTAGGCGGTGGATTGATCAGTGAAAGTCACTGTAAGTTAGGTATGTAATTCGATGAATGTTCTCATGGTGAGTGAAATATGTATTGGAAGAAGGATTTTTAGTTCATTTCATAATACGTTGATCATACAAGACAAACATTTTCGAGATAAGTTGGATAGAGTGGATCAACTTATTATCCTTCTTGTTCAATGTGTAATATCGAAAGGAATTTTTTTGAGTATGTATTCGGGTTAAGGTGGATGTGGTGTACAGGTTAACTATCTCTTTAAAAGAAATATTATGCATCAAGTTTCAGTTAGGTCGATTGGTATTTGACTATTTTTTAATTTTTAGGTCGCTGGTATGACCTTGGAAGTAATCAAGATCACCCAGTTAAATAAATAACACTGAGATCTTTTCTAGAATGCTTAGGGAATATTTTGTATGAAATTTTGATAGTGGGGTGTACCATGGATTAATGTTTTCCATGAAATTATAAATCCTAAGGTGGGGAGCACCTTTTTCCGTATATTAAAGAGACAATGATGTGATCGTGTCTCTAGATAAATGAGATCGTTTAAGCACCATTACAGTGTTTCAATCAAAAAACAAGAATTGGATTGGGTTTTGTTGGCTTAAGTGTTATATGATTGAGTAATTCTTGGAGGTACATTGGGTGTTTATAAATTAAAAACAACCATTTGAATGAGACTTCATGAACCTTTTAGGTTGGGTGATGTTTTTTTTATTCCCGAAGGATTCTCGGGGATGAGAATTTCTAATGTGGGGAGTTTGTAATGACCTGTGTTTTGAACTAGATGAAAATCAAAGAGAATTTAAATTTCTTCATTTGGTAAATGGGTTGTTCTTTGAACTGATATTTGAAACATAATTATGAGAGTTTGAATAGTTAAAAGTAATGTTTCTAAATTTGGTTAATGGCTAGAGAGGTTCCTCAAGTGCTCTATTGATTTTCAAGGGAATCAAACCTCTGAAAGTAAAAATGGAAAATGGGTGACAGGGGTGAATTTTTAGTCTAAAACTATGCGGATCTCTAGAGAAAAACTTATTCCAGTATATGTTGATAGGAAATTCCCTACAAGGTATGCACACAGTTTCCCAAAACATGCACCTAGCTGCATGGTTAGTGCAAATTTGGCTATATACTTTCAATATTTATTGCATGGTTTGTGTATGATTAGGGAAAACTGTGTGGGAAAACCTTGTGAGGTGGGTTTCTACGTAGCAAGAGCCGCATGGTGGGAGCACAATTTCTCCAAACCGTGCAACCCATTTTTGAGGGTGAATTGACCAAAATTAACTTATTTAGGTTAAAACTATATTTTTATTTTTACTTCTTCTTTCTCTAGTGAGTGTCTCCTCCCTCCTTGAACTATGGGTCTCCTCTAAAACTAACATATTCTTGTAATGATCTCCTCTTCCCGAAGTTTGAATCAAACATTATCAGTCTCTATGGATCTGTACCGCGTGAATATATGTTTTATATATTTATTCCAAACTGTACATAATCAGACCTTGATGTTGGACGAGTAGAGTTTTCTAATAATAAGTTAGTATTTTTACAATTTTTTCCTAAAGTTTATGTTGAAATTTAAATAGTTCCATTGTGCTACGTTCTGGCCTTTTCCATGTGTTACCCTATAATTTTTTTCTTCATTCTAGATTGTTTTAAACACCATGTATTACAATCGTTGAGCATTATTAAACATATAGAGAATTCTAAACTCGATCATGGACACACCTTAGGTATGCTGTCTTATTTTTCCCTATTATGACTATTTGAATAAATTCATGGAACATCCTTTAAGCTTTTGACTCAGATTAATAATGGAATTTCACCTTGTAATCAACTAACTAATTGATAACGACACCTCTTAAGTGCCATGTTGAAGTTATGTGTTGTTTTCCTTTTTGGTATATTTATAAAATTATTCTTTTGATTAATTGAGTTATGATATTTTAATGTGATGTTTAATTATGCTAATTAGTTTTTGTGCTAAACATTATCATGTTTTTATGGAAAAAACCATAGAATGAGGCACTCTCCCATATAAATTACAAAGTGGAGAATTGTATTCAAAATATTGATTGTCCTTATTTCATTGGTGATTACCTATGACCCTATGTTGTTATTATATAGATGGCATGTTTTATGCATGACCTCAAATTATATTGCTAAATGTTGTGTCTATATCCTATATACATTTTATTGAACCAATGAACATTCTTAGTGTATTGCTTAAACCAACCCTGCCTAAATGACTAATGAACCAAGATCCTCCTAAGGGAATGACCCACTTAATGAATGGAATTTTCCATGTAGGTAACTTACCAATTTGATAAAGTCATCTTATAAGTACCCCATTATACCATGAAAAATAAGTTTTCATGTTTTTTTTAATTAAATGGAATTCATTAATTTAAATAGATTTTTCATGATGGATTTCTCTCCTTGAATGTATAAATGAATTAATTGAAATGGAATTGAATTGGGTGTTATGAACATGCCTATTGTTATAATTAAATAACCATGGATTATGTGAATTGTTATAATTGTGATTCCCTTATTTACGATTGGGATTCATAAATGAAAATAATGGGAGGTAATTTCTCATGGTTAATATTATAAATATGATTATTCCTTGATATAGGCTATGGAATAACGGTAAGGGTTCTTTTGATCATAGAGGAATATAAATCCCTTACATTTTGTGTTGATAATGACATCTCATACTAGTGATACTACTGGGATGGTAGGAATGATGCAACACATCCCCTGTTGAGTGTTGGCATGATGATACACTCATCACTATACCGAGTGTTGACATGATGGAACACTCACCATCTCGAGTGACAAGAATGATGTATCCCAATCATTATGAGATATAGGGCATGCACCTTTTAGCTTGATCTTATAGGCTCATTCTGACTGGTTGTGGATGATAGAGTCACACCTTAGTCCATCCAGTACCTAGTATTCCAAGTATATGGACACTTATCTCCAAATGTACATGGACGATATAGGTGGATAAAATATATAACAATAATATATATATTTTATTACTATATATATAGTTACTATTTAGAAACTCATTTTGACTATTACCCGAAGTAGGAAGATCCTTCTGGTGTCTTTCAGATTCATGAGTATGCATGTTTTTTTCCATAGTTTTTTTAATTTGTTCATATTACTTACACATTGTTTTAATTTATAATCATAGGCTAGATTCAGTTTTAGACACTGTGGGTGGTAACCTACTGGGATTTTTGTCTCACACCCTACTTGGGCCACCATTCCACTAGGGTACCTGAGTAGATCTCATGTTCACAAGACCATGGATTATTGCTTGTGCTGGTTTTCTTGTACCTAGGTGTTAAGAGCACAGGACTGAGATGGTGCTTCAGATTCTTATAGAGATCACCCTTGGGGTTTCTAATTATTTTATTTATTTGTGTAATTCATTATATACTTCTATGTTATGTTTGTATACTATTTAGTTATGTATCATCATTTGGACATGTATGTGATGTTATACTTTGTCGTTGTCCATGTTTTATCTTATATTTATATATTTTTTTTGTTATGTATTTCATTTATTATGACTTTCATTTTAATATATTATTTTTTATTTGATAAACCATTGTTATATTCTGATCATTAGGGTATATTCTCCCCACTATCACCTCCTTAGACTCTCACTGCTAGTCGGAAGCCTCTGGTGTGCGGGGAGGCATGCTTGAGGAAATGTAACCCCCCAGTCCAGCTACTATCTTAATAGTCAATTAGGTCAAGGAATTAAAAATTATAATATAATTAGTTTAAATTTATACTACCTTTTCATATATATATATATATATATATATAATATACTATGTTTTTTTATGATTTTAATATTTTATTTTCTGAGAATTTATGCAACATGTTTTTTGATATTTTATTAAATCCTAAAATAGTTTTAAATTAAGTTAAATCTCTATGAACTATTTTGAAACCTTGAAAACATGTTTTCTGTGTTGTTTTAGTTTTTTTATTGATTTATATATAAATACATAAATTGTTTTATATACATTTAAATATAATTTATTCTCCATGATTTGTTTAATTAAAATATTCTTGAATTAATACAAGAACATGTTCAATGTGTTTGTTAATGTATTAACTGGTTATTCCATTTTTTAGATGAATTTAATTTTTTTACATATTTAATAATCTTCAAATATTTTTAGAATTATATGAATGAATTAGTTTCAATTTCTATTTAAATTTGTTTTTATCATTCTAATTATTCAAATGATATATTTAAGTTAGTTTGATTGCTTTTAATTTTTTTGATCTCTTTTGTTTCTGTTAAAATAGGATGACTCTATTATTATTGTTTTAAATTATTTTAACTATTTTTTTAACCTGTATTTAGATATTATAAAATTTTGGAATCTATATATGGGACTCAAAGTATTCTTGTAAGTGAGATACAAAATTATGATACAATGAGTACACACACCTTTATAAAACATAAAGATATAAAAAGTGATCTTAATATGTGAACCTTTAAGTGATCTCCAACACTGTGTTTTACCATTGCAGATGATCTCCCATGGAATATTCTTAAAATGTTTTTAATTCTATTTCCTTAATGATCTTAGTTGATCATATACTCAAGAACTAGTACTTGTACTTATTTTTTTCATCTAACTTTTTTCCCAGTATCTTGTGTCTATAATAGTACTTTATATCTATCACACATGATCCTACTTTTTTATGATTTTATATATAAACTAATTCTATTTCTTCATGTTGTGACTCTATGACTCTAAAGTTATGGATATTAGGGTTTTAACTCCCATTATCTAAAGTTAGAGTTGTATGTGTTTTTTGAATCCCCATATGAAAGTCGGGTGCCTTGGTTATACTTCCATTAGAAAGTGTAGGTTGTAATCAGGTTATGATTTACCTTAAAAAAATAGATTAGTGCATATTGTATCTCTTACTGAGTAAAGAGATGTAAAAGTCGATTAGGTCCAATTTGGACTGAATAAAAAAATATGTTCATTATTTTATCTTCCATTTAAAATTAACTTTGATAATTAATATTGATAATATATCCATATCATTAAAATTTTTATAATTCTTATTCACCCCCTCTAGTCCATATTCCATTATTTCTGATCCAACATATTTAATTTTTATCCACAATGAATAATAACCATGGTAAAATTTTATTACAATAGTAAAGGTTAAAATAGGGTAAAGGGATCAAATCTGGTTAAGGCCTTGAAATTTTAAAAAAATCATCTTAAAATGAGTGTTTGAGGTTATGTTATACCTCCCTTGATATTATCATCATTAATGGTCAAATTTGGAGATAATTTCCATGAATATGACTTCCCTTTTATATTAATAAAATTATATTTTCAAAAATTTCACCCTCTTTTGCTTATTATTTTGTAATGATAAGGATATAGTTATATTATATGAATGAATATATATATAAAATTGAATATAAATAAACTATATTTATGATAGTAATTTAATTTTTATTTTTTGTGATTATATAATTACCTATAATTCTTACTCATCACTGACACAACACATGTGAAAGTAGGTGAAAAATGAAAGTAAACAGTTTAAAAATATTAAAAGTCATCAGTTTTGAATAATTTATAATCTTTCAAAAATTTTAGGGATCAAAATTAAAGGTAATTAATGTCTTAAATACTCAAATTATTACTCCATTATTATCTTAATGTCTTTAAATTCAAATTATATGAATAGTTTAAAAAATGATTTTAAGAATATTTAATGTTAAATAATATCTTATAAAATAAATTAATGATCATAAAAATCCTAACATGATTTTAGTGTATATTAAAATAGTTGATAAAACCACATATTTTACATTTTTGAACAATTTTTAATTTTATATTTCATTTTTAACCCATAAAGACATATAATTTATGAAAAACATTATTGATTTGTTTCTATAAAAAAATAATTAATACAACCCTTTAAAATACATATATGATATTGGATTTATCTAGTAAATTTTCCCATATACCTCTCTAAACATCTAATTCCATGTGCCTAATTCCCTTTATTAATCAAATATCACTTCTCTATAGGCCTTAAGCTCA
Organism: Viscum album; assembly: GCA_963277665.1. Lineage (NCBI taxonomy): Eukaryota > Viridiplantae > Streptophyta > Magnoliopsida > Santalales > Viscaceae > Viscum > Viscum album. The sequence continues at coordinate 351,904,194 of OY728125.1, read as the reverse complement.
ATTGAATAGTGGAGTTTCAAAGATCGAGGTGAGGGTTTCCAATATGCTTTCCCCTTTCTAAATTATGACTCATTATCTTATAACCATATTAACAATTCACTTAATATTATAACATGATTCCATTTATATAGTATTTAAGAAAAATTTATAAATTTATGATTTGGTATAACTTATTACCACTCAAAGAACTATCCTTATATTCCATTATTATGTCAAAATATGGGGTTTTCATATAAGGTATTTTATTTTAAATTATCCTAGTAATTTTTTTAAAATGAAATCAATAACCCAAAATTTATCCTAAATCAGTTTTTTATATATAATCTATTTTATTTTTTTAAAATAAAATATTTACTAAGATTCAATTTTTTTAATTGTTTCAAAAAATATCATTCACCTTGGTAGTTTTACGCATCCTACATAAATAAAGATGTTTTCATGAACTTAATTTTTTCATGGGTATTATTAAAAATTTATTTTGTGATTGAATAAAAGATTAAATTTTTAAAAAAATTATGTTTATTATTTTGGAATGGTAAAGTATCATTTATAACAATTAATGCAAATGTATACAAACATGGTTATTTATAACCATAAAAAAGGCTTATCCAGGAAGGTTTTTGAGATGGTACCAATTTAATGACCTATTAAACTTCCATAATTTTTTACTGATATAGAACCTATTACTTTACTTTTATCTAGTTTATGAATTTTTTTACTGAGACCATTGTCCGTTATAAATATACCATACATGTTTTGAGATTATAAACTGGACGATCATAAAAAGACCGATATAAACTATACCGAATTATTAAATTTACAAAACATGATAATAAGGGATAATATATAGGTCATAAATATGAAATATTTTCTGAATCAAGTTTATAATTAATATCATTTCACTATTTCGTAAAGTAGTGTATGTACGAGGATATTCATGACTCATGGATTGACATTTGTTATGTATAATCACTTCATTGATTGATTCTTACTTGAATGTTTTGATCTTTGTAGGTGTTTCTCATCTCAAATTTCGTTCATTGAGACATGTTTTGAATTATGAACTTATTTTTCATTTCATGGTGTATATGATGCCTATTTGAATTATTATATCATGTTCCAATATTTAATAATTTTAATTAAAATTTCATTTTGTTTTCTCTCTTTCAAGATGTTTTGATTCAAGTATTATAATATTCGCGAGGGTTGTTGGTCTCAATTTTGATTCATTAAGACATGTTTCATAATGTGAACAATGTTTTATTTTTTATGGTTAAATTCTTATAACATGAATATATTTTTATATAATTTTTGATTTAATTCATGTAATTTATAGAACCATATTATTTTATATGTTTTTATGGCCTTTTATTTGAAACTTACCAGAGTTGGAAGGGTTTAATATACAATCTAATTTTTATTTGAGACTATTTATGTTTAAACTTCCATTAAAGTAAATTATAAAATCTTTAGCTTTTTAAAATTTATTTTATTATACACTAGTTAAATATGGATTTTTCATGTTTTGCATTAATTTTCCACTCTTAAGTACTTAAAATTACTATAAATTTTTAAATAAAACAAACCTTATTTATCATTTTGGTTAGGAATCATTATCCTCTATATCTATGTTCTCTAAAATATTTTTAATAATGTTTATAATATACTCTAATGACTATTTAAATACATTTTCAACTATATTTTACTTTATTTACAAGGTTTTAAAATGAATATTTTTTTAATTTTCTGAATGAGGTACTTTTGACTTTTTATCAAAAGTGTAAAAGGAATATTTGTTTTAACATTTACCAAATTAACATATTTTACTTCTATCATAACTATTATATTATTTTAATATTCCTTTAAAATTTTCTATGGTTATTTTCAAATAAATTAATTTTATAAATATTTTTTATATTTTTACATTTAAAATGTTTTAAAAATAAAACATATTTCTTCTATTCTCAAAGAAAATTTATAATTACTTTATGAAAAATGGATTTTTCATCTATGTTAGAATCCTTTAAGGTTTTTTATTTTTCAATAGGGATATTCTATAATGATACCATCTACCTTATTTATATGGATAACTTATGATCTTTTTATTCTAATTATTAACTAGGGAAAATATTAACATTTCATATATTAGTTTTTGAATATGAATCTTTATATTGATTATGTATTGAATTGTTATTAATTTATTTCATATGATGAATGAATTGGAATTATTAAGTTATGGTAATAGATCTTTATAATCCCTTTATTCATAGGTGGGCCTCATGAGGTAAACTATCTTTCTTATTTTTCATATTCATTACCCATTTACATATTGTTTCTTAGGATAAGACCTTGATGGTAAGATTTTGATGTCTAGAATTTTTCTTTATATCATTATAAAATTAGTTTTTTTCTATCCATGAGATTATTTATATTTATATTCAATTCTAGGATATATTACCTTTTCACAGTATTTTTTATGTGAATTATTTGATTATATATTATTTTTCCATATTGGTTGGGGTTTGTGTATTCTTGATATATTTCACTGTAATATTTTCCTTACCGAGAATTTTAGCTCACCATTTATTTTGTTTCGATTACACGGGTTATTAATAAGAATAATATGAATGATAATTATATAAGAGTATTATGTGTAGATATTTTTTGTAAGATTTTGAATGAATATTATAGAATAAGAAAATCTAGTTATACTGAAAGAAATTTATATTGAATGAAAAATATATGAGTTTCATTTAAGTAATTATTTATATAATTCCTATATCTTTAATTCTAAAATGATCTTAGGGATTTAAGTGACTCAATAATTTCCTTTATTTTTGTATGGAAGGTTAAAATTGGGGCACTAGAATTGGTATAAAAACTAGTATGAAAAGATTATGTTTTTAGCACCAAATCCGAGTGTATGGGTCTAGGATACTATATTAGGAATTAGAGAAGGGGTTGGATAAATTTATAGGTTTAAATGTTATTATTTAAGGAGAATTTAAGTTTTTTAGATACTTCCATGGGTTAATAATTTTGTTTTTATTATACATTTAAAGGAATAAATATACCTTTGATGTTTTATATGACTAGATTTTAAGGACATTAAAGATATATTGAGAGAAATTAATGGGAATGCGTGATATAAAGTTTGGGTTTAATATGTGATTTAGTGTGAATTTATTTGGGATAAAGGGTTATTAAATTTTTAGGAACTTATTTTTTATCAGATAGATAACCATGGTATTGGGAAATTATTAGGTGACTAAGTGATTAAATTTACTTATGAATAAGTTTAATATCTTGGGAAATTTATATTATTGGGATACTTTTTTTTATTGTGGTTGATATTATATATGGAATAAATATTAGGTTAAAATTTTGAATTTTATATGATTTTTTAGTGGTTTTATGTCTTGTTTATTTTGTTTTTTTGTGTGAAAATTTTGTAAATTTTGGATAATACATGAATAAGGTATATAAATTTTTGGCTTGTGAATTTATGAGTAATTAATGTTTTTTTAGATAAATTTTAAGTTGATTTTAGAAGAATATACGATCAAATATTTTTTATTTTTTAGTTTCAAATTCTATTTGGAATGTTTTGAAATTTTTTAAAGTTTAGTTAATCGTGAAAGGATTTAAGTATAACTTTGGGTGTTATTAGAGATCAATGTATGACTTCATCACATGGAGATTTATTTGTATTGAGTATTATGTTAACTTGTGATAATAATTTTTAATTTTAGTTAATTTATATAAACTGAAGGAATGACTTTGCATCCCTTTTGTGGATCTTATGATCCATGAACATTAATTTTAGTGTTATAGAAATGATAAATTCATCATGATATTTATCATTTAGAATACGAGATGAGATAGAGGTGGAAGACTTCACAAAACACAACCAAAGGAAAACAATGTTTTTATGGGATTGAAACAAATCAATTAAGTAAGTTCTATATATTGTTGGTGAATGGATTCCTCAACTCAAACAGGAGGAAGATAAATATATAAAGACTTATGTGGAAAATAGAGCTAAAATATTATGGTATGCCTTGGGAATCCTATTTATATGTTTGAGAATAATAATGGTACACATATGGTTTATAAATATTTAATATACACCATTTTTCCTATTAGTAACTTAGAAATTCCATATCTTGATAAAATCTATATCTAAGATTATACCTATGTCAAGATACATTAATTTTGGTGAGAACAAATTAAAATTGCGAGGAAAGAATTTTTATAAGAGTTGGAGAATGTAACTCCTTTATATTTTAATATGTAATTCTCATTAAAGTGAATAATATGCTCAATATCATGTACCACACACAATATTGAGATTAAAGGAACAAAAAAATAGAATATAAATAATATTATTAAAATATGAATATTATAACATAGCTATTGGATTGATGGTTATGAATAGGAGTAACTAAATTATGAAATATATATAGAAAAAATATCCCAATAAAAATTTATTCATTACTTTCTTGGTAAATTAGTACTCAAATTTGAATGATAAGAATGAAATCATATAATTTTTTAAAGGGTTAGTTTTTTATAAACGTGTTTTACTGTATATTTTTCATTTTAATTTCAAAGATAAATTTATAAATTTTAGAAATTGAATTTGATAAAACTGATTTCATATTGTTTCAATAATATGAAAATTATATTAAGTTGAATTTTTGGTATTTTTCTAAAATAGTTATTTTTTTTGGTGAATAGTGAAAAATACCAATTTTATTAATAATTGCATTTTTATGAATTTACTCTCACATTAGAATGAATTTTAATATTATAAAAAAATTATAAAAAAATATATACTCAGTAAGTAATATAATTCATTTAAAAATATAATGCAGAACTTGGAAATATATGTTTTATAATTTAGAAATCCAAGTAGTGTTTTTATTCAAATAAAAACTATTTTTGGTTCTTCTATTTTAACTAATTTTAAAAAATGTAACCTTCAATTTGAAATTGGATTTAAATAAAAATAATTACACTTTTATTAAAAAAAATCCAATTTATTCTATTTTAATCAACATTATACTTTATTTTGGTATATAATCATTTTCATGCTTAAAACATACATTTTTCTAAAAACAAATTTTCATTGAGTTTTTCAAACCTATATTAAAAGTAATTCTTAAAACTTATGGAAATTATTATTTTTTGAAATGGATTAAATATTTGTAACTATAATATTAAAATTATTTAATAAGTTCTATTTCATTTTTAGCTATAATGAATAGTAATTATTCTTAAAGTTTATCACTATAATAAATGCTAACATTGGGGAAAAGAGTTAAATTGAGTATTAGAGCATTAAAAATTCACAAAAAATCAAATTAAAATGGTTGGATGAGTATTTTTACTCATTTTATGGAATAATAATCATTAATGGTCGAATATGGGGACACTTTCCAGGAATATAAATTATTTTCTATTTCAATAAAATTATATTTCCAAAAATTCCACTCTCTCTCATGTATTATATTTTCATGATAAAGATATAGACATAAATAATATATGGATACATATAGATGATGAAATTGAACATAAATAAAATATATTTATGATGGCAACTTTTTTTTAATTTTTGGTGATGATATAATTACCTAGAATGCTTATGCATCATCGATGAAACACTTGTACAAGCGGGTAAAAATCTATGAAAATAGTTTTAAAAATACTAAAATTGATGTGTTTTGGATAAGTTAGAGTCTTTAAAAAATTTTATGGATCGAAAATAAATTTAATTAATTTATTAAATATTCATATTTTAACTCCATTTTTATATTTATTTATTTGAAGTTAAATTATGTGAATAATTCTAAAGAGGACTTTAAGTTCAATTAATGTTAAATAATATCTCATAAAATGAATTAAAAATCATAAAAATAATGTCATGAGTTAAATTTATAGTAAAATGTTATATAAAATCACAAATTTTCCATTTTTAACCATATTTTGTTTCTAAATTTCATTTTTACCATTCAAGACTAAGTATTTATAAAAACACAACTGATTTTTGGCTATAAAATGGACTTAATCTAACCCTTTAATGGAAAAATATGTGATCATTTTTATCTAAAAAATATACCCATATCCTATCAAAAATTAAAATTACACTCCCATTAACCTCAATATTAATCAAATTTAACTTCTTGAAAGGAATTAAGCTCAATTGAATGGTGGTGTTTTGAAGATCGAGACAAGGGTTTCCAAGACTCTTTCACATTTCTTAATTATGAATCATTACCTTGAAACCATACTAAACATTAAATTATTTTTCTATAATAATTCCATTTATATGATATTTTAATATATTTAATCAATTTGTGATTGGGTGTCACTTGTTACCTCTCAATGAACTCTCCTCTATAAGCCATTATCATGTCAAAATGTGTGTTTTTCAAATTATCCTCTTAATTTTTCAATAATGAACGTAATAAATAAATTTTTTTCCAAAATAAGTATTTTATGTTTTATATATTTAATTTTATAAAAATCACATATTTACCAAGTTGCGCTTCTTTTTAACACATTAAAAAAACATCGATCACCGTGGTGGTTTTACACAACCTATGTGAATGATGATGTTTTCATCAATTTAATTTTATAATGTGTTTTATTCAAAATTAACTTTATGTATAAATATAACTATAATATTAAATTAATTTTATGATTATTATTCTATAATGGTAAAGTATCCATTACAAAAATGAATTTAAAAATAAATAAACTTGGTCATTTATGATAAAAAAATAGGCTTATTAAGGAAGGTTGTCAAGACGATATCCGTTTAATGACCTATTGAACATCATTACTTATGTAATGATATGAAACCTCTTACATGAATCATATATAGTTTATGATCCCATTTTATTAAGACCATTTACCGTTATAAATATACCATACATGTTTGGATATTATTAACTGAATGGTCCCAAAATAACCAATGTGAACTATAAAAAATTAGTAAATAAATAAAATAAGACCATAAGGTTTAATAGTAAGGGAATAGACATGAAATATGGTGGAATAAATTTTATAATTAATATAATTTTATTATTTATGAATTTAGTGTATGTATGAGTCAATTCAAGAAACGAGCTAAGGGGTTTCTTAACTCAATTCCCATTCTTTAGGTTATATCAATTATTTATTGACAATTTTATGCCATGATTATGTATAGAATGTACAATTATTGTTTTATATTATATTTACACTAGTTTAATGTGGATTTTAATTTTCTGAAAATAATCACTTCATTGATTAATTCTCACTTTAATGTTACAATATATGTATGGGTTTCTCATCCCAAATTTCCTTCTTTGAGACATGTTTTTAATTACACACCCATTTCCATTACATGGTGTATATACTAACTATTTGAAATATTATAGCACGATAATTTTTTTTAATAATTTTAATTATAGTCCCATTTCATTTTCTCTCATTCAAGAGGTTTTGATTAAAGTGTTATAATATCTATGAGGGTTGTTGGTCTCAATTCCAATTCCTTGAGGCATATTTCATAATGCACACCATATTTTATTTTATATGGTGTCCTTACTACCCCATGAATATATTTTTAAATAATATTCTATTTAATTCTTATAATTTATAGAACCATATCATTTTGTAACTTTTTATGGCCTTTGATTCAAAACTTTCCAAATATGTGGGGTTTTATTTTACAATATCATTGTTTGTTTGGCATTGTTCAAGTTTAAACATCCATTGAAAGAAGTTATATGATATTTATATTTTTAAACTCCATAAATTTTCTTATAATATATTTATCTATAGATTTTACGTTTTTTTCCTTTAATTCCACTATTTTTAATAAAAATGACACTTTTTATAGAAAAAATATCCTTATTTCTTCTCTTGGTCAGAAATATTTCTTCTTCATATATATGTTATATAAGATGTTTTCAAGAATTCTTTTACTATGATCCGATAATTTATAAATTCATTTTCAACTATATTGTACTTTATTTACAATGGTTTAATAGGAATATTTTTTTCATTTTCCAAATGAGTTACATTTTACTTTTTACTTAAAGTGTGAAAGTAATCTTTGTTATAAAATTTTCTAAATGGAAAATTTTTCCCAAAGTAATAATTGTTATTTTTGTTGAATATTTATTTAAAAGATTTGTGGCATCCCCAGATTCAATTAATTAAGCCTTTCATTAGGATTTTTAAGATTTTAAAGTTTATGGGTGGATTTTGGGTGATTTTTGAGAACTTTTAGAAAGTTTTGGGCAATTATACAGGTTTATGATTGGTGTATGATTTGGGAAAACTTTGAAACATCTACAGGAAATCATGCACAATGAATTACGGGCTAAAGGGAAGGTGCACAGGTGGCACATGATTTTTCCAAGCTCTGCAAATTTGTCAGAGAAATCATGAGGTGTTGAGGTTATGTTTGATATTGAGATTTGGAATGGTTGGCACATGGTTTGGTAACCACACGATCCAAACATTCGAGTTATCCCTTAAGGAAGAGGAATGAGCACGATTAACACATGGTTTGTCAAACAGTGTGACTAAACCATGTACGGGTCAAATGTTTGGTCCTTAAATTTCACATATAACACATTTTAACCTCTATAGGCTTTATTTTTTCCCAAAAAATGGACCTAAATCTGGATTTTTCTCTCTAAAACTTGGAGAACCTCTCACCATTGAATTAAAAGAGATCTAGAGCCATTCCTTTGTGATTTGAAACTCAATTCTTGTGGTAAGTGATCATTTTTGGGTCTTAAAATTTTTTTAAAGGAAATTTAAATTATCTAATGGATTTAGAAAAGGAAGAAAAATTAACTGAAGAATAATGGAAGTAAAAATGTCTAAAGGAGAGAAAAATAGAAAAGGAAAAGGTCAGGCCGTGGAGTTTAAACCCTTCACGAGCTTCCACTCAGTATGTATACCTACTTCATGAGATTCTCGTTAACTGAATAGTTAATGGAAGAAGGACAATGACACCGGTTCCCTACAAATGAAATCATCTTTGAAAACGAGGAGGAAATATCTACCCCGCACATGATATCCCCCACAAACTCAAAAGTTTCACATGAAAGGTGATGTTGATGACTCCCCGTGAATGAAAAAAATTCATTCACAGGACCATGGAAGTGATTGTCACCTCCATAGATGATGATCCCACGCCCCCACTGACTAAGTTATATGTATGATAGGTTTCTTATATGGGATTTCGTAATAGGAGGACCACGACCTCATCACAGATGAATGACTACAATGATATTTATTTCCCCAATTCTCTATAAATAGATTCATAGAGAGGAATTTTGGGGGATTTATAATTAGAATATTGAGAGGAGACCAACTAAAAGGGTAAACCTAGAGATCAAAAGCTCCGCTAGAGACAGACTCCTTTGATGATTCCCAATAGGTAAATCCCCACTACATAACATTAAAGAGGAAAAAAATAATTTTTTTCGGAAAACCACGAACGAAAAAACCTCCACATGCATATTTCCCATGAGGCACAGAACTAATGGCCTCCTTATGACCAAGAACCCCATATAGAAAATAACTACATGGGAAGAATCCTATTTCACATAGAAAAAATTCTATACAAATGGAACTTGAGTCCACATAGCCCCATGCTATGTAGATGGATCCTAGACTTGCGTAGAAGAACACTATGCATACTGAACATAAGTTTATGTACAACCATGGTACATGGAAAACCCGTTTCCCATGTACCAACCCACAATGCAGGAGAGGCCCTGTCCCATGTAATAACATGCTACGAAGACTGAGATACCCTAAGGGGTTCCACTTTCTAACTCTAATCATTCCCTTTTGTCACATCATCATCCCCCTTGCTAGCCCCTCTACTAACCAGTCTACCAACATTAGGTTAAGGCCTCTTTCAAATCCACCAGACGTCTATGATAAAATCATAGGTCACACTATTTTTCCCTTTTGAGTTTATATACCCATGGTAAGAGGAGTCATGTTGGTTAACCCAACATTGAGGTGGAACCTCGTAATGACCTTGAGTTTACATTACCATGGTAAAAAGGGTTTCCAACTTAGTATTCTCATATGTACCTCCCCATTCTAGGAATTATGGTAAACCACTGTCCTTTCCCTTTGATGAAGTCTAGTGTTGAAAATTCCCCCCATTTCCTCAGAATCAAATCTAGGGCACTCCCACTGATGTAATCCCCTAGCCTTTCTTGAAGGATTTGTAACCTTCACTCCTCTTTTCCTTTTCTTGTTAAGTATTCAGATAGATCACTAGACATGAATATCTAGGATGTGAACACAAGAGGGAAAATGGGCACATTTAATTCCCTCTCTCTTCCTCCTTTTAGGCTCTAGTACCATGTAGTAGCAAATAGAGTGGGACATGCAATCTCTAGATTTACTTATTACTCCTATTTCTCACACTGAGCATGAATCATATGGGCTTAAAGGTTGGTGGAGATCATGAAATCCACATGGACCCAAAATACAGACCTTATGAAAATATGTAATCCCTAAATTCAATCCAAATGGGCCTCCTAGAAGGTGTAATCCCCAGTAAAATTCCCCATTTGGGATGATACTTCAAGTTTAAGGCCCAATTTCCCATTTTATAACTACATTGACTTTGATTCCCAGCCACTAGGATACATAGGAAACCTCCCCGAGGTTCAATCTCAACACTATCATATTCACATTAGTTCACTTTTATCTTTACCGTTTGACGTTAAATTGCATGGTATAAATGAACTATAATGTATTTGATTCCCAACTAAATGGGATACATGGGAAACTTCCTTGAGATCCAAACATCTCACCAAAATACCCTTAATGTTATCCAAGCCACATCCCTAGTATAGTCACCTTCACCCAAGAGACCATATATCTTATAAATATCTTTGTCTTCCTTGACATAAGTCCAACACCATATTTTCTAGGTAACCTTTCACCTAGATGTCCTTACCACATCAAGTTAAACTACATGTTCCAGTACTTATCACACAACCTTAAAAGGTGACGTGTCCAGTAAAGCGACATCAAACTACGTGGGTTAAGATTCCTCTCACAAGGATACATAAGAATCTCATATCATGGGTTTGATATGAACATCGAAACTACTCCCGTCTCCCTGGATAATGATAAACTCCGGAAATCCATCCCATATGGATTAAAACTAGTGTTTTCTTAGTAAAAAACTAAAGAATTCATAATCTATATACAAAAGGGTAACATTGATGAAGATCCTTAGATACAAGTAGATATCTTTATTAATGGAAAACCTCAAATACATATAGATAATTCTGAACTAGTACATATTTATGATCGATCTTACCTAGGGTTAACCTGTAGAAACATGATAAGAATGAACCAAGGATTCACAAACATATGAGAATAGATTAAATATATAAGTGAGTCCCAAAATAGGTGATAGTTCCCTAAAAAAGGGTGGGATGATCTCTATTTTTCATCCTCTCGACTAATGTGAGTTCTTAAGTGTTTTTGGCCAAATAATCCAATGGACACTTGTATTTGGAAAGCAAGTCCATGAATCATGGATGTGAGAGAAATTGGGTGTTTCTAGATCCACGAAAAAACCTATTGGAGACTATTCAGAGATGTTATTCTTGACATTAGTAATTGAACACCATATGACTCATTGCAATCAGATCATTCAAACATAAACCCTTAGTTATTGAAAACAAAAAAGTAAATCCGACGTGAATGGTTACACAAACCCAATCCCAGTAGATGATCATAGAGTAATTTTTTTTTCAGAAACAAAAATGGTGAAACTGACATGAATCCTTAACAAAGGTGAAAATGTTTCCCCACCTGAGGCCCCTTTCACATCTAAAAGGTAAGAGGGCCAAGCAAGGTCATCAATTATACATATGGCCATGATATGATAATTTGATGGGGTTTTGTTGTCTGTACTTGTCACATATATTGCAGGAAGTTTTCAGAGTTTCCTTAAACACAATGGCATCATAGAATTTCTTGTAGACATGCATGTCAACCAATGCACCAGCCAAGTCCTCCACGAAGTAGAAGACTCTATCGCCCACCCAGTGTCTCCAATGCTGGGTCTCAAATGCACTGATCCAGTACTACCACCAGAATAGTTCTCTCCAAAAATTATAGTTAGTGAGACATTCCCTCTAATCGATGAAATACCACCAGCCACCCACTCAGTAGTGGTTGGTGGCCCATAACCAGGCGACACCACTATCCATATCTAATCATTTCTAGAGTCTCTCCCTAGAACGCAACAATAAGCACCTACCTTATCTTAGGAAGGTGGATTAAGTCATCTCTAATGCTTTTGTCCCAGATTTATTGGGGACCCACTCAAGGGACCCTGTCAGAAGATGTCACCACCAACACCATGTAGCCTAGTATCCTTATTCTAAATAGGATATCACACTGAGGTATCTAGCTGAAGTTCAATAAACACAGATCCCCCAAGCTTCCCACTAAGGGTGGAAAACATTTAATCAGGGATATTTCATCACCCTAGTTCCGGAGGAAGAGATCCATCATGAAAATTCCATGAAAAACCATGATCATGAATAAATTATTCCCCCTCTTATGAATCCCACTATGAATATACATGGGAAAATTACAAGCAAGTATAAAATCCCGCCAAATCTCGCCATGGTCGCCATGAAAATAGTGTAACGAACTATAAGAAGATGAAAATACCTATCAATGTGCATGAATACCATCATCCAAATACATAAGAAACCATTTATGGGTAGATGGAAATCCCTACTAATGTGTACGAAGCCTGTCATTCAAATAGGATGGAAAACTATAGGTCAACACATAGCCCTGCCAAGGAGTACGAATCCCATCAGTCAAATACGGTGGAAATAAATTATGGGAAGAGTCATATACCAAATCCCTCAAATCAATACCATCAGTAAAATACAATGAAAATAAAATATAAGTAAATTTAAATTTTTTTGGATGCATATCAATTAATTCAAAAAAAATACAACGACAAACGAGCAGACACAAATCCTTTCTCATAAATATGAAGCCCATCAGTCAAATATGATGGAAACTAGAGAAACCAGTTTCTATAACCCAACAATAATCAGGGGAATAATCATTCCTTTTCCCCAATATAAGGGGATTAACAGTAACCACTAACAAAACATGGAAGAATGGAGTGGAAATAAGATTTTTCTTCAACAGTAGAATGGGAATATATTCCTGTTGCAGCCACAGACGTATCTCAACACATCATAGAAATTATGGAGGATTAGACCTAAATTTTGGATCATATCTTCTAGACCTATAAAGATATGATCACATCTGCAGAAATAAGAATGATTTGAGACACAACCTCATATTTTATTTTGGGTGACTCATCCAAAAAATAAGATGGTCACTCTAGATCATACCAGCATCCCTGCTCTAGTCCAGGAGGGTCGTCGGCCATATTCCATGATAAATAGCCATCCAGACTAGAAAGAAAATTCCCCTTATAACTATGGGGAACCATTACAACATGGTGGATATTTTAGGGTATACATATATCCCTTCCATAACTTAAGATTCTCATTGGTGTATCCTGGAAGAATTATAGGAAACACTCAAATAATAAACCATATATGAATGCCATTACAAACCGTAGTCAGCCCCAGTCACCCATAAGAGAGTTCCCAAAAATAAATTACATCGAAGGAAACTAGAAAATGAAGATCATATTCATAACCCTTCTCTATTGGAAACTGGAGTTCTTGATTCTATAAAGAGCCTATTAATAGAGGCTCACGATACTATCAATACATTACCAAATTATGGAAGTGGTAGTAGTAGTTGCGAAGGTACTACTGGTAATATTATTACCAGCATCTCTAAATTCCCCCATAGAGCACCCATGAAGGCTTACATCATGGTAGATAAATAATTGATCATGAGATCCTATATCTTTATGAGATTATTGATAACCATCCTCGTGGCCAGAATATCGGACAATAATAAGGTCTTATCCTTTTTTTCATCCACCCTGATGGTTATCCCCAGGGTATGTGCTTCAAAAACTCCCCGAATAGTTAGACGTCAAGATATGATGGTATTACTCACCGCTGTAGCATCAACTATGAAGTTCTAACCCACAGTCAATTTCCATATCAGCAGGATGTTACTCCCCTTATCGAATAAAATACAATAAATCCCTCGTATGATGAGGCACTTTAAAGGATGGGGTCAAGTATATCAGACACCCTACTAATAATAAATGATATCCTTTCTCAATAAGATGATGGCCCGAGGCCACGCTCATCCTCCGAGACACCCCCAGACCATTAAAATGTTAATGAGACACCTACTAGCCCTGCATCTTGTGGAAAAGTAATCAAGAAATGTCCAAGATGGGCAGATCAAGTAGAGGAATATATGGTGAAAGAACAAAGGGATATGTTTCTCATGAGAAGAAAATTAGACAAGGATTACATAACAATTTTTTTGGCCCACAACCACTTCTCAATTTGATATACTAAGGTAATTTATAGAGGAATGCATACATAACATTCATCTCAATCTGTGGAAAACCATTCGCCACCTGAAAGAAAGATTATTTCCCTATGATGGGTATGTAGACCATGTTCAAATAGTGGGAGAGAATAGTCAATAAATTGATTTGTAAGACCTTCTATCTGTGCAACAACCACAATCAAAGAGGTAGAAGAAATATCTTAAAATATACTTCTTACATGCTATGAAAAAGTTGTGTTTCCTTATCGATGATGCCCATATGGTGTTCATATCTAGGGTTGAGGAGATCATGGTGATTTTCACTTCACCCAACTTCCCATCCAGTAGAACCCACGATAAATGACATTCTATAATGTCATTATCCCAAGACAATGATCAAATAGACTACCTATTTAGGAAAGGAATGATGCTCGATAAGAACCAGCCTAGAGTAAGTCTAAAAACATCAGGTCTGATGAGAGCAAGCCATAAAAAAAACCTGAACCAGGTGACCGAAAACATTCAATAGGATTCTCACATAAGGGAATCCTATCAGCAATCATTGATCATGTCCTTAGAGACAAGTAATTTACATACATACCCAGTAAAATATCTGGATTACACTTGAATTGTAATACATGGGACCATGAAACACTACTACAAAACTGGAATTAATATCACTAGAAATAGCCTTTATCAGAACTAGAAAAGTGCTTACTACATGAGTAAAGTTAAAAGCCCATGAATTTTATCAGCCCTAATAAAGGGGAAATTTATCAGCACTAATAAAAGTGATGATAAATGAGACCTTTATCAGTGCTTTTAAAAGCAGTGATAAAGGTCCCATTTATCAACGCTTTTATTTAGCACTACTAAAGGAATCCTTTATCAGAACTTTTAGAAGTGTTGATAAATGTTTTCTTTAACAGAACTTTTAAAAGAACTGATAAATTTTTTATTTATCAGCGCTTCTATAAGCACTGATAAAGGGTCGTATAACAGTGTGTTGTAACAACACACCACAACACCAAAAGCATTAGAAACACACTAGAAACACACAAAAAACACACCAGATACCAACAAATATAAGTCCCAATATATAATTTAAATGAAATGAAATTTACAACACAAATACCATAAAAAAACTATATTATAAACATTTTAAACATTGGTTTATACAATTACATAAATACAAATTATTACCTACATTAAAAATCAATCTTAACTGTCAATGTTACCATGATTTCCATTGAATTTATTTTTCGAACTACCAAAATTGCATGAGTAGCTTAAAAAAACACATCAACTCGAAAAAAAGAATCCACTTGTATAAGAAAACAACTATTAGGAGTAATACTAAAAATAAATAAATTAAACATAAATATGAAATAATACATTAATTCTATGGATAATTATTTTACTGTGAAAATATCAATATTACATTTTTAATTGAGGATAGGAAACAACATTTGTCTTCATGAAAAGGAAATGGAGAGAACTTGAAAGAAAGAGATAAATGAAACATTGTAGGGGTTAAAAAATTTGGAGGGAGAAGAAGTATGAAAGTTGGATAAAGCACCCCAAATCGAACAAAAGATTCCACCCATATAAGAAAAAAATTATTATGTGAGTAATACTAAAAAGAAATAAATTAAATGTAAATATGAAAAATTGAATTAATTATATGGAAAATTATTTTACTATGAAAACATCAAGATTACCTCTGTGATTGATCAGAGACAACATTGTTTCTCTTCCTACAAAGGCATGACACAGGGACTGACATGTTCTAAAATAAATAAAATCTACAAGGAATAATGAAAATTAAATCAATATTTTATTATATAATTTTTTATTAAAATTGAGAAAGTATATCGTAACATTATCTTTAAATCTTTCCAAAGGGTTTCTTTGTTACAAATATAACCTAATAATAAAACTAAAAATTCTCTGTGCACTTCACTACTATTGGTTAACTACAGCTTAGTATAACATCTGACCTGAAATTCTTATTTGGTGTCCCTATGATGCTCTCATCCCACACACAGTCACCACCATCTCTATAATATCACCATTCAATACTCACTTTTCCTTCTCTTCTTTCACCCATTTACTAATTGTAATGATGCATGATGCATGAAGAAGTTTGTATATAATAAATGGATGTATGAAGAAAAGTAAAAGTAAATGATAAATGGTTATATGATATAGATGATGGAGAGCATGTGTGAGATGAAAGAATCATAGGGATTCTTGGAAGGAAGCTCAGATATGATGATATGTTATACGGTAGTTAACCAACAGTAGTTAAGTGCATAGAGAATCCTTAGTTTTGTTATTAAATTTGTGATTTATTCACAACCAATCCATGTTTTGGATTCATTTATCAATGGAGCCAAATAGAAATAAACATTATTCCAACACACTACATCAGTAGAAACAACAGTATAAAAGACCAAAATATATAATATAAATGAACCCACATACAATGCATAAAGATCTATTTACACAAAAATAGACATCTATAAACAAGCATGATAGAAATAGGGGAAATAATTCATGAAAGGTTAACCATTTAAAGGTTCACTTTCAAAAAAACAAAACCATTTGAACTACAAAAGGATAATTTCATCAGAATTTTATAATGAAATGTAAACTTACAACATCCAAAAACATATACGAAGAAACTCTGAACATCTTCACCCCAACATGGGAGACAACAACTAAGCTAATGTGTTTATGATTCTTTCACAAAAACTCATATAGAAATTATTCTTCCACCAACTTCTCAAAATGGAGATCCTTGGAGAATATGATTATCTCCTTGATCTTTGGATGAAGACCCCCAATGAAAAAATAAGATTTCAGCAGATCCTGGGACACCACCTCCGAACAAAAGGAAACTATCTCTTTGAAGTGTTCAATATAATCATTTATCATTCTCTGACCTTACTAGACACTCATGAGATCTTCCCTTTTATTCATCTTCACCTACTCAGGTATAAACCATCAGAAAAAGAGGGACTTAAAATATTCCCACGTCATCCCAACTTGCATCATTGGTGGGGAAAACAACTCCCATTCTTCCAAAGATAGACCCAAATCAGACCCAGAACAACACAAAATCTAACAACTTTGGGAGTTCCAAACACTCTGAAGTCATAATCAACTTCCTCAAGCCACTTAAATACCTCTAATGAACATCGATTTCCATGGAATATGGGCAGCAACTGAGGAGAACTAGAAACATGGAAAGACCCACTATAAACTTTAGGGACCTTCCTAGGTAGAAAATTATGAATAACATAAAAATCATAAAATCAGGTTTATAATCAATCTGAAAAATAATTGAGAAAAACATCTCAGGCCAAAACAATTGCCTCACAATCCAAATTTCATAACAAAAAAATAATTCTATCTTCAAAAACCACTATTTAATTTTCAATTTCACACCACCTTCTTTTATAGACACTTTAAAACATAATAAAATACAGTTTTAAGCAAACCCAATTCCATAAATAATTTTCCACTTTATAAAAACTATTTTGGAAAACCAAGCCGAGATTATCCAAAAAATAGAGCATTCACATTGGCCATAATGGATAAGGAATGAGTCAAAACCCACACTAATACAATATTTCTCATGAAATAATTTTCACAGTGGTCATCAATCATCTCTCTTCATGATTCCATGATGTTAAACTACACAAATTTATCCTAGAAGAAAGACGTTAAATTTCATAGTGTCTCTCGTCCTATTTTCAAGATATTAAAATGCACAAATTCATCATGATAGCAAGGTGTTTAACTGAACAATTTATCTCATACTAGTTATAGGTTGTTAAAATAAAAAAATTCATTCTATAAGAAATATGTTACACTTCATAGCATCTCTCATCATTGTTGCATGACATTAATCTACACAAATTCTTCATGGCAGTAGGAAGTTAAAATGCATAGTGTCTCTCATCCTGGTTGCATGAAGTTAAACTATAAATATTCATCTTGTCAACAATAAATTAAAATGAATAGAGGAGTCGTTCCAACAGTGGAAAGGAGATGATATGTAGGGTTCATCAAGGTTAAGAACATCACAAAACCCAAAACACAGAACCCAAAAGATCAAAAAATGATATAGGAAAAGTAGAAAATAACATACATTGGATTCTATCCTTGATTTGTTTAATGGATCATAGTGGAGTCATGCTGGAAATAAAGGAGCTTTATGAGAGTTTCATAATTACAATGAGTGAGTACCAGTTAGGGTTATTTTAAATAGACAGGGAACACTTTCAACAACGCTTTCAGAAAAGCACTGATAAGGATTCATTTTAACAACGTTAAATTGATAAGCGTTAATAAAATTCTTTTTAACAACTCTTTTTAGCACTTATTAAGGATTTATTTAAATAAATTTATAATTATTAAATATAAATTTATTTATTTATAATTATATAAATAATTATTTTAAAAATAATAATTATTTATTTATAATAATTATAAATATAGTAAACATACATTTATAAATATATTTATTTATAAATATATATTTACAAATATTTTTTTAACATTATTAGTGGATATATAATCTTAAATACATTCATTTTAAAAAATGAGTGAAATTGAATATTTCAAAATGATTGCACTTAAAAAATATTGAAAAAAATGGATAAGTTTTGTTAATTAAATATATATTATCAAAAAAATATGGATATATATTGAAGTAAATATGAATACATATTGAAAATACAAAAAAATAATAAATAAATATATATAAAAAATAATGTAAAATAATCAAATTCAAAAATAAAATAAAAAATAAAGAAATATTAAAAATTAATGCCCTAACTATAATAGTATTAAAAAAATATAATGAAAATTGACCTATTAAAAACTTAATATAATAAATGTATCATGTTAATAATGAAATTATAAACTATACTCAAATTTTTATAAATTACATAAATATTAGGTGTATGTGTTTTTATATGTTGTGTAAATATATTTGTGTGTGAATTTGTTTATAAACTACATTAATTACACACACACACACACATATATATGAAATAAATGTAACACACGATGTTTGATATATGTTAAATTGAAAAATCAAACAACATTAAAAAATGAATAAGATATTGATATGTTTTTAATCAACATTTTATTCATTATATATATATATTTAATATATATTATTTATTACTATTTATAACTAATATATATATATATATATATTTATTATAATTATTCATTTTTATTAATAATTGTTTCATTAATAAAATTTTAAATAAAATTTTAATTTATTCATTTTTTATTTTTTTAATTATATATTCATTTATATGTCTACATTTAATATATAATATTTATCGATATATAATATATATATATATTTAATTTATTTATTTTTATCAATAATTATTTAATTAATAAAATGTTTAATATTTTTATTAATTTAATCATTTAAAATTTTTATTTGTTTAATTATTTCATTTTATTTATTTTAAATATCTATATATTTAATATATACTATTTATTAATTTTTAAAATTTTTATATATGTTTATTCATTTTTAATAATAATTATTTAATTAATAAAATCCTTATATTTTTTTAAAATTTTATTTTCTAAACCTTTATAAGTGCTAATAAAGCACTGGTAAATGTTACCATTTATTAGTGCTTTATTATCAGTACTAATAAAGGGTAACTTTTATCAGTGCTAAAAATAAAGTGCTGATAAGGGGTAACCTTTATTAGTGCTAAAATAAAGCACTGAATAAGGTGAAATTTTATCAGTGCTAAAAAAATTTATAGATAAAGGGTATCCTTTATCAGCACTTTTATTTAGCGTTGATAATGGTTCCCCATTCTCAGTGCTTATTTTTTGCACTGAAAAAGATGGACTTTCTCAGCTCATTTTTCTAGATTTGATAAATGATGGTGCTGTTAAAGGACAACTTTTTAGTAGTGAAAGCAGCAATAGTAGGAGAAATAACCAGAATATGGGAGGAGCCCCATACCTTAGGGCTGGGGGAATTTTTAACACAAAATTCCCCCGTAAGACCAATGAATCTAGGTCGAGGAATCATAATAAGGGAATGGGAGAAACCCCAGCCCGCGGGTCTAGGGGAATTTTTATCTCCACCACCAACCCAACAGAAATCAGTATTTTCAAAATTGTGAGGATGATGAGTAGGGAAGTTCCCCACTTCATCCTATCTCGTGAGTTATGTCCACCAAAAGGGAGACATACGACAATGTCATATAAAGGTTCTCTCCGAGTTACCCTTCACCAAGAAACTCAAAGAGGAACCTGAAATAGAAGGAGAGTATCCAACAAAGGACACAAAGATCCATCCTACTATTCTAGATTTACTACGACATCCACAATGCATCATGCATCAATGAACATCGTATACATGAATCCTATAGACCACACCAGAAATGATGTAAATATAGAAAAACAGGGAGAAAATGGTTCTAACTAGAATCTGATCCACACCGAACCTAAAGGTGTGTATAATCATAACTAGAGTGACACCCTAAATTTGAAAACCCCATCATCTAATTTCACATTACCATCCATGATAATTGCCAATATAGAGAAGAATAATATTTTTACGCATGACGCGCCTCTTCCTTCTCATCAGAATGATCCCAAGACACTCGAAGAGAGATTCGCTCGACAAGGAGGATTAAATAAAGGAGTTAATATGAATCAATGCTGTAATTCTTCAATGAAACCATCCTATATAATATGGTCCTCAGGTTCCTACACCAGTGACTCAATGTACACTTCTAGAAGATGTGCCTCACCCACAATGGTTTATCCCAATGAATGAAGCAAGGCCAAAATTATCATATGAGACAGTGTTAGGACCATCATTTTACCTAAATACAATCTCAAAAGGATATCATGATTTCCCTAAATTAAGGAAACAACCAGAAAAAATTCATGAAAATCTACAAAGGTTTCCCCTGGTCGGGTATCTACCTCAAGTACTAGCAGCACCGACAAGACCAAATTTTCCCCATGCTGCACCCTCCCATGATTAGGTTCAACAGAACATGAACCAATAGATCGTTAATACCATCAAGTCACAAGTAGATTGATTAGAATCCATGGAAGGAAGACAAGCTCCGATACAACCAGAATAGAAGCCTTACCCTGACTGGGTGAGTAAAGTTCTACCACCACCAAATTCCAGTAACCCTTTATTCCCCATATTGAATGGATCAGGTGAACCAAAACAACATCTTCTGTATTATGCATCTTATTATGATCCCATGATGGGAACCCTACAATAACAATAATTAGTAAAAATTAGATTCTTTGTGTGAACTCTAAAAATTTCATCCTTTGTATGGTATACCAGTTTTTCGGATCATTCAAAAAAAGGATGGGAGGATCTTTAGAGGTAGCTCCCTTTCTAGTTCATCTCAACATTTCCAAATATAATAGTCAGTGGACTCATGAACTGAAAATATTTGGAGAACGAGAAAGTCTCATATTTAATTTGCATATGGAAAGGTCTGACCAACTCCTTGAACCAACCACTCCCCCAAGATGAGCTATTTTCTATGTGCATCGATAAACTCTATGATTAGCTATGAATGACACTTATCCCGGTGAAATATACATGTGGGTTTCAGGATTTCTCTATAATTTCCCAAAGAATAGAAGATTAATTAATGCAGAATAACATCAAGTCCTAGGTATCCCTATTGGCCCCAAGAAATGGAGTAGAAAGAGCTGAAGTGACCTCTGTTATGCTTGAGCCACCCCCTATATCAGCTATAGCTCCTAGGCCCACACTAAATCAAGTAAGGCCTCTTGGGCATCAATAATAACATCCTTCTCAACAAGATGAGTGGAGGGAACCCAGAAGAAACTTATTAAAGGAATAAAGAAATAAAGTTTACTCATTATGAGATTACTAAGTCCATGGTTACTTTATAGCTTCCATGAAATGTAACTTGATCTGCCTAGTACATCAAAAGAGGGATGTTGAAGTTGTTCTCAATTACTGAACAAATTATTTTACCTTCCATTGGATACTGGGAAACACCATCCAGGAGTGTATAATCTTCAATGAAATTATAAAAAGGATGATAGATTCTACACAAGTCAAACTGGGACCACCTATAGCACAAGTGGCATATGTTTTGACCATTGACCTGGATGAGGGAGAGGAGTGAAAAAGGTTGTTAGAAAAAGAGAGCAGAAGTTAAATAATTTTATGAATTGGAAAATATTCAAAAAATCTCATAACATACTCCATACATAGTTCAAGCAACCAACTATTCCCCCAACATCTCCTGATACAAAACAACCAACATTCTTAGCTCTGCAATCCTTCATGAGTCAATTGTCTGAGAAGTAGTTCGACTATAAAGGTAGATAGAAGGTGAAAGAAGACGAACTTATGTCAAGGATAAAGTTATATTTGACCCTCTTATATTTTATTCTAACAAATATAAAATCATGGGTAACACCCCACCAAATAGAACAACCAAAACTAGTCAACTAGGAAGACTCATCATCAGATGAGGAATTGATCTTCGACTCCATTAATGTCATTCACTTAATGGATCCCTTATCCAAGGAAGATTTTGATTACAAAACCAAGTTACCCACACACAATAGAGGAATTAGAGGAAGAGTCCATAGAAGATGAGGATACCTAGGAAGACACAAATATAGAACAAACCAAAGTTTTGGATGCACCCCAGCTCAAACTGTCAATGTTGTAGAAACTAGAAAAGGATCCCTTCAGTAGAGAAAAAAGGAATAAGAAAATTACCCTACTCCTACCAAAAAAATTCTAACCAATCATCCTTGAATATCAATTAGAAGTGAAAACAATTTCTTATCTCCCATGACATGCAGACATACCTACCCAGCCAAACCCACAAATCACATAAGCACCTCCACCTCCTGTCCCAAGGGATGACCCATATTCCTTAGAAATTTGAGCCTATAAAGCACCTATGAAAGAGGATACCCATGTTGGGAGGTTCAAAAATTTAGATAATAAGTATGATATTATGAATTAATTGGATTCACTACCAACTAAGATATCAATCCTGGATGACCTAAATTTGTCAAAAGATCTCAGGGAAGCTCTTATAGAAGCTTTTCTTAACTTCTAAGAGTTTGAAGTCGAAGTGGCCACCGCTGAAGTCTATCAGGCAGAGATAGATCCTACAGAATTCCACAGAGTAATATCATTTACAAATCAAGATGAGGATTCCATTATAGAGGGACACACTAGGCCCCTATATGTTCCTGTCATGATAAACAGTATCGATGTTTGAAAAGTGTTCATTGATAATGTCTCTAGAGTTAATCTCCTATGAGGGTGAACACTTCATCAGTTGGATTGTAACAAAGATAACCTGAAACCCTCCGCCACAACCCTATTGGGTTATGAAAAAAGTGAGCAAAAACCATTAGAACAAATCAATATCAAAACTTGATTCAATGACCATCTAGATGAATCTGAATTTCTAGAGGTTCGGTAAAACACAACCTTCAATGTTCTTTTTGGAAGGCCTTGGTTACATCAGGACATGGTGATTCCTTCATCCTACAACCATTGTATCAAATATTTCACTAATGGAAAAAATGGGTTGTTTTATGCTGATTAATCTCCGTTCGTATCATGAGCATATCACTATATCGATGTAGGATTATACGAGTAGAAAGGGAAGTGACCCTAGGTCAACGGTATTGATTGGATCACCACCTAAAACAGTTTGGTGATGGTCCCTATTGAACCCTTAAAGTAGCTCGATGAAGAATATTTATTTCCCATCAATCAGGTTGAGTGAATTAGTCCAAATTTAGATGTGTATTCAGTGGTTCTTATGATTTCAGTCATGGACACCAAGACTAATAGTGCAGAAAAATCCACTAGTCTCCCATATGATGGTGAATGCTCAAATGGAAATGCTCTCAATCTATCCTCAGATATCCAAATAATCCCTTCCTAACCACTAAGGAAGAATAGAAGGAATACATTCTTCCGTCCCTCACTCCATCCTCTCCATCTTCTCTAGAAAATTCCCTACTATTATTCGGGTCAAAATAAGTCACCCCAACATCTGGATACCGAAATTGTGACTCTTATCTTAGCTCTAAAGAGCTAATTTCAAGGATTTTTTCCACATCAGAAGAATAGAAAGACAAGGAGGATATAAAAGATGAATAAGATGAATAATATCTTAGAGATTCCCCTATAGAATTTGAGGAGGGTGTCTCTACCACCATTGATGAACTCAGGGAAATAAACTTGGGTATAGAAGAAGACCAAAAACCCACTCTTGTTAGTGAAACCATGTTGTTTGAGGAGAAATAGGTATACAACTCCTTCATATAGAAGAATTGAGATGTTTTTCCCATAACTATACAAAAATTCTAGGCCTCAATCCCGAAGTGGCCACTCATCACTTAGGCCTTCCATAAGATCATTATAGCTATAAGCTAGTATCTAGAAGGATAAAATCACCAAATAATCCCAATATAGAGGATAAATTTGAAAATATAATTAGAGAAAACATCATTTTGGAGGTCCAATATCTCATATGGTTGGCCAATATTTTCCCCATCAAAAAGAATAATGGAAAAATCCTAGTCTGTATTAACTTTTAGGGATTTAAATCAGCACTATCTAAAAGGTGACATCCTAGTCCCAATCAAAGAATTACTGATCGATGAAACTGCTAGATATTATACTCTCTCTTTCAGGATATAATAAAATTTGAATGGCCCAAGAATATGAAGTAGCCACTACCTTCAAGGGCACATAGTTATTATTTTTCTTCAAGGTAATTCCCTTTGGTCTAAAAAATTATGGCGCCACATATCAACACTCCATGCATTGTATCTTCAATCCTTTTTTGGGAAATTTTGTTAAATGCTATGCTTAGGAACTGGTGGTTAAATCACAAAAATGCTTGGAACACCTATCAGATCATGAATTCATTTTTCAAAAATCCCAACAACACAATCTAAAAATAAACCCCTTGAAATGTGATTTTAGAGTTAGCTTAGGTAAATTACTTGGATTCATTATACAACATCGTGGAATTGATGTTTACAATAATAAGAAAAAATATATCCTTGGTATGTCACCACCTGGAAACCTCTTAGAGTTGAGCAGAAATCAAGGACATCTAGACTACATTTGGAGCTTCATAGCCACCCTTGTAGGAAAATGTTTTCCTTTCACTAGGTTGATGAAGAAAGGGGATGAATATCAATGGAATGATGATTATTAAGAATTATTTGAAATCCTCAAGAAATATCTCTTAAGAATTCCAATGACAATGTCACCCATCAAAGGAAAACCACTAATTTTGTACATGACTACCTTAGAGCGATCCCTAGGCACCTTCCTTGCACAAAATGTTGGTAGTGAAAAAAACCTTTACTATCTTAGCCAAACCATTATCAATGATAAGACTCGATATTCAAAAATCAAAAAGTTCTGTTTGGTGCTAATATTTGAGGTTCAAAAATAAGGCACTATCTGTAGAACCATAAGAGATATTTGGTCTCACATAACAACCCACTCAAGTACAACATTTGTCATGGTGGGCAGTAATCTTGAAAAAATTTTACATACATTTCATGAATTAGAAATCCATAAAAGGCCAATAGTTAGAATATTTTCTAGAAGAACACCCCTCAGAAGAAATGAATCCATTGGATGCTAAATAAATCGATGAAGTGGTTTTCTCTATAAAGGAAGATCCCCAAATATGGGAGATAAATTTTGAAAGTGCATCTAGAATTCCGTTAGGTAAAAAGATAGAAGATCCCAAGATCAATAAAGTGGGATTGGGAGTCATACTCATATCATTGGAAAAGGAAGTCCTTCTTTACTCCTTCCTATTATCAGAAGGGCGCACAAATAATGAAGAAGAGTACCGGATCTCATCATAGGCCTAGAGATGGAACTTCAGGAACAAATAGAACTATTGAAGATAATAGGTGACTCAGAACTAGTCATCAAGAAAGTAAATAGATATTATTATATCAAAAAGGAAGAGCTAATCCCTTTATTAGACCTCATCATAGGGTTACTGTAAGAGTTCTCCTCAGATAAGAAATTAACTAATGTCCCTCGGTCAAAAAATTCACAGGCCGATGGTCCTACTACCGACTGAATGAATCTCATTGTGTATTACCTTGAAAAGGGAGAACTACCACTAGATAGGGATGGAAGGGAGAAAATCCTTATACAAGCAATTACTTTTGTTCTGTATGATGGAATAAATCATCAAAAAGACCTCTATAAGAAGGATATTTATGGGATCCTTCTTAGATTCATTGATGGAGAAGAGAACACTACCATTATGATGGAAGTGCATACCAGAACTTATGGGGAACAACAATAAGGATCCAAGCTCTCTCATAAAATTCTAATTCTTGGATACTACTAGTCCACTATGCTGTAATATTACACTAAATTCACCAATAAGATCCATTCCTACCAAGTTAATACTAACTTCATCAACCAGCCCCTGGCATTACTCCACATAGCTAAGTACTCTTTTCCATTTTCCATATGGAGGAATGAACATTGTGGGACCATATCCTCTCTCTGTATCTAATAAATTCAAGTATATCCATATAGATATTGACTTATTTTAAAAATGGGAAGAATCTATACACCTCAAAGAAGCTGGGGTAGGAAGCATTGTCAGTTTCTAAAATCCAAAATAATCACCATATTTGGTGTCCCTTATACAATACTGATGGATAATGGAACCAATTTCTATTATACTGAATTTTAGAAATTATATCATGAATATGGTATCAAGGCCAACCATTTATCTCACCACCATGTAGTAACCGATGAATAGATAGATACCTTCAACAAGACAATATCTAATATACTCTAAAATATGGTAGAAAAGGGAAAGAAATCATGGTCGGACAAGCTCATTCATGCTCTGTAGGCTTACTAGACCATGACCCTCACTTCTAGTCAAGCAACCCTGTACTAATTATTATAAGGGATATAGGTGGTTCTACCCATCAAATTTTAATCACCCTGGATCCGTGTTTCCATCCATGATAAACTATCCACAAATGAACAATCCCAAAAATGACTCGATGAGTTGGAACTACATGATGAGAGAACATTGAATAAATTTTATCATTTGGATATTTACCAAAAATGGATTATATAATCCTTCAACAAAAAGGTTCACCTTCCATCTTTCCTTGAAGGAGAATTAGTGTTGTTCCTTAGAACTATGATGATACTTGGAAAGAAACCCCCAAAATTTAAACCAAAGTGGGAGGGACTATATTTAACATCATAGTGTTCTAACCTTAGAATAAATTTCCTCTGGAATTGGTCACCTACTGTGAAGTGTTAATAAACCATGTTTGGATTTATTCTTACCCTCGTAAGATACATAGTGACACCTAGAACCTATGTCCTAGGCCCAACCACTATAAAAAAATTCCCCTTCCTTGTGCATGGACTGAACTAATGTATGGATATTTCTTCAAAGAACTACATATGGATTGATTATCATTTCAAATGATATACATAGAGAATCCTCGATCTTATATCTTGGTCCAACCACCACATGACACAAAATGCGTAGGATGTACCATCAACTACTTTTGTGTTATGATGGAAACCCTTGTTATTCCTTATTTCTCACATCGAGCATAGCTCTCATGATCTTAGTAATTGAAAGTGAGGCCTTACCCTTGCATGAACAAAGATTAAAGGTACATGAAAGATCTAGCATCTCAAAATAATGGGTACAATTTCCCCTATATATGCATGAGTCATACCGATACAGGGAACATACCTTAACAGAGCTATGTGTAGCTTGATTCCTACCCTAGCAAGATATGTAGTGATACCTGATTGTGTATCCTGGTCCAGCCACCACCCAAAAAATTCCCCTTCCCTATGAATGGGTCAGAAATGTGCAAGAAAATTCATAGGACTATGTCCAGATTTATTCTAGTCCCAACAAGAGATTTAGTGACACCCATATCTCCAAACCTAGACCCAATTAGGAAAAATTATCAAAAGCAAAATTCCCCCATCTTATGCACACAAAGGAAACTTTATGTAGGAAATTCCAAACCCTAGATCCCACAATAATGATCTATTAAAGAATTATTCATACCCTACATATGATTCAGATCTATGTAAGAAAGTCCATACCTCACAACTAACTATGGTTTGGATATTTCTTGCATGTTAGGATACACCGCTTTCTATTTATTAAAATCTATGATTCAAGAAATATCGAATCATCATAAACCTCCATGACTATTATAACTGGAAGGTCAGTGTCATAATGACATCTTTGTTTGGCTATGAACAATATTCCTAACTGGATTTTCATAAGTTTCTCACAAAAAAGGCCTATCAACCAAAGATAAATTCTTCCTCCAGAGTGGATTTTCATACCTCTGTATGCTCAATAGATTCTGAGCCCTGTACCATCTCTTCTGATCTAAGAACACATGGAACCATGATTTAAAATTTATTTCCCCTTCACATCCAGATTATGCTAGAATATCCCAACCCATTTAGAATCTACTCACTCATGGATTCTATGAAAATTAGTCCCTACAACATGACATTAAACTATATAGCCAAAGTCATCATCACATGATGTTAAACTACATGGCCAAAATTTCCTTAATGTACAAAATTAGACTAAAAAACACCACGATGTTCTAATATGAGAGGACATAGACTCTAGCATTTTTCACCTACCATGCCATGTCATAGAATATGTAGAGACTTCTAGATTTCATAAATAGGTACATACACCTCCTCCAACAAAAACAAAATTCCTCTTTCCTATGTATGGGTTAGACCTTAATAGGGAACTTTAAAAACTATGTATGGTTTGATTCCTACCCAGGCAGGATACATAGTGATGCCTAAAATCTTATCTTGGTCTAGCCACCCCAAGAGTGAAATACACCCCCTATGTATGGGCAAGATATAGAACTATATGTGACTTGATTCCCATCCCATGGGGTACGTAGTTATGCACATATCCTAACCTGGGTCCATCTGTTGAAGAAAATAAAAATGTTCCCTCCTCTATATGAAAACCAAGTCAAAGAAGGGGAATCCTAAACATACTCTATTTGCAATACTATGTAAAAAATACACACATTTACCCTCTTTCACGTCGGTCATCTATGTACATTCCACAAGATGCTAAATTCTATAGAAATTATCCTAATTATAGTACATTAAAATACACGATAAAATGTACTTGTTCTACTACACAACATCATGGTGTTCTCACACAAGAGGACATTGCCTCTAGCATTGGTCACCCACCACGTTGTGTTAAAGAACTACGTCTAGCTTGATTCCTGCCAAAGAAGGATACATAGTGACACCTAGATATTCATCCTGGTCTAGCCAGTACAAATATATAATTCTCTCATCCTTGGGTACACCATACCTAGGTGGTGAATTAAACCTTTCTCTTTCCCCTATTTATCACACCGAGTACAGTTCATGTGGACTTAGGGAACTTGGTAAAGGATTCCTCATGGAACCATGGAAAATGAAAAAATTCCACTCTCTCTACACATGGGATGAAACTCTACAGGAATTATAATGTCAATAACTACATGTGGGTTGATTAATCTTATAAAAAGATATGCAGTGACACCTGAAACATAAAACTCGGGTCCGAATGCAATGAAAGTGTCAAAATTCCCCTATATATGAGTCATATCTATATAGGAAATTCCCAACTCCATGTGTTATCATGGAATGAATGTTTCTAATATGTACAGATACATCCATTCTATTTATCAAACTCCATGATTTGGTAAATCTCAAATATTCATAAATCTCCATGGACATTGAAACAAAAAGGTCATTTTCTTGAGAACAACTTTGTTTGACTATGCACAATATGCCCCTATAGCTCTGTATAAGTTGCCCAGAAAAATGGTTTATCAACTAAAGAAAAATTCTTCCTTAGGAGAGGCTTTTCCTACCTCATTACGCTCAATGTATTCAAAGATCCATACCACCTATCCCGATCCAAGAATCCCTGTAACCATGGTTAACGCTCTCCTTCCCCCTCACATCTTAGGCATGTCAGTATGTTTGGGTCTAGTTATCCTCCAGTTAATCAGGGATTCTATATAAACAAATTAATCATATGAAATCAATACTTCATGATGGTTGATAACCAATGTTCACCCTTAGGTCCCATCCATATCAAATATTTCAAATACCACCTCCGGATGATTGGATTAGACCTTTGTGGGAAATTTATAGCAAAAGAAAAGGATCCTCCCCCATGTTCTTATGCATGAAATAAATCTGCACAGGGAAGTCTGATATGAGCCCCTCCTCATTAGTGAGATCATATACAAGATAAAAATGTCCCACTCCTATGTGTGAACCATATATTCATATGGATAAACCTTAAAATAACTACATCTTTCTTGATTCATTTTATCATAGGATATGTAGTGACACCTGAATTACATACCTTAGGTACATCCATGAAACAAAATCATCCCCTATTCTCCTATGACTAGGTCAGACCTAAGAAGGGAACCTACTCAAACCTTTATGGGGATAACATCTCTTCCTATTCTCAATAAAATTAGGCTTGAAATGCCTATTTCATGTTCATGAACCCCCTTCTCACAAACCATGCTATGTGTATGGAAAGGTTCAAATATCCATAACCATACATGGACATCAGAAATGGGTTGTCTGTGTCCTGAGGACACCTTGGTTTGACTATGAAAAATATTCCCCAATGTTTATGAAAAGGTTTCCCATAAAAAGGGATATTAACCAAAGACAAATGTGTCTTCATGATAGGATTTATTCTACCTCTATAATCTCCTATGAAATTTACGTCCCACATCACTCTCTAGTTTCAGAAAATTCCTTGGTGATAGTTTACAACTTTCCTCCCTTTTCAAGCCTAAAAATGATAAAACATTATTGGTCATACTACCATGGAAAATAAAAATTGCTTACCCCCTTCGTCAAAACCAAATGAATTTAAATCATAATTCTCAAATTTCCTAGTTGCATGATGTTAAACAAGACCATTATTTAACCCTCCTTTACACAAGACAAATACATATATAAGTGTTCTCTCATTCATGATAACAATTGATACAAATGGCCTCATACTTTTTAGACACCACTCCTTTTAATTTCCACCCTTGGTGGTCTTTAGAAATCAAAACTGCCATAAAATTACCTTCCCATCAGAAGTGGAAGGTTAGTTTTTTGAGGACACCTTTGTTTGACTATGTACAATATTTCCCTGCGACTCTGCATAAGTTTCCCATAAAAATGATATGTTAACCAAATAAAATTTTTTCTTCAGAATTGGATTTCCCTACATTTTTATGCCTCAATGGATCCCATGCCCCATATCATGTCTCACACCTAGAAACCACAAATTTAGGGTCAAGAAAAAATCCTCATATATGTATGAAAGGTATTGGGACATCCTCAGTTAATGAGTACTAATTGGGTCCTCACCTACAATTGATGGTCAGAGTTGTTTGACCTAAAACATTAGTCATGGTCAAAGATATTCAAAATAAAACATCAGTAATGATAGTCTATTTTAAAAAATTTAAACTTCCCATGAAAAGAGACACAAAAATATTTAGGATGAAAACCAGTAAAGGGAACTCTATAAAAAAATCAAGTACCAGCTCGCTAAACCTATGATTTGTATGGTTTGGGAGAAATATCGAGAAATCAAAAATCAAAAAAGACAAAAATCTTATTAGTTTGAAAACCTATAAAGGGGGTCCTATGAAAAAGTCAAGTTATACCTGCTAAGTCCACACAAAATTGGGTTTTGGAAAAAATTAGGTTAATAATGGATAAGTCACAAAGAATGTAGGGTTTTCCATATATCCCTAGTAATAGTCAAACTATGCTCATTTAATAACTTGATTAAAGAAAAAATTAGAGCTTAATATGATTATTTTAATATAATTATTCTGGGTCATGATTCAAATCAGTACCCAGTGAAGATCATCATTCAAAGTGTAGTCAATAATAATTGATTGAAATTATATGAAAATATAGAGAAACAGTGGAGAGTAAGAAATTTTCTATTCAATTAAATGAGAGTGGAGGAGCATCCACACCCTGGAGCCTATCCCCTACAATAAAAAAGGGGGGAGGGTAAAATAATAAAGTTAGATAATTATAATAAATCACAGATCTCTTAGGTTAGAAAATTAACCATCATATGGAATGGGCCTTCAAGGGAATGTTCTAGAGAATCCCTCTGTTCAGCTTCAACTACAACCACTAGACACACTTGTTTAATGATGACCTTGGTATCCTAGACCTTATTTTAAATGGCCAAAAAATCTCACTTGTGGAAGATAGTTGTGATTTCATCCTGTCCACATGAGACTCGCATTCCCGTAGCTCTTCTCTTTGGACAATCATTTGGTCATAAGCATTTACTTCCTTATCCACTAGGTGATGAAAATCCTTAGTAATATCCTGAAAGGTCTCTACTTGATGATGAGATGAATTGAATAGGAAAAGGTTTCTTTCACAAGCATCTAGATCCTCTCAAGATATGATGATTTGGTATTCAAGGAATTTCATGTGCCAATAGTCAAAGACATCTGAGCCCAAATCAAGGAACAATTTCCAAAGTGTGTCCTCCTCATTAGTAAATTATTCTAGGAGAGTTTCTTTGATGATAGTACAGTTTTGAAGCCATTCCCATATCTTCAAGGCTTGGTGTATCCTAATGGACTTGGAAACTTGCTTATGACCCTCCACTGCAATGAGTATATAATTAGAAAGTTCTATCACGGCAGATAGAGCTTCCCTAAGTTGAGTTACCCAAACTGGAGAACCTTCCCTCTCTATAGGTGGTTCAATTTCTGATGCTAAGAACGTAGTGTTGGATACAATTTCAGGAATTACCAATAATTTCCCACTTAATACAGCCTCAATAGGACCACATACCATATCATATAAATATATAGGGTCTTATTCACTCTCTACATGGATAGGGTGTGTAGACAAAGTCCCATAAAATTGCAGGTGATAGTGAACAGAATGCCTTCTTACAGTAGGAATGGAAGAAGATGGCGCAACTAGCATAATTAGGACAATAATGGAAGTAGTCAACATCCTTTGAACCCATTGAATTGACCTTTATAATACCCCATTAGGGTATAAATCCCCCAAAATTTTAACATACTCCCATAATAAGTAGGTTAAATCCATTGTGTGTGTGTGTGTGTGTGGGAGGGGACTTGCAAAATGGAGTCTTCACGCATCATCATCAGATATATTGGTGAAGGATTACGAGGTGAGATTCCCTATTAACTTGGGTAACAATGATAAATGAAATCTTTTGTTGGAATCCAATCTGTATTTCAAACCTGTAAGGGGTATAGGGTTCATAAATGGTTACTCTTTCTATACGAGCGGGTAAGACTCCATTCCAAAGTGAAATTATATATGAATGTTCTTCTGAAGAGACCCTCCCATTATCCATCCCTATCCCATGGGGCATAACATAAGGCATGAATGAGAATTGGGAAACATCAATCAATAGTTAAACTACACCATTAATTTTCAAATATTGAGGATGAACGAAGGCAATGCTAAGAAAGGTTGGGTGGAAATCAAAATGAGGAACAGTTGCAACATGTTGATACTCATAATAGGGGAAATGCTCTGCCATCAAGTCGTACAAAAAATAAAATGCCCCACTAAGATGATGTGGAGGAATTCCTTCCTGTATCTTCCTCAATAATTTGTAAATATGGGTAAGGGTAGGGATGGCTAAATTGATAGGTTGTCCCTATGCTAATGTATGAGACATCATTAAGGTGAAAACTCTAACATAGGTATAGATGTCACGGGAAGGGAAAATCCATCTACTAAGGAACATGGAAAAGAGACCTGATAATCTAATCTCAGATGATATGTATGACCAAATATCATAACCCCAGGTGGTGTATCGACCCACCTAGAGGGTAGCATAGTATAATCTTGAAATATGCTATGATAGTTGAGTTTGATGTGTTCATCTATGGTAGAATTTCACCTTCTTTCCATTAACCCACAAGAACAAACATATTGAGTCTTTAAATGAAATGAAAAAGAGAGCATGGAGAGGTTGACCAAGAAATACCTCTGCCATGACCAATAATTATATCACTAGTGGAGACATTAGCTCAATATTATCCCAGGTATTGGTCACTGGTAGGAATTTTTCATACATGTTTCCAAGAATGCTAATTCCTCTTATCTGGTAAATATTACACCAAATTATCCCCAATTCATTGTGAGATAAGTGTAAGGTATTTGTTCATGAACACTAGTGACCGAGAGGTTCATGCATCATTTCACTTGGTAAATAAATTGTTAATTGGGAAACCCATACTTCATGATACAAATTAATTGATTCCAACTGATTGGGGAAGTCCAAGAAGTTTTGGTGCAACTAGAATTCCCAATCCCATTCATCGGAGAAGAACCATACATATCATAGGTCTCATTTGGAGCTCCACCCTCCACTGGAATTACCTCATGAAAGGTTGAAAATAGACGGATAATCCCTGATGACTGATTCCAAAGATGTATCATGGATATGTTGATTACTTTAATTTTACATGGATCTATTCATAATAAGAATTAACTCTTGGGACAAAGTAATTGTGATCTCTCCTATAGTAGAAAAATTCTCCCAATCACACTCATGAGACATCTCAAGATGAAAGGTAAGGCTACTCCGGTAAACCGATGGAAAAGTAGCATCTTCTTGGCATCTGAATTTGTAAAAAGGAAATTGATAGGGCAATGTGTAGGTCATAAGTTCTGGAAAAATGAGATATTTTAGGGTAATATTCATAGGGACAATAGAAGAATGGATATTGTCTTAAAAATTCTCGTCCACATCTTCCCTTATTCTAGTCGCATCCATTGAAGTTAGAGGAAGAGCCATTATAATTACTACAACGTGTCAGCAAATGGTAAGTTTTATTGAAATTAGTAAAGGAATAAAATTTTTATGCATACTGAAAGTCCCAAGAAGACACCATCCATGAAACATCAATCCATAAAAAAATATCCTGCAAAGCATTGTCCAATGGAGAATCTGTTCATGGAACGAGTGATCCACACACCGATCCCCACTATACAGAAGGCGAAACTCACCATTCACGGATTCAAGGTTAAAATTCGAGGGAGAAAGCATTCATAAAGGGACGTAGTTTATGGCAGCAAAAAGTCAAGAGAGATTCATAGGAGAGTATTTTTCTCCAAGAAATACAGTCGAGTATAAATAAGTTGTGCCTCCTTTATAGAGAGGCCTAATAACCTCCTACGAGTCCACCCTTATATGAAAAACAATTTCAATTTAGGAGCACTTTCTACACCAGAATAGCCTCATTTTCATCCCAATCAGAACCCATTCTGACGGGGCGAATTTTTTGAGTCCTAAAAACATTAAAAAGGGAATTGAAATTATTCCATGAATTTGGAAAATGAAGAAAAATGGACCGAAGAGGAATGGAAGAAAAAATGTCTAAAGTAGAAAAAAATAGAAAAGTAAAAGGACATGCTGTGGAGTAGAAATCCTTCATGGAACGCTACTCTACATGGAGATCTGCTTCATGAGATACCCACAAAATAAACATTTTATGGAAGAAATACAGCAGAGCCAGTTCCCTGCAAATGAAATCTTCTATGAAATCCACCCAACACATGACATCCACCATGAAATCAAAATTTTTGTGGGAATGGAGACCCCGACAGATCCTCATGAACAAAACGAAGTCGTTCGAGGGACCAAGGTGGTGATTATCACCTCTATAGATTATGACCCTATACCCCCACTGACCAAGTCATCCGCAGGCCGAGTTTCTTTTGTGGGATTCCATGAAAGGAGGATCACAACCTCAACATATCCAACCGACTACATAGGTATCCAGTTCCTCGCTTCTCTATAAATAGAGTCAGAGGGAGGAATTTTTGGGGATCAAAAATTAGAAGATCTAGAGGAGATAAAATAAAAGGAACAACTTAGTTATCGATAGATCCATAAGAGGAAATCTCCTTTGATGATTCACTATAGGTAAGGACCCTCCCCATAGCATTAAGTAGGAAAAAAACTAAAAACAATTGGCAGTTCAAAAACTAAAAAACCTCCGTCAGAATATTCCCCATGAGGAATAAAATCAATGGCCTCTTTATAACCAGGAACCCAGTGTAGCAAATCGCTACCCGGGTGGAATCCTTCTCCGCATAGAAAATTGGTACACAAATGGAACTCGAGTCCACACAACACCATTCTATGTGAATGGAACCTGGACCCTCATAGTAAAATGCTACATGGATTGAATTAAGGCATGTGTACCACCATGGTATGAAGATATCCTCCTTACCTATACAGTAACCCACTACGTGGGAGAGGCCCAATCCCATATAAGAACATGCTACGTGGACCGAGATACCCTAGGAAGTTCCACTTTCTAGATCTAATCATTCTGTTTTGTTGCATCACCAGCCACCATGATGGCCCCTCCATGAACTAGTCTACCAAAATCAGGCCAAGGCCTCTTCCAAAGACACCAGACATCTATGATAAAATCATAGGTCACACCAATGTTCCCTTTTGATTTTACATACCCATGGTAAGTGAGATCATGCTGGTTACCCCCATAGTGAGGCAGACCCCTGTAATGACCTTGAGTTTACATTCCCATGGCAATGAGTGTTCTGACATTGGGATGCTCACATGTGCCTTACTATTCTAGGAATTAAGGGAAACTACTATCCTTTCCCTTTGATGAGGATAATGTTGAACATTTATCCATTTTCCCCTGAATAAAATCTAGGGAACTCCCATTGAGGTAATCCCCTAGCCTTTTTAAGGAAGGTGGAACCTTTTCTCTTATTTTACTTCTCTAGGGATTTATTTAGATAAATCACTAAACATGAATATCTAGGATATGAACATAAGAGGAGAACTGGGAGCATTCAACACACTCTCTCTTCCTCCATTTGGGATCCAGTGCCATCTATCATCAGATAAAGCGGGGCTTGCTATATTTAGATCCACTGCTTCCTCCTATTTCTTACACTGAGCATGACTCAAGTGGGCTTAGAGGTTGGTGAAGATCATGACATCTACATGGCCCAAAAGTATGGGCCTTCTCCATATATTTAATCCTCAACTTAAATTCAAATGGGCCTCCTAGAAGGTCTAAACCCCTATCAAATTCCCCACATGGGCTGCCTCTTTAGGTGTAAGTCCCAATGTCCCATTTCAGAACTACATGGACTTTGATTTCCAACCACCAAAATACATAGTAAATATAGAAACCCCAGCCTTTTACATAAAACATTTCATGATTTTAAGCATAATTAATCATTAGAGTACAAGCCAAGGATCGTTAAGTCTAGTGTCTTGGAAGACTAGGTACATATAACATAAAACATGGGACTAAAAAAACTTCTTTATTTAATCTCCATAAAAAGCTTATAACTTCCTTTGAACTATTACATCTGCATAGGGTACCCTGGGCAACACATGAACAAAGGGATGAGCTAAAAAGCCCAGTAAAGGAATGAACATAAGGATACATCTCAAGCACATGAGTTAGGAGGCATGACATAATGATATACAAAGAATGAAACTTATAAATTCATTTAATATAAGAATGGGATCATATAAACATGGAATAATATAAATTTGGTAGAATCTTAAATCATATCTTTAGTACGGGTTAAGGCTAACCACCAATCCTGTTTCCCATTTTAGTACGGGTGAAGGCTAACCGCCAATCCCGTTTCACATCGCATCTCATGAGACTTAACCTTACCCAATGCATTAGAGAGATATCTGGGTGCACCCATCTCAAAATATTCATGAATAATCTTTCCACATAAATAATCATACATAATCAACCATACATAAACATAAGGTTACCCATGGAAAGAATTGGGTACCACAATCATAACACAAAACATATCCAATGGGCGTATCACGAAAGTGTCCATGAAAGGAAGGGATTAGAACATACATGGAAATTAATAGGATAAAATAGGCATATAACATGGTAAGTGGTGTCAAATATAAGTGACAACATATAAAAAATATATTTTATAAACATTAGCATTAAAACATTTTTGCGCGATTTTAATGAAAACACTCTAGAGATTTT
Source organism: Viscum album (assembly GCA_963277665.1). Lineage (NCBI taxonomy): Eukaryota > Viridiplantae > Streptophyta > Magnoliopsida > Santalales > Viscaceae > Viscum > Viscum album. The sequence goes on along the minus strand of OY728125.1, from coordinate 351,865,449 downwards.
CAAACAGAAAAGAGGACATTATTTTATATAAAACCAGAATTTAACCAAGAATATTTTCATAATAAAAATACAGATTTTATAAATAAAATCGTGTTTTAAAACATAGGATAGAGTGCACTTGAAATTTGGGTAAAAATTTGGGAAGTCCCCTTAAAACAGGTTGGCTTATCGAAAAGTTCTAAGGAGGGAATATTTCAAAATCATTTATATCCCCAAAAGAATGTGATGAAAGGGTATTGATATAATAATCTTTTAAAAATAACCATAATTCATAAGTCTCACATAGATATATAAGATAATACCATTTTGAAAGAAGGATAAGGCAACCAGAAAGAACAAAGAAGGTTCGGGTAGAATTCGTTATGATTTTATCGGCATGGTGTTGGATGTGACCAAGAGAGATTTATGAGAGAGAAATGGGGTTTCTCATAACTTATAAAACATTAGAAAAGTAAGGTGAAGGTGTATAAATGTACCCCATAACTTGTTATTACACAAAAATTCATAGCATAGAGAACAATCTTGATTAAGAGTAAAAAGGGGAGGATCCTTTACCTTAAATCTGTTGGTGTTATCCACTTGTTATAAATGACCTGAATAAACAAATTAGGATTACTAATTAACAATTCCAGAACCTCTTATATATTTAATTTACTTATTATAACCCTTTTTAGTTCATTCAAATTCTTTTTTATTAGTTATAAGGTTCAGTTTCGTTGTTCGGGCTTGTTTGTTTACTTGGCTTTAAAAGATCGGTTCACTTATATGAAAGTTTGGATTATAAGAAAGATGAAATTGGTTGTAAAGAATTGAAGTTATATTCTTTATTTTATATCCAGGAGATCACATGGTTTTATTTTTAATTAGGTTACTTATAGTGATGTTGAATTATTACATATATAACCTTAGTGATAACCATCTCTGTTAAACGATGGATTTGATTACGAAGAATATGTTTTTCTTTATAATTTAATAACATTTGTACAAAAGGATTACAAAACAAAAAATAGGATATATTACATGTATAATAATCTGGTTCAATCATAGCACAAATTGTTTCATGACCAGAAATAAAGGTAATGTTAGAAATTGATAAACTGTTGTCCTTGAATGTGCTAAATTAGCACATCTCAAACGGTGCTTTCATTTCGTTTGAATAAAATGGTGGGAAAAGGAGAGAAGATAATGAAATATACCATTAGCATGAAAAAATTCCATTAAATTTATGTTATTTTATTTATCATACTATTATGGTGAAGTGAGATGAGGAAAGAAATAAAAAGAAAAGAACTTAAAAGAAAAGAAGAAATTGGGAAGAGGAATTTTACCTCTTGAGACTTCCTCCTTTGAGAACCTCTTAAGGGGAGAGGTTTTGGTATTTTGAGGAGGATAAGATATTTTGGACGTGGGGGAGGACCTTGGGGAGAGACTTGGGTAGAATAATGGCAAGGCACAAGGCTTGAGAGGAGTGGATAGAAGAGGGAGTGAAGGGGGGGTTTTTATAGTGGAGGAGAGGATGGATTTCACAATATTATAATTATTAATTTATTATTTCTTCACAAGACAAGGAATAGTAAGTATTACATGACCAATAATAGTAAATGGGTCATGTGAATCCGAACCAAGGGTGGTGACATCAGCCATGATTCTAGGAATAGTCTATTTATCTTATAATGTACATATATGGTAAATTACCGTATTTTACTATTCATAAAAAATTCAAGTATTTCAGAAAAATCCCAAAAATTCACCCCAACCATTTTTCGACATGTAGAATCCAAAAATGAAGTCCATTTTTCAAAAATAATTTTCTAACTATAATTATTTTAATATTTAATTAAAATAATAATTTATTATCAAAAACCATATTTAAAACATGAATTAACTCATTCAAAAACATAGGTATATTGTACTTCCAACTTGAATATTATTTTTATACTATCATAGGTGATATTAATATTCGTTAGGGTATATCACTATTCATAAGGGTATGTTACTATTCATTAGGGTAGGTTACTATTCACCAAAAAATTATTTTTGTTTTATTAGACTCCAAAAAACATCTTGGACACAACCGTGTATGTCAGATTTTAAAAATTCCATACACAGAAGTGACAAAATTATGTTTAAAGGTCACTTATCACTTATTAGTTTATTATTATGTGATTTATGCCATATTTATAAGAAGTGAATTTCCATTAAAAACATTGGGTCGTTACATTCTCCCCCTTAAGAAATTTCACCCTTGAAATTTCATTTTACATTATAGGCCAAAAACAAATGCGGGTACTTTTCCTTCATTGCTTCCTCTAATTCCCATGTTGTTTCCTCAAACTTATAGTTCCTCTAAAACACTTTGACTATATGGGTTGTCTTGTTGCGTAGAACCTTATCTCTCTGATCCATAATCTTTACTGGATGCTCCTCATGGGAGAGATCATCTTCCAGCTGCACCACCTCTGAGTTTAGTACATGCGAGGGATCATGTATGTACTTCCTCAAGAGTGATACATGGAAAAAATCATGAAATCGAGCCATATTTGGTGGAATTTCAAGCTGATAGGCCACGAATCCTATGTGGTCAGGGATCTGAAAGGGGCCGATGTACCTGGGACTTAACTTCCCTTTCTTCCCAAACCTCATGACCTTCTTCCACGGAGATATGCATAAAAATACCATGTCTCCAACTTTGAACTCAAGGTTACATCGACGGTTATCTGCATAACTCTTTTGTCGACTTTGGGCTACCTTGATATGCTGCCGAATGGTTTTCACCTTCTCCACCATTTCTTTGACCATTTCAGGTCCTAGTAGCTTATGCTCACTGACTTCATCCCAACATGCTGGTGTTCAACACCTTTCCCATAAAGGGCTTCATATGGTGCCATTTGGATGCTCGAGTGGAAAATATTGTTGTATGAGAACTCAACCAATGGGAGATGCTGATCCCAACCACCTTTGAATTCAAGAGAGTATGTTCTTATCATATCTTAAAGAATCTGAATATTCCTTTCAAATTGGCCATCAGTTTGGGGGTGATAGGTCGTGCTGAAATTTAATTAAGTACTCAAAGCATGTTGAAGAATCCTCCAGAATTTATATGTGAACCTTGGATCATGGTCAGAGACAATTGAGAGTGGAACACCATGTAGTCTCACCACATCCTTCACATATATATTTGAAAGTTTTTCAAGTGATAGATATTATCGAATAGCGATGAAATGGGATGTCTTGGTGAGTCAGTCAACCACAACCCATATCACATTATTTCCCTTCAACGTCTTCGGGAGACCCATGACAAAGTCCATAGTAACATTTTCCCATTTAAACATGGGTATAGGAAATGGCTACATTATACATTTGGACTTTTGTCACTCATCTTTAACTTTCTGACATACCAAGAACCTTGATATATATTCCGTAATCTCCTTTGTCATGTTATCCCACCAGAAGTGTTCTCAGAGATCACGATACATTTTGGTACTCCCAGGATGGATAGAGAAGGTTGAGCTATATGCATCATTCAATATCTTCTTCTTTTTCTATGGATCAGATGGTACACATAATCATTTTCCAAATATTATATCTCCTTCCTAATCAATTTTGAAATTGGAGGATTTCCCATTTTTAACAGCTTCCACCCTTTTCTAAATTTCCACATCCTTTCTTTGAGCAACATTTATTTTCTCCAAGAGGGATGATTGAGCAATAATTTGAGAAAGTATTGATGATGTTCCTCACTTGATGATTTCCATGTCCATCCTTTTTAAATCTAAGAATATCAGATCATTTTAAATTCTCATCGTTGATAAAGATGTAGGATCCTTTCTACTTAGAGCTTCTCCCACCTTGTTTTCCTTACCGGGATGGTAGTGGATTGGGAAATCATAATCTTTGATGAGCATTATCCATATTTGTTGGTTCATATTAAGCTCTTTCTGTGTGAATATATATTTTAGACTCTTTTGGTCATTATATATCTCACATTTTCCCCATATAGATAATGCCGCCAGATTTTCAATGCAAAGATCACAGTCGCCAACTCCAGATCATGCGTGGAATAGTTTTGCTCATGGATTTTCAGATGCCTTGAGGCATAGACTATCACTTTATCATTTTTCCTTAGCACACAACCTAATACTTTCTTAGAAGCATCACTATACACCACAAATAGTTCTCCACTTTAAGGGAGTGTGAGTACCGGCGTAGTGATAAGCCTCTTTTTCAACTCCTTGAAACAGTCTTCACATTCCTGTGTCCAGACAAACTTTACTCCCTTCCATGTCAGCTTGGTCATTGGGTTTGACAATCGTGAAAAGTTCTTCACGAATCATCGATAATACCCAGCTAGACCTAAAAATCTACGGATCTCCGTTACAGAAGTTGGTCTCGACCACTCTTCAATTGAATTCGTCTTGGAAGGGTCCACAGATATACCTTTACTGGTGATAACATGCCCCAAGAATGATACTTCTTCCATCCAGAACTCACATTTACTGTACTTTTCATACAACTTCTCCCTTCTAAAAGTCTTTAACACAGTTTCCAGATTCTCCTCATGTTCCTCCTTGCTCTTGGAGTATATTAGAATATCATCAATAAAGACCACCACAAATTTTTTGAGGTAATATCTAAAGAATATATTCATTAAATCCATGAAAATTTCTAGAGCATTAGTGAGTCCGAAGGGCATCACTATGAACTCATAGTGTCCATACCTCATTCAAAATGCAGTCTTGGGAATATCTTCCTTCCTCACCTTTAGTTGGTGATATCCCGACCGAAGGTCCACCTTAGAGAAATAACTGGCCCCGCGAAGCTGATCGAACAAGTCATCTATCCATGGAAGGGGATACTTGTTCTTTATAGTGATTTTATTGAGATCACGATAATCAATGAAGAGGCGCATTGATCCACCTTTTTTCTTGATGAAGAGGACTGGTGCACCCCACGGTGAAGCACTCTGGCATATAAAACCCTTCTCCATATTCTCCTGTAACTGCTTCTTCAGCTCTTCTAGCTCTACAGTGGCCATTCTTTAAGGTGTCTTTGAGATTGACAGAGATCCAGGGATAAGTTCAATTGAGAACTCAACCTCTCAGTCAGGGATAAGACCAGGAAACTCTTCGGGGGAATACATCAGTGTAATCCCTCGTGATGGGAATATCTTCAATCATGATTCTCTCCTTTGTCTCAATCATTTGAGCTAGGTATGCATGCTCATAAGGAATCAATATCCAAACTTGAGATGAAGATTCTAAAGGAGACTCATCTTCCTCCTTGCACTTGTAATGAATCAGAGTATGATTTGGGATGTGAAGACTAATATCCGTTTCCCGGCAGTTGATGTTGGCCTTGTACAAAGATAGCCAATCCATGCCCAAGATAACGTCAAACTCCACTAAAGTAAGTATGAAAAGATTTTCTGGGAGGTTCAGTCCACAAACATTAACTAAGGAGGAGTTATAAACCATGGATGCAATAATTTCCCCATTTTCTATTCTCACAGATAACTTTTCCTTCAAATTTTGAGGTGGTGTTTGAATAGTTATACTAAACTTTCAAGATATGAAAGGATTCATAGAACCAGAATCAAATAGTATGTTCGCTATTATTGAATGGATAACAAGCGTACCTATCACCACATCATTTTTTGGCTCCACCTCAGTAGCAGTGACATCATAATCCCTTCATTGTTTCCTTGGAGGTTGTTGCTGATTGCCTCCAACAACCCTAAACTTAGGGAAATTGTTCGCATAATGCCCAAGCTCCTTGCAGTTAAAACACTGCACTGCATGCCGAGTGTTGATCTGAACCTTCCTTGCTTCTTTAACATTATAGGGATTTTTCATACCCCTTCGGCAATTCTTGGCCAGATGACCAAACTTTCCTCATTTTAAGTAATTCTTGGTTCCCTTCAGACAGTTACCAGGATGCTTCTTCCCACAATTTTTGCAAAGGGGAAAGTTGGGATTCTTTCCATCGTGGGATTTTTTTGATGGAACACCCATGTTGTTTTCCATCTTCCTCTTTATGTCACTGGGTCCATGAGACCACTAAGAGTTTTCAATCTCTATTTCAACCACAAGGGCATAATGGAAAACGTCATCATAATTGTCAAAGTCTCGAATCACCAAAACTTTTTGTAGACTCGGCTTTAGTCCGCTAAAAAAACGATCCTCCTTGATTTCGATGTTCATGAAAAAGCCAGAGGAATACCTTGAAAGCCTTGTAAAGTTCTCTTCATATTCCCTGATGGACTCATCTTCCTTCTGCTTGAGTCCAAGGAACTCTCTTTCCATCTAGAGATGGAGGGTTCAGGGAAAATATTTTTTGAAAAACATCCTCTTGAATTCCTCCCAATCTATGGAATCAATTTCCTCCTAGGACTTTGTATTCTTGATCAGTGTCCACCACTAATCAGTTTCCCAATCAAAATGATAGACTTCTAGTACAACTTTCTCTTCTTCCGAGCACTGGAGGACATAGAAAATCTTTTCAATGGAATTAATTCATTGTTCTACGAGGAGGGGATCAGAAGACCCGCTAAACATGGGAGGCCTTTTCCGCATGAAGGATTATACAACTTTCTATTTCCATGGAGGAGGGGGACGTTCCACCTAATTCAAGTTATTATTCATAACTCGAGCTAGTTGAGCAAGTACTGCCATAAAGTTTTGAGCACCCGCTTCCATCACATCAGGCATGTCATTAGGGAAATCATTATATTGCCTATCACATTGGTTGTTGGAACGTGTTCTTCTATTTCCCGCCATTAACTAACAAAACGAATTTATAATTATAGGTCTTTAATACTTAGCTATTGAGCATAAAAAGAAAACTTTGAACATAAAATTATGGACTTATAAAGAAGAAGTACATCCTAGATTGTGATTCCTTAGGTTTATATCTAGGTTATCCTCGATCTATTAATTAACTTATATTCTTATGGGTTTTTTTGTCCCTTAATAATGGTTTGTACTAAGCTCGTGAATCTACCAAAGCATATCCCCCCAGGAGTGTCGTAACCAAGAGTGCAGCAAGCCCCATTATCATGAACCAGTTCCCATTCGAGTCTAGCTCAAAGCGGTGTTTTCAGGTTTTACCCCTAGATACATCTGTGCCAGAGCCGCCTCTACCTGCTCATATCCAGACAGGGATGTATTTTCTTGATAAACCACTTACTCTATAATCACCAAAATTTAGGACTGTTTCCTTATACTTTGTCTCATCCTTAATGTTCTCACTAAGGTGATCTATTCCTAATCTCCAAAAATAACTAGACCTTCCTCTTATACCAACTATAGAAACTTGAGCCTTTTACATAAAACATTTCATGATTTTAAGCATAATTAATCATCAGAGTACAAGCCAAGGATCGTTAAGTCTAGTGTCTTGGAAGACTAGGTACATATAACATAAAACATGGGACTAAAAAAAACTTCTTTATTTAATCTCCATAAAGAGATTCTAACTTCCTTTTAGCTCTTACATTTGCATAGGGTACCCTGGGGAACACATGAACAAATGTACGAGCTAAAAAGCCTATTAAGGAATGAACATAAGGATACATCTCAAGCACATGAGTTAGAAGGCATGACATAATGATATCGAAAGCATAAAACTTATAAATTCATTTAAGATAAGCATGAGATCATATAAACCTAGAATCATATAAATGTGGAAGAATCTTAAATCATATCTTTTGTACGGGTCAAGGCTAACCTCCAATCCCGTTTCCCATTTTAGTACGGGTCAAGGCTAACCGCAAATCCCGTTTCACATCGCATCTCATGAGACTTAACCTTACCCAATGCATTGGAGCGCTATATGGGCACACCCATCTAAAAATATTCATGAATAATATTTCCACATAAATAATCTTTCCACATAAATAATCATACATAATCAACCATACATAAACATAAGTTTACCCATGGAAAGAATTGGGTACCACAATCATGAAACAAAATATATCCATTGGGCGTATCATGAAAGTGTCCATGAAAGGAAGGGATTAGAACATACATGGAAGTTCATAGGGTAAAATAGGCATATAACATGGTAAGTTGTGTCAAATATAAGTGACAACATATCAAAAATGTATTTTAGAAACATTAGCATTAAAACATTTTTGTACGGTTTTAAGGAAAACACTCTAGAGATTTTCAAATAGAAAAGAGGAAATTATTTTATATAAAAACAGAATTGAAGCAATAAGGTTTTAATAATAAAAATACTTATTTTATAAATAAAATGGTGTTTTAAAAGATAGGATAGAGTTCACTTGAAATTTGGGTAAAAATTTGGGAAGTCCCCTTAAAAGAGGTTGGCTTATCGGAAAGTTCTAAGGATGGAATCTTTCAAAATAATGTATATCCCCAAAAGAATGTGATGAAAGGGTATTGATATAATAATCTTATAAAAAAAACCAAAATTCATAATACTCACATAGATAGATACGATAACACCATTTTGAAAGAAAGATAAGGCATCCCGAAAGAACAAAGAAGGTTTAGGTAGAATTCGTTATGATTTTATCGGCATGGTGTCGGGTGTGACCAAGAGGGATTTATGAGAGAGAAATGGGTTTTCTAATCACTTATAAAACATTAGGGAAGTATGTTTAAGGTTTATAATTGAACCCAATCACTTGGTATTACACAAAAAGTCATAGTATAGAGAACAATCTTGATTAAGAGTAAAAAGGGGAGGATCCCTTACCTTAAATCTGTTGGTGTTATCCATTTGTTATAAATGACCTGAATAAACAAATTAGGCTTATTAAATAAAAATTCCAGAAGATCTTCTATATTTAATTTAATTATTATAACCCTTTTTAGTTCATTCAAATTCTTTTTGATTAGTTATAAGGTTCAGTTTCATTGTTCAGGCTTGTTTGTTTACTTGGCTTTAAAAGATCAGTTCACTTATATTAAAGTTTTGGATTATAAGTATGATGAAATTGGTTGTCCCAAATTGAAGTTATATTATTTATTTCATATCCAGAAGATCAAATGGTTTTATTTTTAATTAGGTTACTTAGAGTGATGTTGAATTATGACATATATAACCTTAGTGATAACCATCTTTGTTAAACGATGGATTTGATTACGAAGAACATGTTTTGCTTTATAATTTTATACCATTTGTACAAAAGGATTACAAAACCAAAAAAATGATATATTAAATGTATAATAATCTAGTTCAACCATAGAAAAAATGATTTCATGACCAGAAATAAAGATAACGTTAGAAATTGATAAACTGTTGTCTTTGAATGTGCTAAATTAGCACATCTCAAATGGTGCTTTCATTTCTTTCGAATAAAAGGGTGTGGAAAGGAGAGAAGATAATGAAATATACCATTATCATGAAAACATTCCCGTAAATTTATGTTAATGGATTTATCATACTATTATGGTGAAGGGAGGTGAGGAAAGAAATAAAAAGAAAAGAACTTAAAATAAAAGAAGAAATCGGGAAGAGGAATTTTACCTCTTGAGACTTCCTCCTTTGAGAACCTATTAAGGGGAGAGGTTTTGGTATTTTGAGGATTCTAAGAGCTTTTTGACGTGGGGGAGGACCTTGGGGAGAGATTTGGGTAGAATAATGGCAAGCCACAAGGCTTGAGAGGAGTGGAGAGAAGAGGGAGTGAAGGGGGTTTTTATAGTGGAGGAGAGGAGGGATTTCACAATATTATAATCATTAATTTATTATTTCTTCACAAGAAAAGGAATAGTAATTATTACATGACCAAGAATAGTAAATTGGTCATTTGAATCCAAACCAAGGGTGGTTACATCATCCATGATGCTAGGAATAGTCTATTTATCTTATAATGTACATATACTGTAAATTACTGTATTTTACTATTCATAAAATTCATGTATTTTAGAAAAATTCCAAAAATTAACCCCAACCATTTTATGATGTCTAGAATCCAAAAATGAAGTCCATTTTTCAAAAATAATTTTCTAAATATGATTATTTTAATATTTAATTAAAATCATAATTTATTATAAAAAACCAGATTTAAAACATGCATTAACTCATTCTAAAACATAGGTATATTGTACTTCCAACTTGAATATTATTTTTATACTATCATAGTTGAGGTTTATATTCATTAGGGTATATCAATATTTATAATGGTATGTTACTATTAATTAGTGTAGGTTACTATTCACCAAAAAAATTATTTTTGTTTTATTAGACTCCAAAAAACATCTTGAACACAACCATGTATGTCAGATTTTCAAAATTGCAAACACAGAAGTGACAAACTTATGTTTAAAGGTCACTTATATCTTTTTAGTTCATTATTATGTGATTTTAGTACATATTTATAGGAAGGGAATTTCCATTAAAAACATTGGGTCGTTACAGTAAATCTCTCCATGGTTCAATCCTGACACCTTAATATTCACGTCGATTCAATTTCATCCTTACTATATGACATTAAACTATATGAGATAATAGAACCATGAGGGATTTGATTCCAAACTAATTGGGATACATAGGAAGCCTTCTTGAGGTCCAAAACCAGCACCCAAATCATCATAATTTTCTCCACGTCACATCCCCGGTAGTGTCACATTCACCCAAAAGACCATATCTATTCCAGTTCTCTTGGGCTGCCTCAACATAAGTCCCACACCATATTTTTTGTGTAACCTTTAAAATGTGTGTCCTTTCCACATAATGTTAAACTTCAGGGTCATGTCCTTGTCACATGACCTTAAAAGGTGATGTGTCCAGTAAAGAAACACCGAACTAAGTGGGTTTTGATTCCTCTCACAAGGATTCACAGGAATCTCATCTCATGGGTTCTATCATGACATCAAAAAAACTCCCATCCCCCCTATATGACGATAAACTATAGAAAACCATTCGATATGGTTTAAAACTATTGTTGCCTTAGTGAACGACTAATGAATTCTTTATTTGATCACCAAAGGGTAACACTGATGATGAACCTTAGATACATAAGGATATCTTCATTAATGGAGAATTTTAGATACACACAGATAATTCTGAACCCATATGTATTTACGATCGATCATACCTAGGGGTAACCCATGGAAACATGATTGGGAATAAACCAAGGATTAATGAACATATGAACATATATTGAATCTATAAGTGAGTCCTGAAATAGGTGCTAGTTCTCCCCAAAAGTGTAAGATGATCTTGAGTTCCCATCCTCTCAACCAGTGTGAGTTCTTAAGTGTCCTTGGAAAAATAATCCAATGAACACCTGACTTTGGAAATAAGGTCCATGAATCATGTATGTAATAATTGTTGGGTGTTTTTGGATCTATAAACAAACTCGTTGGAGACCATTCACAGATTTTATGCTCGATATCAATAATTACACACCAGATGGCCCCTTACAATTAGCTTACTTGGACATAAACCCATAGTCATCAGAAAAATGGTAAATACGATGTGAATGGTTGGACAAACCCAATCCCTGTAACTAATCATCGAGCATAACGTTTCCATTGAAAACAATCATTGTTCACCGTTCTTGTTATTTTTGTTAGATATACTTCTCCCTCTCTCTATCTTTCTCTCGGATTCTTAGATATACACCCATTGTGGGTATATCTAAGGCTATGGATGCCAAATATGATGATATTGGGCTAGATTTATTATAGGATAAGACATCTAAGGTGGGTTCAGGGTGATTTAACCTGGTATAATAGAAGTTCTTCATGACGTTCTAAATTTCCATCATAAAACCTGGGGAAGGTGGATTCACTATCAACTCTTCAATTTATAACATGAATGTGGCTTCACTATCAAATATTAAATTTAGAACATGAAGGATTAGTTTTAAATTGATTGTTTTAATAGAAATCGATTCTGTACTAGCTATGAAATGATTGTTGAAAAACCTTTTGAGTGATTATTTTTGAAATTTTGGAAATTCGATCTTTTTTTAGAAATTGATTTTGGTAACATGATTTTAAAATGATGATTTCAAAATGGTGGTTTGGTTTTGATGCTTGGAAAAGTGTTTTCAATAAAATTTCTGTTTTATTGAAGTGTTTCTTTAAAAAGTTTCCAATAAAAGGTAATTTTATTGAAATTTATTAAATGATGGTTTTTGCATGGTTTGGAATATTGGGTTAGTATGAGTTCACATTGAATTTATGAGGCTTGATTAAAATATGACATGGGGATTAGTGCCAAAGGTGTAATAGAACATGGGATTTAATTACCTTATGATGACTTGGTATATTGATGAGAAACCTCTCATGAGTATGGATTTTTTATAATGATGTATTCATGTGTAGATGTATGGATGTGTGGATTGGAATGGGGTATGAAAAAGTAGAATTAATGAAATGGGTTTGGAACATTGTTTGGTTGCCTTCCTTGGAAATTGGTGTTGTTTGAGAAAACTGTTTTCCATTGGCACTTGTTTACATTTGATATAAATTATTTTAGAAATTATTTTATATAAACTGTTTTATATGAATGGGATAACATGTTCTATCATTATGGCATGAGTAGGGAATCCATTAGAGAAAATTTATTGAGTTTCATTACTCACCCCTGCTTTATAACTTTGGTGCTTTTGTTGATGTTGTTTATCGAGACATGGTCCAAGGTAAGGAATCAAACATCTTTCATATTACTTTTTGATACTTGGGTTATTGTAGAGTTGGATCATGGATCATGATTGGACAGTGAGATTTGGAATGGTTAGCACCCATTTTGGTAACTGTGTGAGCCAATTATGCGAGGTCTCCCTTAAGGTAGAGGCAGGAGCATGATTAGTGCATGGGTTGTCTAATTGTGTGATTAAAATGTGCAATGGTCAAAATTTTGGTTCTTAAATTGCGGATCTAATGCGTTTTCACCTTCAAAGGCTTCTTTTTCCACAAAAAACATCCCTTACTCAGGATTTATCTCTCTCAAGGGTTGGAGAACCTCTCTCCATTGAACTGGAATAGATATAGAGTCATTCCTTGCTGCATTGAAGCTTGATTCTTGCAACAAGTGATCGTTGTTGGTTGTTCTTGATTTTTTTTAGATCTACTTCACCCTCTCTCTCTCTCTCTCATATTCTTAGATCTACACACGATGTGGGTTGATATAAGGTTTTGAATTCCAAATATGATTATATCTATCATGTTTTATGATAGGGGAAGATATCTAAGGTGGTTTTGTGGGGATTTAACCCATTTTTGTGTAAGTTATTCGTGTCTTTATTAATTTTCATTGTAAAAACTGAGGTAGGTGGCTTCACTCTCCAATCCCATATTTAGAACTTAAATTCTTGGTTTCAAATTGATTATTTTGATTGAAATCGATTGTGTGTTCGAATTGAAATGATTGTTGAAAACCCTCTTGAGTGGTGATTTGTGAAATTATGAAAATTAGGTGTTTTTTAGGAAAGTGATTTTGGTAACTTGATTTTAAAATGATGATTTTAAAATGGTGGTTTGGTTTTGAAACTTATAAAATTATTTTCAGTAAAATTTTTGTTTTATTGGAATGGTTGTAAAAAGTTTTTCAATAAAAGGGTGGTTTTATTGAAATTTTTTAAATGATGGTTTTTTCATGGTTTGGAATAATAGGTTGTTACGAGTTCATATTTCATTTATGAGGCCTGATCGAAATATGAATTGGTGATCAGTACCAAAGGTGTAATGGAACATGGGATATAATTACATTGGGATGACTTGGTAGATTGATGAGAAACCACTGATGAGCATAGAACTATCATATTGAAGAATGTATGTGTAGATGTGTGGATGCATGGATTGGAATGGGGTATTCCAAAGTAGAATTAATGAAATGGTTTTGAAACATTGTTTTGTTTACTTTCCATGTAAATCAGTGTTGTTTTATGAAATAGTTTTAAATTATCACTTGTTTATATTTTTATATAAACTATTTTATATTTTTTTATATAAACTATTTTATATGAATGGGATAACATGTTCTATCCTAATGGTTTTAGTAGGAAAGTCATTAGGGAAAAATCTACTAAGTTTAATTACTCACCCCTAATTTGAAACCTTGGTGCTTTTTTAGACTTTGTTTATCAAGACATGGGAAAATGTAAAGTAACACATATATTTAGAAGTATTTCATAATACTTGTTCTGTTGTGGATTTTGAGAATGGACTATATTTGGAACTTGGAGTTATCATTAGAGTCTTTGAGTTTTTTCTTCCACCATTTATTAGGATATTTTAGTCTCCCGTTGTGGTACTTAGTTTTAGTTTGTTATTAATAAATGAAATATTGAGTTTTCTTTAATTATTATCATTCATAATATAGTATTTTTTTGGATATTTATTGTTTTGTTAGTTATTTTATTCTTAAAGGGAAAATCACCCCTTATATGTATTGAATCCCTTAGACATTTATTGATAACCTTTAGAATCTTGGGGATGTTTCTTAAGGCCAAGAAATGTCCCTCCCTCCTTCTCAATCCAATGAGAATAAGTGGGATGTTACAATTTTTCATGTTTATTTTTAAATAAATAATTTTTCTTAGTATTCTGTAAATTCTGACCTTTAAAATGTTTTCAAAAGTAAAGGATATTTCTTCTATTCTCAAAGCGACTTTATGATATCTTTGAATAAGGGATTTTTCGTTTTTACTGCATCCTTTAAGGGTTTGTTGTGTTTTTATAAGGATATTCTATAATGATATCATCCTACTTATTTCCATATATGGAATATGATCATGTTATTCTAGTCATTAAATGGGGACCATATTGATATTTCATATTATGGGTTTTCAATATGATTTTTATAATGATTATGAATTATACTGTTATTAATTTATTTTATATGATGAATACATTGGACTTATTATGTGATTGTAAGGACCTATTATAAACCCTCTGTACATCGACAGGCCTCATGAGATAAAATATCTAGGGTATTTGGAATATGTATTTCCCATTTGTATATTATTTCTTCTCTAAGGTCTTGATGAAAATATTACGATGTATGAAATTATGAATTCTATCATCATGAATCTGTTTATTATTATCCATGTGATTATTTATGTTTCTATGTCATTAAAGAAAATATTTTACGGTCATGATATTTTTATATGGAATATTTTATTATTTTTTCTCACTGTGATATTGTTTATTCCATATGAATTCATGATAGATTTCACTATATGATTTCCCTTACTGAACATTTGAGCTCACCCTTTCTTATGTTTATGTTACATTAGTTATGGAGAAGAATAATATGAATGATACTTCTAGAAGATTATTGTGAGTGGATAATTTTGTAGATGTTAAAGGCTTATTATGGATTTAGAAAATATTGGTATAGTGAAAAAATGTTCATTGGATGATAAATATATGAGTTTTGTTAAGTAATGAGTTTCCTAATTCTATAAATCTCTAAAACTAAAAAGGTATTGGTTATGTATGTGGCTCAATCATTTTATTGATTTTTAATTTTGGAAGGTCAATATTTGGCAACTTAAGCTAGTATCAAAACCAGTATGTTGAGATTATGTTTTTAGCACTAGATCTAGGTGTATGGGCCTAAGATACTATACATAAGGTGAAATAATTACACTTATTTATTTCCTAATAGAAAAACCCTTCTCTAAGGAAGGAAACACAACTAGATATTGACCTTATATAATCAATAATTCCTACCCAATCTATATATGTATATTCGAATAGGTCAAGCTTCCATTTGTTGTCACATTTCAAACCAAAATCCATTATAACTTTTTTGTACCTAATAATCCTTTTCCATAATTGAATTTGGAATATTTTGATTTAATTCGACACCTGGAACACAATTTTACAACATAAACTATATCCAAACTTGAATCTAAGACTTCTAATTAGCTTACATAAATCCTTTGTACCAACTTCATTCACTTTATCATATTTGTATAACTTAGTACCCACTGAGATTAGGGTGGAAATTAGAATTGAATCCTCTATACCAAACCTTTTAATATTTCTCTTGTGTACTTATCTTGATAAAGTAAAATGTGATCTATTTATTGAGAAATTTGTAAGCCATGAGATTATATCATTTCATAGAGAATTGAAATTTCAATTATAATCTCTACCTCATTTGAAAAATATTTAAAAACTTCTTTATTATTTCAAAAAAATGGTTCCATATATATAAAAAATATCAATGAGAGATTACTTTTTTCATATTTAATTTGGATATTA
Source organism: Viscum album (assembly GCA_963277665.1). Classification (NCBI taxonomy): domain Eukaryota; kingdom Viridiplantae; phylum Streptophyta; class Magnoliopsida; order Santalales; family Viscaceae; genus Viscum; species Viscum album. The sequence continues at coordinate 351,849,253 of OY728125.1, read as the reverse complement.
CTACACACTCTTCCTTTTCTGAATTTCAACTTCTCTAAGAGGGTGTCTATCTTAGGATACCATGCTCTTGGGCACTATTTTATCCTATATAAATCTATACTCAACTAATAAACATAATTCACATTGTAACTCTATGATATTTTTGTATTAATTTTTTATTTAAAATAAATACTATGATTAAAATCTTGGTTTATATGCAACACAAAACTAAAATAAAATAATGAATAAAATTATTAATTTTGACCATTGATGTTCCTGATTTTTGTATAACTTTTCCAACATTTTATTGAGTATAGAAACATATTTTCACTAGATATACATTGTTTTGTTGATAAAATGATTTATTTTGTAGTTCATGATCATTTTTAGATGTTTTCTAGCCAATGTCACAAATTAGGAGTGATCAGAATGAATGTGAAGATATATACAACATGTACATTATAAACACAATTTGTGTAACTTTTCCCCAACATAGTTCAGCCTTACCAAGTACACGACCATGTAACCATCTATCTCTTACACACCGCGTACACTGTGCCTAAATTCCATGTACAACCTTATAGATGTGGTTGGTAGCTTAATTTAATACCAAATTCCATGTGAGGTGGAACTAAATTCCATGTACTCCACCAACCAACCACTGACATGTTGAAATTCAAAGGGGTGGCTCGGTGGATCACCTATTGGTAGAGAAAAACAGAAAATAGAGTTGACTTGACTACACACCCTGTACTTTAGTGTATATTACATGTAGTCTTAATTTATACAAATAAGAGGTCCTCCCTCCATGTTTGAGGTAAGACATCTAGGGGGAGGTGCTACCTATCAGTCGTTCTACCTCCCTTAGATCCAAATTCGAGTTTTCTTTTCACGTTTATAATTTTGTTTAGTGTAATTATCCCCTCCACCATCTCCCTATCATATCTGTGGTAGGGATTGAGTTTTGGATATATCCAAACACTATGAACATGGTCATAATAGGTTAGTTTCCTCATGTTGGGGTTGTAATAAGATTATGGTTTGTTATGATTTAAATTCTGACGTTTTGATCTTATTGAAAATTATATTTTATAGTTACTTTATTGATTAAATTCCATATTGATTTTTGGTGTTGTGTCAGAACAAGAACAACACCAACAAAAAAAACTAAAGGAGTTAAAGTGGGAAAACCCATGACCATTGGGAGAGCCTGTTTCTTCTTTCTTTAGGGGTAATTTATTAATGTGTTTTGAACATTCAATCACTAGACCAAGGAATTAATGTTTAAATGCATAATTAATAGTTTTTGATCAATAAGTGGGAATTTAATTGAATCCACATGGTAAAAAAGTTTCATAAATAATTTTAATTATAATGAATGATGATTTCAACAAACCATAATTAAATTTTAACCCCAACACACTTTTCTTCTGTTTGTTATGTTCTTATTCTGTATTTTATTTTATTTTCATAGATAGTTTAAATGTCTCATTCATGTTACCTTCACTGTGTTGGTATGGATAATTGACTAAGACTTTAAAACTTGTGCTGATCCCATAGATCCTTAATTTTTTTCCTATGGGATTGATGCACACCTGTTGCGGGGTTTGGACGAAAGAAATTATAATTTTTCTTAGTGTAGCACAAAGGATGAACAGGGTCATCTATCTTAAGTATCCTTCTCAATGTGGTTCATTTACATCTTATATATCACCCAAACCATCTCTTTTTGTGTTTTTTATTATTAAAAATAATGGCATGTAAAATAATAATTATAAATTTATACTATGATTCATGTCTAAACATAATGAAGTTAGGAAGAAAGCACTTGGTTGTGGGGTACAATCTTAGATTCAATCATTATTTTTTTCATGTGTTTGATTCTAGTTTGAAAATATAAACATGAAATCTCATGTTTTAATCACTATTATTTTCCAAAATAGAAATAGTTTGAGTTTCATTTCATTGGAGGTCCATCAACACATCAGGGACATTCTCCTCACCCAAGCATGCTGCTCAAAGCTACCACAAATGTAATTTTTTTTAAATAAAATTCAAGAACTCCTTGACCTCTCCCTTGGGCCAAGCCTTAGGGTTAGCCTATAATTTCTCAGAGAAAGAGATAAAAAAGGTGGATGGAGGAGATGAGAGAGAGAGATAAGAATAAACAATTTATAATGAATGTTAAATTAATAATAATAATAATAATAATAATAATAATTATTAATATTATTATAATGAAGAAAATAGTTTTTTTAAGAAGGAGAGAGAGAGAAAATAAAATAGTTTTAAATTAAGAATGTGGTATTATAAATAATATTTTTAATAATAATAATAATAATTTTTAATTATTATTATTATTATTATAATTAATGGAGAGGTTAAATTTTGGAAAAAAATGAATGCATCAAATTTATTTAAAAAAAATTAAAATTAAAATTAAAATGAAAACTAAAACAAAAATAAAATGAAAATAAAAAAATAAAACGAAGAAGAAGAGACGGGGGAGATTTGAGGCTGGCCTTCCTCAGTGGAGATCTCCTCATTGGTGCCTCATAATGAATGATATGGAGTGGAATGGAATGATCTAAGAGGTAGAAGCTCCCATCCTTTTATAGGTAGAATTTTGACTTTTAAAGTTGATGAATTTTATCCCAAATAAATGATAGATTCATACATTTTATCCTTCATGAAAGTTGTTTATTAACTTTTTTCCCGTTCATCCTAAAAATTTAATCATAATTCGGAACATTATGTAGGAGATATTGATTTTGTATTGAACAATATTTTTTATGGATTAGATTTCTAGGAATCTTCCTTTAATGTATGTCATTCAATTTATACCATAATTGATGAATCACCCCATGAAATTTAATGGGAGAACTATTCTAGGAGTCCTATTATATATACAGGTGGAATCACCTCAATTGAAGGTGTGTATCTCTACTTATGATTTTGTTACAGAGGTATGGTCCACACTATCCACTCAGAATATTTTTGAACTTCATTGATTTTTTTGTGCATTTAATTGTTTGAATCATATTTTGGTCCTACAGAAAAAGTTGAAGAAAATAAATAAAGGAATCCAAAAAAAGATTTACTCAAATTAGAGTAATATTTTATACTTTATTATCAGAATACCCTTGTGATTAAAATCTTTAAAAATTCCAGATTTAACCAATTTTTACATTTTAGCTCATTTTCATTCTATGATTCAAATTTCCAATTATTTTAATAAAAAATTGAAATACATGGGTTTTATCATTTAAAAGAATGAATAAATCATAAAAATTTGAATAAAAATATGCAAATAATTTTGGTGTATCAAATACCCCCACACTTAAACCATGATTTCCCTCAAGCATAAAATCTCAACAAGAAGTTAAAGAGGGCATCAATGATGTTAATATTAAAATTTCAATGAAATAAAATAAAACAATTGTCAATGTAAAATAAAAAATTTTAAATTCCACATAAAATATCAATTCAACTTCTCATTTTTTAAATGAAACAATCAATCCATATATTTTACTTTTCCCTTTTGAAAAAATGATGGAACTTATCATTTAATTCATTCAATATCATCAATTCATTATTATTAAACATTCCAATTTCTGATTTAACTCTCTTTAGATTTTTTCTATCTTTAATCATGATACAATTCAAGTATATTTATTCTCATATCATGAGAAAATTATCTGTATCCGTATGATTGAAAAATAACTAATTTCTACACTTTGTTAAGAAAAAAAGAACATAAAATAATGAGGAATCCAATTAAGATTCTAATAACTCTAAGGCTTAAGTTTAGTAGGATTTTATGTTTAAAAGTAAATGTCAAGGATGATGATTAACTCTTAAAACATAAATCATGATATTCAAAGTCAAAAGTTTAATGACATTCTCCCCTAAAAATTGTATCAACTCCCAACTTTCCCCATGTCTCTAAGTAATGATCATGAACATTTTAAGCACAATGAATGATTTGTGCCCTCTTTATTTTTTTTTATTTTTTTATTTTGCAAAGATTTTTTTTTCATTTATTCAAAATTTATGCTTTAAAATAAACCTCACATCTACCATATAACCATGTATGATAGAAATAATAGTCCTAGTATTGGTTATTTTTGTATTTACCAAATCAAAACCAATTTTTCTCATTTATGGTACTTTTTTTCATTTTAATTTTTTTATTCAAGAGGGAAAAATAGTGTTCAATGAATAATTCCACAACCTTTTACAATTACAACAATAATCACCCCACAATTGTTTCCTTATATTGTAAATAATCCCATTTACCATGATTCCCATCACCCCTACACTTTAACTTTAAAATATCATGCAATTAATAAGAGTAGGGAAGTAATATATAAAAAATATATTGAAATATGGATCATCCATAACAAGGAAATTAATAGTATCTATGAACAAAATAAGGATTGATATAAATGTGGTATTTTATGGATAAGTGGTTTATCAAAAGTTTTTTCAATAATTTTAAATGTGTATTTGTATAGTCATAGAATTGACAAGTTCAAATTCAAGTTCTAGAAGGTGTCATGTCCCAAGATAACTGAAGAAATATGCTCAAGATAAAATAGGAAGTACTTGGTTTATAAATACTCTTGGGAATGAGAAATATGATTAGGGACAATAACTCAAGGCGTGATTTATAAAAAAAATCAATTCACATGAATTTAAGAAAATCAAATCCTGAGAAATGGTTGGAAATTTTCATTTACACGAATCAATTATTTCAATAAAATCATGAGTCCTCATTTTAATATAAATGATTAAATTTAATCATTAAATTTTCCATTTTACTCATTCTATATCATTAAAATTGAAATATAAAACAAGTCATCACAAGATTCCTAATGAATTATGTCGCCTAGATAAGTTAATTAAAACATGAATTTAAGTACATGCATGAAATTTTTACTTAAAATATCAAAACATATTTTTGGAAAAAAATTTAAGGAGCTTAAAATATTAACACTAAAGTGAATTCCATTTATGGAATGAATGTTAGTCCACTTACTTCACCGTTTGAGGCTTCCTTCTTTCATTATGAACCTACAAAATAGAATTAAGCACAAGGATCATGTATTTTAAGCTCAAAAAGATAGAGGGATGGGGATACATGCTGAACTACTTCCTAAGACTGAAATTGAAATCTAAATTCATAGAAAGAAATTATGGGATAAGTCTTAGTATGATCCCCCAAGTGGCCCCTGGATTTTTACTGCCTCTAAAGGGAAGTACCAGCTATTATCCAAAATCAATTTGTGGATGAAGCTTCTTTGATTTGAATGACCACATGTGGATTTTCCCATCTTGTGATTCATCCTTGTTCTTAAGGGAAGATCCATTGATAGAGTACACTATATCCTACCCATAAAAAATGAGGTATAGATTACATGGTGGGGGTAGAATGAATTATGGACCATCCCATTCCTTGGTTTCTACTTGTGAAACCATCTTCTATTCTAGTGATGGCTTCATAGGTGATTTAATAAGAGTAACATATGTTATGATTTTCTTAGGCTCAACTACATGGATCTCATAATGGGGATCCTCCAATGCATGTTCATTGAAATCAGGGAGTTCCTTGTGTTCTTTAGCAGGTGTATGAACATTTTCTTCTTCTTCCTCCAAGGCATAATAAAGAATTTATGATTCTTTACAACCAAAACAAGAGGGAGGGATGTGCAATTCAGCTTCAATAAAATCATAAGAGATGGATTCAAATAAATGTTAAACACCCTAAGTTGGTTTAGCTTCAATCTCTGCCTCAATTTTAAGTTCCTCTTCGAGTATAATCTTAGAAAATGGAGGCAGGTAGTTGGGATCCTCCGTAATGACTTCAAATTCCACCACTTGGGCGGTTTCTTCCTTTAGTGGTGCTGGATATTCTTCATTGAATGGTATAAGGATATCAGGTAGTTCTCAAAATTTAATAAAAAATATATCCAATCCTTGTTTATCTTCAACTTGTAGCTTAGTAGGTAAGTCTTCCTCATTTTCCTCCTCAGGTTCTTTAATTTCAAAGACAAGTGGTGAAATTTATTCCACCACTTTCTCAGGTTCTTTCTCTAGATCAGGGTTGGGTTTCTCCATTAATGCATGAAAATAATCAAACTCTCTATCAGCCTTTCTTGTTAGTTGTTCTATTATTTCTTTAAGTTCATACAAATGAGATCTACTATAATCTCCATCTTCTTCATGTTGTTATTTTTTCACCTCTGAGTAATTTATACATGTATAATAATATGAATTTGAATACATCATGGAAGTATTTTTTTAGTTTTTTATAAGAAAGAAATTAAATCTACCTAATATGTGAAAATATAAAAAATAAATGAATTATTGATGGGATACCTAGAAATGATTCTAGTTTTGATGCATACTTGTCATGGGGCATGGAAAAAAGAAATTCTAATTTTTCCTTGTACAGTAAATTGGCTGACCAGGGTCACCTCTCTTTAGGATCCTCCTAAATGTGGTTCATTTACTTCTTCTATATCACCTAAACTATATCTTTTTGTGTTTTTTTATTATTAAATTTTTTTATGTAAAATCATAATTATAAATTTATACTAAGATGAAAGTCTAAATATAATGAATTTATGAAGAAAGCAATTGGTTTTGGGGTTCAGTCTTGGATTCAATCATTATTTTCCTTCCTGTGTTTGATTCAAGTTTGATAATACAAACATGAAATATCATGTTTGAATCACTACTATTTTCAAGAAAATAAATAGTTTGAGTTTCATGTCATTTGTGGCCATCACCACATCGGGAAAATTCACCTCATCCAAGCATACTAATCATATCGACCACAAAATTAAAATAATATTTATAGAAAAATCAAGAACTCCTTGACATACCCCCCAGGAAAAGCCTTGGGGTTAGCCTATCATTTCCGAGAGTAAGAGATCAAAAAGTTATATGGATGAGAGGAAATAGAGAGAGAGAGAAGAATAAATAATTTATAATGAAAGTTAAAATAGTAATAATAATAGTAATACTATTAAATATTATTATTAATATTATTATAATTAAGAAAATAGTTTTTGAAAAATGAGATGGAGAGAAAATAAAATAGTTTTAAATTAATAATGTGGTATTATAAATAATATTTATAATAATAATAATAATAATAATAATGATTTTTTAATTATTATTATTATTATTATAATTAATGAAGAAGTAGTTAAATTTTGAAAACAAAATAAAAAAATGAATGCATTAAATTTGTTTAAAAGAACTTCAAATTATAATTAACATGAAAAATAAAAAAAAACTAAATAAAATAAAATCAAGAAGAATAAATGGGGGAGATTTGCGACCAACCTCCCTTAGTAGAGATCTCCTCCTTAGTGCCTTGGAAGGAGTGAGATGGAATGGAATAGAATTATCTGAGAGGTAGGATTGACCGCGTTGTCATGAAACATCAAATTTATTTTGATTTTAAGGTTGATTTATAGTCTATGGTAGACCGTAGGTTGTCTCTAAAGGATATTTGGATGTTTAAAGTGTCTATTTTTAATAAAGATACTAAAATAAGGGGTGGTTTTGAAAATTGTTTAAAGAATATAACTTAATAAAAAAGTTTAAAAGTTGAAATACCAAGTGGATTTTAAAAAATATCAGATAAAGGGTTCATTTTGTTTTCACTACACACATTTAATGTTCATTGTTCTAAGAGATTCATTCATCTTTGGAGTAATTCTTTGGTTTAAATTAATTAGAATCCCAATTAATTCCTAATATTTTATTTCAATGATTAAAGAACTAGACCTTGACATAAAAACCTTATTATCAAGGTTAAGAACTTATACATGGAATAAGAGCATCCAAAGAAGATTGAAATCTCAAGAAAGTGGGTAATAAAAGGATTCTTATGTTGTCCAATCGGAACAACACAAATCACACAATCAAAACCTCACACCGATTGGTTAGAAATTAAGAGCAAATAAATAACATGCATAAAAAAAAGCATTCAAATAAGAAATAATTTAACATAAATGGAAATAAATGTTTTAAAACCCAAATCACTCAAAACCAGTAGCTAATATATGCATCGGAACTCCCTTGACATGTGTGTAGGTCCCTCACAACAAACACCCACCGTTTAGCTCGACATCGGGAGGAGGAGGAAGCTCGGGTGGAACTCCTTATTCATTTAAGATCTCTCTAAGAGGATAGGGAGATATAGAACCTATAATGGGATGAAATTAATACTTTTAAACTTCAATTTGGAAGCACTTAACCTTTTGGTCAAACTTGAAAATGAGGTTCTCATGGTGCCTTTTTGTAGCCAAAATGGGACATGGTTTTGAGCGCCCTATTTTTGAGAATCCAGTTGTGTCCTAGTTTTAAAATAATAGAAAGAAATATAATGAATTATCCAAAAGATAAGAGTTGTGGGAAGGCATATTGAATATTTCCATGTCAAATTTGGTGGACATTAGACATCTGTATTGGGAGATATGGTCAAAATACCAAACTAAACTTTTAAATTTGGGTAGATTCTATCCCCTGGATAGAATGGTTCGGACGGGACACCAGATAGTTGAATTCGGATTTGGTTCATTTAAATGAGTGTATACCATGAAGTTTTGGATCAGATCACAAAATTTCATCCAATTTGAATACAAATATTTCTCATAATGTTCAAAATAGTGGACAAATATCATTGGGCTCCCATGCAGTTTGGCCCATTTCCTTCTGGATCATCTTCAGGGCCTCCAAATCACATCCTCCTACAATGAATTCATAAAAAAAAGTAACATTGACCTTTTTAATAGTGATAAAAAATAAACTAATCAAAAATGAAGTTCAATTTATTATTATTTATATAATTTTCAATACAAAACAAGTTTAGCACAGTGGTGTAAGCGTGAAAATGAAACAGTGAATCGCGATGCGATCACACCCCCACACCTAAAAATTTACACTCCTGGTAAAAGTCTTATATCCTAACCAAGTATCATTCCTAAATAAAAGGTGAGAAAAGTTCCAAGATTATTATTAAATGAAATTCACCATGTCTCATTTATGAAATCAATTTTCTTATCATTTTTGTTCTCTCACATTTGAATTTGTTCAACTTCATTTGCTCTCCCATACAACATGTCACAAACTACCTAACCTAGAAATTTTACCTCTTTTCTCAAGGAACATATGAAAGTGGATTTATTATCTTTTCCCAAAGTTTATGCGATCATACCATATGCTTTCCAAGATTCTAAGTTCTCTACTGGAAGAAACTAGTGTTCTACTCTAGAGGACTTCCAACATGTTGTTCTGAGGTTCATGGGTTGGTAGGATTTAATGTATAAAAGTACTTTGAGGCAGAAGATGAGTGTTTAATATCTTAAGTACAAAACATATCAAAATTCAGAAAGTCTTCACAATGAATGTACACACTTATCCCCTCACAAAGTGTATCAATTCCAACTTACTATCCCTATTTTCCATTTGTGTGGGTCACAACCTATTAGTGAATGATAATTAATAAACCTCCCCTTCTCTCTATTATTTATTTGTTATGTTTTTTTCAATGTATAGAAATATTTTATTTTTTTACAATTTTCATTGGATATAAAGAGGGAATATTTTTAGAATAATGATACAATATGGCTTGTGAACCCACTTCCCAAGGAAAATGTAGGCACCCTTTCTATCAACCCATAACAATGATTCATTCTTGATGATTCCCATGAAAACACCCTCTCCCCCATACTTGCTGAAAGTAAAACAAGAATGTACACAAGAGATGGGTAGGTGTGGGTAAATAAGCTTGTAATGTGGCTACCTAATAGTCATTTGGAAAATATAAATTCTAGAAAAAGATTCCATACCAACATTCATATGAAAATCTTTTTTCCAAAAATAATGAAATTTTACACACAATCAACTCAAGAATAAAAAAATGATTTGGAATTATTTTAAAGAGGGAATATTTTTCCATGATAAAATTATCATTTTAGTACAAAATAAAGGAAGAAAACAAGGGGTAAATGACAATGCTATTCAACAAGTGATAAAAGAGAAAACAAATGAAAACAATTCCTAACTAACCTAGGAATGTATGCATACCCCCACACATAGAGTGTGTAGTGTCCTCACTGTAATAAAATAGAATGTGGGAAGGAAGGATAAAACCGAGTGTGTTTCATTGGAATGTTTCTTCTTGAACATGGAGTTCCTCCATCTAGAACTCCATAAGGTCCTTGTGGAAGTGTTTCAACCGCTGCCCATTGATAGTGAACGTTTTCTTGGTTTCATTATTTTGAACCTGAACAACACCAAATAGAGATACATTAGTAATAGTATATGGTCTAAACTAGTAGGAATGAATCTTACATGGATGAAACTTCAGCCTTGCATCGCATAGGAGGACCTTCTTCCTGATGTGGAATTTATGATGAATGAAAAGACAGTCGTAGGCAGCCTTGGTTCACTCCTTATAAATCATGGAGTTCTCATATGCATCTATTCTCATTTACTCTAACTCCTAAATTTGCAACTTTTTTTGAGGACCTGCACTAGAAATATTGGAATTATATTTTTTATGGCCCAGTAGGCCCGATGCTCAATCTCTACAGGGAGGTGACAATTATTTCCAAAAAAATCCTATAAGGTGACATTCCAATTGGGGTTTTAAAAGTAGTATGGTAATCCCATAAAAAATCATCAAGTCTAAGACTCTAATATTTTCTGTTGGGTTGAACCACTTTTTCAAGAATTTGATTTACCTCTCTATTTGACACCTCAGCTTGACCATTGATATGCGAGTGATATACAACAGAAACTTGATGACCGACCCCATACCGACGCAAAAGTGATTTTATTGTTCGGTTGTAGAAATGAGAACCCTGGTCACTAATGATGAACCTATATAAGCCAAATGTATATAAAATTTGGGTTCTCAGAAATTCTATAACTGTTTTGGAATCATTTTCCCTGTGTCTTGTGCCTCTACCCATATTTCCACACAATAAAATTCTAGAAGAATGTACAAGTTTCCAAAGGAATTGGTAAATGAACCCATAAATTCAATGCCACAAACATAAAAAATTCCCTGAAAGAGCAATTTTATTGTGTAATTTAATTTCTTTTAGAGGCATTACCCATTCTTTGACAATGAGGACAAGATTTAAAAAATCATGGGCATACTGAAAAAGTTTTTTCCAAAAGAGACCAGAATCAAGGACTTTCTGAGAAGTCTGTTAGGGAATAAAGTGGAACCCACAAGCTAGAGTGTGGAAGAATATAAGGACAGACTGAAACTCACTATAGGTAACACCACACCTAAGGAATTAATCACTACATGGGAACCATAGGTAGGGGTAATCCCAAATGTACCAACAAGACTCATGTTTTATATGACTGTATTTATTTTTATTGAAATCAATAGTAATACAAGATGCTACCAAATAATTTACAATTTCATCATTCTAAGGAATAACATCTTGCACTTAGTACAATTGGTCATTAGGAAACATGTCATTTATGGGAATACATGGGGAGAAGTCAATGCCCAAGGATATGGGTGGATCCTAATGATATGGTCAGCCACCACATTCTCTACTCCTTTTTTATCCCTAATTTCTAAATTGACTTCTTGAATGAGGAGCATCCTGTGAATAAGACATGGTTTAGATTCTGGTTTATTAAGGAGATATCAAAGGGATGAATGGTCTAAGAACACAATGAATTTAGACCATAAAAGATACAACATGAATTTATCCAAGGCAAACACAATGGAAAGAAATTATTTTTCAGTTGTGGTGTAGTTTTCTTTGGAAGGGTCCATTGTATGTGAAGCAAATGCAATGAAATGTGGAGCTCAATCAACCCTTTTTGATAAGACTACCCCAACTTCATAGTTATAGGAATCACACATGAGCTCAAATGGTAAATCTCACTGAGGTGGTTGGATTACAGGGGGTGAAGTGAGACTCCATTTTAACTTATTAAAATATTCTTCACATTCTTTATAAAAAATTATTTTTCTTTTTGGAGTAATCATGAAAGGGGGAGTACAATTTTACTAAAGTCATGAATGAAATGATGGTAAAATCCAGCATGACTGAGGAAATATCACACATCTCATACATTTTTAGGAAATATTAAGGAAGAAATAACATCCACTTTTGATTTATCTACTTGGATACCATCCCCAGAAATGACATGCCCCAAAACTATACCTTGTTGCACCATGAAATGGAATTTCTCATAATATAACATGAGATTATTTTCAATACAGCGACATAGGACAGAACCTAAACTACTCAAACATTCATCAAAAGATGAGCCATATAATGTGAAATAATCCATGAAAACTTCAATTCAATTATCCAGATAATCCTAAAAATAAAAACCATACATCACTGGAAAGTACCCGGAGCATTGAACAGACCAAATGATATCCTTCTATATAAAAATGTGCCAAAGTGGAAAGTGAAGGTCATATTTTCCTGATCCTTGGGGGGAAATGTGAGTTTGGAAGTATCCAGAATACCCATCAAGAAAAAATTAATGAGACTTCCCTACTCGCCTCTCTAGCATCTGGTAAATGAATGAAAATGGGAAATGATCCTTAATAGTGTATTGGTTTAATCTGTGATAGTCAATACATACAAAACAATTATTCTGCACACATGTTGGAACCAATTCATTATTTTAATTTTTAATTACCCTCAAACTGGGTTTTTTATGAACTACTTGGACTGGACTGACCCATTGACTATCAAAGATGGGGTAAATTATTGCTGCATCCAATAATTTTGTTACCTCTATTTTAACAACATCTAGGAGGTTTGGGTTCAGTTGATGTTATTCATGCCTCACTGGTTTAGCCTCATCATTTAAAAAAATACGATGTTTACAAATATATGGGATAATATGAATAATTTCAGTAAGTGTCGATCCCAAATCTTGTTTATACTACCTCAAAAATTTCATGCAGTCATAATTTTTTCTTAGGAGGGAGTGAACTAAAAATTTTGATAGGAAAATTGTTTTTATTCTCAATATATGAATATTTTAAATCTTAAGGCAGTTATTTTAGTTCCAATTCAAGTGTATTTTGGATTGATGAGTGTGTGTGTGAAAGTGAGAGGTCACTAATCTCATCTAACTGCTCAATAGAATCATCCTCAGATAAAGAAAGATCTTTTACGACCTGAGTAGTATCATCAATGGTTATGAGATCCTCAATGTTCATGAAATCATAAATTAATAAACATGCATGACATTTTTCTAAACCAGTAAAAAATTCTACGAATTATTCATTTCCTAGAATTTCAATCAATGATGAAAACTTAGAAAGGGGATTAGTGGAACAAAAACAAGTGTTTTTAGGGGAAGGTAGTACATTAATTGAATTAACAGAAAGTTAGGAATGTTCTTCATAGGGGTTCTTCATGGCATCAAGGATGTTGAAGTGGAAAATTTCACAACTGAACTCCATAGATAATATACCATTATGGAAATTAATTATGGTTTTGGCAGTTTTTAGGAAAGGTCTCTCCAATATAATTGGGGCTTATCCATTCATCATATCATATTCCATTTTTAGAACATTAAAATCAGAAGGAAAATTTCAAATTTACACCCTCACAAGAACATACTCTAACACACCAAAGGGGTGTGCTATACTCTTATTTTCTAGCTGAAAAACTATTCTAGTGGGATTTAGTTCACCATCATTCAAATAAGATTAAATGGAGTGAGGAATCACATTTATAAAATCACCTCAGTCAAGCATAGAATTGGAAAATGAATACTCCCCTATGGTGCATGTAATCAAGAATGTCCTAGGATCGTTGCACTTGGTGGGAAGTTATTGATCTATCAATGATGATACATTCATCCCAAATCTCACCTTTTCATCTCCACAAATTTTTTCTTTGGTGTGTACATATCTCCTTCAGAAACTTAACATATCTTGGAATTTGTTTCATGGAATCAATCAAGGGGATGTTGACCTACACTTTTTTGAAAGTTTCTATGATTTGCATATCAATTTATATTTATTTTTTTCTTGGTTGGTTTTCTCTTTGGGGAATAGAATAGGAATGGTTGGGCTATGTGACTCATCAACAGACACACTCCTTTATTTGGAAGGGATTCTCTTAGGACAAGGTTATACCTCATTTAGAGTATTTATAGTGGTTGGGATGGTGGTTTCCTTAGGATGTTATGACTCTATTGGAGGGGTTATCTAGATTTTAAGTTTTTTTCTACTCCAAAGGGTGATTGAAATAACATTTCCTTTATCCCTAGAGTTAACTACTGGTTAAGAAGGTATTTTACCCGACCCAAGGCTTTGGATTTCGCCAACCGAGTTGACATGTTGGACTAATTGGGTTTTTAGGTCTTATATGGAAGCTTGGGTGGTTTTTTGGAATTGGATATTGTTGGAAGCTATTTTTTTCATCATATATTCTAGTCTAGGATTTGGTTTTGGAGGGGGTTGTTAGAATGGCCTTTGTGGTGGTTGAGTATTTCTGGAGGGTGGTGGTGGATAACTACTATGCCCCAGTTGGTTCCATTATTGTTGAGGTTGGTTTGGATACCCCATTTCCTATAATATTGGTTTTATTTCCACCCAGGGTTAGATGGACATTATGGTTCTTTCCTAAATGGTTGGTTATAGGGGCGACTTGGAAAGATTGCCTCACAACTCTTAGATGTTTCTCTCAATTGGGGGAATTTTTCAGAGTAGTGGGTGTCAGAAGAACGTATACTACAATGTATGAGAGGAGGATATTGGGATGTACCTTTGGAAAGTGAAATTTGTCGAATAAGGGTTATTACCTCTTCAAACATCATGTCCACCTTCTTCTCAAATTCATCGCTTTTCACCTCATGGACACCTCGAATGGGTACACTAGACCTTGGACTGAATTGTTGAGTGTTTTGTGCCATGTTCTCAATTAGGGTCCTTGCAGCGATTGGGGTTTTAACTACTAGTTCACAACCTACAATAACATCAATCATGTTATGATCAATTTGAATTAAACCTTTATTAAAATACTGTATTAAAAGTTGATCACTTATTTGGTGGTGTGGACAAATTGAACATAATATTCTAAATATTTCCCAATATTCATGAGGTGTTTCTCCTTGAGATTGACTTATACCACATATTTCTTTCATTATTGTTTCATTTAAAAAGGATGGGAAATATTTTTTAAGAAAAAGGCATTTCATGCCTGCCCAACCTCCTATTGGTGAATGAACATAGTGAAGACAATCTTTTGCTATATCTTTTAAAGAAAAGGGGAATTATCTAAGCTTTACTTATTACTCATCCACATGAGAAAGTTTTAATTTTGAACAAATAGTGTGAAATTATTTTAAATTTTTGTGTGTATCCTCTCCAGGATGTCCATGGAATATTGGTAATAAATGAATTAAACTAGATTTTATTCCAGAATTGGGTGCTTCTCCTTGTATTTGAATGTATGTGGGTTAGATATAAACATCTAGTGAGGTTAGTTATTTTAGTGTTCTATTATTTTTATCCATGTTATAAACGTTAATTTCAGGTTCTAATTTGGTTATAAAAGCTAAAGAATGGTGAAGAAGAGTTTCAATGTGTGGTGTGTCCTCTTTCAAAGTGTTGTCTTGTGTGTCTTGATGTCATTAATGCATGATCCTCTCTAGTCTGGGTTAAAAAGGTGCTAAATCTCCCATATTATAATTCTACATTCACCAAAACTATATAAGAATTAGTTAAGAAAACAAAATTATTGAAAAGGTAGAAGATAAAACAAATAAATATTAAAAAACATCTTATAAAAAACACGCACTAAAAACTAAAGTGCTCCCCGAAAACCACGCCAAAATTTGAACGCGTTGTCATAAAATGTACAATTGATTTTGATTTTAAGGTTGATTTATAGTCTAGGTAAAACACTAGGTCGTCTCTCAAGGAGCGTTGGATGTTTAGAATGTTTATTTTTAATAAAGGTTACTAAAATAGGGGGTGGGTTTTGAAACTATTTAAAGAAAATAACTTAATAAAAATTGTTTAAAGTAAAAATTACAAGTAGATTTTGGAAAATATGAGATAAAGGGGTCATTATGATTTCACTACACACATTTCAAGTTCATTTTTCTATGATATTCATTCAAGTTTAGAGTAATTATTTTCTTTAAATTAATTGGAATCTGGATTAATACCTAATATTTTATTTCAATGCTTAAAGAACCAAACCTTGACATAACAATCATATTTTCAAGGTTCAGAAATTATTCATGGAATAATATCCTACAAAGAAGATTGAAATCTCAAAAATGTGTCTAAAAAAGATTATTATATTTTTCAATCGGAATAACACAAGTCACACACTCAAAACCTCACACAGATCAGTGAGAAATTAAGAGAAAATAAATCACATGCATCAAAACGATCATTCAAAAAAGAAATAATTTAAGATACATAGAAATAAATGTTTTAACACAGAAATAACTACGAACCAATAGATAATGTATGTGTCGGTAATCTCTTGACATGTGTAATACTCCCTTATAATGAATTCCCACCCTTCAGCTCCACATCAGGAGGAGGAGGAAGCTTGGGTGGAACTCTTTCATTTCAGCTCTCCCTATGAGGATAGGGAGCTCTAGAACATACAAGGGGATGAAATGAATTCTATATAACTTAAATTTGGAAGTAATTATCCTTATTTTCATACTTGAAAATGAGGTTCCCATGGTGCCTTTTTATTTGAAAATTGGGACATGGTTTTGAGCACCCTGTTTTTGAGACACCAATTCTGTCTCAGATTTAGAATAGCAGAAAGACATATCACGAATTTTAAAATAGATAAGAGTTATTGGATTTAATCTTGAATATCTTCATTTCATATTTGGAGTCTATTAGACATATTTATTGGGAGATATGGTCAAAATACTGAACAAAAATTTTTAATTCGGGCAGATTCTAACCCCTGGATATAATGGTTCAGATGGGCCACTAGATGGAAAAATTGAGATTCAAATCCTTGAGATGTGTTATATCCCATGAATATTTGGATAGGAACAAAACATATCTTCACATTTAGAGACATGGATTTCTCAAAATGTTCAAAAAAGTGGACATATATTGTTGGGATCCCATGCAGTTTGGACCATTTCCTTCTGGATCATTTCTGGGACCTCCAAATCACCTCCTACTACAATGAATTCATCAAAACAAGTAACATTTTCTTTTTTAAAAGTGATAAACACAAAATTAATTAATCAAACATGTAGTTAAATTTTTTTTATTATTTCTATAATTTTCAATACAAAACAATTTTAGAACAGTTTTGTAAGGGTGAAAATGAAACAGTGAATCACGACACGATCAAGGAGCTCCCTATCATTTTATAGGCAAAATTTTTCCTTTTAAAGTTGATGAATTTTATCCCAAT
Source organism: Viscum album (assembly GCA_963277665.1). NCBI lineage: Eukaryota > Viridiplantae > Streptophyta > Magnoliopsida > Santalales > Viscaceae > Viscum > Viscum album. Next base: position 351,831,833 of record OY728125.1, on the reverse strand, counting down.
TAAATTATGAATTATTGAATTTAATCCTTAATTAATATTTTTCATAATCATGTTTCTCATTCACCCTCAAAAGTTAAGCATAATTTTCTACCATATGTAGGAGTTATGAATTTTGTATTAACCAATAAGTTTTCAGGATGAGATTTCTAGGAAGATTTATTTAATGTATGGCATTAAATTTAAACCATAATTGATGAATCACTATATAATATTTAATGGGAGAACGTTTCTATGATTTCTATTCCATATCTAGGTGTAATTATTTTAATTTGAGGTGTGTACCCCGACTTTTGATTTCGTTACGAAGGTGGGGTCCATGCTGTCTTCTTAGGTGATTTTCGAACTTCATTGATTTTTTTCGGGCCTCTAGTTTGAATATGATTTTGGTAATAAATAAAATTTTTAATATAATAAATAAAGGAATCCAAAAAATAATAATTACTCAAATTGGATTAATATTTTAAATATTATCCCCAAAATACCCTTGTAATTAAAATCTGTCAGAATTCTAGATTTAACAATTTTTTACATTTTAGCTCATTTTAATTATCTGATTCAAATTGCCCATTATTTTAATAAAACTTTTAAAAAACATGGGTTTTATCATTTAAAATAATTAATGAATAATAAAAATTTGAATAAATATATGCATATAGTTTTGGTCTGTTGGGAATCGACACTAACTGCCACAAACAACCTAGTTAGTCGGATTAGAAGGGAAAAAACAGACAAATTATTCCAATTTGATCATACCTTATGGTGGTTATATTATAAAAGTATGGAATAGTTTTTGGAAGATGGAATGAAATAGCACGAGTCCAAGTTATGGTTGTTTTACCCAGAAATATTCAGTTTTATTTTCTTTTCTTAAGACTTTTCTTGGGACCATGGACCCCAATTTCTAATAGATTTTTATTCAATTGAAAATTGGTAAGATCTACCTTGGGAGGATTTTTATCCTTCTGATCTAGAACTATTATACCAGTATCCAGAATAATATTATCTATACATGGATGTTGGGTTTCAATATGAGGAATACCCATGTACATTCTTCTCACCACCTATTCTTTCTTCTCTTCTATAATAATATTTTGGTAATGACGAAAGATTAATATCGATTATGGAAGAATTTACCACATTCTAGTTGGACTAAAACAAAATATTGGGATGACTTGGTATTCTAGCCGAGAAACTTTTGGAGATAGTCACTCATATGGATACTCCGGTTGAGTCTGAGGATGAGTTTTATAAGTATTTTTCAACCAAGGAGACATGTTATGATGTGATCCCCAATTGTCATTTACTAGAAATTTCTTAACCTGAATTTAAAAACTCAAACTTTGAATATGGGGAAACATAAAAACATTTTAATACTAAATTATACCAATTATTTATTTCAATCCCTCATTTGATTATACACCTGCTTCAGAGAACTCCTATGATTATTTTCAAGTCTTTAGCATTTCAAAGCAGGAACCACAGAAGGTGGAGGATGTATCAGATCAATCCAAGAAACACATCCACCTTCGACATGAAGTAGGGATATTTCAAGCCACCTCCTAGACTACCAGAAGGTCAAGGATCATTGATTAAATAAAAAGGTTCCAGAAACATGTGGTGGCTCGCCCAGGGAAAGACATACCTACCTTCAGATTACGGGTTAATACCCATAACTCAAATCGAACCAAAGAACTAAAACAAAGGTTCTTGATTGGAGGCAACCCACCCAATCCCTTCTCTTTTTTTTTATATTTTTAATAAACACATGGCTTGTTGTTTCTCTCCACATATCGTGTACCGTTTCTTTATTCTGGAAAAGTGTTTGAATAAGAGAAAAATGAGTCCACATTCCATGTGTACCTTAGTACATGGTGTTCACATAGATTTTTTGTGTATATTTTAAAATAATTTTTCAGTATAAGTAAATATTAGTTAAATTAATAAATATGTATGGGGACTGTACCAATGGAAAGGTTGCTGGATTATATCCAAGATATCCCCAGTTCGAATCACTCCACACCTACCTTTGGTACATGGTTAATTATTTTTGAACCCATGTTTTAATTAAATGGTGTGTAACATGATTTCAAAATAAAATATAACCATTTAAAAATAAAAGAACACCCATGGTGGGGCTGAATTTATTTATATGGTCATAACCTATGAATCCAAAATACTAGGGTTGAGTCCTGTCAATTTATTTGGTTCTATAATTTTTCACATTAATAAAATAAAATGGAGTGTATTTTAGTAGATTTTGTTTGCTCTATATTTTCATTAATATATTAAACCATTTTCAAAATTAAGAAATTACCTAGGGGTGATGTAGGTTGATTGGAAGAGTCATAACCCATTGTTCGAAAGACTAAAGTTCAAGAGTGGCTAATATCCCTACTTCATCCCAATCATTCAATAATTAAAACCACAAGTCGTGCATTCTCTTTTCCCTGTATATATCTGAAAATATACTTTAAATATATTAAGTTAATAAAAACTTGCATCACTATAATATTAGCTCTAGTGATTGAGGGATTGCATTCATATTGGCCGGTCACTGGTTTGAATCGCACCCTGAGCACCATACTGAAGGTTGTAGTTCTTTTTTTTTTTGAATTTTAGATGACACGACACATATTTATCTAATGAATTACATGTATAGGTTTATTTTTTGTTTATAAATAATATATTTTTATATTTTTTTAAATTATAAATAATAATTGTTATGTAATTTATTATAATAAATATTCTTTTAATAATAATAATTAAAAAAACTATACATGACGTGTATGATCTTACACATGCCATGTAGTCGAGCTATAAAGCCTGGGAAGCCCTAACTAGGTAGAGCATGTGTCAAGCACCCCCTATCCCTATTTTTTATCCTGAAGCATTTCCTATAATCCTCTTAGCCTCCCTCCCTTCAGTCCATCTATTTGGTTCGTTTCAGGCCATGAAATCTATCTCATTTTGATCCTCAGTCAAGGTATTCCATTCTAAGACCCTTATTTTAGTGGTTTAGAAACATTTAGGTTGATTTTTGGATCGAAGGATGCATTCAGACAAACCCACAGTACATGGTTTAGATGAAGAAAACACACCATATACTCTACGTACACTTTCTTATACTCTGATTTCAGAATTTCAAAAACACATGGTGCGTACGTTTGGTACACATCATGTACAATGCTGCTGCCCATAATTTAGGAGAAAATTGTATACTAAGACCACATTACCAGAACCCCATGTAAAGAAAAATGGTGTGTGTGTTTAGCAGACATCTTTTATAGTGATCTGGACCTATCCTTTGGTTGAATCCATGTATGGGAACACATAGGTTGGACCCCATGTTCACACACACAACATGTACACTATCACACACCATGTAGTATATAATTTATTCTCCGCCTACCCACATGGTTTGTACCTCCATACTACACATATTTCCAACATAATCTAATTACATTCCATGAAACTGATAGTTTCGCGTTATGTACTTCCCTTGATTGTTTTCTCACTTTTCTTTTCCCTTTTTCATTTTATTTTTTTTGTTTTATTATTTTATTTCTATTTCAGTTATGGAAAACAAAGATTTGGATAGTGGGAAGTAGCCAACACCCGCTACTAATGAAGAGTTCCCTTCACATCATTAGATCGAACATCAGCCACCGTTGGCACCTTCCACGGCCGATAAACTTCTAGTCTTCCAGCCGCCATCCTTAGCGATGCTGCCCCCACTCCTATCGACTCCCAAGACATCCACATCCACTTTTCACCCAGTGGAAGAAACCATGCCTACTTCCGCAACTGTCGAGAGCTCTAGAAAATCAGAACCTCTTACCAGCGTGACACCATAGATCATGAATATAGTGAATCTTAGTGAGCTCGTGCCATCTTCTACTACTACACCCACTTTTGAGCCATCCATGACATCCACTGCCCCGCCCACATGCACCACAACCAGCCCATCTACTTCAGAAAATACTTCCATAACTCACCCCACTTTGACATCTTCTCAAACCCATTCATAACCCTACCTAGTATTGGATGAGCATCATTCTACATTGGATAGGATTCATAGAGTTTTACTCTGCACCATCCGGATGAGCAGTCACTTTCTATAAACCACTATTCCTCAGCGTCTGGGTGTTTGTGAGGAGATTGAGAAGCTCATCTACCACAACCACTTGATAGATACAGTATAGGTCAACACTACCACTTTCATAGATTTATTTTTAGAGTTCTCTACTACATTTGAGTTTGGTGGGGCCACCTACTGAGCCACACCCAATGATAGAACTACTCCAGTGAGATTCAGGCTGGGTGGATGGAAATTATCATTAACCCTAGATGAATTTGGAAGAGGGTATAGATTATATCCCCATCCACCCACCCCACCCAATATTTCCACCCTCACCCTACCTGATCACTCTGATCTCATTTTGTGTGGAGGGAGATTTCTGGGTTTGACCACAAGTATACCCCCACTTATCAGAAGAACATGCTCATCATTTCCCCTCCCATTCGTTTCATCAACCGCTTCTTCAACACCACCGTTTTCCCATGCCATGAGGATATGGGTGTCGTGTTAAGACCTGATATGGAGATTCTAACATGTATTTTACAGAATTACTACCCATACCTTCCCTATATTTATTCCTCCGATTTATACTCCATGATCGATGACCATCACGAAAACCTGAACAATGGTTTCTATTCCACTATATTGGCAAACTATCTGGAGGAGTTTGAGATATATATTCCTCACAAACACTTAGGATATCCTCTCCATATGAAATTCATAATTATTATCCTCATTAGGATGGTAGAGAAATGGGGATATGGATTTGTGCTCAAGCAGGACACCCCAACTCCTACTGAGGCAAGAGATGACCCTCCTACTCACACTGGAGCTGCTGATCTGGTACCACCCCCACTACCAGTAGAATTCCCTTCTCCACTAGTGGATTCTCCTTCCTAACTTCCATCATCTGCCACCATCTCTTATTCTTATGGCTTGTACACATCCCCACCTCTACCCACACCCTTGGATGATATCCCTATTTCCCTCCACCAGTCAACAATAGAACGACACCAGGTTGCCTTGGCTCAGACACATGCACAAATAACAGACATGTTGTGCCTCATTCTTCAGCACTTGTCCCTTCCACTTTCACTAGAGCCTACTCTTTCACCAGATCCTTGAACCTCAGCACCACCACCTCCATTTATAGTTCTTTACACGAATTCAGTTCTCCTCTACACTATTATACCAAATTCCACCGCTAAGACTATCAATCAAGATTTTCGAGTCAAACCCATGACACAGAGCACCGATCCCCTGCCTACAGTTTCCACTACAGCTGACCCTCCTATACTAGATCCACATGTTTCAGATATTTCCTCCTCTGAGGTGACTCAATGACTATTTTTTCACATTGCCATTATATATATCCCTTTTGTGCTATGATTGCAATGTGATGGTGTATGTTCGTGTAGAATTATTTTTCAATTTCATCGATAGTCATAGGTACTCTGTCATGTTATGAGCATCTCATTTTTGACTTGTTTTCACCTTTTTGAGGTCGTTATGAGGGGAGTATTATTTTATGTTTTTATCTTCCATAATTTTATTTCGAATTACTTCTTTCACTATTTTCCCTCGCCCTGGCCCACTTGTGTTTTCCCAAATCATCTTCCCTTTCTTAGTGTTTCACTTGGGGGACAATGTGCACTATTAAGTGTGGGGGAGGGTCTCTGACTACACTAGTCTTTCCCCTTAAAATGATAATGTAGACATCCTTAATAGATGGAATATTTTAAAATATGGATTTTTTTATTAATTATAATTAAAATTATAAATAATAAATAAATAAAAGAAAGTTTTAAATGTTACATGCTTATTTTAAACTTTAAAGTATTTTAAAAAGATTGTTGATATAGTTTTATTATTCATTTAAAACCTTATCTATTTTAATTTATTAGAATGATATTTTTTATTCATTTCATGACTTGATTGACCCTTTATTTTCCTCCTTCCCAAGAGGTATTTTAAGCCTTTTGACATATTATATCTTATACCCTCTTTCTTGAGATATTATTGGGATATGAATGACTACTATAACTTGAATATTTTTATTTTCAAAACATGAAGATTTTGAATAACATTAAAATGACTAAGGAATTTGATTATTATTTTCATCCCCTTTGACCTTGAGACCAACCCTACACCTGACCATCATAAAACCCTTAGAAACCATACAATTCCTTGATAAGAAGACACATTACAAACCTATTTATACTTCCTACCCTAATTAATTGATAATAATAAATGATTATTCATTTGATATCTAGAGATGGAGTTTTGTGATTCAGGGTATATTCGGGTGAGCAACCAAGATTTTATGTGTGGGGGAGAGTGCAACTTCTTCGTTTGGGAAAAAAGGTTCCAAAACCACTATTCATTATATTCTTAGTGGTTCTTTAAAAAAATGTTTGAAAATTCAAATGAGGGTCCAAATTCATCAAATACACTTATTGATGGATTTTGAACCATTTTTTAAAAGGATGTATCATGGTGATGATGATCCTTTTTGAGAGATATTGTGAAGGATTCATTTTTCATTGAGATTTGTTTTTGAATATCATGTTTTATTATTTAAGAATTAATCCTCCACTTTTAAGACTCTAAGATTATTTTTAACATCATTACCTACCTACCTTTTTCCTCATAAAAAATTGAACCCTATTAAAAGACCTTATGATTTTTTTGATTTGATTTCTAAAGTGAAGAATGAAAATACTTGAAAGATTATGGATAGAGTGAATATACTTGAGATTGATAATAACTCTGATTAAATGATCTTGAGTAATAAGTGTGTTATTTTCTTGAAAGTTAAATCATCATGTGGTATGTGTATGTTTGAAAAGTTGAACAATGTAAATAAAATAAGATTAATGTCTTTAATTGAATTATAAACGAGGTATGATTAGAATATCTTTGAAATTGAAATATGATTTTTCCTTTTAAAATCCTATTCTATGTCTATATTATTCATGAGTATAATTAGTTGAATGCTTCCTTTTTTAGAGTTTGAATTCTATTAATTAGTTGTTGAGATTTTTCTTTAGGGCAAGCAAATGATTAAGTGTGGAGGAATTCGATGTGGACGATTTTTTATACCTTTTCCATCATTTTATTGATTATAAAAACATGTATTGACCTAATATATACTGTTTTGTGGGTAAAATTCTTTATTTAGTTGTTCATGGTTATTTTTAGATGTTTTATAACCAAATTAAAAAATTGGGAGTGATCAGAATGAATGCGAAGATATACACAACATGCATTTTATAAACACACACTGTGTACCTTTTCCCCGACACGGTATCGCCAGACTGAGTACATGCCCATGTAGCTAGCCAAATCTTACATTCCATGTACAATGTGCCTACATGTCATGAAAAATATTCTAGATGTGTTTAGTGGATGAAGTTGTAACTAAACGTCATGTGGGGCAGTGCTATATGTCGTTTACTCCACCAACCAACAACCGACATGTTAAAATTCAATGGGGGAGGCTCAGTGGATCACCTACCGGTATATAAAACAAAGAAAAAAAAATTTTTACTTGACTACATGTCTTGTATTTTAGAGTACACTATGTGTAGTATTTATTTCTATAAATAAAATGGAAACCCTCTATGTTCAAGTTTGGAGATCCATGGGTGGTGTTATTGCTCTGTCCTTTGACATCCCTCAGATCCAAATTTGAGTTTTCCTTTTTCATTTCTGATTCTATTTAGTGTAATTATCCCCTCCCCATATCCCTCTCATATACATGATTGGTATTTATTTTTTATCTCAATTTTTACACTGTGACTATGGTCATAAGTGGTTAGTTCCATTGTGTTGGTGTTGTAATAAGATTTTGGTTTATTGTGATTTAAATTCTAATGTTTTGATTTTATTCAAAATTATATTTTATTGTTACTTTATTAATTAACTTATATATTTATTGTTGGTTTTGTGTTAGACCATGAACAACACCAATAATGAAACCAAATGAGTTACAGTGGTATAATCCATGACTATTGGGTGAAATTGTTCTTGCTTGCTTTAGGGGAAATATAATAACGTGTTTTTTAACATTAAATTATTGGACCAAGGAATCGAAGTTGAAATGACTAATTAATAATTTTGAAATAAAGAAATGGTAATTTAATTGAATCCATGGGGTACATGTTGGATCAGATTACACCAAATATACACAAGAGGGGGGGGGGAATTGTGTCTTTTCAAAAATCTTTGCGATATTGTGTTCTGCCCTTTAACTTTAATTAGATAAAATGATGAAATGGAAATTTAAATAGTATAAACACAAGATGTATAGTGGTTCGGGGAACAGAAGGCCCCTAGTCCACTCCACCAACACTCTACTCCATGAGCTTGGTGATTTTGACTATCTGGTCCTCATTTCAACAAACCGGTTCAGAACTGAGTACATACAATTGGAACCTTTAAAATCCAAGGAAAAAAAATCCTTCTGGTTCACTTACAGAACCTACACATATTAGTATGAGAATCCGATCACTAAAGAATATAAATAAAAGATTTTCGTATTTTGAAAATACTTTTCATATGTTCTTCATAATTGCAACAACATGTAATTGACAGTAGGTAGATCGTTGCCTTCAGAAATAATAATCTTCACATAAGAAAAGTTCTGAGTCGATCCCGTTGCAGTAGATATAGAAATATAATTCAAAACTTCATCAGTAGAAAATTCACATTAGATATTCATTGTAGAACAAGTGAATCTTCTATCACGTTCCTTCCTCTTTTAACAAACAGAAATTTGATGCTCCTTTTGAACCAGCAGATCGATGTGTTTCAGTAGTCTCTATTTTTCTTCTTTTTCAGAATACTAAAAAGATCACACACAATCAATAATCATCGATGTAGTTTTTAAAAATCCCATATAAATAAAATAACGATAAGAACTTCTCCTATAAAATTAGATCCACAAAAGTTTCTTTTTACTCGCGATATTCAAACATTTGAATTTACAGAGCAGTTGTAACTTCCCTGAAGTCTCAGCATAAATATCTCCTTTTAATTCGATTATCAAATCATTGATGAAAAAATTTTGAATTAGTCAAAATCATACTTTAAAATAAGATTTAAATCTAGCTTGAAATCCGCCTAACAATCAGCGTATTGACCGTTGTATAAAAATATAGACTTTAAATTATCTAACGCCAAACATAAGGTTAAGTTGAACCGTATGCATCCTATGAACGTAAGGTTGAAGAAATTTTCTTCAAACATAAGGTTCACAATGTAAGGTTGACAATGTAAGGTTGAAAACGTAAGGTTGACAATGTAAACTTGACAACAAACGTAAGGTTCATTCCAAATGTAGGGTTGGTCATCCATACTTTTCTCTTAAACTTTCAAACGTATGATAAAAGATCCATACTTTTACCTGATCCATACTTTTCCAAGAATATATGGTTGTTTAAAAAAGTAAGGTTGATGAACAATACTTTTGAGAAACAAATGTAACGTTTAATATTTACGTACGGTTCTTCTTGCATACTTTTCTGATATCCCAAACGTAGGGTTCCTTCCTAACGTAGGGTTCTTCTTCCATACTTTATCAATAACGTATGGTTGTTTAACAATTATTTTTCCTTATCTCAAAAAGTATACACAGTTTCTATCCTTACGCCACATTTATCAACGTAGGTAATGAATGGTGTTTCCAGAACATGCTCAAGAAGATTCCGAATAAGTAGCGCATGAACAGTGTTTCCAGAACACGCTAAAATACGAATACTTTAATAATAAATTCCCATAATTTCAAGAGTAAAATAAAATGATAAATTACTGCAAAATTATTTACAAATAAAATCATTAGAAAATAATTATGGGTATTTGTGAGAAAAAAATTATCATAAAGAGATAGAGTATTAATATAAACTCCCCCTTTAAATAACAATATTATGTATTTTTGAAAAAAACACTTGATCAGCAATCTCCCCCCTTTTTATGATCACAAAACCCATAAAATAATAAGACTAATTAATTGAAATTAACTTTCAAAATTAGTAACATAATGTTTTAGAATTTTGAGAGGAAAAAACAATATTTAATTTTAACAAAACCATTTCAATAAATAAAATTTTCTCCCCCTTCATGAAAATAAAATAATTTTTCTTTAAAAATAAAAGTAAATAATAAAATAAAAGTTTCTAGTTTTATCCAAATTTATCCCTCTAAATAAAAAGTAAAAGAAAATTTCCCTTTATAATAAACAACTGTTAATAACATAAAATAGTTTTCTGTATAAGTATAAATCTGTATAAATCCAATTTTTTTTAAATATACCGGAAATCATTTAAATAAGGTTTTTAAAATAAAATGTTGTGTTTATCCAAATTTCTCCCCCTTTTTGTGATATAAAAAAAAGATAAATCATGGATTTTAACACATTTAATGTTGCACTGAACTGTAAGTAAATGCTATTATTAACTATTTATCAATAATTAAATCTGGAGTACTGGAATATGAAAATAAAGACAGAAAAACAAATAGAAAGAAAGAAACATATTTTCATTAAAACTCAAAAATAGATACAAGGATGATAAACACATGAATCAAGGTTTTTTTTGCAGTGAACAAGTAGGGTTTATCTTCTATGGACTGTAGAATTGATTTCTTCTAAATTTTCTCTCAAACTTTTCATTAATCCATCACCAAGATTAATAATAAGATCTATGGACTCTTGAGTCAAATGAATATATTCAATTAGATTGACTCTGAAAAACTCATGAAGCCTTTCTTCTTTCTCCATAAACAAAGACAAATTCTCTGTGAATTTTTCTAAGACAGAACGGATTCCTGGCTCACTGGATGTTAACTGATCAACTAAGAATTTCTGATTATCTAAGAGAATAGATAATGGAGTATTGTTGCACTAAAGATCTTTCAACCTGTCATTCATATTACTCATTGCAGCTGTGATAGCTTGAAATATTCTGATTAAATCAGGTGAAGTCCCGAATCCACTAGCAGCACTATTCCCAATTGATGCAAATTGTGTCTCCAGAAACAACTTAAGATCTGAGAAATATGACTTCATAACCATTCCAGATTTCAATTTGGAAACATGCTTTACCATATCCTCTTTAAAAATTTCAACTTCTTGTATTGAAAAAATACTTTCCTTAAGATTTTGAAATTTCAACTGTTCGGATGCTAAGATGCTTCTCAGAGAATCATTATCAAATTGTAGTTGAGATAAAGTTTTGTACAACTCTTCAGCTTCCCTATTCATTGAATCAGAAGCACCCTATGCTTGATTCGAATTCTCAGGTTCTGTGTGATGTAGTAGTACTAAAGGTAATGATTCAGCATCAGATTTTTCTTTCTCCTTGGCCTGAGTAGGTTGGTCCACAGATTTTTCCTCAGAGTCCTTTCCAGACTCTTCCATAGAAAAATCCTCTGGAAGAACTTCTATGTGATCTTCAGAAGCATGCTCATCATGAATATATGCAATTTGTTCATCTAATGAAATATCTAAAATGATATTCTCTTGAGTTTCCTGAGGTCTGGCCACTTCCTCACCAGGCTCTGCCTCCTTTTCTTGTCGAATTTCAACAGCAACATCAGCTACATCCTGTTGTTCTGATCTTTCAATTACAATCCTTTCATGATCAAGATTTGTAACAGTGACATTCTATTCTTGAGGTTGTTCAACAACCTTTTCTCTAACAAAGATATAAGAGAGTAAATATCATGTAGTTAAATCATGGGAAGTATGTTCCTCAGTCACAGGTCTTTTCCTCTGAGTTTAAAGTCCCTCCTGACTTCTTTCTTCCTGAGTTTCTACCACTTCAAATCTGATCCTCCTTACCGCAGTGCTGACTCTCGATTCAGTTTGTCCCTCCTTGGACTTTGCAGATTGAGCTTGAGAACTCTCTGATTCATCATCTGCTCCTACTGGAAATTTTTTTCCTTTGATAGTACTCTAGAAATATCCAATATTCCTTAAAGTTCCAGCATTAAACACATTACTGTGATGACAGTGTACTCTGGCATCCACCAATCTCACCATTTCCTTCTTAAGCAACAACTTGGAAATGAATCGACCAAAAGGATAAAAGTTCATCCGGGCATCACTCTAACAACAATATCTTTGGTATCTAACCATATACCTAGGAAAATTGAGTTTGACCTCACTGAGCAAAAGATACATTATATACATATCGGGATATAATATCTTTTCCATCTCAGAAATCCTCGGTGCAATCCCTGTTTTCACAAATTTGACCAAAAGTTTCTGATTAGGCTCCAAATCCTTGATAAAAATTTTCATTACTGTCTTAATACCAAAAAGAAATGACATTATGTCCTCTGATTTATGAAAAGAATCTCCAATATTTTTCAAATCTAAATGAAAAACTCCCTCATGAGGGCAGTTGAGAATACGACTAATTTCTACTAACGAGATTGAGAAATACCTATCCTCTATCTTAGCCATCATACTGTCATCACTATCTCCCAGACTAAACTGTACATATTTAAAGAAATATCTATGTTCTACCACATTAAAAAATTCTTTATTTTCACTGTTGAACGTCTGTTCAAGGTTCTGAAACGGCAGTTCTTGTTTCAACAGTAGATTTGTCTGAAATAACTAGTCGAGATCGATTACCTTTCCCTGTAATATTTTTCTTCATTTGGAGTGTTGTCTCTTAGAATTGATTGTCTTAGATTCACTGGCTCTTTTAGTCCTTACCATCTCTGCGAGAATCTCTGAAATTTTGAAGGTTAGGGTTTCAGAGGTTTGAAGATTTGGGTTCACGAGAAGAGGTGCAGTTTACAGGTTCGAAAAGGTTTCGATAGAAATGAAATGATTTAGAAGTTGAAAGGGTTTCTAACAACCTTGATTCTTGTGTTTTTAATAATCATTACATATATTTAAAAATAAATAAAATAGATTATATGGGGAAAAAACTTATTTGGTTTGAAAAACAAAATAGCTAAATTATTTTAAGCAGAATTAAAATAAAGGACTACCATTGTAAAATAAAATTTTATTTAAAATCAAATAAACCTAGCTCCCCCTTAATAAAATCAAACCTTGCAGAGGGAAGTGGTTTAGTAAAAATATCAGCTAATTGAATTTTAGTACTTAAAAATTCCAAGGATATACCCTTTTTAAGAACATGATCTCTTAGAAAATGATGTATGATATCAATATGATTAGTTCTAGAATGATTAATAGGATTTTTTGAAATATTTATAGCACTAGTATTATCACAAAAAATAGGGGTATTATTAAAATTTAGTCCAATGTCCATAAGAGTTTTTTTCATCCACAACACCTGTGCGCAACAACTTCCAGAAGAAACATATTTTGCCTCAGTTGTTGATAGGGTAACTGAATATTGTTTCTTACTTGACCATGACACTAATGATTTTCCTAAAAAGTAACAAGTTCCATAAGTGCTTTTTCTATCTAATATACAACTCCCAAAGTCTGCATCTGAATATGACGTCAAATTGAAATCAAAAGTTTTTGGATAAATAAGATATTGAAAAACAGTTCCTTTTAAATATCTAAAAATTCTTTTAACAGTAGTTAGATGAGATTCTTTAGGGTTTGATTTAAATCTTGCACAGAGGCATACTGAATACATTATATCTGGTCTTCTACCAGTAAGATATAATAAACTAACAATCATACCTCTATATAACTTGTTGTCAACTGATTTTCCAGTTTCATCCAAATCAAGTTTTATATTAGTACACATAGGAGTTGTATATGTCTTGATGTTTTCATGTCCAAATATCTTCAACAAATCATTAATGTATTTTCTTTTATTAAAAACATTCCCAAAATCTTTTTGATAAATTTGAAATCCTAAAAAGAAATTTAGCTCTTCCACCATACTCATTTCAAATTCTTTTTGAATTAACTTTGAAAACTCATGACAAAGGGTTTTATTCGTTGATCCAAAATTTACATCATCAACATAAATTTGAACCAATAAAATATTAGAATTAATTGTTTTCATAAACAGTGTTGGGTCTGGCATTCCAGCAGTAAAATCATTTTTCAAAAGAAAAGATCTTAATCTTTCATACCAAGCTCTAGGTGCTTGTTTAAGGCCATACAGAGCTTTAGTAAGTTTAAAAATAGAATATGGTTTTTGAGAATTTTAAAAACCAGGAGGTTGCTCAACATAAACTTCCTCCATTATATAACCATTTAAAATGGCAGACTTAACATCTATTCGAAATAATTTAAAGTTCATATGATATGCATAGACTAAGAGGATTCTAATGGATTATAGTCTAGATATAGGTGAAAAGGTCTCATCATAATCTATACCTTCTTCCTGATTATATCCTTTAGCTACAAGTCTAGCTTTATTTCTAGTTATTATTCATTGATAATCTTGCATATTTCAAAGGACCCATTTGGTTCCTATTACTGAATAGTTTTTTGGTCTTTCAACTAATTACCAGACTTCATTTCTTTTGAACTGGTTTAATTCTTCTTGCATTGCTATCATACAACTTTCATCTTATAAAGCTTCTTCTATAGTCTTGGGTTCTAATTGGGATAGGAAGGCAGAGAATTCTATAAGATTTCTGATATTTCTTCTAGTTTTTATTCCTGTATCTAAGTCGCTTATTATAGTTTCTAAAGGGTTATTTTTTAGGGTTCTAGTCTGTCTAGGAAACACACTTATAGATTCTTCAGTATCATGTTCTTTTGAATTGGACTGAATTTTATTTATATCTTTTTCAAAATCATTTTTCAAGTTCTGAAGCCTCATGTTATCATTAGAGTTAGATTCATCCATTTGATCTGTCCTTTTCTCAAAGGGATTAGATTCATCAAATTTCACATGAAATGATTCTTCAACAATCCTTGACTTCTTATTATATATTCTATAATCTTTGGAAGTATCTGAATATCCTAAAAAAATTCCTTCATTAGATTTTGGATCGAACTTACCAAGATTATCCTTGGTGTTTAATATGTAAACCTTGCATCCAAAAACATTAAAGTAGTTAACTTTAGGTTTTCCGTTATTCCAAATTTAATAGGGTGTCTTTTTCAAAAGAGGTCTAATTAAAACTGTATTCATTATATAGCAGGCTGTGCTTATAGCTTCTGCCAAAAAGTAGGTAGGAAGGCTGTATTCATTTAGCATAATCCTAGCCATTTCCTGAGTAGTCCTATTTATTCTTTCAACAATTCCATTTTGTTGAGGTGTTCTAGGTGCAAAGAAGGTGTGTTTAATACCCATATTTGAGCAGAAGGAATTAAATTGCTGATTCTCAAATTCTCCACCATGAACACTTCTTAATGAAATTATTTTAAAACCTTTTTCATTTTGAACAACTTTACAAAAACATTCAAATAAATTAAAAGCTTCATTTTTAAATTTCAAAAAGAAAATCCATGTAAATCTAGAATAGTCATCAACTAAAAAATATACATATAATTTACCATCCAAGATTTCTACTCTTGAAGGTCCAAACAAATCCATATGAATTAGTTCTAGAGGTTTAGATGTAGCAATTTTGTTAACAGATTTGAAGGTTGATTTGTGTTTCTTGCCAAGTTGACATGAATCATAGAATCTGTCACTTTCAAATTTGAGACTAGGAAAATCAGAAACTAAATGTCTCTTAGATAACTTATTTAAAACATATATATTACAATGTCCAGGTCTCCTATTCCAGATCCAAGATTCATTCATTTTAGCAGTCAAGCAATTTACTTGCTGTTTACACAAGGAATTTAAATCCAGCTTATACACATTATCAGTTCTTGGTGCTCTAAATTTAAGAAATTTATTTTTGAAAACTGAACAAGAATTGTTAGAAAAATCAACAACATAACCATCATCACATAGTTGAGAGATACTTATCAGATTATGTTTCAATCCTTGTACATAAAGTACTTTATTAATTGATACAGCTTCTGGATCTCTCACTGTTCCAATACCAATGATTTTTCCTTTGGAATTGTCACCAAAAGTGACAAGTCCACTATATTTTTGAGTCAGTGTAGAGAAATTAAATGAGTTTCCACTCATATGTCTTGAGCAGCCACTGTCCATATACCATATGTCCTTTTTCTCTTGTGACCTGCTCCCTTCAAAGACATTTACACATATTTCTTTGGTACCCATATTTTAATTGGTTCTAGTAGTGTTAGCTAGAAAGGATCTAGGAATCCATACTTGCTTTGTTTTTCTAATTTCACATGAGTTGAATAGATCATTTGATACAAAAGCTTTCTTAATGCCACTTATTTGGGGTTGTCTTAAGAAACGATTTTTAGAAATATGTCCCCTTATTCCATAGTAATTACAATTTATTCTTTTTGCACTTGGAATAAAATAGTTTTTGTACAGCTTGGGTTTTTCACCTTTACTGCCAATTCCAAATCTTTCCTTTTTAATGACATTTTTCCCAAGGATCTAATTTAAAGTATTTTCTCCTTTAGTAAAAACAAGGGCAGTTTTATAAGTTTTCTACTTCAGTTTGCAGTGATTTTATCTTTGATTCATAATCTGTATTGTTAGAATTAATTGAATCAAATTTTTCAGTTAACTCCTTATATTGTTTCAACATTGTATCTCTTTCATCAGAAACAACCTTATGAACATTATTTAAAGACTTATGATTCTTAAATATAGAGTCATATTTTTCTTCAAGCATATTGCAGTAGGATGCAAGTTTTTCATTAGACTAATTAGATTCAGAACTAGAATCAGAAGAGTAGTAAGATTGTACCTCATCTGTTTCTGCCATAAAACACATGTTGGATTTCAGATTTGCTTCCTCCTTATCTGAGTCTGATTGACAAGTACTACTGGAGTCTTCAGATACACTCTAAGTAGCTTTCATGGATTTCTTGTCCTTATGCTCATAGTCATTTCTTTTGAAAAATTTCTTTCTCCTATCTTCTTTTAGCTGAGGACAGTCAGGTCTGATATGCCCCATTTTCTTTCATTCATAGAATCTTACTTCCTTATCATCTTTTTTAAAGGATTTTTTGAAGCCTCTTTTCTTTCTATAGAATTTTGTGAATCTTCAGGCTAGTTGAGCCAATTCCACATCAGAATTAGATAACTCATAACTCTCTGACTTCACTATTTCATTTTTTTCATCTTTCTGTTTTTGCTCTATGATGATGCTTTCAAGGAACTATCTTCTCTTTTGATAAGAACTTTATGTTCATTAGCTTCATCTTCCATCTCATCTTCATACATCATTAATGTTCCAATCAGTTCTATCATGGTTAAATCTTTGACATGTGTTGACTGTCTGATTGCTGCAGAGATTCCATTCCATTTTGTAGGTGGTACTCTCAACACTTTTAAATCTTGATCAGCTTGCTTAATGGGATCTCCCAAGGCAATTATGTTATTCACAATCTCTGTCAATCTTCCATTAATTTGAGTAATACTCTCACCTTCAACCATTCTAAAAGTATCAAATTTAAGCTTAGAAGTTTCATATCTCATTTCCATGATATTGTTAGTTCCTTCGTAATCAACAACAATAGTTTTCCACATTTCATATGATGTTGGGAATTGCGATACTCTGTTAAAATAATCAGGTCCAAGACCACATATAATTGCATTCATTGCCTTCAAATTCATATCATATTCTTGCTTAAATAGCTGCACTCCATGTTTCAGGTTTTTCTAGTATTTCATAGGAGTTAGAATCTTATAATAGACTTTGTATCCATGATTTTTCAGATAGATAATCATTCGAGACTTCCAGCATCCATAGTTTTCTCCTTTTAAGTACGGTGCTCTGACCATAGAAATTCCCTCTCTTTTATCAGTCATTTTTCTCTATGTATGATCACTTTCAGCTTGTTAAAGCTTTGTCAGAAAGCTCAACCTCTGATACCAATTGTTGGATCAGATTACACCAAATATACACAAGAGGGGGAGGGGGGGGGGTGAATTGTGTCTTTTCAAAAATCTTTGCGAGATTGTGTTATGCCTTTTAACTTTAATCAGATAAAATGATATAACGGAAATTTAAATAGAAAAAACACAATATGTATAGTGGTTTGGGGAACAGAAGGCCCCTAGTCCACTCCACCAACGCTCTACTCCAAGAGTTTGGTGATTTTCACTATCTGGTCCTCGTTTCAACAGACCGGTTCACAACAGAGTACAGGAAGTTGACACCTTTACAATCCAAGGTAAAACTTATCCTTTTGGTTCACTTACAGAACCTACACAACTTCGTAAGAGAAGCCGATCACTCAAGATTATAAAGAAAATATTTTCGTATTTTGAAAATACTTTCCTGATGTTCTTCACAATTGCAACAGCACGCAATTGAAAGTAGGCAGATCGTCACCTTCAGAAATAATAATCTTCACATAAGAAACAATCTGAGTCAATCCCATTATAGTAGATATAGAAATATAATTCACAACTTTTGCAGTAGCAAATTCACAGTAGATCTTCGTTGTTGAACAAGTGAATCTTCTATCACATTCCTTCCTCTTTTAACAAACAGAACTTTGATGCTCCTTTTGAACCAGCATATCGGTGTGTTTCAGTAGTCTCTCTTTTTCTTCTTTTTTAGAATAATCAAAAGATCACACACAATCAATAATAATCGATGCAGTTTTAAAAAAGTACATATAAATAAATGAACAATAAGAACTTTTCCTATAAAATTAGATCCACAAAAGTCGCCTTTTTTACTCGTGATATTCAAACATTTGTATTTACAGAGCAGTCGTAACTTCCCTGAAGACTCGGCATAAAAAGCTCTTTTTAATTCGATTATCAAATCATTGATGAAACGGTTTTGAATCAGTCAAAATCATACTTTAAAATCAGCTTTAAATCTGGCTTGAAATCCACCTAATAATCATCGTATTGACCGTTGCATAAAAATATTGACTTTAAATTCTCCGACGCCAAACGTAAGGTTAAGTTGAACTGTTTGCATCCTATGAACGTAAGGTTGATGACATAGTCTTCAAACGTAAGGTTGAAAACGTAAGGTTTACAATGTAAGGTTCATTCCAAATGTAGGGTTGGTCATCCATACTTTCATCTTCCACTTTCAAACATACGATAAAAAATCCATACTTTTACTTGTTCCATACTTTTTCAAGAACGTATGGTTGTTTACAAAAGTAAGGTTGATGAACCATACTTTTGAGAAACAAACGTAACATTTAATATTTATGTATGATTCTTCTTCCCCACTTTTATGATATCCCAAACATAGGGTTCCTTCTTAACATAGGGTTCTTCTTCCATACTTTGCCGATAACTTATGGTTGTTTAAACATACTTTTTACTTATCTCAAAAAGTATACATGGTTTCCATCCTTACACTAAATTTATCCACATAGGGTATGAATAGTGTTTCCAGAACACGCTCAAGCAGATTCCAAATAAGTAGTGCATGAATAGTGTTTCTAGAACACGCTAAAATACAAATACTTTAATAATAAATTCCCATAATTTCAAGAGTAAAATAAAATGAAAAATTCCTGCAAAATTCTTAACAAATAAAATCATTAGAAAATAATTAAGGGTATTTGTGAGCATCAAAATTATCATAAAGAGATAGAGTATTAATATAAACTCCCCCTTTAAATAACAATATTATGTATTGTTGAAAACAACACTTTCTCAACAATCTCCCCCTTTTTGATGATCACAAAACCCATAAAATAAATAGACTAATTAAATGAAATTAACTTTCAAAATTAGTTTTATAATTTTGAGAGGATAAAACAATATTTAATTTTAACAAAATCATTTCAATAAGTTAAAATTTCTCCCCCTTCATGAAAATAAAATAAATTTTCTTTTAAAATAAAAGTAAAGAATAAAATAAAAGTTTCTAGTTTTATCCAAATTTCTCCCTCTGAATAAAAAGTGAAAGAAAACTTCCCTTTATAGTAAATGGATGTTAATAACTTAAAATAATTTTTTGTATAAGTATAAATTTGTATAAATCCAATTTTTTTTTAAATATACAGGAAATCATTTAAATAAGGGTTTTAAAATAAAATGTTGTGTTTATCCAAATTTCTCCCTGTTTTTTTGATATCAAAAAGAATGATAAATCATGGATTTTAACACATTTAATGTTGCACTAATATGTAGGTAAATTCTATTATTAACTGTTTATCAATAATTAAATCTGGAGTACTGGCATATCAAAATAAAGACAGTAAAACAAATAGAAATAAATAAAAATATTTTTATTAAAAGTAAAAAATAGGTACAAGGATGATAAATACAAGAATCAAGGTTTTTTTGTAGTGAAAAGGTAGGGTTTATGTTCGCTGGACTGTAGACTTGATTTCTACTAACTGTTCTCTCAACCTTTTCATTAATCCATCACCAAGCCTAATAATAAGATCTCTGGCCTCTTGAGTCATATGAATATCTTCAATGAGAGTGACTCTAAAAAACTCATGAATCCATTCTTCTTTCTCCATAAATAAAGACATCTTCTCTGTGAATTTTTCTAATAAAGAACGGATTCCTGGCTCACTGGATGTTAACTGATCAACTAAGAGTTTCTGATTATCTAAGAGAACAGATAATGGAGCACTGTTTCACTGAAGATATTGAAACCTGTCATTAATATTTCTCATTGCAGCTGTGATAGCTTGAAATCTTCTGATTAAATCAGGTGAAGTTCCTGATCCTCTAGCAGTACTATTCCCAATTGATGCAAATTGTGTCTCTAGAAACAACTTAAGATTTGAGAAATCTGACTTCATAACCATTTCAGATTTTAATTTGGCAACAACATTTGGCATATCCTCTTTAAAAATTTCATCTTCTTGTCTTGAAAGAGTACTCTTTTTAAGCTTTTGAAATTTCAACTGTTCGGATGCTAAGTTGCTTCTCAGAGAATCATTCTCACATTGCAGTTGAGATAACTTTTTATACAACTCTTCAGATTCCCTATTCCTTTAATCAGAAGCACCCTATGCTTGATTTGCATTCTCAAGTTCCGTGTGATGTAGTAGTACTAAAAGTAATGATTCAACATCATATTTTTCTTTCTCTTTGGCCTGAGTAGGTTGGTCCACACATTTTTCCTCAGAGTCCTTTCCAGAATATTCCATAGAAAAATACTCTTGAAGAACTTCTATGTGATCTTCAGAAGCATGCTCATCATGAATATCTGCAATTTGTTCATCTAATGAAATATCTAAAATGATATTCTCTTGAGTTTCTTGAGGTCTGGCCATTTCCTCACCAGGATCTACCACCTTTTCTTATCTAATGTGAACAACAACATCAGCTACAACCTCTTGTTCTGATCTTTCAACTAAAGTCCTTTTATGATCAGGATCTGTAACAGTGACATTCTGTTCTTGAGGTTGTTCAACAACCTTTTCTCTGACTAATATTTAAGAGAGTAAATCTCCTATAGTTAAATCGGGGGAAGTAAGTTCCTCAGTCACATGTCTTTTCCTCTGAGTTTGAAGTCCCTCCTCACTTCTTTCTTCCCCAGTTTCTACCACTTAAAATATTATCCTCCTTGCCGTAGTGATAACTCTCGATTCAACCTGTCCCTCTTTGGACTTTGTAGATTGATCTTGAGCACTCTCTGATTCATCATCTGCTACTACTGTCAAAAGTTTTCCTTTGATAGTACTTCAGAAATATCCAATCTTCCTTAAAGTTCCATCATTAAACACATTACTGTGATGACAGTGTACTCTGGCATCCACCAATCTCACCATGTCATTCTTAAGCAACAGCTTGGAAATGAATTGACCAAAAGGATAAAAGTTCATTCGGGCATCACTATGACAACAATATCATAGGTATCTTACCATATACCTAAGAAAATTGAGTTTGAAATCACTGAGAAAAAGATACATTATATACATATCAGGATATAACATCTTTTCCATCTTAGACATCCTCGGTGCAATCCCTATTTGCACAAATTTGACCAACATTTTCTGACCAGGCTAAAAATCCTTGATAAAAATTTTCTTTACTGTTTTAATACCAAAAAGAAATGAAATTATGTCCTCTGATTTATGCACAGAATCTCCAATTTTTTTCAAATTGAAATGAAAAACTCCCTCATGAGGGCAGTTGAGAATCTGACCAATTTCTACTGACGATATTGAGAAATCCCTATCCTCTATCTTCGCCATAATACTGTCCTCAGTATCTCCCAGACTAAACTGTACAGATTTGAAGAAGTATCTAAGTTCTACCTCATGCAAAAATTCCATATTTTCACTGTTGAACGTCTATTCAAGGTTCTAAAATGACAATGCTTGTTTCAATAGTAGATTTGTCTGAAATAACCAGTCGAGATTGATTACCTTTCCCTGTAAGATTTTTCTTCTTTCGGAGCGCTGTCTCTTGGAATTGCTTGTCCCGGATTCACTGGATCTTTTAGTCCTTACTATCTCTACGGGAATCTCTGAATGTTTTACGGTTAGGGTTTCAGAGGTTCGAAGATTAGGGTTCATGAGAAGAGGTGAGGTTTGTGGGTTCGAAAAGGTTTCGATAAAAATGAAATAGTTTAGAAGTCGAAAGGGTTTCTGACAACCTCGATTCCCATGTTTTTAATAATCATTACATATATTTAAAAATAAATAAAATAGATTACGCGGGGAAAAGAAACTTATTTGGTTTGAAAAGAAAAATAGCTAAATTATTTTAAATAGAATTAAAATAAATGACTACCATTGTAAAATAAAATTTTATTTAAAATCAAATAAAACTAGCTCCCCTTTAATAAATTCAAACCTTGCAGTGGGATGTGGTTTAGTCAAAATATCAGCTAATTGAATTTCATTACTTACAAATTCCAAAGATATGTCCTTTTTAAGAACATGATCTCTTAGAAAATGATGTCTGATAACAATATGCTTAGTTCTAGAATGATTAATAGGATTTTTTGAAATATTTATAGCACTAGTATTATCACATAAAATAGGTGTATTTTTAAAATTAAGTCCAAAGTCCATAAGAGTGTTTTTCATCCACAACACCTGTGCACAAAAACTACCAGTAGAAACATATTCTGCCTCAGCTGTTGACAGGGAAACTAAATGTTGTTTCTTACTTGAACATGACACTAAATATTTTCCTAAAAAGTGACAATTTCCTGAAGTGATTTTCCTATCTAATCAAAAACTCCCAAAGTCTTCATCTAAATATGAAATAAAATTGAAATCAGAAGTTTTGGGATAAAGAAGAGATTGAAAAACAGTTCCTTTTAAATATCTAAAAATTATTTTAACAGCAGTTAGATGAGATTATTTAGGATTTGATTGAAATATTACACAAAGACATACTAAATACATTATATCTGGCCTGCTAGCAGTAAGATATAATAAACTAACAATCATACCTCTATATAACTTGTTGTCAACTGATTTTCTAGTTTCATCCAAATCAAGTTTTATATTAGTACACATAAGAGTTGTATATGTCTTGCTATTTTCAAGTCCAAATTTCTTCAACAAATCAGTAATGTATTTGCTTAGATTCAAAACAGTTCCAAATTATTTTTGATAAATTTCAAGTCCTAAAAAGAAATTTAGTTCTCCCATCATACTCATTTCAAATTCTTTTTGCATTAACTTTGAAAACTCATGACAAAGGGTTTTATTCGTTGATCAAAAAATTACATCATAAACATAAATTTAAACCAATAAAATATTAGAATTCACAGTTTTCTTAAATAGTGTTGGGTCTGCCATTCCAATAGTAAAATCATTTTTCAAAAGAAAAGAGATTAATATTTCATACCAAGCTCCAGGTGCTTGTTTAAGGCCATAGATAGCTTTAGTAAGTTTTAAAACAGAATTTGGTTTTTGAGAATTTTCAAAACCAGGAGGTTGCTCAACATAAACTTCCTCCATTAAATAACCATTTAAAAAAGCATACTTAACATCTGTCTGAAATAATTTAAAATTCATATGAGATGCATAGGCTAAGAGGATTCTAATGGCTTCTAGTATAACTACAGGTGAAAAGGTCTCATCATAATCTATACCTTCTTCCTGATTATATCCTTTAGCTACAAGTCTAGCTTTATTTTTAGTTATTATTCCTTGATCATATTGCTTATTTCTAAAGACCCATTTGGTTCCTATTAATGGATAGTTCTGTGGTCTTTCAACTAATTCCCAGACTTCATTTCTTTTGAACTAGTTTAATTCTTCTTGCATTTATATCATCCAAATTTCATCATCTAAATCTTCTTCTATAGTCTTGGGTTCTAATTGGGATAGAAAGGTAGAGAATTCTACAAGATTTCATATATTTATTCTGGTTTTTATTCCTGTATCTAAGTAGCTTATTATAGTTTCTAAAGGGTGATTTTTTAGGGTTATAGTCTGTCTAAGCAACACACATATAGGTTCTTCAGAATCATGTTCTTCTGAACTGGACTGAATTTTATTTATATCTTTTTCAAAATCATTTTTCAAGTTCACAAGACTCATGTTATCATTAGAGTCAGATTCATCCATTTGATATGTCCTTTTATCAAAGGGATTAGATTCATCACATTTTACATGAACTGATTTTTCAATAATCCTTGACTTCTTATTATAGATTCTATAAGCTTTGAAAGTAGCTGAATATCCTAAGAAAATTCCTTCATCAGATTTTGGATCGAACTTACCAAGATTATCCTTGGTGTTTAAGATGTAAACCTTGCATCCAAAAACTTTAAAGTAGTTAACTTTAGGTTTTCCGTTATTCCAAAGTTCATAGGGTGTATTTTTCAAAAGAGGTCTAATTAAAACTCTATTCATTATATAGCAAGCTGTGCTTACTACTTCTGCCCAAAAGTAGGTAGGAAGGCTGTATTCATTCAGCATAGTACACACGGTGTAAACAGAGTACGGAAGAAATAAACAACTGAAACATAACAAAGAGTGAGGGTGGCGCGAACGCCCAACCCAATGCTACAACCACATACCCATGGGATTACTAGTTTGGTACGGGTTCTAGGTGACACCCAAACACCATCTCTACGCCAAAATCGATGTACAAACTAGGGTTAGTCAAACCAAGATAAACCACTAGGTCCCCCAAGTCAAACACTGAGGAGGCATCCAACTCGGGATCCTTCTGGTAAACCCAAGAAAAGGAATCCTACTCAGGGTCCTTAGTGAATAGTAAGGGAGGAATACTACATAGGATTATGGAATAAAGACCAACATAGGAATCCAATTATAGGGATCCTCTCAAAGAAAATCAAGAGGAATATCCTACAAGAGACTCCTTAGGTCAGCACATAAGCAAAGACATCCCTTAGGGGATCCTTAGAAGTACTCGGTCTCATAGCATCGTAGGAAAGAAGGGAACATATCAAAAGGAAAATTTCCTTAAGAGAATAGGTCATGGGAGATAGCTCATAGATCATCTCAGATAAAAGGTCTCAACTAAGTTAGTCTGAACACCCAACCTATCATCCACGCACAGTCTCACTCTCAGGTGACAACTGGACTCAATAACTGGAGGAAGAACCTCTCTATTTATATATAAAAAACCAAAACACCATTTATATGACCTTTAAATTTCAATAGGATTACACCATTGTGATATACGTGAAAAATACTCAGAATGGACTACTCACACGCCCAATTCTGACTTCGAGGGCACAAAATAGCCCAAAACTACTAAGCTGGAGAAGTATGTGGCCAGAACACATGGGGTCAGCCTGTGTAGTAGTACACGAAATGTACTTTACTGTACATGAAGTATAATGTTCAAAAAATGTCACCCCGTGTGCGTTTTCACCCGAACACACGTCCATGTGCCACTACACGGTGTGTACTCCTAGTACATGACATATACTCCTTAAAAACCATTATTTCATGTTTCTTCTCACACTGTTGGTCACACGACCAACCACTACACAGAGTGTACTCAAAGTAAACAGCATGTACTTAATAATACTTCATCTTCCCTAAAAGGGAAGAACACATAGCGTGTTCCCCGGGAACACATGCAATGTATCCTGGGTTTCCGGATGGGATATCCCTCAAAACGCCTGAAACACCCGTTTTACCCCCGAAACAACAGATCGAGCCCCATGGTCTTAAAAGTAAGAAATATAAGGATTTAAAAACATAAAACATCATGTTTAAAGGGTATCTATAGTGAAAACATAAATAGACCTACCTTTGGGTGGAAACTTCCAAAGTTTCGGTTGATTTATGGTTCACGGTTGCCATTCACTAAATCATCATGTCGAGGGATTCACAACGGTACCAAACATCCCTTCCCTATATCAATCTTTAAAAAACCCAATTTTCTCCAAGAGGACACGACCAAGGATGAGACACACATAGAGAGTGCACAAGAAGGAGGAATAAGGAAGAGAAAATAAATAAAAGAAAAGGAAATTAAAAGAAGAAAAAGGGGCCGGAGCCAACCCCTGCGCCTGACTCAAGTTTATGCCTCACCTAGGATAAAATACCCATTCCAGACTCAACGACATAGATAGAATCTAAATAATATTCCCTATTTAAGGGTTACATCCAAACGAACATTCATGAATAATTTAATATTTAATTTAATAATATTAAAAATTAAATATTCTGCTAAAATTCAAACAGCTCAGATTTCCACCAAACTTATATCCTAGGGTAATCACCCTATTTCGGGACCAACGAAGTTGTCAAAAAAAATTATCCAATATCAAATGGTAGGGGAAAAGACTATTTTACCCCTCATGAGCATCTAACCACAAAAATTTAAATTTATGCTCAAAACAAAAGTCCGAAAAACACGGGTTCTTACACAAGATCCCTTTTATTATTTTTCTAAATCCGATCTAACTGTTTATTCTTCAAATTTAACCACTATTTATTCTCAAATACTTCAGAAATGGATTGTGGTTCCATGTATGAGATAATTGATGTTTGTTTTTTAAAAACTAAATTTTCAATTTGGTTTGAACTATAGCTTCCTGATTTCCAACAATATTCTCAGGTTCTTTTTTTTTTAAAGTCTATAAATTTTTTTGTTTTGCTTCTAGTATTACATTCATCATCACCAAAATAATTGATATCAATCTATACAATATTAGTCTTTTTCCCATATTCCTTCTCATTAACATATATGTAAGTCATCTTTCCATCTTCCATTAAACCATCTATATCATTTTTAACAAATCTCATTAAGGTGGAATGGTTTTCAATGAATTTACATCTAAGAAATCAACAAAATTATGTATTAATTTATTTTAGAACTTATAGATTCTTCCATTAGATGAAAATCCCATGTAAAAAATTTCTTTATATTTTTCATCAAATGTTTCTAAATTTGATTTTTTATCTTTATTAAGCATGGGATCCTAAAATTATTAAATTATTTCATGGTAGGAATTTTCTTATACCACGTCTCATAAGGAGTCATTTTTTATTTAGATCTAAGAAAACATCTATTTTTAACATGTATAGATGTAATTATAGATTCTATAAGAAGAATTTTTAAATTTGATATTTATCAAGAATATTTATTCCCATATCAACTATAATTTTCTTTTTAATTTACACTCCAACATTTTTTAGGAGTGTATGGGAAAATTTATTGGTGTTTAATTCCATGATTCTAAAAGTAGGAAAAATAGTTACTTGTGTACTCTTTTCCATGTCCTATTATTAGATTCAATATATATACACCCATATCATTCTTAGATCCCCTTCTAAAACTTTTGAGAAACATTAAAAACTTTGATTTATGTTTCATGCAAATTATGCTGGTCATACGAGTGAAATCATCAATAAAAGTAATAAAGTACAAACCAAAATTTATTGATTTATGTATCATTATACCACATAGGTCAGAATATATGTGATCAAGAGGTATGGTATCATGTATTTCAAATTTCTTATGAATTTTACTAACGATCCACCCTTTCTAGAAAGTTATGGAAATGTCATCATATTTCCTATTTAGTTCTGGTAAATATCTTATAACATATTAATTTTAAATTGTGTGTATTATTTTATAACAAAGAGAGTGAAGTATCTAGTAACACATGTTGTTTTCACCCTTAGTACTCAAATATAAAGAATTACTAGGATGCATAATCTAGAATAGATTAGCACTAATTATTTCCCATTTTGTAACACATTTCCTATATTTCAAACATCTAATGATAAATGAGTTTTTTATTAATATAAATTCCTCCCCATCAATATATAGTTTGATAATAATCAATAGGTTTTGTTTTAATCATTTAAAAAATTATAAATTCCTTTTACTTTAACATTTGATCTTTAATTTCCTCTATATTTTTTTTAAAGAACTACCATTTCCAAAAAAACTACTCCACCCTCATGTTGTTCAATTTTTTTCAATATTTTCGCATCACCATTCATATGTGATTAAAAAAAACAATCCAAAATACATATTTTATACCTTTTTATAGGTTTTATAGTAATTTCAACAATAAAAATATGTCTTTAATATTACTTTTCCCAACTTAATTTTATTTTTTGGAACAAGTAACTTACTTAGAAAGTATTTTCATGAAATCATAAGCACAGTTAATTGGTTATTCATATATTCCATAAATTTACTTCAAGTGATTAAATATATTTTTTCTTAAGGATTTTAAACTTCCCATTCATTTTCTCTTATATCTTATTTTAACTTCAAAAATTTTCTTCCTTCTCTTCCATTGTCCCCCCCTCAGTTATTGACTGCTCCCGAGGAGAGAAATGTTATAAAAATAATCATATGATTTATATGTGATTATATCACAATAAAAAAATATACATTAAACTTAGATATTCTATAGAAGTATAGTTTTTCCTTGAGATAAGTTCATTTAGATTTAGTATACGTTACAGTATCTGATTTCCCTAGGCATGGAGAATCATTCTTCCAAATGTTACTTTTAACTTTTTATATTGTGATGTGTTTCTCACATAAATTATAAACTCATGTTATCCTATGATGGATTTTTAAACCTACATAGTTTGTACAATCAGATAAAAATTTATGTTTAGTGGATGTAGATTTCAACTAATATTTTGGATGAGTTCTTTCACAACTTGATATTTTTCATCCTTTACCTCTAAAGTTGTATTGAAATTATAATTCATTTTCTTTAAGGATTATTCTAACTTGAGATATGTTTTTGTTTCTTATAAAGTTATTCTTCTTTTGTAGTATGTTTTTATCAAGATATTTTACTATTTTTTATTTTTTATAACTTTATTCTTGAGGTTTTTAATTTCAACTATCTACACATATTCGAGTTTGATAATTTATTCTTTTTTCTTTATTATTATTTTCACTTTCTATATTTAATAACATGTATTCCTTCCTGTGTTTTATGTCTTAATAAAGTCATGCCTCAAGTTTTTTTATCATCAAATGTTCCAAATAAGTTTCATCACCATCTTCTTGTTTACTGTTTAATGTATGTTCCTTTCTTTCAATGTGATCCAAGAAAGGTTCAAAACTTCTTTGAGACTTCTTATTATAATTAATCATTATTAGTAGAGTCATAATATTGTATTTTACTCATTTTTTTCAATTTTGGGGAACTTTTTCTCACTTTTTATGGATTTATTTACTCACATAGAAGTTTTACTCCACTTCTTCATTTATGGTTTTTATTGAGAAACATAATTATCAAATTATTTATATTTATTATTCTGACTGTATATTTAAAAATATTGAATTACACCACACTAAAAATATGTAAGTGGGATTATTTTCCTTTTTACTCACCTCTACTTTTTTTTTGATAATTCCAAGAGGTAATGGACATAATTATTTCATTAAATTCAATATCATATTCATTTTCTTCCAATTATTTGTGACCCATTACCAAATGTTTTGATTATTTTATTTTCATCTTCCTCATATATTCAAAAGCTATATCCCCTAAATTTTAATTTTTACTGCAAGATATTTCTTCATTTCATACAGAACAATAATTTTATGTAATTTATCAAGGGATAAATTATCTCTATATCCTAATGAAAAGAATTTTGGATAAAACCTATATCAAAAGTTCCTATTAAACCTTTTTACAATAGTTGAATTTTAAATACATATCTAAATCCTATGATATTGATGAAAAGTTCATTTACTTAGGTGATGTAATATTTAATAGTTTCTTCTTCCACTATCCTGATATCTTTTGGTTATAAATATTTAATGATTTACTTACTTTAATTATATATTTCCTAAAAGATTATTTAATTTTTTTTAAGTTTATTTCACTATTCTGATACCCATAACCACCATATAATCATTGTTATATATAGACATAATTATGTAATTATGAGATTTTCCATCAACCTAATGAATAATTTTTTCAACAAATAACACAAGATAATATTTCTTCTTGAGTGGAAAACCTAACACAACTGCATTAATCACCTTCTGGATAAGAGATAGAAGATATTAAATTATTATGTTTTTACATCCATGATAAATTTTTCCATTAATGGTAGGTATAAATTTACTATTCATTGTATTGAGATTGTCCATGAAAAAGAATATTGGGATATTAAAAAGAGAACTTGTTGCTCTAACACCACTTGAAGAATATATAGAACATGAGAGGGGGGTTGAATAAATGATGATAATTTTAAAATTTACTTTCTATTATAATTAACTTCTAAAAATTGTTAAAGTCTTAATAATCTTAACATTATAACTAAAACTCACATGTATGAAAATATAATTAAAAAATTTACAGAACACAAGTTTTTATAAGGTTTTGTCCCAATGTGGGTACCTAGTCCTTATCATTTCAACGTTTTTAGATCCATAGATAACCAATATAAAATTAAAGACAATAAAAATGATCTAACTCCCATCAAGCTCCTTATATCTTTTTATATAAAATAATACATGTTCCCACCAGTTACAAGATTTGATTCTTCTTTATATCTAACTAAAAATTGGTACTTTAAAAGATTATAACTATAAAAACTGTCCTAAATTTATCTATATAGTGCCTCTTTATACATAAATACTCTATTTGGTTATTCTCCATCTGGTACTCCTATTTTTGGTTCTTCTAAATATAATCCTCTTCATTTAGATTTTTTTCGGGAACCTTATGTTTCGGTCTTCTCAAAAATACCTCAAAAACCTTTTTTTCCATTGTTCTCTTACTTATTACTTTAAATGGGATCTCTCAAAATGACCAGAAATATCTATATTGAAAATAACAACTCAAAATGATCCTTATCCTCTTTATATATTTATAATTCCTTTAAAAAAAGGAAGAAGAGAAATCACCAATTTTGAATTTCCAACTCAAATTAATTTTTTTGTATACCTTAATTTCCTCTAAATAAATTAGAGTAAAAAAAGTTCATTAACGTTACCTAAAATATCATCTAGATATATTATCATTGAAATATCGTGTCAATATCCTCACAATATTTGAAGTGTACAAATAATAAGGAAGCTCTATCTAGTTTAAGAACTTATCCATCCAGTTATTTGTAAGAACTCCTCTATCCATTAGTTCCTCTTCCAGTATTACTTTTTTGGTATCCCCTTTTTTTGGAAATTTATATCCTTTTAACTCATGTTTCTAATTTACAAACATGGTGGATTACCTATATGATTAATTAAAATTTCTCATAATTACTATCATTATATATCTAATTTTGGAAATCTTAGGATTTATTCTTCTAGATCTCTACACAAGTTTACTTTGTTTGATGAAGTTTATCCAGTAAAATCATAAAATTTCTTCCATATAGTTCTCATTTGTTTGATGAACTCTCGAATATTACTCTAATAAAATAGCTTTTCTCTATCAAGTATATTCACAAGAATTCCTCCATATGATTTTCTTTATCTGATTATATTGGTCCACAAAACTCATTCTATTGACTTTAAGTTTTTCTATCTGATCATAACATCATCACATCAAAGATCAAACTTTTTTGTAGTCACAACTCTATCATTTCATAACTCGAACTCGGTATAAAATTTTTTATGTCTAAAAACTTCTTGAATGAACTCATCTTAAACCATGAGGACTTTAGAAATCTTAATTTTAGAAAATTTTAGTGTTATAAAAGTAATATTTAAATTAATAAAGAGAAAATATACCTTATTTTAATAATGCATTAACTCATTTTCTTCTAAAATTCAAAAACCGTTCACATAAAAAATATTGAAAATAAATAGAATACATCTAAAAAATTAAACCAAGTTATCTATAATAAATTTAGTAAATTATTGAAATTTCACTTTTATTTTTTTAAATTTCACATATTTACTTTTATAAAATAAAGAAGTTATTTTTTAACACTAATTCATTAATAAAACACAATTAATATAGCTATATAACTTATATGATCATTTTATGCTAAAAATGTATTTTATTGGAAATTTTATTTTTATGTGACTTATTTTTAGAAACTAATTGTATCATATATAAAAAATATTATTTATATGAATAATAAATTAACATCATTTTAATAATTAATCTATAAAAATTATGAATAAGAACTTTTCATATTTTAAAAATTTATTTTCCTATAAAAACAACATTCACTATATTCCTATGTTTTTATTTAAAAGTTAAATTATAAAATTTTATCACTTTAAGTTGAAAAAATTAACTTAATTTTTTTATTTAATATAAAAATATTATCTTAAGATGAATTTTAGGTATTTTTATGATAATATTAATATTTATGTGATTAGTTAAAAATAAGTATTATTAACACAATAGTGTTTTTGAATTTATCATGATATAATAATGAATTAAAACTCTTATAAAACATTTTCTATGAACATAATGTATTTAAGTAGTAAAACTATTAATTTAAAAATATTATCCTAAATTTATGAAACCATTGTTTAGCATTTTTAAACTTAAGTAACCTTTTATTAGAATAAAAAATTTAGTTTTCCTCTTTTTATTTTGATTATGTTTTTAAATGGAAAAATTCAGTTATTTATTAATTTTAAAGAAAAAAAAACTTATTTTTTTAATAATGAACCAATTAATTACTTTAAAATCAAAAATATTGATAATTTTATACTAAATATAACTTTTAGGATTAAAAATAAATTTTTTCTTAAAATAAAAATTTATGTGTTATGTGGGATGATATTAGAATTATTTTTTTAACTCCATTAGAAATTTATTTATAAAAATGTATTTCATATTTTGAATCATTAGGTCCAAATTATATAATGAGTTCCATTTTATTCATAGACATTTAAAATAAATTACTTATGTAAAAATTTGTTAACATTCTAAAAACAAAAAATGGTAGAAGTAAAAAATCTAAGAGTAAAAGAATTAAAAACACAGGTTAGAATGTTTTTAGGATTTATAGACCTTTAATATTCCCCTAATATATTATTATTCATTATTGGATCCACGTTACCTTTGAATAGTGACTTTAACTTTTATATTATTACAAAAATGACACTCCCTTTACTTATAAAAGGAACAATCACCACTACACTTCTTCTTACATCCTAAGACTCTTATATTCAATAAACATATACCAAAATAAATACTTAAAACTACAAGAAAATTAATATAGTTTTTTTATTATCAATATAGAACCTCTCAAATCCTTAACCCAATTTTCAAAACAATCTCTTCCAAGGAGTAAGGTAAAATTCTCAATTACTCATTTTCTTTTATTTATCCATTATTTCTTCTCCCACCTCAAATGAATATAATATACCCATGTTTTCATAATTAAATAAGTATAATATTTATACTAAAACATTATTATGTTTATGGGATAACCATTTTCTACATTCTTTTAACCATTTTAAAAACAAAAAGGTAGCTTGTGTTATATGCAGACTATCGCCTACATAAATGATGTGCTCCATTTTGCATAAAAACATTAAATGGATGATAAAAAGGAAAAATTTAACGAATAAATATTATATTTATAAAATTTTTAATATTATAAAATTACAAAACATTCCCCATCTTCCTCCAGTTCTATGGAAATGAACCCGCCACCCTTACATACGTGCAGACTACTGTCTCCACAAAAGTGACATATTTTATTTTTCATATAGTATTTTATAATTAATAAAAAAATATTAAAATAAGATTAGTAACCTTAAAAAATATTAATTATATCATTATTCTTATATAAAAATGATATTATTCTAAATGAATCACTTTCTTAACCATACCCAACTATAGATTATAACTTGCTCTTGTTTGGGTTCGTTTAACTACCTACTTGTAAAATGAAGAAAATATATATCATGAATGGCTATATAAAGAAAATGGTGTTACTAGAAATTAATTATAAAATAAGTTTTGGTTTATAGTTCTGTAAAGGATTCATTAATATTTACCTTATTATTAATGTTCCATCCTATTGTTTATAAACAATTATTGAAACAAGCTCATCACCAAATTCATCATTGTGAATCCTAAATAAAATACATATAAAATGAAACTATAAAACAATAAATCATTATGAAACATAAATTATATTACCTATAATGATATTCTAATGATGAACTTTGAATCTATCAATATGAATTGACACCATTATTATGAAATGAGTACTGAAAAATAATCGAATCTAATAACATATGATGATAAAAATAAAATAGAAACAGATAATATATTAGTAATAAATAATTATAAATGAAGTTTAAAAGTATGAATAAGGTTATTAAATATGTTATCAATATATTTATTTATATTATATAGGATGTTGGATATTTTTTCACTAAGTAGGATTAAATGTAAGGATTTTCATTAACTCAATTTTCATTCATTGAGTTATGATTATTCTTGTTGAAAATTATTATTATAAGTTAGGTATGTTATAAAATATGATTTTATTATGTTTAATTACCTATTTATTTCATATATATTTACGTTCTTGTTACATAATTCCTTTTTTAAATGTTACATATTTTATGAATTATGATGCTGATAAGGTATTTTCTTGACTCTACTCCTTTTCCTGAGTCATAATAATTCCTATTTGAATATAATTTTAAAATATAGTTTTATTGATTTCTTTAATAATATTATAATTAATTTCCTCACTTTCTAGTGAATTACATAGAAGTATTTATTTCTTCATAACATCTGATAATGTTAAGAATAATTCTCATTCTCACTAAATAAGCTCTTTTTTCTTCTATATCCGTATTCACTATTTACACCAATGTTCACCTTTATTATTATTTAAATACAAATATGTTTTTTGGTAATAGGAAAATTCCTATTTAACACTTCTAAAATTAATTATTTATCAATATATTTATGATATGGGTTTCAATAAAAGCATTTTCAAAACATTAAAAAGGATTTCCCATTCAATTATTATTTTTATATTACACTGCAGATTTTATATGAAAAAATATATGTTTTATTAAATAATACATTATTTGGATTTATTTTAAAGTGAGGTTTAAAAAAAAATTTCATGTTACCTTTGTAAAAATGATTTTTGAAAGTGATTCTTAATTTTATTTCATTACAAAAATGAAAAAGGAATGTTTTCTAAAATCTATTTTCATGGTTTTAATTTCATTTTAATTTTTAAAAGATCTAATTCATTTAGAGTTATGTTTTATAAATCACCTTATAAATTCCTCTTTTAAATAATCCTTCTAGGTGATTTAATATTTTCGTCTATTAATCTAATCCCTAAATCTAGTTTGTGCGATACCATTTGGAAATGATATAATTTTTTTTATTTCCATGGGTTTTCATGATAGGATAAAATATTTAGATATAATGGAACACACTTATATATATTTTGATATTTGGGGTCCTATATCACACTAAAATACATTAGTAAAGCTTCTACATCTCATCATATACTTGAAGACTATAGGTTTTCATAATATAAGTCACTAATGGACCATCAGTTTTATAAAAACTATGTCACTAATAGACTACAGGTTTGCTTAATCTCAGTCACTGATGGGTTTTGGGATTCCAAATCCATAAATTGATCATAGGTTTGTGAAACCTAAGTCACTAATGGGACAAAAGTTTTTGATGGATGAGCCAACATTTAATGATCTCATTTTCTTAGAGTTATACCTGGTTAATTTTATATTGCATTTCATGAACATGAATTATATTTATGCCTATGATTATGATACAAGACTCATGTTTTTAGTCTCATGTTTCTACGCTCTTATTCCATGGTATAGTTTTTCTTATTTGAGATTACATGTTCTACTATGATAAATTATGGATAACTCTTATTATTCCATCTTCCTTTTAACGAGATATTTCATCCCTACTCATGTTTTATCATATGATTATAATGTAACCCTTTATGATAAGTGGATTATTTTTTCTCTTAATAAATTTTTTAGATCACTACTTTCTTATGTATCTATTACCTTGGTGGTGAAAATGAATATAACCTATGCAGATTCTATAAGGGAGTCTAGTATTGTTTGATTTTGGAGAAAATTGTATGGTCTAGGATTTATAAAGTCATATACTTTTATTTTATCAAGGATTTATGGTTTCATGAAGGAGTTTTAGGGATTTTTAAAGGATATATAAGAGGTTTAACATTTTTAGAGGGCCACAATGATATGAGGGTGGGCATAGTCATGGCTGTTTTGAATGCGTAATTGGAGGATAATTGCAAGATACTTTTTTGGTCCAGGGTGTTTTGATTTTGGCCATAGAGTTAGACATTTGGTGTTTTAGTTCTTCATGGTGAGTGAAACATATTGTATGACCATTTTACATGATTTTAATTAGTTTTTATATTTTAAGAAACAAGGGTGAGGAAATGGATTGTGAGGACATTTTGAGGAGGGAACGTAGATCATGGTGCTTGAAAAGTACTTCTGTCAGCAATGGGTAGTGTGGAGATCACCATTCTATAATTTTGGGTGTGGTGAGGGTAAATTAGCTTAGTTTTTGGTGTTATAACTTGTTAGAGGATTTTTTTTGCGGTCAAAATAGTTTTATGTGGGTTCTAAAGGAATGTGATTTCTGGGATTAAAATTCATTAAAAAATTTATATCCATTGACTGAGTGGAGACATGATGTTTTTGGGAGTTCACCATTACATGGTGATAATTTTTGGACTTCCTATATAAATAGAGGGTCTAATATCCATTATTTTATTTTTCTTATCCTTCTCTAAAGACCTAATTGACCCCTATTCTTTTCATCACCCTCCAACCATTCCTTGAATGGTCTAAACACCTTGGATCATTGGATCAAAGTATTATATCAGGGTATCCTATCTTTTCCCATTTCATTTTCATTACCATTTATTTTCTTTTACAATTCCATTTTAGAGAGTTCAACAAATTTTAAGCTAGAAATCAGGAAATTTTTAATGGTGGGTTTTTGTGATTAGGTTGTGGTAGTGTTTCCACTATTTTTTAGGGTTTTTTTCTTCAATTTGGGTTATTTTACAGTTATCCTTTCTTAGTGAAATAATATATAAATTCTAATAAAGTTAGGTAATTTCATAATTCTAATTTTATTTATATGAAAGTGTGAATTAATCATTATTTAGTCCCGTATATAAATTGGTGTGATTGACCTAGATAAGGTAATTTTCTAGAAAAGTTATCACATACTGCATGTTTAAAAAATAATATAGAAGTTGTAAGGGAAAAATAATTATTGCATACTTTCAAGGTCCTATGTTGGTGTTTCAGCCGACGATGGTGGGTTTGATGCGTTGAGGGTGATGATGTTATGGTTGGGTTTTGTTCTGGATGGTGATAGTGGCGGGTCTTGTAGCTTCATGTAACGTCTACCGCAAGGTCTCTTGTAGTGTCGGTGGTCGGAGAAAATAATGACTACTACCAGTATAGGTGGAAGGAATGGTGGGCGGTCAAGGCCTAGGCTTACTTTAGGCAGATGGTTTTGGGTTCTTCTTTCCCCTGGACGACCTTTGGGTCTTTTTGTATCAATGACATCTTGTTCCATTCAATCCAAAGGTTGCATGACTCTGGACTTTATGAACGTAATGGGTTCACCCCTTAACCAATTCAAAATGGGTCTCTATTTTTCTTTTTCCAATAAAGGAGTTGTTCCCCAAGATATTTCGATAAAAGGATTAAGCATATTTAATCTTGAAATTAATGGAAGAGAATTAATATTAGTATGATTTAGTGTTAGATGTTTTTGTCTTATGATAAGAATTATTTTATAAAATATGAAATTTAATGTATTTATATGGGAATTATCACTTATTTAATATAATCAATATTTTATGTGGAGAACTAAATGAATGGTTGGGGCATTACCACATATTCCTTGTGTTTTTATTGATACCACCCATTGTTTTTATTAAGTAGTGTGGTATATATATGAAACTATTTTTATTGTTTTTTGTATAGTATGGTTTAAATTATTAAATATTTTAAATAATGTAAAACCTAATAATGATAAAATTAAAATTAAGAGGCATGAGAACAACGATTTATGCTCATTTTGGATTTGATTCAATATGGGGATAATTATTGAAAGCATATTTGATTTTATTGTTAGCTATGTCCAAATAACAACTTTAAGTTGTCTTGGTAGGATAATCTATGCTTAATGAACTAGTACATTGAATATTGAATTAAAATGATTACTTGTTAGATAATATTTTTTTCAGGTGAACATGCTAATTTCTTATTACAAGAGGCTTGTAAACCTCGATTTCGTGGATTTAGTTCATTTTTAGATATATAGAGAATTCATTTTAAATATTT
This sequence comes from Viscum album, assembly GCA_963277665.1. NCBI lineage: Eukaryota > Viridiplantae > Streptophyta > Magnoliopsida > Santalales > Viscaceae > Viscum > Viscum album. Next base: position 351,793,082 of record OY728125.1, on the reverse strand, counting down.
GTGTTCAATAGAGAAATATATCATTGATGTTTTGATGATTACATTGTTTGGTTGTGATTACTTGATGAGTAATGGGATGAATGCTTGAGGATATTTGTACAAGATATGATGGATTTAAGTATAATTCATTTACATAGGCTATAATTGCTTCTAGAAAAACACATGGTTACTATTTGGATACAATGATGATGATATATGTTAGAATACATGGTATGTATTAATAGAGATTATACTATTTCATGGGGTGGATGATGATTTATAGGAGGCATGAGAAAACGACATAGTTTTTGGGGGAAAGAGAGTGGCAAACCATCAAGTTAAGGTAATTAGGGTACCTTCATTCACACACACACACACACACACATATATATTCATTTAATATATAATGGTTTATTTTTGCACGTTACTTGGTTAGAGATCCATGGAGAGGTTAGAAAACTAGTTTTACATGTTTAAGAGGTGAGTTAGTTTCATTTGTTTATTCATAGGGATTTAGTATAGTTCCTTCACATTTTTATGAGAATTTTTCAAGAGGATCCTAGTGAGTATGAACTTTATTCTCACCCTACATATATATTAACTTTATTTTGTAACAACCTGAACTTTTGAATAACATTTGTTTCATAATTTTGTGTATTATTTTGTTTTATACTCAACAAAACTATATCCTTTAATTATTGAAGTGAGTATAATTAAAATAATACCACTGGGTTTTGACTGTTATATGACCATTGGTCAATATGACTGTTGGTCAATATGATTGTTGGTCGATATGAATGTTGGTCAATATGACCGTTGGAAACTAAATTATTAACACTATGATTATTGATTATAAATAAAAGTGATGATGGTGAATTAATACAGAAAGAAGAGTCGATGGCCTCATCTAGAAGACTCAGGATATACAAATCTCATTTGTCGGAGCTTGGGAAGAAGGTTGCATTACTGGGCTTTGCTCTTGACCAAGACCAAGCTGAACTACAACATGTGAAGCTTCAACAGAATCGCCTACGGGATAAGTTCAAGCGGATAGAAATCACCACTTGGGTAATATTGTCCAAGCTGCCCCAAGATTCTATCACGATATCACATCTTACACTTAGGTCTTATGCAGGTGTTATAAGGGGCTATGTAACGAGACCTTAGTTACGTTGTTTAGTCATTTTTTATAAATAAAATTGTTATTTCTTATTATGTTAAATTTGTGAATTTCAAATGTCTAGATAAATATAGGATGAAGTACCATATTATTGATGAATTTTGGAAAAAGGGTATTTTAAAATATTTTTTGCATACTTTAAATAATTAATAATGTAAAATGATTTTCCAAAAATGGTCTTCTATAATTGTTACCAGTAAGATATTTAGAGTCTAATAAGATCAACTTAATTTTTAGTGAATAGTAAAGTATGAATAGTAATATTACTTGTTGTGAATAGTAATATGACCAATGAAATAGTAACCTCACTTAAGAAAGTATAAATATGATTTAGGCATCTTGAATGGTGAAGTGATATAATAGCATAAGTAAATAACTATTTCAAAAATTATTAGTTAAGTATTATTATTTTTTGGGTAAATACTGTTTTTACTTAAAAATTAAATATCTCTTAATTAAAAAATTATTTTCATAAAATGGAGTTCATTTTTGAATTCATAGAATTGATTTTAGGTTAGGGTTAATTTATGAGATTTTTATAAAATGTTTTGTTTTTCGATGAATAATAAAAATACAGTTTTGAGTTTCAGTGTGATTAATGACATCATTAATGATGTAATAATGATGTAATCATTCTGGAAAACTTTTGAATTGTAAGATATGTTATGAGGTTTTCTAAGTGGACAATACCATGGGAATGCCCATGGTTTTTTAAATACCACATATGAGGTGTCCCTTGTAAATTAATTAAATATTCCCTCTCTTTTGCTATAAATACCAAGACATTCCCTCATTCCTTTCATTCCAAAATCCTCCTCAATAAAGAACTAGTCTTTTTACCACCCAAGAAGTTCTCCAAAGGTTCCCTCAATCCCCCTAAGGTCCTAAAATTAGATCTATTGAAGTCACTCTTCAAGGTAAGGGAACATTTCACCCTCCTCTTTTAAGTCATGACTTCCTTTACGTTATGTGTTCGAGTTTCCATTTCATTATGTGGGGGTATGTTATTATATATCATTCTTTCTATCCATTTTATTTCCAAATTATAACAGACCCTTTCCACTCTCATCAAATAATTTTCTGGATTTGTAAGTGACACCATTAGGCTACCAAATGTTTCGTAAAAGAAATCAAATTTTATCTTTTCTTTCAAGTTTATTTTTCATGTGGTAGGTCATTAAAATATCCACACCATGATATTATTTTTATTTTATTCTCTTACTATACTATAAAATTATTCATTTATGGATGGGATACCCTTGTCCCCTTTTTTATTGTCTTCTAAAACCATGTTGTATAGTCGTTATGCTGGAGAAATTTCATCTCCAAATTTATCTATCTTTCTCTCAAGAAATTATCTTATCCTGTTTATTTGAATACCCAGATCTATTTCGATTCCATGGGTGTTCATAAAGACATAAAAATTATATTATTGATTTTATAATTGATATACATATAACCATCATTCACTACCATGGGTTATAAATGACATAATGATCATGTTTTTAAACACTTTTTAAAACGTAATGATGTTGATATAAAACGCATTTATTTTATTCATTTTTGGTTATTTATGAAATGTATTATTATGATATATGTGGATCAACTAAAAATAAATAAATATTAAGGTTGAGCCCTGATAACGCTCCAATGTATTAGGTAAATAATTTAATCTCTAGAGATGACAAGTTTCAAAATACCTTGGTGAATAACCTTGGTAAATTTTATGACACCTTGGGGATGAACCTTGGTAATATGTTCATGAATGTATAAATTAAATGTTGTACACACATATCCAACTTATGGTTCAAGTTATTTTCATTATGATATTCCTATACTTCCATTTATTATATGTTTTTCATCAAGTTCTTATTGATATCACAAGTAAACTGATTCTCTTGCTTTCCTTACTGGGCCTCCTTCTCACCCTTTTCTTTGATGTATGTCTCCAGGTTATGAGATGCAATAGTTGTACATATTATGAACTTCTCAAGAGACTTTTCAAGGTTATTTAAAATAGTGTTTTAATTTTTCATGTATTTTGTTCCTGATTTCCAAGACACTATACTTTAATGGTCCTCTGTTTGTAAAATGTTACAAAAGTTATTTAATAAAAAGGAGGGATGCCATAGTTGGTATCAAAGGATAGTTTAGTTATTTATGGAAATTTGGATATGAAAACTTTAGTAAGAACCTTATATAAAAGTTTAAATATAGGAAAACTTCCTAGTATTTTGGTGAAATATTAAGTAAGTGGCTTCCAAACAAATAAATCTATGTCTGGATACGAACAAGTGGATGTGGTTCTGGTACAGATATACCTAGGAGTAAAAAATAAGATAAGGAGTTTCAAGCTTGACCCAGGGTATCCTGGTACATGGAAACCAGCCTTACTTCACTCCTGGTTTGATGCTCCTAGGGGATATGTTTGGTCAATCACAAGCTTTTTATGAATCATTATGAAGGATTTGTAGAGAAATGTAATTGTTTAAACATGAAGTTTTAAGTCATAAAATACTTTATAGTTAAAATATTTTTAAATGAAATAATATTCTAACTAAGGTTTTATTCTTTTATAAAATGGAGAGAAATAGAAGGAATTGTGCAAATGGTGACCGCAATGGACCACGCGCTGACGACCCTCCGATGGAAGCTGGAATGGAAACTTTCATGAGAATGATGAACCAACTGAATCAAGTTATGAAAAATAACTTGAATCAAGCTGATAAACTGATATCACCGTGGAGGGAAAACATTCTGTTGAATCCTTGATGCATTAAAAACCACCAACCTTTAGTGGATCTACCAACCCATTGATTTCTGAACAGTTGATCAACACTATCGAGAAGATCTTTTATGTGCTCTGCTGTTCGGAAGAAGAGAAGGTCACCCTGATTGTTTACCACATAGGGGGAGAAGCTGATCAGTGGTGGTAAATGATAAAAAACATGAGGCCAAGAGTTGAGGTTGAAGATATTGAGTGGGAAGAGTTCAGAGGGATCTTATTTAGTAAGTATCTCCCTCATTCCATGAGAACAAGAATGGAGAAGGAGTTTCTCGAGCTGAAGTAGAAGGAGAATGAATCTATGAGAATCTACGAGATGAACTTCACAAGGCTTTCCAGTTACACCTATAACTTTTTCATGGATCCAAATGGTAAGGTTGATAGATTCTTCAGTGGAATGAGGCCTCATCTGTGAAAGAATATAGCCAACTGAGACTATGAAAGGTATGAGGAGATCGTGCAGAGTGCGATGAAAGTCACACTGGAGTTTGGTGATATGAAATGGTCTCATAAATCCAATGAAAAGAAAAGATCTATAGAGGCAATATTAGGGTGGAATTTTTATCAGGGAAGAGGATGGAAGAAAGTTAAATGTCCCATGTGTAATAAATGTGTGAAGAAGCATTCGTGGAACTGCTTGCTCAGGAGTGGAAAGTGTTACAAGTGTGGAAGGGATGACCATATCACGTGGAATTGTCATAGTGAGGAGAAGGCTCAAGTACCAAACACTAATGAAAAGGGGAAGATAGTGCATGCCCTACTTTATTTCCAATGCTATAAGTGTAAAAAACTTGGGCACTTTTCCAATCATTGTCCAAATTTGAGGGTAGTATAGGGGAATCACCCTTATCCTTAGCAAAGGCCAAGGGAACAAGGTCGTACTTTTGCAATCACTATGACTGAAGTTGAAGCGCCAAATGATGTGGTGGCAGGTACTGTTGTTATTATCTCAAATCTAGAAAGTACTTTTTTTATTCTAGTTCTATTCATTTCTTTATTTCTTTCATGCTTTCCAAGAATTTAGAATCAACCCCTAAATTTCTAAAAGTATAGTTATCAGTCAAGAATCCTGGTGGGATTATCCAAGCATTATAAATTTTTATAAACTCTAGTATTTAATTTAGTGGGAACAATCTTATCACAAATCTAGTAGTCATTCCCATACTAGAATTCGACATTATACTAGGGATGGAATGACTCTCAAATTATAATGCTAAGATCTAATGAATAAGCAAGGAAATCCCAGTAGTCTGGAATGTAAAACTACTATTATCTTCCAAGGCGAGATATATCAACCTAATATTTATCTATAAGAACCTCCAATATCTATATTTATGGAGTTGATTAGTGAAGAAGAAGAATAAAATGAGAGTTTAAGGATATAAAATGTCCTCATAGTCCAGGAATACGTTGATATATTTTCCGAATAGTTACCCAGACCTCCCCCAGAAAGAGAGGTACTGTTATCCATTGAACTCATATGTGGATCTCATCCGATATCAAAGACCCCATATAGGATGGAAAATGTGGACCTGGAGGAATTAAAGAAGAAACTCCAAAATATTTTGGAGAATGGGTTTATCCGTCCAAGTGTGCCACCTTGGGAAGAACTTGTTCTCTTGGTTGAGAAGTAGTATGGATCAATGTGACTATGCATTGATTATAGAGAACTTAACGAGATCACAATGAAGAAAAAAAAACCCTCTCCCAAGAATTGACGACTTATTTGACCAAATTCATGGGGCTCAATTATTCTCTAAGATTGATCTTCGATATGGTCATCATCAATTGAGGGTGAAGAAATAAGGTATTTTAAAAACTGCCTTCTGATCAAGATATATGCAATATGAGTTTGTTTTTAGGACCTTTTAAATAACTAATGCACCTTCTATTTTTATGTATTTGATAAATAGAGTCTTTAAGGACTACCTTGATAACTTTGTGGTAGTTTCTATTGATGATATTAGGATATATTCCAAAAGTCATGAGGAGCATGAGGATCATCTAAGGATTATTTTTCAAACTCTGTGGAAGGAGAGGCTTTTTGAAAAGTTTATAAAATGTGAATTTTGGTTACAAAAAGTTGATTTCTTGGGGCACATTGTTACCAAAGAAGGAATCACAGTTGAACCTACAAAGACAAAAGTTGTAGAGGAGTGGCCTCAACTTACAACAATAATTGATATTTGTAGTTTCCTTGGATTAGAGGGATATTATAGGAGGTTTGTGAAAAAAAATTCATGAGTTTATAATCAATTAAGCAAGTTAACTCGAAATGGGGTCAAATTCATCTGGACAAAGGAGTGTGAGGAATGTATCCAAGAGTTGAAGAAGAGACTGGTGGATGCACCCATGTTAACTCTGCCCTCAAGTGGAGAAGTTTTTGTTATTTTCGAGATGCATATCTGAAAGGTTTTGAGTACATCCTCATGAAAAATGACAAAATCATTACTTATGCATCTCGACAGTCAAAGACTCATGAGCAGAACTATCTTACGCATGACCTGGAGCTGGCTACGATCGTTTTTTCTCTGAAGATATGAAGGCAATATCATTATGGGGAGAAATGTGATATATACACAGACCATCAAATTTTGAAGTATATTTTCACACAAAAGGAATTGAACATGAGACAAAGAAGATGGTTGGAACTTCTTAAAGACTTTTATTGTTCAATTAATTATCATCATGGAAGAGAAAACAATGTCACTGATGCATTAAATAGGAAAGACCCAGTTGTTCTTTCCATGATGAGGATTCAAAGAGATCCTTTGATCAATGAACTAGTAAAGCTGGACATGGTAATTATAATGGAAGGGACATCATTAACCCTAACCCAAATGATTTCTCAACCGTTATTACTAGAGAAGATCAAGAAAGCTAAAAAAAGATCATTTGTTACAGAAGAAGTTTGAGGCTATGAAGGATGGTAAGTTTCCTGAGATCAATATTAATTTAGAAGGTGTACAAAAATTTTGTACAAGACTATGTGTTCCATATATTTCAGAAATAAAGAAGGAGCTGATGGATGAAGCTCATAGCTCTACTTTCTCTATACATCAAGGAAGCATTAAAATGTATAGAGACCCTCATGATCACTATTGGTGGGATATTATTAAAAGAGAGATTGCTAAATATACTTCAAGGTGCCTGGTATGTCAGAAAGTGAAGGCAGAGTGACCAATTCCTAAAGGGGTATTGCAACCACTACCCATACCAGAATGAAAGTGGGACAATATCACTGTGGAATTTGTCACCGGTCTCTCAAGAACTTACAAAGGAAACAATGTGATATGGGTTATTGTGGACCGTCTCACCAATACTTCACATTTTATCTCTATTCGAGAATATTTCTCTCTTAATCAACTTACTAGGATTTGCATGAAGGAATTGGTAAGGATGGATGGAGTTCCCCTTTATATCATATCTGATCGTGATCCAAGGTTCATGTCAAAATTATCGAGAAATCCTCCACACGCTCTGAGCACTGAATTGAATTTCAGTACGAACTATCACCCCCAAACTGATGGAAAATCTGCAAGTACTATTCAAACACTCAAGGATATGCTGAGAACATGCTCAATGGAATTTAAAGGTGGATGGAATCAACATCTCCCTTTAGTTGAGTTCTCTTACAATAATAGCTTCCACATGGGCATTCAAATGGCACCCTATAAAGCTCTATAAGGTAAGCGATGTAGAACTCCTAATTTTTGGAATGAAGTTGGTGAGAGAAAGCTTATTGGGCCTAATCTTGTGAAAGAAATGACAGAAAAAGTCCATGCCATCTAGTAACACATTAATGCTGCCCAGAGTCGGAAAAAGAGCAATGCAAACAACTGTCGAAGGGACTTGGAGTTTGACTTTTGTGACAAAGTCTTTCTTTAAATTTCACCTTGGAAGAGATTCATTTGGTTTTGGAAGAAAGGGAAGATCAACCCTAGGTACATTGGCCCCAATAAAATCCTTGATCGCGTAGGAGTAGTGGACTATCAACTTTCCCTTCCTCAAAAAATGGCACATGTTCATGATGTCTTCCATGTATCCCTCTTGAAGAAGTATATAATTAACCCTTCACATGTTCTAAATCTAGAGCTGGTATAAAGGGAACATGACCTCTCTTATGAGGAGAAGCCAGTGGAGATCTTGGATCATAGAGACAAGGTTCTAGGAAACAAGACTACCCACCTTGCTAAGGTGTTGTGGGGGAGCCACAAATATGAAGAAGTCACGTGGAAACTAGAGGAATATATGAGGCATAAGTACCCACACCTTTTCTCTTATGAGGGTATGAGTTAAAATTTCAGGGACAAAATTTCTTAAGGGGGGAAGAATGTAACAACCTGAACTTTTGAATAATATTTGTTTCATAATTTTGTATATTATTTTATTCTGTAATCAATAAAACTACATCCTTTAATTAATTGAGTATAATTAAAATAATACCACTCAGTTTTTATTGTTATATGACCATTGGTCAATATGACTATTGGAAACAAAATTCATAACGTTGTTATTATTGTTTATAAATACAAGTGATCATGGTTAATTAATACAGAAAGAAGAGTTGATGACCTCATCTAGTATACTCAGGCCATACAAATCCCATATTTCATAGCTTGAGAATGAGGTTCCCTCACTAGGATTTTCTCTAGACCAAGTCCAAGCCGATCCAACATGTAAAGATTGAACAGAATCACATATGGGAGAAGTTCAAGCTGATAGAAATCACCACTTGGTCAATGTTGTCTAAGCCACCCCAAGATTCTATCACAATAGAACATATTACACTTAGGTCCTATGCATGTGTTATAAGGGGATATGTAATGAGACCTTCGTTACATTATGTAATCCTTTTGTATAAATAAAATTGTTATTTCTTATTATGTTAAAATTTTGAATTTGAAATGTCCGAATAAATGTAGGATGAAGTTCCATATTATTGATGAATTTTGGAAAAAGGGTATTTTAAAATATTTTTTGTATACTTTAAATAATTAATAATGTAAAATTATTTTAAAAAAATGGTCTCCTACGGTTGTGACCAGTAACAAATTTAGAGTCTAATAAGATCAAATTAATTTTTAGTGAATAGTAAAATATGAATAGTAATATTACCCTTGTGAATATTAATGTGAACAATGGAATAGTAACCTCACTTAAGAAAGTATAAATATGATTTAGGCATCTTTAATGGTGAAGTGATATAATAGTATAAGTAAATAACTGTTTCAAAAATTATTTGTTAGGTATTATTATTTTTCATGTAAATAGTGTTTTACTTAAAAATTAAATATCTCCTAATTAAAAAATTATTTTCATAAAATGAAGTTAATTTATGAATTTAGGGCATCGATTTTAGGTTAGGGTGAATTTATGATATTTTTATAAAATGTTTTGTTTTTTGGTGAGTAGTAAAAATACAGTTTTTGAGTTTCAGTGTGATTAGTGACATTATTAATGTTGTAACAATTATATAATCATTCTGGTCAACTTTTGAATAGTAAGATATGTTATTATGTGTCCCAAGTGGCCAATACCATGGGAACATACCATGGGAAAGCCCATGGTTTTTCAAATACCACCGATGAGGTGTCTCGTGGAAATTAATTAAATATTCCCTCTATTTTGCTATAAATACCAATCCATTCCCTCATTACTTTCATTCCAAAACCATCATCAATGAAGATATGGTCTTTTTACCACCCAAAGAGTCCTTCAAAGGTTCCCTCAAGCCCCCCAAGGTTCCAAACTTTGAGATTTCTAAGTCATTCTTCAAGTTAAGGGAACATTTCACCCTCCTCTTTTAAGTCATGACTTTCTTAATGTTATGTATTCCAGTTTCCATTTTATTATGTGGGGGCATGTTATTCTATATCATTAATTCTGTCCATTTTTTATCCAAATTATGAGAGTCCCTTTCCTCTCTCATCAACTGATTTCTAGATTTTTAAGTGACACCGTTAGGCTGCCCAATTTATCGGAAAAGAAATTGCATTTTCTCTTTTCTTTCAAGTTTTCTTTTCATGTGGTAGGTCATTGAAATATACACACAATGATCTTATTTATATTTTATTCTATCCCTCTATTGTAAAATGATTCATTTATGGATGGGATACCCTTTTCCCCCTTTTTTTATTGTTTTCTAAAACCATCTTGTATAGCCTTTATGCTGCAGAAATTTCATCTCAAAATTTCTCTCTCTTTCTCTCAATAAATTATTTTATCTTATTTATGTGAATACCTAGATCTATTTTGTTTCTATGGGTGTTCATAAAGACATAAAAAATTATATTATTGATTCTGTAATTGACATACATATAACCCTCATTACCTTCCATGGGTTATACATGACAAAATGATCATGTTTTTAAAAACTTTTTAAAACGTCATTATGTTGATATAAAACTAATTTCCTTTATTCTCTTTGTATTATTTTTGAAATTAATGATTATGATATATTTGTATCACATTAATATAAATACATATTAAGTGTGTGCTCACATATCACTTCAATGCATTGGGTAAAGAATTTAATCTCTAGATATGACAAGTTTCACGACACCTTAGTGAATAACCTTGGCAATGTTTCTGACACCTTGGGGATGAACCATGGTGATATGCTCATGAATGACTAAATTAAATGTTGTATCCATATATTCAAGTTATAGTTCAAGTTATTTTCATTATGATATACCTCTACTTCCATTGCTCATATGTTTTTCATCATGTTTTTATTGATATCACAAGTAAATTGATTCCCTTACATTCTTTACTGGGCCTCCAGCTCACCCTTTTATTTGATGTATGTCTCCAGGTTATGTGATGTAGTAGTTTTACATAGGATGAACTTCTCAATATGATTTTCAAAAGGATTTAAAAGTGTTTTAAGTTTTCATGTATTTTGTTCCTGATTTCCAAGACACTAGACTTTAAAGGTCCTTTGTTTGTAAAGTGTAATTAAAAGTTATGTAATATAAAGGTGGGATGCCATAATTTTTTAGGAAAAAGAATAAGTTAGTGATTAGGACAGAAGAAACTATCTTAGTAGAGTTTCTCAATAGTTATCCGGTGTTATTAGAGTTTCTGGTCACTTCTTATTTTTATTTTTAGAATATATATATATATATATATATATATATATATATATTAGTTTATTCTTTATATTAAATGGTTTTGGAATGTTTCTTTTATTTAATTATGGTCTTGGTTGATGGTTTAAATCATATTATCTCTTACTTATTAAACTTTATAGAGGAAAATAACTCCCATGAATACCCTTAATGGTATCCACAGATCTGTGGCCTTCTGGAGGTTGGATTCAGGGGTCGTTATCTCTCTTCTTCATTACTATCTTAGTAGGGGTACCTTAATAGGGAGGGGGAATGATAGAGTGGTATTAATGGTGTTGGTTGAGAGATAGTATAGAGTTTGGAGTTATGAAATGGAGTGGTTGAATGTGTTAGTAGGATAACAATATTAGATGGGTTTAGTAAGTTCTTTAAATAAGGGTGACTGGCTATGAAACAATATTTTATGGACACATTTGATATTAAAAAAGGGACTTCCAATTTACTTTAAATCCCAAGCGAAGTGATACTTTTTATAGGGTAGATACTTATGAGGGGATTATGCATCATGATTTTATACACACATTCTCGAATTTTGGAAGATAATGGGAAGTAGTTTAAAATTAATGAATTAATCAATTAATATTAAAATGTTTTGTTTAATGGGATTAAGAGTAACTGGAATTTTTTCTTTTAAAGATTTGGAACCAGGTCAATATCCCTATCAGGTTAGTTCAAAATATGTTCAATAGGATGTTCCAATGGATAACCATAGAGTGGAGGTCGACGATGATTATACTAAGAGGACACAATGAGAGTTACAGTGATAGGGTTTTCGGAAGTATGATGTCTCTATTTCTGATCGAGATTTACAAGATTAGATAGTGGAGGTTGATATAACATTCAGTTTGATCCATGCTTAGAAGGAGTAATGAGTTTATTTATCTTTGATTATGTTTCATGGGTAAACTTGATAATGGTTTCTTTTGTTTCTATGGGATCATGAGGAATCTTATATTCCATTTTGAAAGTTTTGGGGGCATTTTTAGGTTGATTTTAACTCTTTTAACACTAAGGTATTATTGACACCAAAATCAAGGAAAAGCAAGAACAAAAGGAGGGAGAAAGGGGATACCTCACAATGCTTAGACGCGGAGCCCCAAAGCCCTGTGGCCGGCACAGATCTCTCCCCTCGTGAACCTGCCATAGAGCAAGGAGGTGGGATGCTCCACGAACCAATTTGACCTTCGCAAACCCACCACAGAGTAAGGAGGCAGGATGCTCCATGAACCAATTTGACATTTGCGAACCCACCACGGAGCAAGGAGGCGGGATGCTCCGCGAATGGATTTGACATTCACGAACCCACCGCGGAGCAAGAAGTTGGGATGCTCTGTGAACTGATTTGACATTCGCAAACCCACCACAGAGCAAGCTTCATCTTCACACTGAGCAAGCTCTGCTTCACAGTGCCTCTTGCCTATAAATACCAAGCTCCCCTCGAGCCCAAAGGACGAATCCTACGACCTTTCACCTTCTCAGCTCCCACATCGTGAAGCAATTTTTTCTCTATGAACCATGTGTTTTTCAAGGTACTTTTTAATTGTGAAGTGCCTTCCCCCTTGCATGGATTTCGTCCCTCTTCAAAGAGGGATGCCCTTCACGGAGCCCATGGGCCTCCGCGAAGGAAGGAGATCCTCAAGGGGACTCAGGTCATCGCAGATCATTTATGCTTCGTGAAACACCCTTAATACACATGTGATCCATATGCTAAGGCGTGGTCACTATGCTTCGAGAAGCATATTGCTTCACAATGTTATGATTCACAAGGAACCCTCACTTCTCTAGGCTTTTCTCTGCGAATTCCTTTCCACTTCATAAAGTACCTTCCATATGCACCTATGACCTATACATAGGCTAGGCGACTTCACTTCACGAAGTACATCCCTTCATGGAGCCTCTCCACTCCACGGAGCACCAGAGCATCACTAGGCTTCTACCTATGAAACCGATTTCTCTGAAACTAATTTTCAAATGTAGCCCTTCAGGTTTTCACAAAGCAATTTCAAGGTCCAATGGGCGGTGCTACTCGTTGTATTGCTTCACCTCATGCTTCTTCGCATAGGAAGACTAATGGCTACTACTTCTTCGCATAACCACGCTAATGTGGACCCCCAAATGGGTCGCTCCACGACACCTCCCTTCCACGGAATTGCTGATTCCTTCCTTACCTCAAGGGTGGGTGGGTATCAGTTATGTATGTCCTAGGGGTGTGGAGAAAACCCACCTAGTCTGAGCTGCAGGACATTAAACTGCCAAGCACCTTCTTCATCAGCACATGACGTTAAACTATGACCTCGCCTCATGCCTTGCACACGGGGTGACCTATCTCAAACATTCTCTAAGGCCACTGGTCTCAATGGGAGTGAGGTCATTCCTCACATGGAATAACATCCTATTTATCAGAGCGGAGTCTATCCATGGGGAAAGGGCAACCGCCCTGGTGTAATCCCTTAACTTTTCTTGTAAGAGGTAGCATCCATGCTCCTTCTCTCTTCCTGGGTGCCAAATCCCTCTCCCACTAGGATTGATCACAAATCGGGCCTCCATCATGGAGTAAGTCCCAATATACATCAACCTTGGGATTCTAACCATGCGTAAGCCCCTATTTCCTCTTTGGGATACCAACCACATGTAAGCCCCACTCCACTTCCCACAGACACACCTTCTACGATGTGTTCGTCGGGCCTTTGTTTCCTCTTGTTTCTCCCACCGAGCATGACTCACATGGGCTTAGAGTAATCATCGAACATGACATACTATCTAGGTAGAATAGAGTGTAATCCCCACACACCCTTCCGAACTATGTAGACTTTGACCCTTGCCAAGGCAAGGTACATAGGAAGCCTCCCTGAAGTTCAAGCCCAATACTCATCAGTCCCAACCACCATCACATCGGTGCTCGCTCCTTCCAAAATACATGGAAATTGATCTTCTCCCAGGAAAGGTATGTAGGAAGCCTCCCTGAGGTTTAATCCCAAAAACCATTGGTTCTGGACCCCCTTCATGTTGGACCACCTTCATCCCGCATGACGTTAAACTACATTCCCCCTTTTCGTCCTGCACGATTTAAAAATGCATCCACCACCCCAAAATACATGGGCATTGATACCTGTCTCCTAGATAAGGTATGTAGGAATCCTCCCAGAGGTTCAACCCCATCTAGCAGTAAGCCGTTGTGACCCCATCCAACGGTAAGCTGTTGTGACACCTTCTAATGGTAAGCTGTTGTGACCCCTTCTAGCAGTAAGCTGTTGTGACCCCATCAAATGGTAAGACGTTGTGACCCTATCCAGTGGTAAGCTATTGTTACCTCATCCAGCGGTAAGACATTGTGACCCCATCAAGCGGTAAGAAGTTGTGGCACCATCCAGTGGTAAGCCATTGTGACCCCATCCAGCGGTAAGCCGTTTTGACCCCATCTAGTGGTAAGCCGTTGTGACCCCATCCAATGGTAAGCCTTTGTGATCCCATACAACGTTAAGCTGTTGTGACCCCATACAGTGTTATGCCATTATGACCCCATCCAGTGGTAATCTGTTGTAACCCCATCCATCGGTAAGCCGTTGTGACCCCCACTCAATGGTAAGTCATTGTCAGGTGAACTACAAGGACTTTGATTCCCTACCATAGAGAAACGTAGGAGGTCTCTCTGAGACTCATGCCCAACATCACCGTCGTCCTCGAGTCAACTCCATATCATTCTCCTCCCACTTCACATAACCATCCATAATCCATTTTGTTTCTTAAAAGGGCCACCACATCCCTGTGGGATCATACCACCTCATTCCCTATTGCCTTTAACAACAATCATGTAGCTAACCACGCGTTAGTCCCAACATCAGTGTTCCCTCCAGGGGTTTCACTCACCAGATCCACTCTAGTCAGTGTTCCAATCAGTCTGATTTGTCTCTGCTAGATGTTAAACCTATGGCATACCCTGTGTTAAACATAGGAATCTGAGGAAGACCTCAGATACCTACCTATGGTATATAATTCCCCGTGTTCTATGTGGGATTCCTCAGGCTTCAGTGCCCTCGAGAAGCCCTATAATAAGGGTAATAAACCAAGACACACCAGTGTTCTAGTGTCCAGACATTCCAGTGGTGTCCAACGTGACTAATCCTCTGACCGAAGGTTGCTACCCTGATCAGACCCCTTAGAATGTTCCTACAGATGGTGTGTAATTAAATGGTGTCCATGAAGATATGGAATTGGGAAGAGTTTCACAAACAACATATTTATTTATAAGGGAGACTCGGATTAGATGACGGGTTCTTAGGAGGAATCCACAAAATGAAGAAATGAGATCCTATAATCCCATTTTGATCAAGGATCAAACGTCCCTGAACAAGGAACATATGTTGCCCACCTTTGGAAATCATGAATGTGGGGCAACAAATAGTGTTGCCGTCCTCGAACAGATGGACGCACCCACCCCGATAAAATCATCAGAAACCAAAATATTGAACCTGGCATGAAGTTCTTCTCCTCAATATAGAGATTAGTAGCATTCGAGACATCATTGGACTAGTGTGTCATCAGATTCAACTATTCAGCATCGGGTCTCACCAAGCAAATAGCAGGCCTAGCATGAAACTCACCAGAAGTTGGGGAGTCAAAATGTTGTAATCCCAATCTACGATGTTTTCAGTGTGGATCCATCTTACCATCCATGGAAGATGGAATGGCGTTGAGGCACTGGTCGTTGATTCCTACCCTTTCATCACTAATGGGTTAATCTCCCTGATTTTCCAGAACCAAGTTACTGTAGGAATTCGATCACCGCTCGCCCACTGACGTAGGGGTGGGAGAAATTCCAACGCGGAAGTCCCACATGGATCTACCACTTTGACGACAATCTCCATTCCTACAAACACCAGTCACCCACACTCGATCTCCTCATATGAACCCATTCAACAGAGAGTGATCAATGACCTCATACGTCAGTATGAGGAGGAGGGGGTTATCCTGATCCGGAATATGGCCTGCCAGGATCTCGAGGCATCTGCGCCTCATCACCAACGCCACCCCCAAGGGCCGCATAGTGATCCACTGCTCCCCAATCCAACTTACAATAGTTTCAGGAGCCTCTCCCCAGAATTCCTCGATGAATCTCTCCCCTACGCCGAAGAGGTAAGGGATGTTTGGGGCGGCCTGGTCAGTATCCTGTTTCAGGGTCCCACAAGGAGGGCTCCCACTAGGTCGCACTGGTACCGCCATCTAGTACCATAGGGCTAAGAGCAGGTAAGCCATGCGCTTGAACCATTGGTCCCAATCTGGTTGACCCGATGCCTGCGTTGGGCACATGATGAGGAGGATGCCTGCTAAGGGGCGTCAACGTCATCAACGACTATGGCTCGGGCCACCGATGATGTATATCAACAACCCCTTGCATATGCTGAGAAGGGGAACTTGTATACCCATCCCGGATCAAGGCCCCAACCTCCCCACGAGCATGATGGGTTGACTCTCTCGGTTGCCGGTGCAGGTAGTGGCCGCAACCAGTATGTTGGCCCTCCCTATACCACAACCATGGAGAATGCGGGTCTTCCCCACTTCCAAGATCGGCATGGAATTCTGCCTCGTTCTACCCTTAGTCCGAATGAGGGACCTCCCCATAATGGTTACACTCAACACAGAAGCCTATCTCGTGATCATTATATTGAGTATGGAGTCATCCCTCCTTCCACAGACCGCCAGTGTGGGGATGTTGCACATCTGGTCAATCTCCAGCCTGGGGGGGGGGGCTCCCCATGTCCTTACAACAGCTGGTGAAGGTCCTCCTCACTAAAAAAATCTATGGGGTGAGGGTCAACTTTGCTTCACCTGAACCTAGCACAGAGGTCCTACCTGTGTTCGGCTCGACCAGAAAGAGGACCTTCATTGCGCTGAGATCACTAGGGGAAAAAAGCATGGGGTTCCTACCCATGCTCTTATGGGATCGAATGAAGGTCCTACCCACTCCATAACTTACCATAGAGGTCATCCCCATATCCCATTTGATATTTTTCCTGATGCTCCTCACTCCCCGGCTTACTCAGGTGGAAGTCCTCTCCACCCCAACACCAGTACGACCGAAGGTCCTCCTCACACCGGAAATCTGCCCTGTCATGAAGAACCATCCTGGGGTAGGAGGGCGGGTCATCGCTACCATAAAGGGAACACTAAGAAGATTCAGACTAAGATTAAAGTAGTCTGCTTCTCAGATTCTGAAGCCAAATACGACTCAACGATGGAACCCTCACCAAGATCCCCTGTGTCAAGGGTTGGGGTAGGAACAAGGCACATCATCCTAGTACTCCCAGAATGTGAGGTCCATCAGGTTCATGCCTCCCTCCACTAGTATATCTAGGAGGAAAAAAATTTGGAAACTCCACAGGTTATGGTCGTGCAATCACCAGCGTCATCATCAGAAGAACTCTTAACCTTGACTAGAGATCACGAAGATCTATTCTGAGGACCAATGGTGAACGAGCAGTAGCGTAGTCCACCGCTAACAGCCGTGGTCCATGCACCAGAAACTGCGGTAGTCAACCCATCTTACAACAATGTTGTGGTTAAGTCACTTCACTCTTTAAAGGATATCCTGAGATGTGGTGGTTTGTCAGCTTGCTCGCCGTACTCTCCACCAACCAGCCTACCATCCCAGCAGTCTGCTTCGGCACCGATACCCATTCCCCAACCACCTCCAGTTGATGAGTAGGGAAATGAAGGGCCCAAACCTAAATCCAAGCCTTGTACCTTATGAGATATCCTTGCAGCTGACCACTTCTCTGAGATGTTTTGGCTGGTTTTAGCACCAAATTTTTGTGTGCCAGAATCCCTCACCCAAGAGGAAGTTGAGTGTTTCCACCAGCCCTCTAGGTGACTCATTTTCGCCTTCTTCATCAGTGAGTGGCTTATCCTATGAGCCAAGTGAATTTTGAAGAGATTGACTAAAATATCGTCTGTTTGATTTGTCCACACTCCCTGTGGCCTAGCGCCCTGAGTCCCCAAGTCACCGTAGGGCCCTCCAGCAACAGTTCGTTTAGAGCTTCATGGTAGTCAGCAGGATTATCAAAGAGGCTTCTCTCCATATACAGATCCATGGCTGGGGACAATATTCTTTCCTCCTCTTCAGTCCTATCCAGTGACAACCCTGTTTTGCAGGAGACATAGAGGATATGCCTTCAGGAAGAGTCGTAGTTAACATGGAGGACCTTCCAGAGGGAGAGAACAAGCTAGAGCTTCTTGGAGAGAACCTTCACTCGGAGGGAGCTTCACACTTCTTGGATCCATCAGGAAGAATTAATCATCAACAGAGGAATATTTTAAGTCTTTCTATACCTACCGAGACGCTATTCCTCAACCAGAATCCCAACAAGGTCAAGGAAATCCATGGATCTGTTAAACCCTCTGGCCCATCTGGCTTGGTGCAAAAGGCAGAGGATGACCCTGAGAAAGCCGAGTTGTGTTAGAAACTCACAAAATAGAATAAGGGGGTCGAAGACCTCCTTGATGAACATGCAACAAAGCGACGACTGGACTACAGTGATCTGAGGCTAGGGCAGGCACAACTTCCCCTTGGTGAATTGCCTCTAGCTAACCCTGACCATCTTTCCCATGTAGATAGGGTTGAGGCTAGAACTTATGACAAGAGGGTGCGGTATGTCTCGCCCAATCCTCCTGAATGATGTGACAATTCCCAGGACCCAGCTCAGATTCCCCCAGCTGCCCTGTAGGTCGTTCAACTAGCCGCTCCAAGAGACGCTGGGCTGCCTTATCATGTTAAAGAACCCTCCAACACACTGGTAGTCATGGATCCCCATCAAGACAGGAACCCCCACCTAGATGATCCAATAGTGGCACTCATTGCCCGTCTTGAGGCATTAAAGACGCGTCAGGTGGCGCTACCGCCTGATAGGAAGCCTTATCCGATGTGGGTGGATGATATTCCAGCACCCCTAGGTTTCGAGAATCCCACATTTTCCCCCTTCAACGGTACAGGGGACCTATCACAACACTAGACCCACTTTACCTCAAGGTGTGGCCCCATGTTGGGAACTCTAGCACAGCAGGGTGCCGCCAAGCTCCGATGTTTTGTGCAGACATTGTAAGGACCTGCGTTTGTCTGGTACATCCAGATCCCCATCGGATCAATAGCTGATTGGGAGGACCTCCATAAGAAATTACTCTACCAGTTAAGTTCTACCACGTGGAAGACAAGTATCACATACCTCTTCAAGTGCAAGAAGAGGCATGATGAGCACATCACTGACTTTGTCACCTGGTGGAAAGGACTCACGTATTCCCATGACATGCCGCTGACTCAGGATCAATTGCTGATGATGTGCGTAGGGAATTTTAAGATGGAGTTGGTCCCCTCTCAGATCACCGAGAACTATCATGGGGGATTTCAAGACTTCTTTGAGAAGGCCCAACACCTAGAGGAAGCCTGACAACAGGCTAAGCAGGCATGAACGTTGACTCCTGCGATCCCAACAAGAAGGGACAACAGGGCTGAGCTTGCCACAGTGGACCAAATAGAGTCCCCCAAGATACTAGAGTTGTTTTTAGTGGAGGCACCTCCATAGCCTCGTAAAGTATCTCTACCTCAGGTTCAACCACTAGCCTACCAGTGCCCACCTCATAATCAGCAGGTGCCCCCGCGCAATGCTCTGCCACCGCCTAGGTGAGATAACCGAGTTACACCTCCTCAGCAGGATCCTCCAGCCCCTCATCAGGGTCAAGCTCCAAGGTCCCCCTTTCCAGATAGGAGAAACCAGGCCTACTCATTAGATGAGTCATAGGTCCCCGGTTACTTCTGCAGTGCCTTGGATGAGAGGATTCTACATTTGCTTGAGTGTAGAAGGCCGAAAGAGGCAAACCTCACTGATCACCCCCTACCACTGGATCTTGGGGAACACTCTCAAGAAGTGCTATGTTTTCAAATAATGGATTCAATACTAGGTAGATAACAACATAATTTGTTTAGGCCCAGCTCTGGAAGAGGTGGCATGTGTCTTCGTGAGGCCAGACAGTAGTAGTGATAGCGAGGGTGAGTGGTATCAGGTTTCAAATCACTGATCCCAGAAGTATAACAACTATATGGCTCACAAAATAGTCGCCCGTGCCCATGGTGTCATCCAAGCACACCTGAATCGGCCGAAGCCTTTAGAAGCTACAACCACCACTTCTGCATTGTCGTCTCAGCCGACCTCTTCCCATAAGAGAAAACACCGGCAGAGTAAGTGAAAGAAAAGTCCCCAGCCGATGCCATCATCATCCCGTAATTATGGTGACTTCATGCCCCCAGAGATGGGGATCCATCCCAGAATCCATCCAGTAGTGGACGAATCTTCGAGTGACGATCAAGGGTACGCCTCATTTAACACCGTAGAGCTGGTAAATCCCTACATGATTCCTGAGAATGAGGAGTGCTAGGCGAATCCTCCCAATATCCCTAGTCATTTCCAGCGTCGATGAAGCCTTGGCTACATGGTTCGTCGGAGTGCCTCAGTCAGCTCTTCCATCCAGGCTGTGCATGCTACCAAAACTAGGAAATAGGCTCAGCACAGAGCTCAACAAGGAAAACTTTTTCATCTTGTGGAATCAGGTCCACCTTCACCACCGTTTACGTTTCTGGATCAGGAAGAGCCACCCCGACCATGCTGTGACCAGCCACGCCCTGCTACAGGCCAGTCTCATTTGTCTGGACCTCATCTGGTAGCCACTCGGTAGGCCTCGACCAGTGGGCAGTGGGATGTTTACAGTACCAGTCAGCCACTGGTCTAGTCGATAGGACCCACCATACCTCCTGTCACAGAGCGACCTCCTGAAATCAGAATTTCATGCCTAGCGCGACAGTACAATGTCCTTAACCATCTTTCCAGTATTCCAGCAAGACTCTCGATCCTTGAAGCCCTTTGCCTATCATTAGATATGCGTGAGGCCCTCACTGAGGCTTTAAGAATCCCCCTCTAGTTTGAGATGGAAGTAGCAGTCGAAGAAGCCTTTTAAGATGAAGCGACTCAGAATTCTGAATTCCAGGACATTATCTTGTTCTCTAGAAAAGATGAAGGCTCTCCCATACAGGGGCACATACGCCCACTGTACATCACCTGTTAGTTTAATGTCATGGAGGTTCATCGCTGTCTTGTTGAAACGGGCTCTATAATTTACCTAATTCTGACTCAGGCACTGCAAAATCTAGGTGTAACACCCTATGATTTCATAGTACGTTATTTCTTCAAAGTAATTCAATAACTTGCACTACACGCAACACCGAGTTCTAGCACACCATGACTTACCAAACAAGCCGTTCAAAAGTGGTTATGAATATTTTTAACTGAATTTTGAACTTTATATAATCCTTATAATTTTAGAATCCATATTATGACTTTCTTTGACATAATGTAAGAACAAATACATTTTTTCAGATAAAAGAAGTATTTTTCAAAAAAATGCAATTTTACCGCCTTTTAATAGAGAAGAATTTTTAAATCCAATATTTGAAACTTCTATATATTTAATTTGACAAAATAAACTTCTTATTTAGAATTAGGACATAAGAATTTACTTTCAAAAAAGTTTTTGTGTTTTTCTGATAACTTTCATATTTGGGTGAATAGTGAAAAATACTATATTTTAACTAAAAACAACTTTTTAAATCAAAATAATTTATATTGTTAAATTATACATTTTAATGATTTGGAAGTATAAATATATTATATATTTACCATTTAATCCAATGATGGTAATTTTAGGTAATTTTACTTTGAAATTGGATATAAACAAGTGTCAAACTTTGGGTAGTTATTATTTCTTAAAAATACGCCATTTAGTTTTTACAACGGGAATTAATTTTAAATTAATAATTGCAACTTATATGCTTTGAATTTGGTAAAATAGACTTCATTATTGAATTTTTAATATCAAAATTATCTTAGGGTAATTTTTTGGTATTTTTCTGAAAACTTTTAATTTTTGATGAATAGTGAAAAATACTGAGTTATAGTTTAAAACTGAATTTTTATTTAAATAATTATTTATTTAATTTAAATTTATTTTATGTAAAAATAGATACATAATACCCTTATAAGTTCAATTTAATTCATTGGAGTCAGTTTATAATAATTTTAGATATATAAAATTTTTATTGAACTTTTCACCGTCTTTTACCCACCTCCTAGGAGAGTTTGCAAATTCACATGAAACTTAATTTTACCGCTTCTGTGAGTGGAATTTCAAAAATCCGAGAGACACAATTAATATCAAGGATTAAAATGTTGTTCAATAAGATAAAAATATTTTTTGGTGAATAATAACTTTTTACTTTTATTTACCACTGTAAAAAGTAAATAGGGTAATTAAGGGTAAAAATGATATTAATATTACCCTAAAAAATTTTATAATTCTATTGGGTAAGTATAATTCGACCAAAAACAACCTTAGGAATAAAATATGAACCTCTTTAGTCCACTTGGATTAGATTAGGACATTTATTATTATTTAATTCAAAGAAGAGTTAAAAAAGGTAAAATCAATGTTTAATAACTAAAACATTTATAATATAGGGTAATACATAAGATAAATTAGATTATAAATATTAATTATAAAGATAAAAATATTTCCTACATTATGGTATTTTATTTATAATTTTTATACATTAAATAATTTAATTTATTTATGACACAATGATGATGCAGTAATTACCTTATTAGTGAAATATTAAAATAATTGATATTATAAATACCCAAATAAATATAATTTGAGACTTTTAATGAATTAAACAAATTTTATTGGATAATATGAAATTTTAGGATTGATTAAATGAATCTGGTTTGAATGAATAAAGTTATTAAGACTTTAAAAAAAATCAATTATTAAATAGTGTCAAAATTGACATAAAAGAGTTTTTAAAACAAATATTATATTATTAATTAATATAATATTTGTTAAAAATCTAAGGATCGAAAAAAGGACTTATATGATGATAGGTATGTCAATAATGAACCACTTGGGGTTCTCTTGACTGTTTATAGTAAGTTTATTAATCATATAATATAAAAATACAAAGAGACATGGTAAATGTCAAACTATTTAACTAAGAGTTAAATCTAAAAGATAAGGGTAAAATAGTGACCCAAACTTATCTAAAACGTATTGGTTGAGTGGTTTGAGACCGATCCCCACCTTAGACTTTAAATAATCCAGTTTTGAGCCATTATTAACTGAATATGAATTTATTATAAAATAATACTTTAAGTTTTTTCTAATGATCCCCTCCTCCCCCTTATTAAAGGACACCACTTCTTACCAATTCCTCACACCTCTCAAGAATTTTGGCTCATCCAACCTCTACCCAATTAATCTCCCTACATCCCTCTACTCATCCTAGAAGCCTTACCTTAGGCCGAAGGCACTTCAAGGGTCCTTTTTTCTTCAAACCAAAGGGAGTTAACCAAATTAATTGTAACGATTTCTCTTAGCTTCTTTTCTTTTATTTTACTTATCCAAAACTTAAACTCTTATTATTATTTTCTTTTGTAAAAAAAAACAGTATCCTAAATATATTAGGATATTTTTATGAGAATTATTCAAACTACACTTATACACACCTCCATCTAATGGGTGAAGAACATAATGTTTCTGTGGATGGAAACCAAACGCCTCACGAAACGATGATTGTTCAATTATCTCCTACCGCCTCTCACGGTGGAGGTTATGATGGAACTATAATTAAATATGATATTAATGATATTTATTTTACATATAATCTTCTGTAATTCCATTTTATAGCATACCATTATTCTTTTCATGTTAATTTCATTTGAGGAAGTGCGGACTACCGCCCCCTCAAAGTGATATGACTCGTTCATACCATATATGGAATGTATAAAGGATGGTGTTAATGAAATTAAGTAACACATATACAATATTATATTATACTGGAATAATAATATACCTATGTATAATTTGGTTTTTATTCCTTTTAAAATGAAAAATGAAATGGAAGTAGCGTTCGTGCGTACGTACAGACTACTGTCTCCACGAACATGATGAGATTCATTCCCCAACATATACATTCAAGAATAATTTCATGTGATGATTAAAAATAATGTTTAAGGACTTGATATCATTCTGTATAAGAATAAGATACAACCTATGGATAATAAACGCAACTTATGTAACAAAACATATAAAAAAATGAGTAAGTGAACACCCAAAACGACGATAATACTAAAATATTATTAACAAAGCATTATTAAAAGATCATATATGATATCATATTTATGTATATGATTTTTCTATAATTTAATAAAAATGATTTAACTATTATACATGAGTTTAACCTACCCTCGACCAAGGAAAAGTACAAGTTAAGGGTTTATTTCAAAATTTCTTCATTATCCGAGGTTGTTTATACGTAATTATCTACTGGAACCTATTTATCATCCACATCCATGTTTCTTAAAAATTTATTTCAATTATTTTTTACTATTTACTAGACTATGGGATAAAGTCATTTATACCCTTGTTTGACTTTTTTATAAAATGGTTTGAAAGGAATATTTCCGTCGTTTTCCAAACAAGGTCCTTTTTAACCTTTTCGTCAAAGTTAAGAAAGAATGTTTTTTTAACTTATATGGCGGGTGAGGATATTTTCTGCCCTTATAAAATCATTGAAGCTTCCCTTAAAATCTTATATGAATATTTTCAAAGTAAATTTTTTAATTATGTGGCTTTTAAATGATTTTAAAAAAAAGATATATTTCTCTCATATAAGTTTTGATTTCATCTATGTCAACATCCTTTGATAGATTTTATGCTTATTTGAAGTTGATTTATTATGTTACAAAACTTCCATATAGTATTGAAGGTTTTGTGATATGTTTGACTGTCGATGTGTTATTTTTATACCATTCATGGTTTATGGAGAAAGTATTGACATTTCATATTCTAGTTTTAATATGAATGTTTATGTTATGTTTAAACCTATTCATATGAGGAATGCATTGGAATTAGTATGTGACGAGTGGAGCCTGCTATAGCTCCTCGATGCATCGGTAGGTCTCATGAGACAAACTAGTGTCTTGGCACAAGGCCTTGACAAAAACTTATTTGTAGTCTTGGAACAAGTCCTTGACTATGTGGTTATGAAAGTCTGGAATTATGCATTCCATCATTATGAAAGTGGTTATTGATATTTCATGTGATTATTAAACTAGTAGAATATCCATATGAATAAGTAAATGGAGTTATTTCATTTTATTTTTGCCATATTATGATGAATTTAAAGGTTAAAAGGATTTTGTTTTAGATATACATTGCCTTCAAAGTTTATGATTATTTATGAATGTTTTATCTATATTGTTATCCTTACTGACAATCTGAGCTCACCCCTTTCTATGTTTTATTTTTCCCAAGATGTGAAGAAATATTTTATGACTGACCTGTCGAGATAGTATGAAGGGGATATGAGTGTGGACCATGGAGACTATATTATTGTAGTTTTTCACTATATGATGTAATGTAAAATTTATGAATGTATAAAGTGATTCCAAGGCTAATAAACTAATCGGTATTTTGAGACATGATCTTTTGTGATCATGCCAATGATACGTAATAGTGCACCGACTCTGGGTAACTGGGGTCAGGGCGTTACACTAGGATTGTATGAATATGACTTGAGTCCCTCTAACCTAAGAATACAAGGTTATGACAAGACGAAATAGACACCGGTTGGTAAGATCCTCTTGAAGACCCAGTTTGGTGGCCTATTTTTTAGCACTGAATTTATGGTAGTCTCCCAGGACACTGCCTACAATGCGGTGATGGGAAGGCCATGGCTCCAACTTCATGGAATGTTCCCTAATCATATCACCAGTGCCTCAAGTACTCCTTTAATGGTCGAGTGGGCGTGATTCAAGGTGATGCGTTTCCCTTTTCCTCTTGTGAAGCCTGCTACCTTGATGCCAACTACTACAAGATCAAGGACAAGAAGATTTAGACTAATGAGGTTGAGCTTGCCGTAGCTATGAATGACCCGTGGACAGATCTAGATGAAACCTACGTCTTTCCAATCCACCGATTTGAGGTTATGACCTCAGACATGGGACAATGATTCATTGTTTCTGGGATGAGGGGGGAACACATTCCCAGGCCTAAGAGAAGCTGGAAGATCACCTCACACTCCTATAAAAATCAGGATCAGGTGATCCTGGAGCTTCCTACTCCCATAAGGTATCGGGATGTCTACCCCATGGTAATGAAAATACGTCATACGTGCTTGTTCTGCCAGGATGGAATTAACAGGCTCAAGACGACACACCGCTATTGCTTCAATATCATCAAGAATGGCTCCTTGGGCCAAAGGCCAGATGGGATCAGATCAATAGCCTTCATCACTGTGGTTGCGACAACACATGATTCCTTCGATGTAGTGACCACTTCCACACAGGCTGGTACCAGCCTCCCGTCGGGATCTTCTAACTCAGAAGAAATTCCGCTCGCCAAGGATCCCTACCTTATAAGTGGAGAAGAAGATTTAGAGGATAATCCTATCACCTTTGAAGAGGGTGTCTCTGCCATAGTCGATGAGTTGGTATAGGTGAACCTCAGTAGCGAGGCAGACCCGAAACCCACATTGATCAGTGCCGTCATGCCCCTCGAGGAGAAACGAAAGTACATAGAATTCTTGAAACAAAATTGTGATGTATTCGCATGGAGTTAGAAAGAGATTCCAGGACTATATCCTTGGGTAGCTGACCACCGCCTTGGTCTCCTGAAAAATCATTGTGGGTTCAATCAGCCTCCCAGAAAGATACACCCTTCTCATGGTGCCATGTTAGAGGCAGAAGTTGATAAGCTCATCCGATCCAATTTCATTAAGGAGGACCAGTACCCCAATTGGATAGCCAATATTATTCCAGTCAGGAAGAAGAACTAACATATTAGAGTCTGCATCGACTTCTGAGATCTCAACCATCATTATCCAAAGGATGATTTTCCTTTGCCTGTGATAAAGTTGTTGATTGATGCTAAAAATGGATTCCAAGACCTCTCCTTAATGGATGGGTACTCCGGGTATAACCAGATCCGAATGGTCCTTGTGGATGAGGAGTTCACATCCTTCAGGGTGCCACAAGGTACTTTTTGTTACCAAGTCATTCCCTTCAGTCTAAAGAATGTGGGTGCCACCTATCAGGGGGATATGCATCGCATATTTAAGTCGATCCTCAGAATTTTAGTGGAATGCTATGTTGAAGATCTGTTGGTAAAATATCACTAGTGTTAGGACCATCTCAAAGACTATGAGAAAGTGTTCTACTTCCTCCGCTCTCATCACCTAAAGATGAACCCATTGATGTGTGCCTTCGGTGTCACCTCTGGAAAGTTTACCGGCTTTTTTTTGAGGTACATGGGCATTGAGATCAACCCAGATAATATCAAGGTCATTAGACAGATGTATCCTCTGAGAAACATTCAGGAGCTTCAAGGATTCCAAGCCCACCTAGCCTACATACGCCGATTCATTGTGAATCTAGACGACAAATGTAAGCCCTTTTCTCATCACACGAAGAAAGGCTCCATCTATGAGTGGGATGAATAATGTAAGACTACTTTTGAGGAGATCAAGAAGTATCTGCTCCAGCCTCCGGTCTTAATGACACCCATCTCCAGAAAGACACTGTTCCTTTATGTGACCTCCCTAGAATAATCTCTTGGTTCCCTTCTGTCCCAGAAGAACAAAGAGGGGATGGAGAACAGCCTTTACTACCTCAGTCGTATGCTCCTCGATATAGAGATCAGATAATCCCCCATTCAAAAGTGATACCTTACACCAGTATTCACATTATAGAATTTACGACATTACTTGCAGCACCACGAGGTATAGTTGGTGTCCTGAGTAGATCCACTGAAGTACATCCTGAACTGCCCCATGTTGACATGCCATCTAGCTCAGTGGGCAGTGATTCACCAGTAGTTCGATATCAAGTTTTTCCCACAAAAATCTATTAAAGGTCAAGCATTGGAAGAATTCCTTTCTTCCCATCCATCTCCTACTAACCAGTCCTTGGATCTTGATTTCCCCAATGAGGTGATCCTCTCGATAGACCAATCCATGTCGTGCTAGAAGATGCACTTCGATGGTGCTTCCTGAAGCCCCACCGGCAAAAGGCTCAATGACCCCAGGCTCAATAGAGTAGGCCTGGGAATCATCTTCATTACCCTGGAAGAATCCATCCCACCATACTCATTCTTGTTTTTAGAAGGCTACACCAACAATGAGGTAGATTATTAGGCTCTTATCACTGGCCTCGAGCTGGCCCTCGATTTTGATGTGCCCCATTTTCATGTGAAAGGGGACTGTGAACTAGTCATCAAACAGATCAACAGTGACTATGTCGTTAGAAATCTAGAGCTCATACCATTATTGGAACACACTCTCCAGATAATGGACCAGTTCCCATCTTGGACAGAAGTTACTCATGTTACTCGATCTCAGAATGGTTGAGTTGATGCTCTGGTAGGCCTGGCTGCATCACTTGCAGAGCCTGAGCAGGATGATCAGATTATCCACATAGAACATCGAAGAGTCATTTCTCCTATCACCCCTGATGATGATGACGACCTACGGGTAAGCCACTTTATGGATAAGGCCTTCACTCCAGGACCCCCGTGTCCCCTGGATGCAGTGATCAAAGTGACTCCCAACTAGAGATCCCCCTTTGTTGAGTATCTTCAAAATTGTTATCTCCCAGTAGATTAGGCTGGGTGTAAGTGAATCCGACACTGCGCATTGCAGTTCACCCTCTAGGACAGCCCTGGCCATGAGCATATACTCTAAAATCATGGGTTTGAGGGGGTTCTCCTCCATTGCATTCAAGGAGTTGAGATTTCTCAAGTCATGAAGGAGGTTCACGCTGGTTCCTGCGGGTCTCATCAGACCAGGCCAAAACTATACCACCAGATCTAGAGACTGGGGTACTTTTGTCCCTCTATGATCCATAACTGCATCGAGTTCGCCAAAAGATGTCATCCATGCCAGATTCATGCTAACATCATGCATCAGTCGCCAGAGACTCTCCACTTCACCAAGTACTCGTGGCCATTTTCAATGTGGGGACTTGATGTCGTGGGACCATATCCACCGGTGAAAGCTCGCCAGTACAGGTTCATCCAAACTACTACATATTTTTTCTCCAAGTGGGAAGAGGCAGTCCCAATCAAAGAGGTCAAGGCATGTTCCATCATTGACTTTATGATATTCAACATCATCTGCCGATTTGGAGTCCCCCATTCCATTCTCAACGATAATGGCCCAAACATCCGAGTATCTGAGCTGAAGAAATTGTATGCTATGTACAAAATCAATTCTAACCACACCTCTCACTAACATGCTGTAGATGCCAAAAAACGATCAAAGATTGAAGAAGGTTTCAAAACAAAAAAGAGAAGTCATATTTAGATCCGAAGACCCAATCCGGGGGGCCCGAAAGAGTCACGCGAAATAAATTCCCTAGTGCGCAAAAAAATGTTCCATGTGTGGAAAGTTCCAGGAATCGCGATAATTATGCGGTGGGGGCGCAAAATATTTCGCGCCCCCGTCCCGTGTGGTGGATATTTCGGGCCGCCAACCTCGGCCCACAATTATTTTGCGCCGAACTGTTTTACATGCCATTAAACGCCTACAAATAGAAGGTGACCCCTTCTACTTCCGGGATGAAGAATCTGAACCAGCTCTTGTGCGCGAAATTCGCCTTCCGTGCGCGCAAAGATGGATTATAGGTAACATTATTTTCACACCAAGTCACCCCAAGATCCACCTTCGTCCGAGATCCCTTAGGTTTAGACTGAATTTCAATACCTTCGGGGTCCACACTCGGTGCACAATCCCTTCCACTTGCACGTAGGCCGGCCAATTGCGTGCAATCCCCTTCAATTTTAAGCACCCTAGTCATTGCGCGCAGCCTCTACCAATTGTGCACAATTAGTACTCCTTGCGCGCCATCCTCTTTAGTCACGCACAAAACATCGTCTCCATTTACGCGCAATACTTAATGATTTCATTCCTCAGAGTGTAAGCCCCATACCAACATGAACTATGGGGACTTTGATCCATGTTAAGGCATGGTACGTTGGAAGCCTCCACGAGGTTCAAGCCCAATAACCCACCACCTTGGGCCACCTCAGAGGGTAATCCCAAAACACCATCCCGAACTATGATGACATTGATCCATGTCAAGGCATGGTACGTAGGAAGCCTCCACGAGGTTCAAGACCACCACCTTGGGACACCTTAGAGTGTAATCCCCATATCATCCCGAACTACGGGGACTTTGATCCATGTCAAGGCATGGTACGTAGGAAGCTTCCACGAGGTTCAATCCCACCACCTTGGGCCACCTCAGAGTGTAAGACCCATACCATCCCAAACTATGGGGACATTGATCCATGTTAAGGCATGGTACATAAAAAGACATCACAAGGTTCAAGCCCAACAACCCACCACCTTAGTCCGCCTCAGAGTGTAAGCCCCAAACACTATCCTGAACTACGAGGACTTTGATCCATGTCAAGGCATGGTATATAGGAAGCCTCCATGAGGTTCAAGCCCAACACCTTGGGCCTCCTCAGAGTGTAATCCCCATACTATCCCAAACTATGGGGACTTTGATCCATGTAAAGGCATGGTACATTGGAAGACTCCACGAGGTTCAAGCCCACCACCTTGGGCCGCCTCAGAGTGTAAGCCCCATACCATCCCGAACTACAGGGACTTTGATCCATGTCAAGGCATGGTACGTAAGAAGCCTCCATGAGGTTCAAGACCAACACCTTGGGCAGCCTCAGAGTGTAAGCCCTATACCATCCCGAACTACGGGGGATTTGATCCATGTCAAGGTATGGTACGTAGGAAACCTCCACGAGGTTCAATCCCACCACCTTGGTCCACCTCAGAGTGTAAGCCCCATACCATCCCAAACTACAGGGACTTTGATCCATTTCAAGGCATGGTACGTAGGAAGCCTCCACGTGGTTCAATCCCAACAACCCACCACCTTGAGCCGCCTCATATTTTAATCCCCATACCATCCAGAACTACGGGGACTTTGATACATGTCAAGTCATGGTACATAGTAAGCCTCCACGAGGTTCAATCCCAACAACCCACCACCTTGGGACTCCTCAAAGTGTAAACTCCAATCCATTCCCAAATTATGGGGACTTTGATCCACATCAAGTCATGGTACTAGGAAGCCTCCATGAGGTTCAAGCCCACCACCCGATCGTTGCGACCATATTCACGTTGGTTCACCAACACCTTAGGCCGCCTCAGAGTGTAAGTCCCAACCCATACCCAAACTACAAGGACTTTGATCCTTGTCAAGGCATGGTAAGTAGGAAGCCTCCACGAGGTTCAAGCCCATCACTCCTATCTCATCCTGATCTCTCCCTCGAGCCTATGTGTCTCGGGAAGCTAATGCCCCAACCCGGAGGCTCCACTTCTTCTAGGTCCCATCCATACATCCATTCTCAAGGGTCGCCTCCTCAAGTGTCCCATCGCTTCACTGAACTACGAGAACTTTAATTCCTCACCACGGGGATACATAGGAAGCCTCTTCAAGGCTCAAGACCAAAATTACCGTCACCCTTGCAATGTCCATATTTCATCCCCCCTTCACTTCATTACCCATATTGATCCTCACCCAGGCCGCCACATCCTGGTGAGATAATGCCAACCCCATACCCCGTTTCCACTGACAACATTCGGGAAGCCACCCATGTGTTGGCCCCAATATCGGAGTTTCCTCCAAGGGGTTCCTCCATCTGATGCACTCTAGTCAGTGTTACGATCAGTCCAGTCTGTCTCCACTGGACGTTAAACTTGCGGCATACCCTGTGTTAAACATGAGAAGATGAGGAAAATCTCAGATACATGCCCATGACATATGATTCCCCACATTCGATGTGGGATGCCTTAGGCTTCCGCGCCCTTGAGAAGCCCTATAATAAAGGAAAGAAGACAGACATGCCAATCCCCTAGTGTATAGACACGCCAGTGATGCCCAACATGATACTCCCCTAATCGAAGGTTGCTACCTTAACCAGACCCCTTAAAATGTCCTGACAGAAGCTGTGTAATTAACTGGTGTCCCCGAAGATATGGTGCTGGGAAGAGTTTCACGAACAACATCTTAAATCTATGAGGTAGATCCAAACTAGGTGACAAGCTCTGAGAAGGAATGCATGAAAGGAAGAACCGACATCCCATAATCCCGTTTCGATCAAGGAGCATACATCTCTGAATAAGGACCGGATGCCACCCACCTTTGGAAAGCAGGAATTCAGGGTAACATCTATGCGTCCTCCTCCCAACGGATGTGTGTGCCCTAGTGAAAGCATCAGAAACAGAAATGGTGAACCTGAAGGGAATATCTTCTCCTCAGTATGGAGACTAGTTCCATTCGAGTCATCAGTGGATGAGCATGTCACCAGACACTGTCATCCGGCACAAGGTCTCACCAATAAAACAGCCGGCCTGACGTGAAACTCACCAGAAGTTGGGGCAGTCAGGACATTGAGTATCCCGTTCTGCAACGTTATCAACATGGATCCCTCTTACCTTCCACGAAAGACGGAATGATGATGGGGAACTAGTTGTTGATTTATTTTCTTATCATTATTAATGAGTTCATATCCCTGCTTTTAGGAACCAAGTTGTTGCATCCGGAACTCGATCACCACCTGCCCACCGGCACAGGGGAAAGGGAAATATTGACATGAACACCCCACGTGGTTCCGACCCTTCCATGACGGCCTCAACCGCCATGACTGCTGGGTTCCCACACCCCCTCTCCCCATCGGAAATTATCCAGTGAATGGTAATTAATGACCTTGTACTCAAGTACAAAGAAGAGGGGATAATCCCCACCAGGGATATAGCCTGTCTAGTTCTCGAGGTGGCTGTACCTCGCCGTCAACGCCGCCCCCGAGGCCTATGCAGGGATCCATTTCTCCCCACCACGACATTCAATCGTTTTGAGATCTTGTCCCCAGAACTCCTTGACAACTCTATTCCCTACTCCGATGAGATAGGGGATGTTCGGGTCGGCCCGATTAGAGTCCCGCTCTAAGGGCTCCCAGTGAGGGCTCCCACCAGGTTGCGTCAGCACCACCGCCCAGTTCCCCAAGCCAAGGCATAGGTAAGCCACGTACCTACACCACCATCTCTGGTTCAACTGACCCGGCGCCAGCATCGGGGAAAAATGTAAGATGAAACCCACCGTGGGGCATCAACGTCAGCAACTAATGTGGCCTGAGCCACCGTTGACTTATATCCCCAACACTCCGCCTACATTGAGCAGGGGAAGTTATATGCCTAACCTAGATCGAGGCCCCAACCACCCCACGGGCAGGCTGGATCGACTCTCTCAGTCACCGGCACAGGTGATGGCCACTGTGGACCAATCCACAGCAATGCCACCCAGTGTAGAGGCCCCCTCCGTACCGCCGCTACAAGAGGTGCAGGTCTTCCCTACTTCCAACCTCATCTTGGAGGTCTGCCCCATGCCACCTTCAACCCATGTGAGGGTCTTCCCCATGAGGGCAACACTCTTTATGGGCATCTCTCCCGTACTCACTACACTGGGTACGAGGTCACTCCCCCTATCGTAGACCGCAGGTATGGAGACATTTCATGTCTGGTCACTCGCCAACATGAAGGCCCTCCTCATGTCCTCGTACCACTCGGCGAAGGTCCTCCTCGCCCCAGCAATCATAGGGGTGGAGGCCAACTTCACTTCACCAACACCCAGCACGCAGGTCCTTCCCGTGCTCAACTTTACCAGTATGAGGACCTTCCTCACACTGATGTAGTCAGCGGAAATGATATTGAAGGTCCTACCCATGCTTCTTCTTCTCCTACCTCTACTTATGTCTGCTCTAGTGGAGGTCTTGCCTTCTCTAGTGCTTCCCACAGAGGTCCTCCCTGTGTCGCTTTCAACATTTTCCCCAGTGATCCTCGCACCGCGGCCCACCTTGGTGGGAGTTCTCTCCACCCCAGAACTCGTATGACCAAAGAAACTCTTCATGCCGGAAGTGGGCCTTGACCCAAAGAGCCACCCAGGGGTAGGAGAGCAGGTGGTCATCGCTGCAAGAGGAATTCTGGGGAGGGATGGATAGGAATCAGACAAGTTCACTTCTCAGACTTTGAGGTGGAGTATGACTCAGCGCTGGAGCCCTCCCCTCAGTCCTCTGAGTCGAAGGCTGGGGCAGGAATGAGGCGCATCATCCTTGTACTCCCGGAATTCGTGGTCCATAGGATCCATGTCTCTCTCTGAAGGTATATCCAGGAAAATGAGAACCTGACATGTCCCTAGGAACTGACCACACAGTTGCCACTATCATCTCTAGAAGCACCCTCTGCCTCAGCTAGAGATTGGAGAGAGCTATTTTGGGGGTCGATGGCGGAAGATCCGCGACATAGATCACCCTCAGTAGATGCTGATGCTGTGTTAGGAGATTTTGTCCCCGGTCCATCCTATCATGACATAGTGTCCAGGTCACTACAATCCTCAGAGGACATCCCAAGAATCGACGGCTAGTCAGCCCGCTCTCCATACTCTCCACTAGCCAACCTGACATCCCAGCGGTCTGACTTAGTACCGCTACCAGTTCCTCAGTTACCCACAGTTGAAGAGTGGGGAAATCAAGGTCCAGACCCTAAAGCTAAGCTGAGGAGCTTCTGGACCATCCTCGCAGCGGACCACTTCTATGAGAAGTTTTGGCCGGTCACAGGACCAAATTTTCATACGCCGAAATATCTCACCCCAGAGGAGTTTGAATGTATCCGCCAGACCCTCTATATGACTCACTTTCGTCTTAGCCACCAACGAGTGTCTTATCCCATGATCCAAGTGCACCTTGAAGTCATCAGCAAATAGTGTCGTCTGGTTGACCTGGACACACTCCCCACGGTCCAGCACCCTGAGTCACCTGGTCACCACATGGCCCTCAAAAAGTAATGCTTTCATAGTTTACAAGTACTTTTCAAGGTAATTAAGGATGCTACCCCCCACGTGAAAGTCCGTGGATGGGGGCAGTATGCTGCCATCCTCTTCAATTCTATTTTCCAGCAGCCCGACTTGATAGGCGACATTGAGGACATGCCCCCAAGAAGAGTTGCAGTCAACATGACAAATCTGCCGGGAGGGGAAAATGAGCTGGAACTTCTTGATGGGAACTTACTCCTTGAGGACATGCCCCCACTATTATACCCATCAAGAAGGATTACTCATCATCAGAGGAACCTCCTAGGTCTCCCTGCGCCCACTGAGGCATTGGTACTCACCCGAAATTCCGGTAATGGAAAAGAGAACGTCGGAGCTATCATGCACTTTGAACCATCCACTTCAGTGCATAAAATGGAAGAGGACCCCGAGAAGGCCACGTTGCACCCACAACTAGCTGTGTAGAAGAAGTTGGTCGATGAAATTCTGGATGAATGCATTGCAGAGCGATGAACCCACTATAGTAATCCTAGGCCAGGGCAGTAGGGGCAGGAACAACTACTCCTTGGCGAGTTGCCCCCAGGAAACCCTGATCATGTCGCTCTCGTGGATAGGGCGGAAGCTGGAGCTCACGGCCAGAGGGCATGGTATGTCTCGAAAAACCCTCCTGAATGGTGCGACAATCCAAGAAACCCTGCTCGGGCTCCCCCAGCCACCCCAAGGGTCGCTCCACCAGCCGCTCCAAGAGCCGCTGAGCCTGGATACCGCAATGAGGAACCCGACAACACGCTCATGGTTAGGGATCCCCATCAAGACAAGGAAACCCATCTAGATGATCTAATGGTGGAACTCATTGCCTTCCTAGAGGCATTAGAAATGCGACAGGTGGCCATCCCACCTGATGGCAAGTCATACCCGGCATGGGTGGATGATATACCATCACCTTTGGAATTCAGGAACCCCACCTTGTCCACCTTTAATAGGATAGGGGATCCACTACAGCACCTGGACCACTTCAACTCAAGGTGTGGGTCTATACTGGGGACTCTAGCGCAGCCGAAGACTGCCAAGCTTCACTATTTTTTTCAGACACTGGAAGGGATGACATTCGTCTTGTATAGACAGCTCCCCGTCGGATCCGTGACCAGCTGGGTGGACCTCCGCAGGAAATTCCTTTACCAGTTTAGCTCTACCACCCAGAAAATGAGTATCACAGACCTCTTCAAGTGAAAAAATTCCTGATGAGTGAGTTGCGAACTTTATCGCCCGATGGAAGGGGCTCACATACTCCCTTGACATGTCACTGACTCAGGAGCAATTACTGACGATGTGCGTAGAGAACGTCAACAAAGATATGGTTCCATCCCTGATCACTCAGAACTATACCGTAGGGTTATGATACTTCTCATATAAGGCCCAGCACCTCGAATAATCCCTACAACAGGACATTCAGGCACATCCGTTTCCCCCCTGTAATCCCAGCAAGGAGGCCTGCCAGAGCCGAGCCCGCTACAGTGGCCCAAATAGAAGCCCTCGGGCAACTATAATTGCAACCAGTAGCACCAGACCTATAGCCTTTAAGAGGCCCTCCACATCAGGCACATCCTCTGGCTCAGTAGCGTCCTCAGAATCAGCAAGCGCCCCCACAGAATGCACTGTCACCGCCTAGGCCAGACAATCAGAGTCCGCCTCCTCGACAGGCCACTCTGGACCCTCGTCAGGGCAAGGCTCCTAGAGACCCCTTTTCGAAAAGAAGAAACTGAACCTACACGTTCAATGAGAACCGGGTTCCCAGTTACTTCCACAATGCCTTAGAGAAGGGAATTGTACCCTTACCTGAGTGCGAAAAACCAGAAGAGGCGAATCTCACTGATCGCCCCAATTACAGCCCTTATCACCGGATCCCGGGGAACACCCTCAAGAAATGATATGTGTTCAAGGACTGGATCCAAGACCTTATTGACAATAATATAGTCATCTTGGGCCCGACCCTGACACAAGTGGCAGGTGTCTTTGTAAGGTCAGACAACAGCAGTGACAGTGAAGGCGAGAGGCAACAAGTTTCTAACCGCATGTCCCAAAATTACGACACCTGGATGGCTCGAAAGACGGTTGCTCGCACCCGTGGCATCATTCATGCATTATTGAATCAGATGGAGCCTTCAGAAGCTATGGCCACCACTTCTACATCATCATCTCAGCCGACCTCTTCCCAGAAAAGCAAGCATTAGAGACACAAGAAAAAGTAATGTGCCCCACCAATGCCATCGTTGTCTCGTAATCTCAGCATCTTTATGCCCCCAGAGATGTGTATCCCTCCCAAAATCTTCCCAATGATAGATGACTCTTCAAGTGACAGTCAAGGGTATGCTTCAGTTAACACCGTCAAGTTAGTAAACCCCTATATGACTCCCAACGAGGGGGAGTGCCAGACGAACCTTTCCAACGTCCCCAGCCGATGCCAATGTCGATGAAGCT
This sequence comes from Viscum album, assembly GCA_963277665.1. Lineage (NCBI taxonomy): Eukaryota > Viridiplantae > Streptophyta > Magnoliopsida > Santalales > Viscaceae > Viscum > Viscum album. The sequence goes on along the minus strand of OY728125.1, from coordinate 351,755,528 downwards.
GCATGGGTCATCGGGGCACATCAGTTGGAACCTCCATCCAGGCCATGCATGCCAATAAGGCCAAATAGTAGGCCTAGTGCAGAATGCAGCATGTGAAGCCTCTTCATCTGGTGTCGACAGACCCACCTCCACCACCGTTTGTGCTACTAGATCAAGTAGAACCACTTTGGTCGTGCTGCGACCAGCTTTGCCCTGCTACACGCCAATCTCAGCTATCCGATCCTCAACGGACAACTACTCTTTGGGCTTCGACTAGTGAGAAACGGGATATACCCAGTACCAGTCTGCCGCCGGTCCAGCTGGTAGGGCCCACCATGCCTCATATCGCAGAGCAGCTTCCTGCAAGAAGAATTTCACGCCTGGCGTGGAAGTATGATATTTTTAAGTACCTCACCGGCATCCCAGCGAGGCTTTATATCCTTGAATCCTTTCACCTATTTCCATATATGCGCGAAGCACTCACCAAGGCTTTAAGAATCCCCCTCCAGTTTTAGACGGAGGTAGCAGCTACAGAATCATTTCATGCTGAAACAGTTGAGAATGCTGAATGTCAGGCCATCATTTCGTTCTCTAGAGAGGATGAAGGCTCCCCCATACAGGGGAACATCCTCCCATTGTACATCATAGGCCAATTTAATGTCATGGAGGTTCGCTATTGTCTCGTTGACACTGGCTCCAGGATCAACCTTATCCCGAAATGTACACTACTGAAGCTAGGTTTATCCGAAGATGACCTGACTCCCTATGATTTAAGAATCATGGGATATGATAGGATAGAGCAGACCCCAGTCAGCAAGATCCGTTTAAAGACCCAGTTTGGTGGCCTAGTTACTAGCACAGAGTTTATGGTTGTCTCCCAGGACACTGCGTACAATGCATTGATGGGAAGGCCATGGCTCCACCTGCACGCGGTGGTCCCTTCATTGTATCACCAATGCTTCAATTACTCTCTTAATGGTCAAGTGGGCATACTCCAAGGTGATGCATCTCCTTTCACCTTTTGTGAAGCCTGCTACTTGGACACTGACTATTACAATATCAAGGATAAATAAGTCCAGACAAGTGAAGTTGAGCCCGTCATCGTTACGACCGACCCTTGAGTAGGCCTGAATGATGCCTACATCTTCCCAATCCACCGATTAGAGGCCACAAACCCTGATATGGGGAAATGTTTTGTCATTTTCGGGACAAGGGGAACCATGCTCCCAAATCTGGGTGGCGTCGAAAGATCACTTCGTATTCTTATATGAATCAGGACTTAGTGATCATGGAGCCTCCCACTCCCATAAAGTATCGGGGCGTCCGACTCATGGCAACGACAGTACATCATACTTGTCTGTTTCACTGGGCTGGAATAAGCCGGCTCCGACCGACGCACTACCACTGCTTTGATATTATCAAGCATGGACCCTTGGTCCGGAGACCAGATGGGATCGGGTCAACATCCTTCATTGTTATGGTATCGGCAACGCCGAAGTTCCCCGATGCAATAACCACTACTGCTCAAGCTGGTACCATCCTCCCACAGGGGTCTGGTAACTCAGAAGAAACTTCCCCCATAGAAGATCCCTCCATAAGTGGATAAGAGGATATAAAATATGCCCCCCGCCTTTGAAGAAGGCGTCTCTACCCCAATCGACAAGTTGGTACATGTGAACCTTGAAAGCGAGGTAGACCTGAGACCCACATTGATCAGTGCTACCATATCCTCTGAGGAGTAGTATCCGTACTTAGACTTCCCTAAATAGCAATGTGATGTGTTTTCCTGGGGTTATTATGAGATGCCAGGACTAGATCCTCAGGTAGTCGTTCACCACCTCGGTCTCCCTACAAATCATTGTGGGTTCAAGAAGCCTCCCAAGAATATGAACCCCTCTCATGGTGCCATGGTTGCTACCGAAGTTGACAAGCTCATTAGAGCCAACTTCATTAAGTAGGTCCAGTACCCCAAGTGGCTATCCAATATTATTCCAATCAGGAAGAAGAATGGATAGATCAGAGTCTGTATCGACTTCTGAAATCTCAAACACCATTGTCCGAAGGATTATTTTCCATATCCTGTGACAGAGCTCTTGATTGATTCCACAGCTGGGTTCTAAGCCCTCTCCTTCATAGATGGTTACACCGGATATAAACAGATCCGAATGGCCCCTGAGGACGAATAGTCTACATCTTTCAGGGCACCCCAAGGTACTTTCTATTACCAGGTCATTCCCTTCGGCCAGAAGAATGCAGGTGCCACCTATCAGCAGTCCATGCACCACATATTCAAGCTAATCCTCGGGGCATTGATGGAGTGCTATGTGGATGATCTGGGGGTCAAATCCTGCCAGCGCCAGGACCATATCAAGGATCTTGAGAAAGTGTTTGGCTTCCTCCGTTCCTGCCACCTAAAGATGAACCCATTAAAGTGTGCTTTTGGGGTCCCCAATGGAAAGTTCCTTGGCTTTGTTGTCAGATAATGGGGAATTGATATCGACCTGAAGAAGATCAAGGCAATCAGCCATATGCCTCCCCCGAGTAATATTCGGGAGCTTCAAGGTTTCCAAGGACACTTGGCCTACATATGATGATTTATTGCAAATTTGGCTGGAAAGTGCAAGCCCTTATCCAAGCTCATGAATAAGGGAACCAATTATGAGTGGGAGAAGGAGTGTCAGACCACCTTTGAGAAAATCAAGCAGTATCTGCTCCAGCCTCCGGTCCTGATGCCACCCATCTCTGGGAAGCTATTAGTCCTCTATGTCATAGCCCTGGAATGGTCCCTCAATGCCCTTCTCACCCAGAATAACAATGAAGGAATAGAGAAAAACCTCTACTACCTCAGCCTCATGCTCCTCGATACGAAGACCAGATACTCCCCCATTGAGAAGAGCTTCCTTGTGCTCGTGTTTTTCGCACAGAAATTACGACATTACCTGCAACACCATGAGGTACAGCTGGTGTCCCGGGTAGACCTGTTGAAGTCCATCCTGGGCCATCCCATGTTGACTGGCTGACTATCATGCTGGGCGGTAATTCTATAGCAGTTTGACATCAGGTTCATGCCTCAGAATTCTATAAAAGGACATGCGTTTGCTGATTTTCATGCTTCCCATCCAACCCCCGCTGACCATTCCTTGGACCTGGATTTTACCAATGAGGCAATCCTCTCAGCCGATCAAGCCATCCCATGTTGGCAGATGCACTTTGATGGTGCCTCCTGGAGCCCCACCGATAGGAGGCTCAATGATCCTCGACTCAACAGAGTAGGCTTGGGTATCGTTTTTATTAACCCGACACAAGCCATTCTTCCATACTCATTCCTGTTATCAGAAAGCTGCACCAACAACAAGGCAGAGTATCAGGCTCTTATTACTATCCTCGAGCAAGCCCTCAAAATCGACGTGCCCCATTTGCATGTGAAAGGGGACTCCGAGCTAGTCATTAAGCAGGTCCACGGTGACAATGTTGTCAGGAAGCCAGAGCTCGTACCATTTTTGGAACACACTCTCCAGCTAATGGCCCAGTTCCCTTCTCGACCAGAGGTTACCCATGTCCCTCAGCCACATAATGGTTGAGCGGATGCTTTGGCTAGCTTAACTGCATCACTTGCAGAGCCCGAATAGAATGATATGATTATCAACGTGGCACATCAGAGATTCATAGCTCCTTTTACCGTGGATGGTGATGAAGGTCCACAGGTAAGACATCTTACCGTCAACACCTCTGCATCAGGACCCCCGGGTCGTCTGGATGTAGTGATCGAAATGATTTCCAATTGGAGGTCACCCTTGTTTGAATACCTCAAACACGGTAATCTCCCATCAGATCGAGCTGAGCGCGAGTGAATCCATTGTCACGTGCTACAATTTACTCTCCAGAGTGGTCCCAGCCTTGAGTCAATCCCCTACAAGCACGAGTTTGATGGTGTTCTCCTCCATTGAATTTAGGGGGTTGAGATTCCACAGTTCATGCAAGAGGTTCATGCCAGTTCCTGCGGTGCCAATTAGGCTAGGACAAAACTGTGTCACCAGATCTGGATATTAGGGTATTTTTAGCACTCCTTGATCCATGACTGCATCAAGTTTTCCAAGAGGTTTCATACATGCCATGTTCATGCTAACTTTGTGCATCAGACACTAGAGCCTCTCCACACTACCAAGTAATCTTGGCCCTTTTCAGTCTGGGGATTAGACGTCGTATGGATATATCCACCGACAATGGCTCGCCAATGTCGGTTCATCCTGACCACTAAAGATTTATTTTCCAAGTGGGTAGAGGCTTTTCCGCTCGAGGAAGTCAAGGCCCATTCTACCATTGACTTCATGAGCTCCAATATCATCCATCAGTTTGGAGTCCCTCACGCTATCCTCACCGATAACAGCACCAACTTACGAGCATCCGAGATGAAGAAATTATATTCCAAGTACAAAATCCGTTCAAAAAATACCTTTCACTACCACGCGTAGGAAAATGGGAAAATCGAGGCGTTTAGAAAAACCCTCTCTAACATCCTGTGGAAAATGGTTGGTCAAAACAAGAAGAGTTGGCTAGATAAGCTCCCCAACACCCTCTGGGCTTATCGGACGATGACTCGTATTTCCACCCAGGTGACCCCATATTCCCCGGTATACAAAAATGAGGTCGTCCTGCCCATTGAGATTCAGTTGCCCTCATTACGCACATCATTCTATGACCAACAAGCACCAGATAGAGTAGCTAAAATCTCTCTAGATAAATTGGGAGTGCTTGATGAAAGTAGACTTCGTGCCCTACACAATCTAGAAAGGCAGCAGAGCAGGATGGATCGAGCCGTCAACAAGAAGGTTCGCCTCCGCTCTTTCCTGCAAGGTGACTTGGTGCTATCTCTGAGAACACCAATGATCCCCGATAGGAAACCACCCAAGTTGAAGCCCAAATGGGATGGACCTTTCATTATTCATAAATTTACACCAATGGTGCATACCCATTGGTGACCATGGATGGTGGGCGTATAACCCCTCCCACTAACACCAAGTTCCTCAAGAAATAATTTTCCTGAGACCTTAGGTCTGGAACGGCCTTAAACTGTCTGGTCCTACATGACCTTAAACTGGATGATGGTCTCACATGACCCTAAAATGCATACCAGTATAGCATGACATTAAACTACATAGTCCAACATGAAGTTAAACTGCACAGTCCAACATGACTTTAAACTATGCCATCCCGCACGACGCTAATCTGTACACAGTCCAACATGACGTTAAACTGCACCCTCAAGAACTATGTGTGGCTTGATTCCCATCCTCATGGGATACTTAGGACCACCTGAACATTTAGGTTTCAGGTCCAGCCCCATCTCTTAGAGATCTCTCGATCACCTATGCCCCTGGCCTGTTCCCTTCCATGAAAGGGATATATAGGTGTGGTACATGGTTATGCCCTCCTTTGCGATGGGTTTTTGTCAGCTGTGCCAATGACCCCTTTCTCCTAAGATTTCACCATAACTTTGTTGTATAATCATCTGTGTGAGTTGGTCACTCTCATGTCGAGCCCCTCGACCCTTTACAGTGGTTCGCCGATGTGTCCAAAGAGTACTCTGGTCTAGGACCTAGAGTGTCAGATTCAACATGGGCAAGTTCCATTCACTTTTCAAGATTTATGTTCCCCTTCATTTGGGATTAAATTATCTTTCACACCTGAAGGGACCCCCAAAACGACATGTATACTAGGCCTAAGGTATCTCCTACCATTATGGGCCAACATCCCAGAGGGTTTTCAGACAAAAAATTGATACCAGTCCCACGTTGCGAATATGGTCAGTGGTCAGTGCTCATTTGTTTGTCCCCATTTCAGGCTAACGTGACATGGATTCTTTTTTGAGAACATGGTCAGTAGTAATCCTCTATCACCACGCCAGCCCCCTCAGGCCATGAATTTTGGATACATGATTCACATTATGTTCCACCCCATCATGTCTAGGTAGAATTTTGACACTCTTGGCACTATCCCTCAGTGCACCTCCGCACTTTAGGGGGAAAAACCTGCAATACGGTGTTTTTCGAGGCTCTCACGGTCCGAGATCTAAGACCATAAACTAAGATATTCTCTTAGAACTCTGTGCGGCTTGATCCTCATCCTCATGGGATATGTGGGATCACCCGGACATCGTTTTTCTGGGTCCATCTTAGTTGGGATCTAGATTCTCCTACCCCTTATCCTCTGACCCTTACTGGCCTCTCGGCCTGAGGTTCCTTTTCTAGAGTTGCGCATGGTGATGATGTGGACCTTATCCTCATTCACGTTAGGTATTCCTTATCGCGTCATGAACATTACTTCATGTCCAATCCATATAACTTTAAACTGTGCTATCTTGTCCCATCACATGACCCTAAACTATGATAATATAATCCTGATCGCACGGCAAAAAATGACACTGCATTGTGATGACCTCATCACAGGGGACATCACGTCGGGTATCAGTCATCCACCATACTATTTTTCAATGTCTGTATATTTCCTGATTCTTGTGGCGATGTTGGAAATTTCTACCCTAGGCCTATCGCTTCACAAAAAAAACCATTCACCTTAAATGAAAAACAAGATACATGAAATACCGCTTCTTTAGGTGCGAGGGCCAGACCCACACGCCCCTTTCATCCTTTGCACTGGTACCTTACCATGCCACCCTCCAGAACTATGTATGGATTGATTCTCAATCTCATGAGATACATAGGAATGCCCGAGCATGGCCCCATGGGCCCAACCTACCTTTCATGTTCAGTCCCTTGACCTAAACACTTCCCTAGGGAACACATGGTAATCTGGACTTATGTCCTCATTCACGTCGGGTTTCATAATCACCTTACCATGTGTCCCATGCATTCCTAACATGTCTTTGGTCAAAGTGCTAAGAACTTAAACTAAGACCCTTTCTAGAACTAAGTATAACTTGATTCCCATCCTTATGGGATACGTAGGAATGCCCAGACATTTCGTCTTGGGTCCAGCCCCGGGAATCACAAATCCTATCCTTTTCCAGTAGTGGCCCCTTGGCTTGACCCCTAGGGGAGTTTCATAACTACAACGTTTTCCCTGAACAAGTTCAGGATGCCCCATAATGAAATTGGGAAGTGACAGATCCCTCCCTAGATAGGTTCTGTCTAAAAGTAGAAATGATCCGTGATCATATTAATACGCCCACCTAATTTTCTTCCACCACGGTGGCGTAATTTCAAGAGTGTTAGATTCTGTCCGAAAAAACCATCACTTCACCTTCCATGTTTTGTGTTCCCTTTATCCATACCCTCATCCTCTTTCACGTCTGAGGGTACACCCTAACAGTATGGATTCTCGACCTATGGTCCACCTGTTGTCCTGGTCCAACGTTTCAGAATACTGATGGACGATATTTTAAGTTAGGTCCCGTGTTTCGAACATGGTCAGCGGTCGACCCTCATTTTTTGTACCCATTTCAGGCTAACACAATAGGTATGTTGTGTTTTGAACACGGTCAACAGTTGTCCTTTATCGCCATGCCTCTCCCTCATTGTTCCGAATTTAGGGTAACATGATTCACATTTTTCATTCTCCTATTTTTAGACAGAGTACAATTCCCTTGGAATTGCCCCGCTCGTGCACTAGAGCATGTTGAGAAGACGATTCATCGATCAGTATGTGGTCCTCTTCTTTTGATTGGGCCTCCCTCCTCTCCTCAAAAATCTGGATTCTAATCTCGAATGTCCAAAGCTTGGTTGATGCTTCTGCCATCAAACGAAGTAATGGTACGTCCCTTTTTTCTCACATCGGGTACGGCCCACGTGACCTTAATAATGGATTGTTATTTATTTCAGGATTATGGTTGAGCGTGTTAAACCAAGGGGACAAGTAAATAAATTTCTCCATACATACAGTTCAAAATAATTAGTAAGGTGAAATAAGTTTATGGGTTTATCCAAAACAGGCCCCCTAAGGGTCGACTTCCTAGATGGATCATTCCAATGCCACTACCTTTTGGTTGGTAGCCTCCAGGACTGCTTCTCATCCCTTGAGGAACCTCTCTTCATCAGTGGCTGCGAAGCACAATTTTCTAACCCTAGCCTGTGCCCGAAACTGTTCAGTATGAAGTTTAGTCATCTGGTGACTCGCTTCCACTAGTTTTTCTTGGGTGTCTGCCAGCTGGGCCCTCAACTGATCCATGAGCTCAGAATAATTTGCGATGAATATCTCCTTTTCTTTTACCTGTTCTTTGAGGGGTCGGACCTCCTGCTCCACCTTCAGAAATGCTTGGGTACTACCCGACTCCTCCTGACACTGGGTGACGTCCGAGTGCCTGCTACTCTGGCGAATCTTATCAGCCATGCAGTCATGGAGCATCGAGTGAAGTCTTTGAGAATCTGCCCCTCCAACACACAGAAAACACATCCAGGTGTGGAGTGATACCATCCGCTTCAGCCATTCCGTCTGAGACTGATTGTGAAAATGCCTGATGCACTTCTACCCCTTGTGTTGCATCATCCGGATCTCCTCGTACACTTCCGAGTCCAAATCATCAATTTCCTCAGGATCAGTGGGCCGATAGATAGTAAAAACGACTAACAGGCTGGCAGCAGGGTCTTGTTCGGATATTCCTCCCAGGGGGTTTGGCTCCTCAGCGTCTGAGAAACTTTTCTCTCTCGCCTCGACCCTGGTGGCACCTTGGTCAACTTCCGGCCTTGCCCCGACAACAATGCCACTAATGTCCACCACTCTCTGCTCACAAATCATTGGGGCCGACTCGGTTTGGGAAGAATGTCCTAGATAGGGCAGTACGTTTGCCATTGACTCGCTCACGGATGGTCCGGGCTCAACAGCCTGATGAGCCTCCAATTCCATGATCACTGTACAGAAAAGGATCACCCTAATCAATTGAGTCCTCCGATGGTAAGTACCGGTATCGAAGAAAGGAACTTACAGGAACCCAAGGCACTAGCCTCCAATGTTCTGGCCGCTATAGGAGCTTTCATAGTGGGGGATCCCTTGGCACTCATCAATTCAATAATGGGCGTCAGTGCCCCACCTTGTTCCATTGGTGCTTCCCCCCTCCTTCGGCTGGAGACTCTTGATTAGCACCAATATGCTCCTGAGTAAGATTAGGAGGGTGGATTAAGGATTGCAAGGGGGATCAGATATAAGGAGGAGGATAGATATAGGTTGAAGAACACCTCGAGTAGTTCAATCACATCTATATCAGAGTTGACAATCTCGCCGCTCTCTCAGAGACTCCCTTGGTGGGATTCCCCTTGATACCCTTCACCTTCGAGCTCCTCTTCTCCTTCAACTTCTCCTTCTGCCTCCTCCTCTTCTATCTTGCCGTCCACTATCTCATCATTGCTTTCATCATCCTCTGACAACATATTTTCTAGATCATGGTCCTGGACGAGCATCACTTTCACCAAGAAACATGGCTCCCCGTGCCGACCCCGTTGGTGTGTGTACATGTCCATGGCCGTCAAATATGCATGTCGTTGATGAATGTTCACTCTGTCGACAACCCGAACAAGACTGACTTTTGGAAGCTAGATTTCGTCTCGCACTATCTTCTGCCAAAGGGTTTCGACACTCATCAACTGCCACAGAGTTTTCCAAGATGACCATAGTGCCGGGAAGATTGCGTCATGAGAAGGTTGAAGCATATATTTTATTTTCTTCCTGGGAAGTTCTCTGACCGCTCCATTGGACCCTCCTCCCCTAGGTGATGAGGGTGTGGCCATGCCATGAAACATCCCCACTGTTGACGTCCCGATCTATGTGGGCCCTATTGTACGGCGTGCTTCCAGTCGTCCCCCTCTAACGGCACTCTGCCTGCTCTCTCGCCACCCAGGTTCCACACTGGTGACCTTGAGTTTCCAAACTTGCTTCTGCAAAAGCCCCTCAGGGTATGCTATGGCCCAATGTTCAGCATACTCGGTTGAGAGGCCAACGCTGACTCCGGTGGGAGGAAAGGTGATGACGTTGCCGGAGCCATAGGTCATGGACATCAATCACATTTGGCGAAGAATTCATGGATGTCTTTCTCCCCAGACATCTGTGTATAATTTTTTCAGCATTCACTGGAGGCACCCAAACTGCCTGGTGAACCTAGATGACACGTAAGGCTCATAGAAGATCTTCCCATCAATCCGGGCCACAAGAACCCCACCTCTGATGCTTTGGAAGTACTCCCTCTTCTCTAGTAATCCCTACCCATTGTCTATCATCTGGCCAGTTGGGGTGGGGAATGGGTTGAAAGAAAAATTGTCATGATTAACAATTCTGATCCTTACTCCCTCCTCATTGAGCGTTAGCGGCATGACCCCAGCAATGTTCAGCAGGGAAGGTTGCAGGCCATTACCTGGCGGACAGATGACATTCAAGAAGGTATATCCACCACAATGAGCCGCAACCCAGCCATAGTATATCTGGAAGGGGCCAAAAATCCTCCTCAGTGATCCTCTTCTCGAGATGCGTCCCAAAATGGCGTACAGACGAGCCATAACGGGGACCCCCAGATTGAATCTTTTGTTAGTAACCTTGATTCCAACCATCACCAGGGTTGCTAGATGGACTCCCATCCTTGTTTCCCTCATTGGAAAGAGCCACCCACTCAGGAATGTGGCGAGGAATCCAGCATACCGAACATTCGGAACCCGACTCTCATTTATCCTGTAGCCCCATGACTGGTAGTTCCCCGCCTCCAGGACCCTCCAGTATGATTTTCTCTGACTTCTCTACACCATAGTTGGACACCATCTCCCTCATCCTGACATCTTGACCACCGAATCCCTTTCCAGGAACAGTTTAAACCAGTCCTTGTAAGCGATGTATTTTAGGAAATCCTTGACCCCCAACCTCTCCTTAGAAAACTCCAGTAAGTTCCATGTCAGCATGGGGGTTCTTGATCCATCTCCCCAGGTGCTCATTGGTGAAAGGAATTTATCATATTGGTGGCCCTCCAAATGGATACCCCTGATGCAGTGAATGTCCCAAAGACTGATACCAACTTCCCCATGATGAAGATGGAAGGTATTGGTATCGGGGGACCACTGAGTGAACATCTCTGGCCCAAGCTCGTGCTGGCGGTAGAAGTTAAATTGCGACATCCACACCTCTTAGAATAAGAAAATGTGCCGTAGCTCGGCCCCAAATTGGTCACATATATGGAAAAACCAGTATTCCCATGCCCATTCACTATTGAAGTTACCTCTGGACCGCAGGTCCCAGTCCTGAAGCCTGACTTTAGCCTCGTTAGTGACGCTCTAATGGAATGTGCTTACGTAGAGGGCCATGGAACTCTCTCAAATAGGGTCACCCCTTGAAATGGTCATATTCCTGGGATTCAGGAGATAAATTTTCATATGCATGGTTTCTATGGTAGGATGACCTTTGTTGGGGATGTTGTATCAAGGGATATCATCCTCGCGGGTCACCCATGACTGTGGTGTGTCAACCTCAAAACTTGGTAAAGGGACCTCCTCTAAGATACTGAAGTCCCATAGGGGTAGATTGTTGGATAGGGAATAATACTTTTGTGCGGGGGTTAGCATATTGAAAAGGTAATGGTTATTGGAGACAATAATTTTGGTACCATAAACCTTAGGGTTGGAGACCATTTCAGCCCTCCAAGTAGCTGCTTCTCCCTCATCAGCCTGATTTGCGGCCATCTTCTTCCGACAAGTGTTTGAGTATCTATCGTGGAATATGAGAGGGTGGCATAAAAAAATAGTGGTCTTCGGGAAATTTTAGGATGTGGTATGAAAAACCGCAGGTTTGTGTAGAATAAGACGGCTAATCTCGGCAGAATTGCACACAACCGGAGCTGTTTTTCATGCAGGGTTGGAGAAATTTTCGCGCATGAGAGATCAGAGCTTGTCGCGTGAGGAAATTAGTACATACCATGGAACCCACGATAGATTTTATAGGAAAATCATGGTGTACGTTCACGTGTGAAAAGCGGATTCTGCACCCCCTTGGGTTTTGCACGCCGCTCCAGGTTTCAGCGTGCATGGACCCAACTAAGTCCTACATTTTGACATTTCCCTCAGAATCTGACCGCTGTGACCCCTTGTCAATCTGATTCTAAGGGGGGTCATTTTTAGACACTGAAAATGCTTAAAGGCTGAATAATGCTTCAAAATGATAAATAGAAGTCATATTTGGATATGGGGACCTAGTCTGGGGGGCCTGAAAGAGTCGCACGAAATAAATTCCGAAGTGCGCGAAAAAATGTTCCCAATGAAAAAAGTTCCTGGATTCGTGAGAATTTTGCAGCGGGGGCAAGAAATATTTTGCGCCCCCTGGCCCGTGCGGTTGAGATTTTGTGCTACTGACCTTGGTGCACAATTATTTCACACTGACCTATTTTTCGTGCCGCTGAACGCCTATAAATTGAAGGCATCCCCTTCTACTTCCGGGCTGAAGAATCTGAACCAGATCTCATGCGCGAAATTCACCTTTCGTGCGTGAAAATATGGCTTTTAGGTATGGTGATTTTCATGCCAAGTCACCCCAGGGTCCACCTTCGCATGAGATATCCTAAGTTTAGACTGAATTCCAATCCCTTCAGGGTCTTTCCGCTATGTGCAATCCCTTCCACTTGCGTGCAGGCCGACCAATTGCATGCAATCTCCTTCAATTGCACGCACCCCAGTCATTGCGTGCAACCTCTCCCAATTGCGTGAAATTACTAATCCTTGCGCGCAATCCTTTTAAGTCACGTGCACAACCTCGACTCCATTTACGTGCAATCCTCACTGATTTCACGCAAGCCCGGTGCTTTTCGCACAAGGATGCTTATTTCAAGCGCAAGCCTCAAAGGTTGCACACAACTCAACAGGAACCCTGTTCCCCATACCCTTTTGGCATACCTATGCATGTATATATGATGCTCTTCTTATGGATGCCATTCATAGGTGTCTCTCACCCCTCGGGCATCCACATCATACACCATTTTCCCGTATGACTTTTTAGGCTCGTACAAAGTAACTTCAAAGTCCCTTGGATGGTTTTTTCTGTTGCGTTGCTTCGCCTCATGCTTCTTCGCATAGGCACACTAATAACTATTGCTTCTTCGCATAGCCACACTAACGTGTACCCCTCGATGGTTCGCTCCATGACACCCCCTTTCTATGGATTTTCCTATCCTCTCTTCGACCCAAGGAGCAGAGGGTACCAGTTATGTAAGTCCTAGGGGTGCAGAGTGAACCCACCTCATCTGAGCTGCTGGAGGTTAAACTGCCAAGCACCATCATCCTCAGCACATGACATTAAACTGTGACCTCGCCCCGTGTCATGAACACAGGGCCCCACTCAATGGACATTATTCATGCTCACTCGTCTCCACGGGGATGGGATCACCCATCATAGGGTATGATATCCTCCTTATCGGAGTTGCATTTGTCCACGGGGAAAGGGAAACCACCTTGGTGTAAGCCACTAGCTTTTCTTGTAGGAGGTAGAATCCCTGCTCCTCCTTTCATCTTTGGTCCCCAAGGCCATCGAAGGGAAAGGTAGGCAAAGGTGCTTCTCCTTTATTCAGTACCAATTCCCTCTCCCGCTACGCTTTGTCACCTCGGGCCTCCATCCTGGAGTAATTCCCAACCACTTCCTGGGCTGCTAACCATGTATAAGCCCCTGTTTCCTCTTTGGGCCACTCCACGCATAAGACCCACCCCACATCCCATGGACACACCTTTCATGACGTGATCGTCAGGTCTCTTCTATATCTGGTTTCTCACACCGAGCATGACTCACGTGAACTTAGAGCAAGCACCGACCATGAACAACCACCCTGGTCTACCTCAAAGTGTAAGCCCCATACCATCCTGAACTATGGGGGATTTGATCCATGTCAAGGCATGGTACGTAGGAAGCCTCCACGAGGTTCAAGCCCACCACCTTGGGCCACCTCATAGTGTAAGCCCCATACCATCCCGAACTATGGGGACTTTGATCCATGTCAAGGCATGGTACGTAGGAAGCCTCCATGAGGTTCAATCCCAACACCTTAGGCCACCTCAGAGTTTAATCCCCATACCATCACAAACTACGTGGACTTTGATCCATGTCAAGGCATGGTACATAGGAATCCTCCATGAGGTTCAAGACCACCACCTTGGGACACCTCAGAGTGTAAGCCCCATACCATCCCAAACTACAGGGGAATTGATCCATGTTAATGCATGGTACGTAGGAAGCCTCCACGAGGTTCAAGCCCACCACCTTGGGCCGCCTCAGAGTGTAAGCCCCATACCAACCTGAACTATGGGGACTTTGATCCATGTCATGGCATGGTACGTAGGAAGCCTCCACGAGGTTCAATCCCAACAACCCACCACCTTGGGATACCTCAGAGTGTAATCCCAAAACACCCTCCCGAACTACGAGGAATTTGATCCATGTCAAGGCATGGTACATACGAATCCTCCACGAGGTTCAAGCCCAACACCTTGGGCCACCTTAGAGTGTAAGACCCATACCATCTCGAACTATGGGGACTTTGATCCATGTCAAGGCATGGTACGTAGGAAGCCTCCATGAGGTTCAAGCCGACCACCTTGGGCCACCTTAGAGTGTAATCCCCATACCATCCCGAACTACGGGGACTTAGATCCATGTCAAGGCATGGTACTTAGGAAGCCTCCACGAGGTTCAAGCCCAACACCTTGGGACGCCTCAGTGTGTAAGCCCCATACCACCCCGAACTACAAGGACTTTGATCCATGTCAAGGCATGGTACGTAGGAGGCCTCCATGAGGTTCAATCCCACCACCTTGGGCCTCCCCAAAGTGTAAGCCCCATACCATCCCGAAAAATGGGGGCTTTGATCCATGTTAAGGCATTATACGTAGGAATCCTCCATGATGTTCAAGCCCAAAAACCCACCACCTTGGGACGCCTTAGAGTGTAATCCCCATACCGTCCCGAACTACGAGGACTTTGATCTATGTCAAGGCATGGTATGTAGGAAGCCTCAAAGAGGTTCAATCCCGACAACCCACCACCTTGGGCCGCCTCAGAGTGTAAGCCCCAACCCATTCCCGAACTACATGGACTTTGGTCCATGTCAATGTATGGTATGTAGGAAGCCTCCATGAGGTTCAAGTCCACCACCCAGTTGTTTCGGCCATCTTCGCGTTAGTTCACCAACACCTTGGGCCGCCTTAGAGTGTAAGCCCCAAACCATACCCGAACTACAATGACTTTGATTCGTGTCAAGTCCTAGTACATAGGAAGCCTCCACGAGGTTCAATCCCATCACTCCTGTCTCATCCTAATCTCTCCATTGAGCCTATGTGTCTTGGGAAGCTCATGCCCCAACCCGGAGGTTCCAGTTCTTCTAGGTCCCATCCATGAATCCATTCTCATGGGTCACCTCCTCAGGTGTCCCATCACTTCACCGAACTACACAGACTTTGATTCCACACCACAGGGATACGTAGGAAACCTCTTCGAGGCTCAATCCCAACTTTACCATCTCCCTTTTGATGGCCATATTTCATCCCCCATTCACTTCATTACCCATCCTAATCCTCACCCGGGACACCACATCCCGGTGAGATCATGCCACCCCCATTCCCTATTCCCACTGATAGTATTCTGGAAGCCACCCACATGTTGGCCCCAATATCGATGCTCCATCCATGGGGTTACTCTATCTGATCCACTCTAATCAGTGTTCTAATCAGTTCGGTATGTCTCCACTGGACATTAAACTTATGGCATACCCTGTGTTAAATATGGGAAGCTGAAGAAAACCTCAGATACATGCACATGGAATAGGATTCCCCGTGTTCGATGTGGGATGACTGGGGATTCTGCGCCCCCGAGAAGCCCTATAACAAGGGACATAAGACAGACACAACAATCCCCCAACGTCTAGACACGCCAGTGATGCTCAACATGACTAATCCCGTAACCGAAGGTTACTGTCCTAACCAGACCCCTTGGAATGTCATGACTGATGTAGTGTAATTAAATGGTGTCCATAAAGATATGGTGTCGAGAAGAGTTTCATGAACAACGTCCTAAATCTATGAGGGAGACCCGAACTAGGCGATGAGCTCTGAGGAGGAATCCATGGAAGGAAGAACCAATATCCCATCATCATGTTTCAATCAAGGATAAAACGTCCCTGAATAAGGAGCGGATGCCACCCAACTTTTGAAAGAGGGAATGCGGGGTAACAGCTACGCGTCCTCCACCTGACGGATGCGCGCCCCTCGAAAAAAGCATCGAAAACACACGCACAATAAAATGGATAGATTGAGGTATTCAACAAAACCCTCTCTAACATTCTAAAGATAATGGTTAGTGAGAATAAGAAGAGTTGTCCAGAAAAAATTCCCAATGCCCTTTGGGATTATCAAACGATGATTCGTAATTCCTCATAGGTGACCCCATATTCCTTGGTATACGGAACAAAGGACATCATTCCCATCAAAATTCAATTCCCCTCACTGCGCACAACTGTCTATGATTAACAAGTGCCAGATAAAGTAGCTGAAATCCATCGGGCTGAGTTAGAAGTGCTTGGCGAGAACATGCTATATGCCCTACACAATCTGGGAATGCATCAGAATAAGACATCCCGAGCTTTCAACAAGAAATTTTTCCTCCGCTCTTTCTTGTAAGGAGACTTGGTATTGGCCTTGAGGGAACCAATGATACCTAGCAGGAAACCACCCAAGTTGGAACCCAAATGGGAAGGACCTTACATCATTCACAAGGTTTACTCTAATGAAGCGTACTCGCTGGTTAAAATGGAAGGTGAACATATAACTACTACCACCAATGCCAAGTTCCTCAATCAATACTTTTCTTGAGACATTGGGTCCCACATGACCATAACCTGTATGGTCCTACACAACATTAAACTGTATGGTCCCGCATGACCCTAAACTGCGTGACAGTCTTTCATGACCTTAAACTGTATGGTCCTACATGACCTTAAACTATGAATCATCCTACATGACATTAAACTGCATCTTAATAACTATGTAAGGATTGATTCCCATTCTCATGGGATACATAGGAATACTCAGACACCTCATCTTGAGTTTGGCCTCAGTTCCCTCTTTGACTATCCCCTCCTAGGCATAGTTCTTTTGAAAGATATCACATGGCATCATATGAGATTATTTAGCCCCACCCATGTCAGGGTTATAATGATTGCACCATATTCCCTCCTTTGTTCTTCTAATCCTCCCACGTCCTTAACACATGATGGTAAACTGCATGGCCTTTTCAGAACTACATATGGCTTGATTCCCATCCTCATGGGATATGTTGGACCGCTTAGATGTTTCATTTGTAGGCCCAGCCCCAAACTTCAGGACCTCCCATTGGGACGAAACACATGGTGTGGTGCGGACTTTCGCCTTCATCCACGTCAAGTTCATCATGACTATACCATGTATCCCTCTCCCCTGAATATATCCATCCCTTCTTATGTCTAACTTTATTTGAGATTGCATGGGTTGATTTATGATCTATCACCCCATTATTTGGGTTCCCATTATCTTTCACATCTGAAGGACCGCCCCCCCTGAGTGATAAAGATACTTAGCCTAAAGGCTATCTTATCATTTCGGGCCAATGCCCTCAAGGGTTTTAGAAAAAAATAGATACGAGTCCCATGCTGTGAATATGGTCAGCGGTTGATGCTCATTTTTTGTTCCCATTTCAGGTCACATGATATAGATGTTTTGTTTCGAATCTGGTCAAAAATTATCTTTTGTCATTGTCACCACCCCCATAGTCCCAAGCATGGAGTGTAGTGGTTCATTCTGCCCTACCGTCTCTCAAAATCTCGGTCTTCTTTGAGTGGGAGGGTGATTCTTGCTGTCAGACCCTTATGTGATAGGGAAAGCCTAATCCTACTCCCCGTTTAATACACTGAGCATTTCTCACATGGGATTAGGAGTTATAAAGGTGATTCCCACATGAGAGGTCATCTAACTACAATTGGCTAGGATGCTGATCCTTAGGTCCTTCGACCCCTTCAGGCCCCTGGCCTTAGTTCTTATTTAGGATTGTGTGGTGCGGTATGGACTCACATCCAAATTCGTGTCGGGCTATTTTTCCGTGCCACACATATCCCCTTGAGACATCCCTCCCTTAATTTATCATCTATCCCGTGAGTACAGCCCCTGTAATGCTTCATGAGTCCCATCATTTGGGCTTCCATCAACCTCAATATCCAAAAGGGCCCCAGAATGGCATTGATTCTAGGCCTAATGGCCCTCCTACCATTACAGTCCAACTTCCTCAAGGGTTTTGAGAAATAAATTGATACAAGTCCCATGTTGAAAATATGGTCAATGATTGATGCTCAATTTCTTGCCCCAAATTCTAGTCACACAAGGGTGGATACTGTGTTGTGAACCTGGTCAACAGTTGTCCTCTGTCATCATTGCTGCTTTTTGGTCTTCCATAAGCACAATGATTCTACCTCTTTTTCCCACGCATATGAAATTAAACTAGGCATATACAGTCTGAGATCTATGACCCTAAAATAATATCACCTTCATCCTCACTACAAGATGCTAAACTACAAACTGTCCAGGAAATTTTGTTAGAGGCCCATCATCAGGCCCCTTGGCCTTCTCAGTCCCCAGGCCCAAGTTCTATGTTAGGGTTATACGGTGTGGTGCAGGATTATGTCCTCATTCACATCGGGTTACTCGCCATGCCTTACAAATCGTCGGATGAGATACCTTACCCCTACCTTAGTCCCCAATGCAAGATGTTAAACTGAAAGCTGACCATGACATTTTTCCATGGCCCAGTCTCAGGCCCCTGGCCCAAGTTCTCACTTAGGGTTGTATGATGTAGTGTGGGATTATGTCCTCATTCACGTCGGGTTACTCGTCGTTCCATACACGCCCCTAATTGGGGGTATTTGGACCTTATTTTCATCATACCTTTCCCAGAACTACGTGTTTCTTGATTCCCACCCTCATGGGATACGTAGGACCGCCCGGACGTATGGTCTTCAAGTCCATACCCATCTCTTAGAAACCTCCCCATCATGTTGGCCCCTTAGCCCATGTTCTTCTAGAAGAAGGGTATATAGTGTGGTATGGGTATGTGTCCTCATTCACGTCGGGTTTATAACAACCAGGACACATACCTCTCTCTCATGATCAGCCTTCGCTCCCATTCCCTGCTTTCATCTCTTTGAGTCAGCTACCCTTAAGTCGGGTCCCTCTGCCCTCTTCGGTGATTCACCAATTGGTCCATGAGTACTCTGGTCTAGAACCTGGATTGTTAGATTCTACATGGACATGATTTCTCCCACTTTTCAGGCTTTGTGTTCCTCTTCATTTGGGCTTCCATTATCTTTCACACCCGAAGGGACCCCAAAATAGCATGAATTCTAGGCCTAAGGGATCTCCTACCATTACAGGCCAGTGTCCTTGAGGGTTTTAAACAACAAATTGACACAAGTCCCGCTTTGCAAAAATGGTCAGCAGTCGACACTCATTTGTTTTTCCCCATTTCAGGCTAACATGATATGGATGCTATGTTTCAAACATGGTCAACAATTATCCTCCATCGCCACGCCAACCCCTTAAATCCTTAAATGTTGGTTACATGATTCACATTATTTCCCACCCCATTAGGTCCAAATAGAATTTCAACACTCCCAAAACTATCCCTCAGTGCACATTTTCATGTTAGGAGGGAAAAATTTATGGTAAAGGCATCATTCGAGGCTCCACACCAAGTTCCCTTTGGTATGCATTATAGGTATTGTAGAAAACCCTTTCTTCCCTTGTTTCCCACACCGAGTTTGACTCATGTGGGCTTAGGGACCGAGTTGAGGTCCATAATTACTTGGAAGGATTATGCTTCTTCATGGTCCGAGCTCTAAGAACTTAAACTAAGATCTCTTTAAGAACTATGTACACCTTAATTTCCATTCCCATGGGATATGTAGGAATGCCTAGACGTCTCGTCTTTGGGTCCAGCTTGAGTTCCACTAATTTATCTCTTCTGTTTTTCCTTCTGGACTTTAACTCTTATTGGACCGCATTGAATTGTATGGGATTATGTCCACAATCATGTTGGGTTTTCATTAGCCGCACCAAGTATACCCCTTTTTAGGAGTTAGCCCTTATTTCCTATCCCACATGACATTAAACTGTATGTTTTCCCACACGACATTAAAATTCACCTTCAAGAACTATGTGTGGATTGATTCTTATCCTCACAGGATACGTAGGAACACCTAGACATCTCATCTTTAGGTCCATATCAACTGGGATCTAGTTTCTCCTACCCCTTATCCTCTAACCTTTCTTAGCCCTTCAGCCTAAGGTTTCCTCCTCGGAATTGTGCACGGTATGATGTGGACCTCATCCTCATTCACGTCGGGTATGCTTTCTCACGCCGTGCACATTCCCTCTGGAACCTCATCTCTCCTATATATGTCTAATCCATATGAATTTAAACTATGATTCCTAGTCCCACATGAATTTAAACTATTGCGTTTATACTGAAAGATATTAAAATTCATGGTTGGTCCCATCACAGGACCATAAACTGTGACATTATTGTCTTGGAAGCACGACAAAAAACAGCACTGCACCATGATATCCCCACTCAAGGGGGAATCATGTTTGGTATCAGTCACACGCCATACTATTTGTCAATGACTGCCTATGGCTTGATTACTGTGGTGATAGCTAGATTTTCTCTCCTAGGTCCATCGCTTATAAAAAAGAACACATTCACCCTAAATGACAAACAAGATCTATCAAATCCCGCTTCTTTCAGTGTAAGGCCCAGAACTGAACAACCTTATCATCTCTAACACCAGTATCCTACCATGTCTCATTTAGAACTACATGTGGCTTGAATCCCATCCACATGGAATATGTAGGAATGACTGTTCACTTTGCCTCAAGCCCAGCCTAACTTTAGTTTTCGGTCCCTCGACCTAAAACTTACCAAAGGAACACATGGTGATCTGGACTCCAAGTCCTCATTCACGCAGGGTTTTATAATTACCTCACCATGCATCTCCCGTATTCCCTACCATCTTTGGTCCGAGTTATATGAACATAAATTAAGATCACTCTATGTCCTCACCAAAAGATGTTAAACTACACAAAATCCCCCAAAACTACATACGGCTTGATTCCCATCTTAATGGGATAGGTAGGAATGCCCAAAGACATTGTCTATGGGTCCAACCCCAAGAATCCAAAAATATTGTCCCCTCTCTTTTGGCCCCTCGGACCAAACTCTTTTGGGAACGTGTGGTGTGGAGAGTACCTCATGGGTCCTCATTCACGTTGGGTTTTGAAAAGGCCGCACCATGTGCCTCCCGTATATTTTCCCCACATGGTCCAAGTTCTATGACCCTAAATTAAGATCTCCCTATGGGAACTGCACGTCATGTTTGGTCACATCGCCGCGCTGCAAACAGTCCTTTAAATCAAGCCACCCTTAATGGCCCATCCTATGACCATTAAGTTGGATGCATGCAACCTCAGGACCTTTGTCCTTGGAGTGGGACTCGAATCCCTCTATATGATACGTCTTACTATCATACTCAGATGTGTTGTGGAAGTGTCCGAAGTGTGGAATTTTTACAGGGACATTCCCCTCGTTCCATGTCCAAGCTTTGTGAGCCCATCATTTGGATCCTCATCCTCATCCATGTCTGAAGGGACCCCCTTTATGGCCTGGTCTCATGACACACTGGCTTACCTACCATCTTAGGCTAACGTCCCTGAGGACCTCAGACGACATTTGCGATGGGTCCCGTGTTTCGAACATGGTCAGCTATCGACCCTCATTTGTCTGCCCCCATTCCAGGCTAACGCGACATGGATAATGTGTTTCAAACATGGTCAACAACTATCCCCTATTATCACGCCACCATCATTGTGGTCCAGATCTCGAGCATCATGATTCACATATTTCCACTTTCTTATGTTCAAGTGGAATTCCATCATACTCGACTTTACTCTTTCGCACATCTAGGTGCATTATATAGGTGGGTGTTTCCCTCGGAATTCGGGGACGACCTCCTGGATGGGAGATTCAAACGTTCCGATCGGTTTCTAACGGGTTCGTTCGTAGAACCGGAAACATCCAATGATTCCCCATCCATTTGGACCTACTTTCCAAAGGTTGGCGCTCATTATCTTGTGGACTGATGAGGCTTAGGAATTTGCATTGGTCGAGAGGATGGGAGGTCGGACTCATCACACCTTTTTGAGGGGAATTATTGTCTATTCCGGGACTCTCTTTATAGATTTATGTTATGTTCATGAATCCTTATTACATTACCAAGTAAAAAATGAGCTTTTCCTTTAGTTTTGACAATCAATGATTAAATATGTAAGAAATTTAGAGAATCTTTTATATGTATTTGAGGTTCTTCATCAATAGAGAATCATCTATATCTATTTAGAGATTCTTGGTCAACGGTAACCTTCAAAACATTTATATAAAAGTATCTTGGTCATTATGATGACCAGGCCAGTTTTAAAGCCACTCAGTGGGGCACTTGAAGTTTATTGTCATTCAGAAGGACATGAATTATTTCAGAGTTGGGATCGAACCCATAGATGGGCTACCTACGTATCCTTTGTTTTGGAAAAGGAACCAGAACCCACGTAGTTCAAATAAGGGAGTATAATATTTATGATTGGTGGCTCAAAGAAGTATTTCATAATTACTTTTACTCTCTAAGCTCACGTGAGTCATGCTCGGTGTGAGAAACAAGAGGTATTGGTAATAAAATAGACAATTGGGCCATGAAAAATGTAATCATAAGAAATGGTTTGGGGATTATGTATATATGACTGCCCAGATAAATGGAGGTTAGGATTTACTTTAGGGAGAAAATCCAGGAACAGGGTCCATAAAGGTATATGTGCTTCATGGAGATTTGAATACTCTAACTTGGGACTTATTCCTAAAAAGGAAACCCAAATTAGGAGAGGATTGATAACTGGGTTTTACTCCTGAGAAGGAATCCCAGATCAAACGTAAATTAGGACTGGTTAAAGAGAATTTAAGGGACTTGGGGCTTATTCCTGAAAAGGAAGCCCAATTTAGAGGATCTGGGGCTTACTCCTAAGAAGGATACCCAAAAATTAAGGGACTTGGGGCTTACTATTAAAGAGGATGACCATAATTATGATTGGGACTTATTCCTGAAAAGGAGGCCCAGGTTAGGGGACTTGGGGCTTACTCCTGAAAAGGAAGCCCAAGATTATGACTGGGTCTTATTCCTGAAAAGGAGACCCAGGTTTAAGGGATTAAGGTTTGGGGCTTACTCCTGAGGAGGATGCCCAGATTTGGGAATTTTAAGGATTTGGGGCTTACTCCTGAGGAGGATGCCCATATTTAAGACTTATGACTAGGGATTATTCCTGAAAAGGAGACCCCGATTAAGAATTCTCTCATCTTAAAGGATGAGGTTGAATGAATGAATTCTCCATATTTGGTGACATAAAGATATTTAAATCACTAGGTTTTGAGAGATATTCCACATAATTCCTTTCAGATAAGGAAGTAAAATCAAGAAATCATGCCATAAATGGATTTGAAGAGTGTCTTGAAGACTGAATCTTGAAAAGGAAAGGTGTAATGGCTTAATAGGGGTGAAATGGGCAAGAAAGGCACCCAAAAAGGAAGGGGCGCGCAAGTCTTGGAAGGCGCGCAGGTACTGCGGCGACGTGCAAGTATTGGTCGCGCAGGTATACCTGCGCGACATGGTGGGTACTTGCGCGATATTCAACTAGCATTTGAGATACTTGAGTGACTCTTCATTAAAGCCTTTAGAATCCTCTTGAGGTTCTTCCAAAAAAGGGACGCACAAGTTCTATCGAAGGAGTAAGGCGGCGCACAAGTGTGACCACTTCCCTTAAGGGCTGACCACTCAGGCGCGCAAGTGTTGATGAGCTTAAACACTTAGGCCTTACTTCCTCTCTTTAGATCTTCCGTTCTAGGTAAGAAATTACCTTATAAGTGTTCCGGAAGCTTTGAAAAGAGGCTTGGGCGTCGGGAGCTTCAATCCGAGTTTCTGAAAAAAAGATCCTCCCAAATGGGGGGCCCACAGGGTCTATTTATATGCAGGAGAAGACCCCAGGCGGTTACCGGGCAGTTATCAATTAGGTCACTCAAGTCACTTGCGCGCCAAGGTGCGTCGCGCAAGTCCACTTGCGCGACCATTAGGAAACTTGCGCGGCCTATGGGAAAAGTTTTCCTTGTTCATCCCTTTGTCAATTTTTGATGTTTTCTTCAAAGGTT
Organism: Viscum album; assembly: GCA_963277665.1. Classification (NCBI taxonomy): domain Eukaryota; kingdom Viridiplantae; phylum Streptophyta; class Magnoliopsida; order Santalales; family Viscaceae; genus Viscum; species Viscum album. The sequence continues at coordinate 351,731,270 of OY728125.1, read as the reverse complement.
GAATCACTTTGTGCTCATATATTCCCCTTTTCCGATCTTTAGATTCTGTGATGAAAGGAGCGTCAACAAAAGTCCCCCCTCAGAGTTGGATCCGAAATAAATGAGGATTTGACTCTGAGGAAATCGCAGACATCCAAAGGAAAGGTGGCGCGCAAGTCTTGATAGCGCAGAGGGCGGCACACAAGTTCTCGTCGCGCATGCCTTTAAGCGCACTGGGTACGGCGCGTAGATAGGCTTCCTGGCCTATAAATACACAGCTTTTGGGAATCTGATCCCGAATTTCTCTAGCTCTCACTGCGCAAGCCATCTTCGCCGCGCAAGTCTCTTTTTCCACTGTTTCCTCGCTGCCGTGCTACTCTCAAGGTAATAGGACTTGCGCGGTGATACATGCGCGACAAAACTTGCGCAGCACATGTAACACTTGAGAGACATCTCCATACTTGCGTGCCTTAATGCCTTAGTCATTTTTTTGATTTCTTTCACAAAGTTTCTGAAAAATTAATTCATTTATAAATTAACTTATTCAACTCTTTGTGCAGAATTAATGGCTCTTAGACCTGGATTAATTGATGAACTTGATAGCAAGCGGATAGATGATATGATGAACATCATTGGCCATGATTATTATATTGTCAAATATAGTACTCTTCCAAATTTGGCTAAGTATCTGAATAAATATCATCTCAACTTTCTTCAAAGCACTTATCTACCTTTGTATGGCTATGGTCATCTACAAGAAGTCAATATTCTAGAAGTAAAGAATTATCTTCCATTTTCGTGGTTTCAGAATTATACCAACTTTGCTTCAGCAAATATCTCAGGTGGAGGAGTATTTCTAACTGCTGGAACAGTAGAGAAGGCTTATATGATGCATCATAGCCCTTGCACACCAGATCTGAAAAAACATACACCTGAGCTTCAACCACATTGTCATCCTTCGATCTTCCGAAATGCTCAGATGGATCAATCCAAAGGTTGGAAGAAAATTTGGGACTTTCGTCCTGGGGGAGGTGTGAAGCCAACTTGGATGTGGGCATACTGGGTGCGACAGACCTGCGCAGAGTTTATCGAGGATCTAAAGAGAGCTGCAATATATGAGGCTGTCTGGGTTAGGAAAACATATGTTTACAGACATGATAACTTCTTCCCAGAGATACTTAGCCACTAGAGCCCAACAACTAATTCTTTCCATTTGACTCATGGAGAAGTAGGTATCAGTTTGTGGGATGTCCACAAGATCTCAGGGGCTCCAATTTTGGGCGATATGTATGATGAATTCATTCCTCCCAAGGTGACACTAGTGCAGAAAACATTTTTTACGTCGGTTATTTTTCATTATTTACGTCGGTTTTTAGGCGATGTTAATACGGACGACGTTATAAATAACGTTTTGTACGTCGGTTATTTAAAACCCGACGTAACATCCCTAACATCACGGTGTTTATCACGTCGGTTCATTAATAACTGACGTGATACATATGCGCGGGGGGGGGGGGGGGGGGGGGGGGGTTATCACGTCGGTTCTTAATATAACCGACGTGATAAAATTCCTGGGATATCGTTTATCACGTCGGTTATGACATAACCGACGTGATTAACCCTTCCCCGGGCCTATTATCACGTCGATTTCTTAAATAACCGACGTGATAAAAAGGCCTAGGAAACATTTTATCATGTCGGTTATCCAATAACCGACGTGGTAAATCGATTCCCAGGCCTTTTAGCACGTCGGTTATATTAAGAACCGACGTGATAAAAGGCCCGGGAACGGTTTATCACGTCGGTTGTCGAAAAAACCGACGTGATAAACCCCTACCGATTTATTTACCACGTCGGTTATAAAATAACCGACGTGAAAGAGATATATATATATTTTTAAAATAATTGCACTGCTCTCACCAAAAAGCAACCAGAAACCAAACAACAAAAATAACCATGCCAGCCCTCCCCCAAGCCCCAACTGAACACCCAGACCCCTTGGACACCCCCCGACCCCTGGACACCCCCCGAGCCCTTGGACAGCCCCAAACACCCCTTGGACACCCCTACCATATCCCTTGGACACCCCCCCACCCCTTGGACACCCCCACCCCTTGGACAGCCCCCCCACCCTCATTTACACCCAACCGGCCACTTGGACAGAACTCCCAGACACCTTGGACACCACTCCCATATCCCTTGGACACCCCCACCCCTTGGACACCCCCACCCCTTCGACAGCCCCCCACCCTCATTTACACCCCCCGAACACTAGGACAGCCCCAAACACCCCTTGGACACCCCTCCCATATCCCTTGGACACCCCCACCCCTTGGACACCCCCACCCCTTGGACAGCCCCCCACCCCCTGGACACCCCCCCGACCCCTTGGAAACCCACCGACCCCTTGGAAACCCCCCATCCCCTTGGACAGCCCCAAACACCCCTTGGACACCCCTCCTATATCCCTTGGACACCCCCCACCACTTGGACACCCCCCACCCCTTGGACAGCCCCCCCCACCCTCATTTACACCCAACCGACCCCTTGGACAGCCCCAAACACACCTTGGACACCCCTCCCATATCCCTTGGACACCCCCCACCCCTTGGACACCCCCACCCTCATTTACACCCCCCGACCCCTAGGACAGCCCCAAACACACCTTGGACACCCCTCCCATATCCCTTGTACACCCCCCAAACACCCACCCACCCCCTTGGAACCTCTCCCCCCATACCAAAATCCAGACCAGAAAAACCATCAACAGTAGACCAAAACAAGAAGTAGAGAAAAATTAAACATTCACTTATATAACATTCAAAACTTACACTGTCAACTTCAAAAAAAACTAAATCCAACCTAAAAGACTACGAAATACACAATTACATTGACAATATTCAAAATTACATTTTACATTACAAACAACTAAAAGTCAATAAAACCTGTAAAATAATTTGACCACTCCACTTGTAAGTGTTTGATATCTTCAGCAGTAAAGGGTTGAGGGTCATCAAAAAGCTACAAAGGAAAAGGATAGTAGTCAACGTGTATAATGAATAAATCAAATTGAAATATTATGAGAAAGAGGAAATCTTACCAGGTCAAAACTCAGAACTGTCCCAGTTGTTATTATTTCATACGTAAATCTTAACATGTAATATCTGCATTCGATGATGCCTTGTTGCTCATGACATTTCTGTTTGAATGAGTGTAAATTCAATATATTAATTTTATATAATAAATCAAAATGTACAAATTATAAATGGATATTTACCTTCGCATGTACATATTTGATCTTGAAATTCCTTTTCTTTGCGCTTTTTCGAAAGTGGACCCATGCCCTGTTAGAAAATAATACGAATGGGGTAAATTTAAAATTCATTATAATATATAAAACTATTGTGAAATTGAAACTTACGTTTCCAATATATTCTTAAAACTTTCTCGCACATCATCATGGAGAGAGCATATCCAATAAAGTGCTTTCTCCCTAGGGCAAAAAACCCCTAACATCCAATGATCCCTGATAAAAGGAAATTTAACGTTAGTGGGTTTTTATGTTAAAAGATAATTAACTCTTTGAGAGGGATGTGTTTCATACCTCTCACAAAAAGGCATCATCCAACACTGTGTGATTACATTCTTTTCAAATCTATCAGCAATATAAATCATTCTTTGTTCCTCATCCAATGCACATGCTTCAGGGGAAATCAATTGTGGGTCCACGAATCCATATACATCTGTCAGCTCATTCCTCTCACAAATTTTATACAGATACCTAATACAAAGCAGACATAAGTATACATTTTTAATAAATATAATGCAAGGAAAAGGTGTTAAGACTTACATGATAAAAATTTGCACCACGTTGATGCCCAACTTATCTCTAGTGACAAACTCCATGATATCAGTTTTCATAATCCCCACACTTAGTTCACGTCCACAGACATGAGCTTCCATTGTAAAGTCATAATGATCCGCCAACGAATTTGAATATCTTGACAATTTGTCAAGACTGCTAGTATCTGCATCTGATGTCATAACTATCTGTCTTTGTTGTTGTCTATACAGTATTTCTTTACCTTTGAAGTATTCCTGTAAAAATAAATTGAAAAATATATTAGTTTTCAAATGATAAAACATTAATAAAAATATAAAATAAAATATATAACATCCATACCTCTATGGTAATGAGTCGAAGAAGTCTGGATGGACAAAGTAAAAAATGGCCGATACTATGTCTAACTGTCGTCACCTCATCTGTAGGTAATGGTATCCGAGCTGATCTATCTATAATATCCTGTACAGTGACCCTCTGATTCTCTACCTCTAACTGTTGATGATGAACTGTATCTCCTATACAATATACCATCCCATATGAAACTATATGATGTTGAGGATCATCAACGTACAACTCACAATAAGTAGGTAGCTGCGGCGGAGGAGGAGGATCAAAAATGGGGTCCGCAGGCTGAGGTGGGGGAGTGGGAGCTACTGGGAGAGGTGGAGTGGGAGCTGCACCCTGAAATTGTCTTTGCAAGTCTGCAAACATAAACTGCACCGATGCTCTAATCTTGTCCTCTATTGTCGCATTAATATTATGGACTTCAGCCTCCAAGGATTCTATTTTTTTTATAAACTCCCTCAATGTTAGAAGTTGAGGAACGTGGCAACACTTTTCTTACCGATACACCTGCCGGATATCCTCTTACACGGCCAGGATGTTTGGGCTTTCCCAATGCCACAGATAAAATATCTTCCCTCCCAGATGGTGTAAATGTCCCCTGTGAACTCTGCTCCTCAAGAGAGTCCTGTAATAATTAATTGAACATTTCTATAATGATTGGAAATATATGACGAAAATAGTAAACTTAAATAAATAAAATAGATATCTTACAATCCTCTCAACTACGAGTCTCGATTCTTCCGAAAGATATTGTCCTTTTTTGCCCTTCCGAGCTCTTTTCCATTTCTCATGTCTAGATGGAGGGGATGGAGGGGCCACCTCTCCAGAGCTTGAAGACTCAGCTCTTAGTTGTTGAAATTTTTCTGCCATCATTTGTTCTTCCAATAATGAATACCCTCCCCGAGATAAACTATGAGGGTATACATTTTTAGATTGGATCTCTTGATGAGCTTTCCTTGTTTGCTGTAAATTAAGAATAAGTAACCATTAACAAAACAATAATAAGATCATTTATATAAGAAAGCTTATAAAAGTTTACATTGCCCTTACGAAAAATGATTCTTTTCTTCTACTTTCCAAAAATTGTCTCCATGTGTCTTCATCTATAAAAGGATATATACGACATGGATTCTCACGACTCCTATGACCATAAATGAAATCAGATGAGAGGGTTGATTTGAAATCCCTCCATCTCCTAGCAGCCAACGATAAGCATTTCTTCTTGACTCCTCCAGTGTCAGGAATATCAAATGTCATCTGATAAAAAAGAGGTTAAAAATATTATATATACTAGAAACATTTAAAGAACAGTCAAACAATAGCAAAAGATCTTACCAAAATGGTCTCCCACAGCTGAGAAATTATCGCCTTATCCACACTTCTCCAATCATCATAGAGAATGCTTACTTTTCTCTTAGCCTGAGTTGCTACAAAACCCTTAAAATCTTTAGCATTTGGACCTCTAGGAAGATCATCATAATCAAACTCCACGACTATCCTCTCCTCCTTCGTACGGGCAAGTGATAATTTTGGTAAACGTGTGCACCCACGCTTACCAACCTTTGAACTCTTTTTCGTAATAGGAGCATGTGAATGTTCCTCCCCAGATGTATGACCAATATGCTCATCTCCAGAATCATGTGGCTGATCAACTGATTGATCTGTCATTTTCCTTCAAATCAAAAAAACAAACATTAGTTCACAAATATACAAATTCAAATATTGTAATACTACTTAATCAGAAAATAGAAAAGTGTACTAAATTACATAATAGTAAACATTGGTAATATGGTAAGCATGTTAAACAATGATAAACATGGTAAACACAGTCTGTTGTACCCCTCTCTCTTGGATTTTAATGATCACAATCACTCTTATTATGTTTTAACTTGTTTTCATGTGTTTTTGTTGATAGGAAAAGGTTGCCAAGGAGTTGGCCCAAGAAAGCTGAAAAGTGGACTCACTGAGTCCACCGGTCAGCCGGTGTGAGCTCACCGGCCAGCCGGAGGACCCAGGCAGTAGACTTGCCCACTGCCTGGTGTCACCGGCTGACCGACCGGTGGACCAGACAGAGAGCCTTCCTCTCTGTCTGGACCACCGGCCGGCCGCTGGATCACCACCGGCCGGCCGGTGGACCAGACATCCTTGCTCTGTCTGGACCACCGGCCGACCGCTGGATCACCACCAGCCGGCCGGTGGACCAGACAGAGAGCCTTCCTCTCTGTCTGGACCACCGGCCGGCCGCTGGCTCATCACCGGCCGGCCGGTGGACCAGACAAAGCTTTGCTGTCTGGACCACCGGCCAACCGGTGATCCACCACCGTCCAGCCGGTGTGCCCAGGACTTCTCCTCTTTACGGTTTTTATTGTTTTATCATTTTGGTTTGATACATGTTTTAATAAGTAAAAAATTTACAATATCTAACATTATATGAAAAAACTAAATGTAAACAAGAAATAAACATGTGTTACCTGTAATTTTAGGAATGTACAGTTGGATTGTTTTCCCAAATTCCTTCGTCGTGATCGTTCCTTATGGAACAAACCATGTCTTCAACATACTCATCATTATGTTCTGTTAATCTTTCCATGGAAGTAGGGATCTCACATAAATCAGCATCTTCATCAAATTCATCCTCACCAACATATTGTTTTTTCCCTTGTAAAACAACAGCCCACTGTATATCTGATTGATCTACTACATATAAAATTTGTTTGGAATGTGTTGCCATTATAAAAGAATCAGCTGTGTCTTCTAATCTATTCAGATTAACAAGTGTCATTCCAAATTCATCGTGTCTGACACTGTTGTTACCGATAAACCATTTACAGTTAAAAACAGGAACTTTAATTTTAAAGTAATCAGCCTCCCATATGTCTTCAATCACTCCATAATATGCACTTGATGCCGAAATTGGGTTTCTGTCCTTAGCACTCGAAAAATGCATTGCTTCTGCAAAAACCAATACACCAATATTCTGAACTGCACTTCTGTTGTCCTGAGCTTTCGTATGAAATGTATAGCCATTAATGTCATAAGCGGACCATGTTATCACATTTAAAGATGGACCACCGACTATCCATTTTAATGTCTCTGATACATCTGATCTACCAAGCAAGGTCTTTTTAAACCATGGAAAAAAAGTTTTTTTGTGCTCATTCAAAATCCACATTTCTTTCTTCTTTGGATGACATTGTTTCAACTCATTAATATGCAATGTGATATACGGTTGAACATCAGCTATGTTATTCAAGATGTATGATTCTAACTTCTTCATCTGTTCAGCTGACAGTGATTTGACTTTCAAGCCATGAATCCCCTTTCCCTCATTATTAACCCGTTCATGGCGAGATGGAGGCAAACCTATGTGTTGCGCCGTAGCCAAGTAGCTCGTACAAAACTCTGATACCTCCTCAGAAATATACTTTTCAATAATGGAGGCTTCAGGTCGATATGGATTTTTAACATATCCCTTTAATATTTTCATATACCTTCCAAAAGGATACATCCAACGAAGATATACAGGTCCACAAAGCTTTATTTCTCGAACCAGATGAATCATTAAATGCACCATCGTATCAAAAAAAGTTGGAGGAAAATACATTTCCAAATGACAAAGTATAAAAATTTCATCCTTTTCCAAAATGTTCAAAGCATTCACATCAATCGCCTTGTTACAAATTGAATTGAAAAAATAACACAACCTCATTATAGTCTTTCTGACACGGATGGGCAATATTCCACGCAGTGCAACTGGTAGAATTTGTTGCATCATGACGTGACAATCATGTGATTTCATACCTATCAACTTCAAGTCTTTCAATGAGACAAAATTTTTTACATTTGAAGAATAACCTTGAGTCACTTTGATATCATGAAGACACTGACAGAAGCTACTTTTCTCCCTCTTCGATAATGTATGACAAGCCGGGGGAAGAAATGTTCGTCTTCCTTTAGGAGTGGGAGCTAACTCCAAACGTATTCCCATTGATAGTAGGTCTAACCTTGCATTCAACCCATCTTTTGTCTTTCCTTTAATATCTAGCAATGTTTCGATCAAAGAATCACAGATATTCTTCTCCACGTGCATGACATCAATATTATGTTTGACTTCATGATACCTCCAATATGGTAGCTCAAAAAATATTGACCTTTTCTTCCAAATATGTCTATCATTACCAGATTTCTGTGTCTTTCCCAATGTCACATCAAGGTTTTTCACCCTCTCAAAATACAAATCTGGGGATAAAGGTTTTGGAGCAGTATCAAATTCTTGTGAGCCATTGAATGCCTTTTTTAGTCTTCTATAAGGGTGATCCATAGGCAAAAACTTTCGATGAACCATGTACACTGTTTTCCTCCCATGATGCAATTGATAATATGACGTCTGTTGTTCGCAAATTGGACATGCTTTATGCCCTTTAACACTGTATCCAGACAAATTTCCATATGCTGGGAAGTCATTTATAGTGAATAGAAGCACTGCATGCAGTTGAAAATATTCCATTTTATAAGAATCATACACCCTAATACCATCAGCCCATAACAGTTTCAAATCATCAATCAGCGGTGACAAGTATACATCAATATCATTGCCGGGTTTCTTTGGACCAGATATCATGATACTCAACATGACATATTTGCGCTTCATACAAACTTCAGGAGAAAGGTTGTAAATTACCAATAAAACAGGCCATGAACTATGTGTGCTACTGAGGGTTCGGTATGGATTCATTCCATCTGTGCACAAGCCTAGTCTCAGATTTCTAATTTCATTTCCAAATGTAGGGTACTGGGCATCAATTTTATTCCATTGTGGACAATCAGCTGGATGGCGTATTTTTCCATCACATACCCACTCATCAGCATGCCATCTTAACCTTTTTGCATCATGTGAATTAGCAAATAAACGTTTGAAACGAGGAATTATAGAAAGATACCAAAATACCTTTGAAGGGAGATTTGTAATCTCTACATCAGCTTGTGATTTTTCTTTCACCTTATACCGTGATGTCCCACATTTAGGAAACTCTTTCAGAAATTCATATTCCTTCCTATATATAATGCAGTCATTCGGACAGGCATGTATTTTCCTGTATCCCAATCCCATCGGGCATAATATTTTTTTGGCCTTATAATGTGAATCTGGAAGATCGTTATCTTTTGGAAGAATGTATTTCATCAATTGTAGCAGCTCTGTAAAACTTCTGTCACTCCATCCATGTTTTGCCTTCAGGTTAATCAATCTTAACACCACTGACAAAACCATAAAATCTGTACAACCAGGATATAATGGTTTTTCGGCATCACCATATAGACGTGCAACTGTCGGTTCTATCTCAATTTGTTCTGCTACAATATCGCGAATCATTTCTTCAATTCCATCGGAGTTACCATCTTGCGATTCATTATCATCAGTGACATTCTGTCCATTTTCTCCATGCCAAATCCAAGGGTTGTAACTCGGATTGAAACCATGAAAAATCAGATGATATTTTATCTCTCTACTTTTCAACTTCTTCATATTCAGACATTTCAGGCATGGACAGAAAAAAACTGTCACTACTTGGAACATTTCGTTTAGAAAATTCCAAAAAGGCATCAACACCTTCCTCATATTCATTGCTCATTCGATGTTCCATAATCCAACTTCGACTCATTATTACCTTTAACAAATAGCAAAAAAAAAAATTTTTTTAGATAAGACAAATATATGTTTATATGAAAAAAAATCATAATTTGAATGTAAACAATTTTGAAATATAAAACAAATCGATGTGTATTTAAAAAAATATTCTTGAATATTATTTTTTAAACAAAATATAGTAAGATATAACACCCCCCCTGGACACCCCCCGACCCCTCTGGACAGCCCCCCGCCCCTCCTGGACACCACCCCACCCCCTACCCCCTTGGACACCCTCTGGACATCCCCCAACCCTCTGGACAGCCCCCCACCCACCCGGACAACCCCAAATACCCTCTGGAGAGGCCGCCACCCACTTGGACAGCCCCCCACACCCATCCACCCCCTTGGACACCCCCCCTGGACACCCCACCGACCCCTCTGGACAGGCCGCCACCCCCTTGGACAGCCCCCCACACCCACCCATCCCCTTGGACACCACCCTGGACACCCCCGACCCCTCTGGACAGCCCCCAACCCCTCTAGAAAGCACCCCCACCCCTCTTGGACACAACCCCCCACCCCCGACCTGCTTGGACACCCCCCTGGACACCCCCAACCCTCTGGACAGCCCCCCCACCCCTCCTAAACACCACCCCCACCCCTACCCCCTTGGACACCCCCCTGGACACCCCCCAACACCCACCCACACCCTTGGACAGCCCCCCACACCCACCCACCCCTTTGTAAACCCCCCTGGACACCCCCCGACCCCTCTGGACAGCCCCCACCCCTCCTGGACACCACCCCCACCCCCTACCCCCTTGGACACCCCCTGGACATCCCCCAAACCTCTGGGCAGCCCCCCCACCCACCCGGACAACCCCAAATACCCTCTGGAGAGGCCGCCACCCACTTGGACAGCCCCCCACACCCATCCACCCCCTTGGACACCCCCTGGATACCCCACCGACCCCTCTGGACAGGCCGCCACCCCCTTGGACAGCCCCCCACACCCACCCATCCCCTTGGACACCACCCTGGACACCCCCCCGACCCCTCTGGACAGCCCCCGACCCCTCTAGAAAGCACCCCCACCCCTCCTGGACACAACCCCCCACCCTCGACCTGCTTGGACACCCCCCTGGACACCCCCCAACCCTCTGGACAGCCCCCCACCCCTCCTAAACACCACCCCCACCCCCTACCCCCTTGGACACCCCCTGGACACCCCCCAACACCCACCCACACCCTTGGACAACCCCCCACACCCACCCACCCCCTTGTAAACCCCCTGGACACCCCCCGACCCCTCTGGACAGCCCCCCGCCCCTCCTGGACACCACCCCCCACCCCTACCCCCTTGGACACCCCCTGGACATCCCCCAACCCTCTGGACAGCCCCCCCACCTACCCGGACAACCCCAAATACCCTCTGGAGAGGCCGCCACCCACTTGGACAGCCCCCCACACCCATCCAACCCCTTGGACACCCCCCTGGACACCCCACCGACCCCTCTGGACAGGACGCCACCCCCTTGGACAACCCCCACACCCACCCATCCCCTTGGACACCACCCTGGACACCCCCCGACCCCTCTGGACAGCCCCCGACCCCTCTAGAAAGCACCCCCACCCCTCCTGGACACAACCCCCCACCCCCGACCTGCTTGGACACCCCCCTGGACACCCCCCAACTCTCTGGACAGCCCCCCACCCCTCCTAAACACCACCCCCACCCCCTACCCCCTTGGACACCCCCCTGGACACCCCCAACACCCACCCACACCCTTGGACAGCCCCCCACACCCACCCACCCCCTTGTAAACCCCCCTGGACACCCCTGACCCCTCTGGACAGCCCCCACCCCTCCTGGACACCACCCCCCACCCCCTACCCCCTTGGACACCCCCCTGGACACCCCCTAACCCTCTTGATAGCCCTCCCACCCCCCTGGAATCACTGAAAATTTACCATAACAAGAAGTTGGGCCATTCAAAGAATGTTTTTAGGTGTGGAGGAAGAACTGAGTTTCAATAGATAGAGAAGGAAGTCGACATTAGGTTGTCTATTCCAGGTGTGGATTTGAAGGAGTTAATGTTTGTTCAGTGACCCAAGAGATTGAATCAGAAATTCAGATGTTGTGCCATTTTCTCATGATGAGGTTGAATAATTGATGGGGTTTGACTTTTAAATGGAGAGCTTAGCAGACCATCATATTTTCTATAGATAAGTAAAGGATGTTAGCATCAAACATAAGGCTTAAGGGATACTTTCAGATCCAAATATGTATGTTGATGGATGCAATGGATCTAGTAGAGGTTCTAGAAAGAATGGTGGTTTTATTTGTTTAGGATAAGTAGTGAAGAAAAAACTAGTTAATTTTTTACTTGCTGAAAAGAGGGTATCTAAAATTTTTAACATGCCGAGGGGAAATCTGGCGAGTCCTCCTCGTTGAACGTTGTTTGCAGGGGGTGAAAATGGTGATGTGATCCCAAATCCATGCACCTATGCCATGGTTGTGTGTGAATAAAGTAGTAACAACTGTAAAAGGGAAACCCATCCAAATGGACACGCCCCAACCCTCTCGGGGATTTATAGAAAATGAGGAAAAATTAGTGAAATCATAAAATTAGTCAATATTGCAAGTCGAACTAATAGATCTAGGGATGATAAGTAAGATTATGGTGCCAAAACGAGTTAAAAGGGTTTGCAATCGAAGAATCTTAGCTAGTTTCAACAAAAAAATCACAACACATATATATATACTATCCGCGAAAAAAAACGAACGAGTGGGAGGATTACCTGAGTGCTGCGAGTTTAGATGATTGATCCGAGGAGATTAAATATGAGAAACTATGATCGCAAAACGAATCTAAACCAACGAAATGGACGAGCCGATTCGGGTTTACGCGCGAGAGAGACGAATCGCGAATGACAATCCACGGGTCTGGGTAAATTTTTAAATGAGTTATCACGTCGGTTATTCAATAACCGACGTTATAATTTTTTTAAAAACTTTTATAACGCCGGTTATTCAATAACCGACGTAAAAACCTTCCTCCGATTCTTTTTTTACGTCGGTTATTTTATAACCGACGTTATAAAGGACTCAAAATCCGCGTTTTGTTACGTCGGTTATTCCATAACCGACGTCAAAAACATCTGCGGATTCTTTTTTTACGTCAGTTATTTTATAACCGACGTAAAAAGGCCTTCAAAAACCGCGTTTTTTTACATCGGTTATTCAATAACCGACGTAACAAACACCCCCCCGCTTCTGTTTTTTACGGCGGTTAATGTATAACCGACGTAAAAAACGAAGCCGCGCGATTAATAACATCGGTTATAAAAATAACCGACGCTAAAGGTGTACCGAACACAGGTTTTTACGTCGGTTATTAAATAAACGACGTAAAAAACCTCATTTTACATATTATGACGCCGGTTTTATATAACCGACGTAAAAAATGGTGACGTAAAAAACGTTTTCTGCACTAGTGTGACTTGGAATGATTCAGAGAAGACTCCTGCTTTAGCTCGAGAATTATTTAAGATCTTCCACAGGCTCAAGAGTTCAGAGACCTAATTAACTCATTTTAGAAAAGATATTCATCCGTAAGAATGGATGAATGTGTTTATTATTGAGAAGAAAGAGATGGATCCAAAAGAAAAAGGATCTAAGAAAAATAAATCCAAGGATTCCAGGCCCAAACATCCTACCACCTGTCCAAAACCTGAGAAGAGAGGAGCTCCTGGCACATTCTGGCCAACTCTAGAAGCAGAAGAGTTTGAAAAGTGGGGATATGAAGTGAATCAAATAATTCCAAAGAAAACTCGTCTGGAGGGTTTCTTGGCAATGTGGATTAGTGTTTATCTCTTGCCGGTTAGAGATTCGAAGTGAGGCGTTAGGCCAGGGACCTTCGTCATTGCGGCAAAGTTGGCTGAGGGAAAAATGGTTGGGTTAGCTACCCCCATTTTATCAAAGATTCACAGGAGTTTACTTCATGTCTTCATGGGTAAATCTCCTTTAAGAATAGTGGGACCATTCCAGGTTTTGTGGGGATGGATCGCCACTCACTTCAGGACTTACAATGTACAGAATGGATTACAAATTCCTAGAGGCTCCTTCAGACCGTTAGTGCAAGCATTCTCTGGAATTTCTCCATTAGATGTTAATGGTTATGACATGAAAGTGAGGCAGAGCATGTTTAAGGAATTCAATTTCTTTCCCTATGGAAGTCCGCCATCCGGGCGGTTTTTTGATAATGGGACATCCCATTTGGATTTGAGGGCATACATGCTAGCTTGCAGGGATGGTGTGTTAGTAGCCTGGATTGATGGAGAGATCATATGTGAGGCCTATGCTCTATATAGATTTTCACTCCAATTCAAATGTCTGCAACAGATTGTTGTATCCCCTCCGGTACATGTCATGTTAGAGCAACATCCGATGGTTGCTCGACAACTATGGCTGCTGACATCAAGAGAGAAGACTGGGGCAGTATTTGATCTACCTGTTGAAAAAGCGGCACATAATTTGACTACATATTATGCTGAACACTGGATAACATCATACCCCAAAGGGATATTGATTCAACTAGTATATCAAGTGGGAAAGAGGAAGAGTACTGTAGAGAAAGAAACCCTTCCTCATGAAGGTGACGCTTCCCCACCTGAAATAGGTTCAACAGACTCCTCTTCTAGAACTGATTCATCGGATTATCATGATGGGGATGATGAGGCACAACCGACAGCAAAGCGGTTTCGTGCCCGATATAATCCTCCGGCCAGAATTAAAAGACCCACTCCATCAACTCCTGGTGAGTTGTTTCATTGTAGTAATTTCAAGCACTGCTACTTTTCAAGTAATAAGTCTTACTTTCTTATTCTCTATCTGTAGCTGTAGGAGCTGGGAAGAAATTAAAATCAAAAATTGTAGGACCTTCCTCACAGCCTTCATATCCAAGAACAGAGGATGTTCAGCTATGACAGGGCTTATACTATGGTACTGAGACCGCCTGGCTGGATTTGTGTGAGGTCCTACAACTTCCGGGAATAGGAAATATTAGGTCTTCTAAAAATCTTCAATACGAAGATAACCCCAATGAAGTGCGAGCTTACATCAGAAAGCTGGAAATGCTCATATATGCCACTGATGACTCTGTTCCTATCACCAGGCGGGTGAAGGAAATGATTGATCGTGGTGCCACTGAGGGGGCTGGTGGTTCTGGAGATGAGGAATGGAAAGAGTACGTGGCTCCTGAAGATGTAAGTTTTCTTTACTTATTTTCTTTGCAAATTAATTTCAGTTGAAGCTTTGTTACTTAAGGAATTTATTTTCTTCATCTCGCAGCTTGCAAATAAAGGAACTGGGGTTCCTTCACCACAGTATAGCCCTGGTGGTACTACTATCGGGGCTGCTGCTGATTCTCCTCGTGAACCAGGAGAGATATCTCCAGGACAGCAGGCCATGAATGAGGCGATGGACATAGCCTTCCATTCTCCAATCCAAGTGCCAATAAGGGAGACTACTGATACTCTGAAAAAACAAAAGAAGAAAAGGCAACGAAGGAGGAAATCCACAGCTAAACGCTTCATTAGTAGCGGTAAGTCCTTCGAATAATTATGATTTTATACTCATAATCACATGGTTACTCATATTTCTGAGGATTTCAGGGGCTTCTTCAATTTCCCCCTTGAGGGAAGGGAATGATCCTCCTTCAAAGGCCGTGGAGGGTGCTGTAGAACGATCACATACCCAAGCTAACTTGGTTGCTCCGGGAGAAGAGCTAGCATCCATTCCCAGTATCCCTCCTACTGCTGAAGATGCTGTCCAGGGTCAGGAGTTGCAGGACATAAGTCAGCAAGAAGATGTAGCAAATTCTCCCACTGGTGAGACTAACCAGGATTCTGAAATATCATAGGATGAAATGATGAATCAAGGAATGACTTTCAAATAATTTTATGATCATGCTAAGTTGTCATGTGATTTAGAAGACCTTGGGCGTGAGTGCTACCCTTCTCCCATTTTTTTTTAAAATTTACACTTCTAACCATGACTGAAAACAATATGCAGTTTCTTCCGTAGAAGCTGCTAAACTGCCAATGCCTGAAGAGGGTGTGGACATTGATGTCAACCCTACCATTGCAGAAACATTATCTCAAGTAGAGCTAAACCCAATAAACCCTCCTAAGACCCATCTTGAAAATCCTGTTGAGACTGGGAAATATGGGGAGAAGTCTTCTCAGGTTGCTGAACCATCCTTGGGTAAGGGATAACAATATTTGTGATTGTACTTTATTCACAAGACAATCTATTATTTTGTTATCCTTTGAAGCTAACTAAATCTTTCAATTAATCATGCAGGGCCATCAACTGCAATGACTAGATCCGGAGGTGAGGCCTCAGACTCTACCCCAACAGGAATTGAAAGTGAAGAAGCACAAATCAGGGGGGAAAAAGCAGGACAGAGAACTTCTTTAAGTGCATTAATTCCATATTACATGCCCCCCTCCGACGATGATGTTGAATCAGATCCAGAGATTCTTAAAGCGTTCAGCTTTTCATGACATAAGGCATGGAACAACATATGGAACATCATATCTGGGGTTCCTTTAGAAGAGCTACCATCGAAAATTCCTCGATTGTCATCCCAATTTGTTATACTAGGACTTGGTGGTTTTGGACATGAAAATATCCACGCCACGGTGAAACAGATCATTTTCAGGAGGGAGCAGGCTCAAAAAAGTCACGAAGATTTGATCAGAGTAAAACTGTCAGTCAACATAGGCGAATTTGAGGCTGTGGTATCCCAAGATGAAGCTGATTATGCTGCCAAGATGAAGGAGCTGAAGCATAAAATCAAGGAAAAAGTTGTCCAGCAGGTGCAACTCCAGCAACAGTTAGACGCTGTTATTGGGGAACTTGATCAGCTTAATAAATCATTGGATGAAACTCATATTAATGGCATTAAAGCCATCGTAGATGCTAAGAAGGCACTTAATCAAGCTGAAAAGAGTGAAGCTAGTCAAGTGCACGAGCTTCAAGTAACTGCTGAAAAATCTCAGGATTCCGTAAATCAAATGAAGAGTTATGTTGAAAGCCTCTTGTAATTCTTGAAAAAGAGAAGAGACTCTAGTCTATGGATGTTCTTCTAACTCTTGTGTATCAATGAAAAACACTTTCATCTTCAATCATTTGTACCTGCATTCTTTCACTACCTGCTTCAAATTTACTTAAGCTAATGGGCTTAGTAAGCATAGTTTGATTTTTACTAGGATTATTACAAATAACCCTACAAACTTTGAACCTTTTAATTGCTCAATATTACCTAAATCATACAAAAATGTATATTTAGTGAGCTGAAACTTGACTTTTATTCAGAGTTCCTTTGTCTTTTGTGGGCAGTTTAAAGTCATGCATGCCAGACATAAAGGGGCTAATGTTTAAGGTCGAAATAGCTTTGACCAAAATGGATTAAAATTGATTCAATTCCTTGACAATTTATCTTAAAACATATTACCATACTCAAGTATGAGAGAAAATATGTAAAATATGGCTTAAGAATATTTGAATCTGAGGAATGATATGAAAAAAGAGCTAAAAGGCATTAAAAGAAGTAGTTTCCAAGAATGAAGTTACTATTATTTAAAAAAACCCATTAGGGGGTTGAATTATGCAGGGCCACCTAAGGGCATTGGCTGTATGGTCAAATAAATAGAATCTTTCGGCTGACAAGTCTGTTATGTGGACTGTTTATGAAAGGCCACCTATGGGCACGTGCTGCATAGTCAAGAAAAAGAACTCTCAGAAATTTACTTTCCTAGTGCTAAAAGCCAGTGAAAGTTTATGGAAATTCAAATTTTCTAAAGTATAGAGTTTGCTGTATGGAAAGAGGTACTTGAATATGGAGAAGATATTTCCAGACTAGATTATCGAAGAACTGGATGAATATCACTCTTACGAAGGTCTGACCCAAACGCAGGGAAGAAGAATAAACCATAGACTTGAATACATTCAGATCATGAAAAAGGATATGGGACAAATATATTAAGGATGACTATTTTTTTGCGGATCCCTACATATTGTCGTTTAAGACAAATAAGGACAAAAGAGGCATTCTTCCCAAGAATGTAGTTACCATCATTTAACAAACCTGTTAGGGGGTTGAATTATGCAGGGCCACCTAAGGGCATTGGCTGCATAGTCAAATAAATAGTATCCTTCGGTTGACAAGTCTGTTATGTGGACTTTTTATGCAAGACCACCTATGGGCACGTACTGCATAGTCAGGAAAAATAATTCTCAGAAGTTTTTACATTTTTGTGACTAAAAGTCATGAAAAGGGTTATGAAGATATGAAAATATTTAAGGTTAGGATTATAACACATAAATATGGGTATTGTCCAATGTATATAGAGATACATAGGTCAATAATAACCATAATCATGTTGTGGCTGGGTCCTGAATTGAAATTTTGGACTTCACTACGTATCTCATAAGAATGATAATCAAGCCATACGTAGTTCTTGAAATGCAGTTTAACGTCGTGTAGGACGAAAGTATGAGAGATCTTAGTTTAGGGTCATAGAGTTCGGACCATAATAATGAATACACAGTGTGTGTTTTCATGAGGATTTTTCAGCCAAGGGACTGAAAGTGAAATTTGGGGTTAGGCCCAAAAGACTTGGGGCTAGATTCGAGGGATACTCGAACGTTCCTACGTATCCCATAAGGATGGGAATCAAGCCCACGTAGTTCTAGAACTACCCTTTGTACAAATTTGGTTCGTACATGTGAAGGGTGAAAGGGGATTTTAGTGCAATGATGGTTTAACCTGAGATAAAAAGTTTAGGCATTACCATGTATGCATGTAGTCTTTTGAAATGAAACATGATTGAAAAATCAATGTCAATAATAGTTCTCTCTCAAATGAGGAAATCAAAGAGTATTGTAGTTTATTGTCGTACCGGACAAAAGTGTTCCACAGTTTAACGTCATATAACAAGGATGAAAGTGAATCAATGTAAAGAAATTGATTCTAGGGGCGGTTTCATGAATCAACATCATATGAGATGGTGGTGAACCGATGTGAAGAGATTGTTTTTGGGCTTGAACCCTGGGAGTTTGCCTACATACCCAGCCTGGAGGGCAAGGATCAAAGTCCGTGTAGTTCAATTAAATAATGAATTAATGATCACGTTGTTCTTGGGGACAACGATGTAATAAAAAAATGTTGTTGGGACTTATACATGGTTAGCGGCCCAAAGAGAGTGTTACGGTTGAGGTTTTCTCTAAGCTCACGTGAGTCATACTCGGTGTGAGAAACAAGAGGTAACAACAACCTTAACGATGCATAGTTTAATGTCATGTAAGACATATAAAGGGACTATGTAGTTTAAAGTCTTGCAGTTAGGACTATTGGTGCTGTGCAGTTTAGTGTCATGTAGCAGGGACAAAATACAGTTTAATGTCATGTAGGACGTATTATGAACTTTCTGTACAGTTTAGCGTCATGTAGTTAGGACGATGGGAACAATAGAGTTTAACGTCATGTTGGACGAAGGGGGGGGGGGAACTGTGTAGTTTAATGTCATGCAGTGAGGACAAAAGAGTCCACTATTTTAACGTCATGTTGGACGCATTGGGGATTTTTTTCTACAGTTTATGTAGTTTAACGTCTTTCCGAACGTAAGGGACTTTTATACAGTTTAGCGTCATGTAGTCAGGACGTCACAGTTTAACATCTTGCTGGACGGAAGGGACTTGCAAATAGTTTAGGGTCATATGCATGGACCGTTGATGATGCAGTTTAAGGTCATACATGACCTAGTTGCAGTCTAAGGTCATACTAGACCATTTAGGGAACTTTTTCACAGTTTAACGTCGTGTGGGACGAAGTTGCAGTTTAAGGTCATACAAAACCATTGCTGTATAGTTTAACGTCATATTGCAAGGACGAACTGGTGCTGTACAGTTTAGTGTCATGTTGCGGGGACATCTTGTGAATACTTTGTATTTTATACAAAATATTTCTTCAAAAATCTGGCATTAGTTGGAGTAGTAATGAGTTCTCCATCCATCGAGATTAATGAATAAGCTCCATTGGAGTAGACCCTATGTATTGAATAAGGTCCTTCCCATTTTGGCTCAAGCTTGAGAGGTTTCTTTCCTGGTATCATTGGAGTTCTGAGAACTAATACCAATTCTCCTTGAATGAATGAACGAAGATGAACTTTTTTGTTAAAAGCTCGTGCTATTCGATTCTGATAGATTTCCAAGTGGTGCAAAGTGCACAATCTTTTCTCATCTAACCGTTCCAATTCATTCAATCACTTTTGGGATTTCTCATCTATAGATAACTGATCACAAATGGCTACTCTGAGTGAGGGAAATTGAACTTCAATTGGCAAGACTACTTCTGTTCCATATACCAACGAATATGGAGTTGACCGCGTTGCATTGCGGGTGGTAGTCCGATAAGCCCATAAAGCATGAAAGAGTTTATCAGGCCATGACCTCTTATCTTTATCCACCATCTTTTGCAGTATATTTGAAAGAGTCTTGTTAAAGTCTTATATTTGGCCATTGGCTGCCGCATGATACTGAGATGAATGGTTGGATTTAATGTTGTATTCTTGATACAATTTCTTCACCTCAGAATAACAGAAGTTGGTGTCGTTGTCCGTCAATATGGTATGAGGGACACCGAATCTAGTAATGATGTTAGACTTGATGAAGCTAACAATGCATTTAGAACTGACTTCTTTGAGAGGTACTAACTCTGCCCATTTGGAAAAGAAATTAGTAGCAGTAAGAATGTACTTAAACTGCTTGGCCGCAGCTGAAGGGTAAGGTCCCACCACATCCATTCCCCATGTGGCAAATGGCCACGAGTATTTAGCTGTATGAAGCAACTATGGAGGTTGATGAATGAAGTTGGCATGTTCTTGACATGAATGACACTTCTTTGTGAAATCAACACAATCTTGTATCATTGAAGGCCAAAAGTATCCAAGCCTTCGAATTTGATCAGACAATCTATGTCCAAACTGGTGGGCACCACAGACTCCTGCATGCACTTCTTTCATGACAGCCATTGTCTCTTCACCATCAATGCATCTGAAGAGAACTCCATCAAAACCACGTTTGTAGAGAATTTTCTCTAGGTGGTTTAGGCCATAATAAAGAGTAAAATTGACCACACGTCGGCAGATTTGTTCTTTCTCGGCTCTATCAGGTGGAAGTGTTCCATTTTGAAGGTATTCCCTGATAGGTGACATCCATCCTGTAGTATGACCATACGGTTCAGGAATGGGACTAATTTCATTAATTTCCTCTGTTCTGGCTTGAACATAAGGTGAAATTGCACGACGATGGGTAATACTGATGGTTGTCTCGTCCCGATTTGGATCTTCTAGAGCTGTGGCTATATTAGCCAGTGCATCAGCTTGAGCATTTTGTGATCTTGGGTCATAAGAAAATGCCGGTTCTGAAGGGAATTCTGCCATTAACTTTCTGACGTAATCATACAAAGGTATTAACTCTTCTTTTCTGATGGCATAATCCCCATTGACTTGTTTGATTACCTGGTCTGAATCACCTTTCACCTTTAAGTGATTCACTTGTGCTTGAAGCGCTAACTCCAAGCCTGTGATAAGAGCTTGGTATTCGGCTTCATTATTGGTACCACCTTCCCACAATAAAAAGGAATAAGGTAACAATTCCTTATCTGGAGAAATGAGTACAATTCCTAAACCAATGTTGTTGAATTTAGGATTTTCCATTTTCTTCCCTGTTGGACTTCTGGAAGCACCAACAAAATACATTTCTCATGTTTGAGGACACTCTTGAATAGAAAAAACTTCATCATCAGGGAGTTCAATATCTGAAGACGTGTCTTCCACTAAAGGATGTTCAGCCAGGAAATCAGCCAGAGCTTGGCCCTTTATTGCCTTTTGAGATACATACTGAATGTCGAACTGCTGCAAAATAATTGCCCACCTTGCTAGACGTCCTGTAAGCATTGGACAGCTAAGGATGAATTTGAGCGGAATATTGTGAGATACCAATTGGACCTCGTGATGTTGCAGGTAGTGTCTCAGTTTCTGAACTGCAAAGATTAATGCCAGGAAGCACTTCTCAATACTTGAATACCGGGTTTCTGCTTCAAGCATAGTTCTACTGAGATAGTAGAGGCTATTTTCATTCCCAACATCATTCTTTTGAGCAAGAAAGGCACCCAATGACCGCTCTAGAGCTGTCACATAGAGGATAAGTGGTATACCTTAAACATGTGGCATGAGTACTGGTGGAATCAAGAGGTATTTCTTGAGAACATCAAACGCTTCTTGACATTCTTCAGTCCACTGGTAAGTGACTCCTTTTTTCAATAATTTGGTAAAGGGTAAACTTTTGCCTGCCAAATTGGCGATGAAACGCCGAATATAGGCTAAGTGTCCTTGAAGTCCTCTTAATTATTTCAAATTCTGAGGAGGTGACATACCAAGGATTGACTTGGTCTTCTCAGGATCGACTTCAATACCACAATGGCGTACAACAAAGCTGAGGAATTTTCCCGAGGTTACCCAAAAATCACATTTTAAGGGGTTCATCTTCAAATTATGTTGTCGAAGCTTGTGGAATATGACTTCCAAATCAGCCAAGTGATTAGAACGTTGTTTGGATTTAACCACCAAATCGTCTACATAGCATTCAACAAACTTCCCTAAGAAAGGTTTGAATATATGATGCATGGCGTGTTGATATGTTGCACCTGCATTCTTTAAACCAAAGGGCATCACCCTATAACAAAAAACACCTTGAGGGGCTCTGAAGGCTGTAGATTCCTCATCTTCTAGGGCCATTCAGATCTGATTATATCCGGAATATCCATCCATGAAGGAAAGTACTTCATAGCCAGCCATTGCATCAATTAAGAGTTCTGTAATCAGAACTGGGAAATCATCTTTAGGACAATACCGATTAAGATCTCTGAAATCGATGCAAACCCTAATTTGTCCGTTCTTCTTCTTTATAGGGACAATATTAGCCAACCACTTGGGATACTGAACTTCTCTGAAAAAGTTAGATTTGATCAGCTTATCCAATTCAGCTTCAATTTTGGAAGCATAAGTTGGGTGTGTTCTTCTCGCGGATTGCTTAAATCCTCTATGTTCTTTTGGTAAACCCAAATGATGAGTAGAAATATTAGGATCAAGCCCAGACATTTCTGTATAGTTCCAAGCAAAAATATCTTTATTTTTATTTAGAAAAGAAGTATACATTTCTTGCTCTTCAAGGGTCATGGCCGCACTAATTAAAGTGGGGTGTGGATCTTTCTCTGTACCTAGATTTATTTCTCTGAGTTCATCTACAGTGGTAGAGATACCCTCTTCAAATGCTGGAGGAGCATCTCTAAGATCTTCCTCTTCCTCTTCATCATGTGCTATTTCTTCCATTTCTACTTGCATAGTAGATGACAAAACGAAATTTTCATGATCAGAAGAGATGTCACAATTTGCACATTTTGAAGAAGAAGCTTCCATTTCCAACCCTATTGATGATAAAGGGCCTTCTTTGGGAAACAAAGAGGAGATGATGGATTGAGAATTGACATCATTATTCACCTCCGATGTTGCTATAACTTCTTCTGGCCTGATTGTCGAAGAATAGACTTGTTGGATTTTAGCAGATGAAATGAAGACGTCACCACTTGTGCTTTCATCACTGTTTGGTAGGTTACCAATTTCTCCCATGTTGTCTGGTTCAATTGTTGTAATTGACATTATGGATCTTTCCATAAGAGTATTTTGATTTGGGCCTATTTTGTCAATTTGATTGATAGGTAACACATAATCTGTACTCACATGTGTAAATGGATTTATTGGAATTTTCTCCAAACCATATGGAGCATTAACTTTGGTAATTTCCTTCATTGTAGATTTCTCTCTTCCCTTCATGTGATAAAATTCCACCTCAATGTACTGAGATTCACATGTCTTGAACGGGGTCTTATCACCATACAATGTTCCAACTTGACCATTGAAACAATATTTGAGACATTGAAGGTATGATGAAGGGATATCCGCATGCTGATGTAGCCAGGGTCTTCCAAGAAAGACGTTGAAAGCTGAGTCTTGATCAACAATCATGAAATCTGAATTGGATACAAGATCTCCAAACTGAGTTCTGAGTGTAACTTCTCCCAGTGGTTCTTGTTCATTTTTATCATATCCTTGTAACATCATGGTAGAAGTAGATAAATCAGATTCTGTGAGGCCCAATCGACGATGTGTACGAATGGGCACGAGGTTGACTCCTGAACCATTGTCAATGAAAGCTCTTCGGATATCTACACCATTGAATTTTCCAGATAAGTATAGAGGTTTTATGTGCCCATGCACAACATCATCTTCATCTTTATCAATAAAAGATATCACTGCATGGAATTCTGCAGGATTATTCTCTATGTGATAGACTTCAGCTGCAGCAATTTCAGCTTCAAACTCCTGAGGACTTTACAAAGCTTCGACGAGTGCTTCCCGAAGATCTTTTGAAAGATTCAAAGCATCCAAAATTGATAACTTGGCTGGTACTTTGGCCAAGTGTTTCAATATATCATACTTTTGATCTAAAGGTCTGTGTTTCCCAACAGGAATATGCGGTTTAGCAGGTACCTTGGAAGCATATGCTTTGGAAGCTGATGCATCTTGTATTGGGATAGAAGTTGGCAACATCCTTGGTTTTGGAAGATTAGACAAATTAGATCCATTTACTTGCTGAGATAAATAATATGGAACCTTCAATCAGACTTCTAAAATAACTGCGCCAAGACTGAGTTGGCTATTAGCAGAAAAACCTGCTTGTTCTTTTTGAGCTCACTGAAGGGCTCTACCACGAGTTTCTGCTGCATACACAGTGCTAGCAAGGGTAGAATTGGAGTAGTGGCTTCAGAAATATCCATGTCTTCCCCTGTATCTTGAACCTCGGGAACTTCCTCGGATTCCCTTATTTGATACAGGGAATTCAGGCTCATTAAACTTGAAATTATGACTGGAATACAGATCTGTTAATTGAATCATATTAACAGAACCGAAGATTAACTCTTCATCTAATAAAGACTCTGCCTGACTAGCCTGTTTAGGCTGTGCCGTTTGATGGGGTGGTGCCCGTGGTTTTGAAGTAGATGGCATAAAGTCTGCCAGATTCAAAGACAATTTAGGCTTTGACACATACTCATCTTCTTCTGATTCTTTTTTCTTATTTGAATCAAACCGTTTCTTTGAGGACTTTCCCTCTGACGAAGAGGGTTTTACCGCAATATTCATGGCAGAAGACACAATTGGTTTCTTTAATTGTGTTCGCAAAATGGCATGAGTCCGGTTGATTGTCTTTCTGACCATCCAATCATCATACTTCTATGCATTTCTGCTTTTGACTTCTTGCCATTCACCTTCCTCCTCTGGAAGTGTAGCAGTAACACATGCTACCTGAGTCGAAGAAACTTTCAACTTGACTTGTCTCAAGTCGACCATCTTTTGCAGGAGGTCTTTAAAGACAAAACACTCCTGGATGGGATTCCCCAATATTTGATTAAAGGGACAATAATTGGGACGGTCTTAATCTCCTTCCTTGTTTGGCCTCTTGGGCACTGGTAATTGAACCAAATTATTTTCCAGAGCTGAAATGAAGTAACAATGAACTTTCTCATTTCGGAAAGAGTATGTTTTACTCTTCAAATCCTCAAATTGTTTTCTTCGTTGATCTCTTTGATCAATTGTATGAAACAGCCTTTGTTTTTGGCGTTCAGGAGTTGGAGCCCTTCGAGAAGATGACGGTTTTGAAGTAGAAATAGGTACATGCGCTTATTTAAGAATAACTGTAACAGTTTCTGCTTTACCCATTCTCCTTCCTGAAGCTGATGGAATTACACGAGATTTAACCTTAGCCTGTATAAGGGAATCTTCAATCTGCTGAGCGATTGAAGTAAGGTCTCAAAACCCTCCTCTGTATTTCACAGGGATCAATGGCGTGCATAATTCGTCACGAAAAGTTTCCACACAGATTGGCAACAACTCTTCCTAAGGGAGTGCTAAACTCAGGGAATACGTTAATCCCTTCCAGTGAGCAATGAAATCAGAGACTCTTTCATTCTCCCTTTGCTTGCAGTTTGTAAGATCGAAAACTTTCGTTTTTGGCAAAGTTGAGCTGAACAGAAGAAGGAATTTTTGACGAAGATCCTCCCATCTGATGATTGACCGGGATTGCAATCTTGTATACCAGAAAAAATATGGTCCTTGCAAGGTTCGCACGAAGCATGTGAGTTTCACTACTTCTTGCTGCTCTGGAGTTCCCATCATAGGATCACAACAAGACACGTAATGCATCAAATGTTGTTCAGGGTCGCCTGATCCATTGAAAGTAGGGAAAACAGGGTTTCCAAAACTAGATGGAGGAGAAATTGAATCTACCCATTCAGGGTAAACTTTCTTTTCTGGTTGAACTTGTGCCCGTTTCCCTTCCATAGTTTCTAACTGAGCTTTTAATGACTCAATAGTAGTTATTAACTTTTGAGAAACATCAGGTTGAATTTCGTCTTGGGTAGGTGCAATGAATGGAGCTTGTACAGACGTGGTGATTGGTGCTGCAACTGATGGTAGCACTGCCAAACGTTGTTGCGTTTGACCCGTAGGATTAGACCTCTGAGGGTGTACTGATTAAGGAGGATATTCCTGATCCATCTCAGTAGCTACAACAAATTCCTTCGGCTGCCAGACTTCAGCAATCTTAAGAAGAAGACTACTCTGAAGTAGTTATGCATTCAACCTTCTTAATTCTTTCATTTCTTCCTCTTGTTATGCAAAAATTTTCTCTAACGAGAGCGATTGACCTTCTCCAGAGGAAGGATATGTAACCTGATTCTTTCCCTTCCCTTTTTGGATGCTTTTTGGAGAGAAGGAAGTGGATTACCTAGGTTATGAGTAATCCTTTGACTTCGTGTACGCACACCTTCTTCATTTGTATCGGCGCATACATTTTCTTGAGCAGGACACTCTTCATCTGAGTCCCCTGAGTGAGTCTCTTCTGGTGGATTAGAAACAACGACATTGATGACATTGATTGATGTATAATGCATCGCATCCCTTCTATCAACATTTCTGTGATATTGTCTTCTTTCATGTCTTTAATGAGACATTGACTTTTGTTGATTTAATCTTTTAGGAACTTCTTGACGATCTATAACTTGGAGGGAATCTCCGGATAATTTGGATCTTCGTTCCTCTTGGGGCTTCTTCCCCAATCGAGAAAAGACTGATATTATCTGAGAAGGGGATTGATGATTTGAAAGAGTCCCCAGTATCGAGAACTGGGGATGTTACTACTGCTTCCGCTCAACTCATCAAATCCCATTTGTTGACTCTGAGGGTTGGGTTAAAGGAGTCCCCAATCTGACAAGCTAGGGTGGATCTTGACATGCTATGTCTGAGACCTTCTTATAAGATCTCTTGATCTTCCGAATCTTAGTTCGGAAATTAGCTGGATGCATTAGCCTGTATCCACTTTTATCACCTGGTTTAACAGACCATTGGATGATTTCAGAAACTTCTGTCATTTGATGATGTGTTTTCTCCATACGAGAGGCTTGTGCAATATTCTCGCCTGCTTGATGTAGGAGAAATTCAACAACTTGTTCTCTATATGCTTGATTTTGAGAGGAACTAGTTGAAGCCTGTTCTTGAGAAAGCTTTTGATTATGAATAAAGCCCATTGACTGTGGCCAGCCATGGGCAATAACATTGCATGAGACCATTTTCGGCGGGCTTTGCTGAATGGAAAGCACTGTGAAATGTAGTGCTCTGTGAACACCCCATCCTCTGATATGAACACCAGATGGAGCATTGACAATTAACTGACACAATTTTCTTAGTGCGCCAAGGCATGAACGTTGAAGGGTTCTCTGTTTCTTTTTAGCCTTCGGATACCGAGAGATTGATAGAGATGCCAAATGAATCTGACGTTGTAGCCCTTCTATTATCTTAAGATGATTTTCATATTTATCATAAGATAGTACCTTCTTCTTCAATTGACAAAGAGTTTTCCATATGTTGAGATGAATATCATGGACTCCATATTCCGTCAACATCTTTGGAATGTCATACTGGGAGTCAGCCAAAGGCCAAAACATGAATGATACCTCACTTTTCACCAGTTTCTTCCTCATGTTCAGCATTTCCTCTTCATCATTAAATGAAGATTCTTCTAACTGTTTTGACAAGAGTTGGTGTTTCCTTGTTGCTTCATCGGATTCAACAAGATTGGTAGAGAGATCATTGATCAAACTAGAAGATGCATGACTTAGGGGTGGTTCGGAGAATGACCTACACCCTGGGGTATCTTCTGATTGAGAAAGTATTTCACTTTCTAGAAATAAAGCATCAGATATGACTGGTTTCGCATTTGCAAGTGCCTTAAGATAAGAGGGCTTTCTCGGCACTACATTGTCCACTGAAGTATTTTCCAGGCAATGTGAATCACTACCGCGGAGAGGACTTTCGCAGCGAAATTCATCATCATGGGGAGGACCACCATAATGGGTTACAACAAAAGATGAGATCTCTTGATCCTTGGTCTTCTGACCACATAGAGGGTTCCTGTGGCTCTCATCTGAAGAAGAAACTTCAAGATTGACCGAATTTTCATGAAGCAAGCCTTTATGAGGAAGTGTCTGTTGAAGACTTTAGGAATTAATGTTCCCATTATTGGGAACTGAGGGAGTAGAATCTTGAATTCCAACAGATAAATGTCTGAGGGCTTCAAGAACTCCAGCATCGAGCAAGGCCTTGTTACAGATTGGACTTTGATCTCTTGACTGTGCTGGGCGGATCTTTTTCTTAGATGCCTTCTTACTCGCTTTGGAAACCACTTGTTGACGAAAGTGGTTACTCTGAGTAGGTGTATGTTCCTGATCAGGAAAGATGGTCAGGTTAGGATGACGATCTCCACTCAAATCAGGTGTATGTGCCTGACTTGGTTGTCCGTATGATATGGGGGAGTATGCCCCATAACCCTCTTAGACTGGAACAGATGTGTGTGTCTGTTCCGGAGTGAATCGTTGATGTGTCACTCCACTGCTAGGGATAGATTTATGTGTCTTTCCCTGAGATGATGCTGAAGCTGTTATGATATCCTGGCAAGCATCCAGAATATGAGCAAGAATTTGCTTCTGCTCTTTCACCATTGACAAAATATGTTTGGTGACTTCAGCTGCCGGAACGGGGATATACGTCTATTCCGGGCTTGGAGTAGGTGTATGTGACTGCTCCTTTCCTCCTTTTCTTGTCAGTGAATCCTGACAGTACTCAAGTGTGGAGGCAGAGAGTTGAGTCTACCTCTTGTTTGTCGTCGGAGCTTTCCGACTGACTTCTCTGGGCCCTACCAAATGAGACTGTTGGTAGGATTGATTAGTACTAGCAGGTGTATGTTCCTGCTGATTACACTTCCCCAAACGCGGTTGATGAGATCCATCATATGTAGTCAGGAGATCCTGCTGACTAACTGATGATGTATAAGCAGGTGTATGTTCCTGCCTATAGTACTCCTCCGGAATTGCCTGGCGGGATTGGCATGATGCTGCCAGATGAGTCTGCTGGACAACGGAATTAAAACGGACAGGTGTGTGTGCTTGTTCGTTGTTCACCACCAAGTTAGGTTGGTGGAATTCTCTGGAGATGGAAGGGATGAAAACCTGCCCATTGTCAACCGGATTCCATCTCTGGCGGTTCGTCTTGCCTGCTCAGGTTCAAGGAACCTGAGCTGAATGC
Organism: Viscum album; assembly: GCA_963277665.1. Lineage (NCBI taxonomy): Eukaryota > Viridiplantae > Streptophyta > Magnoliopsida > Santalales > Viscaceae > Viscum > Viscum album. Next base: position 351,701,649 of record OY728125.1, on the reverse strand, counting down.
CTGGAGTCGGTACCCTCATCATGTTGAGGGCGCACTGCCGCACGAGTCTGGCGGCGATTGTTGATGGGATCCCTCGGGAAGGACTCCTGTCTTTTTGAATTAAGGCCCTGAGGGACCTGCTCATTCACTTCCTCAGAGTAAGGGAGCGAATGGAAATTGCGTTCCGGGGATAACGACCCGAAACGGTTGGAGATGGTAGTCAGCACCGCCTGCCTCTTGATCACTGGTCGTCGTTGTCCGGACGACCTATGTGAGTTGTTCACTTGGAGGGCCTGTCGGGCAGCCTCCATAGTTGGGATGGTACCGTGTTGACGGTACTCCTTAACCAGCGCATTTGATACCCAGTGTTGAAGACGCTGACTAGGTGATGTCATCCTCAGAGCGGATGACGATCCAGTAGGAATAGCAGCAATGGTATTTGCAGTAGCAGTATTCACAGATGTGAATTTGAGAGCAGCCATTATGGAAATACAGAAGATCTTGGAAAACAGTGCCTGTTTGATATAACAGACGTAATCAAGATAAAATTCAGTCATTTCATCCTTTGGATGAGCACACATGTCAATGATTGTTTTTGTTAGCCCTCTTATTGATTTTTAAATAGGGGCTTAACAAAATAGGTAAAACATCATTTTAACTTTGGTTAAGGATTCACGTCGGGTTCACCATTTTTTGTTTCCCTCGGAATTCGGGGATGACCTCCTGGATGGGAGATTCAAATGTTCCGATCGGTTTCTAACGGGTTCGTTCGTAGAACCGGAAACATCCAATGATTCCACATCCATTTGGACCTACTTTCCAAAGTTAGGCGCTCATTAGCTTGTGGACTGATGAGGCTTAGGAATTTTCATTGGTCGAGAGGATGGGAGGTCGGACTCATCACACCTTTTTTAGGGGAATTATTGTCTATTCCGGGACTCTCTTTATAGATTTAAGTTATGTTCATGAATCCTTATTACATTACCAAGTAAAAAAATGAGCTTTTCCTTCAGTTTTGACAATCAATGATTAAATATGTAAGAAATTTAGAGAATCTTTTATATGTATTAGAGGTTCTTCATCAATAGAGAATCATCTATATCTATTTAGAGATTCTTGGTCAATGGTAACCTTAAAAACATTTATATAAAAGACTCTTGGTCATTATGATGACCAGGCTGGTTTTAAAGCCACTCAGTGGGGCACTTGAAGTTTATTGTCATTCATAAGGACATGAATTATTTTAGAGTTGGGATCGAACCCATATATGGGCTACCTACGTATCCTTTGTTTTGGAAAAGGAATCAGAACCCACGTAGTTCGAATAAGGGAGTATAATGTTTATGATTGGTGGCTCAAAGAAGGATGTCATAATTACTTTTACTCTCTAAGCTCACGTGAGTCATGCTCGGTGTGAGAAACAAGAGGTATTGGTAATAAAATAGACAATTGGGCCATGAAAAATGTAATCATAAGAAATGGTTTGGGGATTATGTATATATGAATGCCCAGATAAATGAAGGTTAGGATTTACTTTAGGGAGAAAATCTAGGAACAAGGTCCATAAAGGTATATGTGCTTCATGGAGATTTCAATACTATAACTTGGGACTTATTCCTGAAAAGGAAACCCAAATTAGGAGATCCTTGATAACTGGGTTTTACTCCTGAGAAGGAATCCCAGATCAAACGTAAATTAGGACTGGTTAAAGAGAATTTAAGGGACTTGGGGCTTATTCTTGAAAAGGAAGCCCAATTTAGAGGATCTGGGGCTTACTCCTAAAAAGGATACCCAAAAATTAAGGGACTTGTGGCTTACTCCTAAAGAGGATGCCCATAATTATGAATGAGACTTATTCCTGAAAAGGAGGCCCAGGTTAGGGGACTTGGGGATTACTCCTGAAAAGGAAGCCCAAGATTATGACTGGGACTTATTCCTGAAAAGGAGACCCAGGTTTAAGGGAATAAGGTTTGGGGCTTACTCCTGAGGAGGATGCCCAGATTTGGGAATTTTAAGAATTTTGGGCTTACTCCTGAGGAGGATTCCCATATTTAAGACTTATGACTGGGGATTATTCATGAAAAAGAGACCCCGGTTAAGGATTCTCTCATCTTAAAGGATGGGGTTGAATGAATGAATTCTCCATATTTTGGTGACATAAAGATATTTAAATCACTAGGTTTTGAGAGATATTCCACCGAATTCATTTCAGATAAGGAAGTCAAATCAAGAAATCATGCCATAAATGGATTTGAAGAGTGTCTTGAAGACTGAATCTTGAAAAGGAAAGGTGTAATGGATTAAGAAGGGTGAAATGGGCAAGAAAGGCACCCAAAAAGGAAGGGGTGCGCAAGTCTTGGAAGGCGCACAGATACTGCGGCGGCGCGCAAGTATTGGTCGCGTAGGTATACCTGCGCGACATGGTGGGTACTTGCGCGATATTCAACCAGCATTTGAGATACTTGAGCGACTCTTCATTAAAGCCTTTAGAATCCTCTTGAGGTTCTTCCAAAAAAGGTATGCGCAAGTTCTATCGAAGGAGTAAGGCGGCGCGCAAGTGTGACCACTTCCCTTAAGGGCTGACCACTCAGGCGCACAGGTGTTGATGAGTTTCAACACTAGGGCCTTACTCCCTCTCTTTGGATCATCCATTCTAGGTAAGAAATTACCTTAGAAGTGTTCCGGAAGCTTTGAAAAGAGACTTGGGCGTCGGGAGCTTCAATCCGAGTTTCTGAAAAAAAGATCCTCCCAAATGGGGGGCCCACAGGGTCTATTTATAGGCAGGAGAAGACCCCAGGCGGTTACCGGTTGGTTATCAATTAGGTCGCCGAAGTCACTTACGCGCCAAGGTGTGTCGCGCAAGTCCACTTGCGCGACCATTAGGAAACTTGCACGGCCTATGGGAAAAGTTTTCCTTGTTCATCCCTTTGTCGATTTTTGATGTTTTCTTCAAAGGTTGAATCACTTTGTGCTCATATATTCCCCTTTTCCGATCTTTAGATTCTGTGATGAAAGGAGCGTCAACAGTGGGTCAGTATCATTGGGACGTTATTCACCTAGAGTCCCACTGCCCCTAACATGCGACTTCCTGTGTTAGGAAATTCCCATCACTACTCATTATTTCCCACATAGAGCACGACTCACGTGGGATTATTAGCTTTGGTAGGGCATGTACTGGCGCAACCATGCCACCGATTCCTTTCATCGTCCCGCATGACGTTCAACTGTGCCTTCAAAACTACATATAAATTGATTCCCATCCTAATGGTGTATGTAGGAACATCCAAGAACCTTGCTTTGGGCCCAACCTAATTTTCACTTTTGGTCCCTTGACATAAAATAACTTCCTCCAAGGATACGTGTGTGGGCTTATGTCCCCATTTAGATCAAGTTTACAGCTACTACACCACATACTCCCTTTCTAGGATCTCCCCTTTCACCTTCCATCCTATCATATGACGATAAACTGCATGACCCCACATATCCTCAATGCATGACACTAAACTGGGATTCTGCCCTAAAAAGGTTCCGGATGCCCCTATTAATCATGGGATGGACCAGATCCCTTCCCAAATAGGTCCTGTTTAGGAGTAGTTATGATCCTTGATCAGACCGATGCGTCCACCTAATGTGTCTTCACCACAATGGTGTAATTTCAAGAGTGTTGGAATCCATTTGAACAATCCATCACTCCAAAATTCATGCACTGTGTGCCCCCTATTCTGACCCTCATCCTCTTTCACGTCTGAAAGAACCCCTTAATAGTTTTTATGCTCAGCCTATGGCTCACCTACTGTCCTGGGCTAACATTCCATAAGGCTAATGGATGAAATTTTGAGTTAGGCCCCATGTTTCAAACATGGTCAATGGTCAGCCCCCATTTGTTATTCCCATTATAGGATAATGCAATAAGGGTACTGTGTTTCGAACATAGTCAACAATCTTCCTCTATTGTCATGCCACACTTACAATGTTCCAAACTTTGGGTATCGTGATTCACACTTTCCATTCCCCTATGTTTGGATTAAGTCGGACGCCCCTAGTGTTACCCTTCTTGTGCACTAAAGCACATTTGGAAGGATGAAATGTCAATCTTCCTGAGGTTCTCATTCTCTAAATGGGCCTCTCCTATTTCTTCCCAGAAATACGGATTGGTTGTTCAACCCCCGGATTCCCGAAGCTTGGTTGGAACCCTTATGTTTAGACGAAATTTCATTGTGACCATCCCTTATTTCTCACATTATGCTCGACTCGCGTGAGCGTAGGGATTGATCACTGGTCATTTCATGAATATAATAGATGAATGTAAAACCAATAAAAATAACGAAACTAATGTATTCATCTGGCATAAAACAATCAAAGCATGAAAGTACATTCGAGGGTTTGTAATCCTTACAGCACCCGAGGGTCGATCCCTCTCATGGATGGATTAACCCTATAAAAAGAAAGTTGTAGCTCCGCCACCCTTTGGCTTGTTGCATCCAAGATTTGATGCCACATGTTCAGCTCTTGCTCGTCCTCGGCAGCGATGGGGTGCAATTCATCAGCCGCAATCTGGGCCCGCTCTACGTCTGTCCGGATGACAGTCATCTCTTTGGAGGCTTGCTTCATGCCCTCCTCAGCCTCTTCCACCTGGGCCATCAATCACAATATTAGCTCCGATTGTGCATCCAGGGAGGCTGAGTGCTCATCCACTTAGATCTACTACCGCTAAATATCATCTTTAGCTTCCCGAAGACTCTTGATGTTCACTGCTTTACTCCACTTCCAGCCCACACCGAGGAAAGGTCATACTCCTGAATATTCTCTGCCATAAGATCTCAAACGAGCATGTGGGGACACCAGGCATCCACTCCCCCAGCACACACTTCATGCAGTCGCGAGTGAAGTCTATCCATATCATCCATCCATTGCATTTGGGGTGTGTCATCAATGAATCACTTGACCAACTTCCATGATCAGTGATAGACTATTTTTCTATCCTCTTTGTCTGAGGCTATCTCATCCCAGTCAGTGCGGTTGGCAGGTTCATATGCAGGTAACACCCCCTAGAACTTGTCAGAAGGGTCCAAATATAGTGTTTGATCAGGTATGGTGGGACCCAGGATATCTAATCCATCCTCATTGTCAGAAACCACCTCAATAATCTCGAGCTCATCCCCGCTAATAGTCCCACTAGTGATTGGGAGCACCGCATCTTGGTCGATCTGGATATCTGCCTCCACGATCACCGACATTCCCCTAGGAAAGGCGCTGCCAGAATCCCCGAAGAACCTTTCCAAGGCAGCCCACACAATTTGAAGAACTGTGTACACCAAAAAGGGGCATGGACATTAGTTTTCATAGTTAATGGGTGACAGTCATGAATTTGGTAGAGGAGACTTAGAGAGATAGAATTCCAGGTCTTGTTCTTGGGTTGATGCCATCGGGACCTTGAGGCGTGCCCCCCCGTATATTGTCGGAAGGTATGAAAGCACTAGAGGATCCACCTTGGGTGTCCTGACCTCGCCGAACGTAGCAATCAATGCATCCGTAGGTGTTGATCCTGAAGGTCCCGCATCTGCATCTGTTGGGGCACGAGAACTGTTTCAATGTATAAGACCCTCCTGCACAGTTCAAGTATTAGTATGGAGTACAGAATGACCTAGAAGAAGACCCTGAAAGAAGGGGCTTGGGATTTTACCTCAAGGGCCTCTGAAAAATTGTCACGGTCCGAGTCTTCATCACCAACTTCGCCCTCCTCCAATGAGCTCCCTCTACTGGCCTCCTCCCCCTAGGAGGAATCATCTAATTATTTCAGAAAAGGAAAGTGCTACCTCAGTTCGGCAGCTGACAACTGTAGAGGGGGTCTGATTAAACAACACCTTAAACCTGTATTTCATTGGACTCAGGGCACCTCATGAGTGCAAAAAATCTTCAAGATATGCTAGATATTTCTCCGCATCCTCCTGGGATACTGCATAGACGACCCTAATAGTGCCAATTCCCAGCAAGTCCATCCTGAGGCGGTTTAAGTGTTGCCACATCTCAGATGTATCGAGGAATTTTTTGTTGACATCCTAGATGTCCCAGGACTCCGGGAAGGTGGCATTATCTAACATGCCTATATGGAGAAGCCGCTTACCCGGAGCTTGGGTGGGTATTCTAAAGAATTCTATCAGTGTCCTCCCCTCTGGATAACTTAGTTCTTCAGGGACCACCGAGTCCACTGCCATTACTAGATCTACTGCCCCTGCCTCTTCCTTATTTAGTATAGGCCTCACAATCAGGGAAGCCCCTTCACTGTGGGATGTCCTTTCCATCTTCTGGCCCCGAACTCGAGGTTGGGGAGGCACACCATCACTGACCCGAACCGTTGGCTGCTTCAGCATCTCCCCTGGGTAGACCGCCTCCCTACTTTTGGCATGCTCATTCACCAATCCAAAGATGGATGTGGGTAGAGGCAATTTGTTCCACATATTTCCATCTTTTTGTGTGAACATGAGCCACATCTTCCTCATCACACACGAATGTTCCTCATAAGCACACCCCTAAATAGACCTGTGGGTTCAACCGTTGCATACACCGAAATTGCCTCGCAAATCAGTGTGGGGTGTACGACTTGTAGAGAGGCTCAAAATATATTCTTTCCACCAGAACTCCACCTCAAAAGGCCTGGAGATAGGACTGGTGATCTTCTGTTCCTTGTCCATCATCTGTAAAATCACTTGTTATTAGTAGGAACAGATGAAAGTTGAATTCCTCTATCTTCCAGACATGGTTCAGTACCGCTTGCACAAGAATTTTGGCTGGAAATATCCCGACTACATTCAGAATGGATGGATGGATGTTCGATCCTGGAGGGGTGACGAGATTCGAATATTCGTAGACTCCCCTAATGTGAACCACTATCCACCCGTATAAGAGCCGAAACTACCCACATATCCTCTAGGTCCTCTTTCCCTCACTGATATTCCATAGAATCTTGTATAGATTGGTGAGCGTGGGCATTATGAGGTTCCCCCTCCCTTCTGTCACCCACATGGATGCCATGATAAATGTGCTTGGTTGCACGCCCATGTTCGTATCCCTCACCAGCAGGATCCAACTGCAGATAAGAGCAGTGATGCATGCCACCAGCCTAGCTACCAGTTTCTGATCAGTGCTGACACTAAACCCATTGGTTTTCCATTGGATGACCTCCAGGAGCCACTAGTACATTTTCTCCTTGCCCCGTTGAGCCCCTTTCGGGAAAGTACGAGGCCTCACCAGAAACTGTCTATGTTCTGGGAAGTTCAGAAACTGTTTGAACCACCGCCTGAAGTGGACGTCTCTCACTACTTCCTTGTCCTCTCTTGTCACCATATCCATCAGCGCCATCTCCAGTGGTGTCATTTACTATGGATCCTTCCACACACCCATAACTGGGAGGAATTCATCATACATCTCCCCAAGTATCGGGACCCCCGAGAACTGGTGCACGTCCCATAAACTAATGCTGACCTCCCCGTGGTGAAAGTGGAAGGTATTAGTACTTGATTACCTCCTACACAAAAACTCTGGAATCATACTATTAGGTTGATTGATGTGGAATTGGGAGGCCCAAGCTACCTCGTACAGACCCACTCTCCTCAGCTCTACCCCGAACTCTTCACATGAGGCACCAACCCAGTAGGCCCATGCCCAATCATCTGTGAAGTTGCCACCCTGAAGTGGGTCCCACTCACCAGACTACCCCTTCTCCAGGTTCCTCAAGGATTCCTTCAAGATCATCTAGTACATAGGGGGGATGTATTTGGATTCAACCCCTTCCTATTAAAATTGTTCATATGATTGTACAAAAAATCAGCAATGATAGGTGTGAAGTCCTCCCAGGCATAGCTATCAGCCACCCTAAACCACTGGAACTAACACGACATGCTTTAGAACTAGAAAACCAGCTCATCCCTACTAGATTCATGGAAGAATATGTCATCTCTCAGCCCAAATCCATACAAAGGCAGCCTCTTGTACAACAGATAGTTCCTTTGGTTTACCGACAACAGCTCCACTAACGACCCATGGTCGGAGTGGCTCCATATAAACTCCCCTAAGACCAATCTATTATACATACCCTACCTTCAATCATTTTATACAAGGACCCCATAGTAGCCTCCTGGTGAGTCATTCAGTCTTGAGGTTTTGGGCGTTCTTTGGGTTTGGCTCGCGAAGCTCTTTCGCGAAGAAAGTTCACGGTGATCGGTTGCAAAGTCTGTTCACGGAGGCCTACCCCGGCCTTCAGAAGAAAGTTTGCAGAGCACAACGAATTGAATTCAATGACTGGTTGTGTGCCGCAAAGTAGAAGGCCTGATTCACGAAGAGCAATCACTGAGTACGCGGAGCTTCACGAATCGAGAGCGCTACCAGCCAAAAACACAGAGAGGCGAAAGGACAAAAGAGAGGTTAGCTCCTTTATTTAAAGGTGAGTACCCAAGGAGCTTTGCGGTGTGTAAGATCCACGGTGATCTCCACAGCGCACCATCCCGTGCACGGCACTCCACCACATGAGCCCCCTTCGCGAGTCAGCTTCACTATTGACTGAGGGATTTTGGAGGTTGACCCTCCAACTTTGACCATTGTTTTCTATTCGGGGAAAGGAAAGAATAAAAGGGGAGAAAAAGGGTATTCCTCATGAATCCTGGATGTGGAGCCCTGTGGCCCTGCAGCTGGTGCAGAGCTCTCCCTTCGCGAACCCGCCGCAGAGCATGGAGGCAGGATGCTCCATGAACTGATTTGATGTTCGCGAACCCACTGCGGAGCAAGCTCCATCTTCGCACCGAGTGAGCTCTACTTCATAAAACCTCTTGTATTTAAATACTAGGCTCCCCTTAAACCCAAAGGAAGGATCCTCCGACCTTTCTCCTTCTGAGCTGCCACATCATGAAGCAATTTTTGTTCTGTGAACCATGATCTTTTTACGGTACTTTTGCATCGCGAAGTGCCTTCCCCCTTGCATGGATTACGCCCCTCTTCAAAAAGGGATTCCCTTCACGGAGCCCACAAGACTATGTGAAGGAAGGAGATCCCCAAGGGGACTCAGGTCATCGCAGATCTTTATGCTTCATGAAGATCCCTTCATACACATGTGATCCACATGCTATGGCGTGGTCACTATGCTTCACGAAGCACATTGCTTCACAATGTTATACTCTACAAGGCACCATCACTTTGCGAGTATTTTCTCTACGAATGCCTTTAAAATTCACAAAGCAACTTCCATATGCACCTATGCCCTGTACCTAGGCTAGGCGACTTCACTTCGTAAAGAACATCCCTTCACGAAGCCTCTCCACTCCACATAGCACCATCACTTCACAAGGCTTCTACCTATGAACCCCTTTTCTCTACAACTCTTTTTCCCATGTGGGCCTTCAGGTTTTCACGACGAAATTTCAAGGTCCCTGGGGCGGTACTACCAGTTGCGTTGCTTTGCCTCATGCTTCTTCACATAGGCACGCTAACGGCTATTGCTTCTTCGCATAGCCATGCTAACATGGACCCCCCAATGGGTCACTCCATGACACCCCCCTTCCACGACATTATTGATGCCTTCCTTGCCTCAACGGGGGGAGGGTATTGGTTATGTATGTCCTAGGGGTGTGGAGAAAACCCACCTCATCCGAGATACATGATGTTAAACTGCCAAGAACCTTCGTCCTCAGCACATGGCGTTAAACAGTGACCTCACCCCGTGCCTTGCACGTATGGTGCACCATCTCAGACATTATCTATGACCACTGGTCTCTAGAGAAGTGAGACCAGTCCTCACATGGAATGAAATCCTCTTTATCGGAGTAGCGTCTATTCGTAGGGAAAGGGAAACCACCCTGGTGTAATCCCCAAGCTTTTCTTGCAGGAGGTAGCATCCCTGCTCCTTCTCTCTTCCTGGGTGCCAAATCCCTCTCCCTCTAGGATTTTTTTACCACTCGGGACTCCATCCCAAAGTAAGTCACAATATCCATCACCCTTGGGCTACTAACCACATGTAATACCCTATTTCCTCTTTAGGCTACTAACCAGGTGTAAGCCCCCTTCCAGTTCCCACGGACGCACCTTCCGTGACGTGATCGTCAGGGATTTGCTGCCTCTTGTTTCTCACACCGAGCATGACTCACATGGGCTTAGAGTAAGAATCAAACATGAAATACTATCTTGGAAAAATAGAGTGTAAACCCCACACACCCTTCCAAACTACGTGGACTTTGATCCTTGACAAGGCAAGGTACGCAGGAAGCCTCCATGAGGTTCAAGCCCAACACCCATCGGTTTTGGCCATCTTCATGTCAGTTCTCACTTTTTCCAAAGTATGTAAACTTCTATCCTTTCCAAGGAAAGGTATGTAGGAATAATCCTTGATGTTCAATCCCAATAACCATTGGTTTCGACCCCCCTTCACGTCGAACCACCTTCGTACCGTGTGACGTTAAATTGCATGCCCTTTTTTCATCCTGCACGATGTAAAACTGCATCCACCATCCCGAACTACATGGGATTTAATTCTTGTCTCCTGGATAAGGTACATAAGAAGCCTCCATGAGGTTCAACCCCATCCAGCGGTAATCCATTGGGACCCCATCCAGCAGTAAGCCATTGTGACCCCATCTAGCGGCAATCCCTTGTGACCCCATCCAGTGGTAAGCCATTGTGACCCCTTCCTGTGGTAAGCCGTTGTGACCCCATACAGTGGTAAGACATTGTGACCCCATCCATTGGTATGTCGTTGTGACCCCATATGACGGTAAGTCGTTTTGACCCCATCCGGCAGTAAGCCGTTGTGACCCCACTCAACGGTGAGCTGTTGTGACCCCATCTAGTGGTAAGCCGTTGTGACCCCATCCAGCGGTAAGCCGTTGTGACCCCATCCAATGGTAAGCCGTTGTTACCCCATCCAGCGGTAAGCCATTTTGACCCCATCCAGCGATAATCCGTTGTGATCCTCATTCAAAGGTAAGCCGTTGTCAGGTGAACTACGAGGAATTTTATTCCCTGCTATAGGGATACGTAGTAGGTCTCTTCTAGGCTCAATCCCAACAACACCGTCATCCTCGAGTTTATTCCATATCATTCTCCACCCACTTCACTTAACCATCCATTATCTATTTTTATTATTTCTCGGGCCATCACATCCCGGTGGGATCATGCCACCTCATTCCCCATTACCTTTAACAACAATCAGGTATCTAACCATGTGTAGCCCCAACATCGGTGTTCCCTCTAGGGGTTGCACTCACCTGATCCACTCTAGTCAGTGTTCTGATCAGTCCGATCCATCTCCAAAAGACATTAGACCTGCGAAATACCCTCTGTTAAACATAGGAAGCTGAGGAAAACCTCGAATATGTGACTATGGAATATAATTCCCCGTGTTCGACGTGGGATGCCTCGGGATTTTGAACCCTCGAGAAGACCTATAATAATTGGAAGAAACCTAGATGCGCCAGTGTTCCAGCATCCAGACACTCCAGTGATGTTAAACATGACTACTCCCCCAAATAAAGGTTGCTTCCCTGACCAGACCCCTTGGAATGTCCCGAAATAAGTAGTGTAATTTACTGTTGTCCATGAATATATGACACGTGGAAGAATTTCAAGAACAACATCTTAATCTATAATGAAGACTCGAATTAGGTGACAAGTTCTGAAGAGGAATCCTTGGAAGGATGAACTGATATCCCATCATCCCATTTTGATCAAGGAGAAATTTTCTCTAAATAAAGAATGGATGCTGCTCGCCTTTGGAAATAATGAATGCGGGGAAACAAACAACGTTTCCGTCCTCGAACAGACAGATGCACGTGCCCCAGTGAAAGCTTCAGAAATAGGTATCTTTCCAACATGAGATCCAAACCCTTAAACAAGGGAGTTCTTGTGCATGAGAGTTTAGTATATACTATAAAAAATTTCTACTCTATGTCTCAAACCTTCTTCTTACCGATGATACATTGATGATGCATTTTAAGGTGTCCTTTTATCTATAGATCTAGTTCTAGGTCACTAAATTTATGTTTAAGTAATTTATATAAGTTCTAGAAAGGGAAAAGTTCAATAAGAGGATTCTATCTTTCACCAGGCTGTCATGATATGAAAGTATCCAATATTTTCCATGGATCATATCTATTACTAGTAGTTCCTAGTTGTATGTATAGAATAAGAATACATTTTAGCTACAAGGGAGTTGGTTTCATCTTTTTTTTTTAACTCATTTAATTGGGGATAGTAGTTCTCAGATCCCTTCTAGTAGTTTGGGTGTGATTTTATTTTCTTTTGGTGGTATAGGATGTTATAAGCGAGAGTGTATAGACATCCTTAATAGTAATCATGCAACTGGTAGTTCAATCCAAGACTATCCATTGTAGCAGTTTCAGTTGAGCCAGCAAAAAAACATGACATTTTATCTTATGATTAGTATAGATGGGATGAGGTAGATAGAGGAAATCCCTATGATATCCCTATTCCATAGGGACAATAAGAATAGAATGGCTATAGAGGTGGTATCCCTCAAAGCTAGATTGGCCATAGAGCATTATTCAATTAGATGAATGCATTATCATTTCCAGCACTAGGCAAGCCTGATGTTGTATGAGGTACCATCTACCTGTTTTCTACTTTGGTTTATGAATTTTTTAATTCATAGGATACAAAATCATTTTCCACTAACTATAGTCGATGATTTAGGAATTATAGTGGAGGGGATTCTAGTTCCCTTGTTATTGAATATTCTATTTTGAGGTTGATCTAGATTGTATGATGTTTTAAAATATTTTGAACCAATTTTTGGGAATCACCACTATTGGGGAGATTTCCTATGTCTAAATATATAGCCAAATGACATCATCCTTGGCATGGATTAGATGAATTTAGTGTTGGATATCATGGATCTCTTCAATATGAAAATCATATTCAATGAAACTGATGGGGAATAGATGATGTTAATTGGTAATTAGGACACTCTAATGGGCCATAGGTGTGTTCAGTCTCCACCTTCCTTATTTTTCAAGATAATGTTGAGTTCTATGGAGGATCAACTAATTATTTTTCATTGGGTTATTGAAGAGTACCCCCATTGTATTTCCTGAGGAGGTTGCGATGTTAACCCCTTAACATGAGTTCATGTTTGGAATAGAGATACAACTATGTGTTTCTAAGATATCAATTTATCGATAATGGTTGAACCATTTTGAGTTGTGGGAACTGGGACTTCATATTAATGATATCCTGAAGAAAGGATTTAAGCAACCTAATGTGTTAAATTGGGAAACTAAAAATAAGGTTTATGGAAGTCTGTTGTTGTGTATAGATTATTATAATTGGAATTAGGTGATGATGATGAAATACTATCCTATCCCATATATTGATGATATATTTGTTTAGTTGAAGGTATAAATCTAGTTATCGAAGATCAAATTGAAGTATAAGTATTATCAGATGTGAGTGAATTGTGGGGATATCCCAAAGAATGATTTATAATGTCATTATGGGAATGATTAATTCATTTTGACTCCATTCAGAGTTAAAAAATCCCATTCATGTTCATGGGTTTAATGAATATATTTTTCTATGAGTTCTTGCACCAGTATTTAGTGGCCTTTATCAAATAAATCCTTGTGTTTTCAACATTAAAGGAGGAAAACACAATGCATTTGTGAGATGTCTTGGGAGTTATTTGGTTTTATCAGTGATTCAAGAAGCAATATAAATATGATTTATGGGAGTACTAATTCTATTTATTATACTATTTCATATCATATTATGAAGTAGTTATAGATCATTATAAGACCAAGGTAGTGGTTTCTTGGGAAACACCTAATAATATTTCATAGGTACACCGGTTCCTTAGTCTTGATGATAATTATAGAATATTTGTAGTTGAATTATCATAGATTGAAGATTATATGAAAATATTTTCTAAAAAGGACCATACATTCGTATAGACTAACCAATGAAAGGATACTTTCGATTATTTAATGGTAAATATAGTCAGTGATCCATTTCTTCATCAACTGAAAGAGGGCATTACATTTATGTTTACATTTTTGATTCAATTTTAAGTTTGGTTTTTAGATTTATACAATAGAGGTAAATTATCTCTTATGGGTCTTTGCAGTTATGAACCTATAAATATATCTATTCCACCCATGATATTAAGATTACTTTGTTAGTGTTTTATTTGAACTTTTGGGGGAACTATCTTATTAGAGAATGATTTGTGGTCTTCACAGATCAAAATATTCTAAAGTATGTATCATCCCAATGTGACTTAAATTTTAAATAATGAAAAAGGATGAAGTTATAACTTGGTAATGACTTTGATATTTCCTTTTCACCTGGTAAAAGTAATATTGTGGATGATGAATTGAGAAGGAAGTCATGTGGTGGTGCTATGTGTGAGTTTAGAGACTCTTGAAGAGTTATAAAAGAGTTGGAAACAATGAACCTTGATATGGGGGAATAATATGGTAGATTTTATCTTAATAAGATGAAATTATAGTCATCCTTAGTTCACTAGGTAGAGTAATCCTAGATCTGGGATCCCAAGGAAGAGATTTGGTGTGATCTAGTTGTTTATGGTGATTCCCCCAAATTATTGTGTGAGGATGGGAAACATCAAGTGTTGATCTAAGGAAATATTTTCATTCCTTTAGTGATCCATGAGGTGGTTCTCCATGAGTTTCATAGTTTGAACTTAGTGGTATATTCTAGTGTGATGAAGATGAATGATGATACGAGAGACCAGTTTTTGTGGTTTGGGTTAAAGAAGTAAGTTACAACGTTTTTCTATTGGTTTTTGGTTTACTAGGAGATGAAGGTTGAGCATAATTACCTTGGTGATTTTCTCTAGACACTATATGTTACCTAGTAGGAGAGTGAAGAAATTTAGATGGAATTATTCACCTATTTACCTAGAGATTAGGGTGGTTATGATAATATATGGGTGATCATGGATCATATGATCAATTCATATCAGTTTTTAGTTATTAAGGGGTTTATCTCATTAGAGGTTTTCTCATGTAAGTACTTAAAGGACATAGTGAGGAATCCTATAATTTTTAAGATGATCATATCTGTTCATGACCCTAATTTTAACTACAGGCTATAGATAGATCTATATTTGGTCAAAAAACTTATTCTTATACTTATTTTGAAAAACATGATACACATATTTATCACATTTTATTTTCTTTTACATATTTTTTTCTTTATCTAATAATATTTACAATATAATGTTTGTAGTATCTTAAGAAGTTTTTCTAAATCACTTTAACCAGAATAATGGAAAGACAGTGTAGGAATGTTTACAGAAAGAATATCGTAAGTAAAATTTCTAAAAGGAAAGTGTAGAAAATTATTATTTTTTATTTTCTATTTACATAAAGGTTTCATAAGGAGTTTTTTTGTGTTAATGTTTTTCAGAAGGAGAGATGTACCAATGTAAGATAAAGTTTATTGGTAGAAGCAATACACTAGTAGATCTATTAGAAGGATAAATGATTATATTGATAGAGTTTCATCTAAAAATAAGAAGTGTGGAATTTTAATGTTGGATTCATTAATTTTTTTTATAAATTCAACCACGATCATGAGGTTAATAAATACATACAATACGAAGTGGTTTAAAGCAAGTAAAAGTTTTGAAGCTTTGAAAAAACGTGTTGCTAATATTTCTCTTATTTATTTTTCTTTAGAGAGATTTATTTAGAGTATACGTGTGTGTGGATTTTATTTAAAATAATTTTATTTTTTCACTTTTTAATTGTTTTTCTGAGCATGTTGATCGAGGGATCCAAGGGCTATGGAGATATAGAGTTTTTCTGATCTTGTTTTTATCAAGGTCTTTCAAAAGGAAGATATATATTATTCCCATAGGGTTGATCATGGGCTTCTAGGGTTTTTGAAGAGAGGCCTACTAATAGGTTTATAATCAAGAATACCAAAAGTCAAGTCTAATAACTTTTTTATGACTTTTGATGAATGTGAAGACCTCACTTAGTACAGGTGTTGTACATTTTGTCATTGCCTTTTATAAATGTCAGTTAAATTTTTAATTAAATTATATATATATTTTTAAATAAAATAGTTGTAAGTTTTTATCATTTTCATTAGTTTAAAATATATCTTTTTATATGTTTTTTATTCCACTATTCTTAAATCATTATTTTTATATACAATTTATTTTAGTTACTCTGATTATACATATCAGAAGGACTCATTCCAAAAGTCTATAGGACTATGATTCTTTATTTACATATAAAAGAGTGTGAATTTTTAATATTTTTAAAAAATAAACTTCACCCACCCACTTATAGTATATTTTTCCCACATCCCTAGACAAAATTTGGTATTAGGGTAATATGTCTACAAATATTTTTTCCTACACTTACCACGTTGGTAGAGATTTTTTTTGTGATGGCATGTTTATTTGTTGGTACTTTAAGGAATATAAATCCTAGAACACCAAAAATACTTGATGGTGATAACTATGATTAATGTAGAGATCATATTATTGCCTTTATAATTAATAATATATTTGATAATTTTTTTGATACCTGGTAATTAAAATATTTCATATAAAGAAGTTAAAAAAATTACAAGATAATATAAGAATTAGTATTAGTTGAATTAAAAATTTCAGAATACTTTGTTATTTTCAATGAAAAGGGAAATATATAGTAAAATATATTCATGTGATATAACAAATAATAACTAGAGGAATCTTTAAATAAATCATTTTGCAGCTTTGGAAATCAAAAGAATAATGATTTATAAAAATTATTAATTTTTTGATTTTTACCTGGTAAATATATTTCTCAAATACATCAGAGATTTATGACTATCATAAATAGTTTATAGTCACTTAGAGAGAATAAGTTTTCATATGATAAAATTATCAAGAATATTATTGATATTATTCCAAAAGAGAGAGAATCCAAAAGAAAAGATATAGAGGATAAAAATCATCTAACAAATATGAGTCTAGATGATCGTATTAGGACTTATATGTATTATGAGAGTATTTTTAAAAAATATGCATAAAAATAAAATAATAAGAATGAGGTAACATTTTGTTCAATATATGGAATAGTTGTAACTATCAAGATAAGTCCTATGAAAATCTTCCAAAATATTCAAATTATAACAGGAAAGTGAAATAAGAACCAGATTCTATAATTTTTTAAGAAAGTGAAAGTGAACTTACTCATCTTGTGAAATGGATGAATAATATTTTTTGAAAAAATATTTTTTTCATAATTATAGAAAAAATCATATAGATATAAGTGAGAACAAAGATTCTTCTAAGTTTTTTTTATGATTATACGAAACAAGGGAATACCAAAACTGATTGTTTATGGTATAAAATAAAGGAAACAATTTTAAAGAGATATTATAAAACCCCAGGGAAGAAATGTTTGAAGGATTATTACACTTGCGGTGAAAGTGGTAGAGATACATCTTTACAAAGTTCTCATGACAGGGGTAGTGATATTCATAAGGTTTCTAGATTTTTTACTAATATTATGAATACCAATCAGTGCTACATGACTAATGTAGATTTTTAATCACTTATAAATTTATCTTTACTTGAAAATTACCATAATACTTATGATGATGATTTTAGTTCAACTTATTCAAAAGAATAAAATGTTATAACATCATAAGTTGAATATAATTTACCTTATTTTGAAGAAATATATAGATATATATCTTTATTTGACAATTATAATTCCAAACTGATAAAATACTTTTATTGTTCTAAGTAATATCTTAGTAAAGACAATAATATAATTTCAAAACTAAAATTTTAAATTTCTAAACTTACATGAGTGTTAGATAAGAAATATAATTATAGATCAAATCATGATGATAATAATTTAGTTATAAAACTTAATTATGATATTATCCATATAAAAATATTCTATCAAATTTTACATCATAGAATGAAAAACTCAGTACTTTCATTTTCTAATACGAATGAACCTAAAAAATACGAGTACCAAAAGCTCAATATTTTTATTTCAATAATAAAGAATAAGTATCAATATCTGAAATATATGCTATATTTATAGTTTATATTCAAGACATATGAATAGAAACAAAAATTTCATCTAGAAAATTAAAAATATGAAATGTGGAAAATTATCCTTTGGAAATAATTCTCAAGGGTAAATATTTGGAATTGGTGTAGTTGAATTTATTGGTAAGTATTTAATTTATAATGTTTTTCTATACTTTATTACATAATATAAATATCATTAGTATAATTCAATTACATGATTATGGTTATCTTGTAAGACTTAGGAATAATACATGTATAGTTCAAAGTTGAGAAGGTAATTTAAATATTTCAACAGATAAGAATGAAATTGTTTAAACATTAAGCTTAATGGATATTAAAAACCAGTATCTACCATATCTAAGTGAAATTTATGATAAATCTTTGTTTTATAATAAAATTTTAGGACACTATAATTTTGTAAATTTATCTAAACATTATAAGAAAAGACTTGTGACAGATTTAATGAGGATTATGTTTAATTTTTTCCAAAGGTTATGATCCTTGTTAATATTATAAGAAACATAATTCAAGGAATAAATATATTACTGAAATATCAAATTATGAATATTTATAGTTAGTGGACATGTATTTATTCAGTACAAAATAATATGGATGTACTGTAGTAAAACGCTTTGTGAATGTCTTGATTAATGAGAACACTAGATACACTTGGATCTATTTTTTATCAATGATATCAGATGATATTTTTTTGTTTTAAAAGATTTCTATCCAATTGTAAAAATGATTAAAAATTACATTTGGTTTTTATTTTAAGTAATAATAGTGTCAAGTTAATTTTTTTTTCTTTGAAACATTTTTTAGTAAAATGAATTGCATAAAAATTCTTAGCGCTATGAAGTCCTCAATAAAATGGTATAGTTGAATGAAGAAATAGAATTGTTCTACAAATTATGAGAACTAGGTTAAGTGAATACTCAATTTCTAATCATTTTTTTAAAATATTTCATTAATTCTTACTATAATATAAATCATGTTTTCTATGGAACTTTTTATAATAAAATGATATATAAGTTTTTCGATGGAAGAAATAAAAAAACATTCTGACTTCATAGTTTTTGGTTGTAATGTGTTCATTCTAAATAAATAATACCATTTATATAAAATTGATCTAAAATATATTGAGGGAATATTTCATAGAGATTATAAAACTAATAATGCATATCATATTTTTAACATAATAACTAAAAATATCAAAAAAATAATTCATGTAAAGTTTTATGAAACTGATCCTTTTGTTATTAAACATCCAGTGTATATGAATTAGATTTTTTTTAAATTTATTTTCAACCCATGTTGAAAAATTCTTCAAATAGAAGATAAAAACAATAAAAAATTTCATAATTTGTACCTTTGGAAAAAGTTAAATATGTGATTAAATAAAAATGTTTTACTTTTCCAATAAATCATTCGATCTTAAAGAACCATCCCATTGATAATATAATTGGATTTGTTGAAATAACCTGTCAAAACTTGGATTTAATTAAGAAATTAATGTGAAAGTTCTTCATTCTTATCTTAGTTTGAATCTAAAATACCTGATTAGGCTTTAGGTGATGAAGATTGGATATGTGAAATGCAATATGAAATTAATGAATTTTAATGAATTAGAGTTTATAATTTAGTATAATGAACTACAGATCTTCTTGTAATTATATTTAAACAAATTTTCCAAAATAAACATAATGAAAATGGAATTATTGTTAGAAATAAATCAAGGCATGTTTTAAAAGGGTATAATCAATAATATTACATATATTTAGAATTAACATTTTCACCTGTTATTAGATTTGAATCAATTCAAATACATATATCCTTTGTAAAATTTATATATTTTAATGTTTATTAAATGGATATAAGGAGTGATTTCTTAATATTGATGTTCAAGAGTAATTTTATATAGAAAAAATACATATTTTTGAAAATAAAAAATTTATATAAAATTTATTTAAACTTACAAAGGAACTTTAAGGACTTAAACAATATCCAAGAGCCTCGTATAACAAACTTACAAAATTTTTTCTTCAAATTTTTTTTAAGGGAATAAATGAGGAATATCTTTTTATAAAGAATTTTTTTTAAATAAACCATAATTGTTAAAAAACCAAAAGGAACTTTCTAATATCAACCACATTATAATAAATATTTACTCAACTGATTTTGTTTTGATATTTCTAATATTATAAGTACCCATATCATAAATTATAAAACTTTTGATCATGATGAATCTAGGAAACTCTTTGGTTAAAAAAGATTTAGGTGGATGATTGGAAGATAAATTTATCTCAAAATTAGTACACCATATTAAATATGTTCTATGTGTTTCTGTGTGAGATATTAATAAAATATGAAAGGATCCCATCTTAAAGATATTAAAAATAAATTCATGATCTTAAAGAAACTTTAGATCTTGGTAAATTTTATTATTTGGGATGCGACGTTGAACATAAAAGTTTTGAAGATGATTTTGGTGGATGTAAAATATATAGATAGATTATGTCTTGAAAGTTTCACTTATTAGAAAGATATTTACTATATTTTTCTTATAGGAAACAAAAATCAATGGTACTTTCTATTAATAAAGTTGAATATATAGTAGCTAGAATTTTTTTGTGCCCAAGTGATTTTTCACTATGATTCTTTTTAATCTATCTCCTTATAATAAAAAAATTGTTAAGAATGGGTATTTTTTCTCAAAACTATATTTTTTATTAAACTTTTTGTATGAAAATGTGTAATATAACTATTCCACATTCTGAAGGAATATTTTATAAAATTTATTTTGGGAGGTATGTTTTAGAAAAAAATTAGAAGGAATGTTTTTATTTTCTTAAAAATATAATTTGTTTATGAAATTTAAATATATTAAAAATTTTAAAAATAAAGATATTCATAAAAATAATAAAGTATGTTTATTATGGCATGATTACGTAGATATATTTATTCTCAACTACTATTGATCATGTGGAAGCCAAACCATCTCCTCTAATCATATTTAAGGGACTTGAGGTGGGGCATTTAATTATATTGATTGAAATTGTGAATGAATATCATCTCTTATTTGTTTCATGTATATTTGATCAAGGATATTATATTTCTCCTCAAACTTCCTTTTTTCTTGTAAGTTATCTATGAATTCTTATAGAAATATTTATAAAAGGGAAATTCTAAAGAAATAATGATTGACATGTATTGGTTTCATATATATGATTCATTGTTAAAGTAAATTATTATGTTCCATGGTTGGGAATCCCTTGTTATAACAAAATAGGAACATGATTTTTATTATACTACTATTTTTTGAGAGTTATATAGAAATTCAACCTTTAGTTAAGTAGATGGAGTGAGAATAATTTATTCCAATATTTTAAAAAAGACAAATAATTTGAACTTGAAATTAATGGAAATGATTATTGGATTATCTTTCTAAAGGGATTCTATTTTTTAACTCATAAGCTACGTAATTTTTTATGATCTTTTATAAAGTTAAAAGACAAAGAATTATTTTTTTATAAAATAAAAAGTTCCTAAAATGAAATATCTTTAACTGGAAGGAATACTAGTGTTTTATTGGATATAAGTTTTTATTATACCAAGGAAAGGGGTAAAGGATAATATAAATATTCAATATGTTTACATTATTGATTTATTATATAATATGAAAAAAATTAAATATTGTATAGTTATTTTAGAGTTAAATTAAGGTGATTCTCTCAAATGTTGTGAAGATGAAATTCCTTTCATATATGGGATTCCTATTGAAGGTGATAAGTAAGTTGAAGTAAAAAATATAAAGAATGTAATACCACCTGTAAGGGAAAGAGAATAACAGTTTTGTAGATGAAACTATATTTAATATTAGATCAATTTTTTATTTTTTATATTAGTCATTTTTTGATAAGTAATATAAGGCTATTTCAGAAGAACATGTTGAAAATTTTAAAAGAAAAACTCAGAAAAGGAGGAAGGAATTAGATAAATCTTCTGATATTCCATTAAATTAATTAAAGAAAAATTCTTTAAAATAATTTGAATATTTTAAACAAAATAATAAATTTTGGAATTAAAAGACCATATGTTCGTTCTTGATAAGTAAAAATATTTTTCTTTTAAGTAATTAACGCATAAAGGATTAAAATAGAATGAAAATAAAATAATTAGACAGATAAAGAGGAGCATGTGAAAATTTCTCAATATTTTTAAAAAATAATTACAATAAAGGAATATGTCTAATCTTATGTTACTCAAAATAAAAATCCTTAGGAAAATGAAGTATTTGGTAAAGGGAAGGAAGTCATTATTTAAATTTCTAAATAATAACAATATAAAAAACACCTCTAAATTTATTCTTTCTTAATATATTTCATTAACTAAGTTAATGGAAAAGGATACTAAAAAATATCATTATTCGAAGGAATCTTTCTTACATACATATTTATATTCAAAAACACCTATATCAGAGAATAAATTTCTAGAATATTCAGATATTTTGAATGAATAAATTTTAAATAATGTTCATTATAAAAAATTAGAAGAAGTTCAAGAAGAAGAAAATTGTTGATGTTGAAACAAATAAAATCTCACCTTCTAAATTTAAAAGAAGAGAAGAGTCTCACCAATAAAGAACAAAAAAGGGTCATCTTTTAAGTTTTTAGACTCCTCAGCCAATACTCTACATAATGGTTCAAAAATATATAATATGAAGTTAAATTATTTTAATGAATTCATCAAGAAGTTTTATGGAAAGATTTATATTTTTATAGATGTTAAAGTCGGGATCAAGACCATTCAACAATAGATTATTCATGTACAAGGTGATAAATGGAATCCACATGTTATTTATTTTGTGTTAGAAACTAATTAAAATTTGATAGACCTTAAGGGAAAGTCCTATATAGGATAAAAAAGTTGAAAAATGCTATAAAGTTAGTGAATGATTTGGTGAAAGATTTTAAGTTATTAAAAGAACTAGAATTTAGCATAATTAAGTCTTAAAAAAGTGTTTTCAAGATAAATGAAAGTGTAAGGTTGTAAGTTGTATAAAAAATGCAAGAGTATTTGATGATTTTATAACCCTTTAAATGTAGTGGGATGATGATATCAAAGAAATTAAATCTAGAATAAGGAGAAAGATGATAAGAATGACAATTTAGATAAAGAATTCAAGAAGATCATGCATGTTGTGAATAAAAATTCTGAAAATGGTTTTTTTTCATTTATAAAATGTATAAACATAAATTTTCTGGACAAATTAATGAATGCATATTTTTAATCCATGATATATATGTGATTTTTTCATTAAGTATTTATTAAAAAACCCTTTTTTTTTCAAGTCTCATTACTTAATTTTTTATTACTCTAGTTTTTTTTCTGAAAAATATAAAGGGGGAGAAAAGTTTAACATAGAGAAAGTTGATCACAATTTTTTTTCACAAAGGGGTAGTTTTTGGTTTGTAAAATTATGTTTATAATGTCATTTAGTTAGTGTTTTTGTTTGTGCATGTGTCTTTTTATATTCAAAAGGGGGAGATTATTGGGTTGAAATACTTATTCAAATAATTATTTTTAAAATAACAATACATATATTTATCACCTATTATCATATTTTACATATTTTTTATATTTATCTTACAACATTTTCAAGAAATTTTTTTCAGTATCTTATAAATTCATTATAAGTCACTTTAACTAGAATAATAGAAGGAAAATGTTAGTTTACCAAAATTAATACATAATTAAATATTTAATAAGGACAATATAAGAAATTATTTGTTATTTTATATTTTTATAAATTCTCCATAAAGAGTTTTTTTGTGTTAATATTTTATGTAAGGATCATTATAGCGATACTGGATAAAATTTATCGATAGAAGTAGAATAAGAGTAGTTCCACCTAAAATAGAGATGTTTTTGTTTATATATTTACAACTAAACATAAGAAAATTGGTATTCAAATGTAGGATAATTTGTAAATTTTATCTACAAATAGATCTGTGAGATCGATGTGAAGAAGTACAAACATTATGGGGTGATATAAAGTTAATATTTGTTTTGAATATTTTCAATATATTTTTACTAGGAATGATTTTATATTATTTTATTTAGATATATTTACTTATATACATATATAAAGATTTTATTTTGAATAATATGTATTTTTTAATTTTTAATTTTTATTCCAACCATATTGATCGAGGGATCCCATGGCTCGGTAGATAGAGATTTATACCGATCTTGTGTTGATAGAGGGCTTCTAGAAGGAAGACAGAGCTTATTTTGATTCGGTTGATCAATGTCTTCTGGGATTTTGGAAGACAAAACTACTGATAAGTTTATAATCAATGATACCTAAAGTCGTGTATACAAACATCCTTATCACATTGAGTGAAAGTGAATATCTCACTTAGCATAGGTGATGCATTTTTTTATTACATTTTATAAAAGATAGTTTAATTTTATATTATATTCAATATTTTTTTAATAAAATAGTTGTATGTTTTGAACTTTTTTATTATTTTAAAATCTATATTTGTATAAGTTGTATAATATGTTGTTCTTAAATAATAATTTTTATATTCATATTGTTCTAGCTACTCTGAATATACATATCAGAAGGGCTCATTCTGAATGTCTTTAGTAATTTTATTTTTATATATATACAAGAGAGTGAATTGTTATTATATTCAAAAATATTAATTCACCCCTTATTTTAGTATATCCTTCATATATTTCAAAGAAATAGTCTATAGATTGCTTTTCGGTATCAATTATTCCTTAACACTTATTTTAATCCATATATGGGAATTAAAATATAATTAGACACTCCAAAATTTATAGGGCATGTTTTTTGTCCATGTATTTTGGATTTTAGAGGATCCTGGGTGAAGTACTTTCTCTTATAATACTTTACCTAAACTAAAATTTATCACTCTAACATTATAATGATTCCGTTTGAATCACTATATACTCAAACTTACTATTATCCATTGTCATGAGATGATGATAGAGAGAAAATTTTTCTTGGACTAAAATAGGGGAATAATATGATATAGATGGTACACGTGATATGTGGTTGAATAAAGTTAGAAAAATATTATAAAAAGTCCTATATTGATTGTAGGAGGAGACCTTTGAAGTTTGAAAATGGAGTTCACATGTTTTTGAAGGTCTTTCCTCATAATGGGAAGTCAAGGTTTAGTTATGGGAGTAAGATTTATCCCATGTTCATTGGGACTTTTTAGGGGTTGAATCATACAATATCTATGGATTATTTTATAAAACTACCCCTATAGATGATATAGATTCATGATGTATTCTATGTATCAAAACTTCACCAATATCTTCTTGAATATTCCCACATAATTGAATGGGGTGAAATGGATGTTTAAGATGGTTTGAACTATTAATATTTATGACTATAAAGAGAAGGTTCTACATGGGTTTACAATTCCTTTGGTTTGTTTCCTATGGTTTCATAGTGGAATAGAAAATATCACTTTGAAACAGGAGTCATAGATACATAATCAATATCCTTATTTGTTCGATGCATGATATTTTTTTACTTGATTCTTTGTTTGAACTTTTACATGATACTATGTTAGTCTTATTTTGATATATAATATTGATTCTATTACTTATTGGGTGATGTTATGTAGATATGTACATTGTTCCTAGGATTTGTGAGGGTGTTCCCATTTTAGATAAAACTAGGAGAGGTATCTCAAGGGGTGGTTATTCATACCCATTATCTTTCTTTCTGGTTTTTAATTCCCAAGAATGATAATTCTATGAGGTTTATCTAATGTATGGTCTAATATTTCTAAATTCCTTTCTTTTATGTTTTCCTTGGGCTCAATGGTGTGTCAAGGTATTTCAGAGGAGTTATAGAGGCTATAGAATTAGTTTGGAAACTTTAGAGGGTCACCATACCATGAGTGTGGGAATGGTGATGGTTTTTTTGGAAGCCTATTTGGAGGCCAAAAATGGGGAAGGCTATTTTGGACTTGTGTATTTTGAGATTGGTTATAGATTTTTCCATTTGGTGTTGGAGAACACCATAAAAACTGAAATAACTTGTCTATCCATTTCACAAGGTCTCTAGGATAGGGTTTCTCTTATGAGAAATATAAATGAAAAATTGACCAAGGAGGATATTTTGAGGAAGGTGGGTAGAGCATGGTAATCAATGAGTCCCACCATTTTAAACAGGGGATTTGGAGTTCATCACATCATAGTGCATGTCATGGTGAGGTATAAAAAACTTGGGTTTTGGTTCTATGTTTTTGTAGAGGCTATGGTGGTAGTCAAAACAGTTCAATATGAGAGGTTCACAATATCTAGGATTGAAATTCATTAAAATTAGGATCTCTTTTGACTAAGGGGAATAATAATGTGGTTGAGAGGTCACCACACCTTGATGATATCTTCTAATCTTCCTATATAAATAGATGTCATAATATCCCGTAGTTTAGATTTTTTCTCTCATTCTCTTAAACCCTAGCTAACAGCTATGCCTCTAATCACACTCCATCCACTCCTTAAAGAGTCTAATCTCCTTAGATCATCATATTAAAGTATTTGATAAACATATCCTTTATTTTCTACATTCCTCTTCATTCTCATTGATTTATTTTCATCTATAATTCTATTTTAGAGAGTTTCTCTATTTTTGGACTATAAATTGAAAATGTTTTATATGTGGTTCTTTTTCATAGGTTCCAATGGCATTTCCTTTATTTTTGGTTTCATTTCCTTTTTCTGTGGTTTGTTTTCTGTTATCTATTCTTTTTTATAAAATGTTGAGCTTCTAATATTGCATGGGATATATTACTTCTCCTTTTTATATGAAAATGTGAATTAATCTCACTTTATATCATTATATAAATGAGATATATTTACCTAAATAAAATAATAATTAAAAAATGGTCATTATATATATAATTATTAATCAATAATATAGAAGTTGTACAAAAAATAAAAATTGTTGCATGATTTTCATAATTTATTCCTTGGAATTAATCGCATGCCTTAACATAAAGGGTTTACCTTATTTAATTTTAAAATTAATGCCACAAAATTAATAATCTCATTATATAGTGTTAACTACTTTTTTATTATCATAACAATTTTTTTATAAAGTCTAAAATTAATGTATTTAAATTTCAATTATCCCATGTTTAAGATCAATAATATTTAATGCAGTTAATTAAATTGATGGTTGGGATGTGGTCACACACGCCTTTTTTGTCTATAATTCTTCTTTTTTTATTAGGTATTATGGTATATGATTGTTATTATTTTTTGTTTTTTAGAATAGTTTAAATTATATAATCTTGTAAACAATGTATATCTAAATTTTATTAAAATTAAATGGAAGAGGCATGGGCATAGTGATTTATACTCATTTAAGATTTGATTAAATATTGAAATAATTCTTGAAATTTTGCTTAATTTTCATTATATTTATTGTTATATAATATATTTAGTTCTTCTTATGTGAATAACAAATTCTTAATGAACTGGTTATTTCAATATAGAATTAAAAAGCTTAGTTTTTAAAGAATATTATTTTAGACTAAATGATCTTATTTCTTATTGCGGGAGAATTTAATTCCATGATTCCACAATATTAGTACCTTTTCCTATACGTGTAAAATAAAGAATAAATGTATGTGTGTTCTAGGGAAATAGAGTCTTTATTTTTTGATGATAACTTTGTTTGGTTGTGATTCCTTAATGAGCGATGGGATGGAGAACTATAGGTGTTTGGATTAACTTTTGATCTGATGAAAGATTGATTAGGAGCCTGATTTTTAGTAATGATCGATGTTGATAATGGTAGGATAGATAGTTTTATACTATGTGAAATGGTGTAGAACACTGGGCAGTAATGAATGTGGTCATAATGGGCCTCTTTCATCAATTTTTATTTAACATTACTTAATTATTTCTTGGTGATTGATTGATATTTATTTATGTTTAATTGATGTTTTCCTGATTTTATTATTATTCATGACTGATGATTTCTTGATGTAATTATATCTATATTTTATTATACTTGATCAGTTTCTAATTTCATGACACATTTTATTATTATAAACTACAACTGTATATTTTAGGTGATAGCACCGACTGGGTCTTAGAGTATCTGAAGGATTATGAATTTTTAAGTGCACTAATAATGAAGTGGGTTGGTTTATGACATTGATAGATGATAATGACACAATTTAGAATACAATTAAAGAATTGATAATTTCATCAACACTTGGATTAGATGATTATAAAGTTAAAATTATAAATTAAAATGATAATAATTAACTAATGCATTAATAATTAATTAATAATTAACTAGATTCTTGTATGATTATGTATTTTCTATACTGTAAAGATGGTATCTGGGGGTCCTATGTGACACTAGTGTCAGATGAGTCAAATTATAGGTTGTTTCCATTAGTGCGGTATGTGCATGATACTATTCTATATTTTTTGATTTCATATGCTACCCCACCCACATCGATAGAGAAAATGAAATCCAAATGTTGGGGGGGGGGGTCGTTTAACATCCAATATAGTGAGGGAACTGATGGATGACTTCTCTCCCTCCCCGACTCTCCATCTAGATATAAATGAGTTGGTGTATCCCAAGCTATAATCACATACTATTTATGGTTCATTTATACTTGGTATCTGATAGAATAAAATTAACTACACATTTATGTAAGGGATATAAAATTAGTAGGTATAGAACATAATTTTATATGAATTTATTTTTTTTAGATCCCCATTGGTGTAATTGCATGAGCTATGATTTATTAAGGTATAGTACATTTACATAGCTTGTAGTGGCTTCTGGTCACATACTTGATTACTGTTTTATATTGATGGTGAGAAGTGGATGTGGGGTACCTTAATTCATATATATATTTAATTTTTATATAGAATGATTTATCTGTGTACTTTTCTTGGTGAGTGAGTCATGGTGAGTATATGAAACTAGTTTTTCATGCTTAGGTGATGAGTTAGTTTCATTGTTTTATTCACTGAGTTTTAATATGATTCTTTCAAATTTTGAATGATAGATTCTAAGGAGGATCCTATTAGGTATAAATTTAATTCTTAGCCTATGTATAATTAATCCTTTTTTTCAGGCCATCAAGAATAGGTTAATGATTAGGTTGGATGATACTAGATCAGAGGTGCTCATTAGTAGCAGTTAGGTGTTACTGGAGTTCATGGTCACTGCATAGTTTTACTTTCGGTATTTTTTAAATTTCTATTTTTATTTCGATATGATATTTCTTGTATTTTTATTACTTAGTTTATTTATGCATGGTATTAGTTAGTGTTTCTTATTATATTATCTCATACTCCTTTAACTTTATAAAGGGTAATGGATCCCATTTGTGTGATTGATATATCCTCAGTTCTAGTATCCATCCTATGACATACTGAAGATGGGATTCAGGGGTCATTATCTCTGTTCTTAATTTATGACATAAGAGGGGTACCTTTGGAAGGAGTGGGTCCTGAAATAAATGTTCACAAGTATCATAAAATTAGTTTTTTATTCAGATGATCCTTAAAGACACTAAACCTTTTATTCTGTTGATTGTTTGATTATTATGAGATGTAATGTTTAAATTATTGATATATATGTATATATACATTTGTTTATCTTGGTTAATATAACATTGTATTCAATTATGGTATATAAAAAATGAATTATTAGAACCAGGTCTGAGGGATCTGGTATGTGGAACCTCAGTTGGTATTAGAGGAAGTTTTCATTATTTTTGAGGATTAGTCTAGTCATTTTGGGGATTAGGAAGAGATAAATTTAGTGAAATCTCTAGGGATGATTCATCTTGTAGGATAAAATTATATATTTTTGGTAAATTAGATATTTCATGGTTTTTTAGAAATTAAATAGCTATTAAGAAACTAGAAATTGGATATAGCTATGATATAGATACACCAAGGGGAAATCATCCTAAAAATTGATAGTTGAGTATCAACTCGATCTTCACTCATTGATTGTTATGTGGACTTAATACTGCAAACCTGGATAAAAAATAATAGGGGATAGTTTTTGGTAAATAACATTCTCATTATGATCCACTATGATGGATTCATTATTTTATGGAATTAGGTTAAGGCGTATAATATAACCTAACCTAAAGAAATATAGATTTAATTTAGAGTGATTTAGGTTAAAGTGAAAAATAATATGTTAGTTTCAAAGATTAATACTTTTGAGGTTGCGTTTTTCATGATATAATTTATGAAAATTCTCTTATGATGTTGACTATTCATCACTCAAATAAACACTTTTTTTAGTAATGGTTGAATCCTAAAGGAACCATGTTAACAATTTTTTCCATTGATAGTGTGTAGATTTTCCCAATGAGCCACCTAATAAGATAAGATTTAGAGTGAGAAATATTATTGTTATGCCTAATAAAAAATCATGAATTATGATTAAAAACATGGAACTTATTTGAGATTCCAAATAGACCAAAAAAGTGAAGGATGGAGTCTCATCAAAATCCAGTCAATGAAGACGACAAATGAAAAAAGAATCAATTTCCTTTATGTAAAACTTTGGAAATAAGTACCCATGGGAATTCCTTAAAGGAACTGGAAGATGTTTTATTTTTGGCAAAGGAGAGAATCAGGAAATAAACAGTCAAAGAAAAATGAAGATTTTAGTTAACATAACATAGGGAAATAATGTTCATCCTAAGATGCCACTAATATTTTGTTGCCTCAAATATGGGAAACTTGTTAACTATCCCAGTCAATTCCCTAATCCAATATCAAAAATGGAAGATTGGAATAAGAAATTTACAAGACCATAGGAACAAGGTAAATATTATATATTCAAAATTACTTAAGTGGGATCAAAAAATTATGTGGTGTGAGGAATTCAGATCACGCACTAAAGAATTGTGATTGTTGTATCTATATCTTTTCAACCAACTCCTTTTTACCTATATTTTTTTATTGAAAACATCAAATCATCAAGGAAATGAATAATTGTTGAATTATTAATAAAAAATTGTAGTGGTACTATTTTTGTATCCCAAGTTTAATTTAGTGGGAACACTATTTTTGAAAAAAATATTATCCATCCTTCAAATAAATTTAATCTGATTTTGGAAATGGGTTGATTCAATCTAATTAGAGGAAAAATTATTTGTTGTAATAAGGAAATCATATGTCACATCAAATTATGATAGTATATCAATGAAAGGATGATTTTGAAAACCCTTAAGTATTAAATTATATGATGTGGTTCTTTATACTGAATAAGGAGAGACTCTTAAATCAAATGGTAAAAAAAACTCAATATTTGGGATAAGCTTATTCAGAGGAAAAATATATTTTTTCTATGCTGGTAAAGCTGATATCTATCTAGGAATTATATCTTGATTCATTTATATCTTTTATATAAACCAATATTTTCTAATATTATTTGATAATTAAAATTTCAAGGACACAATATATTTAAGAGGTGTGAGAGAATGTAATTCCCTGATATCTTAGTATTATTTTTTTCTTTTGAAAATTAATATTATGATTAATAGTTTTCTTCACATAGAAAAAAGATAAAATTAATTCATGAAAAAAATTATTAAATTTTACTATTATAATATAACCTTTAATTTTATAGGTATAAATTAATGTAAATATACTATTATAATAATGCATAACGGAGAAGAGATTTCATCGAGTTGTACAAGTCTTCCTTATGAGTCCCACCTATCCAAACATGGAAAAGAGGTGGTGTCACTAGGGTTTTCTGTAGGCTAGGCCCAATCCCAAATATAAACATTATAGTATGATATAAATCATATGTAATAAAAGCTAAATCTTGTTGAAACTTCCATGAGCTCTTTGATAGTTAAAGTGCTACCCATGACTGTCACTAAAGCATATATTATTCTAAGATCTTATGTGGAGATCTTGAGGAGTTATGCATATAAAAATTAAGAGGATATAAACATGTAATTATCAATATAATATACCATTTATATATCAATTTTTTTTTATAAATTTGATATTTTAACTATTAAAGAAAAATAAATGTCATTTTTAGTACTAAAGCATTGATAAAACTTAATTAATATATCTAAAAAACGAATAAAATAATTTTATGCTAAAAAATTATTTTATCCCAAATTTTATTTTTATTTAATTTATTTTAAGATACTAAATATATCATATATAAAATATATTATTGATATTAATAATTAATAACAACAATTTAATTTGTAATTTATAGAAAATTAGAATAAGAACAATTAATATTTTAAAAAGTAATTTTCCTATGAAAAATTGTTTCACTATATTTCTATATTTTTATTTAAAAGTAAAACTCTCAAATTTTATTAATTTAATTTGAAAAAATAAAATTATTTTTTTTAATTTAGGATATCAATATTATCTCAAGATGAATATTAATTATTTTTAAGAAAAGATAAATTTTTAGGTGATTGGTAAAAAATATAGTTTTTAATAATACAATAGTATTTTTGAGTTTATCAAGATCCAAGAATGATATAAAACTCTCAAAAAACATTTTACATGAAAAAGAATATATTTATTTATTAAAATAAATCATTAAAAAATATTATGTTTAATTTAGAATGTCACGACCCGACCCAACGGGGCTCAAGCCGCGACAACCCAAGCCCGCCTCCAATAGGCAAGGGGCTGGCGACCAGCGCCGAGTAGGCTATCACACACATGTGAGGCATTAGCCTAAGGTACCTGTACACACGCACCCAAAAACACCTCCATGCAACAGTGCATAGATATAGAAACTGAAAAGTAAATGCATGCATACATCTATCCCAAATCAGAGTGCAATAGAAGTACAAAAGGGCAGAACAGGGCCCACCAAAAGAAAACTACAAAACACATCCAACCTACTCTGAATAAGGGGAACACTGCCACAAACACCCGCTGGAAAGCTCCCTTGGCATAGCTCCGGTAAACACCCCAGTCAACACGCTCACTAAGCTCCGCCTGCTCCACCTGCTCCGGGTCATCCTAGGACTCCATCGAAAGGCCTGTGGTCTACACAAGACACAAACATGTGTGGGCAAAGCCCGTGCAGGGGTGAGTATAAACATACTCAGTAGGCACCCCAAAAACCAAAAACCAAAGGGAGAAACTGAAAGGCAACAGTCCACTCAACCCAGCCAGAGGGAACCCAGACGAGAGAGAAACTCCATCTCGTGACCATCCTCATCAAAACACAACTAGTCAGCTCAGCTCAGGTGTATGCCCTTACATACACCTTGAACAATCCAGATATACTCAGCTCACGCTCAAAGCCACAAGAGGTACCGACCTCGTCAGCAGCAACTGTCCAAAACCAGGAGAGTACACCACAAGATCACTATTATCCCAGATGACACTCATCCGCGAGATACACTCCATCAGGTTTCTCACAAACCTCTCTGACGCTCACCCGAGAGATCATGCTTGTCAGATAGCATCACTGAGGAAACCTCGCTGAAACAACATAACCACCAAACTCCTCGGATAGGGGATCGATCCTAGGGTCCTCTAGGGGATACCAGATCCCACTCCGGTATACGAAGCTCACAGATAGGGGATCAATCCCATGTTTTGCTGGGGGATACCATGACCTGATCTGGCATACGTAGTTCTCACATATAGGGGATCACACCCAGGATCCGCTGGGGGATACCACAACCCGATCTGGTGGTAGACAGAATCACATCTCACAGATAGAGGATCATCGCCCATATAAAGGTGGTCACGACGATACCAGAACCCTATCTGGTATAACTCGTGATGTAGGGGATCGAATCGAAGATGCCGCAACCCTACCGAAACCTCACGTTGAGTAGGGGATCACATAACCAACGATATTACAACCCTACTATACACGTCATGCTGAGTAGGGGATCGTATACCTGACGATGCCACAACCCTACTGAGCTCAGCCCACCGCGTAGGGGATCATAATTATGATGATGCCATAACCCTACGGGGTTAACCAGCTAGATAGGGGATCACCTCCCGTGAATAAGCAGTCACAACGATACCAAGAACCCAATCTAGGGAAAATATGCTAGAGGATCCCGCTC
This sequence comes from Viscum album, assembly GCA_963277665.1. Taxonomy (NCBI): domain Eukaryota; kingdom Viridiplantae; phylum Streptophyta; class Magnoliopsida; order Santalales; family Viscaceae; genus Viscum; species Viscum album. The sequence goes on along the minus strand of OY728125.1, from coordinate 351,667,458 downwards.
TAGGACCACCGGAGGGATGCCACAACTCTAACAGTTTAAACATCCCATCGAGAGGATCACAAACCTATACGAAGGTTGTGATTCCACACGAACCCTCGTGGGAATGAACCAAGGGAGTACCCTTAACCACTGCTGGTCCAAAACGTCGCTAACCCGAGCGACCCACAACAACGCCACACTGCGCATTTCCAAGGCCAAAATCGAGGCCACCATCGCGATCTAAGTGGAAAAAACATGCAGGATAGGTAGCTTACTCACCCGAAACAGAGCACCTGTGAAAAAGGAACTATTCACAATAGCTAGCTCATGTGGGGCCCACACAATGATCCCGAAACCCATCGAGCAGACCGTACCATAGCGATCCCCTTAGAAAAACAAGCGGAATCGACTACTCGTTCATCCAAAACGGACACTCGGTGAAAAAGGAACTATTCACCAAAGCCCACTCGGGTGGGGGCCCACGCCTCGATTCGAAATCTCACCGAACGGATCGCACCATTGCGATCATCTCAAAAAGATACATAGGATTGACTAATCATCCATAAAAATCGAACTCCTGGTGCGAAAGTTGCGTTTCTCCGCAAACGCCAAAACCCGCCTCGTGGGGCCCGCACCCTATTCTCAATCCCAACACCCAGAAACCATCTCAAAAAGTCTTCCGTACCATCAGGGTCTTAGCGCCACTAACGACACATCAAACAGACAATCCAGGAAAAAGCTACGGTCAGTCAAAGTTGAATAATAATTAAAATATTATTCTTATTCGATGTTTCGTGACCCCGGGTCAGGAACCCAGCCCGAAAAAAACCCGAACCTATCCCAATAGGTCTGTCTCACTCCCAGGGTCACGTCACCGCAAACAGCGCACGAATTGAACCTTTGGATTACACAAAACGGGGGTTTTTAGAACCCCCAGTCAAAAAGGGACCGGACCGGCCCCACCCGGCCGGTCCGGACGGCCCGAACCGGCCCCCCCAGCCGGTCCGGCCGCCGCCGTTGCCGGCCCTCCGCTGCACAGCAGCCCGCGCTGCCGCGCTGGGCGGCACGCCGCCGCACACCAGGCGGCGGCAGCCGCCTCACCGGGCCGACCGCCCACTACTGGAAAACGAACCTTTACCAAAGGTTTGGAGAACCATAGCCAAGTAAGCCGTTGGGATAGGTCTATACCAACGGTTTTCCAAAAACCATTGGTATAGACCTATACCAATGGTTTTGGAAACAGTTGGTATAGGTAATATGAAATCTATACCAATGGTAATGGAACCGTTGGTATATAAATTCCAAAAATAAAACATCCTCTGGGATTTGATCCCAGGACCCCTCGTTTATAATCGAACGACTTAAACACTAAGCTAACATCACTTTTGTAAACATAATTTCATAAATAAATATATGTATTATCATAATTATTTAAAATTTTGATTTATATAATGTTCTCGATTAGTAGATCTGGAAAAAAATTAAAGAACCTATCCCAACGGTTTTCAAAACCGTTGGGATAGGTTTGGGTGGGTTGAATTTATTTAGGCCGAAGGTTGAAATCCTGGGTGGTTTTTCCCAACGGTTTTGGTGAACCGTTGGGAAAGAGGCTCAAAACACACCCTTTCCCAACGGTTTTGGTGAACCGTTGGGAAAGAGGCTCAAAACACACCCTTTCCCAACGGTTTTCCAAACCGTTGGGAAAGGTGGGGAAATCTATGGCTTTCCCAACGGTTTTGGTGAACCGTTGGGAAATGGTAGCTATACCAACGGTTTTTACAAACCGTTGGTATAGAAGTGTTGGGAAAGATCATCTTTCCAGTAGTGGCCATCCACAGGCGCCGGCACCGCCGCGCCGGAGCCGCGTCGGCGGATCTTCCGCGGACCGCCAGGAGCTCTCCAGCCGTCCGTTTTGTGATTCAGAGGCGTCTGCACGACCCCTGGGACCCGATCTACACCACTACGGCTTCAATTTGCAGGAAAACACAGCCAAAACGGGATCGGGGGTTAAAACTCAAATCCGCCTACCTCGCGGGCGAAACTCCAACGTTCTACCTTAGATCCGCGCTCTAGAGCTTCCGTTGCGTTCTCCTGGAACGTCCGCCATAAAATTCCGAGATCGTGGGCACTTTTTTTGCTCGATTTGGTTGTTTGGCGGCGAAGAACGGCGAAGAACGCTGAGAGGAACGATAAAGGGGGGGGGGGGGGGGGGCGGGGTGCTAATATTTATATCAACCGCCCGCCTGCGTCGAACCCACCTTGGACCCAAAATCCGATGCGAACAGAGGTAAGGTCACCCATAGGGTAAACACGCCATTCTGAACGCAATGGTGGACTCAGATTTGTGATCTGAGACTCCTTGCAGAAGTTATTCGAGCCGACGCTCGCACACTAACTTCTCCATTTATTTACGAAAACGCCGCTGGTGGCGTTTCTCACCGCAGGCCCGTGCCTACAAAGTTTATACCTCACCTAGGGTAAACGACACGTTCCGGACGCAACCATGCCCTCAGATTCCCGATCTGAACTACCATTTAAGAGATATAACACCCCCTCCACGTGCATAGTATAAAAATACTTAATATTTTTATAAAATTTATTCCGGGCACACCGGGCCTCAGAATCGCACGCCATCTTCATGCCTATCTCTGGAATTACTCGTAGAAATATTCCAAAGTCTGATAGGGCCAAAAACCCGAGTCACTACATCCTCCCCCCCTTAGAACTTTTCGTCCCCCAAAATCCATAAGCACAAGGAAAGCGACTGGACTCTCAACTGGGTCTCCCACACCAGCGAGTTCACCAACAAACACCCCTGACCGAACGCATAAGTCAGAGGGACTCATCCACCAAACCTCAATACTATCTGCTTTGGGTGGCACTGATTCTCCTGCACGGTTTTAATCACATCACAAAAACGTGTCTCGGTGGGGGAAGGATCCCTCTTCCTCACGCATTTGAAGCATACCGAACAACACCCACACATGGTCTTACCAATGCCCTGAACAAAACTCGAGCAAGCAATAGAAAAGAAGGGTACCGCTCAACAGTGTCTATCAAACTACTGCAGAAAGTAGAAAAGACACAAGGCGTACCTCTATCCATTCACGGTGCCTCTGGGTCAACAACCTCCAGGGCATGCAGCTGTCCTCACCCTCGGCCACCAGCTCCCTGAGCTTGGCATGGACCACCTGGGGGTATGGGTGGTGGAAACTGATACCGCCTACCACCTCCTCCTGCTACACCCACTCAGCCGCCACGTCCGCCGCCCTGCGAACCTTCTTGCTCGAGACGCTGCCTCTACCAAGGTGGTTCATCGACCGAATCCCTCTTAGCAGCACGTCGGGTCGAAAACTCTCTAGCAAGATGTCCCTGACCATTGCAAGCATAACACCGCCTCTTCTGTGGCTGATCAAAATTGGACTGCAAGCCCTAAGCCTAAGATCCTCCATCCTCGAGTCGCCTCCTGAAACGTCAGCCACATCCAGACCCCTGAGTTTGTCTTCGGCTACCAGATGCCGATCCGACTGACAAGGTCTCAGCTCTCGCGTGCCCATCACTAACAGGCGGGATCTGCTCAGCCAGAATCCAAAGCATGCTCCAACACTCCAGCATAGGTGGGCAGACACAAGGAAACCACTCCTGCCCAGATGTCCCTGCGTAAGACCTACTCGAAGGTCCGAGCCCTAAAGAACGGGTCTCAAACCATATCCAGGGAGTAGCGCGACAGGTCTTTAAACCTCGCCGAGTACTCCGACATAGTCAGGCCCTCCTACCAAAGTTGTAGAAGCTCCTGAATCCACATCGACCTAAGCGTCACGGGATAGAACTCCTCCCTTAAGAGCCACTCAAACTCTGCCCACATGAGCGTCTCCTCATCATGGAACTGCATCACCAGGCTCCACCATCGCCCGACAGAACCATGCAGAAGGCTCGCCCCTAGGACCACCATCTGATCTGGAGGTGTCCTCACTAGGAGGAAAAATCGGGTGACTGCCTCGAGCCAGTCATCATCTGCCTGAGGGTCTGGATCACCCTAGAACCTCAGAGGTTGCTGCCTCTGGAACTCGTATAGCGCACGCAGCCTGCGCGCAACCTCTTCCGGCACTACCGGCACAACCAGTTGCTCAAAAGGTGGTGGATCTACTGGAAACCCACCTGAAGGTGAAACATCAGAACCCACACCCTGCTCCACAGCCTCAACACGGGGCGGGTCGTCAGAACAATCCTGCTACGGAACCCTCTCTAGCTGTCATCGTGGAGGCATCCTGAAAAACATTCAAGATGCACCGTATTCAAAACGTATATCTGGAGAGCTGACTCAAGAAGGACAAGGAAAACCCAAAACCCAGTCCTATATGATGCATTTACCATTATGTCCCTACGACCAGTGTACAAATATCCCATGTCGAAAGGTAGGTTATCAGAGTCCTGGTGTATGGATACGTCAGCCGCCGCACCAACACTGGAGTCCCTGGCCTGAAAGCCGAACTCGAAACATCCTAACACTGCCGCTATGCAACCCAAACCAAACTCACAGCTAGACCAGCTATGCTCTGAGATCCCAAAGGTGGAACCTCCCTCTGATACCACTCTGTCACGAACCAACCAAAGGGGGATCGAGCCGTGACTCCCCAAACCCGCCTCCAATAGGCCAGGGGCTGGTGACCAGTGCCGAGTGGGCTATCACACACATGGGAGGCATTAGCCTAAGGTACCTGTACACACGCACCCACAAACACCTCCATGCAATAGTGCAGAGATATAGAAACTGAAAAGTAAATGCATGCATACATCTATCCCAAACCAGAGTGCAACAGAAGTACAAAAGGGCAAAACAGGGCCCACCAAAAGAAAACTACAAAGCGCGCCCAACTTTCTCTGAAGAAGGGGAACGCTTCCACAAACACCCACCAGAAAGCTCCCTCGACACAGCTCCGGTAAACACCCTGGTCAACACGCTCACTATGCTCCGCCTACTCTGGGTCCTCCTGGGACTCCGTCGAAAGGCCTGTGGTCTACACAAGACACAAACATGTGTGGGAAAAGCCCGTGTAGGGGTGAATATAAACATACTCAGTTGGCACCCCAAAAACCCAAAACCAAAGGGAGAAACTGAAAGGCAACAGTCCGCTCAACCCAGCCAGAGGGAACCCAGACGAGAGAAAAACTCCATCTCATGACCATCCTCGGAAAAACACAACTAGTCAGCTCAGTTTAGGTGTATGCCCATACATACACCTTGAACAATCCAGATATACTCATCTCACGCTCAAAGCACAAGAGGTACCGACCTCGTCACCAGCAACTGTCCACAACCAGGAGAGTACACCACACGATCACTATCATCCCAGATGACACTCATCCAAGAGATACACTCCCTCGAGTTTCTCAAAAACCTCTCAGACGGTCACCCGAGTGATCATGCTCGTCGGATATCATCACTGAGGAAACCTCGCTGAAACAACATAACCACCAAACTCCTCAGATAGGGGATCGCTCCTAGGGTCCGCTAGGGGATACCAGAACCCACTCTGGTATACGAAGCTCAGAGATAGGGGATCACTCCTAGGGTATGCTAGGGGATACCACGACCCGATCTGGCATACGTAGTTTTCAAAGATAGCGGATCACACCCCAGATCCACTAGGGGATACCACAACCCGATCTGGCGCTAGACAGAAACCTGTATCATAGATAGAGGATCATCGCCCATATAAAGGTGGTCACGATGATACCGGAACCCTATCTGGTATAACTCGTAATGTAGGGGATCAAATAGACGATGTCGCAACCCTACCGAAACCTCGCGCTGAGTAGGGGATCACATAACCAATGATACCACAGCCCTACTATACACCTCATGATGAGTAGGGGATCATATACCCGACGATACCAAAACCCTAATGAGCACGGACCACCGCATAGGGGATCATAATCCTGATGATGCCACAACCCTATGGGGTTAACCAGCTAGATAGGGGATCACCGCCCGTGAATAAGCGGTCACAACGACACCAAGAACCCGATCTAGGGAAAAGATGCTAGAGGATCCCGCTCCGGGCCCACCGGAGGGATGCCACAACTCAAATAGTTTAAACATTCCATCGAGAGGATCACAAACCTATAAGAAGGTTGTGATGCCACACAAACCCTCGTGGGAACAAACCAAGGGAGTACCCTCAACCACTGCTGGTCCAAAACGTCGCTAACCCGAGCGACCCGCAACAACACCACACTGTGCACCTCCAAGGCCAAAACCGAGGCCACCATCGCGATCTACGCGAAAAAACACGCAGGATAGGCTGCTTACTCACCCGAAACGAAGCACCGGTGAAAAAGGCACTATTCACCGAATCTAGCTCGTGCAGGGCCCACACAACGATCCCGAAACCCATCGAGCGGACCATACCACAACGATCCCCATGAAAAAACAAGTGGAATCGACTACTCGTTCATCCAAAACGGACACTCAGTGAAAAAGGCACGATTCACCGAAGCCCACTCGGGTGGGGCCCATGCCTCGATTCTGAATCTCACCGAACGGATTACACCATTGCGGTCCTCTCGAAAAAAAAACACAGGATCGACTAATCATCAGTCAAAATTGGACTCCTGGTGCAAAAGTTGTGTTTCTCTGCAAACGCCAAAACCCGACCTCGTGGGGCCCACACCCCGTTTTCAGTCCCAACACCCAGAAACCATCTCAAAAAGTCTGCTGCACTATCAGGGTCTCAACGCCCCTGACGGCACATCAAACAGACACTCTAGGAAAAAGTTACTGCCGGACAAATTCGAATAATAATTAAAATATTATTATTATTTGACGTTTCGTGAACTCGGGCCATGGACCCAGCCCGAAAAGAACCCGAACCTATCCCAATAGGTCCGTCTCACTTCCAAGGTCGCGTCGCCACAACCGGTGCGCGAATCGGACCTTTGGATTACACAAAACATGCATTTTTAGAACCCCCGGTCAAAAAGGGACCGAACCGGACCCGCCCGGCCGGTCCCGCCGGCCCGAACTGGCCCCCCCGGCCGGTTCGGCCGCCACCGCCGGCCCGCACCGCCACCTCACCGGGCCAGCCCGCAGTGGCCGGCCGCCATCTGCCGGCACCGGCGCCGCCGCGTTGGGGCCGCACCGACGGATCTTCAGCGGACCGCCGGGAGCTCTCCGGCGATCCGTTTTGAGATCCGGAGGCGTCTACGCGACCCTCAGGACCAGATCTACACTGCTACTTCTTCAATTTGCATGAAAATGTAGAAAAAACAGGATTGGGGGTTAAAACTCAAATCTGCCTACCTCGCGGGCGAAACGTCGACGTTCTGCCTTAGATCCGCGCTGCAGAGCTTCCGCTGCGTGCTCCTGGAACATCCGCCGTCAAATTCTGAGCTCGTGGGTGATTCGTTTGCTCGATTCGGCAGTTCGGCGGTGAAGAACGCTGAGAGGAACGATAAGGGGGGGGGGGGTGCTGATATTTATATAAGCCGCCCGCCGGCGCTGAACCCGCCTCAGACCCGACACACGATGCAAACAATGGTAAGGTCACCCCTAGGGTAAACGCGCCGTTCTGAACACAACGACAGACTCGGATTTGCGATCCAAGACTCCGTTCAGAAGTTATTCGAGCCGACGCTCGCACACTAACTTCTCCATTTATTTATGAAAATGCCCCTGGTGGCGTTTCTCACCGTAGGCCCCCGCGCGCAAAGTTTATCCCTCGCCTAGGGTAAATGGAACGTTCCAGATGCAACCATGCCCTCAGATTCCTGATATGAGCTACTGTTTAGGAGATATCACACCCCCGCCACGTGCATAGTATAAAATTACTTAATATTTTTATAAAATTTATTCCAGGAACACCGGGCCTCATAATTGCATGCCGTCTTTGCGCCTAGCTCTGGAATTACTCATAGAAATGTTCCAAAGTCTGACAGGGCCAAAAACTCGAGTTGCTACATCGATATCACACCCCCTCCACGTGCATAGTATAAAAATACTTAATATTTTTATAAAATTTATTTCGGGAACACCGGGCCTCGGCATCACACACCGTCTTCGCGCCTAGCTCTAGAATTGCTCGATTCGGCGGTTTGGTGGCGAAGAACGAAGAAGAACACCGAGAGGAACGATAAGGGGGGGGGGGGGGGGTGCTGATTTTTATATCAGCCGCCCGCAGGCGCCGAACCCGCCTCAGATCCGACGCCCGATGAGAACAAATATAAGGTCACCCCTAGGGTAAACGCACCATTATGAATGCAACGGAAGACTCAGATTTGCGATCCGAGACTCTGTTCAGAAGTTATTCGAGCCTCACTCGCACACTAACTTCTCTAATTTTTTAGGAAAACGCCCCTTGTGGTGTTTCTCACCACAGGCTCATGCCCGCAATGTTTATACCTCGTCTAGGGTAAACAGCACGTTCCGGTTGCAACCGTGCCCTCAGATTTCCGATCTGAGCTACCGTTTAGGAGATATCACACCCCCACCATGTGCATAGTATAAAAATACTTAATATTTTTATAAAATTTATTCCAGGCACACCGTGCCTCGGAATCACACGCCGTCTTCGCGCCTAGATCTGGAATTACTCGTAGAAATATTCCAAAGTCTGACAGGGTCAAAAACCCGAGTCGCTACATATAAACTCTAGGTTTATCATTTTGAAACTTAATCAATCTTTTATTCTAACAAAAAAACATTTTTAATATTTTTGTTTTTATTATGTTTTCAAAAGTTAAAATTCACTATTATATCACTTTTAAAGAAAAATTAATATTTTTTGGTTAATAATTAATCAATTAATTTCATAAAAATCGATAACATTAATACTTTTGTTATAAAAATATTTTTTATGCCTAAAAATACAGTTTTTCTGAAAACGTGTTATCATGCATTATGTCGGCTAATATTAAAATTAATTTTTATCACCCATAGAAGTTTTATTTGAAAAAATGGATTTCATATTTGTAATAATGAATCCTAAAATATGTAACAATGCCCATTTTATTTTTAGGTATTAAAAGAAAATCACTTGTGGAAAAATTATTTACCACAATAAAACCCAAAAATTGTAAAAGGGAAAAATAGAAGAGAAAAAGACTTAAACATGTTAAAAACAATTATAGAAATGTGTTTTTTGGATTTATCATCCTTAAAACTTCCCTCATTCCATTATTTTCTATTATTGGACCCCCTTGACCTATGAATAGTTTGTCAACATTTTATGTTATTAGAAAAATTCCTCACCCTTTACTTATAAAAGGTTCCATCACCAACCGACTCTCCTCACCCATAAAGCCTCTTATATTTGACCAAAATATACTCAATTAACCACCATACAATACTATATACTCAATATTTGTTTATTTATTCTCAACGTACAATGTATCAAATCATTATTCCAATTTATAAAGGAGATCTTCCATGGAGTAAGGTACAATTCTCAATTACCCAGTTCTCATAATTTTTTTAATTTATTTCTTATCATAAATCATATGAATCTGTTATAACCATGTTTATATAAATAAATTGTCATCATAAGTATACTTGTTATTATGTCTCTAGGATATCTATTTTCTACCTTTCTTTTGACCATTCAAAAAATGAAAATGTCATTTGAGTTACGTACAGACTACCGCCTTGACAAGCGATGAGATCCATTTTGTTGAGCACGTTTTGTTTTAAACAATACATATTTATTGGGGGATATTGTTGAGCACAATATTCTATCTCTTTATGATGATTTTGATGTTCAAAAATACCCTTTAATTGTTTTATAATGATTTTACTTTAAGAATTTTTCAGGAATAATATATTTTATATATTCTCATTTTTGGAAGAATATTCAAGTGTTTACACAGCGTGGAACAATTTCTAAACCATTCAGGAATCAATTTAAAGTGTTCTGGAAACACTATTCATAACTTATGTTTGGAAAGCGTAGCATAAAGAAAGAAAGGAAAGTGTAGCATAAAGAAAGAACAGAAAGCGTAGCGTTATAAAAGGAAAAGAACCCGCTGTTTACTCTTTACAGTTTTTCAGAAAAGTATGGTTAAACAACCATACATTATTACAAAGTATGAAAGAATGGAACCCTATGTGAAGAAGAACCCTATGTTAGAAAGAAGCCCTACGTTTGAGATATTGATAAAGTATGAAAGAAAGAAACTCTACGTGAAGAAGAATCTTACGTTAGGAAGGAACCCTACATTTGGGATATTGAGAAAGTATGGACGAAGAAACATTACGTAAGTCTTTAATGTTTTGTTTGTTTCTCAAAAGTATGGTTAAAAAACCTTACTTTTGTAAACAATCCTATGTTTGGAAGCTTAGAAAAATATTATATACGTTTGGATATGGAAGAGAAAAGTACGGATAGTCAACCCTATGTTTGTGATCAACCTTACATTCGTCATCAACCTTACATTTGATGAATGAGACATCAATCCTATGTTTGATCTATGTTACTTTTTATAAGATGCATGTAGTACAAATCAACCTTACATTTGGCATCGGGAATTTGAAGTTGATATTTTTGTTCAATGGTCTACAAGAAATTGATCAGGATAATTTTAAGCCAGACTAAACGCTAATTTTGAAGTGTGTCCTTGAAAATTTCAGAGCCGTTTGAATGATTGATTTAACCGGAGATTTTCATGGAGAATATTATAGAGTTTTACGACTTCTCATATTAATTCACAAGTTTGAATATTGCGAGAAAAAGGGAGATTTTTGTGGATCTGATTTTGCAAAGGAAGCGCTCTATATATCTATTCTCATTTTGAATTTCAAAGTACACAATACACATCATAACAAAAACTGGTGTGATATATGGAAAAAAGTGTATAGAGATCGATATAGTGAAGATTTGAAAGAAGAACACATAGCAATCAAGAACGCAAGTGCAGATACAATAATTGTATTTGAAAGAAAGATCTGGTGCACAGACAACTCTATTTATGAAGAGCGAAAACAGAGACAAATCAAGATACAAAGATCTACTGATTATGAAGAGTGACAACGCTCTGTTTTGTTGAAGAAGAAGGAATACAACAGAAGATTCATCTATTTTTCAATGACAATATTTTTTGAATCTGCTACTGCTTAAGTTGAGATTGTATTTTCTATATCTACAGCAACCAGATTGACTCAAAGATCAATATTTCTGAAGACGACGATTCATCTGCTGTCAATTTCATTCTGTTACAATTGTGAAGATCAACTGGAAATGTTCTTTCTAAATGAAAATAATTTTTATCTTGAGTGACCAGCTTCTCTTACTAAGCTGAGTAGGTTTGTTTTTGAACCATAAGGCTTTGTTTTCCTGAAAATTGTAAAGGTGTCAACTACATGTTTTCAGTTTTTGGTTGGTCTGGAGGACCAGATAGTGAAAATCACCAAGCTCGTGGAGTAGAGCATTGGTGGAGTGTACTAGTGTCCTTCTGTTCCCTAAACCACTATACATCTGTGTGTCCCTTATTTTACTTATTCCACTGCATGATCAAATATAATAAAGCATAGAGGACATAACTTGATAAATCGAAGAGTTAACGGAAAATCTGAAAGACACAATTCACCCCTTGTGTATAATCTTTATATTCAAGATCCAAAAATTGGTATAAGAGATGGAGATTCTGATATAGCCTTAGCAAGCGAGAAACATTTAAAAGATTATACACCAGAGCATCATGACTGATACAAGATAAGGGATGTCAATGGTCAGAGCACCATATTTTAATGGAGACAACTGTGGCTACTAGAAATCGTGCATGATAATATATCTGAAAAACCTTGGATATATAGTCTATTCAACGACTTTGACTCCTTATGAAATTCATTAAAATCTTGAGACATGGTGTGCTTCTATAGAGGCAGAGTATAATATGAATTCGAAGGCTATGAATGAAATTATTTGCGATCTAGGACCAGATGAATTTAACAGAGTATCTCAGTGCCTGGAAACATATGAGATGTTGAAAACAATAGGTGTGGCATATGAAGGAATAGAAAATGTGAGACAAATGAGATATACTACTGCCAAATTGAAATTTGATACTTTCAGAATGTTTGAAGGTGAAAGAATTACCCAAATGAATGGGATATTGATAGAAATTGTCAATAATATAACAGCTCTAGGAGATCTTATCAAGAAGGCTGATCAAGCATTAAAAGTACTGAGGGTACTTCCTACTCGATGGAATGGTATCTCTGCTGCAATAAAACAATAAACACCTGTTAAATATCTAACCTTGAGAGAGTTGATAGGTACAATGATGATGTACGAAGCTGAAATGCAAGATGAGGCAAATGAACATAAAGTGTACATCAAAAAGGATGATACTACATTGAAGGTAAATTCACAACAGAAAAATAGAAAGATAAATAAGAGAGAAATCAAAGTCAAATCAGAGAGCTCTGACTCATTAAACTCAGATGAAGAACTGGCTCAACTAGCTAGAAAATTCAGAAAATTCGACAGCAAGAAAAGAGGCTTCAAAAAATCTTTTAAGAAAGATGATAAGGAAGTAATATGCTATGAATGCAAGAAGATGGGACATATCAAACCTGATTGCCCACAATTGAATGATACAAAGAAGAATAAATTCTTTAAAATAAATGACGCTGAGAAGAAAGACAAAAAATCTATGAAATCCCCTTGGAGTGTATCTGAAGACTCAAATAGCTCTCTAGAATCAGGCTCAGAGAAAGAAGAAGTCAATCTGAAAGAAAAAATGTGTTTCATGGTAGAAACAGATGAGGTACAATCATATTACTCCTCTGACTCAAATAATGAATCAAATTTTGAATCAAGATACACAAATGAAAAACTTGTAGCCTACTGCAATATGCTTGAAGAAAGATATGACTCACTGTTTAAGAAATATAACTCACTAAAGAACATACATAAGGCTGTTTCAGATGAAAGAGATACAATGATGAAACAACATAAGGAATTAACTGATAAATACAATTCTATTAACATTGAATATATTAATTTTGAATGATGAATAAAAACATTGTAGGATGAAGTAGAATTTTACAAACAGGTTTCATTGGTTTTTACAAAAGGAGAGAATTCATTAAATGAAATTCTTGGAAAAAATATCATTAAAAAGGAATGATTTGGGATTGGTAGTAAAGGATAAAAACCTAAGCTATACAAAAATTATTTTGTTCCTAGCACTAAAAGGGTTAATTGTAACTTTTGTGGGACAAAGGGACATATAGCTAAACACTATTTCTTAAGACAACCTCAAATTTGTGGTATTAAGAAAACCTATGTTTCAAAAGTCTTATATGATTAAGCTGATTTTAAAAGAGCAAAGAAAATATGGATACCCAGATCATTGCTAGCTAACACCCCTGGACCCAACAGAATATGGGTACCAAAGAAATTTGTTTAAATGTCTTTGCAGGTAGCAGGCCACCAAAGCAGAAAAGATATATGGTACATGGATATTGGCTTCTCAAGGCATATGAGTGGGAAATAAACAAATTTTATAACACTCACTCAAAAGGAAGGAGGACTTGTCACATTTGGTGACAATGCCACAGGAAAAATCATTGGCATTGGAACTATTGGAGATCCAAAAACAGTCTCAATAAACAAAGTACTTTATGTACAAGTATTGAAACAAAACCTGATAAGTATCTATCAACTTTGTGATGATGGATATACTGTTGATTTTATTAACAATTGCAGTACTGTTTTTAAAGATAAACTGTTTAAATCTAAGGCACCTTGAATTGACAATGTCTATACTTTGGATTTAAATTCCTTGTGTAAACAACAAGTAAATTGCTTGACTGCTAAAGTAAGTGAATCTTGGATCTGGTAAAGGAGACTTGGATATTGTAATATATATGTTTTACATAAGTTATCTAAGAAACACTTAGTTTCTGATTTTCCTAGTCTCATATTTGAATGTAACAGATCATGTGATACATGCCAACTTGGAAAGCAACACAAATCATCATTAAAATATGTTGACAAAGTTGCTACAACTAAACCTCTAGAACTTATCCATATGTATTTGTTTGGGCCTTCAAGAGAATCAAGCTTGGATGGAAAATTATATGTTTATGTATTAGTTAATGATTATTCTAGATTTACTTGGATTTTCTTTTTGAAATTAAAAAATGAAGCTTTTACTTTATTTGAAAGTTTCTATAAATCTGTTCAAAATGAAAAAGGTTTTAATATAATCTCATTGAGAATTGGTCATGGTGGAGAATTTGAGAATCAGGAATTTAATTGCTTTTGCTCAAACATGGGTATTAAAAATAGTTTTTTCTGCACCAAAAACACCTCAACAGAATGGAATTATAGAAAGAACAAATAGAAAAATTCAATAAATGGCTAGAACTATGTTAAATGAATATAGCCTACCTATATATTTTTGGGCAGAAGCTGTAAATACAGCTTGCTATATAATTAACAGATTTTTAATAAGACCTATTTTGAAAAAGACACCCTATGAACTATGGAATAACAAAAAACCTAATGTAAATTACTTTAAAGTTTTTGGATTCAAGGTTTACACCTTAAACACCAAGGACAATCTTGGTAAGTTTGATCCAAAATCTGATGAAGGACTTTTATTGGGATATTCTGCTATTTCCAAAGCTTATAGAATTTTTAATAAAAATTCAAGGATTGTTGAAGAATCAGTTCATGTAAAATTTGATGAATCTAATCCCTTTGAGAAAAGGACATATCAAATAGATGAACCAGATTCTAACAATAACATGATACTTGAGAACATAAATAATGATTTTGAAAATGATATAAAATAAATTCAGTCTAGTTCAGAGGAACATGATACTGAAGAACCTTAAAATGTATTTCCTAGACAGTCTAGAACCCTAAAGAATCACCCTTTAAAAACTGTGATAGGTGACTTAGAAACTGGTATTCAAAATATAAGAAACTTAGGAAATCTAGTGGAATTATCTGCCTTCCTATCCCAACTATAACCCAAGACTATAGAATAATATTTAGATGATAAAAGTTGGGTAATAGCAATGAAAGATGAATTAAACTAGTTTAAAAGAAATGAAGTTTGGAAATTAGTGGAAAGACCTCATAATTATCCAGTAATAGGAACCAAATGGGTATTTAGAAATAAACAGGATGACCAAGGTATAAAAACTAGAAATAAAGCAAGATTAGTAGCAAAAGGATATAATCAAGAAGAAGGAATAGATTATGATGAGACTTTCGCACCTGTAGCTAGGTTAGAATCCATTAGAATCCTTTTAGCATATGAATCTCATATTAATTTTAAATTATTTCAGATGGATGTTAAATTTGCATTTTTAAATGGTTATTTAATGGAGGAAGTTTATGTTGAGAAACCTCATAGTTTTGAAAACTCTCAAAAACCTAATTCTGTTTTTAAACTTACTAAAGCTCTTTATGGCCTTAAACAAACACCTAGAGCTTGGTATGAAAGATTAAGTTTTATTATTTTAAAAAATTATTTTACTGTTGGATTGGCAGATCCAACACTTTTTAAGAAAACTGTGAAAAATAACATTTTATTGGTTCAAATTTATGTTGATGATGTAATTTTTGGATCAACTAATAAAACACTTTGTCATTAATTTTCAAAATTAATGCAAGAAGAATTTGAAATGAGTATGATGGGAGAATTAAATTTCTTTTTGGGACTTCAAATATTTCAAAAAGATTTTGGAAATGTTTTAAATCAAAGAAAATACATTGCTGATTTACTTAAGATATTTGGACATGAAAACAGAATGACATTTACAACTGCTATCTGTACTAATATAAAACTTGGTTTTGATGAAACTGGGAAATTAGTTGACAACAAGTTATATAGATGTATGATTGGTAGTTTGTTATATCTTACTGTTAGTAGAGCAGATATAATGTATTCAGTATGTCTTTGTGATAGATTTCAATCAAATCCCAAAGAATCTCATTTAACAGATGTTAAAAGAATTTTTAGATATTTAAAAGTAATTACTTTTCAATCTCTACTCTATCCTAAAACTTCAGATTTTAATTTGATTTCATATTCAGATGATGAATTTGGAAGTTATAGATTAGATAGAAAAATCACATCAGGAACATGTCACTTTGTAGGAAAGTCTTTAGTGTCATGGTCTAGTAAGAAACAATATTCAGTTGCCCTGTCAACAGCTGAGGCATAATATGTATCTGCTGGTAGTTGTTGTGCACAAGTGTTGTGGATGAAAAACACTTTTATGGACTTTGGATTGAATAGAAATATTTTATGTGATAATACAAGTGCAATTAATATTTCAAAAAATCCTATTAGTCATTCTTGAACTAAGAACATTGATATAAGGCATCACTTTTTAAGAGATCATGTTATCAAAAAAGATATATTTTTAGAATTTATAAATATAGAAATTTAATTAGCAGATATTTTTACTAAACCACTCCCCCCTACAAGGTTTGATTTTATTAAGGGGGGGCTAGGTTTTTTTAATTTTAAATAATTTTTTTTTTAATTTTAAATATTATTTATTTAATTTTATTTATTTTCTTAATTGTGAAAATTTTATTTTGTTTTTAAATACTGTTTAAAATCAATTAATTATTTGCTTTTCGAAAAAGCTTTAACTTTTTGTTTTTAATTTATGTTAAATGTTCCTCATATAAATTTTATTTATCTTTAAAATAAATGTAATGATTATTGATTTCAAGGGAATCAAGGTTGTCAGAGCCCTTTCGAATTCGAAACTGTTTCATTTCCCAAACACAAAAAAAACCCTTTCAAACCCGAAACCGCATACTGTTGCAAGCCCCTGATCTTCGAATCTTCAAACCCTAAAATCTTCTAACCTTCATAAATATACTCAGTAATGGAAAAGACCAAGCGAGAAGATGAGGCTGAGAGCAGTGACGTGAAGAAGAAAAAGTCAATTGGCCGAAAAATTTTGCAAGGTAATGTTATAGATCTAGAATGGCTATTCCAGACTAATCTGTTGTTGAAACAGGCTTTGTCTTTTCAAAACCCTAAGAAGACTCTCAAATAGTGAAAAGTCTGAGTTTATGTATGAGTTAGATCTGCGTTATTTCTTCATAATAGTTCAGTTCAGTCTAGGTGAGGATGAAGACACTATGATTGCAAATATCGAGGACAGAGATTTCTCAATCTCTTCTGTTGAAATAGGACAAAACCTGAATTTCCCGCATGAAGGAGTATATCATTTTGATTTGAAAAACATTGTAGATGCTGTGCATAAGTTAGAGGACATTATGACCTTTTTGTTTGGAACAGCTACTGTTAAGAAAATGATGGTAAAAGATATAGAACCGGATCAGAAGATCTTGGTTAAATTTTTTCAGACTCGAATAGCTCCTAGGATGTCTGAAATGGAAATGATTTTGTACCCTGATATATACATAATGTATCTTCTGTTAAGTGACATAAAATTAAACTTCCCAAGGTACATGGTAAGGTACCTCAATTTCTGTTGCTAGAGCAAGGCAAGAATGAACTTCTATCCTTTTGGAATGTTCATTTAAATGTTGCAGCTCAAGAAAGGATTAGTAAGACTTGTAGACGCGAGGAAAAGGTGTCATCAAAGTAATACCTTTAGTGCCAGGACACTAAGGAAAATTGGTTATTTCTGGAGCACCATCAAAAGAAAAATCTTTCCAGTAGAGGCAGAAGAGGAAGAAGAGGAGATAGCTCCAGATCATCCCGAAAAAGCTAAAGAAAAACAACATGAAACCAGAGAAACTAAAACTACAAGGAGACTTTGTTTTGAAATTGCAGAGGTTGAATATGAAGGAAGTTAGGAAGGACTTCAAGTAACAAGGAAAAGAGCTGCAAGAGATGAAGAAGAAACAGTGGTTTCTCGACCACTATCTGTTAAAGATATTTTGGGCTATAGTTTTGTGAGGGACAAGCCTAATATTGTTGAACCTCAAGAATAGGTAGCTCAAGTTGCAATGAATATTGAAACAGAGAGACCTAAAACTGCTGTTGGTGAACCTGAAAGAGTTAAATCAGCGGTTGAACTTCAAAATGAGACTCCAATTGAAATTTTGATAGAGGGAGTGCCGAGAGGATAAGTGGCCAGTCCTTTGGCTGCTCAGGAAGACGATGTTGTTGAAAATCTTGTTCAAGATGATATCATTATTGAAGAACTTGCAGATGATGCATCAGATGTTCACAATGAAGTGTTGCATGAATATTTTTCTGTGGAAGAGTCTAAGAAAGACTCTCTTGAAAAATCAGTAGATCAAAATGAAAAGGGAGATGAAGAAAGAATTGCAAAATCTTTTCCCCTAATGTTGATACATAAAAGGACTGGAGAAAAAAATCAAGCATAGAGTGCTTTTACTTCACCGAATGAAGCAGTTTAAGAAGTTTATAATAAGTTACACAGACTAGAAACTGAGAATTCTGCTCTATGGAGAGCATTGGAATTAGAGAAGTTGAAATTTCAGAGACTAAAATCTAGCACAGTTTCAATAAACGAAATTGAGAATTTCAAAAAGGAAATGTTGACAGAAGTGGTCAAAATGAAATCAGAAATGGTTTTGAAATCAGATCTTTCTGGTTTTAAAGATTATATGGAAACTCAGTTTGAATCCATAAAGTCTAGTGGAGACAGTGGTTCAGGTACCTCACCTGACCTCATAAGGAGATTTCAGGCTATTACAACTGTAATGGGAAAGATGAATGAGAGGTTGACTGATCTTCAATGTAACAATGCTCTATTATCAGTGTTGCTGGACAATCCGAAATTTTTAGTAGATCAGCTGACATCCAGTGAGCCAAGAATCAGAACAACATTAAATCAGATGCCAGAGAAGTTGTCAATGTTTATAGAAAAAGAGGAATGAATGCTTTAGTTTTTCAGAATCAATTTAATCCAAGATCTTCATATGAATCAAAAGAACATAGAGCTAATTATCAAACTTGGAGATGGGATGATTAACATACTGAGGGAATAACTTACAGAAATCAAGAATGTTGGTCAGAGAAGAGAGAACCTATCTTAAAAATAATAACCCTTGATTCCAATGTATATCATTATCATGTGCATACTACAGTTTTTGAAAGAAAATTTGTTTAATTGTCTATTTGTTTATATATATGATTGTTTATATAATTTTACTGTTTTAATTTTAAATATGCAAGTATACCAGATTACCTTCCTGATAAACAGTTAATAATAGCATTTACCTACAGTTTAGTGCAACATTCAATGTGTTAAAATCCATGATTTATCATTCTTTTTGATATCACAAAAGGGGGAGAAATTTGGATAAAAAAACATTTTATTTTAAGATTTTAAACCCTTATTTAAATGATTTCCTGTATATTTAAGATGTTTTGGATTTATACAGATTTATACTTATACAGAAAACTATTTTAAGTTATTAACAACTATTTATTATAAAGGGAAATTTTCTTTTACTTTTTATTCAGAGGGAGAAATTTGGATAAAACTAAAACCTTTTATTTTATTATTTACTTTTATTTTTAAAGAAAAATAATTTTATTTTCATTATAAATAAAGGGGGAGAAATTTATAATTAATGATAATACAATGTTTATTTATTGAAATGTTTTTGTTAAAAGTAAATATTGTTTTATATTTTCAAAATTCTAAACTTTAATTAACTAATTTTGAAAGTTAATTTTATTTAATTAGTCTTATTATTTTTTGGGTTTTGTGATCATAAAAAGGGGGAGATTGTTGAGTACATGTTGTTTTCAAAAATACATATTTAATGGGGGATATTTTTGAGAACAATACTCTATCTCTTTATGATGATTTTGATGTTCACAAATACCCTTTAATTGTTTTCTAATGATTTTACTTTAAGTATTTTTTAGTAATTATATATTTTATATATTCTCATTTTTGGTAGAATATTCAAGTGTTTACACAGTGTGGAATAATCACTAAACTATTCGGGAATCAACTTAAAGTGTTGTGGATACACTATTCATACCTTATGTTTGGAAAGCGTAGTGTAAAGAAAGAAAGGAATGCGTAGCGTAAAGAAAGAAAGGAAAGCATAGCATTATAAAAGGAAAGGAACCCGTTGTTTACTCTTTATAGTTTATCAGAAAAGTATGGTTAAACAACCATACGTTATTAGAAAGTATGAAAGAAAGGAACCCTATATGAAGAAGAACCCTATGTTAGGAAGAAACCCTACGTTTGGGATATTGAGAAAGTATGAAAGAAAGGAACCCTACGTGAAGAATAACCCTATGTTTGGAAGGAAACCTACGTTCCGGATATTGAGAAAGTATGGAAGAAGAAACATTACGTAAGTCTTCAATGTTTTGTTTGTTTCTTAAAAGTATGGTTAAACAACCTTACTTTTGTAAACAACCTTACATTTGGAAGATTAGAAAAATATGATATACGTTTGGATATGGAATAGAAAAGTATAGGTGGTCAACCCTATGTTTGTGATCAACGTTATGTTCATCATCAACCTTAAATTTGATGAATGGGACATCAATCCTATGTTTGATCTATGTTACGTTTCAGAGGATGCATACAGGGCAACTCAACCTTACGTTTGGCGTCGGGAATTTGAAGTTGATATTTTTGTTCAACGGTCTGCAAGAGATTGATCAGGATAATTTTAAGCCAGACTAAACACTGATTTTGAAGTGTGTCCTTGAAAATTTCAGATCCATTTGAAGGATTGATTTAACCAGAGCTTTTCATGGAGAATATTATGGAGTTTTATGACTGCTTAGATTAATTCACATGTTTGAATATTGTGAGAAAAAGGGAGATTTTTGTGGATATGATTTTTCAAATGAAGCACTCTATATATCTATTCTCATTTTGAATTTCAAAGAACACAATACACTTCATAACATAAACAAGTGTGATATATAGAAAAAAGTGTACAGATATCGATAAAGAGAATATTTGAAAGAAGAACACATAGTGATCATGAATGCAAGTGTCGATACAATCATTGTATTCGAAAGAAAGATCTGATGCACAGACAACGCTGTTTATAAAGAGAGAAAACAGAGAAAAATCAAGATACAAAGATCTACTGATTACGAAGAGCGACTACGCTCTGTTTTGTTGAAGAAGACGGAATGCAACAGAAGATTCATCTATTTTTCAATGAAAATATTTTGTGAATCTACTTCTGCTTAAGTTGCGATTGTATTTTCTATATCTACTCCAACCAGATCGACTCAAAGATTAATATTTCTGAAGATGATGATTCATCTGCTATCAATTTCATTCTGTTGCAACTGTGAATATCTACTAGAAAAGTTATTTCTAAACGAAAACACTTTTTATCTTGAGTGACCAGCTTCTCGTACTAAGCCGAGTAGGTTTGTGTTTGAACTAGAAGGCTTTGTTTGCCTGAAAGTTGTAAAGGTGTCAACTGCCTGTTTTCAGTTGTTGGATGGTCTGGAGGACCAGATAGTGAAAATCACCAAACTCGTGGAGCAGAGCGTTGGTGGAGTGGACTAGGGGCCTTCTATTTCCCGAACCAATATACATCTGTGTGTCCCTACTTTTACTTATTCTGCTACATGATCAAATCTAATAAAGCATAGAGGACATAACTCGATCAATCGAAGAGTTAACGAAAAATTTGAAAGACACAATTCCCTTCCTCTTGTGTATAATTTGTATATTCAAGATCCAACAAATTTATCATTACCACCTTATATATATAGTCCCAAATGGGTATTTAATGAATTAATATTATATTATAACATTTTAAATATTTTTAAATAGAAAACCATTCTCTTTATTCCATCCATTTGATGGAAATGAATGCGTTGCCCATGCGTACATGCAAACTACCGCCTCCCCAAAAGTGAGATATTTAGTTTTTTCATATCCTTTTTTATAATTTATAAAAATATATTACAATACAATTTAACAACTTAAAAAAATATAAATAATACCCTTATGATTCTGTAATAATGATATTCTACCAAAATAATCACTTTCTTAACCATACATGCCCATATATTATAACTTATTCTTGTTTGCGTATGTTTCACCACATACTTGAAAAAAGATATAAATTTATATCATGGTTGAATAAGGAAACACAAATATTGGTGTTATTATATAATAATTTGAAAATAATTATTTTTATATGGTTATATAAATATTATATTAATATTTAACTTTTTATTATTTTCCAACCCTTTTGTTCATTAAACAATTCTAAAAAAAGATCATCATTAACTTTTTCATCACAAATCTTAAATAAAATACTTATGAAATCAAATTATAAAATTATAAATAATTAAAATACATATATTATAGTAACTAAAAAGATATGTGTATGAATAAATATTGATTTTAAACATGAATCGACACCACCATTAAGAAACTATTACTAAAAAAATTAAAGCTAATAAAATATGGTCATGAAAATAAAATATAACTAAATAAAATATTTTTAATAAACGATTTTAAATTAAAGGAATATGGTTATTAAACTGGAGATTAATATAGTTATTTTTTATATATAATATTTGAGCACATTCAGCTAAGCAGGATTAAATATAATGGTTTTAGTTAACTTATTTTTTATTCTTTGAGTTATGATTGTTCTTTTTGAACATTATTCTTATAAGTTGGGTATGTTGTTCCCTATGATTTTATTATGTTAAATCAAATATATATTTTCTAGGAATTTAAATTTATATCACATAAAACCCTTTAAAAATGACATACACATTATAAATTATAATATTCATAAGTGGGTTTCTTGACTTAGTTTCTTCTCTTGAGTCATAATGATTCATATTTGATTATGATTTTAAAAGATTTTTTTTCTTTTATTATTTAATGATATTATAATTACATTCATCTTTTTTTGGGAAAAAATATATGGATTTATTTATTTATAAAATTTTATGATGTTAATACTAATTATTATTCTCTTTAAATGAGATCTTTCTCTTACATATCCATATTCTCTATTACCTAAAATATTCTACTTCCTTATTTTTGAAAATAAAACATCTTATATTTATGCTAATCATAAAATTACCCTTTACCCGTTTTCAAATGAAATATTTGTCACTCTCATTATGATTTGTGGTTCAATAAAGTTATTTTCAAAATATTAAAACAGATTTCTCATTGAAGTTATATTTTTTATTTAATACTCCACATATCTTATACTCAACCATTATATATTTTTCAAGAGTCCATTATTTGGATTTACATTAATGTGTGTTTTATGTGTTTTTTCATTTTACCTTGTTGAAAATTACTTTTTAATGTGATTCATAATTTTTTCTCTTTTCAAAAATGGCAATATATGTTTTCTAAAAACCCCTTCTTGGTTTTTCTTCTATTTTCCCTTTTAAATATATAATTACTGGGAAGTTATGTTTTATGAATCACCCTATCAATTCCACTTTTAAATAATCCTTTTGGGTAATTTTATGGTGGTATTAAACGGTCTAATCCCTGAATTTTCTTTATGAGATACCATTTGGAAATGATAAAATATCCATTTTCTTTCCATGAGTTTTCATAATATAAATAATGATTTAGATCTTGAGGCACACACATGTATGCATGATGATAGGTGGGGTACTGTATCACACTAAAATGTATTAGTTAAGTTTATAAATCTCATTAGATACTTATGGACCATAGGATTTAAAAAACCATGTTATTAATGGACCCTGGATTAATGAAACCTTAGTCACTAATGAAGTGTAGGTTTTTTAAAACGAAGACACTAATGGGCCATAGGTGTGTGATGTATAAGTCACTAATGGATAATGGGTTTGATGAACCAAAGTAACTAATGGGCCATAGGTTTGTGATTCCTAATCCATTATGTAGTGATTTACTATGATTTTAGTTGTTCTACAATTTATTATTATTCTATACTTCCATGAAATTCTATATGTTTATTCACATGATTATGCTCCATAGATATTTCTTGTAGTATCATGTTTTTACACTGTTATTCCTTGGTATATATTTACTCATTTTATATTAAAAGTATTTATAACATGTATTATGGAAAAAACTTACTCTTCTATATTATTTTTAATAAGATATATCTCCCCTGGTCATGTTTTCAAATATGATTATAGTCTAACCTTTAATAACAGGTTGATGAGTTTACCCTATACTTATAATTTAAGCCCAATCCTTTGTTATCTACCCATTACACATGCTATGAAGATGAGTATAACCCATGATGATTCTAGAATGGAGTTCAATATGGTTAGATTGTGGAGAAATGATCACAAGAATCATAAAATATGTTTCCAATGTAACTAATCCTAAAATACAATAAACCATTAATCCCTGGGATAATGTGATTGTTGTGAGATGTAATGTTTAAATTATTTAAATATTTATAAGTTTAGCTTTTTTTATCTCACTTGGTATTCAATGTAGGCTTGTAAAGAATGAATTTCTTTCACTATATCTGGTAGTGTGGTTCTAGGTTGCGTAACAAATCTTCTCCAAGAAAGAAACCACAAGGTTTCTCATTGTATACCCCATTTTCAACTTATAATTAAAGAAGGAATATTTACAATAGATTTAAAAATTACTTTATTTTCTTTCACCTATAGTAACAATAAATATTTTTATTATATTAATCCTTGAAACTAGTTCAAAGTTCTAATCAAATCCAACTACTTCAAACCTGAAACTTCCAATACACATAATTATTTTTTTCAACTTCACTTATTTTTATTCAACTTGTTTAACAAAAAACACTTTAACATGATAATATCATTCTCTTTGGGGTTGGGTACCATCTCTAAAGTCTAATTCTTCTCAATATTGTCCAATTATTCATTCAAAACATCAACCCACTACCGAATCTTTAAAAATTCATAAATAGATCTCAATTAAACTTAATAAAACAATGAGATTTGAGTTTATGCCCTAAAATTTCTCATAGTTTTTACAATATTTCCTTTATCTAAAATGATATTTTGGACCCACACTTTACTTATCAACATTCAATGATACAAATGAGGTCGTTCATTATGTCTTGGAATAGGTAAAACTTATTCTACAACCCACACATCTTCGGAACATTATTCATTTATGAAAAATTATTTAGGATGTTTGAAAAAAACAACACTATAATAAATTTCTAAGCATGATTTATCAAGTGAAATTTTTTCATTGAATATTCAAGAACCTTCATATTAACATTTTCAACAACCTTTCAAGACAATTTATTAGAGGATCAATATCCTTTTCTATTCGAAGGATATCCTAGGAAGATTATACCAACACATATCTTCTCAAACATTAAAAGGGATATAAAAAACATGAATATACATAAAACATGGATATTTTTGGAAATGAAAATAATATGGGGACATATCTACATTTTTCCTATGTAAAAAATTATTTTGAATGTAAACCATTGCATTAAGAGATTTACCTCAAAAGTATCAAGAATTATCATACCTGATCAAAAAAGTTCAAGACATCGCCACCAATATTATATTATTCTATTCATACACACCATTCTAGTTAATATAGATACCATACTTTTCTAAATAAAATTATAATTTATCATTTGTAAATTTAGCTCCACCATATTTCCATATCTTATTCTAACTAAAATAACATTCCTTTTCAGCACTTTAAAAAATTTTAAACATATTTTCAATCCCAGAGTTGTAATTTAAAAACATAATACAAGTAATGAGAGTGAATTAATTTCTTAAAGAAATAAATTACTTATCTCCATTTTTTTTATTTATTACCCATTGATACATAACCATATGAATGAAGGATGTCCAAATATCGAGTATATTAAATGGCCACCTTCTTATGTGAAGAGTTAAAAATCATCCCCTATTTAAATATTGGGCACATAAAATATAATTATCCCTTAAACTTTTGAATATCATGAAAATTGTATCACTGAGTGATATTATTAGTGTTTCATCAACTAAGTGACAAAGCCTTAGATTCCACAAAATATTCTCTTCATTCCTGATTTGATAATATAAGTTTCTAGCATCACCCAGTTGAAATAAATTTCCATTAGCCCAGTATCCTCTTGTATTCACTCTTAAATAGTTAATTTAATTTACCAATAACCGATATTTCCTAAGTGAAACTTAATTTAATTTATCATGAATCTAATAAACACATAACATATTATGTTTTAATTTATTAATATATAGTGTTTTTGGACTTAAGATTTTCTTTCCCAATTACTACCGACCATACTCTTTTAATCTTGGAGAGAGATAATTTAAAAAATTAACTGAGACTTATTTTTAATTTTCATCATATTTTAGGATCTTTAAATTCATTTTTATATGATAGGAACATCCATGATCTATAATCCATAGATTATCCTCTTTTGATGCATTGTGTGCCACTTATACAACTATGGATTTATTCATAAATTTTATCTTTTCCTTATAATGATTTTGAGTATTGTAAATTATATTTTTATATTATTTTATAAGGACTTGTCATTCAATTTCATGGTGATTGATTTAGTAACATATTTCCCAGATTTATATAAGAACTTCAAAACTGTTCTATGTTTTTTGTCTATAATTCACAATATGTTTCTAGACATTATTTCTCATATAATAATGAATCCCCCTAAAAACATTCTTTAAAATAATCCTAGTAAAGTTATGAAATTGGTAATTGAACTAATACATATTTTTTTTTATTCTATAATCCTCCACACTACTTGGAGAATCCATAGAAATCAGAGTTTCCTATGGAAATGACATGTTGTATAAAATTTGATACTTTTATTACCTTCTTCTTTTATTTAAAAATATTGGCTCCTTTTTTGAAGAAAAAATATTATAAACTCGTGAAATATTTTTATTTATATTAGGCTTCTTATCATACTTTTAAGAAGAAAGAGTTGTATATATTTTTGAATTCATGTTATTGATCCCAAAATTTCCATATTTCTGTGTTTCACAAGATTTTACAATAAAATTGATATTCTTGATAATATTTTTCTTATTAGAATATCCAAAAAAAATATTTAAACCTATTTTATATTTTTTATGGTATTGTTTTCGGTATTATTCATCCTAAATATTCTTTGAACATTCTACAACTGCCGAAATAGAATTCTGAAAGATGGATATGAAAATGTTTAATTATTCTTATGTTTAAACTAATTTTAGTTGAATATGGTCAAAATAATTCTCCTCCCCTTTAATATTTACTTATATTGATTTTATAATTATTTCCATCATAATGAAAGTTCTTTAGATCATCAATAACATTTAATAATTTGTATTTTTTATTTCATAAATATATATTCATTGCTATTAGAGGATTTATTATTCTTATTCATTATTTTGATATCCTCTTCCAATTTAGAGAACTTTGAGATAAATTATTTAATTTATATATTCATTATAATATTAATATCATTCTCTTACATTTCACTTTAATACCTGATTTAATTACTAGTGATATTTTTATTATTCACTTTAACAATGATAAGTTATTCATTAACTTCCTCATTGAATGTCTCAACTTCCAATTCATCTTCACTACCTTAAATTTCTTCAAAATAATATAAGAAGGTCCTCTTTTTATATTTAGATAACTTCATATAATTTTCTTTATAAGGAAGATTTCAATTTTTTCCTCCTTATTTATGGATCTTTGAGGCATTTCTTCTTCTTCATCACTATCTTCTCTAACTTTCAATCTTGTGTAGTTTGCTATAAAATTCCCAATAACTCCACACCTAAATAATTTTAATAGAATATTTCATTTGTATTTTAACTTCAATTTTCTAGATTTAATTAATATAAGGAATAAAACCTCTTCAAATGTATGATCCACATCATTATTAGAATCAAAACTACTATATTATTCTTCAATAACAACATTATTTGAATTATTAGGTTTTGAGGCTTTTAGTCAATATCAGTTTCTGCCTTCCCCTCTTGAAAAAAATCATCTTTTCTCATCTTGTAAGTTATTAAAATGATTTTCAAGTAAATAAGAGGAATAATAACAAGATCTTTATATTTAAAAGCCTAAAAATTTACATTAAACATTTTATTTATTATGCATAAGGACTTATATACAACTATAGAGTCTTATGACTTCTCACAATACCTTATGATCATGATCATAACTTCTTTTACACTTCAGAATAAGTTTATTATAGTTTAATAATCATTCATCCTAAGTTATTCATAATTCAATGACAAAATATATTTATTTTACCACTTTATATGTATATCTCCTTTATAGATACTCTAATGTTTCTCAAAGATGCCTTTTTTATATTTTAATTCCATTTAATTACAAAAAATACACTCTCTCACATGAAGATAAAATAAAATTATACTCACAAAAATAATTTTCATGACTCTATTTTTTTACATTGTTATGAAAGCACCATCAGTATGTGGGGGGGGGGGGTGAATCCACTACCTACATCTTCGAATTTGTTAAAATTGCCCGATAAAAGTTATGGAAACATCCTATCCTTCCATATATTATAAAATTTTCCATAAAATATAGAAATTACCTTTTAGTTTTATGAATTTAAAATTTTCTTTGTAGAAAATAGAGATCAATGATAAAATATTCAACCATATAGAGACTTCAAACTCTAAAAATATTATAAAAAAGGGAACCTGAATCTAATACCATTATTTAAACTACATACTAGATCTTTTTGAGATCATTGGGCGGGGGGGGGGGGGGGGTGAATCAATGATCTTAAATATTTATATGTTTATCTAAAAAAAACCATCACCACTAATTTAAGTGAGTGATATTTTCTATTCACACATGTCAAAACACACACCAACACAATGGAGCATAGAAATTGACAATTTACACCACTCAAAACAAGTAGGATAGTTCATGGGGTGATATAGTGTCACGACCCATCCCTTGGGGCCCGTTCTGTGACTACCCCAAGCTCTCCTTCCATAGGGCAGGGGTTGGCGACTAGCACCAAAGGTGTATTCCCGAAAATTGGAAAGGCATTGACTTTATAACTAGTAACACACACAACCAAGAACACAATAAGATACGAACTCAAGTAAATAGAATAGTAAAAAATGTGAGTACAGTAAGTAAAAGGGACCAGAATAGAATCCCAAATTGAAAGTAAAAGGAAAATTGGAAAATACAAGATGACTGGTGAAAAAATAGCTCCTAGATCGTCCACCACGAATCCAACATGAAGGGTAGGTACAGCTCACGAATGACCATCTCTGTGGTTCGCCTCTTCTAACATCCACCTCTGAGCTACCTCCAGTCCTGGTACTCTTGTCCTCAGTCAGCGCTGTCCGTCATCTGCACCAAACACAATAGGGTGCGGGCACAACCCGTGCAAGGGTGAGTATAACGATACTCAGTAGAGACCCTAAGACCCTCAAGGTTTCACAAAAATCCCCAAAGGATAAAACACACAACATGGAATCAACTGACAACCCTACTTAGGTATATGCCCATACATATACCTATGTTATCAAGTTAACCCATCTCAATCATGAGTAAAACACATAGTCCAAATCAAATCCCGAATCTCAACTGTTCCACAAAGGAAGGAATACCACGAAGGTAAGTAATACACAAGTACACTATAGAGAATAATAACACCAAGGTATTACCACGAAGGAAAGTACGACAAGGTACAAAATTTCCTCACACCTGGTATTTCTTAGGTATAATATTAGAGATGATTAGATGTATCTACTGAAACATCTTACTCTATTAAGAATATCTGCTGCTGACCCACACAGGATCGCTCGGTGTTGACCCACTTAGGATCGCTAGGTGCTTACTCACACAAGATCACTCGGTGATGACCCACACAGGATCGTTTGATGCTGACCCACACAGGATCGATCGGTGCTGACCCACACAGGATCTCTAAGTGATTACTCACACAGGATCTCTATTCATTCTTCATGTCACAACCAGCTATAGGGATCTCGCACCACGCTCACTTGTCTCCGGGAGGGTCCACTCCATAAGCCACTAGTAGATACTCCAACTACCACAAATTATTACAAAGAAGTATCTCAAAGTACCTCCTTGTCATAGGGGTATCAATGCAATAGAAGGTGCATCAATCAGACGTCTGGTCTGTGAGTTATTAGCCTTTTAGTACCAAGGGCCCAGTTGGATTCATGCTTGATCCAACCCGACCGTACTCCCACTTTATCCAAATCTCCCGTGGGGTATTCTCAAAGTGACCATCTCGCTCAAGGTTTCTATCCCCACTGATGGTTCGTAAAAGAGAAATTTGGTGCCAATGTTATGGCCAAAAGAGCATAAAGTTCGAAGTTAGCCCGGGTCTGGTTCGGCCGGGTCGGACCGACCCGGCCCTACCCAGCCTGGGCCGCCCCGATCCGATTCGGGTCGACCTGGACCACTGGGCCTGACCCGACCGTATTGGGTGGCCTGGAGGCCACGGAGCTTCGCGAGGCCACGAGGGTGGCGTGGAGGCCGCAAGGGCGGTGTAGTGGCCACGAGGGTGACAAGGCCACGAGGCTGTGGATGGTCTGGCCTCGGGGGGCCATAGAGGGATGTTGGGCGGTGAGGCCTCGGGGGCCGTGGACGGATGCAAGCCCGCAAGGCCATAGACTATGAGGACATGAGCGGTGAGGAAGTGGGGCAGTATTGGCCGCGTGCGATGGAGGCCGCGGGGAAGCAGCGACCGTAGACAACGTGAGGCCGCCGGGCGGCGGTGGCTGCAGGAGGCGGAGGACACGGGGCGATGGTGGACACGGATGGAATGAGGCTGTGGGGTGGCCATGACCATAGGGCGGTGGCAACCACGGGCAGTGGAGGCCCCGGGGAGACGGTGGACGCGGGGCGGCACCGTTGCGCTGAAACCTTCATCGCAGTCAGCCATTTTCTTGCCGCCGCATCCATTCATCACCGTGGAACAAATTCACCTTCTTCCATTGCGAAGGATACACCATTCAGGAAGAATGACTGAGGGGTCGAACCATGTTTGGTTGGCCCTCACCCTCCGCGTTAGAGTGGTATCAAGTATCTCAACAATAATATGAATGAAGAATGTCAAACCCTACCCTCCTGCAATGATTATTCCCAATCCCACAAAAGAGATCATCCACAGATCATCTAGTTAGAGAGTTAATCCATGTTCTTTGTTTTGGAAGGGAAGAACATTGGAATATATAATCATACACAACTAAAACCCTACCTTGATTTCTCATTGATGTTGGAATGATTGAAGTCTTTGACGTCAGCATTTCCCCGATTGTTGGTTCATTGTCGTCGAAGACGTTCCTTGTTGGCGTGAGCGTTCTTTGTTGGGGAGCGCGTTCTTCGTTGGAGAACACATTCTTCATTGGAGAGAGTAATCCTCCCAAAGGTTCTTCTCTCCCAAAACCACCAAAATGAAAAGTATCCAACATAATAGAATATATTTTTTAATTTAATATTGGCACAAAATAGGTTAGCTTAATTAATTAAGGAGAGTTGGCATAATTAATTAAAGGAAAGTTGGCTTAATGAAAGTTGATAGTTGTGATAGTTTTCTCCCATAATGAGGGGTTTGGGTGGTCCCCACAACCTAGCTTTCAATTGGGGGTTTTACTAAATTGGGTGGTCCCCACCACCATTTATTCAAGTTGGGAGGTTTTAACCCCTCGTGGTCCCCACCTCCATAGCCTTCACATGGGAGATTTAATAGAAATAAAATAAAAGTTTTTTTTTTAATTTTCCATTCCCAAAAAAAACCCCAAAATCTATCTTTCACCCTCAACCTACTGTGGTCGAGGTAAAGGTTTCCTTAAGAAAACACCAGCACTGCGATTTCAACGGCGTCCTCAGATTTCAATTCCGAGCACCGGTTCAAAAGTTACAAAAACACGCTCATACGTCAACTGAATGAACCCAAATTGTTTTTCAGAAATTCATTCAGGGCACACTGGGCCTCAGAATCACGCGCCATCACTTTTCACGGACTTGTAAAATTTCTATATATTAAAAAAAAATTCATGGAATTTTTGGGTCTTTACATATAGATTCCTTTAAGATAATAAAACATATTAGTATCAACATGCATGTAAAAATGATTAGGTTTTAATAATTTAACAAGTTTTATACATATACCAATATCATTTCACTACATCTCACAAACAAGTTCATCCCACAATTTAAAATGATATAAATAATAGATAAAAGATAAAATGTCTTCCACCAAATATATATTTTGAGTTTTTTCGAGTGTTGATTTCTATTACATCATCTATTACTACACTATAGCGAGATAAAACGTAAATTTTCACACAGAGAACAAAATAGAAAACTATTTATCCCTCTTGAATCATTATCATAAATAAGGTTCTTTATAATATATAGCATCAAAAAATTCTCTTCCTCTGTCTTTTCTATGTCTATAGTTAGACACATTATTCATACACACAACTACTTATTTCTTAGTCTTTTTGTATATATTCAAAAAACCATGTGAATATATTATCCATCATTTTCTCCTTCAATTTTTTTCTCCAATCTTGTAATATTTTATTAAATATATTCAAATTTTATATCCCTAAATACTCAAATGATTTCTCTATTATATTTTAATAATCATATCCTTATCCATCCTCTTTGAAATAAAACCTGAAAACTAATAAAATAATTTTATAAGAATAATTTTGCTTCCAACTAACTATTTAACTAATTTTTCAATCATGGAGAAAAATTTCATTCCATATCATGTTTTCTTCTTCTTCTATATCCAATAACCAGTAGCATGAATCATGGAATAACCAAAGTAACATGATTTAAAAATAATGAATAATTACACTGAATCATCTATTATAATTCTCAAATAATAACTTAAATCACTCTATTTAATTCTGATATTTATTTCCATGAAGAAAAACTCAATACACATCATTGAATATATATATTGAGTTTTCATTAAAATTACACAATTTAACAGTCTTGATAATTCAAATAATTTATTCATATTAGGATTTAATTTTTCCTCATAAAGAAATTACGTCATTACCATTGTAAGAATTAAAAAAAAATCTTCTCATATGATAACAAACTTCTCACATGAAGTTTCCCACCATTCATATGAAGTTCCTTTATTTCATAGGAAATTACATTCATATAAATATTATTTCACATGTAGTTTATATTTCATTCATATGGATAGATCCCTTGCATATGAAATTCCTATCATATAATATTTTATTTCATATATTTTATTTATTTTATAAAAAATCTTGATTTGTTTAAAATGCTATCCCGCTCTCGTGTGAATATTATATTTCATACATAACATGATCTTTTAATACAACCCTCATTTACACTTCAAATGAATTTTTTTTACATGTGAACTAATTTCATACAAACTAAACCATTTTTATATGATCCTACAAATAGTGCTCATGTTATCATCATATTAATTTTTGGGTTCATGATAGGTTGGATTAAGGTAGGAGAATTGGGTCATGGTGGGTGATCATTGACCACAAAGAGACATGTTTCTGTAGTTTTTATTCTATTTTTAGTTTTTGTAATGTCTCTTTGTACACTGATATGCTTGTATTGATTTAATTTTCTAATGAAGATTTTTAGGTATAATTTTTATTATTGTTATATTTTATTTTGTGTAAAATAATTCCCAAAGGTTTTTTATGGATTCCATATGCTTGTTTCCAACACATGGGGACCATGAATACTCTTCAGATCAATGGTTAATCATCCCAGATACCGTTTTAGATGGAAATCATGGGTTGGTTTGTTAAAAATGTTATCAAATGTTGTATTTCCTTAAATAAATTAATTTTACATGTAATAATATATGTTATTTGTGATGATTTATGGTATTAAAAGATATTAACAATATTTTGGGAATTAAGATATAGTTTATGGGTGGGTGATTGAGCACCACCACTTCATAATGAGACTTAAATTTTTGGGGAAAGTGGGGAATTTAGTCTTTATTTTGAGTTATTTTTCCCCAATGATAAATGAGATTTATTTTATATTTTATTTTTTAATATCTTATGAGTTTTGTGTTGGAAGATAATGATGAATATACATGAATAGTACCTTAATGGTTTTGTAAATTGCGATAAATTAATGTGACTAATCTGAATGTTAATTCAAGAACTATTGTAAGGTTGATGTGTTGTTTACTAGACCATGTGACCATGCCATTCATAGTTCTATTATTATCCAAAACTTGTTACCATGTCCATTTGTTTCATAAAAAGATTTACTCTTGTGTGGTCAGTTTTGAGTGTTTTTATTTTTTAATGGACAATTCAGGTATTGTCTATTTTATTTTTTCTGTTTTTTTTGTTTTAGCTTTAATGACTTTGGTTATGATTTTAAATCCATAGGAAAAGAAAATTTTTACTTAAAATAAATTTAATTTTAGTTCTTTGAAAAGTGTTTCCTATTACGATATGTTGGGTTTTTATAGAAATCATGGTTCAGAAAAATGATTTTCAAATACTCTTAGGTGATGTGATGATAGAATGTTTTAAGAATGAACTCTGGTTATGTGACAAATTTAAAATGGAAATTATTTTTAGATTGGAAAAAATTGGATGCATTATTTTGATACCATGGAATAATATCCATAAGTTGGTAAAAGAGTTTTCAAAATATTTTTACCTGTTTTTATTTTGCTTCAGGTTTTATTTTAAGCTTAAGATATTGGACTTATGTTTAATGATGTATAAAATTGTTTCTCAAATAGTTTTATATGAAATATATAAAGTTTTTTCATTAGTATAGTCTTTGGAGTAGTCTTTTATATTTTTTGGTAGTTGCATCTCTAGTTAATGTCTCAAACCAGTATCTGAATCGAGTGGTAGAGTTAGAGTCTTTCCAATCTTTAGACATTGATCGAGTCTTATGGGATCATTATCCACCTTCTTATAGAGGTGATAAGGGTTCCCATAAAGAAATAATGTGTCCTGAATATGTTAAGGATATCAATGATTATATCAAGACTCCTCATGCTCTGATGGAAAATCTATAAACTTATTGCTAAGGGATATAGATGAGAGTGGTGGTAAGTCACTATTTCTTTCTATCTGCATGAAAGAATATGTTTATATGTCTTCAAGTTAGTATTTATTTTGTGGTAGTATTCTAAATAAGTGAATAAGGGGAATGTTTTTGATCTCTATATTTTCATTCAAGGTTAGCTATATGTTGTAGGGTACAATATGAAATTCTACAGTTTGGTATGATTATCTCCTGAGGTATTTGGTGATGAATCTATTATACTTTAGGCTTTTAGAAGAGGTATTTTAACATACCTTAGGACCATCAGTATAGAAGTTTGTATAATCTCTTATCTATTTTTGGATGAAAGAAATATATTAGTTGAATTAGATCTAGAAAACTGACATGAAATGTTTTATAACTTGTTCATAGTTATATTTGGAGAGGATGACCAATACGGTAGACTATCAGAGTTGGTTGAGTATGGATACTCTTTGTGGGGAAAGAATATGATTCTCATACATTTCTAGTGTGGGGATCTTAGTCACTCTATGAATTCATTTTTTATGGATATGAAATTTTTTAAATGGTGGGCGTGTATGGGCCACCTTCAGATGTTTTTTATATTGGACCGCCATAATGGGAAGTTTTAGTTGGGGATCATTATATTTTGACTACAGGATTAAGATTCTTCAATATAATAGGTATCCGACTATAAAACTAGTGAAGATTTTTATGTTGTAGGGTATATATCAGTTGTAGTGGATGTTGACCTAGATTTGTTTCAAACATCAGAGTGAAAACCATTTACATTTTTATTTTTTTAGTTCATATATTCTTGGTAACTATATTTTGAAAGATCTTTTTGGATTTTTTTAAATCTTTTTGGATGTTATCTTGAGGGTATTGGTTTTGGTCATTATGATGGTATTGTTTTCTTTAGATAACTATTTTTGTGACTTTTCGACATACACTCTTGATTGGTTAGCCTTCTTCTTGAAAATTTTTTGTCCCTTGAGGTTTTTTGTACTCTTGGGTATGGGGTTGAATCTTGCACTAATAACCTTTAAATGTGAGGTTGTTGTTCTTAAAAATACATCATGTTTCTTCCATCCATGTGTGTTAGCCTATGGTCGGTGTTGGACACTATTTGAGTTTTTCCCTTTGTATCATATTATTTTTACTTTATGGTGATAGATCATTCTAAATGTGGTAGATGATATCCCTTAGGAGAATGTGGTACCCTGTTTCTGCAATGGACTTTTTGTTTCAAGAAATTCTCAGTTGGAATTAGATAGACCTTTGGAGTATAACCAGGTAATTAGGATGGTGTGGATTCTTCATGGACTAGTTACCCTAAGGTGATAATTTATGATTCAATGATCCCATAAAGGGGTGATTATTAATTTTGAGAATCCTAGGTTACTATCAATTAATTTCCTAAGGTATAAATCCTTATCAGTTCTATGATTTTATTGTGGATGATTGGATTATTGATGGATCTTTAAAGGGTTTTTTATTTTATAAAATATCTAAATGGTTGGGATACCTATATCAGGGATCCTATTATTTCTAATTTCTTTGTAGTTCCTCTTAATGTTATTGATTTTTTTATTTTGTGAAGTGTGTTCATGATGGTGGTTTTACATAAATGGTCCCATTGAAATGCATGTTTAGATACTGTCATGGAGTTATGTTGGGTGGAAACTTTTGGGTGAGTCTTATTCTATTTCATTGACTTTTCCATCTCATAGGTTTATTGTGATAGTTTCTTTAGTCTTGTCTTTTTCAACCTTTTGACCATGAATCATTCTAGGGACATAAAGCACCATAGTGTGGAGAATTATAACATCCTCATTTTTTTATAATAATTAAAACGCTTTGTGTTTTTTATTTTATATGTACTTTAAATTAAAATTAAATAAATTTTAACTTAATTTTTATCATTATACATGATATAGGGTGTATATAAGGGTAAATATTTTTTTTCATGGGTTACGTAAGGGTACAGAGGAGTTTCCCTTAGTTGAGAAAATGTATGCCTGAAAATATATACACTGCATAAGGGTAAATCATATTTTCTCTAGGCTATGAAATGGAAATCACCTATGCATATGTGTTATGTAAGGGTAATCCTTTCAATGCGTAGGGGTAATCCCCAGTGTATATGAACTGCATAAGGATAACACTAGTGCCATATAAGGGTAAGACCTTGTGTATATGAGTCGCATAAGGGTAGTTCAGGCTTTTCTAAAGCTTTATAAGATTTCTTAAGGAACTTTGTAAAGCTACCCATGATTTTCCAAATTTTAATTAAGGGTAACCAAGATACCGAGTATGGGTAAAATGAGCTGCATAATGGTAGTCCCTAGATTTCAAATAATGAATAAGGGTAACCCATAACCATCATGCGACACTTAAGAGACGTGTAACAGAAAAAAGTGTTACCCTTATGTGATTATCTTTTTAGGAGAAAAATAATGTAAAACTTATTTTTTCATTTCTTCTCCTCTATAATAAACCTATAAAAAATTTGAGAAATTTTAAAATATTATAATCATGGGAATTTAATTCAACCCTTATAAATGTTGTAACTATTGTTTTAAATGATTTTAAACCCCCCACAATCAATATATCATTAAAATGTAAAACATAGTGGTTGTTTTAATTTTGGGGTTTTAATTCTATAAATCACAATATCTTATGTATTTTTGGAATACCCAAAACCTTACTGAACTGATTACTACTATCCTTTTGAGTGGAGTTTTGGGAGTCCAGCTACTAGATGATAAACAAGTTGGTGTTTATTATTATTTTTCTTTGATCATGGGGTTTGGAACTTATCATGTTGCCATTACAGATCCCTCTTTAGGTGTTCTGTGATTTTATAATTTAGATAGGTTTTTTCTATGCAGTTCCTTATTATTGTAATTAATTTTTTCTTGAGAATTCGTCGATACGTGTTTTACTATTTTCTAATTGTCATTCAATTAATATTGAACACTAAATAATTTAGGAAATAGTATGTGATAATTTTCACTATGAACTAAAAAATGAATGTAAAAAATTGATCATATTATTGATTCCTCTCAATATTTTATAAATTTATGAATTACAAGATAGTTTTTATTCCATTTCAAAGATATTTTATAGGCTATTTTGGATAAAGTGAGGGCTTAGACCTGATTTTAATTCCCATATTGAAAATTTGAAATGTTTTACACATGGTTTTGAATGCTATAATTTTTGAAATGACCATGTGATATTTTTAAAATATTATTCTCCTTTTATAAAACGGTAATCGTTGGGTGATTTTTAATGAATGATATGTTCATGTGGAAAAGTGTGTTGACCCATGTTTCGAAACAAATTCATGCCTTTAAAATCTAAAATATTAATTTTGAATTACTTTGGTATTTTTTTAAAGAAATTCTAGTTTAAAGGTTAGTTTGGAATTTTAATGATGATTTTTAAAGGAATTGGGAATGAAAGTCCTTTTGAATGTTTATTATAAAATAAAGATTATTTTAAAATTGATGATTCTTGACTACCCAATTATCACTTTGTGATGATTCTATCTTATGATAACCACTTAATGTGATTTACTTGATTCTTGTACATCCCACTAATAGGTGTTTAAAAATATATTATTCACATTGTGTTAGATTGGGGGTGAAATTTAAATATGAATTGAAATTAAGATGAAATATTGAGGGCATGATCCCATATTGATACCAATGGGGATTTATTTTTGTAATACTCATAACATTTTTTTGTCACTCAACTTATTTGTTTGTTCATAAGAACCTAGGTAGTTAGATGGGAAGAACTATATTTATTATTTTCTAGTAAACTCACACCTTGTATAGTGGATCCATGGAGAAAATGATAGATTCAGGCTACGAACATGTGGATATAAATGTAGGTGTATAAGGACTTGGTTTGATTAAGACCATTTATGACTTGATGTATGCCTAACAATTAGTCATTATTTGTTGTTTATCTTGTTTTTTTGGACTAACTATCATATCTAGATCATACCCATGACACCCTTATACTTGATAATTAATACGTGAAATCATTAATGGTCATCACTTGGAACTAAATTGTAATTTATTGATTGATTATCAATCTTGATTGATCTTCTTATTGAGATGATTCACCTTGACTCTATTGTATTAAATATTGTACAAATTTTTTGAAATCTGTTGAATATTATTTCCTTTAATTGATTTATCTAATTTTATCTTGTTAAATGGTTTATAAATCATTCAAAACTAATTTGGATTTAAATTATAATATGGTGTATTTATAGCTTTGTTTTCATAAATTATGTCGAAATGTTGAAAGTTTTGTTTTTAAAACCTAATGATATTTTAATCTAATCTCGATGTATTTGTATTCATATTCTGAAATATAAATTCTTATTCTAGTCTCTTTAAGTATTTTGGGATTACCTTATAAAGTAACCACATAGAATCATTGGTGGAATCTTACTCAGGTCTATAAGTCACTCCATTAAAATGTTGTTTGGTGTTTTTAGGCTTTCTTATCTAATAGAGGGTGATTGTTTTCTCATCTTTTTTATTTTTGGGTTTAATCTTGGTTGGTTGAGGGTAGGTGACTAGGGACATGGTGGGTGATTTTGGATCACCAAGAGATGAGTTTTGGTACTTTTATTCAGCTTTTAGTTTTTGTATCATCTACTAGTACCTTGATATGGTTATATTGATTAACTATTCTGATGATGTTTCTACAGTGTACCTTTTATTATTGTTATATTTTATTTTGGGTGAATTCACCCCCCATGTTTTTTATGGATGACCAGGAACTTTTCACTTTCCTATGGGGATCAAGAAATATCTTCATATTAGTGGTGAATGAGATCAGATAAATACTTAGATAGTACTATGAGGTGGGTTATTTACAAAGGTGAGTGAAATTTAGTGGAAGAGTGTCAATGTGGATATATATGTTGTTTTCTAATAAATGGTGTATGTGTTGAGATGCGAATCTCTCATTAAAGTGGAGTAAATGGTATTAATACAAGGGGATTTCTTAAATTATGAATAGAATGGGGCATGGGATACTCTCTTGAGCTATTGTATTCTACATCAAGAATTTATGTCATATAATTAGAGTGGTAGATGATCAATTATAATTCTATTTGATGCATGTGTGGTATTGGATTTCACATTGGATTTCCCTTAAACTCAAAGTTTAGAATGTTGGAACCAAGGTGATCTTGGATGATTTTTATTGTTATTTTTGTTGAAAACACATTTTTGGGTTGATCAAAGGAGCATGTAATTCCTAGGAAGATGGTTTATAAAAAAATTCATAGGGGAGAAAGTAAAGAACTTTGTTCAATAGGGTTGTTTTTCATTGTTTGGAAAAATTTTGGGTGCTAAAATTAGAGGTATTAGGGAAGTTTTGGAAATGTTTTAAAGAAAATGAAGGGTATTCATGTAATCAATGTGTGGTACATATAGGAAGTACATAGCCTATATCACTTGTACATGACCCATGGAAGGAGTTCACAATATGGGTTCTTAAAACACCCAATGAATGTATGCGACCCATGATAAGAGTTGGCAAAAGATTATTTTATGAAGGTGATCAGAGAGTGTGAAGTGAGTTCGCAATATCTTGATTACATAAGGGGTCCCTAACTATGAAGGTAGTACATAGTATACATGGGAGGTATAGAATCTCAAAGAGAAGATTTTTAGAAAATTATAAAGGAGGTTTTTAGGGGGGACACCATAAAGGGAGTAAATTTAGGGTATTATGGAAAAGGGTTGAACAATAATTCTAATGGTTGGAATGTTTTTTTACAAATATTATTTCTTATAAATAACCCACTAATCATGTTATTATAATATGATATATGGAAAAGGAGAATATCTAGGAGATTAATTAAAACTCATCAAATTTAAAATTATTCTAAAAATTCGTTCCATGAATGAGGCTTCACGAACACAACCCTTGAAGGAATATCGTGAAGATTGTTTACAATATAAGGGTGAAAAGTGGATTCCATAGAGCTAGTTCATAAAGTACATTTTGCAATCGAGGTTCATAAAGGAGGATTCTATAGAGTCAGTTCATATAGGATGAATATAACTTTCATGGGAGGTCTATAGAGTATGCAAACTAGAAAGTGTTGTACAGAGTTCATGAAGGGGAGTATGCATCCCAAAAACCTAGTATGTGGTAAATAGTGTACCATGTAGTTATATCACATAATGAGTATCTGATAAGTCATTTTCACCTAAAAACTTAGTTGGGTATTTTGAAGAACATTGAGTACATTGGAAGGTCAAATTCTGGTTTCCACGATGCAAATTAAAGAATAAAATCTTGAAAATGTGGTAGTGACTATCAAGTAAAAAAAATTAGGAAGTATTCATCCATAAAAGTTCTAAAGGAGGAGTAAATGGATGTTATTTGAGGGAGGCTGTGTTCTTTCCCAGAATTCATTATAAAAGTAGTTTACATGACTCAAGGTGATTACAACTGGAAAATTGTAGTCTAAAAAATATACTGAAGTTTATTAGATTTTAGTATATCCGAATCATTAATGGTGTATTCTCCATTTACAATACCTTAGTGGAGAACCAAATAAAAATACATTTTTTCTGGGTTATTTATATACTTTCATGTTTTATGAATTGTTATTACAATCATATAGTTTTAATGATTTCCTACAAACATGAAGACATGATCCATTTTTATCTAAAGGAAAAGTTTGGCAACCTGATTCAGCCCTCCCCGCTTCGGTAATTCTATGTTATAACACTCTTCATAAAACATTCATCATTTATTTCTAAATGAATTTATGTACACTCTTACTTATTCCATTTCTATGATAGACAATAAAGAGTAATTTTTACCTCATTTAACATTCTACTAATGAAAATTCAATAATTCTTATGCTTTTCATGCCATGTCTATTCTTCACCAAATATGGTTTTTATGTATGGTAAAAAAATATATCTTCATCCAAGAACCACCAAACTCTATTTATTCTAATTAAAACCTTAATTTACTATTAAAAAATATTACACTCAATGTTGAAAAATCGAAAGCACAACCAATTTTTTCAACATTGTTTTAAAACATTTTTTATTGTTTGAAGTAAATATTTATTTTTTTAATTTTTTTTCTCTGATGTTACTTGATGAATATTTATTAAAAAGTAATTTTTAAAGGTCATTTGTTAGTTTTTTTCAAAGATAGAAATCAGGATATATTGTAGGTTTTTTCCAAATTATTTTTTATATAATAGAATGTAACGACCCGAAATTTTGAATAAATATTGTTTCCTAATTTTTTGTCTTATTTTATACTCAACAAAACTGTTTCATTTGATAACATGAGTATAATTAAAATGAAACTGTTGGGTTTTGACTATTATATGATCATTGGTCAATATGACCGCTGGAAACTAAACGTTTTGATTATTGTCTCTAAATACAAGTGATATTGGTTAATTAATATAGAAAGAAGATTTGATGGCCTCACCCAGTAGAATTTGATAGATCTAAGCCCATCTAACATAACTTGGGAAGGAGGTAGCACCACTGGGCTTTGCTCTGGACCAAACCCAAGCTGAAATTCATCTTGTGAAGCTAGAACGGAATCACCTTCGTGAGAAGTTAAAACTGATAGAAATTACTACTCGTGGGATGTTGGCCGAGCCTCCCTCGGATTCTCTCACCTTAGCACACCTTACACATAGGTCCTATGCTGGTGTTATAAGGGGCTATATAAGGAGACCGTAACTACCTTGTGTAATCCTTTATTTTAAATAAAAATTTCAATTTCTTTTTATGATGAAGTTTATGAATTTTCAAATGACCGGATAAATATAGTATGCATATTTTTTTTGAATTTTAGAAAAAGGATATTTTAAAAATGTTTATGTAAACCTTAAATAATTAAAAATGTGTAATGATTTTCAAAAAATGGTCTTCTACAATTATGTTCAGTACAAAATTTAGAGTCTAATAAGATCAACTTGATTTTTGATGAATAATAAATTATGAGTATAGATTTTATGCTTAGGATTATTAATGTGACCAAATGGATTAATAGTCTCACTAAAAGAAAGTATTAATATAATCTAAGTACCTTGATTAAGTAATGTGATTCAATAAAATAGGTAAATAACTATTTTATAAATTATTAGTCAAGTATTATTTTGTTCGGATGAATAGTGTTTTTTAATTAAAAATTAAATTAAAAATATTTAGAATATTATTTTTGTAAATTGGATTTCATTTTTGAACACAGAGCATCGATATTATGTTAAGGTAATTTTTGGGGATTTTTCTAAAAAAAATGAATTTTCTGTGAATAGTGTATTTATTTAAAAATTTAAATAAAAATATTTAGAAAATTATTTTTATAAAATGGAGTTCATTTTTTGAAATCAGATCATTGATATTTGGTTAATGTGAAACTTTGGGGTTTTTCTGAGAAAGTTGAATTTTCAGTGAATAGTAAAAATACAGTTTTAGGGTTTCAGTATGTTTAATGACATCATAACTGTGTCATGATGATGTCATGAGATATTTTAATGGTTGGACTACCAAAGGTGATGAATTATTGTATGGGGGCCCCATGTGGCCTAACTCTATGGGAAATACCATGGGAGAGCCCATTGTTTTGAGAAAACCACTTGTGAGGTGTCCCATGGAAATTAATGTCTTGTCCCCTCACATTCCCTAAAAATACCCAACCTTTCCTCCTTTAGTTTTCACTATCAACTCTCCCCCGACGAAGCTCTGGTATAATTACCTCCCAAGGAGTCCTCTCAAGGTTCCCCCAAGCCCTCAAGGTCCCATCCTTTGAGTTTTAAGAGTTACGTTTTAAGGTAAAGGATTTGACCTCTCTCTTTCTTTTCAAGTAATATCTTTTATGTGATTTATTTTATGATCCATGTTATTATCTTGGAGGATGTTATTTTATATTCATCTTACTGCCATTTTCATGTTCATATGATGAGATACCCCCTCCTTCTCTGATCAATTCGTTTTAAGAATGTTTAAATGGCGCTGTTAGGCTGCTGAATTTTTAAGGGATTCTTTCATCTTTCTCATTTTTTCAAAGTTCTACTTTCATGTCAAGTCTTTCAAGTTCCCTTTTATTATGTTGAGGTATGATCTCTATATCTATCATACTGAATTGTTATGTTCATATGATGAGAGACCCTATTTTATATCATCAATTCAATTTTGTTGAAGTTTAAATGGCGCCGTTAGGCTGCTGAATTTTTAAGGGATTCTTTCACCTTTCTCATTTTTTCAAAGTTCTACTTTCATGTCAAGTCTATAAATTTCCATTTTATTATGTTGCGATATGATATCTATACCTATCATACTGAACTTTTATGTTCATATTACGAGAGACCATATTTGATCTCATCAATTCATTTTTGTTGAAGTTTAAATGGCACCGTTAGGCTGCCAAATTTTTAAGGGATTCTTTCACCTTTCTCTTTTTTTCAAAGTTCTACTTTCATGTCAAGTATTTCAAGTTACTTTTCATTATGTTGGGTTATGATCTCTATATCTATCATACTGATATTTAAAGTCATATGATGAGAGACCCTATTTTATCTCATCAATTCATTTTTGCTGAAGTTTAAGTGACGCTGTTAGGCTGCCGAA
The DNA here is from genome assembly GCA_963277665.1 of Viscum album. NCBI lineage: Eukaryota > Viridiplantae > Streptophyta > Magnoliopsida > Santalales > Viscaceae > Viscum > Viscum album. Next base: position 351,622,833 of record OY728125.1, on the reverse strand, counting down.
TTTTCATAAGAGAAATCTTATTTTTGTCTTCCTTTCATGTTCTTAATTTAATATGGTATATCTTTAAAAATTCAATACCATGTTCTTAAATCCATTATATTCTGTCCCCCTACTTTTTTATGGATCATTTATGAGTGGGTGACCCATGTCCCCTCTCTTTTCAATGTTTTCTGAAACACCGAACCATAGCCGTTATGCTCCATAATTTCCATCTCAAAATGTCTCTATATTACCCTCAAATTCATTTATTTTATTAAGTGAATACTCAAAGATCTTTCTTCTAAAGGGGTATTCACATATATACCAAAATGTTCTATTTTAAATTCTGGAGTTTACATACATGAGACCCGCTTTCCTTTTCTGTGGGTTTAAAGTGACATAAAGATCATGTCTTTAAATCAGTTTTAAAACGTTATGATTATGAAATTAAACCAATTTATTTTATGCTATATGGGTTGTTTATGAAATTATTGATGAAGATATATTTGGATCACATGATGATAAAGACAAATTTAAGGGTGCTCCCTGATAGCGCTCCAATGCATTGGGTAAAGACTTAATCTCTAGAGATGACTATTTAGACTGATACCTTGGTGAATAACCTTGGTAATTTTTATTGACACCTTGGGGATGGACCTTGGTGAAACATAAATGAATGTATTTGTAAAATTTTGTAGCCACATCTTCAAGTTATGAAAAACATTATTTTTTTTATTTGATATGCCTCATGATTTCTTTCTCATGCCTTAAAGTTCTTTTTTATGACTTTATTGATGTATCTCAAGTTCACATGTTAAATGTTTCCCTTGTTTCCCTTACCGGGCCTTCTTCTCACCCTTTCTTTTGATATATGTCCCCAGGTTATGAGATGCGGTAATGAACCTAGGATAAACATAAGGAGAAGACTTTAAAGTGTTTAATAAGAATGTTTTATGTTTTCATGTTTTGAGTTCTTGGTTTCCAAGACACTAAACATTAAAGATCCTCGGTTTTGTATAATGTAATGAAAGTTTATGTGATAAAAAAGTGGGATGTTATAGTTGGTATCAAAGGATGGTTTAGTTATTTGTGGAAATTAGGATATGAAAACTTTAGGAAGAAGCCTTTAGAAAAGTTTATAAATAGGGAATCTTCCTGGTATTTTGGTGCGTTTTGAGTAAGTGGTTTCTAAGAAAATATATCCCTATCTGGATACGAGCAGGTAGAGGTGGCTCTAGCACAAATGTACATAGGGGGAAAACCTGAAAACACCACTTTGAGCTAGACTCAAATGGGAACTGGTACATGACAACGGGTCTTGCTGCACTCTTGGTTACGACACTCTCGGGGGATATGCTTTGGTAAATTCATAAGCTTAGTATGAACCATTATTAAAGGAACAAAGATAAAATAAAATAAAGATTCACATAAGAATATATGATCATGGATAACATATATTGGGACCTAGGGGATCACAAGTCAGGGTATACTTTTCTTCTACAAGTTTATCCTTCTATGCTTTAAGTTTCCTTTTCATGATTATTGGTTAAGTATTTAAGCCCCTTAATTATACGTTCTTTTCTTAGTTAATGGCGGGAAATGGAAGATCATGTCCCAACAACCAATGTGATAGGAAATGTGACGATTGCCCCATTAATGTGACATAGATTACGAAAGATCAAGTTGAACATATTTTGATTACGCCAAACCAGCTATCAAAAATCACAATTAATAATTGGTACGTAGTTCAATGCCCAAATTCATCAAGGAAGAAGAAGACAAAATCTCAAGGATGTTCTTATGATAAAGTTGATAAGGGAAAGAAGACCCAATTTCTCTTTGGAAAAAAGTGTGGGAAGAGGCACCAAGGAGAATTCCACAAAGGAACCGGGAGATGTTTTAAGTGTGGGAAGATAGGGCATAAAGTAGCCAATTGATTTTAAAAAAATGGATAATGTGATGAATGAAGATAAGGTTCGATCTAATGTACCTTATACATTTTGATGTCGTAAATGTGAAGAAGTTAGATATTATACAACGCAATGCTCTCTTGGAATGGAGGAGAAGCATGATGAGCATCAACAATCTTCTAGGACAAGGGAACAATGCAAGTCCTATGCTGAGATGGATCATGATGACTGAAGTAAATGTAACTTCTTCGCAATAATTGTCTATGTCATGTTGTATTTTAGTTCGTGCTCTATGAGCATATCTTTTATGTTTTCTAAGATCATAGAGTCACTATCTAAGAATATTTTATATCATAAAGTAAAACATCTATTGTTATGTACCACATGTTGATGTAGTGAAGCTGTCCTTATTAAAAAAAGGGTGATTAGGGGATTAAAAGATGATTATTATTTTGGAAGACGTTCACTATTTTGGGAACCCTATTTGATCAAGGTAAATAGATTACTATGGTATTTTATTTGAGAATTAAAGTTTGACTTATATTTTGAAGAATCTATGAATTTAAGGTGGACTTATAGTAATTTAGGTTACTTATGGAAATGATTAAGCTATCTTGGGGAAAATATGTTTAGGTTATCTTCTTTTGTTATAAGATGTTAGGAGTGATTGATGTTGTTTGGAGATAAACGATGAAGTTTATTTTGGAAGACTATGTTATCAAATAATTCTTATATTTGGGTTTCAATCTTAGTTTGGTTTATTTTGAGGAATTTTAAGGATAGTTATTTATGGAATGGTCTATGATGAACATTGGGTAGTACCATAGAATTTTGAAGATTTAAAGAAGTTTCCATTCCTAGGAGATTCTTTATTTTTGAAGAGTTCTTTTATCTTACCATTTCTATTTTTGGGATAATAGAAGAAATAGATAGTTAATCTTTAGTGGATTATGTGATTCTCTAGAAGATGATTCTTGTGCTTTGATTAGACCAATAAGTTTTGAATGCTCATCGTTTGGAGAAAAGATTAGTTTTGGAAGAAACTTATTAAAGGATGAAACTCTACTGGAAGGTAGGTATAATTCCTTATATTTTTATTCTATGTAGTAAATGAATTCCTCAAAATTATGAAATGGAATGTAAAACAAAAACGTTTTTGGTTTTCGTTTCCTACTAGGTAATCAAATACTGTTTACACACATCATAAGTTTGTGATTTTCTCGTGGTTAACTTTCTCCTAATCATGTTTTCTATCACTATCCCTTAGAACGTGACCCTTTTTTTCTCCTCCATGTCCATGTTTTCCTACATGGAATCATAGAATGGGTTAACTCGGGTGACCTTTTTTACTTCCCTTTATTTATTTTAATGTAATAGTGTTACTGACTATTTTCTGATGTGGGACTTTCAATGAAATTTCCAATCTCGATTTTAAAAATTGTGAGGATGCAATTTTTTAAGGGGGGAAGATTGTAATGACTCGAAATTTTGAATAAATATTGTTTCCTAATTTTGTGTGTTATTTTATACTCAACAAAACTTTTTCATTTGATAACATGAGTATAATTAAAATGAGATTGTTGGGTTTTGACTGTTATATGATCGTTGGTCAATATGACCGCTGGAAACTAAACGTTTTGATTATTGTCTCTAAATACAAGTGATCTTGGTTAATTAATACAGAAAGAAGATTTGATGGCCTCACCCAGTAGTCTTGGACTGATCGAATCCCATCTAACAGAACTTGGGAAGAAGGTAGCACCACTGGGCTTTTCTCTGGACCAAACCCAAGCCGAACTTCATCGTGTGAAGCTAGAACGGAATCGCCTTCGTGAGAAGTTCAAACTGATAGAAATTACTACTCGTGCGATGTTGGCCGAGCCTCCCTCAGATTCTCTCACCTTAGCACACCTTACACTTAAGTCCTATCATGGTGTTATAAGGGGCTATGTAAGGAGACCGTAACTGCCTTGTGTAATCCTTTGTTTTAAATAAAAATTTCAATTTCATCTTATGATGAAGTTTATGAATTTCCAAATGACTGGATAAATATAGTATGCATATTTTTGTTGAATTTTAGAAAACGGATATTTTAAAAATGTTAATGTAAACCTTAAATAATTAAAAATGTGTAATGATTTTCAAAAAATGGTCTTCTAAACTTATGTTCAGTATGAAATTTAGAGTCTAATAAGATCAACTTGATTTTTGATGAATAATAAATTATGAATGGTGATTTTATGCTTAGGATTAGTAATGTGACCAAATGGATTTGTAATCTCATTAAAAGAAAGTATTAATATAATCTAGGAACCTTTATTAAGTAACGTGATTCAATAAAATAGGTAAATAACTGTTTCAGAAATTATTATTCAAGTATTAGTTTTTTCAGGTGAATAGTTTTTTCTAATTAAAATTTAAATTAAAAATATTTAGAAAATTATTTTTATAAAATGGATTTCATTTTTGAACTCAGAGCATCAATATTATGTTAAGGTAATTTTTGGGGATTTTTCTGAAAAAAATGATTTTTTGGTGAATAGTGTATTTATTTAAAAATTAAATTAAAAATATTTAAAAAAATATTTTTATAAAATTCAGTTCATTTTTGAAATCGGAGCATTGATATTTGGTTAAGGTGAAATTTTGGTATTTTTCTGAGAAATTTGAATTTTCAGTGAATAGTAAAAATACAGTTTTAGGGTTTCAGTATGTTTCATGACATCATAACTTTGTCATGATGATGTCATGAGATATTTTAATGGTTGGCCGACAAAAGGTGAGGAATTATTATATTGGGGGCCCCATGTGGCCTAACTCCATGAGAAATAACATGGGAGAGCCCTTGGTTTTGAGAAAACCACTTGTGAGGTGTCCCTTGGCCATTAATGCCTTGTCCCCTCACATTCCCTATAAATACCCACCCTTTACTCCTTTAGTATTCACTCTCAAATATCCCCCAACGAAGCTATGGTTTCATTACCTCCAAAGGAGTCCTCTAAAGGTGCCCCCAATCCCTCAAGGTCCCAACCTTTGAGTTTTAAGAGTTACGTTTTAAGGTAAGGGATCTGACCTCTCTCTTTCTTTTCAAGTAATCTCTTTTATGTAATTTCTTTTATTCTCCATGTTCTTGTGTTGGAGGATGTTTTTTATATTAATCTTACTGCCCTTTTCATGTTCATATGACGATATACCCCCTCTTTCTCTCATCAATTCGTTTTAATAATGTTTAAATGGCGCCGTTAGGCTGCCGAATTTTTAAGGGATTCTTTCACCTTTATCAATTTTTTAAAGTTCTACTTTCATGTCAAGTATTTCAATTTCCTTTTTATTATGTTGGGGTATGATCTGTATATCTATCATAATGAAATTTTATGTTTATATTATTAGAGAATCTATTTGATCTCATCAATTCATTTTTTTGAAGTTTAAATGGCGCCGTTAGGCTGCCGAATTTTTAAGGGATTCTTTCACCTTTCTCATTTTTTCAAAGTTCTACTTTCATGTCAAGTCTTTCAAGTTCCTTTTTATTATTTTGGGGTATTATCTCTATATCTATCATACTGAAATTTTATGTTCATATGATGAGAGACCCTATTTGATCTCGTCAATTCATTTTTGTTGAAGTTTAAATGGTGCCGTTAGGCTACCGAATTTTTAAGGGATTCTTTAACCTTTCTCAATTTTTCAAAGTTCTACTTTTATGTCAAGTATTTCAATTTCCTTTTTATTATGTTGGGGTATGATATCTATATCTATCATACTGATATTTTATTTTCATATGATGAGAGACCCTATTTTATATCATCAATTCATTTTTGCTGAAGTTTAAGTGACGTCGTTAGGCTGTCGAATTTTCATAAGAGAAATCTTATTTTTGTCTTCCTTTCATGTTATTAATTTCATATGGTATATATTTCAAAATTAAATACCATGTTCTTAAATACATTATATTCTCTCCCCCTACTGTTTTATGGATCATTTATGAGTGGGTGACCCATGTCCCCTCTCTTTTCAATGTTTTCTGAAACACTGAAACATAACCGTTATGCTGCAGAATTTCCGTCTCAAAATGTATCGCTTTTACACTAAAATTCATTTATATTATTAAGTGAATACTCAAATATCTTTCTTTTAACAGTGTATTCACATATATACCAAAATGTTCTATTTTAAGTTCTGGAATTTACATACATGGGACCCAATTTCCTTTTCCGTGGGTTTAAAGTGACATAAAGATCATGTCTTTAAAGTAGTTTTTAAAATGTTATGATTATGGAATGAAACCCATTTTTATGCTATATGTGTTGTTTATAAAATGATTGATGATGATATATGTGACTCACATGATGATAAATAAAAATTTAAGGGTGCACCCTGATAGCACTCCAATTCATTGGGTAAAGACTTAATCTCTAGAGATGACCATTTAGACTGACACCTTGGTGAATAACCTTGGTAATTTTTATTGAAAACTTGGGGATGGACCTTGGTGAAATGGAAATGAATGTCTTTGTAAAATGTTGTAGCCACATCTTCAAGTTATGAAAAACGTTATTTTTTTATTATGATATGCCTCATGATTTCTTTCTCATGCCTTAAAGTTATTTTTTATGACTTTATTGATGTATCTCAAGTTCAATGTTAAATGTTTCCCTTACTGGGCCTTCTACTCACCCTTTCTTTGGATATATGTCCCCAGGTTATGAGATACATTAATGAACTTAGGATGAACATAAGGAGAAGCCTTTCAAGTGTTTAAGAATAATGTTTTATGTTTTCATGTTTTGAGTTCTTGGTTTCCAAGACACTAAACCTTAAAGATCCTTGGTTTTGTATAATGTAATAAATGTTTATGTGATAAAAAGGCGGGATGTTATATAGAAAATATATTTTTTCCATGAATATATATTTTTTCTTGACATTTTAATTAATCCATGATTACATATAATTTTATTTATATTTTTTGATTTAAAAATAAACACAATTTGATATTATTTTGAAATAATTTAAGGATATTTATCGATAATAATTGGATAGTTTCTTTCATTTCAAATGATAACTTGAGTTTAGTGTAATTTGTGAATTTTTCTTTCTCACAACACTATCTTGAATTTTTTATTAAATGTAAGGCCTAATTTAAAAGAAAAATTTTGAGGTGTGAAAAAGATTATTAATTTGATCTCAATTTTTACATTTTGGGAGTGAACATATACCCCCACAATGGTTTTTCTCTCAATAATTTGGATGATTAAATTTTGGAATTCAATAAAAATATAGATCCACTCGTTATTGTTATTCCAATCGAGAACCAAGAAAATGCATAATTATTAGGTACATATCTTGATAAAATAACTTAGTTTTTTAATTAATTTAATTAATATAATAATAAAACTATTATTTACTAATTTTATGTTTTTTTAATCAATTCATATAAATTTTTATGAGTAATTTTTAATATAAGTTCAACGTTTAATTTTTGGAAGACTTTTATATGTCTTTCTATGGTTAAGAGGTTGAGTGATTTTTTATCCCAGGAAATGAAATTATTAATCAATAAATGATCAAATATTATTTTTTAAATTATTGAATTATTTTTAGTTATTTAATTTAATTATTTTCTCAATGTAAAATTAATATATTTTATTATTCTCATGATATTGCTGTTATTTTTGTTTTAGAAAATGCTGAGATTTTGTTTTGATTATCACTATACAATATAATTTTTTAAGTTTACTTATTAAAAATATATCTATCATATTTATTTTACTTACAAGAATGATAAAACATGTTATTTTTATTGGATTTCATTATTTATAGAGTAAAGAAGTCTAGGAGACCAATAAAGGAAAAATTAATTTCAATTATGAATATTATTCTTGGAAATTGAAGTGTGGTGGTTATGGGAAATTTGAACATCATAATAAGATAAATTGAAATATTTTATTTTTATTTTGGGTTATTATTTTTGATTCTATTCATTTTTTATACTTTTAAAAATTAGGTAAATAAATATGTATAATTAGAACTGGTTTGTTTAATAATGGATATGTTAGATTTTTATATCTTAGAGTTTTGGCCCCTCATATTTGGCCACTTATCAGAGATCTCATATAGATATTAGTTTTACAAACTCTCCTTTACTGGAATCACATGGTTGTTTCCTCTTGGAATCAAGCCTGATATGATTATTTCAAGAATGTTAGACTCTCTTTTTTATCTATTGAGTTTCATCTTCTAGGGCATCACTATGTGTCATTACACTTACTCTATATGGTATAATTCCTTCCATGATTCTCATATAGATTATTTTTCCTATTAAATTAAAACTATTCATTAGTTATGATCCTCCAAAAGTTGGTGTATATCAATGTTATTCTATGTTTTTATTGATTGTTACATGATTTTTCTTTATATAGATCATTTGTAACAAGTGTCAGTCCCGCTATCATTTAGTCTTTGATAATATTATTACACATCACCAATTATTGGGGACTTGCCTTCTTTAGCAATGTGGTATTATTCAATAGTAGTTTCAACCTCCTTTTCAATCAAATAACGATGGCCGCCTCAATTAGAAACTTCGATTGTGAATAAAATAATCTTAATGATGATGTTCCATCAATGACCCCTTTTACATCATTCCTTACATTATTATCCTTAGAGGTCTTTATTTATTAGTACAAATACATTTGGTCAAATGGGGTTTCATCCTAAAATAAATTTATAAAAAGAGGATTAGTTTATAGAAATTATATATTTCAAATAAGACACTCTCAAACCAATGTGGAATTTGGTTTTCACTGAATAATAACCACCCTAGAGCAAATTCCACATATTAGATAATCCATCTAATACAATAACTCACGCCATCATTTTCATCACTAGGACCTGCCACCTAATCACTACCATTAGGAAGAAATTTGATACAAGGCCCCAACATGGATCCACATGCTTCAATTGTTTCATCATTATTGTTTCAAGGTAAAACTAGATTTATATCATCCACATCACATCTATAGTAAACCATGAGTATAATAACACGTTTAAGGATCATCCTCCAAGCCCATGATTTGTTTGTAATAATAGATAAGGTCAAATGGAGTTCCATTCTCTTACCATATAGTTATATAAGTAGTATACCACCAGGATTATATGTTATATTTCATAATATATCCCCACTAGAAACCCTCATGGGCCAATAGTTAAAAAATGTGACCCTTGAAGTTCACCTCTAATATTCCATTGGTTGGAGACTAGCACTAAAAATAAAAAACAATAATATGATAGAAATAACCTCATAACATATGAATTAATATTAATAAACCACTAATTAACTCTATAGAAAACACCACCATCCTACCAATGAATTTAATCCCATACAAGAACATTGTATCTAAAAAAGTAAAATACCAAGATAAACTCATATGTGAGCGACTCCAAATCTAATCAAACACTATGACCTGAGAGGGTATTATACAATGGAATAACCATATATATCTTATAAATCTATAAAAATATTATATATAAGTTATCGATGAGTATACACATGTACTCAGTAGGATCCTTCCCAGAAACATTCATTCAAATGTGGAAAAAGTATAACAAAGACTCAGTGAAATTTTTTTTATCTAACCAAGTTAACTATTATACCAATCACACTATGTAATTCTCATATAAGTAAGTATAAAATTATAATAATTTAATAATCATAAAAATATATTGAAATGTCACTTCACATAAGCTTATACACTAAACTATTCATCCTCAGACCCCAAAAACACATTTCATTTCCCATCCCTTCTATATATACATATCACATACTCATAACCATATCACAACCAAAACCACATAACCAAAACCATATATCATTTACTAAAAAATTATACCATTTATCTAGGATAAACACTACACACAATGAAAACATACCATACTATTTCTATATAATCACATCACTGCAAAATCACCTCATCACTCCCCCATGATTTTTCCACACAACCACACCCTCATTACATAACATAGAAACCATAACATAACTACATTAAAACATGTCATTACTATGTATAGAAGAGATAGAGGTGAATGATTAGTATTCATCTATCCTTATCACCACATATCTCGAATGATGGGGGTTTACTCACAACCCAAAAAATACTATAGGAGTTGATCATGTTACTCAACCTGGGTGGTGGTCTGTACTAAATAAAAATATATAATTAATATATTATAATAATAACACACATTCAAAATCCTAAGTTTAACACTTTCCATGAAATTTTCTCTTCCAGTCCCAATAACCATACCTTTACTACCACACTACATCAATCACTTACATTGGTAATATAATAGAAGAAACCACTATAAACACACAATAAAAAAAATATAAACACACAACCTTTTCTATTAATATTCATTACCACATCAATATTTAACATTTAAATACCATATTTTATCCATTAACCAATTTAATTTCAACCACAACAAAACCACATAGTAACTTACACTTTATTCATATTCAATTACCATATATTAATTCACCACTTCAATTAAATTATTTAATAAAAAAACAAAACATATTTTAATTATATTGGAAACATGAGTTGCTTAACACAACCAATACTGATTACACCTTACTATTATTTCATTTATTTATTAATTTTAAATTTAATGAAATTATCTCCCCAACCACATAAATATCACCACATCATCATACCAAAACAAAAAAACATTCCAACATTCCTCAACATCATCTCTACCACCTACACAATAACAATGAAACAACCCTACATCAACCAAATCATACCACCATAAAAACACATAATATCATCATACCTTCCACCAACACAATAATTAAACAAAACTAAACCACAATTATCATGAAATAAAATAAAATAATAACAAAAACAGACAACAATTCCCCTCATACATAATTTACCAATTAATTTAGCAATTCATCCCCATAATATTAACATTAACAAAAAATTTACATATTTACAACAATTTTTTATATAACCATATTTGAATTAATTTCATAATTGTGAAAATATTTCAGCACATTAATAAATAAACTAAATCAAATTATCATGCTCATCCTGAAATCACATATAATAAATAAATAGCATCATGTAAATTATGTAAAGCATATATGATCCACTTTAAACATTAAATTTATTTAATAAAATTTATTATCTTCATTAGATAAATTAAAAATATTTTACCAAATAAAAATAAATCATTATTAAGTTTCATCTATGTATAAATAATAAATAGAGATTCTGAATCCCATAAAAAAATATTGAATCAACACCATAAGAAGAATAAAAAATATTAATGATCAATGCCAATAATCCTCTCAAGAATCCACCACTCAACCTAACATACATCAACCCAAATAAATTATATATCACACCCATAACTTAATCATGAATGAATACATCTCAAGAAAAAAAGAGATGAAGAAGCAAGAAGAAATAGAATAAGAATTACCATCATTGACATGAATTTATCCTCAAAAAAGAGGTTGAGTAAAACACCACAAATAAGAAGGTTCTATGAGAACCGAGGTAATTTATAAAAATTGAGAGGAATTGAAATAAAACAAAAGTAATTCTAGGGAAAACATATATTTAAAATTAAAAATAATGACATAAAAATCCTTGTGTGATAGAACTTATTATGATGAAATAATAGTTATTCAATCAGACTTATTAAAATCATAGTGAAACTAACTTCTTAAATATCTATATATAATAGTAAAAAAGAATTAAAATTTGATAATATTGTGGTATATTATTGAGTAATGGGTTTTATCACACTATAATTACCACACATATGATCTTTATAATCGAATATTTTCCCCTCTTCTCTCTTAAACTGACCCAACTCTTAATTTTTAAAGGTTTGGATAATATCCTGACATAACATAAAGCATTAAATCATAATGCATTATAACCAAAAGAAACATAAACAAATAATGACATAGAATTAATGGGTAAATATAATCATTTACACCATAATCCCATAAATAATCATGAAATGAAAAACCTGTAATGCCTAGTGATAAATATTTTGATATATCTCTAATATAAAAAAATCATGATATAATGGTAATGTTTTAAAACATAAATTGTTCAATAACTATAATTTCAAAAATAACTCAATTATTATTCCAATATATACATAAAAATTCATCTCTAACACCTCCAACACTAAGAAATAAAAATGTAAACAAACATGAAAATTTAGGTCTCAATATTAGGTACCTCTAAAATGTTTCTCATCTTAAAGAATCCCAAAAAATTATGAGAAAACAAAAAAATTTCAAATAACCAAATAACCTATGAGATACCAAACAAAAAATATCACTATCACGAAATAAAAACACATCCCTTGAGAAAATAATCAATTCATCATATCATAAAAAAAATTAATGATAAAATAAAAATAGATTTAAAAACAACTATAAATACCGATGTTTATTATAAGACTACTGATCCCATGTATATTTATCTAAAACACCATTTATTCATAAGATATAATATAATGGAATGAAACAACCACATAATAACCTCTCTTGATGATCCAAAATATCAAGGGGTTTATCTATGAACTTCACATCCTCTTAAATATCCAACCCTCCCTAATCAATGTCATGAGATTAATCATGAATATATCTATGAATCTATAAAACATATAAGATTAAAAAAATTCAATACATCTACAGAGAAATAAAAAACTACCATTCCACCCCAATAAGAGGCACTGACCCATTGAAAGGTCTAATAAACCGAGGAGAAATCTCACACTGAACCCATGCTACCCATTATGAGGTGAAACCTTCAAGAATAAATTAGTTAGATCCTTTAACTCGTAATGCCCCCTCCTTTGATTTAAATACAACATATGATAATCCTACAAATATTTTATTCACACAATATTAATCTAAACCTTATCTATAGTACTCTATATTGAATATGGTCTAATATTGGAGGACTCTCTAACCTCAGTTCTAAAAAATAGATGTCACTAAGTCAACCCATACAATTAATAAAAAATAACCATATAAATGGAACAATTATAGTAATTATCCTATAATAACTCAATGAAAGGAAAATAATTCCCCCCAAAACCTTGAAGGTCAATAAAAAATTCACACAACTTGTCCTCTATAAAAAGTTCCCACAAGATTAACAAGGGTTGAATAAGTGAATTCAATTCCTTTGTAAGTTTCCTTTATAAGAAAAAATTTCTCACAAATTAAAGTGTAAAATATCATTGTTTCCACTCGCATTGAAACACAATAATAGTAAGAACAACATATTTTTATAAGTTTCACCACTAAAAACATAAAAAAAATCCTTAGAATGATCTCGTGATTCTCACTCAAATTTACCCAAGAGATGAAGGTAGAACAGTCCTTGTAGTTTAGCTTGGGTTATCGAATCCACAAAGACCTAAGAAGTAACCTATAGACACGCACATTCTATGGACTGTTTTCGGCTATGAAGTGGCCAACTTGGATTGATTTTAGATGATTTTATAGGATATTCAATAGATTTAAGTTAATTCAATTTAAAATAATGAGTTTATCCTAGGTTATCGCTCGGGGTGGATTGGATGAATTACTTTTTTAACGATTTTAATTTCTTATAATTGAGATGGATTCTTTTAAGAAGATCAAACGAAATCATCACTTACTGGTTTAATTCCTACACACCCTAATACTAATCACCTATACACTTTAAGGATCAAAGTTTTGAGCACTCCAAGGTAGAGGTTCGTATTAGCACTTGAATGTGTGACCTTAAATTCAATAAGGATGAAGATGTTTTAAAATCATCAAATAAAAATCTCATTTAAAAGAAGTGATTTTCCATTAATAGAGTGATAAATAACATCCAATCCATCCCCTTGATACTTCCTTGGATCAAACCATAAAAGAGTTATCCCTCCATTGATGACATGTCTTCAACGGAAGCGGTAAGTAGACTTACAAGGGTGGAATTGAAGAAGTAAAAACAACAACAAAAAAAGATCACTCCTCCGTTGTGTGATAAATATCACAAAGTATGGTGTGAATAAATTCACACCTTAAACAAACGGTATCAAAATGATAAGTATAAGAACATAATAAGAGTAAATGAAGAACTTTTATTAAGAAACTAAGGTGAATTAAACAACTTACATGAGAAAGAAATGTGATTACAAACACAAAGCGGCATCATAACACTACAATGAAACCAAGCACCAAATATTGCTAAATAATCCAACACCACTACCTTAAATAGGCATTTGTGAGCCCTTGGGTCGAGCCTCCAATAGTACAAAGCATCTCAATTAATTTTGGTAGGCCACAGGTGGTGGAAAGCTTGTGGAATTTGGACTATTCCACATTTGACCTGAGGTGGCAGCCAACTTTCATCTACCGAACAGACGCATTTGGATAGCCTTCTAGATGGCCGAATAAGAGTGGGCCATAGAATAATAAAATGGAGCTCCGGATGTATTATAACCTCCTGTAAAAAATGGTCCCATTTGGAGTTGTGGATTACGAGATATGATCAAATTAGTGGGCTATTTTTCTGGCCCGCAGAATCTGGCCCAGAATTTTATCTCTAACTTGGGCCGCCTAAATGACCACCATGGAGGCCGAATTAGCATTATCTCCTGCAGAGTGATTTGTTACTATACATGTCTTCTAGCATCCCACAAAATTTGGGATTAATGGGGCCTGTATGTTGGGCCCCAAAGTCTCAGCAGTGGGCTGGTGTTCAATCCGACTTCTCTAGAATTGCTTCCTTTCATCACAAAATATCCCCATCTTCTTCCATGAATTCTCCATTGATCCCTGAATGAAACATGTTCATAATGGAGTGTAGATAAATTTCCAAAAATATAAAATTAATATATTTATAATCAGATGAATCATTGGGTACTTCAAATGAGGTTAAAAAATGTACCACATAAGAGTGCATTTTAAGAAGGTATTACAATCATAATGTGAAATGATGTTCAAAGTGTAAAATGCACTAAAATGGTGTTTATGAATAATAAAGAAAATGAATATTATGTATATTAACAATGAATATTAGCCTCATTTAGTGGCTAATCACACCCCCCAACTTGAGTTTTGCTAGTCCCGAGAAAAATATATCTCAACAATATGAAATTCGAATTCCCTTTTCCAAAAACATTTTAATACACAATGATCACCAGAAACCCATATACCAAACAATCATGAAACCCATCAAAATATTTTAATACAAGATAGTTTCATAATCAGATCACAATCCCAATCCCATTCCTTTATTCAAATTCATTGCCATATTTCATCCAATATCAATTAAGTATGAGGATGTTTTGTGCATCACAATAGACATGGGGGTTCGTATTTATTCAAGGGGAAATTACAGAAGCGCTAGGTGGAATCACATTTCAATATTAAGATGAATATTCATTTTTTTGGTGTAATTTTTTTTGTTTTTTTTGTTTTTTTTTTTGCAATTTTTCCATGGAAATTGAAATTGCACTCAAAAGAGTCAATCCCTATAGCGTGACTTTTCCGATGACTCCCAGGATCAAAGACCTTAGGGAACCAAGTGAATCCCACATACTTAGGCATCATCTCGAGTTAACTCAGTCAAAAACAAATTCAAATTACCATAAATAGAGATAGATTGAAAATCTCCGGGCTAGACAACTCTGGAGTCACGATCCCCAAGTGCCGAAAGCCTCTCATTTTATCAATCCATTGCTCTACACGTAATTTTTTTTACTTTTTTTTTTATTTTTATTTTGAATACTCATATTATTCATAAAAATCAAACCAGACTATGCTATTTATTATGGGACCCCAAAAATTCTAATTAGTACCCCACAGTCTAAAGGACATGCATTTTGGCATTTTGATTTAGTGGATGAAAATAAAAATAATGAAAATTTTCATTGGACAACCAAACTTCCAAAATCAATACTTTTAAACTTAATCATGAATTAAATTAAGAGTAAAGGAAATAAATATTATTTGATATATAGTTTTTATGTGAGCAAAGATGTTATTATATGAATGATAAAGAAATTTTACTTCTTTTTTTTATCATTGTTTTTTTAAACAAACATTTTGTTTCCACACCCCCCAACTTACAATGAAACTGTCCCTAGTATCGTAAAAATAAAATTTAGAATGGGGTAGAGGAATAAAATGAGAGTTCAATAAGGAAATTGAAATATGAGGATCATGGAATGAAGTCACCTGGTGGTCGAAGTTTGAAGTTCTTGGCGCTCGAATTTAGTCCTTTGATATCCATGTCGCTTGCAAAGTTCCCTAGTGGAAAAAGGAAAAACAAAACAAACAAAACAAACAAAAAAAAACAAAAAAAAAACAATATATATATATATATTTATATAATAAAGGAAGTAAAATATAAGTATATATATAAAAATTATAGAATAAGGAAGCACAAGAAGCCATAGGTCAGTGGTAAGCACGCGCCCCTGTCTCCCTTCGGTCCCGGGTTCGAGTCCCCGCGGCTTCGCTGGTTGTGACGGGGTTTTCCCCACGGCCTATGGTGTGGAATTTATTATTATTTTTATATTTTTATTTATTTATTTTTGTTTTTTTAATTTTTTAACCTACAAACACATTAAAAAAAATAAACTGATGACACATTATCTTCTTTTTAAATTTCTGGGTAAGGTATTACTCAAGGATCACACAACATGACACGGATGAATATGGTGCTCACCTTTCGTACCCATCCATACTCATTATAGAAGAACAGGTCAATAGTTTATTTTTATTTTTATTTTTTCGAAATATCAAAATGTCTCATTAACCCTATTTAAAATATAAAGTTGATTAAAACAATGAAATTATTGGAAACTTGAAAACCATGGGTTGCCTCCCATTCAACGCTTTGTTTAACGTTGTTAGCCCGACATGGACCCTAAATCTATTATTTTTTTCATGGTTCTTAGGTTGGATCAGTTAACTCAACCTATATTTTCTGTTTATTGAATGATTCAATGAATGGTTTTAATCTTTGACCATTGACCTTGAAAATGTAACCACTTGTGTGATCATGAATCTCTACAGCCCCATGGGGGTACACATAATGCACTATGAATGGTTCTGACCATCTAGACCTTAACTTTCCCGGGTGTAAATGAAGTTTTGAACTATACAAGAGCACAAGTATTCCCAGTTCAAAATGTTTGACCTTGATATTCCTAGATTGGTAGGCTTGAACTCTATCTTTATTGATCCTTGAATTTTCATAAGCCTCTATCCTTAATTCCTCCAGTTCATTGAGATCTAATTTCCTTTTTGTTCCGGCCAATGAGAGGTCATAATCCATTTTCTTAATTTTCCAAAATGCCTTATGTTCAATCTCCACTGGCAAATGGCATGCTTTACCATAAACCAACCTATATGGGGACATTCCTAAATTGGTTTTATATGCGGTTCTATAGGCCCAAAGAGCATCTAAGAGTTTCTCAGACCAATCTTTCCTAGAGGGGTTGACAGTTCTTTCAAGAATTTTCTTAATCTCCCTATTCACTAACTCAGCTTGACCATTGGTTTGAGGATGGTATGCAGTAGAAACTTTATGAGAAATACCATACTTAGACATGAGTGAAGAGAATGGGCGATTGCAGAAATGGGTTCCTCGATCACTGATTATAGCCCTATGAATTCCAAATCGAGAAAATATGTTCTCTTTCAGAAATCAAATCACAACTTGATGATCATTGGACTTAGTGGGAATGGCCTAAACCCATTTTGAGACATAATAAACAGCTAAGAGTATATAGAGGTATCCCCGAGAGTTTAGGAAGAGACCCATGAAATCAATTCCCCAACAGTCAAATATTTCAACCACTAAGATGGGAGTGAGTGGCATTTGATTCCTTTTTGTGATGGACCCTACTTTTTGACACCTAGGAAAACTTTGAAAAAATGTGTAGGAGTCCCTTGAGAGGTTGGGCCAGAAGAGACCACATTGAAGAATCTTAGCAGATGTTTTATTTGAGGAAAAGTGACCTCCACATGCCTCACTATGATAGAATTTAAGGATGGACTCTTGTTCAGATTCTGGAACAGACCTCCAAATTACTTGGTCATGGCAGAACTTATAGAGGTATGGATCATCAAACACATAGTGTCTAACATCATAAAGGAATTTCCTTCGAGCATGAGTCCCTAAGAATTTTGGAATGACTCCTGTAACTACGAAATTGGCTATGTCGGCATACCAAGGGCAGTCACTCATAGAGTATAAGTGTTCATCAGGAAATGAATCAGACACAGAAAGGTGATTTGAGTTGTCTTTGAATTCCATCCTAGAGAGGTTATCATCTACAACATTTTCAATGCCCTTTTTATCCTTTATTTTGAGGTCAAATTCTTGTAATAGAATGGCCCACCTAATCAGTCTAGCCTTGGCATCTTGTTTTTGGAAGAGGTATTTTAGTGCAGAATGGTCAGTGAACACAGTGATGGGAGATCCTAAGAGGTAGGACCTAAACTTATCTAAAGCAAACACAATAGAAAGTAACTCCTTTTTAGTAGTGGTGTAGTTTATTTGGGCATCATTTAAGGATTTTCTTGCATAAGCAATTACATAAGGAGTTTTATCACAACGTTTTCCTAACACAGCTCCAACAGAAAAGTCACTGGAATCACACATAAGTTCAAAAGGAAGGTTCCAATTTGGAGATTTCATAATGGGAGGAGAGGTGAGAGAGGATTTGAGGGTTGAGAATGAACCCTCACACCTTTCTGTCCAAACAAATGGAGTATCCTTTACTAGGAGAGCACAAAGGGGACGAGATATTGAACTAAAGTCCTTGATGAATCTTCTATAGAAACCAACATGTCCTAAGAAAGACCTCACTTCCTTGATATTTTTGGGTGATGGAAGGTTACAAATTATGTCATCCTTTGCTTTATCAACTTCAATCCCCCTACTCGAGACCAGATGGCCTAGAACAAGTCCCTCTTTTACCATGAAATGGCATTTTTCCCAGTTTAGGACCAGATTCTTTTCTTCACATACTGACAAGACTCTCTCCACATTCTGTAGACATCCCTCAAATGTATCCCCAAACACAGAGAAGTCATCCATGAAGACCTCTAGAAAATCCCCTACCATATCTGAGAAGATTCCCATCATGCACCGTTGGAAGGTTCCAGGGGCATTGCATAACCCGAAGGGCATGCGTTTGAAAGAAAAGGTTCCAAATGGAAATGTGAATGTAGTCTTCCCTTGATCCTCTTGGGAGACCTCAATTTGATTGTACCCCGAGTACCCATCTAAGAAACAGTAGAAGGCATGAACTTCCACTCTCTCAAGGACTTGGTCAATGAATGGTAAGGGGAAATGGTCCTTCTTGGTGAATGAGTTTAGCTTCCTGTAGTCAATGCAAACCCTCCATCCACTACTCACCCTTATTGGAAGAATCTCTCCATCCTCATTGGTTATCACTGTGATTTTGGCCTTTTTTCGAACCACTTGGATTGGGCTCACCCACTCACTCTCAGCTATGGGATATATGATACCAGATTTTAACAATTTCAGAAGTTCCTTCCTTACTACCTCCATGAGATTAGGATTGAGTCTCCATTGAGGTTGATGACATGGCTTTGAATCAGATTCTAGAACAATCCTATGAGTCTCGATAAGTGGGTTAATCCCAGGAATATCAGAAAGGGTCCAACCAATGGAATTCTTATTCTTCCTAAGGACATCTAGAAGCATCCTATCATTATTTGCTTCAAGAGAAGAAGAAATGACAATATGATGTGTTTGATTTTTCCCTAGGAAGGCATACTTTAGTGCAGCAGGAAGTTCCTTCAATTCAAGATCAGGTTGGTTCAGAATTTCAGCAGAATATTGGGACATTGGATCAAGATCAATTTCTTTTTTTAGAGTTTCAGATAGGATTGATTCCCCACATGTAGAAGTTTCAGCTACTATATTGGATTGATCAGATTTAGGGAAGGAAATTGGAGTGGTCTCCATGAAACTGATTTCTTGAAAGGTTTCACTGATTGTTGGACCTAAGACTTCATCATAAGAGAAATTTGAAAATGATTCAAGCCAAGGAGATAAACTTCCTCCATATGAACAAAGGAAATCAATCTCATCCTGACTTAAACATTCATCAAATATTCCTTGATGTTCCATGGATTCATTATCACTGCTTCCTATCATGATTACTTCATGAATGTCCTCGTCATACCCTATTTGTGAGCTTGCATTATAGATGTTCAAGTCTAGACTCATATTCCCAAAGGTGATGGTCATGTTCCCATTTCGGACTCGGATAATAGAGTTGATTGTTACAAGGAAAGGACGACCAAGGATGATTGGGGTTTGTTCCTTATTTCCTAAGTTTGGATGGTTGTCAAGGACAATGAATTCAACAGGGTAGATGAAGTTTTTAACCTTTACCAGAACATCCTTTAAAATCTCCTTTGGAACCCTAATGCTATGATCAGCAAGTTGAAGTGTGACAGATGTGGGATGGAGTTCTTCTAGGCCTAACTGGCAGTACACGGCATAGGGTATGAGATTGACACTAGCACCTAGGTCACACAAGGCTTTGACAACTTTTCTTTCTCCTAGTTCAACATTAATGTAAGGGAAACCCGAGTCTTTTAACTTAGGAGGAATGGTCCCTTGAATGGTGGTACTCACATTAGAAGCCAAAAGGACTTGGTTTTTATGTGAAAATTTTCTTTTAAAAGTGCACAAGTCCTTAAGGTAATTTGAGTAGGAAAGTATGGTTTGGATTGAATCGAGAAGGGGTATGTTCAACTTGACTTGTGAAAATATTTCTCTCAACGTTTCAGTCAACTCAGGCTTGGTTTTCCCCCTCATGCATTGAGGAAATGGTGTAGGTTGTGGGGTTGTTTGTTGAAGAGTTGTTTCCTTGACAATGTTATCAGTTTCCTCAGTTTGATCTTGTGGTTCATTTGAATTTTCATCCAAGTTTGAATCTTTAGGTGGGTTCTGAATTAGTTGTTCAGGTTTCTCAATTGATTTCCTACTTCTTAAAACAGTCACAACCTTTAGTTGTTCATGAGTTGTTTGAGCACAACTTGACTCTCCCCTTGAAGTTTAGGATGGAACTGCCTGAGTAGGCATGGGTGCCCTTCCCGTTTTGATGGTTTGAAGTTCTTTTTTTATGGAAGAGACCTCTGAGTTCATCCTCTCCATTTGTTGGCATAGTTGTTATAGTAGGCTTTGTGGAACAGTTTGGGTGGGTGCTTGAGTAGGTTGGTTTATCCTAGGGGGATATTTTGGAGGTGGGATGGTTTATTGAAAATGGACTGGTGGCTGTTGGTATTGGATAGGTTGGATTTGGAACTGGTTATGGGTTTGGTAGTTCTGATGGGGGTAAGGATTTTGTCCCTGTGGTTGGCTAGGTTGTTGGTTATCTTTCCAGTGGAAGCCTGGGTGGTCGTTATACCTTGGGTTGAAGTTGTTTTGGTATTGAGGATTTTAAAAGTTCAAAGAATTTACTTCCGCTGGGGGTCCTCCTAAAAGAACATCCTTGATGGATGGAATGGTTGGGCAGTTGTCTGTCTTATGGTCATGTTTGTCACAAATTGTGCAAACAGGGTCAACAGTTTGGATTTCATGGACTTTCCTAAGGTCTATCTCTTCAACCTTTCTAGAGAGTGCTGCGAGTTTAGCCCTAAGGCTTTCCTCTTCTCTAAGTGTATGAATTCCAGTAGTTATTTTTGGCTTTTCAGAATAAGGTGAAGTTCCCCATGTTTGGTTTTGTTCAGAAAGGCTTTCTAGATACTCGTAAGCATCATTTGGGGATTTGTTTTTAAATGTTCCATTACACATCATGTCAATGAATTGTTTGTTCCCCGGACCCAACCCTTCATAGAAAATTATCACTTGTTCAGGAATAGAAAAACCATGGTGTGGAGCCATGTTTAGAGTGTATTTGAACCTCTCCCATGTTTCATAGAATGACTCTCCCTCTTTTTCAAAAATGTTTTGGATACTCTTTTTAAGTGCAATTGTTTTGTGGTGGGGAAAGTATTTTTTGTAGAATTATTTTTGTAGATGGTCCCAAGAGTTGATGGATGATGGTCTCAAATTTTTTAACCAATTTTTATCAACATCCTTTAAAGAAAAAAGAAATATCCTCATCTTAGCTGATTCTAGTTGATGTGGGGGACACATGGTTTCTACAATGTCATTGAACTCCTTAATGTGAAGGTATGGCATCTCGGACTCCATTCCATGGAATGTGGGAAGGTGGTTTAGGACATGGGGTTTAAAGATGTAGTTGGAATATCCTAGGGAATTGTGTCTAATGCATGAGGGGGATTGGCCCAGGAAGGTGTGAGGTAGTCATTCATGGTTTGATCCATCGCATTCCCCAAGTTTGGGGATGCCTCATTTGGGTTTCCATTTTGGTTTCCACCCGGGTTTATGAGTTAGTTTCTTTGAAGACCATCCATTTAAATTGGCTCAATTTTATACTTAGGGGTGTTAGGAAGATTATGATCTAATGGAAAGAGTTCCCTTTGTGTACTTGACTCCCCAACCCCAGGACTATCCACCAACTAGACAGTTTGATTGATCGTGGGTGTAGGCGGACATGCGCCAAAAGAAAAAAATGAGAGAAAGGGACAAGATAAGAGAATTTGGACGAGAAAAGAAGAAATGGGGGAGAATAGAATGAGTGTTTAGATTACTTACTTGGGTCCCCAGCAACGGCGCCAAAATTTGATTCTCGCTCAAATTTACCCAAGAGATGAAGGTAGAACGGTCCTTGTAGTTTAGCTTGGGTTATCGAATCCACAGAGACCTAAGAAGTAACCTATAGACACACACATTCTATGGACTCTTTTAGGATATGAAGTGGCCAACTTGGACTGATTTTAGATGATTTTAGATGATATATAACAGATTTAAGTGAATTCAATTTGAAAGAATGAGTTGATCCTAGGTTATCGCTCGGGGTGGATTAGATGAATTACTTTTTTAATGATTTAAATTTCTTATAATTGAGATGGATTCATTTAAGAAGATCAAATAAAATCATCACTTACTGGTTTAATGCCTACAAACCCTAATACTAATCACCTATACACTTGAAGGATCAAAGTTTTGAGCACTCCAAGGTAGAGGTTCGTATTAGCACTTGAATGTGTGACCTTAAATTCAATAAAGATGAAGATGTTTTAAAATCATCAAATAAAAATCTCATTTAAATGAAGTGATTTTCCATTAATAGAGTGATAAATAACATACAATACAGCCCCTTTCTACTCCCTTGGATCAAACCATAAAATAGTTATCCCTCCATTGATGACATGTCTTCAACGGAAGCAGGAAGTAGACTTACAAGGGTGGAATTGAAGAAGTAAAAACAACAACAAAAAAAGACCACTCCTCCGTTGTGTGATAAATATCACAAAGTATGGTGTGAATAAATTCACACCTTGAACCAACGATATCAACGTGATAAGTATAAGAACATAATAAGAGTAAATGAAGAACTTTTATTAAGAAACTAATGTGAATTAAACAACTTACATGAGAAAGAAATGTGATTACAAACACAAAGTGGCAGCATAACACTACAATGAAACCAAACACCAAAGACTGCTAAATCCTCCAACAATAGTGCCTTAAATAGGAATTTTTGAGCCCTTGGGTCGAGCCTCCAATAGTAAAAAGCATCTCATTTAATTTTGGTTGGCCGTAGGTGGTGGAAAGCTTGTGGAATTTGGACTTTTCCACATTTGACCCGAGGTGGCAGCCAACTTTCATCCACCAAACAGATGCGTTTGGATGACCTTCTAGATGGACGAATCTGAGTGGTCCATAGAAGAATAAAATGGATCTCCAGATATATTCTAACCTCATGTAAATCTTGGGTCTATTTGGATTTGGGGATTCCGAGATATGATCAAATTAGTGGGCTATTTTTCTGGGCCGCAGAATCTGGCCCAGAATTTTATCTCTAAATTGGGCCGCCTAAATGACCACCATGGAGGCCGAATTAGCATTATCTCCTTCAGAGTGATTTGTTCCTATACATGTCTTATAGCAGCCCACGAAATGTGGGATTAATGGGGATTGTATGTTGGGCCCCATAGTCTCATTAGTGGGCTGGTGTCCAATCTTCCTTCTCTAGAATTGCTTCCTTTCATCACAAAATATCCCCATCTTCTTCCATGAATTATCCATTGATCCCTGAATGAAACATGTTCATATTGGAGTGTAGATAAATTTCCAAAAATATCAAATTAAAATATTGATAATCAGATGAATCATTGGGTACTTCAAATGATGTTTAAAAATGTACCACATAATAGTGCATTTTAAGAAGGTATTACAATCATAATGTGAAATGATGTTCAAAGTGTAAAATGCACTAAAATGGTATTTATGAATAATAAAAAAAACGAATATTATGGATATTAACAATTAATATTAGCCTCATTTAGTGGCTAATAATCTAGATTTGCCTAGGAACATATAGTCCACTAGTATTATCATGTTTATTATAATGAACAGGCTTCATACTAGACCTAATGTTATATAAATTTTTCCCAAATGTGTATAGTTCTCTCACACAATCGAAAACATTGAATCTATTTTAAATTCAATAATAATGTTTAACTTTTAAATATGCTTATATCAAGTTATTATTATGTTGTTTATTTTTTCTGTTCTTTAACATGAACAACCACATGATTTTTATTACTCTATTTTGTTATCTCCCTCAAATAATATATTCAATTATTCCCACATGTACACTACACTAGAATTTTTTCTTTACTCAAATTTTTTTACACTTCATGTATGCAAGAACCTATTTTTTTAACTTGCACATAATAATAGCTTCTTATTCAAATTTTAATTCCAAATTAAAATTAAAAAAATAAACAATTCAATTTAATTGATTCTAATTTATTATTATTTTTTTAAGTTTTTTAGAATTTTCAAGGTATCATGCTAAGAGTTCACATATTCTAGCATGAAAAATTAGTTTTCCTTAACTGATTCTCTCTTTTGAAGAGAAACATATTTTTAGACAATATAAAAACATATTTATTTTTCAAAATAGAATAAAGATTGTTTTCTATGGACTATTCATCATTGAAAAAATATCCTGTTTACTTTTTCAAGATGATAAGGTTAAAATATAGAAACATATCCATGAAATGAAGTATCTATCTCTAAAAAATTAAATCATAAATCCCCTTGGTGATATTTGACCCACGATACATGATATTTAACATCATATAATTTAAGAAAAACTACTAAATTTTTCTTTATATTCTAGAAATAATTCAACTAAAATTCCCTTATAATTTTAAAACTCCATGTAAACATTCATATAAAGTACATTTTTTCCTATGTGAAACATATCATGTAATAGGAGAACATTATATATATAAATGTTATCCAATTAAATATCTTCATAATATGTTTTAATTTATATATCTAAAGTGATATTCACAAAGGATATCTTAATATGGATAAATATATTATCTATTCTCAAAAAAACTATTATTTATCTAAAAACTGATTGTGTATCACATTCCTTTTGTAAATTTAATCCTCAATATAAAAAATCTTCATATTTATACTCAGATTATACTTATATATGCTTTACCTTTTTTAAATTCAATACCAAATTACAGAAAACTTCTTAAATATTCTCTAATTGTTCTTATACATTATCATTTTTTATAAAATGCATGATTCATTGAATAATCTTCTTACACATTAAAGATTTCTGGACTTTCCAAATTTCAGTTTCAACTCAAAAATTCTATAAATCATAAAATAGATTTATAACCTCTTTATTTCTTCTATAAAATTCTATAAATATATTTAAAATACTTTTAAGCATCTAAATAACGTTCAACTAAAACAAAATACTTCATTTTCTGTAGGATGCAATAAGCTTTATGCATTGAAAACGATGTCTAACACATTAAACATATGAAAAATAATATTTAATAACTCCAATTATTTTTCATTAATATTTCATCCCTAGATGAATACTTAACAAATTATGATCATTTTCATCAAAACTTGATCAAAAAAACTTCTGCTTGGGTTACAAAAACTCCCAAAGGCCTCAAAATTTCCCAAAACATCTCCAGGTCTAAAAAATCTACCACATTGAATTTTGTTGGAAACCAAGGAACATAAATTAATTTCCAACTCAATATATATAGAAATAAATCATCCTTCAATATTTATAACCATTGGAAAATGAAATCAGTGTATTAAATGAAAATATTAAATAGTAGTATAGTTTTTTTATAAAATTGTAACTCACATATACTACTTCAATGATCCTGATCATTTTGATATCTATTGAAAAATAAAATATTATTTTCCCTTGATACCACTTGAGACCAACCTAAAGTTATTTTTTTTCAAATTTTAAAACTTTTATTTAAACTAATAAATAATAAGTTTCTAAAAACATGCTCACAAAACAAATTATAA
Source organism: Viscum album (assembly GCA_963277665.1). Taxonomy (NCBI): domain Eukaryota; kingdom Viridiplantae; phylum Streptophyta; class Magnoliopsida; order Santalales; family Viscaceae; genus Viscum; species Viscum album. Next base: position 351,596,435 of record OY728125.1, on the reverse strand, counting down.
TATTAAAAAAAATCACAAAACTCACACACCAACATACTGAACTCAAAAATTTCCCATTTTAATAACTCTCGAAAAATAAAATATCCATCCCTAATTACATGCTCAAAACTATCCACTTTTAATAAATATATATAAATAAATGACCCCCTAAATAAGAGGACTCTACCCAATAGGTAAAACATATAGAAATAATTTATCAGTGAAATAGTTTTATTCTAATTTATAAATACATTTTATACACATAAAGTGATTTATATAGTACTTATTCCTCTTATAGAACAATATCTAAAAAGAATGTGATTTGAGGGAATGATTTACTATTGTATAGACTTGAATGGAATGAGTTTTACTTCCCACGATCATCCTTAATCTTTGAAATAAATCATTTAGTAGTGGTTTAGTAATGATATATTATATTATCTTATTTGTTTGAAAAATTAAAAACAAAAATAGATTTTTATCTACATTATCCTTAATGTAGTGATATTTTATATCAATGATCTTTCATCCTTACTTATAATTATAATTTTTAGATAAATTTATAACACTTTTATTATTATATCCCACAAGTAGTGAAAACATCACTTCAACATTTAGATTTTCCAATTGAATCCTCATCCACATCAATGACATTATAGAATGAGTTATTACCATATATTATTCTTTATAATTCATTATGGTTATAGTTATTTGTTTCTTCTTATTCCAATATATATACCATTCTACCAAAAATAAATCTCTACTAGATTCAGACCTCCTATTATATATATTTCACACCCAATATGCATCTATATAAGAAAATATATCAATCTTTATACTATTATCATATTTCAATCCAAAGTCTATTTTGTGTTTTATATACTTGAGAATTTTATTTCTAGCTATGAAATTAGACTCATTAGGCATAATTTTCTACATTTCACATAATTTAATTGCATATATAATTTTTGATATTAAATATTCAAATTATATAAACTTATTATAAAAATACTGAATTGCATTGGGTAAATTTATTACACTTTCTCATCCTTAGATAGTTTATTTCCCACTGAGATAGGTGCAGAAACCAATTATTAATCCTATATGACAAAATTCTATTAATGTTCTTAAGAATACTTCTCCCAAGATAAAAAAACATGATTTTACTCTTGAGAAATTTATAAGCCCCAAAAAATTTCATTTATCCAATATTGTACATTTAAAATACTATTTATTCACAACATAAAACAATTCACAAGAATATTATTCATTCCCTGCAAAATATTTTATCATCTAAAAAACAATAATAATAATTTATAACTTATTATCATCTTCATTATAGAGATTTTATCCGCTGGTACTTTCTTAAACATCAACTGCTTCAATATAGTATGTAAGTTATAATATAATTATAATGAGACTTGTTTTAAACCATATATATATTTATTTATCTTTAATACAAATCTCTTATCTTCAGAATTAAATAATATATTAGGTTTCTCAAGGTATACTTCCTATTGTAACTCTCCATTGAAGAACGAAGCTTTAACATCGATTTGGAAAATCTTATATTGACTTTGTGATACAATAATAAGAAATATAATAATACTATATAGTTTATAAACTAATGTTAAGGTCGCATAAAACATAAATTACATTAACTTTGGAGTAACATTTGAACTTAAGTCTTCCCTTATTTTTTTAAAATTCCTCTTTTTTAGTAAAATAATTTTGAAGCACCCACTTTGTTTAAATAATTTTTTTAAGTCCAAGATTTGTTACAAAATCCCAATTTTTATACTCATAAATTTTACTTAATTATTCATTCATAAAATTTATCCACTCTTGATTATGAAAATATTCATTCACATATTTTTGATGAACTTGAAAAAATAGCGATGTATGTGTTGCTTTTAGAATGTTATTCTAGTCTAAACTAGTTATCCATATTCTATTATGATATTTTGGACATCAAAAATCTTTATCAGACTTGAATGAATTTAAATAGGATATTCTTCATCACTAATTACTGAATAATAATCATCAATGTTTATTACTTAAGTATTCTAATTATTTCAAGGAACCTATTTCTTATTCTTAACAAAATCTACTTCATGATTATCACTTATAGAACTTAATTATTTATATATAATATCATCATTTGAGTTTTCAAGCAATTTTTTATTAGTAGTATCTAAAATATTCCATTCTTTAATAGTAACATTATCTTCCATTTGGTGGAAAATTGTGGAATATTCCATTTACTCCACTTTGATCAAACATCCCAAGATGTTCATCATTTACATTAATTATACATGGGATTCCAAGAAACCTTAAATTTTTCAAAATTTATAGGATTATTATAATTAACTTCATATAGTTACCTATATTAATTTGGTTTATATAGAAAATGGGTTTAAATGTGAACTTCCACAATAATTTCTTGTCTTTAGAAATATTGTGATATATCATTCTTGATTAACATGGTATGTGGAATTTCTATCAAAATTATATTATTTCATTAAACGGACCCATTTTTGGGGGTTTTATGGTGCACTGAGTTCATGGTAAATAACATTTTTCTCAAGACATTCATTAATATTACATTGTAATATTATCTACCATTACACATCTAGATATTTTTCATGGATAAACAACTCTTATTTTTAGCATTATTTCTGAAACCTTTAAAATTTTTAAATGACTCGAAATTGTGATTAAAAAATATAAAACCAAAATTTTTATTAAATTCATCAATAAAAAAAATAAAATACTTTTCTCCACTTTTTTATTTATTCTTAATCATTCATTAAATTTCATAATGAATGAGGTCTAATGGATGTTATGTTTGAATCTGTACTTTGTTGTACAAAAAGTCAATAATCACTCAATTTTGACAAAAAAAAACATCTTGTTTTCCTATATTTATATTATATGGAAATCATGATAATTCTCTCAATGAGTAAGAATTATCAAATTATTTTGGATGTGATAATTGAGACTTCAATTACAAATTTATTTTCATCTTTAAGATTAAATAACATGTATTTTCTCATCCACCAATCTAAATTTTTTTACCACTTGATCATCTTACACTTGTAAATACATTTTAGTCTTCCAAACTCTTAAACAAGGACCCCAATTTATAAAAAACTGTTTCATTACCTCCATCACATAGCTGATATACACTTAAAAAATTATGTTTTTACCTACCAATAAATAAAGTATTCTTAGACATTAACATCTCCTTTCCAATAACCATTGAATTAAATCACTTAATTTTAAGTGACCCATCATTTTAAAATTCTAATAACCCTTATTTTAACTTTTAAAAATATTTAAATAAATTTAAATCTACTATAACATGTGAATAACATCCACTATTTAGAATCCATGGAAATTATTATTTAGATTATTAAAGTGTTACTTCAAATTTTTTTTTCCATTTCCCTTATTCTGATACTTTTGAGTATTTAAATTCATACTCAATTGGTCTAGTAGTATTTTGAGATAATTTCATACAATGTGACTTATCTAATCACATATTCCATGAACTTATTTTAATTATTGAAATTTATTCCCCGCCTTCAATCCCTAATTTTCAATTTTCTTTTGAACTTTTTTATTCTGATGGGGATGAATCCCCCTCACACATTTCCTCCTATACCTTATAAGAATTTGAAATTTTGAAAAATTTCATACCATGTTCATAAAATCTCCTCAATGGAAAAATATCCATAAAGGCATATAGCTTTCCGCCTAGATGTTGAATCCTCTGTATCTTCCTTATTTTAACAATTAATGTTAGTTACTTTTTGTAAAATAAAATTTTGGTAGACTCCAAAAATATTTACTCTCACTTTAAACATATTTATATCCTTTGAAAAATCACTATTTGAGGTATTTTTAAATTTTAATTCAGTGTTCCTTGACTTTTTAGATTTCTGATAATCTTCTTGTTTTTCTACAAACTTGAATTCTATAACCTATGACTTAAACATAGACTTTCTAACATAACTTTTATTATATTTTCACCCTTTGAGTGTGGTATTGTTTTTTTGGTAAACGTTTGTCTAACAACTTTGTGAATATTAAAAATATTTCATAATATTATTTTTTTATCTTTCACCTACTTATTGAATTGAATTCTAAAAAATAGATTTTTATTTGTCTAATTAATTTTAAACACTGAAAAAAGAAATTGGATAGTCTCAAGAACCTTCCACTTATGTATATATATTTGTTCTATTTTATCTATTAAATTATTATATTCAGTAATAAATTTCTTCAAGCCATTAATCTCTTTCACCAACCATAACTCTTTATTAGTGTGTGTATAATAATTGTTTTGTGAGTATTGGTTATATTTATTTAATTTTTATCCCCATTATCTAACTTTGAGATCTTTGACATGAATTCTTTGAGTTGGTAATTGAGTAATAATTCCATTTATTATTCTTCCTCACTCATAAAATCACAACATCCATTTTTTATTAGTTATTCTTCATTTACATTAGTAATATATAGTATTTTTTATAAAATCATTTGAAATATTGAATTAATTTTATTATACACTACTTTAAATATCTCAAAATTTCATAAGAAATTTATCATTTTGTATTTAGAAAATTTCCTACCCATTTGTTTTGAAAAAAAATTATTTATTAGATTTTGTTTCTTTATTCTTATAGAATCTCCTTGTCCTCCCATCCTCATATTCATTGACTTATTATTATTATAAATCTATATTATTTAATACAAAGTCTATGAAAAATATACACTTGAAACACTTTATTAGAGTCTTCCCATTAAACCTTAGTTTTCCACTTCTTATACTTCTAGATATGGGTGACATGTGTTTTTCAAAATCAATTTAACACCTTCTTCTTCAGAATATTCTTCTTCGAAAACTGATTATTACTTCGATTCCTCTTATTTTTAGGATTTAAAGGATATTTCCCTTATATAATTCCACTTAATTTTAATAAATTTCACTTTAACATATAATATGCAATAGGAATGATTTGTAAAGACTATAAATTAATTGTTTCCTAAATCATTATATTTAAGTGTTGAAAATTTTCCATCAAATTATTCTTGTAAAATGTGTAGTATCTACTTAAAAAAATCACATCCTTCTACTTTTCACGAAAACCTCTATAATACCAAACTAACTCATTAAAACAAGTGAATTATTCATATATAGTTTCATCTTATATTATTTTAAAGTTTTTATACATTAACTTATAAACTTTTAGTTTAACTTGCTTAACCTTTTCATTGCCTTTATTGATATATTATAATTTATCCCCTGCAGATTTTTTTATTGATCCCTTTTACCTTGAGTAAATTATTCAAAAAAAGGGAAAAAAGATTTCATTTTGAGCATGGACATAATCCTCTATGTTCTTCATATAAATTTGTATCATATTAACCCCTTCAAAGAGAGGAAAAAATACATCAGTTTTATCCACTAAGAACATCCAAATAGATTTATAACAAATAAAGAAAACATACAATATTTCTATATATAGAAATTGTTTTCCTTTGAAATATGAAAAGAAATTAATGTTCCATGAGTTAAGGTTGGAAATATTTATTGAATAAATTCAGTGACTAAGTCTTTAATAGGAGGAAATATTTATATTCATAATTCAAACAACAAAGCATTTTCAAAAGGAACTAGGATCTGATACTACCTGAAAATAAAATATACGATTTGTGAATATTCACTAAGAGGTGAGTAAATAAATGAATTTAATTAATTTTTAATTTTCATTTATGAAACTAGCTTTATGACCTATTGAAGTAAAACACTTTATTTTTGTCACTCTCCTCTTAGTGAACCAATTAAAAACCAATATTACGCACCAAAGGTTTTTTATCATGATAAATTCATTTAATTAATATTAGTGAATGATATTAATTGAAAATATAATACATATTAAATAAAATATTTTTTATATTCATCTAACAGATTTTATGTACATAAGATAAGAATAGATCCAGTTTTACGTAAAAAAAAGTGTATTTTTCTAAAAAGGCAATTCAGCCGCATTTTAATGGAGCACTTATTTTAAGAATAAATTAAGGAATTTTTTAAAGTTTATATGTAATAATATATATAATTTTTTAAATAGGAAAAAAAATTATCTTAGGGTGAATTTTTGGTATTTTTCTGAGAAGTTTCATTTGTTGATTAATAGTGAAAAATATTTAATTTTAATTGAAAAATTCTTATTCGAATAATTTATTAATACATTTAAATTTATTTAAATTTAGTTTTAAATTTTTATAGTAAAATCATAAATAAATTAATTCTATTTAGGTAATTTTAGTCAATTAAATATTTATATTTGATATTAAAACATTTCAAACTTTTGAACATTTTTTCTTTAAAAACCCTCTTTATTGTCCCGTCTGTGGGATTAAATTTAAATTAATGTGTATAAATTATATTATTTTAATTTTAAAAAAATGGATTCCAAATTTTGAATCCAAATAATTTATAACTTCTAGTAAGTTCAACTTTTTTTTTACCAAAAATATTAGTGAAAGTAATTAACTTTAATTATAGTGATTTAGAGAAAAATTAGCTTAAAAAGTGACTAAACGATACAATTAAGGGACAAAATGACCTATAAACATGTACATAACCTATTGGATGGACATATTTAGACCATATACTCACTTTTATCGAATTTGGTTCATTAAGTAAGGAACATGATGTAAGGTATACTGCTCAATAGCGTTTACCTTTTTATATTTATATAAATGATACTCCTCCTCCATTATAAAAATGAAATCACCCCTCCAAATTATTTACACATCTCAATCCTTATGTCTCATCAAAACACTAGAAAAATAATCTCCCAAAATCCTTATAATAAAACTATAATACTCACTTTTTGAATAATGAAAACTAAAGAAGTCTTTTGTTATAAACCAAAAGGAGTTACCTGAATAAGAGGTAACATTCTTCAATAATTATTTTTATTTCATTTACTTATCCACCAATTAATTTTTTATATTATTGTTATATAATAACCTTAGTAAATTAAATATAATTATATTTTTTATTCTAATATTTATAACTACATTTTCACACACATCCGTCAAATGGGATACAAAGTCATCGTTCGTGTGTACGCCAGTGTACCACCTCACGAACTGATGTCATTTATTATTCCATTACCCTATTTAATGGTTAGATATAATAATGTAATTTTAGTTTATATATTATATATATATTATTTATAATGTATTTATTATTTTTACACTTTTTATATAACTATAAATTCATTCCTTCTATTTTGTGGGAATACAGTAATATCATCTGTGGCCATGGAAACTACTGCCTCCTAAAATTGATTTGATTATATCACACTATAAATGGAATATATTAATAATAATTTTAATTAAAATATGTAAAATATATGACATTAATATGATATTGTAATTATAATGTACATAAATTTATTTTTTATTAGGTCACCTAGGCTAGATACCCTGAGAGGGGGGGGGGGTGAATCAGGGTATAAAAGATTAAAAAAACGACCCCTTTGATCTTGTTTAACTATTTGAAAAAAATCTATTATAACTATCCTTCCAATTATAGAGTATGAACAAATCTTAAAGCATGAACATGAAACAACAATTTTACTTGTTTCACCTTCACTAGGCTATGTCCAAGGAGCATACACCGAGAATGTTTCGATGTACCAAATCCACTAAAACTGCACTGCTATTTAAAAGTTCTAAGTGGACTCACTATCCTTCCAAGTTTATAACCATTCAAAATTTGAGAACTCACTTCTCTCTCCACTAAAGGGATCTCACTACTTCTTTAGAAGATACACTCAATGTTTATAGACCTATAGGTCTCTTCATTATCAAGAATGAATAAATCCTCAGTTATAGAGATATGCTATATGTACGTTAAAATTTCATCCACTGATTAATAAATGTTTTCCAATGATAAATGGGAAACAACATTTGAAAAAACCTTTACAAATATCCCTACTTCATGAAGCTCCCAATTTCAAAAATCTCAAATAAGCCTTCAAAAAGTCTTTGCTTATTTTCAAAGAAAAAACCTCCATATATCTTAGGCCATCACAGAGCTCAAGCCATCATAAACTGACATCCTTCTAGAATCTCATAGAGCCAATGTGGAACATACCTCTTTCGCAGACCTAGATTAACCACCGTGAAGCTATTATCTTTTTTTAATCACACTGCCTCTGTGAAGCTCCTTTACGATTTGAGAGCTACCAATTTTTCTTAACACACTCTCTACTCTTTTCAAGGTGTTCGACGCCTATTGAGAGGCGATTCCACTGACTTGATAATATTCCTTGAAAAGTCTGTGCCACATCCACTCAAATCACATTTATTAGAAATTCCTGCTGAAATTCTCTCTATTTCACGAAGAACCATAATAATTTTCAAATCACTGAGCTCATTATAATCACAGATCATTATGTCAATTCCTTTGCGCCACCACTGTAATGATCCCTCATAATTATCTTAACTTATACTATTTGTGAAGCTCATCGTAATCACAGAGCTCATAGATAACATTCTTCATTTCTTTGTGAAATTCAATTCATGAAGCCCATATTTGCAAAACTCATGTCTTTACCATAATTTGATGATATTTTCAAGGTAATTCACATTTTTCAATGCTCACGAAAATCAAAATTTTAGACCCCAAAAATTTGTCAAACACTGGAAAATGGCACCACCTAGTATCTGTTCTTTGGTACCACCTCAAGATCACCCATTCCTTTTTCATGCTTCTTTGTCAACATGGACTATCAAAAACATCTCTGTAACTTTAGAATTCACCATAAAAACCTGATTTGTCAACAAACACAATCAACCCTAAAATTATTCAATGTTACATTGATGGATGTTTCCCAATATTTTGGAATCTCTCCTTTTTATTAGATAACTTTACATATAATTTTAGAAAAAGAGGATCTTTTAAGTCTTAGTGTCTTGAAAACAAGGTACATAATACATGAAAACATATAAAAAAATAATTCTATTACACAAGAATGACTTGTTAAAGGTTCATCCTAGGTAAATTTATTGCACCTCAAAAATTATGGATATACATCAATGGAAAGCGTGAGATTAAGTCCCGGTAATGGATAACAAGGGAAAACATTTACATATGATCTTGATAAATATTAATAAGAACTTGAATAATATCATAAGGGAATGATAAAGAGGCATATCATAAATAAAATAAAATGAATCATAACATGTAAAAATTTCTAAAAAAGTCAATTTAGACATTTATAATCATATCACCAAGGTCTATCCCCAAGGTCTATCCATAAGGTGTCATAAAAATTACCAAGGTTATTCATCAACGTGTCATAAATCGTGTCATCTATAGAGATTAAATTATTTTCCCAATGAATTGGAGTAATATCAGGGTGAAAAATTAATATGTATTAATTAATTTTATCCACATATATCATAATAAAAATCTTATAATTAACCTTTGTAAAATGAAGGAGATGGGTTTCATTTTAAAATTATGGCATTTTAAAAAGTGCTTAAAAATATAATGTTTTTTTATTTTAAACCCATGAAGAAGGAAGGCAGGTTTCATGTATGTTTATCCCAGAATTAAAATAGATATTTTTTATATCTATATAAATACCCATGGGGAAGATAGAGGTTTAATTATTGACAAAATAAAATAAAATAATTTCTTGATAAAAAGAGAGAATTTTTGAGGTGAAAATATGGTAGCATAACGACTATAAAACATGGTTTTAGAAAACATTAAAAAGAGGGATGGAAAGGGTGTAAAACTCATAAATTACTCTTAATATAGTAAAGGGATAGAATAAAGTGTAAAAAATAACAGTATATGTAAATTTCAAATACATGCCACCTAAAAAGAAAATTGAAAGGAAAAGCGATGTTGAGATTTCCCTTACCTTGAAAACTGACTCCAAAAAATCAACGATTGGGAACTTGGGGGATTGAGGACACCTTGAGAGGAATCCTAGGGAGGTAATACTATCATATATTTAAGTATAGTGAATTGATAATTAAATATAATGGAGGAATGTGTGTGTATTTATATAAAAATTGAGGGAGTTTTTTTATTAATTATTGAGGACAACTATGTAGTGGTATTTGAAAAACCATGGGCTTGACCATGGTTTTGACCATTGTATTGGACACTAAAAACAAATCTTATCATATTTTAAAGCACGTGATTTGATTAAAATTTTAAATTAAATATTACACCATTATGAGGTCATTAAACACAACGGAAACTGAAAACTGTATTTTTTCTATTCACTAAAAAACTATTTTAAAAAAAAAATCTCATAAATTCCTCATAACCCAATATCAACCTTATGAAATCAAAAATGAAATTTATTTTATAATTAAATTTCTCTAAATATGATAAAGTAAACTTTTAACTATAAAAATACTTATTTATTAAAAATAATAGCGGACCGAAAATTCATAGTAAACTCTATAGTAAAATTTTCAAATCATGAAACAATTAAAATTATTTTATCATTTCTAATTAAAAATTAATTTATTTATAAAACTATTTCATTATAATAGGAATTATTAAAAAAATATTAGTTTAATATAATAATTTATATCTCTATAAAAAGTACAATTTATTATAAAAAAATCAAATTTTCAAATTCCATATCAATTTTTAAGAAAAACTATTCTTATAATGTAAATGATGAAATAAAAATTTCATTTAAACAAAGGGATTCTATTTTAAGTTATTATTACCTTGAAACATAACCCCTTAAAAAACACATATGACTAAAGGGTTAGGTGTGCGATGGTGATGGACTCATGGGGCGACTCAGATAACATCACCTGAGTGGTAATCTCCACTAACATAAAATTATCTCATAGGAAATTTTGTTCAAACATAAAATGTTGAAGCTTGACTTGGGCTTGGTTAAGAGAAAAGATCAGTGACACTAAATCCTTCCCAAAATCTGATAAATTATCTTCATATAACTTTGTTCTATTGGATGAGGTAATCAACTCTTCATTTTGCATTAATTAACCATTATAATTTCTATTTATAAACAATAATCATAGCATTAAGAGTATAGTTTCTAATGATCCTATTGACCAACCATAATAATTGACCAACATCCATATAACGGTCTAAACCTAAAGGTCTCATTTCAATTAAAGTCACTTCATTAATAAAGGGATATAGTTTTGTTGAGTACAAAATAATATATCACAAAATTTCAGGAAACAATTACTATTTAAAAGGTTTAAGACATTACATATATCATCTAATATTAATTATTTTAATTAGGATAAGTAAATTAAAATAATGTTCATTCGTACGTATGACCTACCATCTCCATGAATGGTGCATTTCATTTATATCTCCAAATTTTATGAATTATTTTAGATACATATATACTGAATATGTATGATATTTAAATCATGGTTTATGATTATATGTATAATGAATTTGACTATATATTGATGTATTAAAACATAATTTATTTTATACACATAATCAATTAATTGATTAATTCTCACTTCAATGTTATGTTCATTTTAAGGGATATTTCACAATCTCCTTCCAATCAAGATTTTTTATTCTTGAATTTTCATTAAATAAAATTATATTATCATTCTTTATTAAATCCATTAATTTTATTATCCTTTTTATTCATGATATTTTTCAATTAATATTATCATTTTTCACCCCTTCTTAATTAATATATTTTATAAAATGTTTTTTTTAAAATACAACTCCATTTATCTCTTCAGTTGGAGATTTTTTTTCTCTAAAAAAATGTAAAAAAATGTTTTCAAAAATGTTTTGACCATTTAAAAATTATTAAATAAAAAATTTATACCCATTTTTATTTTATAGAATCATCTCGTCACTTTTAGAACAAGGAACTTTTCTTACATTTTTAATGTGTAAAATTAATGTTCATTTTTCCATTTACAGAATTACCCGACATCATTTCTTTAAGGATTACATGAAAACATTACAAATTTATTTTAAAGAGAATGTTTTTAAAATTTATTTTTATAAAAAATGGGTTTAAATATGTTTTTAAAAGGAAAATAATATTTTCCTCAATAATTATTTTAAATGATCTTTTTATAGTACTCCTATTGATCAACGTCAATAGCCCTTTATTTTTACTCCACTATGGATATGTTTTATTAATACCATCCGTATTATTTCTCTAGATGGTTTATGATTGATTTAGATAAGGATAATATTGATATTCCATTCCATGATTAATTTTTTAGTCCCAATGAAATATTCAATTTTAAGTGATCACTGAACATTAATTTTACCCCAAATATACATATCATTTATCATGGATATGATTTTTTTCATAAATAGTATACCATTTTTTCATACGTTGTTCACTTTGAATATTATCTAATATCTGGGGGAATATTGAAAAATACTCATTTTTTACACAATATAGATATTTTATAAGGACATTTTTTCATGAATTAAATTGATTATTTTATATATTAAGAATGTTTTGGACAGGTACGACACGGGTGGGGCCAGATTATATATTTCCCCTTAATGCTTCACTAATCTCATGGGATGAGTCAGTTGGATAAAATAAGTAGATTTTTTACAAAGTATGTTTTAAACTATCTTATGAAACGTATTGATTGTAAAGGTATGGTGTAACTAGTAAAAATGGAGTCCAATAATTAATCATTGGTCTCATTAAGATTCAATTATTTTTGTTCATGAGATTCTCACTATGAAAAAAATATATGGATAAGTTTTATTATAATTTTATTAATTAAATGACATGGTTTTTAGTTATTCACCTTTCTATATTGATTATTCCATATCTAGTTATTTAAATGAAACATGTTTTTATTTATTTACCTTGTTATGTTGTTTATAAACTCTCACGCAGTTTATTAATTGCAGGGAATGTGTGTGTAGTTACTTACCTATCTATATTAATTATTCTCATTGATTCATTATTTTTTCCATTATACTTAACCATTATTGATCATTTGAGCTCAACCTTGTATTATTTCCTTTCGTTAGAAATCGATAAAGTGTACTAAGAGATATATGAAAGTATGTTCTAAGTGGGAATAATGTTATCCTTAAAAAATTTTTATGTTGTAATTAGTTTATTCATTTATAATACAAGACTCTTGTATGTATCTAGTAAATTAAGAATTCTATACTCTTCAGTCCTTGGGTATTTTATACCTTTTAATCATGAAAATGTAATGGTAGTAGACACTAGAACCATACGTGCTGGGGTCGGGTCGCTAGAGTTGGTATCAAAGGAAGTTTAGTAACAACCTTGGAATCTATATTTAGGAGAACCTAGAGTTGGTAAAATAACCCTAAGATAGAATTTGAGGATTATCATAGAAGAACATATGTATTTATTACCTTAAGAGTTATGGATGTTATTAGATTATTATGATATTAAGGTTGATCATATGTTTTATGTCTTGAAAATAACTTTTTATGTTTTATGTATTGGGAGTATACCAAGATTAAGGAAATCTTAGGGAATATTTTGGGAAGTATAAGTTTTAATATAAAGAGTTATCTGAGAAATAATGAATTTACATTTTATAAGTGTAATTGTAGAGGTATTGATAACCTTTATGGGTAATATGATCAGTAATGAAATCATAATAATAGTAAAATAAGATTATTATACTTTAAAAAAAAGGTTGTATTAAAAAACATAGTAAAAAAGTTATTTAAGGATTAAATTTCAAGGATGTACATCATATTTTTGGGAGTTACATGGGAATTATATTAATTTGGTTTTATAAAAAAGACAACTTGTATTCCTTGTGACAACCCATAAAATCTGATAAGGCGGTGGATCTTGAACACATGACTGAAGGATGATAAGGGTTTTATATATACCACTTGCCTACATGATGTCCTCGTTAATATATCATTGTTTTTAGTTGAACAATTTGATGAATAAATATTAATGATGATCCAATACTATTACTTCTGTGGTTTAGAGATTAATATATTGAAAATATCAATTTTAGAAATTAGTTATAGACAAATATAAAGATGTGTTTTATGGATCTTATGATCCATTGAAATAAAATTTTAATGCTTCAAGCATAGAAATTAGTTTTTGGATATTCATTTCATGTAGTAAGGGATGTAGTAGAAATTGATTGAAGAAATACCAAAGGATGAAATTATGCTTATATACATATTTCACGTTATTATATTTTCTAATATTATTATGAAGTAAAATAATTACTCAGAATTAAAAAGATTATCTTGAAATAAAATGTCATCCTAATACCTTACTTTTTGTTGAAATGATGGTATTTTAATTCATCACCGATTTGTGGTTTTGAGGCCTTTATCTTTACATTGATCATTCAATTTTTTGTCATCAATGAACTCAATATCTATAATTATTTATTCTTTTACTTCAAGTCCATTTATTCACTTTCCACTAATGTTCTCATTAATATAAACCTAATTATTTGTTATTCCATGCGACCTTTGTATATCTTACTCTCTCTTATAAAGATGATATTTTATTAACATTTTACAATGTTGGATTTAATTTAAGTAATTTTAAAATATAAAACACTAGATTAGTAAGATTAAGTTTAAATTGTGTGGACACAATTTAATTAATGCGGGGAGAATGAAAAACCTCAAAATTATTATGTAAGAATATTGTGATCGATAACGTGTATGACATGAAACACCAACTATTGAAGGGAATATAACATCATGAGACTTTATAATATATTTAATATATTATATAAATTTAATCTATTTTTTTTTCAATTAACACAAACTGAGTTATCTTTCACCACATAGAACAATGAGTTTCTTCGATATCTTGTTCTATAGTAAAGGCCGAGTTTTACCGAACAACAATATATTATTAAAATATTATTATTTAATATAATATGATAAAACCTAACAATTAAATTTTTAGTTATGAATATGATTAACTAAAATATGAAAACATATTATTGAATTAATTGGTTACGAATTAAATATAAATGAATATAAGAACCAATTATATATAAAGGTGTTGATTTTATAAACACTATTATTATGCGCCAAAGGTATTTTATCATAATAAATTTAATTCCGTACTATTTCTGAATAATACTAATGAAATATATATATATTTATATATTAGTTAATCAAATATTTTTTATATTCAACAAATATATATTATAGGCATAAGATAAGAATAAATCTAGTTTTGTGCATAAATATTGTATTTTTTCTAAAAAGGAATTTTTTCCACCTTTTAATGGTGAACCTATTTTAAAAATAAAATATAAGAATTTTATAAAATTTATATTCCAAAAATAAGCTTAATATTCTAAATTGTAATGTTAAAATTCTCTTAGGGTTCATATTTTTTATTTTTCTAAGAAGTTTCATTTATTTATGAATAGTGGAAAATACTAAATTTTAATTAGAAACTATTTTTATCAAATTTAATTTTATAGATAAATTATTTTTTAATTTTGTTTTAAATTATATTTAGTTAAATTATGAATTAATTAATCCAATTTAGGTCATTAAAATACATATCAATGTGACATTGGATATAATAACATTTCAAACTTTTGAAATATTTTAAATTAAAAATACGCTTTGTCTTCATGTCTACGGGATAAAATTTAAATTAATTTCTCCCACTTATGTTAATTAAATTAGGAAAAAAGGATTATAAATTTGGAATAAAAATAATATGAAATTTCAGGTAAGGTCAAATTATTTTTTGACAAAAAATATTAACGAATGTAATTAAAATTAATTATAGCGATTAAGAGAACAAATAGCTTAATAAGGGACTAAACCTTAAACTTAAGGGCCAAAATGACGTATAAACATGTAAAAACCATATTTTATGTACATAGTTTGACCACAACCTCACTTCTATCGAATTGGGTTCAATATTAGATGAACATATGTAAGGGAGGACTCTCAATATTCTTTACATTATTTATATTTACAAGAATGTGACTCCTTCACCATAGAAAAAAAACTCAAGCCTCCCACTTATTCACACCTATCAAGAAATTTTTATAAAAAAACATGACCAAATAATCACCCAAAATCACTATAATCATCCTATATGCCTAAATCTTTTAATAAATCAAACAAATTAATTCTTTTGGTAAAAACCAAAAGGAGGTACCCAAATAAGAGGTAATATTCTTAAACAATCACTTTTGTTTCATTCAAATATCAACCACTCAAATTATTTTTATATCATGATTATATAATAACCTTAGAATATTCAATATACTGATATTATTAGGCTAATATTTGTACCTACAATTTAACAAACATTTATCAAATGAGATAGACAATCATCGTTTGTGTGTACGGAGTACTACCGTATCACAAACTAATGTCGTTTTTTCATCCATTACCACCTTTTAAGGTTGTAAAAAATTGTTAATTTATAGTTTTTTATGTGATATATATATTATTTATAATTTATTTATTCTTTTTATCCTTTTATTTAACCATACCTTCATGCCTTCCATTTTGTGGGAATACGATAACATCGTTTGTGGACGTGTGCACTACCACCTCCTCAAAGCATTGTTATTCGTTCACACTATACATGGAATGTATTAATAATTGTTATAATAAACACTTGTAACATATATTACATAAATATGATACTATAATTATAATATATATATATAATTTAATTTTCATTATTTTAAATATGATAAGGAATTGAATACAGTGTTCATGCGTATGTATGGCCTACCGTCTTAATGGAAGGTGCATTTCAATTATATCTCATTTTTTTTGGATTATTATAAATAAATATATAATGATTATTTATGATATTTAAATCATTTTTATGTCCTATATATGTTTAAATAATGATAAAAAAAATAAGTCAAAACATACTAAAAAATCATGACAATTAACACCCAAACTGATGAAAATAAGAAAATATTGCTACAAAATGGGTAATAATATATTATAAAAAGAGAATATATGATATTTTAAATATTATTATGGTTTTGGTGTAATTTAATAACATGATTAAAACATTATACATGAGGTTTAAGGATGTTCACTAGAAAGGAAACACAAGGTAAGGTATTATTGTCTTACATTCATTTCCGCGAGGAATACACCATTTTCACCACTTATTTATTTTGAATGGTGTATGTAATTACCATATTGTATTTAATATCATTAATAAATTTACCTTCATTGTAACACCTCAAAATTCTAAAGTACAACTTTATATTTAATAGCGTGTATGATACACAACACCAAGTCTAAAAAAAATATATTGACTTGATATATTATAATACATTTTTGATATTTAATAATAATAATAATATTCAATATCCTATAATTTATGAAACACTGATTTAGCTTGCGTTACATGTAAGACAGAGTTTCACAAAATAATAAGGAATTATTAAAAAATTATTATTTAATATAATATGATATAACCTATACATTATGTTAGTATTTATAAATATTATTAAATAAAAAATGAAAATTTATGGTTTCTATAAATATAAAAGGAATAAATGGGGTATCAATTAATGAGAAATGAAAATAAGAACTAATTGGATAGAAAAAGAAATATTATTATATTTATGCTTCCAAAGGAGTTTTTCTTTAATAAACATAATTAATTACAAATAGATAATTATTTTAATTAAATACATTTTTTATATATTCAATGAAATATTTTTTATATTTATCTATTATGTTTGATATGCATAATATATGAACAAATCCTACATCACACATAAAAACCTATATTTTTTATAAAGGCAATTTTACCACCTTTTAATGGAGAAACCATTTTTAATATGAATTTTGACATTTTTATTGATTTAGTACCTCAGAATAAAAATTATATTTTAAAGTTAAACATAAAAAATAGTTTAGGAGAATTTTTGTTATTTTTCGAAAATCATATCAATTTTTAATGAATAGTTAAAAATACTGAATTTTAGTTCAAAAATTCTTTTTCATCTGTTTCACTTATATGGTTAAATTATGTTTTATATTGGTTTTAGAGTTTAATTATATAATATTGTTATTAATTAATCCAATTTAGGTTATTGGGATCAATTTCACTTTGAAATTGACTATAAAAAAATAGAAAACTTTTGGATGTTTTTACTTTCAAAACTCGCATTGTCGTCCCACCTACAGGATGAATTTTAAATTAATTTCTGAAACTTATGTTATTGGAGTTTAGAAATATTTATTCCATATTTAGAATGAAAATAATTTATAATTTCTTATAATACCAAAAAAATTTTGACAAAAAATATAACTGACGTTGATTAAAATTAATTACATTGATTAAGGTTAAATTAAGAATAATAAGGGACTAAACCTCAAACGTAAGGCCTAAAACAACCTATAAACTTGTTTAAAGGATATTTTATAGACATATATAGACCTTAAAATATTTTTTTCTCTAATTGGGTCCATTATTGGATCCAGTTTCAACCTGAAAAATGTGCATGCAATTCACCTTTCAAAATATTATTAGAGTACCGTTCCTCTCCCACTATTAAAGTTCACCACTTCTCCGCATTCCTGATACCTCTAAAACCACTTAGGTTCAGACTATATCTGAACAAATATCTTTAAAAAATCCCTAACCTTTACCTTTAATACTCCCTTTAGTAAGGAATAATTCCAAGGAATCCTTTTGGTACAAACCAAAAGCAGTTAAATTTTTAAGGGGTAACATCATCACTCAAGCTCTCTTGTTTAATTTCCATTATCCACCCTTAAAAAATATTTATTCCATGACTATATAAGAACAACAGTATCCTAAATATACTATTATGTTTTTATATAAAATATTCGACCTACACTTACACACACCTCCTTCAAATGGGTAACATACATATGGTTACGGTGTACGCAAACTACTACCTCACAAAACGATGATTATTCAATTTCTTTTTACGACCTATAATGGTGTCCATTATAATGGAAAATATGTTTATATATGTTATATATTATATTTATAATGTAATTATTATTATATAATATTTATTTAAAACATGCCATTATACTTTCCATCTTGTGTGAATATGATAAATTTATTTGAGGAAGTGTGGACTACGCACCCTTAAAGTGATATGACTCATTCATTCCATACATGGAATTTATAAAATATGGTTTTAATAAAACTATGTAACATATATAACATATATTTGACACTAGATTTATAATATACACATGTATCATTTATTTTTCATTCTTTTAATAAAACAAATAAATGAAATTAGCGTTCATGCGTACGTACAACCTACCATCTACACGAATGGTGCACTTCATTTCTAATCTCAAAATATTATAGACTGCTTTAAAGACATATATACTGAATATATATGATAATTAATTCATTTTTTTAATTCTAGGTATGATTAAATCATTATCTAATTAATAGTAACAACAAATCACAAGTTAAACATACTTGAGAAAACTAGGTAATTAACACCCAAAATAGTTAAAACAATGAAAAAATGTTAACAAAAAAAGTAATAAAATAATATAAATAGTTAATATATGATATTATAAACATGTGTATGGTTATGGTATAAGTTAGTAACATATTTTAAACCTATATATAGGAGTATAAATATTACACAACAAAATTAAGGATAATGTAAGACAATTTCGTCTCAATTTACATTTCATTGAGACTTATTTATTATTATGCACCCATTCACTTTTATTTGGTGTACATACTACCTTTTTTATTATATCATGAATTCAATTATTATAATGATATTATTAGTTTCACTTAATTTCATACCTTTCTAGATATTATGATTCAAATGTTCAAAGAAGTATGGGATACTTTGGAGTGTTTAATGATTATTCTTCTCAAGAATGTTCTTATTGATTATATTCTCAATCTTGCTTCATTTTTATGATTTTATACTTTCTCTCAAAAAAATCACTTTATTGTAATAATTTTTCATTGTATGTTTACATGAACATATATATTCTCATACAATATATATTTTTATTTACTAAACTGTACACCATTTTACAAACGGTGTTTACTTTGATAGTTATTTGATTAATTGGGGAATATATAATAAATATATATACCTCATTCAATACAGTTTTTCTAATAAGGGATATTATTTATTATTTGATAATAGAAATGTTTTTTACTGTCAATTATTGGTGTATCCTAGACATTATATAACAACTTGATTCATCGAAAGGTTCTCATGAGACGAATAAGTTGGCCAAATTAAACGAGTTTCTATCTGTGGGTTTAAAACATCTTGTGAATGGTCTTGATGGTGTGTGATTTCATATTCCTTATACATGATGGACATTAAGAAATAATTTCCTTCATAAACCATTAATTATTATTTATCTATGATATTTTTCATCAACATATCTATGGATGTAATTCATTCTCAGTTTATTAATTTATGGAATGAATTTATGCTTCTTATCTTTTAATATTAATTATGACTTATGTAGTTGTGTAAATGGAAAGTGTTCTCAGTTATTTAAATTTCCATATAGATTTATTCATTATTTATTTCATTTTATTTACCCTTACTAATCATTTGATATCACTCTTATTATGTTTCTTTCCCCAAACTATGAAGAAGAAAACATTGAATAATCATTCAATGTTGCTGTTTATTTCAGTTTATTGTGTTGAATTTTCTATTTTATTTTACCAATGTATTATGGGTATCATGCATGTAATCTGGATTTCCATGTCTACCAAAATAATTAGTCCTTCTATATTTTATTCCTTGTAATAGTTCTAATGTAATAAAATAATGCACCAGCTATGGGTTTTTTGGGTCAGGACGTTA
Organism: Viscum album; assembly: GCA_963277665.1. Classification (NCBI taxonomy): domain Eukaryota; kingdom Viridiplantae; phylum Streptophyta; class Magnoliopsida; order Santalales; family Viscaceae; genus Viscum; species Viscum album. The sequence continues at coordinate 351,575,564 of OY728125.1, read as the reverse complement.
CAATTAGTATCAGAGGAAATTTATCAGAAACCTTGGAAACTAGATTTAGAAAACCTATATTAGAGAGAAAAACCCTAAATTATACATTGAGGATAAGTATTAAAGAACATCCTATTAGAGTTATTTTGTGGGTATTTCAACCAATACATACCAATCTAAATACTATAAGTGTATGTGGTTCTGGAACAGATGTACCTAAGGATAACAACACTAGAATGGTATTACTGGCCTAACTTGGGGTAAGAAGGAATACAAAAACTGGACTTACTACACAATTTCTTTGACACTCCCAGGGGATACACTTCTGATATTTCACATTTTATTTATATTCCACTATGATGGATTTGAATGTAAATATTTTCCTAAAGTAACCAATGTTTATGATTCTAGGATTTACGATGCATAGATTTGTGTTATGTTTGATACCATATTTAGAGTTATACAAAGTTTATAACTTTATAATATAATCAAGAATTTTAAATTACATAGAAATAATTCATGTACGGAATAATGTTTTCAGTACTCATGAAAAATGTAGAGATTTCCCTACCGAGGGGAAAAATATATCTAGGATTAGAACTGAGCAAGTTATGAATATATTTAGAAATCATAGCTAGGTTATGCAAAATAACCTTACATGAATGGAGAAACCTATTCCATGAAGAGAATATCATATGCTAGATGGATTTATGCATAAGAATCCACCATCATTTATTGGAACTACAAATCTAATTGTTGTTGAGAAATGGATTAAGTCTCTCAAGAAGATATTTATGGCCTAGGAATGCAAAGAAAAGGAAAAGGTTACACAAGCGTTCTATTATATCCAAGGTGATGTTGATTAGTAGTGTTATCTGATAAAAAATACAATGGAGTAAGAAGAAATTGAAATGATTGAATAGATTACTTTTAAGGAGGCATTCTCATGATAAAAATTGAGTTGAAGATGAGTTTTTTAGCTTAAATTATAAGGAAGAATAAAGTGTTTCCAATTATGACCCTAACTTTACAAGGTTTTCCATGTACTCTACATATTATACATGCTACACAGAGCATGAGATCGACTAATTATTTGAATGTCATAAGCCAAATCATCATAGGGCATTGGTTTCTAAAAATTTCTCTTCATATGAAGATATAGTTTTATGTTTCATTAAAATATTGAAGGAATTATCGAGATCCTATGTATTCAAGGAAATCCAATGGTATAATAGGTCTTATAAATGCTATGAAAAGAAAATGAGTTAAATAAGATGAAGGGAAAGAAAGGGTTTTCAACTTGTGATATCTGTGGAAAGAATCCCCATGGTAAATGATTGAAAGGATTGGGAGTTTGTTATAAGTGCAGAGAAAAGGGTCATTAGGAAAAAATGAAAAGGGAAGAAGGAAAACACTGATATTTAGTGTTATAATTACAAATATATGGGTCACTACGTCAATGAATTCCCCAAACATCCAAATAATATACCTCCAAATAATATAAGGGATCAAGGTATAACATATGTTATTCACACAACCAATGTAGAATGATTAATATACTTATGTATTTATATCTAACAAAATTTATTGTAAAAGTATTTTGTTTATGATTTTATCATTAAATAATTTATTAAATATGTAAGGATTTTACTGCAATAATTTTTCATTAAGTATTTTATAATCATATGGTTAATATTACCAAGAAAATATATTAAGTATAAATTTAAAAATTTCAGAAATCACATGATTGAGGGAAATAAAACCCTTAATATATTCTTGATGTTGATATAATGATGAAGAAATGATTTATTTGGATAAGGGCTGAATACTGTGTAATAGAATAAGGGCTTGTCGATAAGTGGTATATTCTATCACTAATGGAGATTAAAACACTTTTGTATTTAAGTGATATATCCAATGACATTTGTCTTACTACAGGAATAAAGAATAATGCATGTTTCCAATAAGGTTTTATGGTAATTCAAGTTATTATGATATTTCAAGAGAATAGATAATGAAGTTATTCACATGTTTGGGAGGTCAAAATTTTCACCTTCTTCATATTGATTAAAGGATAATGATATGATCATTTGGTAAATTCAGTGACCATGTTTCTAAAGTGTTGAATCATAATCTTATGGAAAAGGTAACAATTTATTAAATGTTTTATTTTTTTACATTGGATGTGGTTTCAGAGATTGATATATTACACCAATATGCGATGAATCTTATTCTAAGAAATGATATATAAATAGTTCATGTCAAGACCAAAATAAAATATTGTGCTTACAAAAATGTTCTAAGTAAGTATATTTACTTATATTGTTAAGGACTAAAATAATTACCCAACTCCAAGAAAAATGGTCTCGAAACCAAATATTTTGTCCTAGTACCTTCATTATTAAGGAATAAAAGGGACCTTAGATCATCATGCATTTAATGCTTTCTGATTGTTAAATTTTCCTAACCATTTTCTCTAACACTCTCCATCAGAACATGATTGTTATATTTTTCCTCTATATCAATGTTTCAATTTCACACCTATATTCCCCTACTAGGAAACCCAATTACTTGATAGTAGTACTTTACTTTTTATATAATTATTAATATGTGATATTTAACCTTTTTTGGATTTGGTTCCTTCAAAATGAATGATTTTCAATCCCTCTATAACTTAGATCAAGTTTAAATTGGGAGGATGCAATTTAATAAATGTGGAAAGAATGTAACACCCTAAAATTCTAAAGAAAACATTTGTATTCAATAACATGTATAACACGCAAAACCATGTTTCAAAAATGAATATATTTTCTCGATACATTACAATATATTTTATATCTTAAATAAATAGAATACATTCCACAGTTTCTAACGCATGCAACATCGAGTTAGCTTACGTTACACATAAGATCGAGTTTCACTAAATAACTATAAAATGATATAACCTTGATATTTTTGTTTGGTAATGAATTTTATTAACTAAATTTTCAAAATTTATGGTTTATATAATATAAAATGAATTCGTGCATTATCAAATGAATGAGAAATGAAAATAAGAACCATTTGGATATAAAAATAAATATTTTTATTTTTATGCTTCTAAATGAGTTTTGTATTAATAAAAATAATTAATTAAAATTATAAATTTATTTTAATGAAATATATATTTTATATATTCAATAAAATATTTTTTATATTTTTTTATTATATTTGATTTGCATAAGATAAGAACAAAACCCTATTTCACACATAAAAACTTGTATTTTCTATAAGGCAATTATACCGCCTTTTAATGGAGAACCCATTTTAAATCTGAATTTTGAAAAATTTAATAATTTTATATTTTAAAATAAACTTTATATTTGAAATATAAATTTAAAAACTATGTTAGGGTAAATTCTCTATATTTTTCAGAAACCTATCATTTTTTAACGAATAATTAAAAATACTGAATTTTAGTTAAAAACTGATTTTTCATCTAATTTAATTTTAATGTTAAATTATGTTTTAGATTGGTTTGAAAGATTAATTTTATTATATTTTTATCAATTAATCCAATTTAGGTCATTGGGATCAGTTTCAATTTTAAATTGACTATAAAACATAACATGCTTTTGGACATTTTAACTTTAAAAATCTGCAATGTCATCCCACATGTGGGGTGAATTTAAAATTAAGTCCTACCAATTACGTGATTTTAATTTTTAAAAATGTATTCCATATTTTTAATCATAATAATTTATAATTTCCAATAATACCAACCAAAATCAGTGTGTTTGGATCTTCTATTTTTCATTACAGTGATGGATTAGATGAAGCGTATTCATTTCAATTGAGAATGATTTGGGGGATGAAAAAAAGAGATCTTATACAATACAATCTCTCAAACTAAATGACTTATATGAAGCAAGTAGTCTCCATTTTAATGTTACTATATATTATACATACATGTGTTCGGATAAAAGGGTTAATATTTTAGTAGATGCAATTGTAATATGAAATGATGTATTTTTCATGGGCACCACGGGATAATTGTGACCATTCAACTACACTCACCTTATTGTATGGTCTATATTTTCCGGGTTGATACAGATTAATTCATTTAAACTAACTTGCAAAACATTTTTTTATCAAAATATTTTTCACATGTTTAATTCTTTTTAGTTTATTTTGAAAACGTTTTTCCAGTTATCATTTTGTGCATAAAATAGATTAAAAAAACATTTTGGTGTAAGATTATGTTTTTTTAACATTTCAATGCCTTTGAATTTGAATCTCTATAAAATTAAGGTGTAAGATTAAGGCTAAATAAAGCTTAATAAGGGATTAAACCATAAACTCTAGGCATAAAAATACCTATAAACTTTTCCAAAGTCCATTGGATGAATATATATCTACCCTATCCTCTCTTTTCTATACTTGGGTCCATTATTGGATTCACCTTCAAAAGGAAAATTTGTATGAAATTACCTTTTCAAAATATTACAAGAGTTCCACTCCTCCTCCATTATAAAAGGCAACCACTTCTCCCTGTTAATGACGCCTATAAAACCAATTAGTTTTGAAAAAACTCTTCCCAAATATCTTAAAAAAAGCATTCACTTCTACCTTTAAGAATCCCCTTTTGTATTAATTCTTCCATGGAATCCTTTTTGGAATAAATGAAAATAAGTTACCCAATTAAGAGGTAACATCTTCTCCCAAGATCTCTAATTTCATTTCCATTATCCACCACCTAAAATAATTTTATTTCATGATTATATAAAAAAATAGTATCCTAAATATATTATTATTTTTTATGTAATTTTTTTTACCTAAATCTACACACAACTCAATCTAACGGGTAACAAATATAGTGTTTCTATATAGGGTGAACTACTGCCTGATGAAAGAATGATTGTTCAATTTCCCTTTAAAACCTATCATGGTTCCCATTATGATGGAAAATATGTTTATATATGATGTATATAATATTTATAACATATTTATTTTCCAATAATTTTATTTATAACATACCTTTATGATTTATATCTTCTGTAAATATGATAATTTCGTTTGAGGAAGTGTGGACTACCACCCCGTCAAAGCAATATGACTCATTCATGCCATACATGGACTGCATAAAGGATGGTTTTAATAAACCTATATAAAATATATAAAATATATATGATAATTTAATTATAATATAAACAATTATAATTTATTTTTTATTCTTTTAATATATTAAAGAAATGAAAGTAGCATTCATACATACGTATGACCTATCGTCTCCATGAACAGTTCAGTTTATTTCTAATCTCCAAATACTGTATACTACTATAAATAAATATATACTTAATATATAAGATAATTAATTCATGTTTTAAATTTTTTATAAGATATAATCATGATATAATTAATAGGAATAACAAGTCACAAGTCAAACCTACTTGACAAAACTAGGAAATTAACATCCGAAATAGTTAAAACAATGAATGAGTGCTAAAAAATGGGTAATAAAATATTATAATTAGTTAATACATGATATTATAAAACTTAGTATGGTTATGGTAGAATTATATACCATATTTTAAACCACTATACATGAGGACAAATACCACATAATAAAAAATAAGGTTAGGGTATGTGAATTTCGTCTCAATTTACATTTCATTGAGACTTATGTGTTATTATGCACAAATTCATTTTTATTTGGAGTATATACTCCCTTTTTCTTGTTTCATCATGAATCCACTTATTACCATGACATTATACGTTTCATTTAAAGTCATAAATTTCTTGAGATTATAATTCAAATGTTTCAAAGTGGTATGATACACTTTGGGAGGTTTAAATAGTATTCCCCCAAAGAATGTTCTTAATGATTATTTTTGAAATATTGCTTCCTTTTCTGATTTTATATATTTATATTGAAGCAACAAATTTTTTACAGTAATTTTACATTTTAAATTTACTTTAATATCCATATTCTCATACAATAGATATTAGAATTTCCTAAACCGTATACTATTTCACATTTAGTGTTTACTTTGACAATTATTTGATTAACTGGGAAATAAATAAAAAATCCATATTTCCAATTCAATACGGTTATTTGATAAGGTTTTTTATTTATTATTATATTTGAGTAATATTTTGGACATGAAATGATTGGTGGATCCATGACTTCATATAGATCCTCGATTCATCGACAGGTTCTCATGAGATGAATAAGTTGGCCAAATTAAAGGGGTTTCTGTCCATGATTTAAATCCATATTGTGAAAGGACATGAAAGTATAGGTTTTCCTATTACTTAGATATGATATCCATTAAGAAATAATTTAATTCATTTAGTTTGTGTTATTATTAATCCATGTGTTTTTTTGTCGACATATGTATGGATGTAATTCATTCTCAGTTTATTGATTTATGGCATACATTTCAGTTTCTTACCTTTTGATATTAATTATGCCTTATGAAGTTGTGTAAATGGAAAGTGTGCTAAGTTATTTAACTTTACATATAGATTGATTCATCATTTCTTATATTGTATTTACCCTTAATTAGAATTTGAGCTCACCCTTACTATGTTTCTTTCCCCATGTTATAAAGAAGAGAACATTAAATAATCTTTCAAAGATGAAGTTTATTTATGTTTATTGTGTATCGTGGTTTATTTTATTTTCACAATGTATTATGGTTATCATGTTTATAAAATTTATTTCCAACACTGTTAATCTGATCAGTCATTCTAGATTTTATTCCTTGTAATAATTCCAATATAATAAAATAATGCACCAACTATGGGATTCTAGGGATGGGGCACTACATTCATGGATTTTAAAGTTTCATTTGTAGTTATTTATTTCATGGGGCTTATAAATTCAATTATTACCAACTAGTACGATATTTCATATCAATTTCATTTCCTTGAGTCATATTGTATTATTATGAATCAAAATTATTTTTTATGGTGTATATACTTTCACATGACATTTAATATCACGAATAATAAATTATTCATGGTATTTTGAGTTTCAATTTGAATTATTCCATATACTGAGATTTGAACATAAAGTTACCAAGTGGTAAAGAAATTTCATAACTCAATTACTATTCATTGGGTTATATTACTTCCTCATTATTGTTAATATTATATAATAATGTGTATTATGACATTGAATATCTATTGATTTATTTACATTTGTTTTATGTGGATTTACATTTGATACACATAATCAATAAAATGATTAATTATCACTTCAACATTATGTTCATTTTAAGGGTTTATTTCATAATATCATACTGATTAAGACAGTTTATTGATGAATTTACCTTAAAGAAAATTATATAATCAGTAGTTGATAAACCGTTTAATTTTCATATAATATGGGTTTTAATGAAAATTTCAAGTAATAGTTCAGCTTTCCCAATATTTTGTACTTAATTTTTTTAAGAAAACCTAACTGCATTTCTCTCTTCGGTTAAAGATATATTTTCTCTCTCAAAACCATGTTTATAAACATATTTTCAAAATTATTTTAACCTTTTCAAAATTATTTTTAAATAATTTTTTACCTCTTTATCTTTTAAGGAATCTGTTTTTCACTTTATGAACAAGTAACTTTTCTAAACTCTTTACCATAAAAAAGGAATGTTCTTTTTACCTTGTATGGAATTAAATAATTTAATTTATTTGAAACATCCTTTGAAATATTACAATTTTCTTTTTAGATATATATTTTAAAAAAAAAATTATTTTCCAAAAAAAGTGTTTTCAAAATGATTTTCCAAATTAAAATGGTATTTTCCTCAAGAATGTTTTTAAAGGATATTTTTATAGTACTCATATTCATCAACGATGAAGACCCTTAATTTTTATTAAACATTGGAAAAGTGGTATTGATAACATCCTTATTATTCCTCGGGAAGGTTTATGATTGATTTGGCAAAGTATAGTATTGAAATTCACTTTCTTGATTAAGTTTTTTAGTCACCTTGAAATATTCAATTTATAGTGATAATTGAACATTAAATTTACCCCAAATATCTATATTAGTTATTATGAATATGATAATTATATAAACTTTATACTATTTTTACATATGATGTTTAATTTTAATGTTATTTGATATCTTGGAAAATATTGATAAATAATCATCTTTTACATAATGTAGATTTTTTATAAGGAACATTGGTCATGAATTAAATTTATTATTCAATATATGAGGAATTATTTGGACTAGTACAACATGGGTGGGGATAGATTATCGATATCCCCTCAATGGATCAGCATTCTCATGAGATGAATCAGTTTGCATGAATTATTAGGGTTTTCACCAAATCTGTCTTAAAATGTCTTGTGAAAGGTCTTGATGGAAAAGGTATCATGTTACTAGGAAACATGGTGTCTAATAATTTATCATTTACTTTATTTAGATTCAATTATTATTATCCATGAGATTTTCAATATGAAAAAAATATATGGATGAATTTTATTCATAGTATATTTATTAAAAGGAATGGGTTTTAGTTATCCACCTTTCTATATTGATTATTGTTTATATAGGTATTTAAATAGAATGTGTGTTCAGTTATTTAACTTACCATATTGTTTACGCACCCTATCTATGTTTACTGATTACATGGAATGTGTGTTTATTTATTTACCTATCCAAATTGATTATTATAATTGATTAATTATTATTTCCACCATAATTATCCCTTAATAATAATTTGAGCTCACCCTTATTTTTGTACTTTACCTAGGAATCTAACAATTGTCTTAAAATATATATGCTTGGATATGCTAATTGGTAATAAAGGTATGCTAAAAAAAGTATGCTGTAACTAGTGTATTCATTTAAAATACAAGACTCATGTATGTATCTGTTTTACCAAGACTGCTAAACTATTTAGTCCTTCAAGATTTTATTCCTTGTAATAAGAACAATGTATTGGTAGTAGACAATAGAACTGAGCTTACCGGGGCTAGGTCACTACATTTTCTTTTTCATATCTCAAGTTTTATTATCAAAAAAATATCACAAAAGCATAAAAACCATATATATTAATAAAAATATTATTATATTTTTGAAAACATTTAATGTATATCATTTCTTTTCGATATTCAAGATTCAACGCAAAACAGATTCCTACATATACTTAATGATTTTTAGGTATACTCCATCTTCTCTAGATTTACGCATTAATATAGAATAACTTCTTACACATGATTTAAAATTTCAAAATCCAAGTTTCAAAATAAAAAATTCTTAAATATGAAATAATTCAAAAGTTAGCCATATTTTGGTTTTTACTCAACAATTCTAGAAATCATTTAATGGACTTATATACTTATCAATTATACTCTAAAAGTGTCTAAAAATGTTTCAAATACTTATAACTTTAAAATAAACTCCAATTCTTGTAATTGATTTTATTTTATGTCTATTGGAACATGATTTATATATTATAAAAAACTCAATATCATTAATCATATCTACTTGAATATTTAACAACTCAACTTCTTATCTTATAACATATACCTTAGAAAAATACCTCAAAAACTAAGGGATTATTCATCCATAATAAATCAACGAAAAATCTTCTTGGGTATCAAAAGTCTACCTATGGTCTAAAAATACACAAAACATCTACTATGATCAATAATCTAGTATCTTTATTTTCTTCTTAGTTTGAACATTTTTTTGAGGATGAAAAGTTGAGTTAAAACATAGTTAAGAGAAAAAATAATATTACAGGAACATTCATATCCTTGGCGTAAAACAAGGATCTTGATTTGAGAGGATTATACTTAGAACTCCATGAATCCCCACTACTTTATCCATATGAATTTGTGGAAAATCATCAACCACCTATAACTCCCTAATAACCAAACAATGATTATACTTCATCAACCGATCTATAAAAACCCACATGGTGTTATATCCTCCCTAAGAATGAGGAAAATTAACAACGAAATTCATATATACATCTTTATATATTCACATAGGAACTTCTAATATATTTAATATCCAAACTAAAAATCTATAATTGATTTTCAACCCCTGATATACTAAACAATGTGACATGAACTCAGTCACTAACCTCTTCATACCAAACCATTAAAACTAAATTCTAAAATAATGATACATATTTGATATATTATAATGAACAACTAGATGTGATATATGAAAGACAAGAAAAATCTCATATTTCATAACTAATATAATAAATATCTTCTCAGTAAAAAACACCATATGGTCACCATCATATGACCATACCTTAGGTGTATCACTATAAATGATACGATATTTCCAAAACCTACATATTAGGATATAATAGATGAGAATAATCTATATTCCAAAGAACAAAATAATGCACTATCATCTGGTATAGTCATACTCTATTTCTAACGTCCTCTATATCAAAATGTAAAGCTTCAAGCTCTACTATTATCTTTCACCCATCTCTTTCCTCTTGATAAACTTCACAATGATCATTTTTACTTAGTGTAGCATCTATAAAATTTAATTTACCTGAAATATAGGTGATATTATATTCATAATACTATAATAACTCCATCTACCTCCATTTATGGAAATTATAATATTAACGGGAGTAGATATACCATAGGATCATGTGATTTATGAATATTATAAATTGAAATCCAATAATATAATACAACTATTGCTTTATATAAAACACTATTTCCCACAAGATCATGGGTGAAAAAATTATGTTCATTAGGATGTAACTATTAATACACATATGAGATAACTTATCATAGTTTCATTTAAGAAAACCTCATAATTATAATATAAAAATTTTAAAATACCTATAACAAATCTCCTTCCAGGGGAAAAAAGAATATTAGTATGGATAAACAACATCTCTAAGTAATCAAATGCCACATGATGTTGATCTATATATATAAAGGCTTACTCCTTCAAAATCAAAGATATCAAAAGAGATTCAATTTGAGAGAAATAAAAAATATACATCCTATAATAACATATAAGACCACGTAAATTGTGAACTTATATAATGTTATTACGAGCCAAATAAGAATAAAATACCTTAATCTTCTAAGTATTAACTACCACACCCTATTTTGACAAAACATGTCTAAATAAATTCACCTAATGAATAAAAAAATTTCACTTGGAAAGCATACCTTACCAAAAAATTAATCAAAGAAACTCCAAAATAGCTCGCAAATTCTCATAATGATCCTCCTATAATATAAAATAAACCATTATATAGATATTAAACACAACTGAAAGATGATAAAATAACTCTTGAAGTATCCATTTAATCATTTTATGAACTAAAAGTGTTTACAAAGATATCTGAAAATAGTATTTGGGATATTATCCTCTTTTATCCTCATTTAATGATATTGATACCATATACCAATATTAAAACACCAAATAAATCCATTCAATTAATCAAATATATCTTCAATCCCTCGGTGAATATAACGTTTCTTCACCATTACCTAGTTCAAACAATGATCGATTATAAAAATGATAAAACTACCATATATCTTATTTGAGGAAAACATTAGATTTCCCTAAGGTGATACACTAGACCAAAATAAATTAGCAATAAATATCTGATATAACCATAGAAATTAAGACACTATTCTATTAAAAGACATAGAAATCAAGGAAACATTGGAAAATAAATCATTCCAAAATATTATGTCACCTCGAGGAGGCAGTGACACAAATTCTTCTGAAAAAAATATCACGAACGTCCTCTAATGAACTTAGAAACACTATTTATCGAACCTCCACTGACCCTAGATTAAACTCTAATAGATATAAAAAATAGGTTTGAAAATTATTTAATCCATTTGATAACCTCACACAACAATGAACAACGCACTCTCACTATCTACACCATAGAAAATAACTATCCTTTTATAGAAAAAATAACAACCTAAACTATATAAAATTAATCCATGATAGGGATGACATCGTATGGTTATATCCATAATAAAAAAAATCCTTGATCAGAAAATTATTCCCCATCATCATCTCACCTACCCAACACACCTCAACTAAACCACACCAACTTCCAACTAGTGTAGTGAATATTAGAGTCCCTAAAATTATATCAACCTTAAGTTTCAGTGTTGAGATTAAATCTAGTGAGATAAAGTAATGAAAAAATACAAACTTAAAAAAAATCATAATCAAAGGTATAATAAAATAAAATGGTACCCTGAATGTCATTTTTCCCTCTAACTCTGGTAACTCTGGAGCATACAACTGACCTCAATCGATGCATATATCTTACTTACCCTGATGATATCAAACACTATGACTATACTCATCCTTAAGTCCTTGTGGATGAAAAATATCTAGATTATAACCTATTACAATTACATAAACCCTCTATTATGATTTATTTACTTTTTTAGGATAAAAGTTTTAAATGATTGGGGAAATGAATAATACAGAATCTGTTTTATGAATGAACTTTCTAATGCTTAGAACTTGATATATGTTTCAGTTTGGTTGCAATTTTTTTCATTAATTTTAAATAAATGAAGTATTTTTATGTGGGTTTCCCTAATTCCATCGAAAGTTTCCTGATGAATATTATTTGATGATTAAAAAGGATATAATATTAATTTTTTATTAATAGAGTTTAGAATTTAAAAATAGAATCCTTAATAAAATAAAAAGAAACTTTTTTCTTTTAGGATGATATATTGGTAATTTTTTTGAAGTTTGAAATATATGGTGTATAGTGTGAGAGGTTTAAAATGAGTTTTATTTATTAAAAATATTATTTAACCTAAAAATTATGACAACCGTACTCTTTATTACACACTTAAACATGATTTATTACATAAAATCTTCAATTGACACAACATAGAGGATTGACAAGTCTCGTGTATTTGGGGCTTAGGATGTAACACCCCGACCCCAGTTACCCAGAGTCGGTGCATTATTTTAATACATTGACATGATTACAAGGAATCAAGTCCCAAAGGACCGATTAGTTTAGCAATCTTGGAAAATATATTACATACATGAATGTTACATTACACTTCATAACATACCAAAAAACATAAATAATCCTTTATGAATGCCATTATTCCCTTGTCTTAACCCTTCTTATCAATCACAATATACTTCTTGGAATCCTGGGAAAAAAATAAAACATAGAAAGGGGTGAGCTCAAATGCTCCATAAGGGTAAGCAATACAACGGAAACTTTCATAAATAATCATAAACATTTAAGGCAATGTATAACTAAAACAAAAGCCTTTTAAACTTAAACATCAACATAGTATGGCCAAAATAAAATGAAATAATGCCATTTACTTATTCACATGGATATTCTACTAATAGAATAATCACATATAATATCAATAACCACTTTCATAATGACGGAATGCATAATTCCAGACTATCATAACCACATAGCCAAGGCCTCGTGCCAAGACTACAAATAAGATTTTGTCAAGGCCTTGTGCCAAGACACTAGTTTGTCTCATGAGACCTACTGATTCATCGAGGAGCTATAACGGGCTCCACCCATCACATATTAAGTCCAATGCATTCCCATATGAAAAGGTTTAAACATAACATAAACATTCGTATTAAAACTAGAATATGAAATGTAAATACTTCATCCATAAACCACAAATGGTATAAGAATAATACATCCACAGTCAAACACATCACAAAAACCTCAAAAAAATATGGATGTTTTGTATCATAATAAATCAACTTCAAATAAACTTAAAATCCATCAAAGGATGTTGATATAGATGAAATCAAAACTATTTGAGAGAAATATCTCTTTTTTTCGAAATCATTGAAAAGTCGCACATCTATAAAGGAAGTAATCTAAAAGAGATTTTTGAATCAAAGTGTCCGATACCACTTTGAAACTTTTGAAAAGAAATATCATTTCAAAACATTCATGTCCATATAAAAAAAATCCATAAAATAATTTTGAAAACATGGACATTAATTATAAGTTTATAAAGATAAATCTTTAAAACATTTAAAATTATGATCTTGATAAAGAGTACCTTTCAAAAATTCTTAAAATATTCATTTTGAAATCATTTAAAGTCACATAATTATAAAATAAAACATTTACTTTGAAAATATTATTATAAGATTTTAAGGGAAGTTTCAACGATTTTATAACGGCTGAGAATAGCCGTACCCGCCGTATAAGTTAAAAAAAACATTCTTACCTTAATTTTGTCGAAAAGGTTAAAAGCACCTTGTTTGGAAAACAATGAAAAGATTTGTTTACAAACCTCTTATAAAAATTCAAATAAGGGTATAAAAGACTTTAACCCATATTCTTTGTAAATAGTAAAAATGTTTTGAAATACATTTCGAAGAAACATGGATGTGGATGGTAAAGAAATCCCAGTAGATTATTACATATAAACAACCTCGGATAATGAAGAGATTGCGAAATAAAACCTTACCCTGTAATTTTCCTTGGTTGGGGATAGGTTAACCTCCTGTATAATGGTGAAATAATTGTTATTAAATTATACAATAATCATATACATTCATATGATATCATATATGATCTTTTAACATTGCTTTGTTAATAATATCTTAGAATTATCATTGTTTCGGGTGTTAACTTACTCGTTTTCTTTTATATGTTTTGTTACGTAAGCCGTGGTTGTCATGGATAGGTTGTATCTTATTCATATCCAGAATGATATCAAGTCCTTAAACATTATTTTTAAATCATCAAATGATAATTATACTTTAATGGATACGATAGAGAATGAATCTCATCACGTTCGTGGAGACGGTAGTCCGTACGTACGCACGAGCGACAATATCATTATTTTGATATTAAAATAATATATAATTGGATGGTATATCATATATACAGAATAATTATAATGTTATATTTATTATTTACATGGATTACACATCATTATTATACCCATCAAAATAATAATTTATTGAATAACAATTACACCACGACGTTGAGACGGTAATCCGTACGTACGCACGTATGGTGACATGTTATTCAAAGGATGGATAGAATAATGATTATGGTTGTACCATATTTAAAATAAAATAAAAGTATATATAATATATTAGAGTTATTATTTTATAATGGTAATAACAAAGAAAGAAGAAGTGGATGAAGAAAAGAACTTGAAAAAGGGTGGTGAAATCATTACCTCTTCTTCAGGTTCTTCCTTTTGATGTGATCAAAAGGGATCCTTAGGTTGGCTTTCTGATCAAAATAAGGCCTCTATGTTGAATTTAGGGAAGTTGAGAGAGTAATTTGGGAGGTGTTGGCCGATCTAAAAGGCTTTGACGGTGTGAATTAATGACGAGGAGTTCCCTTTTATAAGAGCGGTGAGGGGCACCTTTGGAAAAGCTAGAAATATTATTTTATAATAAATTCATATTCGGTTTTTAATGGCTCCAAAGTGTATTATTTAAAGTTTAAGGTGGGTATGTGTTGAAATACACTCAACCAATATAATTTAGATAGGTTTGGGTTACTATATTAACATTATCTTTATGTATTAACTCTTAGTTAATTAGTTTCACTTGTACAATGTCTCTTTGTATTTTTATATTATATGGTTAATAAACTTACTATATACATCCAAGAGACCCCCAAGTGGTCCATTAATAATACACATATCATGATATAAGTCTCCTGGCCGAACCTTATATTTTTATTAATTTAATATCAATTAATAATATAATATTTTTTTTAAAAACTCTTTTATGTCAATTTTGAAACTATTCAATAATTGATTTTTGTGATACTCATAACAGAATTATTACTTCGAAAAAATCAAATTAAATCAATCCTAATATGTCGTGTTAACATATAAAATTAGTTTAATTCAATAAAAGTCTCCAATTATATTTATTTGGGTATTTATAATATCAATTATTTTAATTTTTCACTATTATGGTAATTACTACATCATTGTTTCATAAATAAATTATTTTATTTAATGTTCAAAAATTATAAATAAAATATCATTATGTAGGAAATAGTTTTATCTTTCTAATGAATATTTATAGTCGAAAAGCAAACATATATAACCCTATGTAAAAAATTTTGTGCTAAAAGATATATGCTTGTGTCATTTTTGTATTCATTTTAACTTAATTAATATAAAGTGTCATTATCACTTACAAGTGGCTCCATGGAGTCCACAAATCTACCCAAATATGCCCATAGTCAGACATGTATCAACCAATAAGGTTAGGAAACGTTTTTAGGGTAATTTGGTATTATTATAATATTATATTTTAACCCTTATTTACCGGATTTACCCTTTAACCATGGTAAATAAAATATTTACCGAAGTAATTATTCAAAATGTCTAAAAATACAAGTTATCTATTTACAAAATTTGATCAACCTGATTCCAAAAACGGAATCCATTTTTCCAAATTCAAAACACTGAATTGGCAGATATTAATTTAAAATTAATTCCCGTTGTTAAAACAAAAAGCGTGTTTTTAATAGATAATAACTA
Source organism: Viscum album (assembly GCA_963277665.1). Taxonomy (NCBI): domain Eukaryota; kingdom Viridiplantae; phylum Streptophyta; class Magnoliopsida; order Santalales; family Viscaceae; genus Viscum; species Viscum album. Next base: position 351,559,076 of record OY728125.1, on the reverse strand, counting down.
TCAAAAGATTGACACTTGTTTATGTCTGGTTTAATTGTGAAATTATGTCCAATTACAAACATTGAATTAAATGGTAAAAATATATTCTAAATATACTTTAAAAAAACTAAAATTCATAATTTATCAATATTAATTATTTCGATTAAAAAGTAGTTTTTAATTAAAATTTAGTAATTTTCACTATTCATCAAAATATGAAAGTTATCTGAAAAGTACCAAAATTTCACCCTAGGCTAATTTCGATATTCCGAATCCAAAAATGAAGTCCATTTTGGGATATAGAATTTATAAAATTTCAAAAATTAGGTATTACTATTCATAACGGCTAGTTTGATTGGTTGTGGTGTGTTAGAACTCGATGTTGCGTACAACACACGCTATCACATTATTCAAAGAGAAGCGTACCGTAGAAGCTTGGGGTATTACATTGTAAATTTGTTTTTGTCCCCATTATAAAGAATAAAGTTATTTATTCAAATTGAATATATAAAGGTTTAAAATATTGGATTTAAAAAGGAATCACTATTAAAGTTGGTAAAAGTGCATTTTTGAAAAATACTTCTTTTATATGAAAAAAAAGTAATTTGTTCTTAAATTATGTCTAAGAAACTCATAATATGGATTCTAAAATTATAAGGATTATATAAACTTTAAAATTTAGTTAATATTATTCACAACCTCTTTTGAACGGCTTGTTTGGTAAGTCATGGTGCGCTTTAACTCGGTGTTGTGTGTAGTGCAAGTTATTGAATTATTTTGAAGAAATAACACACTATGAAATATTGGAGTGTTACATTCTCCCCTCCTTTAATAAATTGCGTCCTCGCAATTTGAAATTGTTCTTCAAAAATAAAAGGTTGAAAATAGAAAAATATCTTTGTGGGAAAACCCACATCGGAAATTGGGTTACTAAAATTTAGTCTTAATATGAGGAAAAGAGAAATGAAAGGGTCACCACCAAATTATGATCTCGATTAGGAGAACATTGGTGGAAATTAATGACATATAATTGGAGGAAAAATGTAAATACTTATAGGTAGTGATTGAGGTCATCAATCACAAACAAGTGTAAAATCGAGGTCCTTAAATTCATCAATCTATGATGATTTGAAATACCACCGGTTCAACAAAACATAGGGTATTAGGATAACAATTTTTTGGTTTTAGGATTCCTTAAATAAAGTATAAGAATTAATTTATTCATAGAATAAGAGAAGAAGAAAAATATATTCTTGACAAGTAGAGTTCCATCCTTTAACTAATTTCTACCACAAACTCATCATTCACTCTAAAAGATAATAGAACGTAAAAAAATATATTCTATTTATCCGATTCTTATAGGGTTCCAAAAAAACGAATTTATAATTCATCTACCAGATCTTAAAAAAAACTAAATTATTTAATCTCGGACATTACGTGGGCCAGTGGTAGGTGATACACCCTTGTCGCCCTTCGGTTGTGGGTTCAAGTCCCACGGCCTTGCCGGACGCAACAGGTTTCCACCCAACCTCCGGGTTGTCCTTTTATGGAAATCCAAAAATAATCCAAACTAAAACTATCCAAAATGCTTTAGTACAAAAATGAAGATCCTTTTTGCTTCATAATAACATGCGAACACCTTCATCATGTCTTCTTTTATAACACTGCAACATCCTGAATTACCATAAAACCATATTGATTACATTTATGATCCCTTATTCCTTAAATAATATTGGATATACTCCTTCAATCCAAAAATGTTGTAAACCCCAACAGTGATGGAATATACAAATCATTAATCAGTTTCAAGGTAGTCAAGAATATCCAATATAATTTATCCAAATCAATCATGTATTATTCCAAAATCACTACCTCGGTATCAAAACTATATTATGGTTTATCATTCTGTCAACCATATATTTTCCAAAAATTTATCCTGCTGTTCAATCACTTTTTTTTTGTTCCACACAATCTTAAGTCCTTAATGAAATAGTTTTGCAGTACAATCCTTATATACTCCATAATTATTATAACAAGTACATTGTTGATACAACACTCAAATGACATAATCAACATAAGAACTATAATCATTCTTCTTCATCTGTGGTAGTATCATAACTTGATTATTATCCAATAGCATCATTTGCAGCACAGTATGATGACTGGGACATATGTTCATGTAGTGTCCAAACTCCTTGCAAATAAAGCATTGTACATTTGAAACCATTTTCTTACCCTTGAAGTCACGTATTTTTTTCCTTTTTCTCCACACTTATAACAAACTCTCATTCCTTTCAGGCAAGTTCCAGGGTGTTTCTTCCCACAGTTATCACATATGGGGAAATTCTTCTTTTCCCTCTTCCATTTATCTATCTTTCTCTCTTCCATCCTTTTCTTCTATTGCTTCCCTTCAAAGCCATAGGACTCAGTAAACTCTTTAATTATCTTATCAATACATGATATTATTTCTTCATATGATGATAATACATGGGAGACTATTTCTCTAATAAATTCTAGCTTAAGACCATGAAAGATATGATCTGTCTTTCTCTTTGGATCATGTGCATTGCTAGAGTTCTCATTCCTTCTACTCGGTGCCATTTCTAAACAATGGCATACACTAGATTAGTTTATGAATAACAATACCTAATCGCAAACTTGTAAAACACATAACATAAATTAAATAGTTTATGGATATAATCCATAATCATAAAAATCTCTCCTTTGAGGAAGTATATACTCATAAACACTCCATAATGGTTTGTAAAGAAGATGATAATTATCCTAAGCATATCCCCCGGGAGTGTCGTAACCAAGAGTGCATCAAGGATCGTTGTCGTCCACTAGTTCCCATTCGAGTCTAGCTCAAAGCGGTGTTTTCGGAGTTTACCCCAAGGTATATCTGTGCCAGAGCCGCCTCTACCTGATCGTATCCAGACATGGATGTATTGCTCGGAAAACTCAAAAAATCTCTAAAATACCAAAATTCTAGGAAGTTCTTCTATACTAATCCTCAAAGTCTATATTAGGGCTATGTGCTCTAATTAGAGTTCATCTAAATCTAGTTTCCAAGGTTATTGCTAAACTTCCTCTGATACCAACTGTAACGCCCCGCCCCCAGTTACCCAGAGTCGGTGCATTATTTTAATACATTGGCATGATTACAAGGAATCAAGTCCCAAAGGACCGATTAGTTTAACAGTCTTGGAAAATAGATTATATACATGAATGTTACATTACACTTCATAACATACAAAACAACATAAATAATCCTTTATGAATGCCATTATTACCTTGTCTTAACCCTTATTATCAATCACAATATACTTCATGGAATACTGGGAAAAAAATAAAACATCTAAAGGGGTGAGCTCAAACACTCCGTAAGGGTAAGCAATACAGCGGAAACTTTCATAAATAAGCTTTAACATTTAAGGCAATGTATAACTAAAACAAAAGCGTTTTAAACTTAAACATCAACATAGTATGGAAAAAATAAAATGAAATAATTCCATTTACTTATTCACATGGATATTCTACAAATCGAATAATCACATGCAATATAAATAACCACTTTCATAATGATGGAATGCATAATGCTAGACTATCATAACCACATAGCCAAGGCCTCGTGCCAAGACTACAAATAATATTTTGTCAAGGCCTTGTGCCAAGACACTAGTTTGTCTCGTGAGACCTACCGATGCATCGAGGAGCTATAGCGTGCTCCACCCGTCACATATTATGTCCAATGCATTCCCATATGAAAAGGTTTAAACATAAAATAAAAATTCTTATTAAAACTTGAATACGAAATGTAAATACTTCATCCAGAAACCAAGAATGGTATAAGAATAATACATCCACAGTCAAACACATCACAAAAACTAAAAAACAATATGGAAGTTTTGTATCATAATAAATCAACTTCAAATAAACTTAAAATCCATCCAAGTATGTTGACATAGATGAAATCAAAACTATTTGAGATAAATATCTCTTTTTTCGAAATCATTGAAAAGTCACACATTTATAAAGGAATTAATTTAAAAGAGATTTTTGAATGAAAGTGTCCCATACCACTTTGAAACTTTTGAAAATAAATAACATTTCAAAACATTCATGTACATATAAAAAAATTCTTAAAATCATTTTGAAAACATGGAAATTAATTAAAAGATTTAGAAAGATGAATCTTTAAAACATTTAAAATTATGATCTTGATAAAGAGTACCTTTCAAAAATTATTTAAATATTCATTTTGAAATCATTAAAAGTCACATAATTATAAAATAAAACATTTAATTTGAATATATTCTTATAATCTTGTAAGGTAAGTTTCAAAGATTTTATAACGGCGGAGAATAGCTGCACCCGCCGTATAAGTTAAAAAAACATTCTTACCTTAATTTTGTCGAAAAGGTTAAAAGCACCTTGTTTGAAAAACGAAGGAAAGATTCCTTTATAAACCACTTATAAAAAGTCAAACAAGGGTATAAATGACTTTAACCCATATTCTTTGTAAATAGTAAAAATGTTTTGAAATACATTTCGAAGAAACATGGATGTGTATGATATAGAAATCCCAGTAGATTATTACGTATAAACAACCTCGGATAATGAAGAGATTGCGAAATAAACCCTTACCTTGTAATTTTACTTGGTTGGGGGTAGGTTAAACTCCTATATAATGTTGAAATAATTGTTATTAAATTATACAAGAATCATATACATTCATATGATATCATATATGATCTTTTAACATTGCTTTGTTAATAATATCGTAGAATTATCGTTGTTTCGGGTGTTAACTTACTCGTTTTATTTTATATGTTTTGTTACGTAAGAAATGGTTGTAATGGATAGGTTGTATCTTATTCATATCCATAATGATATCAAGTCCTTAAACATTATTTTTAAATCATGAAATGATAATTATACTTGAATGGATACGATAGAGAATGAATCTCATCGCGTTCATGGAGACGGTAGTCCGTACGTACGCACGAGCGACAATATCATTCTTTTGATATTAAAATAATATATAATTAGTTGGTATATCATATATAAAGAATAATTATCATCTTATATTTATTATTTACATGAATTACACATCATTATTATACCCATCCAAATAATAATTTATTGAATAACAATTACACCACGACGTGAAGACGGTAAGCCGTACGTACACACGTATGGTGACATATTATTCAAAGGATGGATAGAATAATGAATATGGTTGTACCATATTTATAATAACATCAAATTATATATAATATACTAGATTTATTATTTTATAATGGTAATAACAAATAAAGAAGAAGTGGAAGAAGAAAGGAACTTGAAAAAGGGTGGTGAAATCATTACCTCTTCTTCGGGTTCTTCCTTTTGATTTCATAAAAAGGGAAACATAGGATAGATTTATGATCAAAATAAGGCCTCTATGTTGAATTGAGGGACGTTTAGAGAGTATTTTGGAAGGGTTTGTCCGAACAAAAAGGCTTTGAAGGTGTTAATCAATGAGAAGGAGGAGTTCCCTTTTATAAGAGGGGTGAGGGGTACCTTTGGAAAAACATGAAATATTATTTTATAATAAATTCATATTCGGTTTCTAATGGCTTAAAAGTGGATTATTTGAAGGTTAAGGTGGGAATGGGTCACAAACCACTCAAAAAATAGAATTTATACAGGTTTGGGTTTCTATATTAACCTTATCTTTAAGTATTAACTCTTAGTTAATTAGTTTCACTTTTACAATGTCTCTTTGTATTTTTATATTATATGGTTAATAAACATACTTTATACACCCAAGCGACCCAAAAGTGGTCCATTAATGCTATACCTATCATGATATAAGTCTCTTGTCTGAACCTAAGATTTTTAGGAATTTAATATCAATTAATAATATAATATTTGTTTTAAAAACTCTTTTATGTCAATTTTGACACTATTCAATAATTGATTTTTGTGAAACTCATAACAGAATTATTACTTCGAAAAAAGCAAATTAAATCAATCATAATATGTCATATTAACATATAAAATTAGTTTAATTCAATAAAAGTCTCCAATGATAATTATCTAGGTATTAATAATATCAATTATTTTAATTTTTCACTATTATGGTAATTACTGCATCATCATTGTGTCATAAATAAATTAAATTATTTAATGTCTAAAAATTATAAATAAAATATCATTATGTATTAAATCTTTTGATATTTCTAATTAATACTTATAGTCTAAAATCCAACATATATAACCACATTTAAAAATTGTTTTTCTAAAAGATATATGCTTGTGTCATTTTTGTATTCATTTTAACTTAATTAATATAAAGTGTCATTATCACTTACAAGTGTCTCCATGGGGTCCACAAATCGACCCAAATATGCCCATGGTCGGATATGTATCAACAAATAATATTAGGACACGTTTTAGGGTAATTTTTTATTATTATAATATTATTTTGTTAACCCTTATTTACCGGATTTACACTTTAACCATGGTAAATAAAACATTTACCGAAGTAATTATTCAAAATGTCTAAAAATATAAGTTACCTATTTACACAATTTGAACAACATGATTACAAATATGGAATCCATTTTTCCAAATTCAAAACACAGAAGTGGCAGAAATTAATTTAAACTTAATTCCTGTTGTTAAAACAAAAAGCGTGTTTTTAAGAGATAATAACTATCAAAAGATTGGCACTTGTTTATGTCTGGTTTAATTGTGAAATTATGTCTAATGACAAACATTGAATTAAATGGTAAAAATATATTATAAATATACTTTAAAAACACTCAAATTCATAATTTATCAATATTAATTATTTCGATTAAAAAGTAGTTTTTAATTAAAATTTAGTAATTTTCACTATTCATCAAAATATGAAAGTTATCCGAAAAGTACCAAAATTTCACCCTAGGCTAATTTCGATATTACGAATCCAAAAATGAAGTCCATTTTGAGATATATGATTTATAAAATTTTAAAAGTAGGTATTACTATTCATAACGGCTAGTTTGATTGGTTGTGGTGTGTTAGAACTCGATGTTGCGTACAACACACGCTATCCCATTATTCAAAGAGAAGTATACCGTAGAAGCTTGGGGTGTTACATTGTAAATTTTTTTATGTCCCCATTATAAATAATATATTTATTTAGTCAAATTGAATATATAAAAGTTTAAAATATTGGATTTAAAAAGGAATCACTATTAAAGTTGGTAAAAGTGCATTTTTGAAAAATACTTCTTTTATCTGAAAAAAAGGAATTTATTTTTACATTATGTCTAAGAAACTAATAATATCGATTCTAAAATTATAAGGATTATATAAATTTTAAAATTTAGTCAATACTATTCAGAACCTCTTTTGAACAATTTGTTTGGTAAGTCATGATGCGCTTTAACTCGGTGTTGCGTGTAGTGCAAGTTATTGAATTATTTTGAAGAAATAACACACTATGAAATCTTGGGGTGTTACATAGGAACATTACATAACATATTAGAACATAAAATACATAACATCTTTATTGAAATCTTCTTTAACATGACCACTATATTCCCTCGTACTTTTCATTGCATGGGATAACCTGAGGACATGCCTAAGAAAATGGTAAGCTATAAAGGCCAGCAAGGGAATAAAAATGGAATAACATGAGGAATACAATACATGTTTGTTAATAGGAATATCAATGGAGAACAATATAAACATAAACATAAATGCATGATAAAGCATGATAATCATAACATGGAAATGTGGCAACACCACTTAACATGGAATTAGCATGAGCCAAGGCTCATTGCACATGGATCATGAGTAAACCCTCATTGCACAGGAAGCATGGGTAAACCCTCATTTATATTGAATTATAATGAGTCAATAATAATTTCACATGAAATATCATGATACTATACTTTACCCAATGCATCGGAGCGCTATCAGGGCACACCCTTCTTAAAAATTTCATTTCATGCATAAGGGTGCCACATGGATCATACAACAAGGAATAATTCATCATCATTTATTACAAGATAATGGGATGTGAAATATATACATGTATATTTATAATCAATAAGTAAATGTGCATAAAGGTTAATACCCTTGATAAATAAATGGGCATGGTATTCACTACACAATGACATTGTCTTGGAAAAATCATAGTACAACTTCTGCAGCATAATAGTGTGAAATAAAAACTCAGAAAAAATGGTTTATGGGAAAGAAAGGGTAATATCATCATATTCACATGAAATGGAGAGTTAAGTGGTCATAAAAATACAATTACCAAGAAATATAAAAGAATTTAGATGCATAATATAAAATAATTACTTGGATATAAGTGAGGAGAGAGAAATCCATCACAGAATTTCATCATGGTAACATGTGTACATGGGAGTAATTAATGAGAGATAATGGGGTATCCCATCATACAAAAATAAATAGGCTAGTATGGGGGATATGAGAAATCATTACCCAACATTTTCAATTAAAAAAAGGGCATAACAACATAAATAAAATTGGACAAAAATGAGAATTGAAGAAATCCTTTACTTGGAAGCGTGATACCAAAGGCTTGAGAGAGGCTTCTTGGGAGCTTGATGAACGTTTGGAAAATTATAGAGATTTTAGAGAAGTGGTTGGTCGAAATCCAAATGCTTTTAGTGAAGAGGAAGTGGGAGCTTGGGTGGATTTATATAGGAAAGGAGAGAGAATTATTTATTATATAAGTTTGGGAAACCACACCTTAAACTAATAAAAACCACAAACTAGACCATGGTTTTTGTCCATGGTATTTTCCAAAGGGGATTGAAAAGCAATATTTTATAAGGACAATGATAGAACTTCTTAAAATAATAGGGTTGCTTATGTGGAGTTGAGTCACATTCTCAAGGAAAACAATTTAAAACGAAAAAAATGCTTTATAAGTCTTGAAGGGTCCACTAAAGATTTGTAAAATAAATAAAAAAACCCAAAATCACATTATTTTAATGGTAAAACATGTATTGTCTGAACATAATGTTTATAGTATTTTATTAAATCACTATTGGGCCATTATGTTGTCATAAAACACATTATATATTTAAACGGTATTTAATTTTTACCTAAAATATTTGACTATCTCAGAAAATTATGAAAATTTCACCATTGGATAATTTCAACATCCTGATTCCCAAAATAATAATCATTTTATCTAAATAATTTTATAAATATTTTAATTTTCACTTTTAAATAAAAACCAACATTTACTGAAAATTCATGGGTTTTGAGAAAAATAGCTTTCAAACCTTAATAAAAATTACAATCACATTCATAAAATTATAATATCATTTATATTTAATAAAAAAGAATTTAATAATAATAATATTTTATTTAAAATATTATATAATTCAAAAATAAAAAAATTCATCAAAATAGATTTCTTAGTTGAAAATTAACTTAAAATACTATTTGAGCTTTAAAAACAATTTAGAAAGTAACAATAATAAAATGAAAGTATATTATTTATTATATAAAAATAATAATTTACATAATCATAGTACTGGGGTCTTGTTACATAACCCCTTAAAACACCCGCAAAAGACCGAAGGGTAAGGTGTACGAGGGTGGCATACTCTTGGGGTGGCTCAAATAACATCGCTTGGGTGGTAATATCTATTAACTTCCACTTCTCCTGTAGTCAGTTCCACTCAAGATTAACATGATCAAACTCTGCTTGGTCTTGGCCAAGAACGAATCCCAATAAAGGCACCACCTTTTCATGTTCGGACAAATGGGCTTCGTACGGGGCAAGTCTACTGGATGAGGCCATCGCTTCCTTTGTCTGAGTAGATTGGATTCGTTAAAGCCCTATATTTATACTAATCATCTGATCACTGTTCAATGACTATATTAGCAACAATCACAATTATTAATGTTATTTTAAAATCCATAAACTAAAACCAAATAAGTGCATATGTTTTACACAACCATAATAATACATTTAAATAGACCAAATGGAATTTTCCTTAATAAATTTTTGGGTCGTTACAATCTTCCCCCCTTAAGAAATTTCACCCTCAAAATTTCCTTTTCCCACACCAAAAAAGATGTGGGTAACTTTTCCTCATCACTTCCTCAGATTCCCACGTCACTTCTTCAAACATGTGGTTTCTCCACAACACCTTAATGAGAGGCATTGTCTTATTTCATAGAACTTTTTCTCTAGGATTTAAGATCTTCACTGGGTTCTCCTCATAATAAATATCATCCTATAAATTTACTACCTATAAAGAGAGTATATGTGATGGGTCTGGTATGTACTTCTTTAAGTAGGATACATGAAAGGCATCATGTACTTTGGGCATGGTACGTGGAAGTGCTAGTCTATAAGCCACAACCCCGACACGTTCAAGAATCTCAAAGGGGATGATGTAACTAGGACTTAACTTCCCTTTCTTTCCAAACCTCACGAACTTCTTACATGAAGATTTGCATAGAAATACCATGTATCCAACTTTAAACTCAAGGTCTCATCGACCGTTATCTGCATAACTCTTCTATCGACTTTGGACTGCCTTGATATGCTACTGAATGGTTTTCACCTTCTCCACCATTTCTTCGACCATTTATGGTCCTAACAGTTGACACTCACCGACTTTATCCCAACATACTGATGTTCTTCACCAATTCCCATATAGGGCTTCATAAGGTGCCATTCAGGTGCTCGAGTGGAAACTGTTATTATAAGAGAATTCAACCAGTGGAAGATGTTGGTCCCACCCTCATTTGAAGTCCATAGAAAATGATCTTAAAATATCCTCTAGCGTTTGAACAATTCACTTAGATTGTCCATCCATTTGAGAATGATGGGTCATACTGAAGTTCTATTCAACATCTAGAGTATGTTAAAGTCTATTCCAAACCATAGAGGTGAATCTTGGATCTCAACCTGATACAATAGATAGTGGTACTCTATGCAACCTTACCAATTTCCTGATTTATAACCGTGTTAGTTGATCCAAAGAGAAATACTCATAAATTGCAATGAAGTGTGAAGGCTTTGTAAGATGATCCATAACAACCCAGATTTAATTGTTGCATTGGATGTGTTCGGATGTCTGGGGACAAAGTCCATGGTGATGTTCTCCCATTTCCATGCTGGTATGGGCAATGGTTGCATCATCCCCTTAGCTTATGCCTCTCTACCTTTACTTACTGACACACCAATAATGTTGATGTATACTCAGAGATCTCTTTATTCATATTATCCCACCTATAATTCTCTTGAATTTCTCGATACATATTTATTTTTCATGGGTGAATAAAGAAATTTGAACTATGCACTTCATCCAAAAGTTCATTCTTCAGCTCCAGACTTGATAGAACACATAGTCTTTTCCCAAATCTCATAATTCCTTCTTCATTAACATTGAACTCTGAGTATTTCCCTTTTCTGATAGCTTTCACTTTCTTCTGAATTCCCACACCATCCTTTTGAGAATCCTTTAACCTTTCCAAAAGAGATGGTTGAGCAATCATTTGTGAAAGGATTGATGATGTTCCCTTCTTTATGATTCCCATGTCCATTTTCATCAAGTCTACGAATATTGGATCCTTCTCAATTATCATCAATGATAGAATTGTTGGGTCCTTTCTACTTAGATAATCTGCCACCTTGTTCACTTTCCCAGGGTGATAATAGATTGAGCAGTCATAATCTTTGATCAGTTCTAACCATATTCATTGGCACATGTTCAACTCTTTCTGTGTGAATATATACTTGAGTATTTTGTGTTCTATATATATTTCACACTTCTCCCCAAAGAGATAATTCTGCCAAATTTTTAAAGCAAAGATCACTGAAGCCAACTCCAAATCATGTGTTGGATAATTATTCTCATGAACTTTCAATCGCCTTGAATCATATGCATCAAATTTTTCATTTTTCATCAATACACAGCCCAAGCACTTCTTCGAAGCATCACTGAATACCACAAATGGTTCTCCACTTATAGGTAAAGTGAGAACGGGTGCAGTGATAAGCCTTTTTTCGACTCTTGGAGCTTTCTTCGCATTCATCAACCCAAGAAAACATTATCCCTTCTGAGTTATTTTGGTAAGAGGGTTGGACAATCATGAGAAATGTCTCACAAATCGTCGATAATATCCAGCTAACCCCAAGAATATATGGACATCTGTTACCGATGTTGGCCTCAACCATCCCTCCATTGCAGCTATCTTGGAGGGATCCACATATATCCCATTACTTGTGATGATATGGCCCAAGAATGATACCTTCTTCATCAAGAACTCACACTTGCTATATTTTTCATAGAGCTTCTCCTTTCGCAAGGACCTTAGTACAATTCTTAGATGCTCCTCATGATACTCCTTGGTTTTGGAGTATATTAGAATATCATCTATAAAGACTACAACTAAATTTTCAAGGTAATCTCTAAATAGACTATTCATTAAGTCATTGAAGATTTTTGGAGAATTAGTGAGTCCGAATAGTATTACTATGAATACAAAGTGTCCGTATCTTGTACGAAAAGCAGTTTTGGGGATATCTTCTTTATTCACCCTTACTTGATAATATCATAACTGCAAATCTACCTTGGAGAAGTATTGTAATCCACATAGCAGTTCGAATAAGTCATTAATTCATAGGAGATGATACTTGTTCTTCTTCATGATTTTGTTAAGCTTACGATAATTGATGCAAAGGAGCATTGAACCATCTTTCTTCTTAATGAATAGGATAGGTGCACCCCATGGTGAAGCACTTGGGTGTATAAATAATTTATCCATATTCTCTAATAGATATTTATTTATCTCATCATGCTCCACAATAGTCATTCTATATAGAGTCTTGGACATTGGAAATGCCCCAGGTATAAGATCAATTGAGAATTCAACATCTCTTCTAGGAGGAAGACCATGCAATTTCTTGGGAAACACTTTTGTGAATTCCCTCACAAAAGGGATGTCTTCAAGGATTGTTTCCTCCTTATACTCAATCATCTAATCCAGATACACATACTCATAGGTAAGTAATATCCACGCTTGAGATGATGGAGCTAAAGAAGATTCATCCTCCTCCTTGAACTTGTACAAAATCGGGGGTCGATTCCCCACATGGAGAGTGATTTACCTCTAATGGAAATTTATGATGGCTCTATATAAGGAAATCCAATCCATTCTAAGAATTTCATCAAATTCCACCATAGGGAGTATTATGAGGTTCATCGGGAAGTTCAATCCACTGATTATGACAGGGGAGGAGTTATATTTATGGGATGCAATGATTTCCCCATTTTTTGTACTCACCAACATCTTTACCTCCATTATTTGTGGTGGTGTGGGGATTGTTCTAATAATATTTTGGGATATAAATGAATGTATATAACCTGAATAAAAAAGTATGTTCACTATTCTTGAATGAATAACTAGTGTACCTGTCACCACTTCATTGTTGGGGTTCACTTCAGCGGTAGTGATGGAAAAAGCTCACCCTTGCTGCCTTGGAGGTTGTTGGTTGCCTCTAAAAACCCTTTTATTAGGGAACTGATTTGAAAGATTCCATGGTTCTTTGTAGTTTAAGCAACGAACAATGTGCTGAGAGTCGAATGGAGATTTGTTCTCCTCTGTCGCAACCATGGGTTTTTCTTGTCAGTAGTTAATGGCTAGGTTCCCTTATCTTCCACACCTAAATCATTTCATCATCACCGTCAGGTAATTTCCATGGTGCTTCTTTTTTCACCTTTGGCAAGGGGAGTGATGGATTTTATTAGCACCATTTTATTTATACATCGGACCACCAGAATTGAACTCCACCTTATGCTTCTTATCCCTATGATACCTTTGAGGTTCACTGATCTCCAATTCAACCTTGAGGGAACATCAGGAAATTTCCTCATAGCTGTCGAAGTCACAGATCACCAGGGCTTTCCATAGGCTAGGTTTTATCCCAACAAATAAGTAGTTAACCTTGAATTCGGGGGTAATTAAAAATCCAGAAGCGTATTGTGCAAGCCTTGTGAAGTTTTCCTTGTACGCTCCTACTGATTCGTTGTCTTTTTTTTTTATTTAGGGCAATGAAGTCTCTTTACATCTTAATCTAGAGGGTTCACAAAAAATATTTATCAAAATACATCTTCTAGAAATCGTTCTATTCCAACACCTTGATCTCCTCCTCAGGTTTCTTATTTTTTATCAATTTCCACCACTTATTGGCTTCACCCTTCATATGATATGTTTCCAGAATAAGCTTCTCTTGTTTGGAACATTAACATATGGATATGATCTTTTCAATGGAGTTTATACATTGTTCGGCGATTGAAGGATGAGATGATCCATTATAAGTATGAGGAATTTTTATCATGAAGATCTTGATATCAACTTGATATTTCTTGGGGGGGGGGGGGGGGTTGAATGTTCCTCTTGACCCATGTTTCTATTCAATGTATGAGTTAACTTGGGGGGGGGGGGTTGAACGTTCTTCTTGACCCATGTTTCTATTCAATGTTTGAGTTAACTGAGAGATTATCGTGACAAATTTCATGATTATCACTACCATCATATTGTGCATCTCATTAGAACAATCATCACATTGGTCTTCACATCGGTTGTGAGCCTGAGTCCTCCTATTACCGGCCATTGGCTGGAATAAAAAGAAAGTTAGGGGTAAAACATAATGGTTAATCCAAGGACAAAAAAAATAACTTATAAATATGTTTTATTTCCTTAACTTATGAATCTACAGGATTCAATCTATGTTATCCATGATCTACTTTCTAATATATATTCTTAGGGGAATTTTTTTATTCCCTTAATAATGATTCATACTATGCTTGTGAATTTACCAATGCATATCCCCCGAGAGTGTCATAAACAAGAGTGTAGCAAGGCTCGTTGTCGTGTATCAGGATACCCCAGGTCAAGACCGAAACTCTTTTTTAGGGTTTTATATAACGCCCCGACCCTATTTACCTAGTGTCGGTACTTTATTACATAACATTGGCACGATACAAGGAATCATGTCCCGAAAGACCGATTAGTTTAGTATTATTGGAAACTAGATACATACATAAGTTCAACATTACAACTTGAAAAGAAATAAAACACTAATTTTTTCAATTAGAAACATCCAAGCCTCCTAGATTATGCCTGAAAGTCACTCATAACTAACTTATTCATATCCTAGGAAAATAATATGTAAGGAAGGGGTGAGCTCAAATGCTCAGTAAGGGTAAGAAGTACAGTAGAAGATAACATAAACATTAGGTATGGTGAATAATTAAAAACACATTCCTTTACAAATTAAAAACATGAACACTTTATGGCAGGAATATAAGATGAGTAAATAATACAATAATAAACCATAGTCATGGGTATTCTACTAGTCGAATAACCACAAGAACCAACAATATTATTTTCATAATGAGGGAATGTATAATTCCAGACATTCTGAAACAACTTGTCAAGGCCTCGACCAAGACGTCTAAAAATGATTTAGGCCTTGGCAAAAACCTTATATCAAATTGGGAAAGGCCTCAGCCCATTCCACATCTAATTGTCTCATGAGACCTATCGATGCTTAGAAGAGCTATGGTGGGATCCACCCATCACTTACTAAGTCCAATACATTCCTCATATGAAATGGATGAAACATAACATAAACATTTGTATTAAAACTAGCATATGAAATGTCAATAATTTAGCCATACTCCATGAATGGTATAAAAATAACACATCCATAGTCAAACATATCACAAAAACTTAAATACAGTATGGAATATTTGTATGATAATAAATCTAATTAAAAAAAGTGTAAAATTTATCAAAGGATGTTGACATAGATGAAATCAAAACTATTTTAGAGAAATATATCTTTCTATTTTGAAATCATTTAAGAGTCACATAATTATAAAATAAAACATTTATTTTGAAAATATTCTTATAATCTTTTAAGGGAAGCTTCAATGATGTTATAACGGTAGAAAATAGCCGCACCTGCCATATAAGTTAAAAAAGACATTCTTACCTTAATTTTGTCAAAAAGGGTTATAATGTACCTTGTTTGGAAAATGATGGAAATATTATTTTCAAAATATATAAGGTAAAATAAGGGTATAAATGACTTTAACCCATAGTCTAGTAAACAGTTAATTTTTTTGAAATACATTTTTAAGAAAACACGGATGTGGATGATAGAGAAGTCCTTGTGGATACTTACGTAAAAACAACATCGGATAATAAAGAGATTGTGAAATTAACCCTTACCTTGTACTTTTCCTTGGTTGAGAGTACCTTAACCTCTTGTATAATAATTAAATCATTTTTATTAAATTATACAAGAACCATATACATAAATATGATATCATATATGATCTTATAATATTTCTTTGTTAATAATATTTTATTATTATTGTCGTTTTGGGTGTTAAATGATTCATTTTACTTTATATGTTTTGTTACATAAGCTATGTTTTTTATAGATAGGATGTATTTGATTCATATCCCAAATGATATTAAGTTCTTAAACATTATTTTAAATCATTAAATTAAAATTATTCTTGAATGGTTACGATGGGGAAATGCATCTCATCACGTTCGTGGAGACGGTAATCCGTACGTACGCACGAGCGACAATATCATTATATTGATGGAAAAATCATATGTAATTGGATGGTATATAATATATAAAGAATCATTAATATGTTATGTTTATTATTTACATCAGTTATACTCATTATTATACCCATCCAAATAATGAAGTGTATGAATAACAAAATACACCACGACGTGGAGACAGTAAGCCGTACGCATGCACGTATTTGGATTTGTCATTTATAGGATGGATAGAATAAAAAATATGGTTGTACCATATTTATAATAGCATAAAAATATTTATAAGGTACTAGATTTATTATTTTGGTATGAAAAAAACAAATAAATAGGGAGTGGAAGAAGAAAATAACTTGAAAGAGGGTGGTGAAATTATTACCTCTACTTCAGGTGTTTCCTTTCGTGTTGATCAAAAGGTCTCCTTAGGTTGGATTTCCAATCATTGTAAGGTCTCTAGGATTAAGTTAGGGAAATTGGGAGCATATTTGGGCTGGGTTTGTATAAGTCAAAAGGCTTTGGAGTTGTGACATTAAGAGAATGGGAAGTGATCTTTTATAAGATAGGTGAAGGGAACCTTAGGAAAAGATTGAAATATTATTTTATAATAAAATAATTTTCGGTTTCTAATGGCTCCAAAATGATTTAATTTAAGGCTGAGGTGGGGATGTGTCTAAATCCTCTCAACCAATAGGTTTTATATAGGGTTGGGTCACCATATTAACCTTATCATTTAGATTTAACTGTTAGGTAAATAGTTTAACTTTTACCATGTATTATTGTATTATTATGATAATTGGTTAATAAAATTACTATAAAATGACAAGAGAAACTTAAGTGGTTATTTAATGATATAAATATTATTATATAAGTTCTTTGGAAAAATTTTATTTTTAGGACTGTTATATAATTCAATAATATAATACTTGTTTTAAAAACTCATTTATGTCAATTTTGACACTATTTAGTATTTGGTTTTTGTAAAAGTCATCACAACTTTATTACTTCAAATAAATTTTTTGAATCCATCCAAACATGACATATTCACCTATAAAATTCTTGGATTACATAAAATCTTGGAAATTAGATTTAATTTGTAATTTATAATACCATTTATTTGATTCATTCATTAACAAGGTAATTACTTAATCATCATTGTGTCATAAATAAATTTAATTATTTAATGTATAAAAATTAAAAATAAAATACCATAATGTATTAAATCATTTTATCTTTATAATGAATATTTATATTCTAAATGATATCTTATATAACACCTTGTAAAGTTTTTTACAAAAAGATATAAGTTTATGTCATTTTAGTATTTACTTTAAATTAATTAATATAAAGTGTCATTATCACTCTCAAGTGGATCCATGTGGACCAAAAATATTCCTAAAAATGTCCATGGTTAGACATGTATCAACCAATAGGAATAGGACACTTGTTAGGGTAATTTAATATTATTATAATAATATTTTTTACCCTTATTTACAAGATTTACCCTTTAATCATGGTATATAAAATATTTACTAAAGTAAATATTCATAATGTCTACAAATAATAGTTACCTATTTACACAATTTGGACATCCTGATTCCAAATATGGAATCCATTTTTCCAAATTAAAAACACAGTAGTGGAAGAAATTAATTTAAAATTAACTCCCGTTGTCAAAACAATAACCATGTTTTTAAGAAATAATAACTATCAAAATATTAACACTTTTTTTATGTCTAGTATAAATGTGAAATTACATCCAATGACTTAAATTATATTAAATGATAAAAATATAATATAATGATACTTTAAAACCACTCAAATGTATAATTTAAGACTATAAATTATTTTTATTAAAAAAGTTGTTATTAATAAAAAGTTAGTTTTTTTCACTATTCAACAAAATATGAAAGTTATCAGAAAAACATAAAAATTATCCCTAAGCTAATTTCGATGTTCTGAATTCAAAAATAAAGTCCATTTTTAAAAATAAAATTTATAAAATTTTAAAAAGTGGGTATTACTATTCATAACAGCTAGTTTGATTGGTCGCGGTGTGTTAGAATCTCAAATTTGCGCACAAAGAAAGTTATTGCATTATTCAAAGGGAAATTTACTATGGAAGATTGGGGTGTTACATTTTCACCCCTAGGTATATCTGTGAAAGAGAGGCCTATACCTTCTTGTATCCAGACTGGTATATATTTTCCTGATAAACCACTTAATAAATACTAACACATACGTATGGATGTATTTATTATACTTAGTCTTATCCTGAAGGCTTTCAATAGGGTTTTATAATCCTAATCCAAAAAATAACTAAACCTATCCACTGATAACAACTATGAAAACCTTGCTCTTTATTACACACATAAACATTAATTATTACATAAAATATTCGTTTGATACAACATAGAAGATTGATAGGTCTAGTGTCTTTGGGGCTTAGGAACATTACATAACAGCTTAGAACATAAAGCACACAACATATTTGTTCAAAAATTCCTTTACATGACCACTAAATTCCCTCATACTTATCATTGAATGGGATAAACTAAGGACATGCATATGAAAAGGGTGAGATATAAATCCTAGTAAGGGAATAAACATGGAATAACATAAGGAATACAATACATGTTAGTAAATAGGAATATCAATGGAGCACAAGAGAAACATACACATAAAGGCATTATAAAGCATGATAATCATAACAAGGAAATGTGGCAACAACACTTGACATGGAATTATCATGGGCCAAAGATCATTGCACATAGATCATGAGTAAACCCTGATTGCACATGAAGCACGAGTAAAACCTCATTGCACTTGAATTAGCATGAGTTAACACTCATTGCACATGAATTATCGTGATACTATAATTTACCCAATGCATTGGAGCTCTATCAGGGGCACCCTTCTTAAGCATTTCATTTCATGCATAAGTGCGCCACATAGATCATACAATATGGAATCAATCATCATCATTTATTCCACAATAAAGGGCTGTGTAATAAATACATTAATATTTATAATCAATACGTAAATGTGCATAAAGGTGAATACCCTTGATAGAGAAATGGGCATGGTATTCACTACACAATGGCATTGTCTTGGAAAAACCATAGTGCAACTTCTACAGCATAACGATGTGAACTAAGAACTCATAAAAATGGTTGATGAGAGAGAAAGGTGTGTATCATCATATTTACATGAAATGGATAGTAATGAGGTCATATAGATACATTTCCCAAAAAACATAATGGAATTTAGATTCATAATACAGAAGAATTACTTGGATGTAAATGAGGAGATAGAAATCCCTCATGGAATTTCAGCATGGTAAAAGGTGTACATGGGAGTCATTAATGAGAGAGAAATGGGTCTCCCATCATCCAAACATAAAGAGGGAAGTATGGGGGAGGTGTGAAATCAAACACCAAATTTTTAATTGAAAACAAAAGGGAATAACAACTTAAATAAAATTGGATAGAAATGAGAAATGATGAAATCCCTTACTTGTAAGTGTGATCCTAAAGGCTTGAGAGAGCCTAGAGAGAGGCTTCTTGGTAGGTTGGGGCACCTTGGGAAGATTATAGAGAGATGAGTGCATGTAACACCCTAGACTTTTATGAGAAATATTTTGTTTTTATGTTATATAAAACATCAAAGGAATATTTCACTACACACAACACTAGATTTTCTTGCTTCACACGCAATCACGACCTTCCTCGATAGCTTACGTCGTACGCAATACCGAGTTTCACTAAACAATGATATGCTATTAAAATATTATTAAAACTAGCCACTATGAATAGTAATACCCACTTTTTGAAATTTTGTAAATTTTATTTTTCAAAATTGACTTCATTTTTGGATTCGGAATATCGAAATTAGCCTAGGGTGAAATTTTGGTATTTTTCTGAAAAATTTCAATTTTTGATGAATAGTGAAAACACTAGGTTGCTATTTAAAAACCGACTTTTTATTTAAATAATTATTTATTTTAATTAAATTTATTTTAGGTCAAAATTTATACATAATACCTATATAAGTTCAATTCAATTCATTGGAGTCATTTTATAATAATTTTAGATATATAAAAATTTTATTGAACTTTTCACCGTCTTTTACCCACCTCCTAGGAGAATTTTCAAATTTACATAAAACATAATTTTACCACTTCTCTGAGTGGAATTCAAAAATCCAAGAGACACAGTTGATGTCAGTAAGTAAAATGTGGTTCAATGATTTGAAAATAAATTTTGGTGAATAGTAATTTTTTAATTGTTTTTACCACGGTTAAAAGTAAATAGGGTAATTAAGGTAAAAAATGTTATTATTATTACCCTAACACAAGTCCTAATTCTATTGGATAAGTGTACTTCGACCAAAAACAACCTTAGGAATAAAATATGACAATTTAGGCCCACTTGGATTAGATTAGGTCATTTATTATTAATTTATTTAAAGAAGGGTTAAAATAGTTAAAATCAAGTTTAATAAGTAAATCATTGTTAATATAGGGTTATACATAAGCTAAATTCGACTATAAATATTAATTATAAATCTAAAAAGATTTCCTACATAATTATATTATATTTGTAATTTTTAGACATTAAATAATTTAATTTATTTATGACATAATGATGATGTAGTAATTATCTTATTAATGAAATATTGACATAATTGATGTTATAAATACCCAAATAAATATAATTTGAGACTTTTTATGAATTAAAATAATTTTATATGTTAACATGAAATGTTATTACAAATTTAATTTAATTATTTCAATATAATATTTCTGTTATGATTTTCACAAAAATCAATTACTAAATAGTGTCAAAATTGACATAAAATAGTTTTTTAAAACAAATATTATATTATTAATTGTTATTTTATTACTAAAAATCTATGGTTCGGAAAAATGACTTAGAAAAGGTTATATATATTAATAATAAACAACTTTGGGTTCGTTTAGCTTGTTATAGTAAGTTTATTATCCTTATAGTGTAAGAACACAAAAAGACATGGTAAAAGTAAAATTATTTAACTTAAAGTTAAATCTAAATGATAAGGTTAAAATAGGATCCTAAACATGTCTAAATTCTATTATATGAGAGTATTTATACCCATAACCACCTTAGCTTCGAAATAAATCAATTTGGAGCTATTTAAAACCGAATATTACTTTATAATAAAATAATATTTTTGGTTTTTCCAAAGGTGCCCCTCTCCTCCCTTATAAAATGGCACCTCCTCCCTCTCTTCCTCAAACCACATTGATCCTTCAAGCTCGGCCAAAACCTTCCAAATTATCTTCTCCACTTCCCTATAAACATTCTATAGGTCCTGGTATTCTTCAAAGGCCAATTGTAGTGCCCTAAAAGGAGGTCTCAAAGAGGCACTTCAAAGAAGAGGTAATGTCCGTTACCGATTCTTTCAACTTTATTTCTTCTTCCACTTCTTATTAATTAGTTGTTTCACTATGAAGTAATAACATCAGTATCATTAATATACTGATATGTTATTATAATTATGAAACAACCCTATTTCACCATCAATCCATCCTACGGAAAATGAAATCACCGCGCGTGCGTACGTACGGAATACCGTCTCCACACCGTGGTGTAATCTATTTTCCACCACCACCTTACTTGGATGGGTATAATAGTGTAAATAATAACTACAAATTATTATTTTAAATTGATATTGATTCTGAAATAGTATACATACACTCCATTACAATTTCACGATCATGGGAACGATATCATCGGTCGTGTGTACGTACAGAATACCGTCTCCACGATGTGATGCGACTCATTCTACATGATCTTCATTTCATAATGATTATAAAAATGAATTTAATGAATAAATCTGATATATATTACACTAATACCATTCTGGAAATGTTTTATCTATAACCTAAAAAGAAGAATAAGAATTTATTCGACAAAACACGCATAAGAACAACTAGAAATAAACACCTGAATAACAAGTAACAATGAAATATTACTAATAAGAATCTAAGAATATGACCATATATGATATCATAACAATGAGTATGATTCTAGAATAAGTCAATGAAATTATTTAAATAATTATACAGGAGGTTCAGACACTTACGAAGAAAATCAGACCTAAGGTAAGGGAAAATCTCGCAATCTCAATTTTTATCCGAGATTGTTTATACTTTAGAATTTACTAGGGAATATTTATCATCCACATCCATTTTTCATAGACATGTAATATTTACATCCTTCTACAATAGTTTATATCCAATTTTACCCTTCAGTGAGTTTTTAGTAAAAGATATGAAAGGAATCTTTTGTCGTTTTTTGTACGAGGTACTTTTTGAGTTTTCCGACAAAAGTACGAGAAGAATGTTTCTTTAACTTATATGGCATGAATGGATTTTTAAAAAATTATTTCCAAGAAGCTTACTTTACAAGTTTTCAAGTTTATTTTTAATAAAATTCTTTTAGTTTAGAATTGTATGACATGTTAAGAAAGGAAAACTGTTTTTGAAGTCAAAAGGATATTTTCCTCAAGAATGGAGTTCAAGTGTTTTATCAAAATTATTTTCCATCTAAGATAATGAAGGGTTCTGTTTCTATCACTATTATTACATTGATTTGATTATGTTGTTATGGAAATATTTTTATGAATTCCTTTATCTTATATGAATTTTTTTATGATGTCACGATGTTTAAGATTCCCATTTTTTTATTACATGGGTTATGCTATGATGTATGGTTTATGATTTTGTGGAACACATAATAATGGTGTCATTATGAGATGGGTGGGAACTATATCTCCCTCCAATGCATTGGGTAAAGATTTTATATCTCATGAGATAGACATGGCTATAATGGCAGGTGAAACCGGTTCAGTGAAAATGGACTGAAACGAGGAATGAACTCAGTTCAGAAATGGACTTTGTCCACTATGATAGTCTTGGAAATGAGTCTTGGCTAATAAGAAATGATTCTCTATGATTGCGTGTGTATTCCACCAAGCATCATGTTTTATGTTATGATTATTTTGATTACATTTTACTACGATGATTTATCCCATTTTATGAAATTATGATCTCTTTTGCAGGGTAAGATCTCCAAATTGTTATGTTCTTATGAATATGATGTGATTGGTTTTTCTTTTGTTTACCCTTACCGAGCATTTCAGCTCACCCTTTTGTATGTTTTCTTTCCCCCAAGTCAGGATGAAGGTTATTAAGTATGATATGCCAAAAGGGACTCTAGATATGATGAAATAAATGGGAGACAATGTAGATGCTTTATGAACCAGTTGTTTATGTTTCCCAGTTTCTAAAGACACTATACCTATACGGTACTTTAATGGTTTTGTTATATGTTGTAATAAGTGTGCTTCAATTTTCAAGTATTAACAATGTATGTAAAGTATGGGTTGTTATAGTTGGTATCAAAGGAAAGGTATAGTCAACCTTTGGAAACTAGGATGTGAAAGCCTTAGTAAGAATCCTAAGGATAAGTCTAAGCATAGAACACAATCTTAGTGTTTTAGAAATGGCCATGAATAACCTAGGATAAGACCTTAAGTGTGAAATTTTATTCTTTATTATGTGGTTTTCCTATTTTAATTAGTGTTTCTCACACTATTCTTATTGGTTTTAGTCAATGTCTGGAACCCTAAGGAACCTTGTTAATGTGGAATGTGATGGGCAATGCAATGATTGTCCCCCTGAGCAACCAAACATTATGGGAGGTGGAATGCAAAATCTTGTAGCCGTGCTCACACAACATTCTCAAGCTATGAATCATGCTGGACTTCCAAACGAGCTAAGGAAGGAGAAACATTCTATTGAATCCTTCATGAGACAACGTCCACCTTCATTCAGTGGGTCTACTGATCCATTAGTTGCTGAACAATGGATCAGTACTACTGAAAAGATATTTTAAGTTCTTCAATGTTATGAAAATGATAAAGTCATCTTAGCAGTGTATCGTTTGGAAGGTGATGCTGATCAATGGTGGAATCTTGTCCAGAATACGAGGCCAAGAGTTGAAATTGAGTCCATGGAATGGGACGAGTTCAAGAACTTATTTTTCAATAAGTACTTCCCTCGTATTCTCTGAACAAAGATGGAGAAGGAGTTTCTTGAACTAAAGAAAAAGGATGATGAATCTGTTGGTACCTATGAAGCAAATTTTACAAGACTTGCAAGGTATGCTTCTGGTATTATTATCCAACTTGAGAGTAAGATCGATTGATTCATTAGTGGCTTAAAACACAGTCTTCAAAGGGTCTTAGCCATAAGGGACTTCAATATCTACAAGGAAATCGTTTGATGTGGTCTCAAAGTTGAGATGGATATTGGAGTAACCCATCAGTCATATGGGTTTGATAAGAAGAGGAAAATGGAATTCAAAGTAAAATCTAAAGAGAACACTGAAAAGAAGATGAGCTTTCCCTTATGCTCAAAGTGTGGAAAGAAACATGGAGGGAGTTGTATTAAAGGGACAAGTAAATGTTTCAAATGTGGAAAGGAAGGTCATCGGTCATTTGAATGCCGCAATGATGGGAAGAAGATGTTTAGTGATGCAAACAAAGAAAAGGCTACACAGAGTGCACCACATACACTTCAATGTTACAAGTTCAAGGAGATGGGGCATTATGCCAATCAATGCCCAAATCCAAGGGTTGATGATGATGGTCGACGTCAACAAACTCTTAAGGCCAAAGAAAAAGGAAAGTCACACGCAATTTATATCAACGATGTGGAGTACGATAACGAAGTGGTGAAAGGTACACTTACCATCCACTCTAAAGTAGAAAATGTTTTATTTGATTCTGGATCCACCCACTCTTTTATTTATGAAGAATTTTCTAAGGGTTTCACCATATTACCTCAACAATTAGATGTTGAGTTAGCTGTGGAAACCCCTAATGGAACAACAGTCGCATCAAAAGTTTATAATTCTTCTCTGATTGAAGTTTGTGGGAAAATGCTTCCTGAAAATCTTGTGATCCTCCCTATATTGAAATTTGATGTGATTCATGGCATGGATTGGCTTTCTCTATATGGAGTTCATATCAATTTACAAAGAAGGGAAGTCAAATTTCGTATTCCAGATCAATCTATGATCGTCTATCCATGCAAGGATGAACGTAACCTTCCAGTGGAAATTTCTTCCATATTATGGGTCTTGATTCCATTAAATGAAGTTTATTTATCTCAAATGGTTGGTGAAAAACTCACGTTTAAGAATATGCCCATTATACGGGAGTTTGATGATGTATTTCCGTAGGAATTTCCAGGACTTCCACCAAATCGTGAAGTTGAGTTTTCAATAGAACTCGTACCGGGTGCTTTGCCTATTTCAAAGACACCTTATAGAATGGCCCCAATTGAGTTGTAGGAATTGAAGAAGTAACTCCAAGATAATCTTGATAAGGGGTTCATACGCCCTAGTGCGTCACCTTGGGGAGCACCTGTTTTGTTTGTTAATAAGAAACATGGATCTATGAGACTCTTCATTGATTATCGAGAACTTAACAAGATCACTATCAAGAACAAATATCCTCTCCCGTGCATTGATGACTTATTTGACCAACTACACTGAGCTCAATAATTTTTCAAGATTGATCTTCGTTCAGGGTATCATCAATTAAGGGTCAAAAGGGAGGATATACCAAAGGCGGCTTTCCGTACAAGGTATGGACACTATGAATTTATAGTGATGCCATTTGGTCTTACTAATGCCCCTGCTATCTTCATGGATCTGATGAATAGAGTCTTTAGAGACTATCTTGATCAGTTTGTGGTAGTCTTTATAGACGATATTCTGTTATATTCAAAGAGTAAGGAAAAACATGAATATCACTTGAGAATTATATTTAAGACCTTGAGAAATGATATGCTTTATGCCAAATTTACCAAGTGTGAATTTTTGCTTCAAAAAGTTTCATTTTTGGGTCACATAATCTCAAAAGAGGGGATATCTATGGATCCAGAAAAAATAGAGGTTATCGAAAGATGGTCGAGACCAACAACAGTAACTGAGATCCTAAGTTTTCTTGGTTTGGCTCGATATTACCGACGTTTTGTGAAATATTTTTCACGATTATCTAATACAGTCACCAAGTTGACTCGGAAAGGAGTTAAGTTAGTTTGGACGGAGGAATGTGAAGATAATTTCAAGGAGGTGAAAAGAAGGTTATCCAGTGCACCTGTACTCACACTTCCTTGTAGTGGAGAAAGGTTTGTGATCTACAGTGATGCATAGAAGAAGGGATTGGGGTGTGTTCTCATGAAAAATGATATAGTGATAGCTTATTCCTCAAGACATTGGAAAATCCATGAGCAAAATTACCCAACTCAGGATTTGGAGTTAGCTGCGGTAATCTTTTCATTAAAGATTTGGAGGCATTATCTTTATGGAGAAAGGTGTGACATTTATACTGATCATAAAAGTTTAAAGTATATTTTCACACAAAAGGAGCTGAATATGCACCAAAGAAGATGGTTGGAGCTGATTAAGGATTTCGACTGGTCAATCCATTACCACCCTAGGAAAGCAAACAAGGTGGCAGATGGATTAAGTCGACAAGACCATGCCAGTTTATCCATTATGAGGATCACAAAAGATCCAATATTTATGGATTTACAAAGGATGGATCTTGGAATTATAATGGAAGGAGGAAAATCTTATCTTTCTCAAATGAATTTTCAACCATATATACATGTGAAGTTTAAAGAGGCACAAAAAGAAGATGTCGAGTTAAAAAAGGTGAGAAATGTTCCTAAATTCAACCATGATTATGACGGGATAATAATGTTCAGGAATCAGGTTTGTGTTCCTACTATCCCCGAATTAAATAAGGAACTGCTGGATGAGGCTCATAGTTCTTCATTCTCTATTCATCCTTGAAGCACGAAGATGTATAGGTACCTAAAAGAGTACTTCTGGTGGGATGGCATGAAAAGAGATGTTGCTGAATATGTCTCTCAATGCTTGGTTTGTCAGCAAGTTAAATCTGAGAGACAGAAGTCTAATGGAATGTTACAACCATTACCCATACCCTAATGGAAATGGGAAAACATCACTATGGACTTTGTCACCAGACTTCCTAAAACATCCAAAGACAATAATGCTATCTGGGTCATAGTTGATCGTCTTACAAAGTCTGCGCACTTCATTGCTATTAGAGAGGATTTCTCTCTAGACCAGCTTGCCTAGATATATGTAAAGGAAGTGGTAAGATTGCATGGAGTACCACTTTATATTATATCTGATCGGGATTTGAGTTTTACCACAAAGTTCTGGCGAAGTCTTCAGCATACTCTGGATACAGAGTTGAGTTTCAGCACTGCTTATCATCCTCAGACAGACGGTCAGTCTGAGAGGAAAATTCAAACTCTAGAAGATATGTTGAGAGCTTTCTCTATGGATTTCAAAGACAGTTGGGATCAACACCTACCTTTGGTGGAATTTTCTTATAATAATAGCTTTCACTCTAGTATTCAGATGGCTCCTTCTGAATCTCTCTATGGAAAGAAATGCAGGACTCCAACTTGCTGGGATGAAGTTGGGGAAAGAAAGCTATTAGGACCTGATCTTGTTGAAGAGATGACAGAAAAGGTCAAATATATTCACCAACACATAAGAGCAGCTCATAGTCGACAAAAAATTTATGCCGACAACCGAAGAAAAGACTTATAGTTTGAAGTGGGTGATAAAGTGTTCTTAAGAATATCTCCTTGGAAGAGAGTAATGAGATTTGGAAAGAAGGGAAAGTTTAGCCCTAGGTATATCGGTACTTTAGAAATACTGGATCATGTTGGGAAGGTAACTTACCGATTGGTGCTTCCATCGAATCTCTCTCAAGTTCACGATGCGTTCCATGTATCTCTCCTGAAAAAGTACATACCTAATCCTTCACATGTACTCATCTCAGAAGTTGTACCGCTGGAACAAGATCTTTCTTATGAAGAACAACCGATAGAGATTCTCGATTGTAGTGAAAAATTCCTACGGAAAAAGACCACTCTCTTGGTGAAAGTTTTATGAAGGAACCACCATTTAGAAGAAGCTGAATGTGAGCTTGAGTATATGATGAGGGAGAGGTATCCCCATCTTTTTGTTACAAAGTGACGAATTTCGTGGGCGAGATTCATTTTAATGGGGGGTAGAATGTAACACCCGAGACTTTTATGAGAAATATTTTGTTTTTATGTTATATAAATCATCAAAGAAATCTTTCATTACACACAACACTAGCTTGTCTTACTTTAAACACGATCATGACCTTCCTCGATAGCTTGCGTCGTACGCAATACCGAGTTTCAATAAACAAGGATATGCTATTAAAATATTTTTAAAACTAGCCATTATGAATAGTAATACCCACTTTTTGAAATTTTGTAAACTTTATTTTTCAAAATTGAATTCATTTTTGGATTCGGAATATCGAAATTAGCCTAGGGTGAAATTTTCGTATTTTTCTGAAAACTTTCAATTTTTGATGAATAGTGAAAACACTCGGTTACTATTTAAAAATCGACTTTTTATTTAAATAATTATTTATTTTAATTAAATTTATTTTAGGTCAAAATTGATACATAATACCTATATAAGTTCAATTCAATTCATTGGAGTCATTTTATAATAATTTTAGATATAAAAAACTTTTATTGAACTTTTGACCGTATTTTACCCACCTCCTAG
The DNA here is from genome assembly GCA_963277665.1 of Viscum album. Taxonomy (NCBI): domain Eukaryota; kingdom Viridiplantae; phylum Streptophyta; class Magnoliopsida; order Santalales; family Viscaceae; genus Viscum; species Viscum album. The sequence continues at coordinate 351,529,764 of OY728125.1, read as the reverse complement.
GAGAATTTGAAAATTTACATAAAACTTAATTTTACCACTTCTGTGAGTGGAATTCAAAAATCTGAGAGACACGGTTGATGTCAGTATGTAAAATTTGGTTCAATGAGATGAAAATAATTTTTGGTGAATAGTAACTTTTTGCATTTTTTTACCATAGTTAAAAGTAAATAGGGTAATTAAGGTTAAAAATGTTATTATTATTACCCTAACACATGTCCTAATTCTTTTGGATAAGTTTAATTCGACCAAAAACAGCCTTAGGAATAAAATATGACCATTTAGGCCCACTTGGATTAGATTAGGACATTTATTATTAATTTATTTAAAGAAGGGTTAAAATAGTTAAAATTAAAGTTTAATAAGTAAATCATTTTTAATATAAGGTTATACATAATATAAATTCGACTATAAATATTAATTAGAAATATAAAAAGATTTCATACATAATGATATTTTATTTGTAATTTTTAGACATTAAATAATTTAATTTATTGATGACACAATGATGATGCAGTAATTATCTTATTAATGACATATTGACATAATTGATGTTATAAATACCCAAATAAATGTAATTTGACACTTCTTATGAATTAAAATAATTTTCTATGTTAATATGACATGTTAGTATTGATTTAATTTAATTTGTTCGAACTAATCCTTTTGTTATGAGTTTCATAAAAATCAATTACTAAATAGTGTCAAAATTGACATAAAATAGTTTTTAAAACATATAGTATGTTATTAACTGTTATTTTATTCCTAAAAATCTATGGATCGGACAAATGACTTAGATAAGGTTATATATATTAATAATAACCAACTTGGGGTTCGTTTGGCTTGTTATAGTAAGTTTATTAACCTTATAGTGTAAGAACACAAAAAGACACAGTAAAAGCAAAATTATTTAACTTAAAGTTAAATATAAATGATAAGGTTAAAATAGGAACCTAAACATTTATAAATTATATTGGATGAGAGGATTTAGACCCATACCCACCTTAGCTTCTAAATAAATCAAATTGGAGCTATTTAAAACCAAATATTACTTTATAATAAAATAATATTTTTAGTTTTTCCAAAGGTGCCCCTCTCCTCCCTTATAAAAGGGCACCTCCTCCCTCTCTTCCTCACACCACTTGGAGCCTTCAAGATCAGCCAAACCCGGAAAATTTTTCTTCTCCACTTCCCTAGAAACATCCTAGATGTCCTGGTCATCTTCAAAGACCAATTTTAGTGCCCTAAAAGGAGGTCTCAAAGAGGCGCTTCAAAGAAGAAGTAATGTCAGTTACCGATTATTTCAACTTTATTTCTTCTTCCACTTCTTCTTCTTTAGTTGTTTCATTATGAAGTAATAACATCAGTATCATTCATATAAGAATATGTTATTATAATTATTAAACAACCCTATTTCACCATCTATCCATCCTACGGAAAACGAAATCACCGCGCGTTCGTACGTACGAAATACCGTCTCCACGCCGTGGTGTAATCTATTTTCCACCACCACCTTACTTGGATGGGTATAATGGTGTAAATAATAACTATAAATTATTATTGTAAAGTGATATTGTTTCTAAAATAGTATACATACACTCCATTACAATTTCACGGTCATGAGAATGATATCATCGCTCGGGCGTACGTACGGAATACCGTCTCCACGATGTGATGCGACTCGTTCTACATGATATTCATTGCATAATGATTATATAAATGAATTGAATGAATAAATATGATATATATCACACTAATAACATTCTGGAAATGTGTTATCTATAACCCAAAAAGAAGAATAAGAATTTATTCGACAAAACACGCATAAGAACAACAAGCAATAAACACCCGAATAACAAGTAACAATGAAATATTACTAATAAGAAGCTAAGAATATGACCATATATGATATCATAACAATGCGTATGATTCTGGAATAAGTCAATGAAATTATTTAAATAATTATACAGGAGGTTCAGTCACTTACGAAGAAAATCAGACCTAAGGTAAGGGAAAATATCGCAATCTCAATTTTTATCCGAGATTGTTTATACTTCAGAATTTACCGGGGAATATTTATCATCCACATCCATGTCTCCTAAATATGTAATATTTATATCCTTATACAATAGTTTATATCCAATTTTACCCTTCGGTGAGTTTTTATTAAAATATATGAAAGGAATCTTTTGTCGTTTTTCGTACGAGGTACTTTTTGACTTTTCTGACAAAAGTACGAGAAGAAAGTTTTTTTTAACTTATACGGCATGAATGGATTTTTAAAACATTATTTCCAAGAAGCTTACCTTACATGTTTTCAAGTTTATTTGTAATCAACTTCTTTTAGTTTAGAATTGTATGACATGTTAAGAAAGGAAAAGTGTTTTTAAAGTAGAAAGGATATTTTCCTCAAGAATGGAGTTCAAGTGTTTTATCAAAATTATTTTCCATCGAAGATAATATAGGGTTATGTTTCTATCCCTATTATTACATTGATTTGATTATGTTGTGATGGAATTATTTTTATGAATTCCTTTATCTTATATGAATTGTTTTATGATGTCACAATGTTTAAGATTCCCATTTTTTTATTACATGGGTTATGCTATGATGTATGGTTTATGATTTTGTGGAACACATAAGAATGGTACCATTATGAGATGTGTGGGACCTATATCTCCCTCCAATGCATTGGGTAAAGATTTTATATCTCATGAGATATACATGGCTTGAACGGCAAGTTAAACCGGTTCAGTGAAACAGGACTGAAACGAGGAATGAACTCGGTTCAGAAATGGACTTTGTCCACTAAGATAGTCTTGGAAACGAGTCAGGACTAATAAGAAATGATTCTCTATGATTATGTGTGTATGCCAACAAGCTTCACGTTTTAAGTTATGATTATTGTTATTACATTTCACTACCATGATTTATCCCATGTTATGAAATTATGATCTATTTTTCAGGGTATGATTTCCAAATTGTTATGTTCTTATGAATATGATGTGATTGATTTTTCTTTTGTTTACCCTTACTGAGCATTTGAGCTCACCCTTTTGTATGTTTTCTTTCCCCCAGGCCAGGAAGAAGGTTATTAAGTATGATATGCCAAAAGGGACTCTAGATATGATGAAATAAATGGGAGACAATGTAGATGCTTTATGAACCAGTTTTTTATGTTTCCCAGTTTCTAAAGACACTCTACCTATACGGTCCTTTCATGGTTTTGTTATATTTTGAAATAAGTGTGCTTAAATTTTGAAGTATTAACAATGTATGTAAAGTATGGGTTGTTATAGTGCAGGGGTTGTTCAAACTCCAAAGGCTTTGAGTGAAGAGGAAGTGAGAGCTTGGTTGGGTTTATATAGGAATGGAGAAAGAATTCTTTATTATATAAGTTTGGGACACCAAAAATTAAACTAATCAAAATCACAAAACATCCCATGGTTTTTGCCCATGGGTTTTCAAAAGGGGAGTGGAAAAAAATATTTTATAAGGCCAATGTCTGAAATTATTAAAATAATTCGGTTACTTATGTAGATTGGAGTCACACTCTCAAGGAAAATAATTTAAAAAGACAAAATTTTTTATAATCCTTGAAGGGTCCACTAAAGCTATGTAAAATAAATAAAACAAACACAAAATCACATAATTTTAATGGTAAAACATGTATTGGCCTAACATAATATTTATAGTATTTTTTACACCACTATTGGGTCATTATGATGTCATAAAACACATTATATATTTAAACAGTATTTAATTTTTAACCAAACATTCGACTATCTCAGAAAATTTTAAAAAAGTCACCATTGGATAATTTTTACATTCTGATTCCAGAAATAATATTCATTTTATATAAATAATTTCTGAATATTTTAATATTCAGTTTTAAATAAAAATAGTCTTTTATCGAAAATTCATGGGTTTTGACAAAAATAGCTTTCAAACCTTAATAAAAATTACTATCACATTCATAAAATTATACGATCATTTATATTAAATTAAAAGTAATTTAATAAGAATAATATTTTATTTAAAATATTATATAATTCAAAAATCCATTATTTCATAAAAATTTATTTCTTAGTTGAATATAAACTAAAAATACTATTTGAGCTTTAAAAACAATTTACAAAGAAAAAATAATAAAATGAAAGTATATTCTTTATTATACACAAAAATAATATACATAATCATAGTACTAGGGTCTTATTACATAACCCCTTAAAACACCCGCATAAGACCGAAGGGTAAGGTGTGCGATGGTGACAGACTATTGGGGTGGCTCGGATAACATTGCTCGGGTGGTAATCTCTATTAACTTCAAATTCTACCATAGTCTGTTCTGCTCAATCTTAACATGTTCAAGATCGGCTTGGTATTGGCCATGAGAGAAGCCCAATGAAGCCACCACCATTATGAGTTCCGAAAAATAGGCTTTGTATGGGGCAAGTCTACTCGGTGAGGCCATCACTTCCTTTGTATGAGTAAATTGGATTTGTTAAATCCATATATTTATAATAATCATGTGATAAATGTTAAATTACTATATTATAAATGATCACAATTCTTAACGGTATTTTAAAATCCAAAACATAAAACCAAATAAGTGCATACATTTTACATAACCAGAATAAGATATTTAAATAGACCAAGATGAATTTTCATTAATGCATTTTTGGGTCATTAAAAAAATGATCTATTTTATATTATATTAGATGAAATATTATTAGAATGAGGGTTAATGTATTATTTCGTAATTGATTTATGCACCAAGGGATATAAATCACAAGATAATTAGAAAGAAAGAAGGATAAGGTATGGTTCTTTGATTCCTAAATTCCCTTATTATAATTTATTATGAATTCAAATATTTTTTCATGTTCTATTTCACAATGATAAATTATTTTAATGAAATTGATGTATAATTTTTTTAAATTTAAAATAAATAAAATGAACATCAATTAGTTAGTATAGAATAAACAGATTCTGATTAAACCTATATAGATTTGTTTTGGAGTTGGCATCCTAGAACCAAATAATTTTTTACTTTAGATTACATGTGTAACATCTCGTTGCATTATTTTAGGTATTTCTTAACCCTTTTTTATCTAATGTTCATGTATATATATATATTTTATTTAATGGAGTCTAGGTATAAAAATTTCAAATTTTTTAGAGGGTGCGCTTTGCTTACATGTTGAGTTGGAGGTATTTTATGTGTTTTTTATATGAACTAGCTATGTACTACCTGTAGGATAGATTCACATGGTGAATTTAATTAATGATGTGAATTTGTTTCTTAATAAAATCCATTAAAAGGTTTTATGATGTGACTAATATTCAATCAATGAATTTTTTTCAAGACGGGAATTGGTGTGGATCAATATTTTTAACCCAAGGAAATTATGTTTTTGGTTTATATACTACTAGATATATTAATATTTCGAATTCATCATTCCCAATGAGTTTTTATGCATTGAAACCTGAAAAAATTTCTTTTATTGTGAAACATATTACATTGAACCCCTAAGGATACATGAGTTTATTTTTGTGTGATTGATATCCTTCCGCACATCTGATTTTGGAATTTTATCTTCACTAAGATTCCTCTCTTTGGTTTTCTCCTTCTCTACACTACCATTTTTTGAAAATGGAATGATCTAATAATTTTTTATTGAATCAGAGTTTTATCATGATGAACTATTACATATTATTTTTTATTTATCTCCTTCACCTTCTTTCACTGTTGGGGTTTCCCATGGTGGGTGTTGATTTTATCTCTAAATAATTTTGGGTTCTTCCATATGATTCTTCCCTAAATTTGAAACCATAAAATGATTGATTGATTTGATTTTTTTTAAATTATTTAAAAACATAGATTTGAGATGATGGATATTTTATTATGCAAAGGTATAAAAATTTGGGGAAACCACCAAATTTCAATCAAATTGAAATTGCTGGGAGGATTTAAGAAAATTTATGTCTTGATTTAAAAATTTATTTGATGAAATTATTAGATGTTAAACCTTTATATAAATTGATTAAAAAAATATGATTTGAAAATGTATGAATTGATGAAAACCTATGAGTTGGTTTTGAAATGATAAAGACATGTTGAAAACTAATGTTTGGGTAATTGTATATTGCAATAATTTGAAATAACTTATTTCTCATAATTAATTGAGTGATTTATTGAAGAAAATGTGATCTTGAGTAATGAGTGGTTAGTTATGAAAATAACATTAGGACCTGTCCCCTTAAAAATGGACTGATGATGGAAACACCAATAAAAACTTACTGCAGTATGATTTTCCTAATGGTGAGGTAAGTCCTAACGGCCTGAGCTGGGGATGTGTTCACACAATGAGTCGATATCAGCGATTGAGTAGTGTGGAGATTTTATTATACGAAACTAATGTACCATAGTGATTACTGCATAGTTCCATGATATGTTTGATTTGATGATTACATGGAACTGATTATGAACTATTTTCCTCATGCCAATTAATTTATATATATTTTTTATAAAATGTTCATATATGAATATTTTAATATATATTCCTTCTATTTTTATTAGGAAAATCATGTTTTTTAAAAATATGTAAATAACACGTCTTTCCTTGTTTTATTTAAATCAAAAAAATTAAAGATTTAATTGTTAAGTAATTTATTATAGAACAATTTTCACGATCATAATGGTCTATCTATCTCACACACTAATTTTTTTCAGGTGTTTATAGAGTATTTTATGCCAGGTCTAAGAAAAGGGAAATATAAACTTAGAGGTGGTGGATGTTATTGATCGTTGGGACTCACAGTGATGGAGGTGACTAGTGGTGATGTGATCCACCTGCAACATGGGACATGTTTGAGTTTTTAATTTGGAAGACATTGTGTCTTTTGATGATGTACTGTTTGGGTATTATTTTACCTATTAGATTCTGGTACAATCTCTTTAATGGGTGTTGACATATCGATTTATATATTTTATCTTCCACTGAGTTTTAGAAAGAAATTCCCACTTAATATTGATATGATGCCAGATAATAGTTTCCAAACCATGGGGATTGAAAATGACATCCATGATATGTTTGGATTGGATCAGTTATTAACATACTAGGGTATGTAGGATGGATCATGATAAAGTAGTATTAAAGCGCTTTGTGCATATTTCTTTATGTCACTGTGTATTTTTGTTTTCCTCATAGATGTGAGGTAGGATTTATGGGATATACGAGGTAGTTTCAAGGGAGTTACTAGAAATCTCTCATCGTAACGATCACTAAGTCACCATGGGTATTTTAGAAATGTGTCTTTGAGGTGTAATTTAATATTATTTATAGAATTTTTCATATTCTAATTTGAGTATGTTGAAATCTTAATCAGGAATTATTTTTTATGGAATTGATATTAATATATATCTTATTTGAGTTTTGGATCTATGTATTCTTGCTGATGCTTTCTGTTTTGTATGTTGATATTTTTTTTAGCATAATTCCTCTAAGGATTCATTTGAATAGACCACATGAGGAAGCTACAAGTGAACCAGAATAAGAAAATACTCTTGTAGAATAGAATATTGTTTACATAGTGGTGCATGATATCTACAATTTTGGAAATGTTCGTGCACCCATTCCAATTTAGGATCCGATAATGAAACCTATAAGGTATGAATATATAGATCATTATCAAGTGTTTCTTTATAAAGAATCACTATATTTACATTTTTTTAATGTTACTTAAGAGTTTGAGGATTGGTTGAAAAAAATAAAATTATTTTTGAGTTCTTGGAAATTCAAGAATCTATAAAGGTTAAATATGATACCTTAAAGCAAGAGGGTTATAGAAGGATATAATGGGATTCGATGGTGACAAAAATGAATTATGAGGATTTATAATATAAATAATATTGAGTTATTTTTGATTAATATTTCTATCTTGACCCTATGGTCTCATAAAAGGCTATAGAGTTTCTCAAACTAAAGTAGGGTGATAGGACCATAACATAGTATGGAAACCATTTTGTAGATCATGTTAATTTTTCACCAGAGGTACTATCCAATGAGGGAATGAATGATAAACCATTTAATATGGTTCTTTTACATGATATATGATCACAAGTCTTATTAATGAATATAAATTCTTATACTAATTTTTTAGATAGAGTGTTGATGGTTAAACTTAACCTTTTTAGAAAGTTAGGGTCGAAGAGAGTTCCCTTTTCTCCTAGTGGTTTTTTTGTAAGTTATGTTAAATTTAAGAGAAAATATTATGATTATTCTAGTGGTTATAAATATAAATCATTATTCATACCTCCAAATAAGTATGGAAGAGACCCATTAACTTTTTTTATAATGGAAAAGTTAGTTATTCGAAATAGGTTTTTGTTGGGGCACCAAATATCTATAGTTATTATGGTCACTTAGGCCACCTAAAGAATTTACACCATATGTTTTCTACTATATGAAGTGGCATAGGATCATCAACACAAAAAATTTACTATGATTCAGTAAGACGATTCAATAACTAAGGGGTTCTAGTCATATGCATTCATAAAAAAGCTTATTCAAATAGTAGAGGAGTCTCTTGAGGAAGCTGATGCAGGTCTGGAAACTATGAGAGGTACCATCACTATATCATTACATTGAGTGAATTATTTATTTAATATTAGTGTATCTAAATTATTTATATTAACTCATGTTGTGAAACTTTTATACCTTCATACACATCTTTTATCATGTGTGCTGGATATTACTACACCCTCAAAAGGAATAAAGAGTTGCGTATTAGGTTTCCTAATTTTATTTTCACTTTATGAGATGTTGAACATACCTATGATTTTCTTTTATCAACATGAAAACTCTTGAAATTATTTCTTGTATGTATTTGACGATCTCTCATAAGTCACAAATTTATCCTTACCATCATAATCCATCCTTTACTTTGCCCGAAGTCATGTGATGTGTTTTTTTACGACAATGGGACCTGGGGTCAAGTTAGGCCAGACCTTATTTCCAATAGTTGTGTTAGATAATATCAATTTTTTCATTAAACTTGTGTTAGAAATATTTTAGTAATGATCTCTCTCAGTTGTCATTAAGTTCCCTAATGTTTTCCATATGATTTCTTGGGTTTTACACTGGTAAGGGAAGTTGAGTTTTCTATTGGTTTAGTACTTATTAATTAGTCAATGTCTATCCTTTCTTACTATATGGAACCATAAGAGTTCAAAGAGTTAAAATATTTGTTGGATAATCTTCCAGAGAAATGTTCCATACACCTGAGTGTGTCACATTGGGTGACACATTTTCTCATTAGAAATAAAGTTTATGGTACACTCCACCTGTGTGTTGATTATTAAAAACTCAATCGAGTTATGGTGAAGAAAAAGTATCAATTATGATGGATTGAAGACATTTTTGACCATTTGAAAGAGGATATGTGGTTCTCTATGATTCACCTTCAATTGGGTTCTCACCAAGTGAGAAATAATGAATATGAAATTCATATTTCCACCTTCAGGAGTAGGTAAGTCCATTATGAGTATCTTGTAATTTCATTTGGTCTAACCAATTCTCCTATAACTTTTATATTTTCAATTAATAGGATATTTCATGAGTACCTTGACTCATTAATGGTGGTATTTGTGGATGAAAACCTAGTTTGCTCTCAGACTAAGGAGTACCATGTGTTTCATTTGAGAGTATTTATGGAAATATTGAAAAATCATTGAATTTATAAAAAAATATAAAAATATAATTTCTCAATTTAGGAAGTGGAGTTTTGGGACACATGGTCACAGGACATTGTATTTTGGTTGATCCTAAGACGGTGTAAGATATTATGACTTGGGAGAAATCGTGTATTATTTTTCAACATTTGTAGTTTCTTGTTCTTAGAGGGATATTAACATATATTCTTCATAGATTTCTAAAATTTAGCTTCTTCAATGACAACTCTCACTTGAAAATATGTGAAATTTTTTTTGGGTGGTAAATTTCAGAGTCATTATTTTGAGCTAAAATGTATTTTGACTTCTGCGCCAGTGTGGAATATTCCTGAGGCTAGGAATGGATATTTGATATTTTATGACATATCTGGTTTGGGTTTGGGATTCATCCCTATGTAGTGTGATCACATGGTATCCTATGGTTCTAGATAGATCAATCCACATGAGAAGAATTTTCTAACCCATGATATTGAACTCGCACCTATGATTTATCCTCTTAAGAGTTGGTGAAATTAACTTTTTGGTGAAAGCCTCACTATTTCATCTGATGAAAAAAATATAGTTATATCATCTCTCAAAAAGATCTAAATCTCTAATAGAGGCATTGGGTGGAGTACCTGTAGTATCTTTATTTATATATTATTTACATCTTTGGAAAGGGTAATTTTATTAGTGATGATTTGAGAAGGATAATTATGACTTGATTCATGAAAGTATCATTAGAAAAGTGTAATTTGATGCCTATATTTTCTTAAATTCATTTGGGAATCTTCGAGAATGAGTATAAGGAGGTTTTGGAATGTGTACAGTTGACCTACTATCTTTTCGAGATGATTCTTCAAGAGAAGTAGTTTTATAATGAATTGGAATTAGGGACTATCTTTATATTGGGGAGACTATCATTGAGTGGATGTTCCCTTCTGAGGGTATCTTGGGTTTCAGGAACTAGTGTATCATGACTTTAACAATGATAAGGTCCATTATGGGGGTTTTGCATAATTCATAGTGGGAGGTACAAACTAGAACCATGAAGATGTTCTATGACATGTGGTGATTATTTTGGTGGATAGTTATCATATGAGAGATTGATGACTTCATATATTGTTGTTATACCTACCAATAGGACAAAATCGAGCACTATAGACCTTCTGGTTTTCTTCAGACAATTTCATTGTCAAATTAGAAGTGGGATAATATTTCTATGAAATTTTTGGTTGGGGTTACACATTACCCTAAAGGGAATAATGAGACATGGGTTGTGATTTATAGGATAAACAAATCAGTTCACTTTATACTCATTTAAGATACAACTAAATTTGACGATAGGGGAAATATCCATGTGTGGGAGACTATAAAATTACACGATGTTCCATATACTCTATTTTCTGATAAGGATACCCATTAACTACTTGATTTTGGAGAGGCCTCTAAGAGTACATGGGATCCTAAATACATTTGATGAAGAAAAATAATTTGAATAAATATGACTATATATAATGAGCTATACTGATTCATGGGGACTTGATTTGTTCTTACATTCTTAAATTTAGTAGATATTAGGATTTACATTTGGGAATACTTTATTTTTCCTATAATAATAGTTACTATTTATCTATCATAATAGATCAATTTTAATCCATATATAAAAGGCCTTGCAGATCTATGCTTTTCTAGTCATAGATCGGTGAAAGTTCCTTGATTAGAGTTAGTATAGTCTAAGAGATGATGAAGAAAATCTAGTTGTTTCATTTGAAAATTTTGATCGCACAGAGATAATATAATTCATATTCTAATCACCGTAGATATACATTAGAGTTTTATATTAGTGACTGGGTGTTCTTGAGAATTTCACCTCATTTAGGTTACTGACGTCTTTGGAAATAGGGAAATATTTCACTAAGGTTTGTGGTTATTTTTTATATTATTGAGAATATGGAAATAGTTTTCTACTATTTTGGAACTTCCATAATAGCTGACAATGATCCATAATGTGTTTCATGTATCATAGATTGGAATGTTTCTTAATGACTATTCTCATATTTTTATGTGGATGATCTTGATGTTGAACCTAATTTATCTATGATTAAACATATAGTAAGGATTTTTGATTTTGAGAGAAATGTTCTTCTTAGGGAGAATATACTTATAGTACCTGTACTATGGTAGCTTGGTTTTGATTTACATGAGTCTTGGGAGTGTGAGGAACTTATGAGAGACCTGTGGCTTCATCTCTTCAATATGGAATCTTCTTGATAATATTTTGTGGGCTGATAATGAAAACAAAGTATATGTTAGCCTAGGTATTTAGAATGTAATTAGGTCAGGAACACTAGGATCTAACCACATATAAATGGTATGATAATGAAAACACTAACATAATCTTCATATGGAATGATTTCCCCAATTGGGAGTGAAATATCAATGTCCTGAGCAAAGGGTCATGTATACACATTGAGTTGAGATCAATGATTGAGGAGTGTGAGGATTCTATTATTAAAAATCAAATTTCCTAAGGGATTATTACATTATGGTATGAGATATTTTATTTTATGATTAAATTCCATTGATTGTAATCTTTTTTATTCATTCCAAATTTGTTATATAAAATTCTTATAAAAAATTCTCGTTTAAACCTTTTTGATAATATCTTTCACACATTCTGATTAAGAGAACATGTTTTGTTGAAAATATGAAAAATACCATTCCATTCCTTATTTTAATTAAATTGAAATAATTAATGGTTTAATTGTTATTAAATTGATTATGAAACACTTGGTGAGACCCTACTGGGATGTTCATATCATAACATACCTCTCCCTTTGGAATTTGTAGATTATCTTATGTTAGGTCCAAAGAAAGAGAGAGTTCCACATAGTGGTGGTGGATGTTCTTGATCTTTGGGACCTAGAGTGATTGAGGTGACTGGTGGAGATGGGATCCACCCATTAAATGGTATATGTATAGGTTTTTACCTTAGAATATATTATGTATTTTCATGACGTACAATTTGGGTATTGTTTTACCTATTTGATTATCTTAGATTCTACTTGAAGAGTGTTTATATACCAAATTGTATCATTTATCTTCCATTGTTTTGTGGAAAAACCATTCCCACTTTATATTGATATGATTTTAGGTGCTAGTTTCGAATACTTGGGGATCAGGAATTCCCTTAGGGATATACAATAATGTAGCAACGAGTTTATTTTAGACAGTCAAAGAAAGATGTATCAAGATCACATGATGATGAAACATGTGTTTGACATATTTGATGAGAAATTGTGACAAAGAGTTTATATTAAAGAATGATAATTTTTATGGGGTTTTCGACATTGCAAAATTGAATTATTTATCTTGGGTTCCATGATCTATCACTATATAGTAATCTGGGACTTTAGGCAAGGACACCAAATGCTAATGAGAAAGAAGTATAAAGTGTAAATTTATTGTTTTTTCCCTTGTTCTTAATTAAATTATATTTTAATTTATTTATTGGAATAAACATTATTCTTAAGATCGAGGAATAATTTTAATCAGGATTTATTGATCCCAAATATTCACAAGGTAATAGTTTTTTTATTCATTAATAAATAATCTATTTAATGACATGATTATTAATTAAATATTTATTCACTAGACTATAAATAGAATATTTAATTTATATATTGAATTTTTAATAAATATTTACTTTCTAGACTGTGAATATAATAATAATTATGAATAAATTTATAATTAATATGTATTTTGGTATTCAATAAATGATTAGGAGGATAAGTAGAAAAATACCATTTCTAATGATAAATTTTAATTTTCAAGCTAGTAAAATTAAATTTCTCATTACACTAGATAATGTACACCATAAAATAATTATAATACTATTCATTTATGGACTAGGTTTAAATAATTTTTATTATATTATTTATGTTTTGTTGTGTAATTATATAATATTTTATCCTAAAACATAACTCTATAAATAGAGTTTTATGTCTATTGTGTAAATTTAATAGATAATTGAGAATAATTGTGCCTAATATACCTATCTCTAGATCCCTACTCTCAAATTCTCAAGGGAAAATAAGAACTACTTACAGTTTGGAGGAACATTAAGTTATCATGATGAAAAACAAAAGTAGATTGATCCTCTATGCTAGCACTCGACTATATGTCGATGTTGTTTTGAGATCAAAGGACTACATGTGGACCACCTCTTAAGGGGATCTACTTTGGTTCCTCCTTATGAAATGATGGTAATCTAAAAGTGGTTTTGGATTGATAATATATTAATCAAAGAAATATCCAAAGATGAGGTAATCTATATTCAGATATAATTTAAAATAATTATAAATTTAATAATTAAAAGATCATCACTGATTTATGGGTATTTTATGTCAATATTCATTGGAAAAATTTCATTGGTCATGATATTGACACATTTAAAAATTGAAGAACGATCCATCAAATCTATAAAAAACCGTAATGGTTATTTTCTAAAAAAGTGATTCTATTTCATTTGAATCCTTTAAGTTGTATCAGAGTGTTCATGTTTAAATTTCTAATTATTTACTTATTTATTGGTTGATTATACATTATAGTAGATAGATATATTATTCCCAGATTATTCATAATTTAATTAAAATTTGAATTAAAATTATTTTGATATTTTAATAGTCATAATTTAATATTCACAATTTTATTAAAGACTAAGATCAAAAAAAGAATTATCAGAGATTCCACCAGGAGGTCCTAATGTTTTTTGTCAGTTGATTGGGCTACACAGTGTGTATATGGAGTACACGCCATGTACCCAATCTCACTACACATGAATATGCCATGGGATACATGAACGACTGGTCAATTGTTACACATGGTGTATTTATTGCACATTTCATTTAAAATAGATCAACCTTGAACTCAATATATTGGATTACATGGTTTGTATCTAGTATACACAATGTATAGACTACACAATTTAGTGGAAAATGTTTCTAAAACTATGCAGTAAAATACATGGTTTCTAACCACTTGAGACTGATTGACTATACAATTAATGAGACACATTGAATATATCTTGTGTACATGGTGTGTAACTCATTATGTATTTCATCCAATGAACATGAAGATTCATTTGGTGGGTAAGATGGAAATGCGATAATCAAAACATGTGACATGGAAATGGATTACATGGTGTGTTTTTCCATGTTCAAAAAACATGCCGAGTCATTCGGATGGTTACATAGAGACTTATAAAGAAGAAGACACGACATGTATCTAGAGTACACGACATATCGTTCTACTTCTAAAAAACACATTGAGTCATTTGATGGGTTATGCGAACACATGAAAAAGTATAACACACTACATGTTATAGGTTGTTAAATTCCATGTTGTCCAAATGATATTCATTATGAAGACCTAAGTGTATACCCTAGATACATGAAAATTGAGCAACATGAAATGAAACTCATGAATACATGCCATGTTGTCTCCTAATATTGGAAAAAATTAAATTACATTAATATAATTAATTACAGTATTAAAATATAATTATATTATTGTGACTAGATATGTTTGATGATGTAATAAATGTTTTAATTAATTATTAGATATTCAATTATTTTATTATAATTTTATATAATTATAGATTATCCCATTCTATTTTCCATGAATTCATTTATGATGTCTATCTCCAAGGGACCTCATATTATCATTAAGATAAAGGGATTTAATAAAAAAATAAATTAATATAATCATGTTTATATTAATAATAATGAATTAATTGAAGTTATTCTATCCAATGTACTTTTTCATATTTTTTTCATTTCTATGACTGATCATGAGATTTAATAAGAACAGTGTATGGGTTGGTATTATTTAATCTAATTTTATTATATGTGTTTGAAATTATATATTATTACATTAAAAATGATGGCATGCATGTCATCCCCCCTTTTATTTTATAGGACCTACATTTCTATGATTTTTTCTGTAATTCCCCTTAACCAATCCTTTTTTTATCCTCACCTGCAATTGAGTTATAGAAAAATGTAATAAAAACACATTCGAAGGTGCATAGAGGTGGTTCAAGGAGGACCTAGGATGAAAGAAAACCACGTGACACATAGATGGATGGAAGGAAAATTGTAACTCATACCTAGATCAACATAAGGTTTTTTCTATTAGGGTTAAAGATTTATTTACTATCTTATAAATAAATCAACCATTAGCTATTCTCATTACTATGTAATATATTTATTTCTTATGCATTATTTATTTTATGGATGCATCGTTATGGTCAAATAAATAAATAACTAATACGAAGAGATGCAATTTTAATAAATATATTAAGCATAATTTTTTTTATCAAAAAATGGATAATCACTTAGTTAAAATCCACTTAATGTTAACAAGACATGTAAATAATAAAAACATAAATCATTTCACATAAAAAATAAAATTCATCAACTTAATATTATGTCAGGACGAGCCTCCCATTACTTTAATAGAAATAAAAACCATATAACTAAATGTTTGACCAACCCTTATTGAAGCAATTACTTTTATCATGGAGTTATTATGAACATTTTTGGTTTAATTAACAAATTTCCATAAAGAGAAGTAGAAATCACTAGAGTTAATGTAATATAGTGGAAAGTGTTGAGAAAATACAAGGGTTTATAGATTAGTGAGAAAAATCAATGAATCAAGGAGCCATAAGACCACAGTCAACAAAGCTCCTCCTACTGAAGAAAATTTGAGTAATTAACTGAGCCATCGCTTGGGTTATGACAAAGGGAATATGGTCCTTGAAACTAGAAATTTTGAGGAACTATAAATTCTGAGTTAAATAGCGAGGGTTGTTGGTAATATATAAAATAGTGGTATAATTAATAAAATTAAAAATTATTGTTTATAAAATAATTTTCAATCAAATAAATCACTAATCATCTATTTTAAATTTTGTATAAAAATGGAAAGAAAAAAATGAAACCACTATAACCATTTCTTAACTCAGGGTATTTCCTTACTAATAAAAATTTCTGGATATGGTACAATCATTTATATGATACATTATTATCAAAAAAAATTATTATGATTTTAAATACCCTATTACTATTTTTCATCCCTAGAAAGTGAGAAAAGATGAAAAGGATGACTACTAGAGATATGTAGAGGATTCTTCTAATGTCTGTTGTATTATATTATCACCTATGTTTGGGAAGTTGATGATACAACATAATTAAATAGATATTTAAACATAATATCTCATCTTATTTTTATTTATAAAGATAATTAAAGGCTTGAAATTAATAAGATTTTCATTGTCCTATAAAAATCTATAACGGGAGAAGGTATTGTATCTATTGATCATGCTTTAACAAATAATGGAGTATGTTGACCAGTTAAAAAAATTGTTCTTAGATAGGGATAAGAAATAATCCATTAACTTATCTTTCTAAAAAAACAATGTTTAGTGGTAGTTATATAATGGTTTAGAAGAAGTTTAAACCATATCCTATATTTTAGCGATGGATCATAAAACAACCTTTATTTCATGGTCGATAGTTAATTAGCAGTGATTTGTTTTATTTCTTAACAGGTTTTAAGTGTTGTTTTTGGAGTATTTAGTGGTGGTTATTTTTTTAATTAGTGACCATTTTTTAATAAAAAAATATCCACTATAAATATAAATAAAATAAAAATAACCACTTGAAAGCCTTTTGTGGTGGTTGTTTTTAGCGACGCTTAATTTGAACAACTGTTAAATACAGTTAGTAATATATGTTTAATGGAAGTTACAATAAATCTCCACTAAATCTATTTTTATTTTTAAAAAATATTTAACAAACAATTATAGTTATATCAAAACTAACAAGATATAAACTAAAACATAAATATATGATAAACCCATCATTTATACATCACATATCCACATTCATACAAACAACCACTGTCATCATAACCTATATATCAGTCACCCCATACATCAACTAATACCTTGGTCATCAATATATACATATAAAATATGTCAAAAAATAACCCATACTAATTATACATCCATTTAATGACCTCCACTCCATTCTACTACCACCAAATCATCTCATCAATTGAAACAAACCAAGTCATCTCACCAAATGTAAAAAAATACAAAAAAAATAACAAATCAGAATTACAGTATAATAATTGATAAAATTTTAACATATTCAAGAAAATAATAACTGTCATGAATAAATTCTAAAAAATGAAATTTATCATAACAGTCAACCTCCTTCTTATTTCTGGAACCTACCATCTAGAATTAAAACCAAAACATTTAGAAACAGATATGTGAATGATAAAAGATATTGAATATTTTCAGAATGATGCACATAAAATTTATTATTTTTTTAACAAAATAGAGGGAATTTCAACATAAAAAAAAATATATATATAATGAAAAAATTAAAAATATAAAAATACATATTTAAGATAAGATTCAACGCTTGAAACTAAACAAGGATAAGTAAATATTCTAATTTATTTTAAAAGTGATGTGTCGTATGCTTTAAATTTATTTAATAAAAAAATGATAAAGATTTTGATATCAAAATATTTACCATATATAAAAAATAAGTATATGGTGGTTGTCTCATGAATTCATATCAATATGAGGTCGCTGGCTATGGGTTTGAACATTCCATACATGTTTTGGTGTTTTAAAACACTAGAAACACGTTTACAATGATAACCAGAAAACCATCATTTAGAATGGCATACCATCAGTTCTGGCATATCAAAATTAAATATATGGGCATTGTACCCTAATTTTAGGACAATCCAATGTCATTTTACTGGGTTTGACCATTCCACTTACGTTTTAGTGTTTTAAAACATTAAAAACTTGTTTATAACCATAATCGGAAAATCATCACTTAGAATAACCTGTAATCAGTTCCTAAATTTCAAAGATAAATCAATGGTTGTTTTCCCCTAATTTAGAAAAAATTAGATGTTTTTTACCAGTTTTTATCATTGTATAGACGTGTTAGTATTTAAAAACACTAATAAATCATTTACATCCATAGTAGGAAAACCATCATTCGGAATGACTTGTTGTCTGTTCCTACATTATAGAATTAAATATATGGTGGTTGTACCCTGATTGTGCATCAATCGAAGCTCTTTTTCTACGTTTTGACCATTCCATGGATATTTAATTGTTTAAAAATAGTAAAAACATGTTTATAACCATAACATGAAAAACATCATTCAAAATGATGCCGCATTGGTTTCTACATGTCAAAATTAAATATAAGGTCATTTTTCACTATGTTAAGGACACTATCACATTGTTTTCATTATTTTGACTATTCCACATGTTTTTTTAGTTTTTTTAAAACACTAAAGACACATTTATGATTATAATAGAAAAACTATCATTTGGAATGACGTGATGTTAGTTCATACATTTTATAATTAAATATATAATAGTTTTACCTTGATTTCTAAATTATAGGATTTTGTATGTTTGGCTTTGACCATTCCATGCATGTTTTAGTGTTTTAAAACACTAGAAATTCTTTATGGCCATAATGGAAAAAACCATCATTCATGATGATGTGTCTCTAATTATTACATTTCAAAATTAATTCTAGGGTCATTTTCCTATGATTTCTGGGAAATACAATGTCATTTTCTTGTATCCCCCAGAAACGTGTCTTTAATGGATTTTTTATGATTCATAATCATTTATCGAGAAATCCTGATCACACCGCACATTAAATTGACATGTAGATGTGTGTAAACATAAAAAAAATCACTGGGTTTCCCTTGATTTATGGACAGTCCAACAATGTTTTCATAGAATTGACTGTTTCACACATGTTTTAGGGTTTTATAACATTAAAAACACATTTACGACCATAACAGACAAACCTTCATTCAGAATGACATGTCATCAGTTACAATATTTCATAATTAAATATATGTTAGTTTAACCATGATTTAATATCAACCGAAGTTTATTTTTCTAGTTTGGACATTTCCACGCACATTTTAGTGTTTTAAACACTAAAAAAAAGTTTATAGGCATAATGACCAAATATTCATTCAAAATGACACACCATTAATTACTACATTTAAAAATTAAATCTATGGTTGGTTTCCCATGATATCACAAAAATCAGAGTTTTTTTCCTAGTTTTGACTGTTCTACACAAGTTTTGGTGTTTTAAAACACCAAAAACGTTTTTTCTTATTTAAAGGGAAAACATTCATTTAGAATGATTTTTTATAGGTTACTACATTTTAAAATTAAATCTATAGCCTTTTCCCATTATTTTAGGAAAATCTGATGTTATCTTCTTGGTTTTGACCGTTCCACACACGTTTTAGTGTTTTCAAACACTAAAAAATCTTTTACAGTTATAATGGTCAAAATTCATTTTGGAATGATGTGTCATCAGTTCACACATTCCAAAATTAAATCTATGGTTATTTTACCCTAATTTTAGGATAGTTTGGCATCGTTTTTTTGGGTTTTGATGGTTCAATGCACATTTTAGTGTTTTAAAATCTTAAAAACACCTTTACAACCATAATAGGAAAACCATCGTTCAAAATGAAGTTTAGTCATTTCCTATATTTCATATTTAAATCTATGATTATTTCCCTTAATTTAGGGAAATACGTTATTGTTTTGTTGGTTTTGATCGCATGATACTTTTTTAAAGGCTTCAGAACCTATCATAAGTGTTTACAAAGTAATTCCAATCACACCGCAAGTTGGATTGACATGTTTTATACGTGCACACATAAAAAAAACCTAATAGGTGGATTTCACTTGATTTTAAGACAATCTGACATTATTTTATTTGTTTTCACCATTTCATTCATGTTTTAGTCTTTTAAGACACTATAAATGCCTTTAAAACCATAATAGGAAAACCATCATTCATAATGATGTGTCATTAGTTCCAAAATTTTAAAATTAAATATAAAATTGTTTTTTCATGATTTCACATAACCCTAAGGTATTTTTTATGCTTTTGACCATTCCATTCATGTTTTAGTGTTTTAAAACACTAAAAACATATTTACAGACATAAAGGGAAAATCGTAATTCAGAATAACATGCCATCAGTTCCTAAATTTTATAATTAAAGCTACAGTGGGTTTTTAATGATTTCACATTAATCAAATGATGGTTTCATGGTTTTTACTATTCCATCTATGTTTTTATGTTTTAAAACTTGAAAAATGTGTCTACAAAAATAAAAAACAAAAAATATTTTATAATGATGTGTCATCCACTCCTACAATGGAATCCCTAGGTTTCATAGAAGATAACAGTAGTGGTGGCATGCTCTAAGATACTGATCATCTAGAGTCATAATTTAGTTCCTATAATTCATATATTTTAAATTGGTAAGGTATATTAAATATATAAAAAATGAAAAATGAAGATATTTTTATAGAAAAAACCTATAACAATGTGTATATGTATGAAACACTTATCAATGAGAAATTATAATATAATTTCATTTAAAATTTATGCATTCAATTATATTCTTCTTTAGTATCTTCACTGTTATCAACCTATACTTTGACGAGTCCCTTATTTTCACCCTCCTGTATAAGTTATACCATTTCAATATTGTTAGGAAAAAATTGTTGAATATTCTTTGTTGATAAGTTCCACAATCACAACGCACCAATTTATCTTTATCAGCCATATCATATAATAATTTCTACTTTAAGTGTAGAAAATCACTTTATCCTTCAGGTATTTAATCATTCAAATAATAATCCATCTTCTCTTGTGAATCCAAGATAAATAGATCATGCTCTACACTCCCATCAATATTTATCAAGTGAGAGAAGTTGAAATAAGTAAAATGTGGTGAATATTTCATTATACCCCTATCAATGTTGAAAAACTTGAATTTGAAAAAGACAATTGAAAAATGTCCATCATAGTTTAATTGAATTATATTAATCAGCTTTCCATAATATCCCACCTCTAGAAATGTAAATAAACCACAATTTTGTGTTTTAAAGTCTTTTTCATGATAAATTGTAAGAAACCATAAGCCATTAATATTATAGGCATTGAATCTCTTAGCCTGCCTTAGAGGACCACAAGACAAAAACTAAAAATCATTTGATATTTCAGCTCGATTGTGAACATTCATTATCTAGAAAAAAATAAATAAGCTGTTTCTTTTTTACATAGACAAAATTACTGTATATCAATAATATAAATATGAGTATATAATTACATGATAAGATAACCATTTGAAATGATCATTGTTAATCGATTTTGTTAATTCTAGCTCATTTTGAGCTGAACCCCTTAATCACCTCTCTATTTACAATTGTAATTCTTCAATTAATGTATCCAAAATAATAATATTGAGTAGCACATATCTATGTACTTGCAGCAACTCCAATTCAGTCTGTATAAAATTGGTCCCCTTTTAAATTGGTTGTCCAATATTTGGAAATAATGATGAGTGATTTTTAGAACTAGTATTACTAGAGATGTCATCAATACATCCATCCTGATTGAATCTTGTCTCAATACCATCCAAATACCAAGAACAGAAGGTCAATAACTCTTCATCTATGTAACCTTCAACAATAAACCCCTATAGTTAAGCTTCATTCCTCACATATGATTTCAAATGACCTAAGTACCATAAGAAATAATAAGAAACATATTAAAAAATGTTTTTTAATGATTTGATAAAAATAAAATACACTAATGGAAATAAAAAAACATCAACGCACCTCTCAATTGGATACATCCATCGATAGTGTACCAGTCCACAATGTTTAGATTCTTCAACCAAATGAATAGTCAAATAAATGATGACTATGAGTAATGAATGGGGAAATAATATATTTAAATGAAATAATGTCAAAACAATTCTTTCTTAACGTTTATCAAGATCAGTTGGATTCAGAGTTTTTCCAAAAAACTCTCTAAAAAAGGTTCAAAACTCAACTAGAACCATAGTTACTTTTTCGAGTAAAGTATTTTGAAAATACAACAACAAATACTGCTCCATAAAATTATGTGTTTCATGAATTATGAATCCTTGTATATTTCTATGTTTTAAGTCAATGCACCATGATATGTTACTTAAATATCCATCTGGAACATTTACATTCATTAATGTCTACAAAAATATGACTTTCTCATGATATTCATTATAAAAATAACCAAAGGATACTTTCCATTCTAATTTTCCGACAAACCATTATTTAAATTCATAGAATCCAAATCCTTATGAGAATTAAGGTGATCCTTCGATTTACCCTGCTTATTATGAAATGTAAAAATTACAATGTCATAGATGTTATTCTCAATATGCGTAAAGATTATGAAATATAAAATTAAACTCCCAATAATGAATTTTAAAAAATATACTCTTTTATTACATTTTTTTATTCCAAATTATTTATATTATATACCTCATAGACTTTTACCCCTTCATTAAACTAATGGCGTTTTCCAAATTTTTCAGTGAAATTCATTAATTGTACAAAGAATATTGATCTAGATAACACATTCGTTGACATTATCATTTCAATATATCCATTGAATCATGTATTTTTAAACCATAATTTAAAATTAGTATTAATAAATTGATGATGAAAAATAAAACACCATTTTCTTTTATGATATAATTATTTTTGTTCAAAATCAAAATTATAAACTGGACAATCCAAACCATCATGAGTGTTCCAACTAGATAAATTTTCTAGTCTAAGAAAGTCCCTAATTCTCCCCATTAAAGCACCATACATTTTGAATAGTTGTCTCATTGAAGCATCATATATTTCCATGCCATCATCCCATAATTATCAAAAATATTTTAATAAAGGTTGAAGGTATACACTAGTTTCATTTACAGGTATTTACAATCCAATAATAAATATTGAAATAATGATAGAGATATTTATTATAAACCTCCATGGAGTTAGAATATAGGGGATCAAAATAACTTTACAAATGCTATAATTTGTACAAAAAGTACTAAAAAAGTTAAAAACACCAGAAGCCAATCCAAAATGTACATTCCAAGGATCTGAAGAAAAATATAGATATAGGGAATCAAACATATTACATGATGTTAAATTTTTTGTATGTCTCATCAAGCCATTTTTACTATCCTGATCATACCACTTCGTGTTATCTGTTGTCCTAGACAACTTGAATAATCTTTCCAAGTGTGGTTTTATAGGAAAGTAGGACAATACCTTTATTGGAGTTTTCTTCTTCTATTTCTTCCTAGTGTTTCACTAATTTATACTCTCACTACTTGTCATTAACATCCATCTCCTTTTATAAAATATTGAATATTATTCTTTATTAGACTCTTCTCCCTAGTAAAACATGAAATCATCCGGGAATTCAAGTATCATTGTATAATCAAGTCCTTGTATTTTGATGACTTTCTTCATCTCATAGAATGATGCAAGGATCTTAGGTTCATTAAATGCATCATTAAGAAAATATAATATAACAAACATTGATTTTTCAATAATTATAGAGAGGCACTTGATATAATACATCTTAATTGGAAAATAAAACTTGAAATACTTGGCACACCATTCTTACAGTTCTTGATATTCATCTTTGAATAATTCATAAAAATCATTTTTTTGATCATTGATGTTCTGAGAAAGATTAACATACTCTAGTTAAAATGAAGGTTTTGTTGATCTATTTAAATATTGGACATTGTATTCTTAAGAACTGTGATGACCCAGACCCTCAGGGTCCTTTCCTTTGCCAACATCCAGATCCTAAGGGTAGCGTCTCAGCGTGAGACCGATCGGCGCCACCGATCGGTGAGACTGATCGGCGCGACCGGTCGGCGTGATCGATCGAAGCCACTGATCAGTGAGACCGATTGGTGAGACTGATCGATGAGGCCGATCGGTGAGACCGATCTATGAGACTGATAGATTGGTGAGACCGACTGATCGGTGAGACCGATCGGTGTCACCCAGCCTTGTCGGGGTTTTTCCAACAGCGCCTCCTTTTTACGCTAATTGAGTTTTAAACCCTATTTTGACCCCATTAAGTTTGTTTAAATGCCCAGTAACTCCCATGAATGGTTTTTAATTAAATGTTTAATGAGGTACCCAGTGTGTGCGTCGGTTTAAACTGCCCCAAAGGGAGGAGACCTTTTAATGACGTATGGGGCTGCGTGGTCAACCCACGACCCCACTCTTTACGCGGTTTCACATTCTTATCTCAACCGTCCCCGGCCTTTATAAAATAAAGGGTACTCCTCGGGTTTCTTTTCTCGATCACCCTACCATAGATTCGTCTGCTCATGCTTGAGTTCCCGAGGCCCCACCCCTGCAAATCGCACATCCCCTGTTCGTGGAAACATAAAGATAAACTTTGATCGTTGATCAACCAGGTATGGATTCCTCCTTCCTCTCTCCTTACTATGTATCATGCAGGGTGGGTATGCTTTGGACTTGTGAGGGGATTGATGAAGCCCAAAGTTAAGGAAGATAATAAACGAACTTTAATGAACGGGGGGAGGGGTGTGATTGATGATGCTGCTTTGTTTTATTCTATTTCATGATTAATGATTTCTGATTTGTGTGCGCTTACTCCTACTGAAAATCATGGTCGTTGGTGGTCTTTCCCTGTGCACTAATAAACCCTTACTTCTTGTGTCAGTCGTATAAAAGAAATTGGTTAATTACATATATGTGGCTAAAAAAATTGAAAGCACCAGGATCAACTTTTTTTCTGTGATAACCGTGGTTAAAATACAACGGAATTGAAATCATGGAGTGTGTTAAATATTTTAAATCTAAAAATACCGTCATGGGCCTGCTTTGTGTTGGTGGTAGTGTTTTAGTTATCTCCTTTCACAGGCCGATTGCTGGGTGATGTCGGTGGGGATGGGATCCCCTGTTGTTATGGTTTCTCCGGTTGTGAATTTGAGGCCGTGTGGTTACTTTTTCTATATCATGAATTGGGGTGGGATCCTCTGTTGTTGAGAAGCCGTTTGCTTCTGGAATTTGGGGAGACGGGGCAGTGTCTCGGGGTTTCCATTGCTTCCTTTACTTAGATGGATCTCTCTGGCCCCTTTAGTTGTAGAAGGTGTAGGAAGTATCATGAGGTTTTCTTTGGTTCTAGTACTCTGAGGGATCTCCCTTATCCCTTTTGTTGTTGTGACTTTACAAGAGAACTGGGTGTGAATGTTTAAGTTGATGTTTGACCGTACTCTTCCCTAGGCTTGTGGTTATGCTTTCTAGTTTCCCAAGTAGGTGTAGAAACTTATTTAAACATTATTACTGAACATGTAAACGAAGTTGGGACAAATGGGTTTTGGTTTGGTGTGAGTTGTGACTTGGACATAGTACTAATTGTGTTCTTTAGGCTAGCTGAAGAAAAACCTAAACTGGGTGAGTGCTTGATACCTATACATATACTTGTAGTTTTGTGTTTCTTATTCGCACCCCACCCAAGTCGTGAACTTAGTGCCGAACACCCCCATTCCACGGGGGAGGGTGTTTTTCCCAACACTTCTATTTGTTTCTGGTTATTAGCTCCTTTCTTCTCCCTTTCTCGGATAGCCCAAGTATCTTTAGGCAGGTTGTGATGGCCTGAAGTCCATTATTATCCCAAGAACCTTCATGCGGGGTAGTGTGGTGGTTATGGCCCAGGTGTGTGCGGGCAGGTGGTTTCCCAAGTGTCTTTGGGATGAGTCCCAGGTGTCTTCGAGTGTGGTAGTGGATCTTCTATCCTAGGTTTCTTCGGGCGTGACGGTGGTTGTTCTAGCCTAGGTGTTTGCAGGCGTGGTTACGTATGACAGTTGTGGCCTAGGTGTGTGCGGGCGGGGTTTGGTAGTGGGACTGCATGAGGTTATGGCCCAGGTGTGTGCGGGCGAGGTGTGGTAGTGGGACTGCAGTGAGAATGGTTGGATTGGTTCGATGCATATGATGTCTTCAATAACCAGTGGGAAAGTGGCACGGGGTACCCAAACATCAATGTTCTTTTATTATACATTACTTTTCTTGTGTTATTTGGTGAGTGTGGCCGGTGAGTGGGATGGATGAACTCTTTGATAGTGTTGGTTGTCTGCTTCTCACAGGACTTTAGTACGTTCCCCCACTTGTGCACGAGAGTCCTTGGTTTTTCCCTACTGAGTATAATTTTATGCTCACCCTACGTATATAAAAATGCTTTCAGGTTTCCAAGAGGACTTCAGGCATCGCGCGGGACCATACTAGCGTAGACCCTTGGGACAATTGATGTTTCTGTTTTCCTTTTTCATGGTATCTTTTTACCTTGGGGTTTTTGTGACTTGTATCATTTAATTTGAAAATTCATGTGGGAATGGTTTACCTTTTTGGCTTTACTTTTCTTTAGTTTTGGTGTTGTTGGGTTTCACCATCTTATCTCCTGATCCTATAAAACAAAAAGGGTAATGCCTTCCAATTGTGTGTGATTTCCATACCCTTGGTTCTAGTCACCACTCCGGGATATATTGAAGGTGGGTTTCGGGGGTCATTATATCTTCTTCAACTTAAAGAAGGACAGGCATGACAATATGCTCACCCTTCCCTCCTTTTGGTGAAGGCGGGTCATGAAAGAACGGTATCAAAGGTGATGGTTGAGAGATAGGATAGAGTCTGGAGTTAGGCATAGTAAGGACTGCATGGGATGGTAGGGAAAAAGTGTTGGGTGACCTTGGTGCGTGAATTAAACCAGGGAAGACTAGCTAGGACATGGGATTTTAGGGCCCCCCCGTGATCCGATGCAAGGACTCTGGACCTACCGAACGACCAAGTGAGGCCACACTGATTGTAGGGTAGATACCCTAAGAAAGATACATACATCATAATGACTTGTGTTCTCGTTTTTCATGGGTCTTTTGGGAATTGAAATCAGTAAAAAGTTTAAGAAATTTTAAGAACAATATTCTGCACTATTTGGGATTAGGCATTCCTTGTTTACCTTGCAGCTATGGAACCTGGGAGGCGAATACGTGTGGTGTTGGCGATCGAGGTCCCGAAGACTACGTTGGATGATCGGCAGAGAGATGATCGAGAGGAGGAGGATGACTAGTGTCAGAAGACACTTTAGGCCTTCCAACGACAGACCCTTGAGAAGTATGAGGGTAGCACCTCTGACATGAAGACGGAGAGCTGGCTTGAGGAGCTGGTGATAGCCTTCGGCCTGATCCAGGATCCGACTAAGTACTGGGTTCCTTTGTCTGTCAGCCAGATGCGGGGAGCGGTGCATCAGTGGTGGATGCTTTACCTAGGAGAGAGGAGAGAGGCTGAGGTGGCATGGGCTGATTTTGAGAAGGAGTTCCGGGCAGAATTCCTCTCTTCTACGATGAAAGAGGAGAAGAGGCAGGAGCTAATCTCCCTCCAGCAGGGGAGTATGTCAGTAAGGGAGATGTGAATCAAGTTCAAGGACCTCCTACATGTTTCTCCGGACCTCTTTCCAGATGAGGAGTCTTGGGAAGGACGTTTAGAGGAGGTGCTCCGACCATCCCTTCAGTATGCTATTACCCCCTTCACCCTACCGACGTACTTGGAGGTCCAGAAGAAGGCCGAAGTAGTGGAGAGGATGCATGCTCTAGGAGGTGTGGAACGAGAGGGGATCTAGCTGGGATCATCTAAGGGGAACGCAGTCAACACCAGGCCTCTAGTGTCGGGACCCTCTAGGTTCCGACCAGCTGGGAGCAGACCGTAGCAGTTCCAGTTGCAGTCCCCCGGTCCTCACCCTTTCCTTTTAGGCCCAGGACCAAGGTGTTTCGTATGTGGGAGCCATGGCCATCTATGGAATCAGTTCCCGGACCAAGTACAGTGCAGCGGTGGCGGACATGCCCAGCACCCGCCACATCAGCAGCTTCCAGCTAGGCCCTTCTAGTAGTAGCAGCAGGGGAAGTGAGCTCCCGCTCCTCTAGGGGCAGGCGTTGCAGGAGGAGTCCAACCTCAGGGCGCTCCTCAGGGACCTCGACCAAGGCATGGTCTGGGAGGTGGCAGACAACCGAGAGGCATAGGAGCTGGGCATGGGCAGTTGCACGCCGCAGAGGCAGCACTGCCAGCGGGACTCGAGGTCATTTGAGGTACGATCAGTTTGTTAAGAACCCTTCCACATGCCTTGTTCGATACCGGAGCTTCTTATTCATTCATTTCACCCATTCTAGCCCATACTTTGGGCCTAGATTACAAGAGACTTCCAGTGCCCTGGGTGCTAAGCACACCGGTCGGAGGTCAGACCAACTTTTTATATGTTTTTCGAGGATGCAAACTGATGACAGGGCCACATCAGTTGGTCAGGGATCTACTACTGCTACAGATATAGCCATACGATGTCATCCTAGGCATTGAATGGATATTCTCTATGTGTTCTGTCATCAACTTCTTCCGAGGAAGGGTTGTGTTCTCAGACTTGGGCGGCCGACGTGTTACTTTCACCGGCGAGCGGAGTAGTCAAATGGGAAGCAGGCGAGAGGCCCCCCTCCTCTCCTTGTTAGCCGATCTGTCAGTAAAGTTAGTAGATGCTGATATGGTGGAGGTGCCAATAATTATCATTGAGTTTATGGTCGTCTTCCCTGAAGAGGTGACGACTCTACCCCCTTTTACGTGATATCGAGTTTAGGATAGACTTGTATCATGGTGGTCACCCAATTTCAATGGATCCTTACCAGATGGAACCTTCAGAGCTATGGGAGTTGCAGATTTAGATTGACGATCTGATTAAGAGGGGTTATGTTCGACCAAGTGCGTCACTATGGGGTGCTCCGGTTTTGTTCGCAAAGAAGGAAGATGGTGGTCTCAGGCTATGCAAAGACTACAGGAGGTTGAATCAGGTGATGATTAAGAATTTCTACCCTCTTCTGAGGATAGACGATCTTTTCGACCAGCTGAAAGGGGCAGTATGGTTCTCAAAGATCGACCTATGGTCTGTATATCACCAGTTGAGGGTGAAGGACGGCGAAATCTCGAAGGCGGCCTTGAGGTGAACATATGGATACTTCAAGTTCATAGTCATGCCTTTCAGTGTTACGAACACCCCGACTGTGTTCATGGGTCTTA
Source organism: Viscum album (assembly GCA_963277665.1). Classification (NCBI taxonomy): domain Eukaryota; kingdom Viridiplantae; phylum Streptophyta; class Magnoliopsida; order Santalales; family Viscaceae; genus Viscum; species Viscum album. The sequence continues at coordinate 351,499,958 of OY728125.1, read as the reverse complement.
TGAACTCCATCTTCTGGGAGTACCTGGTTCGGGTCATAGATGTGTTCATCGAAAATATCCTGATCTATTCAAGATCATAGGAGGATCACACGGAGCACCTAAGGACGGTTTTGGAGGTCCTCCGATGGCAGCAGCTCTATGGTAAGTTGTCGAAATGCAAGTTCTGGACGTGAGAAGTGCACTTCCTTGGGCATGTAGTGTCCGAGAAGGGGGCAGCGGTGGACCCATCAATGGTTGAAGCAATTTTTTCTTCGGCAACACCCAAGAATGTGGCAGAAGTTCATAGTTTCCTCGGGCTGGTAGGTTATTATCAGAGGTTCGTACCCAACTTCTATCGAGTTGCAGCCCCTTTGACTTCCTTGACCAAGAAAGACCAGGTTTTCATGTGGAGTGATAATTGAGAGGTAGCCTTCATCTATCTGAAGGAGAAGTTGGTTAGGGCCCCAGTGCGGAGATTACCAGAATAAGGGGCGGCGTATGAGGTGTTAGGTGATGCTTCAGGGCAAGGCCTCAGATGTGTGTTGATGCAGTGACAAGGGGTGATCGCTTAGGGGTCTAGGCAACTACGCCCTCATGAGCGTAATTATCCCACCCATGACCTGGAGCTTTCCATGGACGTTTTTGCGCTAATGTTATAGCGGCATTACCTCATCGAATAACGCTTTGTGGTCTTCACAGATCACAAAAGTTTGAGGTATATCTTCTCCCAGCGGGACCTAAACTTGCGGCAGCGAAGTTGGGTGGAGTTCTGCCAGGATTACGACTTCAAGATTTCCTACACTTCCGGGAAGGGTAATGTAGTGGCCGATACCTTGAGCAGGAGGTCGCAGAAGGATGTGGTCCGAGAGTCGGTAGGCGTTTGTAAGGCAATGGAGGAGTTGGCTGCCTTGCTCCTGGATGAGAGGATGGATATCGGTAGAGGTTGCCTGTACCAGATGATAGTGCAGTCTTCTCTGTTTTAGCAAGTGGAGGAGTCTCATTGGGGAGACCCAGAAAACTAAGTGATGCGTGACTAAGTTGACCAGAGCAATGCTCCAGAAGGATGGACGGAGGATGGTCAAAACCGGATGTTTTTCCAGGGAATGTTTTTTGTTCCAGAGGCGATGCGCAGATAGTTTCTCAGTGAGTTCCACAACTCACCCCTAGTGGTATACCCAAGAGTTTCCAAGATCTAATAGGGTCTGAGGAGACAGTTCTAGTGGCCCGAAGTAAAGTGAGCAGTGGTAGAGTTTGTGGCCAAGTGCCTAGTGTGAAAACAGGTGAAGGCTGAACACCATGTTCCAGGTGGCCTGCTGCAGTCTCTGGATGTCCCCGAGTGGAAATGGGAGGATATATTGATGGATTTTGTCACATGACTACCCATGGTTCAAGGGGGATATGATTCCATCTAGGTAGTCGTGGAACGGTTGAAGAAATCGGCTCACTTTCTGGCGATTAAGGAGTCAAGTGCAGTGGATGATTTGGCATAAAGGTGCGTGGATGAGGTGGTGCGGTTGCATGGAGTTCCGATGTCCATAGTCTCAGATAGGGATTCATGGTTTACCTCACGATTCTAGAGAGGATTCCAGCATGCTTTTGGCACCTAGCTACGTCTTAGCACTGCTTTCCATCCCCAGACAGATGGGCAGATAGAGTGCACAACCAGACCATGGAGGATATGCTGCGGGCATACGTTATAGACTCAGGAGGATCATGGATGCGACAATTTCCTATAGTGGAGTTCACCTATAATAATAGCTATCACTCTACCATTTGTATAGTTCCATTTGAAGCCTTGTATGAGAGACCATGCCGCTCACCTGTGTGTTGGACCAAATTATGTGAGGTAGGCATCCCTGGCCCGGAGGTGGTGCAGAGCACGACAAAGAAGGTTCAGCTCATATGGGAAAGGATGAAGGTCTCCCAGGACTGGAAAAAGTCGTATGCTGATAACAGGAGAAGGCCCTTGGAGTTTGAGGTTGGAGACCACATGTTCTTGAAGGTCTCCCCTCGGCGTGGACAACGGCGGTTCGGAAAGGGGAGTAAGTTTCTCCTAGGTTCATCGGACCCTTCGAAGTGTTGCGGTAGGTCAGTGAAGTGGCTTATCAGCTAGCATTACCACTGCCGCTACTAAAGATACATGATTTCTTCCATGTGTCCTAGCTCCGTCGGTATCTGCACGACGATTCACACATCCTTGGCTGGGGAGAGATGGACATTGAGGATGACGTGACCTTTGTAGAAAGACCAATGATGGTCAAGGATCGTGAGGAGATGATGCTTCATGGGCAAACCATTCCCTTGGTTCGTGTGTTATGGAGACATGGTGGTCTTGAGGAGAGTACGTGGGAGAGGGAAGCACAGATGCGCGCCCAATACCCAGAGCTGTTTTGACTCCCTTGTTGTTTTGTTCTGACCTTGTTGAGATGTTTTACCTGGTGCTCGAATATAAGTGGAATGCTTGTTTTGCTTAACAATGAAATGATCTGTTCCATGTCCCTGTGTGTGTGTGTGTCTAAATGTGTGATTATGTAAAAACATGACTACTAATTGGGACGCATTAATGTAGATGTGATTAAACTCGTGCGGGCGAGTCAGTGCCTCCCAAAGTGGATAATATCCTGACATGTAATAAGGGACTTCCTGACTAATGTGTTAGAGTTTCTGGATGTCAATGGGTTTCACTTCTGAGAGGTATCTTTCGAGGTGGCTGTTCGAACCGTCTCTTTCCTTCTGAGTTGTTTTGATTCCCGAGGGAGATAATAGTTTGAGAGGTATCTGATGTGATGACCCAGACCCTCAGGGTCCTTTCCTTTTCCAAAATCCGGATCCTAAGGGTAGCGTCTCGGCGTGAGACCAATCATCACCACCGATCGGTGAGACCAATCGGCACGACCGATCAGTGCCACCGATTGGTGAGACCGATCAGCGCGACCGATCGGCGCCACTGATCTGTTAGACCGATCAGCGCGACTGGTCGGCGCCACCGATCGGTGAGACCGATCGGTGTCACCCAGCCTTGTCGGGGTTTTTCCAGTATCGCCTCCTTTTTGCGATAATTGAGTTTAAACTCTATTTTGATGCCTTTAATTTTGTTTAAATTCCCAATAACGCCCATGAATGGTGTTTAATTAAATGTTTAATGAGTTACCCTAGTGTCTGCATCGGTTTAAACCTCCCCAAAGGGCGGGGAACTTTTAATGACGTATGGGGCCGCGTAGTCAACCCACGACCCCGCTCCTTACATGGTTTCACGTTCTTATCTCAACCGTCCCCGACCTTTATAAACTAAAGGGTAATCCTTGGGTTTCTTTTCTCGATCACCCTCCCATTGATTCATCTACTCGTTCTTGAGTCCCCGAGGCCCCACCCCTGCAAATCGCACATCCCCTGTTCGTGGTAGCGTAAAGATAAAATTCGACCATTGATCAACCAGGTAGGGATTCCTCCTTCATCTCTCCTTACTGTGTATCATGCGGGGTGTGTATGCTTTGGCCTTATGAGAGGATTGATGAAGCCCAAATTTAATGAAGATAATAAACGAACTTTAAAGAATTGGGGGAGGGGTGTGATCGATGATGCTGGTTTTTTATACTCTTTCATGATTAATGATTTCTGATTTGTGCGGGCTTACTCCTACTGAAAATCATGTCCGTTGGTGGTCTTTCCCTGTGCACTAATGAACCATTACTTCTTGTGTCGGTCGTATAAAAGAAATTAGTTAATTACGTAAATGACGCTAAATAAATTGAAAGCACTAGGATCAACTCTTTTTCTGTGATAACCCCAGTTAAAATACAACGGAATTGAAATCATGGAGTGTGTGAAATCTTTTAAATCTAAAAATACCGGCATGGGCCTTCTTTGTGTTGGTGGTAGTGGTTTGGTTATCTCCTTTCACGGGCCGATTGTTGGGTGATATGGGTGGGTACAAGATCCCCTGTTGTTATGGTTTCACCGGTTGTGAATTTGAGGCCGTGTGGTTACTTTGTCTATATCATGAATTGGTGTGGGATCCTCTATTGATGAGAAACCGTTAGCTTCTAGAATTTGGAGATATGGGGTAGTGTCTCGGGGTTTCCTTTGCTTCCTTTACTTCAAGGGATCTCTCTGGACCCTTTAGTTGCAGAAGGTGTAGGTAGTATCTTGGGGTTTTCTTTGGTTCTAGTACTTTTAGGGATCTCCCTTATCCCTTTTGTTGTTGTGACTTTACAAGAGAACCAGGTGAGAATGTTTAAGTTTATGTTTGACCGTAATCTTCCCTAGTCTTGTGATTATGCTTTCTAGTTTCCCAAGTAGGTACAAAAACTTATTTAAACATTATTACTGAACATGTAAACAAGGATAGGACAAATGGGTTTTGGTTTGGTGTGAGTTGGGACTTGGACATGGTACTGATTGTTTTCTTTAGGATGGCTGAAGAAAAACCTAAACTGGGTGAGTGCTTTCTACCTATACATATACATGTAGTTTTGTGTTTCTTATTCACGACCCACCCAAGTCGATCACTTAGTGCTGAACACCCCCATTACACGAGGGAGGGTGTTTTTACCAACAATTCTACTAGTGGCTGGTTATTAGCTTCTTTCTGCTCCCTTTCCCGGATATCCCAAGTATCTTCGTGCAGGCTGTGATGGCCTGAAGTCCATTATTATCCCAAGAACCTTCGGGCGGGGTAGTGTGGTGGTTATGGCCCATGTGTGTGTGGGCAGGTGGTTTCCCAAGTGTCTTCGGGATGAGGCCCAAGTGTCTTCGGGCGTGGCAGTGGATCTTCTAACCCAGGTGTCTTCGGGCGTGACAGTGGTTGTTTTGGCCTAGGTGTTTTCAGGCGTTGTTACGATTGACAGTTGTGGCCCAGGTGTGTGCGGGCAGGGTTTGGAAGTGGGACTATGTGAGGTTATGGCCCAGGTGTGTGCGGGAAAGGTGTGGCAGTGGGACTACAGTGAGAATGGTGGGATTGGTTCGATGCATAGGATGTCTTCAATAACCATTGGGAAAGTGGCGCGGGGTACCCAAACGTCGATGTGATTTTATTATACATTACCTTTCTTGCGTTATTTGGTGAGTGTGGTGGGTGAGTGGGATGGATGAACTCCTTGATAGTGGTGGTTGTCAGCTTCTCACAGGGCTTTAGTACGTTCATCCACTTGTGCATGAGAGTCCTTGGTTTTTACCTAATGAGTATACTTGTATGCTCACCCTACGTATATAAAACTTCTTTCAGGTTTCCAGGAGGACTTCGAGCATCACGCGGGACCATACTAGCGCAGACCCTTGGGACAGTTGCTGTTGCTGTTTTCATTTTTCATGGTATCTTTTTACCTTGGGTTTTTTGTGGCTTGTATCATTTACTTTGAACATGCATACGAGAATGGTTTACCTTTTTGGCTTTAATTTTCTTCAGTTTTGGTGTTGTTGTGTTTCATCATCTTATCTCCCGATCCTATAAAACAAAAAGGGTAATGCCTTCCATTCGTGTGTGATTTCCATACCCTTGGTTCTAGTCGCCACTCCAAGACCTATTGAAGGTGGGTTTCAAGGGTCATTATATCTTCTTTAACTTAAAGAAGGAAGGGCGTGGCAATTTGCTGACCCTTACCTCCTTTTGGTGAAGGTTGGTCGTGACAAGAACCAAATACACCATTTAACAAATTTCGAACTAAATTCTCCCCTTCCATGTAACTTTTTGTTTCATTGAAAATAGTTTCATTTCATTGAATTTTTATAATACATGATTCACCATGTCAAATCCAATAAACATATCGATTAGAACTCTGTTTCAATATCGAATGATCTTATACTTCATTTATATTCATCCATCCATTGAATTTACAGTTAGGACACAAACATTTTATTCTTCTTTCCACTGATTAGTTTGTAATTTCATAATCTAAAAATTCATCCAAGCCATTTCCATATCGAGGTGTGTTTTGAGGTAAATTAATACAAATTTTATCCATAGGTATTGGATTGTAATCTCCCTATACATTCAGATATATAAATATATAAATGTTTAATCAAATAAGTAAAATAAAAATTAAATATCACCCAACTTCTCCATTGACTCATTCATAAAAACTATAAAGGAAAATGGGATGAATCCAATAATTAAATTCTTATTACTAAAATTATGATATAAAAACATGAATCAGATAAATTATTATTTCTCACAAACATTGATTAATGAGGTGAATCAGACAAAAGTTAATGGTGTATTATAACCCAATGTTGTATCTAATGAGGGTTCATTCCATTTTAAAAAATTATCCACATTGATCAATGATTGAAAAAATTCATATGATCAAACTAAGACCAAGAAAACCCCATAAAAATGTGAATTAAAAGTATACTTTATTTGGAAATCATGATATGTATTTCATACCCAAAATATTCAAATCCATATGTCTGTATTATATTGAACTGGTTTAGTGTGACTTGATGTTGTTCCATGAATTATATAAATCAACTATTTTCACATAACATCAAATCCGATGTTCCTTCTGTTTAATCTAAACTTAAAGAACATGATGTTAACATAAATTTTACTAATTTCTGTTGTGATTTTTAAATCAAATGATAAAAAATTTTCATTTGACTCAATAAAAAACAAACTACACACTATAATTAGTTTTATTAGAAATAATGTTAGTTAAAATAAAATCAATGAAACTAGGTTGGATATCTTAGTTACCATAATCCAAAATTGATTATCATCTATCTAAAACATAACCCCAACTACTCTATCATTATTCGATTGATTTTATCAAACTAAATGATTCCTCACATATTCATAAAATGTGAAGCATTCTGATAAATTTAAAAAGGGTATACTATCTCATTTTCAAGGTGTTTATCCTCATAGACCTTTCCAGGGTTGGTAATGAAACCATGTGTTACCCCAAACCCTTACACCAATTGGTCATTAGTTATCAAAAAGCCTAAATTATGTTTCTATCAAAAATTGGAACTATTATTATATATTGAACAAAGTGTAATTCATTACTATCAAATACAAAATAGGAAATTATTAACAATCTAAATTCTATAGGTGGCATATATCATAAATGAATTTATTTTTTTAATTTAATACAACATAAAAAAATTAATGATTATTATAACTCCAAATAAATATTTCAAAATAATAAAATAACACTTTATAAAACATAATTAAAAATATATTTAATATCCTTTGAATAAATTATAAAATATATATTATTTTTATCACCTGTGATTTTCCATCAAATGCTACTCAATAATAAAATTAGGGTGAGGACGATGAAAACTTTAGTGGGGTCGACATTACTGTCATGTAGGGGATCCGAGAAAGTTAAAGAGAGCTCGGAGTGGGGGGGGGGGGGGTCCATGTCTCTTGTGAAGAGGGTAACCAAGTTAGGGCGAGGGAGGTCATAGAGGGGATTCACATCACTGGTGATCCATCTAAAGAAGAGGTTAGAGGAGGGAAGGGTCATGAGGGTCGAGGTTAGGGGGGGTTCATGGGGGCTTTGGGGACATGGACTTAGGTTTGAAGGTTTGGGGTCGCCTTCAGGGAGAGGAGAGGAGGAGGGGTGCCTGGGAATGGGTCGCAGGCTAGGGATCTCTGCTAGGGAGGAAGAGGAGGAGGTCTGGGGAGGGGGTGGGGGAAGGGGTTGGGGTAGCACAGAGGGAGTGGGGGATGGGGAGGGATTGTGAGTTTTTTATTAAATTAACATATATGGTTTAAATGAAACAATAACTAATGGAATAATTTGAAAAGTTTAACAATGGTTTTATAAAACATCCTCTATATTATATTTATTTTAACCACATTTACTTCTCAGTGGTTACTAGAACCACTGTGAATAAAACACCGCTAATTATCGTTTTTTGTAGTGTCTTATTATCACCACCACTATGATTATACTTATTTGTCTAATCCTAGATAAAAAATGGATAGGTTTCCCAATAAATTTTTTCCATAATTCCCCATGTGGATAAGGATTGGTTAAACTTATTTATATGCCCATTTTGGTGAAAATTCTAAAAGAAAAGGCTGGAGGTACCTTAGATAATCTAAATCCCAATGATCTTTTACAATTCCCTTTATTGATACAAAACATTCAAAGATAGAAGAATTAATAAAAGTCTATTTTATTCTTATATAGAATGAATGGACACTAGAAAATAAATTTAAATGAATTGAAGAAGTGAGAAGATTCATCCACTTCAAGTATATTATTATGTTTCTATTCCCCACCTGTGTATTAAATGAAATATTCTTACAACTTACCTGTATTTAAATATAGTAAATAAGAAAGAAGATAAATTTTATTGAGCTAACTCAAAAAGAGCTAGGACTGGGATATTCCTATATCCGCCAAGGGGAGCTCAATAATTATCATTTCCAAATGGACTGGAACATGTTTGTAATAAGTGTTACTAATACATTTATCTAAATTTCTATATAAACACAATGGGACATTATTTCACATTTGGATTAACTTTTTTATGTTACTTTAATACTAAACTAATAGTTGAATCATTATTGAATCACATAAACTCGTTGTAGTTAATGAATAATTAAAAATATAATACACTTACCAGATTTTGGAAGGATGATTATATTTCTAATAAAATTGAAATTTGGTTAATTATTTATGCCAATAAAAGTGGTTTATTATTAATTTAGATTAGATACTGAATATACAAAAAAATACTTATCATTTTACACATAAAGAAACGTTTTTAAAACAAATGTAAAAAAAAATGATGTTAAAGTTCATTCAACTTGGACACATGGAATATTCAAAATGTAAATGAAAGTACATATACTTCAAGATATCTATTTAAGAAATTTTATAAATGCTCAGTGGAGTAAGAGAGTGTACTTGGTATAGATTGCAGAATTCATGAGATGGAATGTTAGAGAAAATCTCACCCAAGTATTCATTGATCATAAATATAGACTAAAGGTAATAAAAAATTCACTTTTTCTTATATACATCAATGTATTGATTGTAGTAAAAGGAAGATAAATGGAAAGTCATAAATATTTTGAAAATATTCCATTATTTCTTATAAGTTTTTTTTAAAATAAATGTGAAACAAATAAACATATTACAACTATATTTTCTAATGGATATCATATCAACTACCATTTGATAATAATATATAAGGATTCTAAAACAATTTTTTTTGAAAACCATTTGTTCAAATCTAGTTTAACTACTGATATCTCTATTTCACATATATATTTTGATGTATTTTTACATATGAATTCATTGAATATTAATAAATTTAACATAATATTTGTTCATGATATTTATGTTTTGAAGATTATTATGTATTATTTACAATTGGAATGATATTGAGGGAAATATTGTGAATGAGGAACAAAAAGACTCATTAAGCACATGATATGATTACCATAGTATCCAAGGCATTGCTATTAAGACCATCTTAGTGGACAAAGTCCCTTTCTGAATCGAGTTCACTCCTCGTTCAAGTCCTGTATCACTGAACCAGATTGACTTACCATTCTAGACATGTCTATCTCATGATATATAAATCGTTACCCAATTCATTTGAGGGAGATATAGGTCCCACAAATCTCATAATGATACCATTCTTATGTGTTCCAAAAGATCATAAATCATACATCATAGCATAACCCATGTAATAAAAATGGGATTCTTAAACTTCCTGCCATAATAACATAATAGAGGTAAGATAAAAGGATTTCATAAAAATAATTACATCACAAAATAATCAAATAAATGTAAAAATAGGGATATAAATCTAATCCCATATTATCTTAGATGGAAAATAATTTTGATAAAACACTTGAACTCCATTCTTGAAAAAAATATCCTTTCTACTTCAAAAACATTTTTCCTTTCTTAGAATGTCATAAAATTTTAAACTAAAAGAAGTTTATTAAAAATGAACTTGAAAACATGTAAAGTAATCTTCATGAAAATAATTTTCTAAAAGTCCATTCATGCTGTATAAGTTAAAAAAACATTCTTCTCGTACTTTGGCCAAAAAATTTAAAAAGTATATCGTACTTAAAATGCCAAAAGATTCCTTTCATATATTTTACTAAAAATTCACGAATAGGTAAAATTGGATTTAAATAATTGTAGGAGGATACAAATAATATTACTTATTGAGTAAACATGGATGTGGATGATAAATATTCCCCAGTAAATCCCGAAGTATAAACAATCTCGGATAAAAATTGAGATTGCGAGATTTTCCCTTACCTTAGGTCCGATATGCTTACTACGTATCTGAACCTCCTGTATAATGATTTAAATAATGTCATTGACTTATTAAATAAACATATTCATTTTTATGATATCATATATGGTTCACTTATGACCTTATATCACCAGTTCTTTTGTAAATTCTATGTTAAAGCAGCATTTTGGGTAAAATCGTTTTATTTATCGTACGTGTTTGGACTTATTGTTCTTGATATTATTATTACTTATATCTTGATTTAATTACATCCAAAATGTAAATCATTATTTATATGTCATATATATATTCAGTATATATATATAATAGATAGATAAAACAAATGAAATACACCGTTCATGGAGACGGTAGGCCGTACAAACATATGAACCCTGTTTTCGTTTACTTATTGAATTGAATGAAATTAAGTAGATGGCATATATATATATATATATTCATAAATCCAGTTGAATTATTATGTCATATATTTCATGATTACTTATTATATATACTTTATAATCATTATTGAATTGTTAACATGGAAAATGAATCTCATCGCGTCGTGGAGACGGTAATCCGTACGTACGCACGAGCGATGATATCGTTCCCATATTTATTGAATGGAATTGGAGTGGATTATATAATATTTTATAATCGGTATGATGTTATAAAAATCATATATAGTTACTCTTTACACCATTGTACCCATCCAATTAAGGTGGTGGTGGGAAAACAGATTACACCACGGCGTGGAGACGGTATTCTGTAGGTATGCACGCGTGAGGATTTTGTTTTCCGTAGGATGGATAGAAGGTGAAATGGGGTTGTTTCATATTTATAATAACATATTAGAATATAATTAATACTGATATTATTAATTTATAATGAAACAACTAAAGAATAAGAAGTTGAAGAAGAAGGAAACTTGAAAGAATCGGTAGAAGAGATTACCTCTTCTTCGACACACCTCCTTTAGAGTTCTTCTTAGGGCACTAGAGATAGTCTTTTGAGAAGACCAGAACCTCTATGATATAACTAGAGAGGTTTAGAAGAGGAATTGGCATGGTTTGGCTGAGATTCATGGCTCAAAAGGGTGTGAAGAGAAGAGGGAAGGGGTTCCCTTTTTATAAGGGAGGAGAGGGGCACCTTAGGAAAACTTAAAATATTATTTTATAATAAACTCATATTCGGTTTCTTAATAGCTCAAAATTTATTTATTTATAATATAAGGTGGTTATGGGTCGTAATACCCTCAAAAACTATATCTTAGACAAGTTTAGGTTACTACTTTAACCTTATCATTTAGATTTAACTCTAAGTTAAATAATTTAACTTTTACCGTGTCTTTTTGTTTTCTTAAACTATGTGGTTAATAAACATACTATAACAAGACAAAAGAACCCCAATTGGTTCATTATTAATATATGTATAATTATATAAGTCATTTGGCCGAACATTTTATTTTTTGGAATAAAATAACGATTATTAATATAATATTTGTTTAAAAAACTATTTTATGTCAATTTTGACACTATTTGGTACTGGATTTTTGTGAAAATTATAACAGCATTATTAGTTCTAAAAAGTTAATTAAATACATAATAACATGTCATATTGACCTATGAAATTAGTGTAATTCATAAAATGTCTAAAATTACATTTATTTGGGTATTTATAACATCAATTATGTTAATATTTCATTAATAAGGTAATTACTGCATCACCATTGTGTCATAAATAAATTAAATTATTTAATGTCTAAAAATTATAAATAAAATAAAATTATGTATGAAATCTTTTTACCTTTCTAATTAATATTTATAGTCTAATTTATCGTAGGTATAACCTTATATTAAAAATGGTTTAGTTATTAAACTTTGATTTTATCTATTTTAACTCTTCTTTAAATAAAATAATAATAAATGTCCTAATCTAATCCAAGTGGACCTAAAGGGTAATATTTTATTCCTAAGGTTGTTTTTGGTGGAATTAAACTTATCCAATAGAATTAGGACATGTGTTAGGGTAATAATAATATCATTTTTACCCTTAATTACCCTATTTACTTTTAACCGTGGTAAATAAAAGTTAAAAGTTACTATTCACCAAAAATTATTTTAATCGCATTGAACCACATTTTACTTAATAATATAAACCGTGTCTCTTGTATTTTTTAAATTCCACTCACAAAAGCGGTAAAATTATGTTTTATGTAAATCTGCAAATTCTCCTAGGAGATAGGTAAAAGACAGTGAAAAGTTCAATTAAATTATTATATATCTAAAATTATTATAAAATGACTCCAATGAATTACATTGAAATTATATATGTATTATCTATCTATTTTGACCTAAAATAAATTTATATAAAATAAATAATTATTTAAATAAAAATTCGGTTTTTAAATAGTAACCTAGTGTTTTCACTATTCATAAAAAATTGAATGTTTTTAGAAAAATACCAAAAATTCATCCTAGGAAAATTTCGATACTCTGAATCAAAAAATGAAGTCCATTTCGAAATATAAAATTTAAAAAATTTCAAAAAGTGGTATTACTATTCAAAATGGCCAGTACATAGTAATATTATAATAATATCTCGTTTGGTGAAACTCGATATTGCGTACAACACACGCTATCGTTGAAGGTCATGATTGTGTGTAATGAAACCCAAGTCAGGGATGCGTGTAGTGAAATCTCCTTTTGGTGTAGTGTACAACACAAGACATCAATGAAATTAAGAAGAATATTTTTCAAAAAATCTCGGGGTGTTACATTCTACCCCCCTTAAAATGAATTTCGCCCTCAAAATTAGGCAGGGTTATAAATGGTTTACTACTCGAAATTTTCTTTAATAGAAACCCACATCGTAAAAAAGAATACCAAAACTTATCTTTAAAAACTAATTTATGAAACGTAATGGTTACCCAAATTAACTAATCACTGGGTTTCCACATAGGAGAACATAGGTGAAAATATGGATATGGAAGAGAAAACTAACCATCATGTTATGATCGAGAGTGGAAGAGAACATGTCTATGAAAAATCCAACAATCACAAAGCCATAAATTTGTGATGATCTAAGGTACCATCGGATTAATCGGATATAAGGGCACTAGGAAAACATTTTTTTTTTCAAGATCATTTCCCTAAAGTTGAAGAATTTGAATTAAAGGAAATACTTACTTTATTTCGATATAATCTCACCATTGTTCGTGCCTTGAACAATTTACACTTCATCAATTAAAGAAAAGAAGTTTAATTTTTCATTCGTGAAGTTTTAGAAGATCATGTGATAGAATGATGGGTCATTCCATATGTCTCAAACAAAAGGTTAGCAAAAGTTACAAATATAGATAAGTCCATCTATGGTGAGGTTAATCGTTTATGATTCCAAATATGGACTTATACTTCATCTATCACACCGCTTAATAAAATAAAACTAGTTTCTACTAACCAGGGACTTCCTATAGGCCAGTGGTAGGAAATAAAGGCCTATCACACTTCGGTTGTGGGTTCAATTCCCGCAACCTTGTCTGACACGACGGGTTGTCACTTGTCCTGCAGGTTGTCCCTTTTTCTAAAACTACACTATTATAACATTCCATAAATACTCTAACAAAAGTTCTATCCTTAAACAATACTATCTGATTTACAACATTATTCATTCCAATCTTTAGACTTATCCAAAATACTTCTGTCCAAGATCATAGTACAAAGAAAAAAATTACTAGAAATGTCATATGGTGAGCATGTGAATACCATCATTTATCCCCCATATATCATACAATATATCTTGTTGATAAAATTAAAAACTTGTAAATACCTTAATCATGTATTCTATTGATAAATGAATACCCATTGAACCTTAGTGAAAAGGTGAATGTTGTCAAAAGTTAACTCTTTCCACATACCAAAATCACAAAAATTCAATATACTTAAACCATAATATCACTTAGTCCTTATATCAGTCATGATCTCATTAATACTATCAGACATCTCATTATCTTCTTATCCCTTTATTATTCACATATCATCTACTTTACAAAAATATCTGAATTACCTTTCATGGTAACCGGTACCATTCAACATATACTTTCAAATACATTAGAAAAAACAATAGTGTAACAATCCTTAGACATGTCATTATTCCATAATACCACTACCTATACAACATAGCTCTTGATAATCATTCCACTACCTTCATAAACCATCGGCTGAGCTTCAACAATTATTTCATCTCACATATCATTTGTAGTATCTTCATCATCAACAACATAAATACTACCCATATGACCATTCCGATTCTCTTCATGAGACTTTCCCTTAGGGAATTGGTTTGCATCATGCCCATACATTCCACATTTAAAATATTTAATCATTATTGATGTCATAGCAATCCTATTATCCTTGTCCATGGTGTTAACCGAACCATTTACTTTGCACTTACTGGATTTGTGTCCTTCTTTTCCACACCCAATGCATCTTCCAGTTCCTTTGAATCATTTGCCTTGATACCTCTTCCCACATGATTTACATGTGGGAAATTGAACTTTCATTCCTCTATGATCATCATGAAACTCCATCTTTCTCTTATTAGATGATTTAGGAAACTTACCAAAGTTGATATTATTGATCATATTATAAGATTGCTGATTAGGAATAATAATGATATGTGTACTTCTAGATCCAATTTCATTTGGTTGCTCATGAATAATATCATTCCATTGTCCATCATATCCTCCATTATTGTGAATATTCTTATTTCCATCCATTTTCTATAACCCAAAAAGAATAATGTGAGAGGAAAAAATAATTCTAAGAAGACAACATAATAAAGGGGGAGTACCTTCAATATATAACACATTAGGTTTAATTCTAATATCGTTACCTTAATTCTAGGACTATAACCTATACGTATACTTATCCTTAGGGACATCCCTAGACATACCTTAGAAATATTTCTAGGTATTTCACTAATGTTTTCGCATCCTAGTTTCTAAAGGTTAACTAAACCAAACCTCTGATATGACCTGTAGAGACCCAAAGCTTTACGTACATGGACATTAAGTTACTTTTTCGGAATACTTAAAACATAACAAAAAAACACCGAAGGACAGTAATAGTTTAGTGTCTTTGGAAACTCGGAATATAATCTTCTAATCATGGTGAAAGATCTACAATATATCCCATTAAGATCTTCCCCTTTTTTTCTTACCTAAAACCTTTCTTTATATCTCGGGGAAAAGAAAACATATAAAGGGTGAACTCAAATGCTCAGTAAGGGTAATCATGGAGAAAATAAAACAAACCATATACATTTGAACTTCAAAACATGAACATAAGATTTAAACATCAAAATCAAGAGTAATTAAATAAAACATGGCAGTACGTAAGGAATAGATCATAAAGAAACATTAATCATGATAAAATAGGATGGGAATAAAACTTGTAATTGTGGAAAAACATTAATCACATGATGTGATTTCCATAGTAGCCAAGACATTGCTGCCAAGACTATCTTAGTGGAAAAAGTCCCTTTCTGAATCGAGTTCACTCCTCATTCCAGTCCTGTATCACTGAATCAGATTAACTTACCATTCCAGAAATGTCTATCTCATGAGATATAAATCCTTACCCAATGCATTGGAGAGAGATATAGGTCGCACCCATCTCATAATTATACCATTATTATGTGTGCCACATGATCATAAATCATACATCATAGCATAACCCATGTAATAAAAATGGGATTCCTAAACTTCATGCCATAATAACATAATACATGTAAGATAAAAGGACTTCATAAAAACAA
This sequence comes from Viscum album, assembly GCA_963277665.1. Taxonomy (NCBI): domain Eukaryota; kingdom Viridiplantae; phylum Streptophyta; class Magnoliopsida; order Santalales; family Viscaceae; genus Viscum; species Viscum album. The sequence goes on along the minus strand of OY728125.1, from coordinate 351,483,947 downwards.
TTTCATCATAACATAATAAAATCAATGTAAAAATAGGGATAGAAACAGAACCCCATATTATCTTATATGGAAAATAATTTGGATAAAACACTTGAACACCATTCTTGAGGAAAATATCCCTTCTACTTCAAAAACATTTTTCCTTTCTTAAAATGTCATACAATTTTAAAAGAAAATAATTTGATTAAAAATAACCTTGAAAACTTATAAAGGAATCTTCATTTAAATAATGTTATAAAAGTCCATTCAGGCCGTATAAGTTAAAAAAAACAATCTTATCGTACTTTGGCCGAAAAAGTAAAAAAGTATCTCGTACTTAAAACGACAAAAGAATCCTTTCATATATTTTACTAAAAATCCACCAATAGGTAAAATTGGATTTAAAAAATTGTAGGAGGATAGAACTAATATTACATATTGAGTAAACATGGATGTGGATGATAAATATGCCCCAGTAAATACCGAAGTATAAACAATCTCGGATAAAAATTGAGATTGCGTGATTTTCCCTTACCTTAGGTCCGATATGCTTCCTACGTATCCGAACCTCCTGTATAATGATTTAAATAATGTCATTGAATTATTACAGAATCATATTCATTGTTATGATATCATATATGGTTCACTTATGACTTTATATTACCCGTTCTTTTATAAATTCTATGTTAAAGCATCGTTTTGGGTAAAATCATTTTATTTATCGTACGTGTTTGGACTTGTTGTTCTTGATATTATTATTACTTATATCTTGATTTAATTACTTCAAAAATTTAAATCATGATTTATATATCATATATATAATCAGTACCTATATGTATATAATATATATAGATAAAAGAAATGAAATACACCGTTCATGGAGACGGTAGGCCGTACGTACCCATGAAGGTTGTTTTCGTTTCCTTGTTGAATTGAATGAAATTAAGTAGATGACATACATACATATATATATATATATACATAAATCCAGTTGCATTATTATGTCATATATTTCATTGTTACTTATTATATATACTTTATAATCATTCATGAATTGTTAACATGGGAAATGAATCTCATCGCGTCGTGGAGACGGTAATCCGTACGTACGCACGAGCGATGATATCATTACCATATTTATTGAATGGAATTGGAGTGGATGATATAATAACTTAGAATCAGTATTATGTTATAATAATCATATATAGTTATTCTTTACACCATTATACCCATCCAAGTAAGGTGGTGGTGGAAAAACAGATTACACCACGGCGTGGAGAGGGTATTCCGTACGTACGCATGCGCGGTAATTTCGTTTTCCGTAGGATGTATAGAAGGTGAAATAGGGTTGTTTCATATTTATAATAACATATCATCATATAAGTAATACTGATGTTATTCCTTTATAATGAAACAACTAAATAAGAAGAAGTTGAAGAAGACGGAAACTTGAAAGAATCGGTAGAAGAGATTACCTCTTCTTCGACACACCTCCTTTAAACTTATTATTAGGGCACTAGAGATTGTATTTTGAGAAGACCAGAACCTCTATGATATAACTAGAGAGGTTTATAAGAGGAATTTTCAGGGTTTGGCCGAGCTTCAAGGCTCAAAAGTGTGTGTAGAGAAGAGGGAAGGGGTGCCCTTTTTATAAGGGAGGAGAGGGGTACCTTATGAAAACATAAAATATTATTTTATAATAAAGTCATATTCGGTTTTTAATAGCTCAAAATTGATTTATTTCTAAGCTAAGGTGGGTATGGGTCATAATAATCTCATCCAATATGTTTTAGACAAGTTTATGTTACTATTTTAACCTTATCATTTAGATTTAACTCTAAGTTAAATAATTTAAGTTTTACAGTGTCTTTTTGTTTTCTAACACTATGTGGTTAATAAACTTACTATAATAAGCCAAAATAACTCCAAGTGGTTCATTATTAATATATATATTCTTATATAAGTCATTTGGTCGAACCTTATATTTTTAGGAATAAAATAAAAATTAATAATATAATATTTTTTAAAAAAACTATTTTATGTCAATTTTGACACTATTTGGTACTTGATTTTTTTGAAAATCATAACATCATGATTAGTTCAAAAAAAGTTAATTAAATCAATAATAACATGTCATATTAACCTAGGAAATTAGTTTAATTCATAAAAAGTCCAAAATTACATTTATTTGGGTATTTATAACATCAATTATGTTAATATTTCATTAATAAGGTAATTACTGCATCATCATTGTGTCATAAATAAATTAAATTATTTAATGTCTAAAAATTATAAATAAAATACCATTATGTAGGAAATATTTTTATATTTCTAATAAATATTTATAGTCAAATTTATCTTTTGTATAACCCTATATTAAAAATGTTTTAGTTATTAACTGTTGATTTTAACTATTTTAACTCTTCTTTAACTAAATTAATAATACATGTCCTAATCTAATACAAGTTGACCTAAAGGGTAATATTTTATTCATAAGGTTTTTTTGGTCGAATGAAACTTATCCAATAGAATTAGGACATGTGTTAGGGTAATAATAATATCATTTTTACCCTTAATTACCCTATTTACTTTTAACCGTGGTAAATAAAAGTAAAAAATTACTATTCACAAAAAATTATTTTCATCTCATTGAACAAAATTTTACGTACTGATATCAATTGTGTCACTCGGATTTTTGAAATTCCACTCACATAAGTAGTAAAATTATGTTTTATGTAAATTTTCAAATTCTCCTAGGAGGTAGGTAAAAGACGGTGAAAAGATCAATAAAATTTTATATATCTAATTTTTTTATAAAATGACTCCAACGAATTACATTGAACTTATATAGGTATTGTGTATCTATTTTGACCTAACATAAATTTAAACAAAATAAATAATTATTTAAATAATAATTCGGTTTTTAAATAGTAACCCAGGGTTTTCACTATTCATCAAAAATTGAATGTTTTTAGAAAAATACAAAAAATTCACCCTAGGTTAATTTCGATATTCCGAATCCAAAAATGAAGTCCATTTCGAAAGATATAATTTAAAAAATTTCAAAAAGTGGGTATTACTATTCAAAATGGCCATTTCATAGTAATATTATAATAAAATCTCATTTGGTGAAACTCGGTATTGCGTACAACACACGCTATTGTGGAAGGTCGCGATTGCGTGTAATGCAAGCCAAGTCAGGGATGCGTGTAGTGAAAGATCCTTTTGGTGTAGCGTACAACAAAAGACATCAATCAAATTAAAAAGAATATTTTTCATAAAATCTCGGGGTGTTACAAGTTGTCTAGTCCACTTCGTGACATGTCATTACACATTGTGTAGTCGTAGTTCATAGCTTTCCCAAGTCGTGAAGCCAAGTCATGAACAAGTTTCAAAGCCACCAAGAATATATCCACTACACGTTGTTAACACCATAGACACAACGTGACACCAGTAAACAATTTAGGGATCCATCCACAAGAATTATACACAAAATTATTTATGGACACCTATAAACATTGTGGACACCTAGTACATGACATGTACTCGGTGAAACATCATTAATACGCCAGAAAAATTCATTCCATGTAGGAGACCCAAAAATTCATAGAAATGTACATGTATTGAAGGTACACAATGTGTACCTATATTATATGTCATGAAAAAATTCTCCTATTTATACAACACATCGACATCACATTTCTGGATATTCGATGCTTGATGCACAACCACAGGGAGGCAACCACAGGTTTCCGACCTAGATTCCTCCATAGATAGGTTTTATTTATATTTTCTTTCCAATTTTTTATGTAATAGTTGAATGATTTGTATTTCAATTTCAATATGTATTTTTATTTATTTTTCTCTTCAATCCGTCTTGTCTATTATCTTCAATATGAACTATAGTTTATTCATCAATGGTGATCACCCAAGGATGATTTTCTAAATCCATAAGGGGAGTGGAATCGGTCAACATGGGTTCATATCAAAGTGTTTTATTTCATTCTTCACTTTCACAATGATTCTATTCAATCAGTATCATGTTGTGACTCATTATAATCATATATGTTATTGAATCATGGACCAAGTGTGTTTAATAGAAGATGAAAACAAATTTGATTAAGATAATTAATTCTCGACCAATGAATGTGATTATTTTTATACCATTTAAATATGATATTAATGCACTCTATCTATTTTAATTAATTAGACCACCATGAATTGAGATACTAGGGTATATTTATAGGGATTGACCATCTCACTATCAGTTAAATATGAATAATTTCGCAGCCATTGAGTAGTATCACTTTTCCAGTGGTGTCATCATTTACTTTTAGAAAAACAACCCATGGAAACTGATTTCCATCTCTTCTACTTATCTATTTCAATTCATTTATTTCAATTGCACCATTAGTTTAATAATATCAATCCAAAATTGGAGCGACCTAACCTTTAGTCTAGTGTTTTCATCGCTACATTCCCCGCTCTCTCTGGGTACAACCCCACACTTCTACTATACTATGACTTTGTAGTTAGTATGATTTAGGTTTTTATAAATTTCTAATTTTACTCACACTGGGAGGAATTAATGACAAATTTCAGGAATGTCAGCTTCAAATGGAAGTAAAAAACTAAAGTGCATCTGATTTAATGATTCTATAACCACTAAGGATTAAAATCTAGTCAGGATCAAATTTATTTCAATTAAGGAAGCCTATATTTTTGAAGGTAGTGGGGGAAAACATAACTTAACTTGGTTAAGGATCTCAATGCATATTAGTTTTCATATGAATACTGGACTCCATTGAGATTAGTGAGAGGAGTATTTCTAGAGACACATATGGTGTCAGAAATTCAAAAAACAAATATGTGGTTTATGTTCACCTCATTGGGTGATACATATGTCATTATTTTATAATAAAATTCCAATATAGATGTATTAAATGGTTATACAATAAGGTAAAAAAGTATTTATAAATTCATGTTATGGAATCCTTTTATCAAAATTAAATGATTATTTATTTTCAATGATTATAATACTTAATATTACTGGTGTGTCACTCCCAAAGATTTGTAATAATTTTTATTTTATAATTTTATCTTTCTTTCAAACATTTTTTGATATACGGGCCAAGCCTGGTTGTATGTTTTTATTTTTGATGATAAATGATCATTTTTCAGATTTCCAACATCCGGAGCATGGGAAAGGAACGATCGAGGATGTTTGACTTTTCCAAATCACTATGATGCCTTTCTAGTTCGTGGTTAGTTAATTAATGAACAAAATGACAAATAAAGTTAATAAAAAAATAAAATGATAAAAATAAAATTATTTAAGAGTTGTTTTAATAATTATTATTATAATAATGACAATGATTTTATTATTATTATTATTATTATTTTCATTTCAATTAATATTAAAACTAAGTTATTTTTGTTAAGTTATTGTTTTTAGTATGTAAATTTTAACATTATTATTTTTATTATTAATACTAATTATTAATAATATATTTTTAATATTGAGTTTAGGTTTATTTTTATTTCCTAGATTTTATTTTTTTCTTCCTTTTTTTCTTCATTATTTTATTATTCCCTTCTCTTCAACTTCCCCTAGCTTCATTGCATTATGTCTCCCCCTTACCCAACCCATGTCAACTAGTTTCCCCCTCCCATTTTCCTCCCTTTTGGACGAAACTCCTCCTCGACTCTCCCTCCAAATAGACTATGATGTCCCAACCTTCCCTCTCTAGTATTGGCTCACACTGCCAGCTACCCAGTGCTGAACTGCCAACATGACTCCCTCTCCCGTACTTTGCCCCTTGGTTGTACCCCTCTTCATAAAAGGCTCTGGTTAGTTCCTCATCCCTCCGACAATAATTTCCTCATGAGGAAAACTTCTCGGACCCCTCACTATAGGTTCAATATACTGTAGTAGTTTTCCCTCTATTTGTTAGGTTTTTGGGATAGGGTTTCATGTTGCATTGGGTTCGATTTTGATATATCAAGTTTGAATTATGGGATTATGGTCAAATTTGGTTTGTTTGAATTGTATTTGGTGAGTGATGGATGTTTCACACCAATATTTTTTAGTTTTCTACACCGATGTAGGCGGTTCTAGGTATAAATATTATTTTATGAATTAAAATTATTGTTTAATTAATTTTTGATGTTCATTAATTAATTTTTTTGTTGTGATCTTTTTTTTGGAATTTAATATGTATTTTATTTTTTAGGGGCATGTTTATGTAATATGGGTAATATTTTGATGAAAACTCTTAATTATTCATTTTGTAGTGTTTTATTAAATTGTGTAGTGAGTTTATTAATTTGTGAAAGGCCAGAGAACTATGTTTTTTAGGGATTCAATGTTTGTTTGGTCATAATAATGGATTTCAGTGGTTTTTTAGCATCTAAAGTCATGTGTTTCATTTTCAAAATATTTAAGAATTTTTATTAGTGGTTTATTTGATTGTGAAAATGTTGTGACTTAGGTTTTGAATGCTTTTTGGTGTGTATATTGTTTTGAAATGGAATTTGTGTGTGAAAGTGGTAGTATTTGGATAGGTAGTGAATTTTTTGGTTTGCATATTTGAATATGAAATGTGACATGATCTTAGAACCTGTTGAGCATAAATGGGAAGCCTGAGTACTAGGTTGGGGGACTAGGACTAGTGTTACAGTGATAAAAAAGTGGAATCACTCTAGTTTAACTTAGCTATACTAAATACTACAACACTAAATAAATATTTGGATGCAGATTGGAGACTACTAGGTCATGGACATGTTCCCTACTAGTGGATTGTGCATGAGAACACATGTTGTCCAAGTTTCTATACCACTTTTCACCAAGATGTGAGGTTCTAGGGTCCCAATTTTTGTTGCTACCTATAGGACCTCCCTCATATCTAGTTCCCCTTATGTACTTTTTGATCACCGTTAGCATACATTGTGGGATTTGGGTTGTTTTAAAAGTATTATGTGTGTCTTTAATTAATGTTGTTTTCCTTGATGTTGTATTCATAAAAACTATTTTCTTTAAAATTGTTCAAGCATTTATTTCCCTTCATTTATTAAACTTGAATGTGTATTCATCATTTAATATTTATTCATGGGATATTTTCTCAGTGGAATCATATTAGGAGTTAGCTCACATCCTACCTAAACCGTTGGGTGTAAATTGATTTGGTAATGTTTGATACAGGTATGATAGAATCATATGGATATAAAGGATTGAGTTATTAATGATCTTTTGTGTACAGTGTTGTGGAGATGGATTGAGGGTGGTGTATGCTTTCCATGTGGTGGATTTTGAGCCAGTCATTGGTCACCATACTTTGGAGTTATTGATTGCATTTTTGGTTTGAACATGTAACAAAAATTATGATTTTGGTAAAAGGCTTGTTTGGCTATGACTTCTAGCTTTGGTATTTATTATTTTTGGTTCTTTAATATTTATATATTCAGTTAAATCATTCTGAAACATTATTTTTGATACCTGATCACTTGTACCAACCTGTGGGGATAAGGAACACCCTTTGAGCCCTGCCACAGACCAGGTCAGGCATCAATTTTATGGAGACCAACATGGTTCACAAAAAAATGGAATTAAAGGAGTTTAAGACATTTGAGTTATATTATTTTTGGATGAGTCTAATTAGAAAAGAGATTGGATTATTGTGACTCAGAGCTCTGGTTGCGGGTAGGGTGCCTGATCAGTATACCTCATGATATACCTTGAGTCACCATGGAATGTTAGGATGATTATTTGACTTATCTTATAGGTGGGTCGTGCAAGATGTAAACTGCACATGGACATCATGTGGCAGGGAAGTGGTTTGGTCATTTTATTGCTTATGTATGTTTGGTTTATTGATGTTTATTATTCTTGATGAAGTTTTATTTTTTAGAAATGATGTATTAATTATCTTCTTATGTGACTGTTTCTTCTTATATCAGCATGACTACCCAAAGAGTTCCCCTGGAACCGTGTGAAGAATTCAGAGATAATTATCCCTCACTACCTGATTAGAGGTTGTTGGAAGTTGTGGTCTAGGCTGTTCAGGCTTTTGGAAAAGGAGCGAATCCTAGTCCTACTCGTACCCCAGTTAGAGAAGATGAGTCTAGTCCCAGAGAGAAAAATGCTTATGATTTTCTAAATAAAAATCCTCCAAATTTTTGGGGAAATAAAGAGCCTCAGGGAGATGAATAGTATATTGAGAAGATAGAGTGCATGTTTGAATTCCATAACACTTATGAGGAGGTCAGAGTGAAATTTTCCTCATTGTTTCTAGGGGGTACCATTCATAGGTTTTGGGAATTAGTGATTCAAGATTGGAATCATGATAAGATTAACTAGAAGTACTTTAAGACCATCTTCAATGATAAGTATTGTCCAAATGTCCTGGCCTATTCCAAATCCTGGGAGTTCATGGATCTTCCCCAGGGAGATCAATAAGTGATGTAATATTCTAACCATTTTTATGAGATAGTGTGGTACACACCTGAGATTGATTCTAATGAATCTATGAAAACTTGAATGTTTGAGAAAGGGATGCAACCAAAAATTTACTCCCACGTCTTCTTGTTTAAGATGGGAACTTATACAAAGGTGTTGGATCAGGATTCCATGGTCAATATTGATTAGAATGAAACATTTGGGTTTTCTAGAGTGGTGTCTACTGTGGGAAGTGGTAATTCATCTGAGAAGAAGAGGAAGTGTGAAGAGAAAGGGAAGAAGGGTGGTGGAAACTAAGTCTATCCTTCCTGATATAATTCATTTGTAGATACTGGTGTAGGCTCTGTTGTGTGGCATAAATGTGGGAAGGCAAGGCACATCCATCAAGCATGTTCCACCCTTTTTAGGCCTTGTTATTGATGTGGAGTTGTGGGGAACATGCAACAATTTTGTAGAGTGACACACCCATACCATAGTGGGGAATGATCTGTGGCCTCTAGGGTAGTGTCAGTTCAGTAAGATCTAACTAGGAAATTGGGATCTCAATTTGGTGGTTGTGGTGGCAGGGCCATATCGTCTTCTAGGAAGAGCCAAATTAGGGTAGAGCCATATGTAAGTGGTCATTATTATGTAGGGGCCAGGTATCTGCATGCTGTGGATTAGGCACCAGTTAGATCGAATACAAGTCCTTTAATAGTTTGAGGGACCATTATGATTGCATCTTCTATAGATGCTATTATTTTTGATACTGGTGGATCTGCTTCTTTTATATCCACCCATATTATGAATATGTTTAACCTAACAATTGATCTATTGTATTTTGCAATGGAATTTGTAATAATATTGGGTAATAATAAGGATTAAGGGCTTAGGTCTCTGTCCTGTGCGCTTTCCATGTCAGGAGTGAGATGGAATGAGATTTCTTGGTCCTAGACATGGGCTTGTTTGATATGATCCTCGATATGTATTGGATGGTGCACTTTCAAGATCACATTGATTTCTATTAGAGGTGTGTTAGTTTCATGGAACCTGATGGGAGTTCTCATGTTTTTCTTAGAGATTGAGATCCTTGGTCGGGATGAGCTTGACATTCCACTCCCAAAATTGGGAAATCATTCCTTTATGTCATCATCACTCGCCCTGGAAGAGGATGGGGATGTTCCTTATGGGGATTACCTCATGTAGTGGATGAGTTTCTAGAGTTATTTCCAGATGATTTATTTGGCATAGCCCTAGAGCAGGATATGGAGTTCTCGATTGAATTAGTTCTTAGAAGACAACCTATATCTCTTACCACATATCACATGACACCCAACGAATTTAGGGAATTAAAGATACAACTGGATGATTTAGAATCCATGGGATTCATTCACCTGAGAGTCTCTCCTTAGGCCACTCTAGTTTTATTTGTTAAAAAGGACGAAGGATTTATTCAGTTGTGCATTGATTATCAGATATTGAATAAGGTAACCATCATGAATTACTACCCTTTGACCTATATTGATGATTTTTTTTACCAACTGATGGGGGAAAAGTGGTTCTCCAAAATTGACTTGAGTTCGGGTTTCCACCTTGTCAGGGTGAGAGAGGCATATATCCTGAAGATGACTTTCCGAAGTAGGTATGACCACTTTGAGTATTTGGTCATGCCTTTAGGATTGACGAATTCACTAACTTTGTTCATGGTGATCATGAATAGGATGTTCCACCAGTACCTCAACTCCTTTTTTGTGGTATTCGTGGAAGATATTCTAGTTTACTATGGATCTGATGAAGAGAGTAAACATCATTTTCATATTTTGTTGGGCACTCTACGGGATCATCTCTTGTATTAGAAGCATTCAAAGTCCACCTTTTGGATTAGGGAAGTGAAGTTTCTAGGCCATGTCATTTCAAAGTGAGGGGTTTCAGTAGATCCTGAGAAGATCAGTGTATTCATTTTATGGGAACAACCAAATAATGTGTTTGAGATACGGAGTTTCCTTGGCCTGGAAGGTTATTATAGGTGATTTGTTCACAATTTATCACTGCTTGCTTCCTATATGACCACACTCACTCGGAAAGAGGTGAAGTTTTAGTGGATTTAAAATTTTTAGGAATCCTTCAAGGTGTTGGAGTGGTAATTTACTAAAACACCGGTATTGATATTTCCAATGTCTGAGAAGGTCTATGGTGTTTTTTGTAATGATTTAGGTATAGGCCTTGGGTGTGTACTCATGTAGGATAATCATGTTGGGTATTATGGTTCTCAACAACTCTAAACACATAAAAATAATTACCCAACCCATGACTTGGAGTTGGAACCGATGATACACACCCTGAAGACTTGGCATCACTACCTCTTTAGGGAGAAATTTGGGGTCTACTCTGACCATAAGAGTTTAGCCTACATCTTTTCAAAGAGGGATCTTAATCTAAGGTAGCACCATTGGATAGAGTATCTGCAAGGGTTTAACTTTGTTATCATCTATACCCCAATAAAGGGTACTGTGGTGGGTGATGCCTTGAGAAGGAAAGTGATAGTGTAGGCTCAAAGGAAGTCTAGTAATGAGTGGACTTTCAGGGTCTATTTTTCTAGATGCACATGGAGACTGAGGAGCACTGTGGAGGTGCGTTCTTGGAAAGAATTCAGTTGAATCCATCTCTTATAGATTTTATTAAGTGGAAGAAGCCTAGTGACGAGCTGTCCAGTGGTCTATACAGTTTATTCATGGTGGGGAGGCATATGCTTATTGGTCTTCATCTCCAGATGGAGTCTTGTGATTTAAGGGTGATGCAGTGATGCCTTTTTCTCTATGAAATATGGTGATGCATGATATCCACTAGTATCAGTGGTCCTTCCACCAAGGTGATACCAAGATGTATTATGATTTTAGTCAATAGTTATGGTAGCTATGCTTTAGGTGTTACATAGATGACTTTGAATTGAGATTCTTTTATTGTTATGAGGTGAAATCAGAGCATCAAAGACCCTCTTGTTTTTTTTTCTGCCGTTACCCATTCCAAGTTGGAAGTGGGACGAGGTATCCATAGAAATAATTATTGGATTGACTTGTTCACCTCAGTGAATAATTGATATTTGGGTTCTGATTGAATATTTGACCAAATCATCCCACTTTATTCTGATCGAAGATACAACTAAAATGTATGATCTTGGATGATTGTATACTCAGGAGGTGGGAAGACTTCATGGTGTTTCATCGATAATTTTTTCTTATAGAGACCGCCCATTACCTATCAGTTTTTGGAAGGCCTTAAAAGGTCATTGGAATTACATATAAAAATGATCATGGCATACCATCCTCAAATGAATGGTCATACAGAGTGGGAAAGTCAGATTCTAGAGGAAATGATTTGTGCATGTGGGGTTGATTTTAGTGGGTCATGGAACAACCATTTGGGATTGGTTGAGTTCACATATAATAATAAATTCCAATACTCTATTTGAGTGGAACTATTTGATGAGATCTATGTTTTGAAATTCTGATCTCCTTTATATTGGGATGATATTAGTGGGACCTCACTTTTGGGACTGAGCCTTGTGTATGAGATGTTTGAGAATGTCAAATTGATCAGGCATCTGTTATTGACATCTTAGACTCTCCAAAAATCGTATGATAATCAGAGGCATCAAGATATCAATTTTTCTATCGGCGATCGAGTGTTCTTGAAGGTGGACTTCACTTGGGTCACTATCATTTGGGAAAGCAGGGAAAGATGACGCTGAGGCACGTCGGGCCTTTCATGATGACTGAGCGGATTGGAAAGGTGGAATACCTTTTTGATTTACCATCATAGTGGAATACAATTCATGACATATTACATGTCTCCAAATTGAATAAGAATAATCAGGAACCATATCATGTATTGAATTGGAAAGAGTTGGAGATAGAGCCTGATTTATCAGTGTTTGTGCAGGGAGTGTAAATAGTGGATTCCCAATAAAATGTGATCCGTCAGAAGTTTATTTCGTTGGTCCATATCCTTTTGAAACATAGGAGTGATGAGCTTTATACCTAGGAGAAAAATTCATGGGTTGAGCAGGAGCACCCATTTTATTCTTTGATCAGTCTTCAAGTTGACTTTATGAGGGTGAAATGTTTTCATAGTGGGGAGAATTGTCACACCGAGACTTTTGTAATTATTATTTATTTTATAATTTTATCTCTTTTTCGAACGTTTTGATGAGGTGTGGGATGAGGCTGGTTTTATGTTTATGTTTTTAATGATAAATGAGCATTTTTAGCTTTCTAGCATCTAACACACGGGAAGGGCATGATCAAGGCTGTCTGGCTTTATGAAATCACCATGTGGCTTGCCCGGGGCTCAATTTTTTAATTAATTAATGAAATGAACAGTAAAGTGAACAAAAAATAAAATGAAAAAAAAATTTAATATTTGTTTTAATAATAATAATAATGATATTATTTTTATTATTTTTATTATTTATATTAATATTTTTAATTTTATTATTATTGTTATTTTTTTTTGTTAGTATACAGTTTTTAGAATCATTATTTTTATTATTCTTAATAATTATTAATATTATTATTTTTATTATTGAGTTTAGGTTTAATTTTTCCTAGGTATTATTAATTTTTCTTTCTATTTTTATTCTTCCTTTTTTCTTCCCCCCTCTTTTCCTCCCAGTCCCTTTATCACATCTTAGCTAGCCCCTAACCCTACAAGCATCTGCTAGTTTTCCGCTCCCCTTGGCCTCCAATTAGGTCATAACTCCACTTCCACTCTCCCTCCCACTGGACTCCCTTGTCCTACCCTTGCCTCTCTGGTGACACATCACACTGTTAGCAACCCTGCACTGAACCTCCAACACACCTACCTCTCTTGGCAGACACTCCTTGGCCACACCCCTCTTCCAAAAAGGCTCCAAAAAGTTCCACATCCCTCCTACGACACTATCCTCACACAAACAACTTCCCAAACCCCTCATTGTAGGCACATTATACTCCAATAGTTTTTCTTCTAATTGGTAGGTTTTCGGTATAGGGTTTCATGTTTCATTCAGTTCAATTTTGATATATTGGGTTTGAAATTTGGAATTAGGGTCAAATTTTGTATTCTTTTGGTTCTTTTAGCATGTATTATAAGTTTCAAACCAATATTTTGTAATTTTTTACACTGAGGTAGGTGGTTCTGAGTATAAATATTATTTGATGAATTAAATTTCTTATTTAATTAACTTGTAATATTCATCAATTAATTTTTTTGGTGTGATATTTAATTTTTTTGGAGTTTAATATTAATTTTATTTGTTTATGTAACATGGGTGAACTTTTTATGAAAACTCATAATTAGTCATTTTCTAGTGTTTTATTTAATTTTACAATGAGTTGATTATTTTGTTCAAGGCCAATAAACTCTATTTTGTTGTGGTGTTATTGTGTGTTTGGTCATAAGAATGGGTTTCAGTAGGTTTTTTGCATGTAAAGTTGTGTGTTTGCTCTTGAAATTATTTTAAAAAATATTGTTAGTGGTTTATTTGATTGTAAAAATTGTGCGAATTATGTTTTGAATGTTTTTTTTGTGCGTAATATTTCAAAAATGGATTTGTGTCTGAAAGTGGTGGTATTGTGTATAGGTAGTGGACTGTTGTTTTTATTTTAATATGACATGTGATAAGAACTTGGAACCTATTGAGCACAAACAATAAGCTAGAGTACTAGGTGGGTGGATTAGGAATAGTTTGATAGTGATACATAAGTGGAATTAGAATGGTTACACTTAGCTGGATTGATGACTAAAAAAGTAACTAAAATTTTGGATGATGATTGGAGATGACTAGGTTATGGGAGTGTTCCCTAAAAGTGGCTCGTGCATGAGAACATAGGTTTTCATGGTTTTTATACCACTTTTCACTGAGGTGTGAGGTTATAGGGTTCCAGCTTTTGCTATTAACTATAGTGCCTCTCCCATATCTAGTTCTCCTTGTGTACATTTAACTCACATTTGGCATACAATGTGAAATTTGTGTTATCATAAAAGGATGTTTGTGTTTTTAATTAAATATATTTTCTTAGAAGTTACTGTAACTAACATTTTTTTCTATAAAATTGTTCAAGAATTTATTTCCTTTCATTTATTAAACATTAAAGTGTATTTGTCATTTAATATTTATACATGTAATATTTTCTTGGTTGAATCCTACTGGGAATTATCTCACACTCTACTTACACCTTTAGGTGTAAGTATATTTGGTAATGTTTGATAATGTTAAGGGTAGAGCTTATGGAGATGGTAATTTGGGATGTTAGAGATCTTTCAGGAACGATGTTTTGGATATGTCTTCAGGGTGGTTTTCTCTTTCCAGGAGGTGGTTTTTGTGGTAGTTTTTGGTCACCATACTTTGTAATTGATGTTTAGGGTTTTGGTTTAAACATGTTACTCAAATTATGGTTTTGGTTAAAGGATTTTTTGGTTGTGACTTATAGATTTGGTATTTTATATTATTGGTTGTTTTATATTTATATATTCAGGTAAATAATTCCAAAACATTATTTTTTTTCTCGAGAACTTGTTCCAGCACATTGATATTGGGAATTCCCTTCGGGCCTTTCAACAATCTGGTTTAGGCATCGGTTGGATGGTGACTAGAATTAGTTATTAAAAAATGGTATCAAAGGATTTTAAGACCTTTGGGTTATATTATTTGTGATGAATCCAGTTAGAAAGAAGCTAAGACTATCAGGACTCAGAGTTTTGGTTGCAAGTAGGGTTCCTGACCAGTACACCTTTTGATAGACCTCAAGTCTCTATGGGATATTGGTATACTTATTTGACATATCCTTTAGGTGGGATGTGCAGGCTGAAAACTGCACATAGAAATCGCGTGGGGGAGAAGTGGTCTGAATACCATGTTACTTCTACTTTTTTGGTTTATTAATGTTTATTGTTATTACTGAAATTTTTATTTTTTAGACATGATGTATTAATGATGTTCTTATGTGACAGTTGCTTCTTGTAGAAGCATGCCTCCCTAGAGAGTTCCCCTGAAACCATACGAAGAAGAAGAAGAGAACTATTTATCATCTCTTGATCAGAGGTTTGTGGAGGTGGTGGTTCAAGATATTTAGATTTTTGGACAAGTATAAACTCATGCCTCTGCTTCTACTCTAGTTTGAGAAGATGTTTTTGGTCCCAAGAAGGATAAAGCTCAATATTTTCTCAAGAAAAAGACACCTACTTTTTAGGGAAATGCAAAGCCTCAGGAAGAAGAGTAGTGGATTGAGAATATAGAGAACATGTTAAAATTCCTTAACACACCTGAGAAGGTCAAGGTGAAATGTACCTCATTTATTCTAGAGGTTCCCAGTCTAAGGTGGTGGGAATTAGTTCTTCAAGATGGAAAGATTGAGTAGATAAGATAGAAGGAATCCAAGACCATCTTCAATGATCAATATTGTCTCGAGGTCATAGCCTATACGAGATCCCAAGAATTAATGGATATTTCCTAGGGAGACCTGTCAATAATGGAATATACTAACTATTTTGTTGACCTGGTGAGGTACATTATTGAGATTGTATCTAACGAATTAATGAAATCTTAGAAGTTTCAAAATGAGATGTGGCCAGAAATTCACTATCATGAATTGTTTTTTAAGATGGGAACTTATGATGAGGTGGTTGATCATGCTTGTATGGTTGAGATTGATTAGAAAAGAACAATTGGGTTTTCTATAGTGGTGTCAATTATGGGAAGTGGAAATTCGTCCATGAAGAAGAGGAAACGTGATGACCAGTGGAAGAAGGGTGGTAGTAGATCAGACCATCCTTACAAGCATACTTTATCTGTGGATTTTGGTGTAGTGTCTATTATGTACCATCAATGCAGGAAATTAGGAAACATCTGGCCTATGTGTACCTCCCATCCTAGGCCTTTTTTACATGGAGTTGTCGGGTACCTGCATCTCTATTGTGGAGTGATTCACCCATACCAGATTAGGGAAGGATCTGTGGAATATAGGTGAGCGTTAGTTCAGCCGGAGCTGACTATGATAGTGGGATATTAGTATGGTGGTTTTGGTAGCATGAAAAACCATCTTTTGGGCAGATCCAGATCAAAGTAGATCCACAGGCGAGCGATCATTCTCAATTAAGGACCAAGCATCTGCATGATGTGGACCAGGCACCTGTTGGAGCAGTTTTAGGACCTTCAACAATTAAAGGTACCATTATGACTACATCTTCTATAGCTTATGTTCTTTTTAATACTAGTGTATCTACTTCTTTTATATCCACCCATCTTGTGAATATGTTGAACCTACCAATCGATCTGTTGTCCTTTTCAATGGAGTTTGAAACACCGTTGGGTAAGAAGAAGTATCAAGGACCTAAGAGACCATCATTTGTGTTTTTCATTACAAGAGTTTAGATCTATTGGGATTTATTGGTCCTAGATACGGACCTATTTGATGTGATCCTTGTAATGGATTAGATGTGGAACCTTCAAGAGCACATTGATTGATATTAGTGATAATTTAATTTTATGGAACCTAATGGGAGTACTTAGGTTTTCATCAGAGAATAGGATCCTTGGTTGGGATGAGCAGGACATCCACTTCCAAAATTAGGAAATATTTTCCTTCCAGTTATCATCACTCATACTAGAGGAAGATGGTGATGCTCCTCAGGGGGGATTACTTTCAATAGTGGATGATTTTCCAAAGGTATTTAAAAATTATTATTCAGGATTACCCCTAAAGTAGTATGGGGAGTTCTTGATTGAATTGGCACTGGGAACACAACCTATATCTCATCCCTCAAATCGCAAGGCCCCCACTAAATTGAGGGAATTAAATATATAATCGGAAGATTTGGAATCCAAGGGATTCATTAACCTGAGAATCTCTACTTGGGCCACCCTAGTATTATTCATGAATAAGGCTAACATATCTCTTCGGTTGTGCATAGATTACCATAAGTTCAATAAGGTAACCATTAATAATAAATTCCCTTTGACCTGGATTGATGATTTATTCGACTAGATGAAGGGGGAAAAGTGGTTCTCCAAAATCAACTTTCATTCAGGTTAGCACCATTTCAGGGTGAGATAGGCGTATATCCTAAAGATAGATTTCTGAAGAAGGTAGGACGACTTTGAGTATTTTGTTATACCTTTCAGATTGAAGAATTCCCCAACATTTTTCATGGGGCTCATGAATAGGGGGTTACACTAGTACCTCAACTTTTTTGTTGTGGTATTCATGGATGAATTCTTTCTGTACTATGGATCTCAAGAAGAGCCTAAGCATCATTTTCAGATTGTGTTCGGCAATTTGTGGGATCATATGCGAATATTTCAAAGTGAACCTTTTGGATTAGGGAAGTGAAGTTTCTGGGCCATGTCATTTTCGAGTGAGGAGTTTTAGTAGACCTTGATAATATCAGTGTAGTCATGTCATGGGAACGACTGAAGAATGTGTTCAAGATCAAGAGTTTCCTTGACGTAGGAATTTATTAAAGGAGTTTGTTTTGTGATTTATCATGGTTTTCTTCCATTATGATCGCACTCACCCGGAAGTGGGTGAAGTTTGAGTGTTTCCCAGATTTTATAGCATCCTTCAAGGAGTTGAGGAGGTAGTGTAATACCATACCTTTATTGATCGTTCCAGATCCAGGGAAGGGCTATGTGGTTTAGTGTGATGCTTCAGGTATGGGCCTTAGGTTTGTACTCATGAAGGATTATCATGTAGTGGATTATGGTTCTCACCACCTCTTACCATATGATAAGAATTACCCAGCCCACGATATGGAGTAGGTAGTGTTGATGCACACCCTAGAGACTTGGCATCACTACCTCTTTGGGGATACATTTGTGGTTTACTCTGACTATAAGATCTTAGCCTATATCTTTTCCTAGAAGGATCTTAATCTGAGGTAGAGCCATTGTATTGAGTATCTGTAGGGGTTTGAATTTGATATTGTCTATACCCCAATCAAGGGTACTGTGGTGGATAATTCCTTGAGCATGAAAGTGCTAGTAAAATCTCTAAGGATGTCCAATGACGAGTGGGCTTTGATGGGGTTATTTCCCCAGAATCACATAGAGACCAAGGAGCACAGTAGAGGTGTGTTCTGGGAAAGAATTCTGTTGAATCTTTCTTTTTTGGAGTTAATTAAGTGATAGAAGATCAGTGATGTGTTGTAACATTATTCTATGCTATTTATTCATGGTAGGGAGACTTATTCTAATCATTCTACATCTCTTGATGGAGTTTTTCTCTTTAAAGGACGTGTAGTGACACCTTTTTCTCTACAGAAGTTGGTGATGTGATATAGCCACCAGTAATAGTGGACCATCCTCCTTGGTGTTAATAAGATGTATTTTAATGTTTTTTGACAATTATGGTGGACAGGATTGACGAGATACATATCTGACTTTGTATTGAGCTGTTATACTTGTTAGTAGGTGAAAGGAGAGCATCAAATACCTCTAGTTTGCTTTATCCGTTACCCATTCCTACATGTAAGGGTGATAAGGATGACATAAAATTTATTATTGGATTTAATTTTAGACCTTGGGGGTAGAATGATATTGGGGTTGTGATTGAACATTTGAAAAAGTTATACCACTTCATTTTGATCAAAGATATAGCTTAAGTGGATGAGTTGAGCTGATTGTAAATTCAAGATGTGGTCAGACTTCATGGTGTGCTGTTGGTAATTGATTCTGATAGAGACCCACAATTTACCTCTAAATTTTGGTAAGGCTTTAAAAGGGAACTTGGATTACAAATAAAAATGATCAAATCATACCATACTCAAATATATGGCCAGACATAGTAGGAAAATTAGATTTTGGAGGACATGCTTTGGACATGTGTGTTAGATTTCCGAGGATCAGGGGATAACCATTTGAGATTGGCTGAGTTCACCTATAATAATATTTACTAATCCTCTATTCCAATGGAACCCTTTGTGGTTATCTATGGTCCTCTATGTCGGCATCCTTTATGCTGGTATGAGGTAGGTAATACCTCACTTTTGGGACCGAACCTTGTGCAAGAGATGCCGATAAATTATAGTTGATCAGGCATCAGTTATTGAAAGCTTAGAGTCACCAAAAATCATATACTTATTAAAGGAATAAATATCTTGATATTTCTATGTGTGATCTGGTGTTCTTGAAGGTGGACCCTCTCCTGGGTCATTGTCATTTGGGAAAGAAAAGAAAGACGACGCCAAGGTATTTCATCCCTTTCGAGATCACTGAGCAGACTGGAAAGGTGGAATACATGTTATATTTACCATTAAATTTGATGTTAATTAATTATGTATTTAATGTCTCCCAATTGAATAATTATAATCTGGATCCATCTCATGTATTTAATTTGGAAGAGTTGGAGATAGAGCCTGATTTTTCTGTGTTTGAGCGGCCAGTGATGATAGTGGATTTCGAAGAAAAGGTGATCCATGTTAAGTATATTATGTTGCTCTATATCCTTTGGAAGCATGGGAATGATAAGAATGAGACATGGGAGTGGAAGTCATGGGTGGAGAAGGAGTATCCATTTTTATTCTTTGATCAGGCTTCAAGTTTATTTTCCAAGGGCATTAAGTTTTGATGGTGGGGAGAATTATCACACCCGAACTTCTGTAATAATTTTTATTTTATAAATTTATCTCGATTTCGAACATTTATTTGAGATGTGGGATAGGCCCAATTTTATGTTAGCATTTTTTCTAATAAATGATCATTTTTGGCTTTTCACCACCACACATAGAGTCAGGGCACAGTTGAAGCCGTTTGGCTTCGCCAAATCACCCGGTATCCTTCTTAGTGCACGGTTAGTTAATTAACGAAATAAATAGTAATGTGAATGAAAAAATAAAATGAGAAAAATAAAATTATTTAAGATTTGTTTTAATAATAATATTAATAATATTGAGAGTATTATTACTATTAGTATTATTTCTATTAATATTTTAAATTAGGTTATTATTGTTATGTTATTGTTGTTAGTATACATTTTAACATATTTATTATTATTATTAATAAAAATTATTATTATTATTATTTTTATAATCAATTTTTGGTTTATTTTTTTCCCATGGTTTTTATTTTTTTTAGTTTTTATAATATATTCTTCCCCCTCTTTTCCTTCCCCCTCCCTTTATCGGGTCACATCTCCCCTAACCCTACCCACATCGCCTAGTTTTCCCCTCCCCTTGGCCTCTTTTTTTGGCTAACACTCCCCCTACACTATCCCTCCCAGTGAATTGCCTCATTATGCCCTAGCCTATCCAGTGATGCCTCACAATGCCAATGACCCTACGCCAAACACCCATCACACCTCATTCTCCCGGTCACCACAACATGGATACACCCCTATTCTGGCTGGGCTCTAAATGGTGCCTCATCCCTTCGGTGACACTCTCCTCACATGACCAACTTCCCGAACCTCTTTTCATAGTTACATTATACTCAAGTAGCTTTTCTTCAATTTGGTAGGTTTTTGGGTCAGGGATTCATGTTGTGTTGGGTTCGATTTTGATATATTCATTTCAAATTTTGGAATTAGGGTCAAATTTTGTTTTCTTTTAGTGCGTTTTTAATGCAGTGGAAGATTCACAACAAACTTTTGGAGTTTACTACACCAATGTAGGTAGTTTCAGGTATAAATATTATTTGATGTATTAAAATTATTGTTTAATTAATTTGTTATGTTTTTAAATTAACTTTTTTGTGGGATCATTGTTTTTTGGAGGTTAATATGCATTTGATTTGTTTAGTGGCACATTTATGTAATTTGGGTGCAATTTTGATGAAAACTCATAATTAGTCATTTATTAGTGTTTTATTAAATTGTGTAGTGAGTTTATTAATCTGTTTAGGGACGATGAACTACGTTTTGTTGCGGCTTCAATGTGTGTTTGGTTGTAAGAAAGTATTCGAGTGGGTTTTTGGTGTTTAAATTCATGTGTTGTCTCTTGAAATTGTTTATGAATTTTTATTAGTGTTTTATATGACAGTGAAAAAGGTAGGAATTAATTTTTGATTGGTTTTGGGTGTGCGCATTATTTTAAAATGGGGTTTGTGATTGTAAGTGGTGGTATTGGGTATAGGAAGTGGATTTTTTGGTTTTCTTATTTGAGTATGACATGTGATATGAACCTGGAACTCGTTGAGCACAAACAAGATGCCCGAGTACTAGGTGGGAAGACTAAGACTAGTATGATATTGATACAGAAGTGGCATCAACCTAGTTTCACTTAGACAGATTGACGAATACAACACTAACTAAAATTTTTGGATGATGATTGGAGACCACTAGGTTATGGGCATGTTCCCTACTGGTGGATCATGCATGAGAAAACATGTTTTAATGGTTTCTATGTCACCTTTCACAGAGACATGAGGTTCTAGGGTCCCACTATTTTCTAATAGCTACAGGGAATCCCCATATTTGGTTCTCCTTGATTAAATTTCACTAACCATAAGCATACAGTGTGATATTTGGGTTATCATAAAATTAAGAGTCATTTTTTATTTAATGTTGTCTTCCTAGAAGTTTCTTTCATTAAAACTATTTTTCTTAAAATTGTTCACACATTTTTTTCCTTTCATTTATTAATCTTGAAAGTGTATTATTAATTTAATATTTATACATGGAATATTTTTTCGGTGGCATCCAACTAGGCATTATCTCACACCCTACATACACCTTTGGGTGTAAGTTTATTTGGTAAAGTTTGATACAGGTAAGGGTAAAGCTTATGGAGATGGTGGTTCGGGTTGTTAGTGATCATTTGCGGATGGTGTTGTGGAGACGGATTGAGGGCTGTGTTCTCTTCCTGGACACTTGTACCAGCCCATGGGGAACGATAACTCCCTTCAGGCCTTATCGTAGACCAATTCAGGAATCATTTGGATAGATACCCTACTTGGTTCATGAAATTATGAGTATTCAAAAGAAACTAAATATGGATGTTACATGATAGAACCAATAAATCATGGTTGATTATTGAATAGTCTACTCTATGAAAATATATATACACCAATCATCATTAATAAAATACTTTTGAATTCAATTTTTCAATGACACATTATATGATTATAATCTCAAGCTATTGATATTTAGGTACACCTTATTTAGAATAATCCTTATGGAATATGTATCTATGACAGAACCAAAAGGATACCCTATGGTATATGTCTATAAAGAATAACTAGAAAGGTTTAGTGACACGAATAAATTACAATGAGATATAAAAATTACATAATTTCATGCATGAGTAAATATTGCATAGTGATCATAGAATATATGTTTATAAACTAATGAGTGACACATGTCTCCAATTGGTTAGTGGGTTCTAAATTTGGGGACGTTCACCCTGGACCCCCATAAAGGTATCTAGTCTGGAATTTCCCCACTAGTCCTCCCTTTTCTACCTATAATAAATTACAATTTGGGGGGTTCCCCCACTGACCCACCCTTTTCCCTCTATATGGTATTTTCTCTAGGATTTCCCACCTGGTTCCCCCATTAAGGTATTTACTCTGGGCTTTCCCTTAGCCCACCTTTTCCCTCCATATGGTATTTACTCCAGGATTTCCCCCTAAAAAGCCTATTCTCTTTGATATCACTTTAAATACATTCTTTATAAATAAATATAGACACCATATTTATTTCATACCGAAATAATACTATTGGGTTAGGGAGTATTTGTATAGATGATACGGTTTTGTATGAGATTCACTAAGAACCTCACTTGAGAAATTTCTTAGTCCATTCCCAATAATTTCCTATTAGAGAACTAAGTTCCCTAAACTTGTGATTTTACTTATCTTATTATTATCTTGTTCCATAACTCTTTAATGGGAGTAAGTTTATGGGTTGGATACATAATTAAGATACAACCTTAAGCAATGTGGGAAACCTGGTACCCACTCGAGCTTAAGCTAGTGGAGCTTCCACTAGAGACAAATACAAAAATTTCTAGGAAGTGTACCGCTATGAGTAATCCTTCCCATAGAATATGCATGAAAATAGTAAGATATTGTGGAGATTAAAATAATTTCACTAGCTTAAGTGTTGGTAATTTATCTCCTATATGATGACATGTACTGACATATGATAATATTGATGCATAAACCATAATAAGATCAAATAGATCCAACATAATTACATTGAATTAAAATTATAACTATCTAAAAATACATGGAAAAGTAAAACTATATGAGTTTATAATGTCAAGAGAAGTGAGAATACTTTTGATTAAGGTAATTGAAACCTTTTTTTCGGTTAGTTCAATTTGATCAGTATCATAGAAAAAGATAAGGAAATATGCAATAAAAACTTATTTCAAACAGTAGTTTAAATATATATAATATTTGTGTATATTGAAACTTATAATTTAGATTAAGGAGTGATTTAGAAACATCCAGTTTCAAATTTGGGTTATATAAAAAGAAATAGTCTTACCATTATTTTAATAATATTTTACTATATACTTAGTTAGGCTATAAAGACTTTAAAATGTGAACAAAAAAATAGACACTCAATTATTTAATTATTTGAGGGTTTTTATAGGTAGTAATGTTTCAGTAAGTATATTAGAAAAATAGAAATATGGATTTACTAACCATAGTAAAAAAAACATGGTAGGTCTAACATATGTTTTTATACACATATGAAACATGTTTAATATTTGAGAAATAACCAGTCTTTAGTAGTTGGATCTAGTGTAAGTGGGAGTCCATTGGAGTTGGTTCCCTAGAAAGAACTAATTTTCACTTTATATTACATGAATATTTAAAAAATTAGATATTAATTTAAATACCTTATCAAATATTTATTTTTATCCTTCAAAAAGTTCATGTGATAATCTCCTAGGGTATTTTTCATATCGAAATTGGGCATAAAAGTTCCCTACTATGACGAGAACCTTGAGATTATTTTAAAATATATCTTAAATATAGTTATATGGTCATATAACATTCTATGATGGGACACATAGTGTTTTTGGTTGTCAGGTTTGAGTACTAATTAGAGGAAAACACTTTATATCATGATTTTCTTAGTTTCTAGTCTTTTAGATGATAGATTATGAGAATAAACCCACCAATATGAATTATATATGTCTTTTTGTTATCAGATATTCATATATGTGACTGTGTGTAATGGTCCTTATACTTTAGTAATATTATTAATACATTTCAGAACTCGCAACCTGAGATTTACTAATGAAAATCATGAATCCATATATTTATAGGATGTAGAGTTTTTTGTGTGCATCATGAATTTTTTTTATTAATAATAATTCAAATAAATATTTTCAATTCCATATTTATGGAAATTGATATATTGACCTTTGATTTAAATAGAACCATAACATTAAATTCTTTATTTAGGGTATAATAATCAGATTATTTCAGATAGTCAAAGAAAGATATATCAAGCACATAGGTTGATGAAACTTGTGTGCAACCTGTTTGATGGGATATTTTGACAAGAGGATTATATAAAATAGTTGGAAATTTTAGGTGGTTGTCAACATCGTGACATGAACTTCTTTTTATTGGGTTCCATGACCTGTTTCTAAATAGTTGTCCTAAACATTGGATAAGGCCACTTAATGCCAATGATAAAGTTACCTAGTAGTTGGGGTTTGGATTAGTGGTAAGAACCCCATAATCCTACTTAAAAAATGGGGGTTCAAAACCCATTGGGTGAAGGTACTATAGCTGTATTATAGCATACTTTTGTAGCGGTGGAACTGTAGCAAAGGTGGACACTGTAGGAAAGCAGAGCCCTATAGCGGTGACGATTACTGTGTGGTACCATAGAAAGCGGGGTACTGTAGCAGTAATATTCACAGAATGGGCCTTGGGTCAAAAAATTGGGCCTACAGGCCATGTAATAGGCTAAATTCCCACTAGGACTTCGATCTATGTAATGAGTCTCCCTCTACCCAGTTAAAACTGTATTTGATTTGATTTAATAATAAATGAGCCTTCGACCCCAACCTTTAAAAAACAAATGAGAAAGTTACCTAGAGAGTCACAGAGTAATTTATATTAATTAAATTCTATTTGAATTAAAGTTTTTAAATAAATGATATTCTCATGACTAAGGAATAATTTTATTCATGGTTTATTGATCACAAATAATCACTAGTTAGTAAATATTTATTCATTCATTAATAAATAATTTATTTAATTATTTGAATATTTAATAAAAATTTATTCACCAGACAATGAATAAAATATTTATATTATTTATTGAATATTTAATAAATATATATTCACCTAAATGTGAATAGAATATTTATTTATAAATAAATATATACAAATTATTTATTCTGGCATTTGATAAACGTTGAGAAGGATGAGCATCCCAAGATCGTGTATGTTGATAAATATTAATTTGAAAGCCATTAAAATAAAAATCTTTCATTGCACTAGTTAGTGAATAGAAAATAATAATAATAATAATATATGATATGGGGTTTGATAAAGTTTATTAAATTATTTAAGCTCTATTATGAAATTAAATAATATTTTAACCCAAAACCTAACTTTATAAAGAGACTTCTACGTCTATTGTGTTAGGTTAATCATGAATTGAGAATCGTTGCACACAACACAATTCTATCAGAATTCCTCATTGCCTCTTCTTTTCATGAACAATAAAAAATCTTTCAAGCCTAAAGGAACATTAATTTTTAAGATAAAAAACTCAATATGATCAATCTACAACACTAGAACCCAACTATCTATCATTGTTGTTTGAAGATCAATGTTCTACATGTGGTTCACCACTACATGGGATGTAATTTGGTTCCTCCCTATACAATGAAGATAATCTAAAAAGGGCTTCCGATGAAAAAATATTCATCAAATAATGATCCTAAGGTTGGGTAGTATTTCTTTAGATCTAATTTAAATTAATAATAAATATAACATGAAAATTATCCTCTTCAAGTTCCAGGATTTCAATGTTAATATTAGATAAAAAAATTTCATTGGTCATGATGCTTATTTGTTGCACAATTGGTGAATAATCCATTGATTTTGACAAAATATCCCGTGGTTATTTTTAAAAATGTATTTCCGTTGTGTCCAGATCCTTCAATTTAGACACATGGAAATTTCTAAGTATTGAAGACCTATAATTAAATTATCAAGATATGCAATATATAATTTAATTATTGTTTCATTTTGTTCTCAATGGAATTTTTTTATAAATCAAAATTTTATTTTTATTGATATTATAGAGAAAAGTTTTGATTCATTTTTTAATAACTTTATGATTTACTTATGACTGTGAATAATCATGTTAAAAATGATATATATTTATAAATATGATAAAATAATGAACCCTAAAATATGAAGAATGTTATTATAATATTTATAGGTAAAAATTTATTGAAGAAATAATTTTCTCATATTTTCTCATTCTCTATAACTTTTGGCGGGATTAATACTTTATTAACAACTTGAAACTTTTTTTTCATCATCATGAAAATATGATTCTTTGGTAGAAATTTAGCATTTAATAAAGAATTTATCTCTCTAGGGTTCCTCAATGGGTGGATAAATATATGGCATGAAAGCAATGGGGAAAGTAGAAGCATTTTTTTAAGATTTTACAGTTATGTGATGTTCATATCAACCATCCTTTTTTTTAATTCGTTAGATATTAAAAAAACTCATGAAGTGAATTAACAATTAGGGAGGTTTAATTGATGATTACATTGTATATTGGTCAATATAGTATTAATTTGTTTTTAAATTGTGATCTTGATAACTATAAATATCATCATTTTATCATATTATGTGGGGTTTAGATAACTCAAAAATTTGGTAATTTCATTGAATAGTTTTTAATACAATTCTTTCATAAGGATGTGATGGTAATTTTATATTGTATTTTTTGTGAACATTCTCATAGATGAGTTGGAGTCTTGTTGTATCTGATTTAGAATTAGTGTAATGAAGAAAATTCCAAGTAATTATAAACTATATTACGATGATTTTAGAAAACCATATTATGATATATTTTTTATAATGGTATAATAAATAATCATGAAAAAATAAAAAATTTCATGGTCGTGGAGTATTATTATTTGAGTAGTTGACCATGGGGAGTATAAATAAAATCATGGTTAATGTTCATTATGTATTTGTGTATGATCGAAACACCCATAATGGAGATAATAATTGTCTTGATATATTTAAGAGTGGAGTTGAGGTATAACCATGAGGAGTTATTTTAAAAAAAGTCATGGTTGATCTTGTGGTGAGATGAAAAATACCTATATAACCTGATCAAGAGAAAAAAACCCATGGATATAATCATTTTGTTGATGGGATGGGAGGAATCATGTAATTTATAGTATGTTTATGTCATGAAATATGTCATATATATATTCTATGTGAAAAAACTTATAGAAAAATGTTGAAGGATATAAATATCTAGCTATAAGTTATAGATCTATACATGATTAACAAAATCAAGTTGTGGTTGAAACCAAACACATAATGATTGATTTGTGATTATAGATCTGATCTGTTATATGATATGAAATGTGATGAAACTGTGATATATCATACTATACATTACATGTATCCATCTAGAGATAGATTTTAAGGGTTTGAGGAGTATACTGATGGTTCAGACTATATCCAATATTAAACACACTTGATGAGGTATGTGATTGATTTTTCACCGTGTTGTTTATGATTTTTATCATTATTATACATATAATTTAAAACTATCATCCTACTATATTACTTGTTATTGTTGATAAAAGTATAAGAACATTGAAAATATAATTGTAACTTTTGGGCACTAAGTATTAATCACTTGATAAGAAATGTGTGAACCTTGTTAAAAATATATTAATTAAATTATGTCTTATATTAATATATATCATGTATATTTTTAATTATTTTCACTAAATATCCTAGATTTAACTATAATGGGAAAAATGTTCATTGAGAGATTATATTTTTGGTGACCAATGATTCACCCTTTCTACTCTCAATAGTGCTGCATCTCTCACATAATCCTGTCAATTGGTATGAGAGAAAGCTATTAAATTAAATTTAATATTCAATAGAGTTGTTATAGTATAAATTTTGTAGCACCAAAATTTACACTACTGGTATAAGTAGTAATTAAAGTAAAATTAGGGATCAAATCCATAGGTACTGAAGAAGAAACCTAGAGACACATACATTCCATGGCAGGATTGGTTATGAAGTGGCCAACTTGGGTTGATTTTAATTATGAAAATAAAATACTAAATTACCTACTCAATCTTATTTAATCAAATAATGAAACAATAAAATATTTTAATACAAATAATTATAGAATATGAGTTCATCCTAGTATTTTTCTGTTGTTAGATTGGATGTATTTGTTTTTTAGACAAATTAAGATCCCTAATTCAAGAGGTTTCCACATAATGAAATAATTATCCCACATAATTCACCAATTTTATCCCCAAACAATTAAAACTATATTCTATAATTAATATATATGATCAATTTAATCATAACTCCAAGTAATTTCATAAAAATAGTACTCAAAATGTGTCATTATTAAATTTGAAAAAGGCAGAGAAGATAATAACCCATTTTATAAAACCTTTTAAAATAATAAGAATATTTAATAATTTCAGATCATAAAAACATGTAATACATACCATTTATAATCAATTAGATCAACCCATAATATTTTTTGACCTCAATTGATTCTATTCTACCAATGGAAGTGAGAAGTAGACATATGAGGGCCGAATTGAAGAATAAAAACATTGAAATAAAAAACACTCCATCATTGAGTGAGGAATTCAATAATGTTTGGGGTGAATAAATTGACAAAATTATTTGATGGTATCAACATGTTAAGAAAATGGATAGAAAAATTGTAGAATAATAGGAATAATATTTTTTTTATTAAGAAGCTAATGTGATTGAATTCACTTACATGGGAAAAACAAATAAGCAATTACAAAATAAAAGTGAAACATTTCAATTGGAAGAATAAAATTCATACCATAATACCTTCAACAAAATCTCCTTAAATAATAATAAAAGGAGTATAGGGTTGATCCCCATAAATAAATTCCCTCCCCATTAATTAGGAGAGTCAAGGGTGGGTGAGAAAATAAAGGTAAAGTGGAATTTTCATCTTTGACCAGGAAAATTGACCAGATTCATCAAGATTTTTGGCCCTTCAGTATGTCATTGAGGAAGAAAGAATATATAGGGGTAATAGAAGTGAAATATTATCTTAAATTTATCCTATAAGATCTTTCAAAATTTCATTCCAATTTGAACGTCCATTTTGATTTTATTATTGAAATGTAAGGAGGATTTTATCAGTATTTATATATATCCCCTAAATAAAATGCTAACTTGGGCTCCATGGATCACCATGAAAAATTGAAAATTAGCTCCAAAAATAGTTTAATGCAATGAAACCCATAATTTTATATTTCTATAGATAATCTTTAGCTTTATTAGGATTTAATTATGGGCTCTACTTATACATCATGGGATCAAGGATCATTATGATTTGTACAATTGTTTTTGGTTTCATGGAAAAAATATCCATCTTCCCATGTAATTCTTTCATTTATCATAAAATGAAAAATGTTCCAAAAAAGTGATCATTCATATATGAAAATAAAAAATTCAAAAAAATAAAATTAATTTATTCCACAAATTGATGATCGATTGGGCTCAATTTGAAATACATTAAATATGAATTGAACATGTGATGATAAATGAAGTTAAACTATTAAAATTTAATAAAAACAGTGTTTATAGACATTTAAATGAGGTAATATTGATATATAAACAAATAATATTAGCCTATTTCAGTGGGTAATCACACCCCCAACTAGAGTATTTCTAGTCTAGCGTAAAAATTCCCTCAAAAATAAGAAATTGAATTCCCTTTTCCAAAATAATTTTAACATAAAATTCTTGCCAAAAGGAATGAGGCAAAAAAATCATGAAATATTTCAAAATAATTTCATACAATATATGAACACAAGCATATCCCATGTCTAATCCAATTTTTATGTTCAACTTCATTATCACATTTCATCCAATTCCAATTAAGGATGACGATGTGTTGTGCATCACAAAAGACATGGGGCCCATTTTCTTTATCAAAGGAATGAAATGGAAGTGCTAGGTGGGAATCATATTAAACCTTACGATGAGTATTCATTTTTTAGTTTCCCTATTCTTTAATGGTTTTTTGTTTTTTAACCATAATATATATGAATATACTACCTATAAGAAAGAAAACTATATTAATGACTCAAAATGTTATAAATATATTTACTATTTTTATACTATTAAATGTATTATTATATAATATGGTTATAGAAAACCCATGCAATTATATTTTTTTATTATATCCAATTGGATTTTAATGACCATTAAGTATCTATACCATTGATAATTTAACCGTTAAATAGTGATCACATGACTAGTAAAAATATAGGGTTTTAACAAATCCACTTAACATAGACAAAGGAAGTGATGGCCTCAACTAGTAGGATCATATTCCCTGAATCCAATTATCAAATATTTTTAGGGATATATAATTTTTGGGAATTTACCTACACCAAAGAAAATATGAGATTCAACAACTAGAGCATGAGCAAAACCGTTTATAGGAAAACTTCATGCTCATCATGATCATGACTCAAACCATGTTCACTAAATGGCCCCATGAAAGCCCCACCATCACACACCTTACTCTTGTGAAGTATAATATTTTATTTAAGGTACATGTATCAAGATCATATTATTAGGCATATTCACGTTATATTTTATAATGTAATGATTATATTTTCATACTATTATTGTGAATTTGTAAATGATTTTTAAAGGAGCAATAATATTTTTTGTTAATATTAAAATTCAATTAAGAAATATATTTTGATGAATTAATGTATTTTTAATAAATATTATTTTAATAAAATATTTTTTTAAATAACTTTTAATAAATATAAAGTATTATATAATTTTGATGAATCCAAATTTATTTTTTGTATAAGGGTTTAAAAAATATTATTGTCAAAAACCAATCAATTAATAAATGTTGTTTTTTCTTTTATAAAGTGAACATTCAAATATTATGAAAGTTATTTACATAAAATGAATATTATTTTTGGAATGAGAACATCAAAATTATCTAATAGTTAATTTTTCATAACTTTGTGAGACAAATGAATTTTTGAGTACAAATTAAATACCGTATGAATATATATTGTGTTTTATGACATCATAATGACCCAAATGTGATGTAATAAGTAATAAAAATTGGATCCACAACTAAATATATGTTTCCCTTTAAAAAATGTTGTTTTATGTTTATTTTATTTATTTTTTAAATCCATTCTGAATCCTCCAAGAACCAAAATATATTTTCTGATTTTAAAATCATTTCTTTAAGAGTGCGACTCACCTCCACATCACCAAAGTAAATATTGTAACAAGTTATACCCTTTTCCTTAAAAAATAATTTATACCACTACCATTTTGTAGAAACCTTGTGAAAAACCAGGGGATGGATTGTGGTTTTTGATATTTTATTATATAGATTCCAAAACCAAAATAATAAAGAAATATCCCACCTTTCCTATATAAACCAACCAATAGTCCCATTTACCTTCACTAAAACTCTTTTTAGAATGAAAAAAATATTCTCTATACTCCCTAGAGTCCTCTAAAGGTGCCACCAATATTTCAAGAATCCACTACCATGCCTTTGGACTAGCACACTCAAGTTAGAAAATTTCATCTTCCACATTACCCTTTTATCAAGAACTTATTTAATGTAATGTCTTTTAATTCCCATTTTATTATGGTGGTATATGATTATTACATATTCCTATTACTATCCATTTTATTTCTAAATTATTTTATCCCCTTACAATAACATTTATCCCTCATATTAACCCTTATGCAATCCTGTTACCATGCCGAAATTTAGAAAGTGTTCTTTCCTTTCTCATAGTTTCTTTATTACATATGAATTCTATATGAAATTAATTTTGTTTGGAAATTTCTTTACATGTACCTATAATTTTCATTTCATATATAAATGATGAGAAACCAACTTCTCTATCATCGACCCATTTTTTGAATATTTATGTAATGTTGTTATGAAGCCGAACATTAACCATGATTTTCCATACCAAAATAATTGCGTACTGAATACCATACCATTTTTTATATCAAGGGTATTAAGATTCATGAACATATACATATTTATTGGGGAATTACATGCATATATTCTACATTCCTTGATTGTGGAATAAATTATTATTTTTAATGAATCCATATTCTCTGATCTATGTGACCCCCTTAAGGATGAGAATGAAATGATTATGAGGGTGCTACCTGATAGTACTCCAATGCATTGGGTAAAGTTTAGTATCATGACACATCATGTGCAATGATCCTGTAATCTCTAATTGACTCATGATACTCCATATGCAATAATCCTTGAATCATGATCCTCCATGTTCAATGATCCTTGACTCATGCTCCTCTATGTGCAATGAGCCTTGACTCATGCTTATGTCATGTGGTATGTTGTTTCCATATTTTTCATGTTATAATTATATTGATATATCATTCCTTATTATTCATTTTCATATTATTATCCATTGATATACCTATTGTCTAACATTTATTATCTTCTTCATTTTATGACTTGTTAATTCCATTACTAAGCTTTATATCTAACCCATTTCTTATTTATGTCCTCAAGTTATCCTATTCACTTCTAAGTAATATGGATTTTTTGGGCCATGTTAATGAATTTTTCAATAAATTTGTTTTTTTTTTGTGTTTTAAGTTGTTATGTAATGTACAAAATTTAACAAATACACTAGACATATTGATAATATAGTTTGTATAAAGTATAATTTTATAAAATAAAAGATATATTAATGTGTAATAAAGAGTAAGAGGATAGTTATAGTTATTTTTGGGATTAGGATTAGAAAACTCTTCCGAAAGACATATGATTAGATAAATCTATCAAATTTCTTATGGATAAAAATATGTATAAGAAAAAATCCCTAAATTTTGGCAAGTATAGTGTGAGTGGTTTATCAAGACAATACATCCTACTATGGATTCAGCATGTGGAAGTGGTTCCATAATAGATATACTTAGGGGTAACAACCTTGACCAGATCTTCTAGGCTTGACTCAGGGTAATATTGTACATGAAATCGAGATTTACTATGCACCTGGTTTGACACTCCTGATGGATATGATTTAGTAAATTCATAATCTCAGTACAAAACATTTTTAGGGAAACAAAAAAATGACTGTAAGAATATATGTTAGGTAATGAATCATGGATAACATAGATTTAATCCTAGAAACTTATAAGTTAAGAAGATAAATGTAATTTATAACACATCCTTTTAATTTTGTTGGGTTTCCTTTTATGTGTTTAATTAACATACTCATCCCTAATATTCATTTTTTATTTTATCCAAAGGCTGGAAATATAAGGAATCATGTTATATCCTTTGTGAAGGGAAGTGTGATGATTGTGCCAAAGAGATGACAAATCCCATGGGAGTGGGAATAAAAAAAATTGTCATAATACTCTCTCAACTAACCCAGGTTCATAATTTAATCCTCGATCAAGAGGAGTGACAGAACCCCCCTAAGCTAGAGAAACCTATAATAAAGTGTTTCAGGAAATAAAGGCCTCCTAATTTCAATAGATCATCTGACCCCTTAATCATAGAACAATGGATCAACTCCATTGAGAAGATATTATCCATACTTGAATGTTCTAAACAAGAAAAGTTTCTTGTAGATTTCTATCGTATGGAGGGATAAGTTAACCAGTGGTGGAAATTTATCAAACTATGAATGATAAGGAAGAGATAAAAGTAATGGATTTGAAGAAATTCCAAAAAATGTTATTCGATAAATATTTTCCTCACACTCTACATAATAAAATGTAATTTTATTTCATTGAACTCATAAATAATGATGGTGAATATATTGGGGCCTATGAGGAAAACTTCTCAATACTTTCACGATACATATCCGGTTTTTTCATTTCCCCCAAATACTAGGTTAGAAGCATATTTTGTATAATAAAACCAAGTATACAAAAAGCCTTGGAGATCCATGAATTTGAACGATATAAAAGAATTGTGTTATATTACTTTAAAGTCAAAATGGAGATCAAATAATATCAAGGGTATCATGGGGATAAGAAGTGGAAAGTGTATTGTAATTCTGGTGGTTCGTAAGATATTTCTAACAGTGACAAGAAATTTCAACATCCCACTTATCAAAGATGTTGGAAGAAGTACCTTAGAAATTTCTAAAAGGTAACAAGTAAATGATTTAGGTGTGTGAAGTATGGACATATAGCTAATAATTACTGATAGGAGAAACCTTTTATTGTGATGTAGGAAGGGAGTTTCTCAGTAAACCCTTGGTGCATTATTAATTTTTATAACTTTAAATAACTTAGGAAATTTTCAAATCAATTCCCTAATCAAATGGTTTTTAGAGAAAACCAACAACCTCCATTGAAACCAGGGTGATATTTTTCAATCACTACCGCCAAAGATAATATTTATAATGAAGTGGTGATAGGTATGCTACTTATTCATTCAAAAATAGAGAACATACTTTTTGATTTTTTATATGGATTCTATTATATAATCAATGTATAGTGGAAATATCCAAAAAACACAACAAAGAATTGATGTAGTGATGTTAGTGAAAATGGAATATGGGTTAATTATTATATCCCAAGTATATAAATCCTCCCCTATCATAATTTTTTTAATGAACTTCCTGGAGAACCTTATCATACTCCCTTTGGTGAAATTTGATCCAATTATGGGAATCGATTGGTTTTCCTTATATAGATCCAACATAAATTTCTACAAGAAAGAAATCAATCTCCATATGGTGAACCGACCCCGATTCCATACATTTACAATGAGGAGTATGAATCTTCTTTTGAACCATCATCTCAAGAATAGATATTTTTACCCTATGAGAGAGATTATCTAGATAAAATTATTGAATCTAAGGAAAGAATTATCCTTTAAGACATGTATATTATGAGTGAATACACTAACATGTTTCCAGATGAATTTCTTGGTCTTCCTTCTAGCTGAGAAGTCTAAATTTCAATCGAAATTATACCTAGGGTGTGGACACTATTCAAAAATCTATAAATAATGCCTATTGGGGAACATTAGGGACCTAAGAAACAAGTACATGAGAACCCAGATAAAATATTCATACGCCCAAGTTTTTCACATTGGGGTGCATCAATCCTCTTTGTCAAGAAGAAAGATGATTCAATGCACCTTTTCATTGATCATCATAAGCTCAACAAGATCAAAATAAAGATCATGTAACCTTTGAAATGAGTTGATGAATTTTTTGATCAACAACAATGAGCACAATAATTTTCTAAGGTGGATATTCAGTAAGTATATTACCAAGTTAGGGTGAATAGGGAGGCTATCCCAAATACATCTTTTCATACATGGTATTGAAACTAAGAGTTCATATAAATTCTATTTGGAATCAGTAATTATCCAACAATATTTAGGGATTTAATGAATAGAGTCTTTAGATATTACCTTGATAAGTTTATAGTAGTCTCTATAGATGATATTCTAATATAATCTAAAACCAATGAAGACTATGAGGAACATCCGACCACTTTGATAAAGACATTGAGAAATGATAAAATCTATGACAATTACAACAAGTGTGAGTTCTAGTTGAAGGAAGTCTCAACCTTGTGGAATATCATCACATTGAATGGTATATATATGGTTACTTCATAGAAAAAATAAATTTAAGGATAAATGATTCTAACATATGTGATAAATATACAAAGTTTCCTTGGTTTGACTAGATATTATCACAGATTTGTGATAAATTTATCATGATTGTCAAACCCTCTTACTAATATAACTCATAAGGGAGTCTTATTTTCTTCGAATGATAAATGTGAAGAAATATTGATAGAGATTAAAATGAGTATTATAACTGCCCATGTGCTCACACTACCCACAAGTGGTGACCTTTTCATAATTTTTAGTGATTCATTGAAGAAGGGATTAGGTTGTGTGTTGATGAAAAATGATAAATTCTTAGCCTATGATTCAACACATTTGAAAATTAATGAGAAAAACTATCCAACACATGATATAGAGTTAGGAGCAGTGATATTTTCTTATTTAATTTGAAAGTATTATCTTTTTATGGAGAACTGTGAAATATATACAGATCAAAAAAATATTAAATATATATTCACAAAAAAATATTTGAATATAAACCAACAAAAATGGTTAGATATCATCAAGGATTATGATTGCTCAATCTTCTACCATTATGGTAAAGTAGAAAATGTGGAAAATTCTCTAAGTATAGAGGATCCAATAATTATATCATGAATGAGAATTGAGAAGGATTCATTCTTCTTATATTTGAATAGGATGGACATATGAATCATAAAGAAAGGAACATCATAAACCCTTTCACAAATAATTCCTCAACCATCTCTTTTGGAAAGGTTAAATGATGCTAAAAAAGGTGATGCCATATTTCATAGGAATGTGAAAACAATAAGGAAAGGTAGATCCTCAAAGTTCATTGTTTAACGAAGAAAGAATTGTGAGATTTGGTCCAATACTATTTGTTATATCTAATTAGGAGTTAAAGAAGGAACTATTGGATTTTTCACATAGTTCACCTTTCTATTTTTACCTAGGAAACACAAAGATGTATCGATATCTATAAGATCACTATTAGTGGAACAAAATGATGAATGAGATCACTAAATATACATCAAATATTATAGTTTGTTAGAAAGTGATGAATTAATGATAGTATTATAAGGGGACAATGAAAACATTACCCATACCCACATGGAAATATGAAAACATCACCAAGGAATTTTTCACTAGACTTCCGAATGCATCCAAAAGAAATAATGCTCTATGGATTATTATGGATAATCTTACAAATAATGAAAAATTAATTTCAATTCGAGATGATTTCTCACTTGTTTAACATTCACATATATACATCATTTAAGTGTTAAGGTTGCATGATGTACCACAATCGATTATGTCTGATCAAGATCCAAGATTCACCTCTAAGTTTGGGAAAAATATTCAACATGCTCTAAACATTGATATGAACATTAGTTTGAATTATCACCCTCAAAATGATGGGAGATGTGATCAGACTATCCAAACACTTGAGAAAATTTTGAGAAAATGTTCAATTGAATTTAAAGTAGGATAGGACCATCATCTTTCTCTAGTTGAGTAATCTTACCACAATAGTTTCCACTTCAGCATCCAAATGGATCCCTATGAATCCCTTTATGGGAAGAGGTGCAGAACACAAACATGTTGGGATGAATTTTGGGAACAAAAACTTATAGGTCATGAAGTGGTCTAATAAATGGTTTTTAAGGTTAATACCATTCAGCAGTACATCAAAGCTGCTCAGAGTAAAAAAAGGGCTATGAATGAAATTTTCAATGTAACCTAGAGTTTTATATTGGGGAAATGGTATTCCTCCACATATATCCTTGGATGGGAGTGATGCAATTTGGGAATAAGGGAAAGCTTAGTCAAAGGTAAATCATCCCTTTTGAGATACTTGATTGCATTAGAGTAGGGTCCTATCGACAAGAAATCCCCCTGAACCTGTCTCAAGTACATGATATATTCCATGTATCCCTCTTAAGATTGTACATACTGAACCCCTGAAATTTAATAAATGATGATTTCACACCATTAGAGAATGATCTTCCCTATTAAGAGAAACCTATGAAGATATTATATTGTAGAAAAAAGTTCTACACAATAAGATAAGTACTCCTGTCAAAGTGTTGTGGAGAAACCACAAGTTTACAGAAGAGGTATTGGAACTCAAGGAGGTGATGAAGTAGAGTTCCCCTCATCTGTTTTAGTTTTGTAAAATAAAATTTCTATGGTGAAATTTTTAATGGGGGGATAATTGTATCTACCCAAAAAAATATGAGTAAAATTAAAATTTTCATTCAATTAATTGTATTACTAAATATTATGGTTATAGAAATAGATGCAATTATTATTTTTTGTTATATACAATTGGATTTTACTGGCCATTAAGTATATCTACCCATGATAATATATCCATTGATCATTTATCACACTAGGAAACCAAAATTTCCAAAAAAATATGCTCATAAATATAATTATGAATTAAAATCATAATCATGGAATTCAAAATTATTTGAAATTCAGTTTTCATGTTTCAAAATTTAAATTAACACATGAAAATATAATTAATTTATTTTTTTTCTTCGAATTTAATTTTTATTATAAAATTCCATTTTTTTTCAAAATACAATATTTTCACTCCCCAAACCTAGAATAACACTACCCTTTTAATTTAAAGAGAAGATAATATAGAGATTATTATTCAGAAGAAATACGTAGAGAAGTGATTTTAAATTAATTTATAGAATAAAATAGAATTGTTAATTTTGATGATCCATCAAAAGTAGTTGGTTACCTTTTTTTCAAGTCATAATTTGAATTCTTATGAATGATTGATGGCTCAAATTAAACTATGGAAGACATGGGTTTTATTTTAAAATACTAAATATTATTCATCTAAAAAATCTCACATACAAAAGACATTAGATTAAATTGGAAACCACAATGGGGTTCCATTAACAAGAGAAAAAAACAAAATACCTCAAAAAAATAAAATATAGAATCTAGTTTTCCTCTTGGAAGGGCTTAGTTTAAAATTTTTAGGTCGAATTGTACCACCCAACTTACCCAATACAAACTTTCTACATTTTATGTCATTCTTTTTTCACCAATTCCACAATATTGAGATTGAGACTCTATTTGGTTTGGTGGGAAGGTTAGGAAACTGATTCTAGAAAAATCATGTTGGTTCTAGTAAATGGGAAAATCCTGTGAATATCAAAAAGGGTCCACCCAACTTTATTTTTAATCTTTATGAAGACATCATGGATAATTTTATATTTATTATCATTAAGAGATGATGAAATGATGACAAAATGTTTTTGATTATCCCCTATGATGGAATAATTGATAGAGGATGTATAGACCTTGAATTAAAAATATGGTTGCCTAACACTTTCTTACATAGGTTGGTACATAGAATTGAACTCAGTTTCATTTTAAAAATTTCTCAACATAATTGGTTCCTTTTTAATAGAAATTTCAACCATAATATTTTCTAGATGAGTGTTAGGAATGGGTATGGACTTGAAGATTGTTATTTCCCACAATGGTTTATTGGTCGATCATCAAAAGAAAAATGATAATGGAGAAATGTTTGGAAAAATGAATCGATCTTGTCCAATTATACTCTGTTGAGTCCAAAAAATAATTTTACTCCTTATTTAAACACTCATTAATAGTCCCTACATGTTCCTAATTTTTTGTTTCTACATTACATAACAAATTCACCTCATTATCAAAATATGATTTCTTAGATTCTAAAGTGGATTCTTAAGTAAACTCACAAGAGATTTTTGGGAAACTATACAATCCACATAAGGTTATCGAAGGGATATCTAGTGGAGTGATGGGATCCTCAAAATTATTATTTTATTATAGTTTTAATCTCTAATATGAAACCTCAAAATTCATTATCTTCATTTGATTATAAAAACTTTCAAGAAGTTTCTTGGGAATATGATGGACAAGATTTTTTCATCATAGACATACCTAAGATTGATATCTTCAATTATCATTAATAAGGATGTAAATTTATCCTTCAAATGTTCATCATCCCAAGATTTTACATGTTACCTGGTGTGAGGTAATGAATCAATAATTTATCAAATAAATTTCCTAAGTGATGGGATTCCAAATATTGATTTACAATTTCATTAAATTCCACGTTTAGGTTGGGGTAATGTAGATGACACTCCATGGGAGTAGATAGAAATTTATATTTGAGATATTCAAGATACACACAAATAAAAAATATAAATTATAAGTGAAATAGTGGTGAAAAAAAGATAATTTTGGGTGAGAAAATAATGTGAGTGTCTAAGATACTTACTTGGGTCCTAGAAAATGGTGCCAAAATTTACCTGCATAAAAAATTAACCTACTGGTAGAAACATTACCTGATGTAAAAGTAGGGATTTAATCCACAAGGACTGATGAACAAACCTAGAGACACATTTATTCCAAGGGAAGATTAGATATGAAGTGGACCTACACTTTTTTTCCACATTCGATAAGACAAAAGAGGTTTCTCATCATCTCTTGTAATAGCTAAAACTTCTTCTCTAACCTATAAATATTCTAAACATTATTCATTTATGAAAACTTATTTAAGATGTTTCACAAACACAACACGATAATCACTTTGAAAAAATGATTTGTAAAGTGAAATTTATTTCATTGAATATTTCATAACCTTCATGTTAACATTTTTAAGAATATTTCAGGACACTTTATTGTAGCATAAATATGATTTTATATTTTAAGGATATCCTAGGAATATTCTACCAACACCTATCTTCTCAGACATTCCAAGGGATAACAACAAACCGAAGATACAGAAATATATAATTTTTTTGAATTAAAAATCAGATGGGGACATATCTATATTCATCCTATGTAAACAATAGTTTTGATTATGAACCATTTCATCAATATATTTCCATCAAAAGTATCAGGAATTATCATACCTTATCAACATTGTTGAATATATATCCACCAATATTATAATATTACAGTAAAAAAACACCATTATAGTTAATATTGACATCAAACTTCACTAAATAAAATCATAATTTCCTATTTGTAAACATAACTCCTTCATCTGTCCGAATCTTATTCTGAGTAAAATCAAACTCAATTTCTGCACTTCTTTGAAAATTTTTAAACATATTTATTTCCTATAACTTGTGATTCAAGACCATAATAAAACTAATGAGAGTGAATTCATTACCTAAAAAAATTAATTATTTATCTATATTTTTTTTATTTCTTCACCCTGACCCACAACCATATAAAGGAATGATGT
This sequence comes from Viscum album, assembly GCA_963277665.1. NCBI lineage: Eukaryota > Viridiplantae > Streptophyta > Magnoliopsida > Santalales > Viscaceae > Viscum > Viscum album. Next base: position 351,442,417 of record OY728125.1, on the reverse strand, counting down.
CCAAATATTGATTATACTACCTATCCACCTTATTGTGTGAAGAGTTAAAAATATCCCCCTATTTAAATATTGATTAAATAAAATCTCATTATTCCATAAATATAGGAATATCATGAATATTTTATCATTGGGTGATATTATTCATGTTTCTTCAACTATACAACCAGGCCTTAGTTTCCACAAAGTATTATGTTATTTCAGTATTAGATAATATTAGTTTCTAGCATCACAAAGTTGAAATAAATTTCTTTTATCACACTATACTCTTTTAATCACTATTTAATATATGATTTTCTTTACCAATAATGCATATTTCATTAAAAAATCATTTAATTTATTATAAATCAAATTAACACACAACATATTAGGTTTTAATCTATTAATATATAGTGTTTTTGTACTTAATATTTTCATTCCCAATTAATACCAATCCAACTCTTTTAATATTGGTGACAGATAATTTTAAAAATTAATTGAGCCTTATTTTTAATTTTCAACACAGTTTAAGAGATTTACATTTATTTTAATATGATAGGAACATTCATTATCTAAAATCCATGGATTATCCCCTTTTGATGATTTATTTCCCACATCCACATCTAAGGATTTATTCTTACATTATATATTTGTCTTATAACGATTTTTAGTATTATAACTCATATTTTTCTAGTATGTTATAATAATGATTCATTCAATTTATTGGTGATCGATGTAGTCAGACGTTTCATAGATTTACATAAGAACATAAAAAATGTTCTATGTTTTTTATCCTAAATTCTCAATCTGTTTCTAGACTTTATTCCTCATGGAAGAATCCACCCCCTAAAAACATTCCTCCAAAGACTCCTTGGGATGTTATGATATTTTTAATTAAAACAATACATTTTTTAGGCAATAAGCGTCCATACTAACTTGAAAATACATAGAAAGAAGAATTCCCTATGAAACAAAATGTTATATAGAATTTGATACATGTCTTACCTTATTCATTAATTTAAAAATATTGGATCCTTTTTTAACAAAACATACCATAATATCATGAAATATTATTTTATTATATTAGTCTTGTTATCATCATTTTCAGAGGCACTATTTTAATCTATTTTCAATTAATTTTAGTGATCCAAAAATTTCTATATTTCTGAGTTTCACAATATTTTACTATTAAATTGATATTCATGATAATATTTTTCTTCTTAAAATCTCCACCAACATTTTTAAACCCCTTTTATAATTTTCAGGGTAATGGTTTTTAATATTCTTGAGCCTTAATCTTCTTTGAACATTCTCTAAATTTCAAAATAAAATTCCGAAAGATGGATATGAATTGTTTAATTCTTCCTCTGTTTAAACCAATTTTTTTTGAAAATGATCAAAATTATTCTTCTTCCCCTTCATGATTTATTTATATTGATGTTATAATTTTTTCCATAATTATGAAATTTATTTAGATCATCCATATCATTTAATAATTTGATTTTTTCTTTAATAAATGTAGATTCATTTATATTAGAGTATTGATTACTCTTATTAAATATCTTGATACCCTCCTTTAATATAGAGATCTTGGAGAGAAATTATTTAAGTTATATATTCATTATAATGTTAATATAATTCTCTTAATCCTCACTTTCATATCTACTTTCATCACTAGTGATATTTTTTTATTCTTTTTAATAATGAGAAGTTTTTCATTAACTTCATCATTAAAAGTCTCAACATCTACTTCATCTTCACTAACATAAATTTCTTCAAACTCACATAACAAGTTTCTATTTTTATTTTTAGATAACTTCATATAGTTTCATTTAGAATTAAGAATTTAATTTTTAGCCTCATTCTTTATGGATATTTTAGGTATTTATTCTTCTTAATCACTATCTTCTCTAACTTTCAATCTTGGGAAGTTTTCTACAAAATTCCCTATTATCTCTATAACCAAATAATTTTAATGGGATATTTCCATTATATTAGTACTTTCCATTAACTCACTTCCCTTGAGATAAGGAATATAAACTCCTTAAAATATTGATCTGCATCATTATTTAAATCATAACTACTATATTTATCTTTAATAACAACTTTCTTTGATTTCATTTGTTTGTGTTTTTTAAATACTTATCCTTTTATCCATCTACCTTCCTTAAAAGATCATTTTTTATAATCTTGTAAGTTATTAAATTTTTTTTTCAATAAAGTAAGAGGAATAATACCGAGATCTTTATCTTTCAGAGCCAAAATGATTACATTAAACATGTTAGGTATTGTGGACAAGATCTTATCTATAAATATATAATCTTCTAACTTCTCACCATACCCTATGATCATGCCCATAACTTCATTTACTCTTGATAATAAGTTTATTATAGTTTAATAATAATTAATACCAAGGTATTCATAATAATGACCAAATATATAGATTTTCCCAGTTCATATTGATATCTACTTTATAGATATTATGATGTTTATCATATATCCACTTTTCCATTTTAATTATATTATATTTTAAAATTTCACTCTCTCAAATGAAGTTAAATTCAAATAATCCTCACAAAAACATTTTCATGATTCTAATTTCTTCCCATTATTATAGAATCACCTTCAATATAAGGGGGTGTGAATCCATTAGATGCAGCTTCCAATACATCATAATTGATTGATAAAAGTTATGACAACATCCTATCCTTCTAAATATGAAAAAATTTCATTGAAAATATATAAAATACCTTTTATTTTTGGGAATTTAAATTTTTTATGGTAGAAAATAGATATTAGTGATAAAATATTCAACCATAGAGAGACTAAAAACCCCAAACATATGATAAAAACCAATGGTAACCTATATCTGATACAACTGGTTAAACTACATACTAGTTTTTTTGAGATCCTTGGGGGGTGGGAGGGGGTGGGGTGAATTAATTATCATAATTATTTATATGTTTATTTCAAAAAAATCACCATTAGTTAATGTAAATAATATTTTCTATTCACACATGTCAAAACACACATCAACCCAGTGGAGAATAGGAATTTATGAGGTTCTCCTTTTAAAACAAGAAGTCTAGTTCATTTTGTGATATAGATTCCTTTAATATCATAAAACCTATTTGTATAAACCTTCATGAAAAAATATTTGGTTTTAGTACTTTTAATTTTTTATACATATCCTGATAACATTTCACTACATCTCACACACATGTGAATCCCAAACATTGAAATTATATGAATACTGTATAAAAACATAATATTCTTCCACCAAATAGAATTTTATTGAGTTTTTTAGAGTGTTTATTTTTTTTACACAATCTATTAATAATCTATAGAAATATAAAACTTCAATATTCACACACAGAACAACACAATTTCATTATCCTTATTGCATCATCATCATGAATAAGGTTCTTCATTATATATAGCATTAAAAAAAGTTTCTTTCTCTCTATTTTATATGTCTCTAGTTATACACACTATTCAGTGATAGAATTTATTATTGCTTCAACTTTTTAAAAATATTCACAAAACCATGTGAATATATTTCCCACATTTTATACTTCACTTTTGGTCTCCAATATTTTAATATTTATTCTTTAAATATATTCAAATTTTATATACCTAAATACTAAATCTCTTTCTCTATGATTTTTGAATTATCAAATCCTTATAAATCCTCTTTAAAATACAACCTGGAAACTGATAATATAATTTTATGAGAATAATGATGTTTCCAACTAACTATTTAACTACTTTTCCAATCATAGAGAAAATTTTATTCCATATCATGTTCTATTCCTCTTCTATATCCAATAACCTACAACATGAATCATGGAATAACCAAAGAAAGGTGATTTGAAAATAATGAAGAATAATACACTGAATCTTGTAATATAATTCTCATATAGAAACTTGAATCACACTATTAAATTGTGATATTTACATGAATAAAAACACACTACACATCCTTGAATATATTTATTCATTTATAATTAAATTTATAAAAATTAATCATGCTGATAATTCCAAGAATTTATTCCTATTATGATTTAAGTTTTTCATTATAAATAAATTACCTCAGTTCCTTCGTAAAAATTAAAACAATTATTTTCATATGATAAAAAATTCTCATATAATGTTTCCCACCTTTCTTATAGAGTTCCATTTTTTCATATGAAATTTCTTTCATATAAATATTATTTCATTTGCAGTTCATATTTCATTTATATGAATAGAACCCTTGAATATGAAATTTATTTCATAGAATATTTTATTTCATACAAGTGTTTATATTTCATAAAAAATATATATTTATATCAATTGATATTTACCCTCTCATATGAAGATTATCTCTTATACTAAACCAGATCCTTTAATACAACCTTACTCTACCTTTCATATGAAAAATTTTCATATGAGATATTCTTTCATAAATACCAAACCATTTTTATATGTTATTTAAGATAATACTCATGTTATCATCCTCTTAATTTTTGGGTTCATTCTTGGTTGGATAAGGGTAGGTGAATTGGGTTATGGTGGGTGGACCTGGACCACCAGGTGATACGTTTTGGTAACTTTTTTCTTCTGTTTTTAGTTTTTGTAACGTCTCTTTGTACCTTAAATTATTGTATTGATTTAATTCTCAAATGAATATTTTTAAGTGTAATTTTGATTATTTTTATCTTTTATTTTGAGTAAAATCATTCCCAAAGGTTGTTTCTAGATGCCCAAATACTTGTTACCAACTGATGGGGATTATGAATTCTCTTCAAATCTATCATTAATCAACTAAGACTCCAATTTAGATGGAAATCATGGGTTGGTTTTTTAAAAATGTTATCAAATGTTGTATTTCTTTAAATAAAGTAATTTTATTTGTAATAACTAATGTTATTTTTAATGATTTATGTTATAAAAATAGATTAAAAACATATTGGGAATCAAGAGGTAATTTATTGTTGGGTGATTAACCACCACCTCTTTGCAATGATACTTGATTTATTAGGTAAAGTGGGAATTTAGTATTTATTTTGAGTTATTGTTTCCTCAATGATAAATGAGATTTATATTCTCGATGATATTATAATTTATTTTTTAATCTCTTATGTTTTTTGGGTTAGAATAGAATGATTAACATAGATGCATTATTCCTTAATCGTTTGGTAAACTGTGAGTAACTCTATTGACTAATCTGAATGTTAAACCAAAATCTATTATGAGGTTGGTGTGTTGTTTACCAGACCACATGAACAATCCATTTATAGTTTTATTCTAATCTATAACTTGGTACCCTATCCATTTGTTTCCCAAATGAATTCACTCCTGGGTGGTTAGTTTTGAGGGTTTTTATTTTTGAATGGAAATTTTGGGTATGGTCTATTTTATGTTTATGTTTTTTTATCTTAACTTTAATGAATTTGTTTTTTATTTTCAATACTTATGAAAAGAAAATAATTACTTAAAACAAATTTTGTTTTGGTTATTTAAAAAGATTTTCAATTACTATAAGTTGATTTCTATGGAAATCTTGGTTCAGAAAAATGATATTCAAATAATCTTCTAAGATTTGATAGTTAAATGTTTTAAGAAAGAATTTTTGTCATGTGATATATTTAAAATGGAAATTATTTTGAAATTAAAAAAATGGGTTGATTTTTGGAAACCGTGGAATAATTTCCATAAGTTGGTAAAAAAGCATTAAACAATTTTTTCCTGTATTTAGGTTTTATTTTATTATAAAGATATAGAACTTTTGTGTAATAAATTATAATAATTTCTCCCATAGACCATTCTAGGAAATATAGAAAATTTTTATTATTATAGTCTTTGGAGTAGTCTTTTATATTTTTTAGTAGTGTCATCTCTAGTTAATGACTCGTACCAGTATCTAAGTCGAGTGGTAGAGTTATAGAATTTCCAATACATAGAAACCAACTGAGTCCTCTTGGATTATTATCCACTTTCTTATAGTGGTTAAAAGGGTTACCCTAAAGATGTTACATGTCTTGAATAATTTAAAGAGATCAATTATTCTATCAAGACTCCTGATGCTTTGAGGGAATATCTATAAACTCCTTGTTTGAGGGACTTAGATGAGAGTGGTGGTAAGTCACGATTCCTTCCTATACAAATAAAATAATGTATTGATAATTTTTCTCATCAGTATTTATTTAGTGGAAGTATCATAAGAAAGTAAATATAGAGAATGTTTTTAATCTCTTTATTTTCAGTCAAGGTTATCTATCAGTTGCAGAGTATGTTAAGAAATTCTCATTTTTGGTAGGATTATCACCTAAGGTTTTTGGTGATGAATATATTATAGTTTATCATTTCAGAAGAGGTATTTTACCATAAATTAGAACCATAATTCTATAGGTTTGAATAATCTCTTATCCATTAGTGGTTGAAAGGGACATGTTAGTTGAGGTAGGGATAGTAAATTGACATGAAATAGTTAATAACTTTTCCATAGTTGTATTTGGAGAATATATCCAATATGGTGGACTGTGGGAGTTGGTTGAGTAGGGATACTCAATGGGGAAAATAATATGTATCTCATATGTTTCTAGTGCGGGGATCTTGTTCACCAGAAGAAATCATGTTTAAAAGATATGAAATTTTCTAACTGGTGGGGGTGTATGGGCCACCCTCAGGGGTTCTATATATTAGACCACAAGAAAGAGATGTTTTAGTTGGGGATCATTATCTCCTGACTATAGGAATAAGATGCTTCAAGATAATAGGGATTCATTCATAAGACTTAGAGTGATGATTTTTATGCAGTGGAGGAGCTATCAGTTGTGATGGATGTGAACCTATCTTGTTTTCTCCAGTATAATAGTGAAAAACATTTGAGTTTTTCTTATTTCAGGTCATATATTCTTCTTGAACCTTTTGTTTTGGAGATATTTATGGTTTGTTTTAAATCTTTGCGGATGATATAATAAGACATTGGTTTGGAATTTTATGATGATGTTTTTTTCTTTAGATCTCTTTTTTTTGTGACCTAATGTACATTTGTGACCAAAATTATTTAAAAGTGTTTTTGTATTTTTTGAAAACTAATATTTTTTTGTAATACTTTTTTTTATCTCATAAGAATAAATATGTTGACATAGAATGAAAGAAGTTTCTCAAGATAGAATTTTCTGAATGAATAAGTTTTTTTATTGTAGAAGTGTTTCAAAAGTGGAAGTTGATGAAGATTGAGAATTAATAAGTTAGGATGTTTTTAAAACATTATGAAAATAATTATATGATTATATTCTAATCAAGAAGTTTTGAAAAATTATGGAAAAATTCAATGTAAAATCTTTTGATTAAATGGTGAATTTTTTTGAAGTAATTGGAACCACTAAAAAGATGAATAAAATCATATCCAACATTTTTGTGTGAAAATTGGAACAAACATTCTACATAAAATGGAACCGGGATTATGAAAAAAGGGAACTAGTATTCTACACAAACTTGAACCAATATTCTATGAAAATAGGAACTAGTTTTCTGAGAAAATTTGAAATAGGTTTCTAAGAAAATCAAAACTAGTGTTTTGAGAAAATGGAAACTATGATTCAAGGAAAACCAGAATCAGTTTTATGATAAAATAAGAACCATTTTTTAAGAAAATTAGAACCATGATTCATATAAAATTAGAACCTATTATCTGAGAAAATCAGAAAAAATTTTCTAAGAAAACTTAAACTAGTTTTTTAAGAAAAGAAGAACCATGATTCTGAGTAAATCAGAACCAGTTTTCTTAGCAAAATCAGAACCAATATTTTGATAAAATAACAACTAGATTTCTGAGAAAATCAAAATCATTTTTATTAGAAAATCAGAACCATTTTTATTAGTAGAAATGGAACTTAAATTCAGTATAATTTGGAACCCACATTTTTCAAAAATCAGAACCAATAATTTGCAGAAAGCAGAACTAATGTTAGACAGAAATCAGAACCAACATTCTGTAGAAATTGGAACCAACATTTTTGCTAAAATCAGAACCAAGATCTATAATTTTCATTTTGAAAAAATATAAAATATTGAAGAAGTAAAACATTAATTTCAATTTTTTATAAATCTTGGATAAATTTATGGAGGTTTACAAAAGTCAAATATTGAACATTAATCATGAGAGATTTATGGAATTTTTTAGATTTAAGGAAGTGGGAAAGATTTCAAGTTTCCGACATTTTATTTTTGAGTTACCTATAAATATTTACTCATATCATTCATTCATTTGTAACATTACATATGCGCATTAGGTAGAGTGATAAAGAATTAAAAGTGAAAAGTTCCCATCTAATTGAAGATGATTTGTATTGAGTTTTTGAGCAGAGACAAATATGAATCACTATTCTGAGAAAATCAAAACCACTATTCTAAGAAAAGTTTGAACCACTATTCTACAAAAATATGAACAACTTTTATGAGAAAAATAGATCTGAATTTCTATAAAAATGTGATATATTATTCTATGTTTGGACCAGATTCAAAAGAAGCTTTATTCTTTTTTTAGCTCAATTGTTTTATAAGAAAACATTGTAAACTTACGAGAGTAGTATAATCTTGTCTATCGGAATATAGTACATGTGTAATGGGAGTTATCACAATTCTTATTCAATTCTCCATAGTAGGGAATTTTCATAGACCCATGGGAGTGGATATAGAATCGATGTAGGTTCTCACAAATAGTCCGAACCTTGAAAATATTGTATATTTTTCTTACATTCCTACCTTTTCTAGAATGAGTATTTACTAAGGTTTTATAAGTATATAAATCTTAAAATGTCACCGGGGTTAAGTTTCAAAATGTTTTGAAACTTATAAAAAGTAAACAACTGATTTAACCTCACCTTATTAGTTGTTATTTGATCGTTTGATCTATAATTGGTATTATTGAGAAGGATCCTTAGTTAAATCCTTATCATGGATAATATCAATTCTGCTAATAGAATAGTCATTACAACATTTTATGGGGAACATTATTATGGATGGAAAAATTGGATGATTTCCTATCTTCTATCTCTTGTCCAAGAAGTTGTTGATGCTTCTACTATTTGTTTTCCACATATTGAGAAAGATACTCCTTCTTCTTTTGTTGGTAAAAGAAATATATAATTTATTGGAAAGGCTAGAAATTCAATCCTTATGTCATTATTAAAAAATGTATATCATAATGTCATGGGTCTTAAAACATCAAAGAGTATGTGGGACAAATTGAAATGTATTTTCAATGGGAATACTAATGTCAAGAAGCCAAAGCTACAAATCTGGTCTAGTAAGTATGAAGACATTAGAATGAGGGATAAGGAAAAAATTGATGAATACCTCACTATAGTAAATGAAATTGTTTGCAACATCAGAGGATTCATTAATGTCTAGGAAGATTATATACTTGTAAAGAAACTTATGAGAAACTTTCCAGATTTGTTTGACTCTAAAATTTCTTCATTAGAAGATAAGTATGATTTATCTCTTGATGAAATCCATAAAATTATTATTCCTTATAAAATGAGTAAAGCCCCAATGTTTAAAAATAATATGAAAGATGAAATCACTACTGATGCTATGAGAAAGTTGAAGATCCAAGATAGTGAAGGAAAATATCCTTGTGAGTATGAGGATAAAGAAGATGATGACTTGAATGAAAAAATAATGTCTCTTATTTACAAGAACTATCAAATAGGAAGAGGAAAGTATGGAGGTAAACTTATGATACAATGTTTTGATTGTGGTGGAATCAAACACTTTTCTATGAATTTACCTTATAAGAATGTTGGATAATATCAATGATTCTGATGAAAAAACATGATGGAAGAATTTGAACAAAAAATGATAAGGAAGAAAAGTATTCCAAGAGATATAACAAGACTTTTGAAGGAAAAATATAAGTACGTTGAGAAAGAATGTTTAATTAGACTCATCTATAAAAAATCATCTAAAGATGAAAGTTTAGAAAATATTTAGAACCTTCAATGAAAATGTTGATAAAAAAGATTCCTCTTATAGTGAAGAAGTTGATGAAGTATTATATAGCGAGTTTTAGCTAAGAACTGAACATGTTTCTTGTCATGAGTAAAAAAACACCCAATAATGAAATTAGAATAATGAAAAAAAATCATGAATAATTTTTTGATTGAAGAAAAGATGTCATCAAGTAGGAGGATGATTGCATTCATGAGATTATATGTTACAAACATAGAATTGCTGAACATGGAAAGATGAATGAAGAACGTAGAAAAAAGCTGAAAGCTAAGGAAGCATAAGTTAACAAGTTTCAATAAAAACTTATTGAGTCTGAAATTACCTTAAGGAATATGAATTAAGACATCAACAAAGCTTCATAATTAAAATTTGAGACTTCTAAGTTTCTAAGAAGGCTCCACCCGAGAATTAGGTGAGATCTACTCTTACAAAAAATAATGTTTCATCTGATTCCTTTAAGATTTTAGGTTTCAGAAAAATTATTGGTAATTACTTGGTGGATAAAGGAAGTGAGAAACCTATCAATTCTATAAATTTAGAAAACTTACTCAAAAGAAAATATGGTCCACGTCCTAAGCATGTTAGGTCTAAAATAAGTTACCAACCTCAAAAAAGATTCTATAGAGAAAGATATTTATTAAATAGAAAATATAGATTTGATTGCTATTAGTAGTATTGTGGAATATATGGTCATAGAGATTATAATTTTTGGCAGAGCTTAGCTTAACCTAGAAAAAGTTTTGAGAAAAAATGGAAGAAATAGTGAAGGAAGAATGAGTTACTTTCCTAACGTACAAGAAGTTGAAAATATGAATTCTCATGATTTTAGAAACATTCCAACAATGAATAAATTTGATTTTATGGAAGAAGATTGTAGAATATGTGATCAATTTGTTCATCATGCTGAAATATTTATGACACTCCTTCTAGAACAAGTTTCTTATGATATAAAAGAAAAGAGTGAAGAAATGAAGAAAGTTAAGGAAAGTGAATTTTTTAATACATATTTGAAATAAATTAATAAGAACAAACCATTATTACTTGATAATGGGTTTTCTTCACATATGGATTGTGATATAAAAATATTGAAACATGTTGAATGTCATGATGAAGGGGAAAATAATTTTTTTGAATGATTATTCCTTAAAAATTAGAGGAATCAGAATGATAGATATTGAATTAGAGAAATTGAAATATAAGGAAGTTTTACTTATTTAGGGGATAAAACATAACATACTTAGTGTAAGTCAAATTTGTGATGATGAAAAAAAATTAATCTTCAAAAAGGAAAGTTGTATAATTAAAAGTACTAAATATTGAAAAATCGTTACAAAAGGAGAATGAACCGGTGTGAATCTCTTCGAAATAGATGAATTCAATAACTCATGTCAGTTGAGTGCTAAAGATAGAAAAAGTTGTACCACTAATGATATGGCCACCATGGGCAGAAAAACATGAATAAACATTTTAAATTTTCTGATTTCTGGAATTTTCTAGAATTGAAAATTAATGGTGAATATTTTTTTATTACTTGTTAGAAAGGAAAGATGACTAGAAAAATTCTTAAAAGAGTTGAGATTCAATCTACCAGACCAACTAAACTTACTCATTCTGATTTATGTAGACTAATGAGACATAAATCAAAAAAATAATAATTATACACTATCACTTTGATGATACCAATTGGATGAAAAAATCATGTTCATGATGTATAAGTTAGAGGCTATTGAAATGTTCAAATTCTTTAGGAAAGATGATGAGAAATAATTGGGGTTTCCATCAAGATATTGAGAACATATAATGGTACTGAATTCCCGAAAAATGATTTTGAAACTTATCTGATAAAACATGGTATCAAACATTAGTATAGTTCTCTCTGTACTACACAATAAAATGGAGTAGCTAAAACAAGGAATAGAATCTTAGTCGAAATGGGAAGAAGTATTTTAGGAGAATATAAACTTTCAAAATTCTTTTGTAGAGAAGATATTATTTCTACTGTAAATGTTCAAAATATATTCTTGTTAAGAAAAAAAAACCAACATAAATTCTTATCATTTGTGCTATAACAATAAACCCTCATTAAATATTTCATTTTTCTAGAATTTCATGTTTTCTTAATGTCAAAAATTTTGATTTGGGTATTTTTGATGAGAAATAAGAGGATATAACGTTCAAGGGTTATTTTCCAAATGGTAGAAGTTACAAACCTTGGAATAAAAATTTACAAATGTTGGTGGAATCCTATGATGTGTAGGTAATTGAAAAAAAAATTTCATTAATAAATATTATTGGGAATGATGAGGAGGATAAATTCGTGATTTCCAACAATAGTGAAAGTAATTAAAAACATTCTTGTTAGGATTCAAAAGAATCACGTGATATGGAAATTACAGCTGGGAAAGAAACTTTGAAATTTACTGCCTCATGAAAACATGTTTAATCTAAAGACATTATTGGGAATCATAAGGATCCAGTTCATACTAGAAGGAAGTTAAGATTAGAAAATAAAACTTCACAAATCTCAAAAGTTGAACCAGAATCAGTTTCAGAGGTTATTCCACATAAACAATGGGTGGATTCTATGAATGAAGATTTTGATTAGATTGAGAAGAATGGAACATGGGAACTTGTTCCAAGTACAGAAAATAAAAATGTTATTAGAACGAAGTGGTTTTATATAAACTAACTGAATAAGCATTGAAAATTTTATAGATACAATGAAAGACTTTTTTTGTAAAGGACATACACAGGTGGAAAGTGTGGATTGTTTGGAAACATTTTCCCCTATTGCAAGGCAAGAAACAATTAGAAAATTTCTTGTAGTGGTTGCTCATAAGAATTACAAATTTTATCAAATGGATGTAAATTTATATTTCTTAAATGGTGATATTGAGGATGAAGTTTACAGTGAGACACCTTGTTGGTTTCTTCTTTCTGAGGATGAAAACAATGTTTTTAAATTGAATAAAGCTTCTTATGGGCTATAACAATCTCCACATTATTGTAATTGAAAGCTTAATTTTTGTATGAGAATGATGAAATTTTTTAAAGGAAAAGATGTAAATAAATTGTATGTAAAAGTTGTTGAATTTGGAACTTTAATTGTAATTGATTATGTAGATGATATAATTTTTTTTCAAGGGATGAAGAAAAAATTTGTAAAGAGTTTACTGAAGAAATGAAGAAGAATTTTTAAATTTCAATGTGAGGATAATTAACATTATACCTTAGCTTACAAGTTCATCAAAAGGAAAACTATATTTTATTATCTCAAGGAATGTATTCTTGTAAATTGTTAATGATTTTTGGGATGGATTAATAAAAATAAGTTTTAAATCCAATTTCAATAAGTACAAACTTGAGTAATGATGAATCTGGAATAAGTGTGAATCAGAAAGTATTTTTAAAGATGATAAGAAGTATTCTTTACCTTACAGATTCAAGGATTCATATTTTTTATGCTATGAAATTATATGTCCGGTATTAAATTAATCGTAAAAATCACATATGTTGGTTGTAAAGAGTATTTTGAGATATGTCAAAGGAAAAAATTTACATGGTTTGTTATACAAAAGAAACAGTGAGATACATTTTCTTGTTTATGCGGATGCTGATTGGGCTAGAGAATGTAATGATATAAATTCAACCTCCGGAGGAACATTTTTTTTAGTTGAATGTTGTTTGAGTATTCATAATAACAAACATTGTTCAGTAACTTTGAGAAAATATGAATACAAATATGTGGCATCCAATTATTCTTGTACTCAAATGTTGTGTTTGAATGTTTTGTAGGAATATTTTAATGAAAAATATTCTAAACCATTGAAGATACTTTGTAATAATCAGAGTGAAATTGATCTTTCTAATAATCCTTTCCAACATTAAAGATCATAACACATTGATATAAAGTTGGACTTTATAAAATAGAAATTTTCTACTGGATAATTTCTTTTGGAATACATTTCAACAAAGTATTATATTTCTGATATCTTTACAAAAGAAATGTTGAAGGAATTATTTTTTGAATTTTGTCTAAAGATTTACATTCATCCTCCTCCCATGTCTTCCTAACCTCATAAAACGGTCCACCTACTATGATTTTTATTCTGTTGACGAAGGGGAAAAAAGCATTAACTTTCTAATTTTTGTGAAGTTATACTTATCGTCATTTTTTTGAATATGAAGTTGTGGTTATCTTATAATGGGGGGGGGGGGTTGAGAAATGAAATGTTATGATTGATATAAGAATAAAAGTGATAGTGATTTATCTTTACATGGCCGTAAAATTTTCCTTCCACTTAGGGCTGATATCCCTTAAAAACATTAAATTATCACATAGTGTGGTGTTAGGACACTCACTTTTGAGAAAATATATGTTTTGATAAAAGTCAAAAAACATGCTTTTCTTGTAAAAATGGGTTGTGAAAAAATACGAGAGTTGGAAAAGTTATTAACAAGAGTTATCAAAAAATCCAAAGGGGGAGATTAATGTAACTTTGTGATATATTATTTTTAACAATGTTTTTTTATTTTTGACAACTAACCTTTTTTTGTATAAGAATGTTTTCATTTTCTTAGAAGAATAAAGTTTCTAGCATAGAAAGAAATATATTGACCATGATTAAAGTTAATGAATGAAAATGTTTTTTTATTAATAACGTGTTTTGAAAGAGGATGTTGATAATGATTGAGAAGTCAGAAGTTATGATGTTTTAAAAACATTATAAACAAAATCAGATGATACTTTTCTGATTAAGAAGTTCTAAAAAATCATTAAAATATCTATGATAAAATATTTTCAAGAAATGGGGAAGATGTTTAAATAAATAATAACAACTAAAAAGAAGAAAAAAATTGGATCCAATATTTATCTATGAAAAGAAGAACCAACATTCATCACAAAATAGAATTAGTATTTAGCACAAATAAGAACCATAATTCTGAAAAAATATAATCCAATATTATAAGAAAATTGTAACTAGTTTAATGCGAAAAGTAGAACTATTTTTATACAAATATTAGAACAAGTTTTCTTGTCAAAATAGAAACCTAGATTTGGAGAAAAAAAAGAACTATTTTTTTTTTGAGAAAATCAGAACTTTGTTTGTGAGAAAATTGGAACAAAATTTCTGAGCGAACGAGAACTAGTTTTTTTAAGTAAATTAGAACCATGATTCAGAGAAAATCGAAACCAATTTTCTGAGAAAAATCCTAACCAAGATTCAAAAAAAATCAGAATTCATTTTATGAAAAAATAGAAAGTATTTTTCTTAGAAAATCAGAACTCGTTTTTTGAGA
This sequence comes from Viscum album, assembly GCA_963277665.1. Taxonomy (NCBI): domain Eukaryota; kingdom Viridiplantae; phylum Streptophyta; class Magnoliopsida; order Santalales; family Viscaceae; genus Viscum; species Viscum album. The sequence continues at coordinate 351,427,135 of OY728125.1, read as the reverse complement.
AGAAATGGAAATAATATTATACAGAATTCAGAACACACATTCTACAAAAAAACTATGAAATTATGAAAAAATTGGAAACAAAATTTGGTTGAAATTAGAACCAATATTCTTTAAAAATCAGAAACAACATTCTATGAATATAGGAACCAAGATCCAATATTTTGGTTTTTAGAAAAATATGAAATTTTAAAGAATGAAAAATTGAATTTCAATTTTTCATAAATATCAAATAAATTAAAAGAGGTGTAAAGAATTAAAATATTGACCATTAAATGTGATATATTTTCGGATTTTTTGGTATTTAAGGAATCATGAATGATTACAAGTTTCCCACCTTTTATTTTCAAGTTTCATATAAATACTTACATGGACCATTCATTCATTTATAACATTACATATTCAGAAAAGATAGAACACTGAAGGATTCTAAGTGAAAATTTCTCACCTGATTGAAGATAATTTTTAATCATTTTTTGTATAGAGATAAATTAGAATAACTATTTTGAGAAAATCAGAACAGCTAATCTGGGAAAAATAGAACCACTATTCAGAGAAAAGAAGAACCACTTTTCTGAGAAAATCAGATCCAACATTATACAAAAATAGGATCTCGTATTTTGGGTGTCGATCAGATTAAACAAAGTCATTGTTATTATTTTTAGCTCAATTTCTTTTTCAAAAAACATTGTAATATGAAGGGAGTCAGTATAATATTTTCTATAATGATATAGAAGGTGTTTAATGAGAGTTATAAAACAATTTATTTACTTCTTCATAATAGCGAATTTTTATATACCCATGGGAGTGGCTATGGAAACGATGTAGGTTATCACACTGAGGATGAACCTTTTAAATATTGTGTTATTTTCGTTCTTTCATACCTTTTCATGCATGAGTATTTAGTAATGGTTAACAAAGATATAAATACTAACAGGTTGCAGGGTTTATGTTTTTAAATTTTTGGAAACATATAAAAAGTGAACAACTGATTCTACCCACCTTTCTCAGTTTTTATTCAACCATTGGAACTTCATGTTATGTAGACATGCACTCTTGAATGGTTAACCTTCATGTTGAACAATTTTTTTTTCTTTAAGTTTTTCATACTATTTGGAATAGAGTGGAATCTTGCAATGAGAACCTTTAGATATAAGGTTATTGTTATTTAAAATCCATCATATTTATTTCTTCCATGAGTGTTAACCTATAGTCGGCATTGGGAACTATTCAGGTTGGTTTTTGCTTTAGTACCCTATTATTTTTACTTGATTATGAGAGATTAATCCTAATGTGACATATGCTCTTTCTCATGAGATTTTGGTGCCCTATTTGTGAAATAGCCTTATTGTTTCAAGAACTCTTTAGTGGGACATAGATAGACCTTTGTATTTTACTCAAGTAACTAGGATGGTGTTGATTCTTGATGGACCATGCACCCAAAGGTGTTAGTGGATGATTCAATTATCCCCTTAAGGGGTGATGCTCGATGATAAAAATCATAGGGTACTATCATGTAATTTAGGGAGTTGGGATTCCATAACAGTTCCATGACTTTTTTATGGATTATTGGATTATTGAGGGATCTTTAAAGGTTTTTCTCTTTTAGAGAATTTTTCACTTGATGGGAAACCTATATCAAAGATCCTATTCTTTTTTATTTTCATGTTTCTTATCTTAATTTTATGGAATTTTTATTTTTAGAAGTGTGTTGATGTTGGTGGTTCTTATTAAAAGGTTATTTTGAAATGTATGTTTGGCTATTCTAATAGAGTTATGTTAGCTGGATACTTTTGGGTGAGTCTTCTTTTGTTTCAGGGACTTTCCACCTCAAAGATTTTTTATGATAGTTCCTTTAGTCTCATATTTTTCAATACTTTGTCCATGAATCATTATTGGGACATAAAGCTATATAGTGGTAAGAATTATAACATCCTCATTTTTTATAATAGTTAAAAATCATTTTTTATTTTAATTTATAAGTACATTAAATTGAAATTAAATACTTTTTAACTTAATTTTTACCATGACACGTGATATAGGGTCTACGTATAGGAAAATCATTATTTTCACAGGTTACATAAGGGTATAAAGAAGTTTCCCTTAGCTAAGAAAATGTATGTCTGGAAATATATACATTGAATGAGTGTAAATAATATTTTCTATAGGCTATGTAAGGGTAGAGACCAGTGAATATGTGTTATGTAAGGGAAATCCTTTCACCGTGGAAGGGAAATCCCTTATGTATATGCATAGCATAAGGGTAATATCAGAGACGTATAAGGGTATAACCTTGTGTATATGAGTTGTATAAGGGTATATCGGGATTTTCAATGGATTCATAAGGGTACATAAGGAATTGTATAAAGCTACCCCACTTTTCCAAATGTTACATAAGGGTAACATGGATTCTATGTAAGGGTAAAATGAGCTGTATAATGGTATTCCATTGATTTTAAAGGATGTATAAGGGTAACCTAGAAACATCATGTGTCACATAAGAGATGTGTAAGGGTAAAACCATATTACCCTTATGCAATTATCTTTTTAGGAAAAAAATAAATTAAAACTTATTTTATTTATTTCTTCTCCTCTAGAATGACCCTATAACTCCTTTAATCCATTTTAAATGACGGAAATCATGGAAATTTAATTCAACCTGTATGAATGTTATAACACTAGTTTATAATGATTTTAAACCCTCCACATTAAATATCCCAGTAAAATGTCAAATTTAGTGGATTTTTTTTTAATTTTGGGTCTTTAATTCTATAAATACAAATGTCTTATGTTTTTTTAAATAAAAAAACCCTTACTGCATTGACTACTACTATCTTTTTGAGCAGAATTTGGGGAGTCAAACTACTAGGTGATCAACAAGTGGGTGTTTATTATTATATTTCATTGATCAGGGGGTGTGAAACTTCCCATGATTCTACTAATGATCCCTTATTATGTGTTCTATTATTTTTTAAGAGAGATAATATTTTTTATGTATTTACTTCATCAGGTAATTATTTTTTTCTTGAGGATTCATAGATATGTGATTTATTATTTGCTAATACATATTCTATGAATATTAAACAATTAATCAAACATGAAATATTATGTGATACTTTTCACTATGTACTAAACATGAAAAATAAAAAACTAATCATAATATTGACTCCTTTAAATATTTTATAAATTTATGAATTCCATGATTGTTTTATTCCTTTTAATTGATCTGTTAAAGTCTGTTTTGGGGAATGTGGGGTCTTAGACATGATTTTAATTCTTAAAGTGGAATTTTGAAAAATTATCCATATGGCTTTGAATCCGTTAATTTTTGAAATGACCAAGAGACATTTTTGAATAATTTTCTCATTATTTATAAAATGAGAATCCTTGGGTGATTTTTATTGAATGATATGTTAATGTGGAAACAGGTATTGAAACATGTTTTAAAATTAATTCATTACTTTTAAATAATGAAGTTTCCTTTTGAATTACTTGTGTATTTTTTTAATGAAATTCTGGTTTAAAGGCCCATTTTTAATTTGAATGATTATATATTAAATTAATTGGGTATGAAACACATTTTTAATGTTGATTAGAAAATAAAGTATTAATTTGAAATTGTTGATTCTTGACTACCCAATTAACACTTTGTGTTAATTATATCTTGTGATAATCCCTTAATGTGATTTACTTTATTTTGGTACATCCCATTAATGGGTTTTTAAAAAGGGATAGTTCACTTGGAGAGAGTTTGGGGGTGAAATTGAAATATGGAATAAAACTGAGTTGAAATATTAAGGTCATGATCACATATTGATATTAATGGGGATTCCTTTTATAATATTTATAAATAGAATTTCTCATACAAATTATTGTTTTTGTCATAGAAACCTAGGTAGTTATATGTGAAGAGTTATTTTTATTCTTTTCTAGTGGACTCACACCATGTCCAATGGATCCAGGGAGAATAAAATAGATTTAGGATATGAACATGTGGATATGAAAGCAGGTGTGTGTGGACTTGGTTTTCTTAAGACCCTTTTTTACTTTATGTAATCCTAACAATTATTAATTATTTGTAGGATATATTTTTTATGGTAAACTCACTATCAAATGTAGATCATACCCATGCCACTCTTATACATGATAATTGAAACATGAAAGTATTCATTGTCATCACTTGGAAATAGAGTGTTCTTTCTTGATTGATTATCATCCTTGATTGATTTTTTTCTTGCGATGATGAACCTTAACTCAATTGTATTAAATATTGTAAAACATTAATGACATCTGGTTCATATTCTATAATTTTCTTGATTTATCTGAATTTATCATATTACATAGGTTTCAAATTATTCAAAAAAATTGGGATTTAAATGATGAAATTTATTTACACCTTTGGTTTCATAAATGATTTTGAAATGTTTAAATTTTTTTAAAACCTAATCATATTGTAATCGAATCTTGATTTATTTTTATTCTTATTATAAAATATAAATCCTAATTCTTTCTTATTATAGTCCCTTTCAGTATATTTGGATTAACTTATGAAGAAACCACATAGAATATTTGGTGGAATCTTACTGGGCTATGTAATTTAAACACTTATTATACTGTTTGGAGTTTTCAGCCTTTCAAATCTTATAGAAGGTGCTTATGTTCTAAAATTTTTCCATTTTGGGGTCAATCTTGGTTGGTTAAGGGAAGGTGACTAGGGTCAGGGTGGATAAATTTGTATCACCATGAGATGAGTTATTATAGTTTTATTCTACTTTTAGTTTTTGTATCATCTACTTATACCTCGATATAGTCATATTGTTTAACTTTTTTGTTGATGTTTCTATAGTGTAACATTAATTATTGTAAAATTTTATTTTGGGTGAATTAATTCGCACAGGTTTTTTCTAGATTCCTAGGAACTAGTCACTTTCCCATGGGGATCAAGAACTATCTTCGTGTCAGTCATGAATCAGATCAGATATCAACTTAGATGGTACTCCTAGGTTGGTTCATTACAATGGCTAGTGAAATTTAGTGGAAGAGTGTCAATGAGGAGATGTATGTTTTTTTCTAAAAAAAGGTTTCTATGTTTAGATGCGACTATCTCATTAAAGTGCGGTACATGGTATTAATGCAAGGGTTTTTCTTCAATATTGAATAGAATGAGGCATGAGATACTCTCTGGAATTATTTTTTTCTAAATCGGGAATTTCTCTCATAGACGTAGAGTGGTAGATGATCAATTATAATACTTTTTGACGCATGTGTGGTATTGAATTTCACATTAGATCCCATTAAACCTGAAGGGGATAATGTTGTAACCAAGCTGATCTAGGATTGTTTTCGTTGTTATTTTTTTGAAAATCCATTTATGGGTTGATCGAAGGAGTTTTGAAGACCTATAAAGATTGTTTATAAATAACAAAATCCTAGGAGAGAAAGTAAAGAAGTTGTTCAAAAGTACATTTTTTGGTGTTTACCAAATATTTGGGTTCTAAAATTAGTGGTAATTGAGATGTTTCGGAAATGTCTTAAAGAAAAGTATGGTTATTCATGTAGTCAGTGTGCAGTTCATATAGGTAGTATGTTGCCTATCCAAGTAGTACATGACCCATGTAAGGAGTTCATGGTATGGGTTCTTGCAACACAAAAGGAATTTATGCAACACATGATAAGAGTTTGTGAAAGATTATTTTATAATGGTTATCAGAGAGTACAAAGTGAGTATGAAATATATTGATCACTTAAGGGTTACCAGATTATTAAGGTAGTACATGGTTTACATGGGGGGTCAATAATCTGAGAGTGAAGATTCTTAACTAACAATAAAAGAGGTTTGTAGGGAGGAAAACATGATTAGAGTAAATTTAGGGTATTATGGGAAAGGGTTTAATAGTAAATATAATGGTTGGAAAGATTTTTTACAAATATTATATCTTATAAATAACCAATTATTGATGTAATTATAATATGATATAAAGAAAAGGAGAATGTATCGAAGATTAAATAAAACTCATCAAAGGAAAATTTATTGCAAACATTCATTCCATGTATGAGGCTTAACAGAGACAACCCATGAAGGATGATCATGAAGACTGTTTACCAGATAATGATGAAAATAGGATTACAAAAAGATATTTTATGAAGTAAATTTTGAAAGGGAGTTTCATAAATGAGGATTCTAAAAAGTATTTTCATAGAGGATGAATAAAACTTTCAGGGGAGGTTCATGGAGTATGAAAACTACAAATTATTACACAGAGTTCATGAATGAGAGTATGTAACCCATAGAGTCAGTATGTGGTAAATAGTGTACTATGTAGTTACTTAACATAAGTCATATTTTGAGAATCCATTTTTACCTAAAAAACATAGGTGGGTATTTTGAAGACCATGGAGTACATTGGAGCATTAAATTCTAGTTTTTATAATGTTAATCCAAGAAAAAACTCTTGATAATCTGGCAGTGACTATCAAGTCAATAAAATTAAGAAGACTTCATACAGAGAAGTGATAAAGGAGGACTAAATGATAGTTATGTGAGGAAGGTAGTGTTATTTCCTTGAATTCATTTTAAAAGTAGTGCACTTGATTCAAAGTGATTTCAAATAAGCAATTATAGTCTAAAATATTTGGTGAATCTAATTGGATTTTAGTATGATTGAAACATTAATGGCGTATTCTTCTTATACTATCCCTCAGGGGATAACCTTGTAAAAAAAGCTGTGTTATATTTCATTTATATTTTTGTGTGTTTTATGAATTTTAATTACACTTTTATTGGTTTAATGAGTTCCTAAAATAATAATTACATGAACCATTTTTATTTAAAGAAAATGTTTGGAAACATGATTCACCCCTCCCATCTTAGGTAATTCTATGGCATGACACTCTTCATAAAATATTCATCATCTATTTATAAATGAATTTATGTAAACTCTTAATTATTCTATTACTATAATATAACATAATAAGTAATTTTTACCTCATCAAAAATTCTCCCAATAAAAATTCTATAATCTTTATGCTTTACATGTTGTTTCCATTCTTCACAAAATATGGTTCTTATATATGGTAACAAATTATATCTTCATCCAAGCATCACAAAAGTCTATGTCTTCTAATAAAAACCTTCATTTAAAATTAATAAATCTAACACTCCATGTTGAAAAACTAAAAACACAACCACTTGGTTTCAACATTTTTATAAAAGTTTTTTATTATTGGAATTATATATCATGGTTTTAATTTTTTTAGTTTATGTTGTTTCTTGATGGCTCTTTATTAAAAATGATTTTTAATGGTTATTTTTTAGTTGTTTTAAAATTTTAAAATAATGGTATATTGTATGTTTTATTCTACTTATTTTCTATATTATAGAAATTTTATTGTTTTAATGATTATGTATATTTTCATGACATTTGAATTATTTCATGATTACATATACTTTTATTTATAGTTTATAAATTTAAAAATGAACATAATTTGATATCATTTTAAATGTATTTAAGGATATTGATTGGAAATAATTAAATAGTTTCTTTTATTTCAAATCAGATCTTGAGTTTGGTGTATGTTGCGAAATTTGTTTTCTCCTAACACTAAATTGTTTTTTTATAAAATTTACGGCTTAATATAAAAGAAAATTTTTGATGTGTGGAAATAATTATTAATTTGATCCTAATTTTTATTTTTTGGGAGTGAAAATATTCCCCAAATATTTTTCCCTTGATAATTTGGTTCGACAGATTTTGTAATATACTATAAATTTAGATCCATTTTTTATTCATATTCCATTAAAGAACTGATAAAATATGTATCTCTTAGGTCCATATCATGGTAAAATTTATTCTTTTTTGTTAATTAATTTAATAAATAGAATAATAAAACTATTATTTACTAATTTCAAGTTTTTTATTCAATTTATATAAATTGTACCAAGTAAATTTATAATAGAAGTTTGTCTTCTAATTGTTGGAAGACTTTTTATGTCTTTATAGGGATAAAAGGTTGAGTGACTGTTTATCTCAGGATATCACATTATTAATTAACATATAATCAAATATTGTTTTTAAATTGGTGAATTATTTTTAGTTCTAGCATTTATTTATCTTATCAATTAAAATTTTATATTTATTTTATTCTCATGATATTATAACAATTGTTTCTTCGTATAATATGTTGAGATTTTTTTGATTATCAACAAACAATAGAATTTTATCAATGCTATTATTAAAAATATATCTATCATATTTTTTTACTTACAAGAATGATAAAGTATGTGATTTTCTTGTTGGATATCATTCTTTATAGAATAAAGTAGTCTTTGAGACATATAAAAGAATAATTAATTTCAACTGTGAATATTATTCATGGAAATTGAAGTGTGGTGGCTATGGGAAATTTTAACACCATAATAACAGAAAGTGAAATATTTTTTATGGATTATTATTTTAGATTATATTAATTTTTTATTGGATCATAAAAAGTTAGGTAAATAAAAATGTATAATTAGAACCTCTTTGTTCAATAATAGATAAGTTATATTTTTAATATTAGAGTTTTGTCCCCCCATCTTTTGCCTATTATCAGAGATATCACATATATAGTAGTTCTATAAACCCTTTTTTACTTGAATAGTGTTATTTTTTTCTTCAGGGAATCAAGACTCATATGATTCTTTCATGAATTTTAGACTCTTATTGTCCTTTATAGAGGCACATCTCCTAGGGAATCACTATATATTATCCCACTGACTATCTGTCGCATAATTTCTTTTTTTTAATCCTCATATAGATAATTTTACCTATTAAATTCAAGTTATCAATTAGTTATGATCGTCTAAAAGTTGGTGTCCATCAACGTTATTCTATGTTTTCCTTGATTTTTCCATAGTTATTCTTTATATAGGTACTATGTAATTGGTGTTAGTCACCCTATCATTTGGTCTTTGATATTATTGTTACACGTCACTGCTTTCTAAGGCCTTGACTTCTTTATTAATGTTGGATTCTTCAGTAGTAGTACCATATTCCTTTTCATTGAAATAATGATGGTCCCTTTATGTAAAACCATGGATTGTGAATAAAATCTTCCAAACTATGATGCTTCATCAATGATACCTTGTACATCATTCATACCATTATTATCCTTCTAGGTAATTATTTATTGGTACCAACACAATTGGTTGAATGGGATTACAACCGAAAATGAATTTATAACAAGAATATTAGTTTAATTGAATTATATATTTATAAAAAATGACTCTCAAACAAATGTGGAATTGGGTTTCCAATTAATAATACCGACCGTAATCCAAATTACACTTGTTGGATAATCCATCTAATACAATAACTTGCACCATCATTTTCATTACTAGGACATGAAACCTAATCACTACTATCAGGAAGAAATTCAATACAGGGCCCCACCATGGATCTACATTCTACAATTGTTTCATAATTATTGTTCCATTGTTAAACTAGATTTATATCATGCACATCATAGCTACAAAAAACTATTACTCTAATAACACATTTAACGATCATCCTATTTTCACATGATTTGTTACTAAAAATAGATGAGTTCAAATGGAGTTCCATGATATTACCAACAAGTTATAGAAGTAGTGTCACACATAGATTATATGTTATATTTCATAATATATCCCCACTAGAACCACTCATAGGCTAATAGAAAAGAAAAATGTGACCCTCTAAGATCACCTCCAATATTACATTAGTTGGAGACTATCACGGAGGGTATAAAACAATCTTATGATAGAAATTTCCCTCATTAACCTACTAACAAAAATTAAAAAACCACAAATTATATCTATAGAAAATAAAACCCACAATCTTAACAATTCATGTAATTCCATACAAGAACATTATATCTCCAAAAATAAAATCCCACGATAAACTCTTACAGAAGCAGTTGCAACTCTAATAGAACACTATGACCTAACCTGGTATTATACAATTCAATCCCTAAATCTATCTTAGAAATAAATAAAAATATTATATAGAGGTTATGGGTGAGTATACACGTGTACTCAGTAGGATCCATCCTAGAATCTTCCATTCAAATGTTTGAAAAGTATACGAAAGACTCAATGAAAAAATAATAAAAGAAAATTTTTATCAAACCAAGCCAACTATTATACCAATAATACTATGTAATACTCATCTAAATCAGTATAAAATCATTATTATATAATAATAAAAAAATAATGGAAAGTTACTTCACACAAGTTTACACACTAAACTAGTCATCCTAACACCCCAAAACATATGTCATTTCCCATCCCTTCTATATATACATATCACATCCCCATTACCATATCACATCAAAATCATTATACCAAAAACCATATATAGTGTACTATAACCATATAAAATTTATCTTGGATGAATAATACACACTGTGACCATATACCATACCATATCTATATAATCACATCACTTCAAAATCACCTTATCACTCCCCCATACATTTTCCACACTACCACACCCTACTTCCATAACATCAAAACCATAACCACAGTACATAAAAACATGTACATACTATGTCAAGAGGAGAGAGAGGGAGCAGGGGGAATGGTAACTAGCCAACCATCCTTATCACCCCTTATATTGGATGATGGGGGTTTACTCAGAACCCAAAAAATCCTGTATGCGTAGATCATGTTACTCAACATGGGTGGAGGTCTATATGGAATAAAAAATATAATGAATATATTATAATAATAACACACATTCCAAATTCTAGTGTAAACTCCTTCCATTAAATTTTCACAACTATACCCCATCACCACACCTTTACCACCACACTACATCAATCACTTCCACTAATAATATAACAGAAGACACGACTATAAACACACATTAAAAAACATAACCACATGAATATTTAATAGTAACATACTATATTTTATCCATTAACCACGTTCATTCCATCCAAAAAAATCACATAGTAACTACTACTTTAAGTCATTCATATTCAATTAACATATATTAATTCACGACTTCAACTAAATTATTTAATAAAATAAAAAATACTAGTTTAATTATATTTAAAACATAACTTAATTAACACAACCAATACCCATTACACTATCATATTATTTAATTTCATAATTACATTTACATCACATAAAATTATCACTCCAACCACATAAATATCACAACATCATCATACCAAAAAACATTCCAATAATCCACAACATCATCTCTACCACCTACACAATAACAAAAACACCACCCCAATTCAACCAAATCATACTAAAATTACAACATAACATATCATCATACTATTTTCTACCATAATAATTAAACAAAACTAAACCACAGTTATCATATAAATATAATAAAATAATCACAACCAAAAACAACAATTACCCTCATACATAATTTACCATTTGATTTGTCCATTTATCCCCATAATATTAACATTAAATATGAATTTAAATATTTATAACACCCCATAACCATATTTCAATTCATTTCCTTATTGTGAACTATTATTGGCATATTAATAATGAAATGAAACCAAAGTGGCATGCTCATCCTAAAATCATAGATAATAAATAAATAACATCATGGAAATCATGTAAAGCATATATGATCTACTTTAACCATTAAATTTATTTAATAAAATTTATTATATTTATTATATAAATTAAAAATATTTACCCAAATAAAAATAAATCATCATGAGTTTTTATCTATGTAGAAAAAATATAGAGAGATTTTGAATCCCTTAAAAAAATATTGAATCAACTCCATGAGAAGAATAAAAAATGATGATCAATGCCATTAATCCACTCAATAATCCACTAATCAACTGAACATATATGAACCCAAATAAATTATATATCACTCCCATAGATTAATCCTGACTCAAAAAAAACCTGGAAAAAAGGGATGAAGAATGAAGAAGAAAAAGAAGAATAATTACCTTTATTAATATGAATCTATCATCACAGAAGAGGTTTAGTCAAGTTCGATAATGAAGAATGTTCGATGAAATCAGAAAAACCTTCATAATTTCAAAAAATTAAGAGGAATTGAAAGAAACCATAAGTAATCTAGGAGAAAAAAAATAAAATTTTAAAAATAACGTATAAAAATCATAGTGTGATATACCTTATGATGATGCAATGAAAATTATTTAGCTAGAATTACAAAAATAATAGTGAAACTACCTTCTTAAATATCCAAATATATTGGTAAAAAATCATTCAAATTTGATAATATTGTGGTATATTAACACTTAATGTGTTTTATCACACTATAATTACCCCACATATGATCTTTATAATGAAATAATTTCCCCACTTCAACTCCTAAACCAATCTAACTCTTAATTTTGAAAAGGTGTGATAATATCATGACAAAAAATGAAGAAACATATCAAAATTCATTATAACCAAAAGAAATATAAAAAAATAATGACAAGGAATTTATGGTAAAATATAATACTTTAAAACATAATCTTTTAAATTACCATCAAGTGAAAAACATGTAATTTCTAGTGATAAACCATTTGATATATATATAATAGGAAAAAACATGATATAATAGCAATGTTTTAAAACATGAATCGTTCACTAAGAATTAGTTCTAGAATAACTCAATTACTATTCCACTATCCACCTAAAACCTCATCCACAACACTTCCAACACCATATAATAACGAAGTAAACATTCATGAAAATTTAGGTCTCAATATTAGGTACTTATAAAATTATTCTCATCATATAGAATCCCAAACAAATACGAGAAAAGAAAAAAAAACTACTAAAAACCAAACAACCTATGGGATACCACTCAAAAAAATCACTGTCACAAAATAAATACACATGATAGGTGAAAATTATCAAATCAACATTTCATAAAAATTTATTAAATTCTAAAATAAAAATAGAATTAAAAAAACTATGAATAATTATATTTCATATTTGACTCTTGATCCCATCTATATTCCTCTAAACCAACATGTTTTTATAAGATATAATATAATGTAATGAAACACTCAAACAAAACCTTCTCCTGATGATCCAAAATATTGATAGGTTTATCTATGAACTACACATACTCTTAAATATCCAATCCTCCGTAATAAATTTCATGAGATTCATCCTAAATATATCTATGAATCTGTTACACTTGGAAGATTTCTTGAAATTAATGTATCTATAGAGAAATAGAAAACTAATATTCCACCCCAATAAGAATATTTGAACCATCGAAAGGTCCATTGAACTGAGGATAAATATCATACTAAACTTATGCTACCCATTCTGGGGAGAAAACTTTTAGAATACATTATTTCCATCATTGAACTCAAAAGTAATTTTTTTTGATTTAAATTTGACTTATGATGATCCTACAAAAATTTTATTCAGAAAAAATAATCTGAACCTTATCTATTATACTCTATATTGAATATGGTCTAAGAGTGGATTACTCACCAACCTCAGTTTAGAAAAACTTGGGGTCTACAAGTCAAATAATAAAATTACTAAAATAGAACCATATCAACGGGTGAGTGATAATAATTATCTTATGAAAAATCAACCAAAGGAAAATGATTTACCCAAAAACCTTGAAAATAAATAATAAATTAAAACAACATGCCCTCTATAAAAAGTGCACCTAAGATCAACAAGGTTTGAATTTGTTAATTCAATTCCATTGTAAGCATCCTTTATAAAATAGACCTTTACACTAATTAAATTGAAACAGTTGATCATTTTTACTCACATTGAAATACAATCATAGTAATAACAACTTATTTTTACAAGTTTCACCAATCAAAACAAAGAGGAAAATCCTTAGAATGATATAGATTCACCTAGGACCCTATAGTCCACTAGTACCATCCTATGGATTATAATGAATAGGGTTTATCCTAGAACTTATGTTATAGAAATTTCTCCCAAATATGTATAATTCTCCCACACAATCAAATATATTGAATCTATATTGAATAAAATAAGTGATTTTTTCCTTTTAAATAAACTCTTATCAAGTATTTATTGTGTGGTTTATTATTTATATTCATTATCTTTCACAACTAAATGATTATTATCACTATTATTTTATCTCCCATAAATAATATATTTAATTATTCCCACCTGTACACTAAACTAGAATGTTTTGTTGCATAAAAAACTTGTACAATTCATGTATGAATGATCTTATTTATTTATGTAGCAGATAATAACAACTTATTGTTAAAATTTTAATTTCAAAATCAAATTTAAAAAATTACTTTAATTGATTCTAACTTCTTATCCGGGTTTTTTTCTTTTTTAGTTTTTTGGAATTTTCCAGGTCATCATTCCATGAGTTCACATATTCTAGAAAGAAAAATATGTTATACTTAACAGCTTCACTCTTTTGAAGTGAAACATATTTTCCATGATGAAAAACTTATTTCTTTTTCAAAACAGAATGAAGATTTTTTTCTAATGACTATTCATCCAAACACAACAAAATTATTTATTCTTTCAAGATTACATGGTTAAAATGAAAAAAACATATCCATGACTTTAAATATCTATATATAATATATTGAATCATAAATTCCCTTGGTGATATTTGACCCATGATACATGAGATTTAACATCATTTGATTTAAGAAAAACTACAAAATCTTCCTTTATATTATAGAAATACTTCATCTTAAATTCCTTAATAATTTTCAAACTCCATGTAAACTGTGATATTGATTAAATTTTTTCTTAAGTGAAATATATTATGTAATAGGATAACATCTTATATATAAATATAAAAATCTTATATATCTTCAAAAAAATTTTCCTTAACATATGTAAAGTAAGATTCTAAAAAAATATCTTAGTATCCATAAATATCTTATCTATTATTGAAACAATTATTATGTATCTAAAAACTTATTTTGCATCACATTACTTTTTCATATTTAAGAATCAATGTAGAATAACATCATATATATACTTAGATTCTTCTTATGTATTCTCTAACTTTTATAAAATCTTGATTTAATGAAAATAAAATTCTTACATATTCTCTGACACTTCTTATATATTATATTAATTTCCAAAATCCAAGATTCAATGAAAAAACTTCGTACATATTAAAGATTACATGGCTTTCAAAATTTCAGTTTCAACTCAAAATTATATAAATAATAAAATGGGCTTATAACCTATTAATTCTTCTCTAAACTTCTATAATCCTATTTAAAACACTTTTAAGCATACAAATAACGTTCACCTAAAAAATAATTCATTTTATTTTAGATAGAATATGTTTTATGCATTGAAAAAAAATCTAATACATTAAACATATCCACTCCAATATTTAACAAATATAATTATTTTTCTTTAATATTTCTTTCCTAGATGAATAATTAAAAAATCAGGGTCATCATATTCAACACATGATAAAAAAATCTTCTACTTGGGTTACAAAAACCCCCCGAAGGCCTCAAAATTTCCCAAAACATCTCTAGGTCTCAACAATCTACCCCTTTGATTTTTTTGTAAACCAAGGAACATAAATTAATTTCGAACTCAATATACATAGAAATAAATCATCCTTCAATATTTCTAACCATAGGAAAATGAAATAAGTGTATTAAATGAGAATATTAAATTGTTGTATAATATTTTCTATAAAATATTAACAAACATTTTCTTCTTTAATGATCCAAATCATTTAAATATCAACTAAAAAATAAAATATTGTTTTCACTCAATACCCCTTAAGACCAAAATATTTTTTTTTCACATTTTAAAACTAATATTTAAACTATAAAATAATATGTTCTTAAAAAAATTCTCACCAAAAAAGTTAGAATAGTTAAAATAACACAAAACACACACACTAATATTATAAAATCAAAACATATACCTTTTAATAATTCTCTCTCAAAAAAAAATATCTCTCCCAAATGAAATGCTCAAAAACATATGCTTTTAATAAATCTATCTAAATATATGATCTCTCTAAATAAGAGGCATCTCCCCAATTGGTAAAATACATAGAAATATATTATTTCTAAAAAGGTTTCTCCCCATTTATAAATACATTTTATAAACATAAAGAGATTAATGTATTATCTCTTTCCCTTTGAAAAAAATATATAAAGAACAAGTGATTTAGGGTATTGATTTACTATATCAAAGTCTTGATAATAATGAGGTTGAACTCCCATTATCATCCTTAATATTTAAAATGTAGAATTTTGTAGTGGTTAAGTAATGGTATCATCATTATCTTATTTATTAGAATAATTAAAATCATCAATATATTTTTTATACATTCTACTTGATGAAGTCATATTTTATATCAATGTTCTTTAATCAGTGTTTCTAAATATATGTTTTTGAAAAATTGATAACAATTTGATTATTATATCCCATAAGTAGTTGAAAATTCACTTCAACATTGATATTTTCTAATTGAGTCCTTATCCAAATCAATTACATTCTACAATGATTTATTGACATATATTATTATTCACAATTTATTAAGGTTATATTTATTTTTTATTAATATTATAATATATATACCATTATACCAAAAAATCCCACTAGATGTATACCTTCTATCATATATATTTACCACCCAATATGCATCAATATAGCCAAAACGATCAATCTTCCCACTACTACCATATTTAATTCCAAAGTCTATTGTGTGTTTTATATACGTGATAATTCTATTTATATACCTAAAATTAATTCCATTGGTGTAATTTTATATCTTTCACATAATATAATTGCATATAAAATATTGAGTATTGAATCTACAAATTAAGTAAACTTATTATAAGATTACTGAATTCCATTGAGTCAATTTATTCACATTTATCATACATAGATAGTTTATTTCTCACTGAGATTTGTGTAGAAACTGATTTTTAATCCTCTATGAGAAAAATATTTTAATGTTTCTAAGAATACTTCTCTCGAGACAAAAAATATTATTTTACTCTTGAGAAATTTATAGTCATATGGAACATTTTATTTATCCAAGCATGCGCATTCAAAAAACTATTTCTTCTAAAAAAACTATTCACAAGAAAATTATTCATTCCCAAAAAATGATATTATATACGAAAAAATAATAATAAGTGATAACTTATTATCATCTTCCACTCTTCCTTTCTTAAACTTCAACCACTTCAATCTAGTATGTAACACAGAATATCAAGATAATGGGTATAGTTTTAAACCACATATATACATATTTAACTTTCATACATAACTCTTATCTTAACAATCAAGAATCAATTTGGTTTTTCAATGTATACTTCCCGTTCTCACTCTCCCTTAAGGAAGGAAGAATTGACATTAATTTGGAATATCTAATGCTTATTTTAAGATACAACAAAAAGAAATATCATAATACTATATAGTATGTAAAAAAAATTAATTTCACATCAACATCAATTACTTTAACTTGTGAGCACCATTTGACCAAAATTCTTCCATTATTTTTTTTTAAATTATACTTTTTTTGTCAAATTATTTTGAAGCACCCACTTTGTTCAAATAATTTTTTAGTTTCTAGATTGGTTACCAAATACCAAGTTTTATTCATATAAAATTAATTTATTTCTTTATTCATACCATTTTCCCACTCTTAATTATGTAAATATTCATTCACATCTCTAGGCTGAACTTGTGAAAATAGGGAGCTATGTGTTGGTTTTAGAATTTTCTTATAGTCTAAACCAGTTATCCTTGTAATATTATGATATTTTGGGCCTCAAATTGTTTTATCAAACATGAATGAATTTAAATAGATTATTATTCATATCTAATAGATTAATCATAATGTTCAATCATAATTACATTAGTATTCTCATTATTTTAAGAAACACCTACCTTCTTATGAACAAAATATACTTCATTATCATCACTTTTAGAACTTCATTATTTATATGTAATGTAATTATTTGAGTGTTACAACAACTTTATATCATTATTATCTATAATATTACTTTCTTTAATAGATATATAATCTTCCATTTAGAGGATAACCCTGGAATATGCCATTAATACCTCTTTGATCCAATATCCCAAGATGTTCATCCTTCAATTTGATTATAAAAGGTATTCCAAGAAACAATAATTTTTCCAAAATTTGTAGGATTATTATAATAAAATTTCTTATAGGGACATATATTATTTTGGATTATACAAATTTTTTTTAAATGTGAATAGCCACCTTAATTTTTTATCTCTAGAAATAATCGGAAGAATAATTCTTGATTAACATGGTACGTGGAATTTATATCAAATTTATAGTCTTCCATAAAACAACACCATTTTTGGGGGTTTGTATTGTGCATTGAGTTAATAGTAAATAACATTTTCCTCAAGATACTAAAATATTCTATACCATTACAGATCTATATCTTTTTCATGGAGAAACCAAATTTTTTTCAACATTATTTCTAAATATTTAAATCATTTTCAATGAATCTAAAATGTGATTCAAAAATATTAAAAAACATACATGACTAAAGTAATCAATAAATTAAATAAAATACTTATCTACACTTGTTTATTTCTTCCTCATCATTCCATAATTTTATAATGAATGATCTCAAATGGTTGTTTTTTTAATCTCTAATTTCTTGTTCACAATGTTAATAATAATTCTATTTTGACAAGAAAAAAAATCTAGTTTTTTCATATTTCAATTATAGACACATCATGAGAATTATCCCCTAGAGTAAAACATATCATGATATTTTCAGTGTGATAATTTATTCTTCAATGAGAACTTTATTTTTTTATTTAATGATTAAATAAAATGTATTTTAATCATAAAACATCCAAACAATTTACCACTTTTTCATGGTACACTTGTTAATACACATATATATTCCAAACCTTTAACCAAGGACCCATATTTATTAAAAAAATATTTCATTACATTCATCAGATAGTTGAGAGGCATGTAAAAATATATGTTTCAACAGACCAATAAATAATGTGTTATGGGACATTATCTTATATATTTCAATAACTATTGAACTAAATCCCTTAATTTTAAATGACCAAACATTTCCAAATACAACTAAGCCTTATTTTACAAACTTCACTTCTTTCACTTATGAATTAAAATCATACATTCTAACATAAATTTTGAGATATTTTTAACATTTTTATTGTGATATTATTTTTAGTAAACTTGTGTATAATCATTTTTTTAATATTGAAAATATTTCACAATATTCCTATTGTATCATTCACCTAATTTTTGAAGTGAATTCAAAAAATTGTATTTGTATTTTTCCAATTAATTTTCAACACTGAAAAAACTAAATTGGATAGTCTCATGAACCATCTACGTAAATAGAATCCTTTCTTCAATTTTATCTTTTGAGGTATTTTATTAATTAATAAACTTCTTCAAGCCATCAATCCCATTAACTAACCATAACTCATTATCATTTTGAGTAGAATAAATAGTAATTGAAAATTTATGATATTTGTTTTATTTTTTGAATATATTATCTAACTTTGGTTTTTTGAAATACATTCCTTAAATTGTTGATTTAGTAAGAATTCCATTTATTTTTATTCCTCACTCTCAAAATCAGAGCTTATATTATTTTTTAATTATTATTTATTTACTTATCACTATGTATTATTTTAGTAATATCATTAGAAGTATTAACTTCATTATCTTGTACACTAATTTCACTATCTAAAAAAATATGAAATTTATCAGTAATATTTAGTTAAATTCACAACCTTTTATTTTGAAAAACAATTTTTTATTAGATTTTGTTTATTTATATTAGATAATATCCTTGTCATCCCACACTCATATTCATTAAGTTATTATTATTTATAATTTGACATATTTGATACCAAATTTAAGAAAAATTTACACTTGTAACAATTTAGTGGATTATTCCCCTTAAACGTTACATTTCCTCATATTATACTTCTAGATATTGGTGAAATGAGTTTTTAAAAATCCAATTTGCACCTTATTCTTCAGAATAATCTTCTTCCAAAACTGATTATTACTTAGATTTGTATTGTTTTGAGTATTTATTTGATATTCACCTTTCATAATTCAACTTAATTTTTGAATACATTTAACTGACACATATAATATGCTATAATAATTATGTGTAAATACTCGAATGGAATTGTTTCATTAATCATGGTATTTAAGTGTTGAGAATTTTACATCAATATAGTCAAGTAAAATGTTTAGTATCTACTTAAAAAAATAATATCCCTATCCTGTTTAATAATACCACTAGATGTTCACACTAACTCATTAAAAGAAGTGAATAAGTCATATATAGTTTCATCTTCAATCATTTTAAGGTCTTCATAGATTAACCTACAAAATTTTAGTCTATCTTTCTTCATGTTTTCATTTTCCTTATGGATATATTATTATTTATCCTATATGTAAAATTTTTATTAATCCCTTTTACCTTTAGAAAATTATTCTTAGAAAGAGACAAAAAGTTGTTATTTTGAGCATGTCCATAATACTCTGAGTTATTCTTAAAAATTTGTATCATAGAATCCCATTCAAAATGAAGAAAAAATGCATTAGTTTTAGCCTAAAAATATCCAAAATGATTCATTATAAATAAGGAATATATTTATAGTTCACTAATTTAAGGTTTATTATATTCAAATAATAAATTCAATGACTAATTATTTAATAATAGAAAATATTTATCTTCAAAAATCAAACAACAAAGCATTCTCAAAATGTACTAGGCTCTTATAGTCCTTGAAAATTAAACATAAGATTAGTGAATATTTACTAAGAGGTTAGTAAATAAATGAATTCAATTCCATTCTAATTTTACCCAATTGAAAAAACATTATCACCTTTTTACGTGAAACACTTGATTTTTTTCACTCACAACATCACATAATCATAGTAGAAATAATGATTTTTTATAATATAAATTACACAAAATGAGTAAACCAATCCTTAATATGATTTGGATTCACCCATGTCTATAGAATCCACTTGTATCATTATGTGAATTACAACAATCATTATTTATCCTAGAAATCATGTTCTTCTATTATCTCTAAACATTGTATACTGATCCCTTATATTAAAAAATAATGAATTTATTTGACAAACAACAATAGAGACAATATATGAAATAGATTTCCATCAATTTTTTTTATTGAACTTCTTTTTATTCATGTTTTTAAACTAGAACAATCGTATATTTCTTATTCCTATTTTGTTTTATATACTTTGAATTATCCATTTTATTATTACCTAATTTATTATGAAATGGAATATTTTTTTGGTCAAAGTACATGTTACACTTCATACATGAAATAACATTTTCATTATCCCATACACTATTATAATTTTTCATTTGAATTTAAATTTGGAATTCAAATTGAAACAAATAACTTCCACTAATTTAATATAACTTATTATTTCATTATTAATTATTCTATAGTAACTATACTTTTTTATGGAATCACAACATGAATAAATTTTTTATTAAATAAAAAATTAGTTATCTCTAACCGCTACTCTCTTTCATGACTTAATATATATCCCCATGATGAAATCCTTCTCATTTTTTAGAATATCATGAATCTTATTTTGTAATGATTGTTCATCATGACACAAACTTTCTATTTAGATATTTTTTCTTGAATTGTTGAACTAAAAAATCATCTCCATGATGTATACTATCTTTCTAGACCAATATTAATAAAAAATTACATATATGTTTTTTTAACCAGGATATACCGTCTTTAACATCCTATGATTTAAAGAAACTCTCAAAATCTCTTTTATCATCCCTAAATCATTCCTCTAAAATTATCCTGTAATTTTCAAAGACCCTATAAAACCTTTTAGAAATCACATTCTTGGATAAATAAAACATCGTAAAAACATGAGAAAATATTATATATGAAGTTAAAATTAGTATATATCTTTGTAATAATTTTTCTATAATGTATCAAAATTATATTTTAAGAAAATTGTGTTTAATAAAATGTATGACATGAAACAAAAAGTGTAGAAGGGAATATAACACCCTGAGAATTAAAAATATATTTAGTATAACAATTAAATTTAATATATTATATATATTTAAATTAATAAAATACTTAGTTATCTTTCATCTCATGAAAGTATGAGTTTCGTTGATTACTTGTGTTATAGGAAAGATAGAGTTTTACTAAACGAAAATATATTATTATAATATTATGATTTAATATAATAAAAATAACCAGTACATTAAAATAGTAGTTATAAATATGATTAACTAACATATGAATATATAATGTTGAATTAATTGGTTACCAATTAATTATAAATGAATATAATAACTAATTGAATATAAATATTATCTTTTTATAAAAACCAATATTATGCACCAAAGGAGCATTATCATAATAAATTATATTAAATAATACAAGTGAATGATATTAATGAAATGAAAATATATTATATATTTAATCAAATATTATTTATATTCATCCAATATATTTGACATATATAAAATAAGAATAAATCTAGTTTTATGTAAAAAAATGTATTTTAATAAAAACACAATTTTCATGCCTTTTAATGAAGCACCTATTTGAAGAATAAATTATTGAAATTTTTAAAATTTATATGTAAAAATATAATTCAATTTCTAAATAAGAACCAAAAAATTATAATATGGTGAATTTTTTGTACATTTCTTAGAAGTTTCAATTGTTGATAAATAGTGAAAAATATTAAATTTTAATTGAAAACTACTTATTCATATAATTTATTTATATAGTTAAATTATCTTTTCATATAGTTTCAAAGTATATTTAGTTAAATTATAAATAATATAATCATATTATCAAATTTTATTCAATATATAATTTAAATTAGATATAAAAACATTTCAAAATTTTGAGCATTGTTTCTTTAAAAACTCATTTTTTCATCCCGTCTACGGAATTAAATTTAAATTAATTTCATCCAATTATAAGATTTTAATTTGAAAAAAATGGATTAAATATTTATAATTAGAATAATTTAAAATTTATAGTAAGATAAGAATATTTTTTTTATAAAAAATATTAGTGGAATTAATTAAATTTAATTACAATGATTAAGAGAAACATTATCTTAAAGAGGGACTAAACCTTATGCATAAGGTCCTAAATGATCTTTAAACATTTCCATAACCTATTTTATGACCATATTTTTAAAGTATACTCAATTATCATACATTTTTTTTCATTATTTTAGGAACATGATGTAAGGGATACCTCTCAATAGTGTTTACCTTTTTATATTTATAAGAATGATACACCTCCTCCATTATACAAAATAACTCACCCCTCCAACTCTTTCACACCTCTAAAGCCCTATGTTTCATAAAAACACTATAAGAATAATCTCTTAAAACCATTATAATAAAAATTCAATCCTTATATTGGTAATAATGAAAACCAAATAAGTATTTTTTATGACAACCCTGTTTTTATTACACACATAAACATGACTTATTGCATAAAATATTTACTTGATACAACATTAATGATCAATATTTCTAGTGTCTTTGGGGATTAAGAACATTACATAATGAATTAAAACATGAAACACAACATATTTATTTAAAACTTCCTTCACATGACCACTAAATTCCCTCGTACATAGCATTGAATGGGATAACCTGAGGACACACATAAGAAAAAGGTGAGAAATAACGAAAAGTAAGGGAGTAAACAAGGAATAACAAGAATAATATAATACATGTTATGAAATAGGAATATAAATGGACAATAAAAGAAACACGAACATAAAGCCATGATATTTTATGATTACCATAACATTGAAATATGGCAACAACACTTATCATGGTATTATCATGAGCCAAGGATCATAGAATATGGAGCACGAGTAAATAATAATTGCACTTGAATTAGCATCAATAAACCATCATTTCACATGAATTATCCTGATAATAATCTATACCCAATGCATTAGACCCTATTAGGGTTCACCCTTCCTAAACATTTCATTTCATGCATAAGTGTGCCACATGGATCATACAACAATGATTCATTAAAGATCATAATTTATCACACAATAAAGAAATGTGGAATTCATAACTGAAACTCTATAATCAATAAATAAATGCGAATAAAGGTGAATACCCTTGATAGAGAAATGGGCATGGTATTCACGACACAATGACTTTGAATTGGAAAATTACTGTGCAATTTCAACAACATAATGGCGTGAAATAAGAATTCATAAAAATGGTTTATGAGATAGAATGTGGTGTCTCATAATATGTACATGAAATAGAAGGTAATGGGGTCATATTTATACATGTACAAACATATTTAATGGAATTTAGATTCATAATACAAAATAATTTATTGAATGTAAATGTGGAGAGATCAATTCCTTAAGGAATATCAGCATGGTAACATGTGTACATGGGAGGCATTAATGAGAGGTAAAGAAGTATGTAATCATTAAAACAGAATGAGGGTAGTATGAGGGAGGTGTGAAATTGAACCGCAACATTTTTAATTGAAATTAAAAGGGTACAACGTCATAATGTAATTTGAAAAAAGAGAGAGGAATAAATCCCTTACTTGGAAGTGTGATCTGAAATGCTTGGGAGAGGCTTGATAGAGGCTTATTGGGAGATCAGGGAACCTTGGGAGGATTATAGAGTAAGTAAGGTAGGGGTTGGTAGAGCTACAAAGGATTTTAGTGAAAAGGAAGTGGGAACTTGGGTGGGTTTAGATTGGAAAAGGGTGGTAATATTTTATTCTTTAGGTTTTGGACCCTACACATTAAACTAATCAAAACTACAAACATAACAATGGTTTTTTCCAATGGGCTTTGAAAAAGGGGAGTGAAAAACATTTTTTTATATGGTCAATGTCCAGACATATAAAAATATTATGCTTTCTTTTGTGGAGGTGTGTCACAATCTCAATGAAATCATTTTAAAAAGTTAAAATGTTTTATAAGTCTTGGAGGGTAAACTAATTATTTTTAAAATAAATCAAACAAACCTAAAATCACATTATTTTAAAGGAAAAACATATAATGTCCTAAAATCCCATTTATAGTAATTTATTACATGACTATTGGGTCATTATGATGTCATAAAGCACATTATATATTTAAAGAGTATTTAATTTTTATCCAAAAATTCATCTCTATAAAACTTATGAAAAATTCACCATTGGTTAATTTCAATATCCTGATACAAAAAATAATATTCATTTTATATAAATAATTTTCTATATATTTGTATTTTTACTTTTAAAATAAAAATATTCATTTATTGAAAATTCAATGGGTTTTTGAAAAAAACTATTTTCAAGGCATAATAAAAATCACAATTGTATTCATAATAATTATACAATCATTTATATTTAATAAAATTTAATCTAGTGATAATATTATATTAAAATATTTTTTAATTGAAAAATACTTTAATTCATCAAAATATATTTCTTAATTAACTAAAAATGATATTTTTACTTTAAAAAATATTTACAAAGTAACTGTAATTAAATTAACATATATTCTCTATAAAAAAATAATGTACATAATACTAGTACTAGAATCTCATTACATAACCCCTTAGAACACCCGCATAAGACGAAAGTGTAAGGTGTGCGATGGTTATAGGCTCTTGCGGTGGCTCACATAACAGCACTCCGGTGATAATCTCTATCGACTTCCACTTCTCCCATAAGCGGTTCTATTCGGGCTTAACATGTTAAAGCTCAGCTGGAACTTGGTCTAGAGAGAAGACCAATGATTTCACCTCCTTTTTGTGATACGAAAAATGGGATTCTTATGGATAAATTCTACTGGATGAGGCCATCGCACCTTATTTATGAGAAAATGTAATTTTTTAAAAACCTATATTTATACTAATCATGTGATCACTATTCAATGGATTTATTAGCAATAATCACAATTCTTAACGGTATTTTGAAATCCAAAATCATAAAACCATGTGCATAATTTTTATATATTTGTAATAAGACATTTGATTAAACCACGATGAATTTTTATTAATGAATGTTTGTGTTGTTAAAATCTTACCCCCTTAAGAAATTCCTCCCTCAATATTTCCTTTTCCCAAACTAAAGCAGATGTGGGTAACACTGCTTTATCACTTCCTCTAATTCCCATGTTTCCTCTTTAAACTTGTTGTTTCACCACAAAAACCTGATGAGAGCCATTGTCTTGTTTTGTAGAAACTTTTCACTATGATCTAAGATCTTCACCAGATTCCCTTCGTAGGAGAGGTCATTTCCAAATTGAACCACCTCTAGATAGATTATATGTGATGGGTTAGGTATGTAATTACTCAAGAGTGATACATGGAATACATCATGTACTTGAGATAGGTTTGGTGGAAGTGGTAGTTTATAAGACACTACTACAATGCAATCCAGGATCTCAACAGGGTCAATGTTTCTCAAAATAAGCATTCCCTTCTTCCCAAATCTCATAAATATCTTCCACAGTGATATGCAGAGGAATAATATGTCTTTGAAATCAAACTCTAGGACTCATCGAATATTATCAGCATAGCTATTTTGCCGACTTTGAGTAGATTTAATGTGTTGTTGGATGGACATAACCTTCTCTACCATTTCCAGACCTAGACGTTTTCTCTCCCCAACTTCATCCCAACATGCCGGTGTGCTGCACCTCTTCCCAAATAGGGCAAGGATCCATTTTATGCTTGAGTGGAAACTTTTATTATAATAGAACTCAACCAGATTAATATGTTGTTCCCATCCTCCTTTGAAGTCCATTGAGTATACTCTCAATATGTCCTCAAGTGTTTTGATAGCCCACTTAGAGTGGCCATCATTTTGAGGATGGCAAGTCGTACTAGAGTTCAGCTCAGTATCCAAAGCATATTGAATATTATTCTAAAACATATAGGTGAATCTTGGATCCCGATTGGATACAATCAATATAGGTACTCCATTCAGCCTTACCACCTCTATAATGTATATCCGTGCCAGTTTATCCAGTGAGAAATCCTCCCGAATTACAATGAAGTGTGTAGTCTTAGTAAGACGATCCACAAAAACCTAGATAGCTTTGTTCCCTTTGGATCTCTTCATAAGTATGATGATAAATCTTGTGGTGATGTTCTTCCATTTATATGTTGGTATGGGTAATGGTTGCATCATACCCTTAGACTTATGCCTCTCATACTTCACTTGTTGACGTACCCGACACTTTGATGTATACTCAGAGATATTCTTCATCATGTTATTCCACCTATAATTCTCTCGATGATCTTGATACATCTTTTGGTTTCTTGGGTGAATGGAGAAATTTTAATTACGTGCATCATCCAAAAGTACATTATTTTACTCCAGATTTGATGGAACACATAGTCTTGACCCAAATCTCACAATTCATTCATCATTGACATTGAACTTCGATGATTTCCCTTTTATGATAGTTTCCACCTTATTCTGAATTCCCAAATAATCCTCTTTATCATCCTTTAACGATTAAAAAAGAGGCAGTTTAACAATAATTCGTGAAAGGATTGATAATGTTCCCTTATTTATGATTCCCATGTCCATATTCATCAAATCTAATATGATTGGATCATTTTCAATTCTCTTCAATTATAGAATCATTGTGTCCTTTCTACTTAGATTTTCCACCAACTTGATTGCTTTCCCAGGCTGGTAATGGATTGCGTAGTTATTGTATTTGACCATCTCTAACAATATTTATTGGCGCATGTTAAACTCTTTCTGTGTGAATGTATACTTGAGGATTTTGTGGTCCGTATAAATTTCTCACTTATCCCCAAAGAAGAAATTCCCCCAATTTTTTTTATGCAGAGATCACTACA
The DNA here is from genome assembly GCA_963277665.1 of Viscum album. NCBI lineage: Eukaryota > Viridiplantae > Streptophyta > Magnoliopsida > Santalales > Viscaceae > Viscum > Viscum album. The sequence continues at coordinate 351,399,241 of OY728125.1, read as the reverse complement.
CCCAACTCCATATCATGTGTTGGATAGTTTTCTCATGAAAATTCAACTTCCTTAAAGAATATTCATTGAATTTATCATTTTTCATCAACACACAATCCATACCCTTCTTCTAATCATCACTAACTACCACCAAAAGATATTTACTTGTGGGTAGTGTGAGCACGTGAAAATTGATAAGACTCCTTTTCAACTCCTTGAAGCTCTCTTCACATTCATCACTCCAAAAAAAACTTTACTCCCTTATGAGTTAGCTTGGTAAGATGGTTGGACAATCATGAGAAATTTCCCACAAAGTGGCGATAATATCCGGCTAACTATAGGAAAGCTATGGATATCCGTTATTGATGTTGGTGTTGACCATCCCTAAATTTGAGTTGTCCTTGAGGGATCCACAGATATCCCATTTCTTGTGATGATATAACCCAAGAAAGATAATTTCTTCAACTATAACTCACACTTGTTACACTTTTCATAGTGTTTCTGCTTTTCTAGGGTCTCTAGTACAGTTCTTATATGCTCCTCATGCCCCTCCTTGGTTTTGGTGTATATTAGAATATCTTCTATAAAAACTACCACAAATTTGTCGAGGTAGTCTCTAAAGACTCTATTAATCAATTCTATGAAGAGTTTTGGAGAATTAGTGAGTCTAAAAGGCATTTATTGGAATTTATAGTTCCTGTACCTTGTACAAAAAGAAGTCTTTGAGATATCCTCCTTCTTCACCCTTACTTGGTAATATCCCAATTGAAAATCCACCTTGGAGAAGAATTATACTCCACGTAGCTGAGCGAACAAGTAGTCAACTAGAGTAAGAGGATACTTGTTCTTTATCATTATTTTGATGAGCTCAAGATAATCATTAAAAAGGTGCATTGACGCATCCTTCTTCTTGACAAAGAGGTCTGGTGCACCCCATTGTAAAGAACATGGGAATATAAACCCTTTAACAATATTCTCTTATTGTTTTTTCTTTACCTACTCATGCTCCACAGCAACCATTCTATAAGAAGTCTTTTATATTGGAAACTCTCCAGGTATAAGGTCAATTGAGAATTCAACATCTCTTCTAGGAGGAAGACCATGAAATTTCTCAGGAAACACTTCAGCAAATTCCCTCACAATTGGAATGTATTCAAGTATGGTTTCTTCCTTAGAATCAATTATCTGAGCCAGATATGTGTGCTCATAGGGAAATAATATCCACACTTGTGATGATGGTGAAAAAGAAGATTCATCTCTCTCCTTGCACTTGCATAGAATCAGGGGTTAATTCTCTATATAGAGAGTGATTTACCTATCATGGTTATTTATGTTAGCTTTATATAAGGAAAGGAAATCCATGATGAGAATTGCATCAAATTCTACAAGAGGGTGTATGATGGGGTTGTCCGGAAAGTTCAATCCATAGATTATTTTTGGGTAGGAGTTATATTCATGGGATGCAATGATTGCTCCATTTTCCATACTCACCGATATCTTTTCTTCCATGATTTGTGGTGGTGTTGGGATTGTTCTGCTTAATTTAGGTATACAAAACAATGTATAGAACTAGAATAAAGAAGTCAATTCAATATTATTGAATGAATAACTAGCATACCAATCACCACTTCATTTTTGGGGTTCACTTTATCAGTAGTGATGACTAAATCTTTCCCTTTATGCATTAGAGATTGTTGGTTTCCTCTGAAATCCCTTGTCTTATGGCCCTGATTAGAGAGGTGACATAGTTCTTTGGAGTTGAAAAAATGAACAACAAGTTGATGGTAGAATAGAGCATTCCTCTCCTCTATCGCAGCCAAAAGTTTCTGTTGCCGATAGTTAATAGCCAGGTGCCCTTCTCTTCCACACCGAAAGCATTTCCTCATCACCTTCCAGCAATTTCCCGGGTGATTCTTTCCACATCTTTAGAAAGTAGGGTACCCGATTTTCTTAGCACCATTTGATTTATCCATAGGACCACAAGAATAGAATTCCACCTTATGCTTCTTATCGTAATGATACCCCTGAGATTCAACAATCTCTATTTTGACCTTGATGGAACATCATTTTAACACCCCAATCTTTTACGGTACGCTTCTATTTAAATAATGCGATAGCGTGTGTTGTACGCAACATCGAGTTTTAACACACCACAACCAATCAAACTATCTGTTATGAATAGTAATACATACTTTTTCAAATTATATATATTTTATATTTCAAAATGGACTTCATTTTTGGATTCGGAATATCGAAATTATCCTAAGTTGAATTTTTGGTATTTTTCTGAAAAACTTCAATTTTTGATGAATAGTGAAACCACAAAGTTGTAGTTAAAAAACTGAATTTTTCATAAAACATAAATTTACCACTTCTGTGAATGGAATTTTAAAAATCCGAGAGACACGGTTAATATCAAGTAGTAAAATGTGGTTCAATGAGATGAAAATAATTTTTGGTGAATAGTAACTTTTTACTTTTATTTACCACAGTTAAAAGTAAATAGAGTAATTAAGGGTAAAAATGATATTAATATTACCCTAACACATGTCCTAATTCTATTGGACAAGTGTATCTCGACCCAAAACAACCTTAGGAATAAAATATTATCATTTTGGTCCACTTGGATTAGATTAAGACATTTATTATTATTTAATTCAAAGAAGAGTTAAAAGAGTTAAAATCAATGTTTATTTACTAAAACATATTTAATATACGGTTATACATAAGTTAAATTCGATTATAAATATTCATTAGAAATCTAAACATATTTCCTAAATAATTATTTTTTATTTATAATTTTTAGACATTACAAAATTTAATTTATTTATGACACAATGATGATGCAGTAATTACCTAATTAATGAAAAATTGGAATAATTGATATTATAAATACCCAAATAAATGTAATTTGAGACTTTTTATAAATAAAAATAATTTTATAGGATAATATGACATGTTAGGATTGATTTAATTAACTTTTTTCGAAGTAATCATTCTGTTATGATTTTTAAAAATCAATTATTGAATAGTGTCAAAATCGACATAAAAGTGTTTTTAAAACAAATATTATATTATTAATTGATATTAAATTCTTAAAAATCTAAGGGTCGGCCAAGAGACTTATATCATGATTGGTTTGTCATTAATGGACCACTTGGGGGTATCTTAGATGTATATAGTAAGATTATAAACCATATAATATAAAAATACAAAGAGACATTGTAAAAGTGAAACTAATTAACTATGAGTTAATACTTCAAGATAATGTTAATATAGTAACCATAATCTATCTAAATTATATTGGTTGAGTGGTTTTCGACCCATACCCACCATAAACTTTAAATAATCCACTTTGGAGCCATTAGAAACCGAATATGAATTTATTATAAAATAATATTTCTAGCTTTTCCAAAGGTTCCCCTCACCCCTCTTATAAAAGGGCACCCCTCCTTCTCACTAAATCAAACATTAAAAGACTTTTTTTCGGCCAAACCCAGTCCAAATACTCCTTAAACTTACCTAAATACAACCTAGAGGCCTTATTTTGATCAGAAATCCAACCTAAAGAGCCCTTTTGATCAAATCAAAAGGAAGAACCCGAAGAAGAGGTAATGTTTTCACCACCCTTTTTCAAAATCGTTTCTTCTTCCAATTCTTCTTTCTTTGTTATTCCAATTATAAAATAATTAATCTAGTATCTCATATATACTGTAATATTATTATAAATATGGTACAACTATATTCAGTATTCTATCCATCCTCTGAATGACATGTCACCATACGTGCGTACGTACGGCTTACGGTCTCTACGTCGTGGTGTAATTGTTATTCAATATATTATTATTTGGATGGGTATAATAATGATTTTTAATTAATGTAAATAATAAATAAAACATGATAATGATTCTGTATATATGATATACCATCCAATTATATAATATTTTAATATCAAAAGAATGATATTGTCGCTCGTGTGTACGTACGGACTACCGTCTCCACGAGCGCGATGAGATTCATTCTCCATCGTATCCATTCAGGTCTAATTCTCATTTGATGATTAATAATAGTATCTAAGGACTTGATATAATTATGGATACGATTAAGATACAACCTATCCATGACAAACACGACTTGCGTAACCAAACATATAAAAGAAAACGAGTAAGTTAACACCCGAAACAACGATAATACTAAGATATTATTAACAAATCAATGTTAAAAGATCATATATGATATCATATTAATGTATATGATTCTTGTATAATTTAATAACAATTATTTCACCATTATATTGGAGGTTAACCTACACCCAACCAAGGAAAATTACAAGGTAAGGGTTATTTCACAATCTCTTTATTATCCGAGGTTGTTTATATGTAATTATCTACTGGGACTTCTTTATCATCCACATCCATGTTTCTTAAAAATGTATTTCAAAACATTTTTACTATTTACTAGAATATGGGTTAAAGTCATTTATAACCTTGTTTGAATTTTTATAAGAGGTTTATAATGGAATCTTTTCGCCGTTTTCCAATCAAGGTGCTTTTTAACCTTTTCGACAGAATTAAGGTAAGAATGTTCTTTTTAACTTATACGGCGGGTGCGGCTATTTTACACCGTTATAAAATCATCGAAGCTTACCTTACAAGCTTATAAGAATACTTTCAAAGAAAATGTTTTATTTTATAAATATATGACTCTTAAATTATATCAAAATAGAAAAAGATATTTCTCTAAAAAGAGTTTTTATTTCATATATGTAAACATCCTTTAATGGATTTTACGCTTATTTAAAGTTGATTTATTATGATACAAAACTTCTATATTGTATTGAAGGTTTTGTGATATGTTTGACTGTGGATGTGTTATTTTTATACCATTCATTGTTTATGGATGAAGCATTTACATTTCGCATGCTAGTTTTAATACAAATGTTTATGTTATGTTTAAACCTTTTCATATGGGAATGCACTGGAATTAATATGTGACGGGTGGAGCCCGCTATAGCTCCTCGATGCATCAGTAGGTCTCATGAGACAAACTAGTGTCTTGCCACAAGGCCTTGACAAAATCTTATTTGTAGTCTTGGCACGAGGCCTTGGCTATGTGGTTATGATAGTCTGGCATTATACATTCCATCATTATGAAAGTGGTTATTGATATTTCATGTGATTATTCGATTAGTAGAATATCAATGTGAATAAGTAAATGGCATTAATTCATTTTATTTTTTCCATACTATGTTAATGTTCATGTTTAAAAGGCTTTTGTTTTAGTTATACATTGCCTTAAATTTTTATTCTTATTTATGAATGTTTCCACTATATTGTTATCCTTACTGGGCATTTGAGCTCACCTCGTTCAATGTTTTATTTTTCCCAAGATGCGAAGAAGTAATTTATGAATGACCTGCAGGGATAGTATGTGGGTATATGAGTGTGGACTATGAAGAAAAGATGTTGTTGTAGTTTTCATTTTTATGATGTAATGTAAGACTTATGAATATATCTAGTGTTTCCAAGGCTACCAAACCAATCGGTCTTTCGAGATTTGATCTTTCTTGTGATCATGCCAATGTTATGTAATAATGCACCGACTCTGGGTAACTGGAGCCGGGGCATTACAGTTGGTATCAAAGTAAGTTTAGTACAAACCTTGGAAGCTAGATTTAGATAAACTCTTATTAGAGAACATAGATTTAAGATGGAATTTGAGGATTAGTATAGAAGAACTTCCTAGAATTTTGATATTGTAGTGATTTTGTGAGTTTTCCGAGCAATACATCCCTATCTGGATACGAGCAGGTAGAGGTAGCTCTGGCACAGATGTACCTAGGGGTAAAACCTGAAAACACCTCTTCGAGCTAGACTCGAACATGAACTGTTGCATGACAACGGGCCTTGCTGCACTCTTGGTTACGACACTCCCAGGGGATATTTTAGGATAACTCTCATTTTCATTACAAATAATTATGAAGGGTTTATGAGTATATACTTCCTCAAAGAATTTTTTTTATGATTATGGATTATATCCATAAATAGTTCAATTTATGTTAAGTGTTTTATAAGTATGGAATTATGTATTTTGATTCATAAACTGATCTAGTTTATGCCATTGTTTAGAAATGGCGCCTAGTGGAAGAAATAGAAACCATATCAATGGACACACTCCATGTAGGGATTTCCCTCTTGCTCAAGATAATTATAGTTGAGCTGGTGATGCAATTGGTGCCGATCAGCTAATCACTATACTGGGACAACTCTCTCAGGTTATGAATAATAACCTTACCCATATGGAGCACCCTGATCCGCAGCGTGGAGGATCAATGTTAGATTTCTTTATGAGGCAACAACCACCAACTTTCAACGGGAGTAAAAATCCCTTAGTAGTTGAGCAATGGATAAATTCCCTAGAGAAAATATTTTAGGCTTTGGGGGGTAGTGAAAGGGAAAAAGTTATCATGGGAGTTTACCGCCTCACTAGAGATGCTGATCAATGGTGGCCATTGATTCAAAACATGAAGGAAGATTATGAAGTTTCAAATATGGAATAAAGGGAGTACAAAGATCTGTTTTTAGAAAAATACTTTCCTCTTTACCATCGAGCAGATATGGAAAGGCAATTTCTGAGTCTGTGACAAAAGGAGGATGAGAATGTCGCATAGTATGAGGCTAACTTTACAAGGTTAGAAAGGTATGCTGGAGATTATATACGTAACCCAAGAAGTAATATTGATCGTTTCTTTGAAGGGTTAAATCCATTTCTCCGCCGAGCATTAGTCTCAGAATCCTTTTCATCGTACGAAGACATTTTCACATGTGCTATCAAGACTGAAAATGAATTCTCTAAGTCTTATAAATTTAAAGAAAATCAAGAGAAGAAGAGATCTGCTGATCAATCTGGGAATGTAAATAAGGGGAAGAAGGGAAAGGTTGAATATCCATCCTGTGGTAAATGTGGGAAGAAAATCCCCAGTACTTGCTTAAAGGGAATGGGTGTCTGTTACAAGTTTGGTGAAAAAGGCCAACAAGCTCGTGATTGTAAAGGGAAGAAGGAAGCTACCAATGTTTAGTGCTACAATTGTAGGGAGATGGGACATTATGAAAATGAATGTCCTAAGCGTCGGGGGGACTTAACTCAGAAAAGGCCAAGGGATCAAGGCCAAGCTTATGCTATCACTACTGCTGAGGTAGAAGCTCCGAAAGACGTGGTGGCAGGTAATTTAATGGTTTCCTCAAGTTTAGAAAATGCATTATTTGATTCTGGATCATATTATCGTTTCATATCTTCCCATTTTTCTAAGAAAATTAGATATTTCCAATTTGAATTAAAAAGGGAGTTGTCAGTTAAAACTCCAAATGGAAGTATCATTGCAACAATGTTTTGTGAATCAGTCCCCATTAGAGAACATAAATGTTCTTTATCTACTGATCACATCGTCATAGCTATGATTATTTTGATATAATCCTCAATATGGATTGGATTTTAGAGTATGATGCGAAGATTTATTGTAAAAATAAAGAGGTTACAATTCTTGATGATGATGATAAGGAACACCTTATCTTTAGAGCAGAATTGTCACCACCTAATTCTTTTCTAGATCTACCCCCAGTAGCTCAACTAAATTCAATTATTGGGGAGGAAGAGAAATAAATGACTGTGGGTGAGGAAAGGAATGTTCAAATAGAGGATGTACCTATTGTGAAATACTATGTAGATGTATTTCTGGAAGATTTACCTGAACATCCTCCAGAATGAGAAGATGAGTTTTCCATTGATTTAATTCCTGGATCAAGGCCTATATCGAAGACCCCTTATAGAATGTCCACTGTAGAATTAGTAGAACTAAAGAAAAAATTAGAGGAATTGAGTAATAAACGATTTATTCGCCCTAGTGTTTCTCCATGGGGAGCCCCTGTTCTTTTTGTTAAAAAGAACGATGGATCTATGATGTTATATATTGACTACAGGGAGATCAATGCTATAAAAATAAAGAAAAAGTATCCCCTACCTCACATTGATGATTTATTTGACCAACTACATGGAGATCAATACTTTTCAAAGATTGAACTTCGATCTGGATACCATCAGTTGTGTGTGAAGAAGGAAGACATTCTGAAGAGAGCATTTCGAACCCGCTACAGGCATTACGAGTTTACAGTAATGCCTTTTGGATTGACTAATGCACCCTATATATTCATGGATCTGATGAATAGAGTTTTCAAGGAATATCTCGATGAATTTGTGGTGGTATTTATTGATGATATGTTGGTATACTGCAAAATCTACGAAGATCATGAAAATCACTTGCACATTATCCTGAAGACTCTAAGAAGACATGAATTATATGGGAAGTTTAGCAAATGTGAATTCTGGATTCAGGAGATTTTCTTTCTTGGCCATATTATCTCCATAGATGGAATCTCTGTTGATCCTTCTAAGACCAAGGAAATACAAGAATGTCCAGCACCTATGATTATAACTAAGGTACACAGTTTTATTGGTTTTGCAGGTTATTATTGACGTTTCGTCCAGAATTTTGCCTGGTTGGCTAACCCATTAACAAAGCTCACACGTAAAGGGGATAAATTTGTTTGGAAAAAAGAGTGTGAAGAATGTTTTGAAGAACTAAAGAGAAGATTAGTCAATGCTCCTATATTGAATCTACCATCGGGGAATGATGGGTTCGTTATTTATAGTGATGCATCGAAGAAAGGACATGGTTGTGTCCTTATGCAGAATGATAGGGTTATTGCCTATGCATCACGACAGTTGAAAATTAATGAAAAAAACTATCCTACTCATGGTCTCGAGTTAGCAGCTGTGATCTTTGCTTTGAAGATATGGAGGCACTACCTCTATGGTGAAAAATGTGAGATTTATACTGATCACAAGAGTTTTAACTATATTTTCTCACAAAAAGAACTCAACATGAGGCAATGGAGATAGATTTAATTACTAAAGGATTATGATTGTATGATACACTACCACCCGCGGAAAGCAAACAAGGTGGCAGATGCTTTGAGCAGAAAAGATCATGGAGTTTTGAACAATATGAGAATTTAAAGGGATCCAATTTTCATGGATCTAGTGAAGATGGACATGGGAATAACCATGGAAGGTGAAACATCAGTTATTTTTCAAATGGTTGACAAACCATCTTTACTATAAAGGATTAAGAGTTCTCAGACCGATGATGAATAATTTCAAAAGAAGATTAATGTTGTGAATGATGGGAGATTAAGAGACTCTGTGTATGAAGAAGGAATTTTGAAATTCGGGAAGAGACTTTGTGTTCCCGATATACCTGATCTAAAAAGGGAATTGCTGGATGATGCTCATAGTTCCAATTTCTCTATACACCATGGGAGCACCAAAATGTATAGAGATTGAAGGGACATTTTTTGTGGGACAACATGAAGAGGGAGATTGCAGATTTTGTGTCAAGATGTATGGTTTATCAATAAGTGAAAGCTGGAAGGAAACAGCCTAGAGGAGTCATGCAACCTCTTCCCATACCGGAGTGGAAATGGGACAATATTACGATGGACTTTGTCATGGGGCTACCAAGGACTCCTAGAAGGAATGATGCAATATGGGTTATTGTTGACCATCTTACCAAGTCAGCACAATTTTTTTGATATAAGAGAAGATCTTCCACTGGAACGTGTAGAAAGAATACATATTAATTATGTTGTGAGACTTTATGGAGTACCCCTATCGATTGTTTCTGATCGTGATCCCCATTTTAATTCAAGATTCTGGAAGAGTCTTCAGAAATCCCTAGGTACTAAACTTCATTTGAGCACTGCCTACCACCCTCAGACAGACGGACAATCAGAACGGACTATTCAAACCTTAGAAGACATGTTGAGATCTTTCTCACTTGACTTTCAGGGTATGTGGGATCAATATTTACCTTTGGTAGAATTTTCCTATAACAATAGCTTCCATTCGAGTATTCAGATGGCACCATATGAAGTGTTATACAGAAAGAGATGTCACACACCAATCTGTTGGGATGACGTTGGTGAAAGAAAACTTGTAGGTCCAGAACTGGTGGAGGAAACGATGAAAAAGGTGAAGGTAATCCAAAATCACATCAAAGCAGCTCAAAGTATGCAGAAGAGATATGCCGATAATCGAAGGAAGGATTTGGAATTTCAAGTCGGTGATCATGTTTTCTTGAAGGTATCTCCATGGAAGGGAGTCATACGTTTTGGTAAGAAAGGTAAATTGAGTCCCAGGTACATCAGACCTTTCGAAATTCTAGAATGAATTGGGGTTGTAGCTTACCGATTGGCAATGCAACCAAGTCTCTTCAAAGATCACGATGTGTTCCACATATCTCTATTGAGGAAATACATGCCTGACCCAATGAATGTACTCACCTATGAGGAATTATAACTCGAACCTGATCTATCTTATTTTGAAGAGCCCGTCAAGATTCTTTATACGAGTGAACAAGTGCTGAGAAATCGGACGACGCGTCTGATAAAAGTTTTGTGGAGAAACCATAAGACGGAAGAGGCAACATGGGAACCCAAGGAACATATGATGAAGAACCACCCAGGTCTTTTCATGTGGTAGTATTCTAGAAATTTCGAGGACGAAATTATTTGAAGGAGAGGAGAATGTAACACCCCAAGCTTCTACGGTGCGCCTCTCTTTGAATAATGCGATAGCGTGTGTTGTACGCAACATCGAGTTCTAACACACCAAAACCAATCAAACTAGCCATTATGAATAGTAATACCCACTTTTTGAAATTTTATATATTTTATATTTCAAAATGGACTTCATTTTTGGATTCAGAATATCGAAATTATCCTAAGTTGAATTTTTGGTATTTTTCTGAAAACTTCAATTTTTGATGAATAGTGAAACCACTAAGTGGTAGTTAAAAAACTAAATTTTTCATAAAACTTAATTTTACCGCTTCTGTGAATGGAATTTCAAAAATCTGAGAGACACGGTTAATATCAAGTAGTAAAATGTGGTTCAATGAGATGAAAATAATTTTTTGGTGAATAGTAACTTTTTTTCTTTTATTTACCACGGTTAAAAGTAAATAGGGTAATTATGGGTACAAATGATATTAATATTACCCTAACACATGTCCTAATTCTATTGGACAAGTGTATCTCGACCCAAAACAACCTTAGGAATAAAATATTATCATTTAGGTCCACTTGGATTAGATTAGGACATTTATTATTATTTAATTCAAAGAAGAGTTAAAAGAGTTAAAATCAAAGTTTATTTACTAAAACATATTTAATATAGGGTTATACATAAGATAAATTCGATTGTAAATATTAATTAAAAAGCTAAAACGATTTTCTACAGAATTATATTTTATTTATAATTTTTAGAAATTAAGAAATGTAATTTATTTATGACACAATGATGATACAATAATTACCTAATTATTGAAAAATTGGAATAATGAATATTATAAATACCCAAATAAATATAATTTGAGACATTTTATACATAAAAATAACTTTATAGGATAATATGACATGTTAGGATTGACTTAATTAACTTTTTTAGAAGTAATCATTCTGTTATGAGTTTTAAAAAAAATCAATTATCGAGTAGTGTCAAAATTAACATAAAAGTGTTTTTAAAACAAATATTATATTATTAATTGATATTAAATTCCTAAAAATATAATGTTTGGCCAAGAGACTTATATCATGATAGGTGTATCATTAATGGAACACTTGGGGGTCTCTTTAATGTATATAGTAAGTTTATTAACCATATAATATAAAAATACAAAGAGACATTGTAAAAGTGAAACTAATTAACTAAGAGTTAATACGTAAAGATAAGGTTAATATAGTAACCCAAACCTGTCTAAATTATATTATATGAGTGTTTTACGACCCATACCCACCTTAAACTTTAAATAATCCACTTTGGAGCCAATAGAAACCGAATATGAATTTATTATAAAATAATTTTTCTAGCTTTTCCAAATGTGCCCCTCACCCCTCTTATAAAAGGGCACTCCTCCTTCTCACTAATTCAAACATTGAAAGCCTTTTGGTTCGGCCAAAAACTGCCTAAATGCTCTCTAAAATTCCCTCAATACAACCTAGAGGCCTTATTTTGATCAGAAATCCAACCTAGTGAGCCCTTTTGATCAAATCAAAAGGAAGAACCCGAAGAAGAGGTAATGTTTTCACCACCCTTTTTCAAATTCATTTCTTCTTCAACTTCTTCCTTATTTGTTATTACCATTCTAAAATAATGAATCCAGTATATCATATATATTTTAATATTATTATAAATATAGTACAACCATATTCAGTATTCTATCCATCCTCTGAATGACATGTTACCATACGTGCGTACGTACGGATTACCGTCTCCACGTCGTGGTGTAATTGTTATTCAATATATTATTATTTGGATGGGTATAATAATGATTTATAATTCATGTAAATAATAAATATAACATGATAATTATTCTGTATATATGATATACCATCCAATTATATATTATTTTAATATCAAAAGAATGATATTGTCGCTCATGCGTACGTACAGACTACCGTCTCCATGAACGCGATGAGATTCATTCTCCATCGTATCCATTCAAGTATAATTCTCATTTTATGATTAATAATAGTATCTAAATACTTGATATAATTCTGGATATGATTAAGATACAACCTATCCATGACAAACACGACTTATGTAACCAAACATATAAAAGAAAATGAGTAAGTTAACACCCGAAACAACAATAATACTAAGATATTATTAACAATTCAATGTTAAAAGATCATATATGATATCATATTAATGTATTTTATTCTTGTATAATTTAATAACAACTATTTCACCATTATACAGGAGGTTAATCTATCCCCAACCAAGGAAACGTACAAGGTAAGGGTTATTTCACAATCTCTTCATTATCTGAGGTTGTTTATACGTAATTATCTACTGGGACTTCTTTATCATCCACATCCATGATTCTTAAAAATGTATTTCAAAATATTTTTACTATTTACTAGAATATTGGTTAATGTAATTTATACCCTTGTTTGACTTTTTATACGAGGTTTATAAAGGAATCATTCCGTCATTTTCCAAACAAGGTAATTTTTAACATTTTTGACAGAATTAAGGTAAGAATGTTTTTTTAAATTATACGGCGGGTGTGGCTATTTTCCACCATTATAAAATCGTCAAAGCATCCCTTAAAATCTTATAAGAATATTTTCAAAGAAAATGTTTTATTTTATAAATATATGACTCTTAAATGATTTGAAAATAGAAAGAGATATTTCTCTGAAAAAAGTTTTGATTTCATCTATATCAACATCCTTTAATGGATTTTACGCTTATTTGAAGTTGATTTATTATGATACAAAACTTCTATATTGTATTGAAGGTTTTGTGATATGTTTGACTGTGGATGTGTTATTTTTATACCATTCATGGTTTATGGATGAAGTATTTAAATTTCGAAGGAAAATGGCTCCGCACTCCCCCGACCCTCTCCTCTCCCTCAGGCGCTCGATTTCGTTTCCTTCTCCGCTCTAGGGTTTCTGTCCGACTCCTTTTCCACTCCTGGGTTCTTCTTTCATTTCGTCTTCCTCGGCTCTCTCTGACCCGTCCATGGATTCTCCTAGGGTTCATCCCCCTTTTTCTATCGCGGTTGGTCTGTTCCAGAGTTCCGCCCCTCGCTTCGGTTTTACCCTAGGGTGCCGCTACCACGCTCTTACCTTGTGTTCCATTGCTCCACTCTAGGTCGGATCTGGAGCGATGGAATCACATAGGTTTTGGTACTGAGGTTCGGTGGCTATGGTTTTGATCGGTGTCTTCCCCATTTCCCCCCTCCTTTCTTCGAGTTGGTCTCGGTTTGGGCTTCTTCCCTGGTTTCTTTTGGGTTCTTCCCAGTTTTCCTCTTGCTCGTGTTCTCTCTGGGTTTCTTCCCCGATTTTCATCTTTTTTCACCGTGTTGGTTCGGAACCCTCAGAATTCAAATCCCTGCCCTGGCTCAAAGTCCATCTGCTTCTCTCCGAGTAAGATTTGAAGCGGTGGTTCCTCAATGGCTTTGGGAGGTGGGATTCGGCTGCTGAAGGTGCTCCTCGCACGGTCTGTTTTGGTTTTCGGTGTTGGTTTTTTTCCCTCCACCCACTTTTGCGGCTGATCTGATTGAGTATTGCTCGTTGAATTTTAGAAAGCGATGATGGTGGCGATGTTTCCTGTATCGGTGATGATTGTTTTTCGTTTCTGTGTTTTTGTTTCTGGTTTCTGTAATGGATGATCGATGACGGAAAGGTGATGATGTTTTCGTGGTTGGTGATGGATCTAGATGTACAGGATATCGTTGAATGTTTCTGGTTACTTTCTCCAACGGTGAACGGAGAGATGATGGTACTACTATGAAGTATTTAAATTTCATATGCTAGTTTTAATTTGAATGTTTATGTTATGTTTAAACCTTTTCATATGGGAATGAATTGGACTTAATATGTGACGGGTGGAGCCCGCTATATCACCTCGATGCATCGGTAGGTCTCATGAGACAAACTAGTGTCTTGGCACAAGGCCTTGACAAAATATTATTTGTAGTCTTGGCACAAGGCATTGGCTATGTTGTTATGATAGTCTGGAATTATGCATTCCATCATTATGAATGTGGTTATTGATATTGCATGTGATTATTCGATTAGCATAATATCCATGTGAATATGTAAATGGAATTACTTCATTTTATTTTTGCCATAATATGTTTAAGTTCAAGTTTAAAAGGCTTTTGTTTTAGTTATACATTGTCTTAAATGTTTATTCTAATTTATGAAAGTTTCCGCTATGTTTTTATCCTTACTGGGCATTTGAGATCACCCCTTTCAATGTTTTATTTTTCCCAGGATGTTCAGATTTAATTTATGAATAACCTGCAGGGATAGTATGTGGGGATATGAGTGTGGACTTTGAAGAAAAGATGTTGTTATAGTTTTCATTTTTATGATGTAATGTAAGACTTATGAATATATATAGTGTTTCCAAGGCTACTAAGCCAATCGGTCTTTATAGATTTGATCATTCTTGTGATCATGCCAATGTTATGTAATAATGCACCGACTCTGGGTAACAGGGGCCGGGGCATTACATCAGACAATTTCATCATAGCTATCAAAGTTACGGATCTCCTGGGATTTTCTTAGGCTAGGTTTTAGCCTACCAAAGAAGCGGTTAACCTTGAATTTGAGGGTAATAGAAAATATAGAGGCATATCATGCAAGAATTGTGAAGTTTTCCTTTTATTCTCTAATGGATTTATTGTCTTTTTTTTTCTTGAGGGAAATGAAGTCCCTTTCTAGCATAAGTTAGAGGGTGCAAGGAAAATATTTATCGAAATACATTTTTCAAAAATCCTTCTATTCCAACGCCTCAATATCCTCCTCAAACTTTTTATTTTGGAACAATGTCCACCATCAATCAGCTTCACCCTCCATACAATAAGAATCTAGAAGAAGATTCTCTTGTTCATATCATTGAAGGATATAAGATGATATTTTCAATAGAGTCGATCCATTGTTCGACAGTTGAGGGATCATATGATCCATTAAAATTATGAGGCCTTTGTCTCATTAAGCTC
The DNA here is from genome assembly GCA_963277665.1 of Viscum album. Taxonomy (NCBI): domain Eukaryota; kingdom Viridiplantae; phylum Streptophyta; class Magnoliopsida; order Santalales; family Viscaceae; genus Viscum; species Viscum album. Next base: position 351,383,625 of record OY728125.1, on the reverse strand, counting down.
TCGATTGCGAATTTTTATTTCATAGGTGGGTTTAACGTTCAACTTGACCCATGTTTCTATTCAAAACATTAGTTAACTAAGATAGTATCATGACAATGTTCGTTATTCCCACTCCCATCAGATTGTGCATCTCATTAGAAAAGTCATAACATTGATCTTCATATTAGTTGTTAGCCGGAGTCCTCTTATTACCATCCATTGGATGGAATAAAATGAATTTTATGGGTAACACAAATAGGGTAATCTCAGGGAAAAATTGATGACTTATAAATTACATTTATTTCATTAACTTATGAGTCTAAGGATTCAATCTATGTTATCAACGATGTACTTACCAAGATATGTTCTTAGGGGTGTTGTTTTTATTCCATTAAGAATAGTTCATACCAAGCTTGTGAATTTATCAAAGCATATCCCCTGTGAGTGTCGTAACCAAGAGTGCAGCAGGGCCCTTTTCTAGGTACCAGGATACCCTGGGTCAAGCCTGAAACTCCTTGCAAGAGTCTTCACTCCAAGGTACAACAATGCCAGATCTGCCTCTATATTATCGTATCTGGCCATCGATGTATTTTTTTTGATAAACCACTGAATCAATACTCACCAAAACACTGGTATGTTTTTATTATACTTTTTCTTATCCCTAAGTCTTTCACTATGATTTTCTAATAAAAATCCCAAAAATAAATAAATATATCCACTAATAAGAACTATAAAAACTTTTATTTTTATTAAAAACTTAATCATGACTTATTTCATAAAATATTCACTTGATACAACACATAATATTGAGAGTTATATTGTATTTGGGGCTTAGGAACATTACATAATGACTTAAAACATGAAACTCAACATATTTATTGAAAACTCCCTTTACATGACCATAATATTTCCTCGTACTTAGCATTGCATGGGATAACCTGAGGACATGTATAAGAGAAGGGTGATATATAAATCCCAGAAATGGAGTAAAAAAGGTTGAACATGAAGAATACAATACATGTCAGGAGATAGGAATATCAGTGGAGCATAATAGAAACATGAACATTAAGGCATGATGTAGCATGATTATTATAACATGGAAATGTGGAGACAACACTTAACATGGTATTAGCATGATCCAGGGATCATTGTACAAGAGTAATTAGTAAACCCTCATAGTAACTGAATTAGCATGAGTAAACCCTCATTTCACATGATTAATCGTGATATTAATCTTTACCCAATGAATTTGAGCGCTATCCGGGTCCACCCTTCTTAAAAATTTCATCTCATGCATAATTGTTCCACATGGATTTTACAACATGGATTCAATAAAGATCATCATTTATTCCAGGATAAAGGAATGTGGAATTATTACATGAAACACTATATACAATATGTAAACATGCATAAAGGTTAATACCCTTGATAGAGAAATGGGAATGGTATTCACGACATAATGTATCTGTCTTGGAAAATCACGGTAAAAATTTCGGCAGCATAACAACGTGACATAAGAATTCATAAAAATGGTCGATGAGAGATAAAGTGGTGTCTTATCATTTTTACACGAAATGGATAGTAATGGGGTTATATAGATACATGTCTCAACATATGTAATGTAATTTATATTAATAATAAGAATGAATTGTTTGAATATAAATGAGGAGAGATAAATTACTTACATAATTTCAGCATGGTAACAGGTGTACATGAGAGGAATTAATGAGAAATAAAGAGGTATGTAATCATTAAAAAAGAAGGAGGGAAGTATGGGGGAGGTGAGAAATCATACCCCAACATTTTTATTTGAAATTAAAAGGGTATAACGATGTAATGAAATTTTGGCAAAAAAAATAAAGGAAGAAATCCCTTACTTGGAAGTTTGGTCCTAAATGCTTGGGAGAGGCTCGATAGAGGCATATTGGGAGCTTGGGGCACCTTGGGAGGATTATAGAGAGAGGTGGGTAGGGGTTGGGTGAGCCCCAAAGGATTTCAGTGAAGAGTAAGTGGGAACATGGGTGGGTTTATATAGGAAAATGGAGGGAATCCTTTATTATTTAGGTTTGGGACCCTACAAATTAAATTAATCCAAACCACAAACCAAACTACAGTTTATGCCAATAGTTTTATCCAAAGGGGATTGGAAAAAAATTATTTTATTCGTCCAATGGCCGAAATTATTCAAATATTTGGATTTCTTATGTGTAGGTGAGTCACACTCTCAAGAAAATCATTTTAAAAAGTTAAATTTTTTTATAAGTCTTTGAGGGTCCACTAAATCTTTGTAAAATAAATCAAACGATCCCAAAATCAAATTATTTTGTTTGAATAACTAATATTGGTTGGAAATACAATTTATAATTTTTTATTATATCAGTATTGGTATATTATGAAGACATAAAACACATTATATAATTTAACAGTATTTAATTTTTACCCAAATATTCAACTGTCTCAGAAAATTATGAAAAATTCACCATTGGATAATTTTGACATCCTAATTCAAAAAATAATATTCATTTTATCTAAATAATTTTATAAAAATTTGAATTTTTTACTTTTAATATAAAAACATATGTTTATCAAAAATTCATTGGTTTTGACAAGAAATAGTACTCAATCCATAATAAAAATCCGAATTGTATTCATAATAATGATTGGGTCATTTATATTTAATAAAAATTAATTTAGTTATAATATTCTTTTAAAATATTATTTAATTAAAAAATACAATAATTCTTTAAAATATATTTCTGAATTAATATAAAAATTCTTTTTTTTTCTTTAAAATCTATTTAAAAAGTAACAATAATAAAATGAATGTATATTCTCTATAAAAATTGATGTACAAAATCATAGTACTAGGGATCATTAAATAACCCCTTTCTAACACCCACATAAGAAAGAAGGGTAATGTGTGTGATGGTGAAAAACTCTTGGGGTGGATCGGATAACATTGGTGGGGTGGTAATATTTATGAACCTCTATTTCTCCCATATGCAGTTCTGTTCGAGATTAACGTTTTGAAGCTCGAATTGGTCTTAGTAAGTAGATAAGATCAATTATTCCACCTCCTTTCTGAGATACAACAAATGGGCATCGTATGGAACAATTCTAAGAGATGAAGCCACCACTTCTTTTTTTCGGAGTAAATTGGATTTGTTAAAGCCATATATTTATACTAATCATGTGATCACTGTTTAAAGGCTATATTAGAGAGGGTCATAATTCTTATAGGTATTTTAAAATCCAAAATCATAAAACAAACGAAGTGATTAAATTTTATATATCTTTAAAAATAAATTTAATTAAATTAGTAGGTATATTCATTAATGAATGTTTGGGTCATTACAATTTTGGTATAAACCCAAAGGAGATACCTGAATAAGAGGTAACATTATTCAATGATAATTGTTGTTTCATTTACTAATGCACCCATTAATTTTTTTATATCATGATTAAATAATAATACTTTTAAATTAAATACATTATATTTGTTTGTTCTAATATTTATACCTACATTTTCACACATATCCATCAAATGGGACATGCAATCATTGTTTGTGTGTATGATGGACTATCGCCTCATGAACTGATGCCGTTAATAATTTCATTAATAACTTTAATGGTTGGAAACAATTATGGATTTATAGTTTATATTATATATATATATTTAATTTATTTATTCTTTTTAAAATTTTTATATAACCATAAATTCAGGCATTAAGTTTTTTGGGAATATGATAACATCATTTATGGACATGGTAACTACTGCCTCCTCAAAGTGTTGTGATTCAATCACAATATAAATTTAATGAATTAATTATGGGTTTTATAAACAAAAATGACATATATGAAATAAATATGATAATATAGTTATAATATATATAAATTTATTACGGCATCCCTACTTTTTATTGCATAACATTACATAGCATTTTAAAAACAAAGGATCTTTTAAGGATTAGTGTCTTGGAATAAAGGTACATAATACATGAATCTTTAAAAACTTATTATATTCCATGTGAAAGGATTATTAAATTTTCATACTAAGTAAATTTATTACATCTCATAACCTGGGGACATACATCAATGGAAATAGTGAGCTTAAGGTCAAGTAAGGGATAATAAGTGAAATAATTTACTTGTGATATTGAGGAATATAAATAATAACTTTAGGAATATCATAAGATAATGATAAATTGGAATATAATAAATAAATGAACATGAGTCATAAATTTTAAATGTGTCTGCAACATTCAATTGAAACATTAATAAGCATATCACTAAGGCCCATCCCTAAGGTTTCATAAAAACTACTAGGGTTATTCACCAAGGTATCATAAAACTTGTCATATCTAGAGATTAAATTCATTACCCAATACATTAGAGTGATATCTGGGGAAACCATTAATATGAATTAATTAATTTAAGATTCATAGATCATAATAAAACATCTCAGAAATAACATGTGGATAATAAGAAAGATGTGTTTCATATTAAAATCATGCAATTTTAAAAAGTGCTTAAAACGTGATGCTTTTGTCATTCTAAAACCACAAAAATGAAGGTTTTTTTCATGTATTTTAAACCAAGAATTAATATTGATAATTTATAAATCTATTTGAATAATCATGGAGAAGATAGAGGTTTATATATTCATAAAATAAATTAAAATAATTTGTTGATAAAAAGGGAGAAATTTTGAGACAAAAATCTACCAGCATAATGGCTATAAAATATGGGTTTAGAAAACATTTAAAAGATAGGTGACAAGAATATAAAACTCATAAATTAATCTTAACATTGTAATGGGATTTAATAAAATGGATAGAAGAACATTTTTTTTAAATTTTAAGGACATACCATATAAAAAAGTAAATTTAAAGGAAAAGAGATGTTGAGATTTACATTACCATGAAGAGTGACTCCTAAAAATCAAAGATCAGGAAATTGGGGGATTGAGAAACCCTTGAGAGGACTCTTATAGTTAATAATATCAGAAATTTGAGGATAGTAAAATGATAATGAAATCTAATATTAGAATGGGTGGGGTTTTAAAGAAAAATTGTGGGAGTTTTTTATTAATTTATGAGGACACCTCATTAGTTGTATTTGAAAAATCATGGGATTTCAGATGCTATTGGCCACTAGGGGCACCTCATATCATATTTTAATGAAAAAGAGTTGAAAAAATTTTTAAATTACATACTGAATCTTTATAATGTAATTAAACACACAGAAAACATAAAACTATGTTTTTTCCTATTCACCAAAAAACCAAATATTTTATAAAAATATCATAAATTTATTATAACCGGACATTGACCCTATGAATTCAAAAATGAAATTAATTTTATCATAATAATTTTCTAAGTATTATAAATTTATATTTTGACCATATAAATACTTAGTTATTAAAAATAATAGCGGACAAGAAAATACATAGTAACCTCCACAGTATATTTTTTGACTCTTGAAAAAAATAAAATTATTTTTATCATTTTTAATTAAATAGTAGTGTATTTATAACACTATTTTATTATAATAAAAATTAATTAGAAAATATTACTTTAATATAATAAATCATATCTCTATGAAATGTACAAGTTTAACCCGAAAAATCAATTTATCAAATTCCATCTCAAATTTTAAGAAAAAAAATTCTTAAAACGGAAATGATGAAAGAAAAATTTTATTTAAAATAAGGTATTACATTTAAAGTAACTAGGAACTTGACACATAACCCCTTAAAACACCCATATACGTCATAAGGGTAAGGTGTGTAATGGTGCTGGACTCTTAGGGAGACTCAGATAACATCACCTGTGTAGTATTATCCACTATCTTGAACTTCTTCTATAGGTTATTTTATTTAATCTTAACATGTTAAAGCTCAGCTTGGTCTTGTTCAAGAGTGAATCCCATTAACACTACCTCCATCCCAAGCTCCAAAAATGTGCTTCGTAAGACCCGATTATACTAGATGTGGCCATAAATCTTCTTTCAACATTAATCAACCAAAATCATTTCTATTTATAAACAATAATAATAGTGTTGAGTGTTTAGTTTCAATTAGTCATATTGAACAAACATAATAATTGGACAACGATCATATAACGGTCAAAACCCAAATGTCGCATTTCAATTAATTTCACTTCACTAGTAGAGGGATATAGTTTTATTGGGTACAAAAAAATATAACACACATTTTTTGGAATCAATTATTATTAGAAAAGTTATATTTGTTACTTGTATAATTTACATTTAATTATTTTAAAAATGATAAGGAAATTATAGTAGCGTTCATGCATTTGTACGACCTACCGTCTCCATTAACGATGCATTTTATTTATATCTTGATATTATATAAATTATTTTAGATATATATATATATATTGAATATTTATGATATTTAAATCATGGTATAAATATTTTAGATTAATAAATCATTACCGACATATGAAGAAAAAATAACAAGGAAAAATATATTAGAAAAACATGGAAATTAACACCTGAAACAATGAAAATTATAAAATATTATTATCTAATGGGTAATAAGATATTATAAGAAGAACAGATATGATATTATAAATATGATTATGGTTCTCTTAAAAGTTAATAACATGCTTACAACCATTAAATGATATTTTAATTTACATTCACCCAAAAGGAAACACGAGGTATGAGATTCTTGCCTCACTTTTCTTTGCGCGATGCATATACAATTTTCACCACTTATTTATTTTGTGTAGTACATATACTAGACCAATTTTATATCTTATCCTGAATAAATTTTTCTTCATGATATTTAATATTTCATTTGAATTTATTTCTTTTATGGGGATTATAAATTCAATAGTTACCATGTGGTACATGATTTCTTCTTAATTTCATTTCATTAAGGAATATTGTTTTATTATGAACCAAATTTGTATTTTACAGTGCATATAATTTCATTTGAAAATTAATATCTTGAATGCTACATTCTTCATGGTATTTTTAGTTTCAATTTGAATTATTTTATTAAAGGGGATTTGAACTTAAAGTCACCAAGTGGTAAAGATATTTCAAAACTCAATTCCTTTTCATTGGGTTTTATTACTTCATCGTTATCAATAATATTTTATGATTATATGTATAATGACTTTGACATTCTATTGATGTATTAACAATTCATTTATGTGTATTTACAGTTTATGCACATGATCAATTAGTTGATTAATTATCACTTCATTGTTATGTTCATTTTAATGGTTTATCTCAAAATCTCTTTCTAATCAAGATTATTTACTCTTTAATTTTATTTATTGGAAATTATATAATATTTTTTAATAAAAACCTTTATTTTAGTATACTATATTTATTCATAATATTTTACAAGTAATAGTATCATTTTTTCACTCCTTGGTACTTAAAATGTTTTTTAGAAAACTCGAATCTATTTGTGTCTTCGTTCGGTGAACTATACTATCACAAAACCAAGGTTATAAAAATTATTTAAAAAAATGTTTTAACCATTAAAAAATGATTTAAAAAACAAAATTTTACACCATTTTTATTTTAAAGAATCATCTTGTCTCTTTTCAAATAAGGCACGTTTCTATTGTTATAACCGAGTAAAACAAATGTTCTTTTTTTCATTTATGGAAGAATTGATGTCATTTATTTGAAGCTTCCTTGGAAATTTAACAAATTCGTTTTTAAAGAAAATATTTTTAAAAGTTATTTTGATATAATTTTTTTTAAAATTTGTTTTTAAAATGTAAAAGGATATTTTCTTTAAGAATAATTTTCAAGGATATTTTTATAATACTCATATTGATCAATGAAAAAGACCCTTTATTTTTACTCGTTGGATTTTTTATAATAATACCATCCTTATTATTCCTCTGGTTGGTTTATGATTGATTTAGATTAGGATTATATTGATATTGACTTCCTTGATTCATTTTTAGTCCCATTATAATATTTAATTTCAAGTGACCATTGAACATTAAATATACCCAAAATATTAATATCATTTATGATGGATATTATTATTGCCTAAATAGTATACCATTTTTACATATGGTGTTTACTTTGAAAGTTATTTTTTATCTTGGGAAATATTAGTAAATCCACTTTTTTACTCAATATAGATAGTTGATAAGGGCCATTTTTTATTAACTAAATATATTATTTGATATATGAGGAATGATTTGGATATGTATAACATGTGTGGGCCTGGTTATAGATATCCCCTCAATGCACTGTTAATGTCATGGGAGGAGTTAGCTAGCTAGACTTAGTGGATTTTTCACCCAGTATGTTTTTACTATCTTGTGAAAGGTATTTATGTTAAATCTATGATGTACTAAGGAAACATGGTATATAACAATTAATTATTGGGAATATTCAGATTCAGTTATTATTTTCCATTAGATTCTCACTATGAAAAAAATCTATGGATACATTTATTGTCAGTTTATTGATTAAATGGAAATATTTTCTGTTATTAACCTTGAAATTTTTATTATGACTTATCTAGTTATTTAAATGTAATGTGTGTTCATGTATTTATCTCTCCATATTTTTTAAGAACTCTCTCTTAGTTTATTGATTATATTGTATGTGTGTCCAGTTATTTACCTTCCATATTAATTATTATCATTGATTCATGTTGTTTTCATTGTACTTCACACTTATAGAGCATTTGATATCACCCTTATTTTTACCATTACCAAGTAATCAATAATGTATACTAAGAGATATATAAAATAATAGGCTAAGTTGGAATAAATTTATCCTTGAAAAAAAAATTATGTTATAATAAGTGTATTCAGTTATAATACAAGACTCATGTATGTTTCTAGTTTACCAATAATGCTAAACTCTTCCGCCCTTTGGAATTTGAATACTTTTAGTCATGAAAATTTAATGGAATTAGGCACTAGAACCATAATTTTTGGGGTTGTTTCGCTACAATTGATATAAAAAGGAAGTTTAGTAGCAACCATGGAAACTAGATTTAGTAAAACCCAGAGTAGGGAACATAACCCTATGATTGAATTTAAGGATTATCATAGGAGAATATAAGTATTTATTAAATTAGAAGTTATGGATATCATTATAGAATTATGAGATTAAGGTTGATCATAATATCTATATCAAAAAAATCACTTTTTAGGTTTTTTATAATGGGAGTCTACCAAGATTAAATACATTTTAGAGAAACTTGTGAAAAGTATAAGTTTGGGTGGAAACATTTATCTTATAAATAATTAAATTACAATTTATAGGTGTAATTTTAAAGGTATTTATAACCTTTATAGGCCATATGATCCATATTGACATCTTAGTAATAGTAAAATAATATTAGTAGACTTTGTAAAAAAAATATTTGTTGAAAAACATAGAAAAATGTTATTTAATGAATAAATTTCATGGATGTAAATCAAATTTTTGGGAATTACATTGGAATTACATGGGAATTATATTAATATGGTTTATAAAAAGGACAAATTGTATGCCGTGTGACAATCCATAAAATCTGGTAAGGTGGTGGGGCTTCAAAACATGATCCAAAGATGATAAGGGTTTCACACATACCATTGGCCTACATGGTGTGCTCGTAAATATATCATTGATTTTAGTTGAAAAGCTTGACGAAAAAACATGAATGATTAACCAATAGTATTAATTTTTTAGTTTTATAGATTAATGTATTTACAATATTGGTTTTGGAAAATAATTAGAGGCAAATATAAAGATGTGTTTTATAGATCATATGATCCGTTAAAAGAAAATTTTAGTGCTTCAGGAATACAAATTCATTTCTATATATTCTTTTCATAGAGTAAGGGATGAACTGGAAATTGATCGAAGAAAAACCAGAGGAATAAATTATGTTTATATAAATATATAAGTAATTATATTTTCAAATATTATTAGTAAGTAATATAATTTCTCATAATTAATAAAATAGTCTAGAAATAAAATGTCATCCCAACACCTTACTATTTTATGAAATGATGGTCTTTTAAATTAACACAAATTTATGGTTTTGAGGCCCCCATTTTTCCATTGATCAATGAATTTTTTGTGATCAATGAACTTAATATCTATAATTAGACACGCTTTTCCTAAAAGTCAATATCTTCACTTTCCACTAATGTTATCCTACTTAGAAACATAGTTATATGTTATTCCTTATGTCTTTTATATATCTTACTCTCTATTATAAAGAGGATAGTTTATTAAACATTTTAAGATGTTGGATTTATTTTAATTGATTTTAAAATATAAATACCTTGATTAATAAGATCATTTTAAATTGTGAGGACACAATTTAATTCAGGTGGTGGATAATGTAACGTCTCCAAATTCTAATGTAATAATATGGTGTTCGATAACGTGTATAACATGGAACACCAAGTATACAAGGGAATATAATGTCGTGAGACTTTAAAATATATTTAAGATTTTAAATGAACATAATGTATTCTATTTCTTTAAATGAACACAATACTGAGTTATCTTTTATCACACACAACAAATATTATTTTCGATTTCTTGTGCTACTTGTAAGGCCAAGTTTTACCGAAAAAAATATACGATTAAAATATTATTATTTAATATAATAACATAAAACCATGACATTAAATTTTTATTTATGAATATTAATAACTAACATATGAAAAAATATGATTGAATTAATTAATTTCAAATTAATTATAAATGAATATAATAACCAATTAAATATAAAGGGGATGTTTTTATAAAAACTATTATTATGAGCCAAATGTATTTTATCATAATAAATTAAATTAATTAATATTAGTGAAAGATATTATTGATATATATATATATATATATATTATATTCAATCAAATATTTTTGATATTTATCCAATATATTTTATCGGAATAAGATAAGAATAAATCTAGTTTTATGCATAAAAATTGAATTTTTCAAAAAACAAATTTCCTCCTTTTAATGGTTCACATATGTCAAAAATATAATACAGAAAATTTATATATTTTATATGAAATAATAATCTCAATTTAAAATTTAAATGTTTAAAATATCATAGGATTGATGTTTTATATTTTTTTTGAGAAGTTTTATTTTTTGATGAATAGTAAACAATACTACATTTTAATTGAAACATATTTTTCATCTAATTTAATTATATAGGTAAATTATACTTTAATTATGTTTTAAAATATGTTTAGTTATATTATAAATCAATTATACAATTTATGTCATTGAAATAATTTTCAATGTGACATTGGATATAAAAACATTTCAAACGTTTGAGTATTTTTACATAAACAAACCTCTTTGTATTCCCATATGCGGGTTATAATTTAAATTAATTTATGCCAATAATGTAATTTAAATTATGAAAAATGTATTCCAAATTTTTAATAATAATTATTTAAAATTTCTAGTAAGGTCAAACTATTTTTGTTTAAAAATATCATCGAAAGTAATTAAAATTAATTATAGTGATTAAAAGAAAAAATAGCTTAGCAAGCGACTAAACCTTAATCATAAGGGCCAAATTAACCTATAAACATTTAAAAAACCTATTTTATGGGAATATTTAGACCATAAACTTAGTTTTATCTAATTGGGTTCATTATTTGACGAAATGATATAAGGGATGCCTCTCAATATTGTTTAAATGTTTTATATTTACATGAATGCGACTCCTCCTCCACTATAAATAGGTACAAAACCCTCCCACTTATTCCAATATATAAAGACATTTTGATCATCAAAAACCGGAAAAAATAATCTCCCAATATCTCTATAATTGTCCAAGAATCCTTACTTTTGGAATAAATCAAAAAAGATGAATTCTTTTGGTATAATCGAAAAGGAGTTACTCGAATAAGAGGTATCATTCTTCAATGATCACTTTGGTTTCATTTACTTATACACCCCTTCATTTATTTTTATATCATGATTAAATAATAACCCTAGTCTATTATATATAATGATATGTCTTTTATTATAAGTGTTCTACCAAAAGTTTCACAAACACCCCTCAAATGGGAAACACAATCATTGTTTGGGTGTACCGAGAACTACCGCCTCATGAACTGATGACATTCATTATTCAATTACCACCTTTCAAGGTTGTGAATAATGGTGTTTTTATTGTTTATTAATGATATATATAGTATTTATAATTTATTTATTTATTTTTAACTTTTTTATATAACCATTCCTTTATTTATTCCAGTTTATGGGAGTACGATAACATAGTTTGTGGGTTCGTGCGCTACTGCCTTCTCAAAGTTATGTGATTAGTTCACACTATAACTGTAATGTAGTAAGAATTATTATAAAAAATAAGTGTGACATATATGACATAAATATGATACTGGAATTATAATATATATATATCCTTTAATTGTCATTATTTTAAATATGACAAGGAAATGGAATTAGCGTTCACTCGTACATACGGCCTACCGTCCCCATGAACGGTGCATTTAATTTATATCTCAATTATTATTATTATTATAAATATATATAATTAATATTAATGAAATTAAAATAATATTTTACATCCTATATTTGAAGAAATAATGACCAACTTAATAATAACAAAAATAAAAACTCAAAACATACTTGAAAAACATGACAATTAACACCCAAACCGCTAAAAATAATATAATATTTCTAACAAATGGGTAATAATATATTTTAGTAAGACAATATATGATATTTTAAATATGATTAGGGCTCTATTATAAGTTAATAAGATGATTAAACTGTTATACAGAAGGTTAAAGTATGTTCACCAGAAAAGAGATACCATGTATGGTATTCTTGTCTAAATTTTATTTCCGTAAAGAATACACCATTATCACCACTTATTTATTTTGTGTGATGTATGTAATTACCCTATTTTATTCAATATCATTATTACATTTATCTTCATAATAACAACTAAAAATTCTAAAGTACATCTTTGTATTGAATAGCACATATGATATACAACACCAAGTATAAAAAAAGAATATATTGACCTGATACATTACTATATATTTTCTATATTAAATTAATATAATATATTACATATATTTTAATGAATGAAATACTGATTTATCATGTGTTACATGCAAGACTGAGTTTTACCAAATAGCAATGTATTATTAAAATATTATTAAAATATTTTTATTTAATATTATATAATCTAAACGAGTTGTTAAGTTCACAGCTATGAATATTATTAACTAACGTATGAAAACTTATGGTTAATATAAATATATAATTAATTCATGGGTTTCCAATTAATGAGAAATGAATATAAGAACCAATTAAATATAAAAAGAAATATTTTTATTTTTATACTACAAAAAGAGTTTTTTCTAAATAAACACTATTAATAAAAATTAGTTAATTATTTTAATTAAATTTATATGTTATATATTGAATAAAATATTATTGATATCTATCCAATAGGTTTTGTATGCATAATATAATAACAAACCCTATTTCAAACATAAAACCTATACTGTTTTATAATGATAATTTTATTTCTTTTTAATAGAGAACCTTTTTTAAATATGAATTTTGAAACATTTATTAGTTTAATAATTAAAAATAAAATTATTTATTGAAATATAAATATAAAAATTATGTTAAAGTTGTTGTTTGATATTTTTCAGAAATATGTCAGTTATTAATGAATAGTTAAAAATACAAATTCTAGTTCAAAACTACTTTTTCATCTAATTTACATATAAGGTTGAATTATGTTTTATATAAGTTTTATAATTTAATTATATAATATTTTTATCCATTAATCCAATTTAGGTAATTGGGATGAATTTCACTTTGAAACAGACTATAAAAATATAGCAGATGTTTGGATGTTTTTACTTTAAAAAACTGCATTGGTGTCCCACCTACAAGATGAATTTTTAATTAATTTCTTCCACAACTATGATTGTATTTCAAAAAATGGATTCCATTTTTGGAATAAAAATAATTTATATTTTATAATAATACAAAATTTTTTTTGACCAAAAATAGTAATGGAAGTGATTAGAATTAATTACAACGATTAAGGTTAAATTAAGCTTAATAAGGCACTAAACCTTAAACGTAAGGCTCAAAAAAACATATAAACATGTTTAAAGTCTATTATATAGACATATATCTACTCTATCCTATCTCGTATTGAATTGGGTCCATTATTAGATCCACTTTCAAAATGAAAAATGTGCATGGAATTCCATTATCAAAATATTATAGAAGTTCCACTCATCCTCCACTGTAAAAGTACACCACTTCTCCCCATTCATCACACCTCCAAAACCAATTATTTTAGCCTAATATTAATAAATAGAATCCAAAATTCCACACCTTTACCATTAATCCTCTCATTATGAAGCAATAATTACATGGAATCCTTTTGGTACAAACCATAAAAAGTTACACGACTAAGAGGTAACATATTTTCTTAAGCTCTCTAGTTTCATTACAATTATCCACATATAAAATATCATTATTCCATGAATATATAAAAAATATTATAATTAATATACTATGATGTTTTTTTGAAAATATTTTTAGCTACACTTACACTCAACCCCTTCAAATGGGTAACAAAGATACGATTTCTATGTACGCCCAACAACTACCTCCCAAAATGACGATTATTCAGTTTTCCTTTACGACCTATCATGGTGTACTTTATGATATAAAACATATTTATATATGATAAATAAAATGTTAATAATGTATTTATTATTATATAATAGTTATTTATAACATACCTTTAGGGTTTCATCTTGTGTATATAATATAATATTGCTTGAGTATGTGTAGACCACCGCCCCCTCAAATCTATATGACTCATTCATACCATACATGGAATGCATAAAGGATGGTTTTAATAATAAAATATTAAATATATAATATATATTTGATACTGTAATTTTAATATACATGTTTATCATTTATTTTTCATTATTTTAATACAAAAAATGAAAGTAGTGTTCATTCATACGTACGACCTACCATCTCCATGAACGATGCACTTAATTATTATATAAAAATATAACAGACTATTATAAATACTTATATGTTGAATATATAAGATAATTAATTCATGTTTCACTTTTTTAGATGACTAAATCATTATATAATTAATATGAACAACAAATCACAAGTCAATCGTACTTGAAAAAATAAGGAAATTAAGACCAAAACTAGTTAAAATAATGAAAGAGGGTTAACAAAAATGGTAATAGAATATTATAAAAATTTAATATAAGATAATATAAATATTAGTATGGTACTAGTATAAGTTATTAACATATTTTTAACTAGTATATAGGAGGATAAATACCACAAAAAAGGACATGGTAATAAAATTTTGTCTTAATTAACATTTTATTCAGACTTATTTGTTATTATACCCCAATTCACTTTTATTTGGTGTATACACTACCTTTTTATTGTTATATCATAAATCCACTTATTCTCATGATATTATAAGTTTCATTTAATTTTATACCTTTCTGGATATTATGATTCAAATGGTTCAAAATGGTATGGGACACTTTGGAATGTTTAAAGATTATTCTCCTTAAGAATGTTATTACTGATTATATTTGAAATATTAATTGTTTTTGTTATTGCTAACTGATAATAGAAATATGAAAATTGTTGAAATATTTTTTCATTATAAATTTACTTGAATATAAATATTCTCATATAATGGATGTATGTTTTTCTTAAAACCTTTAACATTTTACATAAATTGTTTTCTTTGAATGTTTTTTGATTAATTGGGAAATAAATAATATATCCATATTTATATTTCAATATTGTTATTTTATATGGAATATCATTTACTATTAAATATGAGGAATGTATTGGACTAGACATTATGTGTGGGGCCAATACATTATAGATCTCCTCGATTAATCCACTTATTCTCATTAGAAAAATTAGTTGGCCAAATTAAATGGGTTTCTATCCATTGTTTTAAACTATCTTGTGAAAGCTATTGATGGTATATGTTTACATGTCCCTTAGATGTGATGTACATAAAGAAAAAATTTCCCTCATTTACTTTTAGTTATTATTTATCTATAAGATGTTGTGTCTGTATATCTATTGATGTAATACATTTTTAATTTATTAATTTATGGAATGCGTTTTAGTTTCTTCCCTTGACATATTAATTATGACTAATATAATTCTGTAAATGGAAATTGTGCTCAATTATTTACCTTATGAAAAGATTGATTCATTATTTCTTCCATTGTATTTACCCTTACTGAGCATTTGAGCTCACCTTTATTATCATTCATTCCCCATGTTATGAAGAAGGTAACTTTGAATAAGCTTTCAAAGATGTGGTTTATTTTAGTTTATTGTGTAGCATGTTTTATTTTGTTTTACCAATATATTAAGTGTGTCATGTATGCAATATGTACTTCCAAGACAAATACACTAATAAGTCCATCGTGATTTGATTCCTTATAATAATTCCAATGTAATAAAATATTACACAATCTGATGGATTTTGGGGTCAAGGATTTACAGTTGGTATTAGAAGAATTTTAGTAGAAACTGTAGAAACTAGATTAAAAAACATAGATTATTGATCACAACCATATGTTTTACATTGAGAATATATATTCAATAACATACTATAATTTTTGTAAGGTAGTGATTATGTGGGTATTTCTACTAACACGTCCCAGTCTGGATACTATAAGTTGATGTGGTTCTGGGATAATTGTACCTAGGGGTAAAAACTCTAACACAGTGTTCTAGACCTGACTTAGGATAGCCTAGTGCACAAAAAAGGGTCTTACTATGCACCTGGTTACACTCAGAGGGAATATAGTTAAGATAGTTCATATTTCATTCCCATACCGTTATGATGGATTTGAAAGTAAATAGTTTCCCAATGTAACTATAGTTTAAGATTAAAGGATTCACTATGCATAAAGTTATGTTATGTTATAAACAATATTTATATTTATACAAATTTTATAAAATTATGAGATAGTCCAGTATATTCCATTACTTATAAATAGATTCTTTAAGGAATAATGTTATCAATACTCATAGAAAATGTAGAAATTTCCCTTATAAAGGAAAAATATAGCTGGTATTGGAAATTATAAAGTTATTTATATATTAGGGAAACTTAGTCATGTTATAAAAAATAACCCTTCCCAAAAAGATAAAATTATTCCACAGAGAGACTCTCCTATGCTAGATCTCTTTATGTGGAAGAAGCCCCCATTATTTAGTGGGAATAATAATCCAATTATTATTGAGCAATGGATTAAGTCTCTCAAGAATATATTTATGTCCATGTAATTAAGAGAAAAGGAAAATGTTTCTCATATGGTCTATTTTCTCCAAGGTGATGTTGATTAGTGGTGGCCTCTGATCCATAATACAATGAAGGAAGAATAAAATGAACTGATGGAATGAAAACTTTTATGGAGACATTGTTTGATAAATACTTCCCTAATGATAAAAAAAATTAGAAGAAGAGAATGTTCCTTAGCATAAAGTGTAAGGATTAATAAATTGTTACATATTACGATGATATTTTTATAAAGTTAGCTTCATATGGTACATATTATATATGAAATAAAGTGTGTGATATCAACTACTTCATGGAAATTCTTAAACCAAATCATTGAAGGGTGTTGTTTTTTAAGAATTTATCATCATTAGAATATATTATTTTATGTTCCATCAAAATAATGATGGAATTATTGGGATCCTATGTATTAATGGAAAACCAATAGAATAAGTGGTCTTCTGAACACCATGAAAAATGAAATGAGCTAAATAATATGAAGGGAAATAATGATATTTCAACTTGCGATAACTATAGAAAGAATCCCCAAGGTAAATGGTTGAATGAATTGTGAGTTTGTTATATATGTGGAGAAAAGGGTCATTAGGAAAAATAATTAAAAGTGAAAAATTAAAATACTGATATTTATTGTTACAACCACCACGATATGGGTCACTACGCAAAATAATTCCCCAAATTTCAAGAGATTTTTCATCCAAATAATCTAAGGGATCAATGTCAAGCATATGTTTTTGATACAACCAAAGTGGAATGATTAATGTACTTATGTATTTCGATATATGAAATATTTTGTAAAAGTATCTTTTTATGAATTTCTCATCATATAATTTTTGAATTATGTAAGGATTATACTTTAATACATTTTCATTAAGTATTTGAGAATAATATTCTGATTATTATAAAGAAAGGATATTAAGTAGAAGTTGGAATTTTTCAGAAAACACATGATTGAGGGAAATAAAACCCTCAATAAATTCCTGATGTTGATACAACATCAAAGAAATGATTTATTTGGATATGGTTTGCCTACCTTGGAATTGAATAAGGACTTGAAAAAAAGTGGTATGTTCTATCACTCATGGAGTTTATAACACTTCTGGATTTAAGGAATATATCCAATTACATTTTTCTTACATAAGGAATAAGGAATAGTCCATGTTTCTAATAAGGTTTTATGGTAATTCAATTTATTACCATATTTCAAGTGGATACATTATAAAGTTATTCACATGTTTGGAATGTGAAAATTTTCAGCTACTTCATATTGATTAAAGGCTAATGATAGGTTCATTTTTGAAATGTAGTGACCATATTTATAAAGTGTTGAATCATAATCATTTAGAAAGTTTAACTATTTATGAAATGTTTTAATTTTTACTTTGGATACGGTTTTAGATATTGATATATTACACCACTATGTGATGAATCTTTTTTGAAGAGATAATGTATAAATAGATCAAGGAAAGACCAAAGGATACAATTGTTCTCATTGAAACATACCAAATAGGTATATTTACTTATATTTGTAGAGATTGAAATAACTACTCAACTCTAAAAAATGAGCTTGAAACAAAAAATGTTGTTATAGTAACTTCATTCTTGATGAATAAAATAGCCCTTACATCATCACATATTTAATGATTTTTGAATTTTATACTTCTCCTAACCATGTTCTCCAACACTCTCCACCAAAATATGATTGATAGAATTTTCCTCTGTATCAATGATTCCATTTCTCACCTATATTCTCCAACTAGGAGACCTAGTTACGTGACCATAGTAATCTCATTTCTCTCTTATTAATAATATGTGATATTAACCATTTTTATGATGGGGGTATTTCAAAAATGGTTTATTTTAAATTTCTATATCAGTAAGATCATGATTAAATTATGAGGATGCAATTTAATTAAGGTGGTTAGAATGTAACACCCAGAAATTATAAAGTATAACTTTATATTCAACAGTGTGTATGAAACACAACACCAAAGGAATATATTGACCCGATACATTAGAATATAATTTCTACATTAAATAAATATTATATATTCCATATTTTTTACTTCATTAATCACAGATTTATCTTGTGTTTCATGCAATATCACGTTTCACAAAATAACTACATATTATTAAAATATTATTATATAATATAATATGATATAACATAGCTTTTATATTATAGGTTATAAGTTTTATTAACAAATATATGAGAATTTATGGTTTATATAAATGTAAAATGAATTTGTGGGTTAACAATTAATGAGAAATGAAAATAAGAACCAATTAGATTTAAAAAAATATCATTATTTTTATGCTTCAAAAAATGTTTTGTCTAAAAAACAATAATTAATTTAAATTAGATAATTATTTTAATGAAATATATATATTATATATTCAATAAAATATTTTCTATATTTATCCATTAGTTTTGATATGCATATGATAATAACAAACCCTATTTAACACAAAAATACTTATATTTTTTATAAACGCAATTTTACCAGCTTTTATGGGAGAACCCATTTTAAATATTATTTTGAGACCTTTACTGATTTAATATATCAACATAAACTTTATAATTGAAACAGAAACACAAAAATAAGGATATAAATAATTTTCTATATTTTTTATCAAATGTATGATTTTTTAATGAATAGTTAAAAATACTGAATTTTAGTTCAAAACCAAATTTTCATCTAATTTAATTATAGTGTTATGTTATGTTTTAGATTGGTTTTAATTTTTAATTATATTTTATTTTTACCAATTAATACAATTTAGGTCATCGATATCAATTTTAATTTTAAATTGACTATAAAAACAAAGAATGATTTTGGACGATTTTAATTTTAAAATCTGCATTTCTGTCCAACCTGCTGAATGAATTTTAAATTAGGTTCTGTCACTTCTATGATTAAAATGTGAGAAAATTTATTCCATATTTAGAATTATAATCATCTATAATTTCTAATATTACCATCTTTGTTTTTGATAAAAAATATTAGTGAAAGTGATTAAAATTAATTAACACAACTAATCTTAAATTAAGCTTAATAAGGGACTAAACCTTAAACGTAAGATAAAAAAACTTATAATTTTTTCAAAGGAAATTGTATGTCCATATATTGAATCTATACTCACTTGGATATAATTGGTTCTATTATGGGATCCACTTTAAACAAGAAAAACGTGTATGTAATTCCCTTGTCAAAATATTACAAGAGTGACACTCCTACTCTACTATAAAAGGACACGACATCTCCCCATTCCTCACACCCCTCAAAACAATTAGGTTAAGAAAATATATTCACAAATATATTACTAAAATACCTAACCTATACCTTAAATCAAACTTTTTTATAGGTATCCTTCATAGGAATCCATTTAGTACAAACCAAAAGAAGTTACCCGGTGAAGAGGTAACATCTTCTCTCAAGCTCTCTAGTTTCATTTCCATTATCCAACCACTTAAATATATTTATTTAATTATTATATAACAGAACCAGATATTAAATATAGTATCATGTTTTAATGTAAATTGTTCTACCACCACTTACACACACCTCAATCTTATGGGTAATGAACATATTGTTTCTGTCTATGGAAAACCACTGCCTCATAAAATGATGATTGTTCAATTTTCATTTACCACCTATCACGATGCCCATTATGATGAAAAATATATTTATATTATATATATATATATATGATATTTATAATTTCTTTATACTTTTATAATTTTTATCAATAACATACCTTTATTCTTTCCATATTGTGTAGATTTGATAATTTTGTTTGAGGAAGTGTGGACTGTCGCCCCCTCAAGGCGATATGACTCATTCATGCCATACATGGAATGTATAAATGAAAGTTTTAATAAAATTATGTAACATATATAAAAAAGATATTACATTTGAATTATAATATACATATATATCATTTAGTTTTCATTCTTTTAATACAAAAAAGAAATGAAAGTAACATTCATGCAAACGTTGGCCCTACCATCTCCATGAACGGTGCACTTCTTTTATAATCTTAAAATATTATGGACTATTATAAGTACATATATACTTACTTTATATGATAAGTAATTCATATTTTACATTATCGGGATTTTGAAATCATTATCTAATTTATAGTTACAACAAATCACAAGTCAAACATACTTGAGAAAACTAAGAAATTAATATACAAAATAGTTAAAATAATCCAAGAGTGTTAACAAATGGGTAATAAAATGTTATAATATGTTAATATATGAAATTATAAACATGATAATGTTTATTATATAAGTTATTCCCATATTTTAAGTCACTATATAATTGGATAATGTCCACAAAACGAAAGTAAGTATAAGGTACGAGAATTTCGTCTCAATTTACATTTTATTGAGACTTATTTGTTATATATTAACTTTTATTTTGTGTACATACTACCATTTTCTCATTATATTGTATATCCACATAATCTCATGACATTATAAGTTTCATTAAATTTTATACATTTCTGGATATTGTGATTGAAATGTTTCAAAGTGGTATGGGTCACTTTAGAATGTCTAAAGATTATTTGCCTCAAGAATGTTCTTAGTGATTATCTTCTAAAAATCACTTCATTTTGAAATTGAAATCATTATATCAAAAAAATAGTTGTATTCATTTTTTGTTGTATATTTACTTGAATATATATATTCTCATACAATATATATTATTATTTCCCAAACTGTATACCATTTTACATTCATCGTTTACTTTGACAGTTATTTGATTAAATGGGGAGTAAATAATAAATCGGTATTTCTCATTAAATAACATTATTTGATAAGGAATATTATTTGTAATTTGATATGGGAAATATTTTGGACTGTAAATGTTGGGTGGATCCCATACGTTATATAGATCCTCGATGCGTCGACAGGTTCTCACGAGATGAATAAGTTTTATAAATTAAATGGAATTCTATCTATGGTATGAAGCCATCTTGTGAACGGACCCAACAATATAGGTTTTCATATGTCTTAGATATGGAATCCATTAAGAAATCACATCCCTCATTTAGGTTTATTTATTATTTTTCCATTTTATTTTGCGTTGACATATCTATGGATATACTTTATTCTCAGTTTATTGATTTATGGAATCAATTTCTATTTTATACCATGCCATATTAATTATGGCCTATCTAGTTGTGTAAATGGAAAGTGTGATAATTTATTTACCTTTACATATATATTATTTAATTTTTTCTTCTGTTTTATTTTCCCTTACTAGTAGTTTGAGATGACCTTTATTATGTGTTTTCAATATGTTTTGAAGAATAAAACTTTGAATAAGCTTTCAACAATGAAATTTATTTCAGTTTATTGTGTAACATGTTTTATTTTGTTTTAAAAATTTATTATGGGTTTCATGTATGAAATCTGGATTTCTAAGACTTCTAAACATATTGGTACTTCTGGATTTTATTCCCTCTAATAATTATAATGTAATAAAATAATGCATCAACTCTGGGATTTTAGAGTTGTGGTGTTACATTTATCGTATTTAAAGTTTCAGATGAAGTTATTTATTTCATGGGGATTATAAATTTAATAGTTACTAATTTGTAAGGTATTTCATCTAAATTTAATTTCATTTAGGAATATTGTATTATTTTGAACATAATTTATTTTATGTGATGTATATACTACCATATGAAATTTAATTTTAGGAACAATACATTATTCATGGTATTTTGAGTTCAAATTTAATTTTTTTTTCATATGTGCAGATTTGAACATAAAGTTACCAAGTGGTAAAGAAATTTCATAACTCTATTAATTTTCATTGGCTTATATTACTTCCTCTTTATCATTAATATTATATAATAATGTGTATGATTACATTGAATATCTATTGATGCATTTACAATTGTTTTATTTTACATTTGATACTTACTACAAATTAATTGTTTTCATTTTCAAAAACACTTTTTAAAGGTAAAGTGTGAAACCATATAAACAAAAATACAACAACAAAACAACCAAATATGAAATAAAACCTGATGAAATCACTGAGGATAAACCACCACAACAATTGTTCCATGTCACCAAGACTTCACAAAAGCACGACCCTTCGCCAAGCAGTCCCGTGCAGAAGTGCACAGGCATAAAAATGATGGTGAAGACATACCCTATCAAGCATCTAGATCCAAAAGGCCTATATCGATGAAGCCTTTATGCTCTGATCCCCATCTAGAGTAGGTCCAAGTAGTGTGCTAGAAACCAAACTTCACTACAAAATCGAGCAACACAAAGGTCCAAAGGCTTACACAACTTTCCCCAAACAATCCTTTATAAATAGCCTACCTAATCACCAATTTAAACATAGTCATTAAAAAGAAACCTGATATTACCCGAATCCGTATCTTGGAATAATTTCTAAGATAAGGATGAATCCTGTAAATCATCTACCTCAAACAATACCCTCTCAAACCCAGAATCTAGCTGGTCCCAGACCTGAATGTACTCCTCGATGATGATCCTTACTTTATTAAAACCATATACCAGAATTAGGTTTTTTCTATCAATCCAAGAACATTTATCCTCATTGAGATACACCTCTAGAGGCCTTCCCATTATTTTACCTACCTCTTCCTCTGTTTTGTTGAGCAAAAAGACCTTTTGATCCGTTCCTCTTCGGAACTGAAAATAATAACCAAGGTTTGATCGCCATGTTTCCCTGACCTCTGATCGATCAGGGTCCCCATAACTATATTTCTAACATTCTTCTTATTTGTAGAATGGGTCTCCAAAGGTGGAGTTAGAGAGGAGTAATCATTCCCACTTTCTTTCTCTCAGGACACCTATTTCTCTTTGGGCATGAAACCTCGTCTTCCAAGTGCTTCTGATCAATCCCACAGGGTACCTCCAGAACGACCCCTACTCCCTCGCCTAAAAATAGAATTCGAACCCATATCAGGCTATGAGAGAATGTCAAACCTTCTGGAAAATAAAATTGGTTTCTGAATCTAGACCGAACCCCCTACTTTCCCACTTTTTGGAATTGACCCATATGTGATGATCCCTTTCCTCCCCTTACACATCTCAACACTGCCCAACCCTAGCTCTTCAGCAACCAAATATGTCAAAATCACCTTCTCTCTATCCGACATTCGATCCATGACCGTGTTATCCATTCGATAAACCTCATTCAGGACCAGACCATCACCCTTCGACATAAAAAAGTAATGTCCATCCAGATCCTGCTTCAGCCTATGGAACACCTCAGACACCCGTGGATTAACCTAGGATACCGAGGCCTTCATCACCCAATAATTTTAAGATGTCCTCTCATTATAATAAATATTTTTTATTCTTTAATTTACATTAAATAAAATTATAATATCATTTTTTAATAAATCCTTTAATTTTCTTATAGTATAATTGTTTATGATAATTTTTAAGTAATAATGACATTTTTATAATCTTTTGTACTTAAAAAGTTTTATAAAATATTTTTTAGAAAACCCAACTCCAATTATCTATTCGTTCTAATATATATTTTCTATAAAACCCTTTTTTTAAACATGTTTTCAAAAATATTTTACGCATTTCAAAACGACTTTCAAAATACATTTTTACCCATTTATATTTTAAGGAATATTTTTTCACTTTCTAAAAAAGTAACTTTTCTAACCTTTTTAATGTGAAAAAGGAATGTTCTTTTTAACTTTTACAGAACTACCAAATGTCATTTTTTTGAAACATCCTTTTTAATTTTAGAATTTTTTTAAATAAAATGTTTTTAAAATTTATTTTCATTGAAAAGGGTTTTTTAAAATATTTTTCAAAATGAAAATGATATTTTCATCCAGAATTTTTTAAAGGTTATTTTTATAGTATTCATATTCATCAATGAAAACGACCATTTATTTTTAATCCACATGGGATATAATGTATTGATATTGACTTTATTCTTTCTCTAGATGGTTTATGATTCATTTGGAATAGGATAGTATTGAAATTAACTTCTTTGATTAACTTTTTAGTCACCTTGAAATATTCAATTTCCAATGATCATTAAACATTAAATTTACCCCAAATTTCTATATCATTTATCATGCGTCCGATTATATCCTAAATTTTACACCATTTTTACAAAATATGTTTACATTGAAAGTTATTTGATATCTAGTAAAATATTGATAAATAATCATCTTTAATTGTAACACCCCAAGCTTCCATGGTACACTTCTCTTTGAATAATAGAGCAGTGTGTGTTGTACGCAACCTCAAGTTCTAACACACCGCGACCAATAAAAGCAGCAGTTATGAATAGTAATACCTATATATTGAAATTATATATATTTTATATTTCAAAATCGACTTCATTTTTGGATTCAGAATATCGAAGTTATCCTAAGTTGAAATTTTTGTAATTTTCTGAGAACTTCCAATTTTTTATGAATAGAAAAAAATACTTAAAAACAACTTTTTAATAAAAATAATTTTATAGTGATAAATTATACAATTGAATGGTTTTAAAGTATAATTATAATATATTTTTACCATTTTAACCAATGGTGGTCATTATAATTAATATAAATTTGAAATTGGACATAAACAATTGTCATTCTTTTGATATATATTGTTTCTTAAAAACACGCTATTTGTTGTGACAGTGGGAATTAATTATAAAATTAATTAATTCAACTTATATGTTTGGAATTTTTTAAAATATACATCATTTTTTAATTCTTAATATCAATTATAGCTTAGGGTGAATTTTTGGCATTGTTCTGAAAAACTTCAATTTTTGATGAATAGTGAAACCACCAAGTGGTAATTAAAAAACTGATTTTTCGTTTAAATGAAACTTTACCACTTCTATGAATTGAATTTCGAAAATCCAACATACATGGATGTCATTATAATGTAAAATTTGGTTCAATGGGATTAAAATAATTTTTTGGTGAATAGTAACTTTTAAGTTTTATTAATCGTGATTAAAGGTAATTAGTGAAATTTAAGGTAAAAATGATATTATAAAAATATAAAAATAACTTTACACTTGTCCTACCCTTATTAGATGTGTCATGGCCGACCACTAATATCCATGAGTCAACTTGGGGACCCCATGGAGCCACTTGGGTAAGAAAATGACATTAATAACTTTTTATTTAATGTAAAAATAAAATTGTCACAAACATGTGTTGTTTTACTAAAACAATTATTACATGGGGTTATATAAGTTAACATTTTAAATATAAATATTAATTGGAATGATAAAACGATTTCCTACATCATGGTAATTTGTTTTATAATTTTTAGACATTAAATAAATTAAATTTTGTATGACACCATGATGATGCATCGATTACCTCATTAATTAATGATTTAAATAATATGAAAAGATAATGTAAAATATAAGACATAAACTTGTCTAAAACCTATTGGATGGGTATATTTATAACCCTTATAACCTTATCCTAGAAATATATCATTGTGGGACGTTTGAAATTCGAAAATCACTTCATAATAATGTAACATTTCATGACCTTCCAAGAGTGCCCCTCCTCTCCTCTTATAAAAGGCCCCCACCTCAACCACCTTATTCACACCTTCAATCCATTTGGCTTGGAACAAATCTTCCTAAATACTCTTCCAACTTCCCTATCTTACCCCTAGAAGCCTCACTTTGGGCAGAAGTCATCCCAAGGAAGCCTTTGGCTCAAATTAAAAAGAGTTTCCCAATTTTAAGGTAATGTCTTCTCTTATGTTATTTTGTTTTATTTTTCTTCTCCAACTACTTAAACTCTTTTTATTACTTTATTTTGTAAAACCACCAGTATCTAAAATATAATAGGATGTTGGTATGAGATTTATTTTTTTTACACTTACACACACCTTCGTCTAATGGTTAAAGAACATACTGTTTCTGTTGGTGGTGAATTACTGCCTCACGAAACGATGATTGTTTAATATTCTTTTAAAACCTCTCATGGTGGCCATTATGATGAAAATATTTTCATATATTGTATATAAATTATGTTTATGTTTTATTTATGCTTCTGTATTTCTCATTTATGGAATACCTTTATGATTTCCATAATGGGTAAAAGCGATAATTTCATTTTAGGAAGTGGAGACTACCGCCCCCTCAAAGTGATTTGAATCGTTAATGCCATATGTGGGATGTATAAAGGATGGAGTAAATTACATTATATATTATATTATACTTGAATTATAATATACATTTATATCAATATGACTTTATTTCATTAAATACGAAATAGAAATGAAAGTAGAGTTCATGCGTACGTACGACTTACCGTCTCCATGAACGGTGAATTTCATTTCTTAACTCTTACCTCTAAATGTTTTGTAATATTATGAATGAATTTATATACTGGATATATATGATATATATTATATCTAAATAATGAATATAATTCTGGATATAATGGATATTTTACCACATGAACAACTTGTAATTATAAGAAGTTTAATTTTGACTAAAGTACCAAAGATTGACAAAACAACCGTTATTAGCTTAAATAATCACATGATGTTCATAACATGGTAATAAGTCATATAAAAGGAATAATAAACATAAAAAAGGTTCTTAATCAAGTAGGAATTAAATTTAGTTTATTATTCAAGAGGTTAATGAACGATCGAATCAAGTCAGACACAAGGTAAGGGAACTTCTTAAGCCAATTTCTGTTCTTTGGGTTAATATCTTACTTTCAAATTATGTCATGATATTATTATGTCCTATCTTATATTTTACGTTCTTTATTTGTACTTATAGTGAATACACATAATAGATCTATTTTATTTAAAAAAATTATCTTTGCAAGGACTTCGTCTCAATCTCCTTTTATTGAGTCATATTTTGTTTTATACACGAGTTTCCTTTATACGGTGTATAAACCCCTTTGACTTTTACTTTTATTCAAAAGGAATATTTTTATACAAAGTGTTTTTACTAAAAGAAAAAAGGAATGTTTTGTCTTAAGTATGTGGCGACAATGAATTCTCCACCTCTGTGACAATTATTTGAGTTTCGGCTTCCTCTACAAGCCATAACATTTTTTAAATAAAAATAAAAACAATGTTTTAATTTTATTTTATTTTGGTATTGAAAATAATTTTGATAATGTTATTATTTTTTCAATGTGTTGTATTGATATCTTGTGATTGAAATGTGGAAATGTTATGTTTCCTTTATGCATGTTTTATGTGATATGCTTATGTTATGTTTTATGATATATTTAAACCTGTTCATATGAGGAATGCATTGGACTTAATAAGTGATAGGTGGAGCCTGCTATAGCTCCTCGATGCATCGGTAGGTCTCATGAGACAAACTAGTGTCTTAGAACGAGGCCTTGACAAAATATTATTTGTTGTCTTGGCACGAGGCCTTGGGTATGTGGTTATGATAGTCTGGAATTATGTATTCCATCATAATAAAAGTGGTTATTGATATTGCATGTGATTATTCAACGAGTAGAATATCCATGTGAATAAGTAAATGGCATTATTTCATTTCATTTTTTCGATATTATGCTGAAGTTCAAGTTTAAAAGGCTTTTGTTTTAGTTATACATAGCCTTAAATGTTAATGTTTATTTATGAAAGCATCCGCTATATTGTTTTCCTTATTGAGCATATGAGCATACCCCTTCAAATGTTTTAATTTTTCCAGGATGTGAAGAAGTATATTATGAATGAACTGTAGGGATAGTATGAGGGGAAATTAAGACAAGAAGTTGTTGTAATTTTATTTTACTTTATGAAGTAATGTAATAATTATGAATGTATCTAGTGTTTCCAAGGCTACTAAACTAATCGGTCATTCGAGACTTGATCTTTTGTGATCATGCCAATGTTACGCAATAATGCACCGACTCTGGGTAACTGGGGTCGGGGCATTAAATTTGGTATCAGAGGTAGTTTAGTACTAACCTTGGAAGCTAGATTTAGATAAACTATGATTAGAGCACATAGCCCTGAGATAGAATTTGAGGATTAGTATAGTAGAACTTCCAAAAATTTTGGTATTATAGAGGTTTTGTGATTTTTCAAGAAATACATCCCTGTCTAGATATGGGCAGGTAGATGCTGCTCTGACATAGATGTACCTAGGGGTAAAACTTGAAAACACCGCTTTGATCTAGACTCGAACGAGAACTTGTGCACGACAACGTGCCTTACTGCACTCTTGGTTACGACACACCAGAGGGATATGCTTATGATAATTCTTATTTTCTTTACAAACCATTATGAAGGGTTTATGAGTATATACTTCCTCAAATAATTTTTTTTGATAATGGATTATATCCATAAATTGTTCAATTTATGTTAAGTGATTTACAAGTATGGAATTATGTATTTTTATTCATAAACTGATCTAGTTTATGCCATTGTTTAGAAATGGTTCTTAGTGGAAGGAATGGAAACCATATCAATACACGCACTCCATGTAGGGATTTCCATCCTATTCAAGATAATTACAGTGGAGCCGGAGATATAACTGGTGCTGATCAACTTATCACTATACTGGGACAACTCACTCAGTTTATGAATAATAACCTTACTCCTATGGAGAACCCTGATCCGCAACGTGGAGGATCAATGTTAGATTCCTTCATGAAGAAAGAACCACCAACATTTATTTGGGGGTACAAATACATTAGTAGCTGAGCAATGGATAAACTCTTTAGAGAAAATATTCCATGCCTTGGGGAGTAGCGAAATGGAGAAGGTTGTCATGGCAGATTACCGCCTCACTGGAGATGCCGAACAATGGTGGTCGCTGATTCAAAACATGAAGGAAGATGGTGAAGTATCAAATATGAAATGCAGGGAGTTCAAAGAGATTTTCTTAGAAAAATACTTCCCTCGTGACCATAGATAAGATATGGAAAGGAAATTTCTGAGTCTGAGAGAAAAGGAGGATGAGAATGTCGCAAAGTATGAGGCTAACTTTACAAGGTTAGCAAGGCATGCAACATATTATATACGTAACCCAAGAAGTAAGATTGATCGTTTCTTTGATGAGTTAAAACCGTTTCGCCGTCGAGCCTTAGTCTCACAATATTTCTTGTCGTACGAAGATATTGTCTCATGTGCTATCAAGATAGAAAAGGAATTCTCTAAATCTTATGACAATAAAGTAAAGCAAGAGAAGAAGAGAATGGTGGAACAAGAGACAGATAAAGGAAAAAACGGAAAGAAGTATTTTCCATTATGCGATAATTGTGGGAAGAATCACCCTGGTACTTGCCTAAAAGGAATGGAAGTTTGTTATAAATGTGGAGAAAAAGGACACCAGGCACGTGATTGCAAGGGAAAGAAAGAGGCTATCAATTTTGAATGCTACAATTGTAGGTAAATGAGGAATTATGCAAATGAATTTCCTCAGCGTCAGAGAATATTACCTCAGAAAAGGCCAAGGGATCAAGGAAAATTTATGCTGTTACTATAGTTAAAGTGAAATAATTAATTTATTGGTGCTTTTGGACTCAAGGATTATATTCTGGTTATAAGAATAATGTGATATATATGAGGATTGTACTGCAATACTTTTTATTTTCATTAAGGTTTTAATATGATGAAGGTAATCATATT
Organism: Viscum album; assembly: GCA_963277665.1. Classification (NCBI taxonomy): domain Eukaryota; kingdom Viridiplantae; phylum Streptophyta; class Magnoliopsida; order Santalales; family Viscaceae; genus Viscum; species Viscum album. Next base: position 351,352,657 of record OY728125.1, on the reverse strand, counting down.
TTTGTATGTGACAATAATAGAAACTTTACTTTGTTTGATTAATCTGATGATACAATTGATTTTGGAATTTAGATACCTTTTAGAGAATGTCTGGACAGAGGTATTTTGGATAACTATAAAAGTTGGAATGGATTAAGTTTAACTTTGGATAGTATTTTTTAAGGTTAAAACATCTATGAATATTATTTTTGGAATATTATAATACTATAGTTTTAGAAAAAGGAAAACCTACAGGTTGGGGGATTGCCCATCGCGCCGGAAAAAGCTGTTGAATCGAACCCCAACCATAATGCGACATGCCTTTATTACCTACCACTAGCCTACAAGAAGTCCCTAGTTATTACAAAATAGTAATCCTAATCTAAATGGTATGTGTTAAGATTTGGAACCTTGTATGATTAGGATAAATATAATATTTTTGAGTTCTATTATATTTTTGAGTGAAAGATGGGTTTGTGGTAAAAATTTATTAAAGAATGAAAGTCTACATGGAAAGTATGTATATTTTCCTTACGTTCTTAGTAAATCTCCAAAATAAATTTCTCAACATTATAAAAGGTAACTTAAAACAAAAACATTGTCGGTTAACTTTTCCTACCGGGGAATCAATGATCATTTAACAAATCACAAGTTTGTGATTTTCTTGTAGTTAACATTCTCCAAACCCTGTTTTCTACAACTCTCCATCAGACCTTGATGGTTTGTTTTTCCTCTATATCTATATTTTCATAGAATCCTGGTATGGGATATCTCGGGTGACCTTTGTACTTATCTTTCATTCTTTTAAAGTTATATTTTTATTAAACCTATTTCCGATGTGGGGTTTCCACAAAGGTATTTTGTATTTTAAAACTTTTATTTTCAAAGAAAAATTCCAAATTGCGCGGACACAATTTATTGAAGGAAGGGAGAATGTAACACCCCATGCTTCCATGGTTCACTTCTCTTTGAATAATAGAGCAGCGTGTATTGTACGCAACCTCGAGTTCTAACACACCGCGACCAATAAAAATAGCAGTTATGAATAGTAATACCCATATTTTGAAATTATAAAAATTTTATATTTTAAAATGGACTTCATTTTTGGATTCGGAATATCAAAATTATCCTAAGTTGAAATTTTTGTAATTTTAGGAGAACTTCCAATTTTTTATGAATAGAAAAAAATTCTTAAAAACAATTTTTTTAATCAAAATAATTTAGAGTGATAAATTATAATATTGAGTGGTTTTAACGTATAATTAAAATATATTTTTACCATTTTAACCAATGGTGGTCATTATAATTAATTTCAGTTTTAAATTGGACATAAACAATTGTTAATATTTTGATATATATTGTTTCTTAAAAACATGCTATTTGTTGTGACAAATGGAATTAATTATAAAATTAATTAATGAAACTTATATTCTTGGAATTTTGTAAAATAGACATCATTTTTTAATTCAGAATATAAATTATATCTTAGGGTGAATTTTCGCCATTGTTCTGAAAAACATCAATTTTTGATGAATAGTGAAACCACTAAGTGGTAGCTACAAAACTGATTTTTCGTTTAAATGAAACTTTACCGCTTCTATGAATTGAATTTCAAAAATATGACATGCATGGTTTTAATTAGGATTTAAAATGTGGTTCAATGGGATTAAAATAATTTTTTGGTGAATAGTAACTTTTAAGTTTTATTAATCACGATTAAAGGCAATTAGTGAAATTTAAGGTAAAAATGATATTATAAAAATATGAAAATACCTTTAAACTTGTCCTAACATTATTGGATGAGTCATGTATGACCATGAAAATCCATGGGTCAACTTGGGAACCCCATGGAACAACTTGGGTAAGAAAATGACATTAATAACTTTTTATTTAATGTAAAAATAAAATTGTCACAAACATGTGTTGTTTTACTAAAACAATTATTAAATGGGGTTATATAAGTTAACATTTTGACTATAAATATTAATTGGAAAGATAAAAAGATTTCCCACATCATGGAAATTTTATTTATAATTTTTAGACATTAAATAAATTAAATTTTGTATGACACCATGATGATGCAGCGATTACCTCATTAATTAATGATTTAAATAATATGAAACGATAATGTAAAATCTAAGACTTAAACTTGTCTAAAACCTATTGGATGGGTTTATTTAGAACCCTTATCACCTAATCCTTGAAACATATCATTGTGTGACCCTTTAAATCCGAAAATAACTTCATAATAATGTAACATTTCATGACCTTCCAAGAGTGCCCCTCCTCTCCTCCTATAAAAGGCCCCCACCTCTACCACCTTATTCACACCATAAATCCATTTGGCTCGGCCAAAATCTGGAAAAATACTCTCCCAACTTCCCTATATTACCCCTATAAGCCTAACACTGTGCAGAATTCATCCCAAGGAAGCCTTTGGCTCAAATAAAAAAGATTTACCCAATTTTAAGGTAATGTCTTCTCTTCTGTTCTTTTGTTTTATTTTGCTTATCCAACCCCTTAAAACCTTTTTATTCCTTTATTTTGTAACAACACCAGTATATATAATATACTATGATGTTGTTATGAAAATTAATTTATTTACACTTACACATACCTTCGTCTAATGGTTAAAGAACAGACTGTTTCTATAGGTGATGAATTACTGCCTCACGAAAAGATGATTGTTCAATCTTCTTTTAACACATCTCATGGTGGCCATTATGATGAAAATATTTTAATATATGATATATATATTATGTTTATGTTTTCTTTATTCTTATTTATTTCCCAATTATGGCATACATTTATTATTTCCATTATGGGTAAACGCGATAATTTCATTTTAGGATGTGCAGACTATCGCCCCCTCAAAGTGATTTGAATCGTTAATGCCATATGTGGGATGTATAAAGGATGGAGTAAATGATATTATATATGATATTATAATTGAATTATAATATACCTTTGTATAATTATTATTTAATTTCATTAAATATGAAATAGAAATGAAAGTAGCGTTCATGCGTACGTACGGCTTACCGTCTCCATGAACGGTGCATTTCATTTCCTACCTCTTACCTCTAAATGATACGTAATATTATGAATGAATTTATATAATTTATACATATTATATATATTATATCTACATCATGAATATAATTCTGGATATAATGGATATTTTACCACATGAACAACTTGTAATTATAAGAAGTTTATTTTTGACTCAAGTACCAAAGATCGACAAAACAACCATTATTAACTTAAATAATTACATGATGTTCATAACATGGTAATCTGTCATATAAAAGGAATAATTAACTTGAAAAAGGTTCTTAAGCAAGTATAAATTAACTCTAGTTTATTATTCAGGAGGTTAAAAATGATCGAGTCAAGTCAGACACAAGGTAAGGGAACTTCTTAACCCAATTTCCATTCTTTAGGTTAATCTCCTACTTTCAAATTATGTCATGATATTATTATGTACCATCTTGTATTTTTTACTTTTTTTATGTGTACTTATTGTGAATACACATAATATATATATTTTTTGTTAAAAATTATCTTTGTAAGGACTTTGTCTCAATATCCTTTCATTGAGTCATATTTTGTTTTATACACGACTTTCATTTATACAGTGTATAAACCCTTTTGACTTTTACTTTTATTCAAAATGAATCTTTTTATACGAAGCGTTTTTACTAAACGACAAAAGGAATTTTTTGTCTTACGTATGTGGCGACAATGACTTCTCCGCCGCCGTGACCAGTATTTGAGTTTCGACTTCCTCTACAAGCCATAACATTTTTTAAATAAAAATAAAAAACAAGTTTTAATTTTCTTTTATTTTGGTATTTAAAATGGTTTTGATATTGTTTTTATTATTTCAATGTGTTTTGTTGATATATTGTGATTGAAATGTGGAAATTTTATTTTCCATTATGCATGTTTTAGGTGATATGATTAGGTTATGGTTTATGATATGTTTAAACCTGTTCATATGAGGAATGCATTGGACTTAATAAGTGACGGGTGGAGCCCACTATTTCTCCTCAATGCATCGATAGGTCTCATGAGACAAACTAGTGTCTTGGCACGAGGCATTGACAAATTGTTTTTAGTTTTGGCATGAGGCCTTGGTTACGTGGTTATGATAGTCTGGAATTATGAATTCCATCATTATGAAAGCGGTTATTGATATTGCATGTCATTATTCGACTAGCAGAATATCCATGTGAATAATTAAATGGAATTACTTCATTTTATTTTTGCCATATTATGCAGAAGTTCAAGTTTAAAAGGCTTTTTTTAGTTATACATTGCATTAAATGTTAATGTTTATTTATGAAATCTTCCGCTATATTGTTATCCTTACTGGGCATCTGAGCTCACCCCTTCTAATGTTTTAATTTTTCCAGGATGTGAAGAAGTATATTATGAATGACCTACAGGGATAGTATGAGGGGATATGAAGACAAGATGTTGTTGTAGTTTTGTTTTACTTTATGATGTAATGTAAGACTTATGAATGTATCTAGTGTTTCCAAGGCTACTAAAATAATCCATCTTTCGAGACATGATCTTTTGTGATCATGCCAATGTTACGCAATGATGCACCGACTCTGGGTAACTGGGGTCAGGGCATTACATTAATCAAATGTATATATTCAATAAGGCACACCAATCATAAATTATATTGATTATTCAATATATGAGGAATGATTTGGACTGGTACAAAATCGGTGGGGCTAGTTAAGAGGTATACCCTAAATTCATCATTAGTATCATGAGATGAATCAGTTGGATAGACATAGTGGGTATTTCACAAAATATGCATTTAACTGTATTTTCAAAGGTCCTGATATAAAAGGTATCATGTAACCTGGAAACATGGTGTATAATAATTAATTATTGACTTCATTTTGATTTAGTTATTATTATAAATGGGAATTTTAATATGAAAAAATATATGGATGAAATTTATTCTGAGGATATTGATTAAATGGAATGGTTTTTAGTTATTCACCTTTCAGTGTTTATTATTCCATATACATGTATTTAAATGGAATGTGTGTTCAATTATTTAGCTTTCCATATTGGTTAATCAATACCTATGAGTTTATTGATTACATAGAATATTTGTTTAGTTATTTATATATCCATATTTATTATTCTCATTGATTCATTATTATTTCAACTATAACTAACACTTAATAAGATTTTGAGGTCACCCTTATTTATTTCCTTTCCCTACGAATCTAATAACTGTACTAATAAAGATACTCAAGGATATTATAAGTTTTAATAATGTTAGGATCAAAACAAATTATGTTATAATAAGTGTGTTAATTTGTAATACAAGACTCTTATATGTATCTTGTTTACAAAAATTACTAAACTATTTAGTCCATTGGGATTTTATTCCTTGTAATAATGCCGATGTATTCGTAGTAGACACCTGCACCGAGCTTACTAGGGTCGGGTCACTACATTTTATTTTTCATATCTCATGTGAGGTTATAAAAAACATATCACATATGCATAAAAATATTGTATATTATTAAAAATATTCATATTTTTTGGAAAATATCTTATGCATCACTTTTCTTTTCAAAATTAAAGATTCAATGTAGAAAAACTTCTTACATATACTTTAATATGTTTTATATATACACTACCTTATCCAACTTCAAGGAATAATATAGAATAACTTATACTAAATGATTTACCATATCAAAATCCATGTTTCAAAATATAAAAAATTCTTAAATATGAAATAATTCATATATTAGCCATATTTTTATTTCTACTCAACAATTATAAAAATCTTCAAATAGACTTAGAACCTCCTCAATTATTCTATGATATTATATAAAAATGTTTCAAACACTTTTAAACTTTAAAATAACTTTAAATTCATGTAATAGATTTTATTTTATTTCAATTTGAATATGATTTATATATTTAAAACAAAATCCACATCATTAATCATATCTACTAGAATATTTAACAACACAAATTCTTATTTTAATACTTATATATGAGAAAATTACTTAAAAATATAATGGATTATTCTTCAGTAACAAATCATAGAATCATTTTCTTGGGTATAAAATGTCTACCTAAGGTCTCAAAAATCTCAAAAATGTCTATTAAGATCAATAACCTAGTATCTGTATTTTTTTCGTAGTTTGAAATTTCTTTTGAGGATGAAAAGATGAGAAAAAACATAATTAAGAGAAAACATATTACCAGAAATTTTACATTCTTTTGGTAAAACATGGATCTAGATTTGAGATAATTATAATTATAACACCAGGATTCCACAGTAAATTATCCCTATAATGTTTTTTAAAACCACCACCCATATATAACTACCTAATCGAGATAACTAGATTCAAATTTATCAACTGATCTATAACAAAACAGATGGTTTTATAACTTCTATAATCATGAGTAAAATTAACAAAGAAATCCATATATACCTCATCCTATTTCCACTTTGTAACTTTAAAAAAGATTTAAAATTCCTACTAAAACTCTATAATTTATTTTAAACACCTGATATACTAAATATTGAGACATGGACTTAGTCACTGAACTCTTTATCCCCAACCATTAAAACTGAATTATCAAAAAATGATACATTTTATATATACTAGAGTGAACAACTAGAGGTGATATATGATACACAGAAAGATATCATATTTCATAACTAATATAACAAATATGATATAATGAAAAAAATTTGATGGTCACCATCCTAAGACCGTACATTTGGTGTATCACTATAGATGATAGGATATTTCCAAACCTATATATCTGGGTCTCCTAACTGAGACTCCTCCATATTCCAAAGCACAAAATAATCCACTATAATCTACTATAGTCAAATTATATGTCTAACATACTCTATATAAAATTAAAATCTTAAAGATCTCCCATTATCTATTACTAATCTCATACCTCTTGAGAAAAATCACCATGATAATTAATACTTAGTGTAGCATCCATAAATTTTAATTTACCTTAATTATAGGATATCATATATTAATAATACTACAAGAACTCTATCTTACAACATTAATAGAAATTATAATATTAATGGGATAAGATATACCATAGGTTCATGTGATTTAGGAAGATTACAATGCACAATCCAATAAGTTAATACCTCTATTGGTTTAGATAAAACACCATTTCCCATAAGATCATGGGTGGCACAGTTACGTTCATAATGATGTAAGTATTGACACACATATGATATCACTGATCATAGTTTCATTAAATAAAAAATCATAATAAGAATATAATCATTGTAAAAGACCTATAAGAAGTCTCATTCCACTAGAAAAAAGGATATGAGTACTCATAAAAATCTCATAGAGGTAATCAAATGCAATGTGATGCTGATATGTCTATAAAAAGGCTTACTCCTTCCAAATCAAATATATCAAAAGTCCCTCAATCTAAGACAAATAAGAAACATACATCCTATAATAATATACAAGACTACGTAAATTGTGAACTTCTATAATGTTATTATAATCCACCGTATAAGAAAATACCTTAATCTTATAAGTATTGACTACCGCACACTATCATGATAGAAAATGACTAAAGAAATTCACCCAATGAATCAGAAACATTCACTTCAAAATATTCCCTTACAAACAATGTCATTAAATAAAATCCAAAATATCTCTCAAATTACCTTAATGATCATCCTCTAATCTCAAATAAACTGATATATCATTATTAAAAACAACTATAATCTGATATAAGAACACATGAAACATCTATTTCATCATTCTATGAACTAAAACTGTTGAAAATGATATCTAAAAATATAATTTGGGATATTATCCTCCTTTATCCTTATCTAATGATATCTAGACCACAGAAAAATCTTAAAACACCAACTAAATAACATCAATTAATCAAATAGATCTTCAATACCTATTTGGAGATAATGTTTAGTCACCATTACCTAGTTTAAACAATGTTAATATATGAAAATTATAAAATTACCATCTATCTTATTTGAGGAAAACATTGGAGTTCTCTAAGGTGTCACAATTTCCCATAAAAACCCTCCTATAATAAATCATCAACCAATATCCAAAATACCCATAGATACGGAGTAAATATTATATTAGAAGACATAGAAATCAAGGAAATAATGGAAAATAACTCTTTCCCAAACATGATGTCATATTAAGGGGGTAGTTACATAAGTTATTATAGAACACAATATCATGAACCTCCTCCAGAAATCTTTGAAACACAATTTATTGAACATCCATTGAACCTATATTCAACACTAACAACTATAAATAAAGATTTTATAAAAATATGTGATTCATTTGATGGCCCCACACACCAATGAAAAACAAACTCTCACTATCTATACCAAATAAAATAACCCTACATTTATAAAAAATACCAACAAAAACTAAGAAAAACTAATCCATTAAACGGATGAAATTGCATGGTTGTATCTATAAAAAAACTCCTTGATCGAACAATGCTTCCCCATCATCATCTCAGTTACCCAATACCCATCAACTAAACCAAAATAACTTCTAACTAATGTAGTTAACATTAAGGGCACTTAATGTATATCCACCATAAGATTCAATGTTGATATCAAATCTAGTGGAATAAAAGAATAAAAGTATCCAAACTCAAAAAAATCATAATAAAAGGTAGAAGAAAATAAAATGGCACTATGAATGACATCTAGCCCTCTAGCTGCAGTCACCCCCTAGTATACCACTAAGCTTTATCTATGTCTCTATCCTTATAACCCTAATGATATCAAACACAATGACTACATGAGTCCTTGAGTCCTTATGGATTATGAATATCTTGATTATATCCTCTTCAAATCCCATAACCCCTATAACATGGTTTATTTAGTTTCTTAGGATAAAAAGTTTAAATGTTTTGGGAAAAGAATAATACAGGGTCTATTTTGAGAATGACCTTTTCAATGCTTATAATATGATATATGTTTTAGTTTCATTCATATTTTTCAGTAATTTTTACTAAATTATGTACTTTTATGAGGGTTGGTCTAATTCTATTAAAGTTTTAATGATGAACATTATTTTATGATTAAAAGTGTATAATAGTAATTTATTTCTTAATGTAGATTAGAATTCAAAAAATATCCTTAATAAAATACGGAACAATGTTTTGCTTTTAGGATTATATTTTGGTATTTTTTTTGTTTATGTTTGAAATATATCATGTTTAGTGTGAGAGTTTTAAAATGAATAATTTTTATTGAAAATATTATTTAACCATAAAATGATATATTTTCCCTTATTTTAGATGAAATATTATTGGAATCGGGGTTAAAATATTATTTCTTAACTGTGGCATCCCCCATGGGATAAAATCACAAGATAATGATAAAAAATAAGGATAAGGTATGGTTCTTTGATTCTTAAATTCCCTTATGGTTATTTATGATGAATTCAAATATTATTCCATTTTTTATTTCACAATGATAAATTCATTGAATTAAATTGACGTATAATGTTCTGAAATTCATAACAAATATAATGAAATTCGATTAGTCAATATATAATAAATTGATTCTTATTAAAGAAATATATAATTTTTTTTGGAGTTAGAACCATAGAACCAAATAATTTTTAATCTAGAAAACATGTGTAACATCTCATTACCCTTTTTAAGGTATTTATTAAACCTTATTATCTAATGTTCAGGGTTGTATGTTTTTTAGTATAATAGACTCCAGGTATAAATTTGGAAATTTTTTTAGAGGGTGTGCTTTGGGTCTGGGTTGAGTTCAAGGTATTATATGTTTTTTTATCTTAAATGGATATGTAATACATAAAGGATAGATTCACATGGTTAATTTAATTCACGGTGTTAATCTATCACTCAGTAAAATCAATTAAAAAGTTTTATGATATGAATGATATTCAAGCCATGATTTTTTTTTCAAGATGGGAATTAGATGGGAACAATATCTTTAACCCAATATGATTAATTTTTTGTATATATACCAGTAGAGATATTCATATTTTTAATTCCTCATCCCCAATGAGTTTTTATGAACTTTATCCCCACATAATTTATTTTATTATGAAACCTATTCTCTCGAACCCATAGGACTACATCAGGTTATTTTTGGTTGATTTCTTTCATCCCACACATCTCATTTTGTCACTTGATCATCATTTATTTTCTTATATTTGGTTTTATATTTCTATACACAACCATTATTTAAAAATCATATGATCTCAAAACATCCAATTGAATAAGAGTTTGATAGTTATGAACTATTATCTATGATTTTCTTATTGATCTCCTTCACCTTCATTCTTTGATGGGGTTTCCCATGGTGGATGTCAATTTGATCGTCTATTAAAGGTAGGTACTTCCATAATATTTTCCCTACAATTGAAAAAATAATGTCATTTATTTATTTGAATTTTTTTTAAATTTATTTAAAAAATATATTTGAGATTATGTATATTTTGTATGCAATGGTAATGGAATTCTAGAAACCCCACAATTATAATGGAATTGAAATATTTGGGTGAATTTAAGAAATGTTACTGCTGCATTTGGAAATTTATTTGATGAAATGATTTGATGTTGAACCTTGAGATAAATGGATTGAATTGAAAGAATATTTTAAAATGCATTAATTTATGAAAACCTATGATTTGATTTCAAAATTAGAAAATCCTTTTAAAAACTAAAATATGGGAAATTGAATCTTAACAAATTTAAAATTATTTATTTTTCATGATTAATTTAGTTATTTAATGAAGCACATGTGAGGTTGAGTAATTAGTGGAGGGTTATGACAATAATGTTAGGATCTGTCCCATAAAAAATATACTGATGATGAAAACACTAACATAAACTTACTGCAACATGATTTCCCTGATGAAGAGTTAAGTCTCGATGTCCTGAGATGAAGATGTGTTCACACATTGATTCAAGATCACTGATTGAGTAGTGTGAGGATTCTATTACTAGAAACAAGTGTTCTATAGGCATTATTACATCATGCTATGATATGTTTTTTTGATGATTACATGAAACTGATTATGAACTATTTTCATCATGTAAACAACTTTATACAATTGTTTTATATAAAATGTTCATTTAAGCCTATTTTAATATATGTTCCATTATTTTTACTAGGAAATCATGTTTTTTTAAAATATGTATATTACATGTCATGCCTTGTTTTATTTAAATTGAAATAATTGATGGTTTAATTGTTAAAGAATTGATTATAAAACATTTTTAAAAACCTTAATGGACTATTTATCTCACACCTTACCTTTTCCATTGGGTGTTTATAGATTATTTTATGATAGGTCCAAGAAAAGGGAAAGAGACACTTAGAGGTTGTGGATGTTCTTGATCATTGGGGCTCAAAGTGATGGAGGTGAATGGTGGAGTGTTGATCCAACTATAATAAGAGATATTCTTGGGTTTTTAACTTAGAAGACATTTGGTCTTTTAATGATGTGTTGTTTGGGTACCGTTTTACTAATTGGATTCTGGTACATTCTCTTTGATGAGTGTTTACATACTGACTTATATATTTTTTCTTCCACTAATTTTTGGAAAGAACATTCCCACTTAATCTTGGTATGACGTCAGGTGCTATTTTCCTAACCATGGAGATTGGGAATGACCTTCTGGCTATGTTAAGACTGGCTTGGTTATTACCATACTGAGGTATCTAGGATGGATCATGAGAAAATGGTATTGAAGCTAGTTATGAATCTTCCATTGATTTCACTATGTTTATGTGTTTACCTCATTTATTGTGGGTTGGATTGATGGTATTTATGGGGGTAGTTGCAAGCGTGTTCCTGGACATCTCTCATCCTAATGATCCATAACTCACCATGGGTATTTGGGAAAAGTGTCTTTGAAGTATAATTAGCTCTTATTTCTAAACATTCCATTATTCTGATTTGAATTTTTTGAAATTAGAATTTTGAATTATTCTTGATGTAATTGATATTAATATATCTCTTATTTTAGTTTTTGATCTATGTATTCTTTGTGATGCTATGAGTTTTTTCTTTTGTTGTTTTTTGACATTCTTCCTCTGAGGGTAAATCGGAATAGGACACATGAGAAAGCTACTAGTAAACAAAAAAAACAAAATACACTAGTAGAATAGAATATTGTTGAGATATTGGTGAATGATATCCATGCTTTGGGAAAAGTACTTGCACCCACTCATGTTTATGATGAATTAGATAATCCTCAATGGAATGAATCTGAAGATCAGGCTCAATTTTTTCTTTATAAAAAAAGCTCTGGATTTACAAGGTTCTAATGTTCCTCAATAGGATGAAGATTGGTTGAAAAATTTTGAAATAATTTTTGAGTTCATTGAAATTATATAATTTATAAAGGTGAAATGTGATACCACCAAGATGGAGGGACCTAATAGGATTTGTTGGGATTTGATATTAACAACAAAGTTGCATGGTGATTTAGAGTGGAAATAATTTAGAGTTATTTTTACAAATTATTTCCATCCAAAATCAATGGTTACATAAATGTATATAGAATTTATCATACCACAATTGGGTGACATGACCGTGACATAGTACCCTAACCATTTTGTAGATCATGTTCATTTTTTACCTGAGGTACTATCAAATGTGAATATCAGGTCTCAAATGATTAATATGATTATATGAATAGATATCTGATCACATGTTTTATTACTGAATATCAAATATTATAATAATGTTCTAGATAAAGTGTTGATGGTTTAGATTGACCTGGCTAGAAATTCAGGGTTGATGAGAGCTCCCTTATATCCTAATGGTTATTATGTTAGTTCTTTTAAATTGATGAGAAAAAAATGAGGATTCTTGTTTTGGTTCTAAATCGAAGGAATTATTCATACCTCCTGTAATATAATGAAGAACCCCTTTAACTTTCTTTTAGTGTGGAAGAGTTGTGTATTCGAAATAAGTTTTTATTGAGGCACCAAATATCTATAGTTCTTATGGTAACTCAGGAAACCTATATAATTTCCCCCATATATTTTCTACAATATGTAGTGGCATGGGATCACCATCACAAAAAAATTACTATAATTAAATATGGTTCTCCAATATATAAGGGGTTCTATCCATTGTAATCAATTAAAAAACTTATTCAAATAGTAGACGCATCTCTTGAGGAAGCTGATGCAGTCTAGAAACTTTGATAGGTACCATCACTATAGCTTTTTCATGAGTGAATTATTTTTTTAATATTATTGAATCACACTTATGTATACCAAATCATGTTGTGAACCTACTAAAACATCCTTCACATAATTTATCATATGTGTTGGATATTAATACACCTTCAAAAGGAAGAAAGAGTAGGGTCTTAGGTGTCATGATTTTATTTTCACTTTGTTAGACATTGAACATACCTATGATTTTCTTGTTCTCAACATGAAACCTCTTGAAATAATTTTTTGTGAAGGATTGAATTACCACTCATGAGCACCAAATTGACCTCGACCTTTATAATGAATCCATTACTATTCTTGAAGGGGTGTGATGTGATGTTCTGGGAGAATAGGGAACCATGTCAAGTAGGGCAAGAACATCTTTCCTATAGTTGGGTAGGGTAATATAGATGTTTTAATTAAACTTTTATTGGGAATAAAGAGTAATGATCTCCCTTAGTTGTCGTTGAGTTATATATTGTTGTTTCTTTTGATTTCATGGGTCTTCCATAGGTAAGGGAAGTTGAGTTTTCCATTGGTCTTGTACTTAGTACTCAGTCAATGTCTATACCTTCTCACTTTATGTCATCTTAAGTGTTCAAAGAGTTATAATTTTGGTTGGATAATCTTGAAAAGAAATTTTTCATAGACCCTAGGGTGTTATATTGGGTGGAACAAGTTCCCATAGAAAATAAATATAATTTCACACATCACCTATGTGTTGATTATTTAAAACTCAATAGAGTTACGATAAAGAAAAATTATCTATTACGATGGATTGATGACCTGTTTGACCAGTTGAAAGAGTTTTTGTGGTAATATATGATTCATCTTAAATATGGTTGTCACTTGGTGAGAATTAATCAATATGAAATTAATATTACCACCTTCTGGAGTAGGTATGTCGACTATGATAATATTTTTCTTCCATTTGGTCTAACCAATGATCCTAAAATTTTTATATCTTTGATTATCCTTAAATTTCATGATTACCTTGACTTATTCATGGTGGTATTTGAGTATGAAAACCTAGTTTACTCTTATACTAGGGAGGGCCATGTGCATCATTTGAGTGAAGTTATGGAAATCTTGTAAAATCATTGACTTAAAAAAATATTAAAAAATGTAATTTCTTGATTTGGGAAGTGGATTTTTTAGGACACATGGTCATGGAACATGGTTTTTCAGTTTATCCTATGAAGGTGAAATCTATTGTGACATGGAATAAATCATGTGCGGTTTTCATGATTTAGAGTTTCTTTGTCATAGAGGTATATTACCACATATTATTAAGATGTTTATAAAATTTATCTTCCCTGATGACAACTATCACTCCAAAATAAGTGATGTTTTTTTGCGGTGGGAAATGTCAGAGTTATTTCTTTTAACTAAAATGTCCTTTGACTTCTGTGGTAGTGTGGAATATTCTTAAAGATGGGCAATGCTATGTGGTATTTATTGACATATTATGTTCTGGTTTGGGATGGGTCCTTATGTAGTTTGATCACATGGTAGACTATGGTTCCAGATAGCCTAGTCCACATGAGAATAATTATCCAACCCATGATATTGAACTCGCACCTATGATTCATCCTCTTAATAGTTGGTGACATTACCTTTTTGATGAATTATATACTATTTATTCTGACAAAAAATAGTTATATGTTATCTCAAAAATATTTGAATCTCTAATAGAGGCATTCGGTGGAATACCTATAGTATTTTGATTTATATATTTCTTGCATCCTAGGAAATGGGAATTTTATTTATTATTCTTTAAGTAGGAAAATCATGACCCATGTCATGAAAATATGATCAGAATAGTGTAATATTATGGCTATCTTTTCTTAGTTTCATTTATGATAATGGGAGAATGAGTATAAGCTTGTTTAAGAATGTTTGTAGTTGACAGACTATCATCTCAATATTATTCTTCATGAGAATAAGTTTGATGATGAATTGAAATTAGGGACTCTCTTTATAGTGGGGAGACTTTTGGTGAGTGGATGTTCTCTTTAGAGGGTATCTTATGATCTAGAACTAGGGTGTTTCACCTTTACCTATAAAAAGGTATATTATTGGGGGGGGGGTTATAATTACTATTTTTAGGTACACCGTAGAAAAATTAAGATGTTCTATGATAAGTGGAGATGATTGTGATGGACATGCAAGAGACAAGATATTGATGACTTCATATCTTGTTTTTATACATACCAATAGGTTAAAGCCAAGTACCATGGACCATATAGTTTTATTTAGCTGATTTCATTGTCGAATTAGAAGTTTGATGAAATTTATATGCAATGTTTTGTAAGTTTAAACATAAAACTCAAGGGAATAATTAGTTATGTGTTTTTATTGATTGTATGAACAAATTAAATCACTTTAATCCCATTTTAGATACAATAAAATTTGTGGACTTGGGAAATATTCATGTGTTAGATACTATCAAATTTTAGGGAGTTATATATACTCTATTATCTAATAGGGATCCCTATTCACTACTCAATTATAAAGAGGCCTCTAAGAGTTCACGGGATCCTAGATACATTTGATCAAGAAACATCATCTAAAGAAATATGACCATATAAAGTGAGCTATACAGATTCTTGAGGAAAAGCTGTGTTCTTTCATTCTGGAAATTGGTGGATCTTGGGATTTCCATTTGGAACTGAATTAGTTTTCCCATAATAAGAGTTACTAGTCCTTCATCAGAATGGATCATTTTTAAGACTTATATGAATGTCCTTATAGATATATGTTTTTCAAGTCAGATATTGGTGAAAATACCTTAGTTGGAGTGAGTTTACTCAAATAGATGATGAATAAAATTTAGTTTTGTCATTAGAAAATATTGATGAAAAATAGCTGATATAATTCATATTATAATCATTTTCAATAGGAATTTTTTTTATATTGGTGACCAAGTGTTTTTGAGAGTTTTACCTCAGTTAGGTAACTGACGTCTTTGGAAATAGGTAAATATTTCACTGAGGTTTGTGGTTCCTTTGGATATTTTTTAAAATGTGGAAATAATTTAATATCATTTGGAACTTCCATCACAGTTTAATTTTATCCATAATGTGCTTCATTTATTATCGGTTTGAATGTTCCTTGATGACCTTTCTCATATTTTTACATGGGATATCTTATTGTTGAACATAATTTATCCATGAATGAACTGTTAGTAAGGATTATTGATTTTGAGAGAAAGGTTTTTCTTGGGAAGAATATACTTATAGTCCCTGTACATTGGATTCATGGTTTCACATGAGTCTTAGTAGTGTAAGGAACATATGAGGGACTAGTGGCCTCATCTCTTGGATATGGAATCTTCTTGATAATATTTATGGGTATAGAAAGTTTTTATTATGGGTATGTTGTTACATACCACTATATTCATTCATGTATTTCTGGACCCTTGATTTGGTATAATGTTTATGGATGTATTTTTTTGATTTAATGAAGTCTATATATAAATAATTCAATGGTTTTAGTGGGTTATCATTGGGGTTGGGTTGGTTTTGAGGCCTTTTACTAGTATCTCTACATGAAATGGTCATGTAATGTGTGCATGATAGGTTTATTTCCTGAATTTAATTCATGAAATGATTATGTTTGATGGATAAATTCCTGAAACAATTTCATGAAATGAATTATATTCAAACCATGCATTCTTTTCACTACCCAAATTATTCAGGATAATAATTTTTAACATGATTTTATACCTTTTTTGCATATACACCACTCATGATATTCACTTCTTGAATTGATTATTCAGGTTATAATTTAATTATTAACAAAGGGTTTTTTTGAGATGGAGTTTAAAAAATATCTTTTATTGTGAATCAACATCCCTCAAACCCCTAGGGTTACATTAAATTATTTTTGGGTGATTACTTCACTTATAAACATCATTATTTGGTGTTTGATATCCAATGAGTTTCCTCCTAATGGGTTTCTCCATCTCTCCAATACCCTTATATGAAAGTGTTATGATCTTAGGATTTCTAATTGAACTGGATATTAATCTTAATGAATTATAATCTGGGATTTTATTATTGATATCCTTAACCTTCATTCTTCATTGGAATTTACCATGGTGGCTATTGATTTGATCCCAGATTATAGGTAGGTGGTTAATTATCATTTTCCAAATAATTGAAACCTTAAATTGATTTATTTATTTGAAATTAGTTTTTTAAATTACTTTAAAACCTATATTTTAGAGGATATATGTTTAACTTTTTATAATGGATTGAAATTTTTTAAAAACCTTAATTTCAATTTAATTAAAATTTTTGAGTAGATTTGAGAGTATTTAGGGCTTGATTTGGAAATTGATTTAATGAAAATTATATTATTTTTATCCATGATATTAATGGATTAAATTGAAAGATGATTTGAAAAGGAATGAATTAATGAAAACCTATGATTTGGTTTTTAAATGAGAAAGGCATGTTGAAAATTGGAATTTGAGAAATTATATTTTAAAAAGAATTGAAATAATTGATTTTATAATGATTAATTGATTGATTTAGAGAGGAATAATTTATCCTAGTTTGTTATCATGTAATTAAGTCAATAAGACTAATATTTAAACACCTATAAATGGTCTGATGATAACAATACTGACATAAAATTGATATGGCATGATTTCCCCAATCAGGGGTGGAGTCTCAATGGTCTGAGCCATGGGTCATGTGTACACATTGAGCCGAGATCACTAATTGAGGAGTGTGAGGATTCTATTACCAAAAACTAACTTACCGAAGGGATTATTACATGTTTGTATGTGATGTTTTATTTTATGATTACATTCCATTGATTGTGAACTTTATTTATTTTTACTAATTTCTTTATATAAATTTCTTATATAAAATGATCATTTAGGCCTATTTTAATATATCATTCATACCTTTTGATTATGAGAGCATGTTTTGTTGAAAATATGAAAATTCTATACCATTCCTTATTTTACATAAATTGAAATATTTAATCATTTAATTGTAATGAAATTGATTATGTAATACTTGGTGAGACCCTACTAGGATGTTCATCTCACAACCTACCATTTCATGTTGGTGTTTTTAGATAATCTTATGTCGGGTACCCCACAAAGATAATGTTACACATAGATATGGTGGATGTTCTTGATCATTGGGACCTGGAGTGATTGAGGTGACTGGTGGACATGTGATCAAACTGTTAAATGGGATCTGTATAGGATTTTACCTTGGAAGATATTATTTATTTTGATGATGTACTTTTTGGGTATTATTTTACCTATTTTATTATCTTACATTGTACTTAAAGTGTGTTTATATACCAAATTGTATATTTTATCTTCCACTATTTTGTGGAAAAACCATTCCCACTTGATATTGATATGATTCTAGGTGCTAGTCACCAATCCTTGGAGATCGGGAATTCCCTTTAAAAAATACCCTGGTGTAACAATTGTTTTTAGATAGTCAATGAATGATGTATAAAGAAAATATGTTGATGAAACATGTGCATGACTTGTTTGAGGAGATATTTTAACAAATGGATTATATTAAACAATAATCACTCATATGTGGTTGTAAACATTGCAACATTGACATCTTTATATTACGTTCCATGACATGTCACTGGATTATAATCCAAGACTTTAGGAAAGTCCACCTAATACCAATGAGAAAGAAGACTAGAGGGTTAATGGATTGTTGTTTTCATTATACTTAATTAAATTCTATTTGAATTTATTTATTGGAATAAATATTATTTTCAAGACTAAGGAATAATTTTATTAATGATTTATTGATTGCAAATACTCACAAGCTAATAAAAAATTATTTATTCATTAATAAATATTCTATTTAATGACAAAAATATTTATTAAATATTTATTATCCAAACTATAAAGAGAATATTTATTTTATTTATTGAATATTTAATAAATTTTTATCTTCTATAAAGTGGATATAATAATTTTTTATTAATAAATATATAATTAATATTTATTTATGTATTAGATAAATGATGAGGATGATGAGTAGAGAAATTTCATTTCTAGTGATAAATATTAACTTCCATTCTAGTAAAATAAAATTTCTCATAGCACTAGATATCTCACACCATAAAATAATAATAAAAATAATCATTTATGGGTTGGGGTTAAATAATGGATATATATTATTTTAGGTTAGTTGTGTAATTAAATAATATTTTAACTGAAAACCTAAATATATAAATTGAGTTTTATGCCTATCGTGTATGGTTAATATAGAATTGAGAATAATTATACACAATTTAATTGTCATAATATTCCTCTTTCTCTCATCTTTTCAAGAGAAAAGAAGAACTTTTTCACATATAAAGGAACTTTATGTGATCAAGATGAAAAACACAAGTTGATTGATCTGCTATTCTAGCACTCAACTATATATTGGTGTTGTTTGGAGATTAAAGGACCATATGCGGATAAACTCTTTAAGGGATCTACTTGGGTTCCTCCATATGAAATGATTGTATTCTAAAAATGGATTTGGATGAATAATATCTTAATAAAATAAATATCCAAAGACGTGGTAATATGTATACATATCTAATTTCAATTAATTATAAATTTAACAAGTAAAAGGTCATCTCCGATTTCTGGAAATTTTATATCAATGTTCTATGCAAAAATTCAATTGATCTTGATATTAAAAAATTGAAGTTTTTTTAGAATGATCCATCGAATCTGAAAAATAAATTAATGGTTATTTTTCTAAAAGGTGGTTCAGTTGCATCTGAATCCTTTAAGATGTATCAGAGTGTTCATTTTTATATTTCTAATTATTTATTTGATTATTCAGTGATTATAAAAAAGAGTTGTTAGATCTATTATTTCTAGATTATTCATTATTTAATTCAAATTTTAATTTAAATTTTTCCAATTTTTTAATATTCATCATTCAAGATTCATAATTTTATTAAAGACTAAGAATAGATTGAGAATTATCAGTGATGGTGTCGGGAGATGCGAATGTTTTTGGTCGGTTGATTGTTTTACACAACGTGTACCCGAAGAGCACACCATGTAACCAAGATCACTACACATGGATATTTCATTGGATACATGAAGGATTGTGCAATTATTAACACACTGTATTTATTGCACATCGCATGTAGAATAGATCAACCTGGAACTAAATTTATTGGATTACATGGTGTGTATCAAGTGTAAAAATCATGTTGAATACATGGTTTAGTGCTGAAATTTTATCTAAACATGTGGTCAAATACAAGGTTTATAACCACTTAAGACTAATATACTAGACAATTAATGAGACACAAGGAATATATACAGTGTACATGGTGTGTAACTCATTATTTCTTGTAGCCAAAGAACATGCAGATTCATTCTGTGGGTTAGATGGATAAAGTACAAGCGGAACACGTAGAATGTAACTGGAGTCCATGGTGTGTTATTACATATTTAATGAACATACCAATTCATTCAGATGGTCACACAGAGACTCAAAAAATAGAACACACAACATGTATCATGAGTAAACGACATGTGGTTCTTCTTATGAAAAAACACCGAGTAATTTTATTGGTTATGAGAACACATGAAAAGTAGAACACATGAAATATTGTATGTTAGCACATGCCATATTGTACATATTAGATTCATATGGAATACCTATGTTTTTATTCCAGATACAAGAAAATTGAAGAACATGAATTGTAGATCAGAATTACACTTTATGTAGTATCCTAATATTTGAAAAAACTTTATTACATTAAGATAATTAATTGTAGCATTAAAATTTAATTACATGTTTGGGAACATTTGTGTTTGACTATGTAATAAAGGTTTTAAATAGTTATTAAATGCTCAATTATTTTATTATAATTTTCTATTATGGTGGGGAGGTCACTACATGTGACTCTCAATGAGGGGAAATATACCTGGATAGTTAAGTAGGACAAGATTCTCATTGTGGGCTTCAACAATGGGAAGATAAGCCTTGGAGAGTACATCCATTATTGAGATAAGCGAGATTACGTGTTTGAATATATGACAACAGATGAAACAAACACTCAGGTAACCTCAATATCATGGAAATTGTTTAAGGAGATAAACTCTGGTAAACATAAATTGTATTTTAATGGTGATTTCATCTTCTTTTGTATATAACATTTGGTTAATCACTTTTCGATTAAAAGTGTTTGAAATAATAAAAATTTAATTTTCACTCAGTCATTCTATCTCCTAAGGGCCTCAAATGGTCCTTAAAATAAATGCAATTAATTGATTAATTAATTTAAAAAGTTTTATATTAATAAAAAATAATGAAATGAAGTAATTATATCCAATGTACATGTTGGTATTTGTTGCATGTCTATGACTGATTGTGATATTTAATCAGACCATTGTTTGTGTTGGTATTATTTTATTTAATTTTATTATATGTGATTGAAATTTTATAATATTAAATTAAATATTATGGCTTGCATGTCATCCCACCCTATTTTATTATATATTACATACGTGTATAAGATTGTTTATATAATCCCCCTTAACCAATCATTTGGTTAACCTCACATGTGTGTGAGTTATAGAAAAATGTAATAAAAAATTATACCAAGGTGCATAGAGCTAGTTAAAGGAGAAACCGTGATGAAACCAACCCAGGTGACACGTAGGTTGATAGGTGAAATGTTGTAACTCATACCAAGATTGGCAGAAGTGGTTTTACCTTAAGGATATAGATTTATTTATTATGTTATCAATAAATAATCCTTTAGATATGCTAATGACTAGGTCATTTGTTTTTTATTTATTATACATTGTTTATTTTATGGATGCAAGGTCATGGTCACATAAATAAATGAACTAATATACAGAGATAGAATTTAAATAAATAGATTGTGCATAAATATTTTTATCAAAATATGGTTAATCACTTAATTAAAAACCACTTTATGTTAACAAGACATGTAAATGATAGAACAATAAATCATTACACGTAATATATAACATCCCTCAACTTAGTATTATTTTCGGGTAATCCTTATATTACTTTATTAAGAATGAAAGCCATAAAACTAGGTGTTTTAAAAACCCTTATTGAGATAATTATTTTATCATGGAGTTATTACGAATGTTTTGGGTTTTCATAACCAATATAGATGAAGAGAAGTAGTCATCTCTAGACTTGATGTAACATTGATGAAAGTATTGAGAGAATACAAGGGTTTCTGTACAAGGGAGAAAACTCAATGAATAAAGGGGCCACAAGAACACAATAAACAAATACCTTCCTACCCATGTAACTTTTAGTAATTAACCAAGCCCTCACTTGGGTTATGAAAATTGGAATATGGATTCTTTCCAATAGAAATTTTAATGAAATATACATTCTAAGTTAAATAGTGAGTCTTTTGGTACTTTATAAAACAATGGGATAATTAATAAAATTAGAAATTATTATTCCTTACATATTTTTTAATCAAGTAATGTACAAATCATCTATTTATTCTTTTTTAGAAAAAATGGAATGAAAAACCATAAAAATTTTATGATCATTTCTTGACACAATGTATGTACTTACACAAAAAAACTTTCATGTATGGTCTAATAATTTATATGATACATTATTATCCAAAAATTTGTATTGATATTTTAAATACCCTATTACTGTTTGCATCCCTAGAAATTGAGAAAAGGTGAAAAGGATGCCTACTAGTGATATGTAGAGGATTATTTCTATGTTTGTTGTTTTATATTGTCAACTATGTTTGGGAAGTTGATAATACTACATAGAGATATGGATACTTAAACCATAATATCTAATCATATTTTTCTTTATCAAAATAATTTAAATATTGAAAAAATTAGGTTTTCAATGTACTATATCAATGTAAACCAGGATAAGGCAATCTAGCTACTGAATACACTTTAACAAATAATGGGGGTACATTAACCAGTTAAAAAAATTATACTTCCACCGGGATAAGAAATTATACATTAATTTATCTCCTTAAAAAACAATGGTTAAAGGAAGTTATATAGATGTATAGTACCCGTTTAAACAAAAACCGATTTTTTAGCGGCGGTTCATAAAATTGTCATCCATTTCATAGTCGCTAGTCAATTAGAGGTGGTTTGTTTTATTTCATGGAATTTTTTAGGTGTTATTTTTAGATCATTATTGGAGGTTTATTTTTTAATTAGTGACAATTTTTAATAAAAAAATATCTACTAAGAATATAAATAAAATAAAAATAACTACCGCAAAGCATTTCACAGTGGTTGTTTTTAGTGACGATTAATATGAACCGCTATTAAATACATTCAATAATATATGTTTAGTGGAGGTAACCGAAAACCTCTGCGAAATCCATTTTTTTGATTACTTAATAAAAAATAAAAAAATCTAACATGTTGAAACTAAAACGTATATATATATGATAAACCCATCATTTATAAAGCACACATCCATAGTCATACAAAGAAACACTGTCATCATAACCTATGTCTCAGTCACCCCATAAATAAACCAATCCCTCCATCATCAATATATATATATATATATATATATATAATATGTCCATCAATAACCCAAACCAATTATACATCCATGTCATGACCTTCATTACATTTCCCTATGTCCATATCATCTCCTCAACTAAAACTAATTATGTCACCTCATTAGCAATAACAAAAAGTAAAACAAAAATTTAAACTAAACATAATAAATCTAAATTATTTTATAATAATTGATAAAATTTTATCATATCATATAGAATAAGAACTATCATAACTACCTTATGAAAAATGTAGTGGATCAGAATGGGAAACCCCTTCTTACTGCTAGCATCTGCCACCTACAATGAAAACGAAAACATTTATAAAAAGTAATGATAAATAGAAATGAAACTGAATATATTCAGAATGATGCACATAAATTTTTTATTTTGTTAATAAAATATTGGGAATTGTAACATAAAAAAAATAATATATAATGCAAAACACTTTGAAAACTAAAAAAATGCATATTTAAGATAAGAGTCGACACTTGAAAGTAAAAAAGGGATAATTAAATATTCCAATTTATTTTTAATGTTTTGTGTGGTGGGATTTAAATTTTTTTAATAAAAAATATTAATGATTTTGATATCATAGAATTTATTATATTTCAAAAAAATAAGTGGTGGTTGTCCCATAATTTCATATTAATGTTAGGTTTTTCTACGGTTTTTAATGTTCCAAACACATTTTAGTGTTTTAAAACACATAAAACATGTTTACAACTATAATGGGGAAAACATAATTTGGAATGGAATAATATCAGTTCCTATATTTAAAAATTAAATCTATGGTAATTGTACCCTGATTTTAGGACAATCCGACTTCGTTATACTATTTTTTCCCATTCCATGCACATTTTAGTGTTTCAAAACACTAAAAACAAGTTTACAAACATAATAAAAAAATATCACAAGGAATAATGTGTCGTTGGATCATAAATTTAAAAATTAAATCTACTATTTTTTTCCAAAATTTTGAAATATGTTGATATCGTTTTCCTAGTTTTGATCATTCCATAAACATTTTAGTGTTTAAAAACACTAAAAAATGATTACGACCATAATAGGAAACCCCCATTCAAATTTACATGCCATATATTCCTACATTTTAAAATTAAATGTATAGTGGTTGTACCATGATTTCACATCAATCAGTGTTCTTTTTCCATGTTTTTACTATTCCATGCATGCTTTAGTGTTTAAAATAGTAAAAACACATATACGTCCATAACGAGAAAACTATCATTTAGAATGATGTTCTGTCAGTTCCTATATTTAAAAATTAAATATAGAGTAATTTTACTCTTAGTTAAGGACAATATGACATCATTTTCCTGTTTTTGATCATTTCTTGCATGTTTTATTGTTTTAAAAGATTAAAAACATATTTATGATCATAACAGAAAAATGTTCATTTGGAATGATGTGGATTCAGTTCGTACATTTCACAGTTAAATCTACTATCGTTATCCCCTTATTTTATAGGAATATGATGTTCTTTTCTGTCTTTGACCGTTCCACACATTTTTTAGTGTTTTAAAACACTAAAAACTCATTTATAGATATAATGAAAAAGCCATCATTTAGAATGATGTGTGATTGGTTCCTATATTTCAAAATATATCTACGGTTGTTTACCTAGGATTTTTTGTCAATTAAATGTTTTTTTATTGGTTTTGACCCCTAGAAACATGTAGTTAATGGATTTTATATGTTTCATAAATTTTTATTGAGTAATTATAATCACACCACACATTAGATTGATGTATTGTTAGTGCGTACATGTCAAAAACAACTAAGAGGTGATTTACCTTGATTTATAGAAAATATGACATTTTTGTCATGGTTTGGACCATTTTATGCATGTTTTACTTTTTTAAAACACTAAAAATATGTTTATGGCCATAACAGAAAAATTGTTATTCAAAATGATGTGTCATTAGTTCCTACAGTTTATAATTAAATATACGGTGGTTGTAATAACATTTCACTTCAAACATAGGTTATTTTCCCAGATTTTACTATACCACAAATAAATTATTGTTTTTTAACACTAAAAATGTTATTATAGGCATAACAGAAAATTTTTTATTTAGAATGGTGTGCCATTATTTTCTACCTTTCAAAATTATATCTACGGTGAGTTTATCATGATTTCACATAAAATAGAGTTATTTATCTACTTTTTATGATTCTATGGACATTTTAGTGTTTTCAAACACTAAAAATGATTTTATGTATATAAGGTTGAAAATGAAATTAGGAATGTTTTTTCTTAGGTTACAACATTTTACAATCAAATCTACGGTCTGTGTCCCTTGATTTTAGGACAATATGATGTCGTTTTCCTAGTTTTGATTGTTCCGCACACATTATAGTGTTTTGAAACACTAAAAATTAATTTACATTCATAATGGGAAAATGATCATTTACAATGATGTGTCATCAGGTCATATATTTTATAAAAAAATCTATGGTTGTTTTACCCTGATTTCCGAACAATCCGACATCGTTTGTCTTATTTTGACCCTTCCACACATATTTATGTGTTTTAAAATGCTAAAAATTCTTTTATAGATATAATATAAAAATTGTCCTTAATAATGAAGTTTAGTCATTTCTTGTATTTCACATATAAATCTATGGTTATTTTACCCTAATTTCAATGAAATCCGATGTTTTTTTCTTGATTTTGACCCCTAGATAATTTTTTTAAAGGCGTATTTACTTATTATAAGTATTTACCATGTAATTATGATCAAAACACACATAGTATTGATGTTTTTTATATGAATAAACATATAAAACAACTAATAAAATGATTTTACAGGATTTTCGGATAATATGATATTCGTTATTTTGGTTTTGACAGTTTCACGCACGTTTTAGTGTTTTCAATCACTAAAAAAACATTTACGCCCATAACTAGAAAAATGTCATTTAAAATGGAATGAAGTTAGCTCCTAAATTTCCTAATTATATATATAGTGGTTTTAGAATGATTTAACATCAATCATAGTTTTTTTTCATAGTTTTTACTATTCCATGTATGTTTTAGTATTTTGGAACACTAAAAATGTGTTTACTACTATAACAGAAAAACCATCATTCAAAATGATGTTCCAACGGTTAATACATATAAAAATTAAATTTATGGTTGTTTTTAGATGATTTAAGGAAAATCCAATTTCTTTTAGCCAGTTTTTACTATTCCATGCATGTTTTAATGGTTTAAAACACTAAAAATGTATTTACTACCATATAGATAAAACATCATTGGGAATGACATGCCATCAGTTCTTATTTTTCAAAATTAAATATACGGTTTTTATCATCTGATTTTAGGGAAATAAAAATTATTTTCTTGATTCTGACCTCTTGAAACTTGGTTTTAAAGGCATTTGTACCTTTCATAAGAGTTTTTCAAGTCGAAATATAGAAAAAAAGATCATTTTTTCAAACTTATGGATAAACAGATATAATTTGTTTTTGATGTGTTGGAATCAACCAGACAACAATCTAGCACATGATGTAATTAGTATAACTCAAAATTCTTATTTTCTATATAAAAATGTCATTTTATTTTTATATAGATGTGGTACGTTTTCTTTGAAAATTCAATGTTCGTGGAATGGATTCTGGGACATCAAAATAAAATAAAATATTGAAATAAAAAACATGACACATTATAATTACATTAAAAAAATTTAACCATGTCTTTTAAATTAGTAATCAAGGAATATTTAATTAATATTACCTTTTCTGGTGTATTAATGACATCATTTTCCAAGATGTAAGAATAAGAATACAATATATATATATTGGAAAAATTTATTAAACAATAAATAAAATAATATGTTTTTTTTTGTAAAATGACATACATACCAGTAATGGTAACCCAAAAATCTCCCCTAGATATAGGGGTCACCAACTACTCCTTTACTTGAGGTGAATCAAGTGGTGGGCTACCTACAACATTTGGGGAAATGACTGGCTCACTAGCAGTCTTGGGTACAGAGAAATCACTAGGTTCCATAGAAGATGATGGCAATGGGGGTGTGCTCTGAGATGTTGATCAGATAGAATCCTATTTTTTTGTTCTTGAAATTTTTTCCTTTAAAATGGGAAATGTATATTAAATATATAAAAAATGAAAAACGAAAATATTTTTTCAAAAAAAATAAAATAAAAATAGAATAATGTGTATGTGTATGAAACACTTATCAATTATAAATTTTAATATAATTTCATTACCAATTAATACATTCAATTATATTCATCTTCTATTTCTTCATTATTATCAATCTTTATTACGATAAGTACTTCATTTTCACCCTATATTTCAAGTTATACATTTTTGATACTCTCATCCAAAATCTATTATATATTTTGTGGTTGGTGAGGTTCACTATTGTTTCTGACGCTTTCACCGGGCCGCGCGCCCGTCCGTCCTTGGGGGAGGACGCGTGGCGCTTTTGTTGCCCCGCATTCCCGCTTTCCAAAGGCGTGCGGCATTCGCTCCTTGTTCAGGGACGTCTGCTCCTTGGTCGAAACGGGATAATGGGATGTCTGTTCTTCCTCCTGTGGATTCCTCCTCAGAACTTGTCACCTAGTCCGGGTCTCCCTCATAGATTTAATACATAGTTCGTGAAACTCTTCCCAGTGCCATGTTTCCATGGATGCCTGTTAATTACACTGCTTCTGTCGGGACATTCCAAGGGGTCCAATTAGGGAAGCAACCTTCAGTCAGGGGAGTAGTCACGTTGAGTCCTCAGTAGCGTGTCTGGATGCTGGGGTACCTGGCATGTTTGTCTGTTATCCTTGCCCACAAGGCTTCTCGAGGGTGTGGAGGCCTGAGGCATCCCACATCGAGCGCGGGGAATTATATGTCATAGACACATATCTGAGGTTTTCCTCAACTTCCCGTGTTTAACACAGGGTATGCCGCAAGTTTAACGTCCAGCGGAGACGGACCAACCCAACTAGAGCATTAGATAGGATAGATCAGATTGATGGATCCTCCTTGAAGGGATATCGATACTGGGGCCAGCCCATGGGCGGCTGTGAAGAAGAGCGTACCGACATGGTCTCACCGGGATAAGACGGTCCGGGCGAGGACTGGGACGGGTGATAGGTTGATGAATGGAGTGGAGGGAGAGTGAAATGGGACCATCGCAAGGGTGATAGTGAAGTTGGGCTTGAGCCTTGACGATACTTCCTACGTATCCTCGTGGCAGGGAATCAAAGTCCGCGTAGTTCGGGATGATGCCGATAAACCGACGTGAAGGTGGACCTTGGCCCGATTAGCATCGTCAGTGTACCGACGTGAAAGTAGACCCGTGGGTCCACTAGTGGTGGGATTGAACCTTGGGATGGTTTCCTACGTACCATGCCTTGACATGGATCAAAGTACTCAAAGTTCAGGGGATTGATGGAACACAGTTTTTCGTCATGCGGGAAGATAGTGAACCCTGGCGTGAATAAATGACGGGCGATGGGTGTCGGCGAATCGACGTAAGTGAGGGACCTTGGTCCGATGGGAGTCGGGCTTGAACCTCGGGGAGGCTTCCTACGTACCATGCCTTGACATGAATCAAAGTCCTCGTAGTTCGGATTGGAGAATACAGTTTACCGTCATGAGGGACGGGGGTGAACCAACGTGAATGAGGATGGAACGACCCGATGGTGGCTTTGAACCTCGTGGAGGCTTCCTACGTACCATGCCTTGACATGGATCAAAGACCTCGTAGTTCGGTTTAGTCACAACGGCTTGCCGTCGGATTGGAATTGCAGTTTAACGTCGTGCTGGACGTAGATAGAACTCGACGTGAATTGGATGATGGGTGGGCTTGAAACTCGTGGAGGCTTCCTACGTACCACACCTTGACATGGATCAATGACCTCGTAGTTCATATGGGGCTTTGTTGGTGGACCGACGTAAAAGTGGACCTTGGTCCAATGTGTGGTGGGCTTGAACCTCTGGAAGGCTTCCTACGTACCATGCCTTGACATGGATCAAAGACCTCGTAGTTCAAATGGGTGTGCAGTTTAACGTCATGCGGGACAAGAGGGGCATGTAGTTTAACGTCATGCTGGACGAGGGCGAAAATCGTCGTGAATGGATGACGGGCGGGCTTGAACCTCGTGGAGGCTTCCTACGTACCATGCCTTGACATGGATCAAAGACCTCGTAGTTCATATGGGGCTTTGTCGGTGGACCGACGTAAAAGTGGACCTTGGTCCAATGAGTGGTGGACTTGAACCTCTGGAAGGCTTCCTACGTACCATGCCTTGACATGGATCAAAGACCTCGTAGTTCAAATGGATGGGGGGTCTGGGTCAGTTCTCACTCTAAGCCCACGTGAGTCATGCTCGGTGTGAGAAACAAGAGGTTGCAAGGACCTGACGATCACGTCGCGAAGGAAGTGTCCGTGAGAAGCGAAGAGGGGCTTACACGTTAGGCGGCCCACAGTGCTGGGACTTACTCCAGGATGGAGGCCCATGGTGCGAAAAAGAGCGGGAAAGATGGACCTTGGTCCAATGGTGGGAGGTGCCTCGTTCCCTATCATGCCCTCCACTGACCTTGGTAGTGGGGAAGTACGGAGATGCAGAGGTGCAACCATCCATTGGGGAACTAGGGTCGCCCTTATCCTACGAACATACGCCACTCCGACAAGGAGGATCTCATCCCATGTGAATGGGTGATTCCATTCCCGTGGAGACGAGTGGTGTAAAGAATGTTCGAGTTGGGGGGACCCTTCGTGAGGGGCACGAGGTTGGGTCACAGTTTAACGTCATGTGTTGAGGACGTGGTGCATGGCAGTTTAACGTCCTGCAGCTCGGACGAGGTGGGTTCACTCCACACCCCTAGGACTTACTTAACCGGTACCCTCTGGTCCTTGGGGAAGGGAAGGTACCAGTAAGGCCATGGTTAAGGGGGGGTTGTGGAACAAACCATCGAGGGGTCCACGTTTGCGTGGCTATGCGAAAAAGCAATAGCCGTTAGCATGCCTATGAGAAGAATCATTAGGCGAAGCAACGCTACGGGTGGTATTGTCCATGGGACTTTGAAATCACATCGTGCAAACCTGGAGGGTCGCACGGGAAGAGGAATCGCAAAGAAAAGGAGTCTGCTTCACGAAGTGGAGTGCCTTGGCCTTAGCATGGGGCATTGGTGTGAGTGGAAGGTGATTCGCGAAGTGGAACAGTGTTCGCGGAGCACTGCCTCATGAAGCAGGGTCCTGCGAAGCAGTGTGCTTCGCGATGTGTAGTGATCCTGCCTTAGCATATGGATCACTAGCATGGGTTGGGTGTTTCGCGAAGCATAAACGCTCCGTGGCTGCCCGGGTTCCCTTGGGAATCCCCTTCCTTCGCGAACGCCCTTGAGCTTCGCGAAGGGCATCCCTCTCAGAAGGGGGGATCAAAACGAGACAATGTAGATGAGTCTCACGAAGTAGAAGTACCTCGCAGAGCTCATGATTCCTGGGGCAAAGCGTGCTTCGCGATTCGGGAGAGGAGAAGCCGAGAGGTCAGATTGTCCATCGTCGGGACTCAGGGGGAGTCCAGTATTTATAGGCAAGGGGCACCGCGAAGCAGAACTCGTGCGCCACCTCAGGGGCTTCGCGGCACGCTCTCGAACGTCAACGGCGTTCGCGGAGGATTACCGCCTCTGGAGCTTCGCAGCGGCTCGCGAACGTCAAATGCGTTCGCAGAGGATTACCGCCTCTGGAGCTTCACGGCGCGCTCGCGAACATCAAATGCGTTCGCGGAGGATTACCGCCTCAGGAGCTTCACGGCGGCTCACGAACGTAAAATGCGTTCACGGAGAATTACCGCCTCTGGAGCTTCGCGGCGGCTCGCGAATGTCAAATGCGTTCGCCGAGCATTACCGCCTCCGGAGCTTCTCGGGGCCGCGATGGTCGGGGCACTTCGCGGGGGTGCTTCGCGGCGGTGCTTCACGAGGCAGCATGCCAACCTTCTCTTTTTTTTTGTTCCTTTCTTTCGGGCCATATTTTTGGCGCCAACAAATGCCCCCCCTCAGACTTGGAGCCGCGGAGGGAGAAGGGTCGAAGTCTGAGGGAAAATCGCCAAAATATTCAGCGGTTCGTGATGCTGCTACGTGAAGGGGCCCCGCGGTGCTCACCGGGGCCACCGATCCGGACACGCCGCGATGCTCCGCGTGGGTGAGGCGTGTCGCGATACTCCGGGGTCACCACCTATAAATACGGGGTAGACCTCTCTTTTGTCTTCACGTGCCTTCCATGTCTTTTTGTGATCTCGACTTCGTGAAGCTCCGCGTACTCCGCGACAGGCCTTCGCGAATCGAGCTTCGCGGCGAACCGCGGGTCTCCGACTCCGCGTCCGCGCCAAGGGAACCTCTGCTTGTCGGCCTTGGCCAGACTCCTCGGCTTGGTCTCGCGACCGATCTTCGCGATTTGGCCTCGCGATTCAGCTTCACGGTTGAACTTCACGATCCAGCCGAAAGAATTATTTTCTGAGGGCCAGAGTTAAAATGGCCCGTCAAGAAGCTGTATTGGGGGTCCTTGCAGATGCTGCTCGTCGAGATGAGATGGCCAACTGTCCAGGCTTGGGGGAGATGATCCGGAGCCACTCGGACCACACTTCTTTGACAGATCTTCTCTCGGAGGGTGAGAGAGATTATCCGCAGTGCAAGAAATTGCCATTGTATGGCTTCGGGCTGAGGGATGATGTCTTTATCCCTGAGGCGAATAGGGATGAACCAGCTTGCTCGTTCAGGAGCACACCGTGCCAGCACCAATGGTTCAGGGCGGCCAATGGTCACGCACAAGAGAACTTCACACCCATCACCGCTGACTATCTCTACTACCATGTGAACGATATTGATGGGAAGCCACTGCAACCAGAGACTTCCCCTCCCCTCAATCGTACCATGCTGAAGGCGGCTTTGCAGGATTCAAAGAAGGGATGGTCCGATGAGTGGGACCTGCGCCAGGGCGGCAACTTTACTGATGACTTGGCCTGGGCCTACTAGGTAGGCGCCTCATGCGAGGAGTTCGGGGCCGAGCTAAGGAGAGTGAGGTTGTATGAGGTGGCATGGGCCTCCCAATTCCACATTTACCAACCGAAGCAGCTAATGCCGGAGTTGCTGAGTAGATGGTCATCTAGGACCAACACTTTTCACCTGCATCACGGGGAGGTGGGCATCAGCCTGTGGGATGACCACCGGATCTCTGGGGTCCCAATCTTGGGGGCCATGTATGACGAATTCCTCCCTGTTGTCAGCACATGGGGAGATGCTGAACAAATTCCGTGACTGGCGTCGGCGCTGATGGCACTTGTCCCCGGAGAGGACAAGGAGGCAGTGAGGGATGTCCACTTCAGGAGGTGGTTCAAATGCTTCCTGAATTTCCCAGAGAATTGAGAGTTCCCTCCGAGGCCTCGAACTTGTCCAAGGGCAGCCCAACGGGGCAAGGGGAACTCGTATTGGCGGGTCTTAAAGGACAGCCAATGGAAGACTTGGGGTTTCAGTGTCAGCACTAAACAACATCCGATAGTCAGGCTGGCGGCGTTCATCGCGGCTCTCATCTGGGGATGGATCCTACTGGTGAGGGATACAAGCATAGGGGTACGACCCAGCTCGTTTATCATGACGTCGATGTTGGCCATGGGGCAGCAGATCAACCTGGGGATCCCGATGCTCACCAAACTGTACAGAATGCTGTGGAATATTAGCGAGGGCACGAAGCCGCCAAGGATATGCGGGCCCTTCCACCTCCTGTATGGGTGGATCGCAGCGCATATCAGGGGGATTTACGAGTATCCAAACCCCATTTCTCCGCCGGGATCGAACTTCCTCCCCTCCATCCTGAACGCGGTCGGGAGCTTCCCGTTCAAACTGGCCGTTCCAATGGTGCTGAATCGGGTGTGGAGGGCAGATGAGTTCAATTTCCATCCCTTCCCGTTGCCGACAGGGATGCTTACTGATGACGGACGAGGAATGGAAGAACATCGGGCTTACCTCCTGGCCTTCCGAGGTGGAGTTTTGGTGGCACGAATAGATCGTGAGCCGCTCTGTGAACCGTACACTCCACATCGGTTTGCGAGGCAGTTCCGGTGCCTCCAGCGGCTGACCCTGCAGGTCTACTGGGAGGTGCATCACGAGGAGCACCCGTGTGTGATGAGGCAGTTGTGGCTCATGTTCACACGGGAAGATGGAAAGATGTGGATTGCATTGCCTCCATCCACCGCCACCTTCGGATTAGTGAAGGAGTACGCCATCAGTTGGGAGGCCCCTTACCCAGGGGAGATGCTGAAGAAACCAACGATCCAGGTTGGTGACGGTGGGCCTCCTCTATCTCGAGGTTGGGGTCGGAGGGGAGCTAGGGCCGCTCGCGGTAGCAGGGCTGCCATTGCGGAGAGACTCGCACCGGCCGAGGGTATGGCGGCAGCGGTGGATCCGGTGATTCTGGAAGAGCAGGGTCATCCAGAGGGGTGGACACCGAGGGGATTTCATAGGATATCCACTCAGGCTCTGGGGAAGCGCCTGTGTCACATTGACATGGCAGAGGATGCCGTCTTCCCAGAAGTTTGGGACATTTGGGATGTCAACCGGCAATTCCTCAGCCCACCCGAGATATGGGCCCACCTGAATCGCCTCAGGATGGAATTACCGGGAATAGGCCCAGTCCGGGCTGGATTCATGGCGTCTCCGGTGGAGGAAGCGCAGTACCTGGACGAACTGGAGGATTACATCCACTCCAGTGGTGTCCCTCGCCCAATGACAGACCAGGTGAGGGTACTGTTGAATCAGACGGTCACCCCACAATTATCGGCTGCCGATTTGAGGGAGCGCTTCCCCTTGACGAAGGAATCAGAGGACTCCTTTCGGGAGGATGAGGGTGGAGGAGGGAGCCCGCTGGAGGAGGGCGAGGTCGGAGACCGAGGCTCAGAATCCGACGATTTCGTGGAGGCTCTTGAGGTAGCCTTCCGAACTTCTCTCCTTACGATCTGTTATTGGGTCCCTATGGACTTCTCACCAATGTTTGAGCCATGCAGGAGGAACTTGTTCGCAGGCCTCATTCTCACTCCTTGGCGGGTGATGATGTGGGACCTTCGGAACCCGCGCCTATGGCTGCGTCCAGTTCCGCGTCTGGTGGGACCAGGGCGCCTGAGGTGGCTCCTCCGGAATCTCCAGACCTTCCGACAGTATACGGGGGGCCTCGTCTCGGGGTCCCGTTAGTACCGGCTCAAGAGCATCACTCAGAGGTAGATCTTCGTAAGTCCCCTCTACCGGTCTCCTCGTTGTCACATATAGACCATGCCAACTGACGTTTGTCCCTCTCTGTCGTACAGTTCTTCGACTGGCGTGGGCCGCTGTGGCAAGACGGGTCGGGATGTCTGGTGGCATCCCTCCTAGGGGCATGCCGGTGATGGTGGC
This sequence comes from Viscum album, assembly GCA_963277665.1. Lineage (NCBI taxonomy): Eukaryota > Viridiplantae > Streptophyta > Magnoliopsida > Santalales > Viscaceae > Viscum > Viscum album. The sequence goes on along the minus strand of OY728125.1, from coordinate 351,317,435 downwards.
AATAGTCCCTTCATCTCCTCAAGCTGCGACGCACATCATCACTGGAGGGTCCACCAGCAGGGCCGTACCCGAAGTCATCGAGGTGGACTCCGAGGAAGAGGATCAACCGGTCGGTCCTAGTTCTGTCACGCCCGCTTCGGCCCAGGTGTCGCACTGGATTCAACACCAGATGTTGATCCTGCCGAGGATTTCCTGCGGGTGTATCCCGCGTACGAGCCTGCCAATCGCGCAGACTGGGACGAAACGGCCTCCGACGAGGAAGACAGTAGCATAGTCTGCCGCCAGTCGTGGAAGCTGATCGCGGGCTTTATCAAGGACACTCCCCAAGCACAATGGATGGCCGAAATGGATAGGCTTCGCTCGCGGTTGCGCGAGCTGTGCGCTGGGGGAGTGGATGCCCAACGTCCTTACGCACTCAACCGAGATCTTATGGCTGTGAAGATCCGGGAGCATGATCGCGGGATCAGCATGGGCTGGCAGCGGAGGAAAGCGACCAGCATCAAGAATCTCTAGGAGGCTGAAGGCGAGGTTCAACAGATGCAGACCCGGGCAGACAAGCTTTCAACCTCTCTTGAAGCACTATCTGAGCTGGTCTCACGGTTGAAGGCCCAGCTGGTAGAGGCAGAAGAGCATATGAGGCAGACCTCTAGAGAGATGGCTGTCATTCAAGCTGGCGTGGAGAGGGCCAAAGCCAGGACTGACGAACTGTGCCCCGCCGCTGCTGGGGAGGAGCGGGATCTGATTCAGCAGCAGCAAGCCTTGGATGTCGCAAGTCAACGGGTGGTGGAGCTGCAATGCTCTTTTGACGATGTCAACCCGTCCATGGGAGAAGTCGAACCCCGAGTATTGTAACAAACCCAAAAACCCTTTATTGGTACTTTCGTGCTTCCAAATTTTACCTTTGTTTTGAATGCCGTAGCATGCACGATTTCCACTGTCGAATTGCCTTGCAACAATTCCCTAAGCCCACGTGGGTTGAGCCCGGTGTCCGGGAATCGGATTACCAGTCCAGATTTCTGAGAGACGGGAGAGGCTTGATGGGAGAAGGAACTTTCAGGATGGCCGAATTACCGTTTCTTCAACGTGATCTTCTGCACGAACGGGGCAATGCCAGGGGTGCTGAAATCTGTCCAGACAGATGAAAATGGGAAGCGTGAATCACGATACCCAAGACTCGGAACACTGTGAGGATGGCGTGACAATAAGGGACAACCGTTAACCATGGAGGAGAAGCGGTACCCTTACTGTGTTATCCTGTAATGGGGAAAATAAATGAGGTTCGGCCGTTGACCATGTTTGAAACATGGGACCATGTCACAAATGTTGTTGATCAATCCTTCGGGACGTTGGCCCAGGACAGTTGGCGGACCATATGTCAAAAATCCATACTGTTAGGGGGTCCTTCCAGATATGACCCATCTTCCGGAACGTTGGCCCAGGACGGTAGGTGAGCCGATGCGGCATGAGACCAGGCCGTTAGGGGGGTCCCGTGAGACATGAAAAGGGAAGAGGGTCCGAATAAGGGGCACGCAAAGTGTGGAATATGGAGTGATGGTCTGTCCAAATAGAATCCAACACTTAGGTAGTTACACCACCATAGTGGGAGTACGCCAGATAGGCACATCGGTTTGATCATGGATCATTCCTTCTTTCAGACAGGGCCTCTCTGGCGAGGGGATCTGTCACTTCCCAGTGGGATCTTGGGGCATCCTGAACTTGTTCAGGGTAGAACCGCAGTTTAATGTCCTGCATTGAGGACACATAGACTCCTGTAGTTTAACGTCAAACTATAGGACGTGGAATAAGAGGGAAGGAAGCGTGTGGCACAGTAGATATGAAACCGACGTGAATGAGGTCTTGGAGTCCAACTCATACCACATACCCCCAGAGGACACTCTTCAGGTCGAGGGACCAAGAGTGAGGATTGGGCTAGGCCCGAAGAAGAGTGGCAGGGGGTTCTTACGTACCCCATGCGGATGGGAATCAAGCCATACATAGTTCTGAAAGCGCATTTTAATGTCATGCAGGATGATGAGCAACCTGACCGCGTTGGTACACATCCTTCCAAAACTACTAAGCCCACGTGAGTCGTGCTCGGTGTTGGAAACAAGTAGTAGTGGTGGGAATTTTCCCGACACAGAGAGGGTCAGGTTAGGGTAAAGGGACGTTCGGTGAATACCGGCCCAATGACACTAACATGATCATTTAGCGCGCCTAGATGCGCGAAGAGAAAGATTCGAGTATGATGGAATTCCACTTGAACATGAGTAAGTGGGAATGTGTGAATCATGGTGCTCGAGATTCAGATCACAATGATGGCGGCGTGACGATGGAGGATAGCTGCTGACCATGTTCGCAACATAGAATCCTGTCGCATTAGCCTAGAACAGGGACAGACAAATGAGAATCGACCGCTGACCGTATTCGCAACGCGAGATTTTATCAATTTGTTGTCCAATATCCGTAGGGACATTGGCCCGAAACGATTGAAGGGCCCTTAGGTCCAGCATTCATGGAGAGCCCTTAAGCCTAGTATCCATGTCTTCCGAGGGTCCTTTTGGATGTGGAAGAGGATGAGGATCCAAATAGCGAGCTCACGAAGCATGGTCATGGGACGAGGGGGATGTCCCTGTGACAATCCCACACTTCGGGCTTTTTGTCAAAACACATCTGAATACGGCAACGAAACGTATTTGAGAGAGGGATCAGATTCCTTTCCCTTGGGGGGATCTTAGTTTAGGGTCGTAGAATTCGCACCATGGGTGAGAGGAAACATAAGAGGCACATGGTGGAGTAACTCAAACACCTGGCGTGAATGGGAATAAGAGGTGTGTACGGTGCGGTGAACAACTCGACGTGAATGAGGGCACAACCCCATATCACACCGCGCAACCTCCTCGGGAGAGGTTTTTGGTCAAAGGACCAAAAGGGAAAGTTAGGCTGGGCCCACGGGGAAGTGCCCGGGCGCTCCTACGTATCTCATGAGGATGAGAATCAAGCCATACATAGTTCTGAAGGGTGCCTTTGACCATAAATGGGTAAAGGGAGCAGGGGACGCGTGGCGTCAAGACCCGACGTGAAGGAGGACCTAAGCCCTACTTACCATGCGTTCTCTGGGGAAATGTTCGAGTCAAGGGACCGAACACAAAGGTTAGGCTGGGCCCGCGGGGAAGTGCCCGGGCGCTCCTACGTATCTCATAAGGATGAGAATCAAGCCATACGTAGTTCTGGAAGGTGACATGGTAGGATACGAGTGCCAGGGGAAAAGGGGAGTCCGGGCGTGGCCCTTGCACTAAAAGAAGCGGAATTTGATGTATCTTGTTTGTTCTTTAAGGTGAATGGTTTTTTTTTGTGATGCAACAGGCCTAGAATAGTAGGCTGTGATGTCACCACAAGGATCAAGCCGTGATGGGCGTTGACAAATGGCATGGCACGTGACCAATACCCAACGTGATTTCCTCTACAACGAGGTCACCACAATGCAGTGCCATTTTTCGTTGTGTGGCCAGGACGATAATGTCACAGTTTAGGGTCGTATGATAGGACCAAGCATGCATTTTATCATCATGCAGCGCAGACGTAGAAGAGACGATGCTAGGCGGGAAATGTGCGCAGTGTTATAAAACACAATTGACGGAGACATGATCCCACATCAAATTGTACGCCATTCGGAGAGGGAAACCTTAGGCCGAGGGGCCTACATAGAGGTAAGAGGTGAAACCGGGGGAGAGACTGGCTCTCTAAATGGGCTGTACCCGAAGACAGGGCGTCTGGGCGGTCCTACGTATCCCATGAGGATGGGAATCAAGCCACACGTAGTTCGGAATGGATCTTAGTTTATGGTCTTAGAGCTCGGACCATGGAAGCCCCGAAGGATGCCATATTGCAGCTTTGTCCCCCTGACATGCAAAGGTGCACTGAGGGATAGCGCCAAAAATGTCGAGATTCCACCTGGACATGATGGGGTGAAAAATGATGTGAATCATGCAACCAACATTCAAGTACTGAAGGGGATGGCGTGACGACAGAGGATTACTGCTGACCATGTTCGCAACACATCATCATGTCGCGTTAGCCTGATATGAGGACAAACAAATGAGCATCGACCACTGACCATATTCACAACGCGGGATTTTATCGATTTTTTGTCCAAAACCCTCGGGGGCGTTGGCCCGTAACGGTAGGAGATCCCTTGGGCATTGTATCCAGGCCGTTCTTGGGGGTCCCTCTGGGTGTGAAAGGTGATGGAAGCCCGAATGGAGGGGAACACGAAGCTTGACAAGTGGAAGGAACTTGATCATGTTGAATTTGACACTCTTGGTCCTAGACCGGAGTACTCTTAATACATGGGTGAACCACTGCAAGGAGTCAAGGGACTCAACCTTGAGGGTGATCGAGAGATGGCAGATTCCCAGGGGAAGGGGGCACAATGCCCAAAACCGTGTATCATACCTACACATCCCCCTCCTGGGGAGGGATAGGCCAAGTGGCCTAGGTGACCGGGAAATCAGGAGATCTCCAAGAGGTGGGGCTGGACCCGAATCCTATACATTCAGGTGGTCCTACGTATCCCATGAGGATGGGAATCAAGCCACACGTAGTTCTGAAGGGTGACTTTTAATGTCATGCGGGACAAGGAATATGAGGGATAACTCTCAGAACGGGGTGTGCAGGGTGCAGCTATTGAAAACCCGATGTGAATGGGGACGTGGTCCTACACTACGCCACACGGTCCCGTGGTCGGGGTCCAGAAGGCATGACCAGAGAGGTGAACTTGCTGAACTCAAGATGGACCCAAAGAAAAGGGGTCTTGAACGTAGTTCCAGATGAGAATCTTAGTTTATGGTCTTAGAGCTCGGACCGTGGGTGGTGACAACTCCCGAGTAAGCACAGATGTCAACCCAATCCCTAAGCCCACATGAGATAAACTCGGTGTGGGAAACAAGGGGGGAAGATCCTTATCGCAATACTGGGGGCGTCTATCAAAGGGGAGTCGGTGGAGAGTTTCGAAGGACACCTTTGATGCATCTTGTTCTCCCAACGCGCAGACGTGCACGGAGGAAAAGTACCAAGAGTTCTGAGACTCTACTTGGACATGATGAAGTGACGAAGGGTGTGAATCGTGTACCCGGAATTTGGGCTTAATGGGTTGGCGTGGCGATAGAGGAAAACTATTAACCATGGTGGAAACACAGCGTCCATATCACGTTATCCTGAGGTGGGAACAACAAACGAGCATCGACCGCTGACCATATTCGCAACACGGGATTTTATCGATTTGTTTTCCAAAACCCTCGGGGGCATTGGCCCGTAACGGTAGGAGAGCCCTTGGGCGTAGTATACAGGCTGTTATTGGGGGTCCCTCCGGGTGTGAGAGATGATGAAATCCCTGATGCAGGGATACACAAAGCCTGGAAAGCGGGTGCGGACACGTCCGAGTAAAGCTTGGCATTCCTGGTAATGAACCAGAGTACTATTAAGCACATTGGTGAACCAACAAAAAAGGGATCGACGAAACAGCTCAGTAGGGGGGGGGGGGACATGGCGTGGTCATTTAGAGACCGTCGTGAATGAGGACATAATCCCACACCACGCCATATAATCATCTCATGGAGGAAGGATAGGCCAAGGGGCCAGGATGGGATGAGGATTCCCGAGAGATGGGACTGGACCCGAGTCTTGGACATTCAGGTGGTCCTACGTATCCCATGAGGACGGGAATCAAGCCACACGTAGTTCTCCATATGTAGTTTAATGTCATACTGGACGGGAAGGGGAGCAATATACCGCTAAACAGGGGAGGTGTGCGGTATGGCGAAGAATCCGACATGAATGAGGACGTAGTCCCACACCACACCGTACACTCCTATAAGAGAGGACCTGGGTCGTGGCCCAGAAAGGCCAAGGGGCCTAAGGTCAGGAATCAGTCAGGAAGGCCTGACTGGTTTGCAGTTTAACGTCTTACATGAGGACGAGGGTCGGGGACCCGAGGAGGCCAAGGGGCCTGAGGGCAGGTATCGGTCAAGAGGGCCGGACTGGTTTGCAGTTTAACGTCTTACATGAGGACGAGGGTCGGGGACCCGAGGAGGCCAAGGGGCCTGAGGTCAGGTATCGGTCAAGAAGGCCTGACTGGTTTGTAGTTTAACGTCTTACATGAGGACGAGGGTCGGGGACCCGAGGAGACCAAGGGGCCTGAGGCTGGGCCTCGTAAGGGGAGGCGTACGGCATGGTACATGACCCCGACGTGAATGAGGACATAGTCCCACATCACACCGTACACCCTGGGGAAGAAGTGACATGGGCTGTGGCCCGGAAAGGCCAAGGGGCCTATGGTCAGGTATCGGTCAAGAAGGCCTGACTGGTTTGCAGTTTAACGTCTTACATGAGGACTAGGGTCGGGGACCCGAGGAGACCAAGGGGCATGAGGTTAGGTATCGGTCAAGAAGGCCTGACTGGTTTGTAGTTTAACGTCTTACATGAGGACGAGGGTCGGGGACCCGAGGAGGCCAAGGGGCCTGAGGTTAGGTATTGGTCAAGAAGGCCTGACTGGTTTGCAGTTTAACGTCTTACATGAGGACGAGGGTCGGGGACCCGAGGAGGCCAAGGGTCCTGAGGCTGGTCCTCGTAAGGGGAGGCGTACGGCATGGTACATGATCCCGACGTGAATGAGGACATAGTCCCACATCACACCGTACACCCCGGGGAAGAAGTGACCTGGGATGTGGCCCGGAAAGGCCAAGGGGCCTAAGGTCAGGTATCGGTCAAGAAGGCCTGACTGGTTTGCAGTTTAACGTCTTACATGAGGACGAGGGTCGGGGACCCGAGGAGGCCAAGGGGCCTGAGGTCAGGTATCTGTCAAGAAGGCCTGACTGGTTTGCAGTTTAACGTCTTACATGAGGACGAGGGTCGGGGACCCGAGAAGGCCAAGGGGCCTGAGGCTGAGCTTCGTAAAGGGAGGGCGTACAACATGGTACATGATCCCAATGTGAATGAGGACATAGTCCCACATCACACCATACACCCCTATGAGGAATCGGGGCCGTGGGCCCGATCGCTAGCACCACCTGGGGGAAGTTTGTCCCCTGGGGATGGGGCAGAATGAATCACTGCACTCGTTGTCTGGGACATCTCGGGGTGGACCCGAAGATCCAGGACACTGTTGACCATGTTCGAAACACAACGTTCCTATGGTGACCCGTTTGGGAGCAACAAATGAGCCTCGACCGCTGACCAAATTTGCAACGTGGGACTTGTATCGGCTTGTTGCTTGAAAACCCTCGGGGGCGTTGGCCCGTATCGGTAGGAGAGCCCTTGGGCATAATATCCAGACTGTTCTTGGGGGTCCCTCTGGGTGTGAAAAATTATGGAATCCCAGTCAAGGAGTGGGTGAAGCATAGCTGTATCCATCCATGAAAGGGACAAACACCTCCAGGGGGGAATGTGCAGCCGGGTCGAGGCTTGCTCGATGTGGGTCGGGGCAAAAGTGTGCACCATGCCATGTCTTGACCAGAGGGGCATATTTTGGCTTTTGGGCTGGGCCAACAGACGAAATGTCCGGGCGTTCCTACGTATCTCATAAGGATGAGAATAAATCCATACGTAGTTCTTGAAGGCCATGCAGTTTAGCGTCATGCGGTGAGGATGTGGAAGGAATAGAAGAACGGGAGCGGGCACATGGTGCGACCCTTACAATCCTTCTGCGAGCAGGGTTGCATAAGCGGGGCCAAGAAAGCCTACTCCCTGCTACACAAAGATCCTACAAGAAAACTATTCCTAGGGGGAATAGTGGAAGGGAAAAGCATGGGGATGGGCCCAAGACGAGGCGTCCGAGCATTCCTACGTATCTCATAAGGATGAGAATCAAGCCATATGCAGTTCTAGAAATGCAGTTCAACGTCATGCAGGACGATAAGAAGAATCTCATTTGGGGATATGTACGGTACAACGAGTAATCCGACGTAAATGAGGATGTAGTCCTGCACCATACCGTACAATCCCGCAATAGCATAGATCAGGGAAAACTAGGGGGCCTGAGGCCGGGCCACGGTCAGGGAGACCTGACCAGCTTGTTGTTTAACGTCTCGTGGTGAAGACGGGGCCGGGGGCCCGAGGAGGCCAAGGGGACTGAGGCTGATCCACGGTCAAGAAGGCCTGATCGGCTTGCAGTTTAATGACTTGCAGGACGAAGATGCAGTTTAAGGTCGTGCAGGACTTTACAGTTTAGAGTCATGTTGGACCGTAACGTGCAGTTTAAGGTCATGCAGGACCATTTCACAGTTTATCATCTTGTAGGACAAAGATGCAGTTTAAGGTCGTGCGGGACCATTTTTCAGTTTAGGGTCGTGCATGACCCTTTTTTCCCTAGGCAAAGTATCGCTTGACGGGGCCCGAGGAGGCCAAGGGGCCTGAGGCTGAGCCTCGGTCAGGAAGGCCTGACTGACTTGCAGTTTAACATCTTGCAATAAGGACGGGGATGCAGTTTAGGGTCGTGCGAGACCATCTCGCAGTTTAGGGTCGTACTGGACCTTCTTTTCCCTAGGCAAAGTATCGTTTGAGTAATTCAGCATTGGTGGGAGGGGTTATACGCTCTCCCTCTGTGGTCACCAAGGAGTATGCTCCATTGGGGTAAACCTTATGGATGATATAAGGCCCTTCCAATTTGGGTTCTAATTTGGGCGGTTTCCTACCGGGAATCATTGGCACTCGAAGGGCCAGTACCAGGTCGACCTGTAGAAAAGAGCGAAGACGATCCTTCTTGTCAAAGGCTCTCGCTATCTTGTCCTGATGCCTTTCCAAATTGTGCAGGGCACGAAGCCGGTTCTCGTCCAGTGCTTCTAATTCATCCAGACGGATCTCAGCTACCTCATCTGATGTCTGGTGGTCATAAACTGCAGTGCGTAACGACGGCAGCTGGATCTCAATGGGTAGGACGGCCTCGGCTCCATACACCAGGGAATATGGGGTCACCTGGGTAGATTTACGAGTCGTCGTCCGGTAAGCCCAGAGGGCGTTGGGGAGCTTGGCCGGCCAACTTTTCTTGTTCTGACCAACCATCTTCTACAGAATGTAAGAGAGGGTCTTGTTGAACGCCTCGATCTGTCCATTCGCCTGCACGTGGTAGCGGGAGGTATGGTTCGACCGGATGTCGTACTTAGCGTACAATTTCTTCAATTCAGCTACTCGGAAGTTGGTGCCGTTATCGGTGAGGACGGAGTGAGGTACCCCAAACCGGTGAATAATGTTGGAGCTCACAAAGTCAACGATGGAATGGGGCTTGACATCTTTGAGCGGAACTGCCTCTTCCGACTTGGAGAAGAAATCTGTAGCAGTCAGGATGAACCTACACTGGCAGGCTGTTGCTGGTGGATACGGTCCCACTACATCAAGTCCCCATACCGCAAATGGCCAAGAGTACTTGGTGGGGTGGAGGGCCTCCGACGGCCGATGCAAGAAGTTGGCGTGTACTTGGCACGCGTGGCATCTCTTGGCATATCCAATACAATCGTGGGTCATAGAGGGCCAAAAGTACCCCAACCTCCAGATTTGATGGGACAGTTTCGGCCCAGCTTGATGGGCGCCACAGGAACCGGCGTGAACCTCTTGCATAACTTGAGGTATCTCCCCTCCTTGGAGGCAACGGAGAAGGACTCCATCAAAACTCCACTTATAAAGGATTTGTTCGAGAGTGGGGCTGCTCTGGAGGGTAAATTGCAGCGCGTGGCGTCAGATTCGCTCGTGTTCGGCCCGGTCGTTCGGGAGCTGACCATTTTGGAGATACTCGACAAAAGGTGCTCTCCAGTCTGGGGTGGTTTCAACCACTGCGTCTGACGAACCCGGGACCCCTGACGTGGAGGGTCTGATGGTGAGATGACTTACCCGCAGGCTATCATGGTCCTCTTGGGTGACAGGGGAAATGGCTCTCTGGTGGGCCACATGTATGACCAAATCATCTTGCTCGGGTTCTGCGAGCAACGCGGCTAAGCCAGCCAGGGCGTCTGCTTGGCCGTTCTGCGACCCAGGGACATGGGTAACCTCTGGTCGAGAAGAGAACTGGTCCATTAGGCGGAGGGTGTACTCTAGAAACGGTGCGAGCTCCGGCTTCCTGACGACGTAGTCGCCATTAACCAGTTTGATTACCAGCTCGGAATCCCCCTTCACATATAGATGGGGCACATGGATCTCAAGGGCCAGCTCGAGGCCGGTGATGAGAGCTTGGTACTCTGCCTCGTTGTTCGTACATCCTTTTGACAATAGGAACGAGTATGGAAGGACGGCTTGCGCCGGGGTAATGAAGACAATACCCAGGCCCACTCTGTTGAGCTTGGGATCGTTGAGCCTCCTACCGGTGGGGATCCGAGAGGCGCCGTCGAAATGAATTTGCCAACACGGGACAACATGATCGACTGAGAGGATCGTCTCATCAGAGAAATCTAGGTCCAGGGATTGATCTGCGGAGGTTGGATGGGCAGCTAAAAAGTCTGCCAATGCCTGTCCCTTAATGGCCTTCTGAGGTACAAACCTGATATCAAACTGCTGGAGAATCACCGCCCACCATGCTAGTCGGCCAGTCAGCATAGGGCGATTCATGATGTACTTCAGTGGGTTTACCCGGGAGACCAATTTCACCTTGTGGTGCTGGAGGTAATGTCGCCACTTCTGCACAGCGAAGACAAGCGCAAGGCAGCTCTTTTCGATAGGGGATTATCTGATCTCTGTATCGAGAAGCATGCGGCTGAGATAGTAGAGACTATTCTCAGTACCCTCGTTATTCTTCTGGGAAAGCAGCGCACCGAGGGATCTCTCCAGGGCGGTCACATAAAGGACCAGCGGCTTTCCAGAGACGGGTGGCATCAAAACCAGAGGTTGGAGCAGATACTGCTTGATTTCCTCGAAGGCGGTCAGACACTCCTCATCCCATTCATAGGTGGCGCCCTTCTTCATGAGCCGGGAAAAGGGCTTACACTTGCCGGCCAGATTCACGATGAATCGACGTATATAGGCTAAGTGTCCTTGAAGGCCTCGAAGCTCCCGAATTTTTCTCGGGGGAGGAATTTGGATGATGGCCTTGATCTTCTCCGGGTCGATCTCGATACCTCGGTATCTGACAACAAAGCCCAGAAACTTCCCGAAGGTGACCCCGAAAGCACACTTCAGGGGGTTCATCTTCAGGTGACAGGAACGGAGGAAACCGAACACTTTCTCAAGGTCTTTGAGATGGTCCTGACACTGGCATGATTTGACTACGAGGTCATCCACGTAGCATTCCACCAACGTCTCGAGAATCGGTTTGAATATGCAATGCATGACCCTCTGATAAGTGGCACCTGCATTTTTCAAACCGAATGGAATTACTTGGTAGAAAAAGGTACCTTGGGGAGCCCTGAAGGCAGTGGACTCCTCCTCTTCAGGGGCCATCCGGATCTGGTTATACCCGGAATACCCATCCATGAATGAGAGGGCTTGGAACCCGGCCGTGGCGTCAATCAACAGCTCCGTCACCGAGAGTGGGAAGTCATCTTTTGGGTAGTGGCGATTATGATCGCGGAAGTCGATGCAGACTCTGATCTGCCCATTCTTCTTCTTGACTGGCACTATGTTGGCAAGCCACTTGGGGTGCTGGACCTCCTTGACGAAGTTGGCTTTGATTAGCTTGTCAACTTCGGCCTCAACCATAGCACCATGAGAAGGGTGCATCTTTCTGGGAGGCTGCTTAAACCCACGATGTTTTGCCGGGAGGCCCAGACGGTGAATGGACACCTGGGGATCTAGCCCTGGAATCTCGTTGTAACTCCAAGCAAACATATCATGGTGCTGTTTGAGGAAGTCTACGTACTGCTACCGCTCCTCGGGGGACATGGCTGCACTGATCAATGTGGGTTTTGGATCTTCCTCGCTACCAAGGTTCACCTGTACCAGTTCATCAACCGTGGTAGAGACGCCTTCTTCAAAGGCTGGGGGAGCATCCTCCAAGTATTCCTCCCCACCCGTGGGGGGATTTCCCGTGACGGGGGGGACTTCTGGGCTATCAAAATCCGAGGGGCGGCTGGTGCCGGCTTGGGCAGCAGTGGTCATCACATCGGGAGACTCGCTTGCTATTGAGACCATAGCAATGAAGGCAGTCAACCCTATCCCATCTGGCCTCCGGCCTAAAGGGCCAAGTTTGATGATATCAAAGAAGTGGTGACGTGTCGGCCTGAGTCAGTTAATTCCAGCCCGGCAGAAGAGACACGTATGGCGCACCGCCATTGTCATAAGCTTGACGTCCCGGTACCGTACAAGGGTAGGGGGTTCCAGGATGACTTGAGCCTGGTTGATGTAGGAGTAAGAGGTGATTTTCCATCGTCGCTTGGACACGGGAACATTCCTTCCTTGCGTACCCGAAACAAAAAAACATTGTCCCATGTCGGGGGTCGTGGCCTCCAACCTGTGGATCAGGAGGATGTAGGCGTCATCCATGCTTGCCCAGGGATCACTTGTGACCAAGGCGGGTTCATCCTCACTTACCAGGATTTGCTTGTCCTTACTTTTGTAATAACCTGCATCCAGATAGCGGGCCTCACAAGAAGCGAAAGGGGACGCGTCACCTTGGAGCACGCCTACTTGACCGTTGAGAGAGTACTTGAGGCACTGGTGATACAACGAAGGGACCACTGCATGAAGATGGAGCCATGGCCTACCCATCAATGCGTTGTAGGTGGTGTCCTGAGAGACAACCATGAACTCGGCGCTGGAAATTAAGCCACCGAACTGAGTCTTCAGGCGGATCTTGCCGACTGGGGTTTTCTCTATCCTGTCGTACCCCTAGATCCTGAGGTCAGAAGGAGTTAAATCACCTTCGAACAGACCCAGCTTTCGCAGCGTCCGGGTCGGAATTAGATTGATTCTAGAACCTGTGTCAACGAGGTAACGGCGGAATTCCACACCATTGAAGTGGCCAGTGATGTACAGCGGGAGAATGTGCCCCTGTATAGGAGGGTCCTCATCTTCACCGGAGAACGAGATAATCACCTGACATTAGGCATTTTAAATCATCTCGATATGGAAGGCTTCTGCAGCTGCTACCTCCATCTCGAACTGGAGGGGGCTCCTTAGGGCCTCGGCAAGTGCCTCACGCATTTCAGATGACAGGAGAAGGGTCTCAAGGATGGAGATCCTCGCTGGAATGCCGTCCAGGTGCTTCAGAACATCGTACTTTCGTGCCAAACGCGAGCCTCTGCTTACAGGAGGTCGTTCGACATTTGGAGGCACAGCGGGTCCGGCCGGCTGAACTGGCAATTGACTAGTACTGGGTACATATTTCTTCCTACTAGTAGAAGCCTGAAGAGTAGTCTCCAGACTAGGATCGGACAGGGGAGGCTGGCCTGTAGCCGGGCAAGACTGACTGTGATACGAACAAGGCGGCTCCCCCCGATCCAGTAGCACGAACGACGGTGGAGGTAGAGCCGAGGGTGTTAGATGGGTTTGCGCGTGCTGAGATCTGCGCTGAGCCTGCTGCCAAGTCTTGGTAGCATGCACGGATTGGAAAAAAGTACCTGATGACGTACCTCGATGACCGGCGTGATTGCGATTCCGCTGACGTTGACGTCGGCTGGAAACGTTGGGGAGGTCTGCCTGGCGTCCCCCCTCATCGGGGGTCATATAGGGCTTTACTAGCTCCACGGTGTTAACCGAAGCGTTCCCCTGGCTGTCGCTCAAGGAGTCATCCACCGCTGGGTGGATTCTGGGAGGAATCCCCCTTTCAGGGGGCATAAAGTCGCCGAGAGTGTGGGATGACGACGACACTGGCGGTGCGCGTTGCTTCTTCTTGCGTCGCCGCTGCTTGCCCTTTTGGGCAGAGGTCGACTGTGAAGACGATGCAGAGGAACCAACTACTTCTTCTGAAGGTTCTGACTGCTTCAGGTGCGCCAAGATGATACCATGGGCATGGACGATGGTTTTTCGAGCCATCCAGTCGTCGTATTTCTGGGATCCGCGGCTAGGGACCTGCTGCCACTCTCCTTCGCTATCGCTGCCGATCTCTGATCCTGCAAAGACACCTGCCACTTGCGCTGGTGATGGGACCAACTTAACTATGTAGTTGTTGACCTGGTATTGAAGCCATTCCTTAAACACATAGCATTGCTTGAGGGTGTGCCCCAGGATCCGATGATAAGGGCAGTAGTTGGGGTGATCGGTGATATGCGCCTCTACCGGCCTTCTGCACTCAGGCAGGCGCACAATACCTTGCTCTAGAGCACTTCGGAAGTAGCCAGGGACCTGATTTTCGTTGAACGAATAGGTCTGGTACGTTCTTTCCGGATAGGGGGCCCTGGGGGCCTGTCCCTGACAAGGGGCAGGAGGGGCCTGCCGAGGAGGCGGTGGCTGATTGTCTCGCCTAGGTGGCGATGGCGTGTTGCGTGGGGGAACCTGTCGGTTCTGAGGCGGTCGCTGCTGGGCAGGAGCCTGTGCTTGAGGTGGAGGACCTCTTCGGGGTTGCGAGGGTGGTTCCACCGGCAACAACTCCAGCTGCCTCGGGGCTTCTATTTGAGCCACCGCGGCGGGTTCAGCCCTGGCGGTCCTCCTGGCCGGGATCATAGGGGGCAACAAACGTGCCTGACTGGCCTGTTGCAGGGCTTCCTCAAGGCGTTGAGCCTTATATGAGAAATATCTGAACCCTTCAGGGTAGTTCTGGGTGATCAGGGAGGGTACCATCTCTGTCTTGACATTCCCGACACACATCGTCAGTAATTTCTCCTGAGTCAGTGGCATATCGAGGGAATACGTAAGTCCCTTCCACCGAGCGATGAAATCTACAACCTGCTCATCAGGCCTTTGCTTGCACTTGAAGAGGTCTGCAATGCTGGTCTTTCGCGTGGTGGAGCTGAACTGGTATATGAACTTCCAGCGAAGATCCTCCCAACCGGTCACCGATCTGATAGGGAGCTGGTTGTACCAGACGAATGCCGGACCTTCCAATGTCTGTACGAAACATCGGATCTTGGCGGCTTCTTGCTGATCCGGGGTCCCCAGCATGGGGCCACACCTGGAAGAAAAATGAGCCAAGTGCTGCGGTGGGTCCCCTGTCCCGTTAAAAGACAAGAAAGTGGGGTTCCCAAAACCCGGAGGTGCGGGCATATCATCCACCCATGCGGGATAAGTATTACCATCTGGTGGGACCGCCACCTGCCGCGTTTCCAATGCTTCGAGGTGGGCTGTGAGCACCGCGATAAGATCCTCCGGGTGGGGGTCCCTTTCTTGATGGGGATCCCTAACCACAAGTGCATTGCATGGTTCTTCAACATGGTAGACGGCTTCGGCCGCTCGTGGGTCAACTGGCTGGACGACCTGCGGGGCGACTGGGGGAACCCAGATTGGATTCTTCAGATTGCCCCGTCGCTCGAGGGGTTTGGCGAGACGTATCGCGCCCTCTTGCCATACGTTCCGGCTTCTGCCCTGTCTGCGGCAGTTGCATGATCAGGGTTGCCCGGAGGCATTTCACCGGGGGGAATTTTTCCTGCACCTGCTTCCCCAGCCTGGGATTACCATAGTCGGGTCGCCGCTCTGCGGCATGCTCAGCCAATAGTTCGTCAACCAGCTTTTTCTGCTCAGCAAGCAGCTGGCGTAACGTGGCCTTCTCGGGATCTTCGTCCGTTTTCTGCACAGAGGCGGATGGGTTGGAGTTATTGACTGTTCCAACATGCTCTCTACCCTTTCCAGTGTTTCGACCGAGTACCAACGACTCGGTGGGTACGGGGAGGCCTAGCAGGTTCCTCTGCTGATGGGAAACTCTCCCTGATGGGTCGAGCAGTCGCGGTATGCCCTCGGGTGGTAAGTATCCATGAAGGAATTCAAGCTCATCTTCCTTATCCACAACGTCAGCCATGTGGACTGCGACCCCTCTTGAGGGAATGTCCTCGATGTCGCACAACGAATCGGGCTGCCATCAGACAGGGTCGAAGAGGAGAGCGACATAGTGTCCCCAACCACGGACTTGCACATGGGGGGTGGCTTCCCTGACGATTCTGCGGAGTGCTTTAAGACTCTGAAGGCATTTTCGTTGAAGGGCGTTCTGGTGGCCTGGCGACTCAGGGTGCTGGGCCACAAGAAGTGCGGCCGCATCGATCAGGCGGCACTGCCCGCCGATTTCTTCGAAGTGCTCTCGAATTCTGGGGTACACCACCCGTTCATAACGGAGGCAGAAGTGTGTCGCCGATAGGGTTCGACAAAAGCACCCCACGTCTTCAGGGGTAAGAGACTCTGGTATGTGGAAATTCAGCGCCGCCGTCGGCCAGAACTTCTCTGGGAAGTAATCCGCTGCAAGGATACTCCAGAAGCTCCTGGGATCGGACTTAGGGTCTGGCCCTGTGTTGCCCCACTCGTCAACCGGGGGCGGCTGAGGGACCAGTAGCGGTACTGAGGCGGACCTCTGAGATAGTAAGCTCGGCGATGGAGAATACGACAAACGAGCTGACTGGCCGCCAAATTCCGGGCCATCCTTTGAAGAGTGAGGTGACCTGGCCACGATGTCACGATACGACGGGATGATAACCACAGCTTCCGGAACAGGAGCCGCGGCTACCGGCGACAGGTCATGTCGTCGGTCTACTGTTGTTGGCCCCCAAAATAACTCTCCGTGATCTTTGGTAGTGGTAGAGGGCTCTTCTGGTGATAGAGGCGGTGATTGCGCGGTCGAGACCTATGGAATTCCCAGGATTTCTTCCTCCTGGATTTACCTGCGGAGAGAGATGGGAATCTGGTGGACCTCAAATTCCGGGAAAATGAGGCTAACACATCTGGTTCTGGCCCCAGTCCTTGATACAGAGGAGCGAGGAGAAGGTTCCATCGCTGAATCGCATTCCACTTCCGAGTCGGAGAAGCGGGCAGGTTTGATCTCCTCCTGGGCCTTCCCAGGGTTCTTCTTGTTGCGGCGACGACCCGCTCTCCTGCCCTGGGGTGGCTCTTCGGGACTGGGTTGACCCCTATCAGGCAGCCTCGGGGCGGCGCTGGCACCGTGGCGGAGAGGGCCCCCACTCGAGATAGTCGGGGTGCGAGGGGCACCGAGGAAAATGTCGAAGGGTACATGGGGAAGACCTCCATGAACAGTACCCATGTGGACGGGGCCTCTTTTGGATCCGGCAAGAGCATGGGGAGGACCTCCATGGTCGATGCAAGTGGAGCGAGGCTGACCTTCACTCCTCGAGTTGCTGGGGCGAGGAGGACCTTCGCCGGTTGCAGAGAGGACCTAGGGAGGGCCCCCACGTTGGAGAAGGACCGGATGGACGGTGCCTTCAGGTTGGCAGTCGGGGGCAAGAGGATGGACTCCATACCCTGTATAGTGGGCGCGGGAAAGGTTTCCGCGCTGAGCGTCTCTGCCGCGGGGCAGGTCTTCCTGTGGGATGGGGGTAGCACGAGGCATGCCTCCATGACGAACCTCGGAGAGGGGAAGGCCCACACTCTGTGGAGTAGTGGTACGGGGAGGACCTCCGTACGGGGTGACATTACCGCGGGTTAGCTCGCCGCGATCACCACTTGGGCCTGCAACTTGGAGAGTCAACCCAGCCTGCCCGTGGGGCGGTTGGGGTCTCGATCCTGGTTGGGTGAAGGAGTTCCCCTGCTCAGTATACACAGGGGCTTCATGATGCACGTCGGCGGTGGCTTGGGCCACTGTAGCTGTCGATATCGACGCGCCCGGGCGAGCGTCCTCAGCCTGGGCCCGACACTGACGTCGGGTCAGGCGGGCTGGTGCAGGTGGTGCAGGGACGTAGCCTGCCTGCTCTTCCTGCGGGGTCAGACGGCGGCGCTGACACGGCCGGGTGGGAGCTCTCGCCTGGAGCCCTCGGGTTGGGACCCTGAGCGGGCTGGGCTGGACGGCGCCCGCCTCTTCAGCGTAAGGCGAGGAGTCATCAAGGCGTTCCGGAGACAAGCTCCCGAAACGGTTGAATGTTGGGGTGGGGAGCAGGGGCTCCCTGCGCGGCCTGTTAGGTCGGCATTGACGGCAGGGCCAGGAGACCTCCAGGTCCAAGCGGGCCATATCCCGAGTTGGGATGACCCCTTCTTCCTCGTACCTGCGCACGAGGTTGTTGATCACCCTTCGCTGGATGACCTCTGATGGGGAATGGGGACTTGGGCGCCCCGTATTCTGCGATGTGGCGGCCGTCGTGGCGGTAGCGGCATTACGTGGGGTGGCCGTAGCGGTGTTGCCCCTGCCCCTGCGTGGGCGGGGAGCGGATGGTGATCACGTCTCTGTAACAGCAACCTGGTTCCTGGCATACGAAGGGATCAACTCATCAGTACTGAGATGAAAGGATTGACAGCCAGTGCCCCAACGTCCTTTAATTCTCCGCGTCTGTAAGAAGGATCCACGCCAACACGCTGTAGAACGGAGTGCCCCACGTTCTACTGCCCCGACTTCTGGTGAGTTTCACGACAGGCCCGCTATTTGCTTGGCGGGACCAGGCACCGGATATCTGGACCCAGTGACACGTCAATCTACTGGTGTCTCGAACGCTACTAATCTCCATATTGAGGAGAAGAATTTCACGTCGGGTTCACCATTTCTGTTTCCGACGCTTTCGCCGGGGCACACGCCCATCCGTCCGTGGGGGAGGACGCGCGACACTTTTGTTGCCCCGCATTCCCGCTTTCCAAAGGCGGGCGACATTCACTCCTTATTCAGGGACGTCTACTCCTTGGTCGAAACGGGATGATGGGATGTCGGTTCTTCCTCCTGTGGATTCCTCCTCAGAACTCTTCACCTAGTCCGGGTCTCCCTCATAGATTTAATACGTAGTTCGTGAAACTCTTCCCAGTGCCATGTTTCCATGGACGCCAGTTAATTACACTGCTTCTGTCGGGACATTCCAAGGGGTCCAGTCAGGGCAGCAACCTTCAGTCAGGGGAGTAGTCACATTGAGGCATCAGTAGCGTGTCAGGATGCTGGGGTACCTGGCATGTCTGTCTGTTATCCTTGGCCACAAGGCTTCTCGAGGGCGTGGAGGCCCGAGGCATCCCACATCGAGCGCGGGGAATTATATGTCATAGACACATATCTGAGGTTTTCCTCAACTTCCCATGTTTAACACAGGGTATGCCGCAAGTTTAACGTCCAGTAGAGACGGACCAACCCACCCATAGCATTAGCTAGGATAGATAGGATTGAGGGATCCTCCTTGAAGGGATATCGATACTGGGGCCAGCCCATTGGCAACTGTGAAGAAGAGCGTACCGACATGGTCTCACCGGGATAAGACGGTCTGGGCGAGGATCGGGACGGGTGATAGGTTGATGAATGGAGTGGAGGGAGAGTGAAATGGGACCATCGCAGGGGCGACAGTGAAGTTGGTCTTGAGCCTTGACGAGGCTTCCTACGTATCCCCGTGGCAGGGAATCAAAGTCCGCATAGTTCGGGATGATGCCGATAAACCAACGTGAAGGTGGACCTTGGACCGATGAGCATCGTCAGCGTACCGACGTGAAAGTAGACCCGTGGGTCCACTAGTGGTGGGCTTAAACCTTGGGAAGGTTTCCTACGTACCATGCCTTGACATGGATCAAAGTCCTCGTAGTTCAGGGGATTGATGAAATACAGTTTTACGTCATGCGGGACGATAGTGAACCCGGACGTGAATAAAAGACGGGCGATGGGTGTCGGCGAATCGACGTAAGTGAGGGACCTTGGTCCGATGGGAGTCGGGCTTGAACCTCGGAGAGGCTTCCTACGTACCATGCCTTGACATGAATCAAAGTCCTCGTAGTTCGGATTGGAGAATGCAGTTTACCGTCATGCGGGACGGGGGTGAACCAATGTGAATGAGGTTGCAACGACCAGATGGTGGCTTTGAACCTCGTTGAGGCTTCCTACGTACCATGCCTTGACATGGATCAAAGACCTCGTAGTTCGGGTTAGTCACAACGGCTTGTCGTCGGACTGGAATTGCAGTTTAACGTCATGCTGGACGTAGATAGAACTCGACGTGAATTGGATGATGGGTGGGCTTGAACCTCATGGAGGCTTCCTACATACCGCGCCTTGACATGGATCAAAGACCTCGTAGTTCATAGGGGGCTTTGTGGGTGGACCGACGTAAAAGTGGATCTTGGTCCAATGAGTGGTGGGCTTGAACCTCTGGAAGGCTTCCTACGTACCATGCCTTGACATGGATCAAAGACCTCATAGTTCAAATTGGTGTGCAGTTTAATGTCATGCGGGACAAGAGGGGCATGCAGTTTAACGTCATGCTGGACGAGGGAGAAACTCATCGTGAATGGATGACGGGCGGGCTTGAACCTCGTGGAGGCTTCCTACGTACCACGCCTTGACATGGATCAAAGACCTCATAGTTCATATAGGGCTTTTTCGGTGGACCGACGTAAAAGTTGACCTTGGTCCAATGAGTGGTGGGCTTGAACCTCTGGAAGGCTTCCTACATACCATGGCGTGACATGGATCAAAGACCCTGTAGTTTAAATGGGTTGGGGGTCAGGGTCGGTGCTCACTCTAAGCCCAAGTGAGTCATGCTCGGTGTGAGAAACAAGAGGTTGCAAGGACCTGACGATCACGTCGAGAAGGAAGCGTCCGTGAGAAGCGAAGAGGGGATTACACGTTAGGCGGCCCACGATGTTGGGACTTACTCCAGGATGGAGGCCCATGGCTCGACAAAGCGTGGGAAAGATGGACCTTGGTCCAATGGTGGGAGGTGCCTCGTTCCCTATCACGCCCTCCACTGACCTTGGTAGTGGGGAAGTACAGAGATGCAGAGGTGAAGCCATCCGTTGGGGAACTAGGGTCGCCCTTCTCCAACGAACATACGCCACTCCGACAAGGAGGATCTCATCCCATGTGAATGGGTGATTCCATTCTCATGGAGACGAGTGGTGTAAAGAATATTCGAGTTGGGGGGACCCTTCGTGAGGGGCACAAGGGAGGGTCACAGTTTAACGTCATGTGTTGAGGATGTGGTGCTTGGCAGTTTAATGCCTTGTAGCTCAGACGAGGTTGGTTCACTCCACACCCATAGGACTTACATAACCAGTACCCTCTTGTCCTTGGGGAAGGGAAGGTACCAGTAAGGCCATGGTTAAGGGGGGTTGTGGAACGAACCATCGAGGGGTCCACGTTAGCGTGGCTATGAGAAGAAGCAATAGCCGTTAGCATGCCTATGCGAAGAAGCATTAGGAGAAGCAATGCTACGGGTGGTATTGTCCATGGGACTTTGGAGTGACATCGTGCAAAATTGGAGGGTCGCACGGGAAGAGGAATCGCTAAGCAAAGGAGTGTGCTTCACGAAGTGGAGTGCCTTGGCCTTAGCATGGGGCATAGGTGTGAGTGGAAGGTGCTTCACGAAGTGGAACAATGTTCGCGAAGCACTACCTCATGAAGCAGGGTCCTGCGAAGCAGTGTGCTTCGTGATGTGTAGCGATCCTGCCTTAGCATAGGGATCACTAGCATGGGTTGGGTGTTTCGCGAAGCATAAACGCTCCGCGGATGCCTGGGTTCCCTTGGGAATCCCCTTCCATCGAGAACGCCCTTGAGCTTCGCGAAGGGCATCCCTCTTGGAAGAGGGGCTCAAAACGAGACAATGCAGAGGAGTCTCATGAAGTAGAAGTACCTCGCGGAGCTCATGATTCCTGGGGAAAAGCGTGCTTCGCGATTCGGGAGAGGAGAAGCCGAGAGGTCGGATTGTCCGTCGTCAGGTCTTAGGGGGAGTCCAATATTTATAGGCAAGGGGCGCCGCAAAGCAGAACTCACGCGCCGCCTCAGGTGCTTCGCGGCGCGCTCGCGAACGTCAATGGCGTTGGTAGAGGATTACCGCCTCTGGAGCTTCACGGCGGCTCGCGAACGTCAAATGCGTTCGCGGAGGATTACCGCCTCTGGAGCTTCGCGGCCCGCTCACGAACGTCAAATGCGTTCGCGGAGGATTACCGCCTTAGGTGCTTCGCGGCGGCTCGCGAACGTCAAAAGCGTTCGCGGAGCATTACCCCCTCTGGAGCTTCGTGGCAGCTCACGAACGTCAAATGCGTTCGCGGAGGATTATCGCCTCAGGAGCTTTGTGGTGGATCGCGAACGTCAAATGCGTTCACGGAGCATTATCGCCTCTGGAGCTTCGCGGGGCCGCGATGGTCGGGGCGCTTCGCGGGGGTGCTTCGCGGCAGTGCTTCGCAAGGCAGCGTTCCAGCCTTCTCTTTTTTTTGTTCCTTTATTTCGGGCCATATTTATGGCGCCAACAACTATCACAAAGCACGAATTGATCTTCTTCTCCAATATCATATAATTCTATCTAATTTAAGTGTATAAAAACACTCAATCCTTTGTATATTTCATAATACACAAAATAAACAATCTTCTCTTGTGAAGACAAGAAAAATGGATCATGATCTATACGCTCATCAGTATCAATCTATTGAGAGAAGTTGATTGAAGTAAAATGTAACGAATATATCATTATACCGCTATCAATGTTGAACCACTTGAATTTGAATTAGATAATTTAAAACTAGACATTATAGTTTAATTAAATTTTATCAATATGTTTCTTATATTATTCCACCTCTACAAATGTAAATACACCACTATTTTGAGTTGTCATGTCTTCTTCAGGATAAATTATATGAGACATAAAGCCAAGAATATTGTAATCATCGAACTTCTTGTCCTTCCATAAAGGAACTTGATCCAAAAAATTCAAATCATTCGATATTTCAGCTCAATTGTGAACATTCATTATCTATACAATAATATACAATCTAGTACTTTATTCCTTGAAAAAATAACTACATGTCAATAATATAAATATGAGTATATACTTACATGATGGGGAAACATTTTGAAAATATCCTTATTAATAGATTTTTTTTAATTCTAGCTTATTTGAAGCTCAACCACTTAGTCACCTCTTTATTTACAGACAAAATTCTTCAATAAATGTATCTATAAAAACAATATTGAGTAGCACCTATCTATGTTAATGTAAGAACGCCAATTAATTCAGTGTAAAATTGTACCCCTTTCCAATTTTTTGTCAAATAGTTGGAAATACTGATGCGTGATTTTTAGAACTAGAACAATTGGATACATCGTTAGCACATCTAGAATGATTGAATACAGTATCCATCCCCTCTAAATTCTAAGAACATAAGATCAAGCACTCTTATTCTTTGTAAACTTCAATAGTATACCCTTCTATTTGGGATTTATTTCTCACATATTATTTTAAATGACCTACGTAATAGATAAAAAATATAAAATACATTAAAAAAATTTACGCAATCATTTGATACAATCAAATTCACCAATGAAAATAAAAAATATCAATGCACCTCTAAATTGGATACATCCATAGATAGTGTAATAGTACACCAAGTTTAACTTCTTCAACTAAATTAACAATAAAATGAATTATGATTGTGAATAATTAATGGGGAAAGAACATTTCCAAATAATATAGTGTCAAAAAAATTCTTTCTCAATGTTTACCAAGATCGGTTGGATTCCTAATTTATCCACAAAACACTCTAAAAAATGTTCAAAACTCAACTTGAACCATAGTTTCTTTTTTAGGTAAATTTTTAAGAAAATAAAATGGTAACTACTTCTCCATGAAAATATGTGATTCTTGAAATTTCAATCTATGTATCTTTTGATGTTTTATATCAACACACCTTGATATGTTACTTGAATACCCATATGGAAATTTTATATTCTTTAATATTTGAAGAAATACATCTTTCTCATGATCTTTCATTATAAAAATAGTGAAAGGATACTTTTCATTTTAATTTTCTCACAAACTATTCTTTATATTCATTATATCCAACTCCTTACAAGCATTAAGGTGATACTTTGATCTACCCTTCTCATTAAGCATTGTAAAAATTACATTGTCACATATGTGATTTTAAATATGAATTACTTAATTATTATGATGTATCAAATTGAACACTTAATAATGAATTTTAAAAAATATATCATTTTATCCCATTTTTGTGTACCTAATTCTTTAGATATTATACCCCATACACTTTTCCTCTTCTTTAAACTAATGAAAATTTTCAAATTCTATAGTGTTATTCATTGATTGTACCAAATTTTTTGAACCAGATAACACCTTTGGTTACATTACCTTTTAAATATCACCCTTGAATCATGCATTGTTAAACCAAAATTTATAAAAAGAATCACGATATTGATGATGGAAAACAAAACCCCATTTTATTCTATGAGGTAATTGTTGAGGTTCAAAATCGATATTAAAAACTGGAAAAGATAACCTTGTATGAGTGTTCCAACCAAATAAATTTTCTAATCTAGGAAAGTCACAAATATCCCCCATTAAACCAACATTTATTTTGAATATTTGTCTCATTTAATCACCATATATTTCCACTGCATTATCTCATAATACTGATAATTTATTCATTTGATGTTGAAGGTATACACCAATGTCATTTCCAATCATTTCCTATCCAAGTTTAATCATTGAATTAATAAATGAAGGATTATTTATACACATATATAGAGGTAAATTATAGGGGATCAAATCAAATTTCCAAATGCTTCAATTTTGAACTTAATGTACTAAAAGGGTTAAAACCATCTGATTCCAATCCCAAACATACATTCCTATGATTTTAAGAAAAATATAGACATATAAAATAAAAAATATTCAATGCTTTTGAATCTTTTGGACGTCTCAAAAGGACCTCATTACTATCCTGGGAATTCCACATCATTTCATATGTAGTGTAAGATGACTTGAATAATATTTTTAGGCTTGGTTTCAGAGGAAGGTAATGGAATTCCTTTACATGAGTTTTATTCTTCAATATATTATTAGTTTTTCATTGATTTATACACTCTCTATTGTTCATTGAGTTCAATATTATTTTATGACATCATAAACATTCTTCTTTATTAGCCTCTTCACCCATGTAAAGCATGTAATCATTAGGGAATTCATATATCCTTCTATAATCAATTCCATGTTTTTTGATAACATTATCCATATCATAGAATGATGCATGGATCATAGGTTCACTAAATGAATCATTAAGAAAATCTAAAATCACAAACATTACATTGTTAGTAATTATATAGAGACACTTGATATGATACAACTTAATTAGAGAAGACAACTTCAAATACATGACACACCCTTCATAGAGTTCTTATATCCATATTTAAATAATTCATAAAAATCATCTTTTAGGCCATGGATGTTATGATAATGATTAAAATGTTCAGGATAATCTTATTTTTCAATTGATCTATTTAAATATTGGATATTTTAGTCTTGAAACCCAAATTCATCATTTAAAAAATATCGAATTGAATTCTTATCTATCAGGTCACATTGTATTTCATTGATAATATCTCATTGTTTTGACTTTCCATAACACTTGATTCACCATTCCAAATCAAACATACATATCGAGTAGAAAAATGTTCAATATCAAATTCTTATATACTTTTTTCTATTAACCATCACATGAATTTACTATATGGACACTTACATTCTATTCTTCCATCCACAGATTGGTTTGAAATATTATAATATAAAAATTCACCCAGGATATTGGCATATCGAGGCATGTTTCAACATAAATTAATCCAAAATTTATCCATAGGTATTGGATTTTAATCTCCCCGTACATTCAGATATAAAGATATAAATATTTATTCAAACAAGTAAAGTCAAAATTAAATATCACCCAACTTCTCCATTGACTATTTCATAACAACTATAAAGGAAAATAGGATGAATCAAATAATGAACTTTTTATTAACAAAAATCTAATATAAAGACACGAATCAAATAAATTATTATTTCTCACAAACAATGAAAATGATATGAATCAAATAATAGATAATGGTGTAATATACCCTAGTGTTGTAACAATGGAAGGTTAATTCCATTGGGAAATTAAGGATATTAATCAATGTCTGAACCATTTCTTATAATCTAACTATGACCAATAGAACCTGATAGAGCAAATATTTTCAATTAATTTATATTGAATATCATTGTTTTAAACCCACAAAATTGTTCTTCTAAGATGAATTGGTTCATTTTTATGATAATGGTGTTATTTTGAGCTGAATTGTAAAAATTGGCCATTTTGGATTTTTTAATAGTTTTAAATTATTTCGGTAGATTGGCCAGAACATTATCTACACTGATCCAAATTGCGAAATGCTTTCTTTTTCAGATGCTACACATCCCGGGCTTCATTTAATATATTTGGACCAAAATCTGAATCGGCCATATGGAAGCTCAAACGAAGCTCAAAAGTTGGATCAAGAAAACTGTTTTCAGTTCTGCCTAGTTTTGATGTGGGATCCATAACTCAACCACTGTGGGCCCAAAGCTTGTGAAATTCGGTGGGTGGACGCGCCAGGAGTTGTGTAACATCTTTTATGAAGGAAGCACCGAGTGAATTGGCCGTTTATGGGGCCATTAAAGCACCTTAATCCGGAGGATTTCGTTTTGGAGAGTCTGACTGGACAGAATAAATTCTCATAGTAAAACGGTCATAACTCTCGGAATACATATCCAAATCCGCTGAACTTTTGAGAGGACACGACCAAGGGAATTATGAACAACATTAAAGAAGGGCCCAACGCGTGAAGAGGTCATTTAATGGGGCTAAAACGCGTCGACAGTAGGGTGAAGAATTCTGGCTATAAAAGGAGGAGAGCTCCACCCTCTCAAGCCATCCATTCTCCATCCCATTCCTTCCGGGACACCAAGAAGGAGAACTTTTCGGCTTTCTCTTTTATTTATTTTCTTTTTCATAGTTTTGTAATGCCTTATTCTTCCCCATTCAACTCGATTACCCTTACCATGGTGGGGTAAACATTTGGAGTGATTGGGGATGGGTTGATTTTCTACATTGTAATGCTTGAGTTCTTGGACACAATTGAATAAATTTCTTTCTTCTTCAAAGTTGTTTTCAAATTCTTATAGCGGATTTTATAATCAAGTGCGATCGTTCTTGAATATTAATTCCGTTATTTATTTTTGCCTTGGTAAAATAATCAATATCTCCCTCCACTAATTTCTGGTTTATATACGATGGAATTAACTAGGAATTAGTGGTGAAGTACTCGACGATCGTCAGTACGTGTAATAGGTGTAGTGAATGTTCTTGATTGTTTGGGATAAACAAAACCCGATCGGGAATTGCCCATTTCAATTAAGGATATTCAATACAACTCTTTTACACATGGAAGGAGAGTTGACCAAACCGAGATCTTGGTAAGGTTTTCTCTCACAATAATAATTTCACCAAGGAAGTGAGAGGAAACGATTGTGGAAACTCACTTTAATCAACTAAGAAGAAGAGGTTTGAATTAAATTGAACAAGGATACCATTATAATTAGGAAACCGACCCCGACCTAATCACCCTTTTTAAATTTCATTGTTTTTCAATCATTTGAATTTCAAATTTCCGTTCACAACATTTTTACCCCCGTTTTAAAGTGACAACCCATTTTGTGTGCACTCCTCTTCGGGAGACATCCTAGGTCAACCACATTACTACATTTTAACTTAGGAAATAATTCTTTTGCCACGCCCCATGACAGGCGTGCGTCAAACTTGGCGCCGTTGCCGGGGAGGTAGTGCCACAAAATAATTGTTAATATTTTACTTTTTCAATTAAAAAAAAATCTTTTACCATGTTGTTTTCAAAAGATTATTTCTTTAATTCATGGATCAATTACCCACCAGTGCGAGAACCAATTATTGAGTCACCTTGGTCTATAGATTATAAAGTTTCTTTCTTGGCCAGACAAATTCGAGGAGCTCGAATCAAAATCATCATAGAGGAAGAATTCAAGGATCTCATTGAAAACCTTAAAGAGAACCTCGAATACCCAGTGTTAGAGGGTTTGGCAAGAGAATTAATTGAACTTCAGGAGTATTTTCCTGATTTTTATCCAGAAATGATCAATGTACAACACCAAGAAGAAGAAGTTCACAAGGATATTGAATCCCAATTTGAAAGAATTAGTCAAAAAGTTCAAAACCTAGAGACCTCAATACAGTGGACAGCAGAACAAGTACATGCATCCCAGGATCCACAACTGGAGCCAGAACAAGAACCAGAACCAGAACCAGAACAATTGATGGAAGAATTATCCTCACAAATCCTTCAAGTTGAAGAACCCATGGAGGCCTTGATGAAATTAAAAGAAGATCCATTGAGCCCATCTCAATCAATGTTGGATAAGATTGACGAAGAAGATTTAGAAATTGAAATACATATGGGAGATCAAAAGGATCTGGATAACTTCTGGAATGAGTGCGAGGAACTTCTTGAGCCAACTATTCCTCATAATGTAGATGATTCAGCAACATTGAAGGAAGAAACCAACCAATCAGTGGAATTTGAAGAGAAGATAGAGGAGTCTGACAACCTACCTCTATCTACGGAAATTCAACTTCAAGAGCCACCTCCCATTGAAGAACCAATTGAAGCCAAACAAGATCAGGGAGTTAATCTTTTCATAAACTCATTATCTTTTGATTTTGTTGAAACTAAATTGAGTATTACCTCCCCTTTGTTTTAATTTTTCAGATTCATCCAACACTTGTATTTCCATGGAGGGAGAATATGCATCTGAAGAGAAACATCCGGTGCTCCCCAAACGTGTTGAACATTTAATGGAGGGAGTACAAGAGAATATCAAAGTGGATTTTCTGGTGGAAAATGAGACACAAGATACTTACTTTGAAAGGGAAGAATTTGATATTGATTCTTCATGCTTTAATTTTTTTCAAATAGAATTAAACTATGACATTCCCTTTGATTTTCCCCAGATGTATCATACCTTCATCAACCACAAGAGAATAAAGAAGATGTTGTTCATGCGGAACCCAAGAAGGAGGAGGCTCTGTACTTCATCCTACCCCCACCATGCACGGTGTACCACATTGAGAAGGGGGTGGATCTGGTGTACTCTATCTATGGAGTCCTCCTCAATAAGAACAATGAAATGAAAGCTGGGAAGAGCCACATGTGGTGGTTCAAATCAAAGAAACCTCATCCACCATCAGATTGGTGATAATCAATTACAACTGCCCCTCTGGAGGCAGTCAAAACCCAGGGCCCACTTGGGGGATTAAACCAAGTTTTATCCTTCTATTCTCATCCTACTTCTAATTTTATTTCTTTCAATAAATATCTTATGTTTACTTTTCTTCTTTTATTTGTAGGTTTTCAAAGTGAACCACTTAGGAGCTTAACTCAATGTTGCACTATGAATAAATCAGGTTGTACCTCTCTTTCACACTTTCTGGATGTTTTGATTAATTTGAAAATTGGCTCACATGTTAAATCCACTTGAATGCATCGAGGACACTGCATCGTTTAAGTGTGGGGGAGGGAACCTTTGTAGTATAGGATTTTTATTTGATGTTTTTTTTCAAAAATAAAAAAAATGCGTGTTTTCAAATTTTTGTGTGTTTATTTTTCAATTTTTGGTGTGTTTCTGATACCTTTGAGATGAAATGATTATCAATACCATTTTTGAAACCCATGTCAATGAGTGAACCAGTATATTTCATGAAACTAATCTTAAATGAATGCTGAAATAACTTTGTTTCAAGTTCAAATCTTTTGGAAATTCATGAAAAGTACACTGATTTTTAAATCTCATGCCATATTTCACTGTCTATATCTTTGAAATAACTTTCCTGTGAGGCTTATGAACCATTTTTGTCATATTCTTTTCATTCTCCTCATTTCTTGAGAGAACCAGACAATGCTTTCTTTAACCAGAATTTGATTTATTCCTTTCAAAACTTGAGGGTTGGGGTACGTGTGTTTTAAATGATTGAGGCATTTATTTTGTTTGAAGCCCCCTTTTCAAAATAATCCTTTTCATTATGGCCCACCGTAACATTTATCCTTCATTGCAGCCCCTAGTATCCATGAATTGCCTGTTAGGTTAGCCACATTACAAGCCAATTTTCCCTATCATACCTGCTCTTGAAGTAAAATTGCATGACCTAGTTGAACTTAAATGTGGGGGAAGATGTCTTGTGGTGTACTACCACATTTGTTTATACTTTGGGTGGAAAATAAATTGTGGAAGAGATGTGTGTGATGCTGAAAAATTATTCTGTTGAAAGCTGTGCCTTTTCTGGAGCTTTTATGACAAGTAAAGCTGTGCCTTTCTGGAGCTTCCAATGTAAAAAGAAAGCTGTGCCTATCTGGAGCTTTAAAAAAATCATGTTTGAAAAGATTGAAATGTTTGCTGCTGAGCTGATTGAATGATTATGGAGCCTAATTTCAACAAAGGGGAAGTGAAGGAGACCATATTTGAGTGAAAACTAGAATCTTGCAATTTTGCTTTAATAAGAGCCAAGCCTTCCTTTTTCGGCCTCAGAACTTTTAACATATAAATCCTACCAACCGGAAGCCACAGAACAACCATGAAAAGTCCTCATGAGAAACACATGTCTTTGACTCACATCGGGTGGAGAAGTAGGAATTTATCAAACCTATGGTGACTCTTGTGTGAGTTTGGATGAGAAAAGCCTTGTTCAGCCATTACATTTGTAAGATGAGAGAAAATTCATGTGAGGTAGGTGTTTTTTGTGCATGGGATAAGAAATAAAGTGGAAATATATTAAAATCTTAAATGGAGAACTTGAAATAACAGTTTTTGATGAGGCATGATATCTTTTTGTTTCTTGAAATT
Source organism: Viscum album (assembly GCA_963277665.1). Classification (NCBI taxonomy): domain Eukaryota; kingdom Viridiplantae; phylum Streptophyta; class Magnoliopsida; order Santalales; family Viscaceae; genus Viscum; species Viscum album. The sequence continues at coordinate 351,286,749 of OY728125.1, read as the reverse complement.
GATTTGATTGATCTCATTGATATGTGTTTTGATTTTGATTTGATTTGATTTTTACTTGTCCAGGAGTCCAAGTGCTAAGTGTGGGGGAATTGATAGAGCAAATATTTTCAATTAATTTATATTGAATATCATTGTTTTAAACCCACAAAATTGTTCTTCTAAGATGAATTGTTTCATTTTTATGATAATGGTGTTATTTTGAGCTGAATTGTAAAAATTGGCCATTTTTGGATTTTTTAATAGTTTTAAATTATTTCGGTAGATTGGCCATAACATTATCTACACTGATCCAAATTGCGAAATTCTTTCTTTTTCAGATTCTACACATCCAGGGCTTCATTTAATGTATGTGGACCAAAATCTGAATCGGCCATATGGAAGCTCAAAAGAAGCTCAAAAGTTGGATCAAGAAAACTGTTTTCAGTTCTGCCTAGTTTTGATGTGGGATCCATAACTCAACCACTGTGGGCCCAAAGCTTGTGAAATTCGGTGGGTGGACGCGCAAGGAGTTTTTTAACATCTTTTATGAAGTAAGAACCGAGTGAATTGGCCGTTTATGGGGCCATTAAAGCACCTTAATCCGGAGGATTTCGTTTTGGAGAGTCTGACTGGACAGAATACATTCTCATAGTAAAACGGTCATAACTCTCGGACTACATGTCCCAATCCGCTGAAATGTTGAGAGGACACGGCCAAGGGAATTGTGAACAACATTCAAGAAGGGCCCAACGCGTGAAGAGGTCATTTAATGGGGCTAAAAGGCGTCGACAGTCGGGTGAAGAATTCTGGCTATAAAAGGAGGAGAGCTCCACCCTCTCAAGCCATCCATTCTCCATCCCATTCCTTCCGGGACACCAAGAAGGAGAACTTTTCGGCTTTCTCTTTTATTTATTTTCTTTTTCATAGTTTTTTAATGCCTTCTTCTTCCCCATTCAACTCGATTACCCTTACCATGGTGGGGTAAACATTTGGAGTGATTGGGGAAGGGTTGATTTTCTACATTGTAATGCTTGAGTTCTTGGACACAATTGAATAAATTTCTTTCTTCTTCAAAGTTGTTTTCAAATTCTTATAGCGGATTTTATAATCAAGTGCGATCGTTCTTGAATATTAATTCCGTTATTTATTTTTGCCTTGGTAAAATAATCAATATCTCCATCCACTAATTTCTGGTTTATATACGATGGAATAAACTAGTAATTAGTGGTGAAGTACTCGACGATCGTCAGTACGTGTAATAGGTGTAGTGAATGTTCTTGATTGTTTGGGATAAACAAAACCCGATCGGGAATTGCCCATTTCAATTAAGGATATTCAATACAACTATTTTACACATGGAATGAGAGTTGACCAAACCGAGATCTTGGTAAGGTTTTCTCTCACAATAATAATTTCACCAAGGAAGTGAGAGGAAACGATTGTGGAAACTCACTTTAATCAACTAAGAAGAAGTGGTTTGAATTAAATTGAACAAGGATAGCATTATAATTAGGAAACCGACCCCGACCTAATCACCCTTTTTAAATTTCATTGTTTTTCAATCATTTGAATTTCAAATTTCCGTTCACAACATTTTTACCCCCGTTTTAAAGTGACAACCCATTTTGTGTGCACTCCTCTTCGGGAGACATCCTAGGTCAACCACATTACTACATTTTAAATTAGGAAATAATTGTTTTGCCACGCCCCACGATAGGCGTGCGTCAGAACCCCTTAAAAATATAAATGAAAATTATACTTTATTTGGATATCATAATATGTCTTTTATACCCAAAATATTCAACTATATATTACTATATTCTACTGAACAAGTTTAGTGAGACTTCAATTTGTTCCATGAATTATAAATATCAACTATGTTCACAATCTTATGTTCCTTAAATATCATCTAAACCTAAAAAACATGAAGTTAACAAAAATTTTAATAATTTATATTGTAATTTTCAAATCAAATGAGAAAAAGATTAGTCATTTGTCTCATTAAAAAACAAAACACTATAATTAGTTTTTTTAATAATAATGTTAGTTAAAATAAAATCAATGGAACTATGTTGGATGTTATAGACACCATAAAAAATAACTATTATCATCCATATAAAAAATTACTGTAACCACTCCACCATTACTTGATAGATTTTTTTAAACTAAATGATTCCTCACATATGCATAAAATAAGAAACATTCAGATAAATTTAAAAAGGTAATAATATCTCATTTCAAGGCCTTTATCCTCAGAGACCTTTCTACAGTTGGTTATATTATCATGTTTGATCCCAAACCCAATAACCAATTGGTAATTAGATGGAAAATAGCCTCCATTATGTACCTGTTAAAATTTGGAAGCATTATCATATATAAAACAAAGTTGAATTCAATAATTTCAAATAAAAACCGTGAAATTATAAATGATATTGCTTCCATAACTACATATATCATAAATAAATTTAATTTTTTAATTTAATACAGTATAACAAAAATTAATGACTATTATAACTCCAAAAAACATTCAACAAAATCCAAACAACACATTATATAAACCAAAATTACATATATATTTACTATCATGTGAATAAAAAACAAATTATATACTGTTTTTATCACCCATGATTGTCCATCTAAATCTAGTCAATAATAAAATTAGGGTGATGATTATGAAACCATTAGGGGGTCTACATTTCCACCATATAGGGGATTCGAGCTAGGTAGAGGGATATCAGAGGGGGTATCCACATTGCATCCAAATAGGGTAACTGAGTTGAGGTGAGGTAGGTCATAGTGGGGTTTCACATCGCTAGTGATCCATCCAGATAGGAGGTTGGAGTAGGGGAGGGTTTCTTGGGTCAAGGTCATGGGGTGGCGGGGGTCGTAGGGGGTTGGGGGTTACGAGCTTCATTTCATAGGCTTGGGGTCACCTCCGGGGAGTGGAGAGAAGGAAGGGTGTGGGGACAGGGTGTCATGGGCTTGGAGTCACCACCAGGGAGAGAAGAGGAGGAGGTCGGGGGAGGGGTCGGGGAATGGGTCGAGGAAGCACAGAGGGAGTGAGAGAGTGGGAAGGATTTTGGATATTTTTAATATTTCTATCAGTGGTTTAAATGAATATTTCACTAATTTAAAACATAAAAAATATCATAGTGGTATTATAAAAAATCCCCTATATTTTATTTTTTAGCCTTATTTATTTCCCGACAGTTACTAAAATAGCCATGAATAAACCACCTCTAACCATAACATATTTGTCTAGAGTGTATTATTATCCTTACAAAAATTACTATTCTTATTTTTCTAATACTAGATAAAAAATGGACATGTTTCTCAAGTAATATTATTACATACTTCACCAAGTGGATAAGGATTGGTTAATCTTATTTATCATGCCATTATGGTGAAAAGTTTGAAATAAAAGGTAGAAGGTCCCTTAGACAGTACAAGTACAAAAGATCATTTATAATGTCCTTCATTGAGAAAAAATATTCAAAGGTATTAGAATAAATAGGAGTCTACTTACTTATTATATAGAAAGAATGGACACTAGAAAAGAAATTGAAATGAATTAATGAAGTGTGAAGATGCATCCACGTTTGGTATATTCATCAAATTTGTATTCACAACTTGTGTATTAAATTAAATATTCTTGTAACTTACATGTATTTAAATATAGTAAATAGGAATGAATAAAATGTTTATAGAGTGAAATCAAATTAAGATAAGAAAGGGAGATTCCTATGTCAGCCAAGGGGAGCTCACGAATTCTCAATTCCAAATGGATTGGTACATATTTGTAATAAGTGTTACCAATGAATTTATCTCAATGTCCATCTAAACACAATTCATCATTATTTCTCATTTGGAGTAGATTTTAATGGTACTTTAAATTTAATCTAACAATTTCATCATTCTCCAATCATATAAATCCATTTCAGTGAATGATTAGTTAAATATATAAAACACTTACCATATTTTGGAAAGATAATTATTTCTCAAATAAAATATGAAATTAGTTTAAATTTTTATGTTGATAAAAGTTTTTTTGTCTTAATTCATATAGGATTATTTGTATAGAAACAAAATACATATCATTTTATAGATAATTAATCCATTTTAATATTAATATTTTACATACTAATTTTAGAGTTCATTCAACATGGACACATGATTTATTATAAATCTAAAGAAAACATCATATAATTCGTAGATTACTTTAATTTTTTTAGCAATGTGCAGTGGAGTAAATGAATTTACTTAGTAAAGATTTATTAATACCTCATATGGAATGTCAAAGAATATCTTACCCATGTATTCATTAATCATACATGTGGATTAATGGTAATCCCAATCTCACGTTTCCTAATATACATAACTGTCTTGATAATAGTTAAAGGAAGATCTATGATGAGTCTTATATATTTTGAAAATATCGCATTATTTATTTTATGATTTTTTATTTGAAAATCAATGTGAAACAACTAACCGTATGCCAACTATATTGTCTAATGGATATCATATATTTTACAATTTGATAAGAATATTTCAGGATTCTACCTTAAGTTTTTGTTGAAAACTATTTGTTTAAAGATTTTTTTGGATAAAAATGGAAGTAAAACACTAATGTGAGTCCAATTTAATGATCATATAACCACTATAGATATTTAAACATATTCATGACTGGATATATTTCAATTAAGTTATCCTATCTCTTTGAAGGTATTGGGAGAAAACTTAATTTTTCTTGGTTGAGGATCTCGATGCATGTTAGTTGGAATATGACTACTGGACTAGATTATTCTTAGTGGGGGGAGTATTTCTAAAGACACACATTTTGTTAGAATTCATAATAAAATAGGTGGTTTATGTTCACCTCATTGGGTGATACATATATTATTACTTTATAATAAATATTCTTATAAATATGCATTAAATGGTAATACAATAAGGTAAAAAATAAGTATAAATTCATGTGACACACTCCATGTATAAAAATTAAATGATTATTTATTTTGAATATTTCTAATACTTGATATTACTAGTGATTATTCATGAGAAACTAAATTATGATGGTACATGATGGAACCAATAAATATTGGTTTATTATTGAATGGTGTACTCTATGACAAGTTGTATACACCAATCAGCATGACTAAATTTATTTTGAATTATATTTGACAAATAATAATTCTATAATTATAATATTGGGATATTTATATTCAAGGAAACCTTATCTAGAGGAATCCTTATGGAATATGTATATATGACACAACTAAAAGGAAACCCTATGGTATAATTATATAAGGAATAACTAGAAAGGACCAGTGACATGAATAAATTCCAAATATATATGAAGATTAAATAAATTCATACATTAGTAAATGATTAATAGGGATCATAGAATATATTTTTATAAATGAATGAGGGACACATGCCTCCAACTAGTTAGTGGGTGCTCTTTTCCAATGGGTTTTCCCTGGGGCCCCATAAAGGTATCTACTCTAGAATTTTCTTACTGGTCCCCTCTTTTCTCCCTATAATGAATTCCATTTTGGGGTGTTCCCCCACTGAACAACCCTTTTATATCTCGATGTTATTTACTCTAGGATTTATCCCCTGGTCCCCCCATCAAGGTATTTACTCTGTGATTTCCCCCATCCCCATTATATTTCTATATGGTATTTACTCCTGGATCTCCCCCAAGACCATCTGTTCTCTCTGGTAGCAATTAGAATAAATTATATATAAATAAATTTTCGCACAAGATTTATATTATATAGAAACAAAAACTACTATCAGGTTCAGGAGTATTGGAGTAGATCATACGGTTGTGTACACGATTCTCTAAGAACCTCACTTGAGAATTTTCATGGTCATTTCCCCCTAATTTATGATTGGTGAAATGGGTTCCCTGCATTTGGGATTTTTACTTATCTTATTATTATCTTATTCTGAACCTCTATAATTGGATTAATTTTATGTGTGGGATACATAATAAAGATACAACCTGAAGCAATGTGGGGAACCTGATACCCACTTGAGCATGTGCTGGTGGAGTTTCTTCCAGTGGAAAACACACAAATGTCTTGGAATTGTACCACTATGAGTAATACTTCCCATAGAAGATGCATGCGAATAAGAATAGATTACAAGGATTAAAATAATTTCACTATCTTATGTTCTAGGGATTCATCTCATATAAGATGATATTTACTGGCGTATGATATTATTGAAGCATAAAAATCAATATGTGAAGATCAAATAGATCCAACATAATTGCATTTAATTGAAACTATTACTATATAACAACACTTAGAAAAGTAAAGCCAAATGTGTTTCTAGTGTATAGAGTAGTGGGAATACGAGTGATAATGGTAATTGAAAACTTGTATTTAGTTAGTTCAATTTGATCTAGTATCACATAAATGGGTAAGGTAATTTGCAATAAAAAATAATTACAACAAGTTGTTTCCATATATATAATATCTGAGTATATTTCAAATTAAAATTCAGATTAAGTATAATTTTATAAACATATTGTTTCAAATTTGGGTTATATAAAATGAAATAGTCTTACCATTATTTTAATAAGGTATTACTAAATACATAGTTTTTATGTAAAGACTTTAACAAGGGAACAAAAGATCAAAACACAATTATATAAATATTTTAGGGTTTTTGTCAAGGTAGTAATGTTTCTGTAAATATATTAGACACATAGAAATATGGATTTACCAACCATAGTCATACAAATATGATAGGTCCAAAATATGTTTATATATGTATCTGAAGCATGTTTAACAAGTGATAACTAACTAGTCTTTATTAGTTGGATCTAATGTAAGTGGGATTCTATTGGTGTTGGTTCCCTAGAAATAATTACTTTTCACTTTTTATTACATATATATTTAAAAAAAATAGGATATTAATACAAACATCTTATCATATATTGGTTTTTATCCTACAAAAAACTAATGTAATAATCTTGTAGGGTATTTTTCATATCAAAATTGGGTATAAAAGTTTCTTGCTGTTATGATAAAAGTGAGATTATATAACAATATATCATAAAAACTGTTCTATGGTCAGATAAAATTCTATTATGGGAAACATAGTATGTCTATTTTTAGTTTTTAGTACTCATTGGAGGAAAATACTTTATCCCTTGATGTTATCAATTGGTACTCTTATAGATGATATATTAGGAGAATAGACCCACTAGTAGGAATTATATATCTATATTTGTTATCAGATATTCATATTTGTGATTGTGTGTAATGGTCCTTACACATTATGATTATTATTAATTCATTTCATTACTCACACACATAGTTTTACTGAACAAAACTATAAAGACATATATATATAGGATGTAAGGTATATTGTTTTCATTGTGAATGAATGTTATTAATAATAATTTGAGGAAAGATTTAACCCATATATATTTATATAAGATTATATATTTAATATATTATTTAAATGAAACTATCACATTAAATTCCTTAGTTAGGGTATAATGACGAGTTTGTTTCTGATAGTCAATAAATGATTTATCAAGCACATAAGTTCATGACACATGTGTGTGACCTGTTTTGATGAGATATTGAAATAAAATTATTATATTAAATAGTAATAAATTTTATGTGATTTTTAATATTGCGACATTAACTTATTTATCTTGGATTCCTGGACCCATTTCTAAATTATTGTCCTGAAAATTAGGTAAGACTGCATAATTCCAATAATAAAGTTACATAAGGAGTTTAAAACTAAGTGTTTCAATGATCTAAATTAAATTTTATTTGAATCAAATTATTGGGATAAATCTTAATCTCAATATTTCAGAATAATTTTATTCTGGGTTTATTGATCACAAATATTCACTCGGTAATAAATATTTATTCATCAATTAATAAATAATTTATTTAATTACGTGAATATTTAATAAATATTTATTCACAAGACCATGAATAGAGTGTTTATTTTATTTATTTAGTATTTAATAAATAATTATGCACCGAAATTTTAATAGAATATTTATTTAGGAATAAATATATAATAAATAATTATTTAGGTAATTGATAAATGTTGAGGAGGAAGAGAGGGCCAAGATTGTGTCTGGTGATAAATATTAATTTTCAATCCATTAAAATAAAATTATTTAATTATAAAAGATATTTATTTCCATAAAATAATAATAATAATATATAACCTGGGGTAAAATAAGCATTGTTATATTATTTAAGGGACATTGTGAAATTAACTAATATTTTTACATAAACCCTTACTCTATAAATATAGTTCAATGTAAAGTGTGTTGGGTTAATAAATAATTCATAATCATTTCACACAACCTAATTCTATAAGAAATTCTCATTGTCTCATTAATTAGTAGAGTCAAAGGTGGGAGAAAAGAATAAAGGGAAAGTGGACTCTCCATCATTGACTGGGAAAATCAACCAGATTCATCATTGTTTTTGGTGTCCCAGTATGTCATTGAATATAGATGAATCTATAAGAGTAATAGAAGAAAAATATTATCTTACATGTTTCCTATAATATCCTTCAAAATTTCTTTCCAATTTGAACATCCAATTTGATTTTATGATTGAAATGGATGACAGATTTTATGGGACTTCAAATATGGCCCACAAATTAAATATCAAGTTGGGATCCCTATATCTCCTTAAAAAATTCATAATTAGCTCTATAAATAGTTTGATTAAATAATACCCACAATTTTCTCTTTCTATAGTTAAAACTTTTGCTTCATTGGACATGAATTTTGGGCTCCACTTTTACGTGATGGGATGAAGGACCATTATGATTTGTCCAAAAATTTCTGTATTCATAGAAGTTTTGTCCAAATTCCATTATGATTATTTCATTTACCTAAAAGGAAAAATAAAACAAAAAAGTGATGAATTATATCCCTAAATATAAAAATAAAAAATTTAAAATAATTTATACCAAAAACAGATGATTGATTAGGCCCAATTTAAAACACTTAAACATTAATAGCACATGTGATGATAAATGAAGTTCAACTAATAATATTCAATAATTCCAGTGTTTAATTAAATTTAAATGGTTTAATACTAAAATATAAAAAATTAATATTAGCCTATTTTAGTGGATAATCACACCCCCGGCTTTATTTTTTCTATTCCCGGGTAAGAATCCCTGAAAAATATGAAATTTTATTCAATTTTCCAAAAACATTTATACAATGCTTCCCAAAAGGTATCAGAAGAAAAAATCTTGAAACCTATAAAAATTATTTCATTAAATTTATATTGAAAATGACATCCCAAGACTAATCCCATTGGTTTGGTCAAATTTATCATTACATTTAATCCAATTCCAATTACACACGATTCTGTGTTTTTCTTTACAAAAGACAAGGGGCCCATTTTCATATTTACGGGGATGAAATGGAAGTGCCAAGTGGGAATAACATTAAACCTTAAGATGAGTTTCCATTTTTTATTTACCTTTCTATTTTTTGGTTTCTAACAACAATAGATATGAAAATAATAACTCGAATCATGACAACTATTGTAATGTCCCAAACTATTATAAATAAAATCCCCCTTTTATTCAATTAAATGTATTATTCTATAATACGGTCATAGAAAACACCAGTACTTATTTTGTTTTATTATAAACAATTGGATTTTAATGAACAATAAGTATATTTACCATTTATAATATAATCGTTGAAAAATTATGACATGACTAGTATAAATATAGGGTTTTAACAAATCCATTATACACATATAGAAGATATGATCGAATCAACCAGTAGGATGAGATCATATGAAGACAATTTTTTATAAAATTAGAGGGAGATATAATTTTTGTAATTCTCCCTTGACCAATCCCAAGCTGATAGCTAACAACCTAAGCCTGAGAAAAACCATTTATGGGAGAAGTTTAAGTTCACCAAGATCACGACCCAAACCGGGTTCACCAAACGGCCCCATGAAAGCCCCACCATTGGACATTTTAATTGAAGGTATTATTTTGTTTAATTGAAGGGATATTTATCAAGATCCTAGAATTATGAATATGTACATTATATTTTCTAAAATAACGATTATATTTTCATCCTATTATTGTTTCTTTGTAAATGATTTTAGAACCCAAATAATATTTTTGGTTCATATTGAAATTCATTTAAGAAATAATTTTTTTAAATTAATGTATTTTTGAAATAAATTTTATTTTAATAAAATTTTATTATTAAATAAATTTTATTAAATATAAATTATCATATAATTTTTATGATGTCAAATGTTATTTTTTTATAAGGGTTCAAAAATATTATATTCAAAAAAACATCCTTTTCAATAAATGTCTGTTATTATATCAAAATTTGAAAATTAAAATATTTATAAATTTCTTTATATAAATGGAAAAATATTTATGGTACCAGGCTGTAGAAGTTATACAATTGTTATTTTTTCATAATTTTATGGGAGATTTGAATTTTCGAGTAAAATTTAAATGCAGTATAAAAATATTTTGGGATTTTTGAAATCATAATGACCCAATTATGCTGTAATAAGTAATAGAAATGGGATCCAAGAAAAAATATATGCTTCCCATTAAAATAATGTTTTTTATATTTATTTTTTTTATTTTGAAAATCCATTAAGAACCCTCTAAGACTTATAATATATTTTATAATTTTAGAATCATTTCTTTAGGAGTGTGAATCACCTCCACATCACCAAAGATAATATTTTAATATGTTAGGAAATTTTCCTTATAAGATAATTTATAACATTCCCATTTGGTAGAAACCATGGGCAAAAACCATGGGATGGTTACTGGTTTTTGATATTTTATTATGTAGATTCCAAAACCTAAATAATAAAGAAATCCCACACATTTCCTAAATAAAACCACCCAGGATTCCATTTATCTTCACTAAAAAACTTTTGATAGAGCCAAAAAATTTTATATACTCATAAGAGTCTTTTAAAAGAACACTTATGTTTTCAATAATCCTCTACCAATCCTTTGGAGCCACAGACTCATGTATGGAAACACCATCATCTACTCTCCTATTTTATCAAGAACTCCTATAATGTTATATCTTTTAATTTCTATTTTCATCTATTGGGATATGATTATTCCATATACCCCTTACTATCTATTGTTTTCATAAATGATGAGATCCCATTTCAATATGTCTTATCCCTCCTATGAACCTTTATGCACACTCATTACCATGCCGATAGTTTTTATGGTTTCATTTCTTTCACCTAAATTATCTATTATGTATGCCTTATATATGAAATTACTTATGTTAGGACATGTATTTACGTGTCCACATACTATAAAATTTCATGTGTAAATGACGAGAGATACCATTTTCTCTCATCAACCAATTTTATGAATTTTTACGTTACATTGTTATGCTACTGAAATTTCACTGGGATTTTCAATACTAAAATAATTATGTAGTGAATACCATACCCATTTTTTCAATCAAGGGTATTCACCTTCATGAAAATATAATTATTTATTATAGACATAGATATATATATTACAGATTCCTTGGTTGTGGAATAAATTATGATATTGAACGAACCCATGTTGTATGATCTATGTGGCACACATAAGCATGAGAATGAAATGATTATGAAGGGTGCACCCTAATAGAACTCCAATGAATTGGGTACTATTTAGTATCATGATACATCATGAGAAATGGTCTTAGAATATATACTTGACTCATGGTCTTCCATGTGCAATGATCCTTGACTCATCCTCCACTACGTGCAATGAGCCTTCACTCATGCTTATGTAATGTTGTTTGTTGTTGCCACATTTCTCATGTTATAATTATCATGCTACACCATGACTTATTATTCATGTTTTTTTATTATCCATTGTTATACCAATTTTATAACATGTATTATCTTCTTAATTTTATTCCTAGTTTATTCCCATACTAGGATTTATAACTCACCAATTTCTAATGCATGTCCCCATTTTATCCCATACAGTGTTAGGTATGAAGGAACGTTTCTGTAATGTTAAATAAGTTTTTTATAAATATGTTGATTTTGTGTTTTAAGTTTTAATGTAATGTACAAACTTTAACAAATAAACTAGACCACTTGATCTTCATGGTTGTTTTAAGTGAAATTTTATATAATAAAACAATTATTAATGTGTAATAAAGAGTAAGATGATAGGTTTAGTTATTTTTTGATTATTATTATAAAACTCATGAGAAATACTTAGGATTATATAACTATAGATAATTCCTTAGGTATAAGACTATGTATATGAGAAAATCCCTAAATTTTGATATGTATAGAGTAAGTGTTTTATCAAGAAAAAACCTGCCTATAGGGATATTACAAGTAGGCATGGTTCTGACACTGATGTACCTTAGGGTTACAACCCTGAAAAGATGTTTCTGGCTTGACTCGGGGTAATATTGTACACGAAAATTGGCCTTACTGCGCACCTATTTTGACACATCTGATGGATATGATTTAGTATAATCATAATCTCATTATAAACCCTTATTCAGGGAACAAAAAATTCCTATAATAATATATTTTAGGAAATAGATCTTGGATAACACAGATTAAATCCTAAGAAACACATAAGTTAATAAGATACATGTAATTTATAAGTTACCCCATTAATTTTATTGGATTTCCCTATATTTGTTTAATTAGCATATTCATCCCCAATTTTCCTTTCTATTTTAGCCGATGCATGGAAATATGAGGAATCATGTTAAAAACTAATGTGAAGGGAAGTGTGATGATTGTGGCAATGAGATGCCCAATCCTATGTGAGAGGAAATAAAAATCATTTTTTATAATACTCTCTCAGATAACTCATGTTTTGAGTAGAATCATGGATCAAGAGGAGAGTCCAAACCCCCCTAATAGAGAATAACCCATAATCAAGAGTTTCAAGTGATGAAGGAATCCTAATTTCAATGGATTATATGATACCTTAATCACAAAAAATGGATCAAATCCATTTAGATGGTATTCTAGATATAAGTCCCTAGCCTTAAACCTTACTTAATCTTGAGTTATTACAAGATTACACATTGAGGATCTTTTCAGGTTTAGAGTTTTAGAGAATTAGATCATGAAACTTGCATTTCATTCCACATTTAAACAATGTGGTTACATAAAAGACAGTATTCATTCATCCCATCAACGGAAACATATTGAAAATAAAACATGGATTATTTCTTGACACATCCTTGACACTATCATTATATCATGTACCTTTCCCTTGACCTATGAAAAACATTTCAAAAAACTTGGGATGAGTATAAAAAGCTCAGTAAGGGTTATAAAAATATGGAATGGAAACATGAGTTCATATATACATAATAATGAAATCATACTTTACCCATAAAACATAGCCACTTTAACATACCTCACCAATCATGAATAAATCTTAGAAATCATAAGACATAAAAGGTTACTTGAGGCATTCATAACTTTCTTACGTAGGGAGTAACCCTCTTAGTTACGTTTGGAATACCCATCACAGTATATTCCCTAAATCTCTTCGGAGAAACCTTATTGTTTCACTCCTTCATGTTACCCAATGCATTGGAGAGCTATAACGGGATCACCCGCCCTTAGTTTATCACGAAACCACCCGTCTTCATAATAATGCCCAAGAACCATAACATAATTATATCACATAAAACATGCATAAAGGAAACATAACATTTCCACATTCCAATCACAAGATATCAATACAACACATTGATATAATAAAAATATTATGAAAACCATTTTCAATACCAAAGTAAAACATGGTATTTATTTTTCATTTAAAAAAAGGGTGTGGCTTGTAGAGGAAGCCAAAACTCAAGTAATGGTCACGGCGGCGGAGAAGTCGTTGTCGCCGCATATGTACGACAAGAAAAAATTCCCTTTTTTCGTTTTGTAAAATGCTTCATATAAAAAAGATTCCTTTTGAATAAGCGTGAAAGTCAAAGGGGTTTATACACCTTATAAAAGAAGGTTGTGTATAAAATAAAATATGCCTCAATGAAAGGAGATTGAGACGAAGTACCATACCACCTTGAAGATTTTAACATTTTAAACCATTAATATCCATATAAATAAATCCTTAAAACCATTTTGAAAACATGGATATTAATAAGAACAAATCATTAAAACATTTAAAGCGATATTTTGGTTAAAGGGTTTTTACCAAAATTAGAGACACTTGAATACAATAATTGAGGAATAACATTTAATGAGAACTTTATAATATCATGAGAACAAATGGATTCATGATATAATATTCCAAAGGACAGTATATAAACCATATAAGAGTGAATTGGTGCATAACAACAATGATGTCTCAATAGAGATGTAAAATGTGATGAAATCCCTTATAAAGAAGGTATCCTTAAATTAAGGATAAATCAATCTCAAAATTATGTGTGAAAAATATAAATACACCCAATATAATTGGATATTAAGTGTAAAACAATAAAAGGTCATTCACACATATTCAAAGGATGACATATTCAATAACTACATGTTGAACCCAAAGAAATCGAAATTGGGTTAAAAAGTTCCCTTGGTAAAATTCGACATCCTAACATCGTCACTTAAAAAATTCAGAAAATGAGTTGATGAGAGATAAAAAGGGAATCTCATCACTTGGACATAAAATTTACATCAATCAGAATATTGAATAACATATCCCAACATAATAGTATGTGAATTAAAAGACATAACAAATGATGTTTTTAAAATGAGGAGTGTGAAAGGTTCCCTTACCGACTTGGGTAACTTTCAAAAAGTACACCCTATTGAATAAGTGTCATACAATGAATATGTAAATACCCATAAATGGAATTATATTAAAAAAGGAGTGTAATAATGGGCAGTACATAAATCACTCAAAGGAAATTGTGGCAAATGTAGCATAAATCTCACGGGAATAAAAGTGACATGAAAAATATCTTACGAAAACTCGGCAGCCTAACTGCGCCACATAAAACATCCAAAATGGATTGATGAGAGGAAATAGGGTCTCTAATCATATCAACATAGTGTTTACAGAAAGTGGAATACAATTGAACATCCCCCAACATAACAAAAATTATATTAAAAGAAGTGACATAAAGGAGAGTACTTAAAAAGAAAGAGAGAGGTTAGATCTCTTACGAAAACTCGGCAGACTAACGGCGCCACTCAAAACATCCAAAATGGATAGATGAGAGGAAATAGGGTCTCTAATCATATGAAAATAATACGTACAGTAGGATTAATATAAAATAACATCCCAATCATAAGAAATATGAGCTTAAAAGGAATGACATAAAAGAGTGTACTTAAAAAGAAAGAAAGGTGTAGGATCCCTTACCTCAAGTCCAACTTGTCTTGTTCGTTTCTTTATATTCCTGAATAATAAACTTTGGTAAATTAATAATTGCCTAAGTACCTCCTTTAGATATTATTATTCAGTTCATATCACATATTATAATGTTATAATAATTGTTTAATAATGTTAGTTCATATCAGACGTTTTTGCAGATGTTTGGTACATGAGTCAAAAATGAACTTGTTTGAAAAAAGATTGCCCATGTAGTTATAAGTAAATAATTTCCAGAATAGTATTAATGATTAAAATATCATATATATTCATTAAATATTCATTTAATACTATTCCATATCATTTGGAGATAAAAAACGAAAAGCACCATTCATGGAGACGGTAGGCCGTACGTACGCATGAACGCTACTTTCATTTTTTGTCATATTAATGGAATTAAAACAAAATGAGAGAGATATATATATGTTATAATTCCAGATTTATATCCATAATTTAGATGTAATATATTACATATATATCCATTAGATATATGTACTTATAATATTACATAACATTTTGAGATAAGAAATGAAATGTACCGTTCATGGAGACGGTAAGCCGTACGTACGCATTAACGCTACTTCCATTTCTATTTCATATTTAATGGCATTAAAACATAATGATACATAATATTATTTTAATTCCAGTATGGTATCATATATAATATCATTAAATATATCCTTTATACGTACCACATATGGTATTAACGAATCAAAACACTTTGAGGGGGCGGTAGTCCGCACTTCCTTAAATGAAGATATCGCGTTTACCCAAAATGGAAACCATAAAGGTATGAAAAAAATCAAAAATACAGAAGCTTAGAGAAATAATAAAAATATTATATATCATATATAAATATAGTGTCATATTAATGGCCAACTTTGAAGGTGTTAAAAGAATGCTGAACAATCATCGTTTCGGGAGGCTGAAATTCGCCATCCACAGAAACAACATGTTCTTTAACCATTAGATGTAGGTGTGTGAACGTGTAGCTAAAATACTTCTTATAACAACATCCTAGTATATTTATGATACTGTATTTGTTACAAAATAAATGAATAAAAAGATTTTAGGGGGGTGGAGAAGCAAAATAAAACAAAAGTACTCAAGTGAAGACATTACCTTAAAATCGGGTAACTCCCTTTGGTTTGAGCTCAAAGGCTTCCTTGGGAAGACTTATGCCCAAAGTGAGGCTTCAAGGAGTAAGAGAGGTAATTGGAAAGACAAAATTATCAGAGGTTGGCCGAGACAAAGGCTTTGGGAGTGTGGGTAAGGAGGTAGGGGTGGAGGCCTTTTATAAGAGGAGAGGAGGGGCACTCTTGTAATGTTACAAAATGTTACATTATTTTCAAAAGATTTTCGGATTTTAAAGGTTCCAAATTGAGGAATTTCGAGGATAAGGTGATAAGGGTTAGAATTCCACTCATCCAATAGGTTTTTTACATGTGTAGGTCTTAGATATTACATTATCTTTCCATTTTATTTAAATCGTTAAATAATGTGGTCATCGTTGCATCATCATGATGTCATAAATAATTTAATTTATTTAATGTCCAAAAATTATAAAATAAAATACTATGATGTATGAACTCTTTTTATCTTTCCAATTAATATTTATAGTCAAAAATCTGATTTGTATAACCCCTTGTAAAAATTGTTTTAGTAAAACATTTCATGTTTGTCTCATTTTTACGTTAACTTTAAATAAAAAGATATTAATGTAATTTTCCAACCAAAGTGGCTTCATGGGGTCCCCAAGTTGACCCATGGGTTTTCTTGGTCGGCCATGACACATCCAATTAGGTTAGGACATATTTCATGTTCATTTAATATTATTAAAACATTATTTTTACCTTAAACTACACTAATTACCTCTAATCGCGATTAAAAACTTAATAAGTTACTATTCACCAAAAAATTATTTTTATCCCATTGAACCACATTTTACTTCTTAATGACAACCATGTATGTCGGATTTTTTAAATTCAAAACACAAAGATGGAAAAATTTCATTTAAACGGAAAAATCAGTTTTTATAATTACCACTTAGTGGTTTCACTATTCATCAAAAATTGAAGTTTTTTCAAAAAAATCCAAAAAATTCACCCTAATATATATTTGATATTCAGAATTCAAAAATGAAGTCTATTTTACAAAATTCAAAAAATATAAGTCACATTAATTAATTTAATAATTAATTCCCGCTGTCAGATCAAATAGCGTGTTTTTATGAAACAATAAGTATCAAAAGATTGACACTAGTTTTAGTCTGATTTCAAAGTGAAATTAATTCCAACAACCACTATTGGATTTAATGGTAAAAATAAATTCTAATTTCACTTTAAAACCAATTAAAAAGATAATATAATCATATAAATAAATTAGATTAAAAAGAGGTTTTGAATTAAAATACAACATTTTACACTATTCAAATAAAAAAATGAACTTTATCGGAAAGATACCAAAAATTTACACAAAGTAAATTTTGATGTCCCAATTATTAAGAAGAGTTTTATTTGGTCCAAAAGGATGTATAGGAGTGAACAAAACTATATTTAATGACGATTCTCCATCAAAAGGCGATAAGTGAACCTTTAGTGAAAATTAGGGCATATACGCCTAAAATCGAATTATTTCCGTATTTTATGCCTTTATCTTTTATTGGATAAATGTAAAAACATTAAAAAACATATATAATCATATTTTAGTTATTTATATCCATTCCCGCCAATACAACAGCTACATGTTAACTACCATTTAAAATAATATAATTTTATTATTAGAGTGCAACGTAAGATTTCCAAGAAACTCGTTGTTGCGTGTTGGGTACGCCATCGAGCATAGCGCCCCCTTTAAAGTCATATTAATATTTTTTTTCACAAATATGGATAAATATGAAAATGTCATATTCTTTATTTACCTGGGGTGTTACATCCTTCCCCCCTTTTGGGAATTACGTCCTCACAATTTTAAAATTGCGCTTGGAAACATCTTTGAAAGTCCCACATCGGAACAAGAGTTGGTAAAATAATCACTTTAAAATAAAGAAAGATAAGTATAGAGGTCACCCGAGTTAACCCATACTAGGACTCCATGTAGGAAAACATGGACATGGAGGAGAAAACATAGCGTCATGTTCTGATGGAGAGTGAAAGAAAACATGTTTAGGTGAAAGTTAACAATAAGAAAATCACAAACTTGTGATGGGTTAAACGGTGTTGGGTTCCCCAGTAGGAAAATATATATACAACATTTTTGTTTGAAGTTTCTTTTTATTGAGGAATTTATTCATAAGGAAACATAATCACTTACCATGTTGACTTTCAACTTTTACTAGATTCCTTAATAAAACTCATATTTTTTCCAAAAGACGAGTATTTAGAAAGACTTGTTCACATTAAGAGGACTATAATCAACTTCTAGAGAATCACCTAATCCACAAAAGATAACTATATACATCCCATGTCTTTAGTCTTTAACCAAAACCAAAACTAGAAAGGTTAGTACAAGGTCAGATAATCCAAAAAAGGATAACCCTTTATAAAAACAAAATCTATTCTTAATCTCAAAATTTGTCTAACAAAACCCAAATTTCAACGAGGACCATCCGATAAACAATTTTTCCATAAAATTATTCAAAGTAAACCAATATAAGAATGAAACATATATATTTGAAGGATTTAGTCACATAGTCTTCCAAGTTAAATTGTAACATTTATCTCCAAACAATATCAGTTGCTCCTAAAGTCTCGTATTGAAAAGTAATTAACCTAATCACATGTCCTCCATGATAGGTTAATAATTTTCATAAATAACCTAAAATTAACTTACTCTTGATTCATAAAATCATATAACTAAAAAGAATCGGTCAAACTAACCAGGGGCTTCATGTAGTCCAGTGGTAGGCGATAAATACCAGTCGCACTTTGGTTGTGGGTTTCATTCCTGCAGCTTTGTCCGACGCGACGGGTTGTCACACGGTATGCGTGTTGTCCTTTTTCCAAAACTATATAATTCTTAAATCATTCCACAAAAAGAGATAAAATCATCAAAAATGATCATAACATATTTTAACCTCAATTTTATCTCATGCCTTTCATTTTCCAGCATATCATATAATAACCCATAATTACCTCAAAAGTAAGGATCATATAAACTCTAATGGTTACCTTTATAATTATTACCTGAACTTCCACATGGATTGGTCATCTCGTACATGATGCATTAAAGATCATACAAAAGTTCAAGTGGTTGATCACGACTCCTTGATAGTTGGTTTAGAAAAACCATGAGTTTCCTCATTGAATCCCCCATTTTATCTAGTATCTTAATCATAGAACCACCACAGTTTCCTTCAAACCTGTTGTCTCTTTGGTTACTGCAAGATCCATCCATTCACTAAAAACAGAAATGTTAGTGTGAGTATATCAACAAAACCATCATGTACTAATGAGGAAGGAAAACATTAAGATACACTTACTCATTCACTTTATCTAAAACTAGGACTCTTTCTGAAATCCTAACCATTATGGTAATGTCACACATGCTTAAAGAATACCCGAACCTCTAAAGTTATCTAAACCGACCTTTGATACCAACTATAAGGCCCCAGCCTTAAACCTTACTTAATCTTGAGTTATTACAAGATTACACATTGAGGATATTTTCAGGTTTATAGTTTTAGAGAATTAGATCATGAAACTTGCATTTCCTTCCACATTTAAACAAAGTGGTTACATAAAAGACAGTATTCATTCTTCCCATCAACGGAAACATATTGAAAATAAAACATGGATTCTTTCTTGACACATCCTTGACATTATCGTCACATCATGTACCATTCCCTTGACCTGTGAAAAACATTTCAAAAAACTTGGGATGATCATAAAAATCTCAGTAAGGGTTATAAAAATATGGAATGGAAATATGTGTTCATATATACATAAGAATGAAATCATACTTTACCCATAAAACATAGCCACTTTAACATACCTCATCCAATCATGAATAAATCATAGAAATCATAAGACATAAAAGGTTACTTGAGGCATTCATAACTTTCTTACGTAGCGAGTAACCCTATTGGTTACGTTTGGAATACCCATCACAGTATGTTCCCTAAATCTCTTCGGAGAAACCTTAACGTTTCACTCCTTAGCGTTACCCAATGCATTGGAGAGCTATAACGGGCTCACCCGCCCTTAGTTTATCACGGAACCACCCATCTTCATAATAATTCCCAAGAACCATAATATAATCATATCACATAAAACATGCATAAAAAAACATAAAATTTTCACATTCCCATCACAAGATATCAATACAACACATTGATATAATAAAAACATTATGAAAACCATTTTAAATACCAAAGTAAAACATGGTATTTATTTTTCATTAAAAAAAGGGTATGACGTGTAGAGAAAGCCAAAACTCAAATAATGGTCATGGTGGTGGAGAAG
The DNA here is from genome assembly GCA_963277665.1 of Viscum album. NCBI lineage: Eukaryota > Viridiplantae > Streptophyta > Magnoliopsida > Santalales > Viscaceae > Viscum > Viscum album. The sequence continues at coordinate 351,265,906 of OY728125.1, read as the reverse complement.
TCGTTGTCACCGCATACGTACAACAAGAAAACATTCCCTTTTGTCATTTTGTAAAATGCTTCGTATAAAAAAGATTCCCTTTGAATAAGCGTGAAAGTCAAAGGGGTTTATACACCATATAAAAAAAGGTTGTGTATAAAATAAAATATGCCTCAATGAAAGGAGATTGAGACGAAGTCCCATACCACCTTGAAGCTTTTAAAAGTTTAAACCATTAGTATCCATATAAATAATTCCTTAAAACCATTTTGAAAACATGGATATTAATAATAACAAATCATTAAACCATTTAAAGCGATATTTTGGTTAAAGGGTTTTTACCAAAATTAGAGACACTTGAATACAATAATTGAGGAATAACATTTAATCAGAACTCTATAATATCTTGAGAATAAATGGATTCATGATATAATATTCCAAATGACTGTATATACACTATATAAGAGTCAATTGGTGCATAACAACAATGATGTCTCAATAGAGATGTAAAATGTGATGAAATCCCTTATAAAGAAGGTATCCTTATATTAACGATAAATCAATCTCAAAATTATGTGTGAAAAATATAAATACACCCAATATAATTGGATATTAAGTGTAAAACAATAAAAGGTCATTCACATATATTCAAAGGATGACATATTCAATAACTACATGTTGAACCCAAAGAAATCGAAATTGGGTTAAAAAGTTCCCTTGGTAAAATTCGACAGCCTAACGACGTCACATCAAAAATTCAAAAAATGAGTTAATGAGAGATAAAAAGGGAATCTCATCACTTGGAAATAAAATTTAAATCAATAAGGATATAGAAGAACAAATCCCAACATAATATTATGTTAATTAAAATACATAACAAATGAAGTCTTTTAAAATGATGAGTGTGAAAGGTTCCCTTACCGACTTGGGTAACTTTCGAAAAGTACACCCCATTGAAGAAGTGCCATACAATGAATATGTAAATACCCATAAATGGAATTATATTACAAAAGGAGTGTAATAATGGGCAGTACATAAACCACTCAAAGGAAATTGTGGCAAATGTAGCATAAATCTCACTGGAATAAAAGTGACATGAAAAATCTCTTACGAAAACACGGCAGCCTAACAGCGCCACATAAAACATCCAAAATGGATTGATGAGAGGAAATAGGGTCTCTAATCATATCAAAATAATTTTTACAGAAATATTAATACAAGAGAACATCCCCCAACATAACAAAAATGAGTTTAAAAGAAGTGATATAAAGGAGAGTACTTAAAAAGAAAGAGAGAGGTTAGATCTCTTACGAAAACTCGACAGCCTAACGACGCCACTCAAAACATCGAAAATGGATTGATGAGAGGAAATAGGGTCTCTCATCATATGAACATAATAAGTACAGTTGGAGTAATATAAAATAACAATCCAATAATAAGAAAGATGAGCTTAAAAGGAATGACATAAAAGAGTGTACTTAAAAAGAAATAGAGGTGTATGATCCCTTACCTCAAGTCCAACTTGCCTCGTTCGTTTCTTTATATTCCTGAATAATAAACTTTGTGCAATTAATAATTGCCTAAGTACCTCATTTAGAGATTATTATTCAGTTCATATCACATATTATAATGTTATAATAATTGTTTAATAATGTTAGTTCATATCAGACGTTTTTGCCGATGTTTGGTACATGAGTCAAAAATGAACTTGTTTGAAAAAAGATTGCACATGTAGTTATAAGTAAATAATTTCTAGAATATAATTAATGATTAAAATATCATATATATCCAGTAAATATTCCTTTCATACTATTCCATATCATTTGGATATAAAAAACGAAAAGCACCGTTCCTAGAGACAGTAGGCCGTACGTATGCATGAACGATACTTTCATTTTTTGTCATATTAATGGAATTAAAACAAAATGAGAGAGAGATATATATGTTATAATTCCATATTTATATCCATAATTTATATGTAATATATTACATATATATCCATTATATATATGTACTTATAATATTACATAACATTTTGAGATAAGAAATGAAATGTACCGTTCATGGAGACGATAAGCCGTACGTACGCATGAATGCTACTTCCATTTCTATTTCATATTTAATGGAATTAAAACATAATGATACATAATTGTATTATAATTCTAGTATGTTATCATATATAATATCATTAAATATATCCTTTATACGTACCACATATGGTATTAACGAATCAAATCACTTTGAGGGGGCGGTAGTCCGGACTTCCTTAAATGAAGATATCACGTTTACCCAAAATTGAAACCATAAAGGTATACCCAAAATGAAAAATACAGAAGCTTAAGGAAATAATAAACATATTATATATCATATATAAATATAGTTTCATCTTAATGGCCACCTTTGAAGGTGTTAAAAGAATGTTGAACAATCATCGTTTCGGGAGGCCGAAATTCGCCATCCACAGAAATAGTATGTTCTTTAACCATTAGATGTAGGTGTGTGGAAGTGTAGCTCGAATACTTCTTATAAAATATCCTATTATATTTATTATACTGTATTTGTTACAAAAGTAATGAATAAAATGAGTTTAGGGGGTTGGAGATGCAAAATAAAACAAAAGTACTCAAGGGATGACATTACCTTAAAATCGGGTAACTCCCTTTGGTTTGAGCTCAAAGGCTTCCTTGGGAAGACTTATGCCCAAAGTGAGGCTTCAAGTAGTAATAGAGGGAAGTGGAGAGACAAAATGGGCAGAGTTTGGCCGATACAAATTCTTTGGGAGTGTGGGTAAGGAGGTAGGGGTGGGGGCCTTTTATAAGATGATAGGAGGGGCACTCTTGTAAAGTTACAAAATGTTACATTTTTTGAAAGGAGTTTCATATTTTAAAGGTCCCACATTGATGTATTTCTAGGATAATGTTATAAGGGTTCGAATTACAATCATCCAATAGGTTTTTGACATGTTTAGGTCTTAGATATTACATTATCTTTCCATTTTATTTAAATCGTTAAATAATGTGGTCATCGCTGCATCATCATGATGTCATAAATAATTTAATTTATTTAATGTCCAAAAATTATAAAAAAATACTATGATGTAGGAACTCTTTTTATCTTTCCAATTAATATTTATAGTCAAAAATATAATTTGTATAACCCCTTGTAAATGTTTTTTAGTAAAACATTTCATGTTTGTCTCATTTTTTCGTTAACTTTAAATAAAAAGATATTAATGTCCTTTTCCAACCAAAGTGGCATCATGGGGTCCCCAAGTTGACCCATGGGTTGCCTTGGTCGGCCATGACACATCCAATGAGGTTAGGACATATTTCATGTTCATTTCATATTATTAAAACATTATTTTTACCTTAAACTACACTAATTACCTCTAATCGCGATTAAAAACTTAATAAGTTAATATTCACCAAAAAATTATTCTTATCCCATTGAACCACATTTTACTTCTTAATGACAACCATAAACGTCGGATTTTTGAAATTCAAAACAAAAAGATGGAAAAATTTCATTTAAACAGAAAAATCAGTTTTTATAAGTACCACTTAGTGGTTTCACTATTCATCTAAAATTGAAGTTTTTCAGAAAAATCCCAAAAATTCACCCTAAGATATATTTGATATTCCGAATTCAAAAATGAAGTCTATTTTACAAAATTCAAAACATATAAGTCACATTAATTAATTTAATAATTAATTCCCGCTGTCAGATCAAATAGCGTGTTTTTTTGAAACAATAAGTATCAAAAGATTGACACTAGTTTAAGTCCGATTTCAATGTGAAATTAATTCCAACGACCACTATTGGATTTAATTGTAAAAATATATTCTAATTTCACTTTAAAACCAATTAAAAAGATAATATAATCATATAAATAAATTATATTAAAAATAGGTTTTGAATTAAAATACAACATTTTACACTATTCATTTAAAAAAATGAACTTTATCGGAAAGATACCAAAAATTTACACAAAGTAAATTTTGATGTCCCAATTCTTAAGAAGAGTTTTATTTGTTCCAAAAGGATATATAAGAGTGAACAAAACTATATTTAATGACGGTTCTCCATCAAAAGGCGATAAGTGAACCTTTAGTAAAAATTAGGGCATATACGCCTAAAATCGAATTATTTCCGTATTTTATGCCTTTTTCTTTTATTGGATAAATGTAAAAACATTAAAAAACATATATAATAATATTTTAGTTATTTCTATCCATTCCCTCCAATACAACGGCTACATGTTAACTACCATTTAAAATAATATTATTTTATTATTAGAGTGCAACGTAAGATTCCCAAGAAACTCGTTGTTGCGTGTTGGGTACGCCATCGAGCATAGTGCCCCCTTTAAAGTCATATTAATATTTTTTTTTTCAAAAATATGGAGAAATATTAAAATATCATATTCTTTATTTACCTGGGGTGTTACACTCGATCCATCAATTTTCCAAAAAAGAGAAGTTTCTTCTAAATTTCTATCATATTGAGGGAGAAGAAAATCATTTGTGGACATTGATCAAGAACCCAAAGCCAGAGGAACTGATCGAAGCAATGGATTCAATGGAATTACATTAAATGTTTTGTGATAAATATTTTCCTTGCACTCTCCATCATAAAATGGGAAGTTATTTCATTAAAATTAAAAGAAAAGATAATTAATATATTTAGTCATATGAGGAAAACTTTTTAATACGTTCATGATACACATATTGTTTTTTCATTTCCCTTGCATTCAAGTTTGAAAACATCTTTGGTGGGATAAAACCTAGTATACAAAAAGATTTAAAGATCCATAACATTGATAGATATAAAGAAATTCTCCAATTAGACCTCAAATTTAAAATAAATATTTGTAAATCTCAAGGGAATAATAGGGATAAGAATTGAAAGTGAATTTCAATTCTGGTAGTATGATATATATGTCTAATAGTTCCAATAAATTTCAAAATCCCACTTATCAATAGTGCGGGGTGAAGCACCCTATAAGTTACTTAAAGGGGACAAGGAAATGATTTAGGTGTGGGATGGATGGACACTTAGAAAATAATTACATACAAGAGAAAACTTATATTGCAATAGAGGAAAGGAATGATCTAGTAAACCCTCAGTTCATTATTAATTTCTACAACTTCAATGAACATTGGAACATTGAAAATTAATTCCCTAACATAAAGGTTTTAGAGGCAACCAACAACCTCCATGGAAACATGGGAGATATTTTTCCATCACTAATGCCAAAGTGAATCACAATAACAATGTGGTGGTGGATACACTAGTTATTCCTTAAATAATAGAGAGTGTAATTCATGATTTTGGTTCTACACATTCTGTTATTTCATTAATATTTAGTAGAATTATCCAAAAACCTCCATAAAGCATTGATGTAGAGATGTTAGTGAAAATTGATTATGGGTAAATTATTTCATCCCATGTATATAAATCCTCCCCTGGCATAATTTGAGGGATGAAATTCCTGGAGAATATTTTGACATTCTGTTTGGTGGAATTTGATGCAATTATGGGCATGGAATATATTTTCCAATATAAATACAACAGAAATTGTCAAGAGAAGGAAATTAGTCTCCATATGGCGAATCAACCTCGATTCCATACAAGTAAAAGGTGTAGGATGAATCTTATTTATAACCATCATCTCAAGAATGAATATTATTTCCCTATGATCATGTTTATTTTGCTAAAATGATTTATTCTAAAGAAAGGACCAACTAAAAATACATCCACATTGTGAGGGAATACACTGATGTGTTTCCTGAGGAATTTTTAATCTTTCTCCTAGCTGAGAGGTCTAATTTTGAATAGATCTTATACATGGGTAATTGTTGATATTCAAGACACCGTAAATATTTGTTTTTATTGGACATGAGTAACCAATGAAAAAACAACAAGAGTATTTAGATAATGTATTCATATACCCATGGGCTTTAACAAGGGGCACACATATCCTCTTTTTCAAGAAGAAGGACGGGTCAATTCACCTTTTCATTGATTATCATGATCTCAAAAAGTTCAAAATAAAGAACAAGTAACCATTGACATGAATGGATGACTTGTTCAATATGCTACCTGGAGAAAGATACTTCTCCAAGGAGGATATACGGTCGATTTATTACCATGTTATTGTGAAGAAGGAGGATATCTACAAGATTTATTTTCATACAACGTATGGGGACTATGAGTTCATCGTAATTCCATCTGGACACACTAATTCTACATTAAAATTTATTGATTTAATGAATAGAGTCTTTAGTAATTACCTAGACATGTTTGTGGAGTCTTCAAAGTTGATATTATAATATACTCCAAAACTAATGAGGAGAATGGGGAATATATGACCACTATGCTAAATACCATGTGAAAGGATATGATCCATTAAAATTATAAAAGTGTGAGTAATTTTTTAACAAAGTTGAGTTGTTAAGGCCAATCCACACAAGCAATGTTGTATCTATGGATCCTTCAAAGAAAAAAGGAATTAAAGGATGGATGATCCCAAAATCTATGATTGATATTTGTATTTTCATTGGGTTAGCTTGATATTATCACCAATATGTGATAAACTTATCATTATTTTCAAACACTATTACTAATGTAACTCATAAGAGAGTCATGTTTTCATGGAATGATGAATGTGAAGAATGATTCATGGAGTTGAATAGGAGTCTTATAACTAACCCTCTGTTCACACTACCTACTAGTGGGGAAATTTTCATAAATTTCATTAATGACTCGAAGAATAGATTAGGTTGTGTGTTGAAGAAAAATGTAAAAGACATAGCCTATGATTTAAGTCAGTTGAAAATTAATGAGAACAACTATCCCACACATGATCTGGAGTTGGCAGTGGTGATCACCACATTCAAAATTTGGGGAAATTATCTCTTTGGGGAGAAGTGTGAAATATATATGGATAAAAAACTATTAATTATATATTCACACATAAAGAGATGAATATGAATGAATTAAGATAGTTATATTTAATCAAGGATTTTGACGTCTCAATCCACTACCATCCAAGGAAAGTGAACAAAGTGGCGATTGATCTAAGTAGAAAGGATCCAATAATTATATCATCAATGAAAATTTATAAGGAATCAATATTATTTTATTTGTAGAGGATTGACATTGGAATTATTAAGAAAGAGTAAAAATAAATCCTTTCACAAATGATTTCTCAACCATCTCTTTTTTAAAGGTTAAATAATGCTAAAAATGATGATGTAAGAATTCAAAAAAAAGTGGAAACTATAAGTAAAGGTAAATCCTTAGTGTTCAATGTTAATGATGAAGGAATTGTGATATTTGGGCCAATACTATGTGTTCCATAAAATCATGAGTTATGAAGGAACTATTGGAAGATGCACATAGTTAAACATTCTACATTCTTCCAGGAAACACAAATACGTATCGAGATCTCCGAGAGCACAATTAGTGGATCCAAATAAAGAATAAGATCACTAAATATACATCAAAGTACTTGGTATGTCAGCAAGTGAGGTAAAAAAGATATATGTATAAGGGGATGATGAAGCCATTACCCATACCAACTTAGAAATAGGAAAAAATCACCATAGAATTTATAATTGGACTTCCAAAGACAACTATAGGAAACAACGCTATCTGGGTTATTGTGTATCATGATACATAGATTGAATAATTCATTACAATTCTAGAGGATTTATCACCAGATCAACTTTCATGGATATAATTCATAGAAGTGGTAAGGATGAATTGAGTACGACTATAGATTATGTCTAATCGAGATTCGCCTATATATTTTGGAAAAATCTTCTAGATTTTCTAAACACTAACATGAACGTCAGTGTGACTTATCACCCGCAAACTGATGGAGAATTTGATCAGACTATCCAAACCCATGAAGAGATGTTGAGAAAATTCTCATATGACATTAATGGAGGATTGGACCATCATCTCCCTCTAGTCGAGTTCTCTTACAACAATGGTTTCCACTCAAGCATCCAAATGGATTGCTATAAACCCCTCTATGGGAAGAGGTGAAGAACACTAGCATCATGGGATGAAGTTGTGGAACAAAAACATCTAGGTCATTAAATAGTAGAAGAAACAATGGAGATGGTTAATACCATTCATCAACACGTCAAACATTTCTCAATGTCAACAAAAGAGTAATGCTGATAATCATCAACTTGACCAAGAGTTTGATGTTGGAGACATGGTATTCATCTACATATCTCCATAGAACATAGTGGTGAGATATAGGAATAATGTAAATCTTAATATAAGGTACATCATCTCTTTTTAAAATCCTTGATCTCATCAGAGTAGTGGACCATAGACTAGAACTCCCACAAAACCTTTCTCAAGTAAATGGTGTATTCCATGCATCCCAATTAAGAAAGTACTTATCATACCCCTTACATGTACTAAATCCATATGTCATACCATTAGGGAATGATCTTTTCTATTAATAGAAACCAATTAAGATCTTAGATCATAGAATAAAAGTTCTATAAAATAATACAATGACACTTGTTAATGTGTTGTGGAGAAACAAAAAGCTTGATAATGAAATTTGGGAACCAAAGGAGATGATGAATCAGAGTTACCCTCATATGTTTTAATATCGAAAAATTAAATTTTCAAGAAATAATTTTTTATGGGGGGGATTATATCAACCCAAATTATTATAAATAAAATTACACTTTTTATTAAATAAAAAGTATTATTATATAATATGGTTATATAAAACAAACAAAATTATTATTATTTATATCCAATTGGATTTTACTAACTGTTAAGTATCTTTTCCATTGATCATATATCCATTGAATAATGATCACATGACTTGTATAAATATAGGGTTTTAACAAATCTCTTTGACAGAAACAAAGGAAGCGATGACATTAACTAGTAGGATCATACTGTATGAATCCCATTTATTAGAAATTCTTAGGATGATAGAATTTTTGGGATTTTCTTTAGACCAACACCAAGATGAGATCCCAGAACATTGGAATGAGATAAACTATTTATGGGAGAAGTTCAAGATCATTGAGATCACAACCCAAACCATATTCATCCAAAAACCCCATGAAAGCCCCACCACCACGCACCTTGCTGTTAGGGAGTATGATGGTTTATTGAAGTGATATGTATAAAGAACCTATAATTAGTAATATTTACATTATTTTATATAAAATAATGAAAATATTTTTCTATTATTGTTACTTTGTAAATGTTTTTTCAATATCATATAGTATATTTAGTTAATATTAAAATTCAATTAAGAAATATATTTTATTGAATCAGTGGATTTTTGAAATAAATAAAATATTATAAAATATTATTATTAAATAAATTTTATTAAATATAAATGATCATATAATTTTTATGAAGTCAAAGATAATTTTTTATAAGGGTTCAAAAAAATATATACAAAACCCATCATTTTTTATAAATGTTGGTTTTTGTTTTTAAAAGATAAAATTACAATATTTGGAAAATTAATTATATAAAATTAATATTATTTTTGGAATCATGATGTCAAAATTAAGTAATAGTAATGTTTTTATAATTTTCTGATATAGTCAAGTTTTTTGGTACAAATTAAATAATGTATAAATATACTTTCTGTTTTATGACATCATAATGACACAAATGTGATGTAATAAGTAATAAAAATGGGATCCACATAAAAATATATGTTTTTACTTTAAAATAATGTGATTTTATGTTTATATTATTTATTTTTTAAATCCATTATGAATCCTTCAACACTTATAATATATTTTATGATTTTAAAATCATTTCTTTAGGAGTGTGACTCAACTCCAAATAACCAAGGGTAATATTTTAACACCTTCATCCCTTTGACTTATAGAATAATTTATATCACACTATTTCTTCAAAAACCTTGGTAAAAAATGATAGTATGGTATGTGGTTTTTGATATTTTCTTATATAGATTCCAAAACCTAAATAATAAAGAAATCCCTATCTTTTCATCTATAAACCCACCCAATATCCCATTTATATTCCCTAAAACTATTTATATGAGGACCAAACTATTCCCCATAATCATTGGAGTCCTCCCAATGTGCCCCCATTATTTCAAGAATACCCTACCATGCCTTTGGAGTTACATACTGTAGTAAGAAAACCTAATCTTCCACTATCCTCTTTACAAACACTCCTTTATTGTTATGTCTTATAATTTCCATTTTCTTATGTTTGGATATGATTATTATATATCCCCCCCTACTGTAATTTTTATGAATAAATTATGATATCCCCTTTCAGTCACATTCATCCCTCATATTAACAATTATGTAGAGTCGTTACCATGCCGAAATTTTGTAAGGGTTATTTTATTTCTCCTGGTTTCCTTATTATGTTACACATTCTATATCTGAATCCTTATTTTGGAAAATGTATTTCCTTGTACCCCTAAATTTACATTTAATTTATAAATGATGAGAGACCCCATTCACTATCATAAACCAATTTTATGAATATTTAGGTAACATTGTTTTGCTGCTGAGAGTTCACTGTGATTTTCCATGACAAAATAATTATGTAGTGAATACGATACCCATTTTTATATCAAGGGTATTCACCTTCATTAACATATAATTATTTATTGGGGAATTAAATAAATATATTTCACATTCCTTTATCATGGAATAAATTTATATGTTTAATGAATCCATGATGTATGATATATATGACACACTTAAGCATGGGAATGAAATGATTATAAAGGGTGAACTGTGATAGCACTCTAATGAATTGGATAATGTTTTTTATCACGATACGATATATGAAATGGTCTTGTAAGATATACTTGACTCACCATGTTCAATAACCTTAGACTCACGATTCTCCATGTGCCATAATCGTTGACTCGTGCTCCTCCATGTTTAATGATCCTTCACTCTTGACTATGTCATATTGTATGTTTATTCCACATTTCCCATGTTATATATATCATAATATGTCATGCCTAATTTTTCAACTTATTTTTATTATTAATTGATATTACTATTATATAAAAAGTATTTTATTCATCATGTTATGACTTTTTTATTCCATTATAGGGATTTATAGAACACCCTTTCTTATATATGTCCTGAGGTTATCCCATGCAGTGTTGAGTACAACAGAACATTTCAATAACGTAAAATAAGTTTTCAATAAATATGTTTCTTTTTATAAGTTGTTATTTAATGTACTTAGTTTTCAAAATACACTTGACCTCCCCATCTTCTAGTTTGTATTAGTTGTGATTTTATGCAATAAAACATGTTTTAATGTATAAAAAATTGAAGGGTCATTATAACTACGGAGACACGATCTCTAAGTGAGAAACATCACACATATTTTTAAATTACATGCACTAAAAAAGTGTTGTATAGCCTAACTATAGGAATGAAAACAATGGATTCATGTTCCCCAAGTTCAAGACATGACCCATTTGGAAAAAAATATTTCTTTATAAGGTCTTTTAATTTAATTTTTTATTGGATTCTCAAATTAAACTAAATGTGCCCCTTAACCCTATGCCATGATGAAAGGGGTCCAATAACTTGAGTTTAAAACCATTATCTAATGGAGGTGAATTATTTCATTTTAATTAAGAGGATGAAAATTTTAACATTAAAAAATCACACCGGGAAACCAAACTTTCGAAAAACAGTGACCATGGATATTAATATGCCTTAAAATTATAATCGAGTAATAAAAATTCAATTGAAATTAATTTTTCATGGTTCAAAATATAAGTTAACAAACGAAAGGATATTGAATTTATTTTTTTCATTGAATTTATTTTTTTCCTAAAATTCCAATTTTTTTGATATTTAATATTTTCACTTCTCCAATTAAGAATGACACTTCTCCCTGTGCTGAAATAGAATAAAAGGGAGATATTATGTATGGGAAGAATGATGGGGAGAAATTAATTCAAATGTATTCATGGAACAAAATCGCCCTGTTTAAAGATGAAGATCTATCAAAAGCTATTGATCACTTTGTCTTCATGTCACAACTAGAATCCTCAAGGATGATGGATTTCTCAGTTTGAACATTAGAAGGCATAGGTTTTATTTGGAAATACTAAAAATTATTCATCTTCTTAATATCACAAAAAAGAGACATTATAGTAAATTGGAAACTCCAAGGGGGATCCCTTAATAAAAAAACACAAAACACAAAAAATAAAATATTTTTAAAAATAAAATATATAATATAGGTTTACTCATAGATGTCAATAGTTTAAACTATTTAGGTCTACTTGGACCCCCCCAATTTACACAATACCAACATTCAAAATTTTATGTTTTCATTTTTCATAACATCTATAATATTGAGATTGAGACTCCATTAGGTTTGGTGTGAAGGTTTGGAAATTGATTCGAAAAAATCATATCGGTCCTAATGAATAGGATAATTTAATGAATATCGAAAAGGGTCCATAAAATTTTATTTTAAATCTTACCCAATAAATGAAGGATAATTTTATCTTCATATGTTTAAAGTGATGATTAAATTTTGATAAAATGTTTTTGATTACTCCTTATAATGGAAGACTTGATATAGGATGTATGTACCATGAATTAAAGCTCCAAGTGGATAACACATTTTCAAATAGGTTGGTAATTAGAATTGAAATTTGATTCATTTTCAAAATTTCTGAACATAATTAGGTTATTTTTTAATATAAATATACACCTCAATATTTTATATATGAGTGTCCGTAATTGGTATGGACTCAAAGTTTGTAATTTCCCCCAATGGTTCATTGTTCGGTCATAAAAAAATAGATTACGGAGAAATATTTGGGAAAATATATACATGATGTCAAATTACCTTATTTTGAATTTAAAAAATCAATTTCCTCATGAATTAAATACTCGTTAATAGTCCCCCATGTTACTTAGGTTTTCCTTCAACATCCCCTAACCAGGTCACCACATTATCGAAATATGATTTCATAGACTATAAAGTGTGTTCTTTTGGAAACTCATATGAGGTTTTTAAGAAACTATACACTCCACACAATGTTATAGAATTGAAATTTAGTGTAGTGATAGGGTTACTCATAATTTTTATTTCTTTGTAGTTCTTGTCTCAATGATGAAATCTTAGAATTCATTATCTTTATTTGATTGCGGAATTGGTCAAGAAGTTACTAGGGATAAGGATGGACATGAGTTTTTTTCATCACAGACTTCACTAGGATTGATATCTTTAATTATTATTGATAGGATTGGAAATTTATCCTTTAAATTTTCATCATCCCAAAGATTGTAAATTTTTACAGCTGTGTGGTAATAAATCAAGGGTAGATCATAGAAATTTACTAAGTTAGGGGCTTCCAAATATTAATTTCAAATTTAATGAATTCCTAAGATTATATTGTGGTAATTTTTATGATACTATAGTGGAGTAAATAGTAGATTTGGATTTTTGATATTCAATATACACACAAATAGAAAAGGGAAAAGACAAGAGAAATGTGGTTGAAAAAAATATAATTTTTGGTGAAAAAAGAAGGTGGGTGTCTAAGATACTTACTTGGGTTCTTGAAAATGGTTCCAAAAATTGATTTAGTCCAAATTTATCCAATTGGTAGAAGAATAAATTAATGTAAAATCAGGGATCAAATCTATAGGGACTGAAGAAGAAATCTTGATACATATGCATTCCATGGGAGGATTGGATATGAAGCTGACAACTTGGGTTGATTTCAATTGTGAAACTAAAGTAATAAATTTCAGAATATAGTGGATTGAATTAAATAAATGAACATAGATATATTTTAATATAAATAATTAATAAATATTATTCAATACTAGTTTCCTGCTATTGTTATATTGGTTAAATATATTTTCTTAGAGAATTTTATGCCACTAATTCAATGTTTATCCACACAATGAGATAATTCCCCGATATCATTAATCAATTTAATTCCCAAAAATTAACATTATAGTCAAAAAATAACTTACATATCACTTTAATGATAACTCTAAGGAATTTAATCGTACTAAAACTCATAATGGGTAATTATTAAATTTTACAAAGATGAAGAAGATATTCACTCATTGAATGTAACTTTTTAAAATAATTAACTCATTTAATAATTTTAGATCATAAAATAACATCCAATAAATCCAATTTATACTGCATTGGATCAAACCATACTATTTTTATCCATCCATTAATGATATTTTATAAATTGAAGTGGGAAGTAGGTTATGTGCGAGGAATTGAAGAAGAAAAACATTGAAGTAACAAACACTCCTCCATTCTGTGATGAATTTCACACTGTTTGGTGTGAGTAATTTTAAAAAATGAATCAACGGTATTAGAATGTTAGTAAAAAGGATATAAAAAGTGATTAATAAGAGTAATAATACTAATTTTTTGAAACAAATTAATGTGTTGAAAGAACGTACATGGAAAAAATGAACATGCAATTAGAAAATGATAACGAACAATTAAAATTAAAAAAATAAAATTAATCCTCCAATAAATTAACCCCAAACCCATTAAATAGACATAAAAGAAGAAAAGGGTTGATCGAAAAGAAAAACATTCCCTCCCCATTAATTAGGCGAGTCAATGGTGGCTGAAAAAATAAAGAGAATGTCGTCTTTTCATCTTTTACTCGGAAAATTGACAATATTTATCACCCCTTTTGGAATACCAGTATTTCATTAATTATGATAGAATATATTAGGTTAATATAAGATAAATATTCTAATTATTTTTTCATCTAATATATCTCAAATTTTCATTCAATTGGGATCGTCCTTTCTGATTTAATGATCGAAATGGTGGGAAGATTTTATGGGCCTTCAAATCTTTCCCACAAATTTAATTTTAAATCGGGCTCCATGGATCTCATTGAAAATTTAATAATTAGATCCGGACATAGTTGAATGAAATAATACCCATAATTTTAACTTTTTATATTTAAAATTTTATCCTAAATATTTTTGAAATGTGGTCTCCATTTTTACTTGATTTAACTAAGGTCTATTATGAATTTCCATAAATTTCTGCATTCATGGAAAAAAATTTCCATCATCCCTTATAACCCTATTATAGATCCTAAAAGGAAAAATGTTCCACAAAAAGGGATCAATCATATCCGAAAATATAAAATTAATATAATTGATATAATTTATTCACCAAACAGATGATTCATTGGGTCCAATTTGAAACACTTTAAACATGAATTGAACATGTTATGATAAATGAAGTTGAATTAATAAAATTCACTAAAAATTGTGTTTATTGACATTTAAATGAATTAATAT
This sequence comes from Viscum album, assembly GCA_963277665.1. NCBI lineage: Eukaryota > Viridiplantae > Streptophyta > Magnoliopsida > Santalales > Viscaceae > Viscum > Viscum album. Next base: position 351,250,586 of record OY728125.1, on the reverse strand, counting down.
TGAAATATAAAAAATTAATATAATCTGAATTTAGTGGATAATCAATATTTGTAGTAGTAATTTCATGTATTCCAAATTATTTTAGTTATTTCATATTGTCAACATCTTTTGATTTAGTTTCTATAGATATCATTAATTCCATAAATAAACGGGGATTTTATATGTTTTATATTAATCGATTCAATTTATGTAAGGATAAGATAGTTTTATATATACTATCACTTGTATTTGATGTTCATGAAATCCCTATGTATGGTCTTCATATTACAAAAGTTAGAAAACTCTACATTGCAAGAAAAAACTATTAATAGTTGTATAGGTAAAAATGGATTGCTTTAATACATATCAATGATTGAATTAAGACGAGTGATGATATTGATGATAAAAAACTTAAAATAGAAAAAAATCCATGATATCTCTTAATGAGATGAAAATGTCATGAATTCATGATTACAATCATCTCATGCTTAATTTAAGAATTAATGGTTTAATATTAGTTAAGGAATGTGTTATTTGTTTATATAAAATAAATTGTGAGCTCGATCCAAAATATAGAGAAGTTATTGAATATTATACTGTTTTGAAATAATTATGGAGAATTATAATGAAAAAATTTCTATTTTTTATTATCATTACTTGGATGTGTTTACCATGGGGATGTTCAGAAATATATTTATAGCTTATGTGATAAAAAGAGGCTCAACCATAAATAACAATATAATGCTAGAAAATGAGAAATTTGTGAAATCCTTTAAACCTTTAAAGAATAGTATACCCAAAAATGTATCATGGGTGGAAACCGATTTAGTGGATAATTCCATAAAATTAAATTAATTCTTGTTATTTTTCTCTAAATTAATTAAGTGAGGAAAATATTATTAAAAAGGGAAAATATTGTTTAATTAAGTCAATTGAGTGATGATTGGGTATTTCTAGCATGTTTTCCTAATATTAATGAAGAATATGAGGAGCGTAATAATTTAAAATATTTTCTAGTAGAAAAAAGAAAACAAAATGCCTTGAAAAAATAAGAATATTATTAGGGAATAGAAAGGAAATGTTGATACATATTGTGGTAAACATAGAGAATTTTTTTCTTTCTAAAAACATAGTGATACATTATGTGATGAAAAAATTTAAAAAGGGTAAGTGTACTTATAACGACCCATACATTACATACATTGTTAATCCTTCCAAATTGAAGAATACTTATTACAACATATAACAAAACCACGAAAGGACTGTATAGGTATAGTGTCTTTAGAAACTGTGAAACATAAACAACTGGTTCATAAAGCGTCTACACTGTCTCCCATTTATTTCATCATATCTATAGTCCCTTTTGACATATCTTACTTAATAACCTTCTTCCTGACATAGGGAATGAAAACATACAAAAGGGTGAGCTCAAATGCTCAGTAATGGTAAAAAAAAAAGAAATATCAATCACATCATATTCATAAGAACATAACTTTTGGAAATATTAACCTGAAAAAGAGTGCATAATTTCATAACATGGGATAAATCATAGTAGTGAAATGGAATCCCAATAATCATAACTTAAAACATGAAACTTTGTGGCATACACACATAATCATAGAGAATCATATCCTATTAGTCAAGACTCATTTTCAAGACTATCTTAGTGGACAAAGTCCATTTCTGAACCGAGTTCACTCCTCGTTTTAGTCCTCTTTCACTGAACCGGTATAACCTACCATTCCAGCCATGTCTATCTCATGATATATAAAATCTTTACCCAATTCATTGTAGGGAGATATAGGTCCCACCCATCTCATAATGATACCATTCTTATGTGTGCCACAAAATCATAAACCATACATCATAGCATAACCCATGTAATAAAAATGGGAATCTTAAACATCATGCCATCATAACATAATCATAACATAATCAAATCAATGTAAAAATAGGGATAGAAAGGGAACCTTATATTATCTTAGATGGAAAATAATTTGATAAAACACTTGAACTCCATTTTTGAGGAAAATATCCTTTCTACTTCAATTTTTTTTTCCTTTCTTAACATGTCACACAATTTTAAACTAAAAGATGTTGATTAAAAATAATCTTGAAAACTTGTAAAGGAATATTCTTGGAAATAATGTTTTAAAAATCCATTCATGCCGTATAAGTTAAAAAAAACATTCTTCTCGTACTTTTGTCGAAAAAGTCAAAAAGTACCTCGTACGAAAAACGACAAAAGATTCCTTTCATATCTTTTAATAAAAACTCAACGAAGGGTAAAATTGGATTTAAACTATTGTATGTGGATGGGAACAATATTACATATTGAGGGGACATGGATGTGGATGATAAAATACACCCCAGAAAATACCAAAGTATAAACAATCTCAGATAAAAATGAGATTGGGATATTTCCCTTACCTTAGGTCTGATTTGCTTCGTAAGTGTCCGAACCTCCTGTATAATGCTTTAAATAATGTTATTGACTTATTCCATAATCATACTTATTGTTATGATATCATATATGGTCATTTTCTTAGCTTCTTATTAGTAATATTTCATTACTACTTGTTATTCGGGTGTTTATTACTTTTTGTTCTTATGCGTGTTTTGTCGAATAAATTCTTATTCATCTCTTTAGGTTATAGATACCTCATTTCCAGAATGGTATTAGTGTAATATATATCATATTCATTCATTCAATTCATTTATATAATCATTATTAAATGAAGATCATGTAGAACGAGTCACATCACATTGTGGAGACGATATTCCGTACGTACGCACGAGTGATGATATCGTTCCTATGATCGTGGAATTGTATTGGAGTGTATGTATACTATTTAAGAATCAATATAACTTTATAATAGTAACATATAGTCATTATTTACACCATTATTCCCATCCAAGTAAGGTGGTGTTGGAAAATAGATTACACCACAGCGTGGAGACGGTATTCCGTACGTACGCACGCGCGGTGATTTCTTTTTTCATAGGATGGATAGATGGTTAAATAAGGTTGTTTCATACTTATAATAACAAATCCGTATGTGAGTTATACTTATCTTATTACTTCATAATGAAACAACTAAAGAAGAAGAAGTGGAAGAAGAAATAAAGATGAAAGAATCGGTAACAGACATTAGCTCTTCTTTGAAGTGATTCTTTGAGACCTCCTTTTAGGGCACTAAAATAGGTCTTTGAAGAAGAACAGAACCTCTAGGATGTTTCTAGGGAAGTTTAGAGGAGAAATTGGAAGGGGTTGGCCGAGCTTGAAGGCTCAAAGTGGTGTGAGGAAGAGGGGGAGGAGGTGCCCTTTTATAAGGGAGGAGAGGGGCACCTTTGGAATAACTAAAAATATTATTTTATTATAAAGTCAAATTCGGTTTTTAATAGCTCCAAATTGATATATTTTGAATCTAAGGTGGGTAGGGGTCTAAATCCTCTCATCCAATATAATTTAGACAAGTTTAGGTATCAATTGTAACCTTATCATTTAGATTTAACGTTAAGTTAGATAATTTAACTTTTACCGTGTCTTCTTTTTTTCTTACACTATAAGGTTAATAAACTTACCATATCAAGCCAAACGAACACCAAGTTGTTTATTATTAATATATATAACCTTATCTAAGTCATTTTTCCTAACCTTAGATTTTTAGGAATAAAATAACAATTAGTAATATAATATTTGTTTTAAAAACTATTTTATGTCAATTTTCACAGTATTTAGTAATTGATTTTTTTGAAAATCATAACAGAATGATTAGTTCGAACCAAGTTACTGAAATCAATAATAACATGTCATATTAACCTATCAAATTAGTGAAATTCATAAAAAGTCTCAAATTACATTTATTTGGGCATATATAACATCAATTATGTCAATATTTCATTAATAAGATAATCACTGTATCATCTTTGTGGCATAAATAAATTATCTTATATAAAGTCTAAAAATTTAAAATAAAATATCATTATGTAGGAAATATTTTTATCTTTCTAATGAATATTTATAGTCGAATTTATCTTATGTATAACCCCATATTAAAAATTATTTACTTATTAAACGTTGATTTTAACTATTTTAACCCTTCTTTAAATAAATTATTAATAAATGTACTAATCTAATCCAAGTGGGACTAAATGGTCATATTTTATTCCTAAGGTTGTTTTTGGTCGAATTACACTTCTACAATAGAATTATGACATGTTTTAGGGTAATAATAATATCATTTTTACCCTTAATTACCCTATTTACTTTTAACCGTGGAAAAAAAAGTAAAAAGTTACTATTCACCAAAAAATTATTTTCATATCATTGAACCACATTTTACTTACTGACATCAACCGTGTCTCTCAGATTTTCGAAATTCCACTCACAGAAGCGGTAAAATTAATTTTTATGAAAAATTCAATTTTTTAACTACCAAGTAGTGGTTTCACTATTCATCAAAAATTGAATGTTTTCAGAAAAATACCAAAATTTCATCCTAGGATAATTTCGATATTCCAAATCCAAAAATGAAGTTCATTTTGAAAAATAAAATTTATAAAATTTCAAAAAGTGGTTATTACTATTCATAACAACTAGTTTTAATAATATTTTAATAACATATCATTGTTTAGTGAAACTCGGTATTGCGTACGACGCAATCTATCAAGGAAGGCCGCAGTTGCGTGTAAAGAAAGCCATGCCAGTGTTAGTGAAAGATTCCTTTGATTTATATAACATAAAAACAAAATATTTCACATAAAAGTCTCGGGTCTTACATTCTACCCCCCTTAAAATGAATTTCTCCCTCAAAATTCGTCACTTTGTAACAAACAGATGAGGATACCTCTCCCTCATCATATCCTCAAGCTCCCATGTAGCTTCTTCTAATTGGTGGTTTCTGCATAAAACTTTCTCCAATCGAGTGGTCTTGCTTCATAGGACTTTTTTCTACGATCCAGAATCTCTATCGGCTGTTCTTCATAAGAAAGATCTTGCTCCAGCGAAACAACTTCTAAGCTAAGTACATGTGAAGGATCAGGTATATACTTTCTCAGGAGAGATACATGGAACACATCGTGAACTTGAGAGAGATTCGGTGGAAGATCCAATCGGTAAGCTACCTTCCCAACACGATCCAGTATTTCGAAAGGACCGATATATCTAGGGCTCAACTTCCCCTTCTTTCCAAATCTCATGACTCTCTTCCAGGGAGATATTCGTAAGAACACTTTATCACCCACTTAAAACTCTAGGTCTTTTCTTCGGCTGTCGGCATAACTTTTCTGTCGACTCTGAGCTGCTCTTATGTATTGTTGAATAGATCTGACCTTTTCTGTCATTTCATCAACGAGATCAGGTCCTAATAGATTTCTTTCCCCAACTTCATCCCAGAAAGTTGGAGTCCTGCATTTCATTCCATTGAGAGATTCATAAGGAGACATCTGAATACTGGAGTGAAAGCTATTATTATAAGAAAATTCCACAAAAGGTAGGTGTTGATCCCAACCACCTTTGAAATCCATAGAGAAAGCTCTCAACATATCTTCTAGAGTTTGAATTGTTCTCTAAGACTGACCATCTGTCTGAGGATGATAAGCAGTGCTGAAACTCAACTCTGTATCCAGAGTATGCTGAAGACTTCGCCAGAACTTCGAGGTAAATCTCAGATCCCGATCAGATATAATAGAAAGTGGTACTCCATGCAATCTTACCACTTCCTTCACATATATCCTGGCAAGCTGATCCAGAGAGAAATCCTCTCTAATAGCGATGAAGTGTGAAGACTTGGTAAGACGATCAACTATGACCCAGATAGCATTATTGCCTTTGGATGTTTTAGGAAGTCCTATGACAAAGTCCATAGTGATGTTCTCCCATTTCCATTCGGGTATGGGTAATGGTTGTAACATCCCCTTAGACTTCTGTCTCTCAGCTTTAACTTGCTGACAAAACAAGCATCGAGAGACATATTCAGCAACATCTCTTTTCATGCCATCCCACCAGAAGTACTCTTTCAAGTCCCTATACATCTTCATGCTTCCAGGATGAATAGAGAATGATGAACTATGAGCCTCATCCAGCAGCTCCTTCTTTAATTCCGGGATGGGAGGAACACAAACCCGATTCCTGAACTTTATTATCCCATCACAATCAAGGTTGAATTCAAGAACATTTCTCACCATCTTTTATAACTCGACATCTTCTTTCTGTGCCTCTTTAATCTTCACATGTATATATGGTTGAACATTCATTTGAGAAAGATAATAATTTTCCCCTTCCATTATAATTCCAAGATCCATCCTTTGTAAATCCATAAATATTGGATCTTTTGTGATCCTCATCATGGATAAACTGGCATGGTCTTGTCGACTTAATGCATCTGCCACCTTGTTTGCTTTCCTAGGGTGGTAATGGATTGAGCAGTCATAATCCTTAATCAGCTCCAACCTTCTTCTTTGACGCATATTCAGCTCCTTTTGTGTGAAAATATACTTGAAACTTTTATGATCAGTATAAATGTCACACCTTTCTCTATAAAGATAATGCCTCCAAATCTTTAATGCAAAGATTACCACAGCTAACTCCAAATCATGTGTTGGGTAATTTTGCTCATGGATTTTCAACTGTCGTGAGGCATAAGCTATCACCATATCATTTTGCATAAGAATAAACCCCAATCCCTTCTTGGATGCATCACTAAAGATCACAAACCTTTCTCCACTACAAGGAAGTGTGAGCACAGGTTAACTGGATAACCTTCTTTTCAACTCCTTGAAATTCTCTTCACATTCTTCCATCCAAACAAACTTAACTCCTTTCTGAGTCAACTGGGTAAGTGGATTAGATAATCGTGAAAACACTTTCACAAAAAGTCGATAATATCCAGCCAAACCAAGAAAACTTCGGATCTCAGTCACTGTTGTTTGTCTCGACCATCTTTCGATAACCTCTTTTTTTGCTGGATCCATAGATATCCCCTCTTTTGAGATTATGTGACCCAAAAATGAAACTTTTTGAAGCCAAAATTCACACTTGGTAAATTTGGCATAATGCTTATCCTTTCTCAGGGTCTTCAATATAATTATCAAGTGATCTTCATGTTCTTACTTTCTCTTTGAATAGACAAGAATATCGTCTATAAAGACTACCACAAACTGATCAAGATAGTCTCTAAAGACTCTATTCATCAGATCCATGAATATAGCAGAGGCATTAGTAAGACCAAATGGAATCATTAAAAATTCATAGTGTCCATACCTTGTACGGAAATCCGTATTTAGTATATCCTCCCTTTTGACCCTTAATTGATGATACCCTGAACGAAGATCAATCTTGGAAAAGTATTGAGCTCCGTGTAGTTGGTCAAATAAGTCATCAATGCGTGGGAGAGGATATTTGTTCTTGATAGTGATCTTTATAAGTTCTCGATAATCAATCCAGAGTCTCATTGATCCATCTTTCTTCTTAACAAATAGAACATGTGATCCCCAAGGTGATGCACTAGGGTGTATGAACCCCTTATCAAGATTCTCTTGGAGTTGCTTCTTCAATTTCTGCAACTCAATTGGGGCCATTCTATAAGGTGTCTTTGAAATAGGCAAAGCACCTGGTACGAGTTCTATTGAAAATTAAACTTCACGATTTGGTGGAAGACCCAGTAATTCCTCCGGAAAGACATCATCAAAATCCCGTACAATGGGAATATTCTTAATCGTGAGTTTCTCACCAACCATTTGAGATAAATGACCTTCATTTAGTGGAATCAAGACCCATAAGGTAGAAGGAATTTCCACTGGAAGGTTATGTTCATCCTTGCATTGATAGACGATCATAGATTGATCTGGAATATGAAATGTGATTTACCTTCTTTGGAAATTGATATGAGCTCCATATAAAGAAATCCAATCAATGCCAAGAATCACATCAAATTCCACTATAGGAAGGATCACAAGATTTGCAGGAAGCACTTTTCCACAAAATTTGATCGTAGAAGAATTACAAACTTTTGATGCGACTGTTGTGCCATTAGGGGTTGTCACATCTAACTCAACATCTAATTGTTGAGGTAATATAGTGATATCTTTAGAAAATTCTTCAGAAATAAAGGAGTGGGTGGATCCAGAATCAAATAAAACATTTTCTACTTTAGAGTGGATGGTAAGTATTCCTTTCACCACATCGTTATCATACTCCACATCGCTGATAGAAATTGCATGTGTCTTTCCTTTGTCTTTAGCCTTAAGAGTTTTTTGAAGTCGACCATCATCATCAACCCTTGGATTAGGGCATTTACTGGCATAATGTCCCATCTCCTTGCACTTGAAACATTGAAGTGTAGTAGGTTCATTCTGTGTATCCATTCCTTTGTTTGCATCATTAGACATCTTCTTCCCATCATTGCGGCATTCAAATGCCCGATGACCTTCATTTCCACACTTGAAACATTTACTTGTCCCTTTAAGACAACTCCCTCCATGTATCATTCCACACTTTGAGCATAAGGGAAATCTCATATTCTTTTTAGTGTGCTCTTTAGATTTTCCTTTGAATTCCATTTTCCTCTTCTTATCAAACCCATATGAATGATGGGTAACTCCAATCTCCATCTCAACTTTGAGATCCCATCGAACGATTTCCTCATAGCTATTGAAGTCCCTTATGGCTAAGGCCCTTCGAAGACTTGGTTTTAAGCCACTAAAGAATCGATCGATCTTACTATCAGGTTGGATAATAATACCAGAAGCATACCTTGCATGTCTTGTAAAATTTTCTTCATAGGTACCAAAAGATTCATCATCCTTTTTCTTCAGTTCAAGAAACTCTTTCTCCATCTTGGTTCGGAGAATACGAGGGAAGTACTTATTGAAAAATAAGTTCTTGAACTCGTCCCATTCCATAGACTCAATTTCATCCCTTTGACTCGTATGCTTAATAAGATTCCACCATTGATCAGCATCACCTTCCAAACGATACACTGATAAGATGACTTTATCATGCTCAGAACATTGAAGAACTGAAAATATCTTTTCAGTAGTACTAATCCATTGTTCAGCAACTAATGGATCAGTAGATCCACTGAATGAAGGTGGAAGATGTCTCATGAAGGATTCAATAGAATGTTGCTCCTTCCTTTGCTCATTTGGAAGTCCTGCATTATTCATAGCTTGAGAAAGTTGTGTGAGCATGGCTACAAGATTTTTCATTCTAGCTCCCATAACGTTTGGTTGCTCAGGGGGACAATCATTTCATTTCCTGTCGCATTCCGCATTAACACGGTTCCTTCGGGTTCCAGCCATTGACTAAAACCAAGAAGAATAGTGTGAGAAACACTAATTATAATAAGAAACCCACATAATCAAGAATAAAATTTCACACATAAGGTCTTATCCTAAGTTATTCATGGCCATTTCTAAAACACTAAGATTGTGTTCTATGCTTAGAATTATCCTTAGGGTTCTTACTAAGTCATTCACATCCTAGTTCCCAAAGGTTGACTATACCTTTCCTATGATACCAACTATAACGACCCGTACATTACATACGTTGTTAATACTTCAAAATTGAAGCATACTTATTACAACATATAACAAAACCACGAAAGGACCATATAGGTATAGTGTCTTTAGAAACTGGGAAACATTAACAACTGGTTCATAAATCGTCTACACTGTCTCCCATTTATTTCATCATATCTATAGTCCCTTTTGGCATATATTACTTAATAACCTTCTTCCTGACCTAGGGAAATAAAACATACAATAGGGTGAGCTCAAATTCTTAGTAAGGGTAAACAAAAGAAATATCAATCACATCATATTCATAAGAACATAACTTTTGGAAATCTTAACCTACAAAAGAGAGCATAATTTCATAACATGGGATAAATCATATTAGTGAAATGGAATCCCAATAATCATAACTTAAGACATGAAACTTTGTGGCATACACAAATAATCATAGAGAATCATTTCTTATTAGTCAAGACTCATTGCCAAGACTATCTTAGTGGACAAAGTCCATTTCTGAACCGAGTTCACTCCTCATTTCAGTCTTGTTTCACTGAACTGGTATAACCTACCATTCCATCCTTGTCTATCTCATGAGATATAAAATCATTACCCAATTCATTGGAGGGAGATATAGGTCCCACCCATCTCATAATGATACCATTCTTATGTGTGCCACAAAATCATAAACCATACATCATAGCACAACCCATGTAATAAAAATGGGAATCTTAAACATCATGCCATCATAACATACTGATAACATAATCAAATCAATGTAAAAATAGGGATAGAAACAGAACCTTAGATTATCTTAGATGGAAAATAATTTGATAAAACACTTGAACTCTATTTTTGAGGAAAATATCCTTTCTACTTCAAAAACATTTTTCCTTTCTTAACATGTCATACAATTTTAAACTAAAAGATGTTGATTAAAAATAAGAATGAAAACTTGTAAAGGAATCTTCTTGGAAATAATGTTTTAAAAATCTATTCATGCCGTATAAGTTAAAAAAACATTCTTCTTGTACTTTTGTCGGAAAAGTCAAAAAGTACCTCATATGAAAAACGACAAAATATTCCTTTCATATCTTTTAATAAAAACTCACCGCAGGGTAAAATTGGATTTAAACTATTGTAAGTGGATGGGAACAATATTACATATTGAGGGAACATGGATGTGGATGATAAAATACACCCCAGTAAATACCAAAGTATAAACAATCTCGGATAAAAATGAGATTGTGATATTTCCCTTACCTTAGGTCCGATTTGCTTCGTAAGTGTCCGAACCTCCTGTATAATGATTTAAATAATGTTATTGACTTATTCCAGAATCATAATTATTGTTATGATATCATATATGGTCATATTCTTGGCTTCTTATTAGTAATATTTCATTACTACTTGTTATTCGGGTGTTTATTACTTTTTGTTCTTATGCGTGTTTTGTCGAATAAATTATTTTTCTTCTATTTAGGTTATAGATACCTCATTTACAGAATGATATTAGTGTAATATATATCATATTAATTCATTAAATTCATTTATATAATCATTATGAAATGAAGATCATGTAGAACGAGTCACATCACATCGTGGTGACGGTATTCCGTACGTACGCACGAGTGATGATATCGTTCCTATGATCGTGGAATTGTATTGGAGTGTATGTATAGTATTTCATAATCAATATCACTTTATAATAGTCATATATAGTCATTATTTACACCATTATTCCCATCCAGGTAAGGTGGTGGTGGAAAATAGATTACACCAAGGCGTGGAGAGGGTATTCCGTACGTACGCACACGCGGTGATTTCTTTTTCGTAGGATGGATAGATAGTGAAATATGGTTGTTTAATACATATAATAACATATCAGTATATGAGTGATACTTATATTAGTACTTCATAATGAAACAACTAAATAAGAAGAAGTGGAAGAAGAAATAAAGATGAAAGAATCAGTACCGGACATTACCTCTTCTTTGAAGTGCTTCTTTGAGACCTCCTTTTAGGGCACTAAAATAGGTCTTTGAAGAATACCAGAACCTCAAGGATGTTTCTATGGAATTTTAGAGGAGAACTTTTCAGGGGTTTTCCGAGCTTGAAGGCTCAAAGTGGTGTGAGGAAGAGGGGAAGGAGGTGCCCTTTTATAAGGGAGGAGAGGGGCACCTTTGGAATAACTAAAAATATTATTTTATTATAAATTCAAATTCGGTTTTAATAGCTCCAAATTGATATATTTCGAAGCTAAGGTGGGTAGGGGTCTAAAGCATCTCATCCAATAGAATTTAGACAAGTTTAGGTATCAATGTTTACCTTATCATTTAGATTTAACTTTAAGTTAGATAATTTAACTTTTACCGTGTCTTCTTGTTTTCTTACACTATAAGGTTAATAAACATACCATATTAAGACAATAGAACCCCAAGTTGTTTATTATTAATATATATAACCTTATCTATGTCATTTGGACGAACCTTAGATTTTTAGGAATAAAATAATAATTAGTAATATAATATTTTTTTAAAAAACTATTTTATGTCAATTTTGACACTATTTAGTAAATGATTTTTGTGAAAATCATAACAGAATGATTAATTCTAACAAAGTTACATAAATCAATAATAACATGTCATATTAACCTATAAAATTATTTTAATTCATAAAAAGTCTCAAATTACTTTTATTTGTGTATTTATAACATCAATTATGTCAATATGTCATTAATAAGATAATTACTACATCATCTTTGTGTCATAAATAAATTAACTTATTTAAAGTATAAAAATTAAAAATAAAATATCATTATGTAGGAAATCCTTTTAGATATCTAATGAATATTAATAGTCGAATTTATCTTATGTATAACCCCATATTACAAATGATTTACTTATTAAACATTGATTTTATCTATTTTAACCCTTCTTTAAATAAATTAATAATAAATGTCCTAATCTAATACAAGTGGGACTAAATGGTCATATTTTATTCCTAATATTGTATTTGGTCGAATTACACTTTTACAATAGAATTAGGACATGTGTTAGGGTAATAATAATATCATTTGTACCCTTAATTACCCTATTTACTTTTAACCGTGGTAAAAAAAGTAAAGAGTTTCTATTCACCAAAAAACTATTTTCATCTCATTGAACCACATTTTACTTACTGACATCAACCGTGTCTCTCGGATTTTCGAAATTCCACTCACAGAAGCGGTAAAATTATGTTTAATGAAAAATTCAGTTTTTTAACTACCACTTAGTGGTTTCACTATTCATCAAAAATTGAATGTTTTCAGAAAAATACCAAAATTTCACCCTAGTCTAATTTCCATATTCCGAATCCAAAAATGAAGCCCATTTTGAAAAATAAAATTTATAAAATTTTAAAAAGTGGTTATTACTATTCATAACGGCTAGTTTTAATAATATTTTAATAGCATATCATTGTTTAGTGAAACTCGGTATTGCGTACGACGCAAGCTATTGAGGAAGGCTGTGGTTGCGTGTAAAGAAAGCCAAGCCAATGTTAGTGAATGATTCCTTTGATTTATATAACATAAAAACAAAATATTTCACATAAAAGTCTCGGGTGTTATAGTACTAAAATAATATAGTTCCTCGAGCCTTAACGAATGAATCAAGATAGTCTCATGATCACTATTGGAAATAAGAATGTTGTGATGCAGAGGTGGGAAATTTGGAGGTTACACTAAAAGAATTTCAATTGAGAATTTATCTCCTTCCATGTTTGAAATAAATTAATTTTTTAAAGAGAAAAAAACATATTTAATGAAAATGAATCATTGAAAAAAATCAATTGTTGAATTAAATTATAAAGATATTTTGGAGCAATAAAGAAAATTTTCAAGTAACATGGGTAATCAAAATTAAATCCTTGAAGAAAGAGATAATGTACTTTTTAATTCTATATAAAATGTACTTTCTATGAATTAGGAGGTTAGTGTTATAAGGAAATGTATGTTGAAACTGAATTTTCTTCAAAAAATCTTTATTTTAAATTTACAAATTTTTTTAAGAAAAGTAAACAGTATTACAAATCAGTCGATTTTTTTTTGAAACAAAAACATTTTTTTTTGTTTTCACATGAAACAATTAAAAATAATTTCAGACCTTAAATATAGTAATATATAACATGTTAGTTGTTATAAGAGGATGAATAATGATGTTACATCACCAAATAATACTAAAACAAAAATGGTTACTAGAATTGATGGTGTAGAAAATAAAAAAATGAAATTATGCGTGAAGAATATATATATACATTTCATATAGTTAGGGGAAATAATAAGGATAAAGATATTATCCCAAATCCTAAATAATTTATTAAAACTAAACAAACAACAAAACTATAGAAAAATAAACATGTATATTTTAAGGAAGGTTATTTACAAAAGATTTGATTATTAATTAAAGGAATATATTAGTTCTTTGGAGAATACAAGATCAAATAATATGAATAATAGATCAACACGTTACTCTATCAATCAAAGAGAGGTTATAAACTAAGAGGTATTATATCTAAAGATAAGGGAGTTTGTGTGAGATAACATCTAAAAGAGAATATGAAATTTAATTTCACATATTATAATTGTGAAAAACAATTATGTGTCTGATATACCCATAAAAACCAACAAAAACCATCTTGTGATACTAATAGATTTTTTGAAACAAAAGGAGAACTCTTAATTTTTCAAGAAGAAGATTGATCAAGAAAATTCATTGGTAGTTATGGTATCTTACAAAGAAATGACTGATAGAAAGCCTTTGATATTGAATAGTGGGTTCTCATTGTACATGACTAAAAACAATTTTATTTTTAATTATATCCAATTTTATGATTGAGGATCTTTTAATTTAATACATGATAGATCCCCCAATGAAAAAGGAATCGAAAGAACCAAAATTAGTTAAAGGGAGTTTAAATTCTAGGATATTCTCTTTATTAACTAGTTGATACATAATATCTTGAATATTTCACCAATTTGTGAAAAATGAAATGAAGAGATTTTTCAAAAGAAAAAATATTTCAATATGACAATTAAGTATGGAAAAATCTTGAAAAATGGATATAAAAAAAGTATCAAATCATACTATATTCTCAAGGATCATAATTGTTATTACTGAGTATAAATAACGAGAATGATAATTGGTATAAAATAATTGGTCATTTAGGTACATATAACATGGGAAAACGTATCAAATATAAATAAATAAGAACAATTAAAATGTTTAATTGTGATAAAAGAAACAAATTCTACATGTTTTATAAAGGGAAGATGATTAAAAAGTGAAAAATCACACATGGACATCAAAATGAAGAAGCCTATTGAATTAATAAACTCTGATGCATGTGGCTCGTAGAACATTAAATAGAGTATCCATGATAATTAATTAATTAATTTCATTAATGTTTTTACTCCTATGAATTATTTTTATTATATATTGATTAAATAAAAATATATCTCATAGTTTTAATTGCTTTTAATTGTATGATCAAAATAATTTTGACTATGCTATAAAAATATCGTAGTCAAAAAATTGATTCAAATTCAGGAATGAAGGGTTTTCAGAATATATTAAGAGGAAAGCGATAAGTATTGAATATTGATCCATATATACATAAAAATGGGTTTTGTTGAAATAAATAATCCATGTTTGGTGGAAATGGGGAGAAAAGTTTTATTAGAGAATATAGATTCAAATTACTGTTTAGAGATAAGATATAAAAAAGATTTTCATGATTTTTATTCAGTGAATATTATGACAAAATTTGATAAGTAAAACTTCTGAGATGTGGTTTTGTGAGAATAATATTTTCATTAGTTTAATAGTATTCATGGACCTATAATACAAGAAGATTCTTTGAGGAAATTTGGGTAATTTAGATGAAATATCCTCTCAGGGTATAATTATTTTATAAATACCTATTAAAATGGGTTACTAGTGTTACAATAATAATATATAGAAAATAATTATTATATTTGATGTTATTATTACGAAGAATCATAGTTTATATATATTTTTGGAAAATAACGGTTTATCAATAAAACAATTACCTACTAATGATTAGATCTAACAATTTAAAGGAGAGAAAGATGGACAAACTATTAAACAATTGAGTAAAGAAATAAAATTTCAAAGTTCCCTGGTTTATTATGAATTTTATTACAAAAGAGAAGGAATATAAAAAGGCCGAAATTAGTACACAATAATTATAAATAATATGGAATCTAAAAATAAAATTAGAGATATTAGAAATGGTATTTAAAGAATTATGAGTTTGAGGAATTCCAATCACACCAGATTTATTTCCTAACATGAGGCAAAGAATATTGATTAATATCTATAACATGATAATTTTATTGTAGTGATGAATGTATAAATGAATGAAATAAAGAAAAATGAAACTCAAGAGTTGGTTTTGTGTCCCATAGATAATAATTTTGTTTGTAAAAAATCGGTCTTTTGGTATAATATCAAAATGAAAGAATAAGTAGAACAAAACATTGTGCATATAAAATATAAGGGTCAATCTCAAATGAAGGGTATGTACTTTTATGATATTTTTTCTTCAACTGTAAGTCTTTGAAAAACTGAAAATTTTCTTATAATATAAAATAAAAAACTAAATTTTTTCCAAATAGATGTGAAGTCAACATTTTTGGACAAAGAAAGCCCATGATGAATGATTCATTCCTGCAGTTGAGAGTTTTTTTGGGAGGGGATTATCTCCTAAAACCCAATGAATTCATTATCATTTATTTATTATTTAATTCATTTTAATTTTATGTGAAAGGGGGATAATAGTATGAGTGATCATATCGTAAAGGAGGAGAGACTCCAACTTTTTATAGGTGAATGAAGGGGGAGAAGTGAATGAATGTTAATCCTTACAAGGGATAGACATGTGGTATTGGCAGCTACAATTTAGAGAGAAGATCACATAGTTAACATGTTTCCAACAAATTAAAAGGGTTATATTTATATTCCAGTAGAGATTAAATAACCCATATGATGTGAACTGATATAAGGGAACATATGATTTATAACCTCAATAGAGGTTAATTAATATAGTATTTATCTTTAAAATAAATATTATATACTATAAAAAACATAATTATGTCATATGATGTAGTGTCAAGATAACTCTGATATTAGGAGATTATTATGAATAGTTTCTTAAGAAAATCAATTCAAGAGATTTTTGAGGTGATTTCATGTTATATTAATTATTAACAAACAAATGTATGAGTTGGAGAATTACTAAATTTGAGTTATAAGGAAAGGTAAAAAAGATAACTTTAATGAGGTAATGATTGTACCATTTCTCCCTCAAAACCTAATCTTGTTTTTTATTAAAAAAATTAAAAATTAAATATAGAATTTTTTTTTCATGTTCATGATGATTTTTTATTCTTTTAGTAGACTGTGAGGATTTCAAAATTGGGTATAATGAAAGTTTATTATATCAAGGAGTATTATCTAAATTCAGATGATTTGTCTGATTTATGCTTTGGGATATTGTGGATTAGAGTTAAGGTTTAACTATGATGATATAATGAAACAATGAGTGTGGTAGATACTATGGTGAAAATATTAATCCTTGTATAACATACTCAATTGAAAGAAGAAAACATAAGTGATTATTTTTTTGATGATTCCTAGAGTATTATGATGTGATATGTATGTTTAAATTATGTTGCATGTCATTGATATATTCTAATGGATAAAAATAGACAATAATGAGTTAGTAAATAAAAATCATATCTGTGGGAATATTTTAGATCTAGCGATGATCATCCCTACTATTATATGGCCCTAAACATATAAATTATGATGTATTTGTTCTTATACAACTGATTTATTTTATGAGATGAAATTTTTTAAAATATTAATAAAACAGACCATTAATTTGAGGGATAATTATAGAGTGGATTTTCCATGTTTTGGGGGAGGAATGAAGGTCCACACTTGATCCAACCATATAGTAACATTAAAATGGAAGCAAAAGATTAATTAACTTGGTGTTTTGGAATATATCCTTACTCGATTATGTATTTTCATTGATAATAAGATAAAATTATGGATAATAGGATCATAACCATTGGATACCAATGAATACCTACTCAATAAAAATAGTTTGTGGACCGTATATAAAATATATCTACAACCACATGTGTTATATGTATCTCTCTAACTCATCTCATTAATGATTAGTTTCATTTGTAGATTCCAGATTTATCGAGTATGTAAATAATTTTCATTGAATGTTTTTATTTTTTAACCATTGATTTAGAATCCACCCTCAGTGGGAATAAATATCTCACATAGGAATATCTATTTGTTTGGGTGATTCAAAATTGAAGAAACTGATCATATGTATTCTAATTTGATTATATAGAAATCTATATGACCACTGATGTGTTATTAGGATCAAATAACACTTATTAAAGCGAAAAAAAAACATTAATAAACCATAAACCAATATTATCCATTCATTTGAAATCAAAACTATGTATAAAATAAAATTAAGAATATACTATAAACTGATGATATCCAAGACTCCTATCTTGAAACCTCATATCCTCAAAGACACTCTTGAAGATGATCACATAGAAGTTTCAAAAGTACTCCTTCCTCATAGTGTATCCATAGGTTTATTAATTAACCAATTCTTGGGAATTTTTCTCTTTATGGGCATGGTATTCTAGTACCTTTTAAGGTAAAATAAAAAGTTAGAGATATCTTAGTCTAGGTAGAATTTTCAATAATTCTATGTTTTGGTCCCATGGATACGATATCCTTATATGGGCCTTCACTTCTCTTTGAGCCTTCATGGTATTTACGCTATTATTATGAAATGATTGGATAATGCCTTATGTTTTAGAAAACATTTAATCCTTTGGCCTACACATGAATTTGATATTATAATTTATTCATGATTCTCCAAAAATTTTATCACATGAGACAATAATGATCAATGACAACCGATATATAAGAAACATAATCTTTTACACTTAATTTTTTAGAACCTTTTTAATCATAATATATAATTTATACCTAACATAACACTTGATATATTTATTTATAGTATAATAAAATATGACTAATTAAAGTATGATGTGGTATATTTATATCATATATAATAACATACCTTAACAAGAAACAAAATATACCTTTTCATCATGAATTTCATGCTACAAAACATCTCTATATCATCGAATATGATATGAAAAAAATATTATATGTATTTATGGATTTATAAAATATATTCATTGATGACCTACTTTAACTAAATCCATATATACTAGTTCAATTTCATTATATTTTATATAATATAATATAACTTGTGAAATCATATTGAAAAATACTGTTGGAAATATCCAAAAAAATATGTTGAATCTGAAATCAATTTTAACATGCATAACATAATATGAAATACTTTTTAAATATCCCTCCAATTTTGTTTTGATAAAATCTAAAAACCATTTAGAGAAACTATTTATTTTTTATAAAGCATGCAATTTATTTAACCATAAGGATTACCCTAATAACCTTTATAGAGTTGAAAATAGTTATAAATTATTCTATTTATAAATTTAACCAAATACTATTCTCTAGAAAAGAATCATTACTACTCTAGATACAACAGAATCCTAAGTTGTCTCTATTAAAAAACGTATTTATATTAATATGAAAATAAATGTTTTATATATAAATGTGCATAATAATATAACCCCTTTGACTATAAAATCATGTAACCATGGTACACATGCAATGATAATCCCTATAGTTACGCATACATTCTCAATAATTTTAGTATAAACTGAAAATACCAATGCACACATCACATAACATTTATCCAAATGGATGAACACATCACATTCCCGTAATCCAATAGAAAATTACATCACATGTCGCTTATCTTGGCATAATCACAAAATCACTCAATTTATCTCAATCCAAGGTCCATATTTCATACTCTTCATTAGATATTATATATACCATCTTGATTATAATCGATTAATTTTATTATTAGAAACATACTCAACCTACCACTAATTAGATCATCGCCAAGAATGAATTAATATAGGTATCAAATTATTATTATTTTTATTATAGGTATCCTTTTTTAACTTGAGTGTTAGAATTAAATATGAAACATTATCTCTAAACATACCAAACACATAGTGTCTATCACTCTATTTGGTATACATAGTGGGTCAACCAAAAAAACTGATTTTATGTATCATGAGAATTTCATGAATCATTGTATAAGTATACCATATTAAATAGTTATAAAGTATAGAATTTACTTTTATATAATGATATATATTTTATATTCTTAAACTCCTTTGGGAATACTTAAAAAAATAACAAATAAACTTCCATTTGATTATATCTAATATGATAAACCACAATAAAATCCTTATGTTTAATATAATTTTGGGTTTTTTCTAAATTAATTAAATATATTTATAATTTCTTCCACATATCTAAGTGACCATATGATAAATCGTACCATTAAAAAACATTACTGAGAAGAATATATGACTAAGTATTGTTTCAATACTTGTGGGATAAAAAATATATTCCTAATGTTTACCTATTTTAATAATTATTGAAACTTCTTTACATCCCAAAATCAAATGTTATTATGTTAATAACTTGTATTTTCCACTAATTATTCTTTAAAAGTTTTTGATAATGATCTTGGAAATGTTCTATTCAAAATTTTACTTGAAGATCATATTAGAACCAAAATGTAACTATTTATGTAGACTTTCTTTTTAAAAACAACCTACACTATTATAGGATAAAAACCACTTTTCATTTTATCTCTATGGACTTTTATTTATTATGATTTAAAATTATCCATGTCTAAAAATATACGCACTCTGTATTGAAAACAATATTTTCTCTAAAATATCAATATATGAAATAAAAACTAATTTCTGCTTGGAAGTAAAATTTATTTCCTTTAATGAGGATATTTGACAAATAAAATATTAAATATTCTATGTGTTATGAGAAAAATTTTAAATATAAGATTTTATTAATAAAAATATACCAACTATAGGTGGTGGGGACTATTTCCCTCATATTACAACATATATTTTCAATAAAAAACATTTATCCTGTATAAAACTCCTTTTATCATTATATTCTTTTATAACCATGTTATAGAACTAGATTAAACATAACCATGTATATAAATTTAATCATCACATTTAATTTGAATAACCATTTTTTACAATAACTCACATTAATACAGAAGATGAAAGAAAGATAAAAAATGTATAACCACTATTATAATTCTCGAGATCATTTAAACAATCCACCTTACCTAACACATTGATGTAGAAACCCTTTGATTCATCACTTTATTGCATACTTTAATATCCAATAAAAATTCACCATAAAATTTGAACTCATATATATATTCAAACACTTTTTTAATATATAATCTCAATTATTTAAATCTTCAAATATAATAATTTATTTCTATAACATTAATACCAAACATTGAATCACTATGGAGTTTCTAATACCCCTAATGACATTCTAGATAATTCTGTCTTTGATGGAGAATTTCTCCTCCTTTTTGAATCCTATTTTTAATTAATTTTTATTGATAATTGGACCATCCAATCTTATTTTTATAGCTTTAGACTTTTCCCTTCCATAGAGACTATACAACAATAGAGCCTCATTATCCCATGTCCTGCTCAGCTATCCTCAACACAATTAGAAGATCTTGTAAACTATTAATAAACTCATTATTATTTTTAATACATTCTGTCATTAATTATTGAATGAATTCTTTAGTTTGATCAACTACCAAAAGAAAATTCCAATCTCTCCAAGTCATTGAAAAACACAATCATATTGAGTATATGAGTAGAGATTGAAGTTACTTCAGTTATTTTTAATTTAATCAAATATTTTTCAAAATATTTATTGTATTTATATATTTTTATATTAATAACATATAACTGATTTTTAAAAACATCATTAGTTAGTTAATTAGTAATGTTTATCTAAAACACATATAGTTTTGAATCTTATTTAATAAACATTCCTCAATTTCTACATTAGTTAAATAAATTCCTTACATTAACATTCTCCTTTTTTCTAGGATTGATCTCAATTACTTGTTTGATTATGATGATTTCATTAATCAAAAATAATCATTTATCAGATGAGTATCATATTTTTCAATAATTACTTTTATTAAATTTTCTCCAATGAAAATAATGACCATTTTTTAAACTCTTATACTTTTCCTTATTTTATAATGTACAAATACATTTTAAATGATCATATAAGTTATATATATACATTTTGTCAAAATTAGAAGACATTCCATATAGATCATATATAATAAATATTAATAATAAATATTAAGTATATTTATTTATTAAATGTTTAATAAACATATAATAAATAATTATAAACACATTATAATTAATTAATTTATAAAAAATTTATAAATTAAAAAATATCCCAAAATACATTTTATATAATTTTTAAGCAATATACATATTTTATAAATCAATTCATAATTGAAAATTGGAAAAATAATATTCCCCCCGTATCATATTCTACTATATTGTTATCTTTCAAAATCCACGACATAATACAAAACATATAGTTTGGTATAATACACGAGACATCAAGGTCCATGATAAACAATCCAAGAATTTGAAATCATAGATTAGAATAGTCCATATATCATAAAGGTGATACAACACTTTGTTTTGTGCTACCTAGAAAAGTGTAAATCATCATTACTGTACATTATGATTCTCTAATGATAAATTGAAATATAGAACAAATTCTATACCATATCAAGAAATAATCACATATAATATATTATGATAGTTTGAAACCCCCAGATTTACAATATGGAATAAGCTATAACATCTTATATTGTATGGTTCAATCAAATCACTAATTTGTCTATAAATTATCATAAAACAATCCATAATAAAATATCTATTTTATATTTTATGGTATTAAATATAATTTCAAATTTTTATTCATTTTAAACTGCATTTCATGAATAAAATCATATATAATTTATCTAATACAATTGATGGGTTTTCTTGGCTCGAATATAAATTTTTCTAGCAGTTGAATACATTAAGAAAAAATTTAACAAGATGTTACATGATATGGAAATTAGACCATGTATAAAATGAAATGAATAATTTATCCTACGCCAATGATATACTATACTCTTTTATTCAATCAAAATATTGTTGGAGATCACTAATAAAATTTCAAATAATACATTCCTCCTAGGTTATCTATAAGTTTAAAATTCACTTGATGTTTAGTTAAAATTGTCTCACAACAGACCTCCTTGATGTAACAGTTCTATCGATATGGAATAAAAAGTTAATTTTGAGTGGGTGAGTTTATTCAGAATTCTCTATTTGGCCACAGTTTTCACGTAGATCCCAAAGATAAATGAATAAGTATTAGAGTGTTCCAGGTAGGTATAATTGATTAGAATTTTACTAATATTATCATGGTTATGGGTTCCTCATGCATTCCTTGAGGAAAATCACTCAGAATTTGTGGAATTTACAAAAATTCTATGAAATATTTGAGTATTATCTGGTTAAAAATTGTATGAAATCTTAATATGGTGCATGTATTTAACATTTAAATTAATTCATGATTCTATAAAAGGTTTTAGTATATGTAACTTCAATGAAAAATGATATCTTACATGGAATAAAATTGGATTTAAATTATTAACATTTTATTTTTAATCATAGAATATAATTTATATGTATCACAACAATTATGATATTTCTACAACGTTCAACACATTGTGGATAATGGTAGTTTTATAGGATAACAAAATATCAAATTCATATACTTTCAAAACCAAAGAAGATGATTTTCAATTACTAAAAAAATTTCTTACCACACAACATCCTTATATATTCTATTACAATATAGAAAAAACATCATATGTATGTACGGATTTAGGGAATATCTCCATCATCAATGTTTCTATATTGAGTGGAGGAGGATCACAACATGATATAAGCTATGTGCAAAAGGAATTTTATATTATAGGGTTGGAAAAAATGGGTTAAATGGGGTTTATTGTGACCCACACTTTTTGTACATAGATATTGAAAATCAATAGATAAATATTAACTATATAACATAAGAATTTACTCCAGAAACATTTTTGTATAGTGGATTTTCAAACATAGAAACATAAATAACAGTTTTATAGGTTAACTATAAATCCTACCACTTATTCCATAATATATAGAACCCTTCATATATTTTTCATGAATTAAAAGTTTCTTAATTAATTGGGGAAGAAAACATAATAAATGGTGATCTCAGATGCTCAGTAACTGTAAATAATAGAGATATCAATGAACACATAAGAATAACATTAACATAAGGGCATGATAAAATGATCTTAACAATTGAAAACCATACCATCAATATCATAGATTATAAAATTGATTCATGGAATAAATCATGGAAGTTTATAATACATGAATTATAATGAAATCTAATTAAATAGGCCACGAGAGCATAAAATTGGCATAATACATAGATTTTTGGCATACACATAAGCTTATAACATTGTAAACATGTTTAAAAAGAAAAATGTTCACTAATTATGTTAATGAAACAAAATTAGGCCCTCAAATAAACTTATAGACATGTAAATAGTATTACTCTTAAACATATGATTATGAAAACTAGGAGCAGGCTAAATCTTAATGATAGGAAAGTAGGTTCATGCATAACATTTTAAAATTAAAAATAGGTTCATGAAAAACAGAGTAAAATAATGAGTTATCCATTATTCCTAATGAATTTGAGGGAGATATAGGTCCAACATGTCACATAATTCATACATTAATATACCACAAGATCATAAAACATTCATTATATCATAACCTGTGAATAGGAAATGGGTTTCATATAAAATTCATCATATTATAACCCACAGAAAAGGAACATGTTTCATAGACCATTTGTCAAAATAAACATAAACCATACATAGAATGAATATGGATTATATAATTTCATCATGCCCCCAATAAATAATAAGTAATATCAAAGGATTTTATCTTAGATGGAAAATAATTTTGAAAGATATTTTATAACATATGTTGAGGAAAATAACTTTTTTACTTTGAAAATAACCGTTTTAAAACTAAAAGTCCACAAAATTTTGTGAAAATAATTTTCTTTCAAATATAACTTTCAAAATTATAATGTATGATTTAAATCATTGGGTGTTTATGATGGTGAGAAATACCATTAATTTCGTACATGTTAAAATAAATATTCCCTTCACATTTTTGATAAAAAACGAAATGCATCCCATTCAGAAAATGATAAGAGGATTCCTTTTATTTTTTTTAAAAAGTAAAAAATAGGTAAAAATTAATTTAAACAATATTTATAGATTATTAAAAAATTTCTTTCATTTTTTTAGAAAAAATGGACCTGTAATAAAATTGGTTTCAGCCGAAGAGAGAAATAAATTTATTTTTTCTTAAAACAATTATTTTCGAATATTCAGTATGTAGAGAGAGGAAATTGATGAAATTTTTTTTTGTCAGTAAATAACTATAGTATAATAAAACTCACGTCTTCTTTAAATTTATATCAAAATATCTCATCATTGGAAGCGTATTAGGAACAACCTAGATAAACAATGTGATTCTATCATTAAACCCTTACCACTCCGGTACCTTCTGAATTGTAGGGACATTTAAACAATAACATCAAATAAAATTTAGATATAATTATTATAAATACATTAATGATATAAAATTTTCAATGGTTTTCATATACACCTCATAAAATAATTTATGTGCATAATATAATATATCTTCCAAATAAGCAACTTGAGACAAAATTGCCTTACTTTAATTATTAACAATCGGCATAAATGTTATAACCTACATTATATTGAATATATGTTTATTATAAATATATTAAATAATAATAATTTATGTATCATAAACTATATTATTTATTTATGACTTTTTATTACTTATTTATTAATAATTCCAAGTTAAAATCACTTTTTAAGTAATAACGGTTTTGTCTTTCATGTATGCTTTCATTTGGTATTCTTAGTACTCTTAATTATATCATTATTTCATCATATATTGAAATTTAAAAATCGTATAAATATCATATATATTCATTATGTTTTTATTTATAGCAATCCAAAAAATGTATAGACAAAAAATGAAATACACCATTCATGGAGACGGTAGACCATACATACGCAAGGATGTTATTTCCATTTTCTCTAAGGATGAAAAAAGGAATCAAATTAAAAAATCAACCTTAAATAGTTTTTATTATTTCATATAAATAAAATAAGTTCAATAAATATATCCTATTACCATCCATGTAAATTGTAAGTGAAAAATGAATCACATCGCTTAATGAGGTTGAAGACCTCCGTACACACGAGTGACATTATTTTACCATCAAATAAATGAGAAGTAAGAAGTTATATGGGATATAATAATTAAAAAAGTAAAATTATGTTATTTATATTATATACATATGCAAAATCTATCACTATCTTTATTCGTGATAGGTATTTAAGGAAAAATAATTACATTAGTTCGTGATACGGTAGTCTATCGTACACATGATCAATGATTTCATTTCCCATTTGATATAATAGGAGGTGTTTATAGGTTATGAAATTAATTTCATAAAATATCATTATATTATAAATACAATTTTTATTGAATAATAATTTTTTGGAGAATATTTAAAAGAGGATGAATAATAAATAAAACAAAAACACGAGTTAAACAATTTTTCCTCTTATTTAGAGAACCTCTTTAGGTTTATTCCAAAAGCATTCTTTGGGGGTTTTCTATTAAAAATATGGAATCTAAGATGTGTATATAGAATTCAGTAATGCAGTTGGGATGTTGTTTTCTAAAAAATGGGTTTCTACATGTGAATAGGATAAGAGAGTCGGTGGTCATTTATTATTAGTGGAGGGGACACACATAGACATTGAAATTAGTAAAGTGAAGCCACAGTTTTTCACAAGCCAAAAGGCTCTATAAAATGTAATTATGAATACATATAGGTGTTAATTTTAAAATTTTCTGTAAAATAGTATTTGTACATTTTTAAAATTCATTTTACCCCTTATCCTTTCAGTTGAAGCCTGACAAAACCTATTTTAACCTTAACCGAGGTAATTAATTTTTACTGTTTCTATTATTCATTTTTTCTAAAATTAATTTTAAACTATTATATAATATTAATTATGATTGTTAATCATATTTAATACATTTTATTAAATTCCATTCTCATACGTAGAAAATTTTATTTTAAATTTAAACCCACAGACGTGATGAAAAAGAAGTTTTCCAAAAGGAAAGCTTTCATAAGTATACAAATTTTTAATTTAAAAATTCAATATGAAATTTATTATAATACGATAAATTAGATTAATAAATATATTATTAATATAATTTTACAATTAATTCATCTTTGAACTAGTTTAAAATTTAATGTCACTATCTCATGAGTCATTGAAATGGTTCTCCGAGCCGGGATGGCCATATGACCTCTAGTGGATCTCCCCAAATACCAGAGGATACTGAAAAGTAGTGACGACCTTTTTAACATGTATATAGAGGAGACTATTACGTCATAAGTAATATTTGACATACAATGTAAGAAAAATAATTTATAAAAAGTAGCGGAAGCATATAAATAATCAAACTACAATAGAAGCAATTAAAAAATCCCAACTGAATAAATGAAAAGTGTGGAAGTTGATAAATCAAACCAGCTACAACATGATGTCATGGTATGATGTTTTTACTAAAATAAATGTATGGAAATGAAGAATACAAGTATGATATAAAAATGTAATGAAAAGGAAACAAATTACAATAACATCATCTAAATAATGGCTCATTCCTCTATCCCAATATCCATCTTAAGTAGTAGGAAACACTCAACAATCAGAAGAAACATGCTTCTCTTTATCCTAACCTATGAGTATAAAGTATACTCGAATACCAAAAAGAACCTGAGTAGGGTTTGATATAAAATCCTAGTAGACAGACAACCACGATGTCTAATCCTTTCTATTTCATGCTGTAAATAAAAAGGATTGTTCCAATATATAATAAATGCAAGAAATTAAATAAATAGAAAAAAATAAGTATAACTTGGTCCAAGTTCTCAATGACACCTGTCCCTTAACACCGGCTTAGTCTCAATCCATGAATCTTAAATAAGTACAAATAAATGTAAAATTTATATATATATAAATAGATAAAAAAACATAAGGCAGAAAAAAGGAACATACCCATAATATTGTTCTTTAGCTTGGGTCTAATTTATGCATCAATAAATTGTGCATCAAAACACTATAAAAGCATCAAAATTCACAAGTAACCCAATTATTCATCAAACAAAACCTTCCACACATCATCACCATTATATTAATGTTTAGAGTTGGAGACTGAGCCTGCCCAAAAGGTTTCGCTGTTGTACATCCTTTAATTTATCCAATACCACCAAGCTCATCGACATAAATCATCTAAAAGATCATGTATTATTCTATGTATGGTTTTATCATGAATCCATCCCAGGTATCACACATCAGGTGTCAAGTATCACCTGAGGCATTGGGTATCCACTTTTTTAATGGGTCCATCCTCATTTGTTTCTTAGAGAATCGATATCACTCATGTGTATATAGAAAATCTAAATATACCCTCATCTAGAAAATCCTTATACGTCACCTCCCTGGTGCAGAGTTTGGTAACCAATCAGGAATGGAGAGTTCATGTGTGGTCTTCAATATATAACCCACACTTTTTGACCACCATAAATTTAATTAGATGTGAAGGAATTAGATATAATAGAGTATGAATTTATAATTGTAACAAAACAATTTAAGAAACAAAGATCCATATACTTCCTAATCATTCAATCCAAGCAGTCACTGTAAAACTCTTTATCAGCAAAAGTAGAAAAACAAACTTTTCTCCTTAATAATAAAAGATCATGGTAATAATTTTAAATAGGTAAATAATTAGGCATAAACAACTAAAACAAATCCAAAATTTATGGATCAATTTATCCTAAATAATTTATTTGATTTAATATCAACCAAAGAGGGGTTGTTCAAAAAATACAATTAATAAATTAGTTATTTTGTGATAAAAGAAATTAGACAAAATATATTGGCATACCCAAAGGGGTATCCAACAATGTTGCAACAATTTAAATAATCAATATTATCTCAATGATGGGTTAAATAGTCATACCGAGAAGTTTAATTAAATTAGTAAAGTTGAAAATTAATA
This sequence comes from Viscum album, assembly GCA_963277665.1. NCBI lineage: Eukaryota > Viridiplantae > Streptophyta > Magnoliopsida > Santalales > Viscaceae > Viscum > Viscum album. The sequence goes on along the minus strand of OY728125.1, from coordinate 351,221,683 downwards.
TCTTCGGTAGACACCAATGATCGGCATAATGTGTTATCTAAAATACAAAATGAAAAGTGGGAAACAGAGTAAACACACTAACATGTAACTATATAGGATCCTAAACTCCATGATGACCTTTTATTTGACCTAAAACAGAAGAAATATGATGATTTTAGGAAAAACCCAATTTTAGGTAAAACGTTTCAACGGAATATTGCATGATAGATAGTGGATGTGGTCCTAAGATTCTTAGTGCGTAAAATTATCCTTACTAATATATTTAATTCAAAAATAATGGAGATGAAAATGGAGGAGGAATAGAGTCACACTAATATTCTGAAGGAGGAGGTGGTTGAGGCACTACAAGGTGTGTTACAGGGGGAGGATGCACCAAGGGAGATGGAGGAGAGAAAGAGAGAAAAATAAATAAAAATAAATAAAGAAAAATAGAGAGGAAAATTTAAAAAGTAAAAATAATTAATAAGAAAAAATAAGGATGAAGGGAAAATAAATAAAATAAAATAAAATAAAATAAGAAAAATAAAAAGTGTGGAATAATGGAAAATAATTACTAAAAAGGGCATCACCGTTTGAATTATTTCCACTCTTCTCTAACTGATTTTATTCTATTTTTATTTTTGTCCCCTTTTCTTTTAATTTTATTTCCTAAAATTCTTTTTATTCCTTTTTAATTCCTTTTTAATTTTTTAAACCAAAACATTGTGTTAGGCAATGACGTAACATTTTTCATTAAACCTGTGCAATTATTAAAATAATTCAGTAGCTTCATAGGACCCGAAACAAGGTATGTGGGTGCCTTCCCTGGGTTACATTAGTGATTTGGACTTAACAATTAAAAATTTCAAACATTAATTAAGGTTGGGACGTTACAACCTCCCCTCCTTAAGACAACTCATCACCAATTTTCCCTTCCAAGGGTAGTAGAACCTCATTTGAGAATAGATTCGGCCATTGAGCAACCACATTGGCATCCCTCTCTCAGGTCTCATCCTAAACCTATCCATGCTTCCATAGTACCTATACTAGAGAAACTAAGATACCCAAAAGAACCATTGTGCAACCGTCGATGATATGGATCAAACACTCCTCAAATCATGCATCCACTTCCAACTCGATGTCGTTAGGATCAAACAAATGAGATAGTTCTGAATGATTTTATTGAAGTTGAGATACATGGAATATATCATGCATGGATTGGTACCTCTGAGGTAACAATAACTGATAAGATTTTGGCACAACTTCCTCCACTATCTCGAATTTCCTGATCTATCTTGGTGTAACTTATCCTATCTATTGATCCACCTGTGAACTTTGTGAAACATGAAGAAAATATTGATGTCCCACCTGGATGTCAAGAGGTATGCAATGAAGACTGATATATGATTTATGTCTGGATAGATCTATTTTTATACAGTTATAAATTAGCTGAAATTGCGAATACATCTTATGAATGAGATGAGGACCCACCAGATCTGTCTCACCTACTTTGATCCAATATAAAGGTGAATGAAATAGTCTACTATAGAGGGCCTCATATTGATCCATTTGAATTTTATTCAAAAATATTTTATTATAGGAAAAATCAACAAGAGTATTACGTTTCTCCCTAGAACCACAAAAATCAAGGATACATGCCCATAACATATCCTATAACAATTGTATGGTTCCCTCGGACTGTCCATCGGTCTGAGGGTTATAGGTAGTACAAAAGATTACATGGGACCCTAGTGCTTTTATAACACTTTACAGAACTATGAAGTAAAGAAGGTATCTCTGTCGGAGGAAATAGAACGAGGTATACTATGATGTTTCACTATCTCTCAGATATACATCCTTCCCAACTCATCAGTAGGGAAGGTCTCCTAGATAGGTAGGAAGGGCATGAATTTGGTTAATGTATAGAAAATCAACCATACTAAATTGATTCCTCAAGGGGATATTGGTTCAAATGTATGAAAATACTTGGTGATGTCATTCCATTTCAACTCAAGAATTGATAGAGGCTATAGAAGTGTGGTATGTCGTTGGTGCTCTGCCTTCACCTGCTGACAGGTCGAGGGCCTAGTAAAGAAAACTTGCTATCTACTTCTTCAGACCCGACCACTAGTACTGAAGAAACATGTATCTGTATATATTGGTAAGTCTATGATGAACTTACCAAATTTAGGTATGAGGTTCCTTCATCAATTCGTCACATATGTCTAATGATACACATACACAATGATAATAAAACATTGTTTCACTACCATTAACCACCCAACTAGAAAGATGGTTCTCTCTTATGATGCTTTCCATCAAAATGAGTACTACTGGATTAGCTAACTATTGCATATAGAGTCACTCTATATGGGTGGATGTCACTGTAAGAGATATTAAAACCGGCTTTCCATACATTTTCTGAACCTCTTGATGAATCTTAGAAAACAAATCCATCTTCTACCACTCACAACTAGTTGCATAAATTTCTTGTGTCTACAGTTTGTGGATCAAAGCATCAACAATAACATTTACCTTACTTGGGGTATAAGAAATCTCAAAATTGAATGATTTTAGGTATTCGACCCACCTACGCTGCCTCAAATTCATGTCTCGTTGTGTGAAGATATATTTCAAGATTTTGTGATCTATGTAAACATAAATACTCTCTCCTAACAAGTAGTGTTTATTTTCTAACTCAAGGCTGGGTGTAGGATTGTTATGCTAAAAAATACTTAGCTAGAAGGATTCATAATCCATGACATGCTCACCATCCATCAAGACAACACCAAGTCTGATTTCTGAATCATCACACTAAATAGTCTACCTTCTTCCTGTCATATGAAGAATCATGGTTAGAGTTGATGTTATTCTCCCCTTTAACTCCTGAAAATATTTTTTACAAGCTTTTGACTAGATGAACTGTACACCCTTTTTAGTCAGGGTCATAAGAGGCAATATTGTAGGGTCCTAAAAATTCAGCATTCAAGATGATGAAAACCCCATTATACTCATAAAATTATTTAAATAAAATGATAATGGAAAATAGAAGATGAATGTTTAAGAATCCAAACATGGTGAAAGAAATAGATCATTTGCATACTGAATCCTGGGAATGGGTTGTAGAAGAAATCACCCACAAATAGAGTTATACGAGGAATGAAGATGACGACACTGACTCTCATAAACCATGTCATTAGAGAAATAGAGGAGAATAAATTCTACCCAGTGTACCACATTCCCTTTATAAAATAACCACTTTGAAGTAAGTGGTTCACTTGAGGAGATGGCATTCAAAATTACATCAAATAATTCCCCTCCCCCTTATAGAAAAATTCATTCACAGATCATGGAGTTCTCTATGGGATTCTGCAAAAGGTTCTACACGGCCCATTGATCTCGTGCACCAGATCCTCTAAAATAATCCCCAAAGGATAGACGAGAAAGAATATCTATATTGAGTAGGTGAAAAGGGGAAAAAAGATGAAGATAAAAAATGGTACGCAAAAATCTCTTCCACACTTGAAGTAGTTTGTGGAACTCCATCCCATGAACTGAATGAGAAGCAGTTTGCAGAACTCCATCCCATGACCCATATGTGATAGAAGTTCACAGAACACTATCCCGTGAACATTATGAGGAATACTATCTACAAGAGGAAGCTTTGTTCATGGAAATGAGGTGTCAATTCAGGACCTTGAGATGGAATAAAAGATAGTTCACAAAAGACACCCTCTGAGGAAAATAGTTTGTCGGCGACCCCTGTGTTGATGTTAGTTCACGAACTATGATACATGGACAACTCATACGTGGCTATCCTTTCACCAGATATGGTACATGTCCAAATATTCATTGTTGAATGTTTTTTAAATAACCATATGTGGACTACAGTTTATGGATGATCATATGCGGTTGACTGTATGCAGACATTCCTATGCGAGTGACAGTACGCAGATATTCCTATGTGGCCGATAGTACACAGCCTACTCCTATGTGCCTATCATTATAAGAAAAACATTTTATACCCACTATTCCATACCATGGGGGATGAAACCCTGCACCCCCACTTAGGATCAGTGCTAGGATGTGGTCTCGACACTTTCGTCATATCCCTTCTATACCGTTACTGACACCCTTGAAAAATGTATAGTCACACCGTGAATTTTTATGGACGGGTATCCGACATTTTTCTATTACACCTCGATGTCGCCCAAACATCTATCCCTCTAATACCATGGGTCAAGCTACTCCATAAGAGACTCCTAAAACCCAGTCACCTGCCTCATAGGCTATGTTGATACAGGATTCCATGGACAATCTTGATCTGAATGATTTCTTTACATGCCTCGACACATCCTTTCTATTCATCAAACTCTCTATCTTGGGAAATTTTGGATCTTCATAAACCTCCATGAAAATCAAAAATGGACATTTAGTTTCCATGGGACACCTCTTCTTGACTATGAACACAATTCCTTGAAGAATCTGAATACGTTTCCCAAAAATATGTCATGTGAACTAGAGACAAATTATTCCTCTGGAAAGGCTTTTCCTACATCTATACGCATTCATATCTTCCATGCTTCATATAATTTCTCCAAATCCGAGAATACCTAGAATCATGGTTTAAACATTCCCTCCATATCACGTTTGGGGCATTTTAGAACATCCTGACCCTATTATCTAGCAATTATTAATGGTTTTTATAAAAAATGGTCATCATCATATGACCTTAAACTACAAGACATATCTTCATAAACCTTTACGGCCATCAGAAATGGATGGGCAGTGTCCCGGGGACACCATTACTTGACTATGAACATAATTCCCTGGAGGCACTACATACATTTCCCACAAAGTGGCCAATAAACTAGTGAATGATTCATCCCTAAAATAAGAGTGTCCTACCTACGTATGCCACAATGGATTCCATGAACCGTACCATTCCTCAAACAGAATCACCCCAAATCATCCCAACCACATGACATTAAATTTTATGGTATTAGTCCCTATAATAAAACACTATAATGAGATTCCATCATCCAAGACATATGAATTTAAACTATAGTATACTGGGTGATTTTGGATATTCATAGACATTCCTGGCCATAGGAAATGGAAGGTATATGTTCTAAGGAAACCACTACTTAACTGTACAAACAATGACCTGGTGGCTCTACATATGTTGGCCTCAAAAACGCTTTTCAACTAGAGAAAATTAATCCTCAGGATAGGACTTTCCAAAATCGGTATGCCTAAATGGATTTAATTACTCATATCACTTATCCGGATCCAAGATCCTCCAATTAATCATGGTTTATATAACAATTTCTTCAAACTATATGACCTTAAACTAGGAGATATCATCCAAGTTGTATAACATTAAACTGTAGTATACCCCATATGAAATTCAAAAAATCACTCCCCTTGAGGTAAGCCCCAAGACTTTTTATGGGAGATGGTGCTTTCTCCCCTCTCCATCCCAACATGGTATGTTTCTAGATAGCTCACCAAATGTTACAATGTTGGATATAAACATGGGTGAGGGGATAACACATTCAAATCCCCTTTCTCCCTCCCATTGGGCTCGTAGAAAAACCCTTTCACACCATCTCCCTCCTCCTTTTCTCTCATTAGAGAAGCAAAAGTGTGATTTTTTAAACCCTTCACATCCTCTTGTTTCTCAAAATGATCATGAATCACATGGGCCTAGAGGTATGCGATGATACGATTTTATCATAACACTGAATATGAACTACCAGAACTCTGATTCATACTCTAACTAGGTTACATAGGAAGCCAATCTAGATTCCTGATCATAAAGAGAATCCTTTTCAAATGTTAATCCCCAATCATTCCCCCTACAAATAGGTCCTCTTTTACAGTATATGACCAATCTCCCATTGAAATATGAGAACTATGATTCATACTCTATCTAAGAAACATAGGACACCCCCTAAGTACTGATCTCAAGGAAAATTCAACTGAAAATTATGTATCAATAAGAATTCCCCCTGACTTAGTAAGTACCCTCTTCATAATTAATCCCTAACGTGACTCTTTCAAGAAAGGAATCCTTTATGGTGTAATCCCTGAATAATTATTCTCAAAAGGGATGCTCCAATATGTAATCCCCAATCATGTCTCCTCATAAAATGGAATCCTCTTTAGGGGTAATCCCCCATTGAATTCTTTCAAATTGGAATTATCTACAATATAAGACCCAAATTAAACCAAACAATGAGAGATTTGATTCCCAACTAAATGGGATATGTAGGAATTCACCCAAAGGTCCAAACCTAGTGTCCAAATCACCATACTACCCACCAAGACCTATCCCTAGTGGGGCCATATCCTCCCCGGAGACTATAACTCTTCAAAGTATACTTGACCGCTTCAGTGTTAGTCCAACATAAAATCTTTACTAGGAATCATCATTTTATGTGTTATTAATGCATGAAATTAATATACAAGGATGGTTCCTCATCGTACGAAATTAAAATGTGATGTGTCCAGTTAAGTGACATTGAACTATGTGGGTTATGATTCCTCTCACGAGGTTACGTTGGAAGACCATATTATGGGTTCAATCCTGACAGAACAACAAATTTTTTCCCTAGATGATAGTAAAATCTAGATTACCTCACCATAAGTCCTAAACAATTTTTGTCTCATCAATTATCAACCCATGCACAAATATGGTTAATCTTGAAACCTTGGGGTAACCTACATACACACACCTGGTAAAAAACAAGGATTCAGGAACATATGGACATTGAATAAATCTATAATAGAATCCCAGAATATGTAATAATTTCTCCCAAAAGGGTGTGATGAGATGGACTTCCCACCCCCTCGACCAATTGATTCCTTAAGTGTTGTTGGCCAAATCGTCATCCAATGAGCACATGCCTTTTGATTGAATTTACACAAATCATAAATACCAGGGACATTAGATGTTTTTGGATCCATGAATAAACCCATAGGAGACCTTATGAGGATGTTGTACACTATGTGAAACCATTCATAGTAAAATACAACTGTTTACTTTCCATTAGGCCATTATGGCCACCCCCATGGTGCGACATGAATCCTGTCAAAATAAAAATGTTCAACCTAACATGAATCCCTGACCAAGGTCGAAGTATTATCCTAGAACGATCCCCTATCATCAAAAAGTAATAAGTCCAAGAAAAATCATCAATTTTGCATGTGATCATGAGATTCTACATTGACGACATTTTTTGGTCTGTATATGTCATATATATATTGCAGGAATTCCACATAGCACTCATCGATCAAAATGGAATATCGAAAATTTTCTTAGGCACACATGTCAACAACCACTCAGGTATCTGGGTCCTTCAAAAATAAAAGGGATCCCTCACCTAACCAACATCCTTAAAACTAGGTTTTGAATGCATTGATTATATATTACCACAATTATGGTACTCTCCCTATGGTGGGGGCTGTAAAATAGGCCCTCCAGCCAGTGAAAGCTCTCCAGCCGCCTCTTCAGTCATGGACGATAATACAACATGAGATGATTCCACTAACCATCTCAAATTTTTTCAAAATTGTTTCCCTAGAATATAAAAATGAATAAATCCCTTATCGTAGGGAGTCAGATGAGGTTGACACCAATGAATTCATCCCAGCTGCACAAGAACCACGTTCATGGTCTCCAACCAGTCGATGTAACCACCAGCAGTGCACAACCCGATATCCTCTCTATGAACTCGATCGCATGCCAAGGGAACCTACATAACATCAATGTGAAAAGTCCCCTAGAGCTTCCCAATGAGGGAGTAAAACACATAATCATAATAAGTTTATCACCATGGTTCTTGAAGAGGAGCATCTCCAAACAAACACAGTGACATATAACAGGCATGCACACAATCCCGCCCCTCCTACTGAAGCCGTCATGGAAATACGGTGGAAATATATGATTGAATTCTTATCCCTGCTTGATCTTATGAATCCCGCTATGGATATGGGGTATCATAATACTAGAACACACACATACCTACCATTACTCATTGGTCCCACCAAGCAGATATAGTGAACAATTACAGGCAGATGAAAATTTAAACCAATGCGCAATAAAGCTTCCCTCCAAATAGGGTGGTGAACCATGGGATGTCATATAATAATGGTAATTCATATGAATACCACCAATAAAATATGGTGGAAATATAGAGGGAGATTCCAATTCCCACCAACCACAAAAAATCCCACCAGTCAAATATGGTGGAAAGAAAATATCAGCAAAGTAAAATTAATGCAGATGCAAATCAATCCCGTGAGAAAAATACAGCAGAAAATGGTCAGACACAAATTCCTACCTAGAAATATGAATCCCACCATCCAAATAAAGTGTAAATTCAAGAGAATATCAAGTGGAAGACTCGTTCCTCTTCCCTAACATAGGATAACATTCAAAACCCACTGGAAACTCATGGAGGACCAGAGTAGGCACATAATATTTCTCTGATATTGGAATGAGAAGTTATACCTGTTCTATCCAAAGGCGTATATCAGCACATCTTGGCCATGACGGAGGATCAGACATTGATCCTGGGTCATATCTACCAGATATGTCATAACTTCATTGGGTTGGTACAAAAAAGAGTATTTGGGCCCACATACCGATCTTCCGAGATGGGGTGATCTATCAACCAAATCAGATAACCACTCCAGAGTAGACCAACATCCATGATAAAGTCCAGGAGGGTCAATGACCATATTCTGTGATACAAGGAAAACTATATGTGGAAAAAATACCATTTCTAACTAGGGGATGCCAGTCCAACATGGTGTCTGCTCCAGGGTAGGCATATATCCCTATCAGAACTCAAGATGTTCATCAATGTATCTCAACGACCTCATGAGAACAAACCAAATAGGGAATCATACATAAAGGTAGTTACCAATAACAAATGGCCCCAGTTTCCCAAAAGATATCCCCAAACATTAAAGGTACCAAAGGAAACCAGAAAATAAAGATCATACTCATGATTATACACTATTAAAGATGTCATTCTTGAGGCCATAAATCATTTATCAATGTAGTATCAAGATCCTATCATTCCATTAAAAAATTATGGAAGTGGAATTAGTAGTTGAAAAGGTCCCCCTGCAATTTCCCTACCAACAGCTCTAAAGGTCCCCCCAGAGCACCCACATGGCACATACTCTATAGGCCATAAACAATCATTCATGAGAGCCTATCTCCTTGCGTGTGTCTGGGTATCCCAACCAAGGACCATAATATCATACAGTAAGAAGGATACCCCCTAGTTGTAGTCCACCTTGATTTTCATCCCTAGGGAATACATTTTAGATATATTTCTCCCTATAGTCAGATGTCACACTGTGATGGTAGTTATCTCTTTGAAGATAGTCACTATGGAGGCCCTTCCCGTAGTGACGTCAAGTAATGAAAAGTCTCTCCCTTCATTATTGTACATCCTAAAGGTCCACCCTAGAGTGTACACTGTAGATACTCTCCATGTATCTAGATCTATGGTGGTATTCCTCTGCATGATAGAATACATTGTGAATGCCCTCCCCTCAATAACAATAAGAATCAAGAAGGTCCCCCCTTATTGTCGTCTTCCCCAAAAGTCCTCCCTAGTGTATATACTGCAAAATTCTTCTCTACAACCTAACACTAAGCTATGATGGTAGTCCTCACCATCATGATACGTACTACGAATCCCTAATGTATAATTTTTCTCCGATGAAAAGGTCCTCCCATCTATAGGATGAATTCAAGAAAGCCCCCATATGCTGAGGTGCTTGGAAAAATTGAGTGAGGCATAATGGATACACTCTCCATGACAAGCGATATACTATATCAACCAGAGGATGGACTAGGGAAAAAATCATTTTCTAAGACACACTCATACCGTTCACATGTCAACAAGACTCATACTAACCCTACTACTTAGTATAAAATCATTAAGGAGTAGTAAAACTAGGTGAATCATGCAGAACATTCCCTAGAAGAACAAAAAGAAGATGTGTTTCTTGTGAGAAGACAACTAACTAGGGATCAAATACTAGTGATGATTTTCCCACGACCACTTCTCAATTCAACATAAAAAATAGTTTTTAGAATAATTTATTCATAACATATGCTTAAATATATAGACAACTCTCCAATAGTTAAAGGAAATGTTTTTCTAAATGATACGTATGTAGATCTTATTAACATATTGGGAGAGTTTCATCGTCAAATCGACCTATATACCCTTCCACCAGTACATCAGGCACAACAAGAAAGTCGAAATAATGGCATTGGTCTTGGATTCCTCCTTGCACCACACAATTTGTGATGTCTTATCGGTGACACCCTATTTGGTGTTCATATCCAGGGATTGGGAGAACATGGATCCCAACACTTCACCCAACTTATTATATAGAGGTACCCACTGTAGGTTCCATCCTGCAATGGATTCATCCCCAGACATTAATAAAATGGAGTCGTCACTTAGGAATGGTGAAATAATTTATATGAACCATCCTTGAGTAAGGCTTTAAAGCGTGAGGGCTGATGAGAGAAAACCATCGAGAAGCTCTTGAAAAAGGTCATTGAGAACATCCATTAGGATCCCTGTATAAGATATTCCAATCAACATGCATTGGTAATGTCCTCGAAAGAATGTCATTCACGTGCATACCTAGCACGATATCTAGATCACACAAGCAAGTGAATGTGTGAGATCAAGAAGCTGACAATAGTAGATGCATCTGCCGCAATACGAGAAAATCCCCAAGCCATAGGACAATTGGTTTTTTAACACAAAACTCCCCAAAAGATCATCAAATCCGGCCCACAGAACATCAATAGAGGAATGGGAGCAACCTCATCTCGTAATATTGGGGAATTTTTTACCTCAAATTTCTTCCCAACATTCATGTATCTTCACCCATATGGGGATAAAAATGGATATAGGGGACACCCATTCCATCCAATCCTATAAATCACATCCCATATAATTGAGGCATACTCCAAGGTCATATCAGGGCTCCCTTTCAGTCACTCTTTTCCAAGTAACCCAAATAGAATCACAAAATTCCCAAAGAAGATCCAAAAATTAATTTAAGAAGCTATCCTACCAGTCATCACCTGGTACAACACCCCCAATGCAGTATGCATCAGTGAACATCGTGGACATTATTCGAACATATCTTACTAAAAGTGGCAAAAATTACATGGAAACAGGATAAGAGGGTTTCCTCCTAGAGACAGGACACACTGAGCTTAGAGGTTGGAACACCAAAAATCAAAGAGTTGTCTTAAATATGGGTGCCCCATTAGTCAATCTTCTATTAACTCCCACATGAATCCTAAATAAGTAGAAGAATATGATCATGTTTTATGACCCACCACCTCCTCCCCTTAAATAATATTCCCCTATACCTGAGGATATATTTTCTCGACAAGAGGAAGAAATGAAAGAGAATGGTGACTCAATATTGAGATGATAAGAGGAGGCTGTCCTACAGGGTATGTTCATCAAGTAGAGAGTCAACACACACATCCATCAGATTTACCTCTTCCTCATTGGCTCATCCCAATGGGTGAGGAAAAGATGGAAATCCCATTCAATGTGGTGTTGGGACCATCAGTCTACCTGAACCCAATCTCGAAAGTATATCATTATTTCCCTATTTTGGGAAGCAACTAGAATAGATTCAAGAAAATCCAAAAAGGACTCACCAAGATGTGTATCTGCATCAAGTTCCAGAAGCATCGATACTTCAAATCATGCCACCTGTGGAACCCTTTCATGCTCATGTCCAACATGACATTCATCAAGGACACCTGATTTTTGTTGAGTTATTTTCAAATCGAATAGAAGAAATGGAAGGATGAAACAATCTAGTATAATCATAATCGATACCTTCCCTGATTGGTTAAGAAACTTACCTCTTCCACCATATTTCAGGAGCCTTGTATCCAAAGTGTTCAATGGCTCAAGGGACCTGAAGTAGCATATAATGCACTAATATTATTATTTTGATCCCATGATAGTAACCTAGGATAATTAAGAGTCATTGAAGCTCAGATGCTTTGTGTGAACTCCACAGGGTTCAAACTTTGTGTGGTACACCCGTTTTTATGCCAACACAATAACAGGAAAGGAGGATCTTCATCGCTAGTTCCTTTTTTGGTTCAGCTCCACTTGGCCAAAAAAGAGACAGTGATCTTAGGAACGGAAAACATCAATAGAATGAGAGAGTCTCAGACTTAATCACCAGATAAAAAGGTATGATGTATTCCTTGAAATGACTAGTCCCCTAAGATGAGATTTATTCCATGGGAATTGATAATCTCTGCGATGAGCAGTGAAAACCACTCCTTTCTGTAAAATAAAAAAGTGGGTTTTGAGATTTCTCCTCTATAGATCAAAGGATATAGGATTTCTTATGATGAATTAATCTAAAATCCTAAGCAGCTCGAGTATCCCCAGTAAACAGATAAGGGAGTGCTTAATCATCATCTATCATGCTTTATCCACCCCTACACTAGCTCCAGCTTCAGCTCTAATGACCCCACCAAACCGTACATGGCCTTCTAGATGTTAGCTTCCATCCCACCCCATCAGGATGAGAGAATAGGGGCCAAAATAAATCAATTATAGGAATAATGAAATGAATTGTACTCATTTTCAGATGATGAAGTCCACAGTTACTTCATTGCCTCCATTAATTGAAACTTTCTTCGGATACTAGTTCCAAATTGGTCTGATGAAGTAGGTCTTGATGAATGGCCAGATTACAGTCCCTTCCATCTGATATTGGGACATAATATCTTGGAGTTCTTTTTCTTAAAGGACTTTCTAAAGAGGATGATAGATTCTATATAGTTCAAGATGGAACCAGAACTAGTGAAATTGATCTACATTTCCACCACTTATCCAGATGAGTATGGGGATGGGAAAAAAGATGTTAACAAAAATTAGTAGAATTTTGATAGTTGGATGACTCAGAAAATATTTAACTGAGATCATGGAGGACTCTAGGAAAAGTTGAAGAAACCAACCATGCCTCCAGCATCACCAAATGACAAAAAACCATCATCCTCAGATCCACAATCCTCAAAGGTACAATAGTCAAGGGGGAAGTCCAGTTTGAAGGGAGTAAAAAAGTACAAAAAGATAAACTTGAACCAAATCCAAGGTTTCCTTTAACACAATCAGATTTCATTCCAACAAATATGATGATAGAATCACTGTCACACCAAACAGTACAACCAGGGGAAGATGATGAGGTAAAGTTATAATCAAAAGAGTATATGATTTTTGATTGTGTAAATTTCATCCATATGATGGATCCCTTCACGAATGATGAGTACAGTTATCAGCCATAATTCCCTGAACCCAACTGGGGAGCTAGAAAAAGAATCCACAAATGCTGGGGATATTAAGGGAGATAAATCCATGGAAGAAATTAAGCTTATAGCCGCACCCACACTCAATGTGTTAGTGTTGCGAAAACCCAAAAATGGATCCTCCAACGGATCCTACATGAGCAAGAAAATTATCTTACCCCAATGGGAAAGAACCCCAGTCCAATTATTCTAAAATATTAATCACAATAAGAAAAAATGGCTAATCTCCCCCAAAATATGAGAATAACTGCCTTGTAAAATCCAAAAAGGATAGAATCTCATCTAGCACAGGCCCCGGGGGATGACCCGTCTTCATTAAATGCTCAATCCCCTAAAGGGACCTTGAAATATCATCCCCAAGATAGGAAGTGCCAACCATTAGATCCGAATTATGACATTTTGGAATAGTTAGCTTCAGTTCCAACTAACCTCTCAATCATGGATGCACTGAATCTATCTGTAGTTCTCAGGGAATCTCTCATTCAATATTTTCTGAGTCCTAGGGAGTTTGAAGCCGAAGTATCGACCACTGAAGTCTATTAGATAGAGATCAATCCTATAGAATGTGATGAAATTATATCCTTCATAGATCAAGATGAATTTGAAATCATATAGGGAAACATCAATCCCTTATATGTGTATGTCATAATAAATGGCATCGATATATGACAAGTCTTCATCGATAATGGATCAGGGGTTAATATCCTCTGACTATGGACACTTCATCAAATCAGATATAATGAGGAAAATCTGTCACCCTGTACTACGACCCTGTTGGGATACGAAAAAAGTGAGTATAAGCTGGTAGGTCAAATTAAGATTGTAACCTAGTTCAGTGACCTCATAGCTCGCCCAAACATTATGGTGGTCCAAAATAAAACATCCTTAAATGCTCTTCTAGAGAGGCCCTAGATGCATAAACACAGAGAAATCCCCTCCTTGTACCATGAGTGCACGAAATGTAACACCCCAAGCTTCAACGGTATGCTTCTCTTTGAATAATACAGAAGCGTGTGTTGTACGCAACTTCAAGATTCTAACACACCGCGACCAATCAAAGTAGCTGTTATGAATAATAATACCCACTTTTTGAAATTTTATAAATTTTATCTCTCAAAATGGAAATCATTTTTAGATTTTTTAATATCAAAATTATCCTAGGGTGAAATTTTGGTTCTTTTCGGATAACTTTTATATTTTGATGAATAGTGAAAATTACTAAATTTTAATTAAAAACATATTTTTTAATAAAAATAATTAATAGTGATAAATTATGAATTTGAGTGGTATTAAAGTGTATTTAGAATATATTTTCACCATTTAATATAATTTTGGTCAATGTACATAATTTCAAATTTAAACCGGACATAAACAACTGGGAATCTTTTGAAAGTTATTATCTCTTAAAAACACGCTTTTTTGTTTTAACAACGGGAATTAATTTTAAATTAATTTATGCCACTTTTGTGTTTTGAATTTGGAAAAATGGATTCCATATTTGGAATCAGTATTTCCAAATTGTGTAAATTGGTAACTTTTATTTTTAGACATTTTGAATAATTACTTTGGTAAATATTTTATTTTCCGTGCTTAAAGGGTAATTCCGATAAATAATGGTAAAAAATAATATTATAATAATAATAAATTACCCTAAAATGTGTCCAAACCTTATTGGTTGATACGTGGCCGACCATTAGTATCTTTGGGTCGATTTTGGGACCCCATGGATCCACTTGTAAGTGAGAAGGAAACATTAAATTAATTTAGTTAAAATAAATACGAAAATGAAATAAGCATATATCTTTTAGAAAAACAATTTTTACATAGGGTAATATATGTAGGATTTTTTACCATAAAAATTCATTAGAAATCTAAAACTATTTAATACATAATGGTATTTTATTTATAATTTTTAGAAATTTAATATTTAATATTATTTATGACACAATAATGATGCAGTATTTTCCTTATTAATGAAAGAATCAAATAATTGGTATTATAAATGTTAAAATAAATATAAATTGAAAGTTTTTATGACATCCATTAATTTTATTAGTTAATATGATATTATAGGATTTATTAAATGAATTTTCTTCGAATTAATAAAGTTGCTAAGGCTTTAAAAAAATCAATTATTGAATAGTTTCAAAATTGACATAAATAAGTTTTGAAAAAAAATATTATATTATTAATTGATATTATATTCCTAAAAATATAAGGTTCGTCCAAAGGACTTATATCATGATATTTTTATAATTAATTGACCACTTGGGGGTCTCTTGGAAGTATATAGTATGTTTATTAACTATATAATATAAAAATACAAAGTGACATGGTAAATGTCAAACTAATTAACTAAGAGTTAAAACTAAAAGATAAGGTTAATATATTGACCCAAACCTATCTAACACATATTTATTGGATGGTTTTCGATCTATCCTCACCTTATACTTTTAATAATACACTTTGGAGCCATTATAAAGCGAATATGAATTTATTATAAAATAATATTTCTAGCTTTTCAAAGGTGCCCCTCACCCCTCTTATAAAAGGGCACTCCCCCCTTCTCACTAATTTGCACATTCAAAGCCTTTTGGCTCGGAAAAAACCTTCCCAAATACCCTCTAAACATTCCTAAATTCAGTATAGAGGCCTTAGTTTGATCATAAATACAACATAAGAGGCCCTTTTGATCAAATCAAAAGGAAGAACCTGAAGAAGAGGTAATGTTTTCACCACCCTCTTTCAAGTTCCTTTCCACTTCCAATTCTTCTTTCATTGTTATTACCATTCTAAAATAATAACCACAGTATCTTATATATATGTTGATGTTATTATAAACATGTTACAACCATATTCAGTATTCAATCCATCTTTTGAATGATATGTCACCATACGTGTGTACGTACTGCTTACTGCCTCCACGTAGTAGTGTAATTGTTATTCAAAACATTATTATTTGGATGGGTATAATAATGATGTGTAATCAATGTAGATAATAAATATAACATGATTATGATTCTGTATATATGATATAAAATCCAATTATATATTATTTTAATATCAAAAGAATGATATTGTCGCTCGTGCTTAAGTACGGATTATCGTCTCCACGAATGCGATGAGATTAATTCCCCATCGTATCCATTAAAAAATAATTCTCATTTAATGATTAAAAATAATGTTTGAGGACTTGATATCATTCTGGATATGAATAAGATACAACCTATCCATAAAAAACACGGCTTATGTAACAAAACATATAAAAGAAAACGAGTAAGTTAAAACCCGAAGCAATGATAATACTAAGATATTATTAACATGGAAATGTTAAAAGATCATATATGATATCATATCAATTTAAATGATTCATGATTAATTTAATAACAATTATTTCACCATTATACAGGAGGCTAACCTACCCCCGACCAAGAAAAGGTACAAGGTAAGGGTTTATTTCACAATCTCTTCATTATCCGAGGATGTTTATCCGTAATAATATACTGGGTCTTCTTTATCATCCACATCCATGTTTCTTAAAAATGTATTTCAAAACATTTTTACTATTTACTAGAATATGGGTTAAAGTTATTTATACCCTTGTTTGACTTTTTATAAGAAGTTTAT
This sequence comes from Viscum album, assembly GCA_963277665.1. Classification (NCBI taxonomy): domain Eukaryota; kingdom Viridiplantae; phylum Streptophyta; class Magnoliopsida; order Santalales; family Viscaceae; genus Viscum; species Viscum album. Next base: position 351,204,672 of record OY728125.1, on the reverse strand, counting down.
AAAGGAATCTTTCCGTCATTTTCCAAACAAGGTCCTTTTTAACCATTTCGACAAAGTTAAGGTAAGAATGTCTTTTTTTAACTTATACGGAGGGTGCATATATTTTCCACCGTTATTAAATCTTTGAAGATTCACTTACAATATTATAGGTATATTTTCAAAGTAAATGTTTTATTTTATATTTATGTGACTTTCAATTGATTTTAAAAAAAGAGATATTTCTCTCAAATAGTTTTGATTTCATCTATGTCAACATCCTTTGATGGATTTTAAGCTTATTTGAAGTTGAATTGTTATGATAAAAAACATCCATATTGTATTGAAGGTTTTGTGATATGTTTGACTGTGAATGTGTTATTTTTATACCATTCATGGTTTATGGAGAAAGTATTGACATTTTGTATGCTAGTTTTAATACGAATGTTTATGTTATGTTTAAACCTGTTCATACGAGGAATGCATTGGACTTAATAAGTGATGGGTGGAGCCCGCTATAGCTCCTCAATGAATTGGTAGGTCTCATGAGACAAACTAGTGTCTTGTCACAAGGCCTTGAAAAAATCTTATTTGTAGTCTTGGAACAAGGCCTTGACTATGTGGTTATGATAGTCTAGCATTATGAATTCCATCATTATGAAAGTGGTTATTGATATTGCATGCGATTATTTGATTAGTAGAATATCCATGTGAATAAGTAAATGGAATTATTTTATTTTATCTTTGCCATATTATATTGAAGTTCAAGTTTAAAAGGATTTTGTTTTAGTTATACATTGCCTTAAATGTTTATTCTTATTTATGAAAGTTTCCGCTATATTGTTATCCTTACTGAGCATCTGAGCTCACCACTTTCAATGTTTTATTTTTTCTAGGATGTGAAGAAGTAATTTATGAATGACCTGAAGGTATAGTATGAGGGGATATGAAGTCAAGATGTTGTTGTAGTAGTTTTCACTTTATGATGTAATGTAAACTTTATGAATGTATCTAGTTTTTCCAAGGCCACTAATCTAATCGGTATTTCGAGACTTGATCTTTTGTGATCATGCAAATATTATGTAATAATGCACTGACTTTGGGGAACTGGGGTCGGTGTGTTATAGTTGGTATCATAGGAAGTTTAGTACCAACCTTGGAAGATAGATTTAGATAAACTCTGATTAGAGCACATAACCCTAAGATACATTTTGAGGATTAATATAGAAGAAATTCATATAATTTTGGTATTGTAGAGATTTTTTTTTGTTTTCCGAGAAATACATCCCTTTCTGGATATGAGGAGGTAGAGGCGGCTCTAGCACAGATGTACCTTGGGGTAAAACTTGAAAACACCGATTTAAGCTAGACTCGAACGGGAACTGGTGCACAACAACGGGCCTTACTGCACTCTTGGTTACGACACACCCGGGGGATATGCTTAGGATAATTCTCATTTTCTTTACAAACCATTATGAAGGGTTTATGAGTATATAATTTCTCAAGAAATTTTTTTTTATGATTATGGATTATATCCATAAATAGTTCAATTTATGTTAAGTGTTTTACAAGTATGGAATTATGTATTTTGATTCATAAACTGATCTAGTTTATGCCATTGTTTAGAAATGATTCCTAGTGGAATAAATGGAAACCATATCAATCCACACACTCCATGTATGGATTTCCCTCATACTCAAGATAATTATAGTAGAGATGGTGAGAAAATTGGTGCTGATCAACTAATCACCATACTGGGACAACTCACTCAGGTTATGAATAATAACCTTACCCGTATTGGGCATCCTGATCCGCAGTGTGGAGGATCAATGTTAGATCACTTCATGAGGAAACAACCACCAATGTTTAATGGGAGTACAAATACCTTAGTAGCTGAGCAATGGATAAATTCCCTAGAGAAAATATTTCAGGCTATGGGGAGTAGTGAAAGGGAAAAAGTTATCATGGCAGTTTACCGCCTCACTGGAGATGTTGATCAATGGTGGTCCTTGATTAAAAACAAAAAGTATTGAGAAGAAGTATCAAATATGGAATGGAGGGAGTTCAAAGAACTTTTCATAGAAAAATATTTTCTTTCTGACCATCGATTAGATATGGAAAGCCAATTTCTAAGTCTGAGACAAAATGTGGACGATAATGTAACAATGTCTGAGGCTAACTTTACAAGGTTAACAAGGTATGCTAGAGATTATATACGTAACCCAAGAAGTAACATTGATAGTTTCTTTGATGGGTTAAAACCATTTCTTCGTCGAGCATTAGTGTAACAATCCTTCTCATCATATGAAGATATTATCTCATGTGCTATCAAGATAGAAAAGGAATTCTCTAAGTCTTATGAAATTGAAGCAAAGAAGGAGAAGAAGTGATCTGCTGAACACTCTGGGAATGGAAATAAAGGGAAGAAGGGAAAAGTTGAATAGCCATCCTACAGTAAATGTGGGAAGAAACACCCTGGTACTTGCTTAAAAGGAATGGGATTCTGTTACAAGTGTAGTGAAAAGGCCCCCAAGCTCGTGATTGCAAGGGGAAGAAAGATTCTACCGATGTTCAAAACTACAACTGCAGAGATATGAGACATTATGAAAATGAATGTCCTCATCGTCAGGGGAATGAACCTTAGAAAAGGCCAAGGGATCAAGGCCAAGCTTATGCTATCACTACTATAGAGGTTGAAGCTTCGAAAGATGTGGTAGCAGGTAATTTAATGTTTTCCTCAAGTTTGGAAAATGTATTATTTGATTCTGGATCATCGCATTGTTTCATATCTTCCCAGTTTTCTATGAAAATTAGATTTTTCCAATTTTATGTAACAAGGGAGTTGTCAGTTAAAACTCTTAAGGGATGTGTCATTGCAACAACGTTTTGTGAATCAGTCCCCCTTAGAGAACATAAAAGTTCTTTATCCGCTGATCTCATCGTAATACATATGATTGAGTTTGATATAATCCTCAGTATGGAATGGATTTTGGAACATGATGTGAAGATTTATTGTAAGAATAAAAAGGTTATGATTTTTGATGATGATTATAAGGAACACCTTGTCTTTAGAGTAGAATTGTCACCACATAATTCTTCTCTAGATCCACCCCCAGTAGCTCAACTAAATTAAATTATTGGGGAGGAAGGGAATGAAATGACTGTGGGTGAGGAAAGGAATGTTCAAATAGAGGATGTACCTATTGTGATAGAATATGAAGATCTGTTTCCAGAAGATTTACCTGGACATCCTCCAGAACGAGAAGTTGAGTTTTCCATTGATTTAATTCCTGGATCAAGGCCTATATCAAAGACCCCTTATAGAATGGCCACTGTAGAATTAGTTGAACTAAAGAAGCAACTAGAGGAATTCAGTAATAAGGGATTTATTCGCCCTAGTGTTTGTCCATGGGGAGCCCCTTTTCTTTTTGTTAAAAAGAAAGATGAATCTATGAGGTTATGTATCGTCTACAGGGAAATCAATTCTATAACAATAAAGAACAAGTATCCCCTACCTCGCATTGATGATTTATTTGACCAACTACATGGAGCTCAATAATTTTCAATGATTGACCTTCGATCTGGATATTGTCAGTTGTGTGTAAAGAAGGAAGACATTCCGAAGATAGAATTTTGAACCAGGTATGGGCATTATGAGTTTACAGTAATGCCTTTTGGATTGACTAATGCACCTTCTGTATTCATGGATCTAATGAATAGTGTTTTCATGGAATATCCCGATGATTTTGTGGTGGTATTTACTGATGATATCTTGGTACATTCCAAAAGCTACGAAGATCATGAAAATCACTTGCGCATTATCTTGAAGACTCTTAGAAGACGTGAATTATAGGGGAAGTTTAGAAAGTGTGAATTATGGCTTCAAGAGATATCTTTTCTTGCCCATATTGTCTCTGAAGATGGAATCTCTGTTGATCCTTCTAAGAACAAGGCAATCCAAGAAAGGACTACTCCAACGAGTATGACTGAGGTACGCATTTCTATTGGTTTTGCAGGTTATTATTGACATTTCGTCCAGAATTTTGACCGGTTGGCTAACCCAATAACAAATCTCACACGCAAAGGGGTTAAATTTTTTTGGACAAAAGAGTGTGAAGAATATTTCGAATAACTGATGAAAGATTAGTCAATGCTCCTTTATTGACTCTACCATCGGTGAATGATGGATTCGTTATTTATATTGATGCATCGAAGAAAGGACTTAGTTTTGTGCTTATGCAGAATGATAGGTTTATTGCCTATGCATCACGATAACTAAAAATTCATGAGAAAAACTATCATACTCATGATATTGAGTTAGCTGCTGTAATCTTTGATTTGAAGATATGGAGACATTATCTCTATGGTGAAAAATGTGAGATTTATACGGATCACAAGAGTTGGGAGTATTTTTTATCATAGAAAGAACTCAACATGGGGCAAAGAATATTTCTTTAATTACTCAAGGATTATGATTACACGATACACTAACACCCGGGGAAGGCAAATAAGGTAGCATATGCTTTGACCAGAAACGATCGTCGAGTTTTGAACAATACGAGAATTGAAAGGGATTCAGTTTTCATAGATCTAGTGAAGATGAACATGGGAATAACCATGGAAGGTGAAATATTAATTATTTTTCAAAAGGATTCTAAAACATCTTTACTAGAAAGGATTAAGAGTTCTCAGACTGATGATGAAGAATTTGAAAAGAAGATTGAAGTTTTGAATGTTGGGAGATTGAGAGACTTTTGTATGAAGATGGAATTTTGAAATTTTGGAGGAGACATTGTGTTCCCGATATACCTAATCTAAAAAGGGAATTCCTGGACGATGCTCATAGATCCAATTTCTCTATATACCCTGGGAGCACCAAAATGTATATAGATTTGAAGGAACATTTTTGGTGGGACAACATGAAGAGGAAGATTTCTGATTTTCTATCAAGACATATGGTTTTTCAAAAAGTGAAAGCTGGAAGGCAACAACCTAGTTAAGTATTGCAACCTCTTCCCATACCTGAGTGGAAATGGGATAATATTACGATGGACTTCGTTATGGGGCTACCAAAGACTCCTAGAAGGAATGATGCAATATGGGTCATTATTGATCATCTTACCAAGTCAGTACATTTTCATGCTATAAGGGAAGATCTACCACTGGAATGTCTAGAAATAATATATATTAATGAAGTTGTGAGACTTCATGAAGTACCCCTATCGATTATTTATGATCGTGATCCCTATTTTACTTCAAGATTCTAGAAGAGTATTTAGAAGGCCTTGGAAACTGAACTTTGTTTGAGCACTGCATACCACCCTCAAACAGATGGACAATCAGAACAAACTATTAAAACCACATAATACATGTTGAGATCTTTCTCACATGACTTTCAGGGTATTTGGGAACAATATTTTCCTCTAGTATAATTTTCCTATAACAATAGCTTCCATTCGAGTATTCATATGGAACCATATGAAGAGTTATATGGAAAGAGATGTCACACACCAACCTGTTGGGATGGCGTTGGTGAAAGAAAACTTGTAGGCCCAAAATTGGTGGAGGAAACAATAAAAAAGGTAAAGGTAGTCCAATACCACCTCAAATCAGCTCAAAGTAGGCATAAGAGCTATGCCGATAACCGAAAGAAGCATTTGGAATTTTAGGTAGGAGATCATGTTTTCTTGAAGGTATCTCCATGGAAGGGAGTTATAAATTTTAGTAAGAAGGGTAAATTGAGTCCCAGGTACATTGGGAATTTTGAAATTCTAGAACGAATTGGTGTTGTAGCTTACCATTTGGCAATGCCGCCAATTCTCTCCAAAGTTCACGATGTGTTCCACGTATCACTGGTGAGAAAATACATGTCTGACCCAACGCATGTACTCATATACGAGGAATTATAACTGGAACCAGATTTGTCTTATTGCGAAGAGCCCGTTAAGATTCGTGATATAAGAGAGCAACTGCTGAGAAACCGGACGACTCGTCTGGTAAAAGTTCTATGGAGATACCATAAGATGGAAGAGGCAACGTGGGAACCCAAGGAACTCATGATAAAGAACCTCCCAAGTCTTTTCATGCGGTAGTATTCTAGAAATTTCGAGGATGAAATTATTTTAAGGAGGGGAGAATGTAACACCCCAATCATACATGGTACGCTTCTCTTTGAATAATACAATAGCGTGTGTTGTACGCAACTTCGAGATTCTAACACACAGCAACCAATCAAATTAGCTGTTATGAATAGTAATACCCAATTTTTGAAATTTTATAAATTTTATCACTCAAAATGGACTTCATTTTTGGATTCATAACATCAGAATTAGCCTATGGTGAAATTTTGGTACTTTTCAGATAACTTTTATATTTTCATGAATAGTGAAAATTACTAAATTTTAATTAAAAACAACTTTTTTAATAAAAATAATTAATAGTGATAAATTTTGAATTTGAGTGGTTTTAAAGTATATTTAGAATATATTTTTACAATTTAATATAATTTTTGTCAATGGAAATAATTTCACATTTAAACCGGACATAAACAATTGTGAATCTTTTCAGTGTTATTATCTCTTAAAAACATACTTTTTGTTTTAACAATGGGAATTAATTTTAAATTAATTTCTGTGACTTCTATGTTTTGAATTTGGAAAAATGGAGTTCATATTTGGAATCAGGATTTCCAAATTTTGTTAATAGGTATCTTTTATTTTTAGACATTTTGAATAATTACTTAGGTAAATATTTTATCTACAATGGTTAAATGGTAAATCCGATAAATGAGGGTACAAAAATAATATTATAATAATAATAAATTACCCTAAAATGTGTCCTAACCATTTTTGTTGATACATTTCTGACCATGGGAATCTTTGGGTCGATTTTGGGACCCCATGGAACCACCTGTAATTGATAAGGACACTTTATATTAATTAAGTTAAAATAAATACAAAAATGACAAAAGTGTATATCTTTTAGAAAAATGTTTTTTACATAGGGTTATATGTGTTGGATTTTAGACTATAAATATTAATTAGAAATATAAAAAGCATTACTAAATAATGGTATTTTATTTATATTTTTTAGACATTTAATTATTAATATTATCTATGACACAATAATGATGCAATATTTTCCTTATTAATGAAAGAATCAAATAATTGGTATTATAAATGTTAAAATAAATATAATTTGAAATTTTTTATGACATACATGAATTTTATTGGATAATATGACATTATTTGATTTCTTAAATGATTTTTTTTCGAATTAAAAAAGTTTTTATGACTTTAACAAAAATCAATTATTGAATAGTGTCAAAATTGACATAAATAAGTTTTTTAAACAAAGATTATATTATTAATTGATAATATATTCCTAAAAATATAAGGTTCGGCCAAAGGACTTACATAATGATAGTTGTATCATTAATGGACCACTTGGGGGTCTCTTGGATGTATATAGTATGTTTATTAACTATATAATTTAAAAATACAAAGTTACATGGTAAATGTCAAACTAATTAACTCAGAGTTAAAACTAAAAGATAAGGTTAATATATTGACTCAAACCTGTCTAAAACCAATTGGTTGGATGGTTTTAGACCTATCCCCACCTTATAAATTTAATAATCCACTTTGGATCCATTAGAAACCAAATATGAATTTATTATAAAATAATATTTCTAGATTTTCCAAAGGTGCCCCTCACCCCTCTTATAAAATGGCACTCCCCTTATTACTAATTCACATATTCAAAGACTTTTTTCTCGGCCAAAACCTGCCCATATACTCTCTCAAATTCCATCAATTCATTATAGAGGCCTTATTTTGATCATAAATCCAACCTACGGAGCCCTTTTGATCAAATCAAAAGGAAGAACCCGAAGAAGAGGTAATGTTTTCACCACCCTCTTTCAAGTTCCTTTCTTCTTCCAATTCTTCATTCTTTGTTATTACCATTATAAAACAATTACTCCAGTATCTTATATATACTGTGATGTGATTATAAATAGTTTACAACCATATTCAGTATTATATCCATCTTTTGAATGACATTTCACCATACGTACGTACGTACGGCTTACCGTCTCCACGTCGTGGTGTAATTGTTTTTCAAAACATTATTATATGGATGGGTATAATAATGATGTGTAATTCATGTAAATAATAAATATAACATGATAATGATTCTGCATATATGATATACCATCTAATTATATATTATTTTAATATCAAAAGAATGATATTGTCGCTCGTGCGTACGTATGGATTACCCTCTCCACGAATGCGATGCGATTCATTCCCCATCATATCCATTAACGACTAATTCTCATTTAATGATAAAAAATAATGTTTAAGGACTTGATATAATTCTGGATATGAATAAGATACAACCTATCAATAACAAACATGACTTATGTAACAAAACATATAAAATAAAATGAGTAAGTTAACACTCGAAACAATGTAATACTAAGATATTATTGACAAAGCAATGTTAAAAGATCATATATGATATCATATTAATATAAATGACTATTTTGTAATTTAATAACAATTATTTCTCCATTATAAAGGAGGTTAACCTACCCCTGACCAAGGAAAAGTAGAGGGTACTGGTTTATTTCGCAATCTCTTCATTATCCGAGGTTTTTTGTATGTAATAATCTACTGGGACTTCTTTATCATCCACATCCATCTTTCTTAAAAATGTATTTCAAAACATTTTTACTATTTACTAGAATATGGTTTAAAGTCATTTATACCCTTTTTGACTATTTATAAGAGGTTTATAAAGTAATCTTTCCGTTATTTTCCAAACAAGGTCCTTTTTTACATTTTCGACAGAAGTAAGGTAAGAATCTATTTTTTTAACTTATACGGCGGGTGTGGCTATTTTCTGCCATTATAAAATCTTCAAAGATTCCCTTAAAATCTTGTAAGGATATTTTCAAAGTAAATTTTTTATTTTATAATTATGTGACTTTCAAATTATTTCATAAAAAAAAGAGATATTTCTCTCAAAGAGTTTTGATTTCATCTATGTCAACATCCTTTGATGGATTTTAAGCTTATTTGAAGTTGAATTATTATGATACAAAAATTCCATATTGTATTGAAGGTTTTGTGATATGTTTGAATATGTATGTGTTATTTTTATACCATTCATGGTTTATGGAGAAAGTATTGACATTTTTTATGCTAGTTTTAATATGAATGTTTATGTTATGTTTAAACCTGTTCATATGGGGAATGCATTGGACTTAATAAGTGACCGGTGGAGCCCGCTATAGCTCCTCGATGCATCGGTAGGTCTCATGAGACAAACTAGTTTCTTGGCATAAGGCCTTGACAAAATCTTATTTGTAGTCTTGTCATAAGACCTTGCCTATGTGGTTATGATAGTCTGCATTATGCATTCCATCATTACGAAAGTGGTTATTGATATTGCATGTGATTATTTGACTAGTAGAATATCCATGTTAATAAGTAAATGAAATTATTTCATTTTATCTTTTTCATATTATGCTTAAGTTCAAGTTTAAAAGGATTTTGTTTCATTTATACATGGCCTTAAATGTTTATTGTTATTTATGAATGTTTCCGCTATATTGTTATCCTTACTGAGCATCTGAGCTCACCCCTTTCAATGTTTTATTTTTCCCAGGATATGAAGAAGTAATTTATGAATGAAATTGAGGGATAGTATGAGGGGATATGAAGTCAAGATGTTGTAGTAGTAGTTTTCACTTAATGATTTAATGTAAACTTTATGATTGTATCTAGTTTTTCCCAGGCTACTAAACTAATCGGTCTTTTGAGACTTGATCTTTTGTGATCATGAAAATATTATGTAATAATGCACCGAATCTGGGTAACTAGGGTCGAGGTGTTACAAGAAATATATCATTAATGGATAGAGTGGGACACTACTTACTGATAAGGTCCTGCTCAAGTCATATGAGTCAGAATATATTGTTGCATGGTTATATGAACTAAAGGGGAAACAACCTTCAACTGATATAATTGAATTGGTTTCTTCCCAAACAGTTTAGATATGGTTCCCATCGATCTTATAAAATAACTAGGGGAAGAATACATACATCCCAATTATTAGATTGAAGAAAACTCCAAATTCAGACAGATATTCTTAATTCCACATGATTTTATTTACAACTATTGAGTATAATAATGTAAAAAAGGCTCATTGACTCCCGATATAATAGGGATTGTTCGAGAAAAAATTCCCTTGAACTATCGTTAAAACCCCAAGAAACTCCCACCTCACTCACTATGGTGGGATGAAGTGTCTCATCACTCAAAAAAGATTAGGAATTTTTTTACCACTCACAGCAGCTTCTTCGAAGAATCCCCTACCAATTGCCGAAGTGGAAGATATGGTTTCACCTCTTAAAACCAAAATCGAAACTCTTCCCTCAACTATGGGGAATTAATTTCAAGGATATTTTTACCCATCATATGATAAATAAGAATATGATGATGATACATGGGAGGAGGAAGAAGAAGACAAAAGGGATGCCCCTCCCATATTTGAGGAAGGCATTTCCACCATCGTTGATGAACTCAAGGTAATAAAATTAGGTATAAAAGAAGACCCATTAACCACTCTATTACTGAAACCATGCCTTATGAAGAGAAAGAGACATACACATTTTTTAAGAAGTATAATTGATATGTGTTCAAATGGAATTATACAGAAATTCTAGGTATAGACCTAGAGGTGGTAACTCACCACCTAGGCCTGTCATAAGACCATTGTGGTTACAACGAAGAGGCAAAAATGAAGCACTTGACACATGATTCAAAAATAATGGTTTAAGTCAAAAATATCATTAGAGATAAGTTCATTTAGGAGGTCCAATAACCCATCTTGTTAGCCAAAGTTTTTCACATTATGAAGAAAAATGGCTAGATCAGGGTCTTCATTGATTTTAGGGATCTCAATTTTCACTGCCTGGAAGATGATTTCCTAGTCCCGGTCAAAGAATCAATGATTTTTCAAAATAACAGATATGTGGATATCCCTTTAATGGATGGATATTCAGGATATAACCAGATTCAAATGGACCAAAAATATTAAGAAGACATTTCCTTTAAGGATCCGCATTGATATTTTTTCAACAAAGTAATTTCCTTCAGCTTGATGAATGCCAACACCACATATCAGGGCACCATGAACCATTTTTTAAATCCTTCTTGGATAAGTTAACAAAATTATGTGTTGATGATATGGTGGTTAAATCATGAAAATGACCAGAACATATATCATATCTTGAAATCATATTTAATAAACAAAGGCAACACAGTCTGAAAATGAACCCCCTGAAATGTACTTTCGACATCACCTTAGGAAAAATCCTTAGTTTCGCAGTGCTCTATCGGGGCATCAAATTAGACCCTTAGAAGAATATGGCCATCCATTGGATGTCACTTCCTCAAAACCTCCCTGAGTTGAGAGGACTCCATGGACCCCTAGCTTACATTCAATGCTTCATATCCATCCTTACAGGAAAATGTTTTCCCTTCACCATGTTAATGAAGAATGGGGTAGTATGTCAGTAGACTAAAGTTTGTCAAAAAGTGTTCGATAATCTCAAAAAATATCTCTTAAGTCCACAAGTACTAATGCCACCTGTTTAAGGAATACCAATCATTCTATAAATCACCACATTGAAGCAATCCCTAGGTTCCTTCCTTGCATAGAAAAATGATGCTGATAGTGAGAATAATCTATAATATATCAGTTGAACCATGATTGATGATGAGACTAATTATTAAAATATCGAAAAGAGATACCTTGAATTAATATTTTCAGTCAAAAATATGAGACATTACTTAAACCACAACAAATTACACATGGTATCTCATAGTATCCTGGTCAAGTACAATCTCAGTCGTTCAATGTTGAATGGATGCCTATCACGGTGGGAAATCGAACTTTTTCAGTTCGATATATGTTCTATACCACATAAACCCATTAAGGTCCAGACATTAGTAGATTTAATAGAAGAGAAACCCTTAAAAAAGTAAACACATTAGATGTTGAGATACTAATTGAGAAAGTATTCTCTATTGAAGAGAAATCCTAGATGTGGAAAATGAACTTTGATGGTGACTCGAGAAGCCTGATAGAAAAAATAATGTAAGAACTCAATGTCAACATAGTGGGTCTTAGAGTAATACTCATATCCCTAGAAAAATTATTTCTTCCATATTCCTTCCTACTATCAGAAGGTTGCATGGAAAATGAAGTAGAGTACCATACCCTTATTACAAGCCTAGAGATAGAACTCCAATCCTATGTAAAACACCTACGAATTAAAGGTGATTCAGAATTTATCATCAATAAATTCAATGATGACTTTGCTATCATGAAAGAGCAGTTTATCCCTTTGATGAACCATGTCTAATAACTGATTAAAGAATTCCCATCAGAGGTGACATTGACTTATGTTCCCCGGTTATAAAATGTGCAATCCAATGCATTGAAAAATGTGGCCATGGATCTAGATGACCATAATAATAATGAATAATTCAGTAGTATTTCCCATTGATGGATTGTATTACCATTCAATTAGGCTAACAAAAATGAAATTATTGAGATCAGTCTGATCTCAGTGTTGTATGGTCCTACCACTAGCTAGATGAATCCCATTGTAGACTATCTTCAAAAGGCATAAATCCAATAAGATATGAATATAAGGGAACATATCCAAAGAAGATTAGTCAACTTCCTGATATAGGATGACACAAACTATAAAAAGGTTCATTATAAGTGAGGCCTTGATAGGATCCTTCTCAGGTGCATTGATGGAGAAGAGATCACTGCTATCATAAAAGTAGTGCATACCAAAACATTTGAGGCACAACAGTCATCATCCAAAATATATCATCAAATTTGAAGGTATGGGTACTGTTGTACCACCATGATGTAAGATGGTGCGGATTTAACAAAAAAGTTTAATTCCTTCCATGTCCATGATAATTTCTTCCACCAACCCCCGGAGTTTCTTCAGACAACCAAGTACTCCCGAACATTCATTTTTTGAGGAGTGGATGTCGTGGGACTATATAATCTTGCCATGTCTATAAAATTATAATATATTATAATAGTAACCGACTTCTTTTCTAAATGAGTAGAAGTTGTACCTCTAAAAAGGTTGGGGAAAAATCATTGTCAACTTTGTGATAGCCAATATCATCACTTAGTTCAGTATCCCTCAAAAAATACTAATGAATGATGAAACCAATTTCTACCCTATTGAATTAGACAAACTCTACAAGGAGTATGGTACCAAAGGAATCCTTTCATCCCACTAACATTCATCAACCAACTGACTGATAGAGGATTTCAACAAGAACCTATTAAAAAATACTCCAAAAGATGGTAGAGAGGGATAAGAAATCATGGCCAGACAAGCTCCTCCAAGTTATTGGGTCTTACCAAACCACAACCCACAACAAAATTCAAGAAATCTTGTACTCGTTTGTATATGGGATGGAGGCAGTTATATCATTTAAAATTAAACTTCCATCACTCTGCATTGCTGTCTGTGATCAACTATCTACTGATGAGAAATCCAAAAAAATGATTTGATGAGATGGGGTGGTTGGATGAGAAAAATATTTCACACTCTCCACCATCTATAAGTATAATAAAATCATATTTCACAAGAATTCAATAAGAAGGTTCGCCTCCGATATTTACTTGAAGGAGAAATGGTGTTGGTCCTCAGAGCCTCGATGATACTTGGGAAGAAACCTCCAAATTTGGAGCTAAAATGGTATGGACTATATGTTGTATAAAAAAGTACACTCTAATGAAGTGTGTTCCCTTATTTCAATGGATAGAAATCTCACCATATCCCCCACCAATGAAAGATTCCTGAAAAAATTACATTTTGTAATCACGATCAATGTTATCTTAGCTTCATGATGTTGAACATTATATTTATTCCTAAGTCCATTACACATGATGTTAAACTATACAGAAGATGTCCTGATAACATGAAAATAAACAACACGAAGAAGTTTCCCATGATACATGATGTTAAACTACTCAACATCCTCACCTTACCTGAAAAATGTTAAACTGCATAATAACAAATTATCACTTACTACATGAAGATAAACTACATAACCCCAATAATGTTTTCACCTGAGGGGACATTATCCCCAAAATCATTCACCACAAATTCCATGCTACAGGACAACGTACGACATGATTCTCATCATCAGATGGGATACATAGTGATACTAGGAACATTCATCCTGGTCCAGCCACCATCAAACAAAAAATGATCCTCCATTACTATGCATGGGTCGAACTGGTATTGGGAACGCATTGTCTTAGAACTATGTACGACTTGATTCTCATCTTACAGTGGGATATGTAGAGACTTTGGGATCCTAGATCATTACCCATCCACCACATGGTAACAAAATACCTCTATTTTACTCTCAACTTCCTCTTCATCATGAGAGGATACCTAGACAATTTCTTGTTTCTAACACCGAGCATAGCTCACATGAGCATAGAAATAGTGGTAAATGGTTCCCCATTAACGAACATAGGATAATTGTATATTATAGAATCATTAATAAAATAGTAAAAAATGACACTATGTATGAGGCAAACCTATCTGGGGAAATATATCTAGAAGTACATATGGAATTATTCTTTCCCCTATGTGATACATAGTGATGCCTTGATTCTTCGTCCTGGTCCATCCACCACAAAACAATTCCTCATTTCCATTCACAAAGGTCAGACCTATGCACATGGTTTTTTTATAAGATCCACATATAGGTGCATTCCTGCCGCTGCAGGATACGTAATCTACCCCGAATATTCAAACATAGGCCTAGATATAGTAATGTTTTGCATTAAAATTCATTGTCCTTCTTCATGATCAAACTATGTGGAAAATTAATCCCTTTTTGACCCTAGTTTCTCACACTAAGTGATGCTCCCGTGTTCTTGGGAGTTTCGACAAAAGATTACTAATAGGGATACCGAATAATTATATGACCCAAAGTCCTTACTTCAAGAGGTAAAACTACATGGTACCCCAGGAATAATGTGTAAGCTTGATTCCTTACCTTGCATGATATATAGTGACACCCATATTCATCGACCCGGTCCATCCACCAACATCAGAGAAAAAAAATGCTCCCACTTCTTATGCATGTCAATAACCTATGTAGGGAGGAACTTTTACAGAACTATGTATAGCTTGATTCATATTCATCAATGGGATATGTAGAGAAACACTGACATTAAGCCTTCGTTTAAGCATCACATGATTTTGAATTCCTCTATTATATCCTATGTTTCCCCTATACTATGAGGTAACTCCTCAATACTCCTTGTTTCTCACATAGTTTATAACTCATGTGAGCTTAGGAATGATGGTAAAGACATCACCCACATAGAAAATGATGAGAGAAGTATAATAATCCCATCATGTTGAAAGCATGGAATAAAATTCCCCTCTCCATTCATAGGTCGTACTATCACATGGAGTCCTCATAACTATGTGGACGTTGATTCCCAATTAACTAGGATACGTAGGAATCCTCTACATGTTTTATGCCCGAAAATTCAATCACCTCATCCTTTTCAATTAGGTTCACACTTTTCCTAACAACATGACATTAAAATGTGTGACCAAATAATTCATAACCATATTATATTAAACTATATGGTATCTAAAGAACTACGTATGTCTTTATTCATAACATGATGATATATGTAGTGACACCCATGTTTTTCGAGATCCATCCGCAAAAAATGATATCCCCAAATCCACCATATGTGATAAAAAATAGATATAGGGGATTTTAAATCTAATCTCTTACATTCGGAAAGGGTAAAAATAACATGCTACCCTTCACATATGAATTATATCTATGTAAATGATCTCGTACCTGAATACAAATCATACCGTAAATATTCCTAAAGTACCCAAACATCTTATATTCATCCATTAAAATACATTCCATAGAAAATTTTGAATAACCAAAATCATCCACAACTATTAGAAATGGACGAATGGTGTCATGCAGAAACCTTTGTTGACTATGCATACAAAAGCCAAATGGACCTGCATATGTTCCCCAAAAAATGATCTGTCAATGAAAGAAACATTCATTCGAAAGAGAGGTTGTTTTTAGTTTTTTATGCCCATTGGAACCTAAGTATCACACCATCCCTCCTAAATCAAGGGCTCCCACAATCATGGTTTATATTTTCATCCCCCTCTCATTTCTAGGGTATACATGAAATACCCTATACTAATGATCTCATATTTATACTTGATTCCTTTCATAATTCATCCCTGAAACATGATACTTTAACTATTTTGTCAACATCCCTTAAATAATACTTTGAACTATACAGAAAACATCCTCACTTCTTGATATTAAACTAATTGGCCCAAAGTCCTAACTGCATGACCATAAATACTGCATGGTACCCCAAATATAGCTAAAATTCAACAAATGCTTGTGCACATACCATAATTTGTGCAGGGAACCTGGTATCAGGATGCCTGGATCATAAAAACTAGGCCGTAATATGGAAATAGAGTCAAAATATCCCACCTCACATATATGTTAAATATATATATAGAGACTCATAATTCCACAAATAATAACAGAATTCTATGAATAATCACGACCTAAGTGTTTCATACATGTCCTAACCAACTATCTCTATTCAAAAATGTCAATTATTTGAATGATCATGGATCATCATAGACCTTCATGGCTACCGGGAATGGATGTTCAGTGTCATATAGACAATTTTGTTTTACTGTGCACATTATGCCCTGGTGGCTTTGAATATGTTTCTTAGGAAAATGAGCAGTCAACCAAAGAAAAATTCATCCCCAGGTGAGGATTTTAATATTTTTGAATGACTACTGGATTATAAGACCCATGCCATTCTTCTTGATCCAAGATCCCTTGAAACCATGGTTTAAACTCTCCTATCTTCCTAGATCCTTGACATGTCAGAACAACCTGGCTCGATTACGCTTCTGTTACTCTGGGATTATATATCATCATCATAATCGAGTTATGTTAAAAATGTATGATACTTGATATCTTGTATTCACCCTTTGGTATGGTCATGTCAAAAGGGTATTTCCCCTCATGATCCTATGAAAGAAATATATCCGCATATGAATTCTTGATGTACATATTTCCCCATTAGTGAATCTATATCCAAAATAAAAATTCTATATTCGTATGTGTGAGTGAGATCCACATATAGATCATCCTTAAACGATCTATGTATATCTTCATATCTACCCTTGAAGAATAATTAGAGATGCCTAATCTAAAATCTCATTTCCATCAACGAGACAAAAATATCCCATCCTTACTGGTGAAAGTTTCATACCGGCATGAGAAAATAATTCATATGGATAAGATAAAAATTCATCCACTTACTCCCAGTATTCCCAAAATATTGCAAACTCAAATTTCCCCTTTTTATGATCATTCACCCCTCACCACACACCGTAATTTGTGTCTAGAAAGGTCTAAATCTCCATAATCTTTCATATCCATCAGAAATGGAAGTCCAGTGTCATGCAGACACCTTTACTTGACTATTCACATAATTCCCCGATTGACACTTCATATTTTTCCCTCAAAAAATTTATTGTTAACCAAAGGAAAATTCATCTTCAAGAGATGATTTACCTATCTCCGTACAACTCTATGAAATTTTTTTCTCACCTCATTCCATGGTTGCAGAACCCCTTAGGTAATAGTTTACATTTTTCCACATTTTTAATTCCTGACGATAATGGAAAATTCTATAAAGTTGTAAAAGATGAATAATTTACCCTCCCCTAGTTATAGTAATGTGATTTCATGCCATAAGTCTTAAAATTCCCGGTTGTATGATTTTAAACTACACCATGCACTAGCCTCCCTTCACACATGTAAAATTCTTGTGGGAGGATCTTATTAACCAGAACCAATAAAAATACTCCCTTAGTTCCAATCATTTTTCCCTTAATAGGACATCTACTGTGATCCTCAACGTCAAAATAAATTCATTGTTCTATAGAAACATCTTTTCCATCATAAATCTATAGCCAATGTCTTGCAAACACCTTTGTTTGAATATGCATAAAAATTCCTTAATAAATCTACATATGTTTCCGAAAAAATGGAATGTCAATGAAAAAAAGCATCCTCAATAGAGGCTCATACTTTCTACTTATTCCTCATGGATTACATTTCCCATATCATGTCCCATATCTAAAAATCACAAGTTAGGGTCAAGAAAAATCCCTCATCCATTTCTGAAAGTTATTGGGACATTCTCTATGAAGGATTCCTAAATCAAGGTCCTTTCCCTTCAAGTAAAGGTCAATGATGTTTTACCTAAAACATCAGAAATTATAGTCTGGTCGGTAAGAATTTAAACAAACCATTAAAAAGATACACTACACTCACAAAGATGAAAATCCACAAATGGAACCCTGGATAAAATTATAGTGTCATCTTGATAAACCTATGATTTATATGCATTAGAAAAAATATTGAGAAACCAAGTATAAAATGAAATGAATATTGTTAGCTAAAAAACACACAAAGGGTGGCCTATGAAAAAGTATTTTATACCCACTAGGCCCACAACATAATATGATTAGAAAAAAATTATGGTGATACCGAAAAAGGAACAATGTTTGTCGAATTTCCTTATAACCATAGAAAATATAAATCTATACTCATTGGGTCCCTTGCCTTCATAAAAAACTAAACCATTATCTGATCAATCAAATTGGGACCACATATACATTGGAATAGCCTCATCTTTGTCTCGGTCAGAGCCCATTCCGGTGGGAGGAATTTGTAGGGTCCCAAAAATTCCTTATTCAAGATGAATAAAATTACATCAACCACATAAAATGATAGAAATCGAATGATAAAGGAAGATTGGAGAAGAATTTTGATGAAACCAAAGTTGGTTAAAGAAATTATACATCTTCGTTTTGAATCGTGGGAATGGTTCACGGAAGGCATCACCCACGAAACAAGCAGTACATGGAATAAATACGAAAACAATGACACATGTGAACCATGTCGTTAGAGAAATGGAGGCAGAAAAATTCACCCCCACGTATAGAATTCATGTAATATAGTATCACCCATGAACTAAGTTGTTTTTGAGATGATCTAGTATCCCCAACACTTACAAATAATTTCTTATGCAGAAAAGCTCATCTGCAGATCAAGGAGTTCTCCATGGGATTCCCCAAAAGGCTCTATGTGGCCCATCGATCCGGTGACTCCACTCCTCTATAAATAAACCCTGAATGAGAGAGGAAAATGACTCTATATCAAGCAGGAAAAAGGAAGGAACCATATAGAGAGATAAAAAGGGTGTGGGAGAAATCTCTTATGCACCTAAAGTAGTTCTCGAAACTCCATCCTGTGAACCAAATGTGAAGAAGTTCACATAACTCTAGCTCGCAAACCATATGTGGACGAATTTCAGAAAACACTATCCTAGAACCATAGGAGGAAGACCCTCTATAAGAGGTAGTGTAATTTTTGGAAATGAGGCATCATTTTATGGCCTCACACATGAATAAAAAGAAGTTCGCAAAAGACACCCTATGGGTAAAATGGTTCACGGACGACCCCTACGTAAGAGATTGTTTGAAAACCATCCTATATGGCCATCCCTTCTCAAGAAACTATACATGGACATACCATAAAGGATGATAGTTAGTGGAAGACCCCTATGCAGTCTATAGTTCATAGATTAACATATGCAGATGATAGTACATGGACATTCATATGCGGTCGACAGTATGTATACGTTCCTTTGTGGCCGAAAGTACATGTCTAGGTCCTACATGGCTAGCCTTCTGCGTAAATCAATTCTTACACACTGTTTCATACCATGGTGGATACACCCCCACAACCCCCCTTGAGTTCAATGTCAAGCTATGCTCCCAACCCTTTAGACCTGTCCCTTCACTACCATCACTGACCCCCAGAAAAAATGGACAGTCACACCATGAACTTTTCGGGTTGGGTCATCAACATTTCATGTTACACCCTAATGTCACCCAAATATCCATCCAATCAAAACCAAGAGTTGAGATACTACTATTGAGACTCCTAAAACCCCGTCACCTAGCACATATGCCAGGTTGATCTAAAATTCCCTGGAAAATCATGATCTAAATGTTTTCATTACATTCATGGACATATAATTTCCATTCATCATATTCTATGTCCTAGACAATTTCGGATCTCTATGAACCTCCAAGACCATCATAAATTCACGTTTAATGTCTTAGGGGTACCTCTTCTTGACTATGAACATAATGCTTCAACAACACTACATACATTTCAAAAAAAAAGTCATGTCAACCATAACAAATTCATCCTCAGAAGAAAATTTTCCTACCTCCATATTCATTAATGGATTCCATGCCTCATATCATTTCTCCTGACCTGAGAATACCCAGAATCATGGTTTACACAGTCCCTCCCTCTCATGTTTGAGGAATTTCAGAACATCTCAAACCAATTATCCTCCAATTATTTACGGGTTTTATAAAAAATGTCCTATGATGTATGACCTTAAACATCAATATAGATCTCGATAAACCTCCATGCCTATCAGAAATGGATGTTCAGTGTCTTAGGGACACCGATGATTGACTGTGAACACAATTCCCCAGTGTATCTACAAACATTACCCAAAAAAATTTCCTTTCAACCAAAGATAAATGCGTCCTCAAGAAAGGATTTTCCTACATTTATATGCCACAATGGCTCCATGCCCCATATCATTATTCAAACTAGAACACCCCAAATCATCTAGAAAACATGATGTTAAACTTTATTGTATTATTCCCTACAACACAAAATTAATATATGATTCCATTGTCCATGATATATGACTTTAAACTATAGTATACTTGGTGATTTCAGATCTTCGAAGACATCCATGTCCATAGGATTTGGATGGTCTGTGCCCAAAGGACACATCTGTATAACTATTCACACAATTCCCTAGAGGATCTATATATATTTCCCACAAAAATACTTATCAACCAAAGAAATATTCATCCTTAGGAGAATCCTTTCCTACATCTATGCACCCAAATGCATTCCATGCCTTATATCACTTTTCCTGATATGATATCCTTTTGTTAATAATTGTTTCTATAAAAATTGTTCCAAACATTATGACCTTAAACTAAGAGTTATCATCCAAGATATATGACTTTAAACTATAGTATCCCCAAAAGACATTCATTAGGGCATTCTTCTTGAGGTAAGCCCATTTTCTTTTTACGATATGTGGATCTTTCTCCCCTCACTAGCCCAACTTTGCACATGTCTAGATAGCTCAAAAAAAATAAGTATCCTGGATATCAACACAAGTGAGGGGATAACACATTCAAATCTCTATTCTCTCACCTGTTTATCTCATAGACATTCCGTTTTGAACCATCACCCTCATCCTTTTCTCTCATCAATGAAGAAAAAGTGTGCCTTTGTTCAACCTTTTGCATACTCTAGTTTCTCACACCAACCATTAATCACATGGGAATACAGGCCTGTGATGATATGAAATTCACACAACACACCATATAAACTATGGAAACTCTGATTACTACTCTAAATAGGATATTTAGGACATCTACCTAAAGGCATGTTCTCAAATTAGATCCTTTTAAAAAGTTAATCCCCAATAACTCCATCTAGAAATATGACCTCCTTTAAGTTATAATCCCCAACACCCATTGAACTATAAGATCATTGATTTCTTCTCTAACCAGGATACGTAGGGAATATACCCAAGGACCGAGTTCAAGGGACGTTCTTCCTTAAAAGACAATCCCAATAAGAATTTCCCCCATATCACTAGGGCTTCCTCATTAGAAATAAACCCTGAAGTGACAATTTCATGAAAATTATTCTTTAAAGTGTAAGCACCAACCATGTATTCTCAAATGGGATGCTCTTTTATATAAGCCCCAATAATGTTCCCTCATAAAAGGTAATCCTATTTAGGAGTAAGCTCCAATTGAATTATCACAAATTTTATTTATCTATGATATAAGACCCAACATAAACTGATCTATAAGGGCTTTGATTACCAACTAACTAGGATATCTAGAAATCATCCTTGAGGTCTAAACCAAGCACCCAAATTTTCCTAGTGTTGACTGGGAAATTTCCATGGTGGGGCCATATCCACCTAAAAGACCATACCTCTTCTTAGCATCCTCGGCCACATCAGTGTTAAGCCTACCCAAAATCCTAACTAGGCATCCTCTGCCTATATGTCTTTACTTAAGGATGTTAAATGGTATAGATGAGTCCCCATCACAAGACATTAAAAGGTGATGTATCCATTTATGAAGCACTAAACTCTGTGGGTTCTAATTAATCACCTAGGGATACGTAGGAAGTCTATATTATGGGTTTGATCCCAGAAAAGAAGAATCATCTATACCCATTGATGATAGAAAACCATAGATCACCTCATCATACTTCTTAAACCAGCGTTTTCTTAGCAGTTCCCGACCCATGTGCATATATGCTTCATCCTTCATCATAGGGGTAACCAACAGAAACTTTTGAGAAAAAACAAGTATTCAAGAATATATGGGAATTAAATAAATCTATAAGGGAGTCACCGAATAGAAAATATTTCCCCCTAAAAGGATGTGATGAGACCGAAATTCCATCCTCTTGACCAATGGATTCCTTAAGTGTCGTTGGCCAAATATTCATCCAACGAGCACCTGTATTTGCATAGAACATCCATGAATCATGGAAAACAGAGACATTGGGTGTTTTTGGATCCACAAATAAACCCATTGGCTTCAATTATAGTGAAATAATGTCATTTATTCCACCCTCATCTAAGGGTAAGTATATGTAATTATCTATATGTGTATTTATTATCATTCACCCATAATACTAGGTTAGGGATTTTTAATGATACGTAAAATCGTTATTAATGCTGATTCACATGAGTTTTTACTCTCATTATTTCCCATATCTCATTTATTGATGTTGATGATGATGCACTGGGTATTTAATCCTTCCACCAGAAACATTGGCTATAGGGGAGACATAATACTCACTAAGATATTTGTAGATATGCGTGTTCCTATAACTTTTTTGTGATGAGATTAGTGTATATTTGTATTACACTTAGATTTCAACATGGGACATATAAATAGAATAATTTAATATAGAAAATAATAAAGGGGTGTCAAAAAAATATTATTATTTTTGAGATGCTATTTCTATTTTCTGGCAACAATCCACATAAATGGTGGGTGGGATCCAATCTCAAAGTTGTAGGGGGAAATGGATAGGTTTATATTCTTGGTGTATTCTATAATAATAGGTAAACAATATTGATTTATGAGAATATCATGAAATGTCAGAAGGGTGTAATAAATGGGGGCCCTTTCTTATTCTTATTTAATTGTGAATATATTTTAGTTAAGTAATAATTGATATATAGTAAGTGTAATAGAAGTGAACTATGAGTATCATGAAAATTATTAATCATAAATATTATTATGAATAATTATGAAATGTAGTGGTTATGATTTTTTATATAATTTTTTAATTGATGATGCACATAGATACTAGTTTTTCATGGGTTAATCTCACTACTTGGGATGAAAATACTATATATTATAACTTAACCTTATATGAAAACCCATTCATTGACCACTCTTATATTAATGAAAAGTAATACATGTGGATTATGGATGATATGGGAATATGGATAAATATTGTACACATGGGATATGATTACATGGATTTTGTTTATGATGGATATACTCATGTCATCATTTATCTAGCATATTTATATTTAGGATTTGTTGTGGTATCTGGTTGTTTATTTGGTTATCTTATATTTTTTATGGATATTTCATTATATATGTATGTTTTATACTCTAAGGTTGATGATTAATCTTTATTATAGTGGATTATATTTCTTAATATCACGTGACATGTGTATTTATAGGTAATTCCTCCCATAATTTGAGTAGACTCACAAGCATTGGTTACCAGTCCCTAGCCTATTTTAGGTAGGATTGGGTAGTTCACTTACTAGAATATTGTCATTTGAAATGAATTATGTGTTATCATTTCCCCAATTTAATAATATAATATTAATAGTTATAGGAAGAGTAAAATAATAAAATAACTCATTATCTATGATATAATGGTCGAACTCCCATCATAAAACTCAAAATCTAAAATAATTCCTTTGATAATGGATTTGTGGGTGAATTTGTTACTTATTTATTTTTAAGAAATTTAATCTAATCTCAATAATAGTTGCATAATAATATATTTAATGAATTGATACTTAATTTGTATATGTATTTATTTAAACAATAAAATTGCAAACATTAAGAGATTTTAAACACCATTATTATTATATAAAATAAGAAAAGAAAATTTTACTTTAAACTTAATGTCTTACAATTAAAATGTCATAAACATTAGCTAAGTTGTAGATCAATTTGTGGAAACATATACAATTTTTTTAACCTTGAAATAATTTTTATTTATTTTTAAATATTAATATTTTGGGTAGTGTAAAACCTATTACAAAACCGGCCAAAAACTACTGTCCCGGATAAGGGTCTAGTAACTGGTGGCACTAATGACCAATAAGTGCCACCTCTTTCTCAAATCCACAACCAAGGTGACATATGAGAATGAAATTTAGATAACATTCCACATATAGATACTATGATTAATTGACTGAAACCATAAACCCCATCACTCTAAATAGAAGATGAATAAAGATCTACAAGACTGATGAGAATTACCACCAAAATCTTTAACTGGTAACCATTGGGAGTAAAAGAAGTATCGAATAACCCAACAAGTGAGTAGTTAGATCACTTATTGATGTGATATGTGTTGGGGTGGGGTGGATTTATATTAATATGTTTTTATTCAATTAATGAATATTTAATATACATATTTACCTTTTCAGTGAATGGATATCTATCACTTTTTATCTCAATTGGTTTGTATACAAGAAATGATAAGCAATAATGAAAAAAGTAAAACATGAATTTGTTTATGAGTTTCACCTATAATTTTTATTACTCCATTCAAAATGTGTGGTGGTTATCATTGAAGAAAATCATTTTTCCTTTAATTAATAAAAATAATCCTAATAATGGTTATAACCTTGATTCTATATTATTGGCACCAACTAGGTTACACGTATAAACCAAATTTATATATTTTTTGGAATCTTAAACAAGATAGGTCTCACTCTTTAATAAATAGTTTCAGGTTTCTACTCCTAAATCATGGTCAGTAGGAATTCTTGAGTATTACACTACACTGAATGCATCTAATCTCATTCCTTAATAATATAGAGATATTAATGTATTTCTCTTACAAAATATTCTCAAATGGTATTCTCAGTTCTTATTTAGTCCTACAGATATACAAAATTACCATTTGATCATCTCATAGTCATCTTATTTGGACTTTATAATATTCATTAGTGGATGTGTATGTATGTTTATATATATTATTATTACTATTATTCTTATTCTTAATTAAATAATATATCATTAAATAAAAAAAATTATATCTATTTCTCTCTTATACTCATAGAACAATCATAATATAAATAAGCTAGTATTATCTCTTATATTTTACTTTATACACAAGATACTTAGAAATATAAAAATATGAGTTTCTCCACAAAAAACACTTCTTATACTTATACATATTTATATCTATAAACACTCAAAAATTATTGTAAATATATTTCATATTTTAACTATATTAATACTATGATCTTGAGCATAATATTATTATCAATATTTTAAACAGAATCATATGAGACTATCCCCCATGACACAAAATTTGTTTTATTCTCATTAACTCCCCTCGATTTTAGAATATTTTTTTTCTTAACATAAAATCTCATCTTATTTTCAATAATTAAATGATATAAGCATTTTAAATTGGTCAATAATATTCCTAAAAAATTATTTAGATTTTGATCTTCCTAAATGGTATCCATATATTAAATATTGAATTTCATAAAATAGTGTGAAAAAATCCTCACATTTATTTTATTTTTAATACTCCACATTTATTTTATTAAATTAATAATATATATCAATTAGAATCAATCTATTTTATATTGGATAAACATAAAAAAGTAACTTTTAACACTCCTTTAAAACAATCCTTCAATAAATCTAACCATTTTATAAATAGAAAAAACATATGTATTCTTGGAATAACCAACCATATATTCCATATACTTTATAAAATATTACATATATTTAATTTAATAGTACATATTATCCAATTGAATGTGTTTCCTTTTAAGTATCTCTAAATTATGGAAGAAACTACATATTAGTAAGAATCTTATATAACACAAGTGAAATATTATTTATTTACTTTTAAATATTCCATATTCTATGAAATATATTATATATGAAAATTTTGTCTTTCATTTACCTCACTTTAGTATGATCCATTACAAATAACATTCATATTAACAAGTATATATTATATATCATCAAGAAAAACTTATGTACCATCTATAATATGTTACGAATGAAAGTGAAACTACAATATTTCCTGACATATCTTCCAAAGAATGTGTTGTATAATAGTGAGATCCAATAATTATTATATATTCTTCTATTCTTCTAAAAATTATATGTAATCCTATTTTAGTTATTCAAATTTAACATAAAAAAAAACAAATTTTATATGTAATCCCAAAATTCTATCAAAAATATGTGAAAATGTCACTCTATTTCGTCACATAAAAACTCAAATATCTTTTAGAAACTAACAAAAAATTTATAAATATATTTTTCTTCATTTAAAAATTCCTTTAATATATGAATAATCTTCTTTGATATTTATATATATTTCCACTACCTCAATATATTTAGATCTTCTTCAACCAAGATATAATTTTATTAAATTCCAAATAAATTATCCCTCCTGAATAATAAATACAAGGATTGTTCCTCACAATTTTTTTTCTCTATAACTCATTAATAACATTTCTTAAATTCTTTCACATGGGAATGAATCTCTAATGACATTACCTCTTTGATAATCCATTTTGACATATATGTTCTAACAACTAACATTAATCTAAACACTGATAGCACTTAGGGGTTCATCAACCTACATATAACATGAAAAAATAAACATGAATAGAAAAACTTTATTGGGGTTTTACACTGAAATAACTTATCACATATGATTCGGTAATAAATATTTTTACACCTTCTATTTTGAACATATATTGACATCATAACTTATTTTTTAAAAAATAAAACTCTTCAAGAGTGACTAATATTAGTTTATAAAACATATTCAGATACTATAGTAGAGTAGATATAGATATACCTCACACCACCATGACATACCCTTTAAAAAATCATGAAATAAGAACTATCTCCAGCTGCTAGATCTCCCATTCTTATCAATAGTATGATTCCAAGCCCATCATCAAGTCTGCTAGAGGGTGTCACAATGGAAAATACTACACTTATTCCACTAGAAAAAATCAACCTTTTAATGAATTCTATATCAAATCCTTAATATAAATTATTGAATAACAAAGATAGAAGAAAATAATAATAGAAATATGGGTAGGGAACATCTACTATGGAAACATGGGAGTTGAAAGTAATCCTACAAGAAACTACTAGACGATTGAAAAATAGCCAAACACACAAAATCTAAAAATCCCTCATATGAATGAATCTCAGGATAGAAACGTAAAAAAAGAACCCCAGAAAGAGAAAACCTTTTTTGAGGGATCATGTCACCACATAAGATGGGCCAAGAGAACTCCTAGTTTATGATTAATTAGAGTCAATAAAATGATGGTAATGAAATGGTTTAGAGTCGGATTTGGTAGTATAAATCTCATTTTAGTTTAGAACATCAAATATGGGATCCAAAAACCACCTGAGAAAATCATCCATCACCACTGTCTGAAATGGACATGCATATAAGGTGTAAGAATTCATGAGAATGTCATGGGGAGGATCACATAGGTTGGTGACTTGAGGCCTCTACAAAAATGTTTAGCCACTCGAACACTATCATTTTCTAATAAAAAACTACTTGGATTCCCCCCAATGAGGAGAATTACATGCAAGAAAACGAAGGAAGGGAAGAAGAAAATGAAAATTGAAGAGATATTGGGCTTTGATACAGCTCCAGTTTGTTTTTAAAGAGAAGAATTTACATTTCCTCTTAGGCGACTTATTTTTGGGAGAAACCATAAAAAATTATTTCTATAATAACATAAAATATTATTTATACCATGTTTTATTGAATTTTACTTCTTTATGTGTCAATAAACATGCCTTTATCCTTGTGAGAGATCTCTACATAATGTTCATTTCCAGTTATCATTTTTCTCCCAATTAACACACACAAGATATATATATATATATATATAAACAAATATAGTTTCCCTTAATTTTTTAAATGATTCAAAAAAATAAATTACCATTGAAACGACTTAAATTTTCATTTTTTTGATAAATTATAATTATTTTAGTGCACTTGGAAATACATGTTACAATGTCACTATATAGAAAATATTTAATCATACTGATATTAACTAAAATATAATTATAATAAGTATTATAAAGTATACTTGTTTAACCTTTTTTAACTCCTTTTTGTCACAGAGTTCAATGAATGGTAAAGGGGAATACCTTAAGCATAAAGAGGGTAACCCTTTTAAGAACATAAAAAAAATTGACAAAGGCATGAACTAGGAACCCTTATGGAGTAATTCGCGCAAGTTACATGCGCGCCGTGCAAGTCACTTGTGCACCACTTATGGGTCACGCAGCTCACTTGCACTCCCTATTTGAAATTTCACCCAAGGTGTAAGGTGGCCTATAAATAGCCCCTGTGGGCCCCAATTTCCGGATGGATTTGTTCCAAAATTCAAATTCAAGCTTTGATCGCCCAAGTCTTCAACTAAACTCTTCCAAAAGTTTCTAAGGTAACTTTTTACCTAGAATTGAAGACTTGAAGGAGTAGAATAAGGCTTAAGTGTTTAGAATTCATCAACACTGGGACAAATAAGTGTCCAGACCTCCTTATAAATGGAAACACTTGAGTGCCTCCCTACCTTTTTTATGAAACTTGCACACCACCCTTTTGAAAACATCTTAGGATAATTCTAAAAGATTGAGTTAAGTCTCACCCAAGTATTACCCTACAGATAATTCATCGCCTAGGTGAACCCATGCCGTGAAAGTACACTTGCATGACCAAGACATGTGATCCAACTTCATTTGTGTACCTCTTTGCTGTTCACCTATCCTCTTCAAGATATTATCCCTCGAACCACTTTTCAATGCCATTGATGTCATGGTTCCTTTGTTGGCTTCCTTATCTGAAAGGAATCCTATGAGAACATCTCTAAAAACCTTGTGAACTACACTACGGTTAGAGGTTTCCTCCATATAACCTCATCCTTTAAGATGATAAGATCCTTAACCTCAGCCTCCTCTTCCAATGTAAGCCCCAGGTTATAAGTCCCCTTTTAAACATGGGCCTCCTTCTCAGGAGTAAGTAATGATCTTTATTTCTTTTGATTTGGGCATCCTTCTCAGGAATTAGCGCCAATCATAAGTCCCTTTTAACCTGGTCCTCCTTCTCAGGAGTATGCCCCGAGTTAAAACTCCAAATCTCCATAATGTACAAATACCATTATGGACCTTTCTCCTGGGCTTCATTCCTGAAGTAAGTCCTCATATTCATCTACATGGGCAGTCATACCTATGTAATCCCCACATCATTTCTTGTGACTGCATCTTTCGTGGCACCGTCATCGGGTTTACTGATACCTATTGTTTCTCACACAGAGCCTGAATCATGTGAACTTATAGTGTAAATTTAATCACAACATATCTTTTTGGGTCATTAACCATGCATAAGACCAATGTTTCCTCACCCGAACTATGTGGCCTTTGATTTATTCCTTAAAATCAGAGTACGTAGGAAGCCTTTAGAAGGTTCAATCCCATCATTCATTAATTATTTTTCCACCCCATATGATGTTAAACTATATCCTTCATATTGAACTACGTGGGTTCTGATTCCTCCTTAACGATGATACATAGGTAGCCCATCTGCGGGTACGATCCCAACTCTAAAATAATATTTGTCTTTCTGAAGAACAATAAACATCATGTTCCCCACTTAGTGGATTTAAAAGTATTATGGTCATTATAATGACCAAAAGATTTCTATATAATGTATTGAAGGATACCATTGGTTAAAAATCTCTAATACATACAGACGATTCTCCATCGATGAAGAACCTCAAATACATATAATGGAATCTCTAAATCCCATATATATTAATCATAAATTTCCAAATCTAAAGGATAAATCACATTTATTATTTTAGAATTATTAAGGATTCGTGAACATAACATAAATCTATAAGAGAGTCCCGGAGTAGGCAATAATTTTCCCCAAAAATGTGTGATGAGCCTGGCCTCCCATCCTCTCAGCCAAAGCAAATTCTTAAGCCTAATCGGTCTGTAACTAATGAGAATCTACCATTTGAAAGTAGGTCCAAATGGATATAGAATCATTGGGTGTTTCTGGTTCTACAAATAAACCTATTAGGAACTAATTGGAAAGTTTGAACCTTAAGAAAACATGGTCATCCCCATTTTCAGACGAAACAAAAAATTGTGAACCCAATGTGAATCCGCCACCAAGTTAAATGATGTTTTAATTATTTTTTAGGCCAATATTAAACTCAATATGAGGGACAAAAAAGCAATCAATAACAAATTTTCTCTTCCAAAAGATTTATTCTGGCCAGACATATCTTTATTCTGTCTTCTATATAAAACATGTACTCTTTTTTCAATATCACTCTATAACACAAAATAGATTCTTTAACATTCCCACATGTGAATGCGTTGGCCACTAATCCTAATAGATTCTCGTCTGATCTAAGGATGACATCACCTACTCAACATCCTCAATGCTGGGTCTCAAATGCATTATTGAGGTAATACCATCAACATGGTACCATCACGACTCTGAAGGCCACTCGACAAGACCTCCATGTTAACAACTCACCATTGTTGTCCGGACAGCGACGACCAGTGGTCATGAAGCAAGTGGTGCCAACCTCCATCTCCAACCGCTTCAGGTACTTATCCCTAGAATCCAACAACCAGTACCACACATATTATAGGGAGGTAAATCAAGAGGTCACCGAAGGCCTCAATTCAAAAATACTGGAGTCCTTCATGAGGACTCCCACCAACAATCGCTGCCAGACTCATGCGGTAGTGCATCCTCAACAGGATTAGGGTATCGCCTCTAGGAATTCGGCTCAGGTTCCTCATATCTGAGAACACAAGAAGAACCTTCAGAGGTGAAATTCAGCCAATAGGGAGCAGGTTCTTACCTCAGCTCTCTCCGAAGAATCCCATAATCCAATCTTGATGGAAAACAATTAACTAGAATATACTACCATCCGTCCTAATTTCACTACCTAGTAGACTCGTCTGGAAGTAAAAATCCAATATCTCTAGTAAATTCCAACAGAGTACTATAGATAGGAATATACACCTATTTATAAATCATCATCCAGTCAGTAGGCTCGTCTGACTGCATCCAAAGAAGCCTGCCAACCAAATGTGGTGACCACCTGTAAACATGCACATACACCTGCTTACACCCATCAATTCTGTCATTAGTCTCTGCTGCCAGTGTTGAAGGATGTTCATCAATCATATTAGGTGGATAACAATCAGCTGGCACATAGACCTATAATTCATCAAGATAACCAACAATATCGTTTGGTAGCACCCAAATATGTCAATTGGAATGATCCAATGAAAAACACTAGGCATACGCAACTCACTCCCCACACACATGATTACTGTCAGAATTCCCTGACAGGAAAAGGAGGAAAGGAGAAGGATCGCACACCTACTCCAAACACGGAATGGACGTATATTGCCTTTACGAAAGCTAATGACAGCAAGAACATTTTGACAATGGTGAAAGAGGAGAAACAAATCCCTTCCCATATTATGGATACCTGTCAGAATATTATAAAAAATTTAGCGACATCACAGGAAAAGAAACATAAATCTATCCTGATCAGTGGAGTGACTCATCAACATGTCAACTTGATGAAGATACGCACCTCTGTTCTTGTCCAGGAGGGTCATGGGGCATACTCCCCCATGTCATACATACAAACAAGTCGGGCACAAACACCCGATTTAAATGGAGATAGTCAGCTTAACCTGACCATTTCTCCTGAGTAGGCACATACACCTGCCCATAATAACCACTTCCATCAACAAGTGGTTTCCAAAGTGAGTAATAAGGCATCCAAGAAAAAGACCCATCCAACATAGTTAAAAAATCAAGAGCCAATCTGAAATAAGGGCTTGCTCAACGCTCAAGTTTTTGAAGACCTCAGACATTTATCTATTGCAACTGAAGATTCTACTATTTTATTTCAAAATTTTGGAAATAACAACAATAATTCTGAAGGACTTCATTTGACACTTCCTCATGAAGGCTTGCTTCATGACAATTCGGTCAATCTCAAATCATCTTCAGATGAGAGCCATGATAACCCTCTGCGTGGCCAGAAGCCCAAGGAGAATAAGGATTCTTCTTTTTCTGTAACCCACCATGGTGTTCCTCCCCATGATTATGAATTTAGCTGCAAAAGTCCTCTCCTTAGTAGTAATTCAAATTTCCTAGAAAATTGTTCAACGGACAACATAGTAAAGAGAAATCCCTCTTATCTTGAGGCACTTGCAAATGGAAAGCCAGTCATGTCTGATGCCTTACTGCTAGAAGGTGAAATACTTTCTCAATTAGAATATAGCTCGGAGTGTAGTTAATTCTTTGAACCACCCCGGGGTTATTCATATTCTAATTTGAAAAATGAATTCTCTACCAATCATGTTGAATCTGATAAAGCAATAAAGATGCACAAGCATTGGTCTAATCAGGTAGAAGAATCTTTATCAAATTACAAAGAAGAAGTGTTGAATATGAGAAAACAATTGGTGAAAGGTGAAATATCGGTCATATTTTGGCCTATGGCTGATTCTCTATATGATATTCTAGAGATGGTGACAGAAGATTGAATTCATGATATTCGTCTCAACATATGGAAAACTCTTTGTCACTTAAAAGAGAAAATAATACCATATAATGGATATCAAAATCCTTTTAAGGTAATAGAAGGGTTGCAACTCCAAATTGACTTGGCATCTATTTCAGTTTCCTGACATCCAATGGTTAAAAAGCAGTAGAGAACCCTTCAGCATGCATGCCATGGCACATTAAAAAGGTTGTGCCAGTTAATTACCAGTGACCCATCTGGTATTCATATCAGGGGATGGGGTGTTCATGGAGAATTGAATTTTACTGTGCTCTCCAGTCAACAAAGCCCTCCAAAAGTGGTCTCATGCATTGTTATTGCCTATGGTTGGCCACATTTAACTGGTTTTGTGTGTAATCAAAAGCCTTCTCAAGAATAGGTCTCAACTAGTTCTTCCAAAGAAAGGCATATAAAGAACAAGTTGTCGAATTACTCTTGCATCAAGAAAATTAGAATATCGAACATGCGTCTCATTTAGAGAATTCAAATAATCAGGTGACGGAGGTGTTAGAAATAATCCAACGGTCATCTAAGCCAGGTGATTTGAGTGAATGTCGGATGATTCATCCGTCCAATTTCTAGACTAAAATCCACAAAATCATGAGAGCTTTTAAGAAAGTTTCAGATGTAGGAGCTCAAGAGCCACCTCAGCTTTCTAGGTTAGGGACTATTTTAATCCAACCCTCGGGATCAATTAACAGGATTCAAGGAGTGGAGCAGGAAAAACATAAACAGCCCCAGTCCACTGGACTGGGGAAATTTTAAAATTCTCAATCTATACCTCAATGAAAGTCAGTCTTCTCTCGATTAGGGAAGATTCAACAAGAGTAATATAGATCCTAATTATCAGGAAATTCCGTCCAAATTACAGTTCATCAAGAAATTCCCGAGGGATCAACCAAACAAAAGGCAATGTCTCATAAATGTCATGGAGGAAGATAGTATCATAGAAACTATGACAGAAGGTTTTCAATGCATTATGCATCAATAAATGTTATCAGTTCCATTGTCACTGATCCCCTAGAACACGAGGTTCACTCAGAGGAATCAGAAGATGAAGTTCCTGTTCAAGAGGCTATATACACATAAACAAATGATGAAGGTGTGCATACAAGAAATCAAAGGCTTACCCAGAATCTAGGTATGCCTTCAAATAAGCAACTTCCCCCTCCCCGAAATGCGTCCAACAAGGTGAATAGAAAAAGTCAGGTTACATTATACCCTACCTCTGGAGAAGTCCAATCACTCTCATTAGAGGAAAGGTACACACAACAAGAGGAAGAAATGAAGGAGTTAAGGAGGTTAAATGCAGAACTACTTCAAGGTAGTCTTCCTCCAAAAAATGCTATAGTTAATCAATCAATATAATTTGTTGCAGCTATTGGGATGGATCAAGAATACCCCCCTTTACAAGTACACGCTCGCAGATCTAATCATATGGGTCATATGAGACATCAACCAGTAGTACTGCCATCAATGATAGTACTGGTCGCCACACCTGTCCAAACTCCAGTTATTTCATATGCACAGAATTCAGCACAACCAGATGTTTCTCAAACATTAATGACTACCATTGTGTCATTAACAGCTTGGTTGGAAGCTATGGAGAAATGACATGTACCAGTTCAGTCAGAGAAGAGAGCTTACCCTGAATGGGTGGATGAAATTCCTCCCCCATCAAATTTTGTGAGTACCATATTCCCAATTTTTAATGGTTCGGGAGATCCAGAACAACACATAACACATTTTTTTCTCATTGTGATCCTATTATGGCAACTCCTCAATAACAAGAAGCAGTTAAAATCAGGTGTTTTGTGCAGTCATTAGAAGGACCTGCTTTTGTCTGGTATACAAGATTGCAATCTCGGTCAATTACTGGATGAGAAGATCTCCATCAATAATTCATTCTTCAATTTAACTCGACATTACCAAAGATGATAGTTTTTATCTAAAAAATTGTAAGAAAAGGGAAAATGAAAGAGTTTTGGATTTCATTGCTCGTTGGAAGGGATTAACTTATTCATTCAGTTTAGCACTACCTCAAGAAGAGTTGCTGCCAATCTATGTGAAAATCTGCAGGATGAATTATGCTAACCATTGATCCCTGTGAAATACATAGGAGGGTTTCGAGACCTTACTTCATGTCAGCTCTGGAAAACAATATGGTTCGGTTTCCAAGGCCCAAAATGCCGAAAAAGGAAGGAGATTAAGACCTCCCCAACTATTTCTCGTTTTATCATATTTCGGGGAATCCCATTTAGGAATGTCTTGTCTTCAAAGACCTCTTGAAAAAGATGTTGGACTCTAGACAAGTAAAACTGAATGGTTATTCAGCCCAAGCAGCATGTGTTACTACTACTGATCCAGGGGAAGAAGGCAAGTGGCACTAAGTCAAAAGCAAAAATGTGCAAAAATAAGATGATTGGATGGTCTGGAAAATGATCAACCGAACTCATGCCATTTTACGAACACAATTGAATAAACCAATTGTGTCTTCTACTATTTCTGCCACAGAAAAACTACCTTCATTAGAAGGAAAATCCTCAAAGAAGTAGCTTAATTTGAAGAAAGAAGAGCAGTCAGAAGAAGACGAGCTTGTGTCAAAGCCTAAGTTGTCTTTGACTCTAAAAATTTTTATGCCATATGCTTCAAAAGCACGGGCACCTCCTCACCAAATGGCACAACCTGAATTGAATCATCAGGAAAAATCTTCATTAATAGAAGAATTTATTTTTGGATTTGGTAACATGATTCATTTAACAGATCCCTATGCCAATGACAGTTTCAATTATGATGAGCCTATGTTCCCTATATATAACAGAGTAATTAAAGGAAAAGACAGAGGTCTAGGATATAGAGGAATACATGGATATTCCAAAAGCCACTATTTCAATCCTACCCCTACTAGAACTGTATATGTGGTAGAAAATCGTGGAAAAGCCCTTCAACGGGCTCAACAGGAACAAGAAAGTACTTACACGCATGGCCGATTCGGTCCTAAAACAGTTATTTTTGAGGGCCGGTTAGAGGTTACAACTTCTTCCTCTATACAAATAGATATACCTAGTCAATCTAATCTACCAAATCCAGGAGTGTTTCCAACTCCTACCCTAATACATGATACATCTACTACCAAAGTATCCACATCCAAGTAACCTACAAAACTACATTTTCATGATGAGAAATGCAGACCTTTATACAAAAAGTATGATGTCTTGAAACATTTGGCCCAAGTACCAACAAATTTATCAATTTTGGATGCCTTGAATCTATCAAAAGATCTTCATGAGGTGCTTATTGGGGCTTTGTCATGTCCTCAAGAATTTGAAACTGAAATTTTCGTGGCTGAGGTCTATCGTATAGAGAATGATCTTACAGAATCCAATGCGGTGATATCATTTATAGATTAAGATGAAGATGATGTTGTACATGGAAATATCAGACCTTTATATCTATCTGGAAAAGTCAATGACTCAGACATCCGACGAGCTTTCATTGATAAAGTATTAGGAGTCAACCTCATTCCTATTCATACACTTTGTTGATTGGGCCTCACTGAATTTGATTTATCTCCTTCTACTTTGATGTTGCAAGGATATAATAAGAATGAAAAAGAACCTCTGGGTGAGATTACACTCAGAAATAAATTTGGAGACCTTATGTATAATTCATATTTTAGGTTTGTTCATCAGGAAACTGCCTTTAATATTTTTCTAGGAAGACCTTGGTTACATAAACATGCGACCGTACCTTCCTCATACCATTAATGTCTGAAATATTGTTTCAATTGTCAAATTGGGACATTTTATGGTCAAAATCACCCATTCAAAACGTGTCAATCTTAATACATTGAGGCAGAAGTTTATCACATAGAGGGAAAGGAAAAAAACATGGCAGACAAGGTCACTAAAATTAATACTCCAAATGGTTTGGAAAAGATTTCAGTAAATCCATTCATACATGTGAGTATAGATTATATGTTGCCTATGAGTCAAATTTACAGGATAGACCTAAATTCAGACACTCGTATGGAATCGTCCATAATATCAATTATGGATACCAAGCCAGACAGCATGGGAGAAATTGTTGATTCACCAAGTAGTGATGAACGCATAAATGGGGATGTATTCATTTTATCCACTGAAATCCAGAAATTCTATGCTTCATCAACCAGGCCAGAAGAAGTTATAACAATACCAGAGAAAAACAATGATGTCAATTCTCAATCCATAATCTCCTCTCTATCACCCCAGGAAGACCCTTGATCATTAATAGGGTCAGAAATGATTGTCTCTTATTCAAGATGTTCAAATTTTAACTTCTCCCTTGACCATGGAAATTCTACTTTGTCATATACTATGCATGTATAAACAGAAGATGTAACACATATTGAAGAAGAAGAGGAAGATCTCAGGGCTTCTCCTCCAGCATTTGAAGAGGGTATCTCTACCACTGTGGATGAACTCATTGAAATATATCTGGGTACAAAAGAAGATCCACACCCCACTTTAATTAGTGCAGTCATGAATCTTGAAGAGAAAGAAATGTATATTTTATTTCGAAAGAAAAATTGAGATGTATTTTCTTGGAATTATAGAGAAATTCCAGGTCATGATCTCTATATTGATACTCATCATTTGGGTTTTCCATAAGAACATCGAGGATTCAAGCAAGTAGTAAGAAGAACACACCCAACTTATGCCTCCAAAATTGAAGCTGATGTTGATAATATTATCAAGGCTAGATTCCTAAGAGAAGTTCAATATCCCAAATGGCTAGCTAATATTTCCCCTGTGAAAAAGAAAAATGGACAAATTAGGGTTTTCATTGACTTCAGAGATCTTAATCGGCATTGGCCCAAAGATGATTTTCAAGTTCCAATCACAGAAATCTTAATTGATGAAACAGCTAGTTACAAGGCTCTTTAGTTTCTAGATGGTTACTATGGGTACAATCAAATACAAATGGCCCTAGAATATTAGGAGTTTTCATCCCTAAGAGCTCCTAAAGGTGTGTTTTTCTATCAGGTAATGCCATTTGGATTGAAGAATGTAGGTGAAATGTATCAATGCGAAATACACCATATATTCAAACCCTTTTAAGGGAAATTTGTTGAATGTTATGTGCATGATTTGGTGGTTAAATCCATACAATGTTCTGATAACTTGGACGTTCTGGAAATCATATTCAATAAACTTCAACAACACAATTTGAAGATGAACACCTTGAAATGTGCTTTTCAGGTAACCTCAGAAATATTTCTCTTCATTTTTGTACGACATCATGGTATCGATGTTGATCCTGAGAAGAAAAAATCAATCCTTAACATGTCACCTCCTAGAAATTTGATGGAATTAAGAGGAATTCAAGGACACTTGGCCTATATTCAGTGTTTCATTGCCAATTTGGTAGGAATGTGTTTACCCTTCACCAGATTAATGAAGAAGGGAGTTACCTACCAATGAACCAATGATTTCCAAGAGGCATTTGATACCCTTAAAAAATATCTCCTGAGTTCACCGGTATTAATTCAGCCTGTTGAAGGAAGGCCCCTTATTCTCTACGTGACAGCTTTAGAGAAATCACTAGGTGCCTTCCTGGCCCAAAAGAATGATGTTGGGAATTAAAACAACCTTTACTATCTCTGTGAGACTATTCTTGAGGCAGAAACCCAATATTCAATTATTGAAAAATTCTACCTAGCATTAATCCTTACCGTTCAAAAATTGAGACACTAACAGCAACATAATGAGATCCAATTGATATCTCACAATAATCTGCTCTAATTTATCCTTAGTCATCCAATGCTTATAGGACTTATGGCAAGGTGGGCAGTTATTTTGCAGTAGTTTGATATCTAGTGTGTATCTCAAAAGGAAATTAAGGCCCAAGAATTGGAAAATTTCCTTACTAAACACCCATCTGTAGAAGATACATCTTTAAATATTGAAATTACTGATGAGGTAGTCTTATCTATTCAAGTCAATCCTCAAACATGGGAAATATACTTTGATGGTGCCTCCCAAAGTCCAATAGGGAAGAAAATAGAAGATCCTAAATTCAACAAAGATGGGTTAGGAATCATACTTATTTACCCAGAAAAGGAAATTCTACCCTATTCCTTCTTATTGTTGGAAGGTGGTACAAACAATGAAGCAGAATATCAAGCTCTCATCACAGGCTTGGAATTGGAGCTTCAGGAACAGGTGAATCACTTGAAGGTAAAAGGTGATTCAGATTTGGTAATCAAAAAAATCAATGGGGATTATTCCACCAGAAAGGAAGAGTTAATCCCTTGGTGTGATTATGTTAGAGAGTTAATAGAATAATTTCCCTCGGAACTGACATTTTCTTATTTCCTCCGATCGCAAAATGCCCTTGCTGATGAACTGGCTAATGTAGCCACAACCTTGGAAGATCAAAATCGGGATGAAACAATCATCCGTATTGCCAATTATTTTATAGTTTCACCTTATATTGAAATCAGAATAGAATAAATCAATGAAATTAGTCCCATTTCTAAACCATATGGTCATACTACAGGATAAATGACACCTATCAGGGAATACCTTCAAAATGGAACAGTCCCACCTGATAGAGCCGGGAAAGAACAACTCCAATGACGCGTGGTCAATTTTACTCTTTATGATAGCCCAGATCACCAAAAAATTTCTACAAGTATGGTTTTGATGGAATTCTCTTCAGATTTATTGATGGTGAAGAGACAATGGGTGTCATGAATGAAATGCATGCAAGAGTTTGTGGTGACCATCAATCTAGACATAGACTTTCTGGTCAAATTTGAAGGCTTGGATACTTTTGGGCTTCAATGATGCTAGATTGTGTTGATTTCACTAATAAGAGTCGTTATTTTCAAGTATGTTCCAACTTCATTCATCAACCCCCATAGTTGCTTCATACGGCTAAATACTCCTGGTCGTTTTCTACATGGGGAATGGATGTTATAGGACCTAATCCTCCGTCTACAACTAAGAAGTTTAAGTATATTCTTACTGCTATGGACTTCTTATACAAATGGGAAGAGGCAATACCTCTCAAAGAAGATGGTGCTAAAATCATTTTTAGCTTTGTCAAGTCCAACATCATTACCAGATTTTGTGCTCCTCATACCATATTGACTGATAATGGCACCAACTTTTGTTCATCAGAAGTAAGAAAATTTTATCAAGAATACAATATCGAATCCAACCATTCAACTTGGTATCATGCAGTGTCCAATGGTCAAGTAGAGTCTTTCAATAAGACTCTTTTAAACATACCTAAAAAGATGGTGGATAAAGATAATAAGTCATGGATTGATAAAATATTTCGTGCTCTATGGGCTTATCAAACTACCAAATGCTCTACTACACGATCAACTTCATTTTCATTGGTATATGTAACAGAAGCATTATTTCCTATTTAATTCCAATTACATTCTATTAGAGTCACCATCTTTTATCCAATATCTATAGATGAACAATCTCAAAAGTGATTGGATGAATTGGAACAACTAGATGAAAAAATATTGTGCACATTGCACCATTTATATCTCTATCAGAATCGAATAGCATGAGCTTTCAATAATGATATTCCTATTCGTTCATTCATTCAAGGATAATTGGTATTGGTTCTAAAAACCCCAATGATGTCGGGAAAGAAGCCTCCAAATCTTGAGCCAAAGTTGGAAGGACCTTACTCAATACATAAGGTCTACTCCAATAGAGCTTATTCATTAATCTCAATGGATGGAGAAATCATTACAACTCTAACCAATGAAATATTCTTGAAGAAGTATTTTGTGTAACAAAAATACAAATTACGTCTTTTTTGTAGTACATTAAACTGCATAGCCCTTCCGTCATCCAACATGACGTTAAACTATGTCCCCTATATCATCATACATGACGTTAAACTGTGCATCTTCCGAGCTGCAAGACTTTAATCATCCATGCTCCCCATATATGTGACACGTGACAATAAATTGTGATTGAAACATGTGAAATTTTATATTAAACTTTATTTCCATGCATTCCCTAGGTAGATAACCATGCATAAGCCCCATACCAACCTTCTTGGTTGCATCTTTCGTGACACGATAGTCATGTCTGTTACTGCCTCTTGTTTCTCACATCGAGCATGAATCACATGAGCTTAAAGTGAGATTCGACAACGACATTTTATCTGGGACAATAACCACACTTAAGTCCCAACACCATCTTTGGGTTGTTTTCCCCATGTACACCACGATCACCAAATACCTCTCAATTGAGCTATACAGAATTTGATCCTTGCCTCATAGGCTAGGTACGTAGCAAACCTCCTGATGTTCAAGCCTGAAACCACTCTCTTCACATAGATTCACCTCCATCCCATAAGATGTTGATCCATGAAGCCCCCATCAAACATTTTATTCATATCGGTTCCCTTTCGTCCTACATGACGTTAAGCTATCTACGTCCCATCATCCTAGCTATATGACATTAAACTATACAATCCCACATTGTCTTTGCTGCAAGACACTAAAATGCATAGCACTGGTCCACACATATGACCTTAAACTATTTTCACTTTTTTCCTGCATGAAAAATAATCTGAAACAATCCCTGATACCCTTACTTGAGTGGAATCATCATTGACATGGTCTCCAACCATTTCATGTTTCAAAAACTATGTATGGCTTGATTCTCATCCTTATGAGATATGTAGTGACACCCAAGTTTTTTTTAATCTTGGGTCCATCAGTAATTGAAATACAGTCATCTTTACCTCTCATATGAAAGAACCAAATCTATACAAAGGGTATTTCACGAACTACGTATAGCTTGATTCTCATCCTTATGAGATACATAGGAATGCTCGAGCATTCCTCGAGCCTAGCCCCAAGCATTTGGGCCTAACCCCAAACTCCACTTTCAGTACCTTGGTTGAAAAATCCCCTTGGGATCACATGGTGTGATATGGAACACCCTGGTCTTTATTCACATCCGGTTTATAAAAAGTTCACGATGAGTCTCCCTCACTATGATCTGAGCTCTACAACCCTAAACTATGATCTTCCATGCTTTCATCCTACATGACGTTAAAATGATTTCCAAGAACTACATGTGGCTTGATTCTAATCCTAATGAGATATGTAGTGACATCCCGAATCTCAATTAAGGACTTAGCCACGACATTATAAAAATAATAGTCATGATCTCCATAACCCTTTTCTTGACTTCTGGTCGCAAAATGTCTGATACCTGAGAGTTTTATTTCCTAACTATGTAGCATGTGCCCTTAGGTGGCCTTGCAAAATTTGTCTATATAACAGGCCTATCATCCCAAAAGACGATACTATTTGACTAGTCATCTTATTCCCGAGTTGGCCCTGTATAATTCAACCTCT
Organism: Viscum album; assembly: GCA_963277665.1. Taxonomy (NCBI): domain Eukaryota; kingdom Viridiplantae; phylum Streptophyta; class Magnoliopsida; order Santalales; family Viscaceae; genus Viscum; species Viscum album. Next base: position 351,162,035 of record OY728125.1, on the reverse strand, counting down.
ATAATGGGTTTGTCATGTAATGGAAACTTCATTGTTTGGAGAAGCCTCTTTTGTACCTATTGGTTTTAAAGGCCATATGTAGGGATCTGTAAACAAAAATACCATCCTTAACCTATTTTTCCACTACTCTTTTTAATGATATGAAAGTATGATGTCATATAATGTTTCTATCTATGGTTTTATTCATATGATTTAAAAACATAGATAACTTTTTTCCCACGTTTGGGTCAGACCTTCGTAGAAGTCACATTCCCTCAATTCAATGACAATTTTAATTGGAAATATCCTCTCCATATTCAAGTACCTTTCTCCATAAAGTAGAATCTATGCTTTGGAAAATTTGAATCCCCATAAAAATTTCTTCAGCTTTTAGCAATAAAATGTCAAATTTCTGAGAGTTCTTTTTTCCCAACTATGCAGCACATGTCCTTAGGTGGCCTTGCATAAGTTTTCTATATAACATACCTGTCAGCCAAAAGATACTACTATTTGACTATGTAGAATTTGCCTTTTTTGGCCCTGCATAATTCAGCCCCCATAATGGATTTGTCAAGTAGTGTTAACTTCATTCCTAGAAAAGGCTTCCCCTAATGCCTTGTAGCTCCTTCCCCATATCATTCATCAGATTGAAAATTTCTCAAGTCACAGTTTACAATTTTCCCTCTCCATACATGAATATGGTAATATTTTTCTAAAACAATTATCATGAATTGAGTCAATATCATTCATTCGGTAAAATCTATTCGACCTTAAATATTATCCTTTTTATAGTCCAACATGCATGACATTAAAATTCCAATAACAAAATACATGGTACTTATTAAATTGGGATCCTATAAAGGGTACTCTAAAAAAAAGTCGAGTCCTAGCTTACTAAACATACATTTTGTATTATTTATACAACATTGAAAAATTAAAAGATGAAATATTTATGGGGTTGTTTATATAACCATAGTAAAAATCAAATTATGTTTACTAGGCCCATTGTCTTATGTAAAATAAGAGCAATTATCAAGAGAATGAAGGTACAGAGGATTGAAGATGAACTATTTTTCATTAATGAACAAGGTTAGAAGAACAACCACAGACTGGAGTCTCTTATCCTTTTTTTCTGAAATTAGAGTAGACATTAAACATGAGTTTTAATCAATTTCACATCATCTCGAGCTTCATAAACGACCACTTGAAGTTCATTTACTCGACCGGCTTCACACTCTTCAGCTCGATGAAGTGCTTCTTTGGCATCTTTGATGTATTTTATTCCATCCTCTTTGACTTCATCTAATGAATTATGGAGCTGGTCAATCTCCCCTATAATAGAATATAGCTCTTGCAGAAGCCTCAACTACTGGACAATCTTATCCTTGATTTTTTGTTTCATCTCCTTTATCTTTGTAGCATGATCAGCCTCATCTTGGGACACTGCAGCCTAAAATTCACGGATATTGGTTAGCAATCTAGCTCTGATCAGGTCTTGGTGACACCTTTTCTCTTGCTCCCCCTTCGAATGACTTGTTTCACTGCGACATGGATTTATTGATATCCAAAACCGCCACAGACCCTTGATTTCTCTTTCTTTACCACAGAGCCGGACCCTCATTCTTTTTTAGATCCAACTCTGAGGTGGGACTTTTGTTGATGCTCCTTTTCATCACAGAGTCCAATGAATGGTAATGGGGAATACCTTAAGCACAAATAGTGTTAACCTTTGAAGAAAATAAAAAAGAGTGACACAGGAATGAACTAAGAACCCTTTTGGAGTAAGTCATACAAGTTACTTGCGTGCCGCACAAGTCACTTGCACACCACTTGTGGGTCGCACAACTCACTTGAGCACCCTATTTTAAATTTCTCCCAAGGTGAGAGGTGGCCTATAAATAGCCCCTATGGGGTCCCCCTTTCAGGACAAATTTTTTCCAGAAGTCAAATTCATGGTTTGGTCGCCCATGTCTTCAACTCAACTCTTCCGAAAGTTCAAGGGTAACTTTCTACCTAGAATGAAAGACTTGAAAAAGTATAACACGGCCTAAGTGTTTAGAATTCTCCAAAATATGCACGAATAAGTGTCCGGGAATCCTTAAAAATGGAAACACTTGCGCACTGCCCTAACCTTTCTATGAAACTTGCATGCCGGCCTTTTGGAAACATCCTAGGATAATACTAAAGGCTTGATTTAAGTCTCACCCAAGGATTACCCTATAGATACCTCGTCACCCAAGTGAACCCATGCTGTACAAGTACACTTGCGTGTCCAAGATGTGCACGCCAAAATAATTTGTGTGCCTCTCCCCCGTTCAACTCTCCTCTTCAAGCTATTATCCCTTGAACCCCTTTTCAAATCCATTTATGGCATGGTTCCTTTGTTGGCTTCCTTATCTGAAAGGAATTCTGTGAGAACCTGTCTCAAAACCTTATGACCTACACAATGGTTAGAGGTTTCCTCCATATAACCTTATCCTTTAAGATGAGAATATCCTTATCCTAGGCCTCCTCGTCAAGAGTAAGACCCAGGTTATAAGTCCCCTTTTAAATTTGGGCCTCCTTCTAAGAGTAAGTCAAGTTCGTAATTTCTTTTGATTTGGGCCCCCTTATCAGGAATAAGCCCCAATCTCAAGTCCCTTTTAACTTGGGCCTCCCTCTCAAGAGTAATACTTAGGTTAAAACTCCAAATCTCCATAAAGTACAAATACCTTTATAGACCCTTCTCATGGGATTCTTTCCTGATGTAAGTCCCGGTCTTCATCTACTTGGGCTGTCATATATACATAAGCCCCACTTCATTTCCTGTGACTGCATCCTTCATGGAACAATCATCAGGTTTACTGATACCTCTTGTTTCTCACACCGAGCATGACTCATGTGATCTTAGAGTGTAAAAGTAATCACGACATCTCTTTTTTGGGTCATTAACCCTTCATAAGCCCCATATTTCTTCACCCAAACTATGTGGACTTTGATTTCTGCCTTAAAAGTAGAGTACGTAGGAATCCTTTCCAAGGTTCAAGTCTATAATTCATTAATTATTTTTTCATCCTATATGACGCTAAACTATATCTTTTCTATCGAACAACATGGGTTTTGATTCCTCTTTAACGAGGATACTTAGGTTGCCCATTTGCAGGTACGATCCCAACTATGAAATAATCTATGTCTTTCTGAAGGATAATAAACTTCAAGTTCCCCACTGAGTGTGTTTAAAACCAGTACTGTCATTAAAATGACCCAAAGACTATTATATACTGTATTAAAGGAAACCATTGGCTAATAATCTCTAATATATACGGATGATTCTCCATCAATTAACAACCTAAAATACATATAAAAGATTCTCTAAATCCCATACATATTAATCATCGATTTCAAAATCTAAAGGAAAACTCAATTTTATGCATGGTGAATTAGTAAGGATTTGTGAACATGGCATAAATCTAAAAGAGAGTCCCAGTGTAGGCAATAATTTCCCCCCAAATTGTGTGATAAGCCTTACCTCGCATGCTCTCGACCAATGCAAATTCTTAAGCATCATTGGTCTATAAATAATGAGTATCTACCTTTGAAAAGTAGGTCAAAATGGATATAGAATCATTGGGTGTTTCCCATTATACGAATAAACCCGTTGAGAACTGATTGGAACGTTTGAACCTTAAGAAAACAAGTTTATCCCCATTTACGGGTTAAAAAAATCATGGATTATTAATGTTAGTAAATTAATTTTTCCACTAGAAGTTAAATGGAAAGAACTTTTGACCACCTTATAAAAAAATTATTTAGTATCTCTCAGGTTTACTTTTCACTTTATATTAAAATATATCTATCTCATAAGTGATTTTATGACCCGAAAACTATTTTAACTAATTAAAATTTCAAATTTTAAATATGCCATTCATTTTAGGGGAAAATCTTATCAAATATCTTATTTATTACTTGAAAAAACAATATCAACCACATAGATTATAATAATAGGTACAATTTTTCTGGTCTTCTTAATATATATGTTTGTTTTCTACGGTATCATTGTTGAATTTTTATAGGAATGGATATGTTTTAAGATTATAATATAAATTTCATACAACCTACCATAAATTTTATATGTAATAATTCAACATAAAAATATATGTCTCACCATATCTAAGTTGAAAATGTGGACAATGTTTTATATAACATCGTCTTCGAGGAAAATATTTATGAATAATATATTAATATATATATATATATGATTTTTTTAGTTCCATATAAATTTTATAATATGTAAAATTTATATAATTTATAAAATTTCCACGTGTATAAAAAATTTCATCCATATCAATCACTTCTACCTATGAATATCCTTTCCGAAGAAGTATCTCATTGTTTCTATCCATTTATCCTTTGTTAATAATTTTATTTCTAAAAATCCACTTTTTTATAATAGTAAACTTTTTTCAGGATTTAGTATCATATAAATTTTTTCCATAATTTTTTATTAAAATATTAATTCACAACATTAATAAATTATTTATATTTTACTGCTTTATTAATATTAATCAGTTTGGCATGAGAAAATAATGATTTAAGAGATTACATCCTCTATGATGGTTTTGTTAAAGAAATTATTCACAATAAATAAAGAGAGTTTATGTTACAAAATTATTTCTGAATATTAGATATATAAAATTAGGATTCTCTTGTTCACAATATATATATATATATAAATAACAATTTTTACAAGATTATCACTTTAATTTTTCAGGATTTCATAATCAACATCTTGTTGTTCACAAATTTTCAACACTATATTATTAAATATTTTCTTATTTTATTAATTTATGCAGTCTCACTAATAATGTTCAATCACCTTCAAATTAAAACTACAAAAAATTATTCTAAATTTTCATGAAAATAATAGGAAACTCTTCATTTTGGAAAATATCCCAAAAAATTACACTCTATACTCCTTACACAAACAAACCGATATTTATGGTTTCATATTTCATCAAGAATAAAATTTTAAAAGGAAAAATACATAAAAAAATTTAATCTTCTTATACTACTTAAAATATGGAGACATCTATTAATATAAATTAATCATACATTTATTTTGAAGATGAAAAAATATTATAATTGTTTTTCTTGTAAAATATTTTGATACCCCATGTTCCAAAAACATTTTCCTCAACATATAGACTATGATTAAGTATTTATATTTAAAAACTCTTTTATATAGGGATGTATATAATTTGATTTATAAAATATTTATGTACAATAAATATGAGATCTTATGAAGTTACATGGGTTCTATCACTTTCTGTAATATATAGGGTGATAAATTGTGATATGTGATATTATATTTAGCTATATGGTATATCTGATCATAGTCTAAGATTAATTATCATTTCATGAAATATAAAACTATTTTTATTCACTAATTAATTATATAATGATATTTAAATATATTTTTATGTTTTTCCATGTTAAATGGTAGTGGGTCCTGGTTTGGATTTACATTTTTTTGATGTAACAATAATTATTATTACATAATATTTTAATAAGACATGGTTCATTAGACACCAAATCATTTAATGATTCAATACTATAAATATTGATATAACTCTAATTAAAAATGCGTTAAATTAAACAATACTTACATAAAGATATATTGCTCTGTCTTTGTTAGTTAAAGCAATGGTTTGTCAATATGATAATGATATGTGAGATTAAATAGTTTTGATCTATGAATCATATAACTGGTAAATGACTCGAAGTGAAAAGATTGATTATGTCATTGTTATGATATCTTCATTAAATAATATAAATAATAATGTTAATCCAACAAAGAAAAGATATACTATTAATTTTTCTATATTTATTTTAAACATTTTATAAATTGATATAAACATTTATACTTTTTACGATTTATTTAGACTTTTTAATGTAGAAAATATATATGGGTATCATAATCAAATTTAGTGAATCTTAGAATAACTCTAAATTTTATAAAACAATATTAATATTTATAGAACACAACAAATAATTGGATGTGATTTACTGATATAACTGACTGTGAAATGACATAGTCTAATTCATAATATTATTCATGATATTACCTACTGTTATATTTTATATCATGTTTTATGTTATTAGATATCATTGTATGAAATATGGTTGGGTCATGTATTTTAAAAGAATGGATTGTAATGTTACAATGTTATGATGGTAATGTTGTGTGAAATATAGTGAAAATATATGTTTTAGGATAGTTATAAGAGAGATATAAATATATCATTTCTTATTATTGAAACATAAAAAATGATATACAATGATTAATATGCATCACTTAGGATAATGTTTATCATGTGGAGAATTATAATGATAAATTTTATGGTGATGTGGAATGTTAGTAGTGTTATATTAAATTATTTATCAAAAAATATATTTGATATAATTGGGTATTTTATCGATGATATAATCTAGACATATATCCAAAGAAATTGTTTGAGATATCAACATATCTCATAAAATGATGATTAAAAAGTTCCTTAAAATATATGAAATTAAATAGGGTTTTACATGGGTATACATCATTAAAATATGATTTTAAATGATAAAATCATTTATATTATTATATATGAAGTGTTTATCTGATAGAGGTATATTATAATGATTTAATGTTAATAAATTATATATTTTTATAAATATTAAAGGGTTAGTACACACCATGTAATTACTAAAGTTGAAGTGTTTATATTTAAAATATAAATACGAAGTATTCAATTTTATATTTTATACGAAACGTATATGTTTTAAAAAAGATAATTATAAAATTTTTATATTCATGTCATATGAATTTTCCACATGATATATGATTAAAATATTTGAATAATTCCAAAGACATTTTTTTAAATTTAAAAAATTACTATTTTTTATTTATCCCGTTTCTAAATACTCATTTATATGATGCTTCAATATTATGTACAAGCCCATAATTTATTTAAATTTTTTAAATTAATATTTTAAATTTTATTTCCTAAATATAAGTATTATTTTGTTAGGCCTAGCATAATATTTAATTTATTTCTACTAATATTAGTGGTTTGTCAGTTATAATTAAAAAGTAACGATTTGTTAAAATTATGCTTACATATTTTTAATTAAAGTCGCATTAGAACTTTAAACCTCTATTGAGTAATGATATATTGATATTGGGAATCTAGGTCCAACTTCGTACTGATGTTGGGGATGTCAATCTATATATAGAAGTAGGGGTTGACTATCTATTGGGCTATTTAAATTATCATGTTAGATTAATGTTTATAATGATTTTAATTCATTTCATGAATTTTTTTTTCATGAAACAATAATATATAATTCATTATGTTTATCTATAGACTATTATAATTAAATTATTATTAAGGTTTCATGATACAACTCATTGGTTGTATAATATTTATAAATTAACATTCTTAAAACTTTATTACTTTGGTTTAAACCATAAGAAACATAAAATAAATTCATATAATAATATATATAGGGATTGAATGAGAATCAAGATATTTAATATATATATAAAAATATATTTTGAGATTATTTAATACATATCAAAATTACAAAGTGTTAAATTCATTCCCAAGTTAATGATAGTCATGACCTCGATCGTTCTATATGGTAAACCCTAATTGTTAGGTGTCTAGGGATTATCTTATATAATATGACTACAATAAGAGTGACCCAAATGGATTGGTGTTTAAACCTTATGTGGATTTTGTGTTACACTTAGCTGGGAGAATCATATAGTTTGGTTTTTAGATGAATTATTTATTAAATAAATCCTCGAAATTTATTGTATAACCAACTATCCAAGAGATATGTATATGGTATAGTTGATGTGATTTTTTATCTAAATTTATAGGGGATGAGAGAGTAACCAAATCTAGTATAAATCTCTGTGTAAGATAGATCATGAGCCACAAATATTTTAAATTTAAACATGTGTTTATTATTTTAGTTTAAGTATATTAAATAAAATTACTTAATGAATATATTTATAACTTGATACTCATCTAAAAATGAATCTATTATAGATTAACATATATTGAAATATTATATCAGACCCAAATATGTATTAATGCCACAAAAATGGGAAACTAAATAGTTGTGATTTTATTGACTGGTAGTTAAACTTAAAAATTATTCTACAACATGCCATTTTTGCATATATTGTTCAAGTAAGGGTAGCGATTATGATCAACCAACCATAACAATTAACCTGAATTTTAGTTGAAGTATCGATGTATAGAAATTAGCGCTGTATAGTTTAGTTACAGATGATTCGCCACCAAGGAAGCCCAGCTCTAATATCTCTCTATCCATATATATATATATATATATATTGATTCCTCCTTTTAAAATAACAAGCACTGATGTGCATGTTTTATTATATTATCTTGTAATCCTATTTATCACATAGTATAAAAAGTAAAATAAAGATGAACATATAGTAATTTTTATGAGACCAAATTAAGAATATTTTTCTAGGTATTTAATAAAAAAATGGTTTATATTTTAATCAATAAAATATTCTTTTTATATTTATAAATTTATATACATATTTCATTGTGGTGTTATTAATTAAATATTAAAAAATTATTTTTTTATTTTTTTATTTTTTTATGTTCTAGAAAATATATTTTGAGAAATATATATTTTGTGTGGCTTAATGGAGTTCGGTTTAACTTAGAAATGTTTAAGTATAATAAATAAAAGATTAAATAAATATTTATTTCTAAGACATAGATTAATCTATATTAATGCATCCCACCTTGATACCATTTTTATTACCTTTTTAATTATTTTTTTATTTACATTTTTCAAATTTTTGGTTTTCATCCATGTATATTTGTGTATTCTTGTATTTCTAGAGATTTTATAGTTTTAGAACCTTGTAGGTTACACTACAGCCATGGGAGGTCATGTTGTGAGGTCACCATGAGAAATTATGGGATTTTGTTTGAGGGGACAAGAAATCTGTGATAAGAGGGTTCACTCCATAATGTGTGTTTAGGAGAAATAATATCCAGTCAAACCTTATAGGAAATAAGAGTCTATGTCCTATCTGAAGGGATTCACATCCATATGAGTTTGAAAACGTTCAGGTCCCATAGTTGTTTGCACCGTAATACATGGGTGTTATGCCAATAATGGTATTTGGGAGAACCAAATCATGGAAAATTTTCACATAATATGTAAGATTCACTATAAAAATGACAATTTAGTGGCATTTCATGAAAAAGGTTGCTAAATTAGCGACGTTTCTAGAAAAATGTTACTAAATTAACAACGCTCCCAGAAAGACGTCGCTAAATAATCAACGTCATATATATATAAACATAAACACATGTAATATATATATATATTAACATGCACACACCCACACAAATATGTGAATATATATATATATATACATATATTTATATATAAAAAACAAATTTATATTAATTTTATTCACAGTTTTATGAAAATGTGGATATTTTAGTGACAGTTCTACCAGTGAGTTAAAATGTGGATAATTATATATATACAAATATATAAAAATATATATATGTATACAAGAAAATATATATTCAGACACACTCACATAAACATATATATATATATAAACATGTAGTATATATGAAATATATATATATATATATGTATTTATGAACATATATATATATAATACACACACACACATATGTATATATATCATTTAAACACACACACACATGTATAACATAAACACACACACACACACATATAATATAATATAATTATATAATTAAACATAACCTATAAACATATATATAATATGAACATATAATATAAACAAATATATATATATATATATAATATAAAACACACACATATATATATTATATAAACATATATATATGAACATAAAATAAAAAAGGACACGCACACACACACACATATAATATATATATATATATATAAATGTTTCTCATATAGAGATATTTATTTACTGATGTTTCTAGAAAACAAATTCATAGAAGTGGGATAGGTATGAGATTGGTGACGAAGAAGGTAACTAGAAAAGATAGGGGTGAGGCACAATACTGGATGGGGGAGTCACAAAGGCGAACAAAGGATGTGATGGTATATGACAAGCGGTGAGGGATGTAGCACAAGAACGAGACATGTGAGGTAGGGGAACAAGAGGGGTGAGGCAAGGCAGTTGGGTAAGGGTGAGATGGAAGGTACTAGAGGGGGAAATGGAAGGGTGTGTGTGTGGGGGGGGATGGGATTGTAAAAAAATACCCATTATATATATATATATATTTATGAAATTAAAAAACAAATTAATAATAAAATTACAGAAGTTTGGAAATATCAGTAAACGTTGTGAATTTAGTGACGTTTATTTACCAATGTGACTAGAAAATAACTTCCAATGAGGTGTCTCTAATTATTGAAACCTTAAAACATCACTAATTTAGCAATGTTTTTTACAAAAATTTCTAAAAAACATCGACAAATGAGGTATCTCCAATTAGCGATGTTTTATAATGTATCAAATTTAGATATGATTATAAGCACTACTAATTAGCGACGTTTTAAAACGTTGATAAATTAAGGAGACATTAAAATCGAGATAATTTGGCAACAAATCATTTAAGGATTTATTACAGAAACATTATTAAATGAATTATAGACATTTTAAATTATAAAGGTTCCTAATTCGCATTTTTTCTAGTGAATGAGTTTCTGTATATATATTACATGAGGATTTTTATTTATATGAATTTTAGTTATGAGGTGGGTATCATTGTAAAGGTTGATTCATGTCACGATGTGACCCCAGTAATAATTCCCTAGATTCTACATGTCCATGGGGGAGGGTGACCCATGTCATGACAGGCGAGTGTTGTGATATGAAGGCCCGATCATGTGGGGGTAGTCTCAGTTTCGAGTAAAGATCATGTCACAATTTTAACCTTGGACAAATTCTGTTGGCTCTGCTAAGATTTAATAGGGGTGAGTCCAGACATAATGTTAGAGGTCATGCCACCACCTACATATTCACAATTTAAATATTATGATTTTCCACTTTTTACCTTACTCAAATTTAATAAAATTATCACTATATTATCCTCTAATTTGATTCTTGAATCCTCCAGGCATAATTTTCATTTTGGTTCTCTCTCCCATGGATATCTCCCTTATATTTATTCATGTTTTGATAATGGTTTAAAGAAAATTCCATTATAATACCACCCTCTCTTTACCATCCTCCTATACTTTGTTTTTATTTCCCTAATATATCCATAAAGGCAAAGGGTAAGATACAAATTGAAATTTTAATATGGTTTTTCATTCCCTTGGGATCAAATAGATTCTTTAAGTGTTCCTATTATCATTTTGTTGCAGTTTAGCACTGTTATTTGAGAAAGAGTTGATTTCATATTGGTTTTTTCAATGTATAAGTCATTAAACAAAAACCCATGATTTCATTCTCTATTTGAAATAATTATTTAGGAATATTATGTTAATAATAAGTGTGGTTATATATCTTCTTCAAAGGTAATTGTTTTTCTCACATTTTTATTGGATTTTAAAGGGTGTGTGTCTCATATTTTAAATCACAAATCCATTTTTATAAATATAAACACACTGAGTTGTCACCTTAATACCTCAGGTTATCATTAAAAATGAATTTAAAATCCAATGGATATTTTTTTGTGTTAAATCCTATTTCAGTGGATTCACCATAAAAAATAAGGCTATTCTATTCTTTTTAAAGGCTGTGGTGTGTTCCTTGGTTATTTTATATATTTTTTTGACACTTATTTGGTTGGGATTTGAAATATTTTTTTCATATCTTTACTTCAAATATAAATACTCAATGCCCAATTTGATATTTATAAAATCATTTTCTTTAATTAAGTGTTCCCTTAAAGTACGCCTTCATCATGTGTTTTGGAAAAAAATAAAGAATGTTTTTATGTGTTATGGTATGGAAATGGTCTTGTTAGGGGAATTGTTTTATATATTATTTTATTAATGACAAGTTTCTAGTTCTATGAATGGTGTTTAGAAGAGAGGGTGTTATTAAATAAAATTCAATTTTATATGTATATTATACTAATATTTGTTTATTACACATCTCCATTTCATGGAATTAGATGCTAAGATTAGTTAGGTGGGATATCTAGTTTAACACGATACAAAAATGTATCAATTTAATCTAATAGTTTTCCTAGGTGAGGATATGTCATACTTTGAGGATTTTTACCCCCAATCCGTCCAAGGAAGGTAATTTCAATTGTTAGGGTAATTGAGTCACATTATGTACCAATTAGATGGATTTTTTTATGTTTTTTACAATATCCTCCATTGGGATCATAGGTAACCATGATGTTTATTATTATTTTATACTTATGTATATGGGATTATGGTAATTTCAATTTTATTTTTTTCATTTTATTCATGAGATTATTATCATGACTATTGTATTCGATATTGAAGAACATACTGTCTTGATATTTTTATTTCACTATAAAAGTTACTATGTACTGAGTTTTCTTCTTCATTATCTTATCTTCTTAGTTTTCAAAGCATGGGTTTTGAAAATGAATTTTATTCTTTTAAATTATATTTATGTTTTCCCAAAATTCAATCTTAGTTATGAAAAAGGAGTGAATTGTTTATTGCTAGAAATTTTTTTTAGTAATGAATGCACATGATTGTTTTTCAAAATAAAATAAAAAGATTACTTTTATAATTATAATTCAAACATTCATGGAATGGATTTATTTGTAATGTTCATTTTTTGGGTTTAATATGGGTACCTACTAGGAATATCTTTTTGTTGATAACCTAAGAACCACCTTATTTTAATGACCACAAATCGGTTTTTTTTATTTCTAATAAATTAAATGTTTTATAATAGTTAGTTATATTGTAGATAAAATATGAATAATTATATAAGTCATGAGATATCTACAGTCCTTCTATTAGTTACAAAATTATAATACTCAAAGATACCACTAGTTCAACCCCATGACCGCTATGTTATACTATCGGGTTATTCTACCACAACTGTAAAGTAGAGATACCATTAATAGCTACTACATTTTCTTGTTACTACCCTCAGTTAATTTTTCCTACAGCTAGTAAAACAAAGCCACTGATGATAAATGCTACCGTAACATGGTATTTATTTTAGACTTATATACCGTAGTGTAAATCTAAAAAATGATCAATAGTTCTACCACCCAATGAAGCTACCAATCTTTGGTACTATTTTTAGATCAAGATACCAGTAGCAGTAAATAAATCTACTACTAGGAAAATCTACCATCACTTGGTGCTATAATTTAGTGAATAGCTACTGTTAGAACAATCTACCATTTAAAATAGAAACTACTTGTGAAACTACCTCTATACTATAGCTGTCCAAAACTAATTTCAAAATTAATTTTAAAATTGATAGCTTACACATTTAATGCTATATAGAAGAATGTGGAATTAAGTATGAATATAAATAAAGTAAATCCACTGCTATCGTAAATATAAGGTCATACTTTCCTGAATATATTACTCATTATGAGGATCTAGATTACTATAATATTATCCTATAACATATAATTGTATCTGGAATGATAAAATTATTAAGAATTTTCCTGATGAAGGGATGTGAAAAATAGTGGAATATTCATGAGAAAGAAATATATATTCTCATTTTTTGTAAAAATAGAATCCATGTATAAGAACACTGGACATTTAAAAACCAAAAAATAAAAGATTTTATATAATTCTAAAACCCCATGTTTTTTTCTAAAAAAATATTCCCATTTGAGCCCATTTTAAGTATATATTGAAGATATATTGAACCAATAAATCTATTCATATTGAGAAGAAACAAAACTTCTCTTTATAAACACAATCTCTTTTAGTTTATTATTTACATTGAGTTGTATTTTTTTACTCTCATTATTTATAAATAATAGTATCCTGTGATAAAAGAGATAGTTCTTGGAAGAAACTCTCTATTTTCTTCACATGTATTCCCACATTCAACTATGAAAGTTTTTATGTGACACGTTCTGGTTTGTATCCCATGTATAACTTTAGAATATGAATTGTGCCTAGAGAACCGTGGGAGATATTGTTTAAAGAAGCCGATCCATGTTGTGTATCATCCTTTTTTAAGAAAATGCATGGAAACATGTGATTTCGAAGTGTATTGGATTAAATATTGACTTGAGAACGAAACAATTATTAAAATTTTGATTTGATTTATTTATTATAATTTATTTAATACTTTATCTATTTTCCAATAAATTTTATACCAAACTAATTTACTATTTTGTAATATATTGAACATGAAATTATATGATAGTAAACACAATTAAGTCTTTATATATTATTTTTGATATAATTATAATAGTTTCAATAGTTAGATTATTTTTCCAAATAATTTTAACTAATTTGAGATCAATATTTTGAGAATATTTTCTAAAGATAAAATTATATACTTTAACTATTATTTTTAACTATGATTTTTCATTAAATTGAGGATATGTGTTTTTATTTTTTTAAATAAAAATTTAAAATAAAAATTAATTAACCCCCACCTCATGAGTTGTCTACTAGGAAAAACATTTTGTAACAGAGATACTTCAGAAATATTATTTACTGTCATATTGTTTTACCTAAAAATATTTAATTTCATTTTAATCTAAATTTATATCAATATGGATAATACTGGCTTGATGGAACTACCACTAACCAGCCTTCTTATTTCAATATAACTAATTATGCTCCATAAAATATTAAATTTAAAATTCATATAGAGAGAATGGGGTTCGATATTAGGACAATTATATAGGATAAATATGAAATACATAATGCTCATAGAAAAAGAATGGAGTGATTACACTAAAGAAACGTATGATTGTAACTGTAAAACTATGAATTATTTTTATTTCAATTTATGAAAATATATGTTTAATAACATTTATGCATGTAGTATTTATTTTTTTAATTTGGGATATAATATATGTTTTTCATGGAGGAACATAAAATGTCAAATAAATGAATTTAAAACTCATTCTATTAAATATGATACTTTTAAAATGAATCTTAATGAATATATTTCTGACATATATCTTAGATTTTATAATATAGTCAAAATGATTCATGTAGTAAGAAAGACTATAGTGTCCATGTATTGAGTCATGAGAATTCTGATATATCTACCAGACAGATGGAGAGGAACTTCTATTTCCATAAGGGAAACATTTGGAATCTGTAAGTTTTAAGTGAATGATTTCACTAGAAAACTAAAAATATAAAAATAATTACTAGAAGATAACAAGGAACAATATGATAAACCCAAAAAATATTCAATATATTTCAAGAATTATGACTCAAAATTAAATGAGAATATCAAAGATGAATGTTTATGTGTTTATGAATCCCCATCAAATAGTAATGAAGAAATATCCCATTTATGTAGATGGTTCATGAAGTTCAATAGGAGGAATAATTTATTATATAAATACAATAATGGAGATAATTATGTTATAAAAGTAATTTTTATATTGGAATAAACAATCAATGATTCCTAAAATTAAATATCCTACTATGAGTGTAAAAGAAAATGAAACATCAAAGTAGACTTTCCCAAGCTCAAATAAAATAAGAAGTATAAGGAAAAAGAAATAAATTATAAAAAGTATACTAATTAAAAATTTAGTTATTATGAGGATAGATCAGGTGACTCAAATTCTAGTAGCGAAGGAAAAAAATAAGGCTACTATATGTTTTATAAAAACTACATATGGGTTATTAAATGTGTTTCTTTTATATCTTGTAGAAACATAAAATCATTCTCATAATAAAGTAAAAAATGAAAAAAATATGAAAAATGATGAAGTATTTGAATACTGTAATATGTTTGAAGTTAAATTTAATTAACAAAATGATAAATATAATTTTTTTAAGAAACAACATGCGGTGTATTCTCTCATTAAAACCAATATTACTATCGAAAAAGAATTTTTTTAAACTTATTAAAGAAAATGATGATACTAAACTATCCAATGAGAAATTAATTTCACTCCCCAACCTTGGATATTTCTTTATTTTATTCATTTCTTGGATTTGGGTATATTGGTGGAGGCTTGGGTTGAGTGCTGACTTAATTTTTTTGTGTTTTTTTGAAAGTGGAGTTTTTGGGCTTGTCAGTTGGTGGAATATTTTCAGCGTACAGTTAAGAGAAACCATGCACCCTCGACCATGTAACCATATGACGCATTGTTTGGGGTATGTGGAATGGCACACGACTTACGTACAGTTAGGGAAACTATACAAAAATCATGCATTGTGTTTTTTTATCTAGTAAGAGGCATTTATCATGGCTGGATCACAGTTTGGGATGTTGTGTGGGGTACCCCTATTCTCTAAAAGGGTTTACCCATTTAGTGTGTGGTTTTTCAAACCATGATGTGAAACTATGATAATTTCATAGATTATAAAAAATATGAAATTACCTCTTCCCCCAAAGGTGGTTAAACCCCAATTCAGGGGTTTTCTACCTTTCTCAACCTATGCACCCCATGGGGTCCTACATGATCATCCTCTCATTCCCTCATACAATTTTAAGCCCCTTAAAGGCTCCTTGGGTGAGTTATTGTGATTTATGGTTGATTTATTTATCTTCTTCCACTTCTCTCTTGGATTCCTGGTTCTTCCTCAGTGGGGTTCTATGTTTGTCAAACCCTAATGATGATGGTTGATGTGTGGATCGATATATTTATTTTAGTGTATGAATATTGTATCATGATATTAGTTTCTACTCCTCCAAAAGTTTGGAAACATTTAAACATTATCGAGGTAGGTGATTCCGTCCATTTTATTTATGGAACATTCCATTTTATTCTTGAGATTTATCTATTGGATTGTAAATGTGATTTTCATTCTTTTTATGTCTTGGTATGAATTGTTTTGATATTTTCACGATTTAAAATGGCTACTAAGAACTTTTATAAATGTTTTCAAAAATTAAGATTAATTTAAATTCATTTAATGTGTTTGATGAAATGCCATTTGTTTTCTAAAAGTGAAATTGAGCACTTGTGGTGTTAGTTTACCATGCTTATCCTTTCATTACTTACTATAATGATAAATTGAGAATTATTTGTTTTTTGGATACCTCTACATTTCTTGGTAATGTGTCGACAATGTTTTCGTAAGGTTCTACTAGTTTTTAAGTGACTATCGGTGACCTTTTCATTGGGTGGTATGTTTTATTGGTTTAAAAACAGGTAATTTTTCTTTAAAAATATTTTTTAAAATTGACTTGAAGGGTTCATGTGTTAAAAGTTAGGTTTCCAAAAGAAATTGGTTTTTTGCAAGTGATTTTCATGGATATGTTTCTTAAATATGTGCCATCAATTGTTTACATGGTGTTAGGAATGTTTTAAAAGGGGATTTTTTGTGCCTATATATTTGAAATAGGATTTTCCTATGAAAATTATTGAGTTTTATGTGTACTAATTTTTTATTTCCAAAATTCCTTATGAGCTACGCAAGTGGTGTAAATTGTGTTTCCAAATGGACTTAGTTCATTAAGTGAATAAAAAATGTTTCCAAATTTTTTTCTTGAAACTTTTCCCGTTTTGTGTTTAAGATATGTTTTTGTGAATAGTTGGTAGAAAGACCTATTTGGAAACTAGTTTAGGTTGTGTGTTTTCCGTTTGATTTTGAAATGGTATTAGGATTAGAATTAATTTTTAGAAATTTATTGTCCTCTTGGAACATGAGGTATTTTGGTAATTTTCATTAAAACTAGTATGATTTGAAATCAAATTTGGTACTTTGTGTTGTCTTTGTAAAGTGGGTCTTGATGTGGAATTGTATGAAATCCAAGTTGTCACCATAACATGTTTTGAAAAAATCATTCAATGCTTAGGCAGCTTGAAGGCCTAGTTAGTATTTTATAATTGGGAAATTAGTAATTATTATTGAAACAATGATTTTGATATGATCCTTTTACTTAATGAAATAGAAAAATTGCCTTTATTGTGTGTTTGAGAAGCGTAGATTATGTTTTCATACAACTATAATTTTTGTTAGATCCTCTCTAATGGCTCATTCATGAGAAATATTTTTGGTATTGAGTCCATTAAAATTTTGTATAATATAATCTCTATTGGATAATTCATAATAGAATTATTGGTTGTGAGTTATATACAACATGTTGCAACAAATTATTACTCTTAATATCATCAAGGGATTCCTCGGTGTCATCTAGATAGTTGATTGATAGTTTCTTGTCACCCCTAATTAGAAGGGTTAGTACCCCCAAGACATGGTTGGGCTAGGTGTGACATTCCACCAGATTGGATATTTTAGAGAGGCTAGTTAGTTATTGGATTTAGAGCTTCACTATATGAAATCAGGTGAGTCTGATCATAGTACGTCCAAGGATTTCTTATAGATATGTTTCAGAAATTCTCATGAATCACTATCTATATGTTCTTCTTATTTCTACTTCATTTTGGTTATTAGTTTTTCTATTTATTCTAGTTCAGTTGGTTTAATTCACTTTCTAAATATATCTTTTTTGATTATTTATCTTGGTTTATATTTGAGTTGTCATTTTGAAACGTGTTGTGGAAAGTGAAACCATTTTTGAAAAGGAACGATGCATGTGTTGTTTGAAAAAAAGGAATTTCTGGAATGGTATGTATACTTACTGAAAAATATTTTAAAGCATGTTTTCTAGATTAAATTTAAAACCAATTTTTGTGGAATAATCTAGTAATGGAAATGTATAGACTCTGTGGTGATTCCATACTGATCTATTTAAGCATACACCCTACTTGTGCCACATTGTGCGGTAGAGTTGAACTATTTTATAGGTTATGGTTTTTGGTTCACTTTTACCTTAAGATAAGATTGTTATTATGGTTCATGGTGTCCAATAGGGAAGGTGAATATCATTTCAACATGGTTCGATCTTAGCTATCTTCCTTGAGCTTTGTATTATTCATTAGTTGTTGTATTTGGATTAGTTTTGTATTTTTTGATATTCAGTTATTTTTGGGTATGCCACGTGTTCTGTTTATTTACTTGATCTAGGGGTTTGTTTTGGAAATTATCATTCCATTTGTGAATAATTTGATTCCCGACACTAGTTTCAAGCCTATGGGGATTGGGTACTCCCTTCAGGCCATGTCTCTAATTGGGTTGGGTGTCAGGTTGGATTGAATCCTGATTTGATTCATGATAAAATTGTATTATAGAAAGACCATATTATTTACGGTGTTAGGTGGTTGGGGATTAAGAATATAGGGACTCAATATGTAGGTATATGAATAACTTCATGAACACTTTCATATTCCAATCCTAGAGTCTCTAGGGGTTGTCTGGGATTTGAGATCTTTGACTTTGTGTCGTATTGATGAATGACAATAGAGGTGAGACGATGTTATGTTGTGACCTAACAAGACTAGTGACCAATTTGGAGTCCTAGTGTACAATTCATGTTCTTATTTGTTGTTAATTCTTACTTGGGGTATAACCCATTAACCATGTCACTGAGTTAGGAATGACCACTAGTTTCTCATTTATATATATTGTTGTGAATTTTGTTTTTTCTATTTCTATTGGTGTGAGTGGGATTCTAAAATAAAAATGGTAATTGAAATGAAAATTAAATCATTCATTTGGATTCATATTTAAAGGTAAAATGTTAAAAAAAGGGAAATATATCAATAAGATTTGAATGGTATGGGAAAAAATGTTGGGGAAAAGTCTGCTAGATAGAAAATTTTATTAAATGTTTTGAATTTGATAATGAAATGGCTTGTTTTACCATTGGTATTCTTTATGGACATTTTTATATGTTTGGGTATGTGTGGAAAGTACATGTTGGAACATGTCCATGGATGATATTAGAAGAGGTGTAATTGACACATATGTGATGGTTCATAGGATTCCATGGGTGTGTATTTGAGATCTAAGTTTTGTAATGGTTTTTATACAAATATTTTTAAAATGGAAGGTGATTTCAAGGTTAGTTTTTCTTTAAAAATATGGTTATATTTTTATAAAAAAGTATTTTGTATTTGGATAGTGACCTTGGAAGATGAATGTTTTGAAATTGAAATAAAAGTGCTATTTTTTAAAAGGGTATTTTTCTGTGCATGTGGTGTTTGGATTGTTAGTTTATTGTTTTGTCTTGGAATGTTCCTCTTTATTGTGTTTAGGATTGATGTTGGTTTTCTTGTTTCTCACGTTGATCAGAATATTACACCTAGAAATATCCCCAATGTTTCTAGTGGTTATTTCATTGTTTTTTGTTCTTCTTTGTTATTTCCCATATTTTTTGTAGTTGAGGTCCATTAGAGGTAGTGTAAAGGCTTGAGGATGATGAGAGTGTCTTTTGATTGTTGGGAACTCCTGATGTTGTGAGAGTGCATGCAATTATTGGTTTATTTGAGGGTCTAGCATTCGATCAGCAGAAGGTGGTTGTTCCACCATCAATGAATGTTTGGATGACATAGTAAATGTGTATGACTAGTTTCATCTGATGGATTATACCTGATGAGGTAACGAAGAGGAAGGTGGAAGATTTTTTTTGAGTATTCAGCAAGGAAAATGGTCAGTGAAGGCATATGTTGATCGTTTTAAGGGTATGGTTTTTTTCTCTTCAGATACAACATCACATGATCTGTTGAAATATCCTCATTTAAGATATGTTATTTTACTAGAGACCAATGATCAAATTATTTAATCTTGTGAAATTAAGTTCAAGAAGCTATATGATGATGCACTCTGAGATGAAAAATATTTTTGGGTTCATTTAGTAGAAGGTGATTCTCATGAAGCATCCCCATATAGTGAGAGTTTTGTTCTAGAGGAACCTATTCAATAAAATAGTGTTTAATTGGTTATTACTTCCATTTCATCAGGAAATTCTCCCATCTGTTCCCAGTGTGGATGGCTTGAGAATTAAAAGCCATCCTATTACAATCCTATGAAGAGTTGTGGTTGTTGTGGCTATTTGAGAAATATAGAGAAGATTTTTAAAAACTGTTTCCTAAAAAAGAGATCATGAAAAGAGGATTTTAGAACCCGTCTATGAGGTCGTCAGTGATTCAAACATCAAGGATCCAACCATAAGCACTAAATTGAAGCTTGTGTGAAACCATGGCATCACTGAGGGTGTGCAAGAATCCTTATCATGGTCTTTATCTCCCATGTTGGGGTGGGTAGTTTTGAAGATTCCTTGTTGTAGTTTTAATACTATTTCAATTTAATCATTCCATTATAAAAGATTCATGGAAATGTTCTTTCATAACCTAATTGGTTATTTTTATCTCTAAGTGGGACTTAAATTGGTTTTAGTTTCTTGGGCATGATTAGCCATTTTCCAAGTTAGTTCTGGTTTTAATTTGTGTTTGTTTGGAAATATTGAACATTGAGGTTTTCTTGAAGTGTGTTTTTGGTTCTATTTTTAGTTTGGATATAGTTTTTGGGTCTCCCCTTATGCTAGGTGATTTTGGATCAAGTAACCATGAAACTCATGGTTTGAGGTCTTTGGATTGTTGAAATACTTTCCCATAGTTTGGAAAACTGTGCGAAAAGTATATAGTGTTGTTCTATAATAAGACAGAGGTGTTTAGCATGGCTGTTTCATTGTTTGGGAAGCGGTGTAGCCAAACCTTGGGGTGTGACCCTCTTCTCTATTAGGTTGTGCATGTTTGGCACACTATTTGTAAAACTGTATAGCCAAACCATGAAGCTTACACATATTCTTAAAAATTATTAATTGCCTCTTTTCCCCTTTGGCATTTTAAACACAATTCAAGAACCCCCCCCCCCTTATTGATGTAACCACATAATGGGGCCCTCTAAGATCCTCCTATCTTACTCTTCATCTATTTTTTAAGTGAATTTAAGGTTCATAAGGTATGTTCTTGGGATTTTTGTTTGATTTTTTAATCTTCCTCCCCATATATCATAGTTTATTGGTTATTACTTGGTGTGGTTCCACATTGGATGAACACTAAAGGTGAGGGTTGATTTATAGTTTGATTTATTTGATATCAGAGTCTGTATATTTTATCTTAGTATTAGTTCATACTCTTTAAATTTGGTCACATTATCAAATTTTTGAGGTAGTTGTTTTGATCCATTAACTTTTTTGCACATTCAATTTGTTGCTTGAGATTGTCATATTGGCTTATAAATGTTATTTTATTTCTTGTAATGTCTTGGTATGAATTTTTTAGTATTATCCTGATGGAAAATGTTTTAGGAGTGGTTTTCCACAGGGTTTCTTTGATTAATCCATCCTTAAATTCATAATCGGCGTATGATGAAACACCTTTTGTTTTGTAAAAGTTAAATTGAGTACTTGTAGTTTTATTTATCCTTTCTAATGTTCTGATAGCTTATTTAAATGATGAATTGGGAACTGATGTGTGGAAAATGTTTTGGGAAGGTTCTCCTAGTTTTTTTGTACTCATTGGTGATATTTTTCATGGGTGTATTGTTGTATTGGTTCAAAAAACAAGTGAATTTTCTTTGATAATATGTTTTCAAAGTGATTTTAAAGGCTAGTTTGTTAAAATTTAGTTCTCCAATAGAAGGTGGTTTTTGTGCAGGTGATATTATTTTTTATGTTTCTTAAATATGTGACATGATTTGTGTAAGTGGTGCGAGGTAGATTCAAAAAGGGGATTGGTTTGCATGTGGATCTGAAAGAGCCTTTCCCTATGGAAATGGATAGGATTTATGGGTGTTTTATTTGATGTATTTCCAAAAGTTTTTATTAGTTGTGCAAGGGGTTTGAAATGTGTTTCCAAATTTAATTATTGCTTTATGTGCATAAAAATTTGTTTCCAAATCTGTTCCTTGATTCTTGTAAAATTAGTTATTAGAGACATTTTTGGTGAATGGTTGACATAATGACCTGTTTGGAAACTTACCCATGTTGTGCATTTTCACATTGGAATTGAAATGGTATTTGGGATTGAAATTGATTTTGGAAACATGTTGAATGATTGGAATGTAAGGTATTTTGGGAGTTTTTTTTTCAAACTCATATTATATGAAAGCCCATTTGGTACTTTTATTATATTGGAAAAGTGTGGTTTGATGTGAAATGATCTGAAATCTTGTTTGGAACCTTGGAATATTTTGGAAAAGGATTTAATGTCTGGTCAGACTGAAGGCTCGATTAGTATTTTATAATATTGGGAAAGTGGTTTTTATTTTTAAAATGGTGGTTTTTATATTAGGATGTTGTTTAATTAAACAGTGAAATGATTTTTCTTGTGTGTTTCAGATGCTTGTCTTATGTTTTGAGACCACTATAATTTTGGTGAGATCTGCTCTTGCAGCTGAGGGATGAGAATATTGTTGTAATTATATCTATTAGAATTTTGGATGAGATCCTTTATAATGGCTTGATCATGAGAAATATATTTTTCGGGGTTGATATAGCATGTGTTTATAGTTATTACTACTATTATTATTATCCTGGGATTCTTGGTATACATCTAGAGGCTAAGTGAAAGTTGCTTGTTATCCCTGATTAGACAGGTTGTTACCCCTTTATTTGATATGTCATGGTGGCATGTGACACTAGATTTGAAATTTTATACTAGCCAGTTGGTCATTGACTATAGAGATGCACCATATGTTGACAGGTGAGTCTGATTTGAGTGCGTTCAAGGATGTCCTATATGCATTCCCTAAAAATTTTCACAAATAAATAAATATATATGTTATGTTTATTTCTTGCAGCATGTTGGTTACTAGATTTAATATTTTTTCCTATCTATTTGGTTTCCTTTAATCTATGCACTTCCCATTTTCATTTTCTAGATCTGTTTTATATCTGTGTTCATGTTTTGAAATGCATTGTGGAATGTGATATCATTCTTGAAAATGAATGATGTGTGCAATGTTTTACAAAATATTTTTTTTGTAAATTGAGGTCTACTTACTAAAAATGACTTAAAATGTTATCTTCTAAATTTAATTTCAATCTAGTGATTGTGAACTGATCCTAGAAAGGATATGTATGGACTCTGTAATGATTACATACTGATCTATTAAAGAATACACCCTACATATGGAATTGGTGTCGCTAGATCCAAGTTGTTTTTTAGGTTTCATTTTCTGGTTCATTTATTCCTTTGGATTATATTGGACTTCTATTTAGTGATGACTAAGAGTTCACATGGTTATCATGTCAGTGTGGTTATGTCTCAACTCTATACCTTATATTTTTCGATGTTCAGTAGTTTTTGTACATGAATCAATTTTTATTTTTTGATACACAGTTATTATTGTCTATTCAATGTGTTCAGTATATTTATTTGGTCTTCGTTTTTTTAGTAAAATCATTCCAACTATTATTACCTTGATGCCCAACACTATTTTCCAGCCCATGAAGATTGGGAGCAGGCTTAGGGCTTTGTATCAGATCATTTTGGGTGTCGGTTCTGGATAAAATACTAGTGTTGTTCGTGACACTAAATAAATATTTTGATAGATTCAATAATGAAGAAAAAACATTAACCTCAATTCTTGGTAAATGTGCTAATCTTAAATATACTAGAGGTATAGATTACCAACACAAAAGAGTAAAATATATTAGAAATTGTTTTTCCCAGTTCTAGTTTTGTGAGTTCGGTTAGTGGTTCTTCTTATTTGAAACCTAATAATGTTTTAATTTTTGAAATTCTAAGGAATGATTATATAAATTCAGTAAAATGGTTATATAATCCAAAATCACTTATCACTAACATATCTAAAACTAATAAAATATGGGTTCCCAAGAAACTATTTTTGTTTAAATATATTTTATAGGACACCTTCTTGAAAAAGGTACCGTAATCAATTATGGTATATAGGCAATGGATGTTCCATAAATATGACTGATGAATCTTCAAGTATCATGAACCCAGTCAAAGTGGATGATATACAAGAAACCTTTTGTGAAAATTCTGAATGAAAATAATATGTCTCGGTGAAATCTTTAAGTTTTGTATTATTTTAATTTGTAAAGTGTTGTTTTTTGAATGATTAATATAATATCTACTTAGAATTTCAAAATTGTTCGACAATGGCTTCCAGGTGTTGTTTTAAAAAAATTACATTAACGTATTAGATTCCAAAAATGCTTTAGTCTTTACTGATTTGAGAAATTATAATGTATTCTATAGATTTAAATTTCTTATTTTCTTAAAATGTTTCATGTTTCAGTAATTTTCTCAATGAATTTGGATTTTTCATATGGGGCTTTTCCACTAAAATATTCACCCTCTTATAATTATGAATATGAAATTTTTAGTCAAGTGTATACCTAAATTATATTTCCTAATAGGAGAAGTCTATAATACTCATCAAAATAGAAAGGAATACAAAATATCCTTCAAACTAAATAAATGGGTTTCAACTTCTCAATATTTAGTGTTTGTTCACATGGGTTTTTATAGACCTTATATGGTTTCATTTTTATTATTAAATCTTTATTCCTATGTTATATCAAATGATTAATCAAGATATTCATGAGAGTTTTTTTCTTTCTCATAAAACAGAATCCCTTCTTTGTTTTTCTAATTATGTTGGATCTATAGAAAATATTAGAGGAATTAAAATTAACACCATAAAAAATAACCATGTTCAAGACTATGAAAATAAAGAGTTTGTATAATTATTCTAAAAATTGGATATATTACAAAAATATTATTCTCATTGGGCCCCAAAATAGAATGGTGCAGTGGAGAGACGAAATAAAATGCATTAATAATTGCACAACCCATTCTCAAGAAGAATGTTTTAACTATTAATTTTTGGGTATAAGTAATGAAAATTACATGATATATAATTAAAATAATTATAATTTAAACCTTTTTTAAAGATTAAATCTTATAAATTATGTAATTTTAGAAAACGAAATGTTCATTACTTTAGAGTTTTTTCGTTGTAATGTATTTATACTCATTATAAAGGAGCATTTAGACATATTTTGTTCCAATTTTTTTTTGGAATTTTCATTGGATATTTTACAAGCAGTAAATCATATAGGATATTTAATAAATGGAATAATATTATGAAGGAATATGTTCATTTCATGTTTTATGTGGTAGATCCACATGAACCTAATACCTCTTTATAAAACAGTGATGTTTTTTTCCAATATGGGCATTACTGCTAAAAATAGTGAAAACTATAGCAATCCTCCTATAGAAAAATATCCTTATTTTAAATAACTACATGAAACCAGACCTATAGATGAAAATCAAGTGTTAGAAACTTAATTCCCTATATTTTTGAGGATTCATATAAATCATCCATTAGATTATGTTGTAGGTGATCTAGATAAAGGAACTTAGAAAATATCAACTCTTAGAAACCAAGTTGAACATAAGGAATTCTTGTCACATCATAAACCTAAGAACAATAATTAAGTAATTAATGATGAATCATGGGTAATATTAATGAAATATGAGTTAAATTATTTTTAAAGTAATCATGTCTAATAACTTTTGGAAAGACCCTTGTACTAACAAGTATTTTCACTAAATGGGTGTTTAGAAAAAAGGTTAATGAGTTAGGTAATATAATCCATAATACCAGCCACAATCCATTTTTTTATTTTATTTTAAATCCACTTTTTGGGTAATTTTGAACCATATAAAGGGAGCCACGCATATCCGAGGTCCACTAAAGCCACAACCCACAACCCACACATTCAAAATTCAAAAATTACACCTTCAATTGTCTAAAGTCGAAATTCAAAAACCTGAAAAATCCACCTCGAAACATGAGTTAACCCACATTGAACCATCAACCACGAACCATCATCCATCACAAGGGAGCCCATCACGTTGCATCCATCCATCAGTGTCATCACCATTGCTAACCTCACCACAGTAGAAGAAACGGACCACCATCAATGTCGTCCAGACCATGGCCGCCTTCATCTTCACAACATCATGACGGTCGCCGGAAAAAACCAATCTGACATCGTCTTCACGATCATCATCTATTCAATAGAGTCATTATCGACTTCACAGAAAATCGCCACCATATCCAGACAAACAACCACAACATCGTCGATCAAACATCCCAACAGAAGATGTGTATATAAAAGAATACAGTTGTTTTACATATATTATGTGGATGAATGACACTTTAACAGACCATGGCTATCAATTTTAACATATCCCTAAAAATTTTAACAATATAAGTGCAATTATCCTTTCCAAGAACCCTAGGTCTCATTCTAGAAGCAAGAACATTGATATAAGACATCATTTTTTGAGAGATAATGTTCAAAATGGTGTTATAAATCTTGAATTCATAGGTCCTAAACATCAGGTTTATGAAATATTGGAAAAACATTTTTATTTTTTAGATTATTATATTTATTATAAATGAACATGTAATGATATTTTTTTGTCAAATTTTTTTTCTATGAATTATATTTGGTTCTCGTATTGAAAAATTTCAAAACTGGTATCTACCATTTTTATCGACTATTGGAATCTACCATTGGTATATACCATTGGTGTCTAACTTTGGAATGTACCATTGGTATCTAACATTGGTATCATCCATTAAACAAGCTTACATGGTGATTGAAAATTTCATTGTATTGTTACAGGATACCATGACATGTTACAAATACGTTCTACCATTTGAATTCTATGATTGCAAAAAATCATTGTGAGCTATGTGAGAACCCCCATTAGGACCTACCATTCATATTATTTGTTATTTCAATTTTTTAATAATTATTTATTTATTTATTTTTCAAATGATGATTCTTTTTTATTTTTAATCAATAAGTGATAAAATATCAATTAAAATTAGAGTTTGAAAATCCCTCTCTTGCGCACCTCCTTTGTACCCATTCTCTCTTTGTCTCACAACCTCTCATATACTTATAGACTCTCCCTTTTAATCAATGTAGGAATAGTGAGAGTCAAGCACCCTGTTATATATCATGATGAGACATTTCCCTTAGAGAAATGTAGAGGTGAATCAATATGTCTTGTTGTAGAACTGATGAACCCTCAACTCACATCTCAATATTTTGTTGCAAAGAAAATATTGATATAGTGTGGTTGGATTTGATAATGTCTCTCTTGTAGTGGGTGATATAGGACAATGGATGGGATGATTGGTTCTTGAGGAATGATTGATAATTCTATGCTATGTTGGTTCATGATTTTTATCTATTTGTAGGGAACAATTTTAAGGAAAATAAAGATGTTATTCAGACCATGATAGATGTAAAAGAATTTATATATTCTTAAAATAAGTGGTGAAGGTGTTTTAGTGTCCCTCACAAAGATATATATGAGGACTAATATTGTTTCTGAATTTTGGTTGATATCATAAATTGGAATAAATTGAGAAAACTAAAGTCATATTTTGACTAACATGACAATCCCAAGCACCCCAAAGGAGCTACACACAAGATGGAAATATTACAGACACGAAATAAATCTGCATGCAAGGAACATGCGTTCCAAATGTGACATCAAATTCCTACATCTGTGCAGGCCTCCATTCATACCACCACTGACATTTCTATCTATAAATATAAGGGTTCCCCTTCATTTTGAGTAACGATCCAAAAGACAAAATTCAACACCCATGCATGCAATATGACTCTTCCGCAACCACATGAAATCCATGGATACAAGGTACTGGATCTTGGGTGATAGGTGTCCCATATAACCTCATTTGGGTGGGCCAACAAGGGATTTTCCCTCACCCATTTCCTTTTATGATAAGTCTATTTCTTGTAAATATCCTTCTTGCATGCAGAATTACCATTGTGTAGTAGATCATTCTCTCATTACCCACATCTTGCGCACAAGTTTTCAATCATTCATGCACCATTTTCTAGGTTATCCGTGTGTTGTGATTATCCTTAGGAAACCTCTTCAAAATTATTTTGAGAGAAAAATCCCTATCTTGTGTGCACATCCTCTTTGCGGCCCTCCAGGATTTCACATAGTGATTTCTGAGTCCCTAAAAAAGTGATTCATGTTGTGTTGTCCTACATAATGATTCTTCACATAGGTATGCTAAAAGCTATTTCTTCTTCACAAATCTATTCTAACATGAACCCCTCAATTGACCACTCCACCACAAAAACCCTAATAGGAATTTCTTATAACATACATTTCCCAAGTACAAGCTGGTGTAAGTCATGAATGTCTAGCAGATGAGGAGTGAGTCCCGATCATCTGAGTATCAGTACATTAAAATACCAAGCACCCATGTCCTCAACCTATGACATTTAACTGTGATTGAAAAGTGTGTGGAAATTTCAAGAGGATTAAAGAGGGGATATGCACTGGTGCCCTCCCACTCCCACTTTCAACCGGGTCTTTGTCTCTATGTGTGCCTATGGATGTGTACAGATATTCCCCGACAATCCTTGATAGGGAGTTCCCATACGGTGACCATATCGTCCACATACATCGGGTCACCCTCAGTGTGCTTCCCTTATGAAGTAAGTCTGAATTTTCATTATTTCTCATGGTTGAATCTTCAATGATTTGACTATTCGGTCCACCTGAACCTCTTGTTTCTAACACCTAACATTAAACATGTGGTATTAGAGAAAGAAACGACCATGAAATCCTCTTCGAGTTGCTAACCATGCGTAATCCCCAATGTATCCTTGGTTCGCTAACTATGTGTAACCCAAATGCCCCCTCATTATAGAAATAAATGGAAATTTATCACTATCTTACATAGGGTACATAGGAGGGATCCCCAAGGTTTAATCCCAAAATCCATTTATCCTGACCACTTAATATTAGTTCACTTTCTTCCTGCATGACGTCAAAAATGTGGGATCCTTCTTTCCTTGAACAATTTGTGTTTTGATTCCTATCTTCTAAACAGCGTATGTAGGACGCCTCACTGAGGTCCAATCCTAGACAAAGGAAAAAATTGGTGTACCCTTCTAGGGGTTCCCCCTCTTTTATCCACCCTTAATTGAAATTAGATCAGTCTTTGTGGTATGAAACCTTCTATTTTTGGGACACACTATATTGGGTCCGTCCGCACCCAACGTTCTGATCCATCCATATGATAAACCTTCTAGGTGCCCCATCATAGGGAAGTGCCTATCTGATACACTCTCAAAATTGGTATTATAAGTACAATACATCATTGTGAGACATTAAACTCATAGTATACCCCATTTTGAAAATTGGAAGAAAACTAAAACCTCAAAGACATGCGTTTGGCATATGGTTTCCTGTATTCGACCTCGGACTCCTCTAGCTTCAAAAAATTCAAGAATCCCTATGGTAATGTAAAATTCAGGTTTACTAGTGTTTCTGTTTCTATACATGCAAGATATTCCCAACATGGATACTCTCCAAGATAATGGTTGTTTACCTAACTTGATCCTTTGGAATGTCTTTCTAGAATTTGGGTAATTAACTGACATCCACAAAGAGATGGCACCATGAAGAGTTTCATGAACAACGTCTTAATAGTCAAGGGAGACAAGTACTAAGAGAATTATTTAGAAGTGTGATTAACTAAAGGAGAAACATACATCCTATCATTCTATTTCAATCAGGATAAAACACTACAGAAGAAGTTGATGGATATTACCTGCCTTTGTAAAGTGGGAATACAAGGTACGATGAGAACTGTCAGTGAGGGTTGACCATGATGTGCGAGGAAAATCACCCCAACTAAAGTGCCAATAATAGAAATGGTGAACCAAATGTGAATCTATACTCCTCAATATAGAGATTATTAGTGTTTGAGGCATTAGTAGATAAGCGTGTCATGGGTTCCAACTATCTGGTGTTGGGTCCCACCAAAAAATAATAATGGGCCAAACGTGACGCTCACTAGGATTCGGGGAAGTTAATCATTAGGAATCATAGTCTATGACATAGCTAGAGTGCATATTTCAATCCAGCCATGGAAAAATGATCGATGCTATGGAATTGGGATATACTTTCAAGTTATCTGTACCAATGACAGAATCATTCCTCTTTATAGGACCCGATCTCTAGGAAACCAGTTTCCTCCCACCCATAGATGCAGAGACATGGGAGACACCAACCCAAAGATATATTATGTCTTTATCTTTGCAATTAAATCTCCCATGACTACAGGTATTGGTTTCCCACACCCCATCACATCATCAAAAATAGTTCAAAGGAGAGTGATAGACATTATTGTTCTATAGAATAAACAAGACGAGGTCATCACAACGAGGGATATGGCCCTTAAAGAACTGTTGGATTCTGGCCTCTACCATCACTAACCCAAGGGCCAAGAAAGAATCCATTCCTCCCCACTCTGACATTTAACTATTTTGTGTGCCTCTCCCATGTACTCCACTATTATTCACTCCCTTATACTGATGATGTATTGAATGTTGGAGTTATACATAAATCAGCTATATCGATGGATTATCCAAGAGGAGATCCTGTCAGGTTTTGTAAATTCCACCATCTAGTCTCACAAGCCAAGGAACATGTGGCCTCTTCCCCTAAATAGCTTACCCTAGTTCAAATAACTAGACACCATAGTCAGGAGCATGCTTAGAAATATTCATGCCAGGGGGTGTTATCCTCCACAGATATATTGGCCCATCCCACCACCAATTTCATAATATAATCTATAGACCATTGTCACTTCCGTACTCAGTTATGAGTGAGGCCCCATCCACCTCATGGAAAATCTGGGTTGACTATCCCAATCATCGGTGCAAGAAGTGGTCGTCGCGGGTCAACCCCTATTGAGGAAATTTATTATTGGGTTTCTCCCCATTCAATCATCAGTCTATGTTGATGTCCTCCACATTTTTTTGACACTGAGTATAGAGATAATCCCCCCATTCTTACCATCTCTAGTAGCGATCCTCTATACTTCAATAGTCATTAGAGCGGAGGTCCTCCCCACTTTGTCGACGGTTGACTTAGAAGCCTTCCCCATATCCAATTTTTTCAGAACAAAGGCCATCCTTGTACCATCGCAACTAGAGCCAGCCATTTGAATGGTCCTCTCTATGCTACAGGTGACCTCCATGGAGACCCTCACCTTGGGCTTACCAGCTCTAGAAGAGGTCCTCCTTGGAATAGAATTACCAAACACATGGGTCCTACTCATGTTCTTGTCGACATCTTCATAGGTGCTCTTTCCACCCCATCTCATCTAGGTGGAGGTCCTCCTTACTCCTACATCAACCCACACAGAGGTACTCCCCATGTAAAAGGTCTTCCCTACCCTAGAGGACCACCCTTGGGAAGGAGGACGAATATTCACCACCAAAGTAGGAGTCTTGAGAAGCACCAAATCATAGCCAATATCATCAGTTTTTAGATTCCAATACAGAGTACAACTTGATGACATAACCTTAACCTATATCTTTTATATCAAGGTCTGGGGAAGGAACCTAGTGTGTTAGAATTGTCCTCTCAGAAAGTGAGATACATTGAACCCCTGAATCCCTCCACAGATACATAAATGAGGAAGAATATTTTGTTTCTTTTGATGGTCTTCTTATGCAATCCTATATTACATCACTAGTTTTGTTTTTTACCGTGATAAGAGATCACATAGAGCTATTTTTGGGACTGGTAGACGAAGTGTACTGACCCTATTCATCACTAGTAGCCTCCACTTTAGTACATGATGGGGTGTTTAACTCCCTATCCTATAGGGATGTGGTGAATCAGTTAGTACTATCCTCAGGAAAGAGACAGATATGCAGCAATATTTCATCTCAGGAACCATACTCTCCACTGACCAGACCACTGCTGAAGAAGTCTATATAAGTTCCATTTTTGGTTCCCCAACCACCCCTAGTTGAGGAATTGGGAAATCAGAAGCTAGGTTGAGATTATGAGAATAGTATATTGTGGGACATCCCCATATTGGATTACCTTACCGAAATGTTTTGACATATTTTGAATTCAGACATCGACATCCCAAAGTCCCTCCCCTAAGACATGTGTATGTGCCTTCATCAAACTCTCTGGGAAACACATGTCCACCTTTGAAGAAAATACTTGTCTTACCCCAAGAGACAAAAACAATCTGAATAAATTTTCCTATAATGCCACATGGTTGAATTGGTTGTGCTTCCTATCACATGAAACCCTATATCGCCCAATCATCATCAGACTGTCCAAAAATAATTCATCTATAGATTCATATTACTCTACAAAAAATCATTAGGGAAGCTTCCCACTATGTCTAGATCTATGGATGGGGGGAGTATGCTTCCCTTCACTTCAGTCCTATCCGACGCCAAACAGATTCTCTAGGTGATATTGAATATGTCCCTCTAGTCACTATTTTAGTTAACATGGTTAACCTCATATATTGGGAAGCCATGATAGGGATCGTCGAAGAGAACATACATCTTGAAAAAAAACCACATCCATTGGATCCTTCAGGCATGGTTACTCACAATCATAGACACTTTCTTGTCCTTCCTGAATCTTTTGAGTCATTAACTCTCAGTCAGGACCCCAACAAGGGTAAAGAGCACATTGGGGCTGTCACACCCTCCGACCTATTCAGATCAGTGAAAACGATAGAATATGATCCATTGAAGGAAGAGTTACATTAATAACACGGTGAATAGAACATTATTGTTGATGAGATCCTCTCCAAAAGTATTGTAGAACAAAAACCATATTATGAAAATCCTTGATAGGGGAAGGGTAGGTACAACATCCCCCACTGTGAATTTCCCTTGGTGATCATGACAACCCTTCCCACACTGATAGGGTATATGTCATAGTTTATGGTAAACGAGAATGGTATGAATCACCGAATCCACCAAAGAAATGTGATAATATTCCTCACGATGTGGCTTATGTTCCTCAGACCATTCCACAGGTCTCTCCCCTAGCTACTCCATAGTCCAATCCTCTAGCAACCCCTCAGGTCATTCCGCCATCTACTCCATGAGACACTGATCCAGATTAAAATTTTGAAGGGACACCTAATCCACTAGTAGTTAGTAATCCTCATCTTGTCAAAAATACCTACCAGGATGATCTAATGGTTTCTCTCATTTATTATATTTTGACCCTTAAGACCCAAAAGATGGATATCTCACCAGATGGTAAGACATATCAGGTGTGGGTGGATGATATGACAACAACCTTGAGCTTATAGAGCCCTACAATTTCTGTTTTCAATAGAATGGATGACCCGTTCCAATATCTATCCCACTTCATTTCATGATATGAACCAATGTTGTGAACTCCAGCACAACAGGAGGCCTCTAAAATATGGTGCTTCATATAGACATTGGAAGGGCACAAATTTTTAAGGTATAATTAGTTCTGCAACAGGTCCATAGCTAGTTGGTAAGATATTCACAGGAAGTTTCTTTACCAGTTTAGTTCCACAACCCACAATACATGTATTTCCAACTTCTTCAAGTGAAAGAAAATTCTGAATGAGCGCATCATAGACTTTGTTTCATGGTGAAAAGGCCTCATCTATTCACTCAATATTCCATTGACTTAAAAGAGAATTTTCTAATGATGTGTGTGGGAAATTTGAATACTAAATTAGTCCCTCCCAACATCACTCAGAATATCATGGGTGGATTTTGGGATTTATCTAACAAGGATCAACCCCCACAGGAATCCATGAAACAAGCTAGGAAGGAATATCTGTTGCCTACCGATGGTCCCACAAGAAGGGCCTATAAGGGTGATTCTATTAATGGTGCACATTTAGAGTCCCCTAGACAGCTTTAATTATTACCGGCATAGCCAACGCCATAACCTAGCTGAGGACTGCCACCTCAGGCTCGACCTTAGGCTCATAATTTACCCCCTTATAATCATAAGGCACCAACTCATATGGGTAAACCATAATCTAGGTGAGACAACCAAGTTCCACCTCCTCTCCAGGCTATGGAATATTATTTGGGCCAGAATCCCAGGGTATAATTCTTGGATTAGAGTAACCATACCTACTCATTCAATTAATCTTAGGTCCCCAACTATTTTTGGAGTGCCTTTGGTATGGAAATACTATAGTTTATAGAATGAATGAGGCCTTATGAGGCTAATATCAATGATATCCCCAACTATTTACCCTTCACTAGTTCTTTGGACACACCCTAAAGAGGTTCTACATCCTCAAAGACTGTCTTCATGAAAAATTCAACAAAAACATAGTCATATTGGGTCTGGCCCCAAAAAAAGTGGCATGTGTGTCTGCAAAGCATAATAAAAAAATGATAGTGAATGGAAGTAGGTGTTTATCCATGGATCTCATAAGTATGATGACCGGGTGGATCACAAGGTAGTCACTCACACATGTGGTTTTATCCGTGACTGTTTAAATCCACCCGAGCCTTCTGATGACACCACAATACATACAAATACTACCGTTTACTTAACATATCAACCTTCTAACTCTTAAAAAGTAATTTCTTGATAGAGATAGGGAAAGAAAATCCCTATGGTATTGCCGAAGACATTCCATACTCTCAGTGAATTCATTACCTTATATATATGGATTTCTCCTAGAATACCTCTAGTAATAGGGTATTATTCGTGTGATTATTATGATTACACCTCAGTTAACACCATCAAATTACTGGATTTATACTTTGTTCCCAGTGATGAGTAATTCCAGGATGATTCCTCCAATATCCCCAATTTTCAATAATGTCATCTAATCCACAAGTATGGGAATTTCTAGGGTGTACATTCCAGTAAATCCATAAAATCCATGTTTTCCACAGAGACAAGAAAACATGCCTAGAATAGATATCATTAAAGATAGTCATCTCGTCCTTTCTCTTCATATTTTCCCCTACCACTATTTGATTTGATCAACCAGGAAGAGCCTCCGCAGCCACAATATGATTAGCTATTTTTAGTTGTGGATAGAACTCAGTGATATTTCCATCATATGGTAGTCACTTTTCATGGTTCGACTAGTTTGTAGTGTCATATCCTAAACACCATCTAGAATTTGTTGGTTTAACTAGAAATGTCTGTCATACCTCATGCTGCATATCAAAATCCAACCATAGGATGTGTTTTACTCAAATGGAAGTATGAGGTTATTATGAACCTCACTAGTATTCATGAAAATATATATGTTCTGTTAAATATCCACCTTTCTAACAATATTCATGAATCCCTTATAGAGGTATTATAATACCCTTCTAGTTTGAAATAGAGATAGAGGCTAAAAATTCCTTCCATGCTATGGAAGTTGAGCATGAAAAATGTCAGACCAACATCTTGTTCTCAAGAGAAGACAAAGGGTCCACTATCCAAGGGAAGATTAACCCATGGTTTATCACTAGAAATGTCCTTGACATTAAAGACCACCACTCTATTTTTGGAACAGGTTCAGGGATCAATCTCATCCTAACAAGGACACTCTGTATGCAGGGGCTATCTGAAGTAGTTCTGATCTCTCTGAGCCAAACATTTAAGGTTATAATTGGTCAAAAAAAATTCTGGTTCGATAGATCCATCTAAAAACCCAGTTTTGTGTTTTGGTTTCTAGAATTGAGTTCACGGTTCTCTTTCTAGACACAGCTTTCATTGCATTGATGGGTACACCCTAGATCAATCTATATGCAATAGTACCCTCTTTGGTAAAAAATTCATTAATTAATCCCTTAATGGTCAAGTGTGTGTTCTTTAAGGTTATTAATATCCATTTCTCTTTGTGAATCCTACTATTCAGATACCGACTACTATAGGAGAAAGGACAAACAGTTTCATGCCAATGAGTTGGATCATGCTACTGATGTCGCCAACCCATGGATATACTTGGATGAAACCTTTATCCTCCCAATTCTCCAATTGGAGACCATCACACCAGACATGGGATATTAATTATTAATATCTATAAGGAGTGTAAAAGACATCCCCATACACAAGGAACAAAAAAATATCACTTCATACTCCTACACGAATTAAGAAAATGTAATACTAGATCCCCTTACCCCAATAAGTTATTGTGATGTTCATACCATGGAAACCAAAGTATTTCGTACTTGTCTGTTTCTCCAGTATAGGATGAACTAACTCAAGACAATGCCCCACTACTTCTTCGACATTGTCAAGCATTTTCCCTTGGGATGAAGACTTAATGCGATTAGATCGAAAACTTTTGTTTCCATGGTTTTTGTGGTGTGGGAGTTCCCCAATGAAAATTCCCCCACCAGTTGGTCCAGAACCAACATTCCATTAGGATTTTCCAATTCAGAAGGGATACCTCCTTCTCATGATCCTCTCATACAAGACAATTAAGAGGATTTGGAGGATACTCATACCGAATATGATGAAGGAATATTCACTACTGTTGTTGTGTTGGTAAAGGTGAAACTCGATACCAAGGACGATCTGAGTCCAACACTGGTTAGTGTAACTATTCTTACAAAAAAATATTATGTTGATTTATTGAACTAGTATCTGGATGTGTCTTCCTATACTTATGAAAAGATTCCAGGACTGGCTCCTTGGATCGCTTTTGCATTATCTTGGTATTTAGGCAAGCAATCGAGGTTTCAAACAACCCCCTAGAAAGATTCACCCCTCTCACAATGCCATGGTTCAGAACAAAGTTGATAAGATCATAAAAACCAACATCATCAAGGAATACTAGTATCCTAGATGGATATCCAAAATCATTCGCTTAAGGGAGAAGAATAGACATATTAGAGCCTTCGTCGACTTTTGGGATCTCAACCATCATTTTTTAAAGAACGACATTCCCCTTCCTATGACTGAGTTATTAATTGAGGATACTACTCGATTCCAGTATTTATCCTTCATGGATGGTTTTTCTGGATACAATAAAATCCAATTGTCCCTCATTGAATAAGAATACACCACCTTTAGATCACCACAAAGAACCTTCTGTTAACAAGTGATATCATTCAGTCTGAAGAATACAGGTTCCACCTATCATTGTTTCATGCATTAAATATTTTATCTGGTACATGGGATATTTGTGGAGTACTATGTGGATTATTTGGTAGTAAAATCCAACCAGTATATGAACCATCACAAAGATCTTGATAAAGTGTTCAGATTCCCCCAATCCCGCCTTCAAAAGATGAACACCTTGAAGTCTGCCTTTGGGGTTACTTATGGAAAGTTCTTTGTTTTCATTGTTAAATAAAGAGGGATAAAGATAAACCTAGAGAAGAATATGGATATCATCCATATGCATTCCTTAAGAAATAATTGATAAATCTAAGGGTTTCAAGGCCACTTAGCTAATATACATCAGTTCGTTGTTAATATGGATGGTAATTGTAAGTCCTTTTCTTGCCTCATGAGGAATGGTTCCATCTATTGGTGAGATATGAATATTTTTAGACCTCCTTTGAGGAGGTAAAACATTAATTTCTATAGCCATAAATTCTAATTCACCCCTTCCTTGGAAAATTGTTAGTCATTTATGTTGTTTCTCTGCAGAGATCCATCGGTGCACTTATCACGTAAAAGAACAATGATGGGAAAAATAAAATTTTATTCGATCTAAAACTAATGATTCTAAATATAGAGACATAATATTCCTATATTGAGAAGAGTTACCTTGATCTGGTATTTATAGGGAAGAATTTACAACACTATCTCTATCACCATGACATATAGTTGGTATCCCATGTGGATCCTCTAAATCATATTATAAACTACCCCATATTAATAGGTTATCTAGCTCAGTGGGTACTGATTCTTTATCCGTTTGACATTAGTTTTTTCTCATATAATGCTTTCACATGTCTTTTACATTCATATTTCCTCACTACCCATACATCCCCCACAGAACAGTCTCTTGATCTTTACATCCGAGACGAGGCTAACCTCTCAATGGGAGATGCCATGCCATGTTGGAAGATGCACTTTGATGGTGCATCACTGTGCCTGACTGACAAAATACTCAATGCTCCAAGACTCAACAGAGTAATCTTGGGTATCTTCTTCATCATTCCCACACTATTTATCTTCTCTTATTCATTTTTGTTGTGAGAAGAATTCCCCGACAATGAAGTGGAGTATCGGGTTCTCATCACTAGTCTCGAGCTGGCCCTCAAGATTTATGTTCCCCACATAAATATGAAATGTGACTCTGAGATGGTTATCAAATAGATCAATGGTGACTACTTAATTAGGAATCTAGAGCTAATAACCTTGTTAGAGAACACTAGACAACTAATGGCCCAATTCTCTTCCAAGCTTGAGGTCATTCATGTTCCTCAATCATAGAATGGTCGAGTTGATTATTTGTCTAGAATTTCTACTTCTCTCACAAAACCTACCATAGTCAATTTGATCATCCATGTGGCACATCGAAGAGTCATCACTCTCATCACTATGGATGATGATGATAGCCATTCGCTAAGCCATCATACCACTGGTGCATCCATATCGGTGCCTCTGGGTCCCCATACTACTGCCGAAGAGACCACTAATTGGAAAAATCGTTCTGTAAACTTATTCCAACATGGTAAAATCAAATTAAAAATATCCTAAAAAATAAGAATCCATTGGTTTGAAATCTAGTTTACCCTCCAAAGTGGTCCCAACCTTGAGAATAACCCCTACAAACATGGGTTTGATGGTGTTCTCCCCCATTGCATTCAAGGATATAAGATTCCCCTGGTTATGAAGAAAGTTCATGCTAGTTCATACTGAGCTCATTAGGTTGGGAAAAATATATCCCATAATATTAGAGGGTTAGGATTCTTCTGGACCACCATGGTCCATGACTGTAATGAGTTTTCTAAGAGTTTCATGCATGTCAGATCCATGTAAATCTTGTGATCTAATGATAGAAGCCCTCCATAATACCAATTAATATTGGCCCATTGGGGTCTGAGGACTTGATGTTGTGGGACCAAATACACCAGAAATAAAACACCAATTCATGGTCATCTAGACCTCCACCGACCTATTTTTCATGTGTGAATAGAGGATTCTTCCCAATAATGTTAAACATTCTTCTATCGTCATTTTTTGTGAGCTACGAATTCATCCACCAATTCGAAGTACCTAAAGATATCCTCACCGATATAGGATCTAAATTTTAAGAAACTGAGCTGAGGAAATTATATAATAGGTACAACATATAGGACAACCATACTTCTCATTATAATGCTCCAGAAAGTTGTCAGATGAAGACATTTAACAAAACCATCTCTAACATTTTTAAAAATATGGTTGGTCAGAACTAGAAAAGTTTGTTGGAGAAGATCCCCAATGATCTCCGGGATTTCTAGAAAAAAACACATGATTCAACTTAGGTGACTACATTTTACCTAGTGTATGGGACATAGGTAGTCCTACCCATCAATATTTAGTTACCACCACTTCATACAGATGTGTATGATTAGCATACATCAGAAAAAATAGCAGAAGTCCATCTAGATGAACTGGAATCCCTTAAAAAGAACATGCTCTAGGCCATGAATATCTTGGGGAGGCACCGAATTTGGATAGTTGGAGATATCAATAAAAAAGCATGTCTCTGTTCTTTCCTTTAGGGTAACATAGTATTGGATCTGAGAACGACGATGATACTCCGTAGGAAGCCAACCAATCTAGAACCCAAATGGGAAGGACATTACATTGTCCACATGGTTTACCCTAATGGTTCATACTCTTTGGTTACTATGAATGGTGGTCATATTTATCATCCCAATAATAAAAAATTCCTTAAGAAGTGCTTTTGGTGAGAATCTTCATCCTCTCTTCATGACATTAGACAACCCAAACCTTCTGGGATGAAAGACAAAAAACTAACAAGAATTAACGTCTTACATGAAATTAAACTGAACAACATTAGGCATCCCAAATGATTCTAAATTTTGAGATTCTTTTTACTCATCCTTCATGATTTCAAAATATTCATTTGTCTTTTTAGCATGGAATTATACATCATGTAATTTTCAGAACTACGTATGGATTGATTCCTATCCTTATGGGATACGTAGTAACACCCATCAATTTTTCTTGGGATCCAGCCCTAGGTTCCTCAACCTTTTCGTCCCTTTGGCCCTGTCCATGGTCTATGTTCTACGACCTCAAATTAAGATCACCCCCATCCTACATAACATTAAACTTTTTTTTTCTTTCTTTTAAGGAATTAAACTACAAATCATTCGGGGTCCTTCCTACAAAACCATAAAAGGTAAGTACCCCATCACCCCACATGACATTAAACTGCATCATACATTTCCAAAATCATCTTCTTCCGGCCCCTTGGATTGAGTCTCCTCCTGGGAGTGCATGGTGTGGTGTTTACTACATTGGTCCTCATTCATGCTAGGTTTGTTTTACCACATAGTGGACATCCCCATTGCGACATTATTTCCTTGATGTAATGGCCCCATGATAATAAACTATGTCGGAACCCTATATCCTTACCACGTGACATTATACTGCACGGAATTCCTTGAACTGTATAAAACATGATTCCCATCCCTATGGGATATGTTGGAATGCTAGGGTATTTTTCCTTAGGTCCATCCCCAGATTCATCAACCCATTTTACCTCTTTCTCATTCCCATCTTCTCGAGTTGTCTATTCATAGTTGATACCCTCAACCTCTATCTTGACTCATCGACGTT
Source organism: Viscum album (assembly GCA_963277665.1). Lineage (NCBI taxonomy): Eukaryota > Viridiplantae > Streptophyta > Magnoliopsida > Santalales > Viscaceae > Viscum > Viscum album. Next base: position 351,120,384 of record OY728125.1, on the reverse strand, counting down.
CTTAGATGTGTTGTGGTTTATTTCATGGAGTGTTGGGCTCTTCCTGAACAAGAATTAGTTTTAACTCAATGCTTAATGTGTACCTTTATTTCGGTCTCCAACACCATTCATGTCTTAGGGCACCCATTGAATAGTATGCATGATTGGACTAATGGCCCACCTACCTCTTTAGACCAACATTCTGGGGGATCTTGAAAAACAAATTGATACAAGTACCGCTTTGAGAATATGTTCAGTGATTGATCATAAATTTTAACTTCCCATTATAGGTCACTAGATGTGGATACTGTGTCTCAAATATAGTAAGTAGTTTTCTTCCATTTTTATTGTTATCCCCTATTGTACTCCAAATATTGGGTTTATGATTCACATCCCTTTCCACTACCTTATTTCCAAGTAGAATTTCAACTATTTCGGTGTTATCCTTCCATAAACCTTTGTGTGTCAAGTGGATGGACTTTCATGGTCAGTTTATCCTTGGGTCCAACACCTCCATTTCCATATCATGTTCTTCCATGGGTTATAGGAATATTCATAACCCCTTGTCTCCCACATCGATCATGAATCAGTTGGGCTTCTTGGTTTTGATATGTTTTATATCTGCATGAATGATTTGAACATATATGGTCCAAAATCTATGACCATAAACTATAATCTTCTACATCTAAGTTGTATGGTGATAAACTACCAATCCATATGATGTATTGATTCAAGAAAACGTTTCTATTTTGACAGTATCCATATTCTATTTATTATTCAAGAACTACAAGTGGATTGATTCTCACCCTAGTGGGATTTGTATTGACACCCAAATTTTTTTTCCTCGGGTCCAGCTCCATCATCATGAGACTTTTCACCCCTTCTTAGAATAGGTTTTTTCTGGGAGTATGTGGTGTGGTATGTAGAATTATTTTTCTTCATTCACATCATGTTTTCAATGAACATACCATGTAATTTTTTATTATATATCATTTCCTTTATCATTATCGTATGATGATGAACATCACAGGCATGTCCCACACACATGACATTAAAGTGGTCTCCTTAAGGTCCATACTCTATGACCTTAAACTAAGATTATTATTGTATAAGTTTATTTGTAATTAAATGGTATAACAACTACGATGTTTATCTCTTGAGAGGATATCACTCTTTTGGTATTGGGAATCTTCCATGTCACATTCTAGAACTAAGCGTGTCTTGGTTATCACCCTTATGAGATACATAATGATGCTTAGAATTTATATCTACGGTCCACCATTGACCTCTTTCATCATTCCAGCCCCTTTTGTACTAGGTTTTTTCATAAGTACATGGTGTGGTTGAGTACTTTTCTAGTCCTTATCCACATCAAGTTATGCGCCGCACCATGCACTTACCCATTGGGATGCCTATATCCACAACACATGACATTAAATTGTGACCCAACCTAGGATGAGTTCAGGATGCCCCATTAAAATTATGGAATTATTTTTCTTCCTAGTTAGAGATGATCTCCCTTACTAGTGTTGGCCTTTCACCATGTTGTTTTTTTAGAAAAACGTACAACTTGATTCACATTCTTATGGGATATGTAGCGATGCTTAGACTTTTTGTCTAGGGGCCCAGCCCTAGGTTTATTATCCCATTTTAGATGTAATCATGGTCCCTAATCTATGAACTTAAACAATGAGTCTCTAGTCTATATAAAAAATATTTAAACAGTAGGCTAGGTTCTAGGTAGTATGAAATTAAATTATGTGCAACGTCCTGGCTATATGAAATTAAACGACTTCATGTATCTTCCTCATAGCATGAAACCAAGCTACATGCATAAAGTCTTCATTTTCATGATGTTAAACTAAAATCCATCTTAGGTCCTCGTCAGATAAGTCCCTTTTGGAAATAGGAATCATATTGATTCACTCTGATACCCCCACCAGCTGGGATTTCATCATTGTGGCATAGTTTTAAGAGTTTTGGACTTCATTTGAACAACCAACAACTCCATCTCCACGGTTTTTGCGCCCTCTAATTTGGATCCTCATCCTCTTTAACATATAAAGAAACCCCCTAATGGTTTGTATGATCATCCCTGTGGGTCACCTACTATCCTAGGTCAATTTTCTGAAGGAAATCATACTACACTTTGATTTTGGTCCTTTGTTTTAAAATCGGTCAACGATTCACCCTCATTTGTTTTTTTCCATTTCAAGATAACATGACATGAATGTGGTGTTTCAAATTTGGCCAATAATTATCCTCCACCATAATTCAACCATAAATATTTTTTAAATTTTGGGTATTGGGATTCACACATCCCACTCCCTTTGTTCATATTGATTTCAATTCCCTTGGTGTTATCCCTCTCATGCACTAGAGCACATTTGGAAAGGAAATTTGGCTGTTCTAGGAACCTTATTCTCTGATCATGGTCTCTTTTTCAACATACATACTATGGATAGATAGTAAAAAATGGTATACACCTAGTACTCGAAAGTTATCTGACACTCCCATTCATGAAGTAGATAGTTAGGTGGTCATACCTTGTTTCTCACACTAGTTATGACCCACATGATCTTATGGATTGATCATTAGTTATTTCATAGTTATGATAGAGATACTGTAAAACAAAGAAAACAATAAATGAACACATTCAGTTCATGATAAACAAACAAGGTGAAAAATATGTGTTATGATTTTATCCAAAACAAAACCCCTATGGACCAACCCCTTCAATGGACTGCTTCAATACCGCCACTTTATGGAATGTAGCCTCCATAATTGTTTCCTTCTCCCTAATCTCATTTTTAACATCAATAGTTACAAAGCGGATCTCATTAGGTTTGATCTAAATTCATCCCCACTATTCTTAGAGGCCAGCCATTTGGGGGCTTGCCTACACAAACTACTCCTGGTATTCTTCCAGTTCGTATTTCAATCATTCGATAAGCTCGGATTGGCTTGCAACGAATGAAGATAATTCATTTTATTTCTCTTCAAGGAGACATACCTCTTGATCAATGTCAATGAACTTTGGGATATTCTCCTATTTATTCTAGCATCGAGAATCATTTAATCATTGGCTGCACTCCCACATATTCTCAACTAAATAATCGGGGATCATCTTGTAGAGATGACGAGCATCCGCCCCGCCAACACAGAGAAATAACATCCACTTGCAGAGTGCCCCAATTCAACCAATACATTCTTCCTATGGATGATTGAGGAAGTGTTTAGTGCATTTCTATGACTTATTCCACATCATGTCACTCTCCTCGGCTTCTTTAGGGTCAGAATTGTTCGTCTCCTAAGGATCAGTAGAAAAGTACTTAAAGAAAACAACTTGGAGTTCAGTAGTAGGGTTCTCCAATGGCTTTGGTTTTTGTTTGCTGACATCACATCCACCAGCTTAAATCTCAATCCTAGAAGTGGAATCTCTTGTGACCAAAAATTATTTCTCATAGGGATCCAGTGATGGACTAGTATGAATGACTAGTTGCTCACAAATATGAACAATAATTAGTGGATCTCCCATAGAGATTTTGGAATCCATAGTTTTCTGAGCCTCCAATATTTCGATCACTTCATAGAGAATATATAACTTTTTTATTATAGTTCCACGATAATTGATGTGGGTATACAATGGTAGAGACATACAATATCTAAGCGTAGAAAGTTCTAGTTTCTAAGTCATTGCAAGAGACACCACCATAGGATATCCCTCTGCGCTTGCTAATTCAATGCAAAACACATTCTCCGTCTGGATGGCAGGATAACATGATGCTCTGAGGTCCCCAATTTCCCCCATAATATTGGCTCACTTCTGAACACATTATTCGTGGTCATTCCTCCACCCGGTTTAGTTCTAGATGTAGGTTTAGGGAGATTCTCTTCAATGTTCATTGGTACATTTTCACCCCACGTAGGGGGAAATTACTAATCATCACCATCAATGTTTTCCTAGACAGGGCTGATTTTGGTTGGTGGATCTAAATTATAAAATGAAAAAGGGATGAACGAGATAAGAGTTGATAGCTAGGTCAAGTTTCCATCCAGTTCCCCATCAGAGCCTATGATTTCACTACTCCCATATGAGATTTCCTAGTGGGGTTCTATCCCAAGAGACACCTCGCCTTCAGTACCCTTGCATTTGGGCTCCTCATCTTCAACCTCCCCTTCTTCCCATTCCTCTTACTGTTATTATTATTCTACTTTATCATCATCTTTGTCATCATACTTATCCTTGGACTACATTTTCTTGGGGTTTTTATCTTGGTCTAAAATTACTTTGACCCGGAGAGGTGGTTCTTTATACCGCCCTAGATGGAATGTATAAACTTCCATGGAAGTCAGGTATACACGTCAACAATGAAATAATACAATTTCCACCACCTAAATGTTCCCAACTCATAGAAAGTAATGTCTAATGAGCACTAGTCTTTTCTACATAGATTTTGGACATAGATTTCATTGCATCATCCTCTAAGGAAACCATAAGGATGAGAAAATGGAATCGAAAGTTAGCTGTAAGAGGTATCCCAGTTTCTTCCAACGGAGTTCCCTAAATAGTCCCTATGGTTACATTTTGGACCAACCCTATTTAGAATGTAGAGGTGTAGCTACGCCTTGTGACACTCCACCCACCAAAGTTCTAGTTCATGTTATCCCAAAAGCCTATCTTATTCCTGGTCTCACTTACCAAGAAGCACCTCACCTTCTCCCTTATCATCTAGACTCTATGATCTCGACCTTAATTTTCTAAATAAGTTTCCACATAATCTCCTTTAGATACAATTCTACTAAATGGTCGACATACTCTATTGATAGGTTAACATTGACATTAGTAGCAGAGATGGTAATTAAATCACAAAATCAAGAATTTGTGAACATGCGACACAATTGATGAAGGATGTAGGGATGTTTCTCATCTTGAACTACCATATATACCTTATTTGGAATCCGATGCATCCACCAAAACTTTATTTCAATCCATGAAGACATATAGTGTTCACAAAAAATCTTCCGGTATATTAAGGCTACCATCCTGCAACCCCAGCTACAATTCAAATACTATCTCTACTCCAAAGGGCTTCACCCATCATCCACCATATGGAAAATTAGTGTTTGAAATGGGTAAATCATAAAGATTTTATGGTTACTAATCTTGAATTTAATACCATCCTCATTGATCATCAATGGACGAATTCTAGCAATATTTAGTAGAGACAGTTGCAGGACATCACATGGATGGCAGATGATATTTTGGAATCCATACCCATCACATTGACCTACAACCCATACATGAAGAATATAGAAATGGATACCTAATCCCGTGGGTGTACTCTCTCTTGAGATTCACCCCATAATGTAATATAACCTGACCAATACCAGTACCCTCAAATTGAACCAATTCTTGGATGCCCTAATCCTGTCCATCACTAGTTTTCCTAGGTGGACTCCCATCTATGTGACTCTTCCTGTAAGTATCCACACAGTCAGTAATGCTGCAAGTAACCCAACATATAAAAAGTTCAGATCCCGACATTGTTTTATAATAAATCCCCGTGATTTGTATTGACATGTTTTTATGATCATCCAGTATAATTGTCTAGTTACCCTCTAAAATGATTCCAGAAACTGCTTCCCTCACTCAAGAATCTTCACAATATGGTCTTTAATAAGAAACAGACTGAACCATGATATGTAGGATATATTCTTTAGGATGGGATTGATCTGCAACCTCTCATTTCCCATGTTAAATAGATATCATGTCCGCATGGGGGTTCATGTCCTATCTCCCAAGATGTTCTCTGTCAGTGAGAATTCATCCTACATGTACCCTTCTAGGGGAATGCTTTAGATACATTGAATTTCCCAATGTTTGATGTCGACTACCCTATAGTAGAGTTGGAAAGTGTTTCTATTAGGGGGCCACCGACTCAATAGGTTGGGCATCAGGTCTTGCTGAGAGTAGAAATGGAATTGCGATGTCCAAAAAATCTTCAACTGCCTGATTTGTCGATGCTCAACCCCAAAATCCTCAAATGTTTGGTGTAACAAGTACACCCATTCCCACATGATTTTAAAATCCACCCCAAACCTATAATCCCATTCCTACCAGCCCTTGGATTTATCAGCAATAGTGCTCCAGATAGTGATAGGATAATGGAAGGGGAATTCTTCAACACTTGGTTCACCCCCACATCCATCTTTGTTTTCAGATTTTGGACTTAATGATCCATATCCCTATATTCCATCGTAGGATGACAATTTTTTGGGATTTTTAACTACATAAGGTCATCCTCATGTGTCACCCAAAATCGTGGTGTTCCAGATGTGAAACCTAACATTATAACCTCTTTAAGAATGTCGACGTTCCATATCAAGATATTAACACTCAGAAGATAATCCTTATGAACTTATTTTAACATACCAAGGAGAATATGATTATATGATACCACTCTACTCACACAGAGAATCTGAAGGTTTGAAATCATCCTATCCCTCCATGAAACATAGGATGCTTTGATAGCTTCCCTCTCAGCATCAGTTTATTCATTGGCTATCCTGGAATGTTCTTCGAATTTCTAAAGGGTATCAAGTGAATGAATGGTTATTTTTCATCCAAGATAGGAAGTTTCACATATGATAGAACCCATCCTCACAATAAATTTTCTCTAAGAAAGAAGTGGTAATGAGTCATCATTTGCACGTAAGACACCAATAGAAATCAAGATCTTTTTCACAGAATAAGGAGTCATTCGTAAACAAGATCAGAATCACCTTTCGTGAGTGAATGTTGAGGTATGGATCCTTTTTATCCAATGTATTAATAGCTGTGGACCATTTATTCTATGTTCACACAAGGATTATGTTCACCAAATTCGGTATTTTTCATCTACCACTGGAAATTTAATTTTCTCTTTAGCTTTTCCCATATAACTCGAGCTTCTGGTCCCCATTCAGCTCAGATTTTGGAGGTGAGGCATTTTTTGTGCATAATTTTGGTTGATCTCATCAATTTTAATACTTGAGAAATATAGAAAAACTTTGACTTAGTAAACTATCCAATGTACCCCAACGAATTAATGCATAAGATTATATGCCTGGGTGAAGGAATGAAATCAGCACACAATGAACTTTCACACAAAATGAAACATAAAATTTCTACTTCTGTGAGGGACTCCTTTTATTCCTCCACTGAAATTTAAATCTATAAATGAAAGGGAAACCTTTTATTTCGGTTAATTCTCTAGAAGATGAAACATCACTCCCATGTTCATAAGATAACTATTCCATGACCGCATTAAATACATGGCTACAAGTTATTGGATATTGTGAGACATGTCTCCCATGGTTACTTATTTATGTTAGCCCAATTGGTCCTAAACCTCACCCATTTCCTTTTATACTGTAGAAATTGCACAAATAAGATCCTTTTGTGTGCATGCTTACCAATGTTTAGTACCTCTTTCTCCCATAAAACTCATCTTACTCACAAGTCTTTAATGTTGTTCTCACCCTTTCCTAGGTGATACATGTGTTTTCCTCATTCAAAGGCTCCATGTTAGAACTACACTTCTGCACAACATCCTAATCATGCGTGCACCTACTCAGTGAAGCCCTAAAATATTTCACATAGTGATTTCATAGTCCCTCAAGTTGTGATTTATTTTGTGTTTCCCTACCTAATGATTCTTCGTATAAGTGTGCTAAGTGTTATTGATTCTTCGCATAGTTATTCTAATCTGGAAGGAAAATCCATATTGGAAGGAAAATCCTCCACCACACCATTGGAAGAAATTGCTTGTGCCTTCCCTTTCCCAAGTGCATGTTGGTGCAAGTCAAGAATTTCTAATGGATTAAAAGTGAGTCCCCATCATCCGAGTTGCGGGATGCTAAATTTCTAAGCACCAACATCCTCATCAGATGATGTTAAATTTTGATCGTCGCATGTGTGGCATGTTCAACTGAATAATAGAGGATATAGACAGTAACTTCCTCCCTCTCTCTCATACCCCCTGCGATTTTTCAACATGCGTGCCTTGGGTAGTGTCCATGTACGCCTCGACACACCTTGATATAATAATCATCGCACAATGACCATAACCTTCTCAAACATCAGGTCACGCTCCAGGGATTTCCCATCTGGAGTAGGTCCCAATCTTCACCAGTCCTTGTGGATGTATATTTCATGACATGATCATTAGTTCTGACACTACCTCTTGTTTCTCACACCAATCATGACTCAAGTGGGCATAGAGAAAGAACCAACCAAAAAATACTCTTCGGGATGTTAAACATGCGTAAGCCCCATCATATCCTCAGGTCTCTAACCATGTGTAACACCCATTCCCCCCTCATTCCTGAACTATGTGGTCTTTGATCCATGTATTTTATAGGGTACGTAGGAAGCCTTCCCATGGTTCTAGACAAATATCCATCCATCATGACCACTTCACGTCGGTTCACATTTATCCTGCATGATGTTAAACCATAGGATCCTTCATTACATGAACTAAATGGGTTTCGATCCCTATCTTCAAAATACGGTAAGTAGGATGCCTCCATGAGGTTCAATTGCAGCTAATGGAAGATATTGGTATGCATTTATAGGGGAACACCTTCTCATATCTTCAATTAATTGTGTTTAGATCAACCTTAATAGTGTGAAACCTTTCCTTTTTTGGAATACGCAAACTAGGGGTCCGCCCTCACTGGGTGTTCTAATCCATATTTATAGTAAACCTTCCGGTTGATCCCTCCTAGGTTCATGACTATGTGATCCACTCCCAAATGTGTTATGATCAATACGATCCATCTATTCTAGATGTCAAACCCATGACATACCCATTGTTTAAAATGGTAAGCTGAGGAAAACCATGAAGTCATGCCTCTAGAATACGGTTCCCTATATACAATGTGAGATACCTCATTCTTTCATTCTCTTGAAAAAGACTATCATAAAGAAAAAATCAGGTCTACCTCTGTTTTAGTGTCCAGACATGCCATCGATGCTCAACATGACTACTCTACTGATCAAAGGGTTTCTACCTTGATCTAACCCTTTGGAATGTCTCGAAAGAAGTATCATAATTAATCAGTGTCCACAAAGAAAAGGCACTGGGAAGAGTTTCATGAACAACATATTATTCTTTAAGGGATACCCAGACTAGTTAAAAATTTTTATGGAGGGATCCTTAGAAGGAGAAACCAACATCCCATCATCTCATTTTGATCAAGGGCCAAACACCGCTGAAGAAAGTGGCAGATGCCTCATGACTTTGGAATGAAGGAATGCTTAGTATGATGCAAACCATCAGTGAGCATCGACCATGACACGTGGTACGACACACCACAATAAAATTTTTAGAAACAACTATCATGGTTCACATCTTATCAATCTATAGAATATTAGGATTAATGATACACTATTAGTGTTAACTTGGAATGCTACTATGTAAAGGTCTATGATAGTAGATCTTGACTGTGAATGAATGTTACCATTTAAATTACAATAACATAAGATTTTTCCTAGGAAAGTGGACTTTAGCATTATGAGGTATCAAGATATATGTTTCTTATTTCTTATTAAAGGAGGAGATAAGATAAATTTGGGTTGATATTGATGGTATATATATTGCGGTTAGGAAAGCCCTCTTCTATGAAAACAATTTATCCTGACCCAATTTAATATCTATTATATTGGAAGGTAACAGTTTAGTGCATGAAGGTGAATATAAAGTAACAAAATGTAGTTCTTTTTTCTTAATCCAGGTAACATGAAAGTGGATGATATATAATTAGAATCCTTTGTGGATGAAGCTGGTGGTTGATAATGAAATGATTTATGATACAGTGCAATATCTTAATACACCTGAATAAAAGGATGACCCTAGCTTAGATACAAATTAAGTAGTGAAGTACTCCTTTAATGAGGAAGTTAATGGTGAAATTCTAGTAGAATATATTTTAACTCCTGAAGAAGAGTCAGTATCTATTTCAGTAGAAGTGTCCACTGAGCCTGATGTGTATAAGATCCATGTTCTATCCTATAGACTAGCTAGTCCTCCACTTTATCTTCCTGATAGATAATTATTTCTTAGAGAATATGATGAATCATAATTGAAAAAGGTTTATAATAGTCATCTTATGAAAATATAGAGGATGTGGTGGTGCTTTTAGATGATTCTGTGTATGATACTGATGGAGGTGATAGAGATGACTAATAACACCCTTATCAAACTATGAATGATTCCATCAGAAAATCCATTGGTGATTGGTAGGGTATATACCATTTTATATTATCCTAAAAGAATCTAGAGATAGAGATCATCTAGATACTTTATTAGAAATGGATTTTTTAATCCATACCGATTCAATCACTTTTGATAAAGATGACTATGAAGCACTAGACATGGGGGTTAAATTCCCACGATATAATCTTCTTGGATTGATATATTCTATGTTAGATGATTAAGATGATGATCCGGAATTTTTATTAGAGCATGGTAGAACTTCCATTTTTCTATACCCAAAGGATCCTAAAGGATGCTAAGGGGTCATTTTTATAATGGACTGATACATAATAACTTTCAAGGAATTTTCGTTTATAAGTACTTTTTATAGAGACTGAACATGAGAATTTTATTGTACCTAGTTAGAAGAGGAACCCCCTAGACTAAGCTCATTGAAGAGTACTCTAGGATGATAATCACCTTGTTTGTTGCTTATATACATCTAAGGATTTTATTGAAGGTGGAATAGCTTGATATTTATAATAGTAGGTTAAGAAAGCATATTCATTCCACCTGGAGATCTATAGAGTATATGATTGCATGTTTTACATGGAGAGAGATTTATCTTTTGGATAGGTTTGAGTCTCTTTATACTCCTTGACCATATTCTTCCAGAAATGCACCTCCTCCAGTTCCTACATCAGTGGATGGTGTCATGATTAGATCTATAGTCAGAGACGAGCTACATGTTATGGTGGATAGTCTATCTTATTCTCACGAGGAAGCGCTTCTCCAGAAAAATTCACATGGCGATCATATTTAGAAATTGGTTAGATAATGTATAAATAAGACAAAGAGTGATAAATATATTATCACTAAATTTATTAATTATGATCTCACAATGATATAAACCAAGATTGATCATAATTAACATTCTATTTTCCTGTCTAAAAACATGAGAATTCCTCTTATGAATAGGGACTTTATAATAAGGTGACACAATTTAATACATTGGAATCCCTGGTAAATAATTTAATGGAAGAGTAGGATATTTTCTTTTCGACTATGGAGCATGGTGGTCGAGTGATCACACTGTTTCTAGAGTTGATGGAACCATTTTTTACACCACCATAAAAATAATCCTAGAACCTTCAGTTATACCCTTGTCTCGATCCATTTTTACACCCAATTTTCCACTTTTTAGACTTCATGTATTATTGTTAGCCTTTGTTGACTTAATCCCATTTGGGAATTAAGTATGCCTAGTCCCATGGAGTCTACTACTCTATTTCATATTATAAATGATTCATGAAACTGAAATAAAGGTTTTGAGAGGGATTTTTTACCCTATAATATTTTTGTGATATAATTTATTGACATTTATATATAATGATAATACATAGTTTATTTATATTTATGTCTCTTATTTTTATTTAAATTCTATTCATTTTAAAAAAATTAAACCCAAAAGGTGGATTGTTGAATGGAATTTTCATTTGATATGAATAATTATTTGGAATATCACATAAGTAATTGTATGGATTGAATGGATAATAATGAGCATCACATATTGAATTGGAAGTGGAATATATTTTCCCTTTTAATATGATATTCTACTATTAAATCCACTTTATATGATTATGAATTCCCATATTTTTGATAATCCAAAAGAGGAATATTTTTAACATCTTGGGAACTATATTATATTAATGATAATATATTATGTTTGTATGTTTATAATGATTTTAGTGATTAATGACTGTAAATAGTATTTGAGATACTATATGTAAAATATCCTAAGTCTTGTGCTACCGACTATCCAACAAGTAGTTAAAGAATGTTACCACTAGTTTAAATGTACTACTGCCATGTTCTACCATAGGGTTTTTCTACTACCACTACTTGGTAGATCTACTATCTGTAGTAGCTACCATTACTCACTTTTACTATCATTTCATCTATCCGACAGCTAGTATGATATGGCTATTGCTGAGAAAAGATACCATTGTATAATACTCACTATACCAAAATCAATGTTTAGCGGCGGTTTATTAATCCACCTATAAAACATTAATTTTTTTCAAAATTCCAACACTTATCCCCTGATCCTCGCACTCCCCCTGACCCCCTCAACCTCCCATAGCCATAGACTCGCCATGCCACACTGTCAATACCAAGAATCACCAACCCTCACCGTGCCTCTCCACCGATCCTAAGCCTCGCCGCTTCTCACCGCCAATCCCGACCCTCGCTATCACTCTGTGTTATGATTGTTGGATTCTAGAGGATGTGTTTTGAGGTTATTTAAATATATATATTCATATAATATCATTGATGATCATTTTGTGATAGTTCTAGAGATTCCAAAAAAAATTGACTTTAATTATAATAACAAAACTATATGATTTCATGATTATAATTTGGAATAGTTTCAAATATAGAGATCATTTTGTTACAAATTTTCATAGAATTTATAATTTTTAATATTGGAAAATAACATCATGGTATTTTGGGATTTAAATGGGGGGAAATTATTTTAAGAATACTATTTTATGCAGAATTATGTAATACTAGAAACCTAAAATTGATTATTAAATCATTTTTACATAATGTTCTTAAATCTAGAGGGAGATGGAATTTATAGTGAATCTAGATAAGGAATACATGGACGAGGTGAAGTGGATTTTCCAATATAGAAATTGTTTGGTAGACCTTGAACAATGTTAAAAATGTAATAATCTATTGTAGGGGTTTGTGTACATGGACATTGGAGGAGATTCAAAATCACAAACAATACATCTTGTTTTGTGTTTAACTTTGTAGGGTTGGTTGTGATTTGCCTATATTAGTTGTAACCTATAGTTTCTCTATCAGAAATTCTTGCTGGGTTTTTATTTATTATTGAGGTAGGTAATCAATTGACCCCGTTGAAAGTTTTATTAGAGTAATTAAAAATAATTTAAAAAAATACATTGCTCTAAAATAGAGAGAAATAAGTTATCTTGCAATGAATATGATGTTATAATAAAGAAAAAACACATTCAACTGATGTGTCACATCATATGGAATATTATAGAAGATATGGTGTTAAATATATAAATGTTTTTTTGAAATTATAATCCATTAAAAATAATTACTAATGTCTTGGTCTGGGAAATTTTTGATGATAATGTATATTAGATATTCTTGTCTGATAGGTGATCAATTGATAAGAGAATCCACATCTGAAGAGATTATTTAAATGTTTCTAAAGTGACCAAAGACATATTGGAATCCTTTAGATTCATCTATATGTTAGATATTGTTTGTATTGGATGTGTGAAAACCTTTTTCAATCCATGTATCTAGAATTTTGAAAGGAGAAATTTTGAATCAGGATACAAAACCAAATAGAGGTGGGGACAAAAAAACCAAGGGTCTATATGTGGTAGTATTGGTGATGAAATGATTTTTTTACAGAAAATTATAAGAGGGAGGATAGATGATTTTTTAATAATAAACTAGTCATTTAAATAAGAGAGGTTTGTGAATCGGTGAGATTATGGAACTTTCCTTGACCAAGAATTTTCATTTCTAATTTGGACACAATTACAAACCAGATGGATGCAATTTAAAGAAAGGGAGGATAATTTTTTCTTTGGGAATGGATTTTGGTTAAGGATGACACATATCCTAATTAAATCAATTTATTACATTATTTATGAATATATTAATTATAATTATCTTGTGAATAGTAAATAAAAGTCAATCACATTGGGGGTTAACATTGTAAAAAACATGTGATCCTTGTGTTCAGGTTTATTTTTTTAAAACTGGTAAGTGATCATTTATAATGTCAAGGGTTCATTGACTTTACTAGTTAAATATGGTCATTTTTAATGGAATTTATAAAGACATTGTAATATTAATTCAAACCCCTTCATAGAAATAAATATCAGATCACCCAGGAACATTAGGTAATTGGGATGAAAAACCTTAGTGAAACCCATAGTTCATTGGAGCTAGCATAAGTGTATGGGGATAGAATTTTATACTAAAATTTATTTTTTATAATTTAATCCTAGTTAATTTATTAAAAATTTCTATGATGGTTGGAGGAAAGAGATGCACTGATAGGAATGCCTAATGTGGTGGATACAATATTCAATGTGATGATTGTCCGTTTGTTCAAAAAACATCATAGGTGCTAATATTGAAAAAATAATGGTTTTATTAAAAAAATAACTGATGTTATGGATAATAACCATATCCATAGGAAAATTCATACACCATCATGGCATTAACCAGAGGAAATAAGTTATTTTATTTTGTGGGCCCATGGAAACACATATAGTTTAATAGTGGGTATCATCATTTAAAATGATAATTAATATAGGGGAACTCTATAAACATTAAAATGATTTTTAAACAATTTAACAATTTTAAGAAAATTTTGATTAATGGTGTTCATTAATAAATAATATAAATAATGAATTATAAATCTATTCTATGTAATGGTGTGATTTCATGAGGTTATTTCTTGAGAAATACTTCCTAAAAAATATAAAAAATAAGATGAGATGAAAATTACTTGAACTAAAGTATACTAATAATGCATCCACATTGATATATAATGTTAAAATTACTCAGTTATAAAGGTATTATTTTTCATTTTTCATTGATCTAGAAATTAATTTTGATATATTTTATAATGGATTAATACCAAGTCTTTATAATATTTTATAAATCCAGGAGGTCAATATTTATAAAGGGATTTTATGATAAACTCTGGATATTTAAATAGATTGATTTAGTAGTCAATGATATTGGAGTATTTGATAATATTTTTATAGTAGATAACCATACTAGAAGTTCATCTAATAGAGAGGGAGAAAGGAATAACTTTTAGTATCCCACATGTAATAAACCAACCCAAGATACCCATGAAAATCCATGATTCATCCAACTATAAGCCCTAAAATGAATTCTTAATCACTAAGGGATAGAAATTAGTTCATGAGAATCAAACATACTATATTGGGAAATATTTTACCTAATATAATATAATACAAGACAAGTGTGTTCCACCCTAAAACTCAGAATAGCCTTCCAATAAATTGGTGGGTCATACATGCATGATAAAAAGTTTTGAATTAACATATAACCAAACATGGCATAGAAAGTCAATACCAAATATAGACAAGAAGTCCAATTCAAATATTAAACAATATGTACAAAAATAATTCTAATATAAAATAAATAATGTGATGGTATTCTTATTTGGATGAATATATATGAGATACCAAAAATAACCAAAAAATGACCCATTGTAACTCATCAATGTGTGAATAAGTGTTATATACGACCTATACACCTCCTTCAAAACCCAAAATATGATATAATAATCCCACTACCTCATAGAGTATCCTTTCCTTTAATTGGGTAAAATAATTCAAAATCTATATACACTATAAGGGTGGCTATTGTGTGTCAGTATAACAAGCCCCATTGGATTACACCACATGTTGTAACACCCTATTCTCACCTTTATGTGTATAATTTTATTATATTATATATTATCATAAGTTTAAATTGTTTTGCGATTAAAAATATAATCACATTCATACTTTTATATAATGTAGGGTTTCCACATCGTTTTTTGAACCATGGATGAAAATAGTGTAAGTAAACAATGAAACCTACTCGAAAAGGGGAATTGTTTTTTTAATTATTTTTTCCTTAATTTCATTCCAAACTTTGAAAAATAAGTTCTAGAGACCTAACCCTAATAAATCTCTCCCTCTCCCATCCTTCCATAGAGTAATCTAGGTGATTTATTAGTGGTTTCTTATTCAAATCATAAGGATATGGTCTCTTGACTCTTATCCTTCCTTATTATCTTTTTTTATTCCTTGGTTCTCACCTCTTCTATAACCCTATTAGACATGGTGTTTTAACCTCATGTATAGGGATGTATCAAATGGGGGTTCTTGTTCAATAGATATTGTGAATTTTCTCCTATGACCTCATATTATATTATTCCTCGAATGTGATGAGAATTGTTTCTTTAAGGTTGGTGTGTCCATACCCATCCTTTTATTTAGGAGTCATTTTAATGATTGTATTTTTAAATGTTTTTTATTAACTAGAAAACTAATTTATATGATACTTGTGATTGTTTTATCAAGGAAAATAACAACTTTACCATTTCTTCCTTATGGAGAAATCAATATAATTCATTATGATAATGTATTTTAATTTATAATGTAATTATATGCATGTCATGTGTTTGATAAAAATTCAATAAAGTTTTTCACTATAATAAATTAATTACACATTTTGTTTTCAACTAAATTTATTTATAATAGTTGGTACTCCATGGCTGAATCATTTTTCTTACCTAAAAAGGATTTTCTTTTTTAGGAAATGCATTATTAACCTTAATTATTGATTGTGATTTTAATTTTATATTGTGTGTATATTCATTGGATTTCACAGTTTTTGGGTTTTAATTGTATGATAAAGAATTAGGAAACTCACATGTGTAGAGGATTCCATGGATTTATAAATAATGTTATACATTTGTGTTTTTGCTAAAAATAGAAGTAAGGAAATAAGTGGATAAAGAATAAGAAAGAAATTTAGAACTTCATGGATTAATTATACTGATTTGTTGAGGAATTTCAAGTTTCCATATATTTTCTTGTTCTGGACCAATTAAATAAGGGTCGAAGTTCACAATTCTGCACCATTTTCTTCATCGATGAATTATAATATTCCAAAATGTTTTATTATTTTTTCAAAGTGTTTTTAATTCTTATTTCACATATGGTTATACAAAAATTTAAAAGGTCGTGTATGGTTTTTTAACATATTCAAATTTTTGAACACTATTATATAGGAATATATTTTCCTATTTGGTAATTGTTATGTTTTTAATTTTTTTTATAATATGTAGGAATATTGTGATATATATGAATAAAATCTGGATCACATCACTGAGGAACACACCTCAATATGAGAAGGGTTTAGAGGTGTTTTTATATTTGGAAATTTCTAATTGATCTCTTGGTGAGAGAATAATATGTCCATGTCCGAAATGTAAATTTAGAATATTTTTTAATAGATATGATGTTTATGAAAACTTTATTTTGAAGAAATTACCTGCTCATTATTTGGGTTGGATTTGGCATGGAGAGTCAGATGTTACAGAATGGTTGATTACTAATTTCAATCCACAGAATGAGCTCCCAACTTCGTCTAAAATGGAAAATTAAATGAAAAACCTTATAAATGATGTATTTGGTATTTGAAGACACCAACATCAACACAAAAACAAATAATATTAACTAGTTGATGTTGCTATAAATAAGAACATGACGAGTGATGTTTTTGAGAATATAGGTCTACCAGATCAAGATTACCACATATCATTGGATCCTCCTCTTGATTTTGTTGAGACTAATGTAAGAGAAAACTTCACTAAGTATCCATATGTATTTCATGGTTTAGTTGATGACAAAAATCAATAGTTTTATAGTGGATGTCGGATATATGCAAAAACTTCATTTCTACTGAAGTTGTACCATATCAAATGCCTATGCAGAATTAAAAATAAGGCCATGTCCATGATATTGGAATTTTTGTGTGATTCATTTCTGAAAGAAAATATCCCCGAGTATTTTTATTATAAAAAAAGTTGTTATCAAGATTGTTCTAGATTATACAAAAATTAATGCATGTCTTAATGATTGTATGTTGTATTGGGGAGAGGATTCAAGAAGACCATATTGAAATTTTATTCACCTAGATGGATGTATATGGCTGATATTGGACATCTAAATGAACTTAATACCATGAATAAGAAGAAAATGAACACACCTACAAATTTTTGGTGTTACTTTCCTTTAAATCATCGATTGAAAATGTTATTCATGTCATCGAAATCCTCCGAAAACAAGAAGTGGAATTCATTTGATAATAACAATGATAGGTTAAAGAGACATCAAAGAGATTCATAGTCATGGAATACGTTTAATTCATTACATCTGGATTTTTCATATGATCCTAGTAATGTTTGATTTGGATTGGTTGCCAATAGATTCAACCCATTTGGGACCTTGAGTACCTGTTATAGAATTTGGTCGATTGGTTTGACCCATTACAATTTTCCTCTGTGGATGTGCATGAAAAAAAAAATATTTCATCATTTAGATGATTATTCTTGGCAAACAATCACTAGAAATTATATTTATGTATACTTTCAACATTTAATAGAATAATTATAGGTGTTATAGAGCAATGATGTTGAGACATGTGATCCATCTTTTAGCACAATGCTAAAAATGAATGCTTCCCTAATGTGGACCATTAGTGACATTCCTGGACTTGGGAATTTATCTAGTTGGAACACTAACATGGGTTTGGATTTTCATATTTCTAACATTGATTTTTCTCCCAAGTGGCTACCACATAGTAGAAAATAATGCTTCTTGTACTATCGAAGATATTTCGATGCATCTCATAGATTATGGCTGAACAAGTGAAAATTCACCAGTTTAATTGATCGTATACCACCTCCAAAGTTATTATTAGGTTCTAAAATATTGACACAAATTGGAAATGTTGAAATAGAATTGGGGAGGCTTCATCATTTGAATGATAGTGGGAAATGAGTTCTAAGTGTATCATCTAGTGAAATCAGAACACAAAAAAGGAAGAAAAAAAGTATATTCTTCAAACTTATGTAGTGGAATCTTAATTTGTTGCGGCAAAATCTTGATGTTATCATTATTGAGAAGAATTTATGTGATAATTGTATCTTCACATTTCTCAATGAGCATATAAATTTGAAAAATCATATCAATGCTAGGAAATACTTACAAGTAATGAACATGAAGCTTGATATCTCGCCAGATGAGAATGGAATGTATGATCCTACAATTTTGAAACAAAAAATAGGGATAAATATATATTCCTTCACATTTTAAAACATGTGATGGTATCTGATGGGTATTCAAGTAACATATCAAGGAGTGTTTACTTAAATAATCATAGGATACATGGATTGAAATTCCATGATTCACATATTTTGTTACACCAGTTAATTCCATTGGCATTTCATACATTATTACTTGAAAAGGTTACTACTATTATAATAAAATTCTGCACAATTTTCAAGACAACTATGGGAGAAAAATATATAACCATTTTAGGTTGACAACCTTCAAGAGAGATTTGTTTTGACAATTTGTGCAATAGATATTATCTTTTCTCCTTCTTTTTTTACTGTCATGATGTATTTAACTGTGCATTTGGTTGATGAAGCTAAATTAGGAGGCCCCGTACAGTATCAATAAATATATCCAATTGAGAGGTACTTTATTTATATGTTATCCAGTTAATTAAAAAATTATTATTACTTCATTAAATACATAATTATGTTTTGTTATATTAATTTATAGATATATTGGTCATTTGGAATCATACGTGAAAAAAATGCTCAACTTAAAGGCTCTATTTGTGAAGGCTATTTGGTAGAGGAGTGTCTTACCTTTTTTTCTTGATACTTGAATGATATTGAGATAATATTCAATCGATTTGGACATGTTTATGATACATCAAATCAATCTAAAATAAATGGGAAATCAAAAAATATTTCCACTATTAGGCGATCAGTTGGGAGGAGCTCAAATGTTACATAAATAGAAATGGAATTATTACAGGCACATAGATATGTTCTACTGAATAGTGAAATTTTTGATCCATTTATTGATGATCTGAGGATACAAATAGAGATATGAATGAGAGGAAGAACACAAAATAAAAATGATATAACAAAAGCTATTAATAAAGAGATTGTAGAGTGGTTAACACAACGTGTATGTTCATAAATAATGAAATCAATACAGATATTTGTTTGATACATATATTTTGTAAATCTAATAATGTATACTAATTTTTTCAGAACTTGAATACTGATACTCGAGCAGAGTTCTAAGAATATTTTATGTTTGTTTTCTTGAGGTCCTCTAAAACAAGTTAGAATGTTTGACAATTACAACGTGAATTGATTTTGATTCCGTACCATTGATCATGAAGAAATTTTGAAAACATAGAATAGTGTAATATTTATGTTTAATAATGTGTAATACTATGGAAAATCAACTGATATTATCAAATTAAACAACCATGGATATTTTTCAGTTGTTTGTTTCAAGCAAAATTGGGTGGATATTATCAGGGGTGTTAAAAGAGATTCACTGTAATTTCCTTTTGTGAACATCTCTCACTTTATGGATGTTGGTGACCGTAAAATATATGATCCATATATATCATCATCATAATAAACAAATGGTATATTATTTAAAATATTTCATGGATTAAGGGTGGAGTGTAGTTACTAATGTAAATCAAAGAGACTTGTATGATATGTGGGATGAAGTGGAATATTTGACCACTAACATTGAATCCCATCAACAGAAAGAAGAATACATATTTTTCCATAACTATATTGAAAATATTAGTATTTCAAGAGTGGATAAAGTAGATCTAGTAATGATGGACGAAGAAACCAACATGATTGAAGGATAAAATGATTGTATGTGCAGTTATCCTTTCATTTATCAACCACTAATTTGATTTTTGCGGTCAGCCATTATCATTGTTATGTATATTTTTATTGTTATTACTATAAATCTGCTATCATTTCTATTTTTGTCTTCATGAATTATTCAAAATATATGTTCTGAACATTATTTTATATAAATAAATGAATGGAATGCCAAGGAAACTTTATACTCACACTACAGAGTTATATAGTTTTTCTAGAAGCTGATCGACTCTCGTAATCTGATTGGTAGTTTAATTATTTATTATATAATGTTATATATTTAATATATTAAATTGTTGATTTATCGTTTTTAATGTAGTCACCGATTTTAGGCCACTATGAATCCTAAACAAAACTGTGGATAAATATTAATAAAATATTTTATGGGAGTTTTGTTAATGACATTTCCAAAGAAGTTGAAATATGAATTCAATTTTCATTAAAATAAAATATTATTAGTTTTCACAATGTTAATATATATTAATTATAATAAAAATGATAGTTGATTTATAGGTAAAAAATAAAGACCTATTGGATGTCAATCCCACATTATCCTACACAGAATCCCAGGATGAGCTCGTTTGTAATGTCCTTGGGATGGGAATTATGGTCAAGTGCATGGATGGGTTTCATAGTTTAGCATCTACGGTATTTAGCATACAATCGGGGATTACAAGCGATGACTAGAGGTGAGATGGTAAATCATAAAACATCAAAATCATTTACTTCAAAAACAATTATTTATTTTATGTTTAAATATAAATAGAAAAAAAATTTAGTTATCCTTATAATAGTCTTGCAAGTTCCAATAGCAGGAAGTAGAGATGAAGATGAAGAGGGTGACAAGCAGAGTTCATCATTGGAAATGATTTGTGGATTGTGTTTGTTTATGTTTCAATATGTCTAATATAGGCAATTTTTTTTTTAACTTTTTCAAATATTTTAAATGGGAAGGAGACAACGAGATCCCTATGTATGTGTTGTATAACCATGTGTGTATATGCTGTGTTTTAACGGGATGTGGATATTGGAATTTTCATATGACCATATATGATGTTTAGTTTCTTGTATATCTTTTACATATAGGTTGATTCATTTAGTATGTTCTGTTTTGTTTGATTCTTTCAATGTATTAAGAAATGTATTATTTATTTCAATGTGTTGTTTTCCATAATCAATGTGTTGATTATTTATGTTTTGGTTTGAATAAACGTATAATGATTATTTAGTTTTAACATGTTTTTTCTTTGTACATAGATGATATATTTGACGATCTAGTAAAATTTTATGTGTAATTGTTTTGTTGTTCGGACTATAGGTTATGGGGCTGCAGAACATCTAGCTTGTTTTCTTAATTCATGATATAGAGGTAGTTTTAACCACTACTAGATATATTTATTTTTAATGGTAGTATTAACAACTGATGTATTATGGGTTTTTAGGGTTAGTGGGTAAAACCTATGCTAAATATGAAAAAATGATTCTTTGTAGTAATTTTATCTATATTAGTGGCATTTTTTCCATAAAAAAGGACATGATTTAGTGGCTGTTGAAAACCATCTATAAATCCCAGTTATTTTTTAAGCGAAAATCACCCCCAAAATAATGAAAATTGTCACAATATACATCTTCTATGACAATTTATAGAAAACGATATGAAATAGATGAAACCACTGCACGTTGATTGCATACACCAATTATAGAGGATGTTTTTTGAAACCATAATAGAATAATATGATAGTGACTTAAACCACCACTAGATAAATAAACATGCCGCTATATGGTTAGTTTATTTTAGTGACTTTTTCTGGACTAATCTATCATCTAACAGATCTACTACTGGATTAATGTTTCTACTGCTAGATGATGCCACTACTATGGGGTTCCGACACCAGATAAAGACACCACTATCATTACATGGATATACCTACATGAATGTATATCATTTCTCTATTCCACCACTCAGTGAAGTGCTACCAACATAAAAATATACCATTCAGAAGAGCTACTGTCAATGAAGCTACTGTTAGATAACTACTATAGCTCTATATGATTTATTTCAAAATTAATTCAACAATGTCTAGTTTTCACATTTAATGATGTCCAAAGGAATGTGGATTTAAGGATGATAATTTTTAAATAACACCATGAATTTCATAATAAAAAGGCCAGACTTTCCCAGATCTATTTCTCAGTATGCAGATCTCGATTATTCTAATATTATCCTATAATAGATAATTGGTCCTAGAGATGTATAAATTATGAATAATTTTCCTTGTGAATGATTGTGTAAAATAGTGTCACATACATGGAACAAAAACATAGTCACTGATTTTTTGAAACAATAAAATATATGTGGAAGAAAAATGCACATTTACAAACTAGAAATAGAAGTAATACATAATTTTATGACCTCCTATTTTCATGTATTTTTTAAAACGTATTCATGATCATTAAAAGTAAATATTCAACAGCTCATGAACAACAGAATTATTGAGAAATAGTATGAAATCTCATATTTAAAAAATTAGCTTTCTATTTATTCTTTATATTTGAGTTGTGTTTTTGTTTTACACTATTTATTTAAAAAAACAATAAACTATGCTAAACTGTAGAGTTCATGACACACACTCTCTATTTGCTTCACATTAATTCCCACATACAACTGTATAAGAGGATGTATGTGACCTATTCTGGGTTTTCTACCATGTATAACTTTGGAAGAGGCTTTATTCTTAGAAATTATTTTAAGAGATTTCTTTAAAAAAAACCAAGTTGTAAGTTAGTTTGTTTTTATTATAAACTATATATCCATGGGTGGTTTATAAGTGTACGGGCTAATGTATCATCTTAGGACCAAAACCCATGTTAAAATTCCTCTAGCATTTTTTTTACGTTATTTATTACATGATAAATCGTTCCTTATTTTATATACCAAACCAGTTTACTATTTTATATTAAACAATATTATTATACTCTCATATTGAACAAAAATTAGTGATTTATTTCCTCTGTTTGATATGAGTATATTAGTTTCAAATGTTGGAAAAAATTTAATTTAATTTTAATTGAGCTATGGTCTGGTTTTTGAGGATTTTTTTTAAAGATAAATTATATATTGGTACTATTTTTTAACTATGATTTTTCATTAAATTGTGGATAAATTTTTTAAATTATTTTAAAATATAAATTTTATTTGAGACTCAATTCACCACCCTCATGAGCTATGTACAAGGATCAACAGTTATCATGCCTATATATATATTGTAGGATCAATATAGGTTTGGGATAAAAATATTTATTGGTAATCAATTTTATTTGAGTTATTAAGTGATGATGTTTCAATTTGTACACAAATATGGATAGTTAAAATTTTATTTTATTTGATTATTCATATCCCTAATGTATCACTCCATCTTTAAATTTGTTATTTTATTTTATTTTTTCTCCTAAGGATCTTATATATTATGTTGTATTTTATATTAATTTGGATATGAATAGTTTTATTTATGATATTTTTTCATGGTTTATCAGTTACATTTGTTTATGTTCCATTTTTTTGTTTATTTATGAAACCACTATTTTATATGTGAATGGATCTCTAACATATAGTTTGGTCATGTCAAATATTCAGGAAGAAGTTCAATGTTTATTCTTATTTATTAAGGGTAATCATTCACTCTCGTTTAATATTTGTTGTGATGACATTAGTTTCTTTCCCATGGGGATATGAAGTATCCTTGATCCTTGCTATAGACTTGATCAGGTATATAGATCAGGGGTTTCCGAGTTTGGTTTTGGAAATAATTATACCATATCTCAGCTTTTATTTATGACATGGTTGTATATTAGAGTTGGTAATTCCAAAAATCAAGAGTCATGTGTCCAGAAAGACAATATATCCCTTTCTCATTTTAATCCCCATGTTACCATGTGTTTCAAGATTGAAAGAATTTATTTTAAATTATTTATTCATATATTTATTTAATTTTTAATTTTATAGATGATTTTTTGAATATTTTTAAAGTTACATGGAATTTTGGTTATTTTTCATTGTCCTAGTTAAAATTATAAATGATTTGAATGTGAGTTAGTATATTGAGTATGGAAAACCAAATGGATCCCTTACACATATTTTTTATTAGCTCTTAGTGGATGTTGAGTGGTTAGTGAACAGTCCTCCATATCATGCAACCGGGAAATGTGCATCCACAAATCCATTTTAAATTCATACTGAATTGCTTTCAGATTCAAAAATTAATTTTTATGATAAATATTTATTATTTAGGATGAAATAAAATAATTTTTATATAGCTGTTATGTTATTGGGTGTATTTTGTTAATATATTTTGTTAGAAAATCATGATTTAAGATGTAAAGGTTACATTTTGAAATTAAGAAATTAATTTTAGAAAATAGTTTGAAATGATCATGATGTTTATGTTTTAAAAATGGAATCAATAAAGAAATTTTGAAATGATAAACTGGTTTTCAAGTGGTAATTTAAGAATTTGAGACTAGTGTGTGATATTTTGACCATTATTTTAAAATATTTTTAAATGGATGGTAGTTTAATTTAATTTTTTGTGTGATTAAATAATTGTATTACATGTAAAATTTTAGTTTTATAGAATTAATGGGTGTGGTGTAAGCGGGTTTCTTTTAATGTTTAAATATTTTTCATTTGTTTTTAATTGATATCCATGGTATTTAGTTTCATAGATTATGAATCTATTATGATTTTTTGATTGTCATTTTTGATTATATCCTTTTATAATACAACCTAAGGATGTATTGATGAAATATCAGTGGAAATTTTTGGATGATTCTTCACATGTGTACCCATAAATTGATCAACTTGGATATTACATTCCTATTTTTTGGATGTCAAATCCTCCTGTCATATATGGTCATCATGACTCCCATGGATCAGGTGAATGGTTGTTGAATATTTAATTATATTTATACTTTTTTAACACCTTGAGACTCTTGAAGCTAATATAGTAACCTTTATTCTTGAATGTTTGATCCTGATGCGGTGAAGGTCCATCATTTGGATTGAACCCTAGAAGGAATGTTCATAGTATGGTTTTAAGGCTTTATTCATCCAATAGTATTTACTTGAGTCTATAAAAGTTGATAAGTAAATGGAGTATTCCTTCCTATATCAGGTTGATTAATCAATTTTACAGTAATCTTTTCATTATATTATACTAGTTATCTATATTATTGAGGTGTCATTTGATTAATCTTTAAAAGCATATAATTTTGAAAAAACTTATCTTCCAGATCTTTTATTGACCAGATGTGATTTTTTATACCCTATTATGTATAATTGTTGTGGGTGTGTTTTATATTTTTTGTTATCATGACATGGATACTTGATATGGTTGTTGCATCTTGTATTAATTTTTTGTAGTTATATCATTCCAAGAAGGGAATAGATAAGTGAGTCTATTATGAGTGGATGGGTGGTGGTATAAATTGGCCATCCAATTTATTCTTATCATACTATTCTTGTAAAAAGACACAAATATACCATCAGTACAAGAAACTATGTCATACTAAGATTTAGTGTTAGGAAAATCTAAAGTCCTTCCATAGTTATGGACATCTGGACTATGTGAATAGGTTTTATACAGGAGTCTCACACTATAGGTTTCGATCCTAATACCTTTTAGAAGATCATCTAGTTTATCCTATAAAAAATAATGTTAATAAAACTTCTTGTTGAGGTATTCCTTATTATTATATGTTCTCTATATCTTTTTTGTTTCGATTTCATCTATTTAAAGTTGTGGGATCTTTTAATTTTTGTTTATTTTTGGACCTTGTAGTGGATAGTATTTTATTCATATAATTCATAATCCTTAGCAGTTAGTTCAAAGGATAATATATATTGTGGATGGATTCTCATTTGGGTTATATGAGGATCCAGAGATTGAAATTAATGACGAATTACATTCTCATAATCAGTCATTCATTATTTATAGATGTTTTAGTTTAAATTTCTCATTTTTTTGAGATTTAGTATGTAATGTCCATCCTATTGTATTTTTACACTCTTTCGAAAGGTTGAGTAGTTTTGATTCTTGTTGTGGAGAGAGGTTATTAGAAATAATGATGGGAAGTTGTTCAATTCCCTCAAGATAAGAATATTTTAAATTATAAGGAGGGATTTAATTTCAACACCAGTGGTTTTTTTATTGAGGGAGGGGATTTAGGGGGAGTGAGGTACATGAAACTATCTATCTGCTCATGTTTATTCACAAAGGACAAAGAATCTATTGAAATGATATTTATAGAATCATCGACGATCATGGGTACCTCAGAATGAACACACTCATCAATTGAAGCACAAAATTTACACTTTTCAAAAACCGCACAAAACTCATAACATGAATCAAAACTCTAATCATCAAAGGGTGAATAAGAGGAAAATGAATTAGATTATGTTTTTAGGAGATAATTGTGTGTGTGTGCATCGTTTGAGAGAACTTCCATCGAATAGACTTGAAGAGTGGTGTTCCCTTTAACAGGGTGTTTCATAGCCTCAAGGATGTTAAAACATACCTTTTCTCCTACGAACTCCAGGGACAACGTACCCTTGAGAATATTGATGATTTTATTTTCTATTTTTAGGAATGGACTCCCAATTATGAGAGGGTCATGTCCTTGGGTTCAGGTGTCTTCCATATCAGGAGTGTAGAAGTCAGCAAGGAAGATGGGATTCTTCACTCCTACAAGGACGTCCTCAATCACTTGTGTTGGATGTGTAGTACTCCAGTTTGAAAGATGCATGAAAATTCTTGTTGGTTTATGCTCTCCAACCTATTGAGATGTATACACGGAGTGAGGAATTACATTAATGGAAGCACCTAATTATAACATAGAATCTGAAAATAATGTCTGGCCTATGGTACAAGGTATTGTGAATGTGTCTGAATCCTTGCACTTAGTAGGCATTTCTGGTTTAATCAAGGATGAGCCATTCCTCTCCAGGTTGACCCTCTAATTCCCATTTAGACTTCGTCTATGGGTGCAATGTTCTTTAATATATTTAGTATAATAGGGGTTTTTATTGACTACATCCAATAAAAGAATATTTACACGAACTATTTTAAATGTATCCATTATTTCTGTATCAATCTCTTAATTTGAAATTTTCTTATCTTTAGAGAGTATTTTGGGGGAAAGGAAGTGGAGTAGACTGTTCATTTGAATCATCAATGATAATTTGGATAATATTTTTTATTTTATTTTTCTTCATTGGAATCCTTTATGTGTAGAGAGAGTGTTTTCATGAGTGGGACATACCTATTGCGTAGAATCAGTAGAAAGAGAAACTTCTTTACCACGAAGAAGTGTAATTCCACATAAATTACCTTTTCCCTTCAAATTGGAAATGGGTTGGGATGGATGTTGACCAGAACCTTGCATCTTAAGCTCACTAGTGGGGTTCTCTAATTTTACCTCTTGAGTTCGTAGGTCTTGGATTTTTGATTATGTGTTTTGTTGGAACTAGAGGTTCTTGGTTTCTATTTTTTACACCATATCCTCAAGGCTTGGTTCATATTTGGGAGGGCGAGGATGATTGTTTTGAGAAGTTAAAGGATAAGAAGGTTGCATACCTTGACCTTGTGGATACCAATTCTACTTGGGGTAGCTTGAGTTTCCTCATTATCTATACTAGGGTTGTTCTTGCCACCCATGGTTTGGATTTGGCATGAATTTTTCCTCCATGAAGGGAGGTGATTGTTGGAATGGACGCCCTGGGAAAATGGATGCAGAAGACTCAGGTGAATCTTGATGTTGTGGGTATTGGTTAGAAAAATGAGTATTATCATAAGAAATGCCACAATGTAATGAAACACGAAGAGATTGTGAGTTACCTTGTGCATGAGATAATTTCCTTCGAAGGGTTTGTATCTCATCATGTGTTTTGCCTACCTTTTGTTCTAGGAATGAATGACTTTCCTCATGAACTCCTCGGGTTGGTGTAATAGCTCGTTTACTAAATTGTTGTGCATTTTGAGCCATATTTTCTATTAAGTCATGAGTGACAAAAAGATTTTTATGAACCAAGGAACACCAGTTTTTTGCATCAATAATTCCACAATCCATGGTGATAAGTCCCTCGTAGAAGTATTGGATTAATAGTTGTTCACTAATCTGGTGTTGGGGGTAGCATGAGCAATGTTGTTTGAATCTATCCCTGTAACATCCACAAATGATAAATGGTTAAATGACTAAATGATATGACTTATGTCAACAAGGTGCACCTTCCTTTTCGGGAGCCTACCTGATTAGAACTCCACAGTTAAGCGTGCTTGGCCTGGAGTAGTGATCAGGACGGGTGACCTCCTGGGAAGTTTCCCAAGGTGTGTGTGAGTGAGGACAAAGCACACTGGAAAGGACATGTGTTGGCCTGCGGGGACTGTCATTAGTTAGATGACCCATTCGGGCACGTGGGTGGACCCTGGGGTGGGCCCCACGTGTTTGCGGGGGCAAATGGTGGTACCTGGTGGGCCAGGACCCGACGACCATGTTAAGGCGGGGTGGCTGTGCTGTCACCGGGGCTCGGTTGTCACATTTGGTATCAGAGGAGGAACCCAGCCTTAAGTCCGGTGCACTGCTTGGGTTGAGATATAGGGCCCACAAAGAGGGCGTTGTGCCCTAAAGGGGGGGGGGGGGTGATTGTAACATCCCCAAATGATAAAGGGTTAAATGACTAAATGATATGACTCATGTCAACAAGGTGCACCTTCCTTTTTGGGAGCCTACCTGATTAGAACTCCACCGTTAAGCGTGATTTTCCTACATTAGTGATCAGGATGGGTGACCTCCTGGGAAGTTTCACAGGGTGTGTGTGAGTGAGGACAAAGCACACTGGAAAGGACATGTGTTGGCCTGTGGTGACTTTCATTAGTCAGATGACACGTTCGGGCATGTGGGTGGACCCTGGGGTGGGCCCCACATGTTTGCAGGGGCAACTGGTGGTACCTGGTGGGCCAGGACCCGACGGGCATGTTAAGGCGGGGTGGCTGTGCTGTCATTGGGGCCCGGTTGTCACAATCCCAGTATTCATAAAGGGTCTCTCTTTCAGATTTCCAAGTGCCACAAATTTCATTCCTAATTGATGCAGTTCAGGTGGAAATAAAAAACATCTCTAAAAAATTGTCATTTCAGGTTATTTCAACCCCCAATTCTGGTAGGAAAATATTATATCCAATCTCTGACTACACCATAAAGGGAGAAAGGGAAGGCCCTAAACTTGATTTAGACCTCATACACATTTTAGGGTTTCATGGTAGAGCACACTATGTGAATCTCCTTAAGATGTTTATGAGGGTCCTCACCAGGAAGACCATGGAATTAAAAAAGATAGTGGATGAGGCCTAATCTCAACTCAATTTTGGCTTCTTCCTCGGGATATTGGATGTATGCAGGTTGGTACTCCACATTTGGGGTGGTCAGTTCTTTTAAGGTTTGATTATTTATAGCCATGTTTTCTTTGATTTGATAGGGTTCAATTTTTGATTGATTTATGAAAACTTGTGGTTCCACAATGGGTCTCTTAGTTTTACTTTATTGACATTCTCTATATTCCTTGATTTGTGTTGGAAGTGTCTTTTCAATTTTATGGTCAAATTCGAGTGGTTTTTATTTTTCTGATCGGGTCATGAAAATACATTGTGACTCTTTTTTATGATTGAATATGTATATAATAAATTAATAAGGGTAAAAGAAGAATAGAATTTTATACTACATAATTATATAAAGAGAGATGGAGAAGAAGAGATAGAGAGATAGATAATGAACACACAAAAAACAACCAAAAATAGACATAGAAAACTAAAAAAATCAAATGTGATTGGGGTATTGAAAGGAGTACTAATTTAGAAGTAAGATAAATAAATAAAAAGAAATAAAGAAAAGAAACTATATTCTATCTCTAAAAATAGAGACAAAATTTGATTACGTTGTTGAGCGCGTCAAATAGGTTGTTTATTTTAAACTATAATTTATGCAGTAAAGAAGCAAACCTAGGTCATCCCTCAATTCATATTTAGATAATTAATTATAAAAGGAGGTTATTATTAATAATATAAAATTGGAATGTTGTTTTATAAAACATTTGTTTTTTTCTTTTAAAAACAGAAATTGAAAGTATAATTCTACTGAGAGAAACCAGTTGGAAAATTTTTGACCAACCCGGGTAAGTTTCCCTTGATGCTCAATCCGTCATCACCCTCCAGGGAAATGGAAGGATCATTTATTATTTGATTTTATACATACTGAAACCAGTAAAGCTATGTGAGTTCTTACTTGGTTACCACCTAGTATTTGATCGATTAATGATATTGATTATCAGCAACTGCTCAAAATCAACAAACATGAATCAATGTAAAAATGGAACTCAATCAAGGAATCACATCAAAAACATGATGAGATGAAATGATTTGTGTCAATGATAAAAATATTCGACAGGACAAGAAAATTAATATTCATAGGTTTAATCTCCTGGATTTTATCAACCGACGCTATCCATTTGCATACTCACAAAAGGGAGGGAGTGAGAAAGGAGGCAACCACACTCAAATCCTCACATGACCTGGGTTATTCATGGAAGCATATGGATTCTTGTATCATTGATTTTTATTTGATCATACTATTATGAACACAAATTTAGAAGTTATAAATGAATAATAATTGACAACAAACATGGAAATCAATTACCTTAAGAAAATAACAAGCATGGAGCTCGAGATTACAACAAAAAACACCCCCCAAATTGATCATTATGAGGCTTAAAAGTACATGAGGGAGAAGAGAACTAAAATGGATTAAGAGAGCTCTCCAATTAGACTCACCTTCACCCCTGGTCATACCACAACGAAAATGAGGGGGGAGTGATATTATGGGAAATTACATCAATATTTCCACATAAAGTGGTCATGTATCTAATGAGCTAGATGACTATTTGAGGCATATTTTTATGCCATATATATCTAGATGTTTGACTGACCAGAACACGTGAAAATGTCTTGAAATTAGGTGGAGAGTCAAGGATTAGAATTATATGTCCATGGGATGTAGAATCAACACAATTGGATAGCCATGGCCCGAGTTATGGCCCAAATACATAAGGGTGGTCTGATCTGGCCCACCCAGAATTCAATCACATTGCAGGCCAATTTTGGGCCCTAAAGTGGATGCATTTGGATCAAGGAGTTTCTAAAGAAATGTAGACCACATTGTTTTTCACTCCTACACTCATTTTTAGATCAATTAGATTCACATATTATTCAAATCACAAATAATTTTCGACATGCGTGATTGGGTTGTCGCTCAGTTTGGCCCACTCCATCACGGGCTCTGCAAATCACCTCCTGCTACAATGTTAACACCGAAACAAGTACAATTTCCTTATTAAACAGTGATAAAAATTAATTAATTGATTAAAAAATAAAGTAAAATTTATTATTATATTTGAAATATTCATAACAAAACTAGTTCAAAATAGTGGTGTAAGGGTGGATTTGAATAGTGAATCATTATGTGATCAATGACACCAATATACACACAGTGATATCAGATGGCTCTTGCGGAGCTTTTTTAGTTGAGGGGACATCAAGATAACCTATTGATGAAGGGATTTATGAGGCCCAATTTTTCACCCAAAGAGTCTCTAGTATTGGTTTCCAGGAAGGTAGAAGGGGGATTGAGGCTGTGCGTGGACTAACAGTTCCTAAATAATGTGACAATGGAGAAAACATACCCAGATTTGATAATTCATGACCTCTTTGATCAGTTGAAGGGAGAGAAATTATTCTCAAAGATAGACCTTATGTCTTTCTATCATTTTATTAATGTACATGATGATGATGTACAGAAGACATCCATCGGTTGTTGGTATGGACAGTATGATTACTTTGGGATGCCATTTGGAAGGACTAAATCCTACAATTATTCATGGGAATCATGTACAGAATCTTCATGCCTTACCTTGAAAGGTTCATCATGTCCTTCATTAACGAAATACAAGAATACTTTGTGTACAGGGGGCGACCCCACACACATGAGGATGGTCCTGGATACACACTTAGAAGACCAGGTTTATAGGAAGCTCTTGAAGTGTTAGTTATATATTCAAAAGGTCCACTATATGGGACATTTCATCTTGGAGTCTAGAGTTGTAGTGTATATGGTGATGATAGAGGAGGTGCATTATTGGGATCCAACCAGTGGCGTGACTGAGGTACGAAGTTTCTTGGGTTTTGCTGGATCCTATCAGAGGTTTGTGTAATACGTTTCATGGGTTCCAACACCCATATTGGATTTCAAACAAAATGGAAAACCCTCAATGTGGATGAAGAAGTTCTAGAAGAGTATCCAGAAGATGAGGAAGAGGTTGATGAGTGCCCCCATGTCAAGACTACTAGATTTGGGAGTTACGTATGTCGTGTTCTGCAATGCATCATGGAACTGATTAGGTTGTGTTCTGATTAAGGGGATAGATGTGATTTCATATGCTTCACGACCGTTGAGGAAACATGGGAAGAAATATGTGACTCATGATTTTGAGCTAGTATCAGTGGCCTTATCATTGAGAATTTGGCGGCACTACATGATGGGTGAGCAGTTTAACATATACACCAACCACAAAAGTCTCAATTATATCTTATCCTATGAAGATCTAAACATTAGATGGAGGTTGTGGAAAGAGTTCTTCCAGTACTATGAATTCTATATTTTTCATACTTTTATAAAGGGAATCGTGGCTATAGACACCCGTAGTAAGAGATATGGATTTCATTTTTTGAGTGAGGCATTGGAGCAGTTTGCCGTGATAAAGATATCCTTCAGGGATGATGATGGATCATGATACCTCTTATTGATGATTTTCACTCATCCTCTCTTATAGAGAGGTATGAAGGAACATTTTGGGGATGTTGACTATGAGACCTGATGTGATCAGTTATCAATTGGTAAATCCCCTAATGCATATTCGATAGGAGGGGAAAATCATCTTTTTTATAGAGTGAACCATTGTACTAGTATTAGTGTGAGATGGGGTTTTGAAAGAGCTTCACACATCCCCTTTGGTGGTATATCTAGGTGTGAAAAATGTACAAGGACCTCCAACATTAGTTTTGGTGGCCAAGGATGATGAAGCTAGTGGTAGAGTTTATTTCTCAATGCCTCACTTGTCCACATGTGAAGGTAGAGCATCCAGTTCTAGCATTCATGGATCAAACACTAGAGGTGTTGGAATAGACATGGGATGGAATATCGATGGAATTAATTGATGTTTTATAACTCATTTCCATGGTACATGATACCATATGGGTAATCATTGACCAACTCACCAAGTCCTCCAACGTTCTATACATCTAAGAGTGGGTTCCGGTAGAGGTATTAGGACTCCTCTATGTTTAGAAGATAGTTTAGCTTCCCAGGGTGCCTTCAACAATTGTTTCAAACCATGATTCTTGCTTTACATCCTGGATAATGAGGGGATTTTAGGAGGTTACACAGTTTCACATGAGAAGGATGGGACATCCTCATACGAATGGACATATAGATAGGACCATCCTTTTTCTAGAGGACATGCTACGTGATTACATCCTAGACTTTGGTTACATTTGTGAGGATCACCTACCTCTATAAGAGTTTGCATACAAAAATAGCTACTCTTCCAACATTAGTATGTCATTTATTGTGTCCTTGTATGGGTGACCATGAAGGTCTCCACAATGGTGGATAGACCCAGTGGAGTCAGCAGTCATGGGTCTAGAGTTGTTACGAGCTACCAAAAAGAAGGTGCATATCATCCATGAGTGAATGAGGACTGCATATTGTAAAAAACAATTGTATGTCGACATGAGAAGGAGGCCCATGGAGTTTGAGTAGGGTCTTCATGTGTTCCTTTAGGTATCACCATGATGATTATTTATGAGATTTGGCCGGGGTGAAAACTTATCTCTGAGATTCACCAACCCTTTTCAGATTCTGAGCAGAGTTGGTGATGTGGCATACCACCTAGATCTACCCCCAAAGATGCATCGGGTTCATAATGTATTTTTCATTTCATGGATGAAGAGGTACATGAAAAATCCATCACATGTAATTTATTGGGGTGAGTAGGATATTGACGATGGAGTGACATTTACAGAGTACTCGGTGGAGATAGAGAATCGACATGAATAGATCTTCCATGGTAGGTTGATTCCTCTAGTGCACATTTGGTGGTAGCATGAGAATCTCTAGGATATAAAATTGGAG
Source organism: Viscum album (assembly GCA_963277665.1). Classification (NCBI taxonomy): domain Eukaryota; kingdom Viridiplantae; phylum Streptophyta; class Magnoliopsida; order Santalales; family Viscaceae; genus Viscum; species Viscum album. Next base: position 351,085,284 of record OY728125.1, on the reverse strand, counting down.
ATTTAGGATCATATTCATACCATGTAACCTCATATTTTTGTTGAATTTTACCTATTTTGTCTTTTAGGGATGTGAATCCCTAAGGTGGATATAATTTAATGACTCGGATTTTTTGTATAATTTTATTTAAAAATTAATTGAAAAGATTCGAGAACAGGTGTTGAGATGACATGATATTCAAAGGCTCAGTTTTCCCAGAATAAATATTTGAATAATATCTATTTGTTAATTAAAAATTCTCAGGACACTAACTTTGAACTTTAATAACTTCTAAACAGTTACCCATATAGAATATATGAGGGAACCGTTTTGTTCAAAACAGTGGCTGTACATAGTCAAGATATAACATCGACATGGGTATTTCGGAGGTAAAAGTACATTGTTGGACCTTTTAAAGAAAAATAAAATAATCTTAAAGAAGTTTATTTAGTTAATTTTTGAACATCTCAGTACGACACAACCTTGAGTCATCCCATTTTCTTTTATAAATGAAAGATCATGGTGATGATGAAACATGTTTTCTCCATTTAGTATATTAACATGGATACATGGTTAGATTAATAAACATGGATAAAATCACCTAGAGGACACTAATGATTGAAGTTCTTGGTGAAACCCCTCATTGTTTGGAGACAACAAATGTCAGAGGATCAACAATCTGATTTCGAGTAGGCATCGACAAATTGACGAACGATGAACATTGGACTCACTCATTATTAGTGATCGATCATATCAATGAGGTAGGGGTTTATTACTATATGATTTATCATTCCCCATACTATATTTCTAAATGACGAATGTAGATCAACCCACTAACAGGTTGATCCGTGAGTCGATCTTCCATGTAGGATGGGAGTTATCTTGTGTGAATTAAATGGGAATTAGATCCTTCTATTTATTATTTTCATTCATCATGGTCAGGCTGAGATGAATGTTCTAAGGCCAACATTAAAAAAGGACTTGATCATTCTTCAGGTGTTTTGATGCTTCTATTTTTTCCTCATTCTTCATGTTATTTGTGATCTTAAGAGCAAGAAGTTATGGTGCCTTTGATTCATGGTGCAACAACTCTAAACTGATATTCTGATGCCCAAACAATGCTGTAGAGGTGATATGGCATGCATGATGTGAGATGAGGCTTCATGTGGAGAAATCTGTGGCGGTGGTGAACCATGGTCCAATGGGACACTAGTAGTGGGAAAACCTGTGGTAGTGGGTCATGTGTGGTGGTGACTGAGGCCACCGTCTTGACTGTCAGTGGTGTGGGTGTGGGCATCGATGGGAGCCACAACCAGGTCTAGCCGCGTTGGTTCGTACCAGTGACGTGGAAAGGCACCACATTGACTGACTGAAACATGGTCCCTCACATGACTCATGTGAGGAGCGATTGAATTTTTAACTAGCCGTGTTGGAAAAGGTGAGACACAACATCCTCCGTGACTGGGTGGGATGAACCATCCCGCATTGGGTGGGATAGGCTAGAGATGGTTGGATGGGCCAACAGAACGGGCCGCGCCTAGCTAGGTCAGGCTGTACCCAATGGTTCTGGTCGACTCAATGGGTCGAGTCAGATCCAGATGGTTGGTAGACCCTAAGTCGGACCAGACTTGGACCTAACCAACCCTGTTTTACTAAAATTCCCATAACATCCATACTGTTTGTCCATTTGGCGAGTTATTTATGGTGTTGACACCCTCACAATGTGGTGATCCATTGAGAAACTCGTAGTCTGTTTTGTGTAAATTGAAATACTATTGTTGGCTTGAGGAACATGTTTTCTCAGATCAAGCATGCTAATAGTGGAATCATGTGGCTGGCTATGACATAGAAACTATGTGACTTGAAGACTATGTGACAAGAAGACTGTGTGACCTTTAGGCTACGTGACACACATGGACTAAGTATTTCACTGGGAATATTTGTCTCATCAGGACTGAGTATCTCATTGATAATACATATCTCATCGATACTAGGTGTTTTGTGGACTACTTCCAATAATATTTCATTTACTATTATAGATTTATACCTGTGTGATGTGATAATACATCATGTGTACATTTATTTGTGGTCTTTCTTTTTTGGTTTCGGGGTGTCCCACTGAGTATTGTTTTAATCACCCTTTCATGGGATTTTCCATCATGTATCATGTATTGTGTATATGAATAACATTTTAACAGAGACCTAAGTGGTTCTAGAAAAGACGGTGCGTAGTGAGATCATACAGACAAGGCATAATCCTATGACTTCAGGTAGCTACCCTTCACTTACACTTTTGGTAAGATTTTTGTCCAACGAGTTTGCAGTGAATGGTGTACTTAGTTGTGTGGATATTTGTTTTGTTGATCATGAATACTAGCCCACTTTTCTTTCAATTTATACTGTTACTCTTAGTGGTTGTCTTAGTGGAATGCCTGGTTTACACAGTGTTTTACATTTCAGCATTTGTGGTCTTGAAAATGTGTGCATGCATACAGGTACCTAGGAAATTCTTTCCATGATAGTGATATGACTTCTCGGTGCTAGTTACCACCCCTTGTCTTAATAGAGGCAGTCTTGGGGGGTCACTCCACAGACCCCTCTGGGATGGGTTGTGATAATAAGAATCAATTGGATATAAAAAGAAATATTATTATTATTATGATTCCAAATTATTATTTAATAAATAATCATAATTAATTTAAATTATTTAATGTTTTTAATGAAGTATATATTAAATGTATTAAATCAAATAATTTTTATATTTATCCATTAGTATTTATATAAATAAGATAAAAAAAACCCAATTTCACAAATAACAAACTATATTTTTATAAAGTCTATTTTACCAAATTTTAATGGAGAAAACTTTTTGAATGTTAATTTTTACACATTAATTTATTTAACATGTAACAGTAATCTCAATATTTGAAATAATAACATAAAAATAAGTCTATGTTGATTTTTTGATATTTTTCAAAAACCTATGATTTTTAATGAATTATTAAAAATACTAAATTTTAGTTCAAAATAGATTTTTCATGTAATTTATTTTTAGTGGTAATTGGTTATAATGTCTAATTACATAATTTGTTTACCAATTAATAAAATATATTTCATTGGAATCATTTTCACATTAAAATTGACTATAAAAACATAGCAGTTTTTCAGATGATTTTACTTTAAAAAGTCATATTGTCGTCCTATATGTGGAATTCAATTTAAATTAATTTCCGCCATATATGTGATTATAATTTGAAAAAATTAATTAAATATTTAAAATCATCATAATTTATAATATATAATATGTTCAACCTATTTTTTTGGACAGAAAATATTAGTGAATGTAATTAAAATTAATAACAATGATTAATGTTAAATTAAGCATAATAAAGGAATAAACCTTAATATTAAGTGTCCAAATTACGTAGAAACATCTCCAAGAGTCATTATATAGAAATATCTCGACCCTACACTCTCTATTATATATTTTGGTATATTATTGAAACCACTTTCATTGTGATAAACATGTATAAAATTTCTCTGTCAAAATATTAGATGAGTGACACTCCTCCTCCACTACCAAAGGGCCACCTCTCCTCCCACTTTTTCTCACATTTCAAGAAAAATTATCTCATAAAATATCTACAAAAATATCTCCCCAACATACCTAAAATCACCCATCAATCCTACCATTATACATAATTTCATCCAATAAATCCTTTTGGTACAAACCAAACGAATTTACCTGATTATGAGGTGGCGTCTTATATCAAACTCTCTAGTTTCATTTCCATTATACACCACCAAAAATATCCTTATTTAATGATTATATAAAAAATAGTATCCCAAATATATTGTTATGTTTTTTTGGTGAAGCTTTATACCTATACATACACACACTTCAATCGAATAGATAATGGAGATACTATTTACCAGTACAATAAACTACTGACTCAGGAAATGATGTTTGTTCATTTTTCATTTATAGCTTCTCATGGAGGAAATTATAAGGGGAAACTCAATTTATAGAAGAAATATATGTTATTTTTAATGAATTTTTTTCTTCTCTAATTATTTTATATTTTATACCTCTATAATTTTTTATTTTTAAATGAGATCATTGTTTCGGGAAGTGTGGACTACCGCCCCTCAAAGTGATGTGACTCATTCACACTATAACAATAATGACAAAATGAAAGTTTTAATAAAAATATTTAACATATATAACATATAAATGATCATGTAATTATAATATAAATATTTATCATTAAATTTTCATTCATTTAAATAAAACAATGAAATGAAAGTAGCGTTCATGCACGTACGTACGACCTACCATCTCCATTAACAAAGGAATTAATTTCTTACCCAAAAATATTATAGAATATTCTAAATGAATATGTAATAAATATATAATATAATTAATTCATATTTTTCATTCTTTAGATGATGAAATAATGATCTAATTAATAGGAAAAACAAGTAACATGTCAATACATTCTGGATAAAAATATGAAATTAACACCTAAAATAGTAAAAATAATGAATGAGTGTTAAAAAACGTGTAGTAAAGTATTGATAGAAGTTATTATATGATATTATAAAATTTTTTATGGTTATATTATATGTTAGTAACATATTTTAAACCACTATAAAAGAGTATAAAGACCCCAAAAAATCAATGTTATGGTAAATGATTTTTCATCTCACTTTTTACATCTGGGAGATAAATGTCATGTTCATAACTTACCTATTTTATGTCGTCCATCTACATAACATTTTTTATATTATATAATTAATTAATTTATCTTAATGGTATTTAAAACATTGATTTAATACTATTCATTCATGAGGTTTATGATTTAAAATGTTTCAATGTGGTATGTGATACTTTGTAAAGTATAAAGATTAATTTCATTAATAATAACATTAATGATATTTCAATGTTATTTCCATTCAAGGAAATTATATGAATTTTTTTTAAACAAACCCATTTATTTTATAATCCTTTGGCAACTCGTGGACTTTTTTACTAATTTATTCCATTTTCAACTCTTTAGTACTCTAGGTGTTTTATAAAATGTTTTTAAGAAAACCTGACTACATTTATCTCTTTAGTCGAAGAACCAATTTTATTTTAAAATCTATGTTTTAGTATAATGTTTTTAAATATGTTTTCAACATTATTTATTAAATACATTTTTACACTTTTTTATTTTACTAATGTTTTCAATGAAATCTTCCTTTCTCTTTATAAACAAGGAATTTTTCTAACCTTTTTTCCATGAAAAAAGAATGTTATTTTTAAATCATAGAAAATTTATAGATTTTTCATCTTTAATTACATTGAATCTTTCTATAAATGTTTTAAAAGATAATTTTTAATCAAATTTTTTTAGAATTGTTTTTTCAAAATGTTTTTCAAAATAAAACGATTTTTTTTTAAGAATGTTTTTAAAAAAAGTTTTTTATAATATAATCATTCACAGATGACAACATCCCAGTATTATAATCCAATTTGGGTATGTTCTATTGATACCAACATTAATATTGCTCTGGATGATTTATGATATATTTTTTCAAGGATAGCATAAAAATTCAATTCCATGATTTATTTTGTCAACATGAGATATTCAATTTCCAATGATCATTCAACATTGAATTTCCCATATTTTACAATTTCATTTATCATGTATTTGTCCATTTCCTAAACCATATTTAATTTTTATATAGTGTTAAATTTTAATTTTATTTGATTATTTGGGTAAATATTGATAACTACATATCTGTTACTCCATATGGTTATTTGATAAGGCAATTTGTCAAATAGATTATTCAATATTTGAGGAATATTTTGACTGGTATGATATGAGTGGGACCTAGTTATAGATGTCCCCTAGATGCATTGTTAGCCTCATGGGAAGAGTAATTTCTATTTATAACTTAGATTGGTTTTTACATGATATGATGTAAACCGTCTTTTGAAAGGAATTTACAATAAATGTATCATGTACCTAAGAAACATGACTTCAAATAATGAAGAATTTCCCTCATTCAGTTTTAGTTATTATTCATTCGTGAGATTTAGCGTCAACATATCTATGGATACATTTTCATTTTGAGTTCATTGATTAAATATAATGTGGTTTAGTTTGACACTATTCCACATAAAGTTTTTTATATATTTATTTGAATGTCATGTGTTTCTAGTTATTACCTTTATATATTGTTTACACACTTCTATTCAGTTTATTGATTACCTGACATCTATATTCTCTTATTTACCTTTCCATATTAACTCTTCTCATTGATTTTGTATTGCTTCAAATATGATCTACTCTTACTAATTATTTAATCCCACCCTAATTATGTTTACTTTCCTTAGAAATACAAGAAACGTACTATGAAGGATATATAAGGTTATTATAGAGGGAATAATGTTTTCCTCTAAGTATTTAGTTTCAAAAAAATAATTCTTTTGTAATTAGTGCATTAATTATAAATACAATACCCAAGTGTGTTTCTAGTTTATGAAGATTACGAAACTCTCTATCCATCCATATTTGAATCCTTATAATCACACAAATTTAATTGATAATAGACAACGAATGTAATCTTTATTTGGTCAGATCACTGCAGAAAACCAATGTGGTGATGGGATGATAGGTTGGTTGGTTCTCATTTCACCTACTTAGTTAGGGTAAAGGTGACTCTATTAGATTAGTAGATCTCAAGAGAGGGAGAAATTCTCCCAAGAGCAGAATCCCTCCACTCCATTTTTTAATTTTATATTCAAACTCCAATTTGTGGTTAAGTGGTAACAAAAAAAACATATATTTTCACAAATTAAAAAAAATATGTTTCAATATTCATATTTTGGATTTCATAAATATATAATACAAACTACATCACTACCTTAGGCCACATCCTTATTCATGTCGCATACCTTGTCCGAAAGTGAACCCATCAACACACCAGGTCACAAATGAGGAAAAAATGATAGAATCTATTGTATTTCTAATAAAATCACCATTATCATCAAATTATACACAAAATTCTCACCATATCAATATAATCGTCATCGATGAACAATGATAATGGAGAAAATACCACTACCACTGTAGAGAAAAAATAACCATCATCATTGTGGACATGTCATCTAATAACAGGGATCACAAGCCATTATGGATTACCAAGATAAAAACAACGCTCATTAAAAAGTTTATAATGTTCAAATCTGTGATGAACATGAACATCGTCTATAAAGCCTCACTTCCTGGAACATTTAATATGAAACAAAACTGAAAACATTCTTGAGTTCCATCGAACTAGAACAACCTAGAATGTGAGAAATATATCTGGAAGAAAGAGAATATTAGAAATGGACATTTATTCCAGTGAGATATGAATTGAAAAATTAAAACAAAATCACTGCAAAGATGACAATGACCTTCAGTCCAGCATCTTGGAACATCGTACACACTCTCTCAACACCTCTCAATGTCTCATTGATTACGACTACACTATAATTCCATACGAAAGTGAAGTGGAACCTGAATCCAGAGTAGAGAACAGAAGGTCGATATTGATCCACGACAAACTAGGATCATCGAAATATACCATCGAAAATATCACCCTCAACTTCAAAATATAACACCATCGACCGACTATATCTTACATACGAAAACCTCATTGAAATCAACCTCAATGATCTAACCTGGATAGGAGAAATGTATTGTGAGGCTAGAAAAGAGAGAATTCATCCATGGGATACAACAGAAAACCACACAATACTACATGACAAAAACTAGATAACTAACTCAACATGAATGATCTACACATGAATAATCATTAATAGATTATCAATGAAAATGACAAGTCTAAAACATAAGTATCTTCGCTCATTATATGGATATAGAAATCTAGATCTAAAGAAACGAAGATACCCAAGCTGAAACCTAAGAAAGGGAATGCCACATGAAAGAGAGAACATGGGGGGGGGACAGAAACCCTAAATATAATGAGATCATTAGGGGAGAGAAGAAAGAGTGGAATGTTTAGGCATAATGGCACTGAGTGAGTTTAATGTAGGGAGGGGAACCACCATTGGCTGAGATCCCCATTCCAAAACACTAGTCTAGGGAATCCAAGTACAAGGGATAGAAAGGGAGTGCTCTCAAGAATCAAACCTGACACATCCCAAATAAGGTATTTAGTTTTCTCATCACCTTCACCATTGCACCACCTTCGATATGGCCAATCCTCAGCCTCCTTTCTTGATTTCCTAGGGATGTAATGTATTGAATAGTTATAATATTTATTCAAATCTATCATTCTTAAATGGGACATATTAAACTATTTATGAGTGAATAATTTCTTTAAAATTTTATGATAAATATATATATGTCACACCTTTCTCTATAGAGATAATGCGTCAATATTTTTAGAGGAAGATTTATTGCTTCTAACTAAAAATCTTGTGTCAGGTAATCTTTCTCATGAACCTTCATTTGGAAGGATGAATAAAATATCATCATATCATATTATATAATAACACATACCAACCACTTTTTGATGAACTACTATAATTCTCAAACCCTTCTCCATTATAGGTTTGCATGAGCATATGTTCAATGAACAAAATTATCCCGAGTTACTAGAAACTTTCATTATATTATTATTTCTAAAGGAACATAAATCACTTATTATATATCACGGTGAGTGGATTATTTAATTATGAGAAAAAATTTACAAATATTCAATAGTCTCCTTAAAATCAATGAAAAATATGAATCTTTTTCATAGTTATTGGTATGGGCTAATGTTCATTACATGTTTTATTTTTTGGATCCAATGATATACCATATATTCTAATTATAGGTTCCAAAAATGTAACATTATGTTGTCAAAATTTACACATGGTATATTTTTCATACAAATTATCCTTAAATGGGGTCTTTAGTAAAATCCTCAAGTGATCTTCATGAACATCCTTTATCTTGGAATATATAAGAATATAATTTATAAAGACTACAAAAAAATGATCAAGGAAATATCAAAAGACTACAAAATTTAAATCTATGAAAATAGCGGGGGGGGGGGGGGAGGGATTAGTAAAACCAAATGGAATGACTATAAATTCACAGGGTTCATACATTTATTCGAAGGCTATCGGGGATATGTTTTAACTTTTTACCTTGAGTGAATAGTATCATGATCAATGATCAATAAAAAAATATTTATCTATTAGAAATTGATTGAACAAATCATTAAAACATTTTAATATACACGTTTTCTTAATCGTGATCTTCTTATGTTCTCAACAATCAATATAGAGTTTCTTTGAATCATATATATTTTTATCAAAGAGAATATTTTCACCCCTTGGTGATGTACATAACCAAATGAATCCATTATAAATATTACCCTAGAGTTTATTCTTTAATTCCTACAACTCAATTGGAGTCTTTCTATATGGATTCATTGAAATAGGGTTGGCACCGGGAATGAGTTCTACTGAAAGCATGTCATTATTATTCAGAATAATACTAGGTAAATATTTTAGAAATATATAAAAAATAGCTCATAAAATAAGAATATATTTTGTGTTTAGTTTATACTAAAAATCTTATATAAATACCACATTTAAATAGTAATCAAGACACATGAAATAAACATAATTTTCATTGGATGTTCATATTTGTCCTCACACTGATAGACACTCATATATTGGTTGAGAATATGAAATTCGACTTTAACTCCTCACCAATTGATATGATATTTAAATAAATAAATCCAATATATGCCAAAAACCATATAAAATCCAAATATAATAATAATAATAATATTTACATGGAGAAGATTCCCACAAACCTCAAATAGAAAATATTCATAGAATAGAGATTTGATCATCATACCGTTAGAACATTTTATGGCTATTTCAACATCAAATAATTAAGGATATGAAATAACATTCATTGAGATTTTTTTGATATACGAGAACTCATATAACTACACTCAAATAGGGTACATCAATATTTGAGCATACCTATTACCACCTCAACTCATTCTTTCTATCTTCAATTCCTTAATAAAATAAAAATAGTTACCATGCACCCCAGTATTATTTAATCAGAGTTATCAATCATGAATGATTATTTATAGGATGTCTAAATCCGGAAGCTATATTTTCAATCAATGAAAACTTAGGTTTATCCAAGCTCATACATGGTCAAAATGTTTGAAAATATTTCATAATGCTTTATTAATTAATTATAAATTAACCGAACCATACCTTTGGGATTGTCAAACTAGGTTCATAGTAATGTCCCATTCAATATGAACCAGAATGATGGATTTCATATACTCGACCAAATATTTCTAATGTTATTAACCCTAGATGCATTTGTTCTAAAACCAAATCCACATACAATATCTTGAAAGGGATATATTGTCTTTGAAAAACCACACTCCTTCCATTAATATAATATAAGATATTTTCCTATACTTATGATTATCTTAAGGGGTTTTACTAAAGTATTTATCATCATAGTTTAAAAAAGATACTAATTATTTCTATGATACCATCTTTATAAACCTAATAATTTCATACATAAATACAATATCTTTTTAGAGTAATATTAAATACATAAAATTTGGATCTACATAAGAATTGAAGATGTTTAGTGTATTTTGAAACATGAATACCTAAAAAAACTAGTACATAAATGATAAAAAAACATATCCCATTTATTTCTTCACAACTATTACCATTCTTAGATATAACATACGTAAAACCATTATTAATAACCCTAGGAAGCGAAACATAAGAAAAGGTGAGATATGATTATTCATAAGTGTAAAAAGAAGATGCATAAATCAATAATCATATGTTAACATAATATACATATAAGGGTTTGAGAATGTGAGATTAATAATAGAAAATTATACCCATCGATTCAAATATCATTATAATAATACATGACATAATGTTTTTCAATAAAATTACATAATATATAAGATCATTAAATTATCAGTAATCAATCATATATCCTGACAACATATCATAAGAATACGATATATTATTTTTTCATACACATAAGAATATAAAATCATTTCCTTGGAAAGGAGAACTACCAATATTATAATAGTGGACTGGGTTAACTCCCCATTCCATTATTTGCTTAGTCAGCGTTCAATCCAAAGACTATATTATTAGAGAAACTCCCTTACTAGATGAGATGGCTTCACATTATAGTCCATTTTATCAAATAAGTTATCTTTTTACCAAATATGTTAGAGGGATATATATTTATGAGCCCACCAAACAAATATTAAAAACCATACACATGTTTTCTAAAATATAATAAAACATTTATCTTATCATATTATCATAACTCATTGGAATGAAATGGTCTTAATAAACATATAATCATCATTATAATAATCAATCTTGTGAAGGAATAAATATTGTAACATTGTAACTTATCCTTAATAAATAATCTGAAACAAAAAACGATTTTTTTATTTTAAAAACACAAATATTTTATATATAAGAATTTAATATTTTTTTATGAATATAAAACATATAACATTAAGATATATACCAAAGTCGTACAGGTTTAGTATATTTGGAAACATAGATACATAAACAACTTATTAATAATATTTCTATATAATATCTCACTATGTTATTCATAACTATCCCCCTTCACATATATATAAAAATAATTAATAAAACCATTCTTAATAACAATGTGAAATTAAACAAAAGAAAGTTTGTGCTAAGATGCTTAGTAAGGGTCATCAAGGGAGATATAGATGATAAATTATACATAATACGAACATAATTATATCATAACATGAGATTAAAAATGGAAAACCAAAACCATAATATCATATTTGTTCCACAGGATCATATATATTTAATCATTTCTTTATTGTATAAGACTTGAAAAATAAATGGGGTTTATAAATATCTTTTCATTATATTCATAAACTATCTAGAGAAATAATAAGGATGGTATAATTGGATCACATACCTAGTAAGTCATATATAATATCAAAATTTGTCATGTTAGATGAAAATTCATTTAAAATATCACATGGAACATTTATTGAGGAAAATACCCATTTCACCTAAAAATCAATCATTTAAAATCTAAAAAGTCCCCAAAATATTAATAGAAAATGTTTTCATTGAATATAAACTTGGAAACATAAATGATATTATTTAATGGATTGATTCGTTTGAACTCTGGGTAATTTTTTTCATGCCATGTATGTTAAAGAAATGATTCCTTCCACACTTTTGGTAAAAAGTCAAAAATACCACATATGAAAATATAAAAGAATATTAAATTTAAATTATTTTTTTAAAAAGATAAATAATTGATAAAAATGAATTAATAAAATAATAGGATATTAAAAAAATTTATTTAAGACTATTTATGAAACATTTATATGGATGAAAACAAATTTTCAACTGAAGAGAGAAATACAGTTAGTTTTCAATAGAAATAATAATTTTTAAAATTAATTTATTAAATAGGGAAAAATGATATAAAAATATGAAATAACCACAAGATAATATAATAAATGATATTATTTTTAGATAATTAATAAAAATTAAATCATTATAAACATAATCATTATAATTCTGATAATTAATTAGATTATAACACAAATCCATTACCCCATGTTTGACAAACATGAAAAGGAACTCTAAATACCTGTATAATAAATTTAAAACTGTTATAAATATATAATATAAAATTTATATTCTTTTAATGCCATATATTATCTATTAATAAAATTTATATAACCATTAATTATCATTTATTCATTAAAACCATCATTCCCATGTGTTAACTGTTTCATTTTTCATGAGAGTTTCTATTTGGTAGTTCTAGTTAATGTACATTGATAATGGTTCCATCATATCAATAATTGTATCATGATTTTAATATCATATATATTTGTTATATATTTATTTATATTTATATATAAATGATTTAGAAATAAATGAATCACACCATTCATGGAAACCGTAGGTCATACATACACATGAACGTTGTTATCATTTTTTGATGGATGGAAGGATAAATGGAAAATAATACCTAAAAATTATAAAATAATTTTTATATAATCTATAACTTATATATTAATTAAAACACTTCATATTAACATCCATATAAAATAAAAAATAATAAAATAAATCATATCAATTCTTGAAGTTTGTAGTCCACACGTACGCACAAGTGACATTATTATTTTTGAATAGATGAGAAGAAAGTAGATTGTGGTTTTTCCAAATTAATAATAATTATTTATATTGAATATAATAAAAAAATAATTATATAATGTATAATATTTATTTTTGATATGTGGTAGAATAACTAATGTTTATTAGGTTGTGTAAGATGATTACCTGTTCTTTAGTGGGCCTCATTTATATTCATTTTTAAACACAAATGGAATGAAATTTTAAGAATAAAATAAAATATAATTCATGAATATGGAATTTTATATGATGATTGGTTATTTTTATGTGTATATAGATGTCTCAAACATGATGAATAATGAAAGTGAGTATTTTAACTTTTGAAAGTAAGAATATGGGCACTCTTGGAATTATATAATGAATCAAATTAAAATAAATTAATATTTACTAAATAAGATATAGAAATTAATATATTTAATATTTATGATTATCATGATTTAAAATACTTTCATCCAAAAAAATTCACTTGTTTAGGATATTTTTTCATCCTTATATATTTTTTTAACACCCATTAACTCTGAAATTTATCATTATATCGATGTTTTTTACAATTTACTGGTCATGAAAATTACTCTAAAAAAGAAAAGTTACCCATAAATGGATAATGGTTGGTCTATGAAACCATATTCAATTAAAATTTAGAAATAAAATGATTTTATGAATTTTAAATCTTTTAACTAATTATTATTTGTTATAAAATATCAATAATGTAATTTTTGGAAATACATGAAATATTATAATATAATATGTATCTAACTCATGTAAAATGGTTCCAAACTCACATGTATTATAAAATAATGAGTTTATATTCTTAAAAAATCACTCCATAAAATTTATATAGTTATTTAAACTAATTTTAATCCTTATCAATTTTTTCAACCCTTAGGTTGACTATTTTTTACAAAAACATTATTAATGACATTTTCATTATTAAATAGTTATAATTTTAAATATGACATAACAATAGGATAATTAATTAAAAGGGGCGCAATTTTAGACTAGTATTACCATATTTTTACATTTAAAGGCTATTTATAATTTTTATATAAATTAATGAAATATTATTTAACCTAAAATACAATTAATGTCATTTTATGAAATATTTACCAAAGTCAATCCTGATAACAATAGGATAGAAATGTAATTAGAATATAAAAATATAAAACATATATATTATGTTATATATATATATATATATTAAATATTAGTGGAATAATTTAACTCATCCAAACAATAATACATTTTGAGTTTGGAAAAAAATTTATTTGATTTTTTACTACTTGCTGAAGCATTGTGTCTGCGATGCATAAGAATTTAAAGTAATTATTTTATCAATAATAACCAAAAATAAATACCATTAAAAAAATTTCTACTACAAATAATAATTTATTAACAAAAACAACTTTTTTACTCTTGTCACAACATATTTTATATATTAAATGAAAGAATGTATCATTTTTAACTTTATCATTTACATAAATATTATAAAGGATAAATTCATTGTTAAATGGTAATAAGGACCTATTTTAAAATTTTGGATGATTATTGATTAAATTTAATCTTTTAATTATGTATTGTTAACTTTTTGAATTAATTTGAAACCTTATACAATTGTTATAATCCCAATTATCCAACTATACCATTATTGTGGTAATAAAAATATACCATCATTACCGTTGATAATAAAAAATTAAAACAAAACCTATTTGAAATATATGTCCCTCATAAATCAAAATGTGAAATAAATTTTCTATGATTCAATTTCATGAGGATGTGGACATTAATTCTGGATAAAATATGCTAAAAAATGAAAAAAAAAATTATTTAAAAAAATTTCTTCTATATATAATAATATTTTTACAACAAATATGACAATAAAGTAATTAAAATGAATATAATTTAATTATTTATAATATATTAGAATGTATTTTAATTTTAGGAAATTTTTAATGAAATGGAAATGTGTGAATTAGTTGAATAGAAATAGATTTTTCAATAAAAATTATTATTTTTTACTATTCAATAGAAAATTAACATTTTCATAAAAATCAAAAAAATTCAACCTAATATATTTTTATAAGATGATTTAGAATAAGATATGATATTATATTTATAAAATATATTTTCTAAAATTTCTTGAACATAATTATAAAATTCTATCATAAAAATTAAACAATTTTTGAAGAGAATGTATTTTGAAGAATAAAATGAATTTATTTCTTATTTTATAAGCATTTATCAATGAAATTTTTTATTATGAACATTAAATATTATTCAAAATTCTAATACTTATATTCATACCCACTAATTTAACAACCATGTTATAAAAATCATAATGTAATAAAATTTTATGTTTTATTTAATGCTTTTGGTTTCATGTTGAATATTCTATCGAACTTATTATTACTTTATAATATAAGGCCGTTACATTATACACAATAGTAATAAATTGAATCCTATAAATATTAAATTGTTATTGGTGATAAAGTGTTTGATATTTTTTAATTCCATTTTAACCCCCATATATGAAAATGTTTGAATAAAAAATCCTGTTAAAAGTGGAAAAGGGAAATAGGAAGGTCATCGGGAATAACACATAAATTGGTTTCAAAATAAGAGATTATTATTAGGAATTGAAAATATGGACATGGATGGAAAAAATTAATGTCTAAATAATTATATCGGGTGATATATAACATTTATCAGAATAATTTGAATGATCATCGTCATGTTAATGACAATGAAACCATAAATTAATTAGGATGGTCATAGATTCCTCAAAAATGAATTTAATAAGGATTTTTTTGTTTCAAGGTCATTTTATTGGATTTTTGGGAAATCCTTTTCCATATAAACTAATATCACAAGGATAAATTCTTCCATTATATGTATAATTTTATATTTTATCAATTTCCACCATAGACTCATTTTTTATTCAAAATGATGTCTAATAAAGTTGAATTTTTCATGCATGAAGCCATAAAATAAACATCAAAATCCAGAAAATGATATTAAGATATTCTTCCTATCATTAAATATTAACATAACCAGTATGGTTAACATATCTTAAGATAATATAAAAAATATTTAAACCTTTATGCGATGAAATAATACATTTAAATCCAAAATTTTCACCATCATTACAGAGGTTCTACAAAAAAATCATTTCATAAATATCCATAAATACCAAATAACCTCAATAACATCGACATTAAATAATGTTTTTTTCTTATAGGTGATCTCATACTATCAATCTTATATCCCCTGAATTTAATTTCATTCTTTCTGGATAATCCTTCAAGATAAATCACTTATTAAACCTAAATGTCATATATAACTCACCCCAATGAATCATATCCCAAAATATCACTAATCACCATGATAAATCAGTATATGATATTATAATAGAGGGAAATTCACCAAAATATCATGACTCAAATTTACATACAAACATTAAAGGTAATCCTTTGCTTGACCATACATATATCCAAAAATATCAACCTGTTCATGAATCAATTTTAACCCAAAATGATTATCTACATCCCACTATCCAATAAACCACAACAAAAAAAACATAAATTCATATATTGACCCAAATGATTATTTAAACCTTAATATATTATTTTTCAAAAAACCCATTATTTGTTTCTAGTCACCTAAAAACATTATTACTTAAAACCTCAAAATGGGTACCTATTACATTGAACTTATTATCAATATTAAAATTATATAACCATGAATATATCCATAAATCATAAGTTAACCTCATATAAAACATATATACATCCCAAATTTATCATAATACTTATTATTTAAAGAAAATAATAAACTATTGAATATATTATATAAATCCACAAATGAAATATACTTCATGAATGATGACCTGAATCACATGGACATGAAATAAATAACCAATTTAGAGGTCACTAATTCTCTCCCATTTAATTCATCAAATTTAATCCATTATTTTTCTTAATGATACATTATCACCTTACCACTAAATCACTTCATTTGTTTTTGGAACAATTAAACATATGTTTAAAAATACTTAAAGAAAAAATACTCTGTAAAAATCATAAGATATATTTTTTGATTATTATATATATAATCTCAATAATATAATAATTATACAACAAAATTATGGAGTCCCAATACAAAAACAATTTAACCATTTCACTTAAATTATTAATATAGCATAATTCGTTTGTTGGTCTAGCTTTTAACACTTCAATTAGGGTATTGGATCCAATAATTCACAAATTCCCCACATGTATGAAATTGCACTCTAAATGCTACATTTGGATGAACATCATATACCTCAAATGAAAAATTCATTTTTCTTTGGAAATTAATTTCTCTATTCCATTCATTTACACACATAAAACATTTTCTCATTCTTATGATGTATTTACCTAAGTAATTCTTCCCACATTATCGACACATAAGAAGATGAGTCTTCATGACTCCATAGTCTTTATAAAAAAACGTTTTTCTCTTGTATGGTGTTTCAAAAAACCTACCCAAGTTGAGATTGTTATTTATATAATGACATTTCTTATTTTTAATAATCATATGGGTTTTCCTTCCATCTCCCAATTCATTTGTATTCTCATTGGGGAAATCATTCCATTTATAACTTATTTAATGTTAACATGAATCCACTTAGTTCTAACCATTGAACAAAAAAAACTATAGTGTAAGGAATAATAATCACAGTGTTAAATCATATAAACCTGAAAAATAATTCATATAATATCTAAATCATGACATTTTAATTTCAATCAATGACACCCTAGGTTTTTCTAATCCATCATGAATGATCATCAATTGAAATCATGCATAATGGTTCATAATTAAAAGTTGAGTTTACCCAATAATATTCCCTATGACTATCGATAAAAGTTCACAATAAGGGAAAATTATCCGTGAATCATATTGATGGTCGATTATTAGTAAAAAACACTTTTCTAGGTTATTACCCCTAGAGGAATTTTTGATAAAACCATATCCACTTATAATATCCATATTGGGGTTTATCACTTGTAAATCCAAATAATATCTATATTATCAAAACATTAGTATTTTATTCTATTCAAAAACTAATATAGGGGGGTTTCATTTAATTTATCTAATAAAAATATCCAAATATTTACTAAAACCTACAATGATAACGACATTAGAGACTGAAACCTATCGTACATTAATTTTACATATTTTTAGATGAACATTCAATATATAAAATTAAGATCCACACTAGAATTGTATAGGTTTAGTGTATTTGGAACCATTGATACATAATATACTTATTCATTAGCGAGCTATATCATCTATAACTAAGCACTCTATAACTATCATCCTAAATAGGCATATCGTACATAAAAATATTCTTTATAACATGGGGAAGGGAATCCTAAGAAAGGGTTAGATTAGATGCTCTATAAGGGTAAAAAAGGAGATATAAATTATCACATAAACAGAACATAAAATAAGGGTATAACAACATGATATTAACATTTCAAAACTATTACTAGCATATCATAGATCATAATCATAAGACATGGAATATATATTGGTAGTTTATAAGGCATAAATCATAAATAGATCATAGTATATAAGCTATGAGAGAATAATATTGGCATAATATATAAGTTTGTGGAAAACATATAATCAGATAAAATCATTTCCTTATTTAAGGAAAATATAAAATACTATCATAGTTGATAAGGTTTTATCCCCATTCCATCATATTAATTATCACGGTTTACTCCCAAAATTATCATAGTGGATGGAGTCCATAACTGAACTGGGTTCACTCGCCATTATAGTCTTTATTATCTCATGAGACATCCATGTTTAAATATTTCATTAGAGGGATATATAATTTATAAAACATCTATGACATAATTATATTCATACATATATATTATGTAATATAACAAAAAAATCATCAAATCATAACCCATGAAAATAACAATAGTTTGATAAACATTTCACCATTTTCTCATAGAAAAACCCCTAGAAAATAAATTGATTTCAAAAAAATATTTTCAATATAAGTATAAACCATATAGATAAAGAACATGGATGGTATAATTGGATCATATCCCCAGTAAAACATATGTTACTTGACAGGATTCCATATTATATGAAAATTCATTTTAAATATATCTTGGATTGTTTCTTGAGGAAAACACCCTTTTCAATATGAAATCACTTATTGAAAATATAATATTTTCCAAATATTAATGGAAATGTTTTTTTTAAAATAAACATAAAAAATAGTATTGGAAGATTCAAATCATTTAGAGTTCATGAAACCCAAAAATTCTTTTCAGGTCGTGTATATTAAGACAATGATTCCTTTCACATTTTCAGTAAAAAAATAAAAATCACATCATTCAGAAATTCACAATTAGATTCCTTTTAAACATTTTTTTTCAAATCCAATTTCATGGTTAACAGGTAATATAAATATTAAAATAATCTTATAACTAAAAAACTGAAAACATTTTCATAAAAAATAGATATGGATAAAAAGGATTTCTGGCCGAAGAAAGAAATAGAGTATGTTTTCGTTAAAAATATCCTTTTGGTCTATTGAGTACATAAATAGAGGAAAATGAAAATAAAAAATTTAATATCCACAAATAAAAATATTATATTCAATTAAATGGACTACTGAGAGATAGGTTATAAAATCCTATCATTGGAAACTTAATCCTAAAAAATCTCAAAAAATAATGAGATTATATATTATTCTCTTACTACATGTTCAACTTTCTTAGAAAGAGATGAAACATGTTGTATAATAAATAAAACAATTAATATAAGAATATAAAATAATTATTTAGATACTTATAATAACATATATGATCTACATAAACAATTTCAACAACCTTTTATTATCAATTCATTATTAAAATAGTCTATTCTGTGTGTCTATGATTTTATTTTTTGTGTGTGTTTTGATTTGGAAGTTATAATAATCATGGTTTTATCATGTTTCAATTATTTCCACAATTTTACCCACTATATAAATATAATTAATATTCATTATTAATATTAATATTAATATTTATCAATAAAATATAGAGATATAAAAGTAAATTAAACTGCTCATGGAGATGGTAGGTTGTATGTCGACATGAACTTCATTTTCATTTTTCAATAGGTGGAACAAAAGAAAGATAAATAATAATTCAATTTTATAAGATAATTTTAACATAATATAAATATTATATATAAATATACTAAATCTATCCTTATTACCATCAATAAGAAAATGAAAATGTCAAACGGATCATTATACTTTGTGTTGGCGTTAGTCCAGACGAACAGACGAGGGATGTTATCATTTTCCAACTAATGGGAAAAAGATATATTATAGTTTTTCCATCAATATAATAATTAAGCATATATGTGAAAAATATGTAGATATATAATAATGGATACCATGCATTCAGAGGAGAAAGAAGCACACATTAATTGAAAGAGGTCAGATAATATGATTACATCTTCTTCGACAGGTCTCCTTTAGAATTCTTCTTATGGAACCTTAGAATATAATTTTAAGTAGACATGAACCTATAATAAAAGGATCTGAAATTTTTGAATTGAATTGGTCATTTTATGGTCGAAATAGAGGGCTGAGAATAGTGAACAGTGAAGGATGGAAGGTTCCTTTTTATAAGTGGGGGGATTGAAACTCTTGGAATTACATAATGTATTCATTAATATAAGGCAATTTTCATTATAATATTCATCCAAATTGATATAAATTGAATGGAAGATGATTATAAGTCTAAAAAATCTCATATAATAAAATTTTTACTTGTTTAGGTGACGTTTTCTCCCTTATCGTTTTTATACCCACTAGAATTCATTTTTACAATTAACGTGATATCAAAGTTTTTACACATTAGGGTTCAATAAAGTTATTATAAAAATAAAAGTTACAAATAAATGGACGATGGTTAATATATGAAACCATATTTCTTTCATGTAAAAATATATATGATTTTTATGAATTTTAAATTATATAATAATTGATTTTTTATTTTTAAATATCTATAATTTCATTTTGATAAATACATGAAATATAATAATTTAACATGTTTATAAATCATGTAGAATAGTTCCAAATGATATGTATTAAATGATAAGTTGGATATGGTTTAGATATAACCATACAACAAAATTCAGAGAGATATAGACATCATTATAATCCTTATATTTTTCATTAACCCCTTGGTTTACCAATTCAAACATCAACCTAGTAAAAACCTTTTAAATATTAAAGGGTTATAATTCGTTTTCTAAGGTGAATATGGGATAATAAATGGAAAATTGATGATATTTTTCAACATTCATAACCCCAATTTTATCCTTTCAATATTTCTATAATTTTTATATTATTTAATAATATATTATTTAACATAAAATACTATTAATATCATTTTAAGAACTATTTCTATAAATTAAAATGGAAAACAACAAGAAAAAAAATTAAAATATATAACATAAAAATATATATATATAATATGTTATAATTATCTTTAAAATTAATGGGTCACCTTAGGTCACCAAAAAATATTAATTTTATTATTTTAAAAATCATTTACATTATTTTTCTGTTTCCAACACAAGAATTATGTCTGCGTTGAATAAACATTTAAGGTTATTTTTCATCACTAAAAATTAAATATAATGTAACACAAAAAAAGGAATTTATATTTTAAATATACATTTATAAATGAACAAAATATATTTTCCTCCCTGTAACAGAATATTACTTATATTAAAATCAATATAGTGACAATTTGAATATATATTTTTACTAAAATATATTAAAGGTCAAAATAAAATTTACATTGAAAAGGGACTTATTTTCATGTTTCTAATGATTAGGAATGAAATAGTATTATAAAATTATGAATGAGAAGTTGCGTTTTGGGGAGTGGGAGACTCCTCCCTCATTGATGGCCTCTAGGGTTTGACCATGGCCATCCCTTAATACATTGAATTCAATATACTTCCTGCCAACAGTGCAACATCGACAGATTTTCCTATTCCTGATCCCCAAAATCTATATGATTGCTGCAACCCTATGGAAGTGCTGAAGAAACAAAACTCACCCTTTCCTCATTTTGATTTAAATCTACCTATTAGATATGATCATACGCTGCACGTCCCATGATTTTTAGTCTATACTTGCAACCCAATAGATGTGTTGAGGAATGACATCTCAACATATCCTCTTTTGACTTCAGATCCACCTGATAGATCAAATGATTCAATAAAACTCTCTATTCTAGATCTCATAGAAATATCTTAGGATGAGCTGCATAGGTATACTAAGGTTGTGATTCCAAACTGTGGAGATTTGAAGATGTCATCTAGTTTGATGGAGAATTCCTCGATGTGAGATTCTAGGGTTGAGTGAACCAGAGTTAATGATTTACCTTTTGAATCTTATGTAGTTCCTATAAAAAAAATATTCAGGAAAAAAGATGAATGGGGTTTGTTCTCTGCATAGGTTCAAGGACTCATTCCCAGATATAATCGTTCATAAGTTTTCATCATTTCATGTTGATGTTAATCCAGTAGCAATTTCTGAGAGAACAAAAATTCGAAAAAGTCTTTGATTCCAGAAATTGTTTTACCTAAAGTTGAAAAACCTTAGAAACATGAATATTTTATTCATAAAACCTTGATCTTTTGGGGGTTTTGAAATTGTAAGTTCATCCCTCTTGGTCTCAATTTTTTTCATTGCCTATTTTCTTCAGATGATTTGAATCTTTGTACATGGAGCATTGTGACTCTACTATTGAATCCTGGCTGGATTCACTTATATGAAAGGTCTCTAAAATTTAATGTCTCATATGAATGAAAATCCTTTTTTCAGGTTTTGGTTCATCTTCATGGGCTCAATTGGGTCTTTTGGAGACATGTGATTTTGTATGATATTGCCACAATAATTTGGACTCCTATTCATCTTGATAAAGAGACCAAGGATGTCCGGTTTTGTCACATTTCCTGGATGTTGGTGGAGGTTGACCTAAGATCTACAATTATTGAAAAGGTCTATTTTTATACTCCTTATGATAACATCCAAATTTATGTTGATTATGAAAAAAACCTCTTTTCTAAAATGAATATATGTTTGTGGGACATGCTCTAGAGACATGTCTGAAGCATTTTTCATGTATGGAATGGGGTGTTATGGGTCCTCTATAAAATATCCAATAAAAGAAGTCAAGGAAGAATGATATGGCTTTGTAAAATCCCATCATTCATGATGGTGATGAAATAAAGGATCCAACTACCATTTGTGGATAATGGGATGCCTTTTGGGAAATCTGACTCTTAGGTGTCCAAGCGTAAAGGTAAGATCTTGCTGGGGGATGTGTCTCCAAAGATAGCTCATTGTGGCCCCTCAGACCCTTGAGTTAATTTGCTTAAAGAAGTTACTTAATCTAGGGAAACACCTTCATGGTATTCGGGATTGATGATCTCTAATCTCTCTGAGGTTGAGGTCTCTAAGAAGAATGACGTACAATAGCGTGTTGATTGTCACCGGTAAATCCAGAAGCTCATTCAATATTCTAAATTTTCTTTAAAATGTTGCAATGTTTCTTAGGTTGAAAGTGGGAATAATACCCCTATTAAGGCTTTGGGTTGTTTTGGGTGTTCTATCTTTAAGGAAGTAGTCCGTATTGAAATGGAAAATATGACTAATGTTAAGGGATTCACCTTTATTCTCTCAAAATGGAGACCACACATGGGTTATTCTATCCTCATTTTGAATCACTCTACTGAATCATCTTCAAAGATGTCCATGAAGCTAGACAAAGACATTATAAAGATTTTTATTCAGGATTAATTTCAATATGAATGGGATCTTTCTAGTGACATTGATTATGGAAACAATTTTTCATATTATGATATTTAGACCCTGTGTTTGGTGGATGGGGACATTTATGTATGTTTAACCTCATCCGTCTTATATGTACTTGTTATTTCATCTTAAAAATTGGTCAAAAGATTTGATTTTGGCTCGAATTATTTGTATTGCCTTATACAATTTAATAAAATAAAATGTCTGAACTAATTTGAGTAGTTTTCATATTATGGGTAAATCTAATTAACCCATTTCACAATTACTATGTTAATAAAAATTTTCTGTTGATACTATTCAGGATGAAATAAAAATAATGGGGACCTATTTACCAAATCTAGACCTATGTATTAAAAATTTATAATCCATTTTTAAATATTTAACTTACATAATTGAATGTAATTATTTTAAGATAAAAACACAAAAGCCCTAAAATACATTTTTTTTCAAAAACACATTTTTATGTATAAAATTTTTTTTACACCAAATCCAAGAATAAAATTGATTCCAAGGAAAAAAATTGATTATACATAATATTATGGTACTTATGTTAATTTGAATCGATTTTTTAAAAACATAACTTTTTGAATTCTTGAAGCAAAGATATAAATTTCAATAAAAATAAGTATTTTTTATTATTGACTAGAAAATTAATACATTTATAAAAAACAGAAAAATTCAACATAATATAATTTTATAGATTTGTTTAAATTTTTTTATTATTTTCGAGAAGAAAAATTGTAAAAATATCTTTAAATAAATTATAATATTCTATCAAAATGTTTTTCAATAAAAAAATTTTGATGAATAAAATGATTTTTATTTAAATTGAGTTATTATATATTAAAAATATAGCAATAAATATAGATTAATAATGAAATTTATTCATATTAAATAATTGGATTGCTTCTATTCATACCTTCCAATTAAGTTACCTAATTATAACAATCTAAAAAATTAATTTTTCCTGGCTCTTTAAATATTGGGGTTTTTTGTCGCATAAGCTAAAAAGAATAATGTTATATTAAACTTTTACAACATTTCATTCTCCACCAATTTAATAAATTAAACCTTTATAATTTTAACTTTTTATAAAAAATCGCTGGTTTTATATTTGATAATTCCATTTTTAAAACCCACATCATAAATAAGGGTTAATAAAATATCTTCTTAAAACAAGGGTAAGGAAAATACAAAGGCCATATAGAATAACACCTAACTTAGTTTCCAAACAGTATAACATTTTTTAGAAGTGAAAATATGGATATAAAGGAAAAATAATAATATCAAAATAATGATATAGAGTGATAGAGATCATTGATCACAATAAAGATAATAATCCTGAAAAATTTAATGACCACAAAACCATAAATTAATAAGTTGTGAAAAAACAATTAATTGATCAAAAATGAATATAATATGATATCATTTTTGTTTCAAAATATATTTCATATATAGGAGTAATTCCTTTACCATATATAATAACAACATAAAGAAATATAAATACATGACCATTATATTTTCAAAAATTAATCAATTTCCACCAAAATCATTTTTTTCAATAGATGATTAATAAAGGTGAAATATTTATTTTCGAAGCACTAAATTCAAAATAAAAATTTATAAAAATATTTCATGATATTCCACTTATAAATAAATTAACTATTTAATAGTTAGCACAAGGCAAGATAATATCCAAAAATGTATCAAACTTTATAAGATGAAATAATACATTTAACTACAAAATATCTGTAATAATAAAAAAGGTTATACAAAGATTGTATCATAAATAAAACTACATATCAAATCACCTCAATAAACTCACCATTAAATAATTTTTGACCTCAAATGTGATCACATACATTTCATCTTAAACCCCCAAATATTAATTACATTCTTCCAAAATAATCATTCATGTTAAATAACTTGTTAATCCTAAAGGTTACATATACCTCAACCTAATAATGCATATCCCAAAATACCATTATTCACCATGATAAATAACCATATAACATCATAATTTATTGAAATTAACCAAATATTAAGAATATGATTTATATACTGACCTAAAAGGTAATATTAATTTGACCATAAAAATTTGAGAAAATATAACACTTTAAATTAATCACTTTTCAATCATCTTGATTATCTATATACAACAATCCAATAAACAAAAATTAACATAACAAAATATTATATATTAACCCAAAGGGTTATTTATTCCTAAATTGGATATTATTTGTATAAATCAGAAAAATATTCAAGTCAACTAAAAGTAACATCATTTATAGCCTCAAAAGGTGTATCAATGCCTCTTAAATTATGATCAACCTTAAATTTATATGCCTATTATGGTATCAATAAAAATTATGTTAACCTCGATTAAAAACATATTTCCATCAAAAAATTAACATAATATTTATTTTTAGAATTTAATTATAAAATATTTAATATTTCATTAAATCTTAAAATGTAAAAATATTCACCAAAGATGACCTAAATCACTTCTTCATCTAGTAACTATCCAATTTCAACACAATAAATACTATCCTGTTTAATTCATCAATTTCAACCATATATTTATCCTAACTATGCATTATAACATAAACACTAAATTACCTTTCTTGGTTATTAGTACCATTCATCTTATGTTTTGAAATAAATAATGAAAACTAATGGGGAACATTATTTATATTTTTTATGACTCAAAATCCAAAACATCATTGATATATAACTTATGAGACAAAATTATGTAATCCCAACATATAACCACTTATAATTTCACTTTATTGTTTAGAAAACCATTCATAATTTATTTTTCTAAGAGTTAGCTCCAATATTTATGTTTTAGCTCCAATAATGCTCATATTCCTAATACATAAGACATTGAACTATAAATTTTACCATTTGACGAACATTATATACCTAAATAAAAATATAAATTCCTCCTCTACAATTATTTTCTCTCTGAAATTTTTTTACAAATAGAAAACATTCTCAATCCTCTAAAAATTTTCATTAACAGTTTATCACCACATTCTCAACAAGTAAGAAGATGAATATTATTTCCTCCATGGTCTTCATTGAACTCAATTGTTCTATTACTAGGTGTGTTATAAAACATAACACATATTAGATTGTTAGTCATATAATGAGATTGTTGATGGGGAATAATCACATGGGTTTTCCTTCCTTGTATTGACTCATTTAGTTTCCCATGATGAAAATCACTCCATTATCCAACAAATTCAACATTAACATGAATCCTCATAGTTCATCCATTGAGTAAAAGAACATTTATTTCGACCAATAATAGTCATAGTGGGAAATAATATAATGATGAAAAATTATTCATAATATGTCTAAATAATGACACATTAATTTAATACTATGACACCTTATTTTCAACAAAGGTCATAATTGGATATCAATTATTCAAGTAATTTATGATGGTCCATTAGGAAAATTTGATTCGACCGATGTATATTACCCAATACTATCAGACTAAGTGCGCAGTGAGGGGATATTTTCCATAAACTAGAAACGATGGTTGAGATATAACCAAACAATACATTTTGTGGTTATTAAACCTCTATTAATTTGTGTTAAAATCACATCAATATATAATATCTAGAAAAGGCATATTTATTGGAAAAACACATAATATCTATCTTATCAACACATTATTATGTTATCTTATTCTTCATCTTATCACTAAAATTTTAACTACTTTTTTATAATACTAATAACCAAATGTTGTCTAAAGCCTTTTTTGATACTAACTATTAGGGCCCAAACATTTTAGATATAAATATTATATCTTCTTAAAAAAATTCAATATATAAAATTGTGATCCACCCTAGAATTAGAAAGGATTAGTGTCTTTATAATCATAAATACATAATAAACTTATTAATAATATTTATACACCATCTCTCACTATGGTATTCACAAAAATCATCATTTTTCTATATATCAAACATAAAACCACTCTTCATAACAAGGATAAGTGAAACATAACAAATGGTGGGATCATATTCTCAGTACAATTAAACAATGGATATATCAAAAAGAAATGAAATATAACTTGAACATAAGGATTTTATAATATGATATAAAAAATTAAAACCACATCCAACATATCATAAATCATTATTAAGAGTCATGGAATATAGATAGGTACTTTATAAGGTAAAATAATAAAATAAATTAAACAAAATGAGTTATGATGGAATAACATTGGAATATGAAATTAGTTCGTGGTATATACATAATAATTGAAAAATATTTCCTTAGTCAAGGATCAATTACAATAATATCATAGTATATTTTGTTCACTCCAAATTCCATCAATATTTTTACTCAAATTAGCTCCAAAAACTGGCATAATAGAAAATTTCATTGATTAAACCAGGTTTAGTACCCATTACAGTACTATCATCTCATGAGATATAATTATTTAACCAATAAATTGATGGAATATATAATTCAAGGCCCACTATCCATAAAAAAAATCATACATATGTGTTCTATTAGAAAGAAGAATATTCATCATATCACAACCCATGGAAATGAAACAAGTTTATTTATCATTTTAACATTTAGTCATATCATGACCAATGGAAAATAAAAGGGTTTCATATATATATATATATATATATATATATTGTCGTCACTATCTTAAACCATCCAAAGAAATAATAAGGATGATATTAATGGATCATATATCAAATAAAGCATATGTTACACCAAAATATTTCATTTGAGATGAAAATGAATTTAATATATCACTTGGAAACTTTGTTGAGGAAAATAAACTTTTTCACTTTGAGGTGGGTTATTTAAAATATAAAAATTTCCCAAAAATGTAATAGAAAATTTTTATTTGAAAGTTAAATAGAGAAAATATAAATGGAACTCCAAATAATTGAGTAGTCATGATGATGTGAAATTTTATTCATGTTGTGTAAGAAAAAACAAATATTTCATTAATGCATTATGTAAAAAGGTGAAAGTACCTCATTCAAAAATAGAAAAGAATATTATTTTTAAAACATTTTATAAAAAATTAAATAATGGGTAAACAATATATTAAAGAATAATAAGTCATTATAAAAAAATTATTGATTTTTTTGGGAAAACATGGTTACGAAAGAAAAATGATTTTGATTGAAGATAAAAATAAGGTCAATTTCCCTTAAAAATATTATTTAGGCCTATATAGCTATTAAAAAGGAAAAAATTTAATAAAAACATGTAATAACTAGAAATAACTCATGGAGTTTAACATTCATGGGATTATTTAAATTTATTATATAAAATTCTACCTTAAAATACATAATCATAAATAACCCCTTTAAATAAGGATGTTATAACATAAATATTTTTCCTCATGTTTGACTTGTTTAGAAATAAATATAACATATTTTATAATATATTTAAATTTATTATAATTATGTAGTAGAATAATTTAAAAAAATAAAATAGCATTTATTTTCCACTTATAACATTTCAATAGAAAATCATTAACAATTCCTTTTTAAAACCGTCATTTCTAGGTGTTAACTGTTTCAATTTTAATTACTGTTTTGGTTCAGTAATTCTTATAATGATTATTTGATCATGGTTAAATTAACTATATAATGTTAAAAATGATATAAACATCACATATATTAATTATATATATAATCATCAATAAAATAATAAAAATAAAAAAATGATGAACATTGTTAATGGAGATTGTAGGCCGTATGTACGCATTAACGTTGTTTTTCATTTTTCACCAATACGAGGAAAAGGTTTAAAAAAATTTAACTTTCCATGTAACTTTTTATTCATTAAATTTCCAATATATTAATTTAATTTAATTTAATTTCCATCCAAGTTAATTAATATTGAAAATGAAATCACAACACTTTGTAGAGGGGGTAGTCCCCATATATGCATGAATGACATTATCATTTTCTAAAAAACGTGAAGAAGGCAGACTATAGTAGTTATATCTTTAAAATAGGTTAGTATATCTAGGATACGGGTTGAATTATTTTAATATTGAATCCATATATTTAGATATAGTAGAAGAAGAAATAAACTGAAAGAGGGCGGGTAAGATGCTTACCTCTTCTTCGATAGGACTTATTTAGATTATTATTTAGGTCACTTTTAATGGTATTATAAGAAGTTAATAACCTATAAATAATGAATATATATTTTTATAATATAAATGAAAAATTTTGGTTGATCCATTAGGCTTCAAACATTTAGACAATATAGGGGACAATGTTCTCTATTATAATTGAGGGGAGGGGAACTCTTTGAATTACATAGTGTATTATATTAATATAAATTATTTTTCCTTGAAAAAGGGATTTAAATTGATATAGTTTGAAATAAAGACTATTATTAGTATATATAATCTCATATAATAATATATTTAGTGGATTAGGTGATTTTTTCACCCTTATCTATTTGTTTTAACCCCCATTAACCCATTTGACAATTACCGTGATATAAATGTTTTCTAATATTTGGAGGGAAAGAAAGTTCCTAAAAAAGGAAAATTTATGCATAAATGGATCATGGATGATATTCCAAAACATATTCAATTACAATTTCTCGTTATAGGTTTTTTATTAATTTTAAATCATTTAATAATTTTTTTGTTATAATATATCAACAATGGAGTTCTTCGAAATACCTGAAATATTATATTATAATATGTGTATAACTCTTTTAAATTGGTTCAAATATTATATATATTGTTATATAATGAATATATAGTATTAATATAATCTCCAAATCAAATTTATATTGGTCTAGATATCATTTTAAAACTTATATTTTTTTTAAATCCTTTAGTAGAAATTTTAATGTTAATCTTGGTAATGGTATTTTCAACATTAAATAGACTTAATTTTACTTATATGGTTAAAAAGAATGAAATTTTATAACATTTATAACCATAATGTTTCTCCTGATATTTTTATTATTTTTCAATATTTTAATAAAATATTATTTAATATAAAATACTATTAATGTCAATTTAATAACTATTGACATAAGATGACATTGAAAATAACATGGAAAAAATTGAATTAAAATATAAAACTTTAACACATATATAATATAAATTGTTTATAAAAACAAAATTATGGAAAATTTAAATAAATCATACTTTTTTAATTTTAGAGTTTTTAAAATCATTTAATCGATTTTTTTACTACTTACAAACACATCTTGTTAGCATTGTCTAAGTATTTAAGGTAATTATTTCATAAATAGAAATTAAAAATTTGTTACCATTATAAAATATAAATAATAAGTAAAATATTATTATAGAACCAAACGTAATTTTATTTTATCCCAGTCCAAAATATTTATATATATTAAAATAAAGAATGTTTCATTTTGGACATTATCATTTTATTAAATATTATAAAGGTAAAAATAAAAGATAAATAGAAAATTGTAATACTGGATTATTTTGGATTAATATGGATTATATATACTATTATAATAAAATAATGAATGTATTTTTAACTAATTTGAATCCTTATAACATAATTTTTAACAACAATTAACCCATTTTACCTTTACCATAGAAATAAATATTCAATATGGTTACTATTTATAATGGAAAAAAATAAAAGTGGACTATTTATGAAATATAGACAACATAAATAAAAATATTTAATCAATTTGTAAATATTTATTTTCTATAATTGGTTGAAGTTAATTTAAGATAAAAACACAAAATGCAATGAAAAGTAGTTTTTTTTTCTAGAAAAATGCATTTTACATATCAAAATTATTTGTATGAAATTTTACCATAAATTGATTCAAATAAAAATAATTAGTGTATTAATATTATAACATAATGAATTTTTATTTTAAAATTTTTTGAACTAAAATGGAATGTTTTGAATGTTTGACATAATAACTAGTTTTTAATTAAATATAAATATTTTTCATTATTCACTTGAAAATTAATATTTAAAAACAAATAATGAAAATTAAACCTAAAAAAATATTTAAATGATGATTTTAAAATTATTATTAGTTTTAGGAAAAAAAATTCATTTTGATCTTGAAAATAATTATAATGTTCTCTTACAAAAATAAATACAAACCATTTTTAAAGAAAACCTATTTTGAAGAATAAAATGATTTTACATTGAAATAGATTCTTATTTACTAATGATTTATCAATAAACATTTATTGATTAGGAAAATTATAAATATTTAATAATGTTGTCACTTTTATTCATACCTTCTCTTTAAATTATCATTTTATATCTTTCATGAAATAATAATTTTCCTAGCCCTTTTAAGCTTAGTGTTGCGTGTTATAGACGCTATCAAGAATAATGTTATTTTAAAATACTGAGGAACTAATTTTTCCCCTAATTAAATAAATTAAATCACCACAATTTTTTCATGTTATTATTAATCAAGGGTTTTGTATTTCATAATGATTTTATTAAAAACCCACATCAAAAAAATGGTTAATCAAACATCCTCTTGAAAACCGGGAAAGAGAGATATGAACATCATCTCGAAAAACACATAACTAGGATTCAAATTGGATTAAACTAGTAGGAAGGATAATCATAGACATGAAGAGAATAATTTTTTTCTCTAAATGATGGAAAATAGTGATTAATAACATGTTAATAAGAAAATTAATGATCATGAGAAAGTTAAAAACCAAAAAACCATAAATCAATGTGGTGTGAACAAGGAAATGAATTCATTAGAAATCAATTTTTCTGGATAATGTTTTTTCCATGATTATTTTCATAGTGTTGAGGAATTAATTCACAATATAGAATAAGAGCATAAGTAAATGCACTTACATGACAATTATAATTTCATTCTTTAATCAATTTTATCCACAATGTCATCTGTTTCACCAAATAGTGAGTAATCAAAGTGAATTTTTCATTTTTGAAGAATTATAATAACCTTATAATCTACAAACATATATAAATATATTCCTCCTATATATTAAAATTCACTAAAATTAATGGTTATAATAATGTAAGTTAATATAAATTGTTTATAAACATTTATATGATTTAATAGTATACTAAACAAAAAAACATCCACAACAATAAAAAAGGTTCCAATTAGATAATTTCTCATATATTTCTACATACCAACAATGATAAATAACCATAACATTTATGATTGTTTTAAACTCAATGCTGACCATACACCCTTTAACATACATCCCCAAAATTTAATTATATTTTTCCTAAATAATACTTCATTTTAAATAACATGTGAAAAATAAAGGGTATATATACCTCAAAAAAATAGAGAATCACCCAATATATCATGCATAACTATGATAAATAACTAAATATTCTTATAATGTAGTGAAATGTAAAAAATATCACAAATTAAATTCAGTTACTAACCTAAAATGTAATCAATATCTTGACCATAAATATATCAGAAAATATAACCTTGTTAGTGAAAAAAATGTCAACCATAACGATTATATATATCTCACAATGTGATAATCCACAATTTACCTAACATTAAATAATATATTAATAGAAATAATAATTTAATCCTCAGTAGAATATTCTTCATAATCCCTGTAGTTGTTTCATGTATCCTCAAAATCCTTTCACTTAAATCCTGAAAAGGGGTATATATGTCTTTAGACATATGATCAATCTTAAACATATAAACTCATAATGGTATAAAGACCAAACTCTTAATTTTACCTTACATGAAAATATATATTCTTAAAATTTTAACACTACCCTTTTTCATCAAATAAAATCACACTCTATTTAATATGTTGCAAAAATTCATAAATGCAATAAACTTCATCAAAGATGACTTAAATAGCCTTTTAACATAATCAAAAAAAAATTTTAAGATCACCAATACTATCCCATTTAATTACATAATTTACAAAAACTCTTTATCCCAAATAAAAATTATCACCTTACCAATAAATCAATTTTCTTGGTTATCGATACAATTCAATATACATTTTCAAATATTTAAAGAAAATATATTGTAAAAAAATACATATATGTGTTATGATTATTATATCTATAATATCATTGATATAACACTTATAACAAAAAATTATTGTATCAAAATACATATAAACATCAATCTTGTTACTTTAATGATTAACATAGCCTACATCAATCCTTGTTATAGGAGCTTACTCTTTGATTATGGAATTGGATCACTTAATGCCCATATTTCCCACATCAAAGACATTGAACTATAAATGGTACTTTAAAATTATAATTAATTATATCCATTAATATCTTAATTTTCCAGTTATAATTAATTAATTTATTCTATTTTTTCCACACATAAAATTTTTTTATCATTCCCATTAGATAATTTCCTAAGTGCTTCTTCCCACATTCTCAACACATAGGAAGATTAATATTATTTACTCTAAAGTCTTCATAAAACTCCATTTGTTTCTTATTATATGTTTTTGGATACTAAACCATGTCTATATTTTTAATTATATAAATAAATATATTATTAGAAATAATATTAAGGATTTAGCTTCAATCTTATATTTAATTTGGTTTCCCATGAGGTTAATAATTTCATTTTCTATAAAATTTATTGTTTACCTAAATCTTATTGGTTTCATCCATTAACTAAAAACAAAAACTTTAGTGAGAGAAATATTTTTCATAGTTATAAATAATATGATCTCGAAACATATTTTATTGGATTGACAAATCATATAATGTTTTTTTCAACCTATGAAACCTTAGGATTTACTTAGGATATCATTTTGAATAATATATTTAAATATTTTAAAATATTTAATAAAAAAATTGAGTTAAACTAATAATATTCCTATGGACTATAAAACAGGGTTTCTAATAAGGTAATAATCCCCATTAACCATTATTATAGTCATGATGTGCTTAAAAACACATTTTGGTGTTATTGCTACTAGATTCATCTCTTCCAAATCCATGTACACAAGTATTATCTTGGGAAGGATGTATTTCTTGTAAAAACACAAAATATCTATATTATCAAAACATTAAGTCGTTATCCAATTATTAATATTATCCTTATATCTTTCTCTAAATTTATGTAATAAAAATCTACAAATATTGATTAAAACCAACTCTGATATCAACAATAGCAACCCAAACCAATCAGAAATAAATATTAAATCTTTTTAGATGAATGTTAAATATGTAATATTACAATCTATTCCAGAACCATATAAGTTTTCTATGTTTGAAAACATAGATACATAAATTACATTATTCATAATCGATATAAATTATATCTTTATTGGTTACATGTAACTAGAACCCTTCGTTTTCATACCAGACTTTAAACCTTTATACATAACTTAGGGAATGTAAACGTAAGAAAGGTTGAGCCTAGATGCTTAGTAAGAATAAAAAAGGTATATATTAATAACTAATAAGAAGAACATAAACATAAGAATATTCTAACATGGGATTAACAATTGAAAACCATACCCAATATATCATATAATATAATCACTAGTCAATGCAAAAATACATGTAGTTCCAAATTCATAAATCATTAATGAATAAAAGAACATTAGCTATGAGAGAATAATATTGGCATAGACTTAAGTTTGTGAAATTCACATAATCATAGAAAATCATTTCGTTTTTCAAGAGTCATTGTAAAAACTATAATAGTGGATTGGATTTACTCCAGATTCTATTATATTATTAATCAAATTTAACAGCCAAGATAATCATAGTGGGCATAATACCTTACTAAACATGCTTCACTCACCATTCTAGTCCTCAGTATCTCATAAGATATTCATATTTAACAAATGTATTAAGGGGATATATAATTATAGTCCCACACATTACATAATGAAAATGATACTTATGTGTGGCACAATATCCTAAAAACATAATATTATAAGAACATGTGGAAAGGAAAAAAGTTTCATAAATAGTTAAACATCTCATCATTACATAACCCATTTAAAATAAAAATATTACCATAAAAATAATGTCATAACAATCATTATCCATTCAGATAAAGAATATGTATGGTATCAATATGCCATAAAACAAGTTAATCATAATAATATAAATGGATTTAATCTTAGATGAAAATGAATTTAAAATATAACTTGGAAAGTCTCTTGGGGAAAATATCTTTTTCCCATTAGAATCATTTATTTTAAATCTAAAAATATGCTAAATTTTAAAGAAAATAATTTCTTTTAAAACCACATTGTAAACATTTAATGTATGATTCAAATAATTCTACATTCATGATGGTTGAAATTCCCTTCAGGAGTTGTACATTAAAATAGAGACTCCTTTAATATTATTAGTAAAAATTATTGTAACGCCCAAAGATTTTATAGTATGTTATCTCTTCAAAGTAAGATAATAACGTGCGCTACACGCAACACCGAGTTCAAGCACACCATGACTTACCAAACTAACTATTCAAAAAACGATTATAAATAATATTAACTGAATTTTGAATTTTATATATACCATATAATTTTATAATCATTATTATGTGTTTCTTAGACATAATATATGAAAAAATTCAATTTTTCAGATAAAGGACGTATTTTTCACAAAATGAAATTTTATTGCCTTTTAATAGCAAACCCTTTTTAAAACAAATATTTCACACTTTTATATATTCAATTTAATGAAATAAAATTTTTATTTAGAAGTTTGATATAAAACATTAGGTTGGATGATTTTTTGGTACTTTTTTGATAACATTCATATTTTGATAAATAGTGAAAAATACAAAATTTGAATTGAAAACATCTTTTTTAATTGAAATAATTTATATTGTTTAATTATACAAATGAGTGGTTTCAAAATATCATTAGATTATATTTTTACCATTTAATATAATTTAGGATATTGGATGTAATTTCACATTTATATTGGGCAAGAACATGTTTCAATCTTTTGATAGTTCTTATTTCTTAAAAATGATTTTTTGTTATCAAAATGAGAATTAATTTTAAATTAATTTCTACCATTTCTGTGTTTTGAATTTTGAAAAATGGGTTACATATTTAGAATTAGGAGGTAAAAATTGTGTAAATTGGTAACTTTTATTTTTATACATTATGAATATTTACTTTAGTAAATATTTTATTTACCAAGGTTAATGGGTAAATAATGGTAAAAACATATTATAATAATAATATTAAATTATCCTAACATGTGTCTATTACTATTGGTTGATACATTTCTGAGCATGGGAATATTTAAGTCGATTTTGGGACCACTTAGAGCCACTTGAGAGTGATAATGACAATTTATATCAAATAATTTAAAGTAATGAAAAAACTTACACTAACATATATCTTTTAGTAGAAACATTTTTAAAAGGTGTTATATAAGTTATATATTGAACTATAAATACTAATTATAAATATAAAATTATTTCATACATAATGGTATTTTATTTAAATTTTTTAGACAATAAATATTTAAAAAATTTTAAAACTCATTGATGATATAGTAATTACCTTATTAATGAAAAAATAAAATAAATTGTATTATAAATATTAAATTAAATATAATTTCATAGTTTTTCTAACATCCACAAATTTTATAGGTGAATATGACATGTTAGGATGGATTCAATGTATCTTGTTCGATGTAATCAATTTTTTATTACTTTAAAAAAACCAAATACTAAATTGTGTCAAAATTGACATAAATGAGTTTTTTTTTAAAAATATTATATTAATAAATTATAAAATTTTCCTAAAAATATAAGGTTCATCCAAATAACTTATATAATTATATGTATATCATTAATTAACCACTTGAGTTTCTCTTGGAATTTTATATTATGTTTTTTAAAAAAATTATAATAATAATACAAGATTACATGGTAAAAGTTAAACTATTTAAATACAAGTTAAATCTAAAAGATAAGGTTAATATGGTGACCCAAACCTGTCTAAAACCTATTGGATGAGAGTTTTTTGACCCATCCGCACCTTAGACCCAAAATAAACCATTTTGGATCCAGTAGAAATTGAACATGATTTTATTATATATTAATATTTCAATCTTTTCCAAAGGCACCCCTCATAACTCTTATAAAAGTTAACTTCACCTTATCTTAATTTCACACCTCGAAAGCCTTTTGTCTCAGCCAAAACCTGCCCAAATATCCTCCCAACTTCCCTAAAACAACCTAGAGTTCTTACATTGATCATAAATCCAACCTAAAGATCCATTTTGATCAATTCAAATGGAAACACCCGAAGTAATTGTAAAAATTTCAACAAACTCTTTCATGTTCTTTTCTTCTTACACTACCTCTTTCATTGTTGTTTCGATACCAAAAAAATAAATCTAGTAACATTAACATACGATGATGTCATTATAAATATGGTACAACCATATTCATTATTCTATCCATCTTATAAATGACAATGTCACCATACATTCCTACATACGGTCTAACCTCTCCACGTCGTGGTGTAGTTTGTTATTCAAACACATCATTATTTGGATGGGTATAATAATGAGTATAACTTATGTAAATAATAAATTTAACATGTTAATGATTCTGTATATATGATATAATATCCAATTACATATTATTTCACCATCAATATAATGATATTGTCACTCGTGCGTACGTACAGATTACTCTCCCCACGAACGCGATGATATTAATTTCCCCATCGTAACCATTCAAGAATAATTTTCATATGATGATTAATAATAATGTTTAAGAACTTAATATCAGTCTAGATAAGAATCAAATACATCATATCCATAAAAAATGGGACATATTTATTATCCATATCCATGTTTCCTAAAATAGTTTTAAAAGGGATTATTTTTAAGGGAATTTTTACTGAAACATCATTTTAAATGTTTTAAGTATTTATTCTTCTATGCTTTTATCATTAATTTCCATGTTTCCAAACTGGTTTTAAGGATTTATTTATATAGACAGGAATTTTTTAAAATGTTAATTACATTAAAATGTATCAAAGTGGTATGAGAAACATTGATTAAAAGAGAACTTTTAAATCACTACCTTTATAAATTATGTCAATTTTTAATGATTTCATGAAAAAGGGATATATCTCTCAATTATTTTCTCTGATCATTTTCAACAATGTCAAAATACTTTATGGGATATTATTCTTGATTGAGGTTGATTTATTATGATACAAATATTCTATATTGTATTGAAGGTTTGTGATATATTTGAATGTGAATGTGTTATGTCTATACCATTCTTGGTTTAGGTTTAAAGTATTGACATTTCATATGCTAGTTTTAATACGAATGTTTCTGTTATGTTTCAACCTTTTTATATGGGGAATTTATTGGACTTATTAAGTGATTTTTGGCGCCCAATATAGCTCCTCGGTGCTTCGGTAGGTCTCATGAGACAATTAGACATGGAATTAGAAGAGGTCTTTACTAATTTGATATATGGTTTTGGCCTAGGCCTAAAACATTTTTAGACATCTTGGTTGAGGCCTTGACAAGATGTTTTAAAATTTAAGGCATTATACATTCCCTCATTATGAAAATAATATTGATGGTTCTAATGGTTATTCGACTAGTTGAATACTAATGACTATGTTTTATTATGGCTTTATTTACAAAACTCGTATTCCTGCCATAAATTCTTCATGTTTATTTTTTGTAAAGGCATGTGTTTTTTATTATTCACCATGCCTAGTGTTTATTTTATCATCCACTATATTTATTACCCTTATTGAGAATTTGAGCTCACCCCTTTCTAATGTTTCATTTTACCTGGATATGAAGAAATTAGTTATGAGTTACTTGCAGGCATAATTTAGGAGGCTTAGATGTTTCTAATGGAATAAATTAGTGTTGTATTTCTTTTCAAGTATTAATGTTGATATTATGTATGTATCTTGTTTCCAAGACTATGAAATTGATCGGTCCTTCGGGACTTGATTCCTTGTATCATGCTAATGTTATGTAATAATGCACTTACTCTAGGTAACTGGGCTCGGGACGTTACAGTTGGAATCAGAGGAAGTTTAGTACAATCCTTGTAAACTAGATTTTGAAAACAATTTATTAGAGAACATTACCCTAAGATATAATTTTATGATTAGTATAGAATAACTTCCTAGAATTTTGGTAATGTATAGATTTTGTGTGTTTTTAAATAAATACATCCATGTCTGGATATGAGAAAGTAGAGGCAGCTCTGCTACAAATGTACCTAGGAATTAAAACTCTGGCAAGGAGTTTTGGGCTTGACCCAAGGTATCCTTGTACACGACAATGGGCCTTACTGCACTCTTGGTGACGACACACCTGGGGGATATGCTTATGATAATTCGTATTTTCTTTACAAGACTGACTGAAAGTTGACTTTTTATTATTTATGTATAAAGGATACAACCTATTTCTCAAACCAAACTATGAGGGTCAGTAGTGATGAAGACCCAAAGAGTCCCCCACAACGAAATTATTACAAACTGCAGGCAACGAACCAAAACTAGAGTAAACAATCAGCCGATCGTGCTTGTTACCCTCTCGCGATAAAGCATCCGCCGCAAAGTTTGACTCCCTCTTGACGCGTCAAACCAAACAACCCTGGATAATATCCAACAAGCATCACCTGGTAAAATAAATTAAATTCCAATGAGAAAATATATTCGTATGCAAAATATGAACCAGAAGTTCAGAGTCAGATTTAACTTCTACCACCTTCAAGGAGAGGTTGTCGCAAACAAGAACCCCTGAGATAAGAGCTCTCATCTCGGCTTCCAAAGAGATACCCAGACCATAAAAGGAACTAATGACCACCATTACTGAACCATTCCCATTCCACAGGAGTCCTCCATCCTGTATTTGTCGATTAATTAAGGACCCATAAATATTGAGCTTGAGATCATTCACCGGATGCTGCCAACTAATCCATATACCGCACAAACCCGAATGACCAACTGATCTGCCGAGTAGTTTACAGAGAACCAAGGATTGATCTTCCCCCTTGACAAAAGATCCCAAATCATGCAATAATAGTTTCATTTTTAAATGAAGAGAATAAACTGAGGGACGATTCACTAACTTGGCCATGTTTTGTGTCGTCC
The DNA here is from genome assembly GCA_963277665.1 of Viscum album. Classification (NCBI taxonomy): domain Eukaryota; kingdom Viridiplantae; phylum Streptophyta; class Magnoliopsida; order Santalales; family Viscaceae; genus Viscum; species Viscum album. The sequence goes on along the minus strand of OY728125.1, from coordinate 351,044,010 downwards.
ACAGCGTCCGGCATGTTGAAATTACAATAATAGATTGTGCATTAATTTCCATCTCCATGATTGAAGTTGTCACAAACCAACCTGTCAGGAACTCAAGGAAGGAGGAGCATGCAGGATTATACAAACCCCAAGACCCCATGGCTGACTAGAGAGAAGCTTCCCATTCACTCATGAAAAATAAATGGGTGACAGATTCCACTTTGGTATGAGAACAACAGAAGCACCATGAGGCCAATGACACCCCTCTTCTTTGAATATTCTCCTCTGTAGGAAGTGCAGAATTTCGTTTCCTCCAAAAAAGAATGTTCATCTTAAAGGGGACTTCTTTACACCACAACAATGTGGTCCAATCATCTTGAGCAGCTTCTGGTCGTAGGAGACAACGATAAACATGTCCGCTTAAGCATCCAGAGCTAGAACCCGTAAAGCAACATCTGTCATCATCCTCCGAAAACACAATCTCTCTAAACATGGGCAGCTGCTCTTCATTAGGAATGCATTCAATAAACCTGGGAAATTGGGTAGCCTGTCTGATAGTCATCTCCGGCGCAGGACAAGACGGAAAGAACAACCTCTGTCCGAACCAATTGTCATGCCACAAACTCACTTCTCCTCTACCAATAACACACTTCGAATATCCCTGAAGCAACTCCAGATGATAGAGAATATCCCTAGATAACCTGGACAGATTGCTGACGTTCCAATATTCCTTGTTTTCCCCAAATTTAAACTTCATCATTTTGGCCCAAAGATAGCCCCCGACAATGATCTCCTAGGCCAGAAGACCCTGCATGCATTGCATTGTAGAAACAACATCCATAAGACCCACTCTACCCTCTTCAATCAGTTTATCAAGAAGCTCCAAGAAGCCCAGTGGCACCTACCTACTTCATTAGCTTCCCATATAAAACCATTAAACATCGGTTCCATTAAACCAATGACCCCTTTTGAAATAGTGATAACAGCGATCACATGCATTGGAATAGAAACTCGCACACTGTTGATTAAAGCAACCCGACCACCGAATGATAAAAATTTATTCTTCCAGCTAAGAATTCTGCCCAGAATTGTTTTCACCAATATTTAGAGAGGAAATATTCTCCCACATATTATCCTCATAAGAATAAATAGTATGATATGTTAATAAGATAAAAAAATAATTCCTTGAGTCATATGGCTTTGAAGGGATTCCAGAGAAGAAAATGATGGTTAAAAGAAAATTGATAAAGGGAATAAGGGAAAGAAGGATTTTCCCATATGTGATTTTTGTGGAAAGAATCACCTTGGTAAGTGCTTAAAGGGAATGGGAGTTTGTTATAAGTGTGGAGAAAAAGGACACAACGTACGTGATTACAAGGGTAAGAAAAAAGTTTCAAATGTACAATACTTCATCTTCAAGGAGTTGGGACACAATGCGAATCAATTTCCTAATCATCAGAATATACTACAAATTATGTTCATGGATAATAATAAAGTTATGATATTAACACAGACGAAGATTAATGAGTAGTTTTCTTATTTTTTTATTAAAGAATTATTTCATTTGAGTGTTGTATCAATGATGTATTGGTTATAATAATTATTGAGTATATAAGGATTGTACTGCAGTACTATTTCATAAAGGATTTGAGATTGTGTGGTACCTAGAAAATAAACTCAATAACATGTTATAATTTTTGGAAAATACACGGATGAAGGAAATATAAACTTTAATATAGTCTTGATACTATGGTATTGATTTTGGAATAAGAGATAATTGATTTGGATAAATTATATTTGATATTATTGACTACGTTGGAAATAATTAATAATTTGTTTATTCCATCATTATTGGTGATTACATCATTTTTGGATTTTAGTAGAATATCAAGTATTCTATGATTTATAGAAGGAATAAGAAATTTTATACATATTCAAATATGGTTTACTAGAAATTAATTTTTTACCACTATTTAAGAGAATACAGTATGAAGTTATTCAGAAGTATATTATGTGAAATTCTTTATAAATTTTGGACTGTCAGTTCAGACAGAATTATTGTGGAAAAGTCTAATGGTTGGAATAGATTATGTTTGACATTGGATACTATTTTTAAGGATAAATCACTTCGTAATAATATTTTTGGATTGTCATAAAATGGATAACCCATAGTTTGGGAAACTACCCATCGCGTCCGGAATGACCGTGAGAATTGAACCTACAACCGTAGGGTGACAAGGGTGAATCAACAACCACTACACTATGTGATTTCATAGTTTTTATAATATAGTTTTTTCAAATAGTCTGAAAAATGAATTATAAATTCATTATTTTTAGAGCCCTATTCGATTTGGATAAATAGAATATTTTTGAATTCTATTATCCTTTAGATTGAAAGATGAGTTTGTTGTAGTAATTAGTTAAAGGATGAAACTCTACTTCTCAAGTATATTTTTCCCTCATATTCTATTAATAAATTAATTCTTAAACATTAGATAATGAATCTTAAAACCAAATTTTTTTTCGTAATAACTTATGATTTGTTGAATCGATGATATTTTAAATCATCATAGATTGATGGCTTTGAGGCCCTCAATTTTACACTTGTTTTTGATTGATGACCTCAATCACTCCCTATAAATATTTAAGCTTTTTCTCCAATTATGTTTCTTTAATTTCCAACAACATTCTCTTAATCGATATCATAATTTGGTGGTGACTTTTTCATTTCTCTTTTCCTCTTATTAAGACTAAAGTTTCTTAACCCTTTTTCCGAAGCGGGTTTTCTACAAAGGTATTTTTCTATTTTTAGGATTTTATTTTTTAATAAAAATCTCAAATTTTGAGGAAACAAGTTATCGAAAGAGGATAAAATGTAACACCCCAATATTTCATAGTACGTTATCTCACCATAGTAATTCAATAACTTGCGCTACTCGCAACACCGAGTTCGAGCAGACATTGACTTACGAAACTAGCCGTTCAAAAAAAGGTTATGAATAATATTAGTGGATTTTGGAATTTTTTATACTCCATATAATTTTATAATCCATATTATTTATTTCTCGTACATAATATAAGAACAAATTCAATTTTTCAGATAAAGGATGTATTTTTTAGAAAATGCAATTTTACAGCCATTTAATGGAGAACCCTTTTTAAAACCAATATTTGACACTTTTATATATTACATTTAATTAACGTAAATTATTTTTTAGAAGTGGGACATAGAAATTTAGTTTGGATAAAATTTTGGAACTTTTCCGATAACTTTCAAATTTGGATGAATAGTGAAAAATACAATATTTTAATTGAAAACATCTTTTTTAATCAAAATAGTGTCAAATTATAAATTTTAGTGATTTTAAAGTATAATTATATTATATATTTATCATTCAATGTAATTTAGGTAATTGGATGTTATTTAACATTTAAACTGGATATAAACAAGTGTTACTATTTTGATAGTTATTATTTATTAATAAAATGATTTTTTGTTTTGACAACGGGAATTAATTTTAAATTAATTTCTAACACTTATGTGTTTTAAATTTGGAAAAATTGATTCCATATTTAGAATCTGGAGTTCTAAATTGTGTAAATAGGTAACTTTTATTTTTAGACATTATGTATATTTACTTCGGTAAATATTTTATTTACCATGGTTAAATGGTAAATCTGGTAAATAAGGGTAAAAAAATACAATTATAATAATATCAAGTTACCCTAAAATGTGTCATATTCCTATGGGTGGATACATTTCTGACCATAGTCATCCTTGGGTCTATTTTTATATCACTTGGAGTCACATGAGAGTGATAAGGACACTTTATATTAATTAATTTAAATTAATGGAAAAGATGACATAAACAAATATCTTTTAGTAAAACAATATTGACATAGTGTTATATAAGTTATATCTTCAAGTATAAATATTAAAAATTAGTAAAAAAATATTTTTTACATAATGGTTTTTTATTTATAATTTTTAGAAATTAAATAGTTTAATTTATTTATGACACAATGATTATTTAGTAATTACCTTACTAATGAAAGATTAAAATAAATGGTATTATAAATATTAAAATAAATATAATTTCAAAGTTTTTATGAAATAAATTGTTTCTATAGGTTAATAGGACTTATTATGATTGATTTAATGTATAGTGTTTGAAGTAATCAAGTTGTGATGACTTTCACAAATACCAATTACTAAATAGTATCAAAATTGACATAAATGAGTTTTTAAAACAAATATTATATTATTAAATTATATAATAGTCATAAAAATCTATGGTCCAGATAAATAACTTATATAATGATTGGTATATAATTAATTAACAACTTGAGGTTTTCTTGGATAATTATAGTTTGTCTATTAACCAATTACTATAATAATACAAAAAAACATGGTAAAAGATAAACTATTTATCCAAGAGTTAAATCTAAACGATAAGGTTAATGTGGTGATACAAACATGTCTAAAACCTATTGGTTGAGAGTTTTTCAACCCATCCCCCCCATAGACAGTAAATAAATCATTTTGAATCCATTATAAACTGAAAATTATTTTATTATAAGATAATATTTCAATCTTTTCATAAGGTTCCCCTCACCTCTATTATAAAAGGGAACACCCATTCTCTTAAATTCACACCTCCAAATCATTTTTAATTGGCTAGAACTTACAACAATATCCTCCACCCTTTTCTCACTTCAACCAAGAGGCATTAAATTGATCATAAATACAACCTAATGAGCCCTTTTGATCAAATCAAAATAAAACACCAGAAGAAGAGATAATAATTTCACCACCTCTTTCAAGTACTTTTTTTCTTCCACTTCCTCTTTATTTGTTGTATCCATACCAAAATAAAATATCCAGTAATTTCTATATAATATGATGTTATTATAAATAGTGTACAACAATATTCATTATTCTATCCATCCTATAAATGACATAGTCACCATACGTGCATACGTACGGCTTACCTTCTCCATGTCGTGGTGTAGTTTGTTATTCAAACACATAATTATTTGGATGAGTATAATAATGAGTATAAGTGATGTAAATAATAAATATAACATGTTAATTATAATTTATATATGATAGACCATCTAATTAAATATGATTTTTCCTTCAATATAATGATATTGTCACTCCTGTGTACCTACAGATTACCGTACCCATGAATGTGATGAGATTCATTTCCCCATCATAACCATTCAAGAATAATTTTTATTTGATGATTACTAATAATGTTTAAGAACTTAATATCATTTTGGATATGAATCAAATACATCACATCCATAACAAGCATATATTATGTTACAAAACGTATAAAGGAAAATGAATCAGTTAACACATGAAACGATAATAATACTAAAATATTATTAACAAAGATATATTAGAAGATCATATATGATATCATATCTATGTATATAGTTATTGTATAATTTAATAACAATGATTTTACTATTATATAAGAGGATATCATACCGTCAACCAAGGATTGGTACAAGGTAAGGGTTAATTTCACAATATCCTTTTTATTAGAGGTTGTTTTTACATAAGTATATACTATGACATATTTATTATCCAGGTACATGTTTCATTAAAGAGTTATCAATGTGATATTTTAAGGGAATTTTTTCTAAAACATCATTTAAAATGATATGAATAATTATTATCATAAATCTTTCTCATTAATATTAATGTTTTCAAAATGGTTTTAATGATTTGTTTATATAAACATGAATGGTTTAAAATGTTAATTCCTTTCAAATGTTTCAAATTGGTATGGGATAATTTTATTAAAAACTATATTGTAAATTAATCCATTTATAAAGTATGATACATTTAAATGATTTCATGAAAAAAGGGATGTTTCTCTCAAATATTTTTACTGATCATTTTCAAATATGTCAACATCCTTTATAGGATATTATTATTGATCGAGTTTGTTTGTTATGATACAAATATTCCATATTTTTTTGACAGTTTTGTGATATATTTGACTATGGGTGTGTTATTTTTATAAGATTCATGGTTTATGGTTAAAATATTGACATTTAGTATGCTATATTTAATACAAATGTTTATGTTATGTTTCCACCTTTTCATATATGGAATTTATTGGACTTAGTAAGTGACGGGTTTAACCTGCTATATCTCCTTGGTACATCGATAGGTCTCATGAGACAATTAGAGGTGTAATTGGCCGAGGCCTTCCCAAATTTGATATTTGGTTTTGGCCGAGGCCTAAATCATTTTTAGAAATCTTGTCCAAGGCCTTTAAAAGATGTTTCAAAATGTCCAACATTATACATTACCTTATTATGAAATTAAATATTGATGGCTCATGTGGTTATTCGACTAGTAGAATACACATGAATATGTATTATTATAGGATTATTTACTCAGCTCTTATTCCATCCCCAATGCTTCCATATTTATTATTAGTAAACGAATTTGTTTTTAATTATTTACCATGCCTAATGTTTATGTTATATTACACTATATTGCTTACCTTTACTGAGCGTTTGAGATCACCCCTTTATTATGTTTCATTTTCATAGGAAATGAAGAAGTTAGTTATGAGTGAATTACATGGATAATCTAAAAGTCTTGGATTATTCAAATGGAATAAATTAATTTTGTATTTTTCTCATGTTGTAATTTTGATCATATTTATATATCCTGTTTCCGAGACTGAAAAACTGATTGGCCCTTTGGGACTTGATTCCTTATATCATACCAATGTTATATAACAAAGCACAGGCTCTGGGTAACTAGGGTTGGGGTGTTACAGTTGGTATCAGAAGAAGTTTAGTATTTTCCTTGGAAACTAGATTTTGAAAAACTCAAATTAGGGAACATTTCCCTAAGATAGACTTTGAGGATTAGTATAGAAGAAATTCCTAGAATTTTTTTAATGTACAAATTTTGTGTATTTTCTAATAAATACATCCCTGTCAGGATACGAGCAGGTAGAGGTAGCTCTGACACTAACATACCTAAGAGTGAAAACTCTGACAAGGAGTTCTGGGCTTGACCCAGGGTATTCTGGAACACAATAATGGGCCTTACTGCACTCTTGGTTACGAAAATCTCAGGGGATATGCTTAGTATAATTAACGTTTTTCTACAATCCACTATGAAGGAATTATGAGTAAATAATTTCTCAATGAAAACATTTTTTATTGATTATAGATTATATGCATAATATTTTCAATTTATATTTTGAATTTTACATGTTTGTAATTATTCATTAAGATTTATAATCTAACCTAGTGTATTCCATTGTTTAGAAGTGGCTCCTAGTAAAAGAAATGAGAACTCCAGCAATACACATTATCCAAAGAGTAAGAAGTATCATATCTTTCATGGAATTAATACAATATTTAAAGATGAATCAATCTCCCACATATTATAATCATATGAAGAAATTGTATCATTTGTTAATAATATAAATAAATAATTCTCTGAGTCCTATGGCTTTTATGGGAATCCATAGAAGAAAAGAATCGTTGAAATAAATATGGATAAAGGGAATAGGGGAAAGACAGATTTTCCCACTTGTGATAACTGTGGAAATAATCACCTTCATAAATACTTGAATGAAATGGGAGTTTTTTATAAGTGTGGAGAAAAATGACCCCAACTATGTGATTGTAATGGTAATAAAAATGTTTTGAATGTAAAATTATTCATATGCTAGGTGATAGGACACTACATGAATCAACGTCCTAATCATTATATTATACCAAAAATGATGTTGTTGGATAATAATAAAGTTATGATAATACCACAGATAAAGAGTAATGAATAGTATTATTATGTTGATATTAAAGAATTTGGTCATTTTAGTGTTTTATCAAGGATGTAGTTATTATAATAATCATGAAGTATATAAGGATTAAACTACAGTACTATTTCATAATGGATTTGAGATTGTGTGGTATAACGAAAAGTGACATAATAGGAAGTTAGAATTCTAGGAAAATACACAGTTAATGTAAAGATAAACTGTAATACGGTCCTGATACTGTGCTATTGATTTTGGAATAAGAGATGATTGATTTAGATAAATTATATTGGATATTATTGACTACCTTTGAACTAATTAATGTTTTTTATTCAATTATTGATAGTGATTAAAAAATTTACGGTTTAAGGAGTATATCTAGTATTCTATGATTTACAGAAGGAATAAAGAAGTACATACATATTCAAATATGGTTTTATAGCAATTCATTTTATTACTATGGTTTAAGAGAATACACGATCAAGGTATTCAAATATATATTATGTGACCTTCAATATAAATTTTGGACTATGAGTTCAGACAGAATTATTATGGATAAGTATAAAGGTTGTAATAGATTATGTTTGACATTGGATACTATTGTTACGGTTAAAGAATTTCTTAAGATTATTATTGGATTGTCATAAAAAGTATATCCCAGAGGTCAGGCATAGACTCATCACGTCTGGAAAGGCTGCGAGACTTAAACCCGCAACCAAAGGGTGACAAGGGTACATCAGTAACCACTAACCTACGTGATGTACAAGTTTGTATAATTTATTTTTTAAAAATGTTTGACAAATGATTTATAAATTCTATATTTTTATAACCCTATATGATTAGGATAAATATGATATTTTTGAATTATATTATCTTTTTTGAGTGAATGATGAGTTTGTTGTAGGATTTTGTTAAAGGATGAAACTCTACTTGTCAAGTATATTTTTTCCTCTTATTCTATGAATAAATTAATTCTTAAACGTTAGGGAAGGGATCTTAAAACTAAATATTTTTCATCCTAATAACTTATGTTTTGTGGAAACGGTGATATTTGAAATCATCATATATTGATGGATTTGAGGCCCTCAATTTTACCCTTGTTTGTAATTGATGACCTAAATCACTCCCTATAAATATTTACGTTTTCCTCCAATTATAAGTCTATAATTTCGACTAATGTTATCCTAATCAAGATCATAATTTTGTGGTGACTTCTTCATTTCTCATTCCCACTTATTAAGACTAAATTTATTTCACCCAATTTCCGATGTGGGCTTTCCACAAAGGTATTTTTCTATTTTTATACTTTTATTTTTAAAGAAAAATTATTAATTAAGAGGGAACAATTTATTAAAGTAGGAGACATTGTAACACCCCAAGAGTTCATAGTACGTCATCTCTTCAAAGTAATTCGACAACATGCACTACATGTAACACGGAGTTCGAGCGCACTATGACTTACCAAACTAGTCGTTCAAAAAGAGGTTATGAATAATATTAACTAAATTTTTAATTTTATACAATCCAAATAATATTATAATCCATATTATGTTTTTCTTAGACATAATATAAGAAAAAAATTAAATTTTTGAGATAATGGAAGTGTTTTTTAGAAAAAAATATTTTACCACCTTTTAATGGAGAACCCTTTTAAAACCAATATTTGACACTTTTATTTATTAAATTTAATGAAATTAAATTATTATTTATAAGATGGACATAAATATTTAGTTTTTATAATTTTTTGGTACTTTTCTGATATCTTTCATATTTTGATGAATAGTGAAAAATACAGAATTTTAATTGAAAACATATTTTAATCGAATTAATTTATAGTGTTAAACTATACATTTGAGTTGTTTTAAAGTATAATTAGATTATATTTTTATAATTTAATATAATTTAGGTCATTGGATGTAATTTTATATTTAAACTGGACATAAACAACTGTTAATCTTTTGATAATTACTATTTCTTAAAAACACTTTTTTTGTTTTACCAATGGGAATTAATTTTAAATTAATTTTCTGCCATTTCTTTGTTCTGAATTTAGAAAAATTGTTTCCATATTAATAATTAAGAGGTCCAAATTTTGTAAATAGTTATGTTTTATTTTTATACATTATGAATATTTACTTTAGTAAATATTTTATTTACCATGGTTAAAGGGTAAATCTTGTAAAAATAAAGGTAAACTATTATTATTATAATAATATTAAATTACCCTAAATTATATCCTATCGGTATTTGTTGATACATGTCTGAATATGGTCATCCTTGGATCGATTTGGGGAGCACTTAAAGCCACTTGAGAGTGAAAATGACACTTTATATTAATTAATTTAAAGTAAAGACAAAAATGACATAAACATATATCTTTTAGTAAAACAAGTTTTACAAGGTGATATATAAGTTATCATTTAGACTATAAATATTCATTATAATGATAAAAAAATATCATACAAAATTTTATTTTATTTTAATTTTTAAACATTAAATAATTAAATTTATTTATGACACAATTGCGATACAGTAATTACATTATTAAATAAAGAATCAAAAAAAATTAATTATAAATATTAACATAAATATAATTTCTAATTTTTTATGATATACTAGAATTTTATAAGTTAATATGACATTTTGGACTGATTAAATGTATCTTCATTGAATTAATCAACTGACGATGACTAAAACAAAAACTAAATACTAAATCGTGTCAATATTGACATAAATGAGTTTTCAAAACAAATATTATATTATTAAATTATTTCATAGTCCTCAAAATCTATGGTTCTACCAAATAACATACATGAATACATTTATATCATCAATGGACCACTTTAGGTTCTATTTTCACTGTATAGTATGTTTATTAACCAATTATAATAATAATAATAGAATACATGGTAAAAGTGAACCTATTTAACAAAGTGTTAAATCTTAAAGATAAGGTTAATATGGTGACACAAACCTATATAAAACTTAATTTTTGATATTTTTTCGACCCATACCCACCACATCCTTGAAATAAATCATTTTTGATCCATTAAAAACCGAAACTAATTTTATTATAAAATAATATTTCAATCTTTTCCTAAGGTGTCCCTTACCTCTTTTATAAAAGGGCACTTCCCCTTTTCTTAATTTCACACCTCCAAAGCCTTTCGGATCAGCCAAAACCAGCCCAAATATCCTTCCAATATCCCTAAATTAAACTTAGAGTAATTAATTTTATCATAAATCAAACCTAAGGATCCCTTTTGGTCAACTCAAAGGGAAACACCCGAAGTAGAGGTAATAATTTCACCACCTTTTTTCAAGTTCTTTTCTTCTTTCACTGCCTCTTTTTTTGTTGTTTCCATACCAAAATAATAAATCTTGTACCTTACACATAATTTGATGTTATTATAAATTTGGTACAACCATATACATTATTATATCGATCCTATAAATGGCAGAGTCACCATACATTGGTACGTACGGCTTACCATCTCCTCGTCATGGTGTAGTTTGTTATTAAAAAAATTCATTATTTGGATGGGTATAATAACGAGTATAACTTATGTAAATAATAAAGGTAACATGTTAATTATTCTGTATATATGATATACCATCCAATTACATATGATTTCCCAATCAATATAATGATATTGGTGCTCGTGCGTACGTATGGATTACTATCTGCATGAACGTGATGAGATACATTTACTCATCGAAACCATTCAAGAATAATTTTCATTTGATGATTACAAATAATGTATAAGAACATATTATAATTCTGGATACTAATAAAATACATCCTATCCATAAAAAACATGGCTTATGTAACAAAACATATAAAGGAAAATGAACCAGTTAACACCTGAAATGACGATAATTCTATAATATTATTAAAAAATCAATATTAAAAGATCATATACGATATCATATTTATGTATATGGTTAATTAATAATTTAATAAAACATATTTAACTATTATACAGGAGTTTGACACACCCTCGACCCAGGAAAAGTTCCATGTATGGGTTAATATCATGATCTCTTTATTATCCAAGGTTGTTTTTACGTAAGTATCTACTGGGACATATTTATTATCCATGTCTATGTTTCATAAAATAGTTTTCCATGTTATTTTTTAAGGGACTTTTTACTAAAACATCATTTTAAATGTTATAAACATTTATTCTTCTTATCCTTTCTCATTAATGTCCATGTTTTCAAAATAGTTTTAAGGATTTATTAATATGGACATGAATGTTTTAAAATGTTAATTCCTTTAAAAAGTTTCAATGTGATATGAGACAATTTGATTCAAAACTATATTTTAAATTACTTCCTTTATAAATTATGTGACTTTTAAACGATTTCATGAAAAGGGATATTTCACTAAAACAGTTTTACAGATCATTTTCAACTATGTCAACATCCTTTTTGGGATATTATTCTTGATCGAGGTTGATTTATTATGATACAAATATTTTATATTGAATTTAATGTTTTGTGATATATTTGACTATGGATTTGTTATTTTTATACCATTCATGATTTAGGGTTAAGGTATTGTCATTTAGTATGATAGTTTTAATATGAATGTTTATGTTATGTTTCATCCTTTTCATATAAAGAATGTATTGGACTTAGTAGGTGATGGGTGGAGCCCGCTATAGATTTTTGGTGCATTGATTGGTCTCATGAGAAAATTAGACGTGGAATTGCCCGAGGACATTCTCAATTTTATATATAGTTTAGGCAGAGGCCTATGGAATTTTTATAAGTCTTGGATGAGGCCTTCAGAAGATGTTTTAGATTTTCTGGCATTATATATTCCCTCATTTTTAAAATAATATTTATGGTTCATGTGGTTATTCAACTAGTAGAATACCTATAACTATGTTTTATTATGACATTATTTTACTAAACTCATATTCCAACCATAATTTGTTCATGTTTATTATTTTTCAAGGCATGTTTTTTTAATTATATACCATACATAATGTTTATGTTATCTTCCGTTGTATTTCATACCCTTACTGAGAATATGATCTCACCCCTTTCTTTTTTTTTTTCATTTTCCCAGGATATGAAGATGTTAGTTTTGAGTGACTTGCAGGCATAATCTAGGAGGCATGGATGTTTCTAATGGAATAGAACAATGTCATATTTATAATAATGTTCTAATGTTGATATTAGGTATGTATCATGTTTCCATTTTTACTAAACATATTGGTCCTTTGGGACATGATTCTTTTTATCATTCCAATGTTATGTAATAAAGCACCGACTCTGGGTAACTGGGGTCGGGGCATTACATGGAAACTTTACATCATTTAGAAATTGAAAAGAATATTAATTTTAAATAATTTTTTAAAAAATTGAATCATGGATACAAATGAATTGAAAAAGTATACTATATTATAAATAAAGTACAGATTTTTTTAGAAAACATAGATTTGGAGAAAAAAAGATTTTGACTAGAGATAAAAATAAAGTTGGTTATATATAAAAACATTCCTTATATATCTTATGTTCATAAAGAGAGTAAAATTAAAGGGATCATTTTATTCTACATAAATAAATATAGGATCAAAAGATTCATTACATAATTGAGAGATAATTCATAAAATTTCATCAATGGAAACATAATGAAAAACTATCCTGATATACCATGATATTATTACATAAAACACTTCCCTCAAGATTAATGGGATTAAAATGAACTCTAACCAAAAAAATAAATTTATATTTATTATAATATATATTAGATTATGGTACATACTTATAATATCATATATGATACACATATAATATTTCAAAACCAATTTATAAATAATTACTTATTAAAACCATCATTTACCGGTGTTAGCTGTTTTGATTACCATGAGTGTTTTGGATCCATAGTTTTGTACCCTAATCATGGTTCCATAATATCTAAAATTATAAAATTTTTATAAATGTCATACATATTCAATATATATATAAATATATTTAAAGTTATCTAAAAAATATAGGGATATAAATATGAAAGGCGTCATTCATGGAGATTTTTGGATGTACATACACATGAATGTTGTCTTCATTTTTTGAAGAAAGGAATGATGGAAATGAAAATAATAGTTCACCATTACAAGATAATTTTAAAATATTCTTTATTCCTTAAAACAGTCCATATCACCATCAATGTAAAATGAAAATGAAAAATGAATCACATTTCTTCACGGTGGTGGTAGTCCATATAAGGCCCCAGCCATAAACCTTACTTAATCTTGAATTATTACAAGATTACACATTGAAGATATTTTCAGGTTTAGAGTTTTAGAGAATTAGATCATAAAACTTGCATTACATTCCACATTTAAACAAAGTGGTTACATAAAAGATAGTATTAATTTTCCCCATCAACGGAAACATATTTAAAATAAAACATGGATTCTTTCTTAACACTTCCTTGGCACTAACATCATATCATGTACTCTTCCCTTGACCTGTGAAAAATATTTCAAAAACATGGGATTAGCATAAAAAGCTCAGTAAAGGATATAAAAATATGGAATGGAAACATGAGTACATGTATACATAAGAATGAAATCATACTTTACACATAAAACATAAGCACTTTAACATACCTCATAAAATCATGAATAAATCATAGAAATCATAAGACATAAAGGTAACTTGAGGCATTCATAAAATTCTTACGTAGGGAGTAACCCTTTTGGTTATGTTTGGATTACCAACCACAATATATTCCCTAAATATCTTCAGAGAAACCTTAACCTTTAACCCATTCGCGTTACCCAATGCATTGGAGAGCTATATCGGGCTCACCCGCCCTTAGTTTATCACGGAACCACCCGTATTCATAAACAATGCCCAAGAACCATAACATAATCATAGAACCTAACTTAATCACAACGGAAAGATAAAATTCCCACATTGTAATAACAATATAACATTTTAAGATATTTAAACAATGAATCCATTCTAAAAACCATTTTCAAAACCATTTAAAACATTTAATAAAGAGATTTTTGAATCAATGTGTCCCATACCACTTTGAAGCTTTTAACATTTTAAACAATTAATATCGATATAAATAAATACTTAAAACCATTTTAAAAACATGGATATTAATTAGAAATATTTATAAGTATAAATCATTAAAACGTTTAAAATGATATTTTAGGTAAAGGGTTTTTAACAAAATGAGAGACACTTGAATACAATAATTGAGAAATAGAATTTAATAATAACTTTATAATATCATGATAATAAATGGATTCATGATATAATATTCCAAAGGACAGTATATACACTATATAAGAGTGAATTGGTGCATAACAACAATGAAGTCTCAATATAAATGTAAAATGAGATGAAATCCCTTATAAAGAAGGTATCCTTAAATTAAGGATAAATAAATCTCATAATTATGTGTGAAAAATATAAATACACCCAATATAAGTGGATATTAAGTGTAAAACAATCAGAGGTTATTCACACATATTAATAGAATGACATATTCAAGGAGTACAAGTTTATCCGAAAGAATCAAAATTGGGTTAAGAAGTTTCCTTGCAAAAATTTGACAGCCTAACGGCGCCAATACAAAATTCAGAAAATGAGTTGATGAGAGATAAAAAGGGTATCTCATCACATGGAAATAAAATTTACATCAATAGGGATATAGAAAAAGATATCCCAACATTACAATATGTAAATTAAAAGACCCAACAAAAGAAGTCTTTTAAAAAGAGGAGGGTGAAAGGTTCCCTTACCCACTTGGGTATCTTTCGAAACATACACCCCATGAAAGAATGGAAATACAACATTGATGTAAATAATCATAAGTGAAAGTATATTACAGAAAGATTAGAATAATTTGAAGTACATATACCACTCAAAGGAAATGGTGGCAAATGTAGCATAAATCTCACGGGAATAAAAGTGAGATGAAAAATCCCTTACGAAAACTCGCAAGCCTAACAACGCCATTTAAAACTTCCAAAAATGGATTGATGAGACCAAATAGGGTCACTCATCATATTAAAATAAAATTTACAGAAAGAGGAATATAAAATAAAATACCCCAACAAAACAAATTGGAGCTTAAATGAAGTGACATAAAGAAGAGTACTTAAAAAGAAAGAGAGAGTTTAGATCTCTTACGAAAATTCGGCAGCCTAACAGCGCCACTCAAAACCTCCAAAATGGATTGATGAGAGAGAATATGGTCTCTCATCATATGAAAATAAATATTACAGTAAGAGTAATATAAAAAAAATCCAAAAACCAAGAAAGATGAGCTTTAAATGGAATGACGTAAAAGAGTGTACTTAAAAAGAAAGAGAGGAGTAGGATCCCTTACCTCGGGTCCGACTTGACTCGATCGTTCTTTAACGTCCTGAATAATAAACATTAGATAATTTAAACATTATTAATAACCTTTTTCAAGTTCATTATTCCTTTTATATCACTTATTTCCATGTTATAAACATTATGTAATCATTTAAGTTAATAATGTTTTATTTGTCGATATTTGGTTCTTAAGTCGAAAGTGGACTTCTTAAAATTACATGTTGTTCGTGTGGTAAAAGGTTCATTA
Source organism: Viscum album (assembly GCA_963277665.1). NCBI lineage: Eukaryota > Viridiplantae > Streptophyta > Magnoliopsida > Santalales > Viscaceae > Viscum > Viscum album. The sequence goes on along the minus strand of OY728125.1, from coordinate 351,027,618 downwards.
TATACAGAATAATATTAATGATTTGTATATCATATATATCATATATATCAATAATATACATGTATTTATAATATTACATAATCATTTAGAGGTAAGAAATGAAATGCCCCGTTCATGGAGACGGTAAGCCGTACGTACGCATGAACGCTACTTTCATTTCTATGTCATATTAATGGAATTAAACCCAAATGAGAGGTATGTATATTTTAATTACAGAATTATATTCATCATTTATATGTTACATATATCATATATAATAACTTTAAATCCATCCTTTATACATCCCACATATGGCATTAACGAATCAAATCACTTTGTGGGGGCGGTAGTCCGCACTTCCTAAAATGAAATTATCGTGTTTACCCACAATGGAAACCATAAAGGTATTCCACAAAAGCAAAATACAAAAGCTTAAGTAAAACATAAACATATCATATATCATATATAAATATAGTGACATCTTAATGGACACCTTGGAAGGTGTTACATGAGTGTTGAACAATCATCGTTTCGTGACGCAGAAATTCTCCATCCACAGAAACAGTATGTTCTTAACCATTAGATGTAGGTGTGTGTATGTGTAGCTCGAATTATTCTTATAAAAAATCCTAGTATATTGAAGATACTGTAGTGGTTACAAAATAAATTAATAAAAAGAGTTTAGGGGGTTGGAGAAGCAAAATAAAACAAAAGAACTGAAGTGAAGACATTACCTTAAAATCGGGTAACTCCCTTTGGTTTGAGCTCAAAGGATTCCTTGGGAAGACTTATGACCAAAGTTAGGCTTCTAAGATTTAGAGAGGGATGTGTAGAGACAAAATGGGCAGGGGATGGCCAAGCCAAAGGCTTTGGAAGTGTGGGTAAAGAGGTAGAGGTGGGGGCCTTTTATAAGAGGAGAGGAGGGGCACTCTTGGAAAGTAAAGATATGTTACATTATTTGAAAATGAGTTTCGGATTTAAAAGGTCCCACATTGAAATAATTAGAGGATATGGTCATAAGGGTTAGAAATATACTCATCCAATAGGTCTTTGACAAGTTTAAGTTATAGTTTTAACATTATATTTTCATTTTATTTTAATCCTTTATTAATGAGGTAATCGCGGCATCATCATGATGTCATAAATAATTTAATTTATTTAATGTCTAAAAATTATAAAAAAATTATCATGATGTAGTAAATCTTTTTAGATTTCTAATTAATATTTATAGTCAAAAATATGACTTGTATAACATCATTTACAAATTGTTTTAGTGAAACATCTCATGCTTGTGACATTTTTATTTTAACTTTAAATAAAAAGTTATTTATGTCATTTTCCAACCAAAGTGGATCCATGGGGTCCCCAAGTTGACCCATGTATTGTATTGGTCGGCCACGACACATAAAATGAGGGTAGGACATGCGTCTAAGTCATTTAATACTATTAAAACATTATTTTTACCTTAAACAACACAAATTACCTCAAATCATGATTAAAAACATAATAAGTTACTATTCACCAAAAAAATATTTTAATCCAATTGAACCAAATTTTACTTCTTAATGAAAACCATGTATGTCGGATTTTTTAAATTCAAAACACAAAGGTGGAATAATTTCATTTAAACGGAAAATCAGTTTTTATAAGTACAACTTAGTGGTTTCACAATTCATCAAAAATTGTAGTTTTTCAGAAAATTACCAAAAATTCACCCTAAGCTATATTTGATATTCCGAATTCAAAAATTATTCCTATTTTACAATATTCAAAACATATAAGTTGTATTAATTAATTTAATAATTAATTCCCATTGTCCAAACAAATAGTGTGTTTTTATGAAACAATATCTAGTAAAAGATTGACAATAGTTTATGTCCAATTTCAAAGTGAAATTAATTCCAATGACCACTATTGGATTAAATGGTAAAAATATATTCTAATTTTTCTTTAAAACCAATTTAAATGATAAACTAATCATTTAAATAAATTAGATTAAAAATTGGTTTTGAATTAAAATACAACATTTTCATTATTCATTAAAAATTGAACTTTTTCGGAAAAATACCAAAAAATTACACAAAGTAAATTTTTATTTCTCTATTCTAAAGAAGAATTTAATTTTGTCAAATATAGCACATAAAATTTTCAAAAAATGGATTTAAAAGAGGTTCTCCATCAAAAGGCGGTTAATCGACCTTCTAAAGAACATTAGAATATTTACGCTTAAAAATAGAATTCATTCGCATTTTTAATCCTTTAAATTTTATTGTAAAAAGTAAAAATATTTGAAAAACATATATAATAATTTTGTAGTTAGTTCTATTCATTCCTGCCATCAAAATAGCTAGGTGTTAACTACCATTTAAAATAATATTATTTTATTATTAGAGTGCAACGTAAGATTTCAAAGGAACTCATTGTTGCGTATTGGGTACGCAATCGAGCATAGCGTCCCCTTTAAAGTAATATTAATATTTTATTCACAAATATGGATAAATATAAAAATTCCATATTATTTATTTACCTGGAGTGTTATATCCTTCCCTCCTTTTGGTAATTGCGTCCTCGCAATTTTGAAATAGGGCTCGGAAACATCCTTCAAAGTCCCACATCAGAACAAGAGTCGGTAAAATAATCACTTTAAAATAATGGGAGAGAAGTACAAATGTCACCCGAGTTAACCCATACTAGGATTCGAAGTATGAAAATATGGACATGGAGGAAAAAAACAAAGGGTCATGTTCTGATGGAAAGTGATAGTAAATATGTCTTGGAGAAAGTTAACCATAAGAAAATCACAAACTTGTGATGGGTTAAACAGTATTCGATTCCCCAGTAGGAAACGTTAATAGAAAAAAAATTTGTTTTAAGTTACTTTTAATTGAGGAATTTATTTTTGATCTTAAGGAAACAAACTTACTTGTCGTGTAGACTCTCATCTCCTACTAGATTTCTTACACAAACTCATATTTTCTCCAAAACACGAGTATTTAGGAAGACTTGTTCACTATAATCAACTTCTAGAGAATCACCTAATCCACAAAAGAGAACTATATACATTCTATGTCTTTAGACTTTAAGCAAAACAAAAACCAAAATGGTTAGTAAAAGATCAGAAAATACAGAAAAGGATAACCCTTTATAAAAACAAAATATATTATTAATCTCCAAAACTTGTCCAACAAAACCGAAAGTTCAACGAGGACCATTTGATAAACAATTGTCCATGAAATTCTTCAATGTAAACCAAAATAAGATTGAAACCCAAATATTTGAAGGATTTAATCACATAGTCTTCCAAGGTACAAATTAACTTCTATCTAAAAATAACATCATATGCTCCTAAATTCTCATATTGAAAAGTAATTAACCTAATCACATATCCTCCATGATAGGTTAAGCATTTCCATAGATAACCCAAAATAAACTTAATCATGATTCCTAAAATCATCTAACTAAAAATAATTAGTCAAACTAACCTGAAACTTCACGTAGTCCAGTGGTAGGCGATAAATACCAGTCGCACTTTGGTTGTGGGTTCAATTCCTGCAGCTTTGTCCGATCCGACGGGTTGCCACACGGTATACGTATTGTCCTTTTTCCAAAACTATATAATTCATAAAACATTCCCCAAAACGAGATAAAATCTTCAAAAATAATCATAACATATTTTAACCTCAAGTTTATCTCAGGCCTTTCATTTTCCATCATAACATATAATAACCCATAATTACCTCAAACGTAAGGATCATATAAACTCTAATAGTTACCTTTATAATTATTACCTGAACTTCCACATCGATTGTTCATCTCGTACATGATGCATTACAGATCATACCAAGGTTCAAGTGGTTGATCATGACTCCTTGATAGTTGGTTTAGAACAACCACAAGTTTCCTCATTAAATCCCCCATTTTATCTAGTATCTTAATCAGAGAACCACCACATTTTCCTTCAAACCTGTTGTCTTTTTGGTGCCTGCTAGATCCATCCATTCACTAAAAACAAAAATGTAAATGTGAGTATATCAACAAAACCATCATGTTCTAATGAGGAAGGTAAACACTAAGATATACTTACTCATTCACTTTATCTAAAACTAGGACTCTTTCTTAAATCCTAACCATTATGGTAATTTCACTTGTGCTTAGAGAATACCCTAACCTCTAAAGTTATCTAAACCGACCTCTCATACCAACTATAGGGCCCCAGCCTTAAACCTTACTTAATCTTGAGTTATTACAAGATTACACATTGAGGATCTTTTCATGTTTATATTTTTAGAGAATTAGATCATAAAACTTTCATTGCATTCCATATTTAGCCAAAGTGGTTACATAAAAGATAGTATTCATTTTTCCCAACAACGGAAACATATTTAAAATAAAACATTGATTATTTCTTGACACTTCATTGACACTATCATCATATCATGTACCCTTCCCTTGACCTTGGAAAAACATTTCAAAAACATGGGATGAACATAAAAATCTCAGTATGGGATATACAAATATGGAAAGGAAACATTAGTACATGTATACATAAGAATGACATCATACTTTACCCATAAAACATAAGCACTTTAACATACCTCATAAAATCATGAATAAATCATAGAAATCATAAGACATAAAGGTAACTTGAGGCATTCATAACATTATTACGTTGGGAGTAACCCTCTTGGTTACGTTTGAAATACCCACAATAGTATATTCCCTAATCTCTTCGCAGAAACCTTAATGTTTAACCCCTTCACGTTACCCAAAGAATTGGAGAGCTATATTGGGCTCACCCACCCTTAGTTTATCACAGAACCACCCGTATTCATAAACAACGCCCAAGAACCATAAAATAATAATAGAACATAACTTAAGCACAATGGAAAGATAACATTACCACATTGTAATAACAATATAACATTTTAAGATATTTAAATAATGAATCCATTCTAAAAACCATTTTCAAAACCATTTAAAACATTTAATAAAGAGATATTTGAATCAAAGTGTCCCATCCCACATTGAATATTTTAACATTTTAAACCATTATTATCCATATAAATAAATAATTAAATCCATTTTGAAAACAAGGATATTAATGATAAATATTTATAAGTATAAATCATTAAAACATTTAAAACGATATTTTAGTTAAAGGGTTTTTAACAAAATGTGAGACACTTTAATACAATAATTGAAGAATAACATTTAATCATAACTTTATTATATCATGATAATAAATGTATTCATGATTTAATATTCCAAAGGATAGTATATACACCATATAAGAGTGAATTGTTGCATAACAACAATGAAGTCTCAATAGAAATGTAAAATGAGATAAAATCCCATATAAAGAAGGTATCCCTAAATTAAGGATAAATAAATCTCATAATTATGTGTTAAAAATATAAAAACACACAATATAAGTGGATATTAAGTGTAAAACAATCAGAGGTTATTTAAATATATTCATATAACAACATATTCAAGGAGTACAAGTTTATCCCAAAGAATCAAAATTGGGTTAAGAAGTTTCCTTGCAAAAATCTGACAGCCTAACGACGCCACTACAAAATTCAGAAAATGAGTTGATGATAGATAAAAAGGGTATCTCATCACTTGGACATAAAATTTACAGAAATAAGGATATAGAAGAACATATCCCAACATTACAATATGTAAATTAAAAGACCCAAAAAAATAAGTCTTTTAAAAAGTGGAGGGTGAAAGGTTCCCTTACAGACTTGGGTATCATTCGAAACATACACCCCATGAAAGAAGGGCAACACAAAATTGATGTAAATAATCATATACGAAAGTATATTACACTAATATTAGAATAATGGGCAGTAAATATACCTCTCAAAGGAAATGGTGGAAAATGTAGCATAAATCTCATGGGAATAAAAGTTAGATGAAAAATCCCTTATGAAAACTCGGCAGCCTAACAGCGCCACTTAAAACTTCCAAAAATGTATTGATGAGATAAAATAGGGTCTCTCATACTGTTAACATAATATTTACAGAAATAAGAAAATAAAATAAAATCCCTTAACATAACAAAGAGTATCTTAAAAGAAGTGACATAAAGAAGAGTACTTAAAAAGAATGAGAGAGGTTAGATCTTTTACGAAAATTCGGCAGCCTAACAGCACCACTCAAAACTTCCAAAATGGATTGATGAGAGAGAATAGGGTCTCTCATAATATGAACATAAAAATTACAGTAGTATTTATATAAAATAACATCCCAATAACAAGAAATATGATCTTTTAAAGGAATGTCGTAAAAGAGTGTACTTAAAAAGAAAGAGAGGAGTATGATCCCTTACCTCGGGTCCGACATGACTCGATCGTTCTTTAACGTCATGAATAATAAACTTGAGTTAACTTCCACTTTATTAAGAACCTTTTTAAAGTTCATTATACCTTTTATATCACTTATTGCCATGTTATAAACATTATGTAATCATTTAAGTTAATAATGTTTGTTCTGTCAATATTTGGTTCTTATGTCGAAAGTGGACTTCTTACAATTGAATGTTGTTCGTGTGGTCAAAGGTACATTATATCCAGAATGATATTAATGATTTGGATAGAATATATATCATATATATCCAGAATATACATGTATTTATAATATCACATAATCATTTAGAGGTAAGAAATGAAATGCCCTGTTCATGGAGACGGTAAGTCGTACGTACGCATGAATGCTACTTTCATTTCTATGTCGTATTAATGTAATTAATACCAAATGAGAGGTATGTATATTTTAATTACAGAATTATATTCATCAATTATATGTAACATAAATCACATCTAATAACTTTAAATCCATACTTTATACATCCCACGTATGGCATTAATGAATCAATTCACTTTGAGGGGGCGGTAGTCCACACTTCCTAAAATGAAATTATCGTGTTTACCCACAATGGAAACCATAAAGGTATGACAAAAAAGAAAAATACAGAAGATTAAGTAAAAAATAAACATATTATATATCATATATAAATATCGTGACATATTAATGGCCACCTTTGAAGGTGTTATATGAGTTTTGAACAATCATCGTTTCGTGAGGCAGAAATTCACCATCCACAGAAATAGTATGTTCTTTAACCATTATATGTAGGTTTGTGCAGGTGTAGATAGAATTATTCTTATAAAAACATCCTATTATATTGAATATACTGGTGTTGTTACAAAATAAATGAAAAAAAAAGAGTTTAGGGGGTTGGATAAGAAAAATAAAACAAAAGAACTCAAGTGAAGACATTACCTCAAAATCAGGTAACTCCCATTGGTTTGAGATCAATGGCTTCCTTGGGAAGACTTCTGACCAAAGTGAGGCTTCTAAGAGTTATAGAGGGATGTGTAGAGAAAGAATGGGTAGGGTTTGGCCGGGCCAAAGGCTTTGGATGTGTGGGTAAAGAGGTAGAGGTGGGGGCCTTTTATAAGAGGAGAGGAGGGGCACTCTTGGAAGGTAAAGAAATGTTACTTTATTTGAAAATGTGATTCGGATTTAAAAGGTCCCAAATTGATATAATTCAAGGATAAGGTGATAATGGTTCGAAATATACTCATCCAATAGGTCTTTAACAAGTGTATGTTATAGTTTTAACATTATCGTTTTATTTTATTTAAATCCTTTATTAATGAGGTAATCGCTGCATCATCATGATGTCATAAATAAGTTAATTTATTTAATGTCTAAAAATTATAAAAAAATTATCATGATATAGGAAATCTTTTTATATTTCTAATTAATATTTATAGTCAAAAATACTACTTGTATAACACCATTTAAAAATTGTTTTGGTGAAACATCTCATGCTTGTGACATTTTTATTTTAACTTTAAATAAAAAGTTATTTATGTCATTTTCCAACCAATGTGGCTCCATGGGGTCCACAAGTTGACCCATGGATTGTCTTGGTCTGCCATGACACATAAAATGAGATTAGGACATGTTTATAGGTCATTACATATTATTAAAACTTTATTTTTACCTTAAAATAAACTAATTACCTCTAACCGCGATTAAAAACTTTATAAGTTACTCTTCACCAAAAAATTATTTTAATCCCATTGAACCACATTTTACTTCTTAATGACAACCATGTATTTTGGATTTTTATATTAAAAACAAAAAGGTGGAAAATTTTCATTTAAAAGGAAAATCAGTTTTTATAAGCACCACTTAGTGGTTTCACTATTCATCAAAAATTGAAGTTTTTCAGAAAATTACCAAAAATTCACCCTAAGCTATATTTGATATTCCAAATACAAAAATTATGTATATTTTACAAAATTAAAAACCTATAAGTTGAATTAATTAATTTAATAATTAATTCCCACTGTCAAAACAAATAGCGTGTTTTTATGAAACAATATCTATTAAAAGATTGACACTAGTTTAAGTCCAATTTCAAAGTGAAATTAATTCCAATGACCAATATTGGATTAAATGGTAAACATATATTCTAATTTTACTCTAAAACCAATTTAAAATATAATATAATCATATAAATAAATTAGATTAAAAAGAGGTTTTGAATTAAAATACAACATTTTCACTATTCATTAAAAATTGAACTTTTTCGGAAAAATACCAAAAATTTACACAAAGTAAATTTTCATGTCTCTATTATAAAGAAGAATTTTATTTTGTCAAATATAACACATAAAATTGTCAAAAAGTGGATTTAATAGTGGTTCGCCATCAAAAGGCAGTTAATCGACCTTCTAAAGAACATTAGAATGTTTACACTTAAAAACTGAATTCATTTACATTTTTAATCCTCTAAAATTTATTGTAAAAAATAAAAATATTTTACAAACATATATAATGATTTTGTAGTTAGTTCTATTCATTCCCGCCCTCACAATAGCTAGGCGTTAACTACCATTTAAAATAATATTATTTTATTATTAGAGTGCAACATAAGATTTCAAAGGAACTCATTGTTGCGTATTGGGTACACCATCGAGCATAGAGTCCCCTTTAAAGTAATATTAATATTTTATTCACAAATATGGATAAATATAAAAATTTCATATTCTTTTTTTACCTGGGGTGTTACATCCTTCCCCCTTTTGGGAATTGCGTCTACGCAATTTTAAAATTGGGCTCGGAAACATCCTTGAAAGTCCCACATCAGAACAAGAGTCGGTAAAACAATCACTTTAAAAGAATGGGAGAGAAGTACAAATGTCACCCGAGTTAACCCATAAAAGGATTCCAAGTATGAAAATATGGACATGGAGGAAAAAAACAAAGGGTCATGTTCTTGATGGAGAGTGATAGTAAACATGTCTAGGAGAAAGTTAACCATAAGAAAATCAGAAACTTGTGATGGGTTAAATGGTATTCGATTCCCCAGAAGGAAAAGTTAATAGACGACATTTCTATTTTAAGTTACTTTGAATTGAGGAATTTATTTTTGATCTTAAGGAAACATACTTACTTGTCGTGTAGACTATCATCTCCTACTAGATTTCTTACACAAACTCATATTTTCTCAAAAAGACGAGTATTTAGGAAGACTTGTTCACTATAATCAACTTCTAGAGAATCACCTAATCCACAAAAGATAACTATATACTTTCCATGTCTTTAGACTTTAACCGAAACCAAAACCAAAATGGTTAGTAAAAGATCAGATAATCTAGAAAAGGATAACCCTTTATAAAAAGAAAATATATTCTTAATTTCCAAAATTTGTCCAACAAAACCCAAAGTTCAACGAGGACCATTTGATAAACAATTGTCCATAAAATTCTTCAAAGTAAACCAAACTAAGATTGAAACCCAAATATTTGAAGGATTTAATCACATAGTCTTCCAAGGTACAAATTAACTTCTATCTCCAAATAACATCAGATGCTCTTAAATTTTCATATTGAAAAGTAATTAACCTAATCACATATCCTCCATGATAGGTTAATCATTTCCATAGATAACCCAAAATAAACTTACTCTTGATTCCTAAAATCGTCTAACTAAAAAGAATTAGTCAAACTAACCAGGGACTTCACATAGTCCAGTAGTAGGTGATAAATACCAGTCACACTTTGGTTGTGGGTTCGATTCCCGCAGCTTTGTCTGACTCGACGAGTTGCCACACGGTCTGCATGTTGTCCTTTTTCTAAAACTATATAATTTTGAAAACATTCCCCAAAACAAGATAAAATCTTCAAAAATAATCATAACATATTTTAACCTCAAGTTTATCTCATTCCTTTCCTTTTCCATCATAACATATAATAACCCATAATTACCTCAAAAGTAAGGATCATATAAACTCTAATGGTTACCTTTATAATTATTACCTGAACTTCCACATTGATTGGTCGTCTCGTACATGATGCATTACCGATCATACCAAGGTTCAAGTGGTTGACCATAAATCCTTGATAGTTGGTTTAGAACAACCACGAGTTTCCTCATTGAATCCCCCATTTTATCTAGTATCTTAATCAGAGAACCACCACAGTTTCCTTCAAACCTGTTGTCTTTTTGGTGCCTGCTAGATCCATCCATTCACTAAAAACAGAAATTTCAGTGTGAGTATATCAACAAAACCATCATGTACTAGTGAGGAAGTTAAACACTAAGATATACTTACTTATTCACTTTATCTAAAACTAGGACTCTTTCCGAAATCCTAACCATTATGGTAATGTCACTTGTGCTTAGAGAATACCCTAACCTCTAAAGATACCTAAACCGACCTCTGATACCAACTATAAGGCCCCAGCCTTAAACCTTACTTAATCTTGAGTTATTACAAGATTACACATTGAGGATCATTCCATGTTAAGAGTTTTAGAGAATTAGATCATAAAACTTGCATTACATTCCACATTTAAACAATGTGGTTACATAAAAGATAGTATTAATTTTTCCCATCAATGGTAACATATTTAAAATAAAACATGGATTCTTTCTTGACACTTCCTTGACACTATCATCATATCATGTACCCTCCCCTTGACCTGTGAATTTTTTTTAAAAATCTTGGGATGAGAATAAAAAGCTTAGTAAGGGATATAAAAATATGGAAAGGAAACATGAGTACATATATACATAAGAATGAAATCATACTTTACCCATAAAACATAAGCACTTTAACATACCTCATAAAATCATGAATAAATCATAGAAATCATAAGACATAAAGGTAACTTGAGGCATTCATAACATTTTTAGGTAGGGAGTAACCCTCTTGGTTCCGTTTGGAATATCCACCACAGTATATTCCCTAAATCTCTTCGGAGAAACCTTAACGTTTAACCCTTTCGCGTTACCCAATGCATTGGAAAGAATATCGGGCTCACCCACCCTTAGTTTATCATGGAACCACCCACATTCATAAACAATTCCCAAGAACCATAACATACTCATAGAACATAACTTAATCACAATGGAAAGATAACATTTCCACATTATAATAACAATATAAAATTTTAATATATTTAAATAATGAATCCATTCTAAAAACCATTTTCAAAACCATTTAAAACATTTAATAAAGAGATTTTTGAATCAATGTGTCCCATACCACATTGAAGCTTTTAAAATTTTAAACCTTTAATATCCATATGAATAAATCCTTAAAACCATTTTGAAAACATGGATATTAATGAGAAATATTTATAAGTATAAATCATTAAAACATTTAAAACAATATTTTAGTTAAAGTGTCTTTAACAAAATTAGAGACACTTGAATACAATAATTGAGGAATAACATTTAATAATAACTTTATAATATCATGATAATAAATGGATTCATGATATAATATTCCAAAGGATAGTATATACACCATATAAGAGTGAATTGGTGCATAACAACAATGAAGTCTCAATAGAAATGTAAAATGAGATGAAATCCCTTATAAAGAAGGTATCCTTAAATTAAGGATAAATCAATCTCATAATTTTGTGTGAAAAATATAAATACACCCAATATAAGTGGATATTAAGAGTAAAACAATCAGAGTTTATTCACACATATTCATATAACGACATATTAAGGGAGTATAAGTTTATCCCAATGAATCAAAATTGGTTTGAGAAGTTTCCTTGCAAAAATTTGAGAGCCTAACGGCGCCACTACAAAATTAAGAAAATGAGTTGATGAGAGTTAAAAAGGGTATCTCATCACTTGGAAGTTAAATTTACATCAATAAGGATATATAAGAACATATCCAAAAATTACAATATGTAAACTAAAAGACCCAATAAAAGAAGTCTTTTAAAAAGAAGAGGGTGAAAGGTTCCCTTACCGACTTAGGTATCTTTCGAAACATACACCCCATGAAAGAAGGGCAATACAACATTGATGTAAATACTCATAAAATAAAGTATATTACAAAAATAGTAGAATAATGTACAGTACATATACCCCTCAAAGGAAATGGTGGCAAATGTAGCATAAATCTCACGGGAATAAAAGTGAGATGAAAAATCCCTTACGAAAACTCGGCAGCCTAACGACGCCACTTAAAACTTCTAAAAATGTATTGATGAGATCAAATAGGGTGTCTCATCATATTAACATAAAATTTAGAGAAAGTGGAATATAAAATAAAATCCCCCAACATAACAAAGAGGAGCTTAAAAGAATCGACATAAATAAGAGTACTTAAAAAGAAAGAGAGAGGTCAGATCTCTTACAATAATTCGGCAGCCTAACGGCGCCCCTCAAAACATCCAAAATGGATTGATGACAGAGAATAGGGTCTCTTATAATATGAAAATAAAAATTACAGAAATAGTTATATAAAATAACATCCCAATAAAAATAAAGATTATATTTAAAAGTAATGACGTAAAAGAGTGTACTTAAAAAGAAAGAGAGGAGTAGGATCCCTTACCTCAGGCCCGACTTGACTCGATCGTTCTTTAACGTCCTGATTAATGAACTTGAGTAAATTTAAAATTTATTAAGAACCTTTTTCAAGTTCATTATACCTTTTATATAACTTATTTCCATGTTATAAAAATTATGTAATCATTTATGTTAATAATGTTTGTTTTGTCGATATTTGGTTCTTAAGTCGAAAGTGGACTTCTTACAATTACATGTTGATCATGTGGTCAAAGGTTCATTATATCCATAATGATATTCATGATTTTGATATCATATATATCATATATATCCAGAATATACCTGTATTTATAATATAACATAATCATTTAGAGGTAATAAATGAAATGCCCCGTTCATGGAGACGGTAAGCTGTACGTACGCATGAACGCTACTTTCATTTCTATGTCAAATTAATCGAATTAAAACCAAATGAGAGGTTTTTCTATTTTAATTCTAGAATTATATTCATAATTTATATGTAATATACATCATATATAATAACTTTAAATCCATCCTTTATACATTACACATATGACATTAACGAATCAAATCACTTTGAGGGGGCGGTAGTCCGCACATCCTAAAATGAAATTATCGTGTTTACCCACAATAGAAACCATAAAGGTATGCCACAAAAGAAAAATAAAGAAGCTTAAGTAAAACTTAAACATAATATATATCATATATAAATATAGTGTCATCTTAATGGCCACCTTTGAAGGTGTTATATCAGTGTTGAACAATCATCGTTTCGTGAGGCAGAAATTCGCCATCCACAGAAACAGTATGTTCTTTATCCATTAGATGTAGGTGTGTGTAGGTTTAGCTCGAATGATTCTTATAAAAATATCCTAGTATATTTATGATACTGGAGTTTTTACAAAATAAATGAATAAAAAGAGTTAAGGGGGTTAGAGAAGCAAAATAAATTAAAATAACTCAAGTGAAGACATTACCATAAAATCGGGTAACTCCCTTTGGTTTGAGATCAAAGGCTTCCTTGGGAATATTTATGACCAAAGTGAGGCATCTAAGAGTTATAGAGGGATGTGGAGAGACAAAATTGGTAGGGGTTGGCCGAGACAAAGGCTTTTGAAGTGTGGTTTAAGAGGTAGAGGTGGGGGCCTTTTTATAAGAGGAGAGAAGGGGCACTCTTGGAAAGTAAAGAAATGTTACATTATTTGAAAATGAGTTTCGGATTTAAAAGGCACCATGTTGATATAATTAGAGGATAAGGTGACAAGGGTTCGAAATATACTCATCCAATATGTCTTTTACAATTTTATGTTGTAGTTTTAACATTATATTTTCATTTTATTTAAATCCTTTATTAATGAGGTAATCGCTACATCATCATGATGTTATAAATAATTTAACTTATATAATGTATAAAAATTATAAAGAAATTATCCTGATGTAGGAAATATTTCTAGATTTCTAATTAATATTTATAGTCAAAAATATGACTGGTATAACACCATTTAAAAATTGGTTTAGTGAAACTTCTCATGCTTGTGACATTTTTATTTTAACTTTAAATATAATGTTATTTATGTCATTTTCCAACCAAAGTGGCTCCATGGGGTCCCCAAGTTGTCCCATGGATTGTCTTGGTCGGCCATGACACATCCAATGAGGGTAAGACATGTGTTTAGGTCATTTCACATTATTAAAACTTTATTTTTTACTTAAACTACACAAATTACATCTAATCGCGATTATAAACTTAATAAGTTACTATTTACCAAAAAATTATTTTAATCCCATTGAACCACATTTTACTTCTTATTTAAAACCATGTATTTTGGATTTTTGAAATTCAAAACACAAAGGTGGAAAATTGAATTTAAATGGAAAATCAGTTTTTATAAGTATCACTTAGTGGTTTCACTATTCATCAAAAATTAAAGTTTTTCAGAAAATTACCAAAACTTCACTCTAAGCTATATTTTATATTCCGAATTAAAAAATGATGTGTATTCTAAAAATTTCAAAACATATAAGTTGCATTAATTAATTTAATAATTAATTCCCCCTGTCAAAATAAATAGCGTGTTTTTATGAAACAATATCTATTAAAAGATTGACACTAGTTTAAGTCCAATTTCAAAGTAAAATTAATTCCATTGACCACTATTGTTTGTAATGGTAAAAATGTATTCTAATTTTACTTTAAAACCAATTTAAAAGATAATCTAATCATATAAATAAATTAGATTAAAAATAGGTTTTGAATTAAAATACAACATTTTCACTATTCATTAAAAATAGATCTTTTTCGGAAAAATACCAAAAATTTACAAATTAAATTTTGATATCTCTAATTTAAAGAAGAATTTTATTTTGTCAAATATAACTCATAAAATTGTCAAAAATTGGATTTAAAAGAGTTTCGCCATCAAAAGGCGGTTAATCGACCTTCTAAAGAACATTAGAATGTTTATGCTTAAAAATTGAATTCATTCGCATTTTTAATCCTCTAACATTTATTGTAAAAATTAAAAATATTTGAAAAACATATATAATCATTTTTTAGTTAGTCTATTCATTCCCTCCATCACAACAGCAAGGCATTAACAACCATTTAAAATAATATTATTTTGTTATTAGAGTGCAACGTAAGATTTCAAAGGAACTCATTATTGCGTATTGGGTACACCATCGAGCATAGCGTCCCCTTTAAAGTAATATTAATATTTTATTCACAAATATGGATAAATATAAAAATTTAATATTCTTTATTTACCTGGGGTGTTACATTCCACACATATGCAAAAGTGATATTATCAGTTTCCAATAGATGAGAAGATGGTGGGTTATAGTTATTCCATTATCAGAACAATTATGAATACAGAAAATACAAAATTAATTATTTTTTAATTTATATAATGGATTTATTGGATGCATAAAAATAAATAAATTGAAAGAGTTTGGGTAATATTATTATATCTTCTTCGATAGGCACCTTTTAGAATCCTTATTACGGTCCATTAGAATGATATTTTAAGAAGACCAGAACCTGTAATTTATGACTATAAAAGTAGATAATATAATTTAGAATTATTTTAATGATATAGAAGGATAAATAATAGTAAATAATTTAGGAGAATATATTCCATTTATATGTGAGGGTGGGGAACTATTAAAAATATATAATGTGTTAAAGTAATACTACTTTTTTTTGAATAGAAAATAGATCCATATTTAATTGTTTAAAATATATGATGGGTATGATTCTACTTTTCTCATAAAATAAATTTTGTACAACTAGAGGTGATGTTTTGAACCTAATCTCTTTTTTAACCCATGTTAACCCTTTTGAAAATTACCATGATAAAATGTTTTTTAATCACTATAGATCAGGAATGTTTCTATAAAATTAAAAGTTACCCATAAATCGACTGTGGTGGATATTTTAAACTATATTCCCATAAAATGTGAAAGGATATAAATTTTATGAATTTTAATTCAATTACTAGTATACTATTTATTAAATACAACAATAATGTCATTTTTTGTCAATATAAGATAAAATATACTATAATATATGTATAGTTTATTAAAAATAGTTCAAAAATAAAATATATTCAAATATATGGATTATATGGACTTAATATAATCACTAAATAAATTTTCAACTGTCTAGATAACATATTTAAACATATCTACTAGTTTATTCCCTTTGTTAACCAATTTTAATTTTAACCATGGTAATAAATTTATCAATATTAAAGGGTTATAATTTTACCTATAATGAGATAATTTCCAAATAAATGGATAATGTATAAAATGTTATAACGTTTCTAATCATAGTTTTTTATACATTTTTATCATTTTTAAATAATTTAATATAATTCTATTTTACATAATATATTGTTAATTATATTTTAAGAATTATTCACTTAATTTGACTTTGAAAAAAACATGTATGAAATGGAATTTGAATAAAAACATTTTAAAACTACATAATATATAATATTTTCATATATATTCATGGAACACTTTTAATCACCCAATATTTTTTTACTTTTACTGTTTCTAATATCTATTACATGATTTTTCTATTGTATGAAAAATCACTCAGACAATTTTGTATAATATTCAAAGGTAATTATATCATCTCTATAATTTAAAAATAAATTATCATGATAAGAAAAATAAATCATATTTAAAATAAAACCTTACAACCAAAAATAATTTTTTTTGCATCCCTATCACAAAATATTGTTGATATTAATATTAATAAATTAAAATTTTTAATAATATCTTTTACTTAAATATTATAAGGAATGAAATTAAAATTAACTTAAAAAATTAGGTGATGTTTTCATATTTTTATTGATTATGGATGAAATATAATCATAAAAAGAAATAAAGGTAATTTATTTAAGGATTTTTAATCCTTACAACATTTGTTTTAATCCCATTTTACCCATTTTACCTTTATTGTGGTAATAAAAATTTATTATGGTTACTATTTATAATGAGAAAAAATAAAAAAGGGTCACATTTATGAAATTTTTACCTAATAATTAAATATATTGAATCCATCTTTCATGATTCATTTTTTATTATATTCAAGAATTAATTTAAGACAAAATTAAAAAATACAATGAAAAATGTTTTTAAAAACAATATTTTCAGGATTATAGTGAAATAATTAAACTATTATTAATATAAGATAACTATTATTACTTTGAAAACATTTTTTATAAAATATTCCTTTTTTATTTAATGAAACAAAAGTATAGATTTCAAGAAAATACCCTATTTTTTATCATTCACAAGAAAATTAATATTTTCAGAAAAATACCAAAAGGTGAACCAACGCTAATTTTTATTTACTGATTTCAAAAATAATATTATTTTTATAAAATAAATTTGCAAAATGTTCTATAAATTAATTATAATATTCTCTCACAAAAAAATAAACTCTATTTTCAATAATGCATAGCTAGAAGAATATAATAATTTGAATTTGAAATGAATTCTTATTTCCTAAAAATTTATCAATACATTTTTACTGATTATTACCTTTATATATATTTCATAAGTCATTTACTTATATTCATATCCACAAGATCAGCAACTGTGTTATAACAACAATAAAATAATAATTTTCCATGGATAGTTATGTCTTGATGTTGCGTGTTGTATATGTGGTCGAACATAATGTTCTTTTAAAATTGTATGGTATTATTGATATAAAAAAATACATTCAAAGTATCACTATAAAATTTCAGGATTAAAATATCATTTTAATTTTAAATACCATAATTTGAATAAAAAATTTAACAAAAATATTAAGTGAATAATTATTTTAAACGGAAAAAGATAATTATAAAGGAATTGTTAAAGAAAAGAGTATTTATAATGGAGGGAAAATATGTTATTCCAGTGCATGTTAAATCAAAAATTCCCTCCATATATTTTTTAAATAATCCAACATTCTTATTTTTGATAAAAATATGAAAAATATGTTTAAACCTTGGTAAATAAGGGTTATTCAACAACCAAAAACCCTGACTCATGGATCGGGTGCTAGAAATATAAACATTAAATTTGTGGGTTTTATATTGGAAAATGTGCCGAAATTTTTTCCATCCAAACATTACAACATAAAAATTAGATATTGGATCACTTTTATACCTAATTAAAATTTTGGTCAATAGTTTAAATTATTAGTACAAAATGTTACATGAAAAAAAAATTTGGATTCAATAGATTATTTTTTCTACTATAACTCGATAATAATATTCTATATTATGTATGGAATATCATTGAAAAATTTCTTCACAAATGAAAGCTTTCTATAATTTTTTTTTCAACATTATTAATAACATTAAAAAAATGGAACATAAGAATGGTGATATTAAATTTCCAGTAAAGGTAAACATAAGAATTAACAATTGAATGTCATGAGTGAGTGTAAGATGAGTATAAGAATATAATGACCTAATTATATTACATGAGAATAACATAAGGGAATTCATCACCATCAAAACGTAGATCACCAATAAATAATAATGGAATGATGATTTAACAATGGAACTATAAATTAAAATCAATAATAATGGGACATGTGTTTTTAATCCTGATCAATTGAATCATTTAAAATCTAATTATTTTCACTCATAAGAAGTAGAAAATACTTTTTTTTAAACAGAAAAATATAATATTACCGGGTAAAATAATTATATTTATATAAAAACAATATAAATAATAAAAAACAGTGTTGGTAATATGGGACATCATTTTAAAATCACCAATAAAATAACAATTAAATATGAAAAAACAATACATCCAACATCCATAACCAATGCATTAGAGCACAATCACAATCACAAACCCAACCATATTTATTTTTTAAGTAACCACCCATCATTTGGTTTTAATGAAACCACCCATGATTTTTTTTAAAATAATTACCAATTACTGAAAGAAATTCCCAAGAAAAATAACATAAATATAGGATATAGAGTATTCATTTCATCATATAACATATATAAATGTCCATTTTTTCATTTCGTTACTTGATTTACCCATGTAAAAGTAACGGGTTCCTTGAAAATACCTTTAAAAAAATCACAATCCATATAGACAAAGAATTATGATAGTATAAATAAAAAATACCCCCATTAAAGTGTAATTGACATCAAATATCATCAACTTTGATGAATAAGAATTCCATTAAAATATCATTAAAACATTCTTGTAGAAGATACATGTTTGTAACCAGAAAATCACTTTAAAAACTAAAAAATCAAAATATAATTAAAAAATAATTATATTTTTAAAAAAAATTGGGAAATTATAATATATGATTCAAATAAAATAATTTTCATGAAATCTTGAAAAGCTATTCATGTAGTAAAAATTAAAAATATACATTCTTTTAAAACATATTTCAAAGGGATTATAAAGTTACATGTTTATGAAATTATAAAAAAATATCCTTTTTAAATAATTTTAAAGGCTGTTAAAAGACCATGTGAAATAGAATTAAAAAATAATTTATTTTTAGACAATAAATTTTTTAAAAAATTACTGAAAATATGGATGGGTAAGAGATATATTCCTGATGTAAAAGGAGATACATGATCAATATCACTTAAAAATGAATTCCTTGATGTTTAATTAATCAATAAGATTGGAAATTGAAATTAATATTTTAAAATAAATTTATAAAAATAAGATAATAAATTATAAATATTTAAATATAACAATATATTATTATTTCCATTGAAATAATCTTGATCATTAAAGATCCCAAAAAACGATATTGTAATATAATGATTTTTCTATTTGGTAACACCTCAATCATAAACCCTATGAAAGAATAATGTCAAATTAAACCTTAAATATCATGAAAATAATTATATTCCTTATATATTATATGAAATGGTAAGTATATGCACCTCATATAATAACATTGTTGTATATAATAATTATATGTCCCATCTAAAAGAAATTTGAGATGAATAACCCCTCCAAAGATCACATCATTGAATTGAGAATTAATCAATAATGATATTTTCTGTAATAAATTTAAATCCAAAAACAGTGGAAATATTTTATAAATAAACAAATTTATTAATTAGTACATAATAATTTAATAATAATTTCAATGAATAACACTTATAAACCAACAAAAAATCATTTAAGATACACTTTTTTACTTGGTATCATTCATATAAAATCTCATTGGATAAAATAATATTCATTAAAACATGAATTAAAATGAAGTATTAATTATTAATGATATAATATATAAATGTAGGAATATAAACACCCTATAATATAAATTATGAACATAATATTAAAATATTCCCCAATGAAGAGAAATTGAGATAAAATCTCATACCATGAGTACATGCTTCCTATATATGTCTTTCAATACATGTAAAAAAACCCATATAATTTATTTTATATCTTAAAAAATATGTTTAATATATTATCCCAAATAATTTTTATTCATTTTTATGTAATAATTAATTAATTAATTTATTAATACCATGTTGGTTGTTTTGAGGACATTTTGTTCACGATTTCAAAATAGCTTTTGTGTGATAGACATGGTAAAA
Source organism: Viscum album (assembly GCA_963277665.1). Taxonomy (NCBI): domain Eukaryota; kingdom Viridiplantae; phylum Streptophyta; class Magnoliopsida; order Santalales; family Viscaceae; genus Viscum; species Viscum album. The sequence goes on along the minus strand of OY728125.1, from coordinate 351,006,667 downwards.
GTGTTATTTGTTAAATAATATCTAGAATAATAATAATAATTTTTTTTATACATAAATTATACCGAAAAAATAAAAATGAAATATAGTCATGAAAAGAGAACTATGTTACAATCATTGAAATGGTAGGTCATATGTATGAATGAGTAAAGTTTCAATTTTTCAAATATCATTACAGAATTAAGGTATGTATTGTTTTAACATTAAAAATGAAAATTAGATATTTAATTAAATATTATTTCATCAAATAAAATTATATATATCATCTATTTAAAATGGTTTTGAAAAATGAATCACATCTCTTTGTGGAGTTGGTAGTCCACACGTACGTACAAACAACGTTATCATTTTTCAGTGTATAAGAGGATAAAAAAATAAATGACCTTTTATTTCTAAATAATTTTAAATATTTCGTTAATATAATATATATAACTTAATTTCATCATTATAAATATCCATGATATGTAGTAATTGAAAATGAATTACATCAAATGTCGAGGTGGTAGTCTTCTATGAACATGAACGATGAATTCAATTTCCATTTAATGGAGGATGGAAATGAATATAGGATATAAGAATATAAAAATGAAATATTTGTTTATATTATATAAAGAATTTATTATATCATATTGGTTGTAGAATATATTAATAATTTTTATGAAGAAATATAATGAATCTATTGGTTCAGAACAATGCCTCTTCTTCCAAAAAATGACACATTATATACAACTTATATGTTCTAAGGTTAGTATTATATAATAAATAATACCTATATAACTTGTAAGGGAAGGTTGGGATGTATTTATTTAGGCTATATCGAACAAAATTATTTGTTTGATGTGAATATATAAGAGGAACATGATCGTTTTTATAATATATTTGAGGGGAATTTTTGGAATTTCTTAAAATATTAAATTTTTATAATTACATTTCAATGTAAAAATATATCCAAATAGATAATATTATAGTATAAAATGAGAAAGTGTAAAAATAATTTCATCCAAAAAAGTCTTGATATTTTTACTATATTATTACCCTTATCTTTTGGTTCCAACCCACCCCATTAACCCTTTTCACACTTACCATGATAACAATGCTATTTACTCATTAAGAATCGTGGTATTTTCTATAAATCCAAAAAAATTCATAATGAGAAAATGTTTTTTATTATAAATCTTATAAATTACACTTATTGGATTAAAATATTTTATGATATTCAAATCATTTAACAAAATATTGTTTTTGTAAAATAAAAATATTTTCAATTTTATAACTATTCATTTTCCGTGACATTAATGACATCATGAAAATAATATAAATTATAAATTAATATTTTAATCAATCCCAAAAATGTTATATTTATCTATAATATTATTGTATCACATTAATTATTTAAAATTATATTACTTTAAATATTTTTAATATCATTTAGTTTAATTTTCCAATAATGGAATAAGTTTTGTCTCAGCCTTAAGTAAGCATTTAATGTAAATATTTAATACCTACAAATGAAAAATAAATAACCATGCTGAAAATAAATAATTTAAATTTAAAAAAAATATTTTTCTCTAAACATATCCGATGGTTATCTACATGTACAGAATATTATAGTTTTTAAAACCAAAGTGTGACATTTTTTAATTTTATTTTCATAAAATATTATAATGGGTATAACTACATCCAAATGGAAACCAAATTCCATATAACCTAATAACATATGAATATGGATTAATTTACCCAATTAAATAAAATTATGGAAAGGTTTATCATATGTTTTAATTCATTATCATATAATTTTGAACCAAAATTTTCTGATTTATCATTACATAAGTGATATAATTTTAATAAGGCTTCTATTCACAAAGACCAAAAATAAAAGGCATATTTTTACCAAATATAAACATCAATATTCAATATATGGAACCATTTTTAATTATTTATAATATAAATGTGGTAGACATTAATTTTAAATTAAATTAGCAATATGAAATCAAAAATAGGTTTTATGAACCTTTCATTTTAAACTATAAAAAAAATTAATCCAAATTATAAACATAATTAATATAACTATAATTGGATTATTTTTCTCAAGATCAAATAACTATGCATTAAAACTTTTTTAAAAATGGATTTTTAATTTCCAAATAATTTAATAAAATATAGATTTTAATAATATTATACATTTTTATTATTCATTGAATAATAGAAATATTAGGAAATTTTAAAAATTTCACCATAGGATAATTCTGATATTTTGATTTCCAAAATGATATTTATTTTATCAAACAAAAATTATAAATTATCCAAAAATTAGTTATATATTTCAGTCATAAAAAGAAATAAAAATCCTATTTTTGAAGAATAATGTGGCTTTACTAAATATTTAGTGCTTATTTTTTAGCCATTAGATAATAAATTTTTATTTATTAGTACTATTATATTTATATATCTATAAGTAATTAATCATATTTTTACATTCACATTCAAAAAATTTGTTATAATAATCATATTAAAATAATTTTATTTCAGTGTTCGTTCAAGCTTAGTGTTGTGTATCCTATAAGCAATCAAACATATTATTTCATTTCCAATATCATCATATTACATTCTATGCCATTTAAAAACGTCATTCCTTAAAATTTGAACATGGTCCTAGTTTCTATGGATTTAATATCCAAAATACCTTTATTTGAATCTCACGTCATAAAAAGATTCAATAAAACATCCTTTGTAATAGTGGGATAGGAAAATATGAGGGTTTTCTAAAATTACCTAGAAATTGGTTTCCAATTATGATAACATTATTGGGGTGTAAAATTATGGACATGGAAGTGAAAATTAACAACCATGTATTGATATAGGGAAATAGAAATATGAACTGGAAAAAAGTTAACAACTACATTATCATAAATCATTGATGGGGGAAGAGATAATCGATTGATAAAAAATTAATGGTATTTTCTCAAGTCATATAAGATATCATCATTAAATCAATTTCCACAATAATTTAATTTTTTCTCTAAATGATTAGCATTCAAGATGAATTTTACATTATTATACAACTAGAATACTATTTTAGTGGATCACATAATACATAAAATATAACAAGATATTCAACTTATCTTTAGACATTAAGGGGGAAAAATTAGACTGAGATAATCTAATTCCTATAATGAAAAAAACATTCACTTTAAGAATAAAACATTAATTTCCATAATTTATCAATAATTTTGAAAGTTAAAAAAAATAATTCCATAAATATATATACATAAAATTATTCAAAATATTGCACACCATGATTGAAATACAAAACGCACAAGGACTTGATCACATATTTTCCTTGGTAAATTCATCATTTATCTTCAAAAAAATTTAGTCTCATGTATATTCATATAAGCAAAAGGCATATGCCCAAATCATATAATCCCTAAAATATACTCACAAGTTTTATAAATACCTTGAATCACCATAAATAGTCATTAATATTATATATTCTTCTAAAAGGTAAATCGATATGGACTCCTCAAATACTAATTAATGTTAATAATATGGGTTATATACACCCTAACCATATAGAAATTCTACAAAATATCATTAGTCATCTTATAATCTTATCTCTTAAAACCTTAAAAGGGATGTATAATACATTGGATATAAGATAAAACTTAAACATATAAACCCATGATGTTATTCAAAAATTTTAATAAAACCACTAATGATAACATAAAAATCTAAAAATATTTCTAAACTCTACTCAAATATAAATTGTATTGGTCTAGACTTATTTCCCATGGCCTTTCATTTATAACTATAAGAGAACATCATGAGAAGATACACCTATTGGGCATGACTCTTAACACAATCCCTAGTGGCATCCCTTTCAACATGATTCCCTTATGAGGAGGTATATTCTGTAAATAATGTTCACAGATGAGAGTTCCCAAGGACAAAATTCCATCCATTTATCTGATACAAACTATAATATCCCCGAACATGCACTCCTGTATCATGTTCTAAAAATATAAACATTAAATATATGGATTTAATACTAATAAGTGTGATTTTTTTAAGTTAAAACTATAGAATATACAAATAAAATATTATATCACTTATATATCAAAGGACCCTTCAGGTTTATATTTTTAGAGAACAAGGAAAAAATATTACATAAACAAAACACATGACTACAATAGATTATTTTCCCCACTATAACCACCTTATAATATTACTTATTATGTCTTTAACAACTCCCACAAATTTCATCACAAATGTATCATTTCATGACTCACATCATTTTTTATAATTCTATATTACCTGAGGGAAAAGTAACATAGGATGGGTGACCTAAAATACTATTTAAGTGTAAACATAATCATTTATAATTTAATATCATCAGTGAGAGTTAGATGATACTAAGCCTATATTAATATAATCTTTTTGAATGAGAATAACATAATGGAATTCATACACATAAATATACGGAACATCAATCATGAAATAAGGATTAATTTTTTAAAAGGAATGATTCATTATTATTAATAATCATGTGACATTTTATGTTAATATTGATCAAATTAATCATTAAAAATATATATATTTTCACACAAAAGATGTTTGAAATAATTTTACATAATCATAAACAAATTATATTACCTTTTTAAATCCTAATATTTGAATAAAAACATAATAACTCATATCCTTGTGAATCAATTAAATATTTCTCTAACACTTTATCTTACAAATAAAATAACTATAAGATCAAATTACATACCTAATGCATTAGAAGAATATCAAGGACCCACGATTATTTAGTTATAACATAACCACAATTCCTTGGTTTATAACAGAACCCCCCAGTTAAGGTTAATAATGATGCCACCCCTTTTCATAATTAATTACCAATAACCATAACATAAATAATGTATATATGGCTATCATTTCATCATAAAACTCATAGAATCATCCAATTATTCCTTTTATTTCTGGATTAACCTGTGAAAATGAAATGAGTACCATTGAAATATATTTGAAACAATCAAAATCCATTTAGAAAAATAATTATGATGGTATAAATATAAAATAACCCATGTTTAGAAAATATAAAATCAAGGTTTTTTAGTGTTGATGAATGGAAACAACATTAATAGAGCAAAAAAAAATTCATCAAGAAAATACACTTTTTACATTGAAAATAAATTTTTCGAACTAAAATATCACAAATTGTGTTTAAAAAAACGTCCTTGGAAATAAAATTCAAAACATGCAATGGAATATTCAAAGAAAAAATTATTTATTAGGCTATGAAAATCTATTCAAGTTGTACGTATTAATAATAAATATTCTTTTGACACATTTTTTATAGGGAGTTTAATTTAAGAAATTTGGAAAACATTAAGGTATATCCTTTTAAAAATATTAAATAAATGAAAAAATGTGAAATAGACTTAGGAAACAATTTATGTTTTTTAATTAATATTTTTGAAAACGTTTTAGAATACATAAAAATGGAAATGAAAGATCCCCGATCTGAAAAAAGATATAAGATCTATATCACTTAAAAATGACTTTCTTGATGACTCTTTAATCAATAAGAGAGGAAATGTAAATTAAAAATTTAATCCAAATTCATAACTATAAGAGAATAACATATATGTAGTTTAATAAAACAAAATCATTTTGTATTCCCCAAGGATCTTTGAACATAAGAAACCCAAAAAACAAAATAGATTTTAACATAAAGCTTTTTCCATATCGGTAACACATCAATCATAATCCCCATGAAAAATTAACTTCAAATGAAACATTAAATACCATTATAATGAGTATATTAATGACTTATTATTTAAAAAGTGCACTATATACACCACATAAAAGAATATTCAAGCATATCATAATCATAATCCTCGGGGTAAGGGAATTTGAGATGAATATCACTTAAATTTATCATATCATTTAAATGAGAATTAATCAATGAGTATATTATGCGCAATGAATATAAATCCAAATAAACAAGTCTAAAACATAAAAAATATATTTATAGATCAGTTAACACATAATCATGGAATAATAATGTCAATCAATTATAATTATAACCCAGTGAAATGAAATTTAGTTAAGAACCCGTTTACCACTTAGAAACCTTCCGATCAAAACCACATAGACAAAATAATTTGAATTAGAACATAAAATACAATGAAGTATCAATGATTCATGATATAAGAATTAAAATGGGTAGTATATACCCTATTTAAAATAAATTAGGTTCATAACATTAAAACATTAATAATTGAAAAAATTGAGATGAAAAACCTAAACTTTCATCCAAACAAGCTATATATGTCCTTTAATAACTTTACAATAAACTCATATAATTACTTAATTTCATAATAACAATTAAATTATTTTTCTTTTATTTCATTTTTTTCTTTGGGGCCCATCCAGTTGTCCATACATGGTTACATGCATTGGTTACATTGTTGTCCCACATTTTATGCTTTTCGAAGGTTGGTGTCTTTCATAATTTTAATCAGTGATGTCTACTCCTTCATCAAAATAAGATGGCAGGATATATGTTACTCCTTCAACTTATTTCTCCATATATCTCATTGCTTATTCCAACTCTCCCTTATAGGTTAATGTAATGTTAATGGAACTCATTCTATATGACATATCTTTTTGGATGTCCGTTAATTAGGCTGATTATATCTCGAAATTCTACTAGTATATATAGAGAATAATCCTTTGGTCCAAAGAGTAGTTTCAATGGGAATAATTTGAATTATCTAGAAAATAGGAGCATTGTTCATAGGTATTCTTACTCTTATAAGGTAATTCAATGTGAGGAATCGTAATGTGAAGAACCCATGGCATCCCACGTTGATCACAAGGTGATTAGTTCCAATTGAGCCTATCTTCCAAAGATTTTAACCATGATAACTACACACTAATTCATGGAGTATGTATTTGGAGTTATGTAACAAGTTATACATCCTTTGGAGATGGATTATAAAATCTGGTTATTATGGATCATGAAAATATTATAACATACTGTGGAGATGGAATGAATTAGTCAGAAATCTATATGGAGGTGGATTAAGGAGGTGTTCCTATATTAGGGAATATTTCAGTCCTCATGGTTGAGAACACCCCTGAGGAGACCCTATTTAGGTTGATAAGAAAACCTCATGGAGGAAGAAATAGATATGTGAACTAGAATTCCCCTTGAGGAATTCTAGGGTGGATGGATGGACTAGAACACCCTTTGAGGTGGATCCAGGAGGTGAGACCCTAGGAGGGAACACCATGAGTTTTCAATGGTAGATATTGAACCCCAGATTGGAATCTTATGTTCCCTATTTAGATTATAGGGATAAAAAACCACACAGTTCAATGTCACAGTTTAAGTTCCTGTGACATTATCAATCCTTGTACATTAACTTCATTTAGTAAAGATACCCTAGTGGAAAAAGCATATTCAATGATTAGAGTATAACTTACAAGGATGTGGACCATGGGACCTGATGGAGATGTCATCTCAAGTTAGTGGCATTATCTTACCAGGTATGTGTCCCCTAGAATATTGGGGAAAATTGACTATTGGGTTTGTAACTCAGGTAGGCTTCCTATGAATCCCAATTAGTTAGGAATAAAAGACATTGTAGTTCATAGGGTTGGGTCTTATACATATGTAAGAGACCCAATTTAGAAGGTGGTTGGGTCTAATACCTGATAGCATTACTATAGATGGTTTGGGATCATGTATATGTCATGATATCCACCAAACTCTAAGACCACATGAGTTATACTCAGTTTGAAAAACAAGAGGATGCAGTATATCTAGAGATCACATTATCAACATTGACTGCTAGTGGATGACCATTAAATCCCAGAGGGGAAGAGATAGGGTGATCTCTGGTGCTCATCTCTTATATTATTTTTGTAATCAGAATAGTCACATATAATGATCATTCCATCTATGAAACAGTCAGGTTAATAGGAGAAAGAGTGTCTCCTCCCAATAGAATGAACGAGGCTTACTTCGAGAGGGATGATTAGAGGATCTCATTCCCTGTAAGACATACATAGAACATCATGTTCATGTGGAACATTGTAAGTTGGGATTATACATGTAAGATACATGATATTCAAGATCTTTGTTATATGGTTTAAGGATGTGGCATCCCCTTATGACCATACATGGGGAATCCTATGTTCATGACTTAGGGAAATGATACAATTTTGCTTCGTGTTATGAAACAAATTACCATGAATTTTTAACATCGTATGATTAAAACATGGAACTTTGAAGTTTTAGGTCATGCATCCCAGATGTGGGTCAACTCACTCTATACCCCAATGGTTCACATGAGAAATTCTCATGAACATATGGGTGGAGAATGGAATTGGAACTTATAGGGTACAATAATGGTAGGCTTAGTTACTCATGAGGTCCACGTTACAATCCCTATGCTAAGAAGAAACATTTAGGGCAATAGATAAACTAGAGGGGTAGAGGACATCATGAAAGGAACAATGAAGTTTTTTAATTCATGTTTGGAGTGTTTCATGCAAGTGTTTAATGAATGTTGTGGTCATTTCACTCAATATTTGCATGAGAATGGTGCTCTAGCATCAGGGAAGGCCATAGAGGCAAAGGGCATATGCACAGACAAGATTGGGAGTTGCGAACATGGTTAGGGTTGCATGAAATTTAAACCTTAGTTTGAACCTGACTTATGTTAATAAAAGGTGGGTAAGGATAACTCAACCGTGGTACAATCAATTTTTTTCCCACATGTGGTCTACTACACAATATTATTTACCTAGGTGATACATATTTTCCACATTCATGGAAGATTAGTTTTACAATCATTAGAGAGACACCTAATATTATGAAGTGCCACTCCAAATAAGGTGTTGGACTTCTATTTATAGATGAAATTTCCAGTAATTCATTTGTATGATTCTGAGAATTGAATGATTTTCATGCAATTGGGTCCTTTTATGTTATAGATTGGGTGTGCAATATGACTTCCTTGAAATTGATTTTGGACAAAAAGGAATGAAATTGTGTGAAACCATCATTTCTTGTACACAACACAATTTTATTAAATGTGGTAGGATTGGAAATACATTCAGTCTTGGTGGAATAATAAACAAATTGAATATCCTTTTTCATGTATGATCTTTACACATCGATTAGGTTTTTCCACAAACCTATGTAATCTTCCATGCACCACCCTCCTGGATCCCAGAATGTTCTTTGAGGGTGGGATGTGTTCTTGGTTTTCCAAAAAAGAAATTTTTTGTGGATTTATATGGAATTTTGGAGCTAAAAAATTCCACCCACCCTATTATAATTTATGATGAAATGGGACTAGAAGGTCAGGTTTTGAGGGTAACACCAAATAGAGTTATAGATTCTCACACGTGTGTGAAAAACAAGAACTTTGTCTTGAAAAATTGATCCAAGTGTGAGAAAGGCACAAGTTTATGCCTATAAAGTTTTATTGGGGCCCTCTAAATATATGATTTTATTTTATAAAAATAACTATTGAATGAAAAGGGTACCTCTAGTGGTGTTGAATTATACCAAAATAAAGTGGATTGAGGACTATAAATCACAATTCCTAACATAAGGAACACAAGGAGGGTGGTGTATCCATATATGATAATTATTTACCATGATTTAAACACCACATCCATATCTCTTAGTCAGTGAATGGGGACAATCAAATTGAGGGTCGTCCGCTGACCATATTTGAATCATGGGACCTATCTAAAAATTTCTTCCAACGTCTTCTGAGGTGTTGAACTAGGATATATGGTTAACCTTTGAAAGACACCATGCTGCTAGGGTGTCCCATCATATGTAGAGGAGGATAAGACTCAAAATAAGTGGAATGTGTAGCTCCTATATAAAGTGATGTAATGGTCAAATAGATTCCAACACTCCCCGAATTATCCCAACATATCTTAAAGCACGTTTGTATGGGAATATTGGTCTACACAGAATTCAAAATCTTCTTCCATGGGAGATCCATCTCTAATTCCATGAGGCAATTTAAAATTTGAGTGATGAGGTAGATTATTGTCACCAGAGGAGATGACCACACTGGTAAGGGCCTTTGAGTGCATGTAGTTTTATGTCATGTAATGAGGACGATAGATATTTTGTTTAACATTATATGATATGGATGTGGTAACGTATTGTTTATCATCATGTGTTTAGGATTTATAACATAGTATATATCATGTGACATGGACATTGAACACAGTTTAAGGATGCATGGTCAGGACCATAAAAAAATATTAATGTCTTGTTACAATGATAAGAGGTTAAGTGTCTCAAAGGGATATGTGTGAATCCAAAACAATGTTACCAACTTGAATTGTGGTTCATAGGAGGCCACATAAATTTACATAAAACACCATTTAGAAAAATCACACAATCTTTAGTGTCATGATGTTTGGACATTGAAGTTTCTCATAGTTTTTTTCCAAAATGTTATGATTAAAGGGTTCTGTAAAGTGTTTGATATGTCATGATAAAGTGTTTACCCAAAATAAATTAAGGACTGGAAAGCCTTCATGTCATATGAAATTTACAGGAATGGTTGAAAGTAGTTTAAGGTTGATCTATTTGGTCTATAACGAGAATATGTATGTATTGAAAGAGTATTGTGTGACCCAAAGAGAGATAACACCTTGTGTATAGAGGTATTAATGAATCCTATTTCACACGAAGCTGAAGAAACCATACCCTATTTCAATATCATGATATTGGAGGAGGAAAGGTACCATGGTGGACCAACAAAGCGGTAGAACATAAGATAAGAGACATGGGCATCAATATGCATTCCATGATGATGAGAATCAAGACACACATAGTCATTAAACATGGAATAGTAGAAGACATATGATGATAGGGAGATACCCTATTGAATATGGGTTTTGGATCATCACATAGTTAGATAGGAATCATCCTAAATTTATATGGGGTAAGGATACAGTTTAACATAATATGTTGAGGATGTTTCTTCATTATATCAAGCTATAAGGGAATCACAAATCTCTGATGGGTCAAGGTAACTGAATATTGATTATACATGGATGAATTCCCATGGGATATTATGGACTGATTACAATGAAAATAATATCCTGTTACACAGTGAATATGTGGCTCATCTAGAAGAAACAAAATCCAAGGCGGTACTTTGTATCCTATGAGAATAAAGATGCATGTATTTCTAGATGTGAATGCACATAGTGTATGGTTATATGGTCTGGAAAATGAACAAAGGGGGAATTGAAGTGTATTATTTTGGTGAATGCAGTAATGACTGACATGAATGATCCAAGGAGGCCCTACACCACATGAGTCAATCCTAAAGTCGAATGCAATGATTTTAAGGTTATATGGTCTGGACCATGGAAATTGGAGAAAACATTTTAACATCATGATGCTTATATTGGGACAATGTTATCCCATAGAAACCTATGTGGTATGGAGTGAGTGATTACCCAATATGAATAGATATTGAATGGATCACACACTACAAATAGGTCCAGAGGGACAAAGGGTTGATGAACTTGTGGATGGGATTATAGATGAGAGGATTTGGCATCACAACATGCCCCACAGAGATGGGAATAATGTCCTACATATATCCAAATCATTGTGTAGTATAATACCACCACTAGTAGGGGTGATCCTCTATGGTGATGGAATCAGATGAACCCCTTGGTTATCATGGGGAATTATAATTTTGATTATGGAAGATTCCTAGTTTAACAACATGTTTTGGGGATCTCAAAATTTTTAGATTAAATTATAATAACACATAGAATAGGGGTAGAAAATATTTTGAAGACACAATTCCTGGACCTTTTTCTAAATGTTTAATTTCATATTACCTAGAAAATATTAGTGATATTTGATTAAGGTATCCAATATTGGAATAGTGGGGCTCTTAGATTAATAACATAGAGTTTGGACAACGAAGATGCGTTTGAAAAAGATGGTTCTTGCAGTTTTATAATCCACATGACATGAATGAGGACCACAAAGTCACAAAAATGGCAGAATGACCTCCTACTGACGACTCACACATAGTTTAAAGTCATTATTGTTGGACGTAAACTCTAGGTATAGGGTCCTAGATTTTATACCTTGTACTCTCATTCCGGTGAAGTACTACATGTGGAACAAGGATTTGGTGGTATGAATAAAATAATCTCATCCCATAGTGATCAATGATTATAATAAACTTGAATAAGCATTGTATATGATGTAATATATTTCCCACATGGGCTCTGACTTTGGTGGATTTCTGATAGGTATCATCAACATTATGAGAACAAGTTCTATGTCACATTGGATGTAGGAGTGCATGAGAATATTTTTTTTCAACACTCTCTCTATCTTTTTTTGGTGCCTCTAATGATTCTTAAAGGCTTGAAAATTGTAATATTTTATGGATTCCATATTAGTATGAAATAATTATGTTATTGTTTATGAAATTAGTTGTTCATAGAAAGCTATTTGGATAGATGTAAACTAAACCTCCATGGGAAGGACTGCCTCTGTTCGGTATTCCAAGGACTATAGAGTCACTCATTAGAATTTTGAGTCATCGTATGATTTTTAAAGAGGATTTTTGGGGATATTATTTGGATAACTTATATTTTTATGTCCCATAATCATTTTTATAATGTTAGCGTCGATCTGGATGAATGTATTGATCTGTCTATTTTCCTGTGCCTGGTAGTGGGTTGTATGGTTGGACCACATGTGGTACATGGCATTCAATCTATTTATCCCAGGAACCTGAAAGTTGGTTTTTTGTTATTATGGTGTTAGGCACTCAAAATTAATGGATTATGTAGTCGATCACAAATTGAATCATGAAATGGACCTAGACTTATTTAAGGGGAATTACTTCAGCCCACATAGAGAAGCAATCCATTAGAGTAAAATTTTCTTACACTAAAGAGCTTCAATTACTGGGTCTGTTCCCCCAATATAGAGTCCCCATACTGCAAAGGGAAAATAATAATTTTTGTTATGGAGTGTCTCTAGCCATGAATGCCCAATAATGGCATGAATCTAACACACATGACACCACTTTCCATACATGATGCAATGAAGGACCATGGTTGGATATAAGTTTCCTAGAATTTCATTCGGATGATATAGATTCAATCCTTATTAATGGTAACCACAATACCTAATATAAAATTCCTACATAACCTGGGGAATATCATATCCTTGGATACCATGGAAGATAATTCCATAAAACCCATGCCTATAGTGAGTCTGATCGAGGCTGGTCCTGCTCTTGAAGGTAAACTATGACGTACACCGATGGATTGTCTCACGTTTAGTTTGATCTGATGGGATTATGTCATGAAAATGAAACTCAACAAAAGGATTTGTCTAATTGTGAGTTTCCTCTATTGTGGGGGGAAGCATGGGTCCTAATGTGGAAATATTAAAGACTAGTTTATTTACTTAATACAACCATCATCATATGGTATGAAATGTGAGATATCCTTCTTTTGTGACATATGAATGAATAGGTCTTTATTTTCAGGACCAACAAGAGATGTAGCTATTGTATCCATGACATCACATCGACCATTCAGTGACCAAGGGACATAAGTAACTTCCAAGTGAGAAGGGAATTGCGACATTATCTAGAGTGTTAACTTCAATAGGGGAATGAGATCTTGGTTTTTGATGATATAACCACCATTATGCTCATTAATGACTTTTTTGGAGCCTAACATCACATTTAAGTGAGGAACATCAATCCCAAGGGACAACTCAAGACCATTGATGAGATCCATACACTAAACCTCATTATTAGTGTATCATTTTGATAGTATGAACAAATAGAAAATAACATCCCATTTAAGAGTCATGAAGATGGACCAATGCCTACATTGTTGAGCATAGGATTGTCAAGACTTTTACCAATTTGGTTTCAAAAGTAACTATCAAAATGTATCTACTAGAAAAAAATGTTCTAATACACTAGAAGTATGGAATCATCTTGGATATCAATATAAATAGTAAATACTTCATGATTTGTATTGCTAGATCATATGTATTCCAAATCCTAACCCTTGATAGATTAATTTGGAATGAACATGATGAAAAATACTATTGGGTCACCACCCAACATTGCATCTGAACTATCAATATGAGAAGATTTAAGATATACTTTGTGGATACATCTATTACAAAATTTGTATCCCAGTATGTTGTTGGTAATTTTTCAACTTCTGTACTATAAAAAAGTTTAAGATATCTATTATTTATTGTGGAGTATCTGGAATCAGTGTCGAGGATCATGAGACTTATATATTGAAAATGATTTTCTCAACTGTCATTATTTTTCAGGGTGATAAGGTTCATAAGGTATTATTTCAATGAAATCACATTGTGGAATACATGCTTTCTTAATATGTGTGGCATGAAAACTGGAGGTTTTAATAGATACTACTTGATTTCTTTGAAGAGAGATTGAAACTATTCATCCCGCTGGTAGATGGTACCATTCTTTATCAGCATTGAAAATGGATTTTACTTCCCAGCTATGTTATTAATGAAAGGTTTTTCAATTCTAAAAGGTTAATAAGCTGATAAATATTAATTATGTACTTTATCTTCATTTGGATAATCTATATTTTTCAGTATATCATAAAAATCCAAGAAGCACATCTCAGGTAACCCCGAAAGAATATTCATGGGGCTCATCATTCAATGAGAGGTGATAGGGAAGCTAAACACACTCTCATGTTTTTTGAGATGGTATTGATGCTGGTAGTAATCAACCACCATGTATTCAACATATAATTATAGTAGCATCTCTAGAATAGGTTTAGGATGTGGTTCATGTCGTAATGATAAGTGTATCCAATGTTCTTTAGGCCAAAACACATCACCTTATAGAAACATATCCCCGGATGTTCCCTAAAGGTGGTAGAATCCTCATCCCTAGGTTCCATACAAATATTGTTTTTAATAAAATATGAATCCATGAATGGGAGGTCACATAACCTTTCCATATAATTGATCAAAAAATATATCATTGTAATGGGAAAATAATTCCTATGAAAATGGTGGTTGAGAACTCAATAGTCGATACTGAATTTGATATGCCTAATCTTCTTCCTAGACGAGACGATTTTAGCTATCCATAAGGGGTGCTAGACATCCTTAATGTTGTTTGATTAGATATTTTTATCCACATCATCCTTGAATAGTGCACCATTAGAAATGTAATGTCTCCAGGGAGGCTTCTTGAACCTGTGATGACTCACTAGGAGAACAATATAGTGAAAAGTGGCCTAAGGTTAGAGTCCTAGAATATCATCCAAACTCAAGAAAAATAAATCACTATTTTCTTTCTGGAAATCCTCATAATACTTATTTTCCTATGAAGGCATGGCAACAGTAATCATCATTGTCCTTGGGTCCACCTAAGTACCATGGTACACCCGATTCAACTCATCAATGGTGGTGGAGAAACCCTCTTTAAATGTGGAAGGATCGTCTTCCAAATTATCATTATCGAATGAGGTAGGATAATCATTAGGAGGAGTTCCATATAGGACATGTGGTTTAGTGAGAACACTGGTTACTACTTAGGATGATGTGGAATCCTCACTGGGGGACACATTACCTATTGAAACCATAGAAACAGAGGTTGTTGAGAAGATTCCTTCAATACTTCAACCACGGGTTCCTTGCTTGATTCCAAAGAAATGATGGAGAGTGAACTTATATTGATTCAACCCTTACCTATAAAACATGAAAAAGTATGACGGAATGGCGGTCATTGGGAGAAACTCTCAGTACATCACATGGGTAGGGGTTCGTGCTATCACTTATTCCAATCTTGTGTAAGAGTATGAGGAAATATGAAGACTATAATTCTATTTAGGGATGTGATGCCCCATTATCATGGAAACTAAAAATAAAAATCAAAAATCTGGTTTTTTTTCCTCCAACAGATGAATTAGAAGGATGCAATCCTTTTCCAGATCCACCCATGGGTAAACATAAATTGTTATGCACTCAACCTCACTGGTCTAATCATGATTACCCTATCTCTTATAATATTTGAAATCAATGTAGAATGATTCACATGAGCCGAAGGGATAATTAACAACGTAGAGTACAAATATTAGAATATTGAGGGAGTACTTGAGGAATTAGAGACATTCAGAGGGAACTGCTACATGTAGATGAACCCAGGGTCAACACATCAATGCATTGTAGGTGGTATTCTGGGAGACATCCTTGAATTTAGCACAAGATATCAATCCTCTGAACTGGGCCTTCAACTGAATCCTAGAACATTGATACTTCTCAATCATCCATAACCCTGAATCTTTCTATCATAATGTCTTAAATATTCTTTGGTGGGCCCCAACATGTAGAGAATACATGCCAAAACAAGATTAATTCCATATTCCATTTCATCCAGGTAGTTATCGATTTACATGACATTAAATTTCCCTGTGATGTATAGAGGATGAATGTTGATCTATGTGAGGGTGACTTGATCCTTTTTGGAGATCAATATAATGACTAGAAATTCATCTTTCTTGACTTTCTCGACATAGTAGGTCTATACAATATCTACTTCTATTTCAAACTGGTGGGGTCTCTTCATGTCATATATGTGGGGAAAAAACATTTCCTTAGACCAGAGTAGAGACTCCAAGAACAAGATACTGGATAATATGATGGATATATGATTTATCACATAGTACATTTAGGCCATAAGCAGATTAATTCCAACATGGGGTCACTCTTTTGATGGAGGTATGGAACGAACTATTGTCTATACCACTGAATTCTGGTTGGTACAAGAAATGTCCAACTATTGAATGGATTTATTATCCAGAGTCATTATTGGTTAAATATCAGTTAGTTGAGACATATAATTGACTTTAGATAGATTATTATGATCATGGTGTGATAACAACTATTTGATCCTAATAGTGAACATGGTTATCTTTGGTGGTGTGCCTGATGAATTTGGCTTGAAGGACTACACCAGTTGAGCTCTGTACAACACTTAATTCTTGGTCTTGAAAGAATGTGTGGATCAACTTGGGGATCTGTACTATGTATTATGGCAGCTTTCATGTCTTTTACCTCCATTCTAATTGTGATGACTGAAGGAAATCGATGGTTCGTTCCTAATATTCCTCATCATCTGACACTATGAAGTGGTATATCAACTCGAAAAAATTCACATAAGCATACTTATATTTTTCATCATAGGGGCCTTACAATACTTGGTAAACAATGTGGGTGATTAAAAATTCTAGATGTATTAAATCAATGAGGGTTAGGGATGTATTATTAATCAACATGGGGATTTGGTTTTCCCTGATCTATCAGTATCTAGTTTTCTATGATTTGGTGGGTTGTAATGTAGATGCAGAAGCAGCGACTAGTGAAGGAACAAAGATTTCTAGAGGTTAAGGCCATCCTAATCGAGCACTAATGACACAATGAGCATGAGTTAATTCACTTTTTTTCCATCCAATCATAATATCTTTGACTCCCATAGTGGAAAACATTCTTCTATTCACCTGAACCCTCAATTACACTATTTGGCATGGTAGAGATATGTACCACCTATGTATATATGATTCACAACATGAACATAACAATATCCCAATGATCCTAGAGGGAATCATTGAACAAATGGTAGTCTTTTATGGTATATCGAAGTATATTTTCCTATGGAAAGTTCTTAGGGAAGTTAGAATGTTCATCCTTATTGGTCCTCTTACACTCTAGAAGATTAAAAATTCCATGCTCTTGGGTAATATATAAATATGTCGGGATCCTATTAATATTATAGAGAATAGTTCTAGTTCATTCGGTATGGGAAGGTAAATTTGGTTGTCTAGCCCCAATGAGGTACTAGAGAAAAATGGGTGGCCAAAGACAAATTCTCTCATATAGGCTGATATGCTTGGCAATGTGGTGCCTGTCGATTTTTCACTGGGGAAGGCTAGCATGATGAAGCTAATTCACTCAGTGTATCTCTAAAGGGAATGGGGGTGAAAATATAATCTCTTATGGGCTTTTAATTTTACTCTGGTGGTATTATCGTCTTTGTAACATTGTCTCACATGAGTTGGAGGTGCCAATGAATGTTCTTTCTTTTCATGTTGCAAGGATTCCACCAAATGTTTTGCATTGTAAAAAAATATCCTTGAAGCCACCTACAAAATTATATGTGGTGAGTGTAGGGGATAACAATGTGTTAATATTCCCCATGCACATCATCAATAGATACTCTTGAGCTAGCCACATATCAAGAGAGTATGTAAGATGTCTCCACATGGAAAAAAATAAGTGATGCTATCATCATGCAGTTTATTTCACTTGAATAGGTCAACAATGTTTTTCTTTTTCATGGTGGAGATGAACTGGTAATGAAACTACCTACGAAGGTCTTCCCAACTTGTAATGGACATGATGGGAAACTAGTTTTACCATAAAAATGCAGGTCCTTGCAATGTTTGGAGAAAATATCAAATATTTCTGGCCTCTTGCAGCTCTTTAGTTATAAAAATGTGTTCACAACTTGAGATAATGTGGGAAAAATGTTACAAAAGTTCTCTTATCTCATTTGACTAGGGAAAATATGGGGTTTCCAAAATCTAGAGGGGGGGTGCTCGCATGTCATTTACCGATGCTATTTATGTCTTTCCATTAAGTGGGATTTCAAATTTTTGTGTCTCTAAGGTTTCTTGGTAAGAATTGAGATCAACAATCAAATATCATTGGAGGGTATATTTATCACGAAAAGTTTTACTAACAAAAAACATGTCGAATTGATCATAAACATGATAATAGGGCTCAACAGATTGGGGAGTAGCTCGATCTGAGCCCCGAGGAATATTATCATGTTACTCATGATTCATTAGTTATTTGCTCCTTATTTATACCCATAAAATCATTAATCATATATATCTTTATGATTGGGATTATTGGGATCAAACAGGAGAAATTATTGAAAATGAATACGCATCCCCATAGGGGGGAAATTAGATCTCATCAGGTGGAACCATGGTATAGATGGTACTTTGCAATACGATAATCAATAATCCTCTTATATTCTTTGACCGGAAAGTGAAAGACAGCCACCAATGATTTTTCGATTATCTCATCATTCAATGTATTATTTATATAGATATGACCCTTTACTATTTTGTTATTTTAATAGGTGGGAAATGCTACAGTGGAACGATCGTCATTCCCAAGCGTCGGTCTTTTCTGGTGGGTTCAAACACCTGTGTGAAAGTCTACCTAGTACTATGCTTCCCTAGGTGGTATGTTTTTATTGTTAAACCCCATAAAAGAGTCCCTATCATTTTAAAACATATAAAAAACCATGATTTATACCAAAATACCAACATTAGAACCTTTATCATTAGTGGGTAAATGAAGATATTGTATGATAGGGATGAAGTAGAGAATAATATACTGTCATCATCCTGCAATTTTCATGTGTGGTGACAGCTCTTATATGATTTTTTTCGAACACTTTTAGGCTCGTGTTGTATCTATATTGGAGGGTTTGGCAGTATCAACGAGATCCAGGGTGCATATCCACTGGGAGCGATGCCATATCAACCTTCCATCACTGTTGTTTGATATCCTCAAGCTATATGTGGCTTCATGGATATATAAATTTTTTAATAAAGAGGTAGTGAATCATCCACCAGAGGGACAGGTGGAAACACATAGCATGGATCTCAATGAAAGAAATTTGGATATCGAAGATGAAAGTTTCATTTTTTCTAAAACACCATTGAAAATTGAATGATATCTATAGTCTCCAATAGGATTTTTTCCATAGAGGAATGAATCCACTCTTGGTTGGTCTAAGCTTCAATGAACACTAGCCAATATATTGGTTGATTAACTGATGTGGATCGATGAAACAACTAGATATATGGAAGATGATGCATTTTGCAGGTCATCTATTCACCACATGCTAAGTCATCTCTTGAAGGGGGAACCAACTACATCATCATGTCCTTATAAGAAAACGTGGTCACCACTACCTCATGTGCGAGGGTGGTGGCGCTCATCAGTAGTTCTTTAGGTTAATCACTATCTAAATGAGTAAACCCCGAATTGAAAAACACTCCATTATCATGGGTAGTGGTAGATTTGGAGACTTTATATGATGGGTAAGGCTGCACCATTCGACTCTAGAATGGATCCAAGACATCCTCCACCTATATGTACATCTTGATAAATCTAGGGATCCTGTATAATTAAACATATAAAATAGAAAAAATCACATGTCAGGATCCTTCTTTATTCTTTTGAAGCCTGTGTAGAAATATGATTACCGGGTCATCTATTTTCTCAAAGTATGAATGATCGACGTGGTTGATGCCAATATGAGAATTCCTAGGATTTCCCCTTTGAAAGTTGTTATTATCCCTTCTTCTATAGTATTGTTCTTCATGAAAGGTTAGTTCTTTGGCATAGGAATTTTATCAAAATTTTTAGTGATGGTGAAGAGATTACCATTACATTGATTAGAAATGAAAACGGAGGGAAAATCATATTTACAAGTGGTAACAACATGTAGGGGAACATTTCATTTGTTGGTTAGATGATGTGGAGGACCTTCATAATGGTTTAATTGAACACATGCAAGACCTCTTTTTTGAAGAGAAGGAATATTGAGAAGACCATTTTACTAGTTTATTAAGCCATGGGGAGGACCCCCACTTCCATTTGTAGAACAATGGTGAGTACCTTCATATTTACTTTCGAATGACTGGGTAGGACCTTCACTCTAATTGGATGTGACATAGGAGGACTTCCATGTTTAATAGAGGTGATATCATGGGGAGGACCTCGTTTATGGTTGTTAATGAATGGAGGAGGATCTGGAATTTTATTGGCTCTAGTGTAGGGTGGACCTTTGATAGAGATAATAATGTTATGAGGAGGACCTTCATTTTGATTGTGAGAATGGGGAGGAACTCTTCTTGGGTTGGTGATGGTGGGGGGATAACCTCAGCACTGAAACTCATCATTACAAAAGTTCTAGAAATGGTTTTCTGTGGAACCAACGTTTGACAGACTCAACCCATTATAGATGCAGGGTGGTTGAGGTCTCGATCCCTTATGATCAAATATGGATACCTTCTTGTCTCTCATTGGGATATAATGGAATGCCCTACTAGTGTAAAGGGCCACTAGAGTTGTGGATTGTGATTCCACTTATCATGCATGATTTTAAATTTTTCCGTGATGTTGGTGCTAGGTTATTTGGTGTGAGGTCGGAAGAGTAGAGGTAATGTACACCAGTTCGTTTTCCAGAAGGAAATGTCATTTCTGGTATAGAATGGGCCTTGTGGGAGGATTCTATGATGTATCTTGGGAAGCAATTGGATTCTTTGTCATGCTGGAACATTGACCTCCTCAACATAGGAGAAGAAGTCAGAGTATAACTATGAGGAATGAATCCTGAAGTGGTTCACCATTGGAATGGGGGTGAATTCCCATGGAATGACCTTGGGGGGTGGGGGGTGTTGGTGTGATTTTGAAGTCTCTGATTCTCGGTAGGCCATGTACTTTGTTGGAATGACCCTATCATACTCATACAAATATGCAAGTATTTCCTTAACCCTCCTCTAGATAACTTCCTTGGGTTACAAGGTGTGGCTTCTTGGTCACAGAGCTCATAGAAGATATTTTAGTTGAGGCAGTGTCATGTGGTATTTCAACATTAAAATTTATCTTACCCCTATACCTACGGACATTGGGTGAATAGTTTAATTCAGTTAGGGTCCTAAAAGGAATTTGGATTCATCCGTTAGTAAAGATGTGAGAAAATCAACATCTAATTCCTCAGTATCATTTATTATGTCATTGACAGATAGAGAGAGATCCTTGTTAACAATCCCATAGATAAAGGATTTTAACTACTAACTACCCCAATTTTTTGCGAGTTCAATGATGGATCCACCATTTTATTAGTGGGACTTGATTCCATATATTTGAATTCTGTGGAATGATAAACTACTAATGTCTTGAATGCTTCTAGTCCCCTTGTTGAGGAGGATAAATTCACATCAGGGTATCAATTTATATTTTAGATGCTTTTGTCGGGGCCAACCTGCACGACTTATCATGGTTGAATGAGTTAGATGATTTTATTTCTGCATTACCACATTCCAAAGGTGGGTGAAATTTGTTACCTTCATTGTTTATTTCCACTCCTTGATCGAAATGGGTTGTCAGGACGCCTTCTCATTTTATCCGTTGATTCCCCTTTGGAGCTCGTCGCATAGTCCAGTCAACCTAATATATTAATATCATGTTCATGGAACCAATTACTTCTTCCATCTCTTTGTAGACACTATTTAATTAAACAACCTCTATCTATACATTATTTTTTTACGACTGGGCTAGATCCTTCGGTTGGGAGGGTATTCATGTAGTACATCATTGTGCATGTCTGGATGATGGGAGCATTGGTCACCTCTATTCCTCCTCTTGGGAGGGAATCTCATGTGACACATCATAAAGTTCATAAACCAAGTAATCCCTTGTCAATAATGAGGTAATTATCACCAAGGGAGTAGGTATTTTATATATTTTCACCGTAGGAATCACACATTTATTCATGGAGTTTTTAATTGGGGTTATATCACAAGTTAAACATCCTATGGGGATGGTTCAGAATGTATGGTAAAGATGGATCGAAGAAAAAGTTTAATGAATTATAGACATTTAATTATTTGGTTAGAACACCTCATGGAGGTGGATAAGGGAGGTTTTTCCCTAGTAGGAAATATCTCATTCCTGATGGTGGCCGACCCCAATTCATGTGAACTATAGATCGGTAGAACAGAACAAATCATATAGGTGGACCTGAAAATATGATCCAAAATGTGTCATGAGGAATATCTTGGTTGGATGTATTAGAACAACCCTTGAGAAAGATCTGGTAGGTGTTTCCCTAGGCGGTAACCCCATGAGTTTACTGTTGTCGAGATTGAATCTCCGACAGGTTTCCTATATACCCTATTTAGAGGATTGGGATCAAAACCCAGGTAGTTCGATGAAGTAATTTAATGTCCTGTGAAAATAATTATCTATGATATTTAATTTCATTTGGTAGGGACTCCTAGGAAGAAACGAATTGGTCAAGGATAGGTGTGGGACTTATTCCATGGTGGCCCAAGGGACCTCAAAGAGATGCAGTCTCTGGGTGGGGGAATGATCTTTCTAGGGATGTGTAATAGAGAAAAATTGAATAAAATAAGTGATGGGTTTGGACCTTAGAAAGGCTTCTTACATATCCCATTTTGTTGGGAATAAAATCCAACATTGTTCAGAATGTTTGGAATTATACCTATGAAGGAGGCCCATTTTAGGTGGGGGTTGTGGCTTATAATCGATAAGTGTCTCATAGATGTTTTGTGACCGTGCATATATCATGATCACCATTAACCTATATAAACATGTTAGAAATGATCAATCTGAGGAAAAAAGTGGTATTAGTTGATCTTAAGATCACACAATCCACTTTTTCCTCTTGTCGATGGCTGCTGACTCCCAAAGGGAAAGAGAGAGGGTGAGTTGTGGAACCCAGCTCCACTTTTATCTTGATAGCTGGGATTATCAAATATGATGATCTATATGGCTACAACCTAGTTAGGTGAATAAGTGAAAGAGTTCTACCTCCTGCAAGAATGATTGGGGCTTACTCTTGGGGTGATTCCCAGATTATCTCATTTCATGTGATTCATACATGGATCATCAAATGCTTGTACCATAGGGTAAGTGGGGATGACACATGGAATATTCCTAGTACAAAAGGTTTGTGTACTCCAGTGGGAGAATGTATAATCCCATGATTACCTTACATGGGGAATCATGTGTTAATCACATAGGGTAAGGCGAGAGTTTCAAAAAATGTGATGAGGACATTTTTTGTGCATTTCATTGTCGTATGACTATGACGTGGAACAAAGTAGTTTTACGTCATACAACTTGGATATGGGTAGACTCACTCCAAATCTATAAGGATTATGTAACAAATTCTATGGAACCTTTGGGAGGGTCATCGATTTAGAACTTCTAGGGTACAATGATGGTAAGAGTGGTCACACACATGGTCCATGTTATAGTCCCTATGTTGATGAAAAATAAGGATTACGATATCTATGCTGAGAAAAAAGGTGTTGAAACCGATTCACTAGAGGCATAGGGGACACCATGTGAGGAACCATTAAATTGTTTATTGAATTTTTGAAGTGTTTTAATCAAGATGTGCACTCATGTTTTGTTCATTGTGTGAAATAGTTGCGTCATCATAGTGCTATAGCATAAGGGAATGACGTAAAGGAAAAGTGTGTAGGAATTCACATGATCAAGAGTTTCATATAATGTTTGGGTTGTATGAAAGTGGTACACTTT
Source organism: Viscum album (assembly GCA_963277665.1). Lineage (NCBI taxonomy): Eukaryota > Viridiplantae > Streptophyta > Magnoliopsida > Santalales > Viscaceae > Viscum > Viscum album. Next base: position 350,982,171 of record OY728125.1, on the reverse strand, counting down.
TCATCACTTGTCTTATGTTAAGAGGAGTTGGGAGAGGATTAATCCACTATGAGGAAAGTCATGTTTGGTCCCACATGGCTTTTATCATGCAATATATTATACCATGGGTGAACTATATTTCACACTATCATGGAATATTAGTTTTATGCTCAACAGAGTGACGATTCATCTTCTGTATAGCCTATCCGAAGAGGTATGGGGCCTTACATTTATAGAAAAAATTCTTCAATATGGGTGTTTAATATTTTGGGTGACTTTTCACATGGTTGGTTCATATTCCATTAGAGATCAAGTGTGTAAGATTTTCACCTTGATGTGGCCTTTATTGAGCAAGGTGTGGTGTTTCATGCAACATTCATTTCCTATTCAAAACACATTTTTCATGAAATAAGATACCTTTGAAAAACATTTAGTATTGGTGGAATAAGTATAAAATATTTTTTCCTTTAGTATGTAAGATATTTTGACATGGTTTAGAGTCTTTTGTGTAGCTATAGAATCTTGCGCGCACCACAATCATCGATCCTGGAATTGTTTTTTGGGATCTGATACATGAATAGTTTGGGAAAACTGACCATTTGTGAAAAAATATAGAATTTATATTCCAATAATCTCTTATCCATAATCTAGTTATTTCATTTATTTTAATGACATATTTAATTACATAATTAATTAAGTCCATGTGTGGTGTTTTGATGATGTTTGGTTCATGATTTCCAATCAACTTTGGTGGGTTGACCATAGTCGAAGGAACCCTTATTCCATCATCTAAAAAATAATAAAAAGGAAATAATTAATTTTTTTATAAATAAATCATACATTTAAAACCTAATATGAAATATTTCTAGGAAAAATGAACTACATTACAAGCAAGGAGACGGTAGGTTATACTATATAAAGATTAACATTTTGATATTTGAATGATCATTATAGAAAGAAGGTACATATTATTTTATCTTTACATAATGATCATAAATTTATAAATAAAATGTTATATCATTAAATACACTTATATATATAATTTATGTTATGTTGTGATGAAAAATAAATCGCACCACTTTATGGAGATGGTAGTCCACACATATGTATGAACAACAATATCATTTTTTATTATGTGGGTGGAAAAGAATATAAATTATATATTATTTCTCCAAAATTAAAAATATGAAATTTATATAATATATATATATATATATATAAATTTCAAAATTATGACCAGTTGCGATAATCAGAAATGGAAAATGAATTACGTTGGTTCATGAGGTTGTACTCTAACTTACAGAAGAATGCTGAATTTCATTCCTATTTGATGGAGGTTGGTGATGGATATAAGTTATGAAACTGACATAATAAAATCCTAATATATAAAATATACTGATTTAATTATCTCAAAATGTTTTTAGAATATATGAAAGAGATGGGAGAATAAATATAATTAAAATTGTCAGTTATGAACTATAATGTTTCTTTGGAAAACCTTATTTTCTTTAAACCTTACGCACTATAAGAATGGTATTATGAAAAACCACTATCCATAAAACATGGGATGGATTTTTAATGATATATGATTAAGTATTATAAAAAAATGGTTATTTATGTGTGAATAAATGAGAATAAGATCTGACCTTTTATTAGAAAGGGGAAAGGCCATTTTAGAAATTATCAAAATATTAAATTAATATAATTTAAATTTAGCACCCAATGGGCTCAAAATTGATAATATTATAATAAGTTTATTATTACTCTAAATACTCTCATGAAATAAAATTTATGTGTGTTTTGAATATGTTTTTATCCTTATATTTTAGTTTTAACCTCCCATTAACCCATTCCTAACTAACAATGATAATAATGTTTTTTACAATTTGATGGTCAATATAGTTACTATATATGAAAATGGTCCAAAAAATGGACCATGATTGATAATACCAGTCATATAACTTTTATTTTTCAAAAAATATGATCTATAGAATAATTAAATTGTTTAAAAACATAATATTTTCATAAAATATCAATAATGTCAATTTTAGAACTATTCATTTCGATTTAAATTAATAACATCAACAAAATAATTGAAATTCAAAAAAAATATTTTATACATCAAGCAGTTGTTATATTTATCAATATAATTAATTTATCATATTAATTTTTTAATCATATTACTTTCAAATAATTAATAAAATTTATTTTATTTTTTTATTTATTGAATAATTATCACATCTGTGTTATGTAAGCATTTAAGGTAATTATTTATTCAATAAAATTTAAAAATATATTACAATAATTAATATAAATAATTTATATTTTAAAATAATATTTATAAAAGAGTATGGAATCTTTTGTTCTCCGTGATAAAAATATTATAGATTCAAAAACAAGGATGTGACGGTTTTGATGCATATTTTCATAAACTATTATAATAGTTATAATGAAATAAAAATGGAAAAAGATCATATAACTAAATATTGGATTATTATGGTTGAAATTTCATTATAAAATAAAATTAATGCATGTTTCATAGTTAATTTTTAATCCTTATCAAATTATTTTTAACATAATTTACTTTATTTAACCTTACCGAGGTGACACAGTTTTATTAAGGTTAATTTTAATAATGATAGAAGAAAAAAGATAAATGTTTAAAAAATTTGGACCTAAAAAATTTAAATATACAGATTTTATTTAATATTCAAAAAATATAATTGTATACATTTAATTTAAATGTAAAATAGAAATGTACTATTATAAGTGTTTTTTATAAAATTGAATTTTTAAATATGAAAATATTTACATAACCAATTAATGTATAATATTCATTATAAATTATATAATTGGATAATTTTAAATGAAAATAAACTAATGGAATTATAAATATAATAAAAAATAAAATTTTACATTTTAATTATATTCATATAAAATACAGTCTTCAATAGGAACAATCATTTTTCCCCATCCATTGAAAAATAAATCAATTTAAAAAAATATCAAATTTTAACCATTGTAAAATTTTGATATGATTTTTCTAAAAAAATATTTATTTTATCAAATAATACTTTTGAATTATCAAATAATTAATTATATTATATACTGAAAAAAACAAATAGAATCCATTTTTTAATAAAATTAGTTTACTAAAGATTGAGTTCTTATTTCCTAATCATTAATGAGTATAGTTGTATTGATTACAATATTTATATTTATATTTTTAAAATTACTTAATCCTAGTAATACCCACCAATTTAATAGATATCTTATAATGATCATATTTAAATAATTGTAACACCTCGAGCATCCACGATACGCTTCTCTTTCAATAATGCAATAGTTTGCATTGTACGCAAGTTCGAGATTCTAACACACCACGACTAATCAAAATAGCCATTATGAATAGTAGTACCCACTTTTTGATATTATATATTTTTTATATTTCAAAATGGACTTCATTTTTGGATTCAGAATATCGAAATTAGCCTATGTTGAATTTTTTGTATTTTTCTGAGAACTTCCAACTTTTTATGAATAGTGTAAAATACATAAAAAAAAATTTTTTAATCAAAATAATTTATAGTGATAAATTATACTATATAGTGATTTTAAAGTATAATTGGAATATATATTTACTATTTTATCCAATGGTGTTCATTATAATTCATTTCACTTTGAAATTGGACATAAAGAATTGTCAATCTTTTGATATATATTGTTTCTTAAAAACACGCTATTTCTTATGATAGTGGGAATTAATTATAAAATTAATTAATGCAACTTATATTTTTTGGAATTTTTTAAAATAGACATCATTTTTGAATTTGGAATATAAATTATAGCTTAGGGTGAAATTTTGGCACTGTTCTGAAAAACATCAATTTTTGGTGAATAGTGAAACCACTAAGTGGTAGTTAAAATACTGATTTTTCGTTTAAATGAAACATTACCACTTCTGTGATTTGATTTTAAAAAATCTGACATACATGGTTGTCATTAGTAAGTAAAACGTGGTTCAATGAGATTAAAATAATTTCTTTGGTGAATAGTAACTTTTAAGTTTAATTAATCGCGATTAAAGGTAATTAGTGAAATTTAAGGTAAAAATGATATTATAAAAATATGAAAATAACCTTACACTTGTCGTACCATTATTGGATGAGTCATGGCCGACCACAACAATCCATGGGTCAAATTGGGGACCACATGGAGCCACCTGGGTAAGAAAATGACATTAATACCTTTTTATTTTAAGTAAAAACAAAATTGTCACCAACATGTGTTGTTTTACTAAATCAATTACTACATGGGGTTATATATGTTAATATTTATACTATAAATATTCATTGGAAATCTAAAAATATTTCCTACATCATGATAGTTTTTTTATGATTTTTAGACGTTAAATAAATTAAATTTTTTATGACACCATGATGATGCAGTGATTACTTCATTAATTAACAATTTAAATAAAATGAAATGATAATGTAAAATCTAAGTATTATACTTGTAAAAAACCTATTGTATGAGTATATTTTGAATCCTTATCACCTTATCCTCGAAATATATAAGTGCGGGATCTTTAAAATCCGAAACTCATTATATAAAAAGTAACATTTCATGACTTTCCAAGAGTGCCCATCCTCTCCTCTTATAAAAGGCCCCCACCACTACCACATTATTCACACATTCCAAGCCGTTTGTCTCAGCCAAACACTACCCAAATACTCTATATGATTCCCTCTCTTACTCCTAGAAGCCTCACTTTGGGCAGAAGTCTTCCCAAGGAATCCTTTGGCTCAAATCAAAAAGAGTTACCCGATTTTAAGGTAATGTCTTCTCTTGTGTTCTTTTGTTTTATTTTGCTTCTCCAGCCCCTTAAAATATTTTTATTACTTTATTTTGTAACAATACAAATATAATCAAAATACTTGGATATTTTATGTGACTTATTTTATTTACACTTACACACACCTTCGTCTAATGGTTAAAGAACATATTGTTTATGTGGATGGCGAATTACTGCCTCACGAAACGATGATTGTTCAATCTTCTTTTAACAACTCTCATGGTGTCCATTATGATGAAACTATTTTTATATATGATATCTATTATGTATTTGTTTTCCTTATGATTCTTTATTTTTCATTTATGTAATACCTTTATGATTTCCATTATGGGTAAACACGATAATTTCATTTTAGGAAGTGCGGACTACATCCCCCTTAATGTGATTTGAATCGTTAATTCCATATGTGGGATGTATAATGGATGGAGTAAATGGTATTATACATTACATTATACTGTATTTATAGCATAACTTTGTATAATTATAATTTCATTCCATTAAATATGAAATATAAATGAAAGTAACGTTCATTCGTACGTACGGCTTACCATCTCCATGAATGGGGCATTTCATTTCTTGCCTCTAAATGTTTTGTAATATTATATATGCATTAATATACTGTATATAAATATGATATATATGATATCTACATCATGAATATAATTCTGGATATAATGGATATTTCAACACATGAACAACTTTTAATTATAAGAAGTTTATTTTTTACTCAAGTACCAAAGATTGACAAAATGTCCGTTATTAACTTAAATATTTATATAATGTTCATAACGTGGTAATAAGTGATATAAAAGTAATAATGAACATGAAAAAGGTTAATAAGAAAATATAAATTAACTCAAGTTTATTATTCAGGAGATTAAAGAAGGATCGAGTCAAGTCGGACATGAGGTAAGAGAACATCTTAACCCAATTTCAATTCTATGGGTTAATCCTATAAATTCAAATTATGTCATGATAATATTATGTCCTATCTTGTATTTATACATTCTTTATGTGTAAATATTGTGAATACACATAATAGAACTATTTTATTTAAAAAAATGATCTTTGTAAGGACTTCTTCTCAATCTCCTTTCATTGAGGCATATTTTGTTTTATACACAACTTTCTTTTATACTATGTATAGACCCCTTTTAATATTAAATTTATTTAAAATGAATCTTTTTATATGAAGCATTTTACTAAATGACAAAAAGGAATGCTTTTCTTGTCGTACGTATGCGGTGACAACGACTTCTCCGCCACCGTGACCATTATTTGAGTTTTAGCTTCCTCTACAAGCCATAACTTTTTTTAAATGACAAATAAATACCAAGTTTTAATTTTCTTTTATTTTTTTATTGAAAATGGTTTTGTTAATGTTTTTATTGTATCAATGTGTTGTATTGATATCTTGTGATTGAAATTTGGGAATGTTATGTTTCCATTATTCATGTTTTATTTGATACGATTATGTTATGGTTTATGATATGTTTAAACCTGCTCATATAATGAATGAATTACACTTAATAAGTGACGGGTGGAGCCCTCTATAGCTCCTCGATGCATCGACAGGTCCCATGAGACAAACTAGTGTCTTGACACGAGGCCTTGACAAAATCTTATTTGTAGTCTTGGCACGAGGCCTTGGCTATGTGGTTATGATAGTCTGGCATTATGCATTCCACCATTATGAGAGTGGTTATTGATATTGCATGTGATTATTCGACTAGTAGAATATCCATGTGAATAAGTAAATGGAATTATTTCATTTTATTTTTTCCATATTATGCTGAAGTTCACGTTTAAAGGGCTTTTGTTTTAGTTATAAATTTCCTTAAATGTTAATGTTTATTTATGAAAGCTTCCGGTATATTTTTATCCTTACTGAGCATCTAAGCTCACCCCTTCCATTGTTTTAATTTTTCCAGGATGTGAAGAAGTATATTATGAATGACCTTCAGGGATAGGATGAGGGGATACGAAGACAAGATGTTTTTGTAGTTTTGTTTTACTTTATGATGCAATCTAAGACTTATGAATATATCTAGTGTTTTTAAGGATACTAAACTAATCGGTTTTCAAGACTTGATCTTTTGTGATCATGCCAATGTTACGAAATAATGCACCGACTCTGGGTAACTGGGGTCGGGGCGTTACAGTTGGTATTAGAGGCAGTTTAGTACTATCATTGGATGCTAGATTTAGAAAAAAGTCTGATAAGGGCACATAGCCATAAGATATACTTTGAGGATTGGTATAGACGAACTTCCTAGAATTTTGGTATTATAGAGATTTTGTGAGTTTTCCGAGAAATACATCCCTGTCTGGATACGAACAGGTAGAGGTGGCTTTGGAACAGATGTACCTAGGGGTAAAACCCGAAAACACTACTTTGAGCTAGACTCGAACAGGAACTGGTGCACGACAATGGGCCTTGCTGCACTCTTGGTTATGACACTCTCGGGGGATATTCTTAGGATAATTATCATTTTCTTTACAAACCATTATGAAGGTATTATGAGTATATACTTAATGAAAACATTTTTATGATTATAGTTCAATTTATGTTATGTGTTTTACAATTAGGAAATTATGTATTTTGATTCATAAACTAATCTAGTTTATTCCATTGTTTAGAAATGGTGCCTAGTGGGAGGAATGGAAACCCTATCAATGCACGCACTCCATGTAGGGATTGTCCTCCTGCTCAAGATAATTATAATGGAGCTGGAGATACAACTGGTGCTGATCAAATTATCACCATATTAGGACAACTCACTCAGGTTATGAATAATAACCTTACTCGTATGGAGCACCATGATCCGCAACAAGGAGGATCAATGTTAGACCGCATCATAAGGAAAAAACCGCCAACATTTAATGGGGGTACAAATCCATTAGTAGCTGAGAAATGGATAAAATCCTTAGAGAAAATATTCCACGCCTTGGGGAGTAGCGAAAGGGAGATGGTTGTCATTTTAGTTTACCGCCTCACTGGAGATGTCGATCAATGGTGGTTGCTGATTCAAAACGTGAAAGAAGATGAATATGTATCTAATATGGAATGGAGAGAGTTCAAAGAGATTTTCTTAGAAAAATACTTCCCTCGCGACGATAGAGCAGATATGGAACGACAATTTCTAAGTCTGAGACAAAAGGAGGATGATAATGTCGCAAAGTATGAGGCCATCCTTACAAGGTTAGCAAGACATTATGAAGATTATATACATAACCCAAGAAGTAAGATTGATCATTTCTCTGATGGTTTAAAACCATTTCTTCGTCGAGCATTACTCTCACAAAACATCTCGTCATACGAAGAGATTGTCTCATGTGCTATCAAGACAGAAAAAGAATCATCTAAATCTTATGAAAATAAAGTAAAGCAAGAGAAGAATAGAATGGTGGAAAACGAGACAGATAAATGGAAAAAGGGAAATACAGATTTTCCATTAGGCAATAATTGTGGGAAGAATCACCCCGGTACATGCCTAAAAGGAATGGGAGTTTATTATAAATGTGGAGAAAAAGGTCACCAGACTCGTGATTGCAAGGGAAAGAAAGATGCTATCAATGTTGAATGCTACAATTGTTGGGAAATGGGGCATTATAAAATTAATGTCATAAGCGTCAGGTAATATTACTTCTCAAAAGGCCAAGGTATCAAGGACAAACTTATTCTGTTACTATAGTTGAAGTGGACTAATTAATGTATTGGTGCTTTTGGACACAAGGATTATATTATAGTTATAATAATAATGTGATATATATAAGGATTGAACTGTAGTACTTTTTGTTTTCGTTATGTTTTTAATATGATGAAGGAAATCATATTTTTGTATGTGACAATAAGAGAAACATTACTTTGTTCGAGGAATCTAACGATAGAAATGATTTTGGAATTTAGAGACCTTTTAGAAAAAGTATGGACATAGGTATTTTTGATAACCATAATGGTTGGAATGGATTAAGTTGAACTTTGGGTAGTATTGTTTAAGGTTTAAACATTTATGAATATTATTTTTGGAATATTATAATACTATAGTTTTATGAAAAGGACAACCTGTAAGTAGGGGGATAACCCGTCGCGTCGGACAAAGCTGTAGGAATCAAACCCACAACCATAGTGCGACATGCCTTTATTACCTACAACTAGACTACATGAAGTCCCTGGTTATTACAAAATAGTTTTCATAATCTAAATGGTATGTGTTAATATTTTTTAACCTTGTATGATTAGGAAAAATATAATATTTTTGAGTTTTATTATCTTTTTGAGTGAAAGATGAGTTTGTGGTAGAAATTAGTTGAAGGTTGAAACTCTACTTGTCAAGCATAAATATATATATACCTATCTCTTATTCTATGAATAAATTAATTCTTAATCTTTAGTTAAGGGATATTAAAACAAAAAATGTGTTATCATAATACCTTATGTCTTGTTGAACTGATAATATTTTAAATCAACATAGATTGAAAGCTTTGAGGCCCTAAATTTTACACTTGTTTGTGATTGATTACCTCAATCATTTCCTACAAATATTTACATTTTACTACAATTATATGTCTCTAATTTCCACCAATGTTCTCCTTATTGAGATCATAATTTGGCAGTGACTTTTTCATTTCCCATTCCCTCTTATTAAGGCTAAATTTTATTAACCTTATTTCCGATGTGAGTTTTACACAAAGGTATTTTCTATTTTCAACCTTTCATTTTCAAAGATAAATTTAAAATTGTGTGGACACAATTTATTGAAGGAGTGGAGAATGTAACACCCTGAGCTTCCATGATACGCTTCTCTTTCAATAATGAAATATCTTTTATTGTACGCAAGTTCGAGATTCTAACACACCTCGACTAATCAAAATAGCCATTATGAAAAGTAATACCCACTTTTTTGAAATTATATATATTTTAAATTTCAAAATGGACTTCATTTTTGGATTCGGAATATCGAAATTAGCCTATGTTGAATTTTTGGTATTTTTCTGAGAACTTCTAATTTTTTATGAATAGTGAAAAATACTTAAAAACAACTATTTTAATCAAAATAATTTATAGTGATAAATTATAATATTGAGTGGTTTTAAAGTATAATTACAATATATTTTTACCATTTTATCCAATGATGGTCATTAGAATTAATTTCATGTTGAAATTGGACATAAACAATTGTCAATATTTTGATATATATTGTTTCTTAAAAACACGCTATTTATTGTGATAGCGGGAATTAATTATAAAATTAATTAATGAAAATTATATGTTCTAATTTTGTAAAATAGACATCATTTTTGAATTTGGAATATCAATTATATCTTAGGGTGAACGTTTGGCGTTGTTCTGAAAAACTTCAATTTTGGGTGAATAGTGAAACCACTAAGTGGTAGTTAAAAAACTGATTTTTCGTTTAAATGAAACATGACCACTTCTGTGATTTTATTTTCAAAAATCTGACATACATGGTTTTAAATAGAATGTAAAATGTGTTTCAGTTGGATTAAAATAATTTTTTTGGTGAATAGTAACTTTTAAGTTTAATTAATCGTGATTAAAGGCAATTAGTGAAATTTAAGGTAAAAATGATATTATAAAAATATTAAAACACCCTTACACTTGTCCTACACTTTTTTGATGAGTCATGGACGACCTAGACAATCCATGGGTCAACTTGGGGACCCCATGGAGCCACATGGGTATGAATATGACATTAATAACTTTTTATTTAAAGTAAAAAATAAAATTGTCACAAACATGTGTGGTTTTACTAAAACAATTATTACATGGGGTTATATAAGTTCTAATTTCGACTATAAATATTCATTGGAATGATAAAACTATTTCCTACATCATGATAATTTTTGTATAATTTTTAGACATTAAATAGATTAAATGTTTTATGACACCATGATGATGCAGCGATTACCTCATTAATTAATGATTTAAATAAAATGAAAATATAATGTAAATTATAAGACTTACACTTGTAAAAAACCTATTGTATGAGTATATTTAGAACCCTTATCACCCTATCCTCGAAATATATAAGTGTGGGACCTTTAAAATCGTAAATCATTATATAATAAAGTAACATTTCAAGACTTTCCAAGAGTGCCCCTCCCCTCCTCTTATAAAAGGCCCCACCACTACCACCTTATTAACACCATCCAAGCCATTTTTCTGGGCCAAAATCTGCCCAAATAATCTCTCAACTTTCCTATCTTAATCCTAGAAGCCTCACTTTGGGCAGATGTCTTCCCAAGGAAGCCTTTGGCTCAAATCAAAAAGAGTTACCCGAATTTAAGGTAATGTCTTCCCTTGTGTTCTTTTGTTTTATTTTGCTTCTCCAACCCCCTATAATATTTTTATTACATTATTTTGTAACAAAACAAGTATCCTCAATATACTTGGATGTTTTTATTAGAATTATTTTATTTACACTTACACACACCATCGTCTAATGGTTAAAGAACATACTTTTTCTGTGGGTGGCGAATTACTGCCTCACGAAACGATGATTATTCAATCTTATTTTAACACCTCTCATGGTGGACATTATGATGAAAATATTTTTATATATGATATATATTATGTTTTTGTTTTCCTTATGATTCTGTATTTTTCATTTATGGAATACCTTTATGATTTCCATTATGGGTAAACGCGATAATTTCATTTTAGGAAGTGCGGACTACCGCCCCCTCAAAGTGATTTGAATCGTTAATGTCATATGTGGGATGTATAAAGGATGGAGTAAATGGTATTATAAATTATATTATACTTGAATTATAGTATAACTTTATATAATTATAATTTCATTCCATTAAATATGAAATAGAAATGAAAGTAGTGTTCATGCGTATGTACGACTTACCGTCTCCATAAACGGTGCATTTAATTTCTTACCTCTAAATGTTATTTAATATTATAAATTCTTGTATATACTGGATATATATGATATATATTATATCTACATCATTAATATAATTGTGGATATAACGGATATTTTCCCACATGAACAACTTGAAATTATAAGAAGTTTATTTTTGACTCCAGTACCAATGATCGAAAAAATGACCGTTATTAACTTAAATAATTACATAGTGTTCATAACATGGTAATAAGTGATATAAAAGGAATAATTAACATGAAAAAGGTTCTTAAGCAAATATAAATTAACTCTTGTTTATTATTCATGAGATTAAAGAACGATCGAGTCAACTCGATCACAAGGTAAGGGAACTTCTTAACCCAATTTCCATTCTTTGAGTTAATCACCTACTTTCAAATTATGTCATGATATTAATTATGTACTATCCTGTATTTATACTTTCTTTATGTGTAAATATAGTGAATACGCATAATAGAACTATTTTATTTAATGAAATTATCTTTGTAAGGACTTCGTCTCAATCTCCTTTCATTGAGGCATATTTTGTTTTATACACAATTATCTTTTATACGATGTATAAACCCCTTTGACTTTTATGTTTATTCAAAAAGAATCTTTTTATAAAAAGCATTTTACTAAATGAAAAAAAGTAAATTTTTTCTTGTCATACGTATGCGGTGAAAATGAATTCTCCACCACCGTGACCATTATTTGAGTTTCGGCTTCCTCTACAAGCCATAACTTTTTTTAAATGAAAAATAAATACCATGTTTTAATTTTATTTTATTTTGGTATTGAAAATGGTTTTTATAATGTTTTTATTATATCAATGTGTTGTATTGATATCTTGTGATTGAAAATTGGGAATGTTATGTTTCCTTTATGCATGTTTTATGTGATACGATTATGTTATGGTTTATGATATGTTTAATCATGTTCATATGAGGAATGCATTTGACTTAATAAGTGAAGGGTGGAGCCCGCTATAGCTCCTCGATGCATCCGCATGTCTCATGAGACAAAATAGTGTCTTGGCACGAGGCTTTGACAAATTCTTATTTGTATTCATGGAACGAGGCCTTGGCTACGTGGTTATGATAGTCTGGAATTATGCATTCCATCATAATGAAAGTGGTTATTGATATTGCATGTCATTATTCGACTAGTAGAATATCAATGTGAATAAGTAAATGGAATTATTTCATTTTATTTATGCCATATTATGATTAAGTTAAAGTTTAAAAGGCTTTTTGTTTAGTTATACATTGCCTTAAATGTTAATGTTTATTTACGAAATCTTCTTCTATATTGTTATACTTATTGAGAATCTGAGATCACCCCTTCCAATGTTTTATTTTTTCCAAGATGTGAAGAATTATATTATGAATGACCTGCAGGGATAGTATGAGGGGATATGAGGACATGATGTTTTTGTAGTTTTGTTTTACTTTATGATGTAATGTAAGACTTATGAATGTATCTAGTGCTTCCCAGGATACTAAACTAATCGGTCTTTCGAGACTTGATCTTTTGTGATCATGCTAATGTTACACAATAATGCACCAACTCTGGGTAACTAGGGTTAGGGCGTTACAATAATAATATTTTAGGAGTTGAAACCCTGACCCCATTAGCCCATAGAAAGTGTATTCTTTAATACACTAGCCTAATATACAAGGAATCACATCCCAAAGGACTGAATAGATTCGTAGTGTTCGTAATTTTTATATATACTTGATTTATAAATTACGTTTGAAAATTGATATTATAATATATTTGTTTTTGAAAATAAAATGATTACCTCTACAATATCTTTCCACATCAATTAAAGTACACTTAATTGAATACGAGGAAAAGGGAAAAAATAAAGGTGATCTCAAATTCTTATATAGGGTTTTTCAAAATTGAATATATCATGAATCAATAAATAATAATCAATATTTCATTGTAAATAATTTAACACAAATTCTATTTAATAAATAACATGGGAATAATATTTAAATGATGAACAATCAACATGGGATGGAATATAACTGAAAACACATTCCAGTTAATAGATAATCTGGGAATGAAATGCATCCATGTATAATAACATTCTGAAAATAAAGTGTATAATACTAATAGAAATATTAATGAATGAAATGGATAATTATTTTACATCATGTATTAGGAACATGATACATCTACCATAAAGACCATTTACAAGACAATTTAATACTATAGGTAAAACCCTATTTAATTTTAGCTTACTGATTTTTCTCATGATACTACTGATTCATTGAGTGGATATTAATAAATTGGACCAAACTATATCTTCATGTCCAAATCATTCATCATATATCTAGTAATAAATTTAATTCATGAATAATGTGTCTTACCAACCTATATTAGTATAGTGAAAATAATAATGATTTATAAATAGTTCCCAAGATAAAAAATAGTTTCAATGTAAAACACCATATGAAGAAATGAAATATGGTTTCTGAAAAAAACACACCCAAGAAAATAGTAAGGATATTCAGGGTATATTTAATGTTCTATGATACTAGATAAGTAAATATTTTTGGAGAAATTTAATGAATAAAAAAATGAATCAAGAAATATGATGTCTATACATTAATTAGTCAAAATGATCATAAACCGTCCATATAATGAATAAGGATAGCATCAATACAATAAATACCCATTGTAGTATAATTTAAGGGCTGTTTTTGTTGATGTATGGAAATAAAAAAAGATCATTAAAAATCATTCATGTGGAAGACACCCTTCCTATTTTTAAAATCATACATTAAAATTAAAAGTTTTAAAAAAAATTATAATAATTTTGATTGAAAATAATCTTTTAATCTTAGAAAAGATTCATTAAAAAATTTTAGTGGAAATGATGAATATAAATTTATTCATGTCATATATAATAAAATAAGGATTCATTTCACATTTTCATTAAATGACAATTAGGAATTATTTTAAATACAACATGGAGACTAATTTAAAAATATTATCTAAAACATTAAAATATCTTTAATAAGACAAATAAATAATGTTAAAAACATGTTTGAAAACAATTTTTATAAAAAATGGTTTTATAAGAAAACATAATTTTGATCGAAGAGAGAAAAGATGTTTGATTTTCATAATAACATTCCATCAAATATCATAAGTACCAAAGAGTGGAAATGGTCTTTTACATGAAATCATCTTGAATAAATGTATATAAAAAAATAAATTTTTCTATAAACCAATCATCAAATAATTTTTTCAAGGAAAATTCGTGGAAAAAAATCCTAATTAAAATTTGATTGGGAAATAAACCCCTGAAAAGAACATAAAATTGTAGTGAGAATTAACCAATTAAGAGATTATGTGTATAAAATTTTAATCCACATGAGAAAATTGTAAGTAAAAAATAATATAAACATAATTCATTACAAAATAATATTATAATAGCAAATATAATGAAGAAGTAATATAACCCAATTTAATGAAACTAAGTTATGAAATTATTTACCACTTAGTTATATTTAATTAAAATACCCATGGATGAAATAATTCAAATTGAAACATAAAAAAAATGAATTATTAAGAATTCATGATATTAAATTTAAAATGGGGGGTATCTATGCCCTATATAAATGAAATTATGTGCATAGAATTGCAACATGCCTTAATGAAGGGAAATTGAAATGAAGTCCGTTATAAAGATCAAATCATTGAATTTTAGGTTAATCAATGAATTAATTATGTGCATAAAAAATAAATACACATAAAATGTGTATATGAAAATAATAATAAATTTTAATTAAAAACATAATCTTATCTTGACATAATCAATAAAGTATATTTTTAATCCAATGAATGGAAATTGAGTTAAGAGATCCCTTACCATATGATTACATTTGGTGGTACATTATTTAACCTTCTATATATTAATTTTAATAATTTTATTAGTTTATAAAATAAAGATATAAATATTTATAATATCATATGTATTCCTATTACAAAATCTTATCACATGTCCATTAATTATCTTTCATTATTTTCATTGTTTGGGGTGTTAATCATCTTGTTTTCTCCTGCATGTTTCCTTATGAATGATCTATTTCTTGAACATATTTTATTTTTAAATCATATATATTATAATAATAATACCATAATAATAGTATATTTTTTATAAATTATTCTCTCATGACCCAACATCAAATATGGTTTTGATAAATTAATTATGTTATTATCATGGAGACAGTAGGATGTATGTATGGAAGAGTAACATTTACATTTTTATAATATCATTTTGGAAATGAGGTTTTTCATATAATATATATATATATATATTCATAATAACTTGTTTTATATTTAAATATATATATATATATATATCTTTCATTTTGTGTGGTGAGGAAAATATAGTCACATCGCTTTGTGAAGGCGGTAATCCACCCGTACATGAACGATGTTATCATTTTTCAATGTAAGAAAGTAAATGATATAGTATCATTGAAAAAAATATATATTTTCTTAAAATAAAAATTCTATCATTCATATAACATATATTAATTAAATACATTATTATTATATTCCTTGTAATACATTAGTGAAAAATGAATCACATCACTTTGTGCGGCGGAAGTTTACCATACACAAGAGAGATTTAATCATATCCCTTAATGAATAGAATGTCAAAAAGGTATATATAGTATGATAATTAAAAAGGTATAATTATTTAATAAATATAAAATATATAATTTGTATCCATCATCATATCCAACTATGAGAGGCTATAATGGAACAATGAATGACATCAGTTCATAGGGTGGTAGTTCGCCTTAAGCGTGAATGATGATTTTGCAACCCATTTAATAGAAATAGGTATATTTGAAGGTGATTAAGTTTACATAAAAAAGACACCATATCATTAATACACTGAGTTTATTATATCACAATTATAATTTTTGTAGGTAGAGGAATAAATAAAACAAAAATACTTGTTTAAGAATGTAACCTCTTATTTGGGTAACCTCTTTTGGCTTGCACCAAATTCATTGGGGTTTTAATTTAATCCCGAAAAATATTTCTATGAGTGGATAAATATTTTTATAAGTTATTTGGGAATTTATTTTCCAAATAAATGGATTATTTTTCACGAATAGAGGAGAGGGGATGAGATTTTATAAGTGAGGCGAGTGACACACTTGTAATTATTTTGAATGAAAATGGTGTAGACTTTTCGAACCTTAAAAGAGTATAAAATGAATTTTAATTGGTAATTGGACATTATAGGGTATATATATTTCCATAACATTGATTTTATAAAATTATTTAATTCATTTAAACACTTATATTTTTAGATACACCCTTGTTAAATCCATTTTTACATTAACCGTGATAAATATGTTTTTAGTATTTTCACTATCTATAATGTTAAAATATTATGTTGAACTCATTATAAAAAATAAATTATTATTATTTAAAATAATAAATAAATAATTTTAAATTCAATTCACATAATTTGTAGAATATAATTTGCAGGTAATCTCGATGATGCGATTAGAAAGCCTGTATTCAACTAGAAAATATTCGTAAGATAACTAAGTTTTAAATGACAATTCAATATAAAAATATTTCTAATGACCTAAATTGTATTAATTGATATATAATTGTAACAATTTTACAATAATACCAATTTAAAATATAATATACCTTTATCAATAATTTAAATGAAAAATTAGGTTTCAATTAAAATACATTATTTTTCACTATTATTGAAAAAGTAATTTTTTTAATAAAGTACAAAATATTCACCACTAGGTAGTCATGAAATTGTGTTTTCTAAATTGAAATCAATATTTCTAAATAATATTTCAAGAAGTGGTAAATTGTTTTTTAAATTATATGCATAAAATGAGTCTAAATTGTCTTTTAGAAAAAACATATTTTATTATAAAATATTCCCTTTTGTTTCAAATGACTCTTATATTTACAATAATTACACAGGCATAATTTAAACTATTTTGTATTAACATTTACACCATCAAATTTAATATATAGGATATAAATTATATTGTATTATGGTTATTTTCATCTTGGGGTTGAGTGTTATAAAACCAATCGAAGAGATTAAATTTTAAGAAACCTTTTTCTTAGGTTGTTTAAACTTACTGTTTCATATCACATATTATTTCAAATAAAATTTTCCTATTTTATAATTTTAAGGTGTTACATTATACATTCCATAAGTAAATTACGTCTTGAAATTTTAAACTTCATCTCAGTAACCAAGGGTATAACATTTCAAAATTTCATAATTGAAAAACCCACATCATTAAAGGGTAAATAAAACATTCTATTTTTAATATTACAATGGATGTAAAAAGGATTTTTGTCCTGAAAAATCCACATGTAACAATAAGTTAATTATATGATCTTGATAAAGGAAAATAAGCCACATAAGAATTTAAATAATAAGTAAATAGTATGGGAAACCACAAATAAGGGTGATGGTATAAATAGAAAAACTCACTAAGTGGACCACCACTCAGCGAGGCCTCCCAAAAATGAAAATGGATTGTGGGAAGAAATAGTTCCGGAAACACCGATTAATGAGAGAAAAGTATTTATGGCTCTAAAATGTGATTTTATCCTTTCTCAAATGACCATCCTCATGAATAAATTTTGTTTCTCATGTACTGAAGAATTTTTATATCCCATATGAATGAAATTGTTTTCGGGCCTAGGTGTCCTTCTTAGGCTCCCAAAACTGAGGTCCCATAGCGCACTATGGATGATCAACCATCCAGATATCTGGTTCCACCATTTTTCTATAAAATTCCCATAAGGGGACCCAAAAAATAGAGATAAATGAGATGAGAAAAGTAATTGAATTGGGAGTGACCCATTGATTCCCATTATGTAAACTGACCACATAATATTAAGGGAGGAATGTAACTCACCTGACCTTCCACATACCTAAAATCCCTTTTCTAAATAATTCCCAGAAGTATAATTAGAATTTCTTTTTATTGAACACACTATATTTAGTAAAACTTTACTCCAAGGGATCCCTAACTAGGGTTGAAAAACACTATTTGGGAAGAAATTAAGTCAACGTAGTAACATAGTACATTGATGGAACCTTTCCCCGCATACAAACACACTACACACGAGGAACCTGGTCTCACGAAACAACATGATACTTGGGAAAACTCATCCCCATGTACCAACATGCTACATGGATGATACCGAGGTCCCTATAGCACAAAACTCTCTAGATGGACCCCATACCTAGGTAACATCATTCTATGTCGAGGGAAGCCCATCACACATAAAAATATTTTACACAAAACAGTGAATAGTAAGGTTTCATTAATTCCAACTCTCATAACTTCCCCATATCATACCATCATACCCCACATTGGCCTCTCAATGAACAATCTAATGGGATCACGCTAATTCCCCTTCTAAATCCAGCTAATATATATGATTAGTTCATTGATCTCATCAACCTATCCTCTCTGGTCTACATACCCATAATATGTGGTGTCCTATTTGTATCCACCTTGATCAGATAGAACCATATAATGTCATGAAGTTTATATTATTATGTAAATAAGGGTATTGACCTTGGAGGTTCTTACATAAACCTCCCTGTTATAGGTAGGGATATGGGGGATCACAGATTCTTTTCCGTCTAGGATTAATTGTATATCATCTTCTATTTCCCAAAAATGATAAGGGAATCCCTTCTATAGTAAGCCTATATAAATTCTTGTCAGAGGTATAACACTTTCTCATCTTCCCCTTCTCGAGTCAAAGCCGGGTTGATCACCATATTTGACAATAATAGTTTCTAAAATAAAAGGGGGTATGTAGGCACATTCAAACCCTCTCTACCCCTTTGTGGACAAGCTATAAAAGTAGGGGAATAGTTGTGTGTCAGAGGTCCTTCTTTCCATCTCCATTTAGTATTTAGTATCCATACACCAATGGAATATTTATATCATGTGATCATCAGATCTATTAATTTACCTTTTTTATTCACACCGATCATAACTCTCATGAGCATAGATGTTAGTGGAAATTGTGAAATTTTCATTGTTACAACCCGACCTGGGTCGACCTCGAACTGGCCACCCAAGATGGCTTGCGTCATGGTATAAAGGGTGTTCCCGATCCCCATGGGAAGAAAACTAGTTCTGGGAATCAAAATTAAACATGTAAAAATTATTTGGCCCATAAATGAAAGAAAAATAAATAAATAAAAACTAAAAAAGTAAAAAAAACTAGCAGTGGTGTGGAAAAAAAATTGTACATACCTTCTTGTGACCCTATGGGTTATCACCAACCTCAGAGCAATGTCTCACTGTGATGAATGAATTTGAGTAATAAGAATTACTTGAAGTAATGAACAAATATAAATTACATGAGTTTTTATTAAAAATCAGTATTTTAGCATTACAAACTATTCTAAATGCACTTCTTTTACAACAAAATTAACATCAATTTTATATTTTTGAGATATAATATATCAAATAATGATCCTCTACTCATTTTAGTCAAAAAATAAAAATCACTCCCCTTATTCATTTCTAAAATCAATATCATTCTATTAGTGTGGAGTTAACATTTTAAAAAAGGGAAGTGATGCCCTCATTTTTATCGACCGAAAAATTAAAAAAACATTGAATATAAATACTTTTCACAATATTTTAGATTCCAACACATTACATATAATTAAGCACTACTTGAGAAATAGAAAATAATAATTATAAAATAAGGGCATGAAAATATACATACAAGTATCATATTCATTATTCCATACAACTAAGAGCTAATTGACGTAGGTGAAAATAAGAGATCAAGAACAATACAAAACATACCTATACATGAGACTCTATCTAGAGTATCATGACACTCATGATGAAATAAAAAATTCCCAAATTCCCAACCACCCTAA
Source organism: Viscum album (assembly GCA_963277665.1). Lineage (NCBI taxonomy): Eukaryota > Viridiplantae > Streptophyta > Magnoliopsida > Santalales > Viscaceae > Viscum > Viscum album. The sequence continues at coordinate 350,961,485 of OY728125.1, read as the reverse complement.
CTCAAGACAGACCAAGGGGAATAATATAATAGTAATAAAACCAAATATATCCTCCTAATATAAGCTATTGGTTAGTACATGAACTACCAATATGAAATATTTTCTCAGATAATTCTCTCAATATATCAGGTTCCCATGTCTTATGTGTATAACAGGGGTGGGCCAACCGAATTCAAATGAGCATGCAATCACAAATATAATAATAATAATAATAATAATAGTTCAAATCAGGCCTCACCCCGAGTCTCCCTAAGGAATAATCTACTACCTTATAATAATTAGAACTCAAGGATTTCCCACTGAGGAACCCTGATAATGGATCACAAGAATTCCATAGTGAGGAAATCCCATCCATTATATATAAACAAGGAATGAGAAACATCTAATGGTGGTTTTCATACTCAATATTTTTATTAATATCAAAAAGTTTCCAAATATTCTTTTAACCAATTTGAGAAACAAACATTTATAAAAAATTCAATCTATTTTTAAAAAAGGGGTTTAAACACAACATATTCCATTAAAAAACCATTTATACAATTTTTTTTAAAAATTTCCATTACACTTTGTAAAAAATTCTATTCTTACAAAAATGACACATGTGCCATTCATCGACAACACATTTCAAAACACCTAAAACCAAATAACCATTCATTTATAAAAACAAATAATACCTTAATAAACCACTAAAAGGAACCTAAGACATCATTTTGTATAATAATATCATGTTTAAAAATCCAAACCATGCACTTCATATCATAAGTTACACAAAAAATCCAACCAGGCATTTAATTGAACACAAGGAGTGTGTTATCTAACATAATAATTAAATTTATCATAAATGAAGGTATAAAATACTAATTTTCACACCAAATGATTAAACCAAGGATAATGAATCAATATTTTTAAATTAAGGAAGGTTTGGGAATCATTAAACTGCCAGTTCTTTAATTTAATGGGAATGTGCATGGGAAAAACCAACCTCAAAGGATGTCCGTTGCACAACTTTCTAACTCAAGTAACAACCTGTGCTTATGCACACACTTCTATATAAATTTATATATTTATATATTTATTTAAATGGATGTATATGTTCTCCACACCATGATGGAATATAAATAGATTATAAATATTTATACATATACATTTTTGGGAATATATATGAGAATATACTAAACTGATTGCACCTCTCTACTGTAAATCCCCAAGAATCAAAAACACAATGAATCACTAAAATAAAATTTCATCCAACAAACAAATCACAATAAAATTAAAAAAACCTTCAAAACATTTAAGAAAAAAAATTTTTATAATAAAATCTATTATTAATGAACCATCAACATCCAATGGTACATTCCAAAAGATCATAAAAAAACTTAAATTCCATTTTAAAAAAATCACCATTTTCAATCTACCAACCTAACAACTAAAATCAATTCCAACAACAGTAAATCCTTTTGAAAACAAATAGTATCCTTTTAAAAACATAACTCCCTTAATCCTCATGCCTTTAAAGATGTAAATTTCACACATTAAATCAAATTTACCAATAAATATAAAGGCCAAATTCTATAACAAGGATTTATTTCAATTATAAAGAACCCCATACATTTTAAAAAATACAAAGGGTTCATAAACATGTTTTAATTAACCAAGAATCACCTCAAAGCATATTTTTATTAAAATATACTAATTCTAAAACATCGTAATAGGCTAGGTGAGGGTCACATAAACATGAAATTCTTATTAAATATATATAAAAAAATAATTCAAGCATAAAAAAAATCACTGGAAGGAAAAAACCGGAGTCCACCTACTTCAATGGTGTCTAAACGCGACAAAACCTTTAGAGGTGGAAGAGTACCCCCCTGAGGAACAATACCCACTCCCTAGCATCAAATAAATAAATGAACAGAAACCCAATCATTAGGTTTTATCCAAATATGAAAACCCCAAATAATAACCCTAAATAAAATAAAGAAAAACATACTAGAGGGGATTGATAGGTGGAGCAACATGAGGAGGAGGGAGCCGATGAGGGAGGCATAGATAGAGTGGAGACCTTCGATGAGAGGACGACTAATAGAGAGGGGTCACACTAGAGAATGGGGCAGCAGGCTGGGGGATGTATGCACTAGAGAGGGACATTTAGAGTGGGAAACACTGATAGGATGGAAGGACGTCAATGAGTCGCATGATGGTGAAGAGTAAGGCATGACTGGTGGTTGTACATGTAGTGAGAAGAAAGAGGGAAGTGAGACACATCAGGAATGAAGGAAGGGAAATTTATTATTCAAAACCCTAATAAAATATATTAATAATATTAATATTAATAATAATATTAATAATAAAATTTTCCTTTTTTAATAATAATTGTAATAGTAATAACAATCTAATAATATTATTATTTATAACAATTTTATTAATAATAATATTATTATCAACAACAATAATATTATTATTATCATGGTTTAAACACTACCATTATTTTATATTAGTAATATTTATTTATTTTACGAAATGGGAAGTCGTTCGATCACCTTGGCTGACCGCACAGTTTTCACAAACTATGTGGTGCCATTATAAGAACCTGAAACCCACCAAAATAATCAAAGATAAAAATGTTTAAACCATCACACAACCCAATCCTCGATGAGAAAGCCTAAAGATGAGAAATCCTAAATTAAAATAATTTTAAAGGTTAGGGTGTGACAAATATCCCCCGCCCAAAAACATTATTCCCCTATAAATTCACTAACTTGAATATTATCCCAAATTTAAGACCATGCCCAAACACAACTAGAAGAAACAAATAAATTCTAGGGAAACAATTTACTCACCATGTCCCACAAAACCTATCTAGATCAAAACACAACCCAAAATAAGTGGAGAAAATGAGAGGGGTTTCCCATCAATAAGGATTATACAAGCACATAAATTAAAACCCAACCATAACACTCTGGGGGCGGAGGGTTCAATGTAGGAATTCCGATCAGATTCAAACCAAATTATATAGGGGGAGCGAGACAACACCTCTGTTGAATCATGGAACTCTTGAATCATGAAAAAATCCACCAACACTGGGGAAAACCCCGAAGAATAACTTAACTCAAATAGAGAACCTAATAACAACTACAAGTATTAACACTTCAACATGAACTTACCTCTCCGAATGAGTATAGGTAAACCAAGATCAATCCATACAAGGAAAAACACACATTAAAAATACACAAGATTTAGAAAAACTATATACAGAAAAATATGACTATTTGGTTTACAATATAATAAGTTGATAATAGTCTCCCAAGTAATCAAATGACTTACAATAGAGAAAAAACATCAACAGTAGAAAAAAAGAACAAAAATTCATTAAATGTTCCAATCCCAACAAGGAACAAAAAACATTGACTAGAGATTAACACCCCCAATAACTCTTGAATTTGAAGGATATTCACTCTATGACTTGTGTCTAGGGAAATTGTGGTTTAAGCATTTATTTCCTCATAGTCAATCATGAGCATCCATCATTCATAACGTCTTCTTTATGATATAATTTCTACAAAAGTTTTCCAAATGACCCAGACTACCACAATGATTACACGTCTTTAGAGGGATGTGACATGACAACATCGAGTTCCAAAACCATCCACATATATGACACAAATGAGGATTATTCGATGAACCAGAAACCAAAACAATTGAAAGAGACTCCTTATAATCAAATTTCTCTAGCTTATTCGTCTTTCTAGATAGGGAACTTTTATGAACAATAAAAAAACTAGATTACCAACTACCTGCACACTAAATAACCACTCATATAAGTGGTCATCATAGACCTTCATCATACATTATCCTTGAAGAACACTCATGTTCTCATCCACATTCTTCATCTTCACCTCCTTGGGTGTAAACCATTGAATGAAAATAGACATAAACACATCCCATGTCATCACAACTTGAATTGATGGTAGGAAAAAATATCATTTGTCCAAAGATGGACCTTCAAATAGATCCAAAATAGAGCACACTTTGATAACTTCCAGAGTTCACAATACCATAATTACACACTCAGCCTCTTCAAGCCACTATAATACATCTAACAGACATCGATCATCACGATGGGCTGGGAACATTCAAGAGTGGCCAAAAACTAGGCTTGGCTCATCAAAAATATTGGTCTCCATTCTGGGAGGCTCTTTTCGAACTACATGAAAACATGAAATAAAAACCAATATCAAAACAGTACATAATTGAAAAGGAACACTAATTTAAAAAAAAGTTCAAAAGAAAAATGAACACAGACATTCCCAAAACATTACTTTCAAAAGCCACCAATTTTATTTAAAACCTAAAAAATTCCTTCTTCCAGCGCCATTTCCCAAATTCCAAGAAACCTATTTAAAAAAGAAATTCAAATTTAAAAAAATCATTTCCTTTTTCAAATTTAATTTTTAAAATTAAGGGGGAGCCATCGATTTCAAACACCACCCTTTGGAACCCCACGAACCATTCTACATGATTTCATCCATTTCCACCCATTTGTGCCAACATGAAACATCCTCTTGCATACCCTCACATGTGAAGACGTCCTTAAAGAGTACCAAGGGTCACAACCAATCCATTTTCAAAGAAAATTTAAACATATAAAAAATTATAAAAACAAAATAATTGTAAATTTTTAACCCATTTTACGAATGTAAATCCATTCAAACGAAATAATCTTCCTTTCAAAAACCATTTTCAATTTAAAAAACAAACCAGCACCAACTAAAACAAAAATGAACCCAACATTTCATGAAAATACTAGAATTATGAACTAGTAGTTATGATTAACATGATGAAAAGGTAGTTATACATGCCCTAATAAAGCATCAATAACTACAAGGTACTTAAAACGTGTACATGGAATCCACAAGGGTCACTACCCCATGTGAAATCACATCATAACACCAGATTGCCTCCATTTCTATCCATCAATCCTAAACAAGAATAGAATATTCAAATCCCATAATACCACTGATAATTTGAGGATTAGTGTGAGAAATAATTCGCAATGCTCTTCCCTCACCTACCTTGTGCATCCCGATTGTCCAAATCTTTATCTACCAAACAACTAAAATTAAATGTTTTGAATCTAATACCATTTTGTCAAGGACCAACCATGGTTGACCCCGAACTGGTCATCGGATCCAACCTAGTACATGGCACAAAGATCATTCCTGATCGCAAATGGATTAAAAATAGTGTTGTGAATTAAAAATAAATAGGCGGGAATAATTCGGACAATAAATTAAATCCATGTATGTATATAAAACCTAATCAATAAAAATGGAAACCAGCAGAGTCAAAGAAATAAAATTGGACATACCTCTATGTGACATTAAGGATCACCACTAACCTCACACCAATGCCGCATTATGGTGGCTGAATCCAATAAGAATAATCATGTGAATCTATAAACAAAGATAATCTATATTCATGAGTTTGAAAACTCAGTAGGTTATCCTGATAAACTATTCCAAATTAAATTTCTTTTAATCAAAAGTAACATAAATTTTTATGTTTAACTAGAATATATAAAAGTTTTATTTTCTACTCATTTTACTAAAAAAAACGTATTTCACTTATTCATTTGAAAAACCATGTTCAATTACTAGTGTGCTTTTAACATTTTTTTAAAAGTAATTTGATTCTTTCATTTTTTATGGGATGAAAAATTATAAAAACAATTTGACTTTAAAACCTTTTCCAAAATCTTTTAGATACCAACACATCACTAAAATGTAAATACTACACAAGAAATAACCACAATATTCATATAACAAGGTTAATGAAAGTATACATACAAGTATCACATTCATTAATACAAGAATCAATGAGATAATAAACATAAGTGAAACTAGAGGTCATGAAAAATAGAATACATACCTATACATGGGACCCTATCCACTATAAATTTCCATACACAATGATATCAAAAATACAGAAACACATAGCCTCCTTATCTCAGGACAGACCGAGGGGCCCAATACAAAAGTAATAAACCCAAATATATCCACCTACTACGGGCTATTGGTCAGTAAAAGAAATACTAGTGCAATGAATGTTATCAGATAATTCTCTCAATATACCATGTTCTCATTTACCATGTATATAATGGGGGTGGGAAAACCGATTCTAAATGAGCATCAAATCAATCACACACACACACATATAATAATAATAATAACAACAACAAAAACAATAATAATTCTTCATAATAGGCCTCACCATAATTCTCAACAATGACCTATCTCATGCCATAAAATAATTTGAAACCAAATAGTTACCGACAAGGAACCTTGATAATGGTTCACATAGATTCCATAATGATGAAATCCCATTCATTATACACAGACGAGGCATAAGATGCATCTAATGTAAGTTTATATAATAAATATTTTTATCAATTTCCCGAAGATTACAAATGGGATTTTAAGCATTTCAAAAAACTAAGATTAATCAGACATAAAATATATTTTTCAAAAAGTGGTTTAAAAAAATTCTATTAAAAAACCATTTACAACATTTCCTTCAATCATTTACCTAACACTTTGAAAAAAAAACATATTTCATTCAAAAACACCAAACATGCCATTCATCAGAAACACATAACTAAACGCCTAAAACCAGATACCAATACCTTTATAAAACCCAAAATCACATGGGAAACCCACAAAAGGCACCAAAGACATCATTTTATATAACACTAACATGTTTACAAATCCAAACGATTCCATTTATATCACATGTTAATCACAAAATCCAATTGTGCATTTAATCGAACTGAAGGAGTGCATTATCTAACACAACAATTCCATTTATCATAAATCAATGCATACAATACTAATTTTCACACAATATGATTAAAACAATGATAGTATATCAATATTTATAAATTAAATAATGTGAAAGAAGTATGAAACTACCTGGTCTTGAATTTATTAGGAAAGTGCATCGGAAAAACCTACCTCAAAGGATGGCTAAGCCAATGATTTCTAACTCAAGAAGCATGATGATCACACGCACACACTTCCATATATATATATATATATAAAATTATTCATGTGTTACCCACACAATGAGGGAACACATACATAAAAGATATATATATATTTTTATATAACCAAACTTTGGAATATGTGTGCACCCCTTTAGGACCCATCACAACTACCTACAATAAATCATCAGGACTCAAAAACACAATGAATACCTAAAATTAAAGTAATCCAAATAATGGAATTCATATTTGATTCAAAATCAAATTAAACATTTAAGAAAAAAAATGTTAAAGGAAAAAACAATTTTTAATGCTCCATCTTCATTTGAATTTCCATCCATCTGTGCACTGCGCACACTCATGGTTATGCCAAAATCTAATGGTACATTACAAAAGTCCTTGAAACACTCATAAAATAGTGTCACATAAACTCCTTATAAAATCAACTAACCTAACAATTCCATTTGATTTCAGTAACTAACAATATCTTTCAAAACAAAGAGTATCCTTTCTAAAACATAACTACACCAATCCCCAAGCCATCAAGGATATTCAATTCATACATTAAATCTAATATACCAAAAATAGAGGCCAAATTCTATAAGAAGTCTTGATTTCACTTTTAGTCAATGAAAAACATTTTACCAAATAAAAAGGGTGTACAAACACATATGCGTAAACCAAGAATCTCTCCAAAATATATATTAAACAAAATAATACAATTATAAAACATCACAATAGGATAGGGAAGGGTCTCATAAACACCAGATTCATAATAAAAAGATATTCAAAAGAATTCAAGAATCAATGCAATGCATTGTAAAGGTAACAAATTAATCCACCTACCTTAATTGCGACTGAACATGAAGAAACTGTCGAAGGAGGAAGAACACACCCCGAGGAACAATCAACACACCGAACATCAAAGATAAAAAACTATACACAATACATATCATTAGGGTTCAACCAAATAAGAAAAACATAAAGAAGAAACCCAAATAAGACAAAGGAAAACCAACCAGAGGGGAAAGAGGGGAGTCACATATGGATGAGGGAGGAATCGAAAAGTGAGGCGTGGTTGGAATGGAAATTGCTAGTGAGTGGAAGGTGTCCAGAGAGGGGTCACGCTAGGGAAAGGGGTGAGTTGAGGAGGAGTGGTGGTATGGGGGAGGCACACCTTAAAGAGTGAATTTCAAAGGGGATAACCCCTACAAGAAGGAAGGGAAACATTGAGCCGCACACTAGAGAAGAGGGAGGTGCGACTGGGGGTGGTGTGCTTGTAGTGAGGAGAAATGGGGCAGGGAGCGACACATGATATATGAGGAAGGGGGTTATGGTTTATTTTAATTTTAAATTTTTATGTTTTCTTATAAACCCTATTAAAATAAGTTGATAATAATAATAACAATAACAACAATTATCTTCATATTAATAATATTTATACCATTTTTAACAACAATAATATTTATTATATAAATTTAATAAAAATAAAATTAAAAAAATTTATGTAATAATAATAATATTATCTAAAAAGATAATAATAATATTATTATGGTTAAAACATTTAATTTTATTATTTCCATAAAATTTGTTTATTATATGTATTGGGCAGCCAGATAGACATGTAGGCCGACCATACAGTTACTACTAACAATGTGGTGCATGTGCACTAGCCCAAAATCCACCAATATTAACAAACATCAATCTTTTTTAACCATCACACAAACTAAACCACAAAAGGAAAATAAAAAAGAAAATAAATCATAAAATTAATTAATTTTAATGGTCTGGGTGTTAAATGCACAATCCAAAACCAAAATGGGCATCATTCAATGTGTAAGAACCAATCTAAACCTAAAAAACACTCTTAGTAGGGACCTTTCTCTTTGGTCCAAAAACATGGGAATCATTTTTGGTATAACACCCAAACATACTTGAATTTTCATCCTTTGTATGTATATGAAAAAAATTGGAACTACATGGGCTTTGTTTCCCAAATGGGATAAATAGGTATCCTCCCTTTGGTCTAAAACCAATTCCATAATTCGCTATAGTTTTCTCCAAGAAACATTCATGGTTGGGTCACTTTCAACATGTGGGAGAAATGCATCTTCTGGTTCACTTTCATCACTATCCTTATTGGTTCGCATACCAAATAATATCATGACCCCACTAAGGAGACCACATATCTTCTAGGGCCCTCAAGACACATTTATATATGTCCCACACCATCCTCTGTTGGGAACCTTTTTCTTAGGAATCCTTACCCTATTTTGTTAAATGGCAGAGTTTGGTCCTTGTCACACACCCTAAAAGGTGATGTGTCCCATTATGTGGCACCAAACTATGTGGGTTTTGATTCCTTTCACAAGGTAATGTACGAATCCCTTATTATGGGTTCAATTCTATCAATAAAAAAATTTATATATACTTGGATGAAAATAATGTCCATAAAACCTCACTATATGAATTATACCAGCATCATAATGATAGAAAATATAAGAATATATGATCCATTTATTAAAATATACCATTTACGGAGAACCTAGGATACATTTTGATCCCTCTATTGATGGATAACCCCTAGTACATGCATATGATTATGAACCCATGCATGTTCATAATTTATCGTTAAATTAGGCTGATCAACATCATACATGGGAACGAATAATGTTTTCATGAACACAACTTAAATAATTTAGATAGTCCTATACCAAGCAATAGTTCCCACCTAATGGTGTGATGAGCCTAAAATACCATCTTCTCGACCAATGTGGGTTTTTAATTATCATTGGCCAAGTTACCCAATGAGTACCTACCTATGGAAACTAGGTCTATGAGTGATCATGGATATGATAATCATTGGGTGTATTTGATTCCATGGAAAAACTCCATTAGAAACTGACCAATCACAGGAGGGACTGAGAAAATAATGATGAACCTGATATGAATGATTCTAAAATACTCAAATCCCCCAAAAGAAAACATATTAAAAATGGATTCCACAATACATATATCAGAAAAAAATGGTCAACCCAAAAATAATATTTTACCAAGGTGATGGTATAACCACCTTCATGCCCCTTCTCTCTCAAAATGAATAATGTCAAAGAAAAACAATTAATAGTGTATGCATTCATTTATGGGCCCGGTAATTTTATGAAATGTTATTATGCTTGTTTGAACTATATATTCAAGGAACTCTACAATATAAATCCAATCAATCCAATTTCTTTTCTTAACTTCTCATAGACATATCCATCAATAAATGCAGATATTAGGTCCTTGACCAAACCAAGGATCCCATCACCTACCCAGCATCATCAACACGAGGTCTCAAATTAATTAGTCCAAGAGTACCACAAGAATGGTAGCCTCTCATATCTAAAGGAAGTTTGATAAGTCAATTATTATATAAAAACTCACCTATTTTCCACTCAATAATGATTGGTGGTCAAAAACTAGGCAACCCAAGTAGCCATCTCAAATCTTTTATGGAGATAGTCCCTGAAATGTGATAACATGTTACCCCTTATGTTATATAGGTTGATGATGTGGTCTCTAGAAACATCATTGAATCTGCACTGGGGTCCCACCAAAGGGCCCTACTAGTAATCATCACCTCCATCATTGTGCAGACCAATATCGTCATCATGCAGAGGATACCACCAAATTTTCCCCATAAGATATCCTGTGGACCCTAGTCCCCAGGGTGACTAAAAGAGGGAGGAGATAAAAAAATATTAAAATTTTTTACCATCCTTATTCCTTATGAAGGACACTAATAGTAAAATATAGTGTAAATGAACTACTAGATGCAAATTTATGATCTTTTATATCAAGACCACCAGTCAAATATGGAATAAAACTAAAATTATATGAAAATAAATTTGCGAACACATCAATTACCTAATGAATATTTGGTGTAAATTAGTGGAAATAGTTAATGTAGCTCAGCTAAAAATTAGGGGTACACTCACATTAATTCCCCAATTCCTGAATGTGTGTATATTCTCTTTCCTACCAAGGATGTTTCTAAGTACATCCAAGAAATTAGGGAAGATCAGTCATCAATTCCAGACCACATCCTATAAATATTCCAATACATAATTTCTTAAGTAAAAATAGTCAGAAGTTTTGACCATGGCCCTGCCTCCACAAATTGGATGACTCATCTGTAAAAAAAGATGGTCACTCAAGAGCAGACTATCATCATTGTTCTTTTTCAGGAGGGTCATTTGAAATATTCCATGATAAATGGAATAAACAGATTGGACAAAAATACCCTTTCTAATTGGGGCACATTGGTACACACTAGTGGAAACTCTAGTGTAGGTACATATCCCTACCATAATTATGATAGTTTATCATCATATCTCAATCACATCATGGGAGCCACATGAATAGTAACTTCTATATAAATGACATCAGTTATAAAAAGTGTCCCTATTCACCCACATGAAAGTTCCAAAAAATAAGTCCTTCCAAAGGTGACAGGAAAATGAAGATTAGAACCCTTTCCTTGCTCTGATAGAGGCTATTGTTTTGAGGCCATCTCATATTTATCAGTGGTGGTCCCAGATCCTGGTGATCTATTACAAAATTATGGAAGTGTAAGTTATATTTGAAAAGGTACACCCTATAATATTATTATTAGTATATTTAGAGGTCCTCCTTGAGCTTGTAACACAAATGATTTGATTGAGGGTTAAACCTAATTGATCCAAAGAGCCTACATTTTATTGAGAGCTATAGTAACCCTTCGTGTTTCCAGAATATCAATCTACAAGTTGTTCATCCGATTACTTTTTTCCTGACTAAAGATCGTCCCCTTGTTATACGAAGAATTAATAATACAATAGTCAGACATCAAGATATCATGGAAGTCCTCTCCATGATGAAATCCTATATAAATATCCTCCCCATTGTAACATTTCATTTCAAAAATAATTTCCTTCCCAATCCATGTTAATTGATAGAAATACCTCATATCCTGAGGTACTGGGAAATATATGGACATTCATTCTAGATACCATGTCGATGAAAAGTGACATACTTTCTATAATAAATGATGGCTCAGGATAGCAGTATTCCTTCACACCACCTCCAAAAATTTTAATTCCAATGAGACCCCCACAAGATCCTCTACATGAGAAAAAATAGTAATGAAGTGCTCAAGTTTGGTTGATCGAGTATAGGAGTCTCCAGCATAAGGGAAAAAAATTATTGATTATGAGAATATAAATTTCCATAGATGATACACCCATTATGTATTTCACCATCATCCACTTCTCATTTAAATATACTAGAGGCATTATATGAAGAATTAATATACAACGTCTGTCAGAATCATTGAAAAAAAAACTCCACATGAATGAAAAATTCCTACCTTAAAAAAGGTATACAGACCATGTCAGCGTACTCGGAGATATTCTTCATCAAATCAAATTGGAAGCCCATCCATATGCATTGTGACCATGATCATAGAAGTGTACAAAAGGTCTTAAAATGAAATTCCTAAATGAATTTAACAATTTATGACATATAATCATTGATTTACATCCTGGTGTTCATATCCGAGTATGGGGGAACATGGTACATTGCACTTCATTCCATATTCCATTCAACAAAACCGACTAGAAATTAAATACTATAATTTACATACTCTAAGGATTATAATAAGAAGGACACCTAATCAATAAAAATATCACATTAAATATAAATTGGCCTTGATTAAGTTTCAAAATCGTAAGTCTCTATGAGAGAATTCATAAAAATATTTATGAAATGGGAAACCAATAACATTGAGAAACATTTTTGCCTAATGGAATCCAGTCATTTGGAATGAATAATGTAATTCTAAATGATAAATGTCATATATATCTATCATTTCAATCATCGTACTCTTGAAGAATGATGTGTGAGATATAGAGATTGGTCAAAATAGTATCAGCTGCCACTATAAGGGACTAGACCATTCTCATAGGGCTTGGGGAAGTTTTACCAAAAAATTCCCCTCCAAGGATGAAAAATGTTTCACAAAGAAAACAAGATATAAAATGAGAGAAATCCAATCATGTAGTGCTTAGGAAATTTTAACCTTTACATCCCTATCTATTGAATTCGTCATTTTTCTATATAGGTGGTGATAAAAGAAGAATGAGCTATAAGGCCCCAGCCTTAAACCTTACTTAAACATGAGTTATTACAAGATTACACATTGAGGATCTTTTCCGGTTTAGAGTTTTAGAGAATTAGATCATGAAACTTGCATTACATTCCACATTTAAACAAGGTGGTTACATAAAAGACAATATTCATTCTTCCCATCAATGGAAACCTATTTAAAATAAAACACGGATTCTTTCTTAACACATCCTTGACACTATCGTCACATCATGTACCTTTCCCTTGACCTGTGAAAATCATTTAAAATACTTGGGATGAGCATAAAAAGCTCAGTAATGGTTATAAAAATATGGAAAGGAAACATGAGTTCATATATACATATGAATGAAATCATACTTTACCCATAAAACATAGGCTTATCAAATCATGAATAAATCATAGAAAATATAAGACATAAAGGTAACTTGAGGCATTCATAACATTCTTACGTAGGGATTAACCCTCTTGGTTACGTTTGGAATACCCATCACAGTATATTCCCTAAATCTCTTCGGAGAAACCTTAACGTTTCACTCCTTCGCGTTACCCAATGCATTGGAGAGCTATATCGGGCTCACCCGCCCTTAGTTTATCACGGAACCACCCGTTCTTCATAACAATGCCCAAGAACCATAACATAATCGTATCACATAAACATGAATAAAGAAAACATTACATTTCCACATTTCAATCACAATATAACATTTTAGGATATTGAAATAATGAATCCATTCAAAAAGAAACCATTTCCAAAACCATTTAAAACATTTAATAAAGAGATTTTTGAATCAAAGTATCCCATAACACCTTGAAGCTTTTAACATTTTAAACCATTAATATCCATATAAATAAATCCTTAAAACCATTTTGAAAACATGGATATTAATAAGAAAAAATAATTAAAACATTTAAAACGATATTTTGGTTAAAGGGGTTTTTACCAAAATTAGAGACACTTGAATACAATAATCGAGGAATAACATTTAGTCAGAACTTTATAATATCATGAGAATAAAAGGATTCATGATATAATACTCCAAAGGACAGTATATACACCCTATAAGAGTGAATTGGTGCATAACAACAATGAACCCTCAATAGAAATGTCAAATGTGATGAAATCCCTTATAAAGAAGGTATCCTTAAATTAAGGACAAATAAATCTCAAAAATATGTGTGAAAAATATATATACACCCAATATAAGTGGATATTAAGTGTAAAACAATAAAAGGTCATTCACACATATTCAATGGATGACATATTCAATGACTACAAGTTGAACCCAAAGAAATCGAAATTGGGTTAAAAAGTTCCCTTGACAGCCTAACGACATCACATCAAAATGAGTTGATGAGAGATAAAAAGTGTATCTCATCACTTGGACATAAAATTTACATCAATAAGGATGGATGAGAACATATCCCAACATAAAAATATGTAAATTAAAATACCCAATAAAAGAAGTCTTTTAAAAAAGAGGAGGGTGAAAGGTTCCCTTACCGACTTGGGTATCTTTCAAAACATACACCCCATGAAAGAAAGACAATAGGTCATTGATGTAAATACTCATAAACGAAAGTATATTACACAAAGAGTAGAATAATGGGCAGTACATACACCACTCAATGGAATTTGTGGAAAATGTAGCATAAATCTCATGGGAATAAAAGTGAGATGAAAAATCCCTTACGAAAACTCGGCAGCCTAACAACGCCACATAAAACTTCCGAATATGGATTGATGAGATCAAATAAGGTATCCCATCATATTACAATATAATTTACAGCAAGTGGAATATAAAAGAAAATCCCCCAACATTGCAAGGAGGAGTTTAAAAGAAGTGACATAAAGGAGAGTACTTAAAAAGAAAGAGAGAGGTTAGATCTCTTACGAAAGTTCGACAGCCTAATGGCGCCCCTCAAAACTTCCAAAATGGATTGATGAGAGAGAATAGGGTCTCTCATCACATGAACATAAAAATTACAGTAAATGTAATATAAAATAACATCCCAATCATAAGTAATATGAGCTTAAAATAAATGACATAAAAGAGTGTACTTAAAAAGAAAGAGAGTTGTAGGATCCCTTACCTCGGGTCCGACTTGACTCGATCGTTCTTTAATCTCCTGAATAATAAACATGAGTTAATTTCTAATTCCTTATGAACCTTTTTCGAGTTCATTATTAATTTTATACCACTTATTACCATGTCATAAACATTATGTAATTATTTAAGTTAATAATATTTGTTTTGCCGATATTTGATTCATAAGTCGAAAGTGGACTTCTTACAATTACATGTTGTTCGTGTGGCCAAATGTTTATTTTATCCAGAATTTTATTCATTATGTAGATATCATATATGTCATATATATCCAGTACATTCATGAATTTATAACACTACATAATCATTTAGAGGTAAGAAATGAAATGCACCGTTCATGGAGACGGTAAGCCGTACGTACGCATGAAGGCTACTTTCATTTCTATTTCGTATTTTATAGAATGGAATAATAATGATATAAAGGTATATTATAATTCCAGTATACTATCATATATAATATCATATTTCCATCCTTTATACATCCCACATATGGTATTTAACGAATCAAATCACTTTGAGGGGGCGGTAGTCCGCACTTCCTTAAATGAAGATATCACGTATACCCATAATGGAAGCCATAAAGGTAAGACAAAAATGAAAAATACAGAAGCATAAATAAAACATAAACATATTATATATCATATATTAAAATAGTGACATCATAATGGCCACCTTTGAAGGTGTTAAATGAGTATTGAACAATCATCGTTTCGGGAGGCAGAATTTCACCATCCACGGAAACCGTATGTTCATTAACCATTTGATGTAGTTGTGTGAGAGTGTAGCTCGAATAAATCTTATAACAACATCCTAGTATATTTAAGATACTCGTGTTGTTACAAAAGAAGTAAATAAAAAGAGTTTAGGGTTTGGAGAAGTAAAATAAAACAAATGAACATGAGAGAATGAATTACCTTTAAAAGTGTAACTCGTTTTGATTTGAGCCTAAAGGCTTCCTTTGAAAGGATTCTGCCCAAAGGGAATCCTCTAGGATGAGGAGAGGGATGTGGAGAGAGTAAATGGGCAGGGGTTGGCCGAGCCAAAGGCTTGAGGAGTGTGTTAAATGAGGTATAGTTGGGGGCCTTTTATAAGAGGAGAGGAGGGGCACTTTTGGAAAGTAAAGAAATATTACTTTATTTGAAAATGTGTTTCAGTTTCAAAAGGTCCCACATTGATATAATTCATGGATAAGGTGATAAGGCTTCGAAATACACTCATCCAATAAGTTTTGGACATGTGTAGTTCATAGATTTTACATTATCTTTCCATTTTATTTAAATCGTCAAATAATGATGTCATCGCTGCATCATTATTATGTCATAAATAATTTAATTTATTTAATGTCTAAAAATTATAAAAAAAAATCCTATGATGTAGGAAATCTTTTTATATTTCCAATGAATATTTATAATCAAAACTATGACTTATATAACCCCACTTAAAATTTTTTTTAGTAAAACATATCATGTTTGTGTCAATTTTACTTTTACATTAAGTAAAATGTTATTTAGGTCATTTCCCAACCAAAGTGGATCCATGGGGTCCCCAAGTTGACCCATGGCTTGTCATGGTCGGCCATGATACAAAAAATGAGGGTAAGATATGTGTCAAGCTCATATCATTTTATTAAATAATTATTTTTACCTTAAACTACACTAATTACCACTAATCGCGATTAAAAACATAATAAGTTACTATTCACCAAAAAAATTATTTTAATCTCATTGAACCACGTTTTACTTCTTAATGACAACCATGTATGTCGGATTTTTGAAAATCAAAACACAATGATTGAAAAATTTCATTTAAACGGAAAATCAGTTTATATAATTACCACTTAGTGGTTTCACTATTCATCAAAAATTGATGTTTTTCAGAAAAATCCCAAAAATCCACCCTAAGCTATATTTGATATTCTGAATTCAAAAATGAAGCCCGTTTTACAAAATTCAAAACATATAAGTCACATTAATTAATTTAATAATTAATTCCCGCTGTCATGACAAATAGCGTGTTTTATGAAACAATAAGTATCAAAAGATTGACACTAGTTTAAGTCTGATTTCAAAGTGAAATTGATTCCAACGACCACTATTGGATTTAATGGTAAAAATATTTTCTAATTTAACATTAAAACCAATTAAAAATATAATCTAATAATATAAATAAATTAGATTAAAAAGTGGTTTTGAATTAAAATACAACATTTTACAATATTCATTAAAAAAATGAACTTTATCGGAAAGATACCAAAAATTTACACAAAGTAAATTTTGATGTCCCGATTCTTAATAAGAGTTTTATTTGGTCCAAAAGAATGTTTAAGAGTGAAAAAAACTATATTTAATGACGTTTCTCCATCAAAAGGTGATAAGTGAACCTTTAGTGAAAACTAGGGCATATACGCCTAAAATTGAATTCTTTCCGTATTTTAAGCCTTTATCTTTTATTGTATAAATGTAAAAATATTTAAGAACATATATAATCATATTTTAGTTATTTCTATCCATTCCCGCCATTACAACGGCTACATGTTAACTACCATTTAAAATAATATTATTTTATTATTAGAGTGCAATGTTAGATTCCCAAGAAACTCGTTGTTGCGTGTTGGGTACGCCATCGAGCATAGCGTCCCCTTTAAAGTCATATTAATATTTTATTCACAAATATGGATAAATATGAAAATGTCATATTCCTTATTTACCTGGGGTGTTACATGAGCTCCCATTTTTTCCCATAACCCAACCCATATCCCTCAGAAAGGAACTATATGACCATGTTGCATGAAATTTCAATTTGAGTCACCCATTTCCAATAAGCATGAAGAGGATCTAGGAAAGGAAGGGATTGGTCTATCAAAGGGTACAAACAAAACTCATATCATTTGAAATCCATTATGATTTCTACAAGTCAATATGAACTGGTGAATTTCATGCGCATCAATCCTGTAAATGGGACTAGAAATGATGTTAGTGGAGAGGATAATGAAGAGGAAAGTTCCATATAGAACACTATACAGAAGGATAAAAATGAAGTAGATGTGTGCAACAAGAACCAAATAATCACTATGAATCTAGGAACCCACTAAGTGAATCTATTACTACCTCTTTAGTGAACATCTATTATAGAGAGAGGAATGGAAAGGTCCCAGATGACCTCCTTGTCTTCCAAAAGGGGATGACCTCTTTGCACTCAAATAAATATTTTCTCAACATGAGGAAGAAATGAAAGAGTTGAGGATACTAAATTCCAAGTAATTCTCTTGTATAATTCCAACCAAATATACTCTATGCATATTACCTTTATATACACTTCTAGTTTGTGTACCTCAACAACATGGGTTCATCTTGGTGGCTGAAGCAGGGTCACAAAATATTCTGAGTATGATTGTTGGACAATCAGTTTACCTGGAACAAATTGTGGAAGGATATCATGATTTACATCTATTGGTGAAATGAGAAAAATATATTCAGGAAAATACTCAAAAAATATACCCAACCATATATTATCAGCAAATAATGGTTGAATCGGAATGTCAAATACTACCTATTGTTTCACCTATAAAAGGTCCTATCAAAATGAATGTTCATCAACGTATTATTGGCATCATCAATACATTTTAGCATAGTCGGAAGTAGTGGAGGAATTATGTGCACCAATACAGCCAAAAAACCATACCCTAAATGGGTGGCCAAAACTCTTCCCCCACCAAATTTTGGGAGTCCTACATTTCCAATATTTAATGGATTATTTTTCCTTGAACATCATCTACCACACTATCCATCCCATTTTGAGCCAATTATGGGAACTAAAACATTAAAATAATATGTGAATCACTTATTCATCATGCGAACCCTGGAAGGACCAAAATTCATGGGGTTTACCATTTTTCTAGCGTAGTCATTCATTAGACAAGAATACCTCCATTCGAAGTTCCTCTTTATTTTTAGATCAATGATACAAAATATGACAATATGATATTTCTTAAATTTATATTAGTGAGATAAAGATAGAGTCTTATATTTCATTTCTATATGGAAAAGGATAAACTAATTTCTAATCCTACTTTGTCCCCAAGAGTATCTTCTCTCTCTTTACTTATAGAACCCTCATGATGAGAAGTGAATTCCTCTCATCGTGGTGTACTATAAAAGGTAGGTTTCTAGACTTTTCCTCTATTTCTAAAAGAATTTAATATTCTATAGGATGGAATAAATTCATTTCTCAAATGACTCTTCTCCATGGTAAATGAGATGGAAAGGTGGTTGTGCCATCTATCACACTTAATCTAGCTTCTATACCGACCCCAGCTCCCAAAACCAAACATGATCATTTGGAACGTCCTGGGTGTGAAAACAAATCACCAACTCAACATGATGATCAGAGGGGACCCATTAGTAATAAATTAGAGTAGATAAGGAACCATTTTTACTTATTTAGATATGATCATGTATGTGACTACATTATAGCCTCTATGGATATGTACATATTATACCTTCTAGAGCCCAAGAGGCCTGACCTGGTAGGTCACAATGGTTTAAAAAATTATTTACCTTTACAAACGATGTTAGGGAACACCATTTAGGAATTATTTGTCTTCAAATACATCCCAAAAAAATGGTGGAATCTTGGAAGTGATGTTTGGAATTCAACCCACACACATAGCATATTTCTCCATTAATTCCTCTAAGTAAAGAGGTTAATGGAAAGGAGTATCCATAAAAAGGTCCTATAATTTAAATGGTTGTATGGATTAGAAATAATCAGCCGAACTAATGGTATTCTTCCACCATAATTGAATCAACCAAATATGTCCCCAACCACTTCATCTATAACACAACTGAAATCATTTTCTCAAAAAACCTCAAACATCCATATTTTCAAAAGTTAATATATCTATAAATGCTGTGATAAAATTAATGAGGGTGAACCCAAATCATGGATAATATTTTAATTGAATCTCTCAGACTTTATACCTTTAAATTTGAAACAACAGGCACCACCCCCCAAAACCATACCACCAGAAATGATCGAACATAAACAATCATCATCAGATGATGAATTAATCTTCAATTACATTAACATAATTAATTTAATTGATTCAATATCCAATTATGAGAATGGATTAAAACTTGAGTTCCCTACCCCCAATTTGGGAACCTAAGGATGAAGTTGTGGGAGATGAGGATATGAGGAAGGAACAATCACAGTAGGAACCTGAATTCTATCCAATTACCTACTCGGACTATAAATGTTATGGAAGCTTGTGGAAGATCCCTTCTTATCACTCCAGAATATATATCTATGGGGGTACAGGTGTTAGATCACCCTCTTTGGGAATGCAACCCTATTCAGTCAGACCCAACAAGGATATGATAACCTTTAACTCATATTTCAAGGGTTGATCTATTTATATCTAGTGATTCATCACATAAAGTGCCTATGAAAGAACATCCACACTCATTGATGTGAAAGAATTTAACCCAAATGTATGATATCATGAAATAGTTTTCCTTTGAACCAACCATGTTTTCTATTTTGGATACTCTGAAATTAACAAAAGATCTCAAAGAAACACTCATAGAGGACTATTGAATCCCTTATGATTTTGAAGTTGAGGTTACTGCTATTAATTTATATTATATAGAAACTGATTCTATATAATTTCATGTTGCTATATACATCATAAATCAAGATGAAAAAACTATTATATGTGGACACATCAAACCCATGTACATGTACGAAAGGATTTATGTTGTCAATGTATGAAAATATATCATTGACAATGGATTTGGAGTTAATATTATTCTAGTGTGAACATTTCATTGGTTGGAATATAACTAAGATAACATAAAACCCTCTTATCTGACACTAAATAACTATGAAAAAAGAAATAAAAATCCACTAGGCCAAATTCATCTCAAGGATCAATTTGGAGTCCTCATAGAAAACTCATAATTTATGGTTGTTCATAATAATAAGACATTTAATGTATTGCTTAAATGTCTATGGTAACATAAACATGTTTAAATCCTCTCATTGTACAATCAATGCATCAAATACAAAATTAATGGACAAATCAGGATGTTTCACACCGATAAGGCCCTATTCGAATCCTACGGGTCACATTATATTGATGAAGGAGTCTATTAGAAGGAGGGGAAACATAACATGGTTGATGATATTACATGGTTCACTACTGCAAATGGTCTTGAAATTATCTCATCTAACCCATTCAAATAGATCAACAATGAGTATGTGTTTCTCATCAACTAGGTCAAGACCATGAGTCTAGATTTAGATTCATATTCAGCAGTCCTCATTATTTCAAGATTGATCAAATAAGTAATGAATTTTGAAATACTTTTTGACTATCAAGATATTGGTGAAATCATTGATTAAAATTCCCTCACTCCACCAAATATATATCTTCAAAGAGATATCCTATTATCTATTGAGGCATAAGGAGTCACTTTATATTCTGAATGCCTAGCTATAAACTAATGTCCCTACTCTTGAGAGATTTCCCCACCACATGACCCCCTATAGAATAATAGGAATAATATGAGGATAGGCTAGAAGAGGATGAGAAACTCAGGGACATACCTCTATCATTTGAGGATTGGATATCTACCATCATTGATGAAATACAAGAATAAAATCTAGGTACAGAAGATGACTTATAATCAAATATGATTTGTGTGTCCATTTATTTTGAAGAACAGGAGAAGTAACCATCCTTATAGAAGTATAATCGTGATGTTTTCACCTATAATTTTAAAAAGATATGGGCCCCTACCCTAGGGTGGCCACTCACCACATGCTCTTTCTAGAAGAAAATTAGGGCTATAAGAAGCCAACCAACAGAATTCATTTGATGCACAATGCCAAAATTGTAGATGCCTTTGAAAAGATAATCATATCCAACTTCATTTGAGTGGTATAATACCAAAAATTTCTATAAATTATAGTTTATTTCAAGAAGAAAAATTTTAAAATTAGATCTTACATCAATTTTATAATCTGAACTGGCACAACCCGAAGTGTGATTTTATAGTCTCAATCACCAATCTAATGATTGATGTCACACTAATATATCAGGACCTCTACTTCATGTATCGATTTTTGGGATATATTAAATTCAAAATGGGCCTTGAATATGAATAATCCACCACCTTCACTCCCCCAAGGAGCATTTTACTATCAAGTAATTCCATTTGGCCTGATGAATGACAATACCTCATACCATCATGTCTTGAATTGCTTCTTGAAACCCTTATTGGGAAAATTAACTGAATGATGAATTGATGATATGGTGGCTAAATCTTAACAGTGATCTGTCCACCAAGATGATCATCAAATATACTTCAAAAAATTGTGACATCACATCCTAAAAATGAACCCCTTAAAATGTTTAATTAGCGTTACCTCCACAAAATTTCATCAATTTTTTATATTCCATTGTGGAATCGAAGTCATCCATGAGAAGAAAATCTACTTAAATCATATGTCACCTCCACACAACCATATATATTTGAAAAGAATTTTAGGAAACTTGACATAAATCTGGTATTTTATATACAACCTTGGAGTAAAATTCACACCCTTCACTAGGTTGATGAAAAGAAGGGTTAAATATTAGTGGACTGATGATTGTTAGGGATCATTCAATAGTTTCAAGAAATATATTTTTATCTAACCACTTCTAATTACCCCTATTAGAGTAAGGATATTAATTTTTTTTATAACCTTATAGATGTAAATTGGTTCCTTACTTCCACAAAATAATGGCATTGAAAATAAAAATATCCATTATTACCTACACCAATCTATGTTCGATGATGTGAATTATTATTCCATTATTGGGAAGAGATGTATAGAGAAAATCATTTCAGTCTAGAAATTGAGGCATCACCTGAAAAATCATGAGGTCCATTTGGTCTCTCATTAAAATACAATCAAATTATCTCTCCGGTGTGTGATGTTGGGTGGTCTGTTTTCAGAGTGGGCGGTCATCTTACAGTAGTTTTACATTTAGTTTGTGCATCAGAATAAGATAAAATTCCTAGCATTTGCAAAAACTATGGAAGACAATCCCTCAATAGAAAAACATCATTGGATAGTAAATTACCCGATGAAGTGGTTTTCTCTATGAAAATAGGGACTAGAAATATGGGATATGTATTATGATGGTGCATCTAGAAGTCTAACAAGGAAGAGGATGGAAGACCCAAAGCCCAAAAAAGTGGGGATGACAATTGTGATCATTTTTATATTAAAGGCAGTCCTACTTTACTCCATCATTCAATTAAAAGGGTGCACAAATAGTGAAGTGGTATATCAGTCTCTCATTTTAGTGATATATTTTGCAGATTAGGTAGGATTAAATCACACGAATGTAAATAGAGATTTAGAATAAGCACTTATGTAAGTTAAAAATGATTATTACTTCATAAATGAAGATGTATTCTTCCACCTAATTCACATCGGGGGACTAATGGAGTAATTATATTTAGAACCAACACTGAATCACGTCCCATGTTTGAAAAATTCTCCAACTAATGCATTGGAAAATGTAGCAACATCTCTAGTTTAGCTTGAGTGGGATTAAACAATCACCTGTATTTCACACCACCAGATGGTCTCACCTTACATTCAAGACAATAAGGAAGAGCTCCATGAAGATAGTAAAATTCCCGAACTGAATTATCCCTTCACTTTGGACTACCTTAAATATAGATAAATCCCACTGGATAGAGTCATGAATGAGAAAATATGAAGATGAGTAATTAACATTTTCCAGAATGATGTCATAAATCATCAAAATTTAATATATAAGTGAAGCCTTGATGGGGTGCATGTCAAGTGAATTGATGGAGAATAGACCACTCCTATCATGAATTAATTTCACACCAGATCATGTGTCACCCACTAGTTAGGTTTCAAACATTTCTATAAATACAAAGGCTTGGGTACTACTTCCCCACTATGAATCATGGCCGCACTAAATATACTAAAAAGTTCCATTCATGTCAGGTTCACACCGACCTCATTAACTGACCCTGATAGTTGTAACACATATTCAAATAATCCATGTCATTTCACATATGAGAATTGGAAATCATTGGACCATATACTCCCACTACGACCAAATAGTTCAGTATATTCATACAACAACATGCTTCTTTTCCAAGTGGGATAATGTTATACCACTCAAAAAATTAATAAAAAGGAATATCATTAGCTTCATGAAATCCAACATTATCACCATATTTAGTATCCCTCATACAATAAATACATTAATGGAACCAATTTTTGATCTATTAAATTAGAGAATCTATATTAGGTGTTTTATAATAAGTCCAACCATTAATCCCACAACAATGCAATGACTAATGAATAGATAAAGGCCTTCAAAAGACACTACTAAATATACTATTGAAGATTATAGATTTGGATCAATAGTATTTGTTAGAAAATCCTTTTTTCCTTGTGGTATTACCAGACAATGACCCAGGCTGAAACACGGGGAACCCTATACTCATCAGTATACTGGAGAGAGGCATTACTACCCATTGTTGTTCAATTTCCCTCATTCAACATTTTCATATGTGATTGTTTATCGATAGATGAGAACAACTAGAAATGATTGGATGAATTGGAGTTTTTGTATGAGAAACAATCTCATTCCTTAGATCAAATGGAAGTCCAAAAAATCAGATTTCATGAGCCTTCAACAAAAATTATCACCTCCAATATTTTCTTGAGGGAGAGATTGTGTTAGTGGTAAGGAATCTGATGATTCCCATAGAGAAACCTCTAATGATGTAGCCAAAGTGGGACAAACCTTCTTACATACACAAATTATAATCCAATGTATAATTTTATTTTATCTATATGTATGGGAAGCTTACCATATATCCCACCAGTTCATATTTCCTAAAGAATAATTTTTTAATCACATGGTCATCGTCCTGATCACAAGATGTTAAACTACATGGTGAATTTTCTCAGCTGCAAGATGTTAAACAATGTAGTTAGTATTTATTGAATAACCTTAAAAATAATTAATTATTTTTCTATGTTATTTGAAAATAAACCCCATGACACCAAAATCCTTGATGTATGATTTTAAACAACACAACACTATATTTTTCTCACTAGATATGACATCACCAATGACATTAGTCATCTACCATGCCATATTCATGATATATGTTTGGACTGATTCCTATCTTTGGGGGATATAATGTGATTCCAAAACATTTTTCATTTTTCCTAGAAAAAAAAATTACCCCATTCATAAGATGACGTTAACCATCATTTTCTTCAAGGCCCCTTTCCATGCCAGGTGACCTACGTCCTTACATCATGGTAGATGTCATTACCGTGTGACATTAAATTACATAGATCATCAAGAAAATATATGTGGAATGACTATAATTTTAATGGGATTTGTAGTGATTTCCAAACCCTTTGTTTTGGTCCTAGCCACAAAATATATAAAATTCTCCCTCCCCATCATATATATGAAAATGATACATGGGACTCCAACATGGTTCCTTTCATTTATTGGTTCGTTTCATGTAAAATGACATTTAATGGAAAATGAGTTAGATATGTGAGAGGAATATTTCTTGAATTATGAGTGGATTTATTATTATTATAATAGGATTTGTAGTGAAACACAATACTCCAATATAGTGTTTAGTCCCCATAATCAATCGATAAAAATACCCCATATACGTTTTGGTCGGTCTTGTGTGGAGAGTTTTCCATTCAATATCCACATATGGATTGATTACTATTATCAAAGGATACATAGTGAATCATGAATCTCTAATTTTAGGTCCATTATCACCAAATAAATATTACACCTCCTTGTGTATTAGTTAAACCTGAATAGGGACCCTTTTCCAAAATACATGTGGCTAGATTCCGGTCATCATAGGATACATAGTTACAACCGAATCTTCGATATCATGTTCAGATATGAAGACTAAAAAGTAACAATTCCCCATATGCAAGTGGAGAATACCTATGTAGAGAGTCTCCTATTAAGAACTACATGGGGATTGATTTCTATCATCACATGATATATAGTAATTCCCAAATCACTAATTATGGCTCTACACATAGCCAGTCGAAAACAAAATAAGGAAACATCCGTATATATGTATAAGACATGCACATGGATCCAATAATAAAAATACATACATATTGATTCTCAATCTGCTGAGATAATTAGGGATTTATAGATCTTACATCTAGGTTTAATAACGACATAATAAAAATTCCATTATCCTTCACCTATATGCATTGAAATAACCCTTTTCCATTAGTTTTTTCTCACACTCAGGATAACACACTTGAGATTAAAAGTTTTAGTAAATTATTCACCATATGATTAAGGAATGTCAATTCAAATAGAGGTTACTATGGTCCTGGTTGTAGGGCCATAAAATACAAACTATATGTCATTACCACAAGACATCAAACTGAACGATTGATGTACATTCAAGAACTATGAGTGGATTGATTCATATTATCACATGATATGTAGTGGCGGTTAGGATCTTAATCCTGGGTCTAGACGCATCATTTATTATTCACTATGGGGATCCAATGTAGTTACTACATGATTTCAAACTACATAATACCTCAAGAACAACGTGTGGTTTGAATTTCAATTTAACGATATACATAGTGATGCTTATACCTCATGTAATATTCTACGACACATGGAAATGGAAAAAATGGCCCCATATCCTACATACAAACAATAATATATGAAATAGATATTCCATTTCTGTTCCCACCTTCATGGACCTATTAAGTAATCAGAAATTTAAATTTCTACATATGAGTTATATCTATTTAAGGAACTTCACACTCCATAGAAAATGGTGTCTTGAATGTTTCATATGTACTCAATATCATTCCTTCAATTTATCATACATTGTGTCTTGGGAAACTTCATACCTCCACAATATGTCTCTTTTCATTGTATATCACAGATCAGTGTCCTAATGACACCATTATTTGACTGTTCCTAACACTCCTTAGATAGATCTTAAAAAATGTCCAAAAAAGGCCTATCAGCCAAAGGAAAATTCATCCCTAGGAGAGGCCTCTTCTGTCTTCTTAATCCCCATTGGAATTTTTCCCATATAATATTTCTTGATTTGAGAACCCCTAGAATCATTGTTTACACATTATTTCCCCCTCATGTACATGTTATGTCAGAATATCTCAGCTAAACGACCCTCTTATTACTTATTTTTTCCCAGACATATGTTCCTAGATGTATGACCTAAAATCAAAAGAACCCATTTTTTCCTTACCACATGGTGTTAAAATGTATGGACGATGTCGTAGTCACATGACACGGAACTGCATGTTTTCAATGAACTACATCTTGTTTGATTCATATTGTCATATGATAGATAGTAATGCCAAAATATTCAATTATAATTCTACATATATCATAAAATTTACCATATATTTTTATATATGGGTAAGACCACCACAAAGAACTTCCACACAAATTACTATATATGGAATGATCCACTCTTTGATGGGATACATATTTGTTCCCAGATCCAATATCATTGTCTATCCGCACCAAATTTCCCCCCAACCATCCTATAAATAAGACAGTTCTACATAAGATGGTCTGAAACATGTCTCACCCCTATCAAGAGCATGTAATTAATGGAAAATTCCACTTCCCCAAAAAAGGGTTAAATCATCATGTGGGGAAACATTCTCATAACTACATATGGAATGATTCTTATTTTGATGTTATAAATAGTAACACTAAAAAACCGCCATATTGAGATCATCTATAATTAATACTAATTCCTTCTTTCTCATGTATGGTTTAATCATGCATGGGGAAAATGTTTCTATCCATTAATGGTAAATATCATCATGATATTCTCCTTTAATATTCAGGCACATATCTTTCACAAACTAGACTCTATATCTGAAAATTCTAAATTTCCCTAAACCTCCTTGGCCATTAGAAATGGAAGATCAATTTTCTGAGGACACCTTTGTCTGAGTGTGCAAAATATTCCCCAGTTGGCTCTGCATAAGTCATCGACATAAAATACCTGTCATGTAAAGGAAAATTCAATATTAGGATTGACCTTTTCTATTTATGTAATCCCTAATGATGTTTTCATTACATTCAATCCACAAATTCAACAATACAAAGATTGTAACTTATGGCTAATGTATAGAAGATGTCATATTGTTGGATAAATTATTGGGAAAAGGAAAATTAAATTTGCTATCTATCTAATCTATGTGAATTTAAGTAGTATCCCTCAAATGTATCTCCTGTCAGATATTAAACAAAAATGTCAATATCACAGTTTCGTGACATTAACTACATCATGTTCCAACCTTCTTTTACACAAGTGAAATTTGTGTGGGAGTGGTTCGCCATTAATGGCCAGTGGTGATACCAATTCCATCATTATTCCTCAGCTATTATCCCATTGAAAGGCCACCAATCATTGTCTTTAGAAATCTTAATTTTTAATAATTACCTAACAGTCATAAATGGAGGGTATATGCCTTC
Organism: Viscum album; assembly: GCA_963277665.1. Classification (NCBI taxonomy): domain Eukaryota; kingdom Viridiplantae; phylum Streptophyta; class Magnoliopsida; order Santalales; family Viscaceae; genus Viscum; species Viscum album. The sequence continues at coordinate 350,932,579 of OY728125.1, read as the reverse complement.
TGAAACCTCTCTTTTACTATGCAAAATGTGACCCTGGAAACTCTACATATATCACTAAAGAAGGACATGTCAACTAGAGAAAACTTCATCCTCAAGAGATGCCTCTTATATCTATGTAATCTCTAACAAAATCATGTTTTAAAACACCTTTCAAACATGCTCTGTAGTTACTCTTTACATACATTTACTATATCCTAATATAAAATAAAAAACCTTAAAATCAATTTCTACAAATTACCCATTCATGTATAAAATGTATTGGGACATTGTCGACTAGAAATCCTTGATGGGATCATCACCCTATAATTCATGTTCAATGTTTTTTGACCTAAAACATCAGTTTCATTAGTCTGGATTCCTAGACATTAAACTACCTTCAAAAAGATAAACACTACACAAAAATTTGAATACCCACAATGGGATGCTTATTTAAAACATGAATAGAATCACACTAGACCTATGATTTACATGGTTTTGGTAATAATTGAGCAATAAAAATAAAAAAGAACAAAACATGTTACCTTAAAAAATAACAATTTTTGGCATAATAAAAAGCAATGTTATACCGATTAATCACACACCATAGTGAACATAGGAATAAATTAGGGTTGTAGTAGAAATTACACAATGATTTCAAGGTTATCTATATAACCTTGGATATTGTAAAAAACATTCTCACTAATTCTCTTGGATCATGAAATAATTAGATCCTTACATCATTTTTCCAACTTGACTATACTAGTATTTTATTGAAATTCATATCTATTCATGAAACCATTCAATTCATATAAGAGATTATCTTTCAAAACACATTGAAATTTTTATTTAATAGGAATTATAGTATATGATAAATGATAAATACTATATGGAACACATATTTTCATTTATATATTTACTGAGGATAATGAAGAAGAATCCATAACCTCAGGCCTCTCCATATAGGTGCAATATTTTTCTTATAGAGCCTATTCAATAGATTCAAAAATTTAAATCGCTTCCTAGTCAAATACTCTATGGATCAGTAGAGCATAGGCAGAGTTAATGTTTCACCATTAGCACGGAACCATAATGTCCCCACCCTCTCATCCACATCATACATTGCCTTCTCATACTCCATAACTAACTATTTCCATTCATCCCCAACTACCTCGTTATGGCCTGTTATATCTTGATCCCCTCCAACTCTTAACTAAGGCACTCCAATGTCTGATGGAGACTTCCACAATGGTTCTTTGCTCTAGACTTCACACTATCATCTCACATCCAACCTGACATGCTCAACAACATCATTAAAAAGGATGTTCCCTCTATACCAGGGTTGTCTATGGAATCTGTATTTAAAAGGTTATATTGGATAATTCTAGGTTTCCCTCAATCATAAATCACCAGACTTACTATGCCATGAATATTGTGATAATAAAACACCCCACCCAAATTAATGAAAACAAGTGACATAATCTAGGTAGTTTCATCAACATGTTTGTCAAAGGGGTTCTGAGATATTAGCTTCCTGATATATCTTTATATTTTTTAAAAAGTAATGAAAAGGTCATATAGATCCTCCTAGTATACCAAAGAATCACTCTTAGATGGTATAATATATCCAAGAATTAGTTCTAGAAAAGAGGGTCCTAACTCAGTGACACCCTTATGACTTGACTCTACGATAACCGACTCCATTGCAACATTAGAAAGTTGAAATATTTATGCATTGACTACAACCATAGAAACTAGTTTTTTTATTGAATCAATAGAATGAAATAGTAAATACCTAAAATCGGAAAAGAAAATACTTTTTTAGAAGAATGGGAAACTTTCATTCACTTATAAAAACATCAGCATCACTAACCTCCATTGTCCCATCACAGGGAAAAATAGATGTTGCATAATTCATCTACAAGATGACTCTGGGTTCTCCTAGAGAAATTCATGGTGCACAGCCATGATCATATATATCAGTAGCCTCCAAAAGGTTATACATTTATATAGATCCCATAAGGATGAAAATGACTAAATAGGGGGAGATATTGAAGTATGAATGATCTTGATAATGAGTCACTACCCCTTCCAAAACTAAACTATATAGATGAATGAAAAAACACAATTAATAGAATAATCCCCTATTAAAGGGTCATATCTCAATGGTTTATAGGTTATTTGATGAGGATGGGTCGACCCTCTATGGATCATGACCTCCATGATGTCTTTATTTATTCATGTTTCCCCGTACACATCATTTATAACTTCCGATATTGAATCTATTTTCAAAAAATAAGAAGTTACATGGACATTCGGGGCTGGTACCTAATGAAACACCAGAAATTCACCAGTTTATATGAGATATTATTATATTTAACATATAAATAATCAACATGATGAATAAATAATGAAATTTAATGACCCCCTATTTTCCCGGATGAGAGACGTATCTCCAAATTTTATTATTTTCGATGATTTATGGTGATACACATAGATAATAACCTAGGAGTAATTGATGATGGTTCTAGGATTCCAAAAAATATAGAAGTATTTTTAATAATTACTTATATTTCCTCTATTTACCATATAGATACTTCTCTGGTAGCTCCCAAATCTAATTGGATATTATCACCAACTGTGATACCCCCTGGGGTGTACAATGGGGAAGAAACAAGTTTCGATATATCTCTATATTCAAATAAATAATGATTGTAGAGATTTATCATCATCATAATTATAATATTAATAAGAGGCGGAGTTAGTAGAAACATCCATATTACCTCTTCATCAACATCATCTCACTACTTGATGATTAAGACCATATACTCTAATCGGCTAGAGTGATAAATGTTTTACTTGTATGAGGGAATAAAAGTGTCTATATCTTCCACATATATACCCACATCATGGAGATATTCATGATAAGAGATACATTTAAGTATAGTGATCACCATAAATCCCACAGGCTCAAGGTTCTCTCACTGAAGCATTTCCAAATCTCTTCGAAATATGTTATTTAATTCATGGTATCCAATTCATTCCAACCCTATAGTATAACTACACTGATAAGAATAGAAAATTCCTAAAGTCCCCACCAAGGGAGTAGGGTGGGATCTAGAAGCTGTAATTACTTACTTGGTGGTTTTTTGACCTATGACATTTTGGGGTTGCGTGCTTTTGATATCTCATCCAAGAATAATGAATTTTCCCAAAACCAGTTACGGTATAGGGTTCATATTTATCAGCTCCCTTATAAGTGTGGCCATCACCACCTTCACTCTCACTAACCTCAAGCCTCACCACTGAGTGAAATAAATAGTTATATCTAAGATGGTTATATATTGAATAGATGAAGGAATAAAGATAATGAAGATAGGATTCCACCATATCAATTTCATTAGTGCCAGATATAGCGTCAGTTACTAAAACATAACCATGTCTGCTCAGTGTGACCACTTTCTTTGGAAAAGAGCATCATTGAAAATGAACTGAATATGAACTCCTCAAAGAATCTCATCGATTCTAAGATGATGGAAGGACTATATCAATAGAGATGTGTATATATCCAAGAGATGCAGCGCCAAGAGCCTCAGGAGTGGAAACCCAGTCTATCAACATATTTCATGGTGGTTAAGAAATAATGGATTGATATAGATACTTATCAGGCCTAGAATGTATAACAACATGGACTTGATCCCCTCTGGGATTGCGTACTAGTTGATCCTTGATAATTGTGTCTAGTATTTACAATTTCTCTTCAATGTATGATCAGTTCTGTACATTGGCATAAGATCTGGCAAGTGAAGTATTAAAACCCACAAATGTTGAAAGCCGAATTCGGCACCAAATGTCATCCTAAGTATGAATCCACCCATATTTTTTAGCCCCATTTATTTTTTTCGTGGTGGGAAGTATTTATTGTTAGGGGTACGTCATTTGAATATAGTTGAATTCAAATGAAAATATTTAGGTTTCATACCACACACTTATAAGCTCCCCACCAATGCTGGTGACTAGGATCTCTTCTCTCAAATAAATAAGATAACCTCACATGACATGGTCCCCATATACATTCCTTACCAATGTACCAGAGTGAGGTACATAAGGAAAATATTTAAAATGATCATGATAGTTGATCATATCCATTATTTCCAAATCACTATAGTCTAAGGGGATTACCCCACTTATGATTTGAAGATATAATCGGAAGATAGATTCTAAAATCCTTTGACTGTTGATGAATCTATAACCTCCCCTATGGGATGATACACAACTCATATGACATGGAAGGGGACAACCAGGTGATATAGTGGCGTCCACTAACTGAGAAATCCATGGAAATTGTATACATTTTCCAGGACTGGGACGATGTGATTAATAAGAATGTTGGTGGCGAACCAAGATGCCATTATGAAGGTTTTGTCTCTAAACCTGTTACCTGAGGCACAAACCAAAAATATCCATACCCTAAAAAATTAAAATAAAGGATACCATAAAAAACAAATGGTCGACATTTTGCGTAATCTTCCATCCCAACATGTTAAACCTACCCTCATCAAGAGTGTGCCAATAGTCAACAATATTCCATCAAATATCGACTCTCGAGAAAGTAATCATCATCCTCATGAAAGGTTACAAGTCAATTTTCATAGAAAATTAAATAATCCAATTAGAAATTTTAATTCCATTAAATGGATTTGCTTCACCCTTCAAAAGATCCATCCCATTTTCAGAATGATTCTTGGTGAGATGGGTGGTCCACTCTGAGTCATACCATGGTAATTGGGGTGGTAGAAATTTATCATACATTTAACCCATGATGGGTTCCCATATAAAAATATGTAAATATTATCGAATATTGTTAAAATTACCATGGAAAAAATAAAAGGTATTACTGTCTAATACAAATTATTTATGTTGCTGCGGGGTAACCTTTTAGTTTTGATGGGAGTAAGTATATTGTACCCATACAACTCCATATAACCTCATGAATATCAACTCAACATTCATTTATTCAAATATATAGTAGACCCTATAAAACCACCCCTATTGTAAGCTAAATGATCCAAGAGGATAAAGGTCCCACTTTGATGACCACCCCATCTAGTCACTATCCATGGCCTTCAGCGAGATGCTATGATTTCAATAGATGTGTTCATCTGGAAAAAACATTGTTTCATCAAGTGGTAGGGGAGTATAGTTCCAAAAAAGTCTAGTAGAGGTGTTTTCTCAAATATATGGCCCCTTAGCTAATATTTTGTCTCATAAAATATTGTTATTATTTATTATCTAGATCTTGGGATTATTTTTCGGCACGGTGCTACAATTGAAACATTGGATGAGATTCTGAATCCAAAATGGTGTATCCTATCTTGGACCAGATCACATTTTGAACTACACTTAGCAATCCCGTTAGATATTGATGGAGTGGGTTGGCAGTGACTATTCCGTTGTTGTCGAGAAAATCATCCATGTATTTCTAACTCACACGAGAAGATGAAAGAGTAGCAACATTATCAACAAACATTTATTGACATGGAACCATATTTTGAAATAAAATATGATGATAAGAGTTATTCATCATTAAAAAAATGAAAAAGAATGATAGATCATAAATCATCTACCTGTGAGATGTTTATTATATCAAGAGTCAGTTTATAAAGAATCAATATATGAAGATTTGGACTACAAACCATTAGACCACAAATCATTTACCCACAAGTTGTTTAGTTCATGAAGGGTTAGTATGTGATGTGTTAGTTCAGAAACATTTGGCCCACAATCAATCTAATCACGATCTATTGACCCATGAGGTGTTTGGTCTAGGAGGTGATTGGTCCATGAAGTATCTCTCCCTAATACAGATAAGAGAAGATATAGTATGAGGGAGACTACCATTAAGTACATGGAAACCTCTTCTATAAAGGAGAGAACTGTACTATTGAAATTTATTAGTGGGGAGATCATGGAGCTCTATTTATAGAGAGGACATGGTAAAATACAAATGATTTGGTTCCCCCTTTTTATAGGCGTGCCCCCTGTTTTGGGTCCACCTGCACACCACGAACTAATTAAAGACATGAAAAATTTCTTCATTGGAACCGCCTCTTTTTCATTTTGATCGAGGGATATTATGAGGGCATATATTTGATAGTTCATAAAAATTATGCATTTTAGAAGAAGAGAATTAGAAGAACTAGATAAAGAAAAAAAACAAATTTGTAAAAGAGTTTGAAGAAAATGTCAAGAGGATGGGAAACTAAAAAGGTAGGTGAGGGTCCACATTAATTTTCGGACTCCATGGAATTCCTCTCTAGATAGTGTTACACTGCTCCATAAGGAATATCAGTAAATAAAATGTTCCTCAGGATTAAACAGTACCTCTCGCGCTTTCAAATGAGATCAAATCATCCATGGGGCAGATTGGTGATTTCCACTCTCTATAAATTGCTATCCCAATGAATGAAAAATCATTTGTTTGTGATGAAGTTATTTTATATCGCCTAGGAATGTCATCGTTTGTGGGACTAGGAATCTTGTTTGGGATCATACAGGGGCAGTCTTGTGTCCCACCATGGATGTCCAATCATCCCAATATCTTGTTACAATGTTCTTATATAAAACACCCATTAGAGTAACCTAAAAATATATAAGATATGGGAAAAAATTGAGATTCAGGAGAGGTACATCGATTCCTCATAGGTAAACCCACCACATAACATTAAGGGAAGAATGTAATTCCCCCGATAGTATGCAAACCCAAAACCATTTGAAGAAATCATTCTTTGAGCATTAGAAGATGGACCCTTTGAGGACCACCAACCCATGTAGTAAAAAACCACATGGAGGTATTCCTTACTAGAATTGAAAAATGATACACTATAAGAACTTGAAAACGTATAAAAAATGATACATGGGAAGAACTAGACATTCAAATCAGTATGCTACACTGGTGGAAACGATCCTCTGGTAGTGACATGCTATGCGGGTGGAACCAATCCTCATTGTGGAATATTCTTTAAAGATGGAACCCAGGTTCACGAAGCACTATGATACATAGATATACCCATTACCTACATATAAACATGCTATATAGAGGGAACCACATTATGCAAAAACAGATATGTGGAATGTAGCATTCAATGGTTTTCTTGTCTTTAGTTCCCATCAATTCCCTCCATCAGACTATCGAGCCCAAGATTGGCCCCTCCTCAAACCATTATAATGGAATCATGCCCAGTAACCTTTTAAATCCACATAAAACACATGATCATACAATTAGTAATAAAAATATATCCTCAGAAGTCTTTATAAACATGTTATGTGAAGTCCTTTTGGTAAGATCCTTAACAAGGAGGATGCTCAAAATTTCTTCCAGTCTACTTTCCAATAGTAATGATGGTCCGAACTAGGATAGTTATTATGTAGACTTTCTCATTCTAGGATGGTGGAGGGGGGATCAGACATTATTTTCCTCAGAAGGATTAATTTAATTTACTCCTCCCATCCACATGATCCATAATGGTATCCCTCCTAGACTAAGCCCCAATTATTTCTTGTAGAGGTAGTACTCTTACTCTTTCTCATAATCAGGTCGTAGTGGGATAGATCACTAGATGTGAATCCAATTTACAAAAATTAAATTTGATATGTATGCACATTAAAATCCACCTCTCTCTCTCATACATTGGGCCCAAGATATGAGACATGAGAGGAAATGAGCATCTTTGCTATTTATTCCCTCTCCCTTTGGGCTTAAACATCCTTACACCATTGGACAAAGTGGATCATGTGATTTTCATATATACTTATTTATCTTTTTTTTCACACCAAGAATGAATCATGTGAGATTAGAGGTTAGGGGTGATCCGGAAATTGACAAGATACCAAACCTAATTAGAATCCATATAAGTTTAATCCACAATCAGAAACTCCAAAACACCCTATGTCGAGATCTTCTTGAATGTTATAGGAACATGTTCATTAAATATGTTATAATTACCAACCCTACTGAAATTGGACTACTTAATACTTATAATCCCCAATAATTCAAAATACATGGGCTTTGATTCCCAACTATCATATATAAGAAGCCTCACTGTTGTCAAAACCCAACAACAATATTCAACATAATTTTATCCAGGATGCATTCCCAATTGGTTCATATTCAACCAAAATAGACATACTCTTCATATTTTCCTTTAATCGCCATCCATACTGGTTAGTATCCCTAATAATATTATTCTTCCACCTTGGAGGCCACTTCTCTTCTAGGTACCTCGGGCCACCTCAGTGTATGTCCTACAACATCTTTGGTTTAGAACCTTTATCATGTGCATCATTACTTCATGATGTTAAACTACAATATTATGTCCTTATCACATGACCATATAGGTGCGGTGTCCATTTATGAGGAGTTGAACTGCATGGTTTATGATTCCTTTCCTAAACATATGTAGGAAACCCATTTTATAGGTTCAATTTTGACAAAAAAAAATTTTCTCTCCCTAGATGACAATAAGTTATAGAGTTCTACATAGTATACCTTTAAACAAGTGTCACAATGATAGAAAAATAAGAAGATCTTATCCTTCTATTAAATGGTACCATTGATGGAGAACCTCAGATACATATATGTCCCTCCATTGATGTATATCATCAGATAAATACATATAATTTCTTACCCAAGATTTCTCATAATTGATTGATAATTTAGGTTGATCTGTGTCATACATGGGAACGAAAAAATGATTTATAAACATTTCTTAAATCTATAATAGATTCATGGAACTAGAAATAAATACCCAAATAAGGGGTTTATGAGATTGAAATCAAATCCTCAAAAAATAATGTGATTTATTAAGTATCGTTGGCTAAGCTACATAATGAGAAGCTACCTTTGGATGGTAGGTCAACGAGTCATCCTTGATATGAGATCTTTTGTGTGTTTATAGTTCTGAGAACAATAAAGTTTTGAAACCAACCTATCACAAGAGGGTGGGAGATAATAATAGTGAACTTGAAATTAATTATTTAGAAAAATTTAAACTCCCGCAGTCGATCATATAATAAATGTACACCATGAGTCTTTTATCAGGAACAAAAAGGTATGTGAAACAAAATATAAATAGATTATTATGTATGAAGAAAACAAATGTAATATAAAGATATAGACATAAAAGAAAAGTATAAATAATTATAGAGATTGATAAAAGTTATTTATTAAAATAAAGTGAGTGATTAATGTAATGTAAATGACCTAAAAACCATAAATCTATGATGATTTAAATACCATTGGATTCATCAGATATGAATGTAATAAGATCATATTTTTTTGAAGATCGTTTTTATAATACCAAGGAATTCCTTTACCATATAAGAATATAATATAATATACTTACTTGAAATGTTTCTATTTAAAAAGAACAATTTCATCCTTTGTTTGTGAGTTGATCAATTTCTAATTTATTACATACTACAAGAAATGAATATCAGAAATTTAATTTGTATTAATGAAAAACTAAATTATTCTTTTATCTGATTATAAGATCCATAATAAAGGGAAAGGTATTTTGATCTGTCTTTTACTATTTCTCAAAACAAATATGGATTTCCCATATTATCCAAAACATTAATCTCTATACCTCAAATGTAACATTAAAGGTTCAACATTAATATTTATCCATCATATAATTTGACTAAAAATAAATACATATTATCTAGGACGTCACATAAGCCATTTGTATCTATTAGACCATTATCATCTATCAGTTATGGGATAAATCTATATATCCTTATTGGTTATGATAGGTTTTGACCCAGCTGATGGGTTGTACTTTTACTAAAACCATATTAATATAATTCCTATGAAATTTCTAATGTGTAATAACTAGTAATTAACTCAACATGAAAAATAAGATAGATAATAATGGTTACCAACACCTTTACAATTATGTACCAAAAGAATTTAATGGAACATTTCCAAAAATAATTCTTTGATATACTAATCTTATAAATTTTATTCCCATAATTATTTTACAAAAAATTAGCTAATCAGGTTATATTGAGACCATGAAAATTATCATATATATTTTTAAAACATAAACTTATGAAAAACCTTAAAATTAAAAACCCATGGCAGTGTATGAAACTATTAGGTTAATAAAGATATATATGATACTAAAATTAAAAACAATGTTTATGTGTTTCATAATTATTATCACCAAAATACCATTTGTAAAAGAAATACTTCTATAATTTAATTATTAAACCCCAATAAATAAATAATTAATATGTTTTATTTCTACATTTTCTATTCTAGGGTCTAGGGAATAACCTTTCAAAGAGATAATTGAATCATATAATTCCCATGTTCAAAACCTTTAAGAAAAATGATAATTAATGGATCCCTTGGTTGAGATTTGTTTCCTTCCATCATAATGTTCATTTTTCATCAACATTTATTTTTCCTATGGCATTCCTATCGATGCGTAAATCATTTTTTCATTCCATTGAGATATATTTCAGGGTGTCTCTTTCCACATTTATCACATGATGTTAATTAATAATTCTTTCTTCCATAGTATTCACTACTTGATCTCTTAGATAACTCCATATTTCTCTTAGTTAGTGATTTATGGATTTTCTTAATGTATAAGATCTTAACAATATTTTATGATAACTGATTAGTCATAATCATGAAATCATTCAATCATATCATCATCCAATTTAGTTTATCGTAGTAACCATGTTTTCATTCATATTCAATGTTAACATGATTCCTTTGGGTTTCATCGATTGACTAAAACATAAAATCACAGCGTGAAAAACAATAATGAGGGTAGAAAATCCATATAATACTTAACAGTATTTGTAAATCTTGATATGTTTTTTTAATATAATACTCATTTGTTTTAAAATAGGCTATTCATTATCATGATATTTCAAATCCTTCATAATGTGTTTTAAATAAAGTGTTAATTATCTTAAGAATATCCCGTAAGAGTGTCAGACATGGTATATAGTAAAGCATGTTGCCATTCCGTAGGTTAAGATCAGGTCAATCCCAATGTGCCCTTTCATAGTTATTACCCCTTGGTACAACTATTTCAGAATTGTGTCCACTGGTATTATCTAGATATGGATATATTTCTAGGAAAACCACATCATCTATTCATCTACAAATCTTTTGGATACCCTACAATAATTATACTCAAATTATATAATATGGTTATATTCCCTAATAAATATTTTCCCAAATACAATTCCAAAGGTTTCTATTAAAATTATTCTAATACCAACTATCGAGACCCTATCCCCGATATCCGTGATCTGATGTATTATTTTATTACATTGAACTAAGATATAAGGAATCAGACACCGAAGGATAGAATAGTTTATTAGGGTATCTAAACTAGACACATACTTGAGAATTATATTACATTTGAAAAAAAAATACCACATATATTTTTAAGTATAACATTATTCTCTCTATCAAATCTATGAACATAATTCATAGTACACTTAATGGAATCATGGGGAAATGAATCAAAATAACGATGATCTAAAATTATTTGTAATGGTTAGGTACACTCAAAGCTATTCTAAATAATTAAGGAATAATCAATATTTAATGGTAATTAAATGAACACATATTCCATTTAATCAATAAAATAAAAATAATAATTAGATAAGGCATAATCAATATATAAAGGTAAATATCTAAGTACACATTCCACGTAATCAATAATCATTGAAAAAAATGAATCTAGGGATAATATCAATATGAATGTCTCATGGATAATAATATCTGAATTCATAATAAAGGAAATGCTTAATTATTTGACGTCATGCCTCAGAAACACGATATATATACTATCTACACCTGTCAGGAGAAGGTTTAAAACTACCTAAAAATCCATTTAATAATACCTTACTAATTGTTCTAATCACACCACCGATGTTTGGAGGTGCAATCTATATCCCAAACCCACCTTTTTTCATGTACAAAGAATTCCTCATATATCGAATAAATGATTAAATTCATGAAAATGTTTTCTTACCATCGAATATCAATATTGAGTATCAAATATAGATTTATCAATATTTCCACAGATAAAAAATAACTTAAAAATAGATCACCAAATGTCTAAATGATATAGATTCTAAAAACAAAAAATATCCTTGATAAATAATATTTATATTTATGGGATATTTAATGTCCAATAATCACAGATAAGTGAATATTTTAAGGGAATTTTGATAACATAAAAAATTAATCCAAAATGTGAACGTTAATACATTACCTCGTCAAAAGAATCATAAACCATAAATACAAATAATTAGTATAGTATCAATCAAACATGTATCCATTACTATAAGAATAAATTTTTTCTTTTAATTAATAGAAATACCATAAAAATGTCTCTAAAAACATTATAGAAAAAAGGACCTTTTATTTTCAAAATCACATTTTAAAAATAAAAGTTGACAAAAAATATTAAAAAAAATTTATTTTCAAATAATATATGAAAAATGTAAATTAATCATTAAACAATTTGAGGGGTAATGATGGTTCTAAATTTTATTCATTCTATATACGTTAAAACAGAGATTCCTCTCACTTTTTTGGTAAAATAAAAAGGGTTATTTTTTAAAAATAAAGGAAGATTCATTTCAATTATTTTTTAAAAATATTAAAAAGATTATAAATTTATTTAATAAAAAATTTTAAATGGTAGAAAAATTTATACATTTTTATAAAACATGGTTTTAGAAGAAAATTAATTTCAGATCGGACTGAGAAATGATATCGTATTTTCATTAAAACATTCTTAATTATTTTATGTAATAATGATGGTAAATAGTGATTTTATTTGAAAAATTTGTTAATATCTAGTGGAGAAGGAATTTAGAGGGTTTATTAGACAATGATTATATAATTTAATTCAATGTAAATTCACTTATAATCACTCCCAATTAAAATAAAACTATGAATAAATCCTTGAAAAGATCATAATGTTGCAATGATAATTAATCAATGAATTTATTAGGTATGTAAAATATAAACCCAAATGAAACAATTTTAAACAAAACATAATATTATTAGAAGTAATTATATATTTAAACTTATAATATTGATGACAATGAAAAATTAATATATACCAATGAAAAAATAGTGTAGTAAAATTATTTACACTTGGTAAATTTTTAGGAAAATCCCCTTCTATTATATAATTAAAATTGAAACATAAAATAAAATGCATCATAAAGTAATAATGGTATTACATGTCAATTGGGTAGTACATATGCACTATATAATATAAATTAGGAGAATTAAATTATAATATATCTCTGTGAAGGGAAATTGAGACAAAGTCCCTTACAAAGATCATATCATTGAAGTGGGGGTTAATCAATGAATTTATTATGTTTATCAAATGTATATACAAATAAAATTAAGACTAAATTAAACATAAAAGAATTAAGTTCCAATACAAACATAATAATATAATTACATAATCAATTAAGTATATGTTTAACCAACTCAATAGAACTTGAGTTAAGTGATACCATACCTCACACTTCATTTTGGTGGAACATTAATTAACCTCTTTTATAAGGGTTTTATGACTGTTTATATTTCATAAAAAATATATCAATATTAAAAATATTATATACGATCTTATTATAACATATTATCACTCATTATTTAATTATCTTCCATTTTTTTATTTTTTCAGGTTTTAATTTCCTTGTATTATTATATGCATTTCACCATGAATGATTTTTTTCTAACACAATTTATTGTGTTTCATAATATCCAAATAAAAATCAGGAAATAATTATCATATTTATATATCAATCATAATTTTAATACCAATAATTAAAGGTGGTTTGGAGAAATAAATTATGACACGATCATGGATACAGTCGGTCGTAAGTTCGCAGGGGAAACGTTTACATTTATCAAATATGTTTATTAAAAAAAGATAAGTAAACTTTTATATTAAGATAATCATAATAATTTCATATATACAATATTAATTTTTAAATATAATTATATATATCATCCATGTGGTGTGGTGATAAATAGAGTCACATTTTTACTTAAAGGAGGTAGTCCACACGTACACGACCGATGTTATCATTTTTCATTGTACAGAAATGATATATTAACCCATAATAATGATAAATATATTTATAATTACACAATTATTTTATTTATATAAAATATATTAATTAATTTTATCCTTATTAGAATTCATGTAATGCATTATTGAATAACGAATCACATCACTTCGCAAGGCCGTAGTCCCCAATACACAAAAGAAACACTATTGTATCCCTACAGAGTTTAAGGGAAAAAGGTATATATGTATATTATAGAATGAATCTATAGGTTTAATTATATTATATATATAATATATATAATTTATATCTATCATCATACCCAACAACTAGAGGTGGTAAAGGAAAAATTATTGTCGATATTTTGTGAGGTGGTTGTCTACCGTGAACATGAACGAAAACTTCTTAAACTATTTGATCGAAGTAGTGAACATTGAAGGTGATTAAATTAATATAAAAAATCTAATTATATTTAAGATATTAATTTTATTATATCATCTCATTTTAATCATAATTGAAATAAATATAGTATGAAATAAAAAACCCCTCATTGAATTACGTTACCTCTTCTTCAGGTATCTTCTTTAGGATTACACCAATGACTTCCATGTTTAGATTTATTATCCAAATAACTCTAATATGATGAGGGAAGAGAATTTAGGATGTTATTTGGGTTGATATTTCCTTTTTCAAATGTTTTTGTGGGTGTGTATAAGAGAGTATAGGGGTGAACTTTTATAAGTGACTTGAGTGGAACTATTATAATATTTTTAGAGAAAAACGTTTACCAAGAATTTTTACATGAAAAAGGGTGAAAATAGAGTATGATATATAAATATAAATGATAGGGTAATTTTTTTCATAAATTATATTTCAGAAAAGTTTTCTGTTATTTTAACCCTTCTTGTTTTTGTTTGATCCCTAGTAATTTATTATTTACCTTAAACATGATTTTTTTTTCAATTTTAACTATTCACTATGGAAAAAAATCATGTTGAACTTATTAAAAAAAATTATGGTTAAAAATATGGATTTTTTTTCAAATTCTATTAAAATAATTGGAATATTTTAACTTATGTTTAATCCTGCACACATGTTGAGAAAGCGAGTTTTCAAAAAGTAAATGATCAAAGGCTTATGAAGATTTTATACCAAAATGTAATTTGAAAATGATTCTAATGACCTAAGTTGGATTATTTGTTATAAAATTAATCTAATATTATAATTAAACCGAATTTAATTATAATTTAACATTATATATAATTTAAATGGAAAGGTTTTTTCTCAAAACAATTTAGTATTTTTCACTACTCACCGAAAAAATGAAATATTTCATAAATATATTAATGAGAACCATAATATAATGTTAATATTATAATAGTAAAAAATATGTTTATTTTATCAAATATTATATCTATAATTAGTTAAATTAAATTTTAAATTATTATCAAAAAATATGAAAAAAAAATCTTTTCAATAAAAATATTGTTTTTAGAAAGAATTTCCCATTATTTTAAATGATTTTTATATTTTTCTAAAAAAATTTATAATAATAATTAATAAACTTTAGTTATCAAAATCCTTACCCTTAATTCAATTTCTATTTTATAATGGTATACAATATTATGGGTCTTTTTCACTTAGTGTTGTATGTTCCACAAACAATCAGATAGATTAAATTTAATGAAATTTTTTTCTATTGTTTGTTTATGTTCAGAATTTTGTGTCATATATACTGTTGAATAGAAAATTATTACTTTAAAACAATATAATGCTACATCTGGGTTTATTTAATATTGATATTTTTCATCTTATATACTATGTAAAATATTTATTCTTATAAAATCATGGGATATTACATTCAACGCACTTTAATAAATTTTATCCTCATAATTTGAACATGGTCTTGATAACCAGG